>LR999897.1:10000000-14800000 GCA_905220335.1 Noctua pronuba
TCTTCACATTTCTGGTTCACGGCCTTGGACTATCAGCAAAAGGGGATTTGTTTGGAAGGGGGTTTGTTTGTTGTCAACTATTGATTTTACTGTTCGAATCTAAATTTTTACTTAGAGGCGTTCGTGAGAGATTGGCCGCAGAAAACCGCACGGAGAGAAGAGTGGCTATGGGGGAGGCCTTTGCCCAACAGTAGGACAATAAAAGCTAAGGAAAAAAAAATTGTTTTTGAGGATAACAAACGATATCATTTATACAATGAAATACACTTACTCGTAAGGATCATCGGAAATGTAGAAGGCTTGCGGGGTGGGCAGCAGACCGCAGTCGGCGATATACACATGCGGTAGCGGCCGGTCGTCGACGTCCGTCGCCGTGTGCTCCAACATATGCACCACGTTCTGGCCCTCCACAACCTTTGAACCGAGCGTTGTTGTTTATTAGTAGTACATGAGCACAAACATGTAGGGGAGAACGGGCTAATGGGAGCCTACTAAGGGAAAATTTCGATAAAAACGTCATTTGTTTACATTTTTATAATTTTTAATTGGGAACTGTTATCTTCATTATTAAAGTATATTTTAATCACAGTTATAATCAATTACACTCATGTATTAAGATACAATAACGATTTTACAAAAAAAGTCAGTCGCTCCCATTACCCGACACATGCGGGTAATCAGAGCCCATTTAACGCTCATATGGGAAATGGGAGCCATAATATTTACTTTTTCCCGAAATTTAACTAAACATACTTTAAATGAGGTCTTTCTTATGAATACAACGAAGTACTTGTTGCACAAATAAAAAAATGTACTCTCCAAACAAAATAGTGAGAGCCATGCTAGGCTACCATTACCCGTTGAACACCATTTAGAACACTAAAAACATAAATAAATAATTCTACATCCAATCACAATTTAACCAATTGGACTTGTTAGTAAATGAATCTAGGGATGTAATAAGCATAAACATAATAAAATAAGAATATAACTTCATGCTTAGCTTGACGCTGGCAATCGGCAGTTTTTATAAGCGTGGAGCGAAAAACACATAACCGTCCCTCATGACTTAACACATAGCACTAACGGCTCGTGAGCGTCAGGTAATGTTTCTCGATGGTTGACGGAAGCGGCCGAGTGCTTACGATCGCGAAAATTGTCCATACTTTCCATTCAATCACCATCGCTCCCATTACCCGACCGCTCTCATTACCCTGTTCTCCCCTATACACTAGCAAAATCAAAAGCGATTTTCTCTTGGAAAAACGATTGCAACTTTGAGATTAGACCTATTTTCAAAAAGTATGGGTTCCAAATGACTATTTTTGTAACAACATCAAATTAAAAGTACCTAATACAGTAGGAAGAAAAACTGTTAAAAGTTGTCGGTACCTTTATTACTGCTTGTGACATACTGCGTATACATCCAGACAGGATATGATTTCAAAAGTATAAGAACACTTAGGAGTGTTGTTACACAGTAAAAAAGGCCAGACAGAATCGAATTAGGAGCAACGTCACGCCCTCGTTTACTTTTCGGGGCGACGTGACAAATATGATTTAAGGCTTTAATTTTAAGCCCTCGACTTACCAAAACTAGATCGGAGGGAATGAGGTAGCGAATTAGCGATGCAGTTGGATGGTGAGATATTAGAGATCCTAATTCCTAATAATGAGCTATTATGGGCAGATTGAACAAAAAGCGGGGCAGCGGGAACAGCCTGCCCTAAGTCCTCAATGACACGCTGTCTTTCTTTTCTTTATTTTCATAATAGCAGCCACGCATAAATCCTATATGAATCAATAGCCGATATCAATACAAAAACTAATGGGCTATGCAAGTTACAATCTCATTTACTGATGACGCCCTCAGTACAACTTGTGATTTTATTAGCCACGCATACCTGCCTGGCAACTCTCGGCGTAGCCCTATTCGTGCCTGATTTACTTAATGTGAGTGAGAGCAACATAATATGCCTGTGAGTGTGCATTTTAACAATGAAGCAAATGTAAAATTAGAGGTAAAAAAATAGTACTACTGTTCTTTCAAACTTTTGACTGCTCTGTTGATCTCGCGGGTAATAAAATAAAATGGGGTAATTTGGGCAGGCCAAAACATTCAAGCCCTGTTATAATAACAGTAATTAAATTACCTTTCCTACAACAGTATGCAAATTATCCAGCCAGGGTGTCCCAGTAGTTGTTATAATGAATTGACAACCATTAGTGTTGGGACCTGAAAAAAAATGCAAGACCATTAAAAACTCATTACAAAAACTACTCACATCTCATCCTTATCAAAAACGACAGATACCTTTATTGGCCATGGACACAAAGCCGGCTCCACTATGCTGTGTCTCCAAGTTCTCGTCACTGAATGTATCGCCGTATATGCTGGTGGAGCCCGTCCCGTCGTCTGCTACTACATCACCACCTGAAAATCACATTTTTATTAATATAAATAGGGTCACTATTTATATCACGGCCCCTTATAATACAGCAAATAATATAAATAAATTTAATAATCGGGTCAGCTCACCTTGTACCATAAACCTTTTAATTATGCGGTTAAACGAGGTGCCTTTATAAGACTTCCCCTTGATGCCTTTTGTGGCTAAAACTTTAAAGTTTTTCACGGCATTTGGAGCTAAATCGCCGAACAACCCTATAACTACACGGCCGAGAAGTTTGTCTTCAGTTTTAATATCAAAATACACCTGATCAGTAACACGGAATTGCCGACCCTGAAAGACAGAATACACATATTGAAATAAAAATATATATCTATTTGGGTAGAAACATTATTGTAGTGCGTGATATTACAATTTAGTGCGCAAGAAATACAATCACTTACATCAGAAAAAACAAGATGAGTTGTTACAACAACTAAAAACACCAATGAAAAGTGGAAATCCATTTCACAATTAGTTATTCTTTTCACCTGAACTATGTGTCCAGTACACAGCAGCTTGCCTGCTCCACTGACTTACTGCTTAATTAGATATAGGTAGCTGTCTGTGAGAGAAGCCTTTCATGTGCGTAGCATGGCTTAACTTGACGCTTTTATTTCAGCACATTTAGAATGGTAGTATTGATATCTTGTTACAAAATAAAATTATTATCATTTTATAGTTCAAAAGATATCCTAGTACATTTATAAATAATGGCTTAGTTTATTTCTTATGCCTTAAGGAATGCTTTTTAAACTACAATACATTGATATTATTGAAAACATTAATTCCAAATAAATATAGTTTTTTTTTTTCGGAAATCAATCTTTTGATAACAAACACCTTTACTCCTGTCACTTATTGATGGTTTCTGTGTGTAAAGGGGCTGCACAATTCTCGACAGCATCTGTTTTCTGCGACCTTACTTTAGCTACAGCAGTTGTATGTTGAGCCATTCGTTTTGTATGAGACTTTATGTGACAGTTTAGTTTATCACTGCGGCTAAACTCCTTCTTACAGCCCAAAGCGTCTTTAAAAGGACACTTCAACATTTTCCTGGCCTGATGTAATTTCATGTGCCTTTGAAGCAAATCTGGCCTTTTGAATGTATATTTGCAAACAGAACATTTGAACTGTCTATTTCCATGTTTCAGCATATGTGATGTCAGATATTTCTTCATGTGGAAACTGCTGTTACAAATCTTGCACTGAAACGGTTTCAAAGTCCTGTGTATCTGTAAGTGCAGACGTAATCTCTTATCACTAGCAAATGTCTTGTTACAATGGATACATATTTTATTATGACTCTCGGTTTGCATGTGATGGCTTAGTTTTTCTGATTTACGAAATCTAGCATCACATTGTGTGCATTTATATACTTTCAATTTTGTTTGGTTGTCTTTAGACACATCACTGTGAGTTTGTAGGTGTGTTGCAATGTCATCCAAGCTGCTAAATGTACAGCTACATAAATGGCAAGTATACAAGGGGAATTCATGCAAAATAGACACATGCTGAAGTAAACTATCAACTGTATCATAATATTCCATACACTCCCCTTGAATGCACTTGAACTTTTTAAGAGATAAATGATTCTTCTGGTGAGCTCTGTATTGGCTGTAATTTACCAATATCAAGTTGCAATATGGGCATTTGTAGCTTAAAAGGTCTTCTTCAAGCGTTTTTGCTGTAGTTTCTTTGAGACCATCTGGCCACATAAGATGAGATGATAAGTGTCTCTGCAAGTGCGAATTTTGAGTAAAACAGCGCCCACATATAGGACACTGGTAAGGTTTGTCACTGTGGGTTTTCAAATGGGCTAGCAAGGTATTCAGCCTTTTGAATTTTTTCTTGCATCTAGAACAAGTTAGATCTTTAGGCCATATCTGTTCCGCCACTGGGTCAGTAAGCTCAGCGCTTTGATGTAGTGTTGCAATGTTTTCATAAAAAGGTTCATTACGAGCTGGTGTCTGTACCAAATTGGCATTCGTTAACCTTTCTTCCAAAACGATATTATTACATTTTAACCTTTTATGATCGAGAAATACTTGTAAGGAGTTAAAAACAGCTTTACATGTTCCGCAAACGAAAATATCTTCATCAGTTGAATCCCATACCATAACGTGAGCCATTTTTGAAAAGTTATATGTTAAACTCAGTCATATAAAATATTTACAGTAGGTATCTGGATATATAGAACTGTATTTCGTCGAGTAAATTGAAAAGTGTTCAAAAATACTCAACCAAATAAAAGCAATAAAGTGTCAAACAATGTCAAATTAATTATTGTCAACAAAGTGAATCAGATAAAAAAACATTTGAATAGATTGTCTGTGGATAAAAATGCACAAACTGTCAAACATGTGAAACATGCTGTCAATAAGTGTTGCCCAATCTGTTTTTATTTAAAAATCCGAAAGGCGAAGCTTAAATTATAACGTTCGTAGAATCCAGTAGATTGCCTCTAGATAAATAAAACAGGTCTTCTAACTTTTCTTTTACTATGCTATGTATAATATATGAATATGGTTTGGTTGGCTGGACTAGCATGCCCTACACATGTTTGAAAGAACAGTATTACTATTTTACCTTTAACATAATATTTACTATCGCCAATCGAAAAGACAACTTTTTATGACACACCGTAAAATAATTATTACGAAAGACTTCACAAAAACTGCGAAGAGATGGCAACCATAGAGTAAAGTAATATAACGGGTATAGAGAGCCCGCTCGCACAATTTTTTGAAGACTGCTAATGTCAATTGATCGGATAAATAGCGCCATCTATTATTTGCATCCACAAACTTGCGACATATGTAGCTATAACTAGCTATAGGTACTACTTATGCATTAGTGCACCTATACTTTAAGCTTCCTCACTATTTTACTTGTTTTTGAAGTTGATAAAGTTTTACATCATTTTACTTTTTCTCTTTACTAAGTAACAAAATCATAGTAAAACTTTATCAAATTAAAAAAACAGGTGAAATAGTAAGGAAGCATCAATTTAAAAAGGTACACAGTGGATACATAAAAAAACAACTTTTATTTTATAAAAAACTTATTTATTTATGTTGTGTTTATTTTATAAGCTTGCGCCTCTGCTTTAATTTCATCCGCACCATGATATGTGATTTTGCCAGACAAAATCCGGTTTGTTGAACAAGTCCAACTATATGAGCACATTAATACTTGGGTTTTCAAAATAATTCGTACACTTCACTACGGAGTCCTGTCCCGACTCAACACAACACGGATCGGCGGATTAATTTCACGAAGAAAGGCACAAACACTGAATGAAAACTACAAACAAGCGCAAGCGCAGGGTACAGTCGCCATATTATTTGAATTTTGACCTGACAATTTGACATTTGACAATAATTACCAAATCAATAATTCAATGTGTTGCTATTGTAATTATTACGCAGATTGTAATCTACATAAATATTTGCAAATAATTATAATACGTGTTAAATAAAATGATTAGGTAATGAAATTATATTTCATTTATTAAGTTTTGAGTCACAAATTATATCAGGATCGATGGTGTCGCCGGTTTCGCCATCTGTGGTGACATAAGGTAACTAATTGTTTTGGATGCAAAAAACAGATGTCGCATTTTGAAAGAAATTCCCCCAAATCTGTCGATATATGGAACTGTCCTACCCCTGATGGCAACTCCATTTTATAAATAATACAAACTGTGGTGGTAAATGTCACTGTCTTATTATTTTGTCATCATCTCAAAATTCGTGAATTTTAACCTTTGTGATTGTTGTTAATTCATGTACTATTGATCTACAACTCGTTTATTGTTTTTTAAATTATTACGATTTAGATTGCAACGTAACACGTGTGTATTTATTCAATCACGTGTGTATTTATCAAATACTTACCTACTTTGTAATTTCTTACCATTTGCCTAGGCAGCAATTATTTCAGTGCAAATACTAATTATCTCTCTATTTCAGATTAAGATGACGGTAAACAACACCATAGCTCATCAACGTTTGGTTTTAACTGGAGACCGGGAAAGGTACCGACGTTTTGTCCAAACCTTACATGTTCAACAGAAGTAGCAATGATTCAATTCTTTTATGACCTACTATTGATTGACTTAATAAGCCTAGAGTAATGGGGGTAACCTAGGGAGATATCCCCAGATGTCTACTGAAAAGTAGATATACCGGTACCTACCTAACAACCGTTTTGTTAAGCAAATAAATAATGTGAACTACATACATATTTCTTTACAAGAAGTGTTTTCATTTCAGATTTAAAGAACTTTTGAGAAGGCGGTTAATAGAATGTGGTTGGAGAGATCAAGTCAGAATGCTTTGCAGAGATGTTGTCAAAGAAAATGATAGTAATAATATAACATTTGACATGCTAGCTACAAAGGTTACTCCTCGTGCCCGGGCTTTGGTCCCGGACACAGTGAAAAAAGAACTGCTACAAAAAATCAAAACACATCTACTTACTCAAAAAGATCAATAGAATGATTCTTAGATTATCATGTACATACTATTAAGTTGCTCTTCTCAATTATCAATATTATTAAGTTCATATCATTAATTGTATGGTTTTATTTTATGTATAAGGTTCTATAATTTAGTTGTATCTTTGTTAGTCACATTATGTTGACTCGCAACTTATACATTGATAATGCTGCTACTTCAAATACTTGTATTTTGTGTTTAAAATAACAGTAAAAAGACTTTGATTTACAACCAACAGTATATTTTATTTTATAAACATTTATTATACATTCAGGTTAAACAAAAATATATATATTGCTTATACATAATACTGCCATAAGATTCTATTTAATCAAGAAATATTGCCTTGAAAATGTTGTCATGGACATTTTATTACAACAGTGGTGTGGTTACAAGATCTTTAAATTTTGTGAACTGAGAATGTTTTGAAACACACCCTAAACTTAATGCATTATGTAGCTGCCCAGATATACTTTCTTTGCAGATACAAAATGCTTATAATATCAAATGTACCAAATAAATATATAAAATTATGAATAAAACAGTTTTCCACAAATGGCTTACTTATACATATAGTACAGTACATCATTATATGAATGGGCATCTTTTAATTAAATAGTAAACTCTTAAAATAATATCACACCTGAAGAAAAGCAAGGATGGCTTTAACTTAGCTAAACATGTTCATCAGTTAGGGAGACCAAGAAAGAATTGATACAACATCAATTTACGAACAAAAGATACAAATATATAAAAAAAATGCATTACAGAGCTGTCATAGTTCAATATAAAAATATTTTGAGCAAATAAAATTATGTTTATTTTTCTAGGGTAAACCCAATACCTAAAATTCATTAAAGAATATAAACTACAATCTTTATAAATAGAAATGGACAACACTGTTACTGTGAGAGCAATAATTATGTTAGTAAGAAGAAAATGCTAAATGTACTCGTATTACAGCATTTGCAATGAAAATGCCTCGTGTCATTTTGGCAATCCATATAATATTAGGATATAATTTCAATAGGGTTTATACCATTGAGCATAAAATAGGACGAAATTAGGTAATACATAATGTATTTCATCTATTGAAATAGATGCCTGTGTTGAGCTAGCCTTGCTAGCATTTTATAACATTTGAATTAAAACTACCAATCTAATAGCATAGACAATCATTATAACTTTACTGCATTATTTCCATCACCATTTCAATATGCCAAAAATGCATTCAAATCTACAAACATCACCCAACCACAACTTAGGTGTAAACTAGAAAATGTAAAGAAATCTCTCTTCAGCTCTAAATAAAAATGTATACAGCGTGAGAAGAAAATAATATATAAATGCATTTAAATGTATATCAAGAAAGATCTAATCGAAGATTATGAGCAAAAAACTTTCTTAGTATAAATATCCTTAAAGCTCTTTGATACCTGATCTAAAATTTGGTAATACACAATTATTATACATTATTTATGTACAAAGTTATACAAATGGAATGTATTTTGGACTCAGTATATACCTTTGATCAAGTACAATTCATTTGATTATGTATAACTTAATAATGTAGCCATAACAATATTCAGTACTCTCTTACTATTTTAAAGTTAAAACTAATTATTTTATATAATTCTACTTACACATCAAATAATTGATCAATCCATTTACACAATACTGCTGATTACTAATGAGCAATATAATAATCAAAATTACTGCTGTAGGTACACGTATTCCTATACAGCGTTTAAAGATTGAAGCTATTCACAAAATAATTACAGCACACATGAGTGTTAATAAAGTGTTGAAAACGAGGCGAATGTTGTTATGCCGTGTTCTAAAGTATTCATATTTATTATATAGTTGCAAAAAGGTACTGTTTTTTTACGTTATAAGTTGACCACATAAATGCCGAGCTACGTCGTAACAAACATTAATAGACTAGCTGCCATCAGCTCATGTTTACTGGTACTGATTTTACTGAGCTTCTACCGACGCTGAATTTTTCTTTAGCAATTTACCTCGCGTATTATGAAAATATTCACCTACTTAGGTATCTTTTTCACTCCTGTCTTTTGTCGGTCGGTCATTCTTAAAGTGATCATAAGGTATCTTCTCAATTTGTCTGTTATGCAACAATAGTATAGTGGGTAATAATAATTGTATTAGATATGACCAGCATTTACGTAATTTTTCGCGTTTTTAACATACTGTATACAATATTGGCTTTTTGATTGAAAGGTACTTACGCACTTAAAATAATCTCAGTTATTTATATTTACGGTAGTATTTGGCAAGTTAAAATTCAGTAAAACAAGAAATGGCAAATACAAGCCAACACAACAAGTAACTATGTAGTATATTGTACAATTTCAGATTTAAGAAAGAAATCAAGCTACTTTTTACATTTAAATATAATCAATTTAGAAAATAACTGCCGTAGACATTTAATTTAAATAACTAATAATATATTTTATTATAAGAGATTCATCTATCCGTAGGAACATAGTTTTCTAATGTACCTAAGAAATACGCAGCTGCAATATTTTACTCATCTACTAAAAACTTGTAAATAAAGATCTGAAGCTAACTCATAAAATAGACATTCAATAACATTCCATTAACAAAATGTGGCGTCAACATTACATAATAAAATTTAGAGATAAACAACACAACAGATCAGCGAATATCGACATTCACAACCCGCGCATGGCATGCGCTCAATTTTGATACCTTCGGCTCCTGCTCGCATCAAGACGGCACAGTCACGAGATTCAATGATTAGCGAAGACAATTAGCAGACCCTCGACACAGTTGTGTAAGTGGAGACCAATCTCACCACTCACCGATCGATATATACATATAGTAGAAATCTATAACACCTGCCCTAAATAGGTTGAAAATTAACTTACATCGACGCGGCCGCAACCGTCACGTCAGTCGCGGCCGGGCGGTACGTACATTTTACACGAAAACAACGTTGGAGCGTCTATCTGCACGTGCAGCCCTTGTTCTTTCGGAGCCGGTTAGAGAAGCAGTCGTGTGTACACGGGCTGCAGCACTGTGCCCTCAGGTGGGCGCGGGCGCGGGAGCGTGCGCGGGCGCAGGCGGCTAGGTGTGCGCCGCCAGCCGCGCCAGCGGGGGCGCGCGGCGCTGGCGGGCGGTGGGCGCGCGCGTCATCAGCACCAGCGACGACGCCAGCGCCAGCCGCACCGGAACGCGGGACCCGCCCGGTAGCCTGCACGATTACGTATTTCATTTAAACATTACACTTGCCTCAACATCCTTTACAACATTATTTTTAGTATATGCGAAACCTGAATATAGTTTATTCAGAATAAGTAACTGAATTAATTCTAATCATTTTTACACCATTTATTTATTTATGTACAAACAAAATACTTAACAGGACATTACATTAAGATAGAAGAGCACAAAGGTACTGCCTATGCATAAGAAATCTCTTCCAGCAGATCTTCGAGAGGAAAGTTGGATTAGAAATGTAGACACAGTGTGTAGAAAAGACAAAACAGTAAAACTTAAATTTTATATTTTGTCCCAAAAATATTTAAAAAAAGGTTACAAGTTGGACACCGAGCGACACTAAGTACCTATCCGCAATCATACGCGCACAACACAGGTCACGGTAGGTCATAGCGGCACTAGGCGCGGGCGCATAGCGAGGCGGGGGTAACACAACCCCTTTTTTTTCGGATGGGAAATCGTCAACGGACCCCTCCCGCTCTAGGCGGAGCGGAAGCGAGTGTCAGACTTGTACTGACTAAAACCCATCCATGTTCCTTTATAGCCCTTTGTATTCCAGGGCCGCGGTATCTCTTTCGAACAGTCCCGCAGCCCCGGCAAGAACCCTTTCAGTCGCCCGGATACTACAGGTTGACGCGCACGTGTCACGTTATATAAAGCGATCGCGAGCGCGCGGCCGCCGTGGGCCTAACAGTTGTTTCGGTTAATCGTGTACCTGTAGTATGTAAAAATTATCGTGTGACCATGCCTTTCTCATACATTATGCGGTTTGTGGTGATAACGTATCCTTGGCAGTGTTGCGGTACGAGGAGCATTTCGGCATAAGAGTATCATGGAACACATTGCTTTCCGCCACACGAAGATTATTAACGCTATGGACTGGCAGAAATTGAAAAGGATCAAAATAATAATGTGTACTCACTTGACGAACACAGTAGTGACGGCTGCGCGTGTGTCGGCGGTGGGCTCGATGGCGATGGGGCGCATGTCGGACGCGCGGCGCCGGCGCGGGCCCGATGACGTCACGCCGCCCGACAGCATCACCGTTACCGCCGCGAACGGACGCTTCGCCATGTGCAGCATCTAAGTTACAGTTCATTCGTATTATTTGCGTTAATTTATAACACATCGATTTATTGTAAGAATAATTTTATAAAATTTATCTAAATTACAATTACAATAAATACCTCGTAATTAAGAAAACCAATAAGCAACGTGTGAATGTCGCAATTTTTCACTGCAAAGACAAAAACCAATGACATACAATCGAGGAGCGTTTTTATACTCTAATTTGACTGCAAATAAAGCTTCGAGGCGTCTTTGACCAAAAATAAAGCTAAGTATGAAACTCCTTACCTCAACGACATGTCTCCGTCGTGCGCGGCGCACATCGGCCGCTTGCTTCGCCTTCCACGCGACCACACACGCCGCCAGGAACAGGAAAAAGCACGAAAAGAACACGGAGAAGAACACGAACAAATCGATGTGCAGCTGATCTTGTCTGAAGAATATCACGCCAAAGCTTGCAGCCCCATCGTCAGTATGACGCGCGCGAATCACGATGTAGAATTTAGTGTGAGTTAGGTCGTGAACGTTTTGAGGTAAAGTGAGGACTAATCGGTTGCGGAGGTTCCTCACACGAAGTAGTATATTCCGCCTATCAACAGTCACGTATGTAGCGAGATCCTTCGCCGTATAATCCGCGAGTGTATACTCTATCTTGTCAAAGTACCACGTGACTCGTGGTTCCTCAGGCACATGCTCGTCGAACGACGGCATCCTTCTACTCGGCTCGTGCTTGTGGTACGTAGGATCAAGTTCTACCGCATGGTCGCCAGTACTGGAGTTCACCGACACGACGAACGAACTGTCGTTCGGACTGAGATATAAGTCGACGGCCCCCTGAGTCACGTCCACTATCACTCTTATGTCAACGTTCATGTATCTTGGGTTTACTGCTACGAACACTGTTTGACCAGGGTAGAGAGGCCGCGGCTTGATTTTGCACTCGTCTGGAAGTAAAAAAGTATTTTTTTTAAAGCGTTTTTTTTTAATTATTTTACGTAGCAATGGTGACGTGTCTTTTTGCATTGAAGTTGTTTATGGGACGGAGTGTGATACAGGCTAATTTTTAAACCAGAAAAATGCATTGTTTGTGCATGTCGAAAAGCCAAAGAACGACAGTAGCAAAACCGTGGGTAGGGGCTAGTATAGTATGTTGGATGAGTCATACTACTACATTTTTGTATAAAATCCTTACCAATAGATTTCCCATCAAAGCACAGTTTGTTCTCAATATTAATCGTCTTATAACACTGGTGTCCGTTCCTGGGGTCGCCCATGTAGAGGTCCTTGCACTTGACGCACTGATAGCGCCAACACTCCTGCGCAGAGTTCTTACTCGAGGAGGTGGTCTGGCACGAGATGTCGCTCTCAGTGTTGTTGCCGCAATTACACTTCTCTCCTGTGACCGGGTCGCAAGTGTCGCCGTGGCCGTGGCATTCGCATCTGAAACAATTTAAATGTGACTTTAATATTGGAATTAAACATAACTGGCGAAATGTGGGTAATCCATTATGATACACCTTAGTCAATCCTTCGGGGATGCCCGCGTTATGTTATGTAAAATGTGAAAGGAAAAGGTTATGTATGTTTTACTTATGTAAAAGAATCTTAAACAATATACACCTGAAATATCAAAATCTGGATAAGGTGTTTCTTGCACAGAGCTACAAAACTTTTTTTTATCGTATCGCTTTTAATATTGCGGTGTCAACTTACGGTCTACAAGGGTCTCTAAAGTCATCAGATCCTCTGAAGTATCCCTCGATGCATCGTTCGCAGCGGGGTCCATCGGTATTGTTGGCGCATCGCACACAGCGGGCCTTAGCGGCCCCATCGCGGTAGTCATCGGGGTCTGCGGGACCCCCAACGTCGCGCGACGTAGGGGCCGCGTCCACCTCGCTGGTGCAAATGGATGTGTGGCCGTGGCAATACGTCGAGCAAGGTACGCACTGCACGTTGTTCACAGGATCGCCCACGAAGTTCGGCTTGCATTTTTCGCACTGGTCACCCTATAAACGGAACACTTTGGTTAGTAAGGTAGGTTGAAACTTGAGAGTAAGAATACAATGTTACGCCCGCAATTAATTGGTTCAGATTTAATAATTAAAATAATTAAATCTGAACCAATTTAAGGCATTTTCAAGGTCAAATTAAATTAGCTCGCGAAACTCCGCAGACGAGAGACAAAAAACTAGCAAATAAATCCGGATCTTGTTAGGAATTGAGACACATTATTAATTTAGGACCTTTTATAAGGACTACGTACCATTGTGTTATTATGGCACTCGATACACTTATCGAGCTTATCAGGTCCCTCGCAGTCGGAGTGGCCGTTACACTGGCACTGAATGGTACAGTTGGCGCCGACGTAGCCGAACTCGCAGCGGCACACGTCGGGCTGTACGCAGGCGCCGCGCACGCAGCCCTGCGAGCACACGGCCACGCAGCTGCCCGCTGAACCACCCGCGCCGCCCGCGCGCTTGTGGCCCGCGCCGCACGCGCACTCGTAGCCTTCGGGTAAGTCGCGACACACCTAAAGGAAGAAAAAGAAAGAAAAAAATCGTTTTTTGGAACTGATCATGACGGACACAAAAAAGGACGTACAGCACAGAAGGTACAATTAGTTGGGGAAAATATGCGTCACATTCACGCAAAACGGCTATCGGCTAAATGGTATTAACCAAATTTTTGAGATTTTCAATAGCATTGCATTAAAAAATCAACTTAATTAACACTAAATAAAGTAGTTTTTTGTTTAATAGGAAATAACGTGAAATTAGAAACTAGGATTTCAATAGTCATACACTCACCTCAGACTCAGCTTTGCACTGATGGTGATTGTTCTCACACTCGTTCTCCGGCGGGCACCTGGTATAGTGCCACGAGAAAGTATCGTTGGAGTAGTCGTCATGGTTCGCGGCCGTGTACACAGCGGCGCAAGTTGTGCGGGTGGAGTAGTCCAGGGGCGAGTCGATGGAACCCTCGGAACATACGCCCTCGCCGTTGGCGCCTGAGAGCGCGCACCAGCCGCAGTGAGAGTGGTGGAGACACTCTGAGCACTGAAATAGAATTTTTGAAAGTAGAATATTAACACTTCGCGGGACACTAAACAATAAAATATCTTTTATCAATAGTTTAGTACACCAGAGAGTGTTACAAAACACCTTATACTGCCAGTAATTTTTCATATTTAATTAGAATCTAAATTTCATTCATTTTTAAACGTTTTTTACAGGTTAGCTGGACCCGGCCTTTCTTACAGGCCAAAACTTTCAGAGTAGTAGATAAAAATTATACGAGCCAGAATGGCATTTTGAAAAACTACCAGAACAATTTCACTATCAAAACATTACTACAAACCTGTTCAAACGTGTCACACGGCGCTGGACACTTGCTTTTATCAGCTTTTGTTAGTACCAGACCGCAAACGCCGCCTGCGCAGTACACTGGCTGATACGCGGGTGATATACACTTCCCCAAGTAAGTAGCCCAACGGCACTCGGCAAACCCTCCTTCACCCCCGTCAGTACTAAGACACGACTGACAATCGTCAAACATCGTGCATCGGTTCGGGCATTCTTCGTTTTTAGTCGGGCGAAGACTCGTTCGGCCAGGTTCTTCTATCAACGCGCATGTCCAATTGAAAAGTTCGACTGATTCTTCCGCTATACGTGTTAGTTGACCTGTAAAGAAGACGAGCTTAGTATATCTACTAAATCTGAATTCCTTTAGTTTTCAAGTTTTGGAAACTCAAAGACAAATGTAACAAAGTTCATTCCATTGTAACTAGCATCTTTTTTTATTACAAACGGTCAGTCAAAAATCAACTTAGACTACATAAAACTAAAGAAGATAGTTATGCAACTAATTTACCTTCCCTGACAGCGTGTCTGGTCCACGTGCATTCTTTAGCACCGACACATTTCTCACAGTCTGATGACGCGCACCTGAGTTCGGGGCAGTTGTCCACGTTACTGATGTAGGTCGTGCCGGCGTTACATTTCATGCTAGTACACGACTCGTCCGTGGGTACGCATTCACCTAAAATTACGATAGGGAATTTATTATTTCAGAAAATATTTATGCAAACTATGTTTATGATTTAGGAAAGTTGAAAAATGCCTACACAAAAGGCTTATTTTGCACAACCACTTTATTATGGACTTTTCAAAAGTTCGTCCATTCCAAAATAAACTGAATTTCTATTTTCGTAACGTTGATTTTCGTTTAAGCAATTTAACAGACTGGAGTAAACTATGAACGAAGGTGACATACCGACAGCTGCGGCGCAGGATTCGCACCATCGGCAAGCGGGCTTGTCCTCAGGGTACATGGGCCACGCAGCGAGGCACGACGTGCACGTGGTGAAGTTCTCACAAGCGCGTGACGACACCAGCTCAGCATCACATGCAGCCCCAGAGTTCACCGACACACTGTCACTGTCACACCCCGGCTTATCCACAGAAAAACACTTCGTGTAGTTCCCAGTATTACAGAAACTGCACCCCATGTGACTGCGACACTCAAACTTGTTCGAACTCCACAGTGAACATAAGTCTTCAGGAAGTGATATCCGTGTGACTTGACAGTGGGCGCTGCCAGTCCAACCTCCTATTATGTAGATGTATCCCTCGTTTTCGGTATCTATGTCGATTGCCATTGCGTGAGCTATCGTAGGTGGTGGAGGATGACCCACGATACTTACTCCTGAAAACATGTTTAATATGAAAACTTGTGAAATTTCAAACTGGGATTTATACATATTATATGCCATTGAAAATAGGAATACTAACCTTTGACAAGTCGGACCCATTGGTTGCAGCTATAGACGTAAGCTATAAGAGAATCAGATCTATTTTCCGGATCGGTTCTTCCTCCAAATATGATCATGTAGTCATTCGTCGTCACTGCTGAATGTAAGTATGTGGCTTGTGGTAAATTGTCATAATAATTGTTTAAAATAGGGAACGTAGGCAATTCACTCCATTGCTTTGTTGGATAGTGGAATGAAAACAATTTGTTAGAGAGAACTGTTCCGTTGTATGCATACAAGATCCCTCCATACACATACAGACTCTGTGAAGGCGCGTGGTACACAGTGCTGTGACCAATAATTCCAGCTGGCTTTGCGCCTTCATCTTTTAATTTAATCCATTTATCATTGTCAAGATCGAACTCCCACACGTCATACATGAAACCCTCTTCTAATGAGAATCCTCCAATTAAAACTAAACTTTCGTAGTCCAAATATTTCTGTAAAGTCAATGTGTGTCCGGCAAGCGAGGGCGGCAGACCATCTTTATCTTTGTTACGGATATTGCTCCACCTCTGATCTTTCAAGCTGAACTGCCAAAAGTCGCCAAGTGTTTTGTTCTGTCCACTCTTCTCTTGTAAACTTAGACCTCCATAAATATAAATATTTTGTTTTGAGTGATAGATTTCAGCAGCATGAAAATATCGACCTTCCGGCATTTTAGCGTCTGGCGTCGCTTCTAGAGTAACTTGCATCCACGTGTTGTTTTTTGTGTCAAAAAATCTTATGTCGTTTAACGGGCCGTGAGAAAGAGAATATCCGCCAAACATCCACAGTCCGCGTCTATCGGCCACCAGAGTGTGACCAAATCTGGGAAGAGTTTTCCTCAAGTGATCTAAGCCGTCAGATAAATATTCTGAGTTGAAAAGCTCTGTAAATACTAGTTGTGTTTTATCTAGTCTAATTGAACAGTCATCTCCTCCGAATCCCTCGTTACATAAACATCTGCCATAGCTGGGGTCACAGCTACCAGCGCTGGCCGCCATGCTGCAGTTGTTGCGGCAGATTTCAACTTCACAGTTGGGACCTCCGTAACCTTCGCGGCACACACAGTGCCTCTTGTTACAAACTCTCGGCCACGTACAATATCCGTCACACGCTAGCACCTTGTAGCTTCCCTCGAAGCCCTGCTCCGGCTGCCCCTGCTTATAATGCACCGTCAGGTTTCCACTGCGAGCTTCTATGACACCCGAAGACGCGCCGTTACAGAATACACCCAATAACTGACTCTGTTGATTGTTACTCAGGTCTGGCACACCACCGAGACCATCATAGACGTATACTGCGTTCTCATCACAGGGAACGTCAAAGGTGGATGAATTTATGGTAAACTGAATGATAGCATCCTTGATATCTTCAGCAGATATAATCCATAAACATTCTTTTGAAGGTCCAATCGTTTTGATATCTGGGTCAGTTTTATAAGAACCGATTCCCTCGGTTTGTGTCGCATTTAACATTCCTCTGGGCTCACACTGATAGTAACATTTGCCGCCATGTCGAGGGTCACCATAAAACTTCGGTTTACATCGTTCACAATTCAAGCCTTCAGTGTTATCCTTGCAAATACACTCACCGGTTGCGACATCACAGACGCCGCGCGTCTCGTCACCGTGATCGTTACAGTCACACCGGCGGCACCCCTGCCCCGTGGTCGCGTTGCCATGACTGCCGGGCTTGCAGGACTCACAGAACTCACCCTCCGTCCAGTCCTGACACTCGTCACACCGACCCACGCCAGCCTTACATGTGGAGTGATTATGACAACCACAGTTTATGGAACAGTCTGCACCCGTCCATCCCAAATCACAGTTGCATTTGTAATGAGGGGATCCAAGACAATAACCATGGATACAGTTATTATAACAGGTTCGCATGCAGCTCTTTTTACCATCTCCGATATATCCTTGTTTACATTTACATGTGTACGAGCCGTGAGTATTGTTACAGATGGCGTGTTCGTTACAGTCGTGCAAGCCTAGGCCGCACTCGTCGACGTCGGGGCACTGCGCGTACGCCCAGCCGGCGTCCGATGACGTCACGTTGAGCACGGCGGCGCAGTCGGCGTGCGAGCGCGTGAAGTCACCCTCCGTGCAGGCGCCGTTGATGGGGTTCTCGTGCGAGTAGCACCAGCCGCAGCCCATGCTGCGCAGGCACGCAGAGCACTGCACGTGGCGGCGGCACGATTTGCACTGCCCGGACTTGCGAGCAGTCTCGTCGGGCGGCGAGGACGCGCGGTCCAACCACTCGCGGCACAGCCCGAACTGGTACTCGCTGGTATAGACGCTGAAGCTGAAGCACTGGCGCGTGGCCTCGCACCAGACGCAGCGGCCGCGCTCGTCCAGGCAGTGCTCGCAATTGGAGCGCAAGCGGCAGGGCGCGGGGCACAGCTCGCGTGACGTCACGGCGCCGTCGGCGCGCCCGCGCCGCGCGCACCGCGCCTCGTCCGCCCACCACTCGCAGTAGTTGCCGCTGACGCAGCGCTCGCAGCTGATGTAGTTGGAGCAGTTGGGACACGCGGCCGGCTGCAGCGTCAAGTAGCGCCATTCACCGTCCGCCACGCACGAGATGGTCTCATCGATGTTCCGCGGCTCGCACTTGTTCGTAAGCTCGCACCAGCCGCACGCGGCATCCGAGAGACATAGTAAGCAGTTGTCGTATTTGCACTGGCCGTCGGAGTAAGGCTCCAGAAATTCGAATGTGAACACCTAGGAACAATTTGTATATTTTTATGTTGATACGACGAAACCAAAATTTAAATTTCATTACTAAAAAAATAAAAAGAGCAATAGACAAACATACCTTTGCACTTTCTTGAGATTTGTTGTGAAGTAGTTCCATTTTGGCGTGGTGATGAGATGGATATAAGCCAGTGTGTAATGAATCATTGGCGTGCATATCAACGGCAAGACGTCCGGGAAACAGCGCAGGCCAGTCCACGAGTGAGCAGGCGGACGGCTGCGCGGTCAGGTTGGCTACAGGGCCACCAGCGTCCCCCAACGCGAGGGATATGTTCGAGTACCCCGCGCAAATGTGCAACGTTTCACCTGTCCCGTTCCAGTACTGTGGTATATGCAACCAACCCCTGAGCCGCGCTTCACTCGGCCCACTGAATATCCGATTACTGCCCCCTCCCGTACTCCAGTCTACCGTCGTCGCATTAACCACAGAAACCCCATCTGGGTGGTTCCAATCTGCCGGTTGCTGATATCTAAGGAACGTCAGGCCGGGTCGTTTGTCTAGTATTTTACATTCGTCAGGTGTAGTCACTTCCGTGCCAGTGGAACCCCACCAGCCAGGATTTTCTGAGGGTGTGTCTTCTCCACAAACGCCATAATTATCTAAAAGAAATACATAGCCTTGCTTATTTTTATTTCAAGACGTTATTGAGTGCTAAGATACGTTTTACTGCAAGCGTTCAAAGAGAACATTCACGTGGTTAAGATTTTATGCCATTTCATTGTATGCCAATCGCTAGTTTACAAGTAAATTATAGTGATTTGAAAATGTGCTCATTGAATGTCCTCACGAAAGACTACGTTTTGATGTGATTGCTTTATAATGTTCCCGGTTTAAACGTATCTTCAGTAACAGATGAACTTACCATCTTTATGATGGCACCGTGCATTCTGCACGCACCAGTTACACTGGTCTAGTCCGAGCTTCGTGCTGACGGAAGGCAATGGCGTGCGGCTACTGTTGCGTCTGCCGGGCGGCGGGCCGTGGATGAGGCAAGAGCGGCAGTCGCCCAGCGCTGGGCATATACCCCCACATCTGATGGATTGGAGGTTCGTCGTGCAGTTGGCTCCTATTCTTCTACCGTAGCAAGTCTGCAAATTGTAAATAAGGGTGACCATGTTTAACTTATTTATTAAGATGAGAATTGATATTGACGACTGAAATTATATTTAGCATACATTGTTATAATGGGCTAAGGCCATATTACGGCGTTTTAGAGCTATATTGTTCAAGTGCGAGAAGGAGAGGGGATGTAGTTATTCAGAACGAATAGCACAACTCTTTTCCGCAACGAAATAAAAATGACAATTTTAACGCTGTAGAGTACGGTCCGGATAGAATAAAGCAGAATAAAAATGAACATACATCATCAGCAGAGCACCAGCCACACTCGGGGTCGGCGAGGCACTCTGGTTGAGAGCGATGTCGCCGACACGCAGACTCTGGATCGTCGTTAGTGATCCCGGCCTGCCAGCTAGGTACCATGTATGCTAACAGGTCCCCTGCAATAATAACAAAATGTTGGAAAATTGGCCCTCGAATAACGTGCGAAATTCGTATTTCTTTGGATAATGTCTGTGAATGTGTGTATGTCTGACAATCGATTTTTATTTATAAAGGGTGTAAATAGACCGAAGCCGAAAGGCACTTGTTCTCCCCGCTATTGCGATCATTTTTTTGTTCTAGACATACCTGGGAACCTGCTAGTTACGGAGTTCAAGTTCCAACTTTTTCACTTTTTTTTTTTTAATACAAATATTTAAGGTTATAACTTTACTTAAAATACCTCCATGACCTGCGTACTATTGAATGCATCCATGAGCACAATGTTTTGAATGCGTTAGATTGAGTTTTACCCTAAAAGTCAAGTTATTTTTCACTCAAAAAAAAGTCGTTTCCCAGCAAAAAAAATTGTGTAGGATTACTTGTTTGATGTACAGAATGCTTGGTTAACGGCTTCGTGAAGGGTCTGTTTACACCCTGTATGCGCTCCTAGGCAGTATAACCGACTCGTATGCCGTGACGGGAAATGGCATGACGCTGTCATGGCGTGACACCCCCTGTATGTCACGTAAAAGCAACCTTTTCTCAATAAAATAAAGTTTGTTTTGGATCAAATTGTTGATCTATTTGTTTTTTTTTGTCTTTATTTCACTCCTATTTCGTTATTGGTTTATGTTAATAATGAATTCTACTATAATCATGGATGCAACAACATGTGCCGGGCGTCCCATCAAGTCCAACTTTTTTTTACAAATAAATGTTCACTCACCATTGACGTTTCCATGATACCCTCCAGCAATTAACAAAGTAGACGGGGGCCTCAAGGCAGCCGCGTGCGCAAACACGCCTTGCTTCTTAGGATAGAACCGCCGCACTTTGCCCAACACGTCGAGAGGGATCCAAGAATGGCAGCCCAGGTGATAGATGTACATTTGGCCATCATAACAGATTTCCTCTCTGTTATGCCGATGAGAATATCCGCCAAATACGACCAGGTAGTTTCCTGAAAATATTTGGTAATTTGAAGTACGTAATTCAGACAATCTGACAGATTTCTAGGACTTCGTATACTTCGAATCAAAGCAGAAATACGCGCCTCACTAAAGAATTAGAACTGTAAAACTGCAGACGGACTATACATACCCTAGGTAGAGGCACACTATACATACAAAAAGTTGACACTCAAATTAAAATATACTGTGTACTACATAGATTAAAGTCTATTTTTCAATACCCTATTGTAATTGTAAGGCAAGGTGCAGGTGCTGGTCTGGTAAATTGACAATTTCCTTTTCAGCTTTAATTAAATAACAAGATAGTTGCATACCAATGACAGTTGATGTGTGAAACGCCCTCTCTCGTGGTACATACGTGTCTCGCAGATGCGCTCTAGGATAGTGAATCTCACTCCAGTGTTTGTAGTCTATATCGAAGGCAAACATTCTATCAGAGAGCTTAGAAAATCTGAAATGACAGAGTTTGGTTAGTGAGAGAGTGTGGTTAGTTTATTACTGAGTTCATACAATTAATGTTGGCGCAACTCGTTTCACTGTAGTCGTCAATTAATTGAGCTGGTAGTACAAAAGCAGAGCAATTAAAGTTTAAACTTTGCTTACCTTGCTACACTGGCAACTACGCCTCCATAGACCAAAATAGAATTGGAATGCGTATGATACACGGCAGTGTGAGCCACCACCCGCACATCCAGTTCTTTGCCGCCCCTCACTTGCACTCTTTCCCAAGTCTCCGTGCTTACATCACCCAGCTTTATTTTATACATACTGCAAACAATACAAGGAAGGAAACAAATTATTACTTAATCATTCAAATGTAATCTGAATCAAGTCAATTGCATGATTACTTACCTTGAGGAAAACTCCCCGTCCACTGTACTTCCGCCAAACAGATACAATTCATCTCTGACGGCGGTCAGCGTATGGCGAGTTAGGCCGGGAGGGATGAATGTTGAGTTCATAGCCCGCAGGGTCCAGATATCTAATACAGCGTCATACATCCACAGTTCAGAAGATAAGGTGCCATCAGAGAGCTTGCCGCCATACAACACGAACCCACTACCAAATGCACAAGCAGAGTGTCCATACCTCGGCTCAGGCTTTGTCGTATTTGGTTTCATTACATTACTTACTACCTCGGGTTGCTCAGTAAAATGCAAGTAACTTTCGCTATATGGAGTAGGTGCATGAGAATACATGAGAGGTAGTGTGGTCTTGTCTTGATTTGTAAATGATGATAGTAGTAAATTAAATAACGAGCTTCTGTTTCCTATTTGCCAGTTGCCATCAACATTTCCCTAAAAATATTTAAACATATCATATTTGGACATTATACCCGACATCATATATAGTACGCATGACGGCCAATAAAGCTATACAAAAACAGTTTATGCGGATCTCTCATTGTATAGGAAATCGATACAAAGCGAGGCCAAGTTATACTGGTAATGTAAAGCTTCATGTGCCGCCGTGTGTACATTCGATTTTTCAAGGTTAGCTTACCTTAGTAAATAAAGTCAACAGAGATTTGTCGATCTCTTCATTGGTAGGGTACCGACGTACTACTTTTCCATTTTCATCATACCACTGACTAGTTGAAAACCTATAAAGCAATATTTTATTATGTCCAATAAATCAAGCAATATAAATTAACAGATTATGTGAATGTAGTGTAATTAAGAAACCATTTTAATGGATGGGTCATCAGGATGCTTGTAATATAAATTAATCTCAATCTTGGAACATTAGCTTGTCAACCAATAAAGCAAATAATACATTTACAATACAATGTTGCAAAAATAACTGTTAAGTAGCAGTACTTAACAGTTATGTTCTTTAAGTTTTAATTAGTCAATAGTTTTAATAAGTTTACTCAGACTCTCATTATCAGAACTATTACTGGTTCTACTGAACTAGTCTAATAATAGCATTATTTTATAAAATACACCTTATTACAAGATCATAAAGTTTATTTTGTAACGAAAAATATCGAAAGTATTCGCACAAATACGCCAAATGTTCGTAGGGGCCTAAAATTATCAGTTTTCACTGCCGAAAATATATCAACCTTGTTATGTCGCTTGGCAAGGTGTGCGCAACCCATTAACATTATTAATTAATTTTACGGCGTAGTCGACATTGACCTTTATGTAGTTTTTTTTCAAAGGACATTTTAACTTACTTGTATACCTCCAATAAACCCAAAACTTTGTTCAGATCATATCCTCCAAATATATAAAGTGAATCTGTGTGGTTCACATAGACTGCTGTATGAGCTGCTCTTTTTGTCATTCCACTCTCCGTATGTGACAGCCAGTGCCAGCTATTGCCTTCCTTGTCATTTTTCTTTAAAGAACATGATTCACCAGAATACCTGCATTAATGAGATAAAACTGCATCAATTGGTAGATATTGTTATATTAAGAATATCACAGTTGCCTGCCGGGGCTGTGGGACTGTTCGAAAGAGATACCGCGGCCCTGGAACACAAAGGGCAAAGAAGGAACATGGATGGGTTTTAGTCAGTAAAAGTCTGACACTTCCTCCCACTCCACCCAGAGCGGGGGGGGGGGTTATTTGATGATTTCCCATACCAAAAAAAAAAGGCTATCACAGTTGTTTGTGCTGCCAAGTCCAGCTTAGTTTACATAAAAATGCATAGAGAACAAATGCCCTGTATAAAATAAATCTTAATTAAAGACATATATTCAAATAAAGAAGGAAGGAAACATCTTGAGGAAAATTCATTCTAAGATAATGTTTGCAATTTCTTGGCTAATGTGGTAGATAAAACAGATTTATCTGTCTGCATTGCATTGTCTTTGAGCAAACAAAATGGAATTATAAATAAACAACAGATGACCAGATTAGATTGAAGTCACAACAAAAAAGTATGCATTGTTCTCAACTTTTATCTGTGCAAGACCTACCCAAGATCTGTGGTAATCTGGCCTGACCTAATCCGGCACCCCCTAAAATCCAACATGGCTATAACAACAGTAGTTTATCCACCAAGGGTGTACTGTACCTAAGCCTTTGTATTCACAAAGGCTTAGGTACAGTACACCCTGGCTTTAGTTTAAGAATATCTTATTTTTAATACACCAACACAACTGTTTTTTGTCCCTAATAAATAGAATTTAAACTTTTTTGCAGCCAGACAAAGGCATGTGTATTAAATGACAATGTTAATTTACATGATGTATTTAAAGGTCAATATTGATTTTAATTTCCAGATGATAAAAATATGCAATCATTTAATTGCACTAGACTTCAGATAATACCATTCAAACAAACAGTGTTTGCATTTTATTATTCATAAGCTAATTGTCAACACTTACCCTTTTTTGCAAGCACATCTATCACCTTTACAATGTCCATTATTAGAGCAGCCATTTGGACAGAGTTCCACACTGCAGTCTGGGCCACCCCAGTTGCCAACACAGAAACATTTGTTGGACACACAGAGCCCTCGCCCTGTGCAGTTGTTGGGACAGTTGTGAATGGCATATGTAGCTCGGAACCCATCCAAAACATAATTGGTATCACTGTACAGTAATATTAACATCTACAACAAATAAAGCAATGCTTATTGTTTGGTAAGTAACACACAAGATATTAAAAGTGAAGTAAAGTCGATTGATATGAGTTAAAAGGACCAGCCAAAATCACAGAAGGTATTAAAATCAATTGTTATTTAGACACAGCCTTAATTGATATCATACTTACAAATCCACTAGAAGCAGTAACATTCTGGGGTTCAGTTTTTCCACTAAAACTTCCAAGCAAGGGTGCATCGAAAGAGTCACCATCATACACAAATACATAGTCATAGGAACATTCTGTGCCCATACGAATAAAACTTAATGTAATGTACTGGCTTTTATTCGCTGCTTTGATGAGCCACTCACAGTGGGAATCCTAAAACAAGATTTTTCATTAGCACTTCACTCACTACTGTGATACTGTGTCAAACATCTGTAGAATGTGTAACTGACTTGTGTGTAGTTAGAGTTAGTTGGTCCATCGGTGATGATACCGCTCTGGTCCGTGAACACCCTGCGAGTCTTGTCACAAGGCGCTGTAGATGCGGCGCAAAGAACAGCCAGGCAAATCCAACTGATTACAACTAAACCAGCACCTTTCTCCCGTACACTTAGATAAAACATGCCTCTTCCGGATCGTCGTAAGACATAAGTCAAATATCAAAGCCATATAATCGTGAATTTGCGACTAATATAGCTAAAATGTAGAATAAACAACACTCATATAAGTTAATAGGTGACATCTACTTCAAGGCTAACCACTTAGATGAATAATGCCACAAAGGCATGTAAAACTTTTGATATGGATTAATAAAGATATCGCACTTGAGCGATATTTGCATTTAATCCAGGTTTTTAGAGGCTGGGGGATACTTTCTAACGAGTTTTTCTTACAAACAAACAATTCACAGATCCATCACAGTATTTTGACATTTGATGATTTGACGTAGAAGCAGAGTTGCCAGGAATAACCTAAAAAAAATATGAGTAGGTTTAGAAAAAACATTACAGTTTTGACAAACAGTTAAAACTCAAAATTAAAAAATATATATTTCAAAGGCAAACGCCTAAGAGAACCCTGAGGAGTATTTAAAACTTCTGATTCAACAATATTAGTAAATATTGTTGAATCAGAAGTTTAATTTAGATGACAAAAAACTAACTTAATTAAATATGAGAAATTGCCATTACCACAGCATTCCCTATTTTTTATAGTAAACCATATACCCAGCTTAGGCCTGTCCCGTGATTAGTTCAGTGTTTTAAAGGTGCACAATGGAATTGTTGACTCTACTTGAAAACGTTTGTCTCTTACAAGACCCAAGAAACCCAAAAAACTTTTTTCTTAGTCAGTCAGTTCATGAAATGGTTGTGTACAAAATGCAAGACGTTTTTCACTGATAATTGTAAAATTTCGTATCTAGTAGATTTTTGTTAACCTTGCAACACTCATTCTCAAAAAGAGAGGAGCAAAGAGTGACCAATAATTAAAAAAACCGGCCAAGTGCGTGTCGGGCCATGTCCAATGTAGGGTTCTGTAGTCTTACAAAGTTAATTTAATTCACTTCCTACGATCTGATTTGCCTCCAAACGATGATTTTTATTGTAAGAATAAAAAAACAAACCTACATTTGCAATTGAAAAACCTGTGCTCCTATACATTATATTTAGGAAAATATGTTATCTAAGTACATTTTATAAGTTGGTCGACTATTACTCGTAAACTTGTAAAGCTTACGTAGCTGTGATAGTTTTTCTTTTAACTTCGTTATATTTACTAGATACCACCGTGATTTTTTTCACACACCCAGACACAACCATTTAGCTGGTAGAGGGGGACACACTTGAGCCTAACAAAAATTTTCACTTTCAAGCTTAATATTTCACAAGCAAATCCCTTAACCGAAAATGTATTGATCATACTCGCAATATTTTTTAAAAACGTATCCAACGACATCCCACACTATGGGGTACACGAGAAAAAAAACCCTACTTTACGTGTAGGTACCTACAGGAGATACCCTAAAAAAAATACTTTTCGAGATTTTACCTTACCACGTCGTCAATATTCATACATTACAGCTTTCTAGTACCTACTAAGAGTCTTTGAGCTAAGCTGCGGACAGACGGAAATGGCGAAACTCAAGGGTTCCTTGTGGCATAAGGAACCCTAAAAATCACAGAACCGATAATTACAAGAGTAATTACTAATCGGTAATCATCATCATCACCATGATTACCCACTGCTACTTATCGAGATTTGATGGTCAATGAATCATGGTTGCAAAAATCTTGCTCTCAAAATATAATTTGCACCAATTATCTGTACTTTGACAATGGATTTAAAATATGTAGATATTTTTAGAGATGTTTAACTTTCTTTTCTTAGAAACAAAGACATATATGTGTTTTAAATCTCTTTGCTTAGAAATAAGTCAAAACGGCAACGTCATAATTATGTGCCTTCCTACTCAAAACTTGTGGTCGTTGGTTGGTGATTATTCGACGACGTGGTGTTCAGTTTTTGCAAATTGTACGAGTTTGTTTTGAGAGCTACGTACCTAACATACTTGGTTTAAGAGGACTCTCGGTCAGCTTGGGGTCAGGGGTGTAGTCTTGGCTTCATGATGAGCTTTACTTTACATTCGCTAAATAAGGACTATCTACATTATAGATGGCGTTAGTAGAACATTAACCACCAGGTTGATAGGTGCCTACCTACACGCACAGTGAGTGGTACACAGTTAGAACTTAAGAAGTAACAGAAAGTCCTACCATAGTAGTTAAACAGTATAAAAATAACTAGTAAACAAGAACATGCTTCAATTACCAAGTAGCTCTTAGTAGGTAGGTAGGTTCCACATCGGCAACGGTAGTGTAGGTCTGGGCCTATGTGGCGCAGCCGTGAGGCATTATTTTATTTTTTGTTTAGATTTAAGTTTTTATTTTTATTTTTTTACTGTGTGCACTTGTGGCATGGGCCAAATAAATGTATTTTCTTTCTTTCTTCTAGGTATTTCAAACTGTCTATTAATAAGATCTTTGTACCATATAGGTAGGTACTCAGAAATAATTATTATTCTATTCTACCTAACGCTAACAACAGTTCAGAATATAAGTTTGTTTACGTATCACGTTGTAGCGCTGGCCGAATTTTAATGGGCCCTTGTGTTTTATGACCCGGGGACTTACCCATTATGTAGGTATGGCGTAGTCCGTACCTACCTATCAGGTATATCCACTTATCAGGTCAATTTAAGACGAAGAGTGAAGATTTAAGGGATTTATGACAATTTGCACCAACTGGATACTGTCTCCTCGCTTGACCTGTCCTGAACATCACTTGATCTGCACTGATTTGCAAAGTTGACCCATTGTTATCTACTCTTCAACCTAGTTAGAATATGGAACCAAAAGCCTTTGTAGCTCAAACTTAGGTAATAACGCACAATCATACTTATGCTTGGCTGGTGCCTAACTACATCTTTTGACGAAGTAAATCCAGAAAAAAATCTTTATAATGTTTATTTAAACCCGCGCCAAGTCAGCTTTCATACTGTTCTTATGAAAATCATTAATTAGATATTTGCAGAAGGTGTGAACCTTTCTAATTCTAAGTAAATAATTCATGTGATAATTACGTTAAAAAATATAAGTAGGTACACAAAGTAAAATTTTTACTTATAGCGAGAACTGATGCTTCATGTTTAAAAAACTTATTCCAAAAATCAAAAGTTCCAAACCCCAGCAACAGTACATATAAGACAAATTAAGAAGATCCAAAAAAAAACTTCGGTTGAAAACCTAAACAATAATTTCCATCATCGATGAAAGCTGATGGAACAAAAAGCTATTCGATAGGCAGGCGGAGATGCGTGCCTATCGATCGCGCGTGCTGCTGACTCCGCAGTCCTCTCGTGCCGCCGTACTCTAGATACATAGGTATCTGTACTCTCTGCATACTTTCTGCTGCCTGAAAGTTGAAATAATTGTAATGACAAGAACCATATTGAAAATAGTTCGAGGTTTTTGAAGTGACTGTTGAGGTTTTAAAGTGACTTTTGGCTTTGAGAGTGAGCTTAAATAATTTAGGTAGATTTTGAGACACATGTCGGCGGCATACCGATCATACCAATAAAAATAAGGGCAGTCTGCAGAGGCTAGAAAACAAAAGGAGTTTGAAAACTTAAGGTTCATCGGTAGTAAAATAAAATCCTACTTAACTTAGGTATATTATTATCAGCTGTTAGGTGAAATGGCTCTCAGTAGTTTTGCCAAGCCTGAGAGAAAGGTGACATGAAAAATATCCATTTAGAGTATGAATAGTTTTTGTTTTCTTAGTTCTCTTCATAGATATGTAAATAACTGTATGGCGTTGACCTATTCATGATTTGACCGCAGAACGTGACTAAACTTTTGATATTGATTTTTCGTCTCGGTCGATAACCCAAAAAAAAACGTGAAAGTCAACATACTTTCGCACTATTGCGACGATCCTCTTTGCTAGGTATCCTTACCTGCATGCTTGCTTCTTTCAGGGGTTCACCATAAGTGCAGTCTACCTAGGGTAGGTAAACCCTATGGTACCCCTGTACCTTCCGTACGCAAAATATGCGCTTTGGATGTGGAGGTGCAGACACCAGCCCGTTATACAATACAATACCCCTGTACCTTTTAGAAAACCCACAAAATGAATATTCCTATATCCCTAGCATTCTAACTGGGTCCCACTACACTTCAAGTATATCGTCGACTCATTATACAGGCGTGCACCATATTTATGAAGGTGAAAATTAATAAATCATAAGCGCACGTGAGAGGAGCCGAGGGCTGTTGAAGTTTTTTCATCCGGAATGAAGTGATAACCGCTAATGACGCACTCTTTAGCCGACTCATCCGCTACACCATCAAGGCTAAATTAAATTATCGCCATCCGACATCATTATGAGCCGTAGACACTGATGATCAGTTACGAGCATTAAATTATATACCTAGAAATTAAGCGAAAATTCTAGCCAGGTTAGGATAAGTACCTACGTATAAAACACGAGTTAGTGCGTTGGCGTCACAAGAGCTAAAATTATCCGTTGGTTTACTTACATTACGTAAGTACTTTAATGTCATTGACTCGCATTCGGCAGACGGTACCTAGTAGGTAAGTATTTATTTGAGTAACGATGCCTTGTACCTAATCACCAGCACACTTGGTACTTTTATTGCACCACCACGACGTGACCACGAGTTTCACATCATAAAAAGTGAAAAGATACAATGTTTTTCAACCGATTCGATTAAACATTTATTTTAGCTTAGCCCGCATGCCGTGCACAAAAACATCCGGGGACAACGTTCTGATTAAAAATACTGCTAAAGTAGATTTTCCGGAATTTTCCGACTCTGCAAAAAGGCCTCTGAATAACACAAAGATTCTGAAATACGTGTTTTGTTTACATGGAAAATGCGAGTGCCATACCCTTTTACGAAAAAGGCAAGATTTTATTAAAAGTGTTTCTGTAAAATTCAAAATTTAATGGTTGTAAATAATTTGCGGCGCGCTTTACCGTCCTGTCCTTGATAGCTGGTCTTGTGAGCGACTGACCGCGCGTGACGGTCCATTCTAAGCGCACGTTTACCATGTAAATTAACTGACCTCCGCCGGTCATTTTTTTTAGCACAAAACAAATATTGTCTCTGGTGTTTACACTGGCGCCCGGTTTAGATACACGTCCACACTGCTTTAGTACGAAGCGTTTTAAAGGTTACTCTTTTCCTTGACTGTTGTTTTCCGACATATTTAATGCATTGTAGGTGAAAATAAGTAAAAATATTGGATTATTAAAGTTATCGAATAATTATCGAATGTTTTATTCGATAACTGAGAGACATGTATTGTCTTTCAATACACTTCCTCGAAAACTGGCTCTTATCGCACTTGTAATAGGTTGAAAATGCAATGTATTTCACACTCGTGGATTTTTCTAATTTATTTCTACTAGTGTTTTATTTCCATAGATGAGCAATTGTTCAATTCCTATGCTCGGCGGTGATTCTTTTTTTTAATCTCAGTAAAGAGGCGCATGTTTTTAAGGTCTTAATATTTTATGAATAAATAAATTGTGTTTATAAACAGAATATCATAAATAAACATTATTATTTATTATAAAATTATTTGCAGCAAATTAACATTTATTTGTGTCCTAAATTCAAAAACATTAGATTTTTTGCGGCTTCATACATTTCCTTCTCCTTCAACCTGCGAAGGCAAAGTGCGGGGAAAAAAGCAAATTAAATCATAGATTCATGATTAATGACAAAAATACTCTTCGTTCTGTTATTTTATTTCTTCGCAAGTGTTTTGAAAAACGTCGTTTGATTCACGTGGGTATTTGTCACTGTATAATTATGTAGTTCTCGGCTCCATAACGCCTCAGCGGTCAAAGTTTCCCCACTTGTATCAAAATGTAGGTACATATTTTAACTCTATGGCGCATTAAATGGTTTTTGTTTGATACTCATAATTTTACCAGCAATCTTGATGCAAGGGATCTCAAATACATATTTTACAAACGACAATATCAATGATTGGTCAAACGAGATGTTTTGCGAAAACTAGGCACTCTTAAATAATATTTCGTTACGGCCGAGTGCTAAAACTACAAATAATCCTAATGATAAGGTAACTCTAAGATAAGGTACTTAGTATTTTTAAAAGATAAATGCTGATATGGTCTAGTATTTTCCTAAGGGTTACAACATGCGGATAACGTTATGCAGTGCAGTCTGGTAGGCTACAACCAGGTACTTACGATAGTCGTAAAGCTGCAAGCCCTACGATAACACCATTACTTAAAGCAGCTATTGTGGCAGGCGACGTCACTTTCACGCCTCGAAATATAGAGGATACCGCAGGGAACGACTCTCGGCCGCGACCCGGCATCATCATACAAATGGCACATTAGCGGCCCGTGGCCGAGCCGGCCGCACGCCGGACGCACCTTATCTGCCTCTCAACTATATTTGCTCTACACCGGATTACCAGAGATTTACCACGGTCACCGACCGTTAACAAGCGATTAAACGTCCTCTACAAATATAAGTAAAATTTAACGTCACGCGTGACCGCTTGAATTTTAAAACATTTGTGAAAAGTTTCATTAATGATTTTGGGTTCTGTTGCGATAAGGTGCAGCTGCTATTTAAATTCTCATTACAATAAATTAGAAACATTGGTTTCATAAGATCGTTTTTCCTCAAGAAACAACAAAACCCAGCTTCGGGTTCGATTCTCGTTCAATTTAATAGAATTTAATATAATAGTTAATTAAAAATGAATCAAATCAAATCATTTATTTCTTTGCAAGCATGGGTATGGTACACAGATGCACAAACAAAACAAACAAACCTAGCTTGTTGCTTAAGAAGTAAATGTAGCAATTACGTAGCACAATATAGCTTGGTTTTATCACGATGTAGCATGGCGTAGCGCGATGTAGCATGGCGTAGCGCAATTTAGCATGGCGTAGCGCTGTGTAGCTTAGCGTAGCGCAGCGTAGGATGGCGTAGCTCCACAATAGGACAGAGACGCGGGTGCGATAACGCGGCTCCGCTATAAATCAGCGCTGTCGATGCGGAGCCGCCCCATTGCAGCTCGCGGCTTGATTTGTCGCGTCCATCCCACGCGAATCTTTGACCAACTAGTGTTGTGGGTTAAGTCGATCTATCGATAAAAGTAAGTGCACTAAATAAAATAATACGCTACTAATCAACTTTACCTTTTGTCTTATTTTACCAAAACAAGCGACTTAACTTGTAAAATGTTACTATCTGTCTAATTGTACTGACTGTCTATAACTTAATTTAATAATTGTCAATGAAATTGAATGACATTTAAATCTACTCAGAATAGACTTAGGGACCTCGCGCACTACGCGACCACGAGTTTTGGCCGGACCGGCCGTTATCTTGTGCAAAACTGGTCTGTTGTGCGATCGAACTTTCTTCCTGGTCGGAGCTTCTACGGCCAAAAATAGTGGTCGTGGCCGCGTAGTGCTCGAGGTCCCTTAGTTGGTAAAGGTATATTTGTCAGGACATCGGGCGACTGGAAAAAAAAGTCACTTCGTTTTTGTTGCGCTCACAATGAAACAAAAACACAGGAATAATTCCATCAACAAGATACAACATCGACAAGTGTACTAAATACCAATACTGACAATTCAGCCCTAAGCCATTGATACGGAACCAATAAAGCGCTCAGTAAAATAAAATCGCCCCCAACCGCGGTCAAACATATCTCCACTACTTTTGTGACCCGCTTGCATAATCACTATTGTGCGATACAAATACACACATGTAGGAATAGTATTAACTACAGTATTTGTTGTCCACGCTTACTATTTTAAAGTTCATTTTAATTAATCAAAACAATGCAAAATTATATTGATATAACCTTTTCAAATAACTTTCTGAAGACTTTTTTTGTCTGTCTGAATCATTTTTTTATAGGCCTATGCCACATCCGTAGGCGTATGCCACAACCGTGGACGTCTTTCGGGCTGATATAATGATGACTTTCTACTATCCATAACATCATCACATAACATAACATCATACCTGTAATCCCGAAGGGTTACCTGGCACAAATCCAAACTCCGTGGTTGCTACTGAGAAATTCGTGATAAAAATATACAATAAGACTTTGTCCAACCCGGGAATCGAACCCAGGACCTAATGCTCAACGTCATCATGTTTCTTATCTATGATCCACAACTAATCTACATTACAATTAACTTACCATCCATAAAAAAGCTAAACAATTCACTCGTACCATTTTGTTGAACATAATATAAGTACGCGGGAACACTGACCCTTAAATACTCAACATGACGGTGTTAACTGCGACCTAATTTCAGATTAATACGCTTAAGCGGAAACCTCACTAAGCAGGTTCAAATGGCACGCGGCTCCGGCCCGTCACGGGTGAACTGAGAACATGAACGACTAAGCTATAACCAGCTTAAACACTTTATATGTTTACTTTACTTTTCCGATTCTTCTCTATTACGCAAGTTTACTAGATTTATAGTTTCCGCCCCGTTCATTATCTGTATTGAACAACTACCATGGACGACGCGTGGCATAAATCTGAATGAAACGCAGCGGATAGCCTCTCCCGCCCTTACAAACTTTCGTCGACTTGTGTCAACTTTGAGAAGTTTCTCCGGACAAGTTTTCTTACGAGCCTCTGATACGTTAACTAATCTGTATTAGATAAGTGCACTCATTACTTCCATTGTGATAAATTGGATACGTTTAGTAACGATCTCTATTGTTCTAATTTTATTTACCCTAAACAAGAACAAAAATATTTGGAATTTGACAATCAATTCGGGTTGTACTCTGCTTGTAATAACATAATTCAATCATGATTCGAAAGACACATGGCGCCATCTATTATGTTAAGAACGTTATTGTTGTTTTCGTCAGGATCAGTACATTTTTTCGGGATGCAAGGTACCTTATGTCCGTTTCTGTACACCTGACAACGTATATACAAAATTTCAGGATAATGGCTACAGTGGTTTATTCGTGAAAAGGTAACAAACAAACAAACCTACTTTCGCATTTATAATATTAGCATGGATAACTCGATCACTACCTACAAGGAACTACCCCAAATAAAAGAATTATACCGGAAGTCATAACCCGTCCTATTACCAATTCCCTCTGTCGTGTTTCCTAAATATTCAGCTTTTCCTTTGTTGGCATTTTTTCATGTAGTTAAGAAAAACAAGAGCGCCATAACTCTCGTGCCGGTTGATCAGATAGCATGATAATGGCTGTAATGGATCCTGGTCAGCGGCCCGCATGCAAATAAATCTGCGGCCCGATGCAATGATGTGTGGAAAATGGAGTCACCCCTTGCCGCGGCCTGCCCCGGTGGCCTGCTCGCGGTCTGTACCGAGCTGCCGACCTACCGACGGTCACCCATCGTAATAAAACAAATTACCTAGTAAGTGATTTTTATTGTTACGATATTTTTTATTACCTATATTATGCGTTTTCTGGATATATTTAAACATATTTGCAATGTTATCTATATGCTACTTTTCATAATGTCATGGATTTCCGCAAAGTAACGCCTGATTCCATAACTTGCTATTTTTAAGTTTTGTTGTTTTTCTTGCAAGGAAATAATTGTGGCTAGTTAGATCATTTAATATGTTATGACTGTAATGGGTTCCCATAAAAATAAAAATCATAATAATAAATAATAAACAGCATTTGATTAACTGCTAAAATTATTCTAAAATAAATAGTAGCTTTAGAAAAATAATGACCCTTTATAATAACCCCATTATTCCCCATTGTAAAACTAAAAGACCTTTATTTAAACGTAGCACGATAATGGCAAAGCAATTTATACTGAAATCGTAGAGCAAATGTGAACTGTTTTTATTAGAATTGACCGGAGAGCAAAGTTATCATGATTACTGCGACGACCCCGTATCACGGAGGCAGTTACTGCTGGACAATCTTTACCTGCTGCTGTTGTTTTATCCGGGAAGTGGGCAGCGATAAAAGTCAGGGCAAATGGCAGTCAATAAAATAAATAGCGTCGGCAGGGTGTTCTGTAAATAAGTCGGTGCCCGGGCTCGGGGCGACGATCGCCTTTTTTATTGGCGCCTCGATTGCTCTCGAAACAACGAGTGTGAAGCGGCTGCGGGGCGCGGGCGCGGGGTACGGGGCGACGCATATTGCAGTGTCGCGCTGACGCTGCAGATTATACTCACAGATTAGAAATAGAATTCCCCGCGATGTTGCGGCATTGTCTGCTACAACACTCTTATCCTCAATTGTTCCGTCGTCCTATTCGATTTTTTAGTCTCGAACCCATCTGTCACACGTATCTTATACTTCTGTACGTCTTGATCAAATGTTATGTTAACCGCTATAGAGCCACCGCTTTAATGAGTCTTACGCCTAGCCCCATCAAAGTCTCATTAAGCGTCCATAAAATCCTAACAATATCCCACAGGTTATTTTGCTTTAAAATAAGCATTATCCACGTAGGTATTACGATACTAATTCAACCAATACGTGATCAACCTTCAGAATATTCCATTTAAATTGATACCTTCGCGAGGACTCTATAGTCATATCTTTCTGGCAAGAAGTGAAAGTAACACTGAAATTACTTGGCTGCAGCTCTCGTATTCAGACATTTCCGTCTGCCAGTGTTTTCCCGCCACCTGACTTAGCAAACATTGCATTTTTACAAGATTCGAATCTGTCTCTTAACTGTCCACCAACACTTACTTATCCTTAATACTCTGTCTCCAGAGAATAGTGTTCAGATGGGATAATAAAGTATTCCACACGTATCGCGGTCGGTCGCGAGGCGGCTCCCAGATAGATGTATTAATTTGTAAGAATTTGTCGTCGGACCCTCGCCGGCGCCCTCCTCCCAAGCATTCAATCACGCACAACAAGCTGCGTAATTGCACCTAATAATTTTCTTAAATAGCTACAATACTACTGGACATCCCACTACCCGGCTACGCTTCATGACTTTTTTTCTTTGATACGGTACTAAAACCCAAACGTAGTGCGCGTGCTTTATGACGGACATCATCTGTAAAGAATAATAAAAAAACAGCAATTTCGTTAAGTTTTATGAGACACGAGTGAATGACCTTCACTAGTGGGTTCTGTTTGTATTGAGACGTTGGACGTGGTATTAGGAGCGTGACGGAGGTGTCAGTGCATCGCCGTGGGCCGTGGGTCGTGAGCGAAGGTCCCGCGGGGCTCGTCAACACACCACGGACCTAATCCAATCACAACTGCACACGCCCAGGTCCACTTACACATGTTCCGCACAGATAACTCCGTAGAATATTAACGACAACTTCGAGAGTGGCACTACTGCAGATACATTCAAACAATAATTATAAATTAAATCAAACAAATTAATGTTGTTTTGCTGCTATCACTTTAAACATTAAGCAAATAAAAAAATATGACTCAAATTATGCACCTTAATTGAGTGAAAATAATATTTAACTGTCGCGTCAATAAAGCTGATAAAGCTCTCGCTACGGGCGCGGACTACGCGCTACGCCGTAGCGGAGTCGTAGACGCGCTTAGTTAATTTACCTAAGCACCTTACCGCTATCTGTTTTGCGCCCGCGCCGGATTATGCTAATGAAGACTTGTAATTCTCTTATCGCGCTTTGTCTACCTACAGGTTTGCTACAATATAATAATTGAATTTTCTATTATGGGGGCAGTTAATAATGCATTGATGATAGAAAAGTGAACCCATGTTACCGTATAGCAAGTTGATAAAGTACCGGCAATAAACTGAAATCTACAACGCCTACGCTCAATTAGTCACAAAACGAATAGCGGGACGTTAAGGAAAGATGAGGTGTATTAGAGGTGCAGTTATTAGAAGACTTGATTCGTCCACGGAGGCCGGTCTCGGAGGTAATGGGCGCGAGACGCGAGGGGACCGACAATAAGTCACGGCGGCCATCCGATAGCAGCAAATCAATGACCACCCTGCTATGATACATGGGATTAACCGACTTTTATAGTTTTAGCTACGGTCGACGAATTAATACCGTGGAGGTGCTATCTGCCACATTAATTTTTATGGTTGTTGATAGGAACCAATATATTTTATAGGTGTTTTAATTGATAGCTCACAAACTATTCGCTTCTCTTATGAGAGCATCATTATACCAGACATTTTTTATGAACATTTATTTTGTACGGTCAACAAATATTTTTATTGTGTTACCAGGAGAGAATAAAAGCGTGAGTGTCCACCTGTCACGAGCACTGGCTGTCAAATAGCGTCGTGCAGTTTAGGGATGGTGCTAAGGGTGTCTGTCACCGTGTTTTAAGGCGCGGGGGTCGCTTGTTAGCGCGAACGTGCTCGGCGTCGCCGGTAAACACGCGGGTAGATAACAATCTATTTGGATTGCCTCTATATTTCATTTTTCCCCGTGTGCACCGCTCTAACTAGATAGAGGTGCCGCGTCACATGAACGAATAAGGGAAATACGGGCCTGTTTCTTTTGTAACAAGGTTTTACATTTCTATTTCGTGTTCGTGCCGTTTAAATCAGGTGTCTTTACTTGATGCTGGTAAAGGGTTTGTTCGAGATAAGGAAATGTATGTGGAAATGTTAGTATTTCGTATTTTATATCAGCGTTTTAATGCACCGTGGGAAACAAGCTGCGAATTTATAGGTTTTTTTTGAGTAAATCTTCTCTTATGAACGTAGATATGAAATAACTCCACCCAAATCCAATAGAACATTCGAAATCACGTTAAAACTAATACAGAGGTGTGAAGCTACGGTTAGTTAGGCAGTGTATACACTGTGCGACCTCCTTGGTCAGTTGATCGCTTGTGCACACATCTGGGGACCGTGGGTAACCACTGTAATACAATCACAGATGCCAGACAACACTGGGTACTGGGCAATGTGTATGAAATTTTGCTGAGTTGGTATGGTATAACTAACTGTTCAGTTTAATTTATCCAAAAAACAGGAAATAATGACCTTTAAAGGTTTTGCACCCCAAAAAGAAGGTAAGTAGTGAAGGTACATGTTCTCTGAAAGAACTCTAGTCTCGCCATAGATATTGAAGGGGTTTTATTATTTTTAAAGTGCGCGCTCGTTTGCACGCGAATGGGCCACTTAACCACGCAGGCAGGCTCCCGCTTGTGCGAGTAGACTTCCTATACTAACTGCATTAGCCATCTTTATGTGAGGGATAACTGTTTCGCCACGCTTTTTACATGTTTTTTTTTCTTCAGAATGATAGTAAAATTCGACCCGAACGGTTTAACTGTAAACAAACAAATGCGTGACAATAAAGCCGTCACGCTTCTCGCGACAATGTTGTTGTGTTCTAGGCTTCATAAAAACATCGTAATGTTACGAGGGCGAATGATAGTCGGTAGGCAATAGGCTCGTTATCAGAGCTCTCTGCAATAGGCACAGTGTCAGACGGAGGATCGGACGTAATGTCGGACGTGACCGGATTCACGAGATGCTCCGCCCGCGGAACGAGAACACAGCTCCAATGTCAAACGAGAGACGTTACGGGAAATAATACCCTATCCGTCTCCACCAAATAAAAAAAAATTAGAACTAGTTTTTACATGCGGCTTCGACCTCGTGGATGTCGTAAGTTATCTTATGGGAAAGTAGTAACGGCATAAAAAGGATCCATCCCCAGGTCATGGTTTATCTGCAAGTACTTTGTATGCTTTAGCACTTTTTTAAGTCAAGTTATGACTTTCATCTATTCAAAAGAAGATGTAGTCAGCTTGTAGGCTAACAATGAAAACGTACGCCCATCCATAGTGATACTTTTTGAATATCTTCGCTTGTCAAATTTAATGCGCCCTCCATCTGCACTATCAGTCGAACCCCTGTCGATATCACTCAAGGTAGTGTTCTTTACATGTTAAAAAGATAAGTTGGCGAAATAGTAGAGCGTTACATTTTCATCCCGCAAAAGAAAATCAATACTTTCAATCAACTTACCTAGTGCATGAAAAAAATGAAAATTAAGTAGATTGACTCCCTAAAACTATAAGGACAATAACAATAAGTATTATGGTTTAATTTGTATTTATCAACCGTTAAAATGCGCATTGGCAAAGCGGAATCACTAATTTGCAACCCCTCGATGCGGTCGGCGCGGTGTGTGAACCGCGAACGCTTTGATTCTTATTCATTGCGCGGGGGACGCGTCGACCGCCTAACAATTTGATAATGTATTCACTTGATAAAGCGGAAGGTGGTACTTCGCGAGAGCCGCATTAAAAAACCAATTACAGCATGGCTAAATCGCGCCGGCGCTGCTCTCGCCTATTTGTCAGACTCCAGAGGGATAAAGAGTATATTCTAAATTTAATTTCACGCAATTTAAAAAAAAAATTGGGGGACAGTTGGAACGTTATTTTTTATTGAGCGCCAGTTATGAAGTTTAAAACGATTTTAAGGGAGTCAAAGGGGAAGCCAGAGCAAATCAAAAGAGATGTGTATTTATTAGATTAATACGGTGGGTGCTTACGTTTCTAACTATTGTTTGAAACTAAAGAAGAATAAATGTATAGTAGACATGTGTAGCTACCATGGAGAAATTCTGTTTTGGTCAATCTATAACTATAAGCCACGGAACCCTGATTCACAATCTAAATTCATGCTTTATTGAATTTATTTTATTTTCATTTAACATCTGAAGAAAATTAAAAGATAATCTTTGGTCATCTCAATTATGTAGCTACTTACGTAGAACTTGCTGTTACGATTTCTTATAAAGGATGTAAGAAGACCCTTAACGCAGCCGAAAGGCACTTGCTTTCCCCGTCATTGCGGTCTTTTTTTTCTGGACCATACCTGGGAACCTTCTAGTTACGGAGATATTGGAGGCCAAAGTTCCAATTTTTCACAAGTATTTTTTTTTTAAACCACTTTTTAAGGTTTTAATTAACTCCATGACTCGATTACTATTCAAAGCATCCATCAGCACTAAGTTTTGAGTGCGTAACATTGAGTTTTACCGTAAAACGTGATTTTTCAACCCCAAAAAATGACATTTCCCAGCAATACTTTTTGCGTACAGTTACTTAGTTTGATGTACAGAATGCTTGGTTGACGGCTTCTTGAAGGGTCCGTTTACACCCTGTATAGTTTATTTCGGCTGACTCTTTCTGATTTAACCAATCACAAACCTTAAGCCACTTTTAAACAGTATTAACCTTCCCTAACCACAAAAACTTCCAAAGAAAACAATTAAAGAGTTTAAAAGAAAACGTCGCAGTATATGTCAGGGGGCGAGGGCAAAGGCGATGTAACAAACAGCCGCCCTAATACAATAACGGCCGGAACAAACTGCGCTATAAAATATCACCAGTGAATAAATCAGTTTTGCCGTGATGCGAGCCAGGACCCTCCACCTACCGTTACTATCAACGATTTATGGTCATACGATATTGTATAACAGATAAAATAATAATTGTCCGGATCTAAAAACAAAGCCTGGCTTCTGGAGTAATTGATTGGTTTCTCACACAACTACACTCTTGACTTTTATACTATTTTGAAACTTAACCTCGAATATCGCGTAGGTTTAATATAAACTAATGTTACTTTCTTCTAAATGATCAGAAAATAAAATCAAAACACATCGGGTATTATAGTATTATCCGCCTAACGCCGGCTTATCCGCAGTTGTTAACCATCGTACGTTCCTACATTCATGATATTGTATCAGTGTCAGCTGTATTTTCTGTTAAACTATGTAGCGTACAACTCTGCAACCCTGGGAAATTAAAATTATTACACTTTAACAACAGTTAAAAACAGTACGTATACGTCTACGTTATGTTTTAAAAGGAGAATGCCCAATTAATGCATCGAAAGGAATCACAAATATGCTAAAACGGGTCTCTCAATTCAGTCTTGTGTTTCCAGAAATGGAAAAATCATAGTTGGTCACGGTCACTGCACACACGGAGGCGTCACGCCGCGTACGCGTGAGGCGTAAGCTGAACGCAATCTCAGCATCACTATGCGAAGCAGCAAGCGTGAAACAGAGGCGCGGCGTGGCGTGGTGTCGCACGGTACGGCACGCGGCGCACTGATTGAGCCGCGACAAGTTAAACGATTTGAAACAATTTAATAGAGATCAAAAATTCAGGACCCCACAAGCCCGCACAAACTTTTGAAGTTTTTTCCCTCGCTAAAGGGATTATCGGTGAGCGGAAGCTTAGGGGGATATTTTATGGTTTTTGTGGACTTTCTTATATTTTTTCCTTAATTCGGGCATTTGTTTCGAGAAAATTCCCAGCATACGGTTTTAAATAGTATGAAGTCCGAAAACATTATAGCTCTAATGATATTATTAATTAAGTAAATGTTTATCAGTTCAATTTATGTAGACGGCACAGCAACATCACAAAAATTACACTTATGCTACTTGTAGAAAGAATCTTAATAACTTAGGCACATGATATAAACCACTTTTTGTTATTACAGAGAAGTCTGAAAATGTTACCCTGAAAACTGAGAATTGTGTAAAATAAATGAAAACATCAATCCCCATTAGCTTTCCATTTCTGCTCAAAAAAATCCTGGCAGCTCTACCTATACCTACATGATATCCAAAAATCTAATAACTCACGAAAAGATTGTTTTCAATCTGCGGATACATACGTTACATTTATCGAAGGAATAACGTGAGCTTTAGGTTATTATGGTCCCTGATCGAGTTCACGTATCTACTCCACTTCTTTGCTGGAAGGCTATCAACGTAAATATCTGCACATTTTTACTGCCTCTTTGACAAAGTACCACGTTGCTCTACTTGCAGAATTTCAATCTAATGCGTGCTGCGTAAGGTTGAGATTTCATGTGAGGTCTAGAGATGGAACTTTGTCGTAGTAGGAAGGTGGGCGATATGCGATTGCGTTATGATAGGATCAGGGTTCAGCGGAGCGCGGCCCGTGAGAGAGGCGCTCGGAGCAACTCCCAGAACACGTTACTGTATGATGTTAATGTCATTTTAAATGTGGAAGTCTCTTTGTGCTCTTTTATATCTTCAAGAAAGTTATGTAAATCGTCCAATGTGCCATTACGCTTCTACCAAAATACATTATAGCACTTTACCATTCACCATTGCTTGACCAATCCGCGTAAGGCAAAGGTCGCGTAGTTTCCTTCTGTACATGAGAAACCTTTTCTCGTCTGCGAATAGTGGCCAAGTAGATACTCATCATCATCTGCCTAGCCTTTTCCCAACTATATTGGGGGCGGCTTCCAGTCTAACCGGATGCAGCTGAATACCAGTATTTTACATGGAGCGACTGCCTATAAAACCTCCCAGTTAGTACATGGGTAATACGACACCCCTTGGTAAGACTGGTTGTCAGACTTTTTCGGCCACTGACTACCTAACGACTGTCAAAGATCTACTAATGGCACCCGGGACCAACGGCTTAACGTGCTTTCCGAGGCACGGAGGAAACTCGGTATTGAATGGGTGGTCACCCATCCACAGACCAACCTAGGCAAGCACGGCTTAACCTAAATATCGACCCGAGCAGCTGTTATTATTTAGCCACGAGCTCCTCAAGTAGATACTCAGATAGAATATTAATTAGAAATTGATGCAATGTCTAATACAAAATGCGCTTTCATCACAGCCACAAACAATACCAAAAACAGAACATTTGATATCCTCTAGCAGAATTAGATTGCACTAAAGCTTTATTTCATTTCTATTTCGCATTCTCTATATCCGGTCTCATGTGAAGCCGGCGGTACAAGTCTACAAGCCAATGTGCATGGCTCTGAGGATTATTCCAAGGTATAATGGAGCAGAACGGCATCTTCCCCAATCGGCTCATCCGATATACACAACCGACCGGAACGGAGTCCCCTGCACGCATCAATCGCACTATTGATTGTCACTGAAAACTTATATAGTGCGCATTTCAATCAGAATCTTGGAATTTGTTTTGTAATCCTTTCTTTCTTTTTGTTTTAACTTGATGTTATTGAAAATCAGTGTAAGTACCTAGTCTAGAACTTCGCTGCACATGAAAAACACTGGATTTGACTAGATATGGTATGGGCTAAACTTTTATCCGTATATAGGTGGGTTAGGTATACAAATATTAAACTGCAATGATGGTGGTCAAGCGAAGTCAAGACTCACAACCAAATGCTCCCCTTGTTTTATTTGCTCGATCTCTTACTTATTATTAGAGTTTTTCATACATGTTAATGTCTCTGTCTTACCCTAATGGAAATAAAAGCGTGAGCATAGTTGCAGGGATTATTTTTTTTAAACGTTGCCGCACAATAGGAATTTCTCCTGTATCGTAAGTGCGTTACAAACATTTATAGCCATACCCGGAAACTACGAACTACCACTAGGCCATACCAATATTTGTTCAGAGTGGGAATCGAACCCGCGACGCGCAGCGCAGCAGCCAATCGCTCAACCACTGCGCCAACCTTGCCGCCAATTTTCAAATTCTTATTTCAACATTTATTTCAAATTCTTACTGTAATATTACATTATTATGTGTACAAGTAGGTAGAGAACTAACATTGCAACAAAACAATACTGTGAATTGCATTGTTTATTACCGACCAAGTACTCAGTAGTGTCATATAGCATTACTTATTATAAGCTAAGTCGGCATTTTGTGTATGTCTCCAGTTCCACACTGCTGTATTGAAATACAAATAGGTACCTACGTATACGTTGTTATTGTATGTGGTCATACGTACCTATGTACCTAAGAAGGTACAATATAAGAGCTAAATTTTTCTTGTCCATCGTCTGCTATACCGCAACGTGTAGGACCAACTTACAAACTAAGTTTATTCTAAAACAGCAGTACCTAATTAATTTAACTCGTTATGAATCAAAAAATTCCAAATGCGTACAGATTCCTCATCATTCACTCAATTGCATTAGTTCAGTATTTCCATTTTGTTTTACTCCCCCATGGCTCATAAGACTACCTGACGGACGTACCCAAACTGCCTTCTTAGGTTTTTGCAGATATCCAATATCCCGAGTTTGTCTTCCATGTGATTCATAGCTATCCAAGTAAAATAAACCCTTAGATTAATTTTCAAGAACTACCAAACAGTCCGATATAATTCATGGAAAATCCATCAGAAATCTATAAGACGTTTATAATGACTTCCTTTGACAAAATTCAATCCTTTTCAACGTCTTCGAATCTCATCAGTTTCCGCTTGAGTTGCGCGTATTAAAGTCCAGAAGGGATTATATTTTTATAGAAGGTACTGGTACAACACAAACACAATCATGATTAATCGGATCTGGACAAATGGCCGGTCATTTGTGCGAACGATCGGAGACCGTGAATGTCCCGGTGACTATCTAAAGTATCGAGATAATAGGTGCAGGGGCTGAGCGGCCACCCCGCGGCCGCCGCGGCGCCGTGCCGGACCGGCTGCCGCACGCCGGTCGCCGGCTGCCGGCCTCCAGGGCCACTAAGGAATAATGTAAGTGTCCGGGGCGACATTTGCACCGAACTGCCGACGACCTCCGCCTCTTACTTATGCGGTTTTTAATATTTTTATTGTAATAGCTACGGTCAATTCGGAACAAGAAAGGCATGGATTTGGCTTTTTGTAAGAAAAAGTTACGCCTAGGCTACACAACTCGTGCAGATTAATTGTTGGGGATAGAAACGGATAACGTTATTTGTATTTTCCGAAAAAGTAGAGTCATTATGATTTCCAATTGCATGCCACACAAAAAACGAACACTTCGACAGCGTCCAATAAATCAGCTATTCAGCTCAAAATTAAAATCTCTATTTCTCATACCTACTAATCAATTAATATCACACAAATCGTCTCTTAACTCAAAAAAAAAAATATATACAAAAAGTCTCCTCAGATTTTCGCAGTTCCTGCATTGTGAGGTAAAGGTTGTATAAGAACGTGTAAAAAACAGCTGTGCCCCCCGACACCCTTGCGGTCACCGTTATGGTCGGCGACGGCTAGCGCACTAAAACTGCCCATAAAACACCACCGCCATCGCGCCACGCCGCCACCGATACATATCTACACTTATTGAAACTTTCCATTTCCGATATTAATAACTTTTGACTTCAAGTTGTAACTTATAAGCAGCTTCCGCTATTACAGTTTTTATTCAGTACTAGCTTATGCCCGCGGCTTCGCCCGCGTGGAGTTCGGGAATTGCCCACGGGATCTTACTTCTGGGATAATAATTAATCTATGTATGTATAGTAGATACATGGTTTTTATATAGTTGCTTATAACTTGCAAATTTTAGTTCATAGTAATATCAATTACGTACTTTACATATTGTTTTGTGAATATTGATACCTTGGTTTGAGATTGGACACCGGTGACGAAAATCAAATGATTAATTAGGAATCTATTTATAGACATTAAACTTTTACATAATATTTAATATCAATGTCGCGTATCACGAGCCAACGCGAAAATCGGTGGAATAAACCATATTTACAGACGTCTACCTCAGAAAAATCCTACCTACTTACTTAATAGGTAAATACTCCCGCGCCCCGCACGCCCCGCGCAACACTGCGCGCCATGCGCCGGTCTACGTGAGCTTCGAAGCCCTATTTGACTCTGTTGGGGGATGATTTTGATTTTTGAAAAAACTGTGATACACATATCTCATAATTTTAATTGAAAAGTATGTATACAAATTTTCAAGTCAATCGACTCAGAGAATAAAAAGTTTCACAGAATATTAAACACCCAATTTCACCCTCTTAGGGGTGGAATTAAAAAAACTGTTTCTTAGCGGATACTTACTCTTCACAAAGAACGCACCCTCCAAATTTTATGTCTCTAGAACCAGCCGATTGGGCTGTGCGTTGATGTATCAGTCAGCCAGTCGACAGTGAATTCTTAAATTGGGGGATGATTTTGGAAAAACTGTGATACATGTATCTCATAATTTTATCTGAAGAGTATGTACACAAATTGTCAAGTCAATCGACCGCGAGAATAAAAAATTTCATAGAAAATTCAACACCCCATTTCACCCTCTTAGGGGTGGAATTTCGAAAAACCCTTTCTTAGTGAATACCTACTCTTTACAAAGAATACACGCTCCAAATTTCATGTCTCTAGAACCAGCGGATTGGGCTTTGCGTTGATATATCAGTCAGCCAATCACGACATTGAATTTTTAAATTGGGGGATGATTTTTGATAAACTGTGATACACGTATCTCATAATTTTGTCTGAATAGTATGTACACAAATTGTCAAGTCAATCGACTGCGAGAATAAAAAGTTTTATAGAAAATTCAACACCCCATTTCACCCTCTTAGGGGTGGAATTTCGAAAAACCCTTTCTTAGTGGATACCTACCCTTCACAAATAATACACCCTCCAAATTTCATGTCTCTAGGACCAGCGGTTTGAGCTGTGCGTTGATATCTCAGTCAGTCAGTCAGTCAGTCAGGACTTTGAATTTTATATGTATAGATTTCTACACCAGCAATGGTAGTTTGTGTGAAATAAAGTTTAATGTAAGATCTCTATGTACCATATACTGAGAAATAAATAAATATTCTGATCAACTTTGCAATAGTTGGTAATACAGTCTGCATTACAGACTGTTCTTACTTAGTCGTATTTGAAAGTTCCAGTTTTTTGTGAATGGAAATGCTTTAAAGGATAGGTTTTGCTGTGATTTCATAATTAAAAGTTCTAGGTGACACACTTAATATCCAAAATGCTTTGTACTGTACCTTCAAGCCATGACAACTACTTATTTGGATTTTGACAGGCCAAGTAAGAGATCACAAGGTGAAACGAAACAGAGATTAAACAAAGCTCTTCCTATTCTTGGAATTCTGGTTTCATCTTAAAAAAAGATTTTATATCTGCCTGTGTAGCTAAGTGTACAGTCAGGAGCACCAATATATAAACATTCAACAACTTTTCTCTTTCATATTTTATGAAAAAGATCCTATCTCCAAGTTACAATCGTTATTTCTCGCGAAAATTGATTTTAAATTTAGGAAAGTGTATACATATTGGTGCTCGTGACTGTACTGCGAGTCTGCGACTGTCTACCATTCCTATTAGATACGTATCCAATAAGTCCGCAGGTAAAGTTAAAGAGGACCTAACAGAACAAATATTAATAAAAGATGTCTGCACGACTGGAGAGATAATATACGAGTTGAAATAAAATCTGTCAGTGACCATTTATGGCGGAGTCCTGTTATTAAAATGTAGCGGGGCTGCGGGGCGTCAGGTCCGCAGTCCGCGGGCTCGGGGCGGCGCGCGGCGTCTCCGCGCCGGCTGCGACCACGACACGATCTGATTTATGTCCCGACCAGCAGTATTTTATTCGGCGGGCGCCTCAAGAAAACTATAAGTTTCCGTTCGGCAGGACCAGGGGAGTAAGCCCAGTAAATATTGTCTCCGCTCACTGCATCAATACAGACATATATCTATATTTATTACGCTACTTTGTAAGATAATTTAGTAATGGATTGGGATCATTACAGTTTTATTCTGTAAATATGTTTGAGCTAACAAAAAGATTTATTATTAGTGTTAGAAGTTTAGTGCGGTTTATTTTATCTATATTAATATTTTATCTAGGAGAATAGGTCCTGTATTTAGTAAACCCCAGTGAGTCCATTCGAAACCTAATACTTTTAAGTCTAAATTGGCATTAGACAATTTACTGTTTAAAGTTTTACATTTGATTGCTACCAAATATAAATCAGGGACTTACACATCATAACTGCGTGTCAAATATGACAGTGACTCCAAACGAAGCCAATTGGACCGTCAGTGAGCACTCTGGCGAGGCAGGGCGCTCTGTGATGGGCGGATAGATCACCCTTTACTATCACTATTCTGATTCATTATCATGTAACAAATGAATATTTGAAATTGGTATGCTAAATTAAGTTCATAACTAACGTTCATTACTTTAAAATAATATTTTCCAATAAAAAATACTCTATAAATTGTGTTTTGTGTCATTTTTTTCTGATAATAATGACTGTATCAGGCAGACCTTTCAATTACTAATACCCAGCTACTTTTCAAAATTCTAAAAAATGGCTACGATAAATAAGAACACTGCGTTGGTGGTCAGATATGTAGATATCTGACCACCAACGCAGTGTGTGTGTGTGTGTTCAGCCAAAATATCAATATTACTACAGAAAAAAATAAACATTTCAAAATAGCTCTTGGAAGGACCAAGAATCCTTTCTTTTCTTTGTACCCTGATAATGACTATTAGATTTCAGCAAAGAGTTCGATAAGTCGTCCTGGTTGTCAAACTGGACTGATGAGTGATGTGCCCCATGGCACACGATCGGTGCTAATGAGTCGTCAGTGTCACTGTGACCCGCCCTCCGAGCGGTGATCAACGCGCCTCCTGCCAGCTACTGACGGAACATCCCTAATTCCTTTAATTTATCTAATTTCGTTTGTTATAGTCGTTTTTGCATTTTAATTGACGTTTTTTCATTTGATTGGAATAAAATTTGGGAAGGTCAACTAAGTAGATCGAAGAACTAATGCAATCTATCTCTAATAAAAAGAGGAGAAGCCGTATAAAACCCGCGTGAAGACGATGTGGTGTGCCATTTATTCTCAAGACAATGTCTTGATCAATTAACCTGGTTACAATAACATATATGTTCATATTAACCAAAACTTCGTTTTGAGACGCGATTTAAGGGAATCAAACTGATCTACAGCTGCGCAAAAAAACAATTCATATAGAGAAGTTCCCCACAGCTAGCCGAGCCCTAGCTTGTCTTTTTATTTTCATACTACTTCAAGGTATTTCTAACTCAACTCCTGATTTAACAATAATTATACATTAATAAATTAAAATAACCTAAACTAACTTAACAATAAACTTAAAAAAATGGCGTCAAAATACTCCTCCTCAACGCTGTTAACTGATAATGCCCCCAAGAGACTGGCAGCCTGACTTCTTAGCTTACAGTATGTCCAACATTAATAGACAAAGAGTAGGTACTTATTTATATGAAATCCAAGTATCATTGGAACTTACTTAGTCTTAAATCACATGCGAGCGTCATCCGACGGGAGACCGATGTTTATCAAACTGCTTCTGTTGTCGAACAAAACATTTTTTTAAATATCAAGATAGGAACTGCCTCGTTGGTGTGTGGGGCTGCAAGCGATAATGAGCATGAGGTATATGTTGGTTCGAGCCAGGGCCAGGCCAGGCCAGGCAGGCCCGGGCCAGGCAGTTTTATTGGGTTTTTCTGTCGGGAATTTCTCAGCATGGAGTGTGGCTTTGTACCTGGTGGATAGAAAGCGGCTCGCCCCTTAGTCCTATTACACATGGGATTTAAAAATAAATGGCGAAATGTTGGTGTATAATAGGAACACCTCTGCCTAACCCTTCAACTATTACAGGCATGAAGTTATGTTACGTAACAGCAGGGTAATATTAGTATCCCATAGAAGCCAGCCGTAGTACTCATTACCCGGTCATTGAATAAAGCTAAGTCCAATTACGTGATTGGATTAGCCACCGGTATCGACTCAACGCCTGTCACCTAACTCGACTACTTAGTTAGCACACGTCACGATCAATTGTGTAGCTATTGTGATAGACTAGGAGAAACTGCAATAACGATAACGTTTAAATAAAGCTTATACAAATATGTTTGTTATTACGTGGAGTTAGAAGCCCGAAAGTCTGACAACCAGTCTTACCAAGGGGTATTGTATTACCCTTACTGGATTTCAGAGGTCAAGATAGGCAGTCGCTCCAAGTAGAATACTGATATTCAGCTGCATCCGGTTAAACTGAAAGCCGACCCCAACATAATTTGGGAAAAGGCTAATAGGTAGATAACGTTTCAAAGATATTTGCTCTTGTGTGGCTTTTATTTAATGACTGCTTTTAGCAGTTGTCTGTGGGAATTTCAACTAACATCGCTAAGACTAAGATTGAAGATCCAACAGTGTACTTTTATTTAGGCATTCGTTTAGCTGTCACTTAGTGCTAGTGGAAACGGTGTTGTCGTTTGATGTTGATGCCACATTCTACGTCATGGATATTCAGAACTATATAACTGAAATCTTACTTCTGCTTTAAAAACAACGACTCTGAACTTAGTTATCGAATTGCTAGAAGTTCTAGGAAGGTTCATTACAACTTGATTATAATATGATTATAATTGAGTATAAAAATTGCACATAACGTAATACTATTGCCTGAGTTGCAAATCATACGGAAACATAAATATTGTCCTCTTGAGTAAGGGTTAGTTAATCTGAAGATAAACAAAGTTAATCTGAAGGTTAACTGGTAGTTACGGTTAGGTGGTAGAGTTAGCATTGTAGGCGCCATTATTTTTTTGTTCCGTCAAACATATCGCACATAAACAAAAAGATTTCCACTGAATATTTCATAATTACCTACCTAGAATATTTATTTTTAATTAGGTACCTTTTTAACTGAGGTGAACGCCCTCGAGGCACACTTACCTAATTTAGAAATTAATATTTTGCAATTACGTTCAGAAACATTGCTTGCAATAAAACTTGGCAACGTTAACATTTTGCTTCAACTGTAGACAAATGTTTACTAATTATTTAGCATATCATGTATTATTTATTTATTTAGCATAATATATTGAATTATTTAAATACTTCACTTAAATTGCTTACGAATGATATTTTTAAGGCCTCCTGCTCAGTTTTCTCTACCTACCTATTTACTTACCGAAATATTAAAATATCACAAAGTTATTTTTCTCAATTTCTTAAGCCAGGCATTACACATGCTGAGGTATGATGAAAGCAGGTTTTCAGGCATAAAGATTGGGGCACCTTTACCATTGCCTATAGTCTGTTTTTTAATCTCGGAGACTAAATTGACAAGTGAAAATGTCAAAACTGACTTTTAAAAATGCTATTGAAATCTATGTCAGTTTGCCATTTTTACTTGTCAATTTAAGTCTCCGAGATTAAAAAACAGACTTTAGCTCTGTTTCCGTGTGCGTGCAAAGTAAGTTTTAGTGGTGCGTCCGACTAAAGGTTGTTATTTATTATAAGCCTATATTGTCCCACTGCGGCCTCCCTTCCCTCCTTCCACATTTCGCGATCTAGTGCGATTGTAGGCCAATCCTTTGCGAAAGAGTCCAGCTCATCCCGCCATCTCCTTCTGGGCCTGCCGCGTTGTCGTTTCCTGCTATTTGGTATCCACTGAGTGGCAATTTTTGCCTATTGCGCCTCCGACATGCGGCAGATGTGACCAGCCCAGTTCCACTTCAACCTAGCAGCTGTAAGGCCAGCATCAGCTATTTGAGTTTTGGAGCGAAGTATGGAGTTTCTGATGCGGTCCGTAAGTTTGACACCCAGTATACTTGTTGTGATCGGTAATTTTTGGACAACCCAGATTCTATGCAGCTACTAAGAAATTCCTGATGGAAAAACCCAGTAACGCTTTCTCAGGCTGTCAATCGAACCTAGGACCACTTAACATCCCATATCTAAACGTTAACAGACAATCAAATTACCTTTGAGCCGGTAACGTTAATTTGATCGTTACGCATAGTTTTGTCGACGCTGTTTCGCGGAGGGTCATTAGGGCCCAATTGTTTTGTGCCCAATGAGCCCCGGCGCTATTACCGCGCGGTAGGTGTGCCGGGTGTGCCCTCCGCCCTAGCCTGACCGCACGCTGATTGAACACTTGTTTCGTGATCATTTATCACTCAGCCATTCCGATTTGTTTAACCATTTCACTGAGTATGCTGTTTTCTGTAATACAGGTATTGTACAGACAATTGATGTAGCTGTAGGAATTATGTAGTTTGAAGGCTGCATTGTACTTTAGCCGAAGTGATTAACACTAAAACTTTGTAATAGCACCTGTAATGTGCTATTACTATATGGTACATGGATTCGTGCTACACTTGGTAGTTATTACATTGCAGCATTCAACAGCATTTATATGCCTTTGAAATCCCATGATAGAATCGGTGATTTTGATGTATATCTTTCTCAACCGCAAGTCAATGGTAACGAAACCAGTAGGTAGAGTAGAAGCTGTACTGTGCTAGGCCAGCTCAAGGTCAAAATGTTACCATAAACGTGCAGTCAATGGTGACTATTGTACCTTCGAAATTACTTTTTTAGGAACTGATAGATCGAAATGTTTCGGGAAGCGTTTTCTAGTCTTACAAAGGTATTGCGACAATCAATAGAAGTTTCTTGTGCTAATATTAACATAGCGATATTACGGCTCCTACCTATCTGTACTTGAAAGTTCCTATTTCATTCCTTAACAGGAACAGTGTACCTACTCACGAAGTACAAATTAAAAATATTTACACTTACGGCGTAGCACACCGGATACATATTGATAAAGCGCGATTAGTATTACACGTTACATTGTAAGCTACCTACTTAGGTGCAGGGATTCCATTGGTGTCACTGTATCAATGTTTTGTTATGAAACCATCACCTTGAGCCTGTGCAACGCGATCTCGCCGACACCATGTTTTTGCGAACCCGACACCGCCCGGGCCGGCCGGCGGCGGCCGTATCTACACCGTGTGACGATACTTATGTACTTTGTTATGTTACAAGTGAATTATAAAACAAAGAATATCTTATTATTTGACAAATTTTATACAATATGGAAGAAGAAGACATGCTGTGCCGAACCCGAATAAATTGGGATAAGGGCAAGAGAATGATTATGAAATAAGCATAATTTTTTTTGGAGTGTCGCCCTTTTGAGTTGTTTTGGACGAGTCGAAGACAGAGTAGCCTGAGAGCAACTAGTTAGTTAAAAATCGTCTTGAAAAGCTTTGACGGATACCCTAACTGTTAGCGACAATACAGTCATATTGTTTTGAGTAGGCATCATGTACTTAATTTAATTAGGTACTTGTAAGATACACTGTAAATCTAAACAATAACAGATTGTTAGAGGTATGATTGCTTCGTAGAAGTAGTACAAGGGCAATTGTTTCCCATGGGGTTGGTCAACGGGGTTCATCTCCCAGACCTGTGCACAGTGTTATCGGGTATCCGGATTTGTAATTTATTTATATTACGACAATAGGTTTGCCCGGTATTACCTCACATCTCAACTGACGAAATGTAGATAGACATACCTACTTCTACCACCCCTTCACGGGATATAGGCGTGCTGTAATGTTATATTAAAAGTAAAACAATACGTGGTTACAACTATAAAATAAATAAAGTCGTACGTCAATGCCGGTGGCTGCGAGTGTTGCCACACTTACGCAACGCGCCGAGGCCGCGCTTCCGGAATACGGGACGAAGAAATTGTCACGTCAGGCGAAATCACAATGAGCAACACTGGGCACATGTCGGTAGACACACTTACAAGGAGGCTACATGTGCGGTAGCCATGATATTGTTTAGATTTTTTTTTTAAATTTTGATGCGATTGAGCGCCGCAAAACTAAGTTAATTCTACCAGCGCGTTGGTAGACTAGAAATGTTCAAAAATAGCCCGGAATACCGAAGCATCCAGACATACATTAAATTACCTGAAAAAATAGGGCCCACGATAACATTATGTGTATTAAAGCTTGATCACAGTCATTGCTCTTCGAAATTAATTAATCAAAATTATTTTCTTTATTCATTCTATAAACACATTTTTGACATTTTTAAATATTTCTAAAACAACCATCTAAAAAAACATTTAAAAATATAAAAAATAGTGGTCCGCCGGTGTCGGGAGCAGGGTCCAAGCTACCGGTGGTTAGGGCTCCAGAGACAGGAACCTCCTCACAATGCGAGCCGTATCGAGGAGTACTGCCTTCTGAATCAGGCCCTTGATCCAACCGCCTAAGGAGAGTCTGTTTGTCTTCCATATTTTTTTAATTAAAAAAATATGGAAGACAAAAAAATCTCTCAAAAATGCTCAACGACTTAGCAATATTTATGTCAAATATTTACTAGTTTCAAGTTAAGTTCTTGCGCCCTAACAGGCACACACGCTCATAAGTTTAAAGTTTAGCATATAACTATGTGTAAATTGTAAATAAATAAACAAAATATAATGGTAGACTGCCTCGTCGGTCTAAGCCACAAGTACGACTCCTTGTATGGGGTCCTTGGTCAGGTAGTATTAGCCTTTCATTCAATAGTAACGGTCTTCGATGTAAAACAGTATTTTGGCGAAGCACACAACCCATTTGTTGACGAATATTTATACGGATGTGGATGAGACTCACGGGTATACCATGTCCTGAGTTAGGATAAAGTATCAGATTTTGTTTCGGTAATACGTTCCCACGAGTCAATTTTCAACAACAACGGGCGAAGCCTCGGGCAAACACTAGTTTCATATAAAAGTATTGTGTTATTTCGAAACTCAGTCACGCTTCTCGGTATAGATTTTCAGGTAGTACTGCGAACAGGATGTCGCCTGCAATTTGATCTGTTCGTGCCGGCCGATATATGTAAACACGTTACATTGTTTCACATAGATATTGAGTTCTTTGTTTTATGTCCAGTATTAATTCCGAAGATAATTTGATCGAAATTGCCTTTTACCATACCAGTTTTAAAAAAAGTAATAAATTATGAGATTTCATTAATTTGCTACGCAAAGTGCTACGCTATGCTACGTTTCGCACAATGGCTACGCATGGTTTTGAAAATTGCCTATCAAAAGTGAACATACTATGTTCACTTTTGATACTGTAAGAGTATGTAGGCATGAACATGTAAGATAAAACTACTAAGACTTTCCTTTTGTTTTCTTTTAAATCTTTTAAACCATATAATTTGCATGAAAACATTTCTTTGTTCCTTCTATAATTATGCATAGCAACGTATTATTTTAACAGACACTAAACAATGGTGGCGTCAAATCGATTTACAGTCTATTGTTTGACTAGGTAACTCCTTGAAATCACTATAAAATCGAAAACACTTCACTCTTATCTCCTGCCGAGATGTCAGTGATTGTACTTGTATTGTTATCTGAACAGTTGTGAACATATTTGCATAGATCAAGGACCGTCAGGCATCAACTCTTGACATAGAAAGTCTGTTAGCAGGAACTCCTAACACGTCAACTGTAGCACACACTCATGCACAACGCGTGTTCACACGAATTGAGGGAGAAGTAACGGGAACTCCCACGATTTCCACAAAGAACTTGATGTAAATGGGGATTTGCGAATGTGTGTGTGTGTCAAGCGAGGAGTTTACTCACTCAAACATTCAGTACAGCATGTAATGTATGGAAATAGTCGACAGGTGTGCGGTGGGCGCGGTCTGCCGGTTCGTTTGACGACAATCGTGTTTGCGGCGGATCCCTGCGGCGCCGACGGCGTGAGCCCATCACGCGCCCGGCATACCCAGCACTCGCTGTGGAAACAGAACTTGTATTAATATTCCAATGGAGATAAAGCAAAGATTGAGTGATGAAAAAAATAATTTTTGTGCACAAAATGTGAAAAACTTCGCTGTCTATAATAGAAAGATAGTGTTACAGGGAGAAATTACTATCTAATCACCTCATAGAATCACCTTATAGTTAGGAATCAATAACTCTTACAGTTAACTATACCTACGCTTAGTCAAAACCGAAAAAATCTCATCGATTTTGATATGATTGAGAAAATTCGCTTACACCATCAAAGTTCCTTCCACACTATTTGACATGATGGAAGGCAGTGTCTTTGATGCGGCTCCCGCGACGCGTTAAACAGGACTCGAAAGAGTGCAGGGCTCCGCCGCGACTGGAGGGCGGCATAATTCACTTAAATCATGCTTAAATCACGTACGGACTCAAAAGAGCTTCACTTGCGGCTTTGACGACACACCTCGCACATTTAATACCGTCTCTTGACGCTTTAGCATAACGTGGCAGGTGTTAGGAATTTATTTTTTAAGTTCTACGTGTTTATTTCTCGTTTTATTTAAGTCTATGTGTATGCATTGTGATTTAAAAGACAACAAGAAGATGTCTCTTCAGTTCATGGCACAAAGAAGTTCCAAGTCCTCGAGGACTTGGACCACCTTCATAGTAAAAAGTCAATCTGTCGGGTAGGTAGACAAATAAGAGCCATAACAATACACTCACATTGTGCTGGCGACTTTATTATAAAAGAAATTGAAAGGACGAGGGCATGATCCAAAAATCCCGCAAATAAAATTCCAATTACACAGAAATGAAATGACATATTCGGTTTGCACAAATCCTTAAAACGTCATCCAGATATCCATTACATGTCTATTAAATCTTACGACATATATTCGTGGGGCTCAGTCAGCAGAGTTCCCCTCGCAAACACGGCGGCGATTACGAGCTCGACCGACCGAAGTAAACGAATATAAAACACATGCGGGAAGACGAATGCAAAATGTACTCGTCAAGATTTTGCATAAGTAAACATAAGCATCACCCTTTTCGCGGTATCGCGGGATCAGGCCGACTCTTGACAAATATTTGTTATTTGAAGGAAATATGTTAAATAATGTCGAACAATGAAATATTTTATTTTAATCGAACATTCAGTGCGTCGGTATAAAGAGGAGTCCTAAGTGAGTTTCTAAAACACCAGTAGAAAGATGATTCATTTCCCTAAAAAATCTCAAACCGAAAATATAGAGCCAGCTGCTCTGCAAAAGCCACCTGGCTCTTCAAGGAAACTCAAATGTTATCAGAATAAAAATACAGATGAAAAGAACCTGTGGCTATCAAATTACTTTCAAACATCCGGTTCATTGGCTCCTATCATCATATTGACACAATTACTTGCACGCTGGAGCTTACACAAGTGAAAGTCCGCTGAGTGTGCAGTCTCCTACTTATTTACGTCTAGCAGGTCATTTCCATGAACCCACTGAGTTGATAAGATTATAGAGTTAGCGAATAAGTAGCTCTATCTGACTATAGACTTGTAAACAAAGACTTTTGCTGACATGGCATGACTACTGGCTAGTAACACCATGGCTACCAAGTTTGTCTGCCATAGTACTCATGCGTTATTTGAACGTTTTGCGTTTTTTCATCGAATATGCTTATACGTGTAATTATTGCGATTATGCTGTAATTAAAGATATCCTAGCTTTCGTTGGAAACTATCAATATTTCACGTGTGAAGCAGCGTCACATAACTGTGGTCATGTCAACAACACCACGTGGAGTTCAACCAACGAAAACCTGACCTACAAAGCTAATTTGAAGGACATCGAGAAAAGGAGAGTGACCTGACGTAGCAGCATCTAAAGTGATGAGTCGCGCGTGTCCGGCGAGCGGCGGCGGCGGCGGCGCGGCTGGCAGCTCAAGTAACGACCTATCGATTGGCAATAGTGCCTAGTTAGCAATCCGCGCCCCCGCCCGCGCGGCACACCGCGCCCCTCCCCACACACTTCATCTAGATCTCTCTATGTTCAATACACTGGCTTTTCTAATTTATTCATGAAGAACCGTCTTTATTTGAGACTGTAAGAATAGAAATGAATGTGAATGGGTTCGAGAGTGATAGACAGTTACAATAAGACCTTTGTCTAGATGTTTACAAAGGACTCGTTTCTTTGTCGATGGAGGTACTGAAAATCAATGAGAATTTCATCATATCCATTTTTAAAACCTCGTTCGAAATGATATTGTTGTAACATTGAGTAGAACGTGTGTCAGCGCTGTGACGACCCTGCTGCGACGACTGCGCCATCAGCCATCGTCAGCACGCGTCAGCCCTCTTCAGCACTGGGTTCACCCGAACAGCTGTAGTACGGCTCTACTGTGTCATACGACACAAACGTCATACGACGGAAATCCAGCCTCCTTGATATTAAACTTACATCTACACTAATATTATAAAGAGGAAAGATTTGTAATTTTGTGTGTATGTTTGTAATGAATAAACGCAAAAACTACTATGCCGATTTCAAAAATTTTTCACCATTAGAAAGCTACATTCACCCTGAGTAACATGTGCTATATTTATTGCTAGAAAAAATTAGGGGGGGGGGGGGAATTAGGGGAAAATAAATGTCGCTAGTTTTTAATAAACAGCTTTTGAAGCTGCCACTACTGAGTCTAATACGCATTGAATTAAAAGCAAAGAGTTAAAGAAGTAATTCATCGTAGGGCTCATAATTTAACAGAAACATAAATGAATTCATGCGAATTATTTTACCATTATTACTTAAATTAAAACCATGTGATGGCAACTTACAATCACATGGCGCATTTTTTATTAGCAGGTGACGAGAATCACTCTCTCAATGTACTCAAGTACAGTACAGGTTGTACAGGTCACGTTCAGATTCAGCCAGCCCTCAGCGGCCGCGTGGGTGTTTACATCTGGCACTTTCCCCATTTTCCAACACCTGAAAACCGTATTTGAATGATTTCTTTAAAAAAAGATAATTTCGATTAGCATTTCAACGTCATAATTTTATTTATTAAAACCAAAAAGGTTTCAATACTAACATTAGGTTACTTTAAAATTTTATTATAAGAACCCTGGCCATTTATAATGAAAATGAAAAACGCCATTTAATATTTTTTCTTTTTTATTAAACTTTTTCATTTAACAAATGGCTTTTGTGAATTTTTTCATTGATTTCGGCCGGAGTTAAATTACGAGCCTCTATTATTTTATTTGTAAACTATTTGATTTGTGTGTTTCATCTTGAATCCAAGAAATCTAAGGTAAGTTTATTACTTTAGAATTAAATCTTTTCAATCGTCTTATAAAAACCCTGGCCATTGTGAAAATAATTACAAAACGCCATTAAATATTGTTTTTTACTTTTTTTTGGCAAATGGTGTTTGTTAATCTTTTTTCAATGATTTCGGCCAGAGGTTAATATTGAACCTCTTTTGTGGGATTATTTGATTGATATGTGACCTGCTTTGTTCTGAATCCGGATGAGAGATGCTAAGAAAAAGTTTTTATCGTGTGTTGCGAATTAGATTGTCTAGCTTTAATTTTTTTTGTTCTATAGATCACTTAATACTTTTTGGAGAACAACAGCAACACAGCAATATTTGCCTTATCTCACACTTTTTAAATTTTTGTCATAACATAAAAATAACTTTCGAGTACAAAGAATATCTTCGATACTGAACAGCAGGCATCAGTAGGAGCCGGTCGACCTAGTGCGGGAGTATCGACCGCGGGCGACCCTGCCGCCAGAGTGCTGGCTCAGCTCCGCGTAAGCGTTCCTCTTTCCCCTATACTAGCGCTTACTCGTACTCTATCAGCGCTTTCACATAATACATTCCCCGTAGTATTCTCCTACAGGTGTCTTCTTTGAAAATATAACAAACTTGAGAACATTGAACCTTGAGACATTTTTAATTTCTTTAAATTTTTGTGGTTTTTTAATTGCGGAAGTATCTACTTATTACTAGTTATTGTCACTATATAGCATAAGTTCGGACGGCATCATGAATCTGCCAAATAGATAAATAATTACATTGAGAATCTCAATGGCTATCTACAATTTCGCGCGAGCAACGAATTTCTACGTCTGTGTAGAGTTATGGTACCCACTTTTGTTCTTAACACAGAATAATTTGGGTAAAAAAATTAGCAATAATCGAAAATAACGAATATCCTGTTATTTATACGGGGTCTACTAAATGGAAAAAACTCAAATGAAAGAAGTTCAGAAATCGTGTGCAACAAGATGTGAAAATGAAGAATTTAAATTTCCCCATACTCAATATCATGCTTCTTCCAAGTCATGGTAAAAGGCCTTTCTGAGATCTTTTGATATTTTCGAAGATCCGAGAGAGTCATTTAACGGCGATTGAACTCACAGTTAATCGAAATGTTAATAATTTATCCACTGAAGGCAGCGCACAGCCTACCCTTCTGATTCTAGAAGCATACAATTTTGCGCAGGAGTTACTTAATAACTAAGGTTACTGGGGTTAAACGGTGTATGAAAGTTTGGAAGGAGTTTCGTCATTTTTGCGAATGGAAAATCCCAGCTAGCAGTTTGTTATAAATCAAATACCGCATACAACAGCGTCCAAAACCTGCCATCAAAACCACTACCAAAATGGTGATATTTAAGGTAAGTTTAAAAACAGAAAGTATGGAATGGTGACGTCACCGCTAGCAGCCGACCTTGCCACTAGAAAAATGTGCCGCGTCGGGCGCTGAGGATGCTGGCTCATCACTAAAGAGCGCTCGGTGGCGCCCGGACATCGCACCCGCTCCTACAACACAGAGGGTTCAAACATCATCACCAAAGATCGGAAAAGGTAGACTATTTTTACCATGTGGATGAATTGATAAGATTAGAGAGACTTACTACCTCCCTCTAATTTAACAGTTTTTTAGGGAAAATTAAAAAAAAAAACATTGAATTTATTACGAGTGTATTCAAACTGAAATACTTAATTTGTATTTTTTAAATGTCAAGAATAGTATTCCGGGATTTTGGAGGGAAGTATTAAGCAGTTGTTGTTTAATTTCTTGAAGTTTTGAGAAATAAAATCTACCACTAATCAACTAGTAAATTTTCCGATATCTGATCACATACATAGGGCTTTCTTTTATGGTTAGGTACATCTGGTTTGGGCAGTTTTAATGTGCTGGTAGCTACTCTCCAGTAGCGAAGGGATATTTTTTTTAAGAGGTAAGCCGGAGTACGTAACTTTAATGTGATTTTATTATTTGTCTATGGAATACCGATTGTGCCAAAGGGAAGCCGGTAGGAATCGAGTTGTATGAAAACTTCGCCACTGCTACTCTCATTGATGTTGTTCTTGAATTCGGATTCAGTAACAACACTTCCTCAGAGATTTTGCTACGTGCTCCGCTGCTTGGAGCTTTCCGACCTTGGAATTGCATGTACTCCATGGTCCTACCTGTATCAATTTTGTTCTTAGAATAGGTAATCAATATTTGTTCGCAAATATCTTATGGCTTTGTAGACAGTCACATATTTTTGAAAATAGTCTTCTAAAAAAGTTTATAGATACTTCTATTGATGCTGCAGTTCTTTTAGGATTTGAGAAGATGCAAAACATCTGTTGACTTAGTGATTGCCCCAGCCATTAAAATAATACTTATTTATACAATACACATAATTGATTGATTGACTTACAATATTAAATGTATTGTATTGTACCCCAGAGTTCCAACTGAAAGTATGTATAAGAACGTGAAATCTAGAAGTTCATTATGAAAACTAAATATTTGATCTGGAGAACCGAAGAAATAAAACCATTGGAAGCTCGTTGGTTGAAAGTAGTAAAATGTTCTACAATGATATGAAAAACTAGATAATAATAATTTAGTTACGAAATCTAGATTATCGGGTACACTGTCTGTTAGTACTTTAATAATATGCAAATGTGTAGTTTTTGTTGTTATCTACCTACATAAAAGCAGATATGAGTAATTCGCTGCAGAAACATAATTACTTAGTGTCATTATTCCCTAAACAATAAGTAGATGAGTAACTTTGCTAGATAACATTTTACGTCCTGTACTGCTATGCCATAAACTATGAGAATATGGTATTTATGAACGACAGGCCAAATAAATAGCAGTCACCGAAAAGCCTTGGTCAGAAATGCAGTCCAATGGCATCGTAGAAATAATTGTCCCATATATTATTATGATGTACGCCTACCAAATGGGCCATTACAATGGCCGGGGCCGCAGTAACAATGCCCATAATTCTCCTCGACTTCATTAACAGGCCTCCATTTGCATGACAGCCTCTACTTACGTACCGCTATAGGTCCGTAATAAGCGGCCGCTGGTACGAGAGCGGAGGTGGTTGTACCCTCAGAACATACCACTACAACTCCATAGATACACCAACCTTGTCCTTCACACAAAACTTTTCCATTCAAATCTGAACCTTATTCCTAAGAAATAGGTAAACCTGGGATGTTGAACAGATGAAAATGCATCGTTGTTGAGGCCGTGGCTGGTAGGCGGCGCGTAGGCTGTCTCGCTCTGGCGGGGCGTGGCGCTACGGGGCACGCCCCACGCGTCCCTCTACGCCGCGTCTCGTAGCCCGTAGGCCCCGTAGCTCTGCTACGAAATAGACTGACTATGTTGACTTCAGATGTCGCTTGATAAATGTACAACTAAAACAATGGTTCGTGTCTGAACTAAGTATGCACAATTAATTAAATATTATATTGAAATATTAAATTGATTAGATCATTGAGTAAGTAGGAACAATGATTGAGCGTCCTTATCGGACATTATTTAAATTAATTTTATCTAATATAAATTACATTAAATTCTCTGAAGATCACATTTGATGTTTGTTGGTAGATAAGCAGAAGTTGCCGTTGGATAATTTACCAATTACATTTTTGGTGAAGCGATTAATATAAAATACAGCCAGGACGACCCAGCTAGGAGGACGTTCTCGTCCTTCAAAGAGGTCAGGTGCGATAGTGCCTACCTTCCTGAAATCGGTGCGCCTGTTTGGACGTGGATAAAGTAATCAGATCATGTCAAACAAATTGAACGATAAAGGCACTTCCCGAAAGTTCTAGCTACCTTCGGGTAAAAAGAAATACACTGACTCACTCTATGCAGCTTTGCACTTTTTCCCGGCGGCGGGCAGAACCGTCCAGCCAGCAACCAAGTACCTTCAGCGAGCAACCGAAACATGAGAAAATAACCATACCTATGACTATGACCTCTAATCTAGAATTATGTCTCTAAGGTTCACTCTACACTTGCATCGTTGTTGTTCCCTCGACGTTGAATCGGTGACAAGAACCAAACATGAATTTTTACGGACATCAAGCATGATGATTGATGACCTATAATATTATATACTAATCCTTTCTTTGAGTGCATTGTTATAATTTTTTATGTTACAAATATGTAGTGTCTCGATAGCGCGCAGCTTAAGAGCTTAGGCGAAAAAAAAATACGTGACTACATGAGTGACCTAAAAATGGTGTAGTTTTGTTTTTTTTTTTTGTTTTACCACATAGTAAAAAAGACATTGTATGTTCATAAAGGGTGTAACAAGATTCTTAACGAAGCCGAACGGCACTTGTTCTCCCCGTCCTTGCGATAATTTTGTTACCTGGGAACCTTCTAGTTATGGAGATATTGGGGGTCAAAGTTCCAACTTTTTCACAAGTTTTTTTTAAATACATGTTTTCAATGTGAGATTCTTACTTTAAATACCTCCACGACCCCCGTACTATTCAATCCATCCATCAGCACAATGTTTTGAGTGGGTTACATTGAGTCCTATCGTGAAACGTGATTTTTCACCTCAAAAAAAAGTCGTTGCCCAGCAATATTTTTTGCATAAAGTTACTTAGTTTGATGCACATAATGCTTGGTTGACGGTCCGTTTACACCCTGTATGGTCAATGAAAAAAACTCTTACTCTTGATAACATAACATAACACAACATCACGCCTCTAATCCCCGAAGGGTTTGGCAGAGGTGTACCTAATAGCCTATCTTGATAACAAACCAAGCATAAACTCCGAAGTCTAATTTCAAAAGCTTCACGCCTTTAATATTCAACTCTATTTCAAATAACAATAATATTTGTACATTCGTACGGACATTAAATCCGTCTCACTTATTGATATTTCGCTTCGTTATCAAAGAACACGACGCCTTCATTTCTAACAACACTTCAGTGTCAAGTTACTAACATCGCCGTGTGACGGTATTGTATATTAGGTACCTAAGTACTTGCAACTAAGTTGTTATCGTGAGCAACAAGCGCCGGAACTCTTACAGACAGTGTTTGTCTTGATCCAATTCTCGTAACTGATTTAAACACCATCACAACGGTGAAGTGCTTGTAAGCAGCCTCTCGTCGCTGGTTTGTTTCGGCATTCTAAAAAGCAAAAAAATATAAATAAATTGACTCTAAAGTTGGTCCTAAGAGCCGCTCGGAAAAACATGGTAGCTCAACCATTTTTTTTTTACCATCAAATTGATTATCATCATCATTTGCTTAGCCTTTTCCCAACTATGTCGGGTCGGCTTCCAGTCTAACCGGAATTCCCAGTATTTTACTTGGAGCGACTGCCTATCTGATGATCTCCACAACCCAGTTAGTACTGGGTAATAACACAACACAACATAACAACACAACGTAACATCACTCTTCAACGAGGAATCCTCCGAGGGGTTAGGCAGAAGGTGTGCCTACCCTACATTTCGCCATAAATACATAGCCGCCTGGAGTCGCAGGCGGCGACTGAGAAGTTCACATTACATAACATCACGCCTGCCATCCCTGAAGAGTTAGGCAGAGACGCACCTACACTCACATTTCACCAGTTATGTTTAAATCCCATGTAATAGGGAGCTAGCCTATTGCCATCAACCGGGCACGAATCCAGCTCCGTGACTGCTACTGAGAAATTCCAGATGAATAAACCCAATAACACTTTCCCCGACCTGGGAATGGCGCTTCCGAATACCAAATCAACGAAGAAGTCAGACAACAACAAGGATAGATTTTAACTGATCCTAAAATGAGTCGCCGAATTGCTTTTTTGTCTACTCTTTTATTTTCTGGCTCTTGATGTAGATTTATTTAATATAGTTTTACGTTGTTCTACGCTGTTTGGTTAGACTGATAGGCGATCCCAGAATATTCGGGAAAAGGTAGGCAGATGATGAGTTGTTTTCACAAATGAAAAGCTCATGTTTTGCAGTTCCCTCCTGATCTCGGTCATGGCGGCCAATCTCAGCGGAGAATTGAATTAAAACTGCGCAAGCACAGGTTCACTTCTCTCTCCCTTCCCTCAATCTCATATTCCGAGTCTCGTAGTCATGGTATTCAACTGACATGCGAGGTAGTTATCAGTAGACAATAAGGCCACAAATATTCCAACATAAAAGGAAAAGCATCTAATAACAGGTAATAACAGGTACGTCTTACGGAGGCCTTCTCTCTCACCGGTCTCACCTAAACACAGGTTCCGTATCTATGGTTATATTTATGTTGCATCCATTAAAAAAATTAACTCATACTATAAAGGGTGTAAATAGACTCTTAACGAAGCCGAAACTTCTCCCCGTCATTGCGATCATTTTTTTGTTCTAAACCATACCTCTAGTTGCTGAGATATTGGAGGTCAAAGTTCCATATTTTCACAAGTTTTTTTTTAAATACCTACCACTTTTAAAGATTTTAACTTTACTTTAATTAACTCTATGACCCGTTTACTATTCAAAGCATCCATCAGCACTGTTTTGAGTGCGTTATATTGAGCCCTACTGTCAAACGTGATTTTTCACCCCAAAAAAAAGTCGTTTCCAAGCAAATTTTTTTGCGTAGGGTGACTAAGTTTGATGTGATCAAACTAAGTAATAGTTTGATGTACAGAATGCTTGGTTGACGGCTGCGTGAAGGGTCTATTTACACCCTTTATAAATATAGTGACCTAAATGAGAACCCGTCAAAAAGTAAAACAAAACCGATGGCAAAACTTATACTGTCACTTACGGGAAATCTTCCGTGATTGTTTATAACTTTGAGCTCCCGATATTTCGACGCTGTTGCAAGTGACGCGGGTTGAGTCAAACCGCGATCATGGTGCATGGGTTGGTTTAGTTTTAAACCGTGAAAGCTTAAAACAGTGTTTGAAAAACCGATGGCTTTATGCTCTCTGAGGGTTCGGTGTTCTGTGCCAACTTCCTATTCCTGATAAAAACTCAACAACTCTGCCCAACCTGGGAATCGAGCCGGGTACCAAACCTCAGTAGTCGCGGTAGTTGGCTTTATTGCAGAATCAATAACTTGCACGAGTTAGATACGAAACTGCAACAATGTATCTTGTTTATATATATCACATTGATTTACGTAAGGGCATGATTCATTTTCAGCAATAAATAGCGACAACAGTTATTTTAAGCGGTTAATATATCATTATTGATAATAGATGTATCTATCCTAAACCATTATGTGATCTTTGTTTACTTGCAATCGGCATGAGGCAATACAGACCCACGATTAAGAAAACTACGGAAAATCACTTTAAAGAAGATCATTTACTGTGTGGAAAACTAGGATATAGCCAAGATATACTTCGGTATTTCATGGATCACAGGATTGTGTTATCTTTGTAAAAATATTTTGATTGAAAAGAGTATCCATGGAGTTTCTTGCCCATTCTTCTCCATAGAGATCTACGCCTTGGAATGGGCAACTGCAGTTCTTTCACAAGTTATATGCCTTGTGTCTGTGACTATAGCTTCGCTTTCATTGTTTTTGTGACATTCAAAAGTGCCTGTAATGGTCTAATTGAAATAAATGCTTTGAGTTTGAGTTTAATATTCGGTCCCAATCCTCTAATTTCTTTTTCAAAATTAAATGTACTTCAAAAAGTTTACTAAAACGAAACCTTCAAGTTAGAAAACCAGTTACCATTTTCCAAGAAACTGCTAAAGCCCTCTCTCAATCAATATTAATTGAGAATATTCAACAACATAATGGTAACTCTTGCTTGTTTAATACTCTCAATCGATTCGATCAAAATGATTAAATAGTTTAGTATTGGTACCTTAAACAATATGCATTATATTTTAATATAAACAATACTTTTTTACCTACCGGTGTCGACCTCAATTTCTTGCAACTCTTGAGCAATCGATGTTCGCGATGGATGTCGTCGTAAACTTTACCTAATGTTGCACAATTGCCACTAACAAAGAGTCATTGGACTCATAATTTACGATTTCAGTTGAATCGACACAAAATATTCGTTTACTTTCCAAGTAGGTAACATTCAGGCGATTTTAGTGATAATTTTCCTTTTTATTCAGTATGTGACCTTTTTATATAGTAAAACGATACCAAATACTAAAATATAATCAGCGTGCTGGGATACAGGACTGGCCTCCTCTCTCTGTGAGAGTTCCACCATGTGGGTCCATTGCGGGTCAGTGGATAAAGACACCAACATGACACTAAACTGTCCTATGAATCTTTAGTCAATTGAAACTAAACCACTTTTTTTTTTTTTAAAGAAACAAATTTTTACATTGAAAAACAAATTTAAAAAATCTTAGATCAGTTTATCAAACTTCTTAATAAGTTATTAAAAAGGTTAGGTGCTTCTTCTTACCAAACTACTACACAAACACTAAGTTGTGCAAAACTTTCACTAGGTGTACTTTTCAATCGAATTTTGATTTATTTGTAAACCAACAGAAAATACAACAAAAATCATGCTGGGATTTTGTCTTACTAAGTTTTTTTTGAATAGTGGGGAAGTTATCATACAACTGTTTTACTTTGCAATTTTGTCTATAGAAAATAAAACTTCAAAAAAATATAAATATTAATATCGTATATTCGTAGCCAATATTCCTTCCTACTTTTATTCAGTAGATTCAGTATACACCTGTATCCACGTTTTAGTAACGTCATCTCTCAGTTCATTCATGTATGAGGAATGTAGGACTTTCTTTCAAAGTATATGATGAAGTTACCACATCAAAAATACCCAGAAATACATAACATTAGATAGGTATTCTCCGGAAGATTAGGCAGTATACCTATAGTACGTGCACATTTCGCCAACTATGTTTAAGTCTCATGTAATTCCCATGCGAGCCTATTATCACAACCGGGCACACTTCCAGAATCCAGTAGGAGTAAGTTACTGAATAATTTTGAAATTCAACTTTAGGTAATAGGAGCTTTAATTTTTATGTCAGCGTATCTGAGGACCGGAACTATTACTCTTTAATTTCCTTCAGGCTACAAAGCACTTCAAAACCTGTGGTTTGCTACACGTGTCGATAACATGGAGTTATTTAGACATTATTTGGCTTTCTATGTTTTAATTACTATTGAGAAAAATAGTCACTTTAAGTGTATAAAGTCATTATATTACAAATTCAATTAATATTATACGATACATTATTTAGTAAGCGCCAAGACTGTATGCTCCTTTGACTGGATATTTCAACCTCATTAGTTAAATTATGTTAATAGATAAATAAAAGAATATTTTCTGAAATGTTTTATTAGGAAAACACAAATCCTCCTATAGTTAATATTCGTCATTTATGTATCTATTTACAATTATTCGATTAATCAGTTTTCATGACTCATTTAACTTATGCATAAATTTTAATTTTAATAATACATATAGATTAACGAAGCTATGCATATCTTACGACACAACCATATATTTAACACGGTGCTTGCGAGCCGGTCCCGACGACGGGGCGGCGGCTACATTGTTCCACCTTAATAAAAAGAAACTATAGAACTGGAACTGATGATAATTACATTTCAAACTTAACAAAAGCACGAGTGTCGGCCCTGTGAGCACCCGCGCGGTCCGGGGACCGGCGGCGGAGCTCAGTAGCGCTGCCAGGCGCAGGATGAGGCGGCGGCGGAGGCGCCGGGCCGCGGCGCCGCGCCCTGCCGTCACAGCTCCGAGAAGAACTCGGGGGAGGAGTGCGGCGTGGGCGGCGCGTGCGGCACGGCGTGCTCGCGCGCCGCCAGCGCCAGCCGCTGCTTCAGCACGTCGCGCTCGTGCGTCACGCGCGCCACCTGCAGCTGCAGCACGTGCAGCTCGTCCTGCAGTGACCGGTTTGTCAGCTCCAACTCCTGCCTTTGTTGTAATCGCTTACTGCGACAGTTTTGCGCGTAGCCACGGTTTTTTAGTGTGCGTCGTTTTTGCTTGAGTCGTGTCACGTCATCACGGGGGAAACCATGGAGACGTTTGTTGAGTTCTCGTACGCTTAACGTCATAAGCAAATCATCACTGATGAGATCATCCCCACAGGAAGAAGGCTGATAGGACGGATGCGGTCCTGTTCGTGGGGACATCGCTGAGCAGGAGCTGGCGGGGCGCATCCCGACCTGTTGCATGTGGTGATCCTGCTCGCGCCACTCGCGGCGATCCCATTCTTCAAAACTGCCGCAAGGAACTGTACGCATGTCGAGCGGCTCTCGCATGTGTGGCAGCCAGAGAACGTCGTCGACCAATGCCGCACGGCAAGGACTTCGTCCAACAGGGGCTGGCGGGGTCTCCGGGGGCGTGCTGGGGTCCACAGCGATAGCTACGTGAGGCTGAGGGTAGGGACCCGCATCAGGCCACGGGCGGCAGGCACGGGCACACGCAGGCGGAGGTTCCACCATCTCTTGCCAGCCAGTACGCAACGGTTCGCGTTTTACAACATTGTGGTCTTCGAGGTGGTCGAGCTCAAAGTTCTGCACGTATTCGTCGGCGAGGTGGTCCTCCTCACCATCGCGGTGCGGCTGTGGGGGCAGGGTCTGCATGGCGCTCGCCTGGGAACAGTCCACGAGCGCGTGTTCCACCATGGGGCCGTGCGGGGCGCACGCCGGCCTGGAGCGGACTGCCGCCGCGGCACAGGGCGGCGCGAAACTCCGCCCTCCGACCCAATGACGATTCGCGACGCGCGCATACACATACAGCCTTTATTTTCACTGACATAAGTTCGCTAATACTAGGATAATATCATAACATAATATAATAATAACATGACATACATTACGAAATATACGTGTACTTGAGTAGGTTCGATATTGTAGCAGATAGGATGGATATCACGTACGTGAATTTAATGTATATGTATTTGCATACTATGTATACATATGTTTCCCCGAAGTTAGATTAAGTAGGATGCTGTGATATACGTGGGTAGGTACTCGTACTTAATACGTAAGTATTATAATATTTGGTTAAATTAATTTCGATAACACGGGTTAGCATATTGGTTCTTTGCGTCCATACGAAAATTTCGTAGCACCTGTGCTACACCATACATTTTTACGTAGCGGGGCTACGTCGATTGAGCTACACAGCACGGGCAAGGTGTACCGCACATCATACTATTGTCCTATCTTGATAACGTTAACTCCTAAACGTATACTGACTTTTGCATTACTAAAATTAAATATATGCACAAAAGTTTCAACTAATCTAAATATTTTGCTAAAGGTAAGTAATTAAAAGAAATCATCTTACAAAATGACAAAAAAATACAATAAACATACAACGCGTAACAAATATTTATAGATTCAACAGGACGGGACAAAAAAAAGAAAAAAAAATACGTTAACATCTTGCAGGTCGTGACTGCGACAAACAGGTTACCAAGGTTTTCATTATGAAGACACCAAATAATAATTTGAAAACTGATTAAAATGTCTTCTTATTTTATATGAATTATCATATCCAATTAATTAATACGAAGCAGGGCAGCGAGGAGGCTAACTGTAGAACAAAGTGATTTCACGCGTGGCAGACCGCGCGCCTAGGGGGCAGGGGTGAGGTGGAATCGAGCATAATCGCGAATTACATGTAATCACCGGGTAAGCGTGACCTGCCACTCTAAACATTCAACCCTTCCTTATTATTCCTTAGTAATTGAAACGATGCGCTTGTTATTACAAGACAATGGGTTATGATTTGTATTCAAATTGCAAGGTTAAATGCATGATGGTTCTGCTAGTGTTAGTAGTGTTTAGTATGGGAATTTGAATTAATACGTTATGTTCTATGTTAAGGGATTTGGTTTCCGCACTTAGTCCTTAAATATTAATACGTTATTATTCATTAATAAAAAATTAAAAAAAAGTTTACAGTTGTGAAAGAAAACCGTGATGTTTTGTATATTCAAAATAAAGTACCTACCTAACACTAAAAATGAAGGAATCTGAATGACAAATCATTAGGTCTATCTTACCAAGGTAATATTGCGGCTAAATACGAATAAAGTCAAGTACAGGTTTAGTGATTTCATTTTTGGCTTTCGGCGTTTTGTGCTAAAATCATTAGTTTTGGTTATTCTCGTTTTCGGTTCGAAAACTACCCGACTGTAGTAATTTCATTTTAGAGCAATAATATGGGATCTACTGAAAACTATGCTGAGTATCACTACAAATTATGGGCGGAAATACTAAAAAATCTTTGTAAAGTTGCTGTCTAGAGGTAGGTAATAAATATATATCTAGTTAGAGCGATAGGGTTGCGGCACTGGCAGCCGGCAGTGCGGAGCGGGTGCGGCGGGCCGTGAGCTGACGCTGCCGCCGCTGTTTGCTCTCCACGGTCAACATTGTTAGTCGCTCCCGCACCCGCCCGCCTCTCCCGCAAATGTTATTACATGATTAACCCGAAGCTAACACGTATCCCACTTCTGTTTGGCCTAGCTTTGTTAATTGCCCACTTGGAAACTGCGTAGGTTCATCAATTATTTCATAAATAATGTTGAAACACTGGCAGCTATGTGGTTCTGCTGAGTTTTGTACATTGGTGTTTTGATCGTTCAGGCTGGGTCGATGTAGGTATTTAGGCTCATTGAAGAGTCAAGAGTGTAGGCTTATCTACTTATTGTTGAATAGATATTATTGGATCTACCTACAGTTTGAATTGCAAGCCTGAATTTCAGCACGCCATGCATAAGGTACCTACACAGTAGACGGCGTAATTGTAAATAGATGGACTTTCCATCATTTCTCAGGAGACATTGCCTTGTTTTTTTGCCAATTTTTGAAATGTTCGTGATGCAGTAAGTTTAGTTTGCTATTGCTTTTATCAGCACAGTCACACAGTTAAGACTGGGTAGACAAACAGTTAAATACTGCGAGCCTGCAAAGGTACAATGGTGGCCAAGTGGCATATCGGCTCTCCAACCCAGCCAGACGCATTACTTTGTATAATTTATTTCATCATCACTACTCTCAAAACGGTGTCAAAATCTATCTAATCATCTAATCTTGTGAGGAAACCAGCATGTCCTAGAACCTAGAACCTAGAACCTAAAATTCGAAGACTTGTGACATCTAATAACTAATACCAACATCGATGCATTTGCGAATCTTTTAAGTGTGCATTGCAATATGGAGTTTCATAGACATAATTCCGGGTCAGGTTAAAGCGACTGGTCCTTGCAGTGCTTATAACTGTGCGGTGACCTTTATTCTAATTATTTTCTATCCCAATTGATCAAAATAATTAAGCACAGGTACTGCTTTAAAATTGTAAGTACCACCTGTCATTGTTATCATCGTGCAACAGGAACTGTGATAAGAATTGTTTGGCGGAGCGCGGTCGGGTAAGAGGTTAGCTCCCAGAGGCGGGACACGTTCGAGACTCGCTATCGCAGCCTCTTCATCAATTGATTCCGCGCCCTCCGCGGCTCAATAGGTCGACGATCCGCTTTCCACTAAACTACAAACGTCAAACCTAAATTCGGATTTGTAAAATAGAGTATGGAAAGGCTTACTAAATTGTGAGTTTTCAATTTTATATCGGCTCGCGAGTCTGATCAGGTCACTGGACAATCTGACAGTCACATTGTTGTTTGAGATGTTAACAGATCTTCCACATTGCCGATAAGGTAAAATTTTAACCATCCAGCTTCTTCTTAATTTACGTGTCAGTTTGGCTCAATTTTCCAACCAGTATTTTTTTCCGACCGCTGTCATTGGCTTTGTTTAAATCCTGGAAGACGGTTAGGCAATTAGTCGAGGCATCATGTCCAGTGCCCGACACGTCGAGGGTAACCCATTTGGCCATTTTTTTTCTATAACAGCCAACCTGGGCTCGCAATTCTTATCTAAGAGATTTCCAAATGGCCACTGCAGTTTGTCAATATGTTGAATCATCCAGCTGACTGAACCGACTATTGCTGTTATAGAACAGATGTTCAACTGTTTCTTCATACTTATAGATTTCAGAGCTGTTGTTTTTCAATCTTCTCTTTGCCAAGCAATTCGTAGAAAATTATAACTTTTTACCTAACCTATTACCTCACTGCAGGTATGTTTTTTATTGTGATTCGTTTTAAACATTTCTGGTGTAGGTATAAAAGATATTTTCACAAAATATTATTAGTAGGTAATTTTCATGAAAATGTACATAGATCCCCGCCAGCAATGCTGCCACTCGTACCTGATATCTCTGCATAACCCTTCGGCCGAACAAGCATGATGTTATGTTTACTCGCTCATGAAAAATCAGACCCTATAAAAACGCCTATTCTTATAATCTCAACGAAAACCGTTCTCCTTCTTTGGATATCGGAGTTTGATATCGTCATCGCATGAAACATTCGCATCCAACATTTCAATCTGAGTTTTCACGACCTACAATTGCGACTCCAGAGACACCTACCCGCGAAACAAAAAAACATTTTATCACAGCCATTACAGTGCTACAAGAACAAGTAGCGACCAAAATGGGGGCGGTTGCTACGCACTTGGGAAAACGCGCTCGATTTTAGTTCAAGCCCAACACAACAGGTGGCTCTGTTCATGTCATTTTTATGATTCGGATAGATAGTTACCTGACACATGATCACAGGCATGGCACAGGGAGTGTTATAAGTAGATTGGATTAATTCTACCCGCCTTTATTTACTAGTAAGTTAAATTGGCGGTCATTTGAGTTCACAGTTATCTCGATGTCACTATGTTTCCTACCTATGCGAGACAAAGTAGCGTCGTCATGAAAATATGTCGTGTTTAGATCAGTCTAATACGTATTAGCGTTCAAGGCGATCTGATAAAGTTCATCGCCCCCTACACATGCCTACGACGCGTCAAAGGTTGAAATGTGAACGCACGTCGCAGTCGGAGCTAATTCGTTATCTATCATAAATATTGTTATCACGGTACCGCGGCCCGAACATTATCTGCCCGGACATAATCAAGGTCAAATCACAATTATTTATATTTCTTGGGGAGCGTGTACTCAGTGCTACGCGCTCCTCACGTGCTTGTGCGCATGTGGACTATTATAAGAACCGTCACGTTTTCGCAGTACTATTTTTGATACGGTTACTACCAGCTCTAGAGTAGAACCATGTGCCAAATGTTGTTTCAACTGTTTCAGCGTTTGAAAAAGTTTTCGTTTCGTTTATAATTTAAATTCTGCTGTAACATTCAAAATTTCTTTATTTTTATAAAAATAGAAAACATATAAAAATATCAAAATATATAGGCATAATAATACTAAATATCGTATTATATAAATCCAATCATAACAAATGCATTTAAAAGCTTCGTATTTCATAAATGTGATTTTTATAACTAAATAATAAATATTTGTAAAACATTCTCTCAAAAATCTTTGAAACTACCCACATGAATTCCAATACCAAAAAAAGAGTTTCTCATTTTGAATTGTACTGTGTATTCCTCCACATCTAAAATCTGAGTATTTAAATAATAACAAAAAATGGTACATAAGAATCAAAATACTATAAATTAATTTAGTTTTCTTTCGAGACATGGCCTTCTTATCACATTATAACGTGTAGCGCCGTCACGGCGCAATCAGTCTTCACAAATTTTAACATGCTATCAAATGCAATGAATTCACTGACAAAATGCAGGTAGATCTGACATGGTCATCCTACAAAATAAACCTAATTATAGCCCCAATTTCTAAACACTAATTGCATTGACCACCTACACCAAAAATAAGGATTTTGTTCATTTTCAACTTGACTATCTAACATAACCATTATTTTCAAAAACATTTCATGCTTAAAAATATAATATTGTATATAAAATAATTCTTAACGACTAAGTTTGTATTTCTATAAATTGGAAAATTCTCGAGTTATTACACCAATCAATTATTTATCCTTATTGCACTAAAGTTATTTGTAAAATTCTAAACCACCCAAATGTACACGGAACGAAAAACGAATTGCACTAATTCTAAATATGGCTTAATTTATTTAAATAGAATAGCATCTTTATATATTTTTGCAGCCTTATAATAAGTAGCCAGTTTAAATCCTTAGATAATTACTTTTTTCATTTTTTTTATTTATTCAAAATCTGTATAACAATAATATATACTAAACTGCAAAACAGTTTGTCAGCAGTACTACAATGGTATCATTCGGAATGTAAATCTCACATTATTTAAAAATGGCCCAATTCTTTTGTCCGTCAGCGTACTCGATATAAACTGTTAACTAAATTATGGCACTGCCTGTGCCGGCTTAAAATGCAGCATGGCGTAGTCATGGTAATACATCATGATGGCAAGTGGCTGGCCTAGGATCAGGGAGCTCCACACCATTATGTTGCCCCAGCGAGGCCCGAGGCTGATCTCGGCGTGGCGAGAGATGATCGCGAGCGGAGGTTGGGCCATCATACCCAAGAACGCCCAAATTCTGAACATTTGCAGTGGGACACTCACCTGTAACAGTATTAAGTTGGTATTAGTTAACATAATGATTAAAAATATGGAGAGATAAGGATGTTCCCAATAGAAAATGAAAATTTGGTCAACTCTATGTTAATATTAAAATTCATAATTAATAAAAACGTATAATGAAATATGGAGTAAAATAAAGAAAAAGCAACAAAGTGCGCAAACAATGTCAAAGGTAATAGAATATTAATTTATTGTTGTTGTAGGTAGTTCACAAATAAAGGTGGTAAAATAAAAAATAAAAGTATCTCATCACAATAATATAAATATATAAAATAAACAAAGAGTAACAGTGGTTAACTATAAACTAAGTTCTGAGTGAGTTAGTTGATGTGAGTAGAAAATTGGCATTTGGCGCACGTCATGCTTAAAATGTTTGAATGTAGACTAAACAAATGAGTTTTTACCACCAGTGAAAAAAACGCGAAAATTTTACATAAAGCTTGTTCGGCCAGTCTTTCCCATGACAGCTATATTTTTAGGCAACGATTGCCGTTGCACTGTTCCTGCTCCGCTATACGTGGTCTATTGTCGGGGGTCTAAGTCACAGGGACGAGCATGCCAGCTCAGCGTCACTAATGCATAAGGCTATCACGAATATAAACAATCTTTGTCCAAAAATTGTAAAGGATGAATCCGAAAAACCACTCACCAAATACTCATGAAACAAGGCAGATATGGCAAACACGACAATTCCGGCGTTAAATTTGCTGAAACCTATTTGAGTGATAGGTTTGTACACGTGTCTCACGGCCCACATGTGTACTGGCATGTTCCAGGTGCTCCAGAATACGGATATGTTGTTGGCATTCCACCAGTCAGCGTAGAACTTGCGGTCTGCGAACTGCAGCAGCTCAGCCATCAGGTTTAGGAACGAGTGGAAGGTTAGGTAAAAGAAACATAGCCATATGAGATGGTTTGGTACCTGAAATATAAAGGTAAGCTTTAGTTATCGCCGACGGTCTGCGAAGTTTTTTTTTAAACAGTAGTAAATGGCATGTAAACTGAAAACCAGTGCTTAGAGCTCTTAGCGACCCTCTAAGGGATTCAAAGCATAATCCTGACCCTTCCACCTTTTACTTCCTGTATGACAGTTCACACAGTTCAGTCTGTTTATTTTCTGTTCAATGCTATTGTTAATGGACATGTGTATTCTCCTCATCTTGACCTACGGTGCACCAACACGGTCTTTGACTAACATCCAAAATTCCAAACTCAAGGTTTGCCAACGTGCTATGGAGCGCAGTATCTTAGGTGTAAAATTAACAGACCGTGTTCGAAATACTACACTGCGCTCCAAAACGCAAATCGTTCACGTGGCTCAAAAGGCTGCCCAATTTAAATGGAACTGGGCAGGACTTGTTTGTTGCATTTCAAACGAGCTGTGGCCAGAAAAGCTCAGGATTGGTGCCCTCAAACAGTGACTCGGGATCGCGGCAGACCACGAAGGAGGAACTGGATGTCTTCCTTGAGAATTGGAAAGAAGTAGCACAGAATCGTAAACGTTGAAAGGAATGGAGGGAAGCCTTCGCCCAGCAGTGGGACAATATGGGCTAGCTATATATTACAGTTGCGTTTTGTACCTAATACCACTAGCTATAATACTGGTGATTATAAACAACTATTATATTCTATTCTAAGTTTTAAGAGCGCCGAACAAGCTCGTGACCATTGTGTTCACGAGCCATACGAATGCAAGCCATCATTCAGTCTAGTGCGCACAATGCATGTAGTAGATGTGTAGAGATTTACTAAACAGCGCCAAAAGATAAAATTCTAACTAATATCCGTCATTAATTTCTTTTGTCGACTTGCCAGATTGTCTATCGGCAAATCTCGTGCAGTCTGTGCGATCATACGTAGGCGGATACTAAGTTTCGGACTGGTCTATGTATATCCAGAAGCAAACACTTGCCAGATGGGTTGCGTACGTAATTCCTAGACCTTCTTCTCTTGTGTCGAGACAGTATAACAGTTAGAAGCGCCAGAGACTGCCCGGACCATAGACCAGTACTGTTCCTTTACCAGTGTTGGGGGACAGTTAGAGAGATTGCTGATCATAGACAATTATATAGTAATATTTATTTCTCAAAATTCCTTAGTCGCCTTTCAGACTCCCGCAAGTGGTTTAGTTATTGATTATAATAATATGTAGAACTCACAGCTAACTTGAGCAGTCTTTCTGTGATCCTTATGGGGTCCATCGTGCTGAAAGTCTCCACAGAATTGGTGATGGTTGGTATCATCCATTGTTGGAATAACGCGAGGGCAAGGTTTATACCGAAGAATAACTCCAACACTCGTTTGATTACAATCCTCTTGCGGATTCTGAAATGCATAGATACCATTTATAATAAAAAAAGTTTTTTTATCTTTATTTATTTAGAGGCTTTTACCTTACAAAGGTACGTCAGCCTCATCACATCCTAATCTAACTAGTTATTATTCGTTATTATAATATTATTAATATAAAATATATTATTGCGTAAGCGAGGGAGACAGTGATGCAGCAACCATTTCATAAATCAGTTTCGCTTTTCCCGAATTAGGTGTAGATAATATTCTAATGCAAGCCCCAACATCATACATATTAACTTTTAACTCCCGCATCACTATCTCCCTCTCTCTCCTGTTCTTTTCACATTCCACCAGCAAATGTGGGACATCTTCGACTTTATTACACACTTGGCAATTAGGGGAATCGACTTTTTTCATTAGGTATCCAAATTCCCTGGATGGAAAATGACCAGAACGCAATCTCTGTGCCATAACAACATACGACCTCTTTGTATGACTTTCAGCGAACCAAGGGATTCGAGGAGGCTCACTTTGTATAGTTTTATACTTTCTTTAGACTTCCTGTTTGTAACAGTTAAGTTTTACGTTACGTTGGTGAAACAAGATAATGTTTGTTCGAACTTTACATAATAGCTACCTGCTTACGCATAACATATAAAATATTTTGTAAAAGATAGTAAATTATCGTCCATTAACCTCAAGAATGTGGAAATGCCCGTCGTCTTGGCCTATTCCACTTAATCAATTACGACATCCCTCGAAACTAGGGCAAATCGGCCCATCCTTTACCGAAGATCATGACTTTGACTTTAAAGATATAAAATTCCACATAATATAAGCTCAGCGATCAGTCAAATTTTGCATGCGCAAAACAAAAATCACACGTGATCGTATGATAAGACGTAAAGACTGATTTGTCGAGATATCACGATTACAGTACCTACACGTGAACTCGTTCACGTTTTTTCTTAAGAAAACGTGAGTTTATTGCCCTTCTTTCGCACCTGCTACTTGATAGTTTATGTACGGTCACGGACAAAAGTTGGTTGACACTATTATTTTTATACGGGGTGGACGGGACACCGATGCCAAAACGGTTACCAGGTATTCAGTACCTATGCAAATAAATTATTTGATTTGAGTACATCATTCTGAGCCCCCCAAATAGAAATTTTGCAACGGTTATTAAGAAAAAAAAATGTGTGTTTCCTACAAAAGTGCAATTGGTACCTACACAGTCAAAATGTACGGAACAGCAGATTTTTTTTTAATAATGAATGTAAAATTTCTATGGGGGCTAAGAATGATGTACTGAATACATGGTGACCGTTTTCGCGTCGGTGTCCCTTCCACCCCGTATACCAACTCAAAATCGTGAGATAATATTATAATGTGAGCATTACATATAGGACACCACACGACAGTCCGCCCTAGCTGCTACGACGCAAAGGCGTTCTCAAATTCAAATTGTTGCCATTCACCTGTGGTTGGTTGTCTAATTTAATTTTAGGTAAAACCGTTTCGGAATTTTCTCATATTGGTACTCATAGCAGTAATTGAAAAAAACAAAACTTAAGTGTGAACTAACTTTCGTTGCCGATTGTACCAACTGTCATTGCCAATTGTACCTACTCAACTCAGCACGCTTATTTACAAAAAGACAAAAGTAATTATAATTGACACGCAAAATAAAACAGATGCAATCAAAACTAACCGTGCAGTGCGGGGATAATTCAACTCATAACAAAGGGTAGGGGCCAACATAAAGTAGGACAAGTCTTTTAGATTCAGATTGTCGGGATACTTTGTCAGCCTCGCTGCAGCCGGAGTATCATTGATTAGGTCTTCTTTACTCTCTGTAGGAAAAGGATCGTTAGTAATTGGTTTGTTGGGCGAATTTCACCAATGAGACTGAACAAGATCGCCACAACGAATTAACTAAACCACGTTCAAGAGTTGCCAGTATTATGTTTGTTGACATATTGACAGCTCTTTAACGCGGTTTAAATGTTCTGATTAACTTCAGTTTCATTGGTGACATTCGCCCTTAGTGTCAATATACATTTATTTATAATGCGATTAGAACAAGCCTTTCACGCAACACTCAGATTAGCAGATAAACAAATAAAGATAAAACAAGGATGCGATAAACACAAGCGGCCAAAAGTTTAACAGCAAATCGATCGTTGCGTAACGCTACGATAGATTATGAAAAATAAAATGCAACACTACAAGAAGTAGATCTATATAAACTCTTTGCAACCATTTGCCTAATCAGGCGAGGCATCCTCAAATATAAAACCTTAAAATCCTCTTTTTCTACATAATATGTATAATACTGCAACCAAAGCATTTCTAAAGTAGGCATACCTAGACCTACAAGCTCAAAAAAATAGGTTTTCAACACACATTTACAATAAAAAATCACTCTCAAGCAAGAAAACAAACAAGATGTACGAAAAGCACGCAGTAACTTGTATTAAACTTACGCTCATGTTGGGCCGAAATTAGTTTATCTGTAATAATTTAACAGTAACCTTTAAACTCTGTATTCCTTCAAATATCATTCATTCTTTGTTTTTATTGGGTCAAATATATAAGGCCGCTACTTAAGACATTTACTGATGATTAATCAAAGTTGATATTTCTGACTGAATTTTGTGTTGAATTTTGAAGAAACGGCGTGAGCTTAATAAGATTGACTACCGGGATCGAGAAACCGGTACAGGTGTTTTAAATCTCGTACGGAATCAATCCCTTTACACCTATAGGCCGCGCTCAGAAAATAATGATGACATTGAATATTGTACTTTATGACCAGCGTCTTTGGGTTTCCCCACCAGGAATTTCTCAGTAGCAGTCAAGGGTCTTTATCGCATAACTAGCGAAATGTGGGTGTACTGACAGACTGTAGGGTACACCTCTGCCTAACCCTTCTTGGATCACAGGAATGATGTTAAAGACCAGTGTCATAAAGTGCATTATTCTACGAATATCGACCTCAGAAGTAGGTAAGTTGGTCTATGCATCTTAACATTAACACAATGGTGCACGCACCGCTGCCTATAGCGGTCGTAATGGAAACCAAGCATTTATCTATGACAGAGATAACATAGATTCTGAATAAATGGGGTAATATCGACCTTATACTCTTTCCAACTTATAATCAAAATGAATGTAACACTTACTCCAATTAGGTGCTGATAAACTCTGTCTCCGGAGTTTATTATCCTGAGACTTCTTCAAACCAAGACGACACCAATGGTTAGTTTGTACGTAACTCCAAAGTTTCAAGAAAATAATTAAATAGAGCATACAGACTGTTGTTATTCCAACTGCAAAAAAAGGATAACTTAGCAAACTTGGCGGCTGTTTTCTGTACGTACGACGACCTATCAAGGTATACGAACCACTTTATGCGGATCTGTCATTGTACGAGAAACCTATACAAAGCGAGGCCATGTTATACTGGAAATGTATAGCTTGATGTGTCGCGTGTGTACAAATGATGTGTGTGTGAAATTAAATTATTTAGCGAAACTCCACAGAGTCGATTAATATCGATAACTCTCCGACTCATAAAACTTGATTACGACATTATCGGCTGCTGATAGTGTAGTATGTTATGAATTTTGAAAATCTTAGTTTATGCTTTATAACGATTAGATCGATATTCATCGAGTAGTAAAGCTTCAAAGATGCTGAGAAGGTATAGATAATTACCGAAACTAAAATCGTTGCCCTTTACATGTAGAACTGCAATAGGCAATAAGACCATAAAAACCATGTTAGAGAGCTGTATTATGACGCCAAGTTTCTCTGGTATTAAATTCTAGAAACAAATCAAGCATTATTATCACCATTGGAAATTTAGGACATCAGTAAATGGGCATTAAAGATTAAGTTGATTGAACTTACAACAGCTATGCCCTTTTCTAGTAGTAGGCCGACAACGATAGGAACAATGCTGACTGAAAAACAAACATATATTTAAGTAAAACGTTTTTATAAGGCTTAAGATGAAAGCGTCAGGGTAGCCAGTGAAAATAATTTACGTTTTTTTTGGGAAATCCCATGTCAGTTCATCAGTTCTATGTTGGTCAAAATTGGTTGGCCAATTCTGTTAGTAAAAATTTGTTAGATTCGCGAATCATGCGAATGTAACAAATATTTACTAACAGAATTATTTTCATTATAATCACCAGTACAACTTAATCCTTACTTAAAATGGCCTTTATTTTCTAAAAAGAACATTTTACCTAATATACTGACCTGCCAATTGCAAAAATTTAAGACAATTTGGACTTCAGGCTACCTTGGCAATTGTGCCTAAAGTATACATGTGTAGAACAGCTATTGAACACGAAATACTCACAAATTATCAAAATAACTGAGGGATATTGACTTCTGTCCCCTTCATTGTAGCCTGTTAACACAATGATCCATTCAAAGGGGTTAACACGTATACCATATCTGTAAATAAAGTTTATGAGAGTAACAACAGTGCTCCATTTTTATTTTTTTTGGTACCTGACCCAAAGGAATAAATATTTCGAAATACTAGACTAGCAATACTAGACAGCCAGTTTAAATCGCCTTCAGAAACTCTCCACTACATTTTACATGAAATTGTATGGATGGTATTTTTCATACCGTACAGTGTACACAATGACAACATTTGGACAGCTGTGTACATTCCAGATTGTACCTTACTAATAAAACCATTATTATACTTACTTGCAGTTGCATGCCTACAAAAATGTACATTTTATATAATATGACTAGCTGACCCGCGCAACTTCGTCTGCGTCTCTTAGGGGTATGAAAAATAGATAGTAGCCGATTCTCAGACCTACTGAATATGCATATATAATTTCATAAAAATAGGTCAAGCCATTTCGGAGGACTATGGTAACTAACATTGTGACATGAGAATTTTATATATAAGATTATTTATTTTCCTTCCTCTTCCGTGTTTGAATTTAAAATTAACAGGCCGTGCCAAAATGAAGGTAAATTTTAAAATGGCCTTGATGTTAAAGTCTATTGACAAATAAGAATTGTCAATTTATACTCGTTTTTCCTTGTTTCATAAGAAACCTTAATGCTAGCCTTGTCCAAAGTACAATAATTACCATTGCACATTGGTCAACTCTAACACAAACACATTAGATACAAAGTCCATTTAATTTTCTTGGAGGTATTAACATAAAAATGTAACACATGCTATAACCTAAGTAAGTGAATATATAACAAAAAGAACAATAAATTAAATCATGTTGCCATACATACCTAGTCCATCATTCTGAACAACAGAAGAAAAATCAAAAATTAAAACCTGGTTCCAGTGCAAAAGTATGTCGTCTAATTCCATTTACACATTAAAAAGTACTCACTTTAAGAAATTCTCCAGACCTAAACGGACGCCGCCAATAGACAGCATCAAGAAGCCCCAATTCACGAGGCCTGTAAAGTTGTTAAACTCGGAGCTCCATGAGAACAGAGAATCTCTTGGTGTGTGAACACTGCAACAAGATTTTTATAAAATCTCTATATTTATGGATACAAGGTCAGAGGGCCTTAGGACGTTGTAGAATAAATATTAAAACAATTTAAAAATAAAACCATGCAATGCACTTAGATTATTCAGATAAATTGCAGATCATATAACTAATGGTCAAATAATACACATGGATGAACCTTAAGACCTTAGTTAAATCTTCATAGAGGTCCATAATGATGAATAGTTCACTTACGGCTTATCCAATTGCAATTTTCTAACTTTCTTCTCCTGTTCCGTTATTTCTTCTGCTTTTGATACACTTTGCGCTCGCCTGTAGCGAAGTGCTTTTTCTTCAGTTTCTGTAGTCATTTTCCTTATTTCCAGTTCTGCAGTCTGTGTATTGACAAAGCCAAAATAAACTAATATTTCAGTGACATTGTGGGTAGTTACTAAAAAGTCCATACTAATAAAAAAATTACACTCGTAAGTCTAAAATAATATATGTAAAAAAATTACAGCCCTTACCAACAGGTGTACAGCCTATACTCCTGTAAGAGCTGTTAATGCACAGGTATTATTACTTACAATGGTTATGGTATAGATTAAGTATAAGCGGTATATAGGTTTATTTTATCAGAGAAGCGGTATGTCATCATTCTAATAACAACAGTAAATAATTACCCTTAAGGTTACCGAGTCAACAATCCAGCAGCAGCATAATCAGATTCAACTTAAAGGTAACTCTACCTTAGCTGTAATTGTTTAAAAGCAACCTGAAACTCGCTAAATTAAACACTTCGAAATCAAAAATTGAATTGCCCTATCTTGTATCAGGTAGCTGTCAAACTCATGAGCTGTCAACAACTAAATGTCAACCGGTCAACCTTCAAATGAACTTAGAGCTGGGTCTACACTAAATTACTGTCCCCTAATGATAGCAGAAACTCATGATTCTTTTGTCCGTTGAAAAAGTTTCAATGTAGAAATTTATTATTTATGCACCTTATTTCATTCATTAATACTCGTAGGTATTTATTATTTAGCAGTTCCGTATAAGTCCCTCTTTCAATTCTTTCCTCCTCCTCCCGCATTACGTCATCCCAGCTTACACAACTTGCCATACTTGAAAACTAGAATGTTTTAGTAGATTTTGAAATACCGCGGAATACTGCTGACTATACCTAGATTATTATTGAACATGAGTTCTCCAGTATCTTCGCACAACTTCGTGCTTAGATAAGGAAGCAAGAGGCTATAACCTCTGCCGGAGGCGTACGATATTCGGCCACCGTAAGGTATGAAGATGGTGACGAGGTCTACTTAAAAATCAGCTGGATCCAAACCTGCCTGGAGAGTATGACGAAATTCACGGTTACTCCTGCCCTGCCCACTGGCCAAATATAGTTGGAAAACCGTATGATTTTAGTAAGTAAGAGTCTGAGGTCTAACAGACTCCCTAATAGACGCCTAAGGGCAAAGGATCGGGATATCGAAGAGACTTCCAAATGATGACAAACAAGTTTTTGTTGATCGACCGTCTAAATTACAGAAGGATAAGAACTTAGTTAAGAATAATAACCGTTTCTGGTTATGTTTTCCGATTATGTATTTAAATCAGGAATTCAATTTTTTTTTTATCTTTAGCGACTAAATGAATGGATTTCTGACTGATTACCTGATTCATTTCCTAACAACTTTCGGCTATTGGCTGGCTGTAGAAAGTTACGTACATACCTACACACGTACCTACTATATCATGGTCCGGAATGGTTCCGTACCAAGACCCCAAGACAAACCATTTAAAACCTTCGATTTGTTAAGTATTTACCAAGTTACAGCCGCTCCATGCGACAGCGAAAAAAAAGCCATGGCGGCGGGGCACAATTTTAGTATTTGGGAATCATTTACATTCTTTTTAATATCATTTAGATGCGGAACCCAAAACGGATGTTTTATTTGGGAGGAATACCAGGTAAAAAATTGAACATGACTCAAATTCACGTTACAGTAGTTTTTTTAGTTTTAGTTTTGCATTTAGTAGAATCTCTAATAAGAAAATGGTCACTTCAAACCTCCAGTGAGAGGATAAAGGTCGCCTGTGTGTGAATGTGACTAAATAATATGTAACGGAAGTTCAATGAAAAAACCTGTCTTCTAATGAGATAATTTTAGTATTATCTCAATATAATTAATTTATTTCGTAGAAATTTGTAAAATAAAATGAAGATTTGGACGTCAGAACACACTTTCAAGTAAGTAGTGACGATTGATATTATGACGCAACCTTGAATTTCCATTCTCGCAATATTATGGGTCAATTAATCTTTGTCTTTGTTCGTCAATTACAGCCATCCGTGGGAGACGGTTGCTCAAGCAGCATGGCGAAAATATCCCAATCCTATGAACCCAGCAGTTATTGGAACAGATGTGGTCGAAAGAAAGGTGATCGATGGAGTTCTAATCACACATAGACTTGTCAGTTCCAAATGGTTTTTCCCGAAATGGGCGCAAGCAGTAAGTTTCGTAATTTCATTACTTATAATTTATAGTTCTTCAAACAATTTTCACAAATTTGTCAAAAGAGTTATGAAGCCTACCTTCAAACAATAAATATTTATTTACAGCTTATTGGCACAGCAAAAATTTGCTATGCAAGTGAAAAGTCAGAGGTAGACCCAAATGAAAGAGAGATGACATTGAAAACTTCAAACCTTACATTTTGCCGTTACATAGCTGTTGATGAAACTGTTCGGTATACACCACATCCCTCAGACACATCTAAAACTCTGCTGACACAAGAAGCCGTAGTCACAGTACAAGTAAGTAGAATTATTAGATTCTTATTGGTTATTTTGTAATTTCCAAACCCATTCATATTATGCAGTAAACATACCTTTTACTTACTTATCTCTAGTTGTTAACACGTTGAACGCCAGTGCTTTTTCTTCGTTTTTCCATTTGGGCCATGGGGGGCAATTATTTGTCATATTTTTCAAAGTCATAGTTTTTACTAAAAACCAAATACAATCTATTTGTCTGCAGGGCCGTGGGGGTCACGTCAAATACATATTAGCTTCATATCTGTGCCCGCCGGCCCAATAGAGACGCCTTAAATTGCCTCTGGCTCGCGGTCATATGTTGTCCCCCACGGCGTTTAACGTGTTAAGGGTCATATTAAAATCACAGTACCCTGTTGGGAATTCTAAATATACAAAATCAAATAATAACAACAGGCTGTGTAATTGCTGAGGTTGGGATTGGGCATAGGCCTTTCTCCGTTTTGATCAATCTCCACACTCCTGTGCCAGTTTGTATTATTAAATAAATATGATTATCACTTACACTAAATAATTATTTCAGGGCGTACCACTCAGTAGTTACATGGAGGATTTATTAGCCAACAAAATATCTCTGAATGCTGGTAAAGGTCGTCAAGCAATTGAATGGGTCATTGGGAAAATAGACTCGGAAATAAAAGAACTTGCAAGCACTGCATGTAAAAGTACAGATGAGTTATTATCACAAACAAAGAAATCTCTTGATGACATAACTTCCACAGCAAGGAGATCAATGGATGATATATCAACAAAGGCTAAGAGGTCATTAGATGATATAGAAAAATTCACAAAAGCCAATGCTAGTCAAAGGAGCTGAAAAGAGGATTGATTGACTAGTTGTGCCACACAACTCATGACCTGCACTAAATGTCTAATTAAAACTATTAGTTAATTTATGTAATATTGTAATTATTTATTTTCTAATAGTCTTAATAGCAAACTTATTAGCAAAGATTTGCTCGATAGTGTGCTTACTAAAGTGAATACAGATAAAGGCACAGTTATCTAAAGACAGTTTTTGCTTATAACAAGAAGAAAACTGATAATGTTATCAGCTGTAGTAAGGATTGATAACATAGCACGTGAAATTTGCTAAAACTTGCTTTATATAAATGATGTTGTAGTACCTGCATTGAGTATTTGATTTTGGAAAAGAAAATCTTGTTTTTTGAAAGAATAAATTACCTAATATGACAAATTGAGCATTACATCTCAAAGCATGTGTTGATGTCTAGTTTAATTTCATAATTAATGAGTTGAGGGTGATTGTAGATAAAAGTGTAATGATTTTAAGTATTGTAGATTAACAAGAATGTATAAATGTAGCTTTATTTGATGTGTTATGTGGATGCAAAATTCTTATTGATGTTTTTACATATTGTAATTGTATAAAAGATTCTTCGAGGAAATATGGAAACACTTTGTGATAAAAGGTAATTTATGCAAACATCAAATCTATCTGCCAAGGTTATTTTACTTTCGTTTTAGAATCAATGCCAAGAATTACCAGTACAGTGAAGACTGATATACTTTATAAGTTTACTAGCTAACCGCCCTGGCTTCGCTCGAACGACTGTATATCAATGTACCATAGTGATAAATAAACTATTCTCGAAAAATGATCTGATTGGTGGTTAAAATCGCACCAAAACTCATTTTTCCGAATGCACAGACTATTGCAGCCGGGCGCCTTCATGTTATGTGCTCTTACAGACATTGATGTAACAACATGATGTAATGCAAAACTCAGCTATGAACAACCATTCCCTATTGGCTGTCATTATATTAATGGCAAAAGCATTCCAAGTTAATGTCGTGTTTTGTGATGAGTTGATACTTTCCCACACTGGTGACCAAAAGGAATAAAAGCTGAATTATTGTGTTTTAAAATATATTCTTCCTCAAACCCTACCTTTTATACTTCCATCTTTTATGAGGCACATCTGCTCAATTCCAAGGGATTTGAAGTAGTTCTTCTCAATGGGTTAAATTGTAAAGAGATTTTAGCTAGATTTAAGTCAAAACACCACATAGTTACCTTTGTATTTCAAAACATGACTCCAGGAACTCTTGGTATTGAAATAATTAAAACTCATTTTTCAGCATTCAGTGTATTTTGAATTTCATATAATTTGCATTAAATTTTTGATTGAAGTATCAGCAATTTTTTTCTTATTTTTTGACTTCCCCATTTTTTTAAGGTCTATTGGTAGCTACTTGTTCAACGATTGTTGCAAACATTTTTCATAATAATACTTGTCAGTTGCGTGAGCCTTGTAACCAGTGGCCCAATTGGAGTGTCATGGCTTCTTACCTTTTTTAATGCCTTCCTTAAAAGCTCAAAGATCCTCAAAATCTAGAAGAAAGCTAAAATGACGGCACTACTTAAACCAGGGAAGCTGCCTGATCAAGTGATCACCCAAAGAACTATCGCCCTATCTCTCTTTTGTGCCATACGTTCAAAATTATTTGAGCGACTTTTACTCAATTGCCTTCAGAACGTTATTGTCCCAAAATTAATTCCCGAGCAGGCTGGCTTCAGACCAGGTAAGTCATGCTCTGGGAAAATCCTCCGACTGTCATAATATATACAGAATTGTTACGCGGCACGAAAGATCACTGGCGTGATACTCGTCGACTTGTCAGCAGCATAATGACACTGTCAATGTTAAGTGATTATTGGAAAAGTATCTGGCATGATCTACGACCAGGGTTTCATCTGTGTACTTGGTGAGATGTTGCGTAATCGACGGTACCAAGTCCTTCTAAACACTGACAAAAGCAGATGGAGATTGCAGAAGAATGGACTTCCCAGGGAAGTGTTTTGGCGCCCATTCTCTTTAACATCTACACCAACGACCAGCCTACCGTCGAACACTGCGAGAAGTTCTTTTACGCTGATGACTTCGCATTGGCCACTCAAACAAATACATTCGAAGACGCTGAAGATATCCTTGAAGCAGGGTTAGAAGTTTTCGGAAGTTAGTATAAAGACAACGCTCTCATACCGAATCCCTCAAAAACACAGGCATGCGCTCCGGAATAACTCAGCCAGGCGGACCCTGAATATAAAATGGCAAGAAGATACCCACAGATTCCAACATTGCAGTAACCCTACCTACCTGGGAGTCACCCTCGATAAAGCACTTTTTAAGGACCATTGCCTGAAAACTAAGACAAAGGTAACAACCTGCTCATGCGTCTAAAATGCGGTCGAATATGCATCCCCAGTGTGGTACCGTTCCGCCCACGCCAAAGAAGTAGATGTCGCCTTTAATGAAACTTGCAGAACAATTACAGGCTGCCTCGAACCGACGGAGTGTGGAAAAATAGCTGTCCCCGTCCCACTCACTACTTACCACCAAGTGAGGATCTTCCTGCAGGGTCTAAACTACCGTGGTCCACCTGGAAGTCCTTGAACCGTTTTCGGACTCGTCGAGTAGGAAGATGTAACTCCAACCTCGTTAAGTGGGGCTACCGCAGTGAAACAGCAGCGGGGTGAGGAGCTGTGTCACAAACTATGCTCCATCTTCTATCCTGCCCTCTTAGCCCAAAAACATGTAGCCCAAGTGACCTCTGTGCTGGCACCGACGACGCAGTGGAAGTTGCGAAGTTCTGGGCTAACAAAATATAAAAATTGTAGTGTTTGCGACACGAAGAAGAAGAAGACCAGTGGATGTAATTCTCATCTTCAGGGGAATATGGGCGTGATGTTTCGTTTTAAAAAGTATAATAATAGCAAGAGTATAGTTTTAGTATTTTTTATTATGATAATTGATAAAATAATCTAGTAAACATTATTTTCTCAGGTCCTATAACTTAAACTCTAAAATGGATTTTAATAGGTTTGCATCACACATTAATAAGCAAGATATTTCTTGATTATTTATATCTATGTAAAATCTTTCAATTAAATGTTATTATGGAGGAATTGTGTGGCAACTTAAATTTTAAAAAGTAGCCTATGGATTCATTAGGCTCCAATAGTATTGGAGACTAATGAATCCATAGACCAATACGACGCTCGAACACCGATCGGTAGAGCAGAAACAGGGGAATAATCTCGGAAATATTTGTTGAGTTCGTCTGTTTACATGTTATGATACTGATGGCAGTCATCATTATCTGCCTAGCCTTTTTCCAACTATTTTGGGGTTGGCTTCCAGTCTAACCAGATGCAGCTGAATATCAGTATTTTACATAGAGCAAGCTGCCTATCTGACCTCCACAACTCATTTATTATGTGATGCTACGATAGCCCTTGGTAAGACTGATTGTCACATTTTTAGGCCACAACTACCTGTACCAACTTATAAAGTTCTATAAATGACAACAGGCTGGCACCAAATGGCTTAACGTGCGTTCTGAGGCAAAGAGGAAACTCGGAATGTAATAGATGGTCCCTGATCCACAGACCAACCTTAGCAAGCACTGCTTAACCTTGAAAATTGACCCATGCAGCTGTTATTATTTAGTCATGAGCTACCTACTAACTACCCACTGAGTATAGTTATATATTAATACATTAAACAGTAAATACTACTACTTTTAATCTAGAAACGAGCCATTCTGATGATGAGCTATGCACACGGTGAGTTGCGGCAGCGGCGCGGCAAGATTACGCCGTATTGTTGGGCACACGGACAATGCGGCGTCGTAGCGTCGCTATGGCACTGGGTTTTAGATACAGTCAGTATGTTTAAGAAAATGGATTGGAAAAGACTTTTGTTGTTGCTCCTATTACTATGCTACAACAGACAGAACAGAGTGCATAGCGTCTTACTGACAAAATATGTTCTATTCAATAATCATGTAGTTATTTTACATAGATATTTCAACTACCTACTTTTTACTAGTACAAAAAATGTTTGAATATTTTATTACAATAATGTAACCTTACATTTTACACTATATACAAATACAGGTAGTTGTCCACTACCAGGTACCAGTATACAACCAGTTTTAAGTGATAATCCAAACATATTCTGTAGCTACAATTTTACAGGACATAAATCCGCCCCTAAGACGACCCACTGACCATCTTCAATGAATGAATTATCTTAAATATTATTAAAAAGTCTTTCCAGTACTAACACACGAACTGCATTAAAGTTAATATCAAGTACTGGTGCCTGAAGATGTCATGCTGCCATTCTGAGTATTTGCTCCTGCTACTGATCTTGTAGCTGACAGGTGAGATGCTTTCAGACGGTCCAGTTCATTGACCCAGGATCGGACATGCTCTAATCTGTGCCATGCCATCTGCAACACTTTCTGTGATGCATAACCAGATCCTTCATGTGGCTGGCCAGTAGATACTTGAGTCAGATAGTTAATCTGATCACTGAGTTTTGATTCCACTTGACTTAATGTTCTCAGAAATTGTGATGTGTTTGTTTCTGCTTGTTTCTGCCCAGACTTTTCTTTACTTAATTCCAGAAGTGCTTGAGCTGAAATAAATAGAATACAGATTATAATAAAATGTCTGAATCTTAACATGTTGAGCGCTAAGCTTAAAAACCGTGTTTTTTGATATTTTGGACTTTGCATTGTTTTGCCTAATTCATATTCTAATGCTATTTTTAATAAAATAGGTATGAAATAAATGCATGCTTTTCCAAGATTTTCCACTAATTTTCAAGTGTGCCTAAAAGATACACGGGGCACCTGACAACGTTTTTGAAAAAATCGTTTACTGGCCATAAAGGTGGTACTTTGTGTTTCCAGAAAGATACACATGGCGCTCAACGTGTTAATCACTCACTTAATATACAAAACAAGTTAATAACCAATGTTACTAAATAATGCTACAATTTCAAGCTGTACAAGTAGGATTTATCAAACATGTTACTACTGTTTTAAAAATTGTACTAAGCATGTTACTATTATTCCTCTATTTGTATTAAATTATAAGTAGAAATGGTTTTTTATAATGAACTACTAAAATTTAATTTTAATATTGTATATTGCTGGGCCCCAACTGGGTCCATAATAATTAAATTGTTCTTAGCTGAAAGTCTTTTGTAACACCTTTTTTATCATTGTGGAACGCAAATAATATGAATACATCTATAAAAAAAGGAAGGGACGGGAGCTGAGCCGAGAAAGTTTATTCGTGAACACTATTTTAGTTTTTATGAATTCTATAGAATCTTCATAATATTTGTAAGAGCAAGCTGACGGGGTTAATAGAAAGCTAGCTAGTTCTAGAGTTGTTACCTGCGCATTGAAGACATGTTATAATATCTTTTTCGATATCATCAAGAATTTGTATTCTCTCCATAGGAGCAGTCATTCTCAGTAATGTATGTTTACGAGTTCAAGTTAATTCAAAATTGTATCAAAATAAATTGAGTAATTTTCTTCTATCGGTGACAATCGCAAGATTTAGGAGTTGACAATTTTGACATTTGACTTATTTGACACGAGGTATAATGTACTCTGTGTACACATGTACTCAGTGTACAGTGGATAAGAGATTAGTGTTGGAAACTTATCAGTCAGATGAGAAGAACGTAAAATCGACTATTTGTTGTGCCTCATCGAAGGAAATCCCTATTTTTTCATTGAATTATCCTTAAAGCATCTTTTTTGTGGAGGCGATAAGCAGCAATCGCCGAACTCTGCCACTTTTTTGCAGCAGGCTCTAAGTTTCACTTAATTCCGTTGCTGTAGAAGTATTTAGATTTTTGATTTTAAAAAATGGGACCAGTTGTTTTGACAGTCGTCTCTTGATGTTAACTTAACACTAACGTACCTAAAGAATTCTGAAGAGACCGAAATGGGTGAAAATCTGAGGGTGCAATGTCAGGAACTCAGGACTATAGTTGTAAATAAACCGTTTTAAACCAAAATCCGTGGTTTAAAACCGGTTTTAAATTGGTTTAAAACGGTTTAAAACCACGATCACGTGGGCCGTACATTGATTATAAATTATTTTAAAAGGCTAATTGAAATCATTTAGCATTTTTATTAATATATGTGAAGTCATATTATACTACTTTTTAGGATTAGACAGACTGAAAACAATCATGAAATGCGTGTTTATTAAAATATAACGGCAATGCCGTATTTTATTTTGCAATTTGCTACCAAAATCGTAACGTAGGTTATGTGGAGTAGTAGTCCTGACTATAGATACAAAACGGGTTTTAAACGTTTTAAACCATTTGGTTTGAAACCGTCTTTTTGGTTTAAAACGATTTAAAACCACAATTAGTGGTTTAAAATGTTTTTGTTTTGTTTTTATTGTGTGCACTTGTGGCATATGCCAAATAAATGTATTTGCTTCTTCTTCTTTTTTCTTCTCTCTCCTCATACCCTACGTTACGATTTTGGTAGCAAATTGCAAAATAAAAATACGGCATTGCCGTTATATTTTAAGAAACACGCATTTCATGATTGTTTTCAGTCTGTCTTATCCTAAAAAGTAGTATTAGTATGATATATGACTTCACATATATTAATAAAAATGCTAAATGATTTCAATTAGCCTTTTAAAATAATTTATAATCAATGTACGGCCCACGTGATCGTGGTTTTAAACCGTTTTAAACCAATTTAAAACCGGTTTTAAACTACAGATTTTGGTTTAAAACGGTTTATTTACAACTATAATGTTGTACTACTATGCAGATCTTGTTCCACTTTTTCAGAAATGGCATGGACTTCATTCTTATGCGGGCGACCAGAGCGAGCAGCGTCTTTGACACCAAAATACATCTTTGGCATCGAAAACGCTTGAACCAACTTTGTGCTACTCTTACTATCATTGCAAAAATTTATCAAAACTGAAAAACCGACCTATTATGATCAGTGGGTCTGATAGTTTTCTTGTGTAAGCAAAAAAAAAAGAAGTAAGGTTGAAATAAAAAAAAACTAATTACTATGAGTAATTGCGTTTTTAATTTATTTTATTTTCCTTTATTGGCCAACCAACAATTGTTTACACTGTAAATATTTTAAGTTATTATCTACGTTGAATATAAGTCACATGTACTTGTACCTTTCCTATAAGAATGACGCTAATTCTTATAGAAAAGGTACAAGTCCAGCTATGGGGCATGTTGTAATTATGAAAATACTGTAAATAAAATGTTTTATAAAATAAATACAATCGTCCATTACATAACCGTTATTATTGACCTACTCATTCTCGTTAGTCGATTATCATATTATAAGTTATCATATTATAAACACCAATTTGCTAACATTAGTTGATTTTATTTCTTCTCAAATGGACCGCGGACAGCAAGTGGATGTGCTGTATTTCGATTTCCGTAAGGCCTTTGATAGAATTAATAATGATAACTTGTTGCGCAAGTTAAGTACCATAGGATTTACACACAGTCTTCTTCTTCTGATTTCTGACTATCTCCGGGACCGTCAACAATTTGTTCGTCTTGGCTCATACAACTCACATGCATATCATACACGATCAGGCCTGAGTCAAGGTTCCATTTTAGGTCCCTTGCTCTTCTTGATTATGGTAAACGATCTGCCACAAATAATAAAACACGTGAAATGTCTACTTTACGCCGACGACCTGAAAATATTTGCAACTGTAAACTCCGTTTCTGACTGTATAGCGCTCCAGCGTGATATCGATGCCTTGAGTGCATGGGCCGCCACCAACAAAATGGAATTCAACACCTCTAAATGCCAAATTATGAGCTTTGGCCGCATGCGGAGTCCTATACAGTATGACTACAGTTTGAACAACGAGTGTTATAGCCAGAGTGTCGACAGTAAAAGACCTTGGTGTACTGTTTGATAGCAAACTGACCTTTCATACACACATTATAAGCTTGGCGAAAGAATCTTTCAGACGCTTTAGCAAAGCTTTAAAAACCAGGCTGTTATCAGGCTCTTATTCAACGCTTTAGTTCGGTGCAAGCTCGAAACCAGCGCTTGTGTATGGAATCCTCATGAGGTTACCAATACACTCATGCTGGAAAAAGTACAAAAAGCCTTTCTTAGATACCTCTACAAACATATGTTTGGTTATTATCCATATATGTATCCTACTACCTTTCTTTTAGGATGTATGAATTTTAATTCCCATAAAGTTAGGCGTGCTATTGACCAAATAACAACAGCGTATAAAATTTTACATGGTTATACCGACGCCTCAGATTTACATGCGGAGCTGTGTCAATTATTTGTTCCAAACAATTATAATCGCTCTAGAAAGCATAAATTGTTTAATGTCCCATTTTGTCGCACTGTAGCTCGATCCACTTCCCCTATACCGCGTATGCTTAGGATGCTCAACGCGCTCGTGGAGACCAACACTGGATTGGACTTGTTTGCTGATGAATGGAAGACGATAATGTTAGAATGTTTGTGGTTCTGTGAGAAGACCGAATAAAAGGATAACTTCATTTAGTATTAATGGCTTATGCTGTACTAAATATAATAAATAAATAAATAATGTATTTATTTATTTGTAAAATAAGGCAGATAACAAAGTAAAATTATTACTTTGTTCTTTCATTCATTCATTGATGACAAATGAAATACCACTCATTGGCTGTGTCACAATATCATTATATCACTAGCTTTTTAATTGTTGTCGTATGATAATGAGTCACACCAACACACCAAAATATTACTATAAAAATATTTAATGCGCGTACTCGCCTAAATAACAATAGTTTTTGTTTCATCGAAATCGGACCAGGATTTCTAAAGTTACAGCGTTGTAAAATATCACCGCTTTTTTTAATTTGCGTCTTATGTCCGATTGCTGATGATGATTGTAAAGTGGTTTGCACTTGTTATTTTGACTCGCAGCTTGCAGCGTGACGTCACATGTTAGTCGGATTTTGCCGCGGAGATTTTAACTTTAATTTTAACGGGATACATTGGGATATGAACGTACTCTCTTCGCATTCGTTTATTTGGTATAAGTAATTCTGTACTTCTGTAGTGTAAACGGCAAAATCAGTTACAGTCGGAGACATTTTTTTGTGGGAGTTTTGAATTATATTATTGGCAACCCCAACTCTCTTGACACTTGCTCAGCAAGAAAGTCCTTTTCAATCGGCCATTTTTGTAGCGACTGTCTTCGAACATGGTTAGTGTATTATAAATCCAGAAATATTTCTTGAATCTCTTTTTCTTGTCTTATTCAAAAGACTAATTATTATATATAGTGTTGTTGGTTTACGAATCTTGTAAATATTGTAATTAATAAATGTAAAAATCTGCTTGTGATATCGTGTCGTGGTTTAGGGTTAACATACAAATGATGATCTCCTATCTTTAAATTATACGGTTAGAACCTGAGTTCTATGTGAAGATTTTACTAGGGCGGACTGATGTTTACGTCTAAATATCATCTTAATGTATCCCATTTAGCAGGGTGAGTAAAGTTGAGTTTGTTTTCAGTCGCATAGAAAGTTTTCGGCGCCCCGCCATGGATCGATGGGATTCTACCCCAAGAAGAGGTCCCGCCGTCATCGTGGAAAGGTGAAGGCATTCCCCAGAGATGACCCTAGCAAGCCTGTCCACCTTACCGCCTTCATTGGCTACAAGGCTGGTATGACCCACGTGGTTCGTGAACCCGACCGTCCTGGATCAAGTAAGTTCTCATAATTATTGTTTTGAAGTTCTGTGGCCTCATAGTCACAATTGAATTCTTATTTCCTTTCATGTTACAATGTGTCACTCAAAAGTGTCTTAACTCTCCAGAGATCAACAAGAAGGAGATCGTAGAGGCTGTGACCATCATTGAGACGCCTCCCATGGTGGCCGTCGGCGTGGTTGGTTACATCGAAACTCCACATGGTCTCCGCGCTCTGCTCACCGTCTGGGCCGAGCACATGTCCGAGGACTGCCGCCGTCGCTTCTACAAGAACTGGTAAACATTGTGTTCTGTTCATTTGCAATTTGAATGACATGATTTGGTGCCTTATTAATTAATTTATCAAATATTTGTATTATTTCATGTTACTAATCTTTTTCAATAGCTCTCCTCTTAATAATGAGAGTTTGAAGTCAAATATGCCTGGTGCATATTGTTACCAATTGGTCTCCGCTCTACGATGAGGCCATTTGGTTTTTCTTACAGCGGGAACTTATGATTTGATCAATCAGGTACAAATGCAAGAAGAAGGCATTCACTAAGTCCAGCAAGAAATGGCAGGATGAGCTTGGACGCAAGTCCATTGAGAAGGACTTCAAGAAAATGATCCGTTACTGCAGTGTAGTAAGGGTTATTGCCCACACTCAGATGAAGCTGCTGAAGCAGCGTCAAAAGAAAGCTCACATCATGGAGATCCAACTTAATGGTGGAACCATTGAAGACAAAGTCAAATGGGCAAGAGAACATCTGGAGAAGCCCATTCCCATTGATTCAGTGTTTGCTCAGGATGAGATGATTGACTGCATTGGAGTCACTAAGGGTAAAGGATACAAGGGTATGTAGCATCATTCTATTGTGATTGATTTGTCCAGTCTGTATCAAATTCTGACAATCTTAACTAACTGTATTTATAATTTTCAGGTGTGACCTCACGTTGGCACACAAAGAAGCTTCCTCGCAAGACGCACAAGGGTCTGCGTAAGGTTGCTTGTATTGGAGCATGGCATCCTTCAAGAGTGTCATTCACTGTTGCCCGTGCTGGTCAGAAGGGCTACCACCACCGTACAGAGATGAACAAGAAGATCTACCGTCTCGGACAAGGTCAGTTAATAAATTAATTTAATATATTAATATTTTTATGACTTGTTATTTCTGCTCAGTGGTAATACTAATATTTTTTGCTTTTACCTGCAGGAATCCACACCAAGGATGGCAAGGTCATCAAGAACAATGCTTGTACAGAATATGATTTGTCTGAGAAGTCTATCACACCCATGGGTGGTTTCCCCCACTATGGAGAAGTCAACAATGACTTTGTGATGCTCAAGGGTTGTTGCATGGGACCCAAAAAGCGTGTCATTACCCTTAGAAAGGTATGTAAAACAATATCACTATTTTAAGCTTAAACTTGATTGGATTCTTTTGACCATGTTTAATGGGTTTGTTTTAATTATTTCAGTCCCTGCGCACGCACACCAAGAGGGCAGCTCTTGAGAAGATCAACCTCAAGTTCATTGATACATCTTCCAAGTTCGGTCATGGTCGCTTCCAGACGCCGGCTGACAAGGCCGCGTTCATGGGAATTCTCAAGAAGGATCGTATCCGTGAAGAGGCTGCGGCTGCGGCTACTACGGCGCCAGCGGCTCCTGTCCAGTCCTAAACATCTGTATGGACTAATAAAAATAAGATTTAATCTTATTCCGTTTTTAATATACCCTACGACTGATTGACCTACAATATTTCAAACTCGAAACTAAAGCATTTATTTCAATTAGACCATTACAGGCACTATTGAATGTCAGAAAAAAAAAAGCGAAGACACAAGGCATAATAATAACTTGTGAAAGTACTGTAGTTGCTCATTCCAAAGAGAGAGAGAGAATGGGCAAGAAACTCCATGGACACTCTTTTCAATCAAAATATTGTCTTAGAACAACATTCGAAACTTGTTTTTCATTTAGAATTTTCTTGAATTTTGTCTTCCAAAGGATGGAATTCAAACAATACCTTGCTTCAGACAGCTTTATGAAAGTAAACATTTCCATTTTGGCAGTGTGGCCGCATGCCGTTCAAGTATTACGTAAGCTGATTTTTGCAATTATCAACTCCCCCTCCCCCTCGTCAGCAAAAGTAAGCAAAGCTCTTACCCCCCCCCGTGCTTACGTAAACATTGGTACATGCATTTTGCAATGTGTTCAGGGTTTCTTTATTGATTCATGAGCAGCAGTTATAAGTCTAGAAATAAAATTAATAAATAAATTACATAATTCCATCAAATTTTATTGACATGGTATTAGTTATTATAGTCTAATAGGTATACATACTAACGTACAAAACAATCTTCTTTTAAATTTTGGTATATTGATTCAAATAAACAGCCCTCAATCACACACGAATCCATGACTCTCAAGTCTTCGATGACATTGGATGTTTGCTGCTCAATCTTGTGTCTGCTCACTTTCGTTTGATTTTAGAATATCGACAATAATAAATTTTAATACGACGGTACGACTGCGATTAAATCGTTATTATAATTTTAATAAAAGTGTTAATTATATTTCCATCAGAAAAGCGCCTGAAGAAACAGTATCATTTTATGGCTCTTATAATTTATTTAGGCGTTTAGTTGGTGACAGTTTTAAAAGTACAATAACGATTCAAACGTTAAACGTAGGTGTGTTCAAGATCACGCCATGTGTTTTCATTAACTGCATAATGGTCCCGCTATTTTGGTATATACGTTTCGATGGCGCGACCACAGCGATATTAAGGAAAGAAAGGGTCTGAACAAGGCCGCGCCATTAGTAAAAATAAAGAAACAAATCCTAGGTTTATATTTTAGGAGCTGTAAGACTAAAACCTCATGGCCGCGCCATTGAGTGGAAAAGTCGTTATCGCCGACACCTCGCTGAAAAAGCATCGCAGTCGTCTGACGATTTTAGCAAAACCCAGATTTGAATTTGTCAAAATTTGTAAAAATACAAAAATTCTGGGTTTATATTTCAGGAGCTGTAGTACGGTATCGCGTAGCACTAAGTCGTGATTATCTATCGAAGAAAGTAAGTATTAGTATTAGCGAGATCATTTTTGTAGACACCTATTAATAATAGGCAGTTTTTTTTTTCATAATACAAAACCTTCAAAACGTTTTGAATGTTTCGATAGGGCGACCATGGATTATTGTTTACAGAAAAGTTTCCACCTATTGTGTTAAAAGTTATAATTATACATGATAAGTTCGTCGAAATATTGTTGTCTTTATGGCTCCATACCTGAGGGTAATATTTTTATAATTATTTCACGCGGGGGCGAAGGTCGCGGGCTATAGCTAAGAAGCTTGTACAGGTAAAAATAATCGTTGTCTTTATTCACGGCTACACCAAGATAAAAGCGATTTTAGTAAGAAACATCATTTTATTGGTTTGATTTCTCAAAATAATTGCATTTTTTAATATACCTTATACATTGTAGAACTATATTACGTTCTTTTCTTATTTCATTATGTAATAGTTTTTGAAGTAGTGTTGATGGTATTTTCCGTTTTAATTTATAATTTTGTCTTTCTAGTTTTCTTGGTGGCATTATATTTTTCACAGGCTTTTCTTTGGTTTTTATATTTGTTTCTGGAGCAGTATCATGTTCTACATTCGTTTTTACAATTTTTACTTCTTCTGGACCTTCATCATCAGTTTCTTTGTTCTCTACTAATTTAGGTTTATCCTCTACTGGCATATTTATTTGACTGTTATCACTTTTAGGTGGTTGTACTGGTTTCTGATGTTGTTGTATAACTGTTAATTTATTGATTACTTCATTTTCTTTTTCCTCAGGTTCTTCATCTGATGTTCCATAATCACACATAAGTGATGTTAGGGCTCCGCAAAGCTCTGGCTTTTGAGTGTCTGTTGTTTTTTTAGGATGTACTAATGCTTCTTCATCATCATCCTCAATTAAACCATTACTACATTCTAATGGTTCAGAAATATCTTCTGCGTTTTGATCCATCTCAATATTGACAATACCAGCAAATGGTTTCAGCTTATTCTTTTCAGTAGTAGTAGGTGCATTAGGTATAACTCTAGGTTTTTTCTTTGGTGGTTGGCTGTTTGTTGTCATTGAAGAATTATTTCTGAAGTTTTGTCTGGTCATCCTCTGATTCTGATCCTTTTTATCAAAACTATGTTTTCTCTTTAAATGGGGTCCTTGTGCTGTGAATGAGAAATTGAAAAGATAAAACACACTGTTGAATGTCAAAAGTATTATTAGAAATTATGTTTTTTAAAATGAATACTCAACCTGTAGATCCATGTTTGTTATTCCTATAATCACGATTCAACGCCATCTTTTCACCCCTTTCAATTTTTTCTTTGCACTCTGCATTTTTTTTCTCTATGTTAGATTTAGTAGGGTACTTCTTTTTCCTTTCTTCTCGCCATTTCTGTATATCTTCAGGATTGTTTAAGTTTGCAATTTTTTTGAACAAGCCAGTTGAGTGTTGCATTTGTATGTGTTTTGTAATCACTTTTGGATGTGCAATAAACTGACAACCGTCGATGTTACATTTCTGAAACATTGGAAAATGTTATAAATTACACATTCTTATCTTAATATTCTTGTAATTGTTGCTATCCTGACCTTTCAAATATAATATACTTAAACTCTATTTTTATAAAAATGCAATATTAAAGATATTTAAAGATTCAAGGTTTAATGGTACAATTAATTATATGTTGGCTTCCTGAGACCATAACAACAAGCATTGAAAAGAGGAAACACTGCATTGACCCCAGCATTAGTAGCAACATGCCCAAATAAGCCTTAGTAATGCAAAATAATATAGTTGTTGGAATTATAAATTTATTAACGATAATTACTATATTATGTACATTATATACAGACTACAAATAGAACTAAAATAATGATAAAAGAAGACTAAAAGTAAGTACCTACCTATATACATAATAATTATAAACAACAACAACAATAGGACACATAGACGTCAAAGTACTCCACCACATCGCTGTCATTTAGAAACGTGTCCAGAAGACTGGTAGCATTGCCACGCTGAATGGCAATGCTAATTCTTATATAGTTGTTTTAGTTTACCTGGTGCTGTTGCTTATGTTTTTGGAGAAGATCTGCTGAAGGGAACCCTCTATCACAGGTCTCACACCAATGATCTTCACTGTTTTCAGTTCTCATACCAGGGGCTCCAAAATGTGGATTATTCCATGAAAACCGAGGTGGTGGTCGAGGACCTTGGTTTGGTCGCCATTGATTGTTGTGTTGCATGGGACCGCGATGAAAGTTGTTCACCATATGTGTTTGTGGGGGTCTATTCATTTTCGAGTTCAGTAGGAAGGTACGTCCAGGATTTGAAAAATAGCTTAGAAAACTCAGAGAACTATCTTTTAGCCACTTGGTTCTGGATGTATGTCGATTGTTTGCTAATTTTGTATGCTAATCATCACTTGGAAACAGTATCTACAAAGTAGACGTGGGTTTCTTAACTATAGAATCGTAGTATACGGTTTTAACTTTTTAGTTTTCAATTCTTGCTAACCTCAAAATCTAACCTAACCTTTCGAAAACATAACCAAAAACGATACATTTAACACAATGTTTACCATAACCAGTGTTGCCATTCTATAGTTTAATTATCTACTAATTACTATAAATGGCATTAAAAGACATATGGAAGGCTCATCCAGACTATGGTCAGTCCTTCAATATTTCTTACTATCTTTTGCTCGAGGCTTCGCTCCCGTTATGAACGGAATGTACTCACTTGAACGTTTTAAATCTAGTCTATAACACTAAATGGAATCGGATTAGTGGTCCCGAAGATTACCCCCTACAAACAAACTTACAAATCCTCTAATATTAGTATAGATTAAGTATACTATAGATGGATGGATTGTGTGAGGAATGATATGAAAGAGAAGGGAGTAAATTATGACGTGACTTCTGACAGTGGAGAATGGAAGATGGAAACGTGTTGCGCCGACCGCCCCAAGCAGAATGGGACAAGGGCAGGGCATTTCGAACTGTTGTTACTATTGAATTTCACACTGTCGATCGACATCGAATGAAAATAGCTAACGTCGAATAAAATATAAGTCCCGTCACATAAAAAGAACACTGAGTGACAGTGGAGGGGATGTTTGCGCACGTTTTACAGTTGCGTCATAAAGTACTAAGCTATTGTTTTATAATATAAGTATAGTTGTTTCATTGTAGAATTGTAATAGGTAATTTACTAGCTACTTAGTACTTTGGAAAAGGCTGGAATAAAAAAAAATAAGAAAATTTATTTGAATTGTCAGCATTCTTTTATCGTGACGGGAACTATAACTAATAGAGTAAGATCCCAGAGCAATCAGACATAACTTATTTTCACACGGATGAAACCTGAAGTTTTCAGTAGCGTCTCGTGTGCCTTGAATACCTACGCGCTTTGTGGAACTTGCCGAGTGACACCTGGGCAGGTACCAGGTGAGAAAGGTAACTAAAACTAAGAATTATTTAACTTAAATTCACATGGCTGATTTTTATATATGTCATGTAGAATATTATTTTAAAGTAATATCATAAGTGTCAGACACTTTTGATGGACCAGAGCTTTTGTCAGACGCTTTTAAGCTACCCAAAAAATTATTGAACTTTACTTATTTTTACATGTCTGATTTTTTAATATGTTATTGAAGTATTTATTTAAAAGTTATGTTCAATCAGTCAGACAAATTAGAGTGACCAAACATCCCCTAAGACAAAAATTATTCAGCCAGAAGTATGAGGGCGAGAGCACTATGCATGCGCTTCAGAGTGAGTGAGACGTCCATAATAACTCGGTTCCCCTTCTTAAACTCACCATCTGTTTCAATCTACTGTGTATGTGCTGTTTGCGTGTAATATAACTTATAGTATACAGTATAGTTCGAGCCTGCGAGAGCACATGTTTTTGTTATTTACATCAGGTTATTTGTGAGTGTTTTATTAAGTTGTTTGTAATAGTGATAATCATGGAAGAAGAGAAATTGAAATGTACATTTTGTAAAAAATCTCATGATAAACTTATATTATTCTCCGAAGAAATATTGAAAAAGTGCAAAAACATTTTAAAACAGCGAATAATCCATAACCTCAAATTCAAAGATGTAGTTTCACCGGATGACTTGTATGGCAGTGGTTACCATCGAGAATGTTATAAACATTTTACAGCTCTGCCAAAAAAAAAATTTTTCCGCCATACCAGAAAAACCAAAAAATGCTGAAAAAAAATCATCGAGTATTGTTGAAAATTCATTAGTTGCATCGACATCAAGCCAACCTTGTAATCTTAGTACTAACGATGATCTATGTACAGCGTCTACCTCAAGTCAACAAAATAATTCAACAGTTCCAGATTTAGATGTAAGTGTCAAACTCAAGTCCAGCTAATTCAATGCCTGAACCAAGTGTTGAGCCAAATGTGAAGTCATGTGTTTATCATGAGATTTTTTACAACCATTTACCATGATTATGACTATTACAAACAACCTAATAAAACACTCACAAATAACCTGATGTAAACAACAAAAACATGTGCTCTCGCAGGCTCGAACTATACTGTATACTATAAGTTATATTACACGCAAACAGCACATACACAGTAGATTGAAACAGATGGTGAGTTTAAGAAGGGGAACCGAGTTATTATGGACGTCTCACTCACTCTGAAGCGCATGCATAGTGCTCTCGCCCTCATACTTCTGGCTGAATAATTTTTGTCTTAGGGGATGTTTGGTCACTCTAATTTGTCTGACTGATTGAATATAACTTTTAAATAAATACTTCAATAACATATTAAAAAATCAGACATGTAAAAATAAGTAAAGTTCAATAATTTTTTGGGTAGCTTAAAAGCGTCTGACAAAAGCTCTGGTCCATCAAAAGTGTCTGACACTTATGATATTACTTTAAAATAATATTCTACATGACATATATAAAAATCAGCCATGTGAATTTAAGTTAAATAATTCTTATTTTTAGTTACCTTTCTCACCTGGTACCTGCCCAGGTGTCACTCGGCAAGTTCCACAAAGCGCGTAGGTATTCAAGGCACACGAGACGCTACTGAAAACTTCAGGTTTCATCCGTGTGAAAATAAGTTATGTCTGATTGCTCTGGGATCTTGGACTATAATGTTTGTCGATCGCCCTCACTGTCCTCGGCGAGTTTCCGGCAAAGAATGAAGTAACTGAATGCCGTCGCTGTCACCCAAAAGATGTTAGACCTGAAATAAACATATCTTTTGGGTTTCCTTAGCTGCTGGCTTGCAAGAGCCAGTGCTGCACCAGACCCTGAGGTTTGAGAGCTCTTCAGTATACACATTATTGTTAAAACTTGACATTGACAGCACCTTAACATCAAAGCTATAAGGGCAGTTTTCAACGAAAACTGCTGCACTGCCGCCGCCACCTGCCACTGAAGTGCGGTTGACAGTACACCAAACTTCGACAGTAATTATTTTGAATTCTACCATTTTGAATATTGTCCAAGAATTGGCAGCACTGCAATGTCAGTGTCATAAATTGGCGTTTTGTTTTGATGTTTACAGCATGGAATGTCTGTTTACAAATAAAAAATACCCGAAGTCCAGTAACTCCAGTAATACAAGGCCACAATAAGCTTGGATTTAAAACTTAAAATATGAATAATTCTGCAGCAAGTTCAGCAGCGAAGGTAAACAGCCAAAATAAAAAAAACAATTTCAATGGCATTCTTAAAACATTTATTTGCGTTCAATATCTACCCATTTTTTTTTGGAAAAGTAAATAATAGTTCTTTATATGAAATTGCCGTTTTTTTTCATATTTTGTTCTGTTTGTAACTTTGAGTATAGTTATATTTTTTCCTAATTCCATTTTTATTGAATTAATTGTTAAATGACGTACCGTTTAGAGTTTAAAATCGTACTAGTAGTTGCATATTACCCAAAGAGTATAGTAATAAATTTTACCTCATAGGGTGTTGTGTCAAAACACCTTTTTCAATGTGCCATCGGTTTCACTACTTCAAGTAGGTATATTTTTGTCATTTTGCAGTGCAACACAGCTTTTTTCACTCTAACTATTGCAATTGCATCATACATAATCGGTTCAGATGTTTCCAAGAAAAATAAAAGAAATGTTAATATAGAAATATCACTTTTCACGAGATCGTTCATACAAAAACGGCAATTTCATACTTTAACCCCTAATACAAATGATTTCAGGTCGGAGAAATATTTACTGAGGCTGGAGCCGCGTTTAATAAGTTAGCAGATTTAGCTATGACATTACATCCAATGGGAGAACCAAACCTTGGGTAAGCTAAAAGTATTTATATGATTGCATGGTAACCTAAAGTTTATCCGGTGTCTAAATCTCATCATCTCTAGATGTTTGTCAACCTCTAGATATTTTGGTAATAAACTGCAGCGAGTACAATAATTCATTATTTATTAGCACTGGTGGTTTAATTTCCTATGACATTAAAAAAATTAGTGTGTGATGGTACATTTTTGTTTGTCTGGCGCTACAGTTTATACTTATGCACCATTGCTACCATTGTTTTACTTATTGTACCTAGTCTTGTGTTTTTGTTCCGTTCCGAAAAAATAAACTTGTATTTATTATTAAACTTTATTTCTTCATATAACCCATCAGCCCTTAAAACAAAAGTGAAAAAGCATTTTTTGGGCATGCTCATTCCATCACTAATGTTTCCAATCACTTTTTAAAAACACATACTCATTACACTGTTTATATTGTTTTTGTTTATGATTATTTTTGCTCATTTCAGCCAGCAGCCCAAAACTCCTGTGAAAAAGAAATTGACAGAAGAAAGGACTTTATCCAGTAGTATACCAGCTCACAATCAACATAATATCCACACAGCACCTTTATCTCAACAGGTCTTGTTTTACTGTAGTACAATATGTATGTTAGAAGGCTCATCCTATATTACATAGGAATTGCACATACCTGACTGCAGAAATATGGTTGTAGTATACACTTCTGCCTATTCCTCAACCAGCTCCAGGAATGCTGGTGTAAATCATGAAATTTTGTGACAATAGGTTTTATTGTTAGTTTTACTATAAAACCTACTGTTAAGGCTGGGTTAATTATGCAAGTTGCAATGTTGCAAATTGCTATCAAATATTTTGCTGTTTTGATAAACAAATCAGTTTTTTTGTTTAACCTATTTTGTCCCACTGCTGGGCAAAGGTCTTCCCCATAACCTTCCACTATTCTAAATCAGTATTACTAAATTAAATTAGCTTTTGGTTATGAATTGCAATAAAACCACTGCATTAGGTGGTATATCAGTTTTAGGGGTACAGAAGGCATTTGAAATGCTTCTCGAACTAAATATTCAGTGTCCCAATATTGATGGTGGCAATGCATAATCAATATTTGAGTATAACACAGAACAATATTTCATAGTTTCATTCTAACAGTAAATTTATGAAATAAGAGCATAATTTGCCAGTGTTATGCGACTTTGCCAACTTGCAGAATGCACCTTTTTAAAGTTTAAAAACACAGTTTTATTGAGATACTGCCTAGTTTGATATATGGATGAAAGGAGATTTTTATTGGCATGTCAGAATCCTTTTCTATGTGGGTTGTAGACTAAAAACTAAGCTATGCCAAAGCTAAACTAAGTGTAATTTATGTCCCATAGCGATAGCTTAGTCAGTGTTGTGAACTTCAATTTGACAGTGCCAGGGCAGGCGGGAGGGTCTTAGCTCTTGTAGCTGCACATCAGCATACACAACGAACCTAACTTTGCATATTTTAGTTAGCTCAAATAATACAAGTATGAAAAACTTCATCAGCTATGCAAGCTATGCAAAACTAAGTTAGCTTAGTTTTCGGTCTGCAACCCACATTATGTTTGACTATTACTGTGTCCTTATCTAATGTAATTGGTTCTCATTCCTAAAAATAAATAAATGTCCAACCAAAGCAAGTTCAAGCCATTGTTTTCATTTCCAGGTGACACTGAATATGTTAAATGCTCAAGAAACAGAGATGGATGCAGATGGATTAGGGGGAGATGTAAAGCTGGAGTTTGAATCAAGCACAGAGGAAGTCACAACTTAGATTAAGACAATTAAAAATGTTTCATACTTTTATTTGAAAAAGAATTCACTTATTTTGTAAACTTTTTAGTAATGATTGAGGGTTAACAGTGTTTCTGAATATAAATGTTATGGCTAAAGATGGGTGTGAATATAAACTTAAGATTAGCTGGCTAGAAGTGAACATAAACTTAAGATTAGCTGGCTAAACTTAACATAACCTAACCTAAGTTTAGATGGCTAATCTTAAGTTTATGTTCACACATACTGTAGCTGTAACATATACATTTATAATTCAATTTCATACACATAAAACAAAAATATTTGTGTTCAGAATCATCAGGGTTGTAAGAAGTAACTATTATAAGATTAGAAATATACATTTTTAGATGCTGCAGCATTTAATTATATGATGTTGTTGCTCTGTTATTTTATAGCTGTTATATTCTCTATTACAATGATGAAACTTATGAACTAAGCTATGATGAGTTTATTTGGAATGGAAGCTTTGAACTCTCCTCTTCCACGAAGAAATTTCGGATTCATAAGTTTTGGAGTGGGACCCTTCTGATAAAGTTTTTTCAATAACAGAGTCTACATTACTTTTTATTTTCAAAGACTCATACAGATTAAAAGAGTTGCCAGATTTCTTGACCCGTCTTTGGGCGCTTCTGTAGCATCTCCATGGCTGTGACTCGACTATGATTGTTCTAGAGATACATTTTACAAACTTCAAAAATTCCAGTAATCCTTCATCGCCATTGTTCAGATGTATCCACATAGTTACTGAAAAACAAAATGTTAAATCAAAAGCTATGTGTTTACATGAGTCCAGATAATTTTGGATTTGAAGTCGATCATTTACATCCATAATGTTACAAGTTATATACTTTATATTGGGGTACTCATTGGATTCGTTGGCCCTTTCTATTAAGCTTGAATCAATGTCCACAGCTAACATATGGATATCACAACTTGGGTAAACAGTTTTTAAGTACACATATAGAGCCTTAGACAGTTCTCCTGTGTTACACCCGACGTCTAGACACACAAGCTGGTTATCTACTGGCGCTGGAAACATTTCTGGTTGGAGATTCTTGATCCTTTCGCCGACATCGTGGAATGAGTAATAGTTTATAAAGTTTCCAAATTTTACAGCGCCTGGATCACTGCCGTAAAATGTGAGATCGTTAGATTCCATTTCACTTTCAGCTTTTATATTGTATTAAACAGGATACGAATGAAGTTTTTAATGTTTTGAAACTTTTAAAGCGTGGTGTTTTGGTTGCACACAAGTGGCTTGTTCAATGTCAAATCAAATGACAGTGACAGTACTTACGTTTCGTTTTCTCTAGAATTGAACGTGCAAAAATTTCCAAAAGCAGTCTCTTTTTACCCGATTGAGAGGAGAGTAATGTGTTTTTCAATGGTTTGTATTTTTATCCTATTTTGGAATGGAAAGCATAAATGTGAATTATGTGTTTTGCAGTCATAAAAAGGCGCAAAGCGGAAAAAAATCGCTCAGCTCGCTCACACGCTGTATGAGGGTTCGAAACAATTCTAACCCTCCCAACAAGGTTGTTAAGATTTTCGAGCTCGCTTCGCTCGCATTTGCAAGCTACTTTATTTTCTTTACAAGTCAACCAGTATATTGCTATTTCTGAATGAAATGTCCCAAGAAAATCTAATAACCTATCCGAAAAGGTTTTAAGCTCGTTTTGCTCGCTCTTAAAACCTAGGTCCTTTAATTTTTCTATTGGAAAGCTTAAATTTCCGAGCTTGCTCTTGCAGCGCAGGTTCTTTATTGTTAATTAAGCCACCGTCGTCCATCTCCCCGATATTCGCACTTTAAATAAGCAGAAAAGTTTAGGAATTAGGTAAAAGAACCAGGGCCACGAGCCAAGTAACAGAGATAAAGACCTCGCGCATTATGCGGCCACGAGCACAACTTATTGCATGACCAACTGCTATCTTGAACATAACTGTTCGGATGGCTCAACGTGCGACCAAACTTTTTTCTGGGTCGGAGCGAAAAATTGGAGCTTTCTGGACAGTGATTTTACATTTCATTTTTTTTTCTTATCAAGACAAAGACATTGTTATTTTTATTCGGGGGCCTGGTATTGTACGGTGGTCCTACACCCCTGGGCACAATTTAAATAATTTTAATATCCTACCCACTTCTTTAGTATCGTTTCAACAACTTTTGGAACCACTTACCGGCGACACCTTTACCTGTATAGAACTTAGTAATTACCTACCTAGATAGAAAATGGCTATAGGTATCAAGGAGGTGCTTACTTATACCAGATTTTTCCACACATTTCCTCCGTCCACCAATGTTGACTAGGAGTGCGTTGTGCACAATAGAAAATCACGGAAAACGAACAAGTGTTGTATGTGTATGCGTAAAGTATTCAGTAGGTGCCCAAATAGTTTTATTAGATAACTAAGTAGGTAGGTACTTTTGTTGCAAGCGCTATCGGCTCCTGCATAACAAAAACAAAACCGAATAAAAACCGTCAAAGTGATCGCAATCAAGAACATAACACAGTCAGTGGCGTAGCGTGGGATTTTGCCGCCCGGGGCCGAATGTTATTTTGGCCGCCCCCTCTAATTTCATAATAAGTCAAAAAACGTAGGAAAGAGTCAAAATACAAAGCATTTTTTAAAATTATTTAAAAAAAAAATCTTTAAGTTTATTTTTCAAAGTAAAATCTTTTTTATACACAATTTCGTTCAAGAAAGGAGGTTTCTGATGAGATGATGAGTAATAAAGAGTTAGAGAGGTATGGAAGAGGAAGACATTCTGCGCTGATCCCTAATGAATTGGGATAAGAAGGGCAAGAGAATGATGATGATGATGATCATTTGTTCTTATGTATGTAGGTTTGTCCTGTTCAATTGCTAATATAGCTAATACCTAGTGTAAAAGGTTTGCCGTTCGGGAAATTAACAAAAACAGCGAGCTCAAAATTTTTTAGCACATCTGATAAATTACATTTTATTTTAACTATTCATATAGATAAATAAGCTTTTTTATCGAATTATGTTAATGCATAATTCGATAAAAAAGCTTATTTAGATTTGAGATTAGAGCTTTAGATTTGAGAGTAAGTAGGATGCAGGAGCGAGCGAAGCGAGCTCGAAAATTTTAGCACCCCGCCTCGGATAGGTAACAGATTTTCTTTTCACGATTCAAACAAATGGAATGTAACATACTTTTTCTACGAATGTATTAAAGATATGGAACGATTAAGAAAACTTAGCTGTAAGAGCGAGCGAAGCGAGCTAGAAAATTTTAGCATGCCAGATAGGTTCGATTTTCTTTTTAGCATAAATACAAATATAAAAAGGGAGGCGGCAGGCAAGAAGAATTAAGTGCTTGTGTCTAGAAAATACGGGGCGGCAGACCGGAATAGACGTAAGGCTTGTATGTAAAGCCGCCCCGGGCCAGCGGCATATATTAAGGGAAATGCTCCACTTCTTGGTTGTCCTTGTTTTTGCAACGTAGACCCGATGACTTTAGTAATTACCTGATCTGATAATTATGACCTGACGCTACCACCTGGTTCCGCTTGCTGCGGCCTGGCTCTTGCTCTCTGCCGCCCCCTAAAATTTGCCGCCCGGGGCCATGCCCCCCCCGGCACCCCCCACGCTACGCCACTGATAACACTGGAAGAGCCGATGAAACAGTTTGTTTTGCCTATTCGTGTGAAATACAACTGCGTTCCACACGCATAAGCTTTCTTTTTCCTATTTATGTAACAACGGAAGTACCGGACCTGAAATTTATATCACTGTAACTTGAGGAAATTAAAAAGTTGTAGGTATAGGTAACAATCCAACGCATAATGTCCAGGTCTGTATTTTTTTCATATTTCCGGCTGAGGTTAATAAGTGCGAAGCCAAATCACTTATCATATCTGTAAGTTTATGATGTCTTAGTACTTTTTACTAACCAAGATAATTGACTACTTACATTAAACTATTCTGAGCAATTAGTATCATGAGGTATAATTCAATAATTGGCGCGTGGTCGGTGTTTAATGTCCGAAGTACTTACATACTGCGTTGTAACACTTACCTACCTATGCTACCAACAATGGACAAGTTGGTGCTTCAGCTGACTAGGTATTCCAAGCGGGAAACCGACTTCAGGAATGATACAGACCTACTTGAGAAAATTGGGCTGTTTAAAGGTAAGGGACAAAAAACCGACTTCCGAAAAAAACACTAAGAAAGTCTAAAATAACTTTAATTTTGGAAGTCGGTCTTTGCTTGTTTCATTGACTTTATTGCGACCGACTTCCGAAAGTAAGCCGGTTTTTTTTTTGAAAAAAAGTTTGTTATTTTACCCTCTTTACTTGTAGTAGTTGAGTCACATGTTACTTACCAAATAAAACTGAAATATTGAACACTACTATAAATACCCACTCAAAAATAATAACCATCCCGAAGAAAGACAGAAATATTCAACCTTGGATTACACCCGGTTTACTACGGTGCATTCGCCTCCGTGATAAGCTTCACAAAAAAGCAAGAAAATCGTCTGACAGCCAAATAATTCAAATCTCTTATAAACGTTTTATAAACTACTGTAATAGTCTACTCAATAAACTTAAAAGGTTATACGAACAAATGAGCAACTCAAAGCAAAAAATGACCCTAAAAGACTGTGGAATAAAATCAAAGAAATCACATATACCAAAAAGCAAAGCAGGGGTTGTTTTGCTTTTTGGTCCTACGAGTTATTGAGTACAGTCTCTGATAAACGCGAAGACACTAACCTCGTCTGTAACTATGCGAACATCGGTAAAAAATTGGCATCCATGATAAATACCGCAGCCCAATCTTCCCCATCAAATCTCTCTCCAAGCACGTGTCCAGCTAGCTCTTTTGTTCTTCTCGAAGTGGATAATGCTGAAGTGGACTCCACTATCTCAAGCCTCACTCACATAGTAAATTGTTCTATGGCCACAGGTGGGTATATTCCCTAATACGTGCAAAAAAGCCGTATTCCACCCAATATATAAGAGTGGGAACAGAGATTGTGTAAATTTTTAAATAACTATAGAACTATTCCTGTACTACCTATTATGTCGAAGATAATGGAGAAAATTATCAAAAAACTACTTGTAAACTACCTACACAAATACAACATAATAGCAAAAAATCAGTGCGGCTTCAAAAAAGGAGTATCTACAGAAGACGAAGTGCTAGACTAACATAACTGAACTTGTTGTTAGGAAATTAGATAATCAACATAAATGCCTGGGTCTATTCCTTGACCTAAAAAAAGCTTTTGACACGGTCTCTGTTCCCACCCTTCTATCCAAGCTGCATAGCATTGGCCTACGAGGCATAGTTCATGATTTCTTCAAGAGTTACTAGACAGATCGAAAAATCTGTGTGAAGGTAGGATTACATATTAGTGCTGATGAGATAATGTCATACGGAGTCCTGCAGGGCAGTGTCCTCGGCCCAACGCTCTTCCTTATCTACACCAATGACTTGTGCCTCCTTACTTTCCCATCTGCTAATATATTTATCTGTGCGGATGATACAGCCATTACAGCACATGGGAAGAACTGGGCTGAGGTGAACAATAGTGCTGAAAAATCTCTGCAAATTGTCATGGAATGGCTTCACAAAAACTCACTGCTTACCCTGAATCTACAAAAGACAAACTACATCCCGTTCTATATTCATGCTAGAACGAAACCCCAAAAATATACTCAATTAGAGCTCACACCTATCTAGTCAACTCGACCTTCTCTTGCCTAGTAACTTCTGTCTAATATTTGGGTGTGATGATCGATGATGGACTGAAATGGAACAACAAGACTAGACTGCCGGTAAAGTCAGGAAAACAATTCACCTCTTCAAGTCATTAAGGCATTCTGCGGACTTAGAGACCGTAAAACTGGTTTGCACTGTACTTTGCCAGTCCATTATCGGCTATTGTATTCTAGCTTGGGGTGGATCGGCCAACACTAAATTCCTCGAGTTGGAGCGTGCGCAAAGGGTAGTACTTTCGGTTATGATGCAAAAGCCAAAGCTATCCGACTCACCAGCTTTACACCGAGCTCAAACTTTTAACTGTGAGACAGCTATTTGTACTAAGAACCACTATCTGGAAACAAACAAATACTTACTACCCCCAGACTTAAATAAACGTAGTCAAAGAATAGTATGCCCAATTCCTAGTCACAGATCTTCCTTCGCCAGAAGACAGCTGTATGTGTTGAGCTCTCTTGTTAACAAAAATATTAATAAGACCACACAAATAGCAAGGCTAAGCAAACAAGATGTAAAGGCAAAGCTAAAGAACATGCTGTACCTCCTAGACTACGCTCAAACAGAGGAACTACTAACCACTCGGACATAACTCACAACCATACAAAACACGTAATGCAGTCACCGACATCTTTAATATAACAGATGACATCAAACTGGTACTAACTCAAACACAGTCTTACACACGACACCACTAAATTCTTACTTAAACTTAGGCTCCTCATAATAATACTCACACAATACAAAATACACGACTCCCAGTCACACATACAGAATCAACCACACTTTAATTTTCCTTTTTTACGTTTAGGAGCCAGGGTTTCAACTTCTGTGCGCCTTTAATAATTATTTTGAACTTTAGCTAGATTAAGCATATTATAAGGACTTGTATCAATAAAGTAGGTATTATTATTATTCCTTTATTCATTCATTAGCCATATTAATTACATTTTTTAATATTGAAATCTCAAAAACAAAAAATCATTTAAAAATACACCACGACTTTTTTAGTTTTAGTCGTCTAACAAAGGTGGTCCACTCAATGTTTCCGACATAAAATACCTCTAGGCGCGATTATTTCTATTTTACCATTAATTAATGTAATAGGTACAAAGAAAAATTAATAATACATTAGAAACGTTACGCGTCACGACGTTACGTTTACGTGTCAAACGGTAGGTGTTTCAACTACGTCATGCATCATAATAATGAATAATATTCATATTTTTAAATAATTAAAATCTCATAAATCTTACCTATTTTTTTATGAATGTTTGCTAGTCATTGGATACATAAAGCGGGCTGCCGTTGTAAGACGACAAAAAAATCACGGTGTATAAAAATAGTAGCCCACCGCATTGGGAACAGGGTGCTAGCTACCGATGGTCAGGGCTCTTGAGGGAGGAACCTCCTAACAATACGCGCCGTGTCCAGAAGTACTGAATCAAGCTCTTAATCCAGTTGCCAAGCGAGAGCCTCCTCAGATGTTGTTTGAGGCTATTGGCTATGCCGGGGCTGCGGGACTGTTCGAAAGAGATACCGTGGCCCTGGAACACAAAGGGCAAAGAAGGAACATGGATGGGTTTTAGTCAGTAAAAGTCTGACACTAAAGAGCGGGAAGAGTTATTTGATGATTTCCCATCCGTAAAAAAAAAAGGCTATTGGCTATTAAGCCATTGACCGACACTACTATCGGCACAATGACTGCTGTACTCACGTCCCACATGTCGACAACCACGCGAGCCAGATCTAGATACTTGAACTGCTTATCTTTCTCTGCTTTCACGAGGTTCTCGTAATGCAGGACTGTTATATCAACAATTTTTGTGCGACGCTCCAATCGATCTATCACCATAATGTCAGGCATATTGGCAACAATAATTCTGTCAGTGACGATAGGTAGATCCCAATACAACGTGATATTACCATTATCGAAAACTGGGTCGGGCGCATACTTATAGTATGGGACTTTTGATCCCACAAGGCTGTACTTCAAAGCAAGTTGCTGGTGGATAATCCTGGCAACGCGTTGTGTCTATGCATGTATTCTCCTTTAGCCAGACGAGACCCAGAAACCCGACACATTAGTGTCGAGACCCGACACATTAGTGTCGGATCGATTCTCCCGGACGGTGGCATGCCCGACATAATTATGTTAACCGTGCCATCCTTCACAATGTATTTCCGATAGTTATTAACTCCGTCCATCATTGCACAGACAAAACCTTCGGTTTCCCCGAAGAGGTCAGCGAAGCGCAGCCAGGATACGGACGCTAATAATTCTACATCGGGCCCATGTAGGGCCCGGTAAAAGTGTTCGTGAACCTCCTTGCCCGGCCATAGCTCCCTGCGGTCATTAGTGTCTAATAGTCCTAGGCTTGTGCCAGTACTAGTTAGCCAGGGAGAGCGGGGTGAGGCCCTTGTCCACTGAGACCACATCTCTCATCCCCACGTCGCGTCGGCTTCGAGGAAGTATTACAGAAATTCTTGTCATGAATTAATTTTACATTGTAACTAAAAGTTATTACGGGACCAAAAAAAATAGGCCAAGAAAAAAAAAACGTATTAAAGGCGCTAACTCATAAACTACTCAAGCATAATTCTCCTGTCTTTATCCCAATTTATTTGGGGTTGGTGCATTGTCTCCTTCTTCTATACTTCTCTATTACTTGTCATCTCAGCAGTCACCTCCTTTCTAGAATTCTAGCCATATCATCCTTCACACAGTCCATTCATCGTTTCTTTAGTCTTCCTCTACTTTTATAGCCATCCACATTCATATTCAAAACTTTCTCTATGACAGTTTCCTCATTCTATCTCTTCACATGCCTATGCCAAGACAACCGATTACCACACAACTTTTCAGTTACCGGCGCCACTTTCAGACTTCCTCTTATGTACTTATTTCTTATTTTATCAAATCGCGTAACACCACACAGCTTTTTTTTATTTTGTATTAAATGGGCCTACCGTTAACCTCAAGCTCCTCTAGCATTCACATCCCAGCCACATGCAACAGCCCTTTATTCATCCCTTTTATTTCAACATTCTGATCCATAAAACCTAGACTGTTATGTTTTCCAAGTATTTCAGAGTAACCTCAAACCTTAATTGCCTGGATATAAATGTCCAGTACTTAAAACATCCAAGGTAGTTGCTGGGGCTCAGATACATTGCACTATTCACAGCCGATTGGTGATAGCCGCGCTTACAATTTGAAGTAAGAAATATAACCTATTTCTGCATCTCTGTTCAAGAAAGCGTAAGAAAGAGAAGATAAACGTTATAAGAGCACTATTAGCATAGCGAGCTGGGCGCAATTAAGCCAGTGCGGATGAACTGTGCCCTGAGTATCTACCCTATACCTATGCTGAGTTGCTGAGTTCGCTGTACCTACTTTGCCGTGGTGGTATTACGTGGACGTGCAACACCTCTCAGTCATTCAAGTTCAGATTAAATAAATATGAATTATTTGTTATGTGGCTAATATATATTTATATGATGAAAACTAAGTAGGTATAAATCACACCTTCACCGATACGACTCGGCACCGCTTTTACTTTCCTGTAAATTGTGTATAGTCGCGGTTCCTTATAACTGTAGCGACTTCAACGCTAGTTTACGATAGCTCAGCGCCTGAGTGCAAGGCCGGTACAGTTCACCTGGCGCTAGCACAACGCTACCTTGCACCCTGCACACGCGTTCATAAAGACTGAAATATTTTCCACCGGCTCAGATTCAACGGCAACTAATCAACTGAAATCGGCCTCTTAAGAATGAAATGTGGGACTGAATGGTGTTCACAACGCACGCATGTAGCTCGTACTTAATTACGCTTTTTCACACACATGAACGTGAAGTAGGTACAGCACTCGGCGCAATTGGTAACAGATATGTGTCTTGCTTTTTGCCGTGCATTTTATCGGAGAAATTGGCTTGGAAAATGGTTCTCGATCATTTTCAAGTTCAGTTACATAAGTGCGCGTGCGGAGAATTAGTGCGGAATAGCGGATGTTTGGTGGTGCTCGACGGCCAAGTGGCGCACGGTTATAAGCTCTCACCCGCGCCACCGCCAGGCAGTCGCTGCTGGACCACCCTCATACACGTTCAGTTATAGTTTTAGTGCTGTGTGTGACAAAAACGAACATGTGTACCGCTTTCCGGATATACGTTGTATCAGTTATCTGTGTGGCAGTCGCCGCGGGCAATGTGCACGGGCCTCGAAGATCCCGAAGGATGGAAGTTGACGATTCTACACAGAACGAAATTGACAGTGGACGAGCTGAGGACAGCTCGTGGTGGTGGACAGGCGAGCTCAATGTTCTACAGAAACTTTACGACGATTGCAGTTCGCAAAAACACATGTCAATGTGTTTGAAGGGCAAGGCCTTAATGGCACTCACTAGAGCAGTGGAACAGGTGATGCTGTAGTGTGTTTAGTGTAATGATGTGTTTTGGCAAATGTTTGAGTGATATCAGTAGTGTAATGATGTTTCTGTTTGTGCTGTACAGGAGAGCGTTCAGCTCGCCGATGGGCTGACGTTGGTGAAGCAAGCTGACTCACCCTCCGCGGTTGCGGAGCCGCGCTTCTTCCCTGGTATGTCCACAGAAGATAAGCTGGATACCCTGTTGCGCACAAGGTTCGAGCAATTGATGAGCACACATACAATTTCAATGGATTTGGTAACGGAAGGCAGGGGTAGAGGTAAATATTTTGTATTCTAGCTATGTGTATAAGTGGAAGTTCACCTGTAGTGTCATTTAACATATTGTTTTAAATATTATCATTTTAGGTAAGAAGGTACTTCCTTACCTGTTACTCGGTATTTTCACAACCGTAACGATTGTGGGAGGAATGGCCCTAAAGACTCTAGCTGCGATTGCCGGCAAAGCACTCATCGCCAGTAAGGTTGCCTTGACTATTGCTGGTATCATCGCCCTGAAGAAACTGTTCAGTCACGACGGAGCTCCCGCTGAAACTACCTTCCAAGTGCATGCAGATGGACACCACAGGTGAGGAAAATTATGTAGGATACTTGATGTGGTCAATATGGTTATAAAAGACTTTAGCAATTAATTAGCTTTCCTAGCTTTGCCTCATTTATTTATTTTATACAGAATGGAGAATGGCAGTTGGTTTCATAGATTTCATGAAAATTATTTAGATGTTTGATGATGATGTTTTTTCTGCAGGCTTTTGGCTTTTGCTTCATATTTTAATTCAAAATATTTCAATTCTAGTATTTAATTCGAAGGCGGAACCTGTATGTGGTGAGGCCAGCGAAAGCAAGCGCGGTGGATCCGTACTTCTACGGCGAGCAGACGACGGCGAGCGTGTAGCCTTCGTCTCCCCGTCGGGAGCCGGCGCCCTGGCCCCGCCGCGCCCACAAGCCCGCCAGCCCGCCAGCCGGCCGGCCCCAGCTCACCATGCCGGCGACTCCACCGCGCCAACACACAAAATAACCTCAAACCAAAGTACCGTCCTCTGCGGACATCCTTCTGAGACCAAACGGTCGCCCATCTCGTTTTCCAATCTATGTCAGTTAATTATTTAATGTAATTTATTTATTCGTGACTACAGTTGTATGTTTAATGATAATTAATTTATTAAAGTGATGTAAGAGGTAATAATAAAAAATGTTACACTCAGTTTGGTTTCATTTAACAGACCCATTATCTATTTTATGATCATTTGGATCTGATGATTAGTCATCTAAAATCACGAACGATTTTTACTGATCTGAAAGATCTACAATTTAATCTAGTGCAAAACAATACTGATACTACCCTATGACAGATTTAGTTTGCTATAAGTAGGTACAGCACGCAATGTAATTATTTTGACGAGTCTTTTCATTAAGTGCTAATAATGATCAACCAGCATGTTTGATCTTATAAACGATGTTGATATGGTGAGCACAAATTAACGTGCATATAAATCACTTTTTTTTTCTTGGAGATATGGTGTTTTAATGATTGCTAAAGGCCGCTTTCTTGACACGCTCTAGTGGAGAGGAGTCCGAGAAATGTGTCTAGATTTTCCGTTAATGTGGGCGCTACGGCTATGAACGTGGAAAGTAGAAAGTTTTAATCGATTCACTGCACATGCACGAATACTGTTACAGTGCATAGCTATTTTATTATCATCTCTGCATCGTAGCCTGTATTTATTAGGCTAGCTAGCGCTACTTACACGATCGATTAGTTCGTTAGAGCCGAATAAATAATGTGTTAATGAATGACGAAGCCGTGTGTGCATGGAACTAACTAGCTGGATAGTGGAACATTTTACAGGCAGAGGAACAGCGGAGTGTGGTGTAGCGTTTGTTCGGCTGCGGAAGGTCAGCCCGTTGATTAGCCGTGCGCCGGTAAAGGCCCACCACAGCGCACGTTTGTGAGCCCGGACGCTGTTTATAATGCAGATATGTGTTTGCCCAATCGCTGCACGCTACGCTGGCTATATGGCATCGTTAATGCGGCTGGCGTCTCTTTGCATACGCAAATATAGGGCGGGCGGACCAACGCTGATTAAGCGGTGCAGCGGCGGTAGCGCTCGCTTCATTCCTGTATCAGGAATTGTGAGCCTCACTTGATTAGTTTTTAGCTTGTATGTTTATTTGACAAACTGAGCTGGTCATGCGCTAACTTTGATTTGTGCTTAGCTGCCATAGTAAGGACTGAATTATTTATACAGCAACCGTTTTCGGGCTTATGTATATGGTACAAGCCAGTCATAGGCGCTGCCAGGATTATTTCCAGGGGGGTGCATCTTCAGTTAAATGTTAACAGCTTGACAATTTTTGCACTCCACCAGATTTTCGTTTGTCAATTCTTACAAGGAGGCATTTTGTCGATTTATACAGAAAAGCCTATCAATCGAAAAAAATAGGATGCAAGAGCGAGCGGAGGGAGCTTGAAAATTTTAGCACCCACCTCGAACTTGATAGGTTTACTTTTTCCCTTTATTATAGAAATAGGGCTAATAAAGGAAAGGACATAAGACATCTGAAAGAAGTGAAGCGAGCTCGAATAATTTAGGATACTCTCGGATAAAGTAGGTGATTTTTAGGGTTCTGTAGCCGAATGGCAAAAAACGGAACCCTTATAGATTCGTCATGTCTGCCTGTCTGTCCATCCGTATGACACCAGCCACTTTATTCCGAAACTTTTAGGACTACATAGTTGAAACTTGGTAGGTAGATGTATTCTGTGAACCGTTTTACGATTTTTATACAAATATTAAAAAAATAAAAGATTAACCTTTCGTGTGTGAACGAAGATCTACACGAAACACAATGACTTTTTAATTGTGTCTGGATACTCGGCATACGAGTGGTTAAGGGCTTCCCATACATGGAACTGAAACTAAAAAAACTTTTTTATCAACCCTATACGTGCGGGGTGTCTATAGATAGGTCTTTAAAAATGAAATTGAGGTTCCTAAAACCATTTTTTCTCAAAGTCAATCATTTGAAAGATAGACACTTCCAAATTGATAAAATGTGTTCCCCCCTCTAATTTCTAAAGTAAGAGGAGGAAAATTCTGAAAAATTGTAGGATTGTAGAACGTTAAAAAAACTTTCAACGGAAATTGGTTTTAATAAGATTTGATGTTGAGATTTTGAGATGTGGGACTTTTTCATCAAACTGCAGCAGTAACTTTGAAAAACAAATTTAGTTTTTATGAATGAGATTTCAAAATATTTTTATTATATTGTTTGGTGCTACGGAACCCGGTGTGCGTGTTAGTACGACTCGCACTTGACCCGTTTTTGTTCCTACAAACAAGTACGATAATAAGAGTACCTACTATTTTTGCTATCCGCCTCGAAATCTCGGATAGATAGGTTTCTCTAAAGTTGTCAAGATTTCGCACCCTCCTTCTGCCTATGGCCCTGACCATGGAACACACGAGACGTAAGCGACCTGTGCATGCTGTGTTCACAGGAAAAAAGTAGAGGACACTAAATTGATTGACAAGACAGCAGTAGCGAAGGGTAAATTTTTGTAAGAGGTAAGCCGGAGTACATATCTTGTCTCATATGTGATGATATTATTTGTCTATAGAATATTGTTTGTGCCATTTTTCAAAGGGAAACCAGTAGGAATCGAGTTGTATGGATCCTTCGCCACTGCATGACAGCAACCTAGCCTTAAGTTTTTATTAACACAATAATATGTTATCGAATCTAAGTCTTTTCCATATATTTTCTTTCCCGACGGGGGGTGAAGTGCACCCTCTTGCACCCTGCTGCCGGCGCCCATGAAGCCAGTAGACGTTAAACAGTGAAGCGTAGTGGGTATAAGTTTGTATTCGCACATTCATGATCAATGTAAAAGCCGTCAGGAGCGGAGATCCTCCAGGGACGTCACTCCGCCAGCAGTCGCCGCCTGAGCTAATATTGCCGGCTTACTTACCTTAGCAGTGGGTTCAGGTGTCGCTGTCCACCACCCATCGGCCAACCCTCAATACTTGATGGCTGTCTACATCTCGAATTAGGCTAACAATTCAAGTGATGTCTCCATAGATTACTGATTTAGGTGCTAATGCAAATTGTGTGCTAAATGGAAGCTAGCTAATGCACACATATACATACATACATGCAAACATGCTAGCCTCTGTGTTATGTATAAACAGAATTAATAATGTCGTAGCTAAAGTCGTAACATTTCAGAGCATATAACAATCTAGGTGAGTACCTAATGCATTTTGTGAATGTTCATGGGTTTGCGTAAGTAAACACCGGGCGAGGCTGCGGGCGTCACTCGTACAGCGAAGTTACTTTACGGGCGAATGGTCAAAGTATTCGACATAAACCTATTTTGTTCTCTTCTTATATTGGATGTGCGCTCCCTTCTTCGGCTTCACCCGCTGCCGCTGTCCACTGCTCTAGGGCTGTCCTGTATTGGAAAACGTTGAATTACGACTTTTATTAAAAACGTATATTAAAAAAATTGAACAATCAACTATCTTCTATTGTGCGTGTACTTTTGCATTACTCAGTGTGGTGGCTTGTCATCATACTCATAATTCTTTTAGGATCTTATTCGTAGACAGAAGATAGTTCAGTTGTTAGTATACCGTATTTACACAATTTTATAAGGCGTAGATCTGATTTTTTATTTTTATTTGGGCAGATGTATGAGTAGTCATACTTCAGCCCAATTAAAAAAAAAATCGATGAAATCTTACAGAAACATTTTCCAGATTTTCACAGAATGGAAAATCTCGCTGTAAAAAAAAGACAGATTGCTACGATTATTTTACTGAAAGGATCACGAACGACAAAATTTATATTTTGCATAGCAGCATAAGTAACTAGACCAGCAAAACTGCGGCAGTGTCACGTGGCAGGGGTGCAGCACATATTCCCGTTAACGAGCTGGACTAATCCAAGCACATTACAGAAGACACTTTCACTCTGTTACGGTTCGCTCGACTCGTGTTACTCCTGATACTATGTGCTGATATCGGATTACTACTTCGTACACCTTACTTTCGTTAGTTTTCTATTAAGATATCGGTGAAAAATAAAAATTCCCTTGCGATTGGTTCTTATAGAAATTCTGATTGAATATCAATTGAAGGTGGTTTAATTAGACATGTGTTGACCAGCCCTGGCGGTGGGTGGGGGTTATGTGAGGAAGTTTTGCCGGGAATTATGTTGGTACGTGCCAAAGCCATTATTGCTGCGAGAAAAGTTCATCAATTTCATTTCTGGCCCCATGCACGTACGGGGCGCGATCCGAGCCCGTGTCTCATACCTAACTGATATCGATGTTCTTTTATTACCTTAGTATATAATGTATTTACTTAGTTTATGCTCTGAAATGAGTTAAATAAACATTTAGAACTGAAAACTTTCATAAACAAAATTCAGCTTGACTATACTGTGCCACTGATAATTTCTTACGACAGAAAATCTAAGTAGATCTGAAAGAAAAGTGATAAAATGCCCTCATTTCCAACTTGACAGATTGTCAACTCGTCAGATTTGCAACTCGATAGATTTTCAAGTCGTCAGACTTTCAAGTCGTCGTAAAATATACAGTTGATTAGAATTTTTTTTATTATTTTCCTAAAACAATATAATAGATACGACCTACGAGGAAGTTCATATTTTAACAACAATAAATAAACTTCATAGGAAACCTACGTATTCTAAGTTATGAATTCTCATGTATACTTTTTGCTGAATAAATATTGACATAGCCTCGTATTTAAAAATAATATTTTGTCTGTCATAATTATTCTCTGTGATCTATCTGCGTGAATGAATAGTCAATTAGTGTTTGTCACTAGCCAGAGGACTCGAAAAATATTACTAAACTATGGGTACATTTTATTTTTTAATTGGCATGTGTTAAGCGAAATATTTATAGTGAATCTGTAACAATAAGCGGCGGTAAGATATTGCTTCAACACATTACGACAAAATAAGCCGAAGTGCAAACGAACATGGAACTAATTCCTTAAATCTTAGAAAAACCATTTTAGTGAATTAAATCAACATGATGACCCAGTTGGATCTAAACATACCAAAATTTTCTTCTAAGCAGTCTACGTTGTACAGAACCAGATAATCTCTACAATTAAAAAAAAAGTTATTTCAAAAGCGTAGGTAAATGAAGTAAAGTTACCAGATTCTTTTTTTAGAGGGTGACCTCTTCGTACATCACAAAATCGGAGAGGATAAAATAATAATATTTTTAACTCTCTTGGCAAAAGAGTATATTACAAAAATTTCAACTTACTATGGTGATGGAACCTTCAGAGTCTGACCAAAACCATTTTATCAACTTTATTCCCTACATACAAATATGGGTGATAGTAACGAATATACAAACTTTATAACGTTGTTAAATGCCTTGTTACCTAACAAAAGTTAAGACGTATAAAGGGTGTAAAAAGACCCTTAACGAAGCCGAAGGGTACTTGTTTTCCCCGTTATTGCGATATTTTTTTTGTTCTAGACCATACCTGGCAACCTTCTAGTTACGGAGATATAGGGGGTCAAAGTTCCAACTTTTTCACAAGTTTTTTTTGAAATACATGTTTCTAATGTATTTTTTTTACTTTAAACACCTTCCGATCCTTCCATCCATCAGCACAATGTTTTGAGTCCGTTACATTGAGTTTTACCGTAAAACGTGATTTTTCACCCCAAAAAAAAAAGTCGTTTCCCAGCAATAATTTTTGCGTAAAGTTACTTAGTTTGATGTACAGAATGCTTGGTTGACGGCTTCGTGAAGGGTCTGTTTACACCCCGTATAAAAGGCTATTTACAAAATTACGAGACAGATCTTCCCTGCATATAAGTTACTTTAAATGTGATTTTGAACAAGCCGCCATTAATGCGGTAAAAGCACTTTTTCAAAATGTTTTAGTAAAAGGTTGTTACTACCCCTATGTTAAAGCCGTGTGGAGAGACATTTTACCAAGACAAGAAACTGAAGAACAGAGAGTAATAATAATAATTTCCACAATCCTACGAAAAAACGAAAGAAAGCGGAAATAGAAAAAAACGTTAAAATATACCGATTTATAGCAGATAGATTGAAGAGCAACAGCAATGTAGATAAAACATAAGAAATGCAAAAAAAAACACGAAATGCTTTAGATAAAAAAAAAAAAAACTTTTTTTTCTGACATTTCTTTTGCGTTGTACTTTTGTCACAATATCATGACAGTATGTCGAGTTGCAAATATGTCAAGTTGAAAATCTGTCGAGTTGGAAAACCCATAAAATGTTGCTAACTATGACAGTACTACCGGATTAACATGAATTTATTTTTGTTGTGCACGATAGGAGAGTGAAATTTATGTGTTGTGTGGAAAATCTACTGAAGTGAAAGTAAGTGGTCGCGCACGCGTCCAGTTGTTAATGGAATTATTGAAATCCAAGTGCATTTGAAATTGCTCAGTAAACTGGAACTTTCGAATTTTCCAGCAAATATGACTTTATTGATGTTCAGATTGGGATAGTTATATGATTATAAACGTATAGTACACTAATTAATTTTATTACATGAAGATGGAATGCAATAAAGTATTGAGTATTGAGTATTGAGCATTGAAGATAATTATACTGCGCTTCGCATTAAATTTAATTGTACAATAATTTAACCATAAATTATACAATAAAAATAATTCAGTTGATATGAGTCATATTAAAACATGGTGCGGCGTTTAGATGGGATGTAGATATCATTCTTTTATAGTCTAGCCTAGGTCCTAGTACTTGCTTTAGGGACAATCCAAAAATACTAGTTTAGTTATATCTTTGTAAGTATTTATTGATCAAGCAGGAACAAGTAATTCTGTCAGGAAATTAAGTCCAGGTTACGATCACGGCCATGCATTAGTAATGCAGTGATCGGTGTTAGTAGGAGTCTGGTTCTATTTCTCGTGGCAGCCGTAACGGGCCGCACAATAAGGTGGTATTAAGTGTTATTTTCTGCGTACGTGCACACGTATAATTCTGAATGTAATCGGTGCAGTGGGCCCATCCATGCAGTAAACTGGGCTTGTGCTTCCATAAACCCGGATAAGAATGTTTAATGTGACTATGTTGATGTTTGTGCATCTTGGCCTCAATGTTCAGTTCTTGATGAGAATATGGATGATAGGTCTATCTATATCCATTTCCCAAGGCTCCCAAAACATTCAATTCTCTTGTATATGTTACAGTCAAAACCACTTTTACTGGTGTCAGTCAAAATCCTTATTATGTTAAAATGTGTTTTCTCCATTTAAAATATGTTGTTCCAGAACGTTGTAATTAAAACCTAAATGAAACCTAGTCCTAGAATTACTATAACATAATGTCTTGCAAAGGGTTACAAAAAAAAACCAACAACCTAATAAGTTTCTAAGTAAATGATAGTTATTGTTAAAATAGTTTTCACCGGTTAAAAGTAGTTTTGACTGATTAACAGCGGTCAAAAGTAGTTTTGACTGATAAACAGTTTTGACTGTGACATATAATTGTGAAGTAGAGCCGTTAAAAGTATCACCCGTACCACAGCTAAGCTGATCGTAAACCGGGCTGTCAATAATTTAAAGATTTTAACGCGTCAGTTTGATTAAAGTCCTAAAACCATAACCTGTAGCTTACTAGCGTAGTGGTGGCCGTTCGTGTCTGTGGAGGCAGTTTAAAATATCAAAATGATGGGTGCGCGGTTGGTAGACGACCCCAATTAGCTGCGGCTGGGGTGGTCAGGTGGTCATCGACGGTCGCGAGTGCAGGGACGGCAAGACCTCCCGGGGAGACAACTAACAGACCTTGACTGTCCAGAGTACAGTCACAAAGGCTTTCTAGCTCCTACGTTACGGGCTAGTATTGTGCGACGTGGTGGCAGCGTCGGGTTGCCTGCCCGCCACCCCCGGCCCACGGCCGCCGTCATTATGTGTCATTAGTTTTGCGACACTGACCAAATGACTGGTCTGCGATATCGGATGACTCATTCCGTTCGTGATTAGTCTATTTAGTTTTGTCAATGTCTGTAGAAAGGTAATTTCCAGTTCCAGTTACGGTTTTACCTGCTGCGTTTAATGTTGTTGGTTAATGCTATTAATAATTAAAAATTAACTATGACTCTCTCACAAGAGTGGCCGGTAAGAGTTTCTGTTAGGTTTTTGCTGTCGCTGAAGTTACTGTCCCGTTAATTTTCTCTATTACATGATTGTCAAGATTACAAATTCATTCACCCCATGATCATTGTCAGTGCATGCTGTGCATGATCAGTGTGTACTCAATTAGTTTGTAAAAATCTGATAAGATAAATTGTAATTAACGACAGCGCTTGCTGAGATCGCCTCGCGATCAGGCGCCCTAATACCATAAATTAAAATTAGCGCCAATAGCAACAACAGATCGATGTTTTACATTAAACCGCTTTCTTGTGTTATTTGATTTCAAAACCATGGGGGAGCTGTAAATACTCATATACTTTAGGAAGTCAAGACATAATATAAAAAAAAAAATCAGTGTGCCTGATTAAATACCTACTAGACGAATTTTCCAAACTTTTAAATTTTGTTTCTGAATCTTTCGGAAATAACTTCAGTCGGTCTCAAGATAAATACGAGAAGCGAGACAGAACCCATTTGTGTACAGTAATAAGTCTAATCAAAGTAGTTCCTAAAAACAGTAGGTAATTACACGCACGGCTAACGAGAGCGGGCGGTGGGCAGCCGTGAATTTATTCGGAGAGGCTTCCCGGCGCGCGGCGCGCTATGTAAAGTGTATATCTGAAGGAAAACGTTTCATTCCCGCCGGAATATAATCGTCCGGTCGTAATTTATATTGTCTGCTGCAGAGGCGAGTTCCGCTGCACATTCATTTATTTTATGTGCCATTTACAATTGTCGGTCGATGGTCAAGGGAGCGAGTGAGGGGCGCGGGGTGGAGCGCGCGGCGCGGGGGGCAGGACGACGGTGCCTTCGCATTATAAAACCGTGCGGTCATCTGCGAACTCCGTAATGGTATTTGTAATAGGAGCGGTCCGCATGAGCTGTGATGACCGCCTCACAACACATGGGTCTGATGCTTTATTTATAAGATTAATGTGCTCCGTGTCCGATGCTTGCGGTTCGGTCCCGCTCTTAGGCGAATGAATATGTAAACCACTTGAGAAGATGATTGTAATTGATTTTTCAAACGGTGAAAGATTGCAGAATATACGTAGATGAAGATCATGTTTTCCTAATCCTCCATCAAGAATGTCAGGTTGATCAAAAATGATAACCATAACCGGTAGAAATATGTACCTAATACCTGAAACTTTTCATCAGAGTTTATGGTATCTTCCAAGAAGATACTACAGTCCAACTTTTTAATTAAGACTTTATAGCCGTGGATTCTAAGTGCCATGTCCTTCTTTAAATATGCTAATGGTCGAGTGCATTCTATTTGTGAGCCACTTAAAACAAAGTCTCGAGGAATTCATAAAACCCAATTACAGTTGAAGCGTCTCCGATAAAGAAAGTTCCTAATTTTGTAGAATTCTCCATTCTTCTTTAGTATTTAATTGTCAGTCGTTGCATTTTTTCGCATGAAAGTCGAACGAGCAGCGTCGGCGGGCAAGAGGCTGAGTGGCTCTGTATTCTTTTGTTTTTTAATTATAACGCCAGCGTCCGTGGGGTGACGGCCCCCCTGCCAAGTTTCTGGTGGAGGTGCTTTCTTGTTAAGCGCGGCGGTGGGCGCTCGCCTCCTACGTGCCTCGGCCATTCATTTCGTAGAAACTTATAACCTGACCCGCGTACTTATGAGCGTCGCCAATAAATATAGCGATGACCGGAGGCGAGGTCCCTGTCGGACGGGCGCGCGCGGCTGCCGCACGAGCGGGACGGCGCACGCCGGAGGTTGCCGTCGCTCGCGGCGAGGCATTGTTAGCTAAATATCTAGGTGGTCAGTTGGGCGGGCGGGGGCTGGGGTGCCTGAAGACGCGCGGGGGCGGGCGGCGGACGTGCCGGCCCGGCGCCGGCCGATGTATTGAGCGCGTATTGCAGACGCGGTCACGCGCTGCAATATTGCGTTCGCTCTGCGATATTGCCCCTCGGTAACTCAATTTGATAAATTGTACAAAGTTCGCTTGCTCTGTATTGCCATCAACTAGATCGACATATTGCCGCACATAACGTTACTTGCATGATATCTAACACGACTCCGGAATTGTAAGATACGTGTCTACGTATCTTATATAATAAAAATAAATTAATTTGAATTTAATAATATGAGCATGCCTACATATTGCTTATGCCTTCATGAATAGGTATTAACTTGACAGTAAAAGACTTGAATTTTAGGCTTGAGATGAAAAATTATGCCCATGTTATTACATGTTACACATTCATATACGTTCTAAAGGTACAACGTATATTCAGCCTTACATTGTTCCTGCTGTAATTTTTTGTACATAAAAAATAAGCCAGCAGTATACAGGAGGCCGACAATATCGGGCGGGCGACACCGGGCGCAAGTTATGTGTGTAGCGCCCACCACAAAATTGTGTCTTTACGAGCACGCGCGCACTACTACAAGCCTTTATGTTTTTGTTTCAACTGGTTATTTTTTTTTGGCCGGACGTGTACAGAAACGCTGTAATCGATTAGAAGTGGTATTTTCTGGTTGACTGAGGTAAAAAGTAATAACGATACTAGTAACTGTTTCGGTAACATTGAAATTAAATATGATTAAACACACGTATTGGGAAGAGTTTTAAACCACAGCACTTAAAAGGGTAACAGTTCCTATCTTTAATATACCTTTAAAAGAATACATAAATAGAAAAGGTTTTCTATTGGTAAGGATCTGTTATATGGACACAAAGGCTTCGCTACTAACTTGACCTGTACCCGAACTATAAATATAGTACAGATAGGTATTCCCACACATCAGTAGTTCAAAGAAAATCACTCGAAGCTACTTAATGGTGTTGGAAAGTGATGGCTTAACCACCTGTTACCTCCCGAGCTGCTGCAAACTTTAACCCGGTGCTGCTCTATGTTAAAAGTGCCATAAAGAAGTTTTTGTATTGCAAGGCATTCACTTGTGCATGTTAACAGATCAAAGTTTAAATTGATTCATGTATTCTTGGGCCCCCATTTTTTTGGATCAAAGTATTTCTGTGAACAATAAGTTTATAACAACAATTTTATAGCCATCTATTTCAGCTATGCCTAATTGTCTAAGCAACGGAAGCAATAACATAGCGTCCGTTTTTTTTTTCAAGAAACGCCAAATTGATTAATTAATTAAGATTTATTACTTATTTGTTTTAGGACTAAGATGGATGACCATTGACTTCTAAGATCCTACAAATAAATATGCCATTTTTGTTATGAACCATAATGACGAAAACAGTACAGTTGGCAGAAAAGGACAAATGTAGCGGGAAGTGTTCGGCGGGTGTGCGGCCGGAGCGGCCCGAGCGGGGCGGAGCGGGCCGGATGCGGGTTGCGTGTGGCCGCGGGTTCAGCTCGGAAAATGATTTATATTGTTTGTGTAGCGGCGGCGCGGGGGACTCGGGGGGCGCGGGGAGACGCTTTCTCAAGCAGATCCAGTCCACTGCAGATATGGGCGAGTATTATTATTGATCCGGCTCGGGCGGTCGGCGGTCGGCATTTCCTACCGCTCATACTTGGGCGGGCGGGGGCAGCCGTCGCCCGGCATATTTATTGAGGCGCGCAGGACGGCACACGACGTAAAACTTATTATAACGACGCAGACCATCTACTACGGTGCACTAACCTTTAATGAGAGGCGTAGGGCGCCGCGAGGGCGGAGGGGCGAGCTCCGCGGCTCCTCACCCAATCCTAACGCGTTATGATATTATATCAACTCATATCGGCCAATCCCTGCTCGTTATGATATTGTAGGCGGGCAGGGAAGTGCAGCCGACAGTTTTCCGCGTAGGGCGGGCGGGTTTATGATATACAGTTATGAATATAATGGGGTGCGCATCTGGTTTGTACATATCAGGTACGAGCCAGTTTTTATATACGGGCTTATTAATGGGGAAGATAATTAACTTTATATAGTTTTCGAGGCGAAATATGTTTTCTAAGATTATTAATAACCTAAGAAGGTGCTTGTTTTCAATTCACATTATTAATTAATTAGCTGTTCTTACAAAATTCGGACTGTAATGTTACTTAACAAAGGTAATTTAAGTATTGTTTTTGATAAGTGGGTAATCATTAATTATTATGTTGGTATTCGTTATAGTTTCACGTTACAAAAAAGGTAATTCGTGGCAAAAATATAATATCTTGATGTTTAAAATGTCTCTTGATCAAAATCACGAAGACAAACAATAATTCACCAACCAAATCTATAATAGAAAAATATTTTCTTGAATGTTTTTGATAAACAAATTGTTTGTATGATTGAAAAGAAACCTCCACCACGGAGTCAGAGGGTAGGCACCTATTATACCCAGGGGATCAAAGTTCATATGCTGCGATGTTTGTTTCGCCTTGAGATCAATTTTACACATTTTCCTCAAATTCACAGGAAACCCGCATGTGAAAATAGTATTCTAAATCTATGATGTAGATAACGAGACAAAAACTACATAGTAGGATTGAGAATTATTTTTTAAATTAAAGTACGACATAATTTATAACTAACTAGCGGCCCGTCCTGGCTTTGCACGGGTGGACATTTATTTTTTAAACATTTTGGGATAAAATATAGCCTATATTAATCAGGGATAATGTAGCTACCTAATGGTGAAAAAATTTTTGAAATCGGCACAGTAGTTTTTAAGTTTATTCATTACAAACATACACACACACACAAAAATACAAATCTTCCCTCTTTATAATATTAGTGTAGGTAACTAAAGTTTCGCGTAACATTCAATAAGTCCATCAAGATAGCCTCTTGTAAGGTACCCCAGTTACTGTCTAATACGACTTCAAGTCACTTCATTAGCACTGGTTAGATCTTGTTGTTTACTAAGATTAAAATAGTTCGAGTTTCATAACACTAAATAAAGCTGAGTGTACACAAGTCCCGTGCCCCGCGCTGGTCGTCAGACTCGGTCTTATGATGACATTTCAGCGAAGCTCTCTCCAATATCACATTCTCCATTTCGACTGTGAGCGGAGGAACGTTTGATTTTATTTTCGTCGATTTTGCAGAATCGTGACCTGAAACGTAGATAAGGATTTGTTGCGCAACTTTCATCTGCGACTTTGTCGAGCCTAGCGATAATTCTGATTTAATACCATTCAACCTTCTTAGTACAAACGTTGCGAGAGTCTGGCTCAGAATTTTTCTTCAGTTGTTTTCTCTCAAAGAGAAAAACACATATAGAGAGGACATTGGGAATATTGTCATAAAATAATTTTCATCCTGAATATTTTCGATTTTGACACACGAATGCTACCTGACAAGCGGGCGTATGACACAGATGACATTAGACAGAACGAATTGTTACTAAGTAGTAACAAGTTTTGGATTACGATTTTCTTCATCATGACCCGTGTATAGCTTGGAAATATTTAAATGTCTTTGTGTCATATGAATGCGACCTAACAAGGCGACGTATTGCACTGGAATGATCGACTTGTTACTAATTTGTAACAGGTTTTGGAATTGTCAGTTTCTTGGTCTTGTCCCGTCTATAGCTAGTTATATTTGAATGTGTTTGTTTTCTCTTGAATTACCGAACAGTTTCACAACAGATCACAAATCTAGTTCTCTATAAAATCATACTGTTTATAATGAACTGAGTCTTACTTCGTAATTGTTTAGAATTCGTTGTAATAAAAGCGTATTGAATTAAACAGCGTCCTTGTTCAGCAAATGAGTTGATAATAAAACGATAATAAACAAGCGCCTTTGTAACAAACTATAACAGATCGGTAATTGCTTCCACGATACCTCCTCGCGTTATTACGCCTTTTACGACGCCGTATGGGGTGAATAAAACATTTTTACGAGCGGCCATGGCTGCTATAATACATACACGCACACACATGGCTAGGTACATACAGGTAATAAAGTATAAACTCAATATACACATTTGTACCTGTCCCTTATGTGTCGCGATCGTAACGCCGATATAAAACTTCATTATAATAAGACAATGGCTGGTACTTCAATGTACTTTTATGCGAGGTATTGTGTGGCTCATTCATCACTTGGGGTGGATATTTGTATGTGAGATCTATTTTAAAATCTGAGTTTTTGAAAAACTTTGAAAAAGTTCAGATTTTAAAACGCGCTTATTTAAAACATCGATTGCAGCTATGATTTTTTATTAGCATTCTTGAGGATTTTTGATCCTAAACAATCTACAAATTATTTTTTGCAACTCTTAATAAGAAAACCAGACAGTGGTAAGTATAAAAAAAAAACGAAGATGTTGCATTTTGTGATGTAGTTACCTTATGCAGCTGTCTGCAAGAACTGTCTTCTTGGTGATTACGTAGAATACGTAGGTATAAGTAGATTTAGTTATACCTTGAAAGCATAATTACATAACTTTTAAAATAAAAGCAGTTAAGAAATCCTTTGAATATTATTTCTTAGATCAAACAATACTCGTATTTCTCGAAACCACTTTTAATTGCAATTGGTCTACATCCAGTTCTATACCACCGCCACAAAATGTCCTCGGCGACCATGCCACGGATCTCTTTTTCTAATGGAAATATAATAAACTGTTCAAATCATAATAGAAGTCGGAAGCCCTGGCTGGGTGCACACGGGCGGCGGCGCCCACGGCCCACGAGTCGCGGGTGGACACATGGCGCGACTCACTCAAATAGATTGCGTCATAGCGTAATGTCGTCCCCAAGCGCAAAACAATTATAGACACGAAATGAATAAAGTATCGCGTCCACCTCCACCGAGCGCTCTCGTTTCATCTCAACGACGTTTTCTTTGTAATTTGCTGTATACGGGTAATGTAACATTTGTTGAACGAAGATACAATATATATTTTTTTATTTTTTACTCTGGGGACACTTTTTCGACCCTCGTCCGAGCGGTCTCTTTGAAAAGTGGACATCGGAACGCGAGGGAAGGAGCCCCCGAGGACACTGGACACAAAATGCGTTGTAAACATTGCGACTACATTCAATTTCCCGTCATTTTTCAAACTGATAAATAATTCTGTCATCGAACGTTCGGACAGGGGTCGCTATGAAGTGATTGTCGATGGAAGGACGCCGGCGCCGTAAAAAATAGCGGCCGATGAGACTCGGCCTCTGCTTCTCGTATGTGTGCGATAAATTTCTTTTTTATTATCAGATATCGAGGGACTCGGGAATCGAATAAAGCGCTCATATTTAATTCATAAGATACCGGCCATACAACACTACTCCGGACTATTTTATTTAAGATGTTGAAAGATTACGGATACGGATGCGTGCTTATTCTAAGCAATACCCTCGACCAACTTCTGACTCTATCAATCATGCATCGGTGGAACTTTGACGTAGTATTCAATACGTTATAGCATCCCATGCTTTGACGAAAACGTCCCACTTTTCAAAGTACTTTTAAATATGTTAAGGAAATGTTACTTTAAAAAAACGTACGTTAAATAGAAAAGTAATATTTAATCGAATCGATTGCTAACTTTCAAATATGAAATTATCATTTAGTTTAAATTAATGCTCAATTTTGTCAGAAGTATAAAACTTTACTTGCTGTTTAGCTTATTATCTAAAATATAAAAGAAAGTAACTTTCAACATTAAATAACATGAAAACGTAATGGGAAGGAAATAAATTCAAATTATTTAATTTATCTTGGCGGCAGTGCGTCTTGTGTCCGGCAGATGTGTTCAATACATTTAGAGTCCGTGCGAGAACGGGCCGGGGGTCACTAGCGGTATTAAATAACTCTCCGACAGCTAAATGAGTAGGGGACGCGAATAACCTCCACGCAGGATTATTCTGAACGTTTTCCATATATTTCTGCAGAACAGTTTAAGTGTGGATTGTTAATGTTTTCGTGTTAGTATTGAAATTGCTTAATGTTGTGAGCATCTGCTGAGTCTTAAATAGTGATGTTAAATATCTATTCTTTTGAATATCTATCTTCTATCTAAACTTGGATATAACTGGACATTCAAAGAACTCTGCAATTAAATTAAAATTAATTGAATTAAAAATAATTAAATTAAAATTTATTAAATTAAATTAAATATTTGTTTATTTATGGCAACTAGGCCCAATAAAGAGGTTTAATAGTAAAAAAAACTAGTGTCTAATGCCTTGTCTCGGAGAGATATTTAGGTTTGAAAATGGTAGGTTACATTTCTCATTTACTCGGAAAAACAACGACTACGACTGAATGAATGAGGTGTATTCACAACTGAGGACAAAGGCCCTCAGTTAGTACAACAGCGATAACTGGATAGGTTGGGGTGATAAATTATGTTTTTTTTAAGTAGGTTATTAAAATCCCTTTATCGTATAATTTTTTTACAAACTAGATGGGGCAATGTTTCTATCTGACTATTCTGAGAAGGACCAGCCGGTAAAGGCCTCAACCAGTTGTTTATCACATTGTAACAGAAATAAGCAGACGCAGAGGTATTTCTGGAAGCCTGAATGTATTCAGAAGCTGCTCCTAAACACGCTGGACTGGACTCTACAAACCGTAAAATAATGAGGAAGCAAGTATTTTACCTAAACATCACGTTTTTAGGGTTCCGTAGCCGAATGGCAAAAAACGTAATCCTTATAGATTCGTCATGTTTGTCTTCGTATGTCACAGCCACTTTATTCCGAAACAAATAGGACTACACAGTTGAAACTTGGTAGGTATATGTATTCTGTGAATCGCTTTACTAAAACATAAAACATTAAGGAGGGCTCCCCATGCATGGAGCTGAAACTAAAAAAATAAAATAATCAAACATATACGTTTGGGGTGTCTAGAGTCTTTAAAAATGGCATACAGGTTTCAGAAACCATTTTTTCTCAAAGTCAATCGTCTGATAGATAGACACTTCCTGAAGTGTCTACCTCTAATTTATAAAGTAAGAAAAGAAAAATTCTGAAAAAATTTAGGATTGTAGAACGTAAAAAACTTTCAACGAAAATAGGTTTGAATAAGATTTGATGTTTAGTTTTTGACATAAAGGACTTTTTTAAAATTTATTGTCATTAAGCGAAGTGATACAAGAATAGTACCGGAACTCAGAATAACCCTCTGGATTTGTTACTACCCGTCGTGGTAAGGAACAATAAAGAAAATTACGATACCGACCTACCTATACCACCTTTATTAGTACGTCGTAGTTTTATTAAAGTTATTTCAGTGTATAAACTGGTGTAATTTAATATACTGACATATTTCTGCATCTAAGGGTTGTATAATGTATATATCCATGTTTTACCGAAATATAAAACACACAAAGTCTACTGACACACAATTACTTTTATATAACTTCAAAATTGACTCAAAATTATTTTATACACCGCACTTCAGCATTAGGTATGTCATGGACTATTTAATATATTATATTTTTAATTTTAACTCCTTTCTGTTTTCTTTTCTTTATTCGTATTGAGTTTAATACAATATTATGATTTATGGTAATGGAACTAAAGTGTTAGTTACTTTTGTTGTTGACTGTACGTCAAAGAATTGCGCCATCTATGAGGCTGTCCTGAAACGTAGACACGTCCACGTGGAGACTTCATCAAAATAATGTTTCGAGCACAACAAGAATAAATCTGTGTGCCTCGCAATAGAGTGCCAGTAAGTTTTCTGTTTTTTTTTTGTATCTTCATGTTAGTAGATCCATAGGTACTTGTAAGAATATCATTCTTCACTCTTTTTTAAATATCAATATCTTGGCTATAAATATCATAACATTATATTACAGCTCTTCAGTGTTACGTCGTTTTCTGTAAATTCTTAATCCAGAATTCAGGTCGATCCTGAAGAAGGGATGAGACAAAAATAATACAACATATCTTCAGTTCGTCTTCAATCTCGGTGAGCAAACAATGTCATTGTTTAGTACACGAACCGAACATTCCTCTCAAAGCCTTCTCGCAAAACATATCCAACGAAACCGATTGATATTCCGTCTAGTAGTATTATTTGTCTGGACAAAACGAAACAAGAACCTGTATAAATGTATTAATTATTAACAAACGCTTGTGTTATTCAAATCTCCAGTGTTGTTCACGGCAAATGATGTAGAGATTTCTTCAAAATCCATACAGCGATCGCTACGAACACGCCTGATAGGAACTCAGTTTATATTTTATTCATACATTGTATTGTTGGAATATCAATTGCCTCGCCCGGCGGTAGGTAAAGGGTACATTTCCAATCCGCACGGGATTCACTTAGATTTGAAGGAAAATAGATTTCGATTTCCAAAGCTGCGACAAAGCAATCCGATATATTTTTCAGACAGATATTGCTAGCGATTTCTTTTGAGCTTTGAAATATAAGGGAGGGAATTTAAAAAGATTCCATGTATTTTCTTTTCTATATAGAAATAAAAAGTTATAGAGTTGAGTATTTGTTACTTATACCCACCCCTGGGTAGTTTAGTTTTTAGTGAATGTGGAAACTTTTGAAATGGTCTTGTGTGAGTACCGATGCGTTTTGTTTGTCTATTAAAGAATAAAGTTATAAGTTTTCAACTGACATGGTCACTGAAAACGGGATATAGTAAACATGGTAAAAATCCCGTTTTCAGTGTTAATGCTAAGAATAAAGTTTTATATACTTAATACATTTTTAAAGTATCTGTCGTATAATATTATTCTAATAGATAACCTGCTAAGTAATGAAAATAGATAATTATTACTTATTCGGTAACGGATATGGGTAATGATCAGTACATATTCGAGTTAACTTATCACGCATTTTGCTTGGTGGCCCAGCGAAATCTAGGGGACAAGCTAATCTAGAACATTAAGCCACCTATATAAATGCTTATAATTCTTCACCTTTCACACCTTTTGCCCATAAAATACTGTCATATTATTTGTAAAAAGTGTTTTTCCTGTCTTAAACGCATAATTAAGGACCTTAATTGCTGCAATTCTACCTAGATAAAAATGTCAAGGGAATAATGAGTTTAAAAAGTCGGAAAGGTCATCGTCGTCGTTTAAATACAGAGACGGTTGTTTCCTCTTTTTTAATTTTGGCAGGCAGACAATGCAGCAAAGGAAAACAGTAAAGGGGAGAACTCCAACCCCTTTCCGAAGTGATTAATTTATTATGTTCTTTGTTTCTGTTTTGATTTTGGTAACATGAAACAATAAGACAATGCTAAAGTGTTCATGACGCCAACTTGATATATTTTGAATAAATAATTATACCAGTTAGACTTGTTTAATAAATTAATGTACCTATTTAATTATAATTGGATAGGCTTCAAATACTTCAACATATTTTTTCCAGCTGTGTGTTAATGGCTTGCAAATTGTAAGAAAACGCTATGCAAATCCAAGTACTAATATATGATAACACAATATAAACATATCAAGATAGGTATGTATGTAATGTATACTGCTAAAAGCTCCGGTATAAGTTATGTATCAAACCCGTAAAAGTATCACTCGTGCAATATAAAAGTTAACGACACAAGAAAACGCGTTTTCCACAACATTAAAGATAACAACAATACGGGGGCGAGCGAGTGTAGAGCCTCCCGCGAGGGTGGCGGGCGGGGGTCGAGAAAAATTCAATATTAATATGAAGGAGGTGCGAGCGAGAGGCACTCTCTGTCCCCCTCACGCGGCCAATGGCGAGCGCCGCCGCCGCTGCGATATGATGAATTTATGGATGTAATAAAAGCGAGGTGCGCGATTGGAGGAACGGTCAGGGAGAGCTTATTTTCTTTTTATTTTCATATTTGGAATGTCGGTCTCAAGTCGCTTGCAGTACGTCGTGCACGTCTGACGTTTCTTCTCTGAACTCTTGGAGAGGGTATACCCCACCATTTGATGATTTATATTATGTTGACGCATATATATGTATTACATGTTTCAAAGAACGCACACACATATGAAAGCTTCATTCTCTTTATTGACAAGACAACTTTCTATATTAATTACTTAAGTTGTAGTACTTGCTTTAACTTACGTCAATTAAAATGAAACATTGTGTTTAATCGTCTTATCACATTGAATGTTTTCGAGACGTTGAAGTTTGTGTGGTAAGGCTGAGGGGCACTCGTTGTACAAAGGCTCGTAACTGGCAGTTGATTGAGGCGTGAACGACGCTCGACCGCCGGTCGGGGTTTCTTTCTTGATTTGCTACTCGAGTGGCCGAAACGACACTTCTATTTGCATGAGCTGATTTTGGGTATTTCGTTTTAAATCAAGGAGATGACGCTAAGACCGAGAATACGTAATGCGATGTCTTTCAGGTGTCTTTGTATTGGGTCGTGTTGTTTTCGACAATAGAAATAGGTACTTGTTTGTAGTTTTTTTTTGTGGAGAAACTTTTTCTTGTTGAATGTAGAGATAACTGCAAGATTGATTGCCCGTAAAGTCTTAGCCTGTTATCGTTTAATGATGAGTACGTACTTACTGTACGTTTTTACAAAACTATATTGTGCTGTGCGGTTTCAGGTCAGTGACCTGAGATAAAGAGGTTGGGTCATTCAACCTTCATCCCGCCTTTGTGATCCTGTACAGGCTATTTAATAACTAAACCAATGATAATATTTATGAAAGATTTTTACCTGAACATTTTCACACATCAAGTTATCAAAGAAGCGGAATTATGTCACTAGACCTGAAAACGATACAATAAAAAAGTAATGTGAAACACTAAGATCATTACAGAGCACCAAATCCAATAAAAATAAACGAAACCTCCTACAAAGCAGCTATACGTCGGTGACTGATCAGTACATTATGTGAAGGGAATTGATACCGTCAATATAATGCGTCGGATTGAAAACCGTTCAAAAGGCAGAGCCGTGACAGCGCCAAAGACAACGCAGACAAAATAAATAGGAGGGTAGGGATCCAGCCAGGCGGAAGTATTGGGGATCCGCCACCGCCGAGTTTTGAAGTCCAATTATATCGGAGGCAGGTGGCGGCCTCAGGCATGTTCTGCCGACGGCACTCAACCCTTGCTGAAGAATCACTGCAGACGGTGATACTCTTTGAACGCGCACAATTAGTCACCTGGATTCGACAGCTTCTGTTGTGCTCCTGCGTTTATTAATCGGTTAGTGTGAGTTGGGGAAAATCTTTGGGTTTGATTGATGAGTAAATAATGTTGGTCTTTGTTAGAAATTAGAGCGTACACGTAGTTTTTAGTTTATAAACAGGGATGCTGTCCGTGTCCATCAATTCATTATAATCAGTTTTGTCTTTTGTATGTAATATACCTCTGAAAGTGTTACTAATTAATTGTAGATATCTATTAATTAAAGTGTACTTACGTAAGAACTAAACAACAAGGTATAAATGAAAATACTTGCACACAGTTAGAGGATTATTTACTTTAAAGTAACATGTACTGTAAACATACACTTATAATGGCATTCCAACAATAGATGGCATAGATAGTACACAGATACCCACATATTTTACCTATAGAGCGAGCACTTCACCGTAACAGTGTAGTGGAGTACAAAGCCGAAGTTTTCCCCGCAGCGAGATTCCTTTTTCTTTGTTTGGTGTATTTATTGTAAATCTACTCATAGCAGCCCGCCCGTTAGAAGTATTCCGACATAACTTTTGGCTCGAGCACCTTATGTACCTACTGTTGGTTACGTTCTGTTTAAATGCTTTTATTTTTTTTGTTTTTCTGTACATGGTTTGCGTATTTTAGAGACAGCTTTTTGTGATATTTTGTTGGTTTCAGGTAGATAAAGTCGGTGAAAAGATTGTGTGATTGCTGGTTATGACTTGGCAAGTTTTGTTCATGACATTTCTCATCTTTATTACAAGGCAAGTAATATCACGAAAATTCGTGGCCAAGTTTTGGGCCAACAAAAAAAATATGCTGTGTGAGAAGAAGAAGAACACGAGAATTGCTCTAGAAACGATCCTAACATCATTATTTTGGCCGGCCAGAAAATTCTAAAAGAAAACAACGTGTTCCTAATCAAAATGGCAATGTAACAATATGTGCGTCCAGGTTGTAGAGGATTAGCGACGGGTTCTGAAGTGCAGGCGAGGCGAGCAGCCAGCGCCGGTTAATATGATTTGCTCGTACGCCGAGCGCCGCGCTCCGCTCGCACGCTCTTGCTGACATTTTAAGCAACTTAATAAACTAGTGCCTCGTACTCGTGCATACTGCTTATTTTCTCTCGACTATATGGCACGAATTTTAAAGTCAGTTTACTGCATTTAGTAGGAGAGGTGGGTTTGTATTATTGAATTTAGTTACCTGCTTAATGTCTTGTAGGAAATACTATGTTATGAATAAACGCAACCATTTTAAAAGAATCCATTGTTTAGGGTAGGATGTTCAATAAGTTTTGTTCTTAGGTGATAAATAATCAAAATAACCAAAAGCCTTCGCGTAAGGGTTTAGGCAAATGTAAAGAATCGTATTGATAAAACTATCTATGGTTAGAAATAGTGACCATCAATATATTGTAATAAAAGTAAGTTTACAACATAACATAAATGCCCATTAGAGTCCGATGTGGCTACGGGAAGTGCTACAGAAGACGTGTAGTGGGCTGGGGGTGGTGGAGGTCCAGTCTTCAAGATACTTAAGGGGGCGGCGGTCCCTCCCCCCCTCGGCGCCGGACGACTTGCTTATTCTATCAAGCGTGGACGCACACACGCGCGCCGTGCACGGACGCGACGCACACACACGCCCCGCATTATACGGCCGGCCACCACTCCACTGTGTCAATACAATACGCTCTCTTCGACTGGACTTAGATTATTTAGAAAGCACTTGTAACGCTCATATAAGAAGCGCCGCGGAAGACGTATTCCGCGTCACAATGGCCGGTACGTGTCGGCAAGGGCTGAGACGGGATACGCGGAAAAGATTACGATCCTAAAAAAACAGCCCCCACTTGCGAATATACCTAATATTCTTTTCACAGTTGACTTAGGGTGTCGGGATAGCTGTTTAGTACTTCTGTCTTTCTACTATTTGAACTGTTAATAACGTTTTACTTGACACGTTTCCATGAAATAAATAAATGCATCACTAAAATGTTGCTAAACAATAACCGTCTTGTTTGGCAGTGAAATGTATTGTGTCAAACCAGGGCAGGGTGTAAAGCTGATTATTGTTAAATATGTATGCAGATCTGACAGATGCATTAAGCATGACAGGGAAAGCACCGAACACACAAATATGTCTAGAGGGGAAAGACCACTAGAGTCATATCAGCGGCTACGAGAGGCGTGAGACTACGCCGCTGGACGCGGATTATGTGCTACATGGCTACGGCGTAGCGCAGTGCTACGAACGTAGCATTAGTCGCCCTCCGAGATTGCCATACTATTTTTTTAAGTCGGATTATTTCAGAAGCTGAAATTATTATTGACTTTAAATGGAACCCTAATGGCCATTAATTTAAAACTATCCCATAAACTAAATAGTTTTTCGATCATTACTTTGGTTTAGTTTAGTTTCATATCACTACTTGGTTACCCTCTAGAATTAACGATCCTTTAAATTAATAAGTGTCAAAGTTTAACGGTGCCGTGTGAGCGTGTGTGTAGAGCCACGTTCCTCCTCGGTGGTGTGGCGCGTGTGCGCCAAGAGACATCGGCTCATGTGTGGGTACTTTCATAAATCTGTTGGGAGATATATGAGAGCGCAATTTCCGGTATCCGGCCATTAGCGCCGAGCTTTTATAAGCTTAAAGCTTAGGTTAAAGATTTTCTGGGTAGTTTAATGCGAATCTTGTAATAGGTACGATAAATTTTGTATAAAGTATGTGATTGCATATTAGGTGTCGATTCGGGAACTTTTAATGTGTGTAACTTGGCCTAATGTCTGTTCGTAGCTTGTGTCTACGAGGCGGCTTCGACGACTCAAATAAATAAATGTGTATTGTTGTGGTCCCAGAAATAAAACGATTGTTTGTATATGTGCTCACTTCGGTTCTTGGAGACAAATGAAAAGTGCTACGAACAAAAAATGAGCGGTGTCCGAATGTGGGCGGAGCGGGATCCGTACGTCTGTGTCCGTAGGGGGCGCGGGTAGGTAGGGCGGGGGGGGGGGGCAAGCGGGAGCACCGACTTATTATTTTTATCGACCGTAAAAAGGTGCCGGACCTTGTGTGGACCCTTCCACGACGACTCCTCTGGAGAGATTCCAATTATTTACGGATATTTTGTTCCAAATCCCGAAAAATACTGTCCAGTAAAAGGGATGTGCTTACTTTATGCTTGAGTAGGGCCTATATGTTTTGAGACCCGTTCGTTGATCTGCTTGAAGTTTAATTGAGCACAAACAAAGCATTACACTTGTGTTGGACGGGCTCTAAATAAAAATTGAAATTACAATTTTCGTAAAATATTCATGAAGCAGAATAAAAAATGAAGTCATTGATATTTAATAAAGGTAATTAAAGGAATGGTGCACATTTTTTCCGCTTGTCGTGTGCCACTCGCATGACAGTGTAATGACAGTGCAGCTGCAACCCTCGACCTCGGCCAGCCTCGGCCAGGCTCGGCCCTGCCCCGAGCTGTCACTGCCTACTCAATAATGCAACAATGCACACCCATTGTTCTACTAAAACACTCTGCTACACATAAACATGGTAATACCGACATGAATCTAAACCGTTGCACTTCACGTTCACTGATTTATTCAACTCCCCAAATATTTTACAGATTACAATCGTTCCTAAAAAATCTTTCTACAATTAAGGCGACAATCTTCATAAATCAATTTCCCCCGAATTGAATGTCAATAAGGGACGGCTGTTAAACGACGCGCCGTAAAATAAAACTTTCCGGAGGGCGGAAAGTTCTAAGCAAAAAGAATATTTACATTAATTCTCTTCATTATGTTTTGAAGAATAATCATGGTACGCTTCCCATTCCACTCTCTCGATTGAGTTTTTATTTGAATATTTTTTTCTCGTCGCTCCCTGAGTTCGTCTCTGTGTTACAAAAGGAAGTTTTTATTAGCATCTTAATGATTTTACGGCGAGTCCCCGGTTACACCAGCCTTTATGTCGTCAGATTTTCTTAAGTATTTTTTGTCGAGTTTTTTGCATCTTACATTATTAAAGTTTTCATTCCGTCGTTTAATGAAGCTCATTTCTTCTGTTCGCCCGGGCCTTGATTGCCTTTGTTTTGCATAAATGTAAGATTTCTATAGATTTCTTCCTAGCAAATCGAGTCAGTTCGAAAGACTTGGAACTCGTTCTTAAAGGGGCAATTAATTGTTATTTTAACTTCTTTTCTATACGTTTTAATTGTTCGAAGGTGAACGTACTAAGATTTAAAGATCCTTATGATACAATGACTAGACCAAAGCAATTAGTAACATGTTACATTTTCATAAATAGCTAGGAGCCGCTAGAGTATGAGCCACCTAGTCGCAGGCACCGTGTGCATGCGGCGCTAGGCGCTAGGCGGCAAACGAGGCCGCTCGCAGATCCGATTTGTCCCGTCCAGCACGGTAATTACATTCATCTCTGCTCCAGACTGATTTATGCTGCGCCTGTGCGCCTTCGCCCTCTGTTCTGTCATTAACTACTTTTCCGGGCAAGTCTTACGCACCACAAAATAATAATCGTCCGGAAAATCGACGGAGGCTGTATGTAATGTTATGAGAGGAAGGCCGCTCGTTTTTCTCGGGTCGCAATCGAGTCCGAGATCTTGCTTTCTTTTTAATTTCCCTGCGGCCTCCTAATGAGGTCCCTGCGGCGCGCGCCGGCTCCGAGCCGTTATCTATGATATTCTTGAGGTTGATGCTTATTGTGCGTGTCACTGATGGCTTCCCTTTTTATTATCCTCTCGAACACAATTCAGTGGCCGCCCAAATGAGTTCTTCTCATTTGCTTTGCTCTCTTTATTTCTCTAGGCGGCAGTTTGTCTTGTGTCGCGACTTAACTTCTTTTAATTTTAATGAAATGGCCACTGAACGAGGACCGCCTTGACTTTATTTTTTCATGTTATTTTACTTTGAAACTGTACTGATAACGTGTTTTTTGAGTAAAAACAATTTATGTTAGATGCATTATGCTTTGAATACCTTAGGGAGGGTTAAATAAACGCAAGTAAAGCCGGCGGTATTATGAGAGTAGTCAGTAACAAATCACATGACTCCGCCTCCACTTATCTATTAAAATGAGAGATTATTGTCGGCTCAGGCGATACGCTATACAATATTCGGGTGTTATTTTCACTGGATTGTTCAATATTGTCACAATCTCTATAGTAGGGCAATTAGAGACGTGTGACGCGTGGCGTGCACGTGTCGGGGCTCGTGCGCGCGCGCCGGGGCCCGCTCACGCGCCCGCACCGCACCGTCTCATTACGACCCAATGTTTATACTGTACGCGACAAGAGGTGACACCGGGGTGTCGTGTCAAAAGATAACATCAAATAGTTATTTTGTCTTAAATCCTCAACAAAAGTAGTACAACGGCATAATCCGAACGTCGAACGGTCCAAAATTGTTAAAACGAAAATTAAAATGACAGATGTTTTTCTGTCACCCCAACGCGATTACACCCAACCTCACTGAATTAACAAATGAAATTGCAACTGAAAAATTCGGGTACTAAGGAAATCCCCTTCAAGGAATTCACTTCATTTAAATATCGCATTTTTCTTGAAGATTATACCTTACGACGGCCATAAAAGAAAACAGGAGACCCGCCCCTCGATAATGCGACGAGCTTGAGGAATTTTTATTCCGCTCAAATCTCTCCTGACATAGGTATATTTTTGTGAGATCGCCTGGAGATTTTAATACCCGATTTTATTTAAATTCGTTTAGGCGGTGCGGGTGACTGCGCCCCTATAGACATTTATCGCAAGGGCGTGATTGTACTTATAAGCAGACCGAATTCCGGGAAAAACGTTGTAGACGAATAAAAAAACATTTATGAAAAATAAACACAGGTGAAAATGAAAAAAACATAAGGTGAAAAATTTGGGAAAAATCGTAATTCCGTGACAGTAATAGAAAACCTGTTGTAATACAAATATCTATGTTTTGATAACAAAGTATACCTACTTAGAAAAGATAAAATGTATGTAGTTTTAGGTACCTACGTTGCGATGGGTGATCAGTCACTTAGCGCGACGTGTCATAGCGGCTGCACCGCCCGCGCCCCTCGGTGCAACTGCTCATCATTCTTCATTTGCTCAAACTCCCCGCACCATCATCCTCTTGACCACACACCCCATTATTATTTACATTATCTTACGACTCTACCTAGCAAACTTTCTTGAGGGTGTGTTTCTACCAATACCAACTTTTCTTATAATTTTTCAGTGTTATTGGAGATTCGAATCTATAATGATTTACAGCCCTCATTCCCAAACTGCGAGCAAACAGTAGTCAGATCAGTCAGAAAAATTACAGTAATTTTTCCTCCTGTTTTTGCTGCTTCCATCTCAATGAATTTCACCGCCAAAATTTTCCTTACCATTTGTTTCCATCGCGTAAGATCTTCTCGTATGAGGCGAGTTCTGTGTTAATATATGTGCCCGGAATACCGTGGCCATATATTACGCCGACCTCTGGCGGACCGGACATAACAATCCTCGATTTGCTATAATATCGGTCGTGCGTCCCTGTCTGTTGCCGGCGGCAGGTGGCGCGAGCGAGCAAGGCAGGCGCGGGGTGGCGGCCTACGTGCCGCGTATAATAAGCATTTCATGCACGGGGTGCGGGCGCGGGCTCCGGGGTTACATACATACCTATTTCCCGTAAGTCGTGTACCTAACCGGACCGTACATTATGAGCTGAGGGTCAGCGAGTCTCGTGCGCCGTCTCTGTCGCGCTCGCCGTAGGAACGCAGCCCAAGCATAATTTCGTGTGATATATCGCACACGCTTGGGTCGTCGTGATGGACCTCTATGAAAATCGTCCTCCGTCCGTGGAAACTACTGGGCATTTAGACGAAAATAAAGGCTCTGTTCAAACAGCTCGCCTTCAATATGGGCAGTGTCGCATAAATAAACTAACCTGGATAGTTACTTTACGTCTGACTGTTTGTATTTATACGAGGACGTAAGGTATCGCCCAAATATATTATATGGTATGTAACGTCGGTAGCGGTCGCTTTAGCGCGGAATTCATCTTCTATCTGTACGATTTATACACGAGGAGGCCGTAAAACGGAACAATAAAAACCCAAAACAGCAATAAATTTCAAGCAATAGACGCAAAGGTTCGAGCGCGCCTTATCAATTCCTTCCACGCATGGGATTCGAATCGCACAATAAACTTATGACGCAAGCTTCTGACTCTTGTTATCTAAAAATAGCAAGGGGTTCATGATAACACCAGAAACAGAATGACATTACTGTAAGATTTTGTGAAAAGTAAATAGTTGAATGCTTAGAACCGCTGTTTACAAGCAATCAACACTTAGTGGACAGTTGTACGAGGGTCGCAGGTAGGTAAAACAAATAGTGGACAAGCCCGCTGCCTCCACAAGGGGAGGGTCATCTTAAAGGACAAGGAAATGCGGCCGGTGTGAACACAGAACATGTTCTTTATGCATTAGTAATGCCATGTAATTGAAACCGCTTACAACGTTGACCAAGCCTTAATCTTAAATTTAAATCTTGCCCGAGGATTGAATCTAATTCTGCATTCAGTTATTAATGACGAGCACATGGTGGCTATTCGCCGTCCGCCTAGTCTACACTGAAGAGCGGCGCGGCATAAGGTGGTATTTAATAATAAGAGTAACATTGTGGTGCGCGTACACAGCTATTAATAATTCGTGAGTGCGGTCCGGCGCTCTTACAGTGCCGATTCATTATCGTTACGGTCTCGGCCCGACGGAGATCTACGATATAGCTCCCTGATTGACCCCGCATTAAAAATTACATACAAACAGATAGAGGAAACGGACGCTAATAACGGACCCGTGTACTTTCTTTGTTTCGATTCGTTTCCGAGAGCGATCAAAAATTTATAAGCGCACGTACCCGATCGATCGAGGTTGCGGCGAGCATTCATAACGTAATTGGCGCAGATTGTACGTAAGAATGGTTCAGGTACTATGTAATGGCCGCTTTGATTCGTTAGGTTAATTTCAGAGGGGCCCGGGAGGGTAAGCTCCGCAGTGGTCGCCGGAGGGTCGAATAAATATGTCCCAAAGAGTTAAGTGGGAGAGAAGTGCGGAGCGGAGACCGCGTCCGACGTTTGCTCTTCCACTCGTGTTGTTGCACCACTTATTACACACAAAGTTCTGTTAAAGTTTTCTCCGACACTCGAGCGCGAGTTTAATTTACTCGATAGTGTAAATAAAGCGGGCGGAGTGGGAAGTTTCGCGGCGAGCCCCTGGCGACGGCGACGCCGGCGACACCCGGCTGCGGTCCGCTGATAATAACGTCCCGCCGCCTGGGACTTCCTTATTAATCGAGAACGACAAATTTTAACGACAAGAATTAATGAATCTCGTTACACGGGTTAATCCCCCGCTCGTAAAGTGTGCGCTCCGAGGCAGTAACATGCGCCTCGCGCGGGGCGGCAGGACTCCGCCACCGACTCGGCGCCTCGCACTACCTGCAAACGTCACACGTGCTTACCGCTGTTTTATTAATGTTCACACCATACCTACATAACTCTTTAAATATATTTTAATATCACACATTCAATTCCTTGTCACTATTGCGTTGAATTTCAAGTACCTAATTTTAATTAACACTTGTAACTTTTTGAAGATTTGTCCAAGACACAATGGTTAAAGGACAATTAAAAATTAAAATTGTCATGAGAGGCGGTAAGATGAAACGAGTGCGAAAGCCGACTTGACTGAGGGAATCCAAGATATATCGTCCAGTTAACGACCATGTGCGAATGGAACTTTATTGTAATTGCCTTTTGTAAGATCGGACAGGGTCATTACGGACCGTCCTCACAAACCGACCTCCCGTTTGCTTCAAAACTTTTCTTGTAGTAGTTAACTATAGACATTTGGTTGCTAACTTGAGACAGGTTGAGGTTTAAATAAACTTAATGTTCTGAATACGTTTTGGAAGCAGATTATTGTTAATCCGCCGTAGTCGTTGTCATAAACAAAATAGTTAGTAGGGAGCTTTAATTACAATGTTGATATTGAATTCAATCAGTCGTGAGGCGAATGTGTAAAGCGTATTCATCAGCAGGAGAGGTGTGTGCCACATTAGGGGGCCGGGGCGGCCTCAAAGCCAGAAGACTGATTATGTCTATCCGCAATTTCTCTCCGGCCCTATTCTCGCGAGCGAAAACTAGCGAGTTTTCCACCGCGCTATTAAGCAGTCGCTTTTACATTTGTCCTTATAATGGAAAATGTGCTACTAATTAATTTAAAGCGAAACTCATTTATGTCGAAATGCGTGTCTATTAAGCGATGATGGGATGAACGCCTTTCGGGTTTGCTCTTACGTTCCGCCGTGAATCGTTTTATTGTTTCTAGATAAGTGGTTTTGAGCTCTTGTCTTCCTCGCGCGGAGTAGTGAAAATTATACGTGGTCCGGTTACAAGCCCTCACCCCATTAAGTAGAGGCGAGCTCATTCTCGGTAAGACTAATCAAATAACAGTCTCCCCATCGCTCGCCCCCGCGCCCCCCCCGCGCCTCCTCGCGCCCAGCGGTCATCTCTCTTATCGATTGTGGTGGAATTCGTGCACAGAATGTGATATTTCCCAACAATCTATACATATAGCAACACAATACACAACAGGAAATATGTTCCCTTTCGTCTTAAGTTGTCGAATCAAGTCAAGAAAGATGTTATGGCGCGAAACACAACTTTGTTTCACGCACACTGCACCTTAACAAAAATTCACATTGTTGTAAACTGCAAATTATCCGATAAATGTTCCAATGTGAAGCGTTTTTTTGTTACTGTCAAGAGGAAAGAGTTGGTAGGTGCATTCTTTTCACTTTTTTATTCAAATTACTAAAAAATACCCGAATTTTACTTACCTTCTAAAAAAATTTAAGTTACAATAAAAAAATTTCAGCATGAGGTGAGTGACTGAATGTACACTGAAACAATATCGGTACTATAGGGAAAGAAAGTTTCTTTCTAACACCAAAAATATTGTAGTTGGTTAAATTAATCTTCAGGCAAGTATTAATTTCAAGAAGTTTCGTTTAAAGATCTATTCTACATGAGTGTGTAGTAATAAAAAAAAGGAGAAAACTCTTTCTCCTCGTAAGAAAAGAAATTGAAGTACTCGTAGACTTATGATTTTCTCAATTTCAGAAAAATGCACAAAATGCAGTTTCCGGATAGGTAAAAGTGCGTCAGTATGTACCTATTTTAATGTCTTCAAAAGTGTACCTATTTGTTAATATTTTCGTTCTCTACTCTTCGTAGTAACTCACAATAAAATTAATTATTACAGCTACACGTTGAGTAGCCGCACGTGAGGCACTTGGTGAGACAAATGTAAATGCTGGTGCGTCGGTGTGGGTGCGAGCACGGTTCGGACGCGGCTCGGCCGGCCGGCTCCGGGCCGCACCGCCGAACCGCCGGACCGTTCCGCCATGTAATTCTAATGAGTATTAGTGTCGTCCGTCTGCCTCGTCCTGCCGTCCACTCTCTCGCTACATTCTATAAAGCAACCTCCTATTTCGGCGTTGGTAGGTAATACGATTGTGCATAATACCTAAGTGCGGGTCAAACTGTAGTCGTATTCAAGTACCCATTTATGTAAAGGGTGTAGCAATGCGGATCCCTTTGTTACTAATGCGGCTTTGTTATGACAATGTGGAGTTATTTTAACTACTAGTCATTTAACATTTTTAAGCGTTTTCTTACTAGGCCATATGGTTGGTTCTTTTTCATATTTAACATTTATATCTGACCTTCTTAGTAACTTCATTTTGAGTTACGAGAACTATTGCCTAAACTAGTAATAGTTTAGGCAATAGCCAATAATAATAGGCAGTAGCAATTGCCATAACTTTGGAAAAGTAATTATGAAAAGCCTTCCATCCATTTATTTGAAAAAGTTAAGACAAAAGTTTGTAGAGCCAAACTTATTTTTAAAGAGATAAAAAAGTTGATTAAAAATGCAATTCTCGTAGTACACCATCACCAATATAATTAAAACTATTTTGGCACAAGTGTGCAACAGAATAAAACTGTGGGCGTAAAGTACACGCTTGTAGCGGTACGTTGCCGACCGTACATTGCTTCACTGGACTGTGAAAATGATTTTGATTTGACCCTTTGAAGGGTGCTTCCACCGCAAAATTACATTTCCATATGTGAATTTGTATATACCTGACACCCCATAGTACAATGTAGTCAAATTGAATTAAGAGATTAATTATAGCAACATCCATTAACAGGTGCAGGATTCAGGTCTACGTGTTTTATAATTTTCTTACCATTTCCACAGGTACGGAAATTATTATCTCATTTATTTCAGACGCTTCAATGTCAGGTAGGTCTATTTTCGAGTAACTCGGAAAAAACAGTCCTCTGTATCAAAAGCGTCAAAACGTGGCGGCTCTTTATCTCCGAATGTGGCGTCGTGGAAGATAATTTTATTCTGAGAGTATCTCTCCTTACTGCTGATGTATTCAACAGAATATTCCCATATGTGCGTAATTCTGCGGAATGGCAAAAAAGGTCTGTTTGAGGGGTGAAATATGTAAATTTATTGTCTTGGGCGGCCCCGTCGCGGCGCGGCGCGGTGCGGCGGTGCCCCCGTCATACGCCGACACGTAGGATAAAGGAAATGTTAATGCGCACCAATTTATGTGCTTTTCTATGATTTCGCTGAATCGGGCGCGGCGTTTTCCCCTTTATAGCTTAGCAGCCGAGCATTTTGTTTATAAATTGAAGTGTTTCCAATATCACTATCAACTGTCTTCAAAATACCGGCAGGGGTTCTTACTACTGTGTTTTTGTTTCCACGATATTTGTTTTGATGTAATAAATAATTATTTACTAAGCGTTTCTTTGTAGTTTGACTTTTACCAGTATGTTAGATTTTAAATTATCCACCTATGCTGACAGGCACATGTACCAACTTTGGTTTGAAAAGTGACAACTTTTTAATGAGACTTAATTTTTGTCAGTTTCCGTCAATAAATATGATTAATTCGATACAAAACTGTATCATAAATCTATGAATCGGCACGGTCGGTTAACATCAGCGACAAACATCCAATCTACTCCCCTACTGATATGCAGTGACTAATTCACAAAGGCCAAATGCGACATAATACCGGCATAATTCAATGTTTTGCTCACCATATTGTATTTTATTTATGAGTTATGCTCCGATGAGTGTGCGATCATCTCTTTCTTTCTTTATAATTTCTATATTTTTGTCTCTTTCGAGTCGTAGGGCTGCGAGGGTGTTGTTTCATCGCGGCTGTATGAACGGATGGTTAAATAGTACGAGTTAACTTACACCGCATCCGCTACGCGTCATTTAGGGGTGCTGTGGACCGCTTTATGTCCTAATGCTAATTGCTAAATAGTAATAATATATTTTAGGCAAATAGTTGTGTGTTATTCTCTGTATCTGTCGACTCATTTCACAGTCGAGTTTTTTTACACTGAGTACATAAATGATTGAAAATCCTAGACGTGCTACGAAATCTGCTACGAGTGCTACGCGCTACGACCTACGCCCACGCAGGTTTTTTGTATTTTTTTAAAGAATGCATTGATTAAATCTTATGTATTAAAATTCGTATAATTTCATTTCCCTAAAGAGCTTAAATTATTTTAAGCTCTTGAGGGAAATGAATTAGTTTTATTAATAACTATTAATGCAGAAAATTTATTGTATTGTTTTGGGAGATTTAACAAAATCATGAAGTTTAACTAGTAGTAATTTACGATATCTCCTCGTTATCGAGGTCAATGATATAACTATTAAGTATTTGTCGTTCAAGTTCATTCATAGTATTATAAAGTTCTTTACAAAATCATCTGAAACTAAATTTCTTAAAATCTTTTCTTTTTATTGTTTCTTACAGCATAAACCATCCTCATAGACACCGACTCAGAACCAAAACGTCGTAAAGAGCACTTAAAAGTACGGAAAAACTGCGTTTTAGAGCCGAGCCCGGTGGAGCATTTTTCAGATGTGCGTTCATTTAATTTAGGAGGGGTCCGCTGTCGATATTTAAATTTTTAAACGTCGCCCAGGCAGGGACACGGGAGGCGCTGTACAACCAATTTGTGTACACAAATTTGTCAGCCCAGTAATGTATTTCTGTTATTATGATCGTTTTTATGTAGGTATAATTTATTTGCCTACGTTTTTCGTATTTTCTTTAGTTTATTTCTCGGTTTTTGATATACCTGCAGTATACGACTTAAAAGTAATTCCTTCAAAATAAAAAATGTAATGCTAATAAAGAAGAGTTTGACAGGTTCAAACACTCAATTCAAAAACCGGGTCCAAGTATTTGAGTTTTTATTTAAATTGGTCAAGAAATTATAAAAGAGTAATAATTTACAATTGCAGTTATTTATAGAAACCTATCATATAAATCTTATAAAAAATAAAATCTTTTACCATCAACGCGAAACAACCCATAAAAACGATTCACAAAAAAACTGCTTTATTATAACCCCAAAAAACCTTGGTTAATAAACACGACAGATGATATAAACAAGCAAAATGTCTGACACGGTAGCCACATGTCCGCGATGAAATTAATAAATCTGACTAAATGGCTTGTTTAGCGGCGCGTGCGCACGGCGGGGGGCTCGCACTGAACACGGATGCTTGATTATTATTATACTGCATAAATAAATGTTACGCGTGACAATTTTGTTTCGGGCAGTTTATTAATATGTTCAAACAAATGAGCTGTTTTATTTTTGTTTGTTTAGGTTTTTTAAATTGAAAGTTGATTGTTTATTTATCCTTTTGTCTTTAAATATTGTAGGTACCTTGATATGTTTTTCTTGGCTATTTTTTAGTTTTCTTAGCGTTAAAGATAACTTTCTTATCGTCATATATCTTGTATCGCAGAATCGCGACTATTGTCCACACATCGTGAGAGTGTGCGCATTGGGGTGTTAATGCAAATTGCGGATTTAGCGTTATGGCGATTGCTATCTGCCGGCGGCGGCGTGTCGCAGCCGGGATTTACTGTTCATGATTTATTAGCATCGATGTCAGACACTAAACTGTGCAAATATAAATAAAGCTAATTTATTCAAACTCAATAACGAACTTTCAAAATATTTCATTTCAGCTAGCCATTACGAATTTCATGAACTTATGCATTTAACAAATATCAACAACGTTTTCGCATAAATAAATAATTAAGGAAGTTGGTAAATAAGCGTGCGGCCTCATTTATTATTCTTTATAAGGAAACAAAGGCGAGGGTTAGCCGTAATAAGGCTCCGGCACCTCGCCGGCTTATCTTTATTGCCTCCAACCCACGTAGAATAATAAATCGTTTTCATCAAAAACAAATACTCGACAGTTTTTGTCGGAGTCGAGCGAGCGGGCGGGAGGGTGGCAATTTTCCACCCCCATAATACAATATTTTCCGACATTTTCCACGGGAATACAGCTTCGAATCGCTCGCTCGCAACCGGCAGGTTCCTTTAATGTGTATTTTTCGTCCAATCAGAGAGCGGCGAGAGTCTCGATATTACCTCAACTGTCACACATAAAGTGGAAAATATGGTCGGCAGATGTGGGGGTTGTCGGCGGGTTGTGTGCGGGGGTGCGGGGGGGTGGCGGCGCGGGCGCGGGGGCGCTGCTTGCCAGTCGGCGCGCGTACGCGACGCTCCGGCGCGCCGGAAGAAACGCTTCGAACAGGTTTATAGCTTTTCTTTCAGCTCCACTCAGGTACGGGCCGTATCATAACAGGGAATAGCGGCGCGTGATGTGAACCCGTGATAAAATAAATGTCGAGATAGGCTTATGTATTGTACTGTTTATCTTAATAATGGCTGCCCGGAGAAAAGTTTAGATTAAACTTTGGCTCTTTGTGAAGCTTTTTTTTCGCTCGTGTTTTTAACGTAGATAATAAAACAGTTATAGGTAAACATAAACTAAAGGGATCTTTGATATGATCACAAGAAATATATAGAAGTCAATTCATATTTGCATGATTATCCTTAAAAATAAACTTTATAGACTATTATTAGTGGAAACAAGAGTTCATATATAGCAGTGACCCAGGCTAATAATAAGATAAAACCGTTATCTGTGTACATTATAAACACAAAAAGCATTTACATACCTATGATCTCTCCTAAAAGTATTACATAGAACCTCAAAACTGTAAAACCACTGAAAAGGAAAGCCGCGACCGCACCGAGGCGGGTGCGACTGCGAGCGTCGCGCGCGGCGGATATAAATCGCGATTCATTTCTCATCGTAACTTTTTGTAGGTTCTTATCTGTTACACTTCACTTTTCATCATCCGAGGGGATTTATGTAATGCCTAGTCATTTCTCGGCGTCGAGGCGAGGCTTATCGGCGAAGCGCGAGCTGGCTTGATTGATGAGCGCGCAAAAATAAATGTTCAGTTAAATTATTCGATAAGTTGGAAACGGAAGTTAAACGGGAATTATCTTTGTCTTGCCCCTGAAGATTTCACGGTTGTAACTGTTATGCTGGGAGTGATTGATCGATTGAACTCTTTGCGTCGGGAGGTACAAGGGCCTACTTAGTAGAACAGTTTGGGGTGAAAAAATGAAACTGTGTACCTATACCTCATGCGATAACGAGCAGTCGTTTTCGTGTGGTTAGTTGTTGAGATTGATAGATATCTCAAAATAATATGAGTGCATTTAGTATTTTTGGAGTTTGTTGTAACGATACCGTGGAGCACTTACCTATGGTTGATGGAAAACGTATAATATGATCGATTGATATTGCAGCCTTGGTAGTGTTTAGAAAAGAGGAAACTCAATCCTGGTCAGACTTGTGATAGCGTTTATGAGTTGTTTTGCATGAATGTTTCAGACAGTAAACAAGTATCTATACATAAAAATAGTACAGTAGGGAAATAGGTATACTCCCATACATTTCCATCCCGTAGCAATTAATTTTTTAGGAACATAGGTACGCAGAATACATAAGTGGGTGCTTTGAAGAAAGATGAACCTTCCTATGAATGAAACACTCATAAATACAAAACCATAAATTCACAAAATAGTTCAACGATATTCCCTGTTCAAAATGAGTGGGTGACTCAATAAATAGCGTAATACTTGACCGCATCGGGGGAGCACGGTAATAACTAGCAAAGTAGCAATATAGAATTAGGCATGAAAGTTAATGCCATAATTGAAGGCAATCAGCGCCCCTCCCGATGATTTATGTGCCGCCGCGTCTTTGCCGCCCCGCCGCCGCACCGCGCAGCCCTGTGCTCACATTTACATCTTTAAAACATTTGCCGCGATTGCTACATGTACTCAGTTGTGGTGGCAGAATATACCATTATTTATAGTAACCAGTATTCTTCACTCGACACGAAAAGTTAGTGAGAAAACAAACCGTTACGTTTAACCTAACGTCTAATTGCCGAAATTGTGTTCTACATTCTTAAATTGCATGCGGGACTGCAGCTGGTCCACTTAAAAAGAGCATTGCGGCTAATCTCGAGCGACACATGTACAAACAAAGTTTAATTGTGAGCGGTGGTGGAGCGCTGGCGGCCCCGGGCAAAACCGATTACAGTCTTAGCGGCGCTCACCTTCGATTCCTGCACCACCCGGGCCCCGGGCTCCGGCCCCCACCCACACATATTCAATTCCAATCAATCCTGCCACACATATTTATATGTAGAAGTCGAGCGCGTGTTTTTATTGCGCACTGCATCGAATGACGGCCGCAAACATTGCATCCGCCTCCCTCGCCGCGTCGAAAAAACCTTTTATTTTTAATTTCGATTTTGATTTTTTCCGAGCGTGCCGTGTCGTTCCACTTTTATTTTGTTTCATTTCATAGCGCAGGGTGGCTGTGCGACAGATCGGAATTTCAGATATGTACAATTTAAAATCGTGTAAGTACGGTCAGCGTGCGGTGCGCGGCGCTGGGCGGGCGGCGGCCGAGGGCGGGCGGCGCGCTCCCGCTAGACTGACGCCTGTCGGTTTGTTTTCTTTGCTTTTTTACGAATTCTATTTTCATTTGATTGCATTTGAATTTCCGCCGCCAATATCCGCTAACTAAACACGATTAATGCGGAGCGGAGATGGACAGGCGGAGGCAGCGGTGCGGCGGCGGGACGGCTGCGGGGCGGCGGCGGGACCGTGACGCTCTGTCGGGGTTTTGTCGTTTTATATTAGAAGCCAGCTAATTTATTGCAAACTGCGCTACGGGAATCCTCTTACAACATTGAAGGCGAGTCGGTATTAGTAACATTATTTACACAGCTCCAATTGAGAGTGCACGCCAGACAATACATTAAATTCTTTTGTACCACACACCCCCAAGTCGATCAAACTTTACAAGAAACCGTCTCGTAAGTTATTACTCATAATTGAATTTATTTTTATGCGTGAGAATAAATGATCAATGACATTATTATGTTATAAAAGCATAGTAATGCTCAAAATAACCATGATACCTAATATTTACAATTTCATATTGTGTAAAACTTTTTAATAAAACTGTCTTATCTCATTTCTAAACACACATTTGTCTCAACGTCCGCGTTACATAACGAAGGGCATTATAAATGCAAAAACGACTAGACTGGGCATCGAATCGATCACGGCGTTCCGTTATTGGGAAACTTCTCCACAACACGCGCCTTGATTAAAAGTATGCAAATTTTATTACTCGGAGTGGGGAGGGTCACCTCTAAGAGGAGGAGAGAGGATCACTCGCATGACTATCATTTTACATGTCTTGAGGAAGCTTCCATAACAATTTGATGTGTTTGGATTTGTTAATCATACATTCCATGTGTGTAATAGTTTGCGTCCTGACTTCATATAAGATTGAGATAATGAGAAGACACTACATTATATAAATACGCATAGAAGCTGCCCATTACCGAATACAACATAGGTACCTAGGTACTCCTTGTTTATATTAATCGGCAGGAGCGGTTGATCGTCGTGTATATCTAATAAATAATTCGCAGCAACGTGCAGCAGCGGGGTTTTGTTTGTGTCAAATTGTAATTTATTGGTTGCCCGGATCGACTTGGATATTACACCAGGAGGTCCGCCCTACCCCCCCTCCCCCTCCCCGCCTACCTCAACACCCTCCCGTCTTCCGTTCGATGAAAATTTTATATCACCGTGTCGTCGTTACGTTACGTCATCCCGTTTTTTCTTGTCCATGACCAGCTAAAGCGATCTTTTGATTAAATTAAGGGGATCAACAGGGAATTTTTACACTGATGGATAGGTTGACACAGCGTTTCAAAGAACATTGCCGGAATTTATATAATATGCCGGGTATAAGTGATTGAGCGTAAATTTGTCTTTTGTATAATTTATACAGTTAATAAACATTAGCCGAGACCTCCTCCGATCGAATCGATCAGGATATCGCCTCTATTTTACATTTATTATAAAAGGGGATAGTTTATTTAGGTCCAATACGTAGGTAGTTACAAATATAACTTATTTACAGAGGGTCGAATTCAGGGCCATTTATTTTTACAGGAATACATTGGTTATTCTTTAAAAAGCATTTTACCGTACGAGTTCTCGTTGAAGATGAACTACATCATTAAAATATCGTAAGTAATTTAATATTGCAGAACAGAATCAAACTGAAGAATTAATTATTCAATGAACGTCTTATTGCAAATAAGAAAAAAAAAACTATTCTCACGCAGATTCGGAGTAAACCCTTTTTATTACATGCACATCTAAGTTATTCTATGTGCGTCAACTTTTCGGCTATTTTACTTTGTAAAAAAATCAATTTATGTTTTAAAACAGGGTTCGAAGTGATAATTATCTTGTTAATAACAAAGAGCATTATCAATGTCACTTCACGTGTATCCGAACGCAATTTGTAGTTTCAGCGCGTATCCTAACGGGTTAAGTGTAGACTAAAAAAAACGGTCACAAACAATTTTTTTATACCGTTGTGTTTAGAGTTGATTGATATTATTTCACTATCTAGGATCCGAGTGATGTTACGAAAATTCCGAAAAATAGAGACCCTGTTTGGACTGAATGCGTTAAAACAAAAAAAGGAGTTTGAGCCAAAAATTTAAGAGATCTTATTTGAATCAGTATGGATGGAATTATACAATAATTATAATCATAATAATTATCTTGAAAATTTTGAACCCTGCTTTAATGATTAATGTCGGCTTCCGAGTTTGTTTAAACTTGCTTCCGTATGGGCGCATCATGCCTGAAATAAATGAATTGTATTTTTATTTATTTATTTTTTTTAAAACATAAAGACTCAGGGGCAGTATCAAAATTTTAATATTAGGTATAAAAAAATCAAAATGTAAAGCAAACAGTAGCAAACTTCAATCTGATAAACTACCATGAATATGATGTGTGCAAACATAGTCCATCGATTACAATAACAGGATGACTGTCCCATTGATAGCCAAATATTTGTCGGGGTCACGACCCGCCACCCTGTCACCCTGCCACCCTACCCTTAAGTAAAAATAGATTCGCCCCAACTAATCATTGCAAAATTTTGACGCACCGTTACAATGCTCTATTGTGTTGTGAAAAAGGGACAGTTTCAACTATTGTCGAACGGGCATTAACGTTAATGTGTGGATTTAATTGAAACAAAAGTTTTTATTTATTAGTTTTGGAACGCGTAGTCGTCGACTGACAAGATTTTTAATTTATTCGCAATTTATGAATTGAGTTATCAATTTTTTAATTGAAATATGTATATGGATAATAAACAACTTCAACTTTAATTACTTCCATTATTTTTGTCCTTTTGCCTAATAGAGTAGCCCAGGAAAAAAGGTTTCCAATAGGCTGGTTTTTTAAATATTTACTTATCTATCAAAATAAAATTCAGCAAAATTTTAATACATTTATCAGACAGTACCTACTTTCAAGTTGCCCAAACAGGGTCCGAGCTACCAGTGGTCTGGGCTCTTGAGAGAGGAACCTCCTAACAATACGTGCCTTGTCTAGAAGTACAGCTTTCTGAATCAGCTGCCAAGAGAGAGCCTCCTTAGATATTGGTCGAGGCTATTGGCAATTAAGCCGTTGGCCGACACGACTATCGGCATAATAACTGCTGTACTCACATCCCATATGTCGACAACCTCGCGAGCCTGGAGTATCTAGATATTTGAATTGTTTATCTTTCTCTGCTTTCACGAGGTTCTCGTCTTGACATCGCCAACGCTTTCAACACTGTACCCTGGAGCTGCATCAGGGAGGCACTCCGTTATCACCGGGTGCCGACCTACCTTCGTCGTGTGGTCGGGGACCTGACGCATAGGGCCGTCATCTACCCCGGTCGCAGCACAGAATGGAGCTGGCGAGAGATGTCGTGCGGTGTTCCACAGGGATCGGTTCGTGGGCCACTCTTGTGAAACATCGGTTACGACTGGGTGCTGCACGCCGACCTCCCTTAGCGGCGTCAGCGTAGTTTTCTACGCTAACAACACGCTGGTGCTGGCACAAGGGGGGTCGCACGAGGCGGCCGTCGAAATCATGACACGCGGGGTTGCGATAGTCGTGGAGATCTGCTCTGCTTGAGCGGAACACCGCCGTGTCCTCGTAACGGCGATCGGTGGCGGCGACCTTTCGCGTCCGGCCTTGGTTCAATCTATGGTCCGGAGCGAGCATAGGTTGAACGTTAGCATAGCAGTCATGCTAGCGAAGGAGGTGGCGGAACGTGAGAGGGAGAGAACCTTATGTCCCAGCCACCGCGGGAGACGTCCCGGGCGTCGGGGCCACATGGTGGCTCCCGGCCAACCGTAGGCGAGGGCTTGTTTGAAAGAGATACCGCGGCCCTGAAACACAAAGGGCTAAGAAGGTACATGGATGGGTTTTAGTCAGTACAAGTCTGACACTCCCTTCCGCTCCGTCAGAGCAGGAGGGGTCATTTGATGATTTCCTATCCGAAAAAAAAGAAGGCTATTGGCTATTAAGCCATTGGGCAATACGACTATCGGCACAATGACTGCTGTACTCACGTCCCACTTGTCGAGAACCTCGCGGGCCTTCTCGAGGTTCTCATCCTGCGGAACCACTATATCAACAATCATTGTGCGACACTCCAATAACCACAATGTCAGGCTTACCGGCAACAATAGTCCTGTCAGTGATGACAGGTCGATCCCAATACAACTTGATATTAACATAATCGAGAACTGGGTCGGGCGCATACTTATAGCATGGCACTTCTTCTCTTACCACAAGGTTGTACTTCAAAGCAAGTTACTGGTGGATAATCCTGGCAACGAGTTTGTGTCTATGCAAGTACTCTCCGTCAGCCCGACCCATACATACACACCGAGAAATAATGTATCGGATCGATTCTCTCTGACAGTGGCATGCCCGACATACGTCAACCGTGCCATCCTTCACAATGTGTTTCCGGTAGTAATTCGTCATCATAACTTCGTCCAATAATGCACAGACAAAACTTTCGGTTCCTCCGAAGAGGTCACCAAAGGCAGTATACGGACCAAAGACATTCAATTATTTACGAGCGATACACGGGACAAGTCAAAGAAAATCATAATCCAAAACTTGTTACTACTTAGTAACAAATCGTTCTGTCTAGTGTCATATGCCCGCTTGTTAGGTAGCATTCGTGTGTCAAAATCGAAAATGTTAGGGATCAAAATTTTTGTGTGAAAATATTCCTAATGTCCGCTCTATAAGTATTTTAAATCTCTTTGATACGGACGCTAAAAAGTCTACATCGGACCTTAATATTCATATCAGTGTGTTTAAAAAAAAATGCAGTAACTCCAGGAGTATGTAGTGGAGAGGATCTTAGGATATTTGGGTGGAGCAGTTGAATGGTCTTCTGCCTACGGTGCTTTATTTAAATTAATGAACCCAAAGGATTTCGCCAAAAGGTCGTATAAGTTATCATGAACCTAGAGCTAGTTTCGCTGATGTATCTCACAAATACCATACATACATAGTACGTCTTGGACCCAAGGAGAAGTTACTCGAGAGTCTCGTAGTCGTTAAGCTACGAGAGGAATTTGTCGACTTAAGCTAATTTTACTTTAACTCGTCCAACAACTTATAATAGAGTAACTTTCAGATTAATCTATTTTTCATCTGAGATACTGTACACCATTTTGGATAAGTAAGGCACAAGTTATTTACTTCGTTAAATAAATTACCATTATGTGTCGGTGAATGAAACAGGAAGTTGGTTGCAGGAGCGTCCGCGCACAAGTAGTTGCCATGTCGCAGTTCAACAGTAGGTAGCTACTTTTTTATCCGAGTGACCCGCGGGCCGCTACTCCCGCTGATAAGCAGTAAATTGCTTTTCTTTCCATTTCTTAAATAACCGGCCCACCCCCTCGCCTGGCCGGCACTAGCACCCCTGCTAAAAGATACGCTCGCATCTCGCAATATTCTTTTACAACTCCTAAGAAAAGTTTAATTACAAACCTGCTTAAAAACGGCGAAGTCGCGTTATGTTCTAATTATTGTACCAACAATAAAAATACGCAAACGAGTGTATTATACAATTAGACACTTCTCCCCGATCGTTAAAAGGGAAATTTAAATGGAATTTTTATGTCCAGCAATTAAGGATAACGTCGGCGTACTAGACATTTTTGTAATTACAAAAATAAGATTCTTGAAATGTAGCGTGAAAAAGAATTAGGGCGAAGTTCGCGGAAAATACTTTGGACGCTACAAGTTGACAGATGGGATAAGTGAGAAATGTTAAAAACTTGTTTGCTATTTAAATGAATGTCGCAGGGCTATTTGAAACAAGATTATCCTTGTCTACTTGACGCTATGTACAGGTATTTTGTTAAAGTACCTGAAATATTTCATCAATAACAAAATAGCACAGTTATAAACGTTGTTAACCGAATCCAGTGATATAAAATCGCACTGTGGACGTTGCATAAAAAATGTGTACTTAGGTATTAGGTCGAGACTCGGGACTCGGGGCATGTGGAGCGTCGGTGTTGGTGTGTACATGAAGATGGAGAACGGTTAAGAAGCCCGAGGGAGTGTCGGATTTATCGCCGCAGCGGGCTGACGAGCGCCCGCGCCTCGCCGCGCCGCGCCGCTCCGCCCGCTCTCCCGCTCGCGCGCTGATTTATACCGCGCAATCTCGCAAAACTTACTTCACATTTAAATTTTCAAACTGTCTAAGCTGCTCTTAACGTCGACCATATTATCTCATTCGATCGCCTATAAATTTTATGAGCTGACTCGCCTTTGTCGCATTTTAGCTTTGACTTGAATTAATAGTCTGAAGGGACCGTATGCTCTTTGTTTTTATAGCTTCGCTTCAATTCAACTCAAAAATATATGACCGATCAATAAAACTGTACCGCCACTGACCTCTGAGAGGTCGACATCGTACAAATCATTCAGTGAAGCAAGCCTACTTGTTACTTATAACTGTTTCGCGTGCCAGTATTAAGTAACTGTTATTGTGCTGGGATTTACGAAATGAACAAATCTTGGCGCCTGTTATGAATATCTAATATAAATTTGTAATTCTCTGAGTGTGACACCGATGTTTGTTGCCACAGCCGTCTCGAGCAAACACTCGGTCCTGTACCACGACACTGTACCCCCGTACCCTCGCGAGTGTGCGACAAGTTTTCGTCTAACCAGTTCAAATTCCTGACGATAACACCCCTTTGATTAAATCTCGTGGACAATCTTGGTACGGAGTCCATCGGCGCAACCCCTCTCATAATTTAGTTTGAAACTTTTTAATTAGCTTTATATTTGTGTTTGCAGATTGAGACTTCGTCTCTCAGTTAGTCATTCGGGTGAGTGCGGTTTAGAAGTTACATTACTTATTAATAATACTGTCAAAGATGTATTTGCTTGATGTTATGTTCTTTAACCACGGTTTTATTTAATAATGCTTTGACTTTAGGTTCAAATGTTCGGTTGTGAAGCCAGCGTTCTAGATCCTTATGCCTACTAACTGGTTGTCCAAGTTAACTAGACGCAAGAGCTGAATTGCTGTCATCCGCAAACACTCGAAGAAATGAAAGGTAGATACTACGAGCGAGCGGACGTCCAGCATTCTACCCAGTTGTCCAACTGTTTGAGCCGGATAGTAAATCTTTCACGTATATTTCGGATGATCGGTTCATAGAAACTATCGTCGTTTGCTGTTTATGAAGTCTCTTTGCAATTTGAAAGTTAGAGAAACTTTGATTTCGATATGCATATAAACAGTTTCATAAACTTTAGTTACCTCGATAATTCAATTATAATCGTCAATTCGGGCCTTAAATACTGTCACATTAATTAATTATATCTGTTTCGTTAAAAAATAATCTCAACTCAGCATTGTGACGTAATAATATGCAAAAGGCTGTGTGACATTTGTATGTGGAGCGGCTGAGTAGTGAGTATCGTGTGTGGTTACCGTTGTCGGCGAGTGCATGACTTGAATCCGATGAGACCAAACTACATTTTATCCGTCCACAAACATACCTGGCCTCTCGTCTTGTTACTTGCCGTAAATGTGATTTACGACGTTCAACACAAATATTGGAATACGTCTTGTTGGTTTGTACCGCACTAATTAGATAGGCCTGGACTATATTCAAACTGAATATTAATGAATCAATACCAATTAGACGTTGTTGGTGAACTCAAATATTCAGAGACACCTAAATACATTAATCAATGGAATCTTTGTCTAGAATCTTGAATTCTTGTTGGTTACAAATTATTTAGAAAATAGATTTTGGTTAGTTATTCTGCGAGAGCCTGTGTCGATGTCTTCACCGAAGAAAGTGTCAAAGCGAGCAAATTAGAAAATATTTCTAACCCAAGCGATCCTTGAGGATGAGGATGACCATTAGGTATATCTTTGTTTAGAAATTCTAAAAAAAAACTCAAATTTACAAATAATGATGTCATGCAATCCAAAAAAAAATAGTTTAATAGTTATTTATAAGCATCTCAACTATGTTTTAACTGTTTTTTGTTAGATGTAGAAGATTAATAAATAATCAGTGAAATTAAGCATTTTATAAAGGAAAATTGCGTGATATGAAAATATTTTGTCTTTACAATTATATTTATATCGGATAAGCAACATCCATAGAAGGTATGAAGTAGGACGACCAAGGGAACGAAGGATGGATGCGATCAGTTTTTTATTCTGGGCCATACCTGGGAACCATCTACGAGAAGTTACGGAGATATTCGCGGTCAAAGTTATAATTTTTCACAAGTCTTTTTTAAATAGAAGTTTTTAATGTTATAACTTTACTTTAAATACCTCCATGGTCACTTGACTTTTCACACAATGTTTTGAGTGCATTACATTGGGAACTACCTTATATCGTGAGTTTCGTGATATATCAATCATTTTTGCGTAAAGTTACTTAATTTGATGAACAGAATGCTTGGTTGTCGGCTTCGAGAACGGTCCGTTTACACCTTACATAGACACAAGCTTGTTGCTCGAGAAGCATAGCTACGAAGACTCGGTTGCTTGTTTGAGTATTGTTTAAAAAAAAAAAACATTTTAACATACCCAGATATGCAAAACAGATTGTCATCAACTTCAAATGAGATTTAGGAGGCGTGGTTCTTCCAGGTCTTATTAGTAAAATTTGATTGGAAAACACTTTTCCAATCAAATATTCAATTTTAATAAAATTCAATTTTAATATTTGAATGTTGGTACAAAATATTCTGAGCACCGGGCACATGTCCATGATCTATTTGACTCACTAAGGGTGCAAGGGTGCAGGGGTATCATTGCGGCGTCATTTCATGCACGGCTGGCCGTGTTTGTAGAACGCACGACGCATCTACTGCTACACTGATTTCTCTCTATGAGCTACCCTTTGCTGTACAAAATACATACAAATAAAGTGATGATGATGGTGACATGTACAGATATGAACTAACTACACATACACACGTATTTAACCGCTATCGTTAAGGTTTAACTTAAATTAATTCATGACCAGAACTTTTATCATGAAATTCAAATTTAAAAAATGTACATATTTTCCTATTACCTAAATTTTTTGTAATTTCGGTCCCGCAGATTTCTTAATTATTATGAGGAGCTCGTGGCTAAATAATAACAGCTGCTCGGGTCGATCTTGAGGTTAAGCCATGCGTGTCTAGGTTGGTCTGTGGATGGGTGACCACCCATACCGAGTTTCCTCCGTGCCTAGGTAAGCACACTAACCCGTTGGTCCCGGGTGTCATTTGTACATCTTTGATAGTCGTTAGGAAGTCAGTGGCCCAAAAAGTCTGACAACCAGTCTTACCAAGGGGTATTGTATTACCCAGAACTAACTGGGTTGTGGAGGTCAGATAGGCAGTCGCTCCATGTAAAATACTGGAATTCAGCTGCATCTGGTTTGACTGGAAGCCGACCCCAATATAGTTGGGAAAAGGCTAGGCAGATGAGTTTTCATAATTATTATAAATTCCGTTTCAGGAAGAAACTCCATCAATCAGAAACTGGGGAGGGAACAGTATAGTTATTCTTCTTGTTATATTGGTTACCGCGCTTTTGTTGAAATTCTGATGGTAGCGATGTCGATTGCAGTATCAGCGGCCGCCAGCGCCTACTCATGCTCTTGCAGCAAAGTCTCAGCTTCGCGACTTTATGATGTTTCTTGATTGTTTGATAGGTATGAATCGAAAACCCTATGAAGTGAAATTCTAAGGTCTATTAGACATAAGCATAATCAGCCTATAATGTTCTCATTGCTGGAACACACGGCCTCCTCTCTATGAGAGGGAATGGGCAATAATTCACCACGCGCGCCCAGTGCGGGTTGGTAGATGTCACATCATCACTTGTCTTCGATTTTCTGGTTCTAGGACATGCCGGTTTCATCACGATGTTTTCCTTCATCGTTTTTGAGAGTAGTGGTGCTGATAATAAATTACACAGAGAGAGAGATTATCGTTGTAATAGACCTTAAACTTCACATGTTCGGTTTTGAAGAAATGAATGAATTTTGAATGAATGAATATACGAGATTATAATAAATGTACAACAATGAAGTTTAAAATTAGTTTGTGTATTTTACGTTACTATATTTATATTATTAAATATATACTTACATATATATCTAATTTCCAAAGATTTCCCAATTGTCATGAAGTACTTCACAAGTTATCAGTTGCTTTAACTACACCAAGTAGTCGTTTGGAACAAGATCAAAAGGTACGACATTCTTCAAGATCAGTGACACGTTCAAGCGTGTCATCCCAAATGAAGCATAAACCTGAATCTTTTTTTCAGGTTTTAAGTACATTATACCTACATAAATAACAATTTACAGTACGAACAATTAAGCATTCCCTGACTAAGTATTGGATGAAATTAATCGAAGTTCGGATTACGGCCACCGGGGCCTTAATCTGCTCAGACGGTATCAGGGCGCGGACTTGTTATCTGTTTAATGTCTGGTAAACAACGGGATCAAGGGATAAGGAACGTCCTTTCATACGGTACTGGCCCTCTGGCGTCTGGATTAGTGCGCCTTCCACTGACGAAGATTGCCGCTCACGTATTACATTTTACGCGAATGTGACTCTGTATGTCTCTGTGTGAGATCAACATGTTCGCTATAGAAATGCAAGAATTCTGTTTCAGTTACACAATACTTCGAGAACGAAGGCAAGACGTTCGGTAGCCTACCCTCTGAACTCCGAAATCACGTTCGTATCGAAGTGCTGTTAGGTCTGCCTAAACAATTAGAGAGTGGGGCTCAACAGGCTTCGGTGCGTAATCGGGCCGTACCCTAACAGTTGGTGAACTCGTAATTGTCCACCGGATGAGGCAGCGTCTCAATCGGTGTCGACTTAAGACTCCATGCAAATTCAATTTCGTGCCCAAGCCAACCTACACGTAAGGCCAACCGAACATATTATTGCTGGATTTATCTTTATTGCAGCCGTAGAACACTCCAACTAACTTCGACTGTCGAACTTGCGCCATTAGTGAAGACACCGAGATACAGGATTGTTTTGGTAGGGGCGGAGTTGTAAGTCTTATTGCTTTTAGTGCTAGCGTAGGGCCGGATTGTTTAATCTAAGGTGTTGGTTCGGGGTTGGATCTAGGATGGGTTAGTGTATTTTTTAAGGATAAACTTCTGACGTATCTAAATCTAGATATGGAAAGTAGGAACTTACATAGACCTTATCTAGAAAGTACAGCGCAGATTAAAAAAAAATATCTTTACATAATTAACATAAAATACAAGATGTCGCGGTACCTGCTTTCCCCGTCCCATCTCTGCCTTTGAGTGCGTGTACTTCATCGGGTTTTATCCGAAATCGTCCGTATTATTAATATTGTACAAAAAGACAGGATGTTTACAGTGTTATTGTCAACTGAGATTCAATTTAAAATAAAATAGAGCGACAAAAAGGTTGAGCGAGTGCGTCGAGTACCTCACTGTTATGACATAATACGCGCAATACCAAACCATAATACGGGAGACGCATAAAAAGACATCGCTGCCGGCCTCGACAAAAGTAGACGTCACGAGCTAATCCACCCGTAAAATGTCCCAAATCGGTACAAAAAGCGGCCGACAAAAGTGTTGTTGTATAAACGTAAAATGAAATTTAATAAACATCGAACAATGGGACCGGTTGTAGATATTTTGTGGAGATAGTGAATGGGAGATAAGCTGGCAAAAGGTTTGCAGGCAGCGCGTATGTTTGATGTCGCCTCTCGTCGCCGGAGCGTGAACGGTTTAAGAGCAAAATTGCACGAACGTTAGTGGCATCTGTTAACTGAGCACTCCACACAAATAGATACTTTTAATTTTGCAGATGGAATGTCATTGAGCGACTGCTATTCAATCAAAAATGTATTCAATGAGCACCCACTGTCCTAGATGGAAATATTCCAATTGCCTATGCAATCAAAACAAAAATTGAAATATAAACAATCAAGTATCATTAAATTTAATTATTTTCAGTCTATTAGTATTTACTGCCTAACTAACTCATTAGTACGACGTTTTGACAAAGCAAGGTACGATATACAAAATTCGTAATAATTTATATTTGCAGAATATTTTTTTGGTTTGTAATTGTGATGACGGACAGCTTTCTTCAACCTACTGCTGAGTAAAAGTGTCTAACTGTTTGTGCTACGCTTCCCTGGTAACAACTGAACATAATTTGCCTGAAAGTAAGGGTAGGTGGTGAGTGCCAATGATAAAGGCGCTGAACCAGATAAACTAGTTCAGATAATTTTATATCGCGTATAATTCGCCGTGTAGTGGGCAGAAGCGTTATCATACACCCACAGATATTATCCATTGACCGTATTGGGTCCGATATGATAATTTTATTGATAGTAGTTTATCAAGACTTAGTTCCACCTTCAATTGGCAATTTTCTAAGTGTGGCTTGTAAAGATTTACTTCGTGTGCTAAGCTATCGCCTATTTATGTACTTTTCTAATAATAAATAAAGTTGTTTTCTTTAAATGCACGACATGCCAGATTGCCAATATTTTAATTGTAACTGCCTAATACACACAAAAAAAAGAATGACTACTCGCTGAACTCTTGAAAATATGAGTCAAAAAACAGCAATTTTATTGAATTACGTGTTCAAGGAGAAATTTAACGGATAGGTAGGTAGCTATAATGATAGCTGTAATCATTCTCTTTAGCAAATAAAATAATTAATTTCGTTCAAATCGCGCAATCATCCCAGAAGTGTATTAGGAGATAAGTATCAAACGTTTCTATTTAACTTCTCTCCCGGGCGGAAATTCCCCGAGCGCCATATTGAAATGTTTATAATTAAATTACATAAAGACGAAGAAAATTAATTTCACAGTGCGAAGTGGCGAGCGCGCCGCGCCTCGCTCGCACAAAAGCGGAAGCTGGGCTCAAAGGAGCCTGGCAGCCTCCGCTCGCGAATTTAATTTTCTAGATGTTTTTGGAAATTGCCGAGGAGTTGAATAATCACGTTATAACTTAACGGTATTAAATTTTATACGTTAAAGTGTTAATATTTCATTTTCAAGTTTAATTTAATTAATTCCAAAGTTAGGATTCTGTTGGAATGGCGGCAGCGTGGATGGCTTTCGGTGATATTTCTGAAGATATTTATTAATGCTGTTGAAGTCGTTGCTACAACATTAACTTGTGGTATCTACTGCTCTCATAAATTAACTATAATTGATTTCTGAATCCAACAATTGATGGGTAATTCTCTTAAACACCACCTGTAAGTCACGCTTCGATAAATAAAAATTCCAGTTAAAATTACAGATTTATTTTACCAAGTCACTCCCATTAGGTCAACTCTTACCCGAATTAGACTTTATAACATCTTCACTCCAAACCATTTGAAAATAGAGCGTTACTAAAGTTTTAATAAAAGATACTCCAGTCCTAAACCAAACACAAAATATCTCAAGACCCATCCCAGCAGTGTGCACACTGTGTAGCGACTTCCGTGAGCTAGCAGTAGAGGCGCCTCGCGACGAAACAAATTGATGTACCTAAATAATTATTAATGCCTCACGAAATTTAATTGGAAAAGTTGAATTTGTATCGCGCTCACGGCGTAGGTGAGCGATTTGAGTCGCGACGCGCCTGCGACTGTTTACGAGATAATTAATCTCAAAGTATTTACTGCTTTAATCGAGGCACTCGCGCCTGATGGGGAGCGAATAACTCGCGTATGTAATAACGTTGCCTCCTATGTCGATACGTCTATCTACATTGTTACATTGTGTATCTAGTGGTTTTCAGTTAGTATTTAATGTGTGTTTTTCTCGGTTTTTCTGTCCCTAGCCTTGTAGGCTAGGTTTACGTTCTCTGCAAACCTACATAGATAAAAACCATCAGAGTAATTCGGTCTCAATTTACCTAATAAATAATATTTGTGTTCGTCTCCGAGCTCTAAGTACCTAAACACCTATAGTAAACTACCCACTTTTCTCGATGACTACGAAAGTGCAATAGAAAACGCGCTTTGCATAAAAAAGTTGTAAAAAGATTGATAGGTATTTCTTATTGCTAGTCAAACACACAACATACTACTAATATGTGAAATTAATATAACTACGGACATACCTAAATCATCATAAAATATACCAATCCGAAACTATAATTAAAAACGCGAGAACTCACCAAAAACACAACTACGTTTAACTTTCAGCAAATTCATTAATCTATTCGACAACAGGTGGCGCTAGGAGTATGATCTACGGCGGATTGCTACGAAGTTCGAGTTCTCCGATTTGCCGTAGCGCAGTGGCGCCACTCTCCAACTAACTTTTCTGTCAAGAATAATTAATTATTTAAAGGCATGCTTAGATCATATTCATAGAATTGTTTTGATAAAAAATAAATAATTGAGTAAATAAAGTGAGATATGAATAACATGAGTTAAATTGAGAAATTAGTGTTGTGTAGCAGTGGTACGAGTATCACGATCTGGCGTTGTACTGGCACTCGACAGGTTTTGTTTGGCATGGCACAGCGCATGGGCCGTTTAAGCTAATTAACAATAGATCGAAACCGACTGCAGCAACAATGAAAAACGAAGAATAAATGTCAATTTCACAAACGACGAGGAGGGTTCGGCTTTAAATCGAATTCCGTTTAATAATAGTACTGCGTTAGAGTTGAATGCACTCTTGATAGTGCGATAGTTTATTGTATTTTAAACGTTTGTGATATTAGAATTTTTTGATCATATAATGAACAATTTTATGGTTATGGGTGATCGGGCAAAAGTGGTCTACGGAACGGTAGAAATGTGGGTATTAGGTAGATAGCTGGTGGTTTCTTATAGTACGAGGAATGAAGATATTTTTTTGTTACCTTTTACGTTATCAATCGGCTTATTTCTTTGCGAAAATAGAGATAAACTTTTAGTTTAAGGTAGAAAAGTATGAAAATTTAAGAAAATAAAAGATTCCATAAAAAATTGACTTTCACCGTTTTCAGAACAAAAAGTATTTCTAATCAATCATATTTTTTACTAATTATGTAGGTTAACGTTGTACATGTAACCTAATTAGATCAAGGTTACTTTTAATTAAAAACATTAAATCAGCATATGATTTCTTTTGTATTCAGGTTAGCAGGTATAAAGAGGTGCGAACTTTATCTTGCTCCCTTTGAACCGTACCTACTTGAAATTAGATTTACTAATGAATGGATGTAAAAAAACAAGTATCTACACGTATAGGTTGATGGTTCTCGAATTATAAATACATTATTGACTGACAGACAGAGAAACGTTGTGTTTTATTATAAATGCCTATCTAAGGCATTAGGGTATGGGCTGTGGGACTGTTCGAAAGAGATACCGCGGCCCTGGAACACAAAGGGCAAAGAAGGACCATGGATGGTTTTAGTCAGTAAAAGTCTGACACTCCCTCCCGCTCCGGAGTTATTTGATGATTTCCCATCCCAAAAAAAGGCATTAGGGTATTATTTATAATTATACAGTAAGCAGTAACTAATAGGATGCTGTAGTCACAATAAGAAATCTTTAAACGGGACAATTTAATTAAAGTTCCGAATCCTTATAACGAGAAAATTTCGCAGAGAATCGGACGGCATTTTAAAAAGCTTGCCACCTCAAAATAAACCATGGGCTATTTAGTGTCGGAATAGAATCGGATGAGGCCCCTTGACCGTGGAGTCCGATAAGGATCTACTCAGTGAATTCGTTCATTTAAAGCATAAATGAGTCGGAATTGGTGAAAAGTCTCGTTGAGAAAGCGAGTGCTGGGTTACTCGTACGACTTTTTAGGTTTTTATTATACGTTTAATGGAACAAATAGACTCATGCATTTGGTTACGATAGGTAGTTTATTTATGCTAAGTTTGTAATGTATAGCATAATCAGCTAACAATATTCCCAATGCTGGGACAAAAGACTTCGATGGACATTGTCAGCTATTTTGTATTTTGATACAATATTAAATTGTTTTTTTTTTAAATTAATATAAAGTTATACTATGATTTAAAATATGCTTGGTGTCAGGCAGGAAGATGCTGAAACCAAAATCAAAAGGTGGTGGTGGTGGGACATATTTATGACTTTGGTAAGCTGGCGAAGAATTTCCAATATGTATTTCATAATTTACGAAAACAAAAAATTAAAAATGTCAGTGCAAACGTCATAATATTTATGTTTTAAAACCCTATCGAAACCTTTGTGAATTTGTCAGTTAGATTTTATCCACCTATCTCCATTCCTTTTTCCTCACCTGTTTACAGGCATACATAGTGCGAGCAAGTAAGGCTTTCAATATTCCTATCGAAACCTTTATGAATTTGTGAACTACCTAGTATTAAGATAATATGTATAATAATATGAATGTTGATTTATATCATTTCCAATTAAATGTATTAATGAATACTCTAGCTCACTGCAAAAAGCAAGAGCCACTAATTAAGCAGGTACAATGAGTAATAAAACTTTAGTGCTTATCAAGTTTTGCGAAACTGAACATAATTAAAGTGGACAGATGTATGTAAAGCGTTGTGAAGCAGCTGAAACATGTAAAGTAACATTAAAGTTAACACGGGCTAGTACGAGGAGAATAATTGCCGGCCGGGGCCCCGTGCTCGCACCAATGATTCGAGTATGAGGAACCGTGCCTCCCCGGCTGACCACTGCCACCCCGTTGCCAGGCAACCACCCGCCACCTAATCATCATAAACAGATCAACCGGCCATCTTTGACGAAGCTTAGCAATATGATTTTTTGAGATCTTTGTTCTAAAACGTGGATATGTGTAAAGTACAACAATGGTTGTATGAATGATTTTTTTATTTTTGACAGAAACTTTTTGACGTTAATTATAAGAAAAAAAAAATCCAGACATTTTGACATTAATTGTAGGTGGTGCACTTTTGTATGAAAAATCTTTTTTTTTTAATAAACGACTAAAGTTTAAAGCGTTGGTTTCAGAATCATGTTGGTCCTGAACCGTTGGTAAAAGTTTGTGTCACGATGTTGCTTCCACCATACATATTATCACAAGTTCAGAAATTCCTACTTTTCACAAGATTGAATGTCTCCATAACTACTTGGTGAATTAAATACAGCTTGGGCCAGCTTGGGGCATGATATCCTTATACAAACTATGTTTCACTTTAAATGTTAGTGATGCGAGAGGTGCACTTTATAGAATCTCAAACAATTTAAATAAGTAATAATGCCTAAGTACTCAGGAATTTGTTTTGTTGTTAGTACTGAGACCATGCTAAGACAAACTTAAATATTCTCTTCTCTTCAGCCTAAGTCAACGACATTTATAACGTAATGTAATCCTTTCAGTTGATCGTTTAACCCCCCATTTAAAGTTTAAGCCGTCTGAATATTTTACAAATTTCAAAGAGATGTCAATCGAGTGTTTTATTTTGCATAGGGTTAAGCGCAAAGTCGCAGGGGTGCGCGTCGCGAGTACATTTCGATGTATGTCGTTTGTTTGTCTCGCGTCGCTGTCGCCCGCACCGCAGCCCTTGCACACAAATATTGCACTTATTGTTGACAGAATATCAAATTACTTTTTGATTTTGTACAGCACTCAATATGAGTGGTGTTTGAAAATCTTCATACATTAAACTCTGGTAAAGTCTTTTCTTACATCGATTAAGTCGGTGCATTTTTCTGTTAGAAAGTGATATCCTACCAGCTGTCAATATCACCATGATTGGATCCGGTTTTCAACGGAGTGCTATTGAAGGTTAGCAAATACATTATCTCCATTTAAAAGAAAAAGTGGTTGACGTTCTTACTATGAATTTTAATCCATTGATATCGAGCATGTTTCAAAGAGTAACCACCATGTCACAGAATGGTTTAAAAGCGGTAATGGATGCATGTCTTGTCGGCCATTGTCTTAGCTAGGGTAATCGCTTCCGTGAGAGTAGCGGCGGCGCGGGCGGCGGTGCTGCGGCGGCCACCGATCGGCCGATCCGACAGTTTCAATTTGTATGCCGACCACCACCGGGCCGCGTCGCCCACCCCGCACGTTCTCACGCCACTTCTTCATTTAAACTAATTATTATTTTAGTTTTTAACAAGTGACACATGTTCCGCTGCTAACAATTTATTGTAAATCGTCCGCCGTGACTTTAATACAAAGAGATTTAATCATGGGAGCTGTAATGTAATTGATATTTAATTAATGTATTAATATGAATGTAACAGGTTTGACACTTTCTTGTGAAGGTGCCATGATTACAGCAATTTGTGCAGCTTTTTTTAAAAAAGTTCTTAAGCTAAAGGCGGTTGTTCCTCGAAGCGGTATTAAAAAGCAAAGTGGTTGGGTTTATCGTATAAGGTGAAGCCATTACAGCCCATTATCATCTATTCAAGGGAAGTTTTCACGTTCAGTGTATTTTGTGCTTCATCTGTGCTTAGTCCTGACTTGTCGTGAAGTTGAAACAAGAGCGGCTGCCTTTTGAATGCGACCGAAAAAATGTATAAAGCGAGTAAAGTCAGAAGATGAATGAACAAAAATTGCGCATAGCGGGTGAGAGACGCGCGCCACAGCCGCCACACGGGCACGCTTCACCACCTACCTATTCAGGATGTGTCGGTTATGGTATCGATCTAATGATCCTATCCCGATTTGGCGGTACTTCGAAATACGACTTTTTGTCGTTTTTCTTGCATCCGATGTGGCTGTCCGCAAACGGGACGTCATATAACGGCGATAACAGGTATTCAATGTTAAAATCATATTCATTTTCTATTTTTATAGGATGATGTTTGTGAGTCTGATAGATACGTTAGCAGTTATAATGAGTTTTAGCTATTTAGTTATGGTGTCCGTTATACAACCACTTCTTTAATTATTCAACTACATTGCTTGTGCGTACAATAAAATAATAAAGTCTAGTAATATACCTTTTACTTAGCTACTTAAGTAAACCATTTTTTTTTAAACCTTTTTGCCGAATACAGGTCCTTGGGTCACGCCAATTGGTTTTTGCAAAAGCTTTCGACTCCGTATGACATTTTATAAGTTTCGTAATTTGATTAGAAAATTGCTTAATCTCTGCTGAAATAATAAAGAAAGTAAGTACCTGCAAACGACATAATTATTAACCACAATATTTCATAATTATGACCATTTCATAATTATAAAATCAACGTACTCTACTTAAACACAGTCCAGTGCGTTTAAGTAAGTATTAAAATAAACGAGTTGTTTATGCAAGCATTATAAGCGGTACATAAGTGTATATTGCGAGAATCACATTAGAAGCATTAAAATCCTCCTTGCATTCGTTAACTGCGACTGTGTAAGGCAAAATATGTGCACCAACTCGCTTTTGCTATTCGCTCCGTATGATTTTCAGAAATGGCTACGGCTTATAGGCAGTAAGGATACAATATTTTTATGCGGTGCGTTTTTCCTTAGTGGCTGTTTTTACGACCATTACCGTATCTAAAGTAGGAAAATCGCTCGAGATGCTACATTCTAATGATGGCTCGCAAGTGAGCGCGTGCGCCGGTACTCTCCGAGTCGTGGCAGGGTTGTCCAATGTGATTGTCAACGTTACAATTTTATTTTATACCAGTACATTTAAAGGTTGAAGCTGGTCCTAACGGTGAAGTAGATTATTTTTGTTTGTGAATAACATTATAATTGTCAAATGTACCTCAATCACTGAGTAAAGACTTAAGAATAAATTAAAAGAAAATAGACCAGTAAAACGATTGTTCCAATATAAGCTTGTTACTTGTACTATTACTATTAAATATATTTTTATTACTATTTTATATCTATTTGTAGTTTGTAACCAATGTACATAATGATGAATAAAAATGAAAGACGCTGTGTTTAAAATAAAAAAAAAAGATTTTTGTTGATATTTCATGAATACGCATGTACAGCGATTTTTGTAGTATTAAATTTTACCACTGGATGCCTTTATCATCCAGAGTTTATAATTCCAGACAAGCAAATCCACCCCCAATAAAGGGGATAAATATCGGTAAGGCACTAATGACTTACGTTAACCCTAGGCAGCTCGCCACACCTTACAGATATAACACATACTACAAATGACTCTAGGTATCGAGAATGGAGAGGTATAAATCAATATTAATGCAACTATGTTTGTAGTCTCCGTCTTGAGTAACTAAGTTTAAGCACTACTGAAAATTTGTAGAAAATTTAGTTTTACATACGATTTATTAATTTTTGACAAAATATGTGCCCTCGAGATTGCAATTCGGTAATTTGCTGTTTTGTTATATTTTTTTTTTAGATCGTACCGACAGCCGAACAACCAGTTTTACCAAGGGGTATCGTATTACCGAGTACTAACTGGGTTGTCGAGGTCAGATAGGCAGTCGCCCCATGTAAAATACTGGTATTCAGCTGCATCCGTTTAGACTGCAAGCCAACCCCAATATAGTTGGGAAAAGGCTTGGTAGATGATGATGACCGACAGCCGAACAAAAAAAAAACGTTGCCTGAAGGTCTTGTTCGAAGAACATTGGCAGGGACTGAAAGGGTTTCCCGTATGGGGTTAGCCCATCTTTTTTACATATAAAATTCAAAGTCCTGACTGACTGACTGATATATCAACGCCCAAACCGCTAGTCCTAGAGACATGAAATTTGGAGGGTGTTTTCTTCGTAAAGAGTAGGTATCCACTAAGAAAGTGTTTTTCGATATTTCACCTCTAAGAGGTTGAAATGGGGTGTTGAATTTTCGGTGAAACTTTTTATTCTCGGGGTCGATTGACTTGAAAATTTGTGTACGTATTCTTCAGTTAAAATGATGAGAAATATGTATCACACTTTTTCCAAAATTATCCCCCAATATAAAATTGAAAGTCCTAACTGAATGACTGATATATCAACGCAAAGCCTAAACCACTGGTTTTAAAGACATGCTATTTGAAGTATTCTTTGTGAAGATTCCACTAAGAAAGGGTTTTTCGAAATTCCACCCCTAAGAGGGCGTAATAGGGTGTTGAATTTTCTGTGAAACTTAATATTCTAAGGGTCGATTGACTCGAAAATTTGTGTATACACTCTTCAATTAAAATTATGAGACACGTGTAACACAGTTTTTCCAAAATCATTCCCCAATAGAGTCAAATAGGGCTTCGAAACTCACGTAGACGGGCGCATGGCGCACAGTGTTGCGCAGGGCGTGCGGGGCGCGGGAGTATTTACCTGTTAGTAAGTAGGTAGGATTTTTCTGAGGTAGACGTGTCTGTAAATATTTGTGAAAACCCCATTTTCGCGTTGACTCATGATACGCGACATTGATATTAAATATTATGTAAAAGTATTATGTCCACAAATAGATTCCTAATAAATCAATTTATTGTCGTCACCGATATCCAATCTCGAACCAAGGTATCATTAATTCACATATGTAATGTAATTGATATTACTATGGACTAATAATATTTGCAAGTTATAAGTAAGTAGGTAGATTTAAGTTAAATACTTAGACTAACTATTCTTTATATGATTATACATACATTCAGTGAAAAAAGTGTCAGGAATGGATGATTTGTTTATGGTTCCAAATTCAATTTTTTGTCGTTTGATTGGCACAACTGTTTTCCATTTTGGCGCGGAGTTTAAGTTGCATCTGATTTGTAGATTAAATATAGTGCTGATTTTAGTAAGAGCATATCTAGTGTGTATTGCGAATTTCATAATGAAAAAAAAACATCGAACAAAGAGTTTCTCTTAAATTTTGCATCGCCAATGGAATTTTGTGTTCGGAGTCCCTGAAAATGTTACAGAATTGACTTTCACAAAAACATGTGTATGAGTGGTACAAAGCGTTCAAAAGTGGTCGAGGTGTGATGGAAGATTTATCTTGCTCTGGTAGGCCATCAACGTCTTCAACTGAAGTTAACATCGCAAAAGTGAAGGAAATAGTGACTGAAAATCCTCATTCAAGTTTGAGAGAGATAGCCGCTGAAATTTCTGTGTCACGAGTCGATTCGTAACATTTTAAATAATAACTTGGGTATGAAACATTTTGCCGCTCGGCTAATCCCAAAAGACCTGAATTTTCTCCAAAAACGTAATCGCAAAAGAGTCGCTGAGGACATACTAGAACGAGTCAATTCCCACCCAGCATTCATGAAACGCATTATTCGACGAAAAAGGCCAGATTTGTGGAAATCAAATTCTTGGATTTTGCACCACGATAATGCGCCTTCGCACAAGGCCATCATAGTGAACGAATTTTTGACCAATGACTCAACAATTACCATCAAGCAACCCCCTTATTCTCCAGATATGGCTCCAGCCGACTTCTTTCTTTTTCCTAAACTCAAATTACCACTTTGTGGCACCCGTTTTCATTCGGTAGCAGACATATAGGAGAATTCGCGGCGAAATTTGAACTCAATTCCGGAAAAAGCGTTTAAAATGTTTTGATGATTGGATTATTCGTTGGCGTAAGTGTATCGTTTCTGAAGGAGCAAAGTTTGAAGGCAATAAAATAACTTTGAATGAATAACTAACATTTTGTGTATTATTGATCGTTTACCGGTACTTTCTTGACAGAATATTATATCTTACATAAATTATTATAAATGCGAAACTTTGGATGGATGGATGTTTGTTACGCAATCATGTCAGAACGGCTGAACAGATCTGGATGAAACTTGACACAGAGATAGATTATAGTCTGGTATAGCACATCGATTACTTATTATCCCAGAATTAAGATCCTGTGGGCAATTCCCGAACTCCATATGTATATGCTTAAGCATAAGCTAAAATGGTTATAGGTCTAACCAGTTACCCTTTTAACCCGATTAATCGGTCCCTGTTCGCGAGTGGATAGGAGCCCGGACTGATGGTGGGCTGTTCCATCTTGCAGAAGACAATAAGACATATTTGGTGGTGTTGACGAAACTTAATCGATGAGTAACCTACTCGAGATACAGGTTCGAAAGTTTACCAAAAGCAGCTCAATGTTAAGTGATTGGAACACCAACAACCAGAACACAACTCTTTATAAATGTTATGACAGTTGTACGTATTAGGTGTTTCAATTTCTATGCTAAGAGCCGCGCATGTCTGACCAGATGCCCATCCGGTGAAACTTAGTAGAATAGTTAATGTTGTGGGGGAGCAGTTATGCAAGTAGCCTGCTAAGTACAAGTACTTAGCACATTTACCTCAAGAATAAACCAAGATGTGAATTAATTAAAAATTGAAACGCGCTTCGAGGCTGTCAACATCCACACATCACGACCTGCCACTGCCATATTTAAGAAAATAAGTAGACCGACCACTATTCACAGTTTATGATTTGCGTCACTCACTGAGTTTATTAGATTAATCTATAAGGCAGCTGCGACTTGTCAATGTATTTTATTAGGACATGAATCGGCCATGTTCGCATAAATGTAATTATTTACAATCGTGGTTGGATTTTGATATGCGTCTCTAGCCATATTGACAACCAACTTAAGGAATTCCTATGTAAATCAACTCTATGTAGATGTTGATTTCTAAATATTACACATAGATCACTATAATTACAGGGGCAAAAGATTTGCATAAAATATACGACTTATTGCTAAAATAGAATTAGCTGGTGTTGAAAAATCTGAATATAGCAAACTAAAGTAAGTGGAAGCGTTTAGTGAGCTAATTTGAAGGAGCCGGCGGGAGTGTCGCAAGCGATGGCATCTTCACGGCTTACAATAGTAAACAAATGTGTCGCGCGGGCGCAATTACACAGGCGGCGGCGCTGCGCGGGCGCTGCGAGTCTGCGCTCGCGCCGCGCCGCGTCACGCCGACCGACGGCGAATCGCGCACATCACGCTTTGCTCCGGACTTATGCTAATGGCCACCGGACCGCGTAAATTGGAGTGAGTTTGCTGCAAAACAAAATGGGTCCGCCTCTTTATCTTATTACTGCAGCATTTGCCGTGACCGAGCCTCCTAGCCATCTTCGGAAATGAATTCTATGCTATTCACCGATGGCATATTTTCATACGTATGAAAGGCGAGGAGTCCCGGTCGGACAGTAAACCCGCAGATTGGCGAAGTGAAACTCGAATACAAAAACTAACGCGGGAAGGAACGTGAAACCGATTAAAAGGCTACATCACGATTTTGTATGCACTTTGCACTCATTCTATCCTGCAAGGAAAGCACCGGCTACTCCACCGATACATTGATTTTCTGTGTTTTGTATAGATTAGTCAAAGGCGCCCTGTAATTAAGGTGCTTTCGTTCTGTGATTATTCTTTAAGTTTCTTTTCTTTTGTTTCTGTGAGTACAATCACATTGTATTCTTTTGTTTAAAGAAAGGTAGAGGCAACGGTCAACATCGTTACTGCCGATTAACAGGCACAAAGAGATTCTGCTATGTTACCGATGTTTGTAGGATCCAATTTCAAAAATGTTATAAGCGCTAAATAGTGTAACTAATGCAGTGTTTTTTATAACCACACAGAATCCATCAAGTGGAAGTGAAGTAGCGTGATGATTGAATATTCATCCGTGGATCAACAATAATAGATCCCATCAGCGGCTGGTATGTGGCATCACATTTAATATAATAAGAGTTCAATACATCTCACCGTGAAATGTGTCGATACAAAAACTTAACTAACTATAACTGCTAACGTGTGAATCGTATTAAAAAGCTGTTTAGTCATTCGACTTCATAAATAGGTGGCATTCGATTTGTCGTGATTAAATTTCGTCCATTAGGACACCGTTATATTGATCGGAGAATGTATTCGGATAATGTGTCTAATAATCCGGCAAATAGAATTTGAACAGTGATATCACTCGTCCGCAGTGTTATCTGATAACAATGTAATGTGGTTCGGTTGCAGGTACTTACGGTGTTATGTAGTCCGACTAACTTCATTTATTTACCGTTTTAAAAAATCTAGTTTTCCAAATTCTGTTCACATAAATCTTTCATCTGTTTTCACCTTAAAATACGACTTCTGTAGATGTAACGATTACATACTAAATAATATCAATCATCGTATTATTTCATCCATGACTTGCTCTTTACAATGTATAGATTACTAAAGAAAGTATTATAACAACAAACTGAACAAATGTTGCAAAGAGTATGTTCAATTGTTGCAAAATGGAGTCAGTCCACTTACAATCGTTCATATTGAATGGGCGGAAATGTTCGCCTTGAAATTAGCGTGGAAACAAGAGAAAACCTTTAAAAGTAACTCCTTTATTATATTTAAAACGTTTTAAATTGAAGAAAGGTACTGGACCACCACTAATGTGTTTCACTTGTTCGGCGTAGCTTTACACAAACGCTTTCGCATATTTACGAAGTTATTGCTAACGTGGTCAGGGAAAGGTGTTTTAAAAGGAGTCAATTTGTCGAGAATGATTTTTGAATACAGTTTTAAAAGACGCATTATTGGAAAGCATGTCTGTTTACCTTGGTTAATTAAGCTGATACATTCCGTCAAAGATTCACCTTATCGACAATCAAACATTATTATTTGTCTGTCATGGTGTGCCCGATCATATTAGAATATTGGAGCGAATATCACCCACTCGTGGATTCACCGCGAACAAGAAATAAAAGTCGTCCGAGAATCCTATTACAAAACGCATTTCACATACAAATGCCTAATTTCGGGGTAAAGTACGCACATTATACAGGCGGGTTCGCATTTAAATTATTCCAGCGGATCGTTTATAGGCCATAACCGAATTTGGGAATTAGCTATAAAACAACATTTGATACGGGCGGGCGCGGGCGGTTTGCAATTTGAATGTTTCACCCGTTTCAGATCTCATTGGGTTGCGTGGCGCGTGCACCGCGTTATCTATCCTGGTGGTGTTGTGCCGAGACCTGTGCCCTGCCACCCTCCACCTGGCCAACACCCGGACAATTATGACAAATCCTTGACAGGAAAACTAAATTGCTCATAAGCTAGTCGTTAGTAGTCATAGTAATTATTATAATGTTTCTCGCATTTTGGACTATTTGTATGTATTATAATATATTAGTTTATTTCATTTTATTTGTATATATATGTCTTAGTATGTACCTATTTATGTATATCAATTTATGTTAATAAAATGGTATTTTTCTTATTTTTTTTGTACTCTATCACTATGCTGTCCTATTTGACCCTAAGATTGACTGGTAGAGAATGCCTTGTGGCATTAAGTCCGTCTATGTACCACTTTTGTACATGAAGTTTAAATAAATAAATAAAACTGAATATTAGTTTACTTGATTTGAAAATCAAACCACGGGAACCACGAACTTAGCTGCTACACTTGCAACCACAAGCCCAAGCAACGAGGCAATTAATATTATTGTCGATGCAAAAAAGATTGTTACAGAGAATCTTCGCACTCGATATCTATTAGACAGTTAATAGAGTGCATTTATTACAGTTGCGCATGAAACCATACGATTTATATAATTCACGATTGACTGAACAATTACGTACCAACGTAGGTACATTAGAAGTGGGGCTTGTCACGTCAAAGAGTCGTCGTTAAGTAGGTACACGCCAATGGCTGGAGCCGTGTGAATAGCGAACCCCGGCATTAAGCGGAGCAAGCAATTTTGCAAATAAAACAATAATGATAGTGCCTGTAATGATGTTTCCTCTAATTTCATCTGCGTCGTGACCAATGCGCTGTAGCTGTGAGTAGTATATATCTATCGTGTGATGTAATCTGAGTGGGAAATTCGCATCCCATGTGTTTGAGTTTTTTACATACGGCCCATGATTTTTCAGAGATAAGTGGTTTCTTATACCTAGTAAAATAAAATAAAAAAACAATTAGAATGATGCTGTCATGTGGTCAGGATTTAAGTCCTGCACTATCAGTTTGACAGCATTGACTTTGTTTTCAATCTCGTATCAATATCATAGAAAAGGCTAGGCAGATGTCGATGATAATAAATATAATAGAAAAGATTACACTGATCCTTAAGTTATAAGTTGAGTTAAAACTTGGTGTTATTTCGCGCCAGGCCCCCCGGCGCCGTCAGTCGGACGCTGTCCGAGTGGGCACTCGGTGTCCGTCACTCAAGCGCGTCAGTTCTGCTCATTGCATTGCATAATTGTGTTCCTGTACCTGACTCAAACTATTTGTAAAATTGGAACATTAACTATTCATTTTCTTTAAGAGTTTTTCCTCAAACTTGCTAAATGCTTTTACGCAGAGTTGACATTTGGTTGGTCTATTGGTCGCAAGCGCTACTTTTGGGCCTATTCCGAGCTCAAAGTATCGTTGGGTTGGAATTGGTACCAGGTTTTTGGCTTACCCCCTATGACTGGCGAAATGTATTAGTTGTACAGACACCTTTGCCTAACTCTTCGGAGAAAAACAGGTGTGTGTTATGTAAGCAGCTCATCAATTGTAAATTGTAGATACCAATAATCGCTAAAAGTGTATCGTTTTACATTATCATAGCTGTTAAGGCCCTTCAAAATAAATCAACACGAAAATAAATTAATTTTGGTAGCACGCGATGAAACAAACAATTTGGTTTTGAAATTGCTTTCTTGATAATTTCCAACAAGAACGTTTTTTGTGGTTTTTATGTCAGTTACAATTATTAGATCTGTTATCAGTCATTGTTCTGTTGGTTATCGTGAAATTGGATCAATCCAAAATAAGTGGAAGAAGTTGGTTCTGATGCGCTTATTCTATATTATTTTCGTATATTAATTTCTTGGATTGTAACTTACAACTTAGGGACATCTTTCTTTCAACTTTATTATAGGGACCTATATTGGGAACATTTTTGATCATCAAGATTGGATTGGATCACCAGGAAATGATTTGATCTACTACTAGCTGATGCCCTCGGCTTCACCCGCATGAAGTTTGGTAACTGTCCCAAGTGATCGTACTGCCGGGATAAAAAGATATCCTATGTAATACATCCAGGTTATAAACTATCTTTGTGCGAAATTTCATCCAAATCCGTTCAGTGTTTATGGCGTGAAAGTGTACAAACAAACATCCATTCATACAAATACATCCATCCTTACAAACTTTCGCATTTGTACTAGTAAGATAAGATAACAACAATGAGTTATTGGAATACACAGAAAAGAGGCGGGGCCTAGCTCTGACCTGGCTCTTCATAGTTTTGCTTGGCCCAAGGCGACCCCGACCGATATGCCATGCTCAGTGATGATGATGATGATACCATCTAGCCGATTTCGGCCACAGCGACTGCATTCGATGGCTTTCTAGGAGGTTGTCGAGAGCTTTGGTGTGCTGCTCTATCATGTGCTCTCAAGTGGCTAGCATACCCGACTTTGGCCGAAAAACCCCGAGCACAATGCGGACATGTCAGAACACCATTGACGAAATTGTAGGGTATAGCTGCAGGTGGCCTAGCTTTAAGGTCATAACGTTTTAGCTAGCTGAACATAACATTACACTACTAGACCGAGTGCGTAACACTGAAATCCGTCGTCGAGTCTACGACGACGGGGACAGGACGATACGGCTCAAGTGGAGATGGGCAGAACCTCTAACTAGACGTCGATATGGCAAATGGAGTAAGGTTTTGACCGAGTGGTGGCTAAGGTTGGGCCAAAGAAACCAGGGTCGCCCAGGGTCGGGTTGATGATATCGTCAAAAAGGAAACAGATGGATAAGGGACACACAGAACCGAGTAGTATGGCAGACGAAAGGGGATGCACATACCCAACAGAGAGTGATTCCGGGCTGAAATGATGATGTAGGCGACCCTACTTAAGTAAGTCTAAGAATGATACAACATTTATTGTGTAATATTATGACATAACCGGGGGCAATATTATCGCGCCCCGCTGGGATAAGTGAAGGCAACACGCACAGGAAGTGGGTACATCCGGCGCCATGCATCGTTTCCTCTCGCTGACTGTCACTGCTTCCGCTTCCGCTCGATCATGTCTTCTACTCATGGAGGAACTGGGGCCCGCCTTCGTTCCAACATTTTCTCTACGTAACGAGCTTTGATCACACAATTTATCTGCTTGTCAATATCAGGAAAAAGGTCACGTGACTCTTATGGCTGTAGGCTCGATTGGTTTCATGCGAATGAAGTTAATGTTATCATTATGTGTAATATCTGATTATTATCTGTACTTGAAACATTAATCACGTTTACATAGAAACAAATATCTTGTCTCTACTATTTTCTTCATAGAGAAGGTTCGATTGGCGACAGACAACGTGATAACGACGAAAAATCAGAGTGATACATTGAGCGTGTTAGTGAAATGACAGGCGCGAAGATTAAATAATTTGATGAGGTACAGATAAGCTGATCGAGAGAGCGATGCTGGGCTCATCTCGCCGTGGGGTCCCCACCGAACATGTGGACAATCCTTCACGCTCATGTGTGCTCACCCTTTTTTGGCGAGGGGTAAATTGTAAGAAACGTGTGGACGTTTACATTGTATTTTCTTCGATTTTGCTACTTTGATACAGATCTGATGCAATCATTGTTGAAAAAGATATTTTTTTGTTGGAAAAGTTGGAATTTTAATTGTTGTTTTGAGCAAATGTTGTTCTTTTTTGGGCAGACTAGTCAATCATTAAGTATTAATTAAATAGATTTAAATTACATCTACTCCTAATGTAGATGTACTATGTAAAACCTAGAATCTTTTATAATATGTACAGTTCTAAGTCGTATCTACATTAGGCTGAATGCGCCGTTGATTAGAGTCCACATGTATAGGGTGCGGGGAAGAGACCGTGAAATTGTCTGCTCACTTTTGTAAATATAATTTCGGCGACAAAAGGTCTATAAATGATATACTCAGGGTCACAGTGCAAGTGTGTCGCGCATCTCGTTACACGGTTTAAAAAATAAATCCCCTTGTTGCATTTTGGGGTGATAACTTGATAAGTCTATAAGGCACGGGTAAGTACCTACCTACCCATGTAGATATTTTCAACATTCAGACTTATATACCTGTAGGTGGGCTACAAACTGAACAACATTCAAAACGTGGCATTTACCAACAAAAACCATCTAACAGGATATTTAGGTACACCTGTAACTACAAGAGAAACTAGACATATCTAAGTAATTATCGTTATTGAAAGCAATGGCTTAATATTGTAAAGCTTTAAGCTCAACTATATTTGACAAATTACAGTTTATATTGCATGTTCCTTCAAATGCGCTCAATCGTTATATTAGTAAGAAATTTCATTGAATAAACACATTAAGCCGTGCCTAATGAAATCACAGAACAAATAAAATTAAAATGTAAATAGTGTGACGTAGAAATGCTAATAATAAATTTCTCCATTTTAATAACTGTAACTGTGCGAGGGGAACTTCTGGCCTGTTAAGTCAATATAACACTTCCATTACTCCAAATTAAATTCCTCGGGGAGAGAGATGAAGTTTTTATTCAGCGCAGACAAAGGCCCGGAAGAAAACTGCGTCATGCAATAGGGATATTTCTATATGTTGAACAGAAAACCTATTAAAATACGTTAATTCATGAAAATTCACGATAAAAGTAGAGCTTAAAACTCATCATGAATTAATGGGCTCACCCTTTTAGATATAGAAAAATTAGTTTCTTTCATCATAGTAATTAGAAACCAATTTTCCCAAAATTATTTTCTACGTTTTTTATTTTTCTGACAATAACATGCAAGGCAATATACTACTTAGCTAACAAATAGTCGTGAACAAAAGCGCACTTGTGTTTTACTTAATTTCAATAAGCCGTTTATAAAGTGCTATAGTGTGCAGCGCGGGTGTGATGTGTATTAATATTTTACGGAATTAATCATTATAATCCTTCTGGCAAACAAGTCGCCCTCGGGAGCGCGAACAATATAATGAAGTTGTCATTTTTTAGACTACACGGGGGAGGCTGGAGGAAATCCAAATTGAATCATGCGGCGAGGGAATTGTGCTATTATGTTATTAAACAGACGAGGGCAGGACCCCGAGCCCGATATTTTTTGCGAGGAGGGCGTCTCAAAGCCAGTTGTCTCGAAACAGTTTTCACAATAGAGTTATGATATAATTTGACAACACTGGTGTCGACAGCCGTGCAAAGTGCGAATACTTGTCACATTTACCTATTATATATTTTGAAGTAGGTACTGGCTCCAAAATTACTTCATTTGAATCAATTATTCGTACCGATCAATGTAATATGATTTAAAGGGAGTTTATCTATAATCTGTTGTCGATGATATTGATGTCATTGGGTTTTCGAGATTGCTTCGGTAAATCTTGCAGTTCTGTAAAATCACTTCGATAGGAAAAGCTTAAAAATATTAGAACACGTAGCAAAGCTGTTCGTTGTTTAGGGTACTACGTAAGTCTTCTGGTACTACTTAGCAGAGTCCAAAGACTAAGCTCTTAAATCAGTGTGTCCTGTTATAAGTTGTGGAGCTGAGACGTGGACACTTACGATTCGGGGTCCACAAATTCAAAGGATAAAATCGGGCTATGTTAAAGTATTACTTGGAGTTTTTCTTGACTGAAGTGGAAAACTTAGACTAGAACATCACGATAGATGGAGCGATGGTCTTTGCAGAGTTGCAGCTGGATGAGAGGAGCTGATGACTGCTATTTTAGGTCACAGCTTTAACCTAACTCTAATAAATAATACTTCAGTTTCAATTGCATTATTCAAATATAATCGCATTATACTTATCTATTAAAATTGTAACAAAGTAACATCTTTTCAGTTATGTAGGTAAAATTATCCTATAAGTAATTCATTGATACTTATTCATTGATATGTTTATTCATTACAAATTAAGAATATGCGGAGGAATGAGGAAAATGTAGTGAAGAAAATGTTGAGTATGAATGTAGATGGCTATAAGAGTAGAGGAAGACCAAAAAGACGATGGATGGACTGTGTGAAGGGTGATATGGCTAGAAAGGAGGTGATTGCTGAGATGACGAATGATAGAGAAGTGTGGAAGAAGACATGTTGCGCCGACCCCAAATAAATTGGGATAAGGGCAGGAGAATGATAATGATGATTCATTACGAAAAAATGTTTATACCAACCTTCATTTTATATTATTATCTGTTTGTTAAGGATTTTTATTTTTGTTGATTTGTTTAGTAGCTTTGATATAATTTCTTTTGATGGTTTATATATGTACGGTGTCCTTTTATTATGTATTTGTGTGTCTTTAATAATCTTTATTGTTTTGTTTATTGATGGTCTGCTTAGTATCTTTAAATTATTCATAAAATATATTAGAGGTGATTTATATATATATATATATCTGTTAGATAGGTACGTAGCTATGTTGTTCGTTTTAATGTACCTTACTTATGTAAAAATAATAATTTTGCATGCTATCATTTCGGCGGACTGTCCTGCTCTATAACATTTTTATAACACTCTGTATATATAACATTTTATGCAAATAAATACTTACTTACGAATTAAATGTTTACGTCTTTTCCGTTTTGATATATTTCAATGTAATAACAAACCTACCTACAAGAAATAGGAACTCTAATACCTCTATCTGCATACCTAATGTATTAAATGTACTTATCTCCTTATATCACAGTCCAAAGCGCTGAGACTGAAATGAAAGCTTTTATCCATATGTCAGAAGAGTACTTACAGCGGCTTATTGTCACCCCCGCTAGAGAATTTGATAAAGCGTGTGCGAATATTAACAAAAGGAATATCTTGTTAAATTGATATTGCTTGATTTGCCAAGTGAATTTAAACCTTAAATCGTTATTTTTGTTCCGACAAAAGATACATAATAGATTGCACGAAGCTTAACAGTTACACCGTTTCGCCGTAAGGGGCGTGAAATTGTCTCCGTTGGAAAGCGTATAATTCAAAGGGGAAGATTAAAATATTATCCATGTTAAGTAAATATTCAAATGAATATTTTCCGTGTTAGACAACAATGGGCGCCTGCAGGGGGGAAGGTGGCGTAATTTGATAGATACCTATCTACAAAACGGTCTCTTCGTTAAGGGACCTCCCTGTTATTATAAATTATAAGCGCGATTTGGGAATTCTCTGGAATTAAACGGTTCTGAGAAAAGTAGGCGGGGTGATTCAGAACATTTGTTGTTTGATGCCTATTAATAGGTTAATTATGTTGTTATTAATTTTAATAATTAGTAAAAGAAGCTTTGGATGCCTGTTCTAGTTTTTTTGGGTGGATCATACTTTTGTGAAGACATTATATGAAAAGTCAATAAAGAAGGCTATTATTTTTTCCAAGAATTACATTCTAATGCACGATATCCCAGGGTATACACGTTCTTCGTTACATTAAACTGTTTTCACTGCATCTTAAGTGTAGACACAATGGCGAAATATTGCTGAGACAGGTTACTCCTCGGGCTTTCAAGCATACCCATTTTAATTAAATGGACAGAAAATAATTAAAACGAAAAATATATTTTTTTAGGTACTCTTGGTACGCAAGTCGGATTCACACTTGGCCAGGTTTTTTTTTGTCATAAAGAGAAAACGGAAACAAAAAAAAATTATCAAGTTTATTTTTTAATTTTCGTCCCTACAAAAAGATCAAGAAAAATCGCATAGTACCACAAATTGTTGACTGGGAAGGCGTTTGAAAAAAAAATCTATTAATCTAACTTCATCGCATGAAGGACGGAAAGTATTTGAATAACTAGAGTTTAAAGATAATTAATGTAGTGAATGAAAGTGAGTGTATTTGGCGACAATGTGTCATCTAAATTATACACTTGCACCCTAGGATAGGGTGGTCCGCTCCGTAGGGACCCCGGGACAGTTTGGGAGCTTCTGGCGCTATTGTTATTGTAAAATGTCATCTCACTGTGTAGGTAGTACAGAAGGCCCATATTAAGACCACTTCAGATAAGATTTTGGAATTATCCAATATAATTTAACATCACGCCTGTAATCCCAGAAGGGTTCGGCAAAGGTGTTCCTAATAGTGCACCCAAAATTTGTTAGTTTTGTTTTAGTTCCATGTAATAGGGAGCCACCCTTTTGCCATCAACCGGACATAAATCGGGACTCCGTGGCTGCTATTGAGAAATTCCTGATGGAAAACTCAATGACACTTTGCCGGACCTGGGAATCGGACCCAGGCCATGTTCATCAATCGTGATCATGAAAGCGCTGACAGTTTTTACTGTAACCACTGGTGTGCGGTTGACTGTACCATCATCGCAGGACTATAGACATTCAGAGTAGGTACACGCAGCTTCAGTATGTGCTAACCCCTCAAGTTTTTAAATGTAACACTGCTACAACATTGAATTCGTTACGAATAATCTAAAGAATACTTAAAAAAGAGTTATTTTTTTCACCTTGGATTCGAACCATCGCATCACCGAACGTCGTCATACCCATACTGACAGTTTGACGAACTAGCCAGCGAGCTCAATGAACAGCGATGAAATTGTTATCTACTGTCGTTCATTCGAGTCATTTTATTAGACATTTTATTAGATATGTTATATGTGTTTGTTTCATTATAGATGTTATAATTTGAGGGTATTCGTTAATTTAATAAATGATTGAATTTAATGAATGATTATTAAAGTATTTCATTTTTAAAATCTTTATAAATATTACTAAAACAAAATACAAAATTACTTTATATTAAAAAAAATGTAATGCATGACAAAATGAACATTTCGTGCCTAAGATTTCAATCTTATGCATTGCAAGCGGTCTTGAAACCTCCGGTCTATTTAGACGTTGAATAACTTTTCGTAAACGTTAACTCTGTTATTGCTTGTTGTTCGAAACAATAATAAAAGTATTGGAGTTTTACTGAAAAAAAAAAACAGATTTTTAAAAATAAATACTAACATAAACTTATTTATTCACCAACACAAAACAGTAATTATAATAAAAAAAAATTGCAAAATACAAAGACCAACTTGGGCGTATCGCGTATTTGAACACACATGTCTTTTGGGGGGGTAACCATTTAATGGAGCTGTGTGTACTTGCGCAACACCAGTGGCAATGTATTTGACATTACCTGACAAGAACTTTGACATTAGTGATTTTGACAGTTAGTCAGTGACAGACATATAACTGAAAATAGTACCAAACAAATTCTCGTTGTGTCATGATGACATATGTATGTACCTAAATGAAAAGCATTCTCATCATTTTATCTAACTTTTCAAGTCAGTATTGAAATAGGTTAGGTACTTACCTTTTGTAATTAATACTGGTGTGCGAACATTGCGATATGTTTATTTTAATACGCGCGTCATGTGTATAATACGAAATTTATTATGGGCCCGGGTCCCCGACCCTCGCACGGATTAATGCGATACGGAAGATTTCAATGAGGAGTTAGATTGCGTAGTTTTTAGGGTTCCGTAGTGAAATGGTAGATGGAAATCTATCTGACTATCACAGCTGCTTAGGTATTTCAGTAACTGTTATTACAACTAGGTATTTCCATATTATGACAATGAGAATTCGATGTTGAGATATAAAGGGTGTAAATAGACCCTTAACGAAGTCGAAAGGCACTTGTTCTCCCAGCTATTGCGATCATTTTCTTGTTCTAGGCCATACCTGGGAACCTTCTAGTTACGGAGTTATTGAGGGTCAAAGTTCCAACTTTTTCACAAGTTTTTTTTAAATTCAATTTTTTAAGATTATAACTTTACGTTAAATACCTCCATGACCCGTTTACTATTCAATGCATCCATAAGCACAATGTTTTGAATGCGTTAAATTGAGTTTTACCGTAAAAGGTTATTTTTCACCCCAAAAAAAAAGTCGTTTCGCAGCAATAATTTTTGTGTAGGACTACTTAGTTTGATGTATAGAATGCTTGGTTGACGGCTTCGTGAAGGGTCTGTTTACACCCTGTATAACTATCTGCCTATAGAACCTAGTAGATAAAGTTTTCATAATTGCTGGTTCTATAAAAATACCAATAGTCATAATAAAATAACATTGAATGTCAATATAAAATTTACATTACTCTCTCTTATTTATTTTCACTGAATGAATGAATTATATTATCAAATTAGAATTGTAGGTTCATAATTTAAAAAATGTCAAAAAAATAAAATAACACGTTGTTTTTTATTTTAAATAGAAAAATGCGCTCAAATTATTTCAATTTGTTTCATAGGTAGTACATAAATTCGTCAAAAGTGTAGAGCGCTGGCTTGACTATAGTCAAATTGTTTCAACTTGTCAATACAGGAAATTCACCCCTCCCTACCAATGTATCCTGTGATTTTACTCTCGCTCGCTTATTGTGGTAGGCGACACGTTGGCTTCAAGGTCGTAGCAGAGGTCCTAAACGTAAATTAACTTTTTTCAACTTTAATTATTTTTATTTGATAGCTCGTGGCTAAATGATAACAGCCGCTCGGGTCGATCTTAAGGTTAAGCCGCGCTTGCCTAGGTTGGTCCGTGGATGGGTGACCGCCTATTACATACTGAGATTTCTCCTTGCCTCGGAAAGCACGTTAAGCCGTTGGTCCCGGCTGTCATTTGTACATTTTTGACAGTCGTTACAGGTAGCCAGTGAACCAGTCTTACCTAGGGGTATCGTACTACCCAGTACTAACTGGGTTGTGGAGGTCAGATAGGTAGTTGCTCGATGTAAAATACTGGTAATTAGCTGCAACCGGTTAGACTGGAAGCCGACCCCAACATAGTTGGGAAAAGGCTAGGCAGATGATGTGATGTTAAAATATTCTTACGGATGAGAAATACTTCTATCATCATCATCATCATATCAGCCCGGAATGACCCACTGTGAGTATAGGCTACCCCTTTTTTCTGCCACACTTCACGGTTCTGTGCGTCTCTTGTCCAGATAAATATTAACAGGGTGGAAAATAGGAGTTAGGCAAATTTGTAGTAACCATGTAAATAAAACAAGTACCTAAGCCAACGTAATGGACTGTAATTGCTTTATGAAAAAACTAATATTAAATTGAAACCTCTGTTCAACAGGATGCACGATGACCGTAAATCCACCTGTTAGTAGCTTCCTCTATTCAATTATTATTGTTCCAGCCAGGGCCAATGCCTCTTCTCATATAAAGAAGGCATGAATGATGATTGGCGATTTCATGTGTATGTAAAAGTACAACCACAAGTATTAGTTACAAGTCCAGGTTCCCTCACATTATGTGTAACACTGTAAGTCGTCAATTATTTTACACCACCGGACCTTTATGTTGTGCACTTCTGGCGCCTGATACCTGCAGTGGTAGCAGGCGAAATAATGGATGTAAGTAAAATTTTTATTTTTGCGATGTAACATATTACTTATTTTGTAAACGACTAGCTTTTGCCCGCGGCTTCGCTCGCGTTAAAACGTTTCAGAAAATCTTTCTTTATTTTTTCTATGAATCAACTTATCAACTTATGGTAAGCGGTTGACCGTCCGAGAGATAGGTAGGTGAAGTGGATACGATATTCCTATCTATTAATTGCTAACTTTGTTTATAGAAACACCGATAGCTACTAGAGATAGACATATTAACTAACAGTTATACGTAAGTAAGTTATAGAAATCAGCCGGTAAGCGCGCGTAGTGGGTAGCGATAACTATCATTTACAATTGCGAGTTTTTGGTACAAGTCGGGTCATTAACTTGTATTGATACGCTAAAACGATTCGACTATAGCTCAACGTGTCAAGCGTGTCTGGAAACCTACAACCACATTAAAAGGATGGGTTAAAACCCTACCTCAACTCTTTCAAAACAATCGGCATTTTTGGTTTTCTTCACTTAGATCTTATTTAAAGGATCAGTCGCTACGGATGTACCATGATTTATAGCTACTAATAACGGGAAAAACTGGCTATAATCTATTTTGATTTGTAAACAAATCGGTTGAACTAAAAACCGTAAAACACCCCACACAAAGCATTTTTGTGTAAACATAATAAACATAAAAAACGTTATTTCTGTTGTTTTAACTCATTTCGAAAGTCATTCATTACGTGCATTGTATTGGTTCGATTGTACATATTGTTACTATTATAAGATTTTATTACCCACGTTTCTAGATACCCCTTACGCTGCACACATCAATCGAAGTCTTGATAATTAATAAAAAAGATATAATTAATTTCCTAAACATAGTATTATAGATGTTAACCATAATAAATAATCTGTTTTTTAACCGACTTCCAAAGGGAGGATGTCTTCCAATGTCCAGCGGTAATTTTGAACCACGTCGGCCGATTTCATTGATTATTTTTGATTGGAAAGGCTGTGCACTTTTTGAATTAGCTACCATAATAATATTGCGAAATGCTTATTCTATTTACTTCGCCTATATTGATATGCCATTGCTTGTTGATGTACAATAAACCCATAGCAAGACTTTGTATACGATTGTTTGGAAGTACTCTTTCGAGTTCCCATTTAAGTTTGGTGTTGGTCTGATGAAAATCGTCGGAGATAGATAATGGAACACTACAATTAATGACAGGAAATGGGCCGTTATCGTTGCAACCATATATATAGGTATATGTATTGTTTACACAATTACACTACATTACATACTCGAAGGTATACTATGAAGGAGTACGTAGACGTGTTTGTATAGTACACCCTCATTTCACCAGTTATGTTTAATATTTATGTACTGTTAACCGTCTTCTAAAATAAAAGCAGAGTGGTACCTTCTTTAGGGGTTATTCCATAAAATGGTCAAGTTTTCTTTAATATACCTTGTCTATATTGATGATGCTACTGGTTACATCTATTACAGCAAAAACGGAAAAATAAAAATTAAAGTTTTTTTGCCGTCGTTTTTGCGTTTCGCATTTTCTGTGGCTGTAGCTGTGTGTATAGGATTTATTGTGTAGTTTGACGTTTCCAGTCTCAAAGTTCGAAAGTGTTTGTACTTAATACTGAAATGAAAATGAGGGTGGTAAAGTGGTAAGATTTCATCATCATCTGCCTAGCCTATGTTGGGGTCGGCTTCCAGTCTAACCGGATGCAGCTGAATACCAGTATTTTACATGGAGCGACTGCCTATCTGACCTCCATAACCCAGTTAGAGTGGTATAATATTTATTAGCTGTTCCCATACAACCAAAATAAAAAAGTTTTATTGCTCAGTGAAATGAGAAACAAATAATTAAAAGGCTGTTGGCGACTTAGTTTCGCACAAACAAATTTAATTAACATTCGTTTATTTTCCTGCTTGATCCGAGGGAGACAAACGCTAAGTAAAATTTATGTATCGGAATCAAATTCAATTTCGTCTTTACATTTTCTACACTTTTTTTGGAACTGCCTGATTTTACCGTGCAAGTGAAAGTTTAAAGAGGATACGTCTTCTATTTTGCTGATCGATGTTTATGTCGCAGTAAGGTAGTTATAGCCGAGATATAGTTATATCCTGGAAGATTATGAAAGTGATTTATAACCTTCTTACTAGACTATTCTAGTGATTTCACTAGATTAGTAATTATAATTATTTATTTTTATTTTACGCAAGAGCGAGCGAAGCGAGCTCGGGACTTGGGGCACCCCGACTCGGACTGGTTAGGTTCGAAGGGTATGGCGGGATCTATAGCGAAGCGAGTGAATTAAGACCCCGCCATCCCCTACATGTTAGGTTACTTTGGTAATCCTGCAGACAGAAATAGGAGCCCCGTGAGCGAGTCGTGTAGCGAGGCTACGTCGACTACGCCTTGTTTTGGAGTCATTTGCTCTAGTAGGATAGCAAAATGTATTTTTTTAAATTATGATTTGGGGTTTTCATTGTGGTGATCATTTGGCAGTATAAAAATAATTCTATAATTATTTCACTAGATCAGTTTAGTAAGATATGTAGTTATAAATCGCAAATTACTATCTTCCGGGATATAGCTATATCCTTAGGGATAAAACCATATCTAAACTACTACTATATATAAACTACCACAATCGCTTTATTTCAAGGTTTGCTTAATCCTAGAAGTACTGTACAGGCTTACAACAGAAGGGTACCTACCCTGCACACGACAAGATCAATTTAAAAAGCACGCTCTACCATGGTCTTGCAGGATGGTCGATGATTGATGACGAAAATAGTCGTTCTCACTTATCAACCAAGAAGCTCTTCGGTCAAAGAACTTCTTTTTTAACTGTATTTTTTTTATAAAGAGGGATAGGCATCTAATGTCTCATGTCATAAAACCCGCCGTACAATAATTGTGAAAATGTGCATAAAGATCCCATCTGGTTTGGTTTCTGTTGACGTTTTACAAAAATTTAATTCCTTAAATCACAATCGTTTTACACCATCTAATGTAAGAAAAAGTTATATTAATTTTCTCCTAATTGAAACGTGTAAGATAATATAATGTATAAATTGAGTTTTGGATGCGTCACGTTTTCTACAAATTAAGTCAATTCAACATATTAAAAATATTACAGTTAGAGAAATATTTTTATCCTTGTTAAATCTCTAAGTTTGTTTTGGCTGTTTTTCTCAGAGTAGTCAGGTACGAAACACCGCCCCTTCTAGTTTTAAAACATAAAATGATGTGAAACGTTAAAGAATTTAGTAATATCAATTTATAGAAATAAATATGATTTGATTTGATTAGAATACTTCCAACAATTCTGTTTTAAAAGAATGTCCCATTTTTTTTTTTTTTTTTTTTTTTTTTTACGGATGGGAAATCATCAAATGACTTCTCCCGCTCTGGGTGGAGTGGGAGGGAGTGTCAGACTCTTACTGACTAAAACCCATCCATGTTCCTTCATTGCCCTTTGTGTTCCAGGGCCACGGTATCTCTTTCGAACAGTCCCGCAGCCCCGGCAGGCATCGGCCCTTGCGGGCCCCTTCTTGGTTGCTGACATCTCTTTGAGGCGCGCGTGGAACACGAACGCGCCGATGTCCCATGAGACTATAATTGTCACCTTTAAAAATATATTATTATGTTCTTTTTAAAGCTGAAATAACTCAAACTTGAACAACATGTAAGATTGCTAGTCACTGATACTCGCAGGAAATGTGTTTTGAGTACAGAGTCAGTATCTTCCAAGCCCGCGTAGTTAGCACTTGCCTACAGCAAACTCGATTGTCGCAGGCATTCTCAGAATTGTCGCGGGCTGTCAGATTCTATGAGGAAACGGGGTTTACGGCACGCGTTTGGTTTCCATACAAAGTGTTGACTACACCGTCTTTAGCAGCGGCCGCTGAGGTCCTCTGTTCTCTGTGGTTTCGACAATAGACCCTTTGCTAAGTAAATATTTCATGAAATAAGTAAGCTACACTGCGTTCCAGAACTCAAATTGCTGACGTAGCTCATAAAGCTGTAAAACTAAAATGGGACTGGGCAACATCGAGGGAAGTGGAAGGAATGGGGGGAGGCCTTTGCCCAGGAGTGGGAGGACAGTACAGGCGAACAAAAAAAAAGGTGCCGCTTTAGCTTTGTATATTAACGGTGTAGTACGTAGATCAGATTTTAAAGGATTTAAATAGGAACCAAAATCTGTTCCCAATCATTGCAAATAAAGTAATGGTTAATATGCACTACATGATGCAGGCGTAATTTCGAATTTGAGATAGCTTTCAGACTGAAAGAACGAGACAAAAAATCATCAGAATGTGTGTGTACTTTGCGTATTCACGTTACCTATATTATACACTGCAATGCATATGGCTTCGCTCGTCTTAATTTAGAATTTGACTTTTGCTTGTAATAATTATAATTCAACCATAATTTGAAAGACACGTGGTGCCATCTATTATCATAAGAACGTTATTGTTGTTTTCTTCGGGTGCTGTACTTTTTTTCGGGATGAAAGATACCCCGTGGTCGTTTCTGTACACCTGACAATGTATTTGCAAAATTTCAGAATGATCGGTTCAGTGGTTTAGGCGTGAAAATGTAACAAACAAACAAACAAACTTAGTTTGTCATTTATAATATTAGTAAGGATTTTACATGACTGGTACTGCTCGTATCAATAGAGATTAAGAAAACGTAACCGCATAACATTAGTCGCGAAAACGAAACAAGCCACCCATCAGGTAAATATTCGGTTTGTACAAACTACAATAGTACTTGTTGTTAGTAGAGTTAATAAAGATGGTGTTGATTCATAACGTAAGGCATCAATAGGAGCATAGACACACTGAAAACAAAAAAATGTAAACCGTTGCAGTTCCACGTGTCTTTACGATCCCGTGAAATTTGTTTTCTTACTGGATTTTTCTAATCTTCTTTAGCATCGTTTATATTGATTATAGAGCTCCTCCTGCCTAATTTATATTCAGCTAGTGTTTTTTCATCACGCCTTGTGCTTAATATCGCAATTTGTACCGTAGTTGGCGTAAGCCGAGGGGACCTGTCACCTTTACTCTCAGATGCCCGTCTTTCTCTGTTCAATGCCCATTTTATTGCTCGCTAACACATAAACAACTAAAGTTTACGATCGTTTTTACATAAAGAAATCGGCCAAGGGAAGAAATAAAACAATATGTCATTATTATTAACTGAAGGGCTGACGGTAAATAAGAAGTTATATATATTTTTTTTATTATTACAAAATGGTCCTGCTCTTGACCTCGATCACGCCTGATGGAAAGCGGTACAAGAGGTCTATGATGGAACGAGCGTGCCCAGAAGATGCCTGCATTATTGCAGTTGATACACTAGCCGAGACCACCGGCTTAATGTGGGTACATTAAGCCGGTAGTACATTAAGCCAAAATGTACCCACATTAAGCCGCTGGTCTCGGCTGTCATTCGTAGTTCTTTGACAGTCACGGGTTAGAAGCCCGAAAGTCTGACAACATCTCTTACCAAAGGAATCGTGTCACTCTTAGTAACTGGGTTGTGAAGGTAAGACAAGCAATCACTCCATTTTAAATGTACGAAAACCAATAGTTTAGCAAGTACTGAGTAACCAAGAAGTTTAGCGAGAAATATGTGTGGTTCTCAATTCAAAACAATCGTCCTCAAATCTACACTAATATTATAAAGAGGAAAGATTTGTATTTTTGTGTGTGTGTGTTTGTAATGAATAAACTCAAAAACTACTGTACCGATTTTAAAAATTCTTTCACCATTAGAATGCTACATTATCCCTGAGTAACATAAGCTATATTTTATCCCAAAATGTTTAAAAAATAAATGCCCACCCGTGCAAAGCCGGGACGGGCCGCTAGTAACGTAATAAAGCAAACATTGACAACTTTAAAGCATCTGACTCAGAGTTAGTAGTAAGTTTGCATATTTATCATTGGTGATCAGATTTTTAAGGGTTAAATTAACTATTTACGGATGTAGCTGAAGTTATTCTAAGAATCTAAAATGCAATAGCCACCTTAAAAAACATTAGCACCTCGGATCGGTTAGATTTTCTATACATATAGATTCAGTAGTTATTAATTTTGTCGAGTTATTTGAAAAAGTACATTAATACTTAATTGACTAGATAGACAAATTTTAAGAATAAAAGATCTAAGGGACCAAGAGCGGCAGCGAGCGGTCTGGACAGGTTAGAATTGTTTTGACCCTACATACAGGAGTTACTTGGTGGACTTTTAGACAAAGTCAAGGTCCGAGAGAATGTAGTCTGCATGAGCGAGCGAAGCGAGCTCAAACACTTTAAAACACTACTTTGGACAGGTTAGAATTATTCTTATCCTTCATACAGCAGTTACATGGGCGACTTATAGACAAAGATAAGATTCAAGAGAAAGCAGGATGCAAGAGCGAGCGAAGCGAGCACAAACATTTTGACATCATGCCTTGAATTAATACAGATATGTATTTTTAGATCAAAATGTCCACATGCTCAATTTTTTGCAACCTCATGAATGACATAATTGCCTATTAAGGTAATTAAGGCCTCGGGTAAGGAGCTCCTAATTTATTTCAGCCTCTGTCTGTATCGGTGGATCATGCAAAAATCTAACAGGAGTGCCAATCCAGTGTGATAAAAGTTTTTAGGGGAGCTCAAGCGGTGAATTTGGGATTTATTCCGGCGCGGCAGAATAACATAAGGGGGGGCAACCTTGCACCTTGTGAAGTACTCCCACCATAACTGAGCCCTTTGTATAGGGTCGAACGTTTAGGACAGCCGATCAGATTAGTAAAAAAATCGATCATTAGATGTTTCTAACGATCGATTTTTCTCGAGCGCGTCAGATTAAGGCAAGGTAAGTTAATTATATGAAGAAAAGTGTGCATTTCAATAATCTGACAATTTGCGAGTGACATAAGGAAATGGGAGAGTCACAAAGTTGCAAAAAAAAACCCAAAATCAAAATGTTTTATTTCACATAGGCCCAGATGAGCAATTATAAAACGTCGACAAAAAGGTGCACGGTTCGGGTTGGTCGTTTCCTATAGAGGAGAACCAGCAAGAAACTCTATGTTTACTCTTTTCAAATCATTTGGTATTACAATATTATCATGGTTACATCATTTGTACTTAAGTATGGGGGGATTGCGTAGGCCCGACAATAAGTCGTTGTTTACTACAAAAGATGTAAAAAAAAAAGATACAAAGTTAACAAGCAGCTGGAAATCTACAATGCCTACAGTGTTCTCACATTCACGAACAATCGTTAAAAAATAATCTGTAAAAAGGTAAGAAAATATTGTAAAATACTAAATTAAACAAGTGACACAAATATTGTCATCAGTGCTGTAACTATTCTAAGCAAAACATGTATAAATGATTTGAAAACTATTGTAAAATCTGATTAGAAAGAAGAGAAAAAATGAGATTGATAATAGTTAGGGACATCTACATATTTGTACCGTTTATGAGCTACCAGGGATGCCGCACGTGCAGAAGGAACTAAAGCCAAACTTCAACGTATCCTTGATTTTGTAATATGTTTTTTTAATAAGGACAAGTTTGATGTAGTTTTTGAACTTTCCATCGGTCAGTTCTATAACTGACTTTGGCAACTTGTTATAAAAGCGTATACTGTTTATAAGAAAAGACTTGCTAGTTTTTGTTAATCTGAATTAGGTATTACAATTTCGTGTTTACTACGTGTATTTATATTATGGAAGTCGCTTCTAATTTTGAAAAGCCCTCGATTTTTGCGGACATATAAAATACATTCTAGGATATAAAGTGAAGGCTGAATCAGTACACCGATCTCTTTAAATTTTTCTATGAGGGACTCGCGAGGACCCATTTTATAGATCGCGCGGACTGCCCTCTTTTGTAGGATGAAAATTGAGTCAACGTCTGCTGCTGATCTCCACAGCAGAATGCCATAAGACATAATACTGTGGAAATAAGCATAGTACACTAGCCTAGCTGCTACGTCAGTTGATTGCCTTATTTTTCTTACTGCAGCTGAGCTTAACCTACCCGAAAGAGTTCTAATGTGCGCGCCCCACTGCAATTTTGAATCGATAGTAATCACTAAGAATACAGTTTCCACTATAACATCAAGTTTTTTGCCGTCAAGATTTAAGTTTAGATCCTGTTGTGGTACATTTGGTAAAGATAACTTCAGACATTTTTTATTGATGGCTTTCAGTAAAAGATTGTTTACCTCATCTGGACATTCCCGAACGCGGTTAATTTTTATTTTATTTTAAAGGGAATTAGTCACAGATCACGGAAATAACATAATCTGCCGATTTGCACAAGCCGAAGTACCTAAAATTATAAATAAAGTGTGGTGCATGCAATCGCTGAGAACTATGTATTTCCCTCTTCGCACCATTCTGCCCTTCTCACTCTTTCTCCAACTCTCATTTTCTCGCACCGTCCCCATAGTACGTTCTGCCGTCATGATCAGCTGTGATGGCAGCTGATCACAACAACGCGTGCATGTTTATTGAATTCAGTGCAGTAAGTTTGTTATAATTATGTTACAACAATGAGTGACAATAGTTCGAATTGTGTATTTTGTGGAGAAAAATCATTTGAAAAAATAATAAAATTTACGTCGGAAACCTTAAAAAAAATGCAAGAGGGTTTTGGAGTATCGTCGAAGTAAACTGGTTCGCAGAAAATCCCAATAAAATTAACCCCAAAAAAAAGTGAATATTTAAAAATGTATTTAATATGTATAAAAATAAATAAAGTATACATTATCATACTTACATCATACAATCTTTTTTCTTTTCAGCATCTAACCTTCACAATGCAATAGGTCCCCACGACGCTCGAGTAAATCCCTATTTAGCCTCCTCCCCTACCAATAGAGGCAGTAAGATTACTCAGAGTTTCGTTTATCCTTAAAAATATAATGTGAGAATGTGGTTCTACTGTAATCTACAATTATTTACGTACTAACTATTTCTGTAGAAAAGAAAGTAAACTTGTAAAATGCTCAGCCTCTAGGAAGGGGGGGGGGAGTTGCCCCCCTCTGGCGACGCCTATGCCTGTCAATAAAATCTGTCGGTATCTTATAGATTTCTTAAAAAATAATGTTGCTGTTGTTTAATACCGTCAAAACTCGAGTAAATTATATGTGTGTATGGATCAGCCAAAGAGCCGACAAAAAAACGTCCTGGTAAATAACAATATTTATTAAATATCAAGAAGCAGTTTAAGTTTAAGAAACATTAGATTTACATACAAATAAAACTGAATCCCAAACTTAAATGGATATTTACTTATTAAAATAATCTGGTCTGATTTCGATTTAGGTTTCCTCGCCAGATATATCTGTTATATTGTCAAGATAAATCTTCGAATTCGGATTTCTCGTCAGATTTATCTGATATAGATGTTTTATTGGTAATACAAGTCACGTTTTTTGGTTCTTTCGTCGTAGTTGGAAACGGTGATAGCGTGCCAGCTATGTGATATAGATTTGGACTATGAGTTCTCGGTATGGTCTTTGGTGTACCATTAGTGCGCCACTTAAAGAATGGTAATATTGTTGTGGTCTTCAACACACGACAAGTACATTTACAACGAAAATCCATCCTAAATATTTGAAAACCAATGCTCTTGCATGTAGTCATACAAGTAAAGGTTTTAACGTAATCTGTGCATTTTGAATGACTACTCAAACCAAAATGTTTCCGAGCTGTTTTATTGTTACCTGTAAAAAAAAACGCAATAAATAAAGGTGACTTGCACACATACTAAGGCTAAGCAGTATCTTTGAATCTAAACCTAAGTTAAGCCAGCCTATCTTAAGTTTTCATACCCATCTTTAGCCGTAACTTATACGGCGTTAATTTATAAAGACCGAAATTTTCAGAGATGATTCAGGAACAATATATCGAGTATTTTCAATTTTTTTTTTGGTTTTGAACAAAACTTGTGGTAATCTTATGATTGAACTGAATTGTGTTGTTATCAACACAATGAAGTTCAACAACCTGGACTGATAATAGAATTTTATTTTCGAAAATGTTACAAAAACATTTTCAGTTGAGTATAGAATATTTAACACTCAATTACAGTGATCTTAATTTCAACATCGGGACGGTCATTGAAAACTAACCCAGTACTACAGTACCTATACAAGTATGACTAGTAACTAAAACTATTCAAAATTTCATAATTAGTAAGTATTCATAATTATTATTTCTGGTTTGTTAACACCCCTCTTGTATCGTCATCGGAGTCGCAGGTACATAGGTAGAAAAGCATAACTGCTCCATAATTTTTTCAATAACAAAATAATTCTCAGTTTTGCAGGTCTAGATAACAGGTTGTGATGACCACATTCTAATTGGCAAGGACAGTGGCGACTGTGGCGAGTAGACAGTGACGAGCACATAGACAGTTGCTATTTATATTAGGTACAAGCCAACTTGACTCGCTACTGTCCGATCGGTTTACACTGCTGTACTTCTACTCTACTACTCACTATACTTATCTACTTTTTTTTTTTCGTTTTGGACATCTTCAAATAACCCCCTCCGCTCTAGGCGGAGTGGAGGGGAGTGTCAGACTTTTAGTAACTAAAACTCATCCATGTTCCTTTTTTGCCCTTTGTGTTCCAGGGCCGCGGTATCTCTTTCGAACAGTCCCGCAGCCCCGGCAGGCATGGCCCTTGCGGACTTCGCTAAACGCTTGACAATGTAAATCGGGCTTGATTGTGACTGGAGTCATGCTCATGTTCTTTTTGGTGTGAAATACTAAAAAGTGAACTATGAGAATCAAATTAATGTTAATTCGTACTGTCAAAAAAACATGTTTTAATACTAACCTCCATCCTCATCCTGAAATGAAATTACGGAAGCAACCAGTAACAAAGCCAATGAGATCTGGAAGCTCATTTTAATCTTCAACCCATTAAAATCATTCAACTGATAGGTAGGTTCCTGATTTATGATCAATATAAAACAAGTACCACCTCACAAATAATGGAGAAGTATGTGCTTAGACATAAAACATGATTAAAACAATAACTAAGCAGGTGCTTAAATGGTTAAATTAACATGAAATGAGTTTGCTTGGTTATCGCTTTATTGCTTAATTTTCTGCAAGTATTTAAGCGTAGTAAATTGTTTTTTAATCAAATCTTATGTTATCCTTCGTAAACTATATTGAAATTTTAAGGGTTTCCGGTGAATAATGCTCTACGAAAATAAAATAACTCCAAGATTGGTCGATCAATTACCAGTTATTTATGATTACAGAGACTCATAGATGACTTATTGTAACGACAAAAACCGGCCAAGTGCGAGTGGGACTCGCGCATAAAGGGTTCCGTACCATCGTAGTAGGGGAGCCTCCTTTAATTTGAAATTTATTTTTGTTATATGTTGTTATAGTGGCAACAGAAATACACATTCTGTGAAAAATTCGGGTACGGAACTCTAAAAAGGGAGTAAATATATAAATAGTATCTGTTTAGCCTTCAAAAGCTATACTTCATGTATTAGTTAGATAGTTGTAGAAACAATTTGATCACCAGGTAATACCTATTCATCTATGATCGTCGTGGTTTTTTCTATGAATGGTTTGGCAGCAAAACTCTATAGGTACCAACCTACCTATAAACGTATTAGTATCACTTTACTTGGCATTCAGGGTCTAATTAATAAATCAGGAATGTGATAATGACATCGGAGGACGACTTTGGACGGAGACGAATTTCCGAGAACTAACTTCTCTATGGCCACCCAAATGATGATTTAATTATCTGTATGATTTTGATTGATGTGGCAAAAGAAATTTGGCGGCAGCCGAATTCTTTTCATAACTAACGTATTTGCTTTGTGTATTACTTGGAACTAATTGATCTGTGGCGCCACAGTTTTTGGCTATGCCCCTGCATCAGATTGGGGTTTGAGATTAAAATAAAATGAGGCGTTAATAAAGGAAAAGTTAATAAAGGTACACACAGCGTCAGTATGTGCTAACCCCTCAAGTTTTTAACATTGAATTCGTGACGAATAATCTAAAGATTACTTCAAAATGAGTTCATTGTTCCGAACCATCACATCACCGAATGTCGTCATACTCATACGCAGTTTAACGAACGAGCCAGCGAGCCCATATGAATTGCGATGAAATTGTTATCTACTGTCGTCCGAGTCACTTTATCTGTAGGTCTCTGACTAATCGATAGATGTTATAATTTTAGGGTAGCCATTAATTTTACTTACTTACTTATTCTTTACTAGCTTCTGCCCGCGACTTCGTACGCGGATCCTGTTGCTTATGCCAGCGACAACGGGGCCGTCAAAATCGAAGATCTGAAACGTCTGATGTCGAATTCTAAGAGGGGGACGGGAAAACAAAGGGATGCGCGAGACGATTCGAGACGTTCCATATCTTTCATTTTTGTAAGTCAGAAGTCGATGTGGAACTCAAGCGTAATTCTCTATCCGTGAACGTCTCCGACTCGTGAGACAATGCGTGACGTTCACGATCAGCGGTCAGTCGCGCATCACTTTCCCCACTTGTCTCTAGAGACCTGGAAGTCGATGCGTAGATACGCTTGGAACTCAAGCGTAATTCTCTATCCGTGAACGTCTCCGATTCGCGAGACAATGCATGACGTTCACGATCAGCGGTCAGTCGCGCATCATATTCTTCACAGTTCTCTAGAGACCTGGATGTAGATGCGTAAATACGGTGAGAACGCAGGCGTGCTTCGTTATCCAAGAGGAAGAGAAGAGAAGAGAGGAAGAGGTTTCCACGGAGCGAGTTGCAACCTGATGTGCTCGAACAGCATCAAGTCTCTCCTGACGTTCTTCGGTAGATTCTTGGGATCTTATGGTCCTCAATCTTTTAGGTCCTTTGGAACATTGGGAAAGATTTGACCTCTTTCTAGGCATGGTTATAGTTTTATTGTGAAGATACCTGATCAATTAAAATCTAAGTGACTGCTCCCCTGCGTTACCGGGTAGGCTACCGTGTCACGAAGATAAGTGGAAAAAGTCTAAAACACTCAAATAACATAAGCCCGAAGGCATATTTATTCGATAAAATAAAATAAATAAATAGGAGTTTTGTCCAGTAGAGTCAAGTCAATGATATACCGTCGTCATCAAATATCAGTCCTAAACTGTTACCGCCTTCACCGCGTGGAGGTACTCCCAGCTTATGTTATTTTATAATTATACAGTGAAATTAGTGATAGCTTTGATTTCCACATCAGATGTTTCTGATCTTCGATTTTTATAAGTCAACAGGAAATGCCCATCAGACCGAACAACTTTTGCTAAGACGTCATTCCTATATGTGTTATGGTGTAGCTGGGCTCTTGGAGTTCCACAACAGGTGTTCCAGATCTTCGATTTTTATAAATCAACAGAGAGTGGTCATCAGATTGAACAATTTTTGCTAAGACGTCATTCCTATATATGTTATAGTGTAGCTGGACTCTTGGAGTTCCACATCAGGTGTTCCAGATCTTCAAATTTATTCTCTCAGCAGAAAATGCTCATCACGTGGAACAATTTTTGCTATGGTACCATTTTTGTATCTCTTATAGTTTAGCTATTCTATTGCGGTTCTGCATCAGGTGTTCAAGTTTCCAAGATAAATTATAGCCTATATGTTGCCCAGACTTAATACCTATACAACAAAAAAAAATCTTTCAAATCCGTCTAGTGGTTCCGAAGATTAGCGTGTACAAACAAACAGACAAACAGACAAACAGACAAACAGACAAACAGACAGAATTTTTTTTTTGGATTCGTGCTCTATTACTGTTTCTAAACCCCCCTCAATTTTTTTTTTTTTAATATATTCAATGTACAGACACAGTTTTTTTACTGTCTTATTATATGTATAGATAAAATTAATCCATACTTTCAAATTATAACTACAACTTTTGATGTATACGTTCACTTAAAACGACTAAGTTACCCCAGTTTTATTAAAATTAACTTTGCTACAACATCTTTGCAATTCTAACATGTAACACATCCTAATGAATAATACAAAAAGTATTCTTATGCCCTGACGAGATTCGAACCATCGAATCATTGGTTATCCTTTGACTACCGCAATCTCTTACCAACTAAGCCAGTTAATAATTCGATGCTTTTCGTTAAACGCAATAATCAAATTATTAACGCTTTATTTAAAAAAAAAAACAATATTAAAAACAGATTTAAAAAAATACTAACTTAAACTTATTTATACACTAATACAATACATTAATTATAATAAAACGTTTTTTCAAAATACAAAAACCAACTAGGGCCTATCACGGATTTGGACGCACTTGTCGTGTGGAGGGGTAACTACTTAATGGAGCTGTGTGTACATATCATTTTTAGAATTCCGCTGCCAAATGGCAATAAACGTAACCCTTATAGATTCGTCCGTATGTCACAGCCGTTTTACTTCGGGACTGTTGGCACTACACAGTTGAAATTTGGAGAGTAGATGTCAAATATTATGTAACTGAAGCTTGAATATTTGTTTTATACTTCAATACCTGTGTGGGGTGTCCTATCGACAGATCTTTTAAAAATAAATCGTAAAAAAATAAATAAAATAATTTCGAGGTTCCTAAAATACTTTCGCTTAAAAATTGTGTCCCCCCCCCCCGGACACAATTTTTATGGTTTTAAATTTAATTTTAAAATATCTGTCGATAGGACACCCCCTCTCATTTATAAAGTACGATGAGAAACATTCTGAAAAACTGTGGGTTTGTAAAAAGTAAAAAGAACTTTAAACGCAAGTTGGTTTGAATAGGATTTTATAAGGACTTTTTCGTAAAACTGCAGCAGTAACTTTGTTTTTCATTAACATGCTATGAAAAACAAATTTGATTTTGCTGTTGAGTGTAAATCGACCTATGAATGAGCGTTAAAAATATTTTTATTATATTGTTTGGTACTAATACGGAACCCTTTATGTGCGAGTCCGACTCACACATTTTTTAAATATTCCTCACAAAACCAAATAATTGTTGGTAATTTTTATTTTCATTGTGTCGGTAGTTCGTGTTCCTATAGTTGTATAGTTTTTCGGTAGAGGGAATTTCTGTTATGATTGACAATACATAAGGCTGACGAGATGTGGGTAAGTGGGTAGAAGTAGTAGGTACCTACTTTTGCTGAACTGATAAGGTATCAGCAGCTTGCACTAAAGTATCCACTTAAAAATGCAATTAATTTTATACTTAATTAATTTTGTAATTAATTATTTGGTACTTAAAATAGCTGACAAAAATATATTAATGCTCGTAAATCATTCACTTACAAAAATATGAGGGGAGTCGTATTTTTGTTACATTTTTTTTTATTGAAATGGTTCACAAAAGAAATACACGCAGAGGAAACGAATAGTAAGTAGTTAACCAAAAAAAACGATTTAATTGTGAATAATATTATCCTTTATTTACTTCTCTTACATATAACTTTACATTTTAAAATATTTCTTAAAAAAACATGAAAAATATACAAAAAACATCAAAGAAAATTTATTATTATTTAAAATTAAAAAAAATATGAAAAAAATCGACACAAAGAGGCCCATAAGGAATGGATAGAGATTATATGTATAGTGAAATAATATTTGCTCTAGATTCATTTTCCAGGGAGAAAACAGGGGCACACGTTTGTATGGCTAAGCGCTACTAGCCTTTCTTCTTTATAAGTACAAAACATAGGTATTTTGTTGAAAAAAAAATTAAGAGGCACCCACAGCCACAGCAAAGCTAGAGCAAGATTTTAATAAATCGTTCAAAATAGGTTGTTTGACAGTTTTTAAGATACAACAAGGTTTTCTTGGTGCTCAAATGTCGTCGCCAGGGCCAAGGGGGCGTTGCTGTATATTTTTTTTGTGAATTTATTACCAAAATAAATATACAGTTTTAAGTTTATTGAAAAAAAGCTGGTGATTTCGGTTCCGATTTTGACGACGGTGCATTAGATATTCACACAAAATATTTGTGTTAATGTTGACTTTTGTTTGTTTGATTCAGATTTTTTGCCACCGACTTCTGAAGCTAAAGTTATTTTTCACTTTTTGTTGTTTTTTAGTCGGTTTTATTTTTTGCAAAAAAGGTTTTTTTTATTTTTCCATTTTTAGTTGTGATAACCTATATTTTTTTTTGCTATGCCTTGATTTTACACTGTTAACCATTCATGTCATGTTAATATGATTATCCTCAATAAACTGGAACTTAAACATAACTGGCGAAATTTGGGGAATTATACCCCTGTAAAGCATACAGGCGCAATGTTATGATAATGGAATTGTGTAAACAATACAATCCAAGCGACTGCAGCAATAACGACAGATTTCCTGTCTATTATTAAAGAGTTCCATTGTAGGAGTATATCTCCGAAGATCTGAATCTGAAGATGAGAGAGACCACCGCGGAATAATACTCATCCAAACAAAAAAAGAACTTCGAAATCGGTTCACACAAGAACCTCTTTTTTTTACGGATGGGAAATCATCAAATGACTTCTCCCGCTCTAGGTGGAGTGGGAGGGAGTGTCAGACTCTTACTGACTAAAACCCATGCATGTTCCTTCATTGCCCTTTGTGTTCCAGGGCCACGGTATCTCTTTCGAACAGTCCCGCAGCACACAAAAACCTCTTACGGAAACATTCTCTAATCATAGTTTGCAGCCGGTTCTGCATAGGTCTAATTATTTTTGTTGATGGTTTCTTTAAGAATTAATTTCCTCTCTTCTAACAACGCACCGCAGCCTTCAATTCCACAGTGGTCAAACTCTTGATTTCTGTCTCGAACCCTTCTTTCAGCTGCTGTCATATGGATTCATGTCTAAACTTAGTGCAGGCCAATCCATTCACCATCCGCACATCCGGTAATCCGTTTGTTTATTCAGTTTGTCTTGGTCTTGCTGAATGATAGCGTGATAGCGGGCTTTATCGTGTATGAACCCAAGCGATGGGTCAACACGGTCTTGGAAAATGTCGGTAACGTACCGAACAGTTGTCAGCTCCCTTCTCTCCTTGAGAGAAAACAGCGCTCGTTTTCGTGCCGGAGGAGCGGGCACGAAAACGCTGCTTTCTCTGCCCGACGCAACCGTTACGACGAAACAGAGCAGCGTGAATCACTCCCCGGGACTCCTATAGTCCTGGCCTCTCCTGTCCCTGCAGTGTAGACTCATTTGCACTTATTACACTGCATAGCACGACGCTCAAATTGAGAAAATTTCGCGTTTGGAGTCAATTCCGGGTCCGCGCCTGGCCGTTTTGGACTAAGATCGCTTGGCTCAGACGTCTTCTAACTGTCCACTTGCTGGTTAGAATGGTAGCCAAACTTCGAACACACCTCAGCTCCTGCTGCACATTGACACTCGCCAGGTGGCGATTCTTCAGCGATTTTAGGACTTACTGGGTCAATTAACGTTCAGAATTTGTGTGGGATACCACATCTAAAAGAGAAAAATAAAAACATTTTTTTGCAAAAAAAAAAAATTAAAAACTTAACACAAAAAGTGTAAAATAACAGAATTAGTTTATTTACTTCTCTTATCCCTTGCCTCCTGGTGGTTTTTTGAAACATTAGAATCGAGTTTGTCCAAAGGAAATAAATAATTCTAAAAATAAGTTTAGTTTAAATTAAAACTGTGTAATGTATGTACTATTTATTCATAGTATATTTTAACTTCCAGTTACGGTTCCAATTATTATTGTAAATGGGACTGATATAAGTAAGTATGACACTTTTCATAACGTCACATTTACGCGTTTTACCTTGCTCAAAATCAAAAATATCACTTTCATAACCTCTATGGTATAGTTCCCGTCACGTAAAAAGAACGCTGACAGTTCAAATAAACTTTCTCAATTTTTTTTATTCCAGCCTTTTCCAAAGTACTAAGTAGCTAGTAAAGTACCTATTACGATTCTACAATGTAACAACTATACTTATGTTATAAAACAATAGCTTAGTACTTTAGAACGCGACTGTAAAACGTGCGCAAACACATCCCCTCCACTGTCGCTCAGCGTTCTTTTTACGTGACGGGACTTATACCTATACTGGGATCACTGGGTGTTCCAAATAATGGCGTCATAAAGAAAAAATAGACTCATCACACCTAGGGGTTCCAGGAGTACTTTGAAGAACAATTGAAGAAAGAATATTGCAATCTTCTTATCTAAATAGTTCTTCGTCATTTTCATAAATAATTGACCAAAGATTAATTTGTTAATTACGTACTAACATAAGAAATCTGATGGACCTTTGAGTAAAAGTTCTTTATCTCATCCCATTGAATTTATAAGTTTGGGTTTCATGGTTTTCCTTTCATTTAATTTATTGTTTGTAAGAGAGATTTGATTCTTATTATCGACCCTATCGATTGATGCCATAAAAGTACAGGATGTTATTTTTTCGGATTTTAGCCAGTTCGATTCCCGAGTGTGGCAAGCGATTTCTCGAAAATCTTTGAATGCACATTTGTTTCTTTTTTATATAAAAGTCCTTTGAGTAAATTTTGCTATCTCCAGTTGAAAACTTCCAGCCTGTATATTTTTTAGAAATTTCATGAAAATACATACATTATATATAAAAAAAATCCTGTCCTACCCGTGAGGGTATTAGCAAGGATCGAGATTAATCCTATTAGATAATAAGTAAAAAAAAATACACCGGCTAATAAAATGTAAATAAAATGTACTAAAATTAGGAAACGTACATGGGTAACCCAGGGGTAGCTTCTCGGGTAGTGACGTCATAAACAAACAATAATTTTACGATCGAACATACTAATGCTGAAGATGGTGTTGTCTCGATTTAAAAGATAGAACTTAGATTTTAGGGAAATGGTGGTCATTAGGGCACACCAATCTTCCATTTTAAAATTCATTAATGTCTTATTTCATGAATATTTTGTTTCGTTTTTTTAACATATTGTAAAAAGGGAACCGCTTTAAAAAAAAATATTTTTGCTCGGCTTGTTCACATTCTTTAACATTCACTAGAGACATTTTCTAATGTCATGAGCATCAATTGCAACAAAAATAAATTAAAATCACATGATTTTGAATTAAAATACGAATGGTTTTAAAGGGATTTCCACTTCATCTTACAATAGCCGATTCACATATAAACGACTTAAAACAGAAAAAAAATTGGATCTTATTTTGTTCAGTTTCAAGAGTCGATCTACCTTCTCTATTTATTGACTTGTTTGTAATTCTTTTTTTTAAATTATTATTTGATTGTGATTCGATGATTACAGAACTCAACGATACGCCAATTCTACGTTATGGCCACCACAGAACCCATAAATGCTTGAACTTCAATAAAACTTTTTTATGTGTGAGTACATGCCTTTCACGTGGTTATGATATTGCTTCTTCTGATGAAGCTTGCAGATGTACTTGTTATATAGACGAAGTAAAACGCCTCTATTACGGCAAGCAATCAAAAAAAAAATTACCGACTACTACCGTACCAAGCGCCTGGGCTAAACACCACGCACAAAACCAAGCAGGGCTTGATGATGATGCTCTTGATGAATTAGATAACAAAACAACACCGAATGGAAACAATTCTAGCGAAGACAATCGTAATGAAGCACATCCCGGGGATGGAGGTAACGACGATGGAGATACTGGGAGCGGAGATGAAGGGTCCGGAGATGAAGACGGCGATGTTGGAGGGAGCGGAGAGGATGAGAATGGAGATGGAGGGAGTGGAAGTGGCGGAGGGGAAGGGAGTGGAGGGGAAGGGAGCGGAGGTGCTGAAGGCAGTGGAGAAGGGAGTGGTAGTAATGAGAATACTGAGACTCCTGCTGATTCTAATGAGGTTACTGAAGAGACTCCTGCGGAGGCTCCTGAAGAGACTCCTGCGGAGGCTCCTGAAGAGACTCCTGCGGAGGCTCCTGAAGAGACTCCTGCAGAATAAACTAATATGAAGACTCACATGGGACTAGAAACAACAACGAGGATTTCCGAGCGTGATGTTTAATCAAATTACATATCTATAAAATAAAACAAAACATGTATTTTTGCAAAGTAACCAGACACTTTTTCATGAAATTCTAAATTCACAACATCAAAATCTTTAGCACTATTTTCACCAAACGTGTCAATTCATCACTATTCTCATTGGCAGCCAGGGTTGAACCTCAATAGCTGCCATCAATACACACAGGCATTATAAGATTTTATCTCATAATTACATTACAACAGGTACTTATTTGTATTGAAGCCAGCTATTGATTGATACAGATTTTATACGTGGCCGCTATTTTGAAAAGGGTTGTAATAAAACCAATTTCTATTTAATAGCATTTTTCTCCTCAAAAAACTACCTTGTCTTCTAAATCAGGTCAGCCACCATCTATGAGCATCTAAAAAGTACTTTCTCAGCCACCATATATCATCGATTTAATCTATAGTTGCTGCCAGTTAAGATGGCAATGGCGGTCATTGACCCACCTACATTTTTTAAAGTTCTAAACTTTGAAATCCACAAATAAGCCTGTTCATGTCTTGAATCGTCATCTATCGTGATCTTCAACATCTTTTCTAATGAAAAACGATACATGGTTCATTTGTTTTGGTTCGTACGAAGAGATATTATGGAAAGAGCAATGACCGCTATTGCCATCTTAACTGGCAGCAACTATACTGTAAATACATCCCAGCATCGTTGTGATTTTATAGCATCTATAATTGTGACATATATTCAAGCAGTAACTTTCTAAACTAACTATTTAAGACGCCAATACAAATATTTTATAGACTTCTAATTTTTTAACTTAGTACTTTTGAAGAAGTTTTCGAGCTGCCTGAACTATACTTTTTAAAGGAAATATTTAGTTGAAGCTGTAGCACGTAAAATGATGGTGAGTTGTAAAAAACTAATAAAAACAATTAAAGAATAAGAAAAATATTAAAAAAAAGTCTTACGGCAATGTAGCTGATGAGTCAGCATTGAAGCTTCTTCGTGAAAAGGTATTAGAATCGTAGAAAGGTATTAGTCTCGGAGTAAAATGGCTGCGACATACGGACGGACAATAGACGGGCAGGACGAATCTATATGAGTTCCGCTTTTTGCCATTTGTCATCAGAACCCAAAAAGGAGCAATAATCGCTTTTTTAACAGAAAAAAAAACGATATATGACCCCTCAACTTTAGCAGTACAAAATGCTCTAAACTGCGAGTAAGTTTAGTTTTCCGTCTATATTCGAAAAATCTTTAAGAGTTTTGTTTTAATTTTTAAATTTCGAACCTTTATTATAATAATAATAACCGTTTATTTATAAAAGGGGCACATTAACAATAATAGACCACAGTTGCTTATTTGCCTGAACTGATTGAAACTGTGTTTGCGGCTATAAAGTGCATAAAGTACCATAAATTTATTAAATGCACTATCAACCTACATTTAAATATTTTGGTGTATATTACTTTTTTTTTTTAAGAATATTCTTAAATAATTTGTTATGGTTGGCGTTTTCCCTAGACGTTGTTGAGTAGTGTTCAATAACAAGGGTGAGTAGCCAACTTTTTATGGAATACCCGAGAGGCAATGCTTGGGTGTGACGTCTATGACGTATCACTAAGATTTTTTACTAATACATTGAGAACATACATATTTTTGCTTTTATATCGATATATCAATTTCTTTTATACGGATTGACACTTTCAGAAAAATATTCGTAGGCAATTTTGAGATAAGGGTAAGAATGCCCTGAGAAATATATTCAGTTAAACAACGAGAGTTTTTGGGATAAAACTCCATGGCGAATACCAAAACTACTTAGTTATTGTGAGAAATAGAGTTTTAGTACCATATTTTATTCCCTTGCAGAATATGATTCTCATTTCCTATTAAATAATGCATAATAAATGTATTATTTTATGACTGTTTTCATCTTTTCCAAGATTGAGCTGTTAGCCTTTTGTGTAGCTTATCCCAGATTCGGTTTCCATCCTGACATGACTTGAACTGACTAGTTCAAGTCCTGTCTTATATTACTGCATAAGTAATTTTAGTAACTTGATCATCTCTTCTCTCTGTGTCTGTTTGTTTACTATATTTACTAGGGTCAACTAATACTTAAGTTTTAAGGGACATCGACGCACAAACGCCCGCGTGTGCGCGAATCTACCATCCTGTATAGTTAAAGACCGTTGTTTAATATATCCATCAAAATCCCTTGTGTCGCCACATTCACCGGACCTGTGCTTCTGGCATCCAGCGGGGAGAATCTTTGCGGTACTGTGTGATTCCAACTCATTTCTCATTCAAAGGAGAAGAAATTACGACGGAAAGTTAGGTAGACTATTTTTCCAGCATGGGGATGGGCTGCATATTGTAGATAAGTCTACTACCTAACCTTAGACTAACTATGGGCCATATACAGTATAAAGGCCCCTGTTATCAGAGGTGAATTAAAAGTTTAAAATCCACCATTATATTGTTTTGTCCAAATATGAAGTTGATTTGGTCACCATACAACAAGAACATACTATACGGCTTGTTATTGACTTGTGCAACTGGAAAGAAAAACATGCTAACAGAAGAAAGGCAGAATAAAATAATTGCATAAACTAAACAACGAGAAGGTTAGGAGATAAGTCAGCTAAGCCGGACGAGAATACTTTGATTGAAGATTGATTTATTTGTAGTAAAACGCTTCTGGACTCGCTTTTATCTGTCTGCTCACAACCGAGGGCGAAACAACAGAGAAAGGCAAACAATAAATCCACCTACATAAAAATTGCAACAACTTTGTTCATAATGCCGATAAAGGCATCATCAAAAGTTGGTTCGCTTCGCACCCTCGCGCCCATTCGTGCAGAGATTACCAATAAATCCAATACGGGATAATTGGCCGACTTAATTCTGTTCTATCTTTCTACTTAGTTCAGTCGTCAGAATGTGCCAGCTCAGGCCCCTTGGGAGAGGCCAGCCGAGAGCACAAACATCGCTTGCTTGCTGAACAAAAATAGCATCTTGTGTGCTTTGATACGAACGAGTTTCATTTGCAAATGCGAAACAAAGCAGAATCAACGACAAATAAAGAAAATGGCTCAGTTAATGATGTGTTTTTAGTTTTCTGATGCCCAAAATACCTACTTGATTTATTTGCGTCTATTTTAAACAGCATGTTTGGCGTTTCGTTACTGATTTTTCCAGCAAGTTATCGTCTAATGGACGAAAATGATGGAAAAATGGATAAGGGGTGACAACGATTTGATATTCGCATCAGTCAGGGGGCCTCTGGGACCGCTGCCGAGCTGCGACGTGATTCAATACTGATGTAGAGCATCACTATCGATCGACATAATATTATAAGTAGTACCTACACAGACGTATACCTACGTATAGGTACTTGAACTTACTCATAATAAAACATTTACTCCTAAATATATCGACTTGATCCCAACATAGTTGGGAAAAGAGCTGAGCAGATAATGATATCGATGACTTAATTTTGTTAAGTGCAATGCTTGGATTGCAGCTCTAACATTTTTTTTTCTGTATCATTGCTGTAGTATCGGTTGTAACAGCTTGATATTTTCGAAAAGATAAGGAAAACTTAGTTCATTTTGGTCTCTATGTTTGGTAATGAGTCACTGAAGTTATGAGTTTAAGCTTTTTTTGGCTTTACTTCTTCCCTAGATTGGGAGAGCGAATCGACGCGTAATACTTCATATTGGTCAGATCGTAAATCCCCCCTAAGCAAGGCCACTCTCATCTTTATGAGCTGGTACCTATATTCCGACATACCTATAGTGTATTTAATCTTCTCCCCATGACGAGTTAGAATTAAAACGTCAGACAAAGCGGAAAAATCTCGTTCCAAAAAATTAGCCAGCAAAATTCCAACAAATAATTAATCTGGAATAATCATACAAAACGATGCGAACGGGATGCTCGGCCATTATTACCATTCATTTCAAATCAGGCGTGCGGAGGGTTGGGGAGGGCGCAGGCCGCGCTCGACCTGAATAAGCATACATTTTCCAATCAGGACACGTATCATTTAACTTGCTATTAAATTCGACTTCTTCCCTCCGAATTATTACATGTCAAAAAGGATCTGAGTAAGTAAACACGAGTTGTATAATTTCGACAGGAATACAAAACAAAAAGTAATTTGCAAAATGCAAAGAAATCCATAGACCTTTTCGCCCTAAAATTTATTGTGTGGTGAGCATTCAAATACTCAAAAGGCAGGTGGTTCGTTATGCTAGGAGTGAAATACTTTTCATAAGCGCCGTCATAATATTCGTGCTTAAGACCTTTTACGGTAATTACTCGCGTCCGTAAGAGCTCTTTTAGTGAATTTCAATTTTGTGATAGAACTCTTAGTTGTTTTTTTACATCTATTGAGCATGAGGATGAGCGGGGTTTTTAATGCTAAATGAAGGAGTGTGTTCAGCAGAGCAGGCGGCCACCTGACACGGCCGACACCGACTCACCGTCACCCGACCTCCCCTTATTAATTTAATAACTTGAACACCGTCATTATCCGACTAATTGGAGGGGTGATGGGCTCCTTTTAACACATTACCTAAGCGTTTAACGTTGCTTTTATGAACTGTGTAATTAATATTCCCTGCATGACATGTCGGTATAGCTATACTTGTTACGACATGGATATGTTTTTTGTTAATTTATCGAGTAAGTAAATCTGAGGACGGTTGCTTGATTTAAATCAAAATTACCAAAATTAAACAAATTTTTGAGTTAGTTTAGGAAAGAGAGTAAACAAGTTTTTTCACAAAAAACGGTAAACCTAAGCGGCTGTTCACACGGACCTGTCTCGTAAGACATTTTACATAAATGCATGCGTGTGGAACTGCCATGTGATCCCAAAATTATACAAATAATCAAAATTTAAAAAAAATATCATACAGATCAATGCCGTGTGTACGAGGCCTTATCTGATCTGATTAAGGTGTGGAATATATACACTGATTCCGCAAATTTTTACGATATAAAGGCTGTAAAAAGACCCTTAACGAAGCCGAAAGGCACTTGTTCTCCTCGTCATTGTGATCATTTTTTTGTTCTGGACCATACCTGGGAACCTTCTAGTTACGGAGATATTGGGGGTCAAAGTTCCAATTTTTTCACAAGTTTTTTTTTAAATACTACTTTTTAAGGTTCTAACTTGACTCCAATTACCTCCATGGTCCGTTTACTATTCAAAGCATCCATCAGCAATAAGTTTTGAGCGCATTATATTGAGTTTTACCGTAACATGTGATTTTTGACCCTAAAAAAAAATTTCGTTTCCCAGCAAAAAAATTTGCGTAAAGTTACTTAGTTTGATGTACAGAATGCTTGGTTGACGGCTTGGTGAAGGGTCTGTTTACACCCCGTATGTCTAAAAATAAAAGGTTGACTCACTAGTCCTTATAGAGCACCCATTCAGGCATGCAGGCAGACTGTTATCACAAAGTATTAATTAACGCCTAACGGTAAAATTTTCGTTGTTTACAAACATATCATTTTGCTGTCCTACCGACGCTCTAGGCTAAATTTTGCTTAGAAATTTAAGAGATATAATTAAGAATTTTGCAGAGCGCAATAATTTAGGGCTCTTCATTAAAATAAGAGTGATATCAGGTTTCGCGTAATTAACGCCAAGGGCGGATTGCTATTTTTGTTATCAAATATAAATGTTTAGTAACCGTGATCGTTGAATATCTGTTGTTTTATTGAATCGCATTATTGAAGTGAAAGAACATCGTGGGGCATAACGTTGTAAACTTGATACATCATAATACATTAAGTGGATGGTGAAGACCTTGACGAGCGGTGTACGTTTCCCTGTGTACGACTCGTCGAGGCCCTACAATCGCGATCGTGATACAAATATACACATAATTTTAATGCCGGGGGTGAAGCATTAAAAGTCAGGGATCAAATGCCTCTAATACTACACGTGAAAACTATGGAGTTGTTTCTCTTATAAAATATAAATTAAAATAATAAAACGAAATTTCTGATGTTAAGTATTGGGAGCGTCATTCTCTCTACGTTGTATAGATAAAGTAGTAGGTAGTTAGTCTCAAAATACCTGAGGTTCCGGTTTTCTTTGATTGGGTTTAAGGACTCCCAAAAAGCGGTGAAATACTCAATACTCAATTCTTTATTGCTTTCCCTATGTATTACATAGACGGTGTAACAAAGTAAAATATCAATAAATAGACACATTCATACTGGAAAATAATGTTTCCTTCGTCAATTTTTCTTTGGTGCGTACGTGACGGCTACGAAAACGAAACGGGCTAAAGTCTGGTTTTTAATCTCGGAGACTAAATTAACAAGTACAAATGGCAAACTGACATAGATTTCAATAGCATTTAAGTCAGTTTTAACATTTTCACTTGTCAATTTAGTCTCCGAGATTAAAAAACAGCCTATAGAGATTTTTGTATGATGCATCGCCTGCCTAACTTCCGCCATTAAATATCTCGGAAATGTGACGCTTTAGAAAATTTTGTCTCATACAAAACTTGTTCGCATTGATGCCAGCTATTGATTAATATAGATTTGCATGGCCGCTATTTTGAAAATAAAATGAAAAAGTTACGCAGGCCAACTAATTCAAAAACCTTCAGGATAATCTGGTAACGTTACATAAGCCTAACATCCCTGAAAGACAATTAAAAACTACTTTAAACATCCCTTCTTCAAGTGAATTCAATCAAGCCATGTGGGGTGGTGGTAGTATCGAAAAACATGTATCTGAACGTTAAAAAAAGATTTGATTTTATAAACTCATTATTTCAAATAACTACATTACCGGCGACCCGTACCAGTACGAAGTACAAGTTTAGACAGCCTTTCAGTTGTAGAACCTTCATTAGATATCCATAGGAGTCGATAATCTACCCTTCATTGTCTTTGAATTTTGTCCAGCTAATTTAATTTCACCGTGTATTGTTGAAAAATGTGATCTCCAAAGTTTTCGTAGGCGACACGTTTGAAACAGTGGGAGGCACGCGACGCGTCGGCGCTCGCATTACTTGTGCTACTTACTTTAATCTTCACTCATATTTACTAATTACATATGTACATGGCTGACTTATCGATCCCCTGAAACGGTAAGAATAACACAGTGAAATTATCTGAAGGTGTTTTTGGCAACATTGATGAAATTAAACAAACGTCAGAACTCAAAAAGCAATGAATAAATCCTAACATGTGGGCCGCAGGGATCACGTGATGCACAATTTGACGATAATAATCATAATTATGAAAAGAGTAGGTACCTAGGTAGTAGGTACTAGTATAATGTGAGTGGGAACAGGCTAGAAATAAATTGTGCAAAGCAAACTGTCATCCTAGACTGGAATAGTAATAGTTGGAGTACCACAAGGGACAAGGAAATATTTTGTATGTATGTCTAGGCAAAAAGTTTTAATATCAGAATTCTCTTCGCTCAGATGTGCAATATGGGTGCGCCAAAGTTCACCTAAATTTTCAACTCCGATAATTGGAAATCCGAAAATGTTCTTCCTAACATTTTTCATCCTAACAATCACAATTCCTAACTACTCTGTCTCTAATTTTATAATTTCGAAGCATTCAACTTCATAATGTCAGTAGCAATAAACATCTATTACACTTTTATTTGTTTTCCTATGTTTTCTCAACATAACCATCTTTTACACTATTATTCAAAGTCATATATTTTTTGTTTAGATTTCTTTGTTTAGACTTAGAAAAATTTAACCAAAAAAGTGTTATTTGTGAAAACCGTTTATTTTCTCGATTCTATCGTATAAAACACCTAAATGTAAGAATAAAAGTTTCTTGGTGTTTTTTTTTCCGACAAACCGTTTGTCGTAAAAACGATGTGGAAGGGATCCATAGGTTAGGTTAGGTTAGAACTGTGACCTGAAACTACGCGCGAGCCGAGTGAGCGTAGCGAGCGGTGCCGCGGTAGCGGCCGGCGAGCGCTACTTCGAAATTGGTTGCGAAATTTTTCTAAGTTTTTTTTTCATAGTGCCCCCAAGACGAGACTCTGACCTGTACTTATGTTTAGGGATAAAAGCGTTATGATAAAAAACAGTAGGAGTTTAAATATATTTACATTAATGATATTATTATTATTAATTACAATTTTCGGAAACATGAGTGTTATGAACATCGCCGGTAGCACTACAAATAGTATGAATGAAAACTTTAGGATGAAAATTTTTAGGAAGAGTGATCATTCGGATTACAAATCGTTAGGAAGAACAATTTCGGGAAAAGAACTTTAGGTGAGCCAATATGGACCCGTGCAATATGGTTAGCAAAGTTTCTAGATGATTGTAGAATTAGATAGATAGAAAAAGAAAAATCTTTATTTTTTACCTAGTAAAAGAAAAGAAACCAAAAATATTACAATGACGACCGGACGCGTTCGGCAGAACTCTGTTTCTGAACTGATTACAATTATTTTAAGAGTTACCCACACACCTACGGTTTCTGAAAACACTTAACACAATGAGTGAAATCCGTGACTTATAGGTAGGTTGTTACTTGACGCATAGCTATTATCTATCATCAAATATTCAACTAACTCCGCACACATATAACGCATCCGTCAATAGGGTTTGAGCCGTCACCCTTTTAATTTAGACTGGGACGAGGGGTCATTAAACAATAAAGTGTTGATTAAAAGCCCCCATGCGCGAGGCTTGTTGCGAATAACTGCGCTTCCTGCACCGGACCCATTATATTATCACCGATGATTGGCACGGGATGGCCGACACTCGGCTCGAGTGTCAGCACTCCTTCAACTAACTATACCGAAGGTCAATCTGAATAAAAGGAGTCTGATCAAAAACGGAGGTTTTATTGAACGATGCAGCTTAAATTAGGCAAACGACAGAGCTGTCAGGTATGCGTATGTCATGTCGTGGTGGTGCATTCTTTATCTGATTCATTTCTTATACCCAAAGCTACCAGTTTAAACCCCAGAAGGATCCTGCCAATCTGGCTTTTTCAAAGTCATACGTAATTTCTATGATGCTTATCCTTATATCCGTCTGCATACAAAAAAAAAACAATCGAATTGATTCAGCAGTTTTGTTTCAGGACATAAAATTTCATTTTCTACACGATGTAGATTAATAGGCTAGCACCTAGCACCAACAGGTTAACGACCCTTGCATCTTTTTAATTTCGATCTTAAGATCTATTGGATAGTTTAATAATATTCCTATGAACAAGTATTACTAATGTTTTTATTTATTGTCGTATTGTTGTCGCCGCCTTGTATATATTTTTTAATTGAGCGTTTGTTACGTGGGTATTCAAACAAAAGAAATTAAATAGGTAGCAGTTTTATTGCGTATACGGTATTTTAATGAAAAATAGTTAGATAAATTCTGCTAAGGTAGTTATTATTTGTTTTGATCATTAATAACGCTATTAGGTTTTGAATAGAATAGGTACTGCTATTTTTTTATGAAGCAATTAATATTTAATCACACTGCATATTTGATGATTAATTGACAATAATGGTGAGATGACAAGCTGTAGCCATTTTGAATGCCTGCGACAAAATGAGTTCTATGATATACTAGTGTCCGTATAAAATATCGCTATCTCTATAGTTTCAGATATTTCCATACTGACTCTAAATTTAAACCACGTTAAAAAGAACACTATAGAGTCCTGGATTTTCTCTATAACTAAAAATAACGATTAATCTCATCCGAGAATCCGTTGCATTTGGGAGGCACAGAACTGGCCATTGTAGATCTGCTCAGCGAAGGCTATGCGGCGGACATCGTTCTGATATCCTGCCACTTCATGAATCAGAATATCATCAGGATAGGTCCCGATTCTGAACAGATATAAGTCCTGTGACACTGTTGTCGATTCCCACGCAGGTGGAGTCGCTGAGCCACTCTGGTATAGCGCTTTTCAGTTATCATTGTGAACACTGGGGCCACGTTTCAATTATATATTAGAACTACTCGTAGCTAAGGGAACCACAGCTATTTTAACATAGTGACGTGTTATGCCTTATTATGTGAAATGTATTTCGAACACAGAGATAATCTGGAAAACCTTTTATGGAAATTGTATACCAATCGTTAAAAAGAGAACCGTCCTGTTAACAGATTTTAAATCATTGCCGTCAGTGGCCGCCATTGTAACGTCAAGTTAGTTCAAAAGCGGTCGTTCCAGTCGAACAAAATGATCGTCGTCGGAGCGGATTGCGGGTTCCACACCTCGCGGATCAATAGATCTCATTCAAATAATAATAAGGAGTTATAGATCAGTCGGCGGGTGCGGTGGTCGCAGCGCCCTCTCTGCACTCTGCCTACATTTGAGTATGGAAATGGATATTTATTTCACGTCTCGGCTGCCCGCCGCAGCCGTCTGTGGTGATCGCCGAAGATGATAACGCTTCGATTTATATATTTCACTCGATGATCGGTAGCTGCTACTATGTTCACCATACAACTGCCAGAATGGATCGCATTCGTGTATACAGGATGTCATCTAGTTCACTCACATTATCACGCATCAAAATGCAGTGGACCGAGGAAAGTGAAAACTGTGAAGGGACAACATAGTAAATGAAAGAAAGGATATACCCTTATTATTAATAGTACTGATTGAGACTATTAATAATCTGAATCTGACTAGAACAATGTGAAAATCGTCATCTCTTTCATTGATATATTTACCATTTTTTAAATGGATAAATGGTACTTAGGTACCGAGCATAGAGTGAAAACGTTTCTCACTGTTTTGCTATTGACACTCTTTAGTCGTAATAATAATATACATTATTACAATTTTCTTTGCCCAACAGTGTAAACGATGACGTTGGTAAATAAAAAAAAAAATGAAACAAAATTAATAAAAAACAACAACCTGTAGCCCAAAACTTGAAATTGCATGCAAAATCTACTATTCGCCATAAAGTCGACTCCTCGCTTATGGTTGAGAGATCGACGACAGGAACGAAATGCGTCCGTTGTCACATTTTAAAGGGCAAAAAGTTGATTGGCATCAAAGAATTGAATCGTTGACATTACCTGTGGCATTACATATTATATGACCTTGGGGTTAGGTCGCCTCTATTCTTCAAAATTGGTTAAAATATGAACAAGACTTGGCACTGTTAATTAATCTTTTTTAAGAAAACAAAATAAGAGATTGATAGGTACTTCAACTTTTTTTTTTGAGTATTGGTTTGTTTAGACATCCTGAAAACGTAAAAAAATAGGTAAAACGGTAGGTATAGGCCACCTTCAGATATGAAAAAATCTCTTCTAAATATTAACAAGTATTTTGAAACTCCTACATTAATAAATTCCCCGTTGTATCACATAGGTCACATTCTCTTAAGAGTACTTACGTCTTTCTGGTTTATTTGTATTCTGCTCCACAGAACTCGTAAGTATTTATTTTTCTTGGAGGTTTCGAGCAGATTTAAAATTTATATCTCGGGCATGTCACGTCCCGGGTTAATTAGGTGTATGCTCCGGGAGCGGGCGATGCGCCTGCGCCTATTATTTACACCATTGCACACGTATGCCGCTCAGAATAATTATGGACCTCTTCGCCACCCTTACACACATTTTGCATACTTACTTGCCAGATAAAAGTATATTTTATTGAAATGTTTGTAATGCTACGAATAAAGCCGCTAATGAAACCTGGTATAACCTACTTGAAAGTCATTGGCTGACTCCTATTCGCTCTTAGAATGTTAATCATCGGTCACATTTTATCTACTGTAATCCAAAATTTGAAGATATGTGGCTTCCAACAACCTGTACAAATCAACAACCAACGGGGTCCTCGTGATGGATTTAGTGCGGTCCACTCTCTCTCATCGAGAGCAGGCCGGTATCTCAGCAGTTGGAATGTAATAGGCTGATACGCTTTGCTTAGGTATAGCATAATCAGCCTCTCTATGAGATGAAATAGGCTATAATCCACCACGCGGGCCCAGTGCGGGTTGGTAAATGTCGCATGTCATTGAATTTTTGGTTTTAGGTCACGCCGGTTTCCTCACACTGTTTTCCTTCACCGTTTTGAGAGCAGTGGTGATGAAATAAATTACACAAAGTAATGCACCTGCCTGGGTTCGAACCCACGGCTTATGCTGGTACGTCGGGGCTGCCACCACTGGGCTTCCTCTGCTCACTAGATCTGCTTAGGTATAAACTCATCAGCACGCTGAAATTATTTCGTTAAAGACATCACAGGCATACTTTTACCTAATGCAAGCGATTAATAAAAACTAAAATATACTTTGAAAAAGTAAAACACATGAAAGCGATTTAATATAAGCGATAAAGGGCCTACATTATGAAAGGTTAATAAAACACAGGCCGCGAGGAGCTGCCGCATATTTCCAACATTAATTGGAATATAAGGCGATAAGTGGCCAAGAGGTGGTTCTTCATCATTAAGATAATATGCAAATACCTGTAGGAGAAGACGCTATAAATTTTCTCGGTAAGACACTACGGATCAGACTTGATTGATTCGCAGATGATAGCACGGATAAAATGCGAGTAGGCAATTATTATAGTGGTGCTAGCCACAGTGGTTTCTATTTATATGTCGTTAGGCTAATCTATGTCTGTGTACACATGAATCTCGTAAAGCAGCGCACAGAATATAAACTTAGATTCTCGATTTAGATTTTCATTCAAGTTTATCAATTTTCCCAATCGGATAAGACCGCCTCCCGTGCCATGTGGCTGTAAACGATTATATTTGAGTTCTAAACCAGTGAGTAGGAGACTTAATGAGTCTATCTACGGCTAAATGTTGCCGTACAAATAACTAATTGACAGTGAAACATCTAAGATAACACGTGTTTCTGATCACAGACGTTGTAATCATTTTATTATGTCGACGAGTCCGTATTGATTAGGTCCTATCACTCGCAGTGCAGTTTAATCATGCAGCCGCTATATAAGGCGTGATTTGTTTTGGTACTAAGTAGTTATCTTAGTGACATAACCGTCCTTTGTAGTAGCAGTATCTAAGAAAGTAAAATTCCGCATTATGTTGGTGGTTGTTTGTTGGCACGTTTCCCGCTACAATGCAGGATAGTCAATGTGTGACCCCTGCGCTTGCACATATTTACATCTCACTTTACGGCTAACTAGCTGTACCACGCCTCGGCCAATCTATTGTACGGAAATGTCGGGCGATGCACGAAACAATCCTAGTTTACCGTAATATCTGCATACAAATGTTTGGGAACTTCGTTTCGGTATGTGATGGAAAATGCTAGCTTACTTTGATTTTGCTCAGGGCACACCTATGTTTTATCATTAGTACGTAAATTTATAATAATGTGAAAAATATGCATGGTGTTGTCTTCGATGATGTGAGTCACACCACATGCATCACCGTGCGGGCATCATGATATAAGTTGTATAAGTATGAAAATATTAAATATTTCTCTCTTAATCTGACGTCCATGTGCTCTCGAATGCATTAGAAAGGTACCTAATTCTATTAAATTTGCCATAAAAAAGAGGGCACCTACAATGGGGTGGGCGTCTATTATTGCAGATATAATAATACTTGTGTATTTGAAGGCAATGCCTGACAAAGACAGACGGCATGTCATTGGAAAGAACGTAATGTAAATTCTATTATTACGGCCTTTTATTTTTCAATTACGAGTCCCCAAGCCACCCGCGCTTTGGCCTCGGGGTTAACTCTGCGAGACCCCAAGATATTTTATTCTTTTATTAGTCTGCGTTTTGTTTATTTTTAAGATTAAAATTTTCCCATTTTGGTAATAAAATGAAGTTTTCGTCCAGAAATATACTTAATTTAGATACATTCGTCATCTGCCTAGCTTTTTCAATTTTTTAATACTTAGTTAACATGCCTATTAAATATTTTTTAAAGAAATGAACTTGTTTTTTCATTATGCCATAACGACAGAAGGAAAACAATTAAAAAACTACGTAGGTACGTAATATGTGAAACAAATTGAAGTAGAGCATGTAAACGACCCTCATAATATTAAAGTGTTTCGTGTTTGCCTAACAATCACAGGCGCGTAATTATAAATCATGTAAGTCATAACAAGGCGTGTTTTAAATTTGTTCACGAGCACTCCATTAAGTCAACACTGGGGAGTCGGGTCACGCAATGCAGCGCCAACGTGCAGATATTACACAATACTTCTGAACTTACTTTAATACTTAGACTAATAATACAATTATGTTCTTGCAAGTGATGATGATGCCATCTAGCCGATTTCGGCCACAGCGACTGCATTCGATGGCTTCCTAGGGAGGTTGTAGAGAGCTTTGGTGTGCTGCTCTATCATGTGCTCTCAAGTGGCTAGCATACCCAACTTTGGCCGAAAAACCCCGAGCACAAAGCGGGTATGTCAGAACACCATTGACACTTGATACTTGCAAGTATCAAAAGGCTGAAAGAATTATAGGGCGTCAAATATCGTCCGCATCTCTGTCAACAGGAAAAGTACCGAGAACGCTGGCAGCATTGCCATTGATCAAAATATAGGCGAGCCCTCTGGTCACGTGAAGAGTCGACGAAGCGCTTGGCGGTATTCCGAAAGACAAGATGGAGCTCGGACCCCATGGCTCTAGTATTTCAACCCCAAACAGCTGTTTTTAGTTTGTGAAATTTATATGTACTTATGTTTTATATTTACCTACGCTTCATTTGGTGAGTTTTCTTGCAAAGTTCAAAGAGGTGTCAACATCTGGCTCAGAGATGCTATGGCGACATTGGGGGTTACTATTGACCGTCACAAGCTTGTATTTTTCTCCTATGGTATTGTTGCTGCTAGCTCGCGCATTAGTTTGTTACTATGTATCTACAGCTGAAACAGAATGGTTTATTTTGACAAGTAGTCAATTTCTTAACACCTAGTGATCGTGAATATAACAGGTACCTACTATCATACCTTGTTGTAAAAATTTGTAAGTCTACATTTGTTTACATAATCATTGTTTTTGTCATTCGATCTAGGCTTGATATTGGTTTCAACTCGACATTCTGCTTATTGCCTGTATTCTGTCTTCAAAATAACTACAAATGATAGCTGGCACGGGTCTATAACCGCGACTCCTCGACTCCCTCGGAGCCACTCCACGAACAAATTAAATCATTTCTACTTGGTCTGCGATTGTGCGCACGCGATATCCTCCGTTATCATTGTGAGGACATATCGTGTTGACACTGCCTGCTTATTGTTACGTCGAAAATGTGAGTTAATTTAGGATACTTACTATAGTTAATTGAAGCTTTTATACTGCTTACTATAAGCTTGAACTAATAATCCCTACCAATCCGTGTTAATGGCTTTTTACAAGGAAAGGTTATTTTGAAGCTGTTTGCGAGTTTCTTGCTTGTCGCTAATGACTCATATCAGCCGAAAGATGCAACCGCTGGTCACAAACCACCCCATTACCACAAGACTGACAACGACCTTCATCAGCGCCACGGACTCCCGAATCAGTACATCAGGACCCGGTTTCCTTACCCTGCCATGATCCTCCTAGAACAACCCCCAGACTGCAAGGAGGAGAAACTAAGAGAGCTATCAAAGGCCAGAGTAAACTTCACAGAGAGTTTTAAGTTGCAGTGAGTGTTCCAAAGATTCTTTTAGCAACCTGGACTGTGTTAAGGACATTGGACAGAGTCAATCATCCGTGTTATCCATGCTACAATTGTATCTGACTTTGATGTAAGGTCACTTAGAAATCTTGTGGCATATAGCTCATGGATTAAATGGCATTCTCGTGTCTATGAACACCTTTACGTTGATATGATCCACGTTTATTCCTACATTATAACCACGTTTCGACTAATTCGTGGGTCGCAATAGCATGTCGTGCTCATTCGCAATAAAGTTATAATAGCTATTTCAGCACTAAAATAATATTGCAAGACGTAGTCGTTGAGTTCAGCGGTTTGTCGTTTGAACACCTACTCGTACGTCGCAGAGGCGCATGTGCCGCAGTGCTGTAATGCACCGCATATCGAGAGATCCATCGCGTATCTGTTATAAATCTAAACACAACGAGAACATAAAATTTTATTCGAAACGACCACTTGTTAACGTATGTTATCCGTGTGTCGTGCAATTTCACAACGAGCCGCCGCGCCGGATCACGTACTCTGAAATCCACGTTCAGAACATAAACTATTTACCAACTATTCAATATTCAATACGCGATTGCAAAATACGCCAAATTATTGCATTAGTAGCGAACAGGGATTCCCGATATTGTGGTTCAGCGATCGGTAGTCGGCGCACCGCGATATGCGGCATAAATAATTTAATAATTCGCAATACGGAATTTACCATACGAAGTGTCGTACCGTTTGTCTGCTTCGTATTCAATATGAGTATTTGATTCTCATACTGCTGTCGCATTGGGCAACGTTCAAGCGGCGAGTTTTCACCGAACGAAACGATGACTTCCGCGCCGCGTATAAGGTTTATTTTAATAAAGAGATGAGTACTTGGCTTGGATCTTTTCAAGTTGCATGTGTTCATATGTAGGTGAATAAAGCACGTCTGTACATTTCAATATCGGGAACATCCGTGTTATACGCGTGACCTTGCAAATCACAGCCTGCTTTCCAAACGACTTCACAGAATCGTCGTTCGGCGTCTGTATTGCGCGCCGTCACAATGTTTATAGAATATGTTATTAGTTCGTACCTATTGTCAAGTTATTTAAGCAATGATAAGTCAACCGCTATGAGAATTATTAACGACCATATTTTTATTCCTGCGGCGTACTTTCAATCATTGTCTCGAAGCATATTTTATTGTCATGGGAGTGTTTTTATTATGAGAAAATTTGAGCTCATAATTATTCAAGTTCTGAATTCCTACTACGTGAGTCTTCAAATTCAAATATTTTTATTTGTAGAGCATAGGTAGGTAAACAAAAGTACAGATGTCAATATTAATGTCTTTTTGGACCTCTTGTATCGAAAGTTGCTTATTTAAAGCTTTTCATGGTGTCAGTTTATTAATGAAATCAGAAGGCAGAACGCAAAGTCTTGGCTGAAACTCAATACCTACTACTTACTGGAAATCAGTGCATAGAGGTTAGTATCAATTTAGATGTTACCTTATAAAAACTAAATGCAATAAGTTCTTTACAATTTACTGATCTGTTGATTGATTTCTTTTCATTAATCGTCTTTCAGCGTTTCAGTATTGCCGTAGCTGAAAATAAAGAATCAGCGGAACGAGAAACAGGTCAGAAAATAACTGACAACTAAAATGTATTCAGTACAGTATGTTGAACTGTTCACTGACGTGCTTCGGAGAGTCTAAAGTCATAATGTACCGTTATCTCATTTCTATGTAGCCATCACTGGACGGTGGGGGGTTCTCGCGGTCAGTTCGCGACTGCCAGTTCCCAAGGTCGTAAACAGAACCATGTCAATAATGGTAGCTGACCGCGGTTCAGATTTATAATGCCTACTGTCGATAATATCATCCTTTGCATGCTGATAAGACTGCTCGGCTGTTTACTGTCACGAATTCGGTTGTGACATGTTTGCGACACTGAGAAGGGATCCGTTGACCGTCGCAATGAGCCGTCAGCTCGCCCAACTATTTGGAAATTGGAATAACTTTCCTATTTCCAGTGCTTTATATTTGTCACATTCGTTTGGTAAAGCACCGGCAATTGAAACTGCTTTCTTTTTTAAGCTCTTTGGCTACGCGCGCTCGCGCACATTAATCGAATATGCACATCGTATTAATTCAACTCAAGTAATAAATTCATCAAGCGAGTCATTAAATTCGTAGATAGAAGTCAAATGGCCAGGACAGAAAAGTTATGAACATAAAAAATATACGGCTCGGATAAATCTCGCTCACGTTAAAAGCCCTAATATAACTTCATATCTTAATTACTGCAATAAAAGTATACCTCTCTTAAAACCTCATAACTTTGTCTGTAGTGAAAAATAGGATGACAAAAAAATCTTCATAAAAGATAAGGGCGGGCGGTGAACAAATTGACCGATGCTTATTATGCCAGCGCTGATAGCGGCGCCAGCCTGCCCACGGACCCTCGCCGGGCCCACGGACCCTGCTCTGATAGTGCAAGCCCAAAATAAATTATACACTTTAATAGAATCTTAGAGCTTTGTCCTTCACCACTTTACATGAGCAGGAATATTAAAACAAAAAGTTATAAGTTGATAAAAAAGCCACAGAAAAAACGTAAAATAGTTTAAAGAATTCATTCCGCCTCTCATCTGATTCCTCAGTGCATCTTGCTAAGTATCGAATCGTGCTAACCCTTCTAACCCTAAGGAAAAGAATGAATAAAATAATCAGAGTCGCCTGAGCTCTGAGCAATTATGTGGAAATTTCCTGACAAATACACGTTATTGGTGAGGAGTGGGACACGGTAGCGGCGCGCGGCGTGCTCGGCAGCGGCGCGGCGCGGCGCGGCTCCCTGCGGCAGCGGTGCGGTGCGGCAAGCCGTGCTGTCGCCTAATGAGGCCGCATGCTTCTTTTATTTATGTGACAAATGTAAATTGTTGGGTGAATCTTTCACGAATATTTAGTGCGAGAACGGTCGGATACACGCCGTGTGAATATTCAATTACGCACTTTTCTAAACGCGGATACATTGTTGCGAATACGCTATAAACCTATCATGCAATGAGGATTAGTAAAGATTACATTTGAGGAATACCTAAATATGTGATTGGCGACACTAGGCTCCGTGATCGTGAGATATAATTTGTGTGATAATAATTAAATATCAGTAACGGTGGAGTGCGGTTACCTAGCTAGGATAATAAATTTATCTTTTACGGGCCTCGTACATGTAGATACCTAGACGTGCATAGAGTTTACAAGTTTAGAGCGTGTACACTAAAATTTATGTTTGAAAGATTTGTTCGCCACAAATAAGGTTGTCAGCGTGTGTTATCTAAGGGATCGTTAATTAATTAGAGAAATTGAACGACCGCCGCGGTGCACGGGGACCAATAACTCGCAACCCGGCTCGTATCATAGCTTCACTCGCCTTTATTTATTTTTACCACTCACGTAAGCAAAATTGAATTCGAATAGGTCGTGGACATGTTCATGCAAAGTGCAACACTTATTATGTACGTTTTGACATTTAAATGTAGTATAATGATGACAACCTACACTCCTGAGTTGTTGTTCATTTATTCAGAGCGGGTGAACGTCTCTACATGTTTATGAGTACGATTGAAAAGTTAAATATTTGTAGTACCTAAAATAGCAGTATTTTAGGTGATCTTCGAAATAATTGTCACCTTTTGCAAACTTAGAAAGTATTCATCATCATTCAAGCCAAAAACGTCTCCTTCTTGTCATAGGTCTCTCTAAGCAACGCCAGATTGACCAGACCTGCCTTCCTTCCTCTTACGCAGAGGACTTCCATGTCCTTCATCAGGTCCTCAGTCACTTTGTGGGAAGCCTACACAATAATATATTTAAAAAAAAGTCCTTATAACTAAAACTGGTCCCTTACTGTTGAATGCTGTCCCCCTCGTCGTGTGTCTACATTGACGAGGTGTGACAGTGCTTACATGCCCTTATCACTATACAATTAGCCACAATGAAAATGCTAATTGAGTTGTTTTGAACGACGAAACATACCTTGTTGTCAGCATTCGTCCAGCTGAAATATTATCCCTCTGGGACATGGAATTACGATCTAAATCATTGTTAAACACCTTTTGGTCTTTGTAGAGATAATAGACTCAACTACAGAATTGATTTTTGAAAATCTTAAGATACTTAGGGTCTTAGGTACAGATGCCAGCACATCAAGCTTCCCGAAACTGTCAAATTTTCCCAATCAAACTAGAACCTAATGCTTCAGCAATTAAGTTGAAAATATATTGAAGAAATTTGACAGATTGTAGTATCTTGATGTGCTAGCGTCTGTACATAATATGTAATTCCAGGTGTAGACTTTTGAAAAAAATCACAAATCGAGTTCTAAAAAAGTCCCTCGCTGGGTACTGTAGTCAAATTAATATCTACATATAAGTAGATAACACCGTTGGTACCATAGGCATAAGACCTATAAGACCGTATACCCGCCCTACGATTGGAGATAAAAAAATAATCGTAATCAATTCCATGATTTTAAAACATTTTCTAAATTTCGTATGGTTTAGAAAGCTTTATGTGCACCTGAGTCAAAAGGAAAAAAAACACATTTCAATAGTTTCATTCCCATAAAATCAGACAGACACGTTTTTGTCGAGGCTTTTTTCGATATCTCATTTTCTATTTCCTAGTATTTACGGACATCGACTCACTCCGTATTGTAGTTCTTCACATATAACAAAGATGAAACGGCCCCTATGACTAAAACATAAACAGTGATGCATGCACGTTTAGAACTTCAGCAGAGAAACAACAAAATGACCCAATAAAATGGCGGAGCATAGACAAAACGCTACAATAACATCAGAACGGGAACGAATCGCCAGTTTACGACATGAGCGCAACGACCGACTGCTCTACAAATGAATAAGCCATCTGTTCTAATAGCTGCAATTAAACATGGTCGTCCGAGCCGCCCAGGTCCTTACTACACATTTGGACACAAGAATCGATAAAAACTAGAAGACGAAATGTATGAGTATCTACCTAATGTATGCAACGCCTTGCGACATAGCGACGCATAAGCTAATGTGCAAACTGATCACTTAAACGACATGATTGTCCTTATTCAGCCCGATTTCTCCGCTAACGCATCGTATGCAAAAAGTACTGCATTATCTTACATTGTTATCAGAAGTCGTTGACATCGCTGTGTCTAAGATAATGTAGGTGGGTACTATAAAGCTTTTTTGTAAGCTGTCAAGTTGCTCTATATAGGAGAACTGTTATGGTACGAATGCCTGTTTTTTGAGTCCGTTGGCCGCAGACACGATCAAGTAAACCATTCATATATGGCGAACTGTCATAATTAAACTTAATAATGAGGCTCCATCGATATGTTTTTGTCGATACCGAGAATCATCATAACTTAACGTCAGTTTGATGAGCGCCATCATGACTGAAATTTAATGATTATCATTATGTTGGGATTTCCATACAATGGTCTTATTGAGAATAACAAGGAAATAGTTGACGGGGATTTTTGAAATGTGTTGATTTGTGCTTGATTTTATGCTATAGGCACAATTATAATACACTCAATTTCCGTCATTAAAGACAAGTGTCGAGATTTTTTCTGAGCTTCAATTGAGTGATTTATGACCAAGTTTCTCTTAAAAAGGCACACCTATAGTTACGTGGTTCTAGGTAAATGTTATTCTATGACTAAGCTCAAACAAATGTATTTTATTAGGCGTAAAGCACGTAACACAACCCTCCTCTTTATCCCGAGATGAGCACGCAAGTATCTGCGGCTGGTTGTCGTATATTTTTGTAAGTGAACATTCAAAATCACAATGGCGGTTCTGGCGGAGTGGCGGCGGCAGACGGCGAGTAAACCCGGTGTCGGTGGCGTGTGCGGCAGGCCGCGGCAAGCACTGAGCCTCTGCTTGCTGACCCGTAATTGCCAAGTATTTTATTGCACTATCTCAGAAGTTTTATGTCATTCAATCCACGACTCTTAATTGAATAAGCGACATGAAATTTACAACCGTCATACGTTTAACTCGTCCTAGTTAAGAATCTTTGACGTTTTGCGCGCTGTCCTCTCCGTGGCATTAACTTCAGGGTTCCGTCTTAGTGCGTGAGGACTTAAATGCAATTTTACTCAGCGTAGTTAACCTATTGAAGTCTCACTTATGAGAAAGTTATGTTCGTAATCGTAACTTTCTGTAACATACATAGGTATGTCTAATAAGGAACGTGAACAGGTTTTATGCAATTTAAACTCATCTTCAAAACAGCTTCATACGCAACAGTACCAACATAGTAATATATTTTAGATAAAAACTAGTACAAGTGATCTATGGCCCATTGCGTACTCTTTTACCTTCTCAGCTTGATCACCGGTCGTTACTAGATTTGGTATCAATTAATTTTTCACGGAATATTTTCCATGTACCGATGAATAACTTGATGCTTTAATAGTAACTTACAAAGCTAACTTGTTAGAATACTCCGACTTCTGCATACTTGTCATTACCATAGAAGTTGTACCTATAATTTAGTATTCCTTTCTGATCGAAGGGCTTGGTGTACCTGTACGGGCCCATGATTGGAACTTTTTCAAGTGAGTGCCCAAGTAATAAATTAACCGGTATTATTTAAAATTAAATGAGTGGTTAATCGTTAGTTTACTCTACTTAATAAAATTAAGAGCCTAGTAAAAAAAATTGTGGATAAGCACATCACTAAGTTTTATACAATTAGTTATTGCAGCCACATGGCTAAATTCGTATCCTTAATTCACTGTGATTCACTTTTTGGATAAAAATGACAATTTTATTTAAAAGTACATTTACTAGAACTTTGACATGGACACTGCGCACAGTGCAGCGTCGCAGGCAGTTCCAGTAGGTACTTTGCTTAATAACTTTAATCACTTATAGAATCTTAAAAACCCGACGTGGTTTCCATTGAAGGCATGCCGAGTATATTGACATTTGCCATCACATAACTTCTCATGATTTATTTGAAGAGTGGCAGCGGCCATCATGTTGAAAAATGTCAGCTTCTTATTTATGTGTTCTAATAAGGCCATAAATATTGATTTTAATTGCGCGTCACGACTCACCGATGACAGTGCCTAATGGACGCCACTTGACGTGGCCATGCCTGTGACCATGATGCCTTGTATGAACATGGGTAGGTATTACTATCTTAACAGGCAAATAGATAGTTTGGACTTCCTTGGTTCTGAACTACATTTACCTGAATGAATTACTATACTATAAGCATTTCCTGAAAAGTTATTAAGAGCTTGCTTAAATCTGAACGCGTCACGGCGTCGTGCGTCGTCACGTATTAGGTATCCTGGGTTCAATTACCTCCTCAGACAAAGTGTTATTGGGTTTTTCCATCGACCAAATCTCAGTAGTAGCCTGAAGTTTGAAAGTTGGCAGTACGATACCCTATTGACTCGAAAAGCAAGTAAAGTTAGGTTGTAGGTCCTGCGCCTAATCTCATTTCCTTAATGTTTTGCCGTCCCATCGCACTATGAGAGTGAAGAAAGAGAGAGTGCATTTGTGCCTGCACACATACTTGTGCACTATAATATTTCCTACATCGATGGCTGGTCTCCACTACAATTGGCCGCCATGACCGAAAACGGTCAGAAAGAGTTACTGCACAAGTAGGAAGTACAAACTTATCATCTAGAAGTGTCACGTCTAGACATTGAAGGACTCCTGATAATCTATAGCCTTCGGCTGAAAAGACAATGCCTCATGAAATCAAAAACGATACTCAAGTTAAAAATTGTATTTAGGTGACGCACAGCACGGAACTTAAAATTAAATTGCAGATTTCAGCTTTAATAAATCAACCAATCACACCTTTAATAAATCAGTTTTATATAAGTAAAAACTTGTAATTGGCCTTCTTCTACTTATTACTTCTGACTACTCGAATGTATTAGCTGTAAGTTTTCTTAAATTAATAAAATAAAATATAAAATAATCTTTACCACATTGTTCATTGAAATTCCAAATTCATCACGTTACAAAAGCATTTCGCGCTAAAAATACATACTAATATGTTTCGATCTTAAAGAATAACCTGATTCACGAAGGTTCGTACAGGTAGGTATGACATTGTCCCAGGCAGGCTTCTAATAAAGGTCCACAATGTAAAGGAGCAGAATGGCCCGGTTCACCCAATTAAAGATGAATCTCCCCGCGGATCATGTGACAACAAGTCCTGATGAAATATAACCAACTTGTCTCCAACAGACCGAACTGTCTAGATACTTGAAATAAGATTTTTCGTTTTTGGGATTCACGGTTTGTTTGTCTAAGATTTTCATTTATTTGGTTATAGTTTATCGAAGAGCTAACGTTTCGGTACCTTTAGGAGTTTAACTGCAACTTGTACTATATGTATAGTATTGATGCCTCTTCTTTTTTCTGTAATCCATCCAAAGGTTGCCTTGAAAAGCGATAAGACCTATATGAAATGTTTTCTTTTAGAAAGTTACTTGTACTTGGACATAATATGGAAGAAAAGTTACCAAATCTAGTTAAGTAATGGGGAAACTGATAATAATTGTATGGCCGATGTACACGTTCCTAGACCTTTGTAAACTTAATAAATTAATTCTACTAGTTGATTTTCCTGGTTTTCCTTCCCTTTTTAGTATTTTATGCATCCAAAAGTAACATAACATTAAGTTATTTAATGACAGTATCAAAACGGTTCATTCCATAAATAAGGATTTGCTAACTTCCAAAATGGGACTGACATACCAACGTAGGCAACATGTACGTTATATATTTCAGTATGAACTATCGTATTTTTATTATAATGAGCATTAAGAGTCGCTCCCGCGTCCCAAAAAGGCTGAATATTTGATGGGTCGGCTCATATTTTACTCTCATCTCGAGAGCCGAAAGCAGACATATAAATCAAAGACATGTTTGCAAAGAAGGCGACCGCTCCGCACGTCTCTGTAATTGCCGCAAAAACACACGTTGTGTGATTTTCGAAGACGTTGGCAAATTTCTGAATAATTTTTAAACCGAAAGGCATAGTGTGACAATGTCGTCCATGCCACAGCCGCGTGAAGCATTATGGGTGGCTATTGGTTTCGAATATTTACATATTTATTATTCCAAAATTCAAAGTACACATGAGTTTATACGTGAACCTGCCTAATTAGTTTAAAGATGTCTTCGTTTGAGACCATTTGGAGCAGGATAAAGATGCGGCGCAAGCAACAGGTAGGTTATAGTTTGTTGGTCGAGAGCTGATTAGCAAGGCCTGCGCCGATCTCTCAATGGCACGGAGCGAGCTCCGCGGTGCGTCATAAATTTCCATTGATTGGATTAATCTGATTTGGATGTCAATTTTGTAAGGCAAGTGCTGGCTCTTTATAAGAGAATACAATCATGAGGCCTCTGGGAGTATTCAGATCGCGATACATAACAAATATATTGTATCAGCAAAGTAAAATATACGTCTTGTCGCATGCACGCTTCTAAATTCATTTGTTTCTTATTTTCCACTGATGCAATCGTTAAAAGTATTGCAAATGTAGATTTCATGTAGCAGTTATCTGTAGACATTTACTTAAACTAATTGAACCTTTGTAATTGAGAACCTTTTGTAGAGTAAAAACAGTGCTCTACCTAACCTAGTTCTTTCCGAAATAATGTTTATCTTCATTCGTGCGTTTTACCAACACAGCGTCGCGGATCAGCTCGCGCTCATTCACTGACAGTTAGCTCGGTACTGTTATTGACAAGTTTTGTACAGATATTTGATCTACTCAGCTAAATTAATGCAGGTGAGTGTAGTGTATAAAAAGTGGGTATTAAAACAGGAAGGTGGTGTCGTGGTGGTGATGGAGCGCTGAGAGCGCTCGCATCCCGTATGCGCACCCGGACACTGCATACTGTGAGCTACCTGTTTGATTGCTTACGCTTTTCCAGTTATTATGACATGTACAAACCACTTTTTACTTCACATATTCGTTTACTAGTCGAGCCATAATGTATTATCGCCGCTCACCATATTCAATGTTTAAAGACATTCGCTCATAATCTGCGCTTACCGGGCAGTAAGGGCAGCGGCGCATACTTTGACAGCATTATGATTGAATTATGCAACGTCAGTATCTAACAGAGCGATTGATATAATTTATTGTACAATTTATAGACATCAGCTGCGTGCCCTCAGTCTCAAACGAGCATATTTCCCACGTCAATTTTGATTGCGATATCATAGTGAACGATGACATTTGAGTACGTACTAATTTAAGCCCACAAGAGCGGCTGCGAGCCGGTGCGCTATCTGCGCATAGATACAGAGTCGTGTTTGCAATACAGCAAATTTCTCCTTAGATTTCTGCGCAGGAAAGTCTATTTTTCAAGCAGTCGCGCCGAGGAGGTAATCACGCAATGCTGGCCTCTTAGCGCTGAGTAAACAAATCTTCGACATTGTATCTGTTCGCCTTAACTCTCTTTATTCAAAGGAACATTGTCAAGAGAAATGTACGATTATTGTAGTGTTTCTTATGGATTGCGTTACGAAAATATATAACTCGTGGTCTACGCTAAGGAGGGTTTCGCTATCTTTGATTTCATGTTGTTTATCAATTCGAACAGGCCAATAGACATATTCACTCTTGCGCACCTAATCTATGTCTGCGCTCTTTACAAGATTCACGATTACCGTGAAGTTAATAAATATAAAACCTATGTTTAGTCTAAGTGGAATATTTTAAAGTTCTAAACTCATGAACTTGGTAGGTCGCCGTCTGTAAAAATGAATTCATACAAATATGAAAGAAACATACTGGCGGCTGGAATATCAAGAATGGAGCAATGGCTCCCAAGACTCCATAGTTCGCGCAATCAGCGGCTAACATCTCCTGCTGAGGATGGCTATAAATTTCAACAATCATATAGTCGGTCATCTTTCTTTGTTATCATATTAAAGGGACGGCATTCCATCGACGTAATTATGCAAAAAGCTGGACCGTGGTCGCGGCGGCTGTCCTTTGACAACCGCATCATTATAGTTGACATAAACTAAGATTTATGCGATTGATTTGTTAATAAATATGAATTTATTATCTTCATAGAAATATTTGTTCCCCATATAATCGCACGAAGTGACTAGCTTCATCTATCGCGAAGGTGGGTACAAAAAATGTAAATGTGTAGAAACGAATAACTGCAGCTTCATTTGATGTCAAACGTAACACGAGTGAAGCAGGGACTTCCGACCCTCGAACGAGAGCAAACGAATGCGTAATTCGGTGAACAGTGGTTAAAATTAGCTGGCGATGCGGGCGTCTTTATAGTCCTTAAATTGGCAAAAAATCGAGACAAGCTTCGACTGACACCGATCGCGGAGGCATCAGCGAAACAGGTGTTATCATAAACATACATTTTGCGATAAAAACAAAATAATTTTCATGAGTGGCCGGTAGGCGCGAACTGCCGTTCGTGTCGCCGACACAATGGCGATTTCATAGTTTTTTTTTGGTTCGTCGTCGGCGTAAAAGCCGACGATATTAAATTTAGTAAGCGGAGAGGTGTCCGAAATCTCACGCAGACGTGCGATCCGCCACACATATTTCCATCTGCACAAAAAGCGGAACTATAGCCATAAATATGTCCAAATAAACATTAGTCGACGACCGACTGAATAAGGTTTCGCAGGGTTCCGTTTGTTTTGCAATTAAATAGTAGGTAACATTTGGGAATACCAACTTATTTTGTTATGAAATAAAATTCTGAATCTCAAACGTAAACAGACGACATCTGCACCTATCCCTAACGTGGAATGGCAACTGTCATTGCTTGTCTGTTGTTGATACTTGCTACTCCATGTTTTATTAACTAACACTTGTCAGCGACTTTGTCCGCGTATATTTTAGACTTCTCATACAAACTTTTGTCCCGCGTTTTACCCCTTTAAGAGAACAATTTAAAAATGTCCTCATAAACATTTTGAAATTTTTTACCGCAAATTATGGTACCAATTTCCAAGGATTTTACTTAAAAAATAACGGATTTTCATAAATGGTTTCACCTTCTATTCAACCTCCACGGGAGTAAACTAAACTTCATCCCCTATTTTACAGCATAAAGAAAATTAAAAAATCCTGATGTTTTTTTTACCGACAAATAAAATAGCAATTTCCAAAGATTTTACTACTAGGTTTTTTTAGGATACTCACACTCTCGCATTGCATCCCCGTTGGAGCCAAAATTTCATTTTTTTTGTTCTTATTGATTGCTCTTCACAAAAAAAAAACTAATAACTGACCAAGAACTTTCCAGCTTCCGTAGTTATGGCTCAGTTGTTGATGAATGAGTCATAACCTGTTACATATTTATGTAAATAACTAAACACATTGCAACAACACCCAAAAATGGAAAGTTGATTCGTAACGAAGGTGAAAAATCAAAACAGTAGGTAATGATGAAGGATCTGTGAGCGCGGCATTGTCCGTGCTAACAACGCGCGGCGTGTGCGCAGTGTCGCGGCGCGGTGCGCGGGCGCAGAGCGCTGGCTGACAGCCGCGCCGCGCACCCGATAATATGTGTACATATGTAACATTAAACTGCACAAATAAACGAGACTTTCACACTACATGGGTTCAAGAACAAGTTTTTCCATAACACAAAAGACGACACTGAATAGTTATAGCTGCTTCGCGGCCTCGCCGCATAATCCAATAAAACAATCCAAGGAATGTACCGTCAGAACAATATGTGTCATTGCCTAGTACAATGTTCAGCCAGCTCTCAGCTGGACGTCAAACTTTATGCACTTAGCTTATTTATTATTTACGGTCGTCTCATGCAGTTTATGGATGAACTTAAGTAATTATGGTAGCCATATAAATAAACATTTTACATTTTAAATACTGTGAATAAACCTTCAGTTTTTCATAGTTGCAATGAACTGTTAAGCTTTTGCGAATCATAACAGGTAACGTAAAAAAACACCCTTACTTATCACCAGCATTTTATTGAAAACTTTTTTCCTATCGGTACAAATGAAATTGGCGACTGAATCTCAAAATATATGAATTTGATTCAATGGAAAGGCAAGCGGCTTCTTTCTGTTATTCCAAGGGCTACCACCGGGGCATTCGACGGACGCATTTTTTATTATTTTTAATATTATGGCCGCATATTCGCGTCTTCACCAAAATATTCTTTCATATTTTTGTGTCCTCAAATAACTTGAGTTTAATATTAATGATATGATAAGCAGTTCGTGACCATGCTTACAATTACAACGTGATAGTGGAACCGAGGTAACCTTAGTACATTTACGTATTCAAATGAACATATATTGGCACACTCAGTGATTATTTAATTATTTACTTCATACTTTCTACTTATTTGAATAGCTATTAAAACCTATGTAGTCACTAGTCAGTATTTTAATTGTTAAGCAAATTGACTCCACCTACGTAGTTAAATCAAACGACTGTACAAGAATGACGGTTGTCAGTTGTTAATTTGTCAAGCAATCATTTTCCCTGATTTAGCTTGAAATTAAAATGCTAGGATGTCTATTTTATTTTCATCATGCCTTCAACCAGTACTTTTTGAGGCAGGTGAAGTAATTGTTTTCCCAACTTGGGATGTGACTGCAGACTGTTACCACCAAATTTCTAGAAATAAACTTTCTTCCTGTCATGCTCTACTTCGGTTCTTCCAATATTCAGAATAGTTTAAGATTTTCTTAAACAATTCTAGGAAGCAATAAGGGCTATTTGGGGTAAACTCAATAGGTAAACAGTACACTAGAATATATTTAAGTTAGTAAGTTGCGCCGCACGGATAACCCTGTGCCATCCATTATGCAAGTCGGTAACACATGTAGTAGTCGGCTCCGCACCTCAGCGACACCTTTACCAGGCTTTACCATAATTGTCTATACAAACCTACTTATTGTTCAAAAAGCGATAATAATAAACTCTAATAAATACAATTTAACATTGTATTCATTCCATTTCTGATATTGTGTTTTTCATTGTTATGTCACGTCTTGTAGTTAATTAGCTGTGTCTCCTGAACAAACGTCTCGAGTTGTTTTGAGTTCAGGTTAATTATTAACTGGTTTGTTAAAACTAGGAAGGTTCCTATTTCAAATTAATTATTTTTTAGAATAATTTAGTATTTGTAAAATTAATTAAGTATACAAGTCTGAGTTCTCAAGCCGAGTAGGATCATGTCAATGAGTTAGAAACACTTGGTTCGCTGTATCTAAGTTGGTCGCCGTGATTTGTCTCCATTATTTTCTCTTTTATTTTCATTCACACGCTCCGTCGAAGTTCGCCTTTACCTTTTGTCAAACATAAGTTTCTATTGTAAGAACTGTCATTGTTATGCTACCACCCGAATAGCATGGAACTGGAGGATCACTTTTTAAAGGCTCTTCTTTCGGTTCACAAGGAAAATGGCAGATTGTGTTTCAGATCACGCAATGGTGTTGGAATTTCGTATGAGTAGGTGACCAACAGTAAATATTTGCATAAATGTGATATCGTATGTTTACCTAGATTTACTATACAATCACGTCACCTATACATATGTATACTTAGTTGGCGGTGCCTCTACAACTGAACGACCTACCAAAAAACGATACGCTTAAGTGCGTTGCGGTTGGGAGGATGTTTGTCCAATACTTTATTACGCTAAAAAACCTACAAGTGAAATACTTACAAGATGTTGTCCCAAAAAAGGACAATTAACGCGATCAATTAACGATTTCTGTGTCGAAGTATTTTCACGGTAGTTCCTTGAATAAAGACGAGCCTCCTCAGAAACAACTGCCGAGCTGCGAGGAGATTCCGCCCGACTGGTGGATTCGAGTGAGATGACTGGTTAATTGCCTTGTACGCAGTGCACGTACCGCCGCTGACATGTCACAAGACGTCTGCCACCGGCAGCGGCGATCCCTCAACGAATTCCAATCGGGAAGAGCGAAAAAGACACGAGCCGAGCATGCACGGATAAAAAGTAGCGGAGCAGGCGCAGCGCCGCGGGAGGCACCGAGCAGCCGCGCGCCCCCGCCGCCGCCCGCCCCGCCTCGCCTCGCCCCGCCGCGCTCCTAATGCGCAACTGAATCACGCGATTAAAACGTTCACTACTATGCGATACATCCCATCTTGCCAGGAGTCATTCATGTTTAGAACAAGTCTTTTTTATATGACACCGATCGGCAGAAACTATCAGGCGGCGGTTCACATCCCTCCATGTCTAGCTGTAGCTTTGCACAAACACTGTTACTTACATTAACGTTAATTTGCAAACAAAAGCAGGCGTAGTCGTGTACGAACATACGTCATCTTCAAAGTAGGCAGGTATGTGTTTGATGCGAAATGTCCTAGTTCCCAGTATTGTTTCGGTCGATTTAAAGAATCGGCGGCGAAAGGCCGGCCGGCAGGCGCGCGTCGCGACTCACAAAAACAAAGCCGTCTGGTGCGGGGACGCAGCGCAGCCACCGCCATCAAACATTCACAAAGATCGCGACTGAGCACCGCCACCGCCACGAGTCACGCCGACGTCGCCACGTCACTGCCAAAACTGCCTGATAATGACGCACGCATTCTATACATCATAGCGTACTATGACAATAAGCTCAAGTTAGGAAACAGTGAGTAATTGGGCATTAAGAGCTCACGAAGCGGAAGATCCTTCTGTAGCTAAGTCAGCTGTACAATGATTGTAGGTACATACCTAGCTGTCTGCGTATAAGTTTTGAGGAATAAAGTAATCGTGTGATCGCAGAGTCGCACGAGCACCTCACAGCATAGCAATGGGCAGCGTCTGCCGACGCCAGCGTCATACGAATGATGCGATATAACGGATCGACCCGATTATTTCTGTCCATTTCACGACTGTTTAATAGCAATGTTAAACTCGGCGAAAGCAAACATACACGCCCTGTTTATCGAATATTTTACGATCTTCACCGGATTCATTTTAAAATGCTAAGCTTTGTAGAAGCGGCTGAAAGATTGTTTGATTCGAACGCATGTTACTAGTTTTACTATTTCAGATATTTATATTACAGTTAGTCATTTACCATTCTGATTTACCTGCATGTATGTTTATTCAGACGCAGGTGTTTATAATACACGGATACTTTATTTCAAATAAGATTTACTGTTCAAGAAATAATTTGGCGTTGAAACATCTGGACGAGTTTATCTAGCTCTTTCGTTGCCCGCCCAATAACATGTTTGGGAAATTTTTAATACCGACTTCAGAGAATTCTTATAACGCACAGAATTCGGATTTTCTATATTTTGAATAGTAAGAATATAAACAAATAAGAAGTAACTTGAAATGATAACTACGAATGGTTCTGTTTTCACTCAACAAAATGTGATCTACTAAGAGATAGTCCCCTTGTTTGTAAACTTTGATAGATCAACGTGCATAAATAACAATGTAATTATAATTGGGGTACTAATGTGGTTTTTGTGTTAGTGACACCGTCTCGCTTCCGTTCAGGTGACGCCGGCGATAACATCTACTTGCGCATAACCCTGCCTACACCGTTTGTTACTCTGTTCATGTTATATTTTAATATATTACTTATTATAATAGAGGCGGTGTGTTGTGTTCTCAGACACTAAAATTAATAGCTATTTGCCGCAAAGATAATGTTTAACGCTTGGGTGTTGCTACAATGTGTAATAATTTTGTCAGTTAGGAATAGTTAGAGAAACAGACAGTTTAGCAAATTGCCTATCAGTATCAACTTTATTGTCCGTCCATCCGTCATTCTTCAATAGTAATGTACCAAATGGCTTCAAGGCAAAACAAAGTATTTCAATTGCTAAACAATTCATTTCTCTGACTGTAAATTACATACGAAAGCACAACAGTTAAGCTGTTTGTTCCGGGTGTCACTTGTATATCTTTGACAGTCGTTAGAGGTAATCAGTGGCCCAAAAGTCTGACAACCAGTCTTACCAAGGTGTATCGTATTATCCAGTACTAACTGGGTTGTGGACATCAGATAGGCAGTCGCTCCCCATAGTTGGGAAAAGCCTAGGCAGATGATGATGATTTTGGTGTAGTTGTGAAAACTGCAACCGCTGGTATCTTTCTCAGACATCAAGTCCTGACATAATAAGTGCGTATGTAGGTGTCACACTACTCATCAAATCTGAAGTTCTCACCTCAGCTCAGATCTATCGGCTGCGAAAGCCGCTGGGACAGACTGGATGAAGGCAGAGAATGGAATGCTGTGGTTTAACTGCGAGAAGGCCAACTCCAGCAGAAGACTGCTATTGGATTAGGTGAGGTCCAATTGCCACTTCCTTCATCTGAAAATACAAAATTATGAAGTACAGTAACTATTATATTTAGCACCTTCCACAAATAACATTAGGTAGGTACCTACTTATACCACGCCTGTAATCTTCTAAATTATGTTTAAGTTCCATGTAACCTTTTGAAATTAACTGACTCAAATCCTTACCATGGGGAGCTACAGAGAAATTTCTGAGGGAAAACCCAATAACACTTTGCCAGACCTGAGAATTGAACACAGGACCTCATGCTTAACAATAGCGCTTGTGACTATCAATGCATCAACGTGATTAGTAGCTGATATGGTTCGGTTATCAAAATAACTGTCATTCTAAGGGTGTTCCTCAATAAGTAGGTATTAGTTTCATTCAACTGGTATTAGTACTTGTAGCTGGGTATGGTTTTGACGAGTAATAGAGAAGAATGGAAGAATAAGACATGCTGCGCCGACCCCAAATGAATTGGGATAAGGGCAAGAGAATGATGAGCAGAGTATTGTTAAATAACAGGACGCAGACGCAGGACGAAGATCTGCCTTCCTAGCTTTTTCTCAACTACATATATGACAGCTTCTAGACTAACCGGATGCAGCTGAATACTTTTACCTATTCTGCATTAAGCGACTGTCTATCTGACCTCCACAACCCAGATACTGGGTAATAAGCTTCCCCATGGTAAGACTGGTTGGACTCAGATGATCATGTATGGATTAAAGGTATGTCAAGAGTAATCATTATGGCAATAATCCCGGACGGCAGAAACATCTTAACATCAATACATACGATTAGAATAATAAATGATTACTCAGAGCTGACATACCTTACATGGGAAAAGACGAGACATGTCATCCATGCAGCATGCATACCTCCATGCATATTCAGCTCCTGATTTCAATAGTAGGCACTAATCAGTACAGTTCAGGTACTATAATTGTTTAACAATGATGTTGGGAAACTTGCCCATAAAGATGACTATCACGTGACGCGTATAATAAAGGCTGACACAGCCATAAATTCATTGTACTCATAATAATACATAATTATCATCACGATAGATTATGAGACCGTCCTGATTAAATTTTATGAATAATTTACTTTTGCTCCGGAAATCCTAACAATTGTCTGTCGTCCGTTTCACAAAGGCCGCTTTTGTTATTTTTTCCTGATATTATTAAAAAATATGCAAATCGATCGCCGCGACAGGATGTTCATTTTTGTAATAATGTCGATGTATTTGCATGTAAATTACGCCGTATCCGCGGATGTTACAATTACTAATTGTAAATGTGCATCGTCATAGTTGTAAACAAACTGCATTCCTGCACCGTAAAAAAAAACTAAAAACAGATATTGCTCGCATCCGTTGTTAGAAACGAATTATTAATCAAACATAAAAGAAAATAATGTGGAAATAAAAATTAATAGACGTTCTATTGACTTGACAAGGGCAAACAGAGATTAAATAACTTTAAAAGAAACTTATATGAGGTTCTTATAAAACTATGTGTTATTATATTAATTTACATAATTAAAACGTTTAGTGTAGTCGTAACACTGGAGAGCTTGTAAAAGTTGTAAACTTAACGACGTATAGTTCTGCTACCGGCCGATAGATGGCGTTACTCGGGTCTTACTGTAACTGCTATCAGTTATTTCGGCTACAGTTCTTTCAGGACTCAAGTGGGGAGTTTCGTTGGGATAAATATTATATTTACGATATTCTTGAAACAAAATTTTCGAAAATGTTTCTTTTTTAACTGATCGTTAACTTTAGAGAAACAAACATTAACTTGAATGAAAAATTGATATCAAAATCGTGTTTTGACTTAAAATTTTCTTTTGACTTGTAGTCGTGTGTTGTCTGTTGTGACGAGGTGCAAGTAGTGCAGTGTTGCAAAGTGCATCGTTCAAGGCGTGGGGTCAGCGCGGCAGGCTGCACCGCACGCCCCAGGCCCGCCCCACGCCCCCCTCCCCCCTCGCCTTGCGCCCCGCGGCCCCGCGCCCCCGCTCGCTCAAGACCTCACTTGTTTTGATGTAAGGTGTCCACTAGCCACTATGCAAAACTCATGGCTGGCGAGAGAGGTGGCAAGTTCGCCGTCCTTGTCGTTATAGTAAGGTGAGATAAACTTTTGAATTCGCACGCTTCAACTGCATCTTTTTATAGTGCTTGAAGTCCGTTAGTTTGGGTAAGTTGTTTTGTTTCTGGGCGCGATTGTTACAAGATTGAAACGATAGTCTGTTTAACTGTTGATTGATATTTAAATCTTGCGTAGACTTTAGGTTTCAGGTTTTTGTTGACATGCTCTTCACCTGTATTTTTTATCATTGTGTCAACTAACTAACTTAGCCTCAGTATGGTCTGTGGCTTATAAAACATCATATTATACAAATTCTTGGTTTGAGTTAGAATGTTATAGATAATTAATAGTGGGTATCTACCATGGAAAGCAAAGGCTTTAATAGTAGCCCATGCTCTAGATAAAAATTATAGTCAAAAATTCGCCAAAACCTATCCATACCTACCCAGATTGCAATTTCGAAAATAACCTTCACAAAATCAGCGACTAATCTTTAAATGTAAAAGATTTTCCACATTATGTAGATTACTTGAAATATCTCAAGGAAAACTCATCCAATGTGCATGACTAATAATCTATTAACAATAAATTTTAATAGAGGTATTCATTAATTCTTCTTACTTATTGACATGTACCTTAAGAAGGTACTTGTTTTTTTTACGCTGTCCATAAAGCCGATTGGATGAATTACATAAAAAAAAAATATCTTCTATCAATTTCTTTGTTATTAATTCCATTCTTTATTATTCATTTATGTACACATTTTTTAACATCTGAAAATATTTCTTAAAAAAAAAACATTTAAAATAATAAAAAATAGCGGTCTGCCGTTGTCGGGAGCAGGGTCCAAGCTACCGGTGGTTAGGACTTCAGAGACAGGCACCTCCTCACAAAGCGAGCCGTAGCGAGGAGTACTGCCTTCTGAATCAGGCTCTTGATCCAACCGCCTAAAGAGAGCTTCGAAAGATGGTCGTCGAGGCTCTTAGCTATAAGGCCATTGGCCGTCACGACAATCGGCACAATGATAGCCAAGTTCACATTCCACATGTCGACAATCTCGTGTGCCAAGTCGAGATTTTTTTTTTGTATTTTTTTTTATTATTATCATGAGCCTGATGTGTCCCACTGCAAGGCAAAGGCCTCCCTTCCCTCTTTATCCATTTCTAGTTAATTTAATTTAAATCAGATTTTATAAAATTGAGAATTCTTACTTACTACCTTACCTTTAATAATTTTCCTCTCAGAATTCATTTCCCTCGTTTATTTTATTTCAATAATTCTGTCATCTTTGTTATGTTTAAAACTACATGCAAACTGATTTTTGTAATGATTTCTTTAGTTTCCGCCAGGATACCCAGGAACTTTAAACCTGAAGTAAAGAAGAACTTGCTTAGTAGCAGATCAATACAAGATCATCATCATCTGCCTAGCCTTTTCCCAACTATGTTGGGGTCGGCTTCCAGTCTAACCGGATGCAGCTGAATACCAGTATTTTACATGGAGCGACTGCCTATCTGACCTCCACAACCCATTTAGTACTGGGTAATACGATACCCCTTGATAAGACTGGATGTCAGACTTTTTGGGCCACTGACTACCTGTAACAACTGTCAAAGATCTACAAATTACAGCCGGGGCCAACGGCTTACGTGCTTTCAATACGGGATCTGATCTACTAAATCCAACTACTTAATCAGTAACAGACTTAAATCAAATAATGTAGGTACCCATAAAAAAACTGATGGTTATTTTTTTTATTTCTTTCAAAATTATTTAACAGTTACCAGTAAGACGAAATAACCAGCAAACATCAGAATCATGGTGGCTAAAGCAAAAGAAGTAAAGCACGTGCTGTTTGTACAGAAGCCAAGTGCGACCCGGCACGTGAACTTTTTTGCTATCGCTACGGTTTCCAAATTTCCAAATTTTATCCAGAAGCAGAATAACCGTAATATGAAAACCGTTACTAGTGACGTGATCTGCCTTTGTATTTAGAATTTATCGGTTTATCTGCGTATACAGTCAACAGCGAGCCATTCCGTCACGTTTGTTTTGATTCTACGTTACTACTGTGGAGCCGGATACAATGTTACAGTTGTGCCTATTTATTGGTCGCCTAGTACCTAAAATATTTACATTTTCCTTTTTGTTGCAGCTTTACACTTTGAAACTTTTTCAGAAATTATAGTTAAACTGAACAACTGTTTTAAATGAGTCATAGGTAAGTGACTAATTATGTTTGTGTTGTTGTTTGAATACGTCGTCGTACGTCGTCGCAGTTACCTATAAGTATATCAGGAACACTTTACAAGTCTACCAAAAAAATCTAGGCGTCTCATCTTAGTAATCAAGTAGTAGTAGTAGTCTATGAAATTTTTGTTTAGTCTTTGTTATTAGATTAAGTACCAGAGCGTAAACTTTAATGTTTTCTAGAAAAGAAACATGATCAAATGCTGTCAACACTTTGTGAAATCGATTAATATTGTTTTGCACGAAAATTACAGTGTTGGTTTCTCTCCACGAAACTTGTACTAAAGAAGGTGGTTTTTCTATCTGCCGAAACCTTCGATAATAACAACCAAGCAGTGGCGAAGGTTCCATAAAACTCGCTTCCTACCGGCTTCCCTTTGAAAAATGGCACAGTCAGTATTCTATAGACAAATAATATAATCACATCAAAGATATGTTCTCCGGCTTACTTCTTACAAAAATTGAACCTTCGCTACTGCAACCAAGTATAAGTTTAGTGCATGTAACCTAATTGTCAAGCTGTGATAATACATACAGAGAAACAAGTATTGATCAAAAAATTAACATGGTGATACCTCTTTTACCGACCTCTCTTCCTCCAAAAGAATCAGTGTCGTAAAATGTCGAAGAATTCGTCCAAAGAACACCATAAACGTATTATGTTCGTCCTTTATATTCACATGTAAGTATGTTTAAGTATTGTAATGACATTTAAAGAATGAATTAAATATTTACACGACACGACATTGTATTGTTTTATCACTGACAGCGGAACTTGATTGTCACCGCGAAATCCTGGAACGGCTTTGAACAAAACGAGTTTTGATGCAAAAAATGAGTTAATTGATTTCGTTAGTTTAGTCATACTAATTTGCTGATTAATATTAAACAACCGCCATATACGTGCCGATGTTGCAGATGGCCTGTAACTACTTGTTTTACATCAAGGAAATTTTATGGTTTTGACTGCATTTTGTTATGCCCGACGGTATTTACGGTATCAAAATGTCTTTCTATCGTTTTGCTTCCACTGATATAAGTATTTGGTTTTCATTTTTCAGAGAGTGGGAGTTGCGTCGTAAAATATTTAGCTACTTATTAACTTTAACACGTCGATGATTCAGTTGAAAGCCATCCAACAATCAGCGTAGTACAAATGGCTCAACACGGTAAAACATTTTCTACCAGTCCACTAGTCTACAACTTCCTATTTAATTTATCTCATTTAATAATGTCGCTGTAGTGAATATCCTATTTTAAAGAGCGAAAAATGTCTCATTTTTACGACCTTTTTTAAATATTAATACGTAATTAAATACGTAAAAATTACATTATTGTATAGTATGACCACTTTAAGTGTGCAGTTCAAGATGGCGTTGCTTGTCAAGAAAATTTGCATCGATATGTCAAACTTGTTACAGTTATATTCGTTCTGTTTAGAAGCCTTGTGTGGACAAAACGTCAAATGTCTTCTACTTATCTATTGACAAAATGACACCAATCCACCTTTTACATGGAGCGACTGCCTATTTTACCTCCACAACCCAGTAAGTACTGGGTAATACGATAACCCTTGGTAAGACCTACAAACCACTATCAAACAATATTAAGGTAATAAAAAAATTATCACTTTTACACTTTGCGTCGACATAAGACTTGCATTACTACTTCCTGTGTCATTTACTCCATACCACGTGGACAAAAAGAATACCGACTTTCCGAAAAAATCTCTATATATTCCAATGCAACTTAAGTTTCAGAATTCGGCGGTTTTGGTTGATTGGTTTCATTCAGTCGGTCTGTTTGATCTCGGTTTAAGATTTAATATTAATTACTTAAATAAGTAAAAACATTAAAAACAGTCAACACACACACTCTCTTCACAAACCTAGGTATGGTGATACGAACCTGGTTGTGGAGATTTACAAATTAAATTAAAATGTTGGTGTTGACTGAAAAATATGGTCACAAACTAAAACAGTATGTCATTTTGTACCAACGTGAACCGTCCCTTCCATGCATGTTTATTTCTTTGTCCATTTTATAACAACAAATACTATCTACCAACTAGCCGTTTTTATTCACAGTCCTTACAGGTAGTCACAAGTTCACACCACGAAAGTCTGAAAACATGTCTTACCTTGGCAAAGGGAGATAGGCTGTGTCTCCATGTTAAGTACTGGGGTATCCAGCTGCATCCGGTTCGACGGAAGTCGATTCCAAGGTTTTAGGAAAAGGCTAGAATGATGATTCAGTAGATTGAACATGATTGATGCACTTGCTTTTTAACATCACAATAGGGTGTCGAACATTAAACTTCTTTCTTTTAAGTTAATTTAATGAGGATTCTGCAAAAACAACCTGCAACTTATAAACAGATATAAAATATTGTGTGAGTCGCAATAAGTAAAAAAGCCGGTATTAAAGACTCCTACGCAGGTACAGTTTTTACACGAGATTTTAATATTTAATTCAAGTACAAAGTCGATTTATGATCGTGGTGGGAATATCTATAGAGTATGTACAACAGTAATTTAATAAACAAGAAAAGCCAGTGGAGAATTGTTAGTTTTTACTAAAGTGGAGATCGGCGTGCGCAAGCGCAGGCGCAGGCGAGCCCCGCGGGTGGCGCAAAGCGCAGGCGCGGCCATGTTTCATAATTAGCTCTGTTATGAATTTTATAAATGTTTCATGCGCTACATGGGTAGCCGACAATTAATTAACTCCTGCGCAGTGCTTACATTAATTAGCAAGATACATGTCATGTTCGTTCGTCATACATTATACATACAAGCCGCGTTCTCGAGGAAAATTTATTAATATTACGTTACCTTTCAATAATTCAAACTGAATTGTACTCGAATACTACATTTTATTCCTAAATAATTGCTAATTGGACCACCCCTGCTGAATTTCGACGGTAAGTAATCAATTTCCAACCTAATTAATGTGTATGATTATTTTATTATGGTGTTTTTGTGTGTGTTTAAATTGGACTGTCCACGAAATTCATTAATACGTCCTCTATTAATTGTTTATGGTGCTTAATTTGAGATTCGAGCCTAAGTTACAGGTAGTAGAACCGTGCCATAAACATACATATTTATAAAATCATATAACCTGTTATTAATAAACATAACAACTAGAGAATAAAGACATGAATCTTCTGTTGATTACTTCCTTTCAGTTCTCCCGGTAATGAACAATAAATATCTAATCCTAATTTAGAGTGCAGTTGCCATTTCACCCTCTCCCCTTCGGATAGAGTAAATGAGTTTCCTTATAACAATGATATCATTCCTATATCTAAGTATTTGAGCCATACAGCCAGTGCCTTCTCATTTAGCTTTAAAAAGGGTCTGCTTTTCATTGGCTTTTATATCCACATCGATATTAATTACCTATAGCAGGAATTTGATATTGTTCAAAACGTACCTTAGCATAATATTTATTTTATCCGATTTATATTGCACTCCAATAAATGGCCGACATTAATAATCAAAGTGGAATATTTCATTAAGACAGTAGAGACCACTAAGTTTTACAACTTAATTGCTTTCGCAAACTATAACAGGATCAGTTTTTATGATACACCCACAAAGGCGTCCCGAGAATCTCGGTCGTAATCATTCATATTATTTATTTTTTGTGTCATAATTCCTGCGATGAGGAATGGGCGCCGATCATCTCGATAGTTTTATTCATTTTATAACGACAAAGTTATGAGTCGGCAATATAGCTGAACTTTCTACGAAATGATCTCTGTATAAATCAGGGAACAACGTCGGCTCGGGACGAATGAATATTGTCGGTAGTACTAAACATTCTAATCATCCTACTGTAATCTAGAGAGTATTTGTCGAACCGCATGGAATATTGCGAATGTCAGGAATAAGCCGCGGCGCACAATGGGCCGCAGAGTGATAAGGCCAGCGCCTGGCCTGCCCGGCCTGCCCGCGGTGCGCGACCGCCCGATTGTGCGGCCATCGCTAATGTTCCCATGATCGGGAATGTAGCGAAACGATACCCCAACATTGTCTACGCACGAAAAGCTATCGTTCAATGTATCATTTTCAACGTCAAAATACTTCAGCAATTATTATAATGCGCGACCAGTCCGCATTCATCACCCCTTGTATTGTGAGTCGAGTAATTAAAGAGGCATTGTATAAAGGATAAAAGCTTTTCAAATACAGTCTAGATGAATTAGGGATACGAATTCCTAAAAACAATTGAAGCAGTCGATAAAGTTAGCCGTCTACTTAGCAATTAAAAAGTAAAAGAAGAATGTTTTGTTTCTAGATAATAAAGCTTCAGACAAAGAGTATAAAGTTCAAAATGGTATTACGATTTACATCCTTCGAGAAAAATAACCTTGCTGGAAGTGAGAAAGCTTTCCACCTATTCACTGAAAATAAAAAGTAAAAAAGTAGATGTTTTAAAGAAAATTAAAAACAAGGAAGTTTTGCCGATTGCGCCTCGTACCTAATCTACTCCGTGTAAAGAAGAAATTAACACAACTTTCTTGGATATTTATTACGCTACTTTTATTACCTTACTTTTGTTTTCACGGGGTTGAAATTTGAAACAGTAAAGCAGCCATTTTCTCTACTAATGTTTCAAAATTCATGATAACGAACTCCTTAGGTCATTTCTTATAAGGCTTTCCCTGTTTTAATGTGCTGTAAGTCTTTGAAGTTTATGAGGTACAGAGAAAATAAAACAGTTTGTGATCCGAATGGACAGTTCGTCCATGTGGCAATGCGCTGTTATTATGTAGGTAGATGATATCATTACTGACTACCAGGAGCGAAGAGTCAATTTTTGTAAGAGGTAAGCCGGAGTACAAATCTTTACTGTATATAATATTATTTGTCTATGGAATACTGACTGTCCCATTTTTCAAAGGGAAGCCGGAAGGAATCGGGTTGTATGGGACCTTCGCCACTGCAGCCTACTTACCTTACGTTACTGTTAGTAATATAATTAATTATTGTCAAGTTACCTAATGATAATTAAAATAAAAGTTGGCAGCTTAAAAAGGTTAATTCATTGTAATTATTATCATGCCCCTTTATGTACTTGGCTGAATTGTTAAACAAAACAAAATAATTGCAGACATTATGTACCTACTCGTAATATTTTGTGGCCGAAAGCAGTATTATGAGATTTAACACCCGTACCGGTAGGTGGCGATGATTCCCGCATCGTTCCCTGTCCACTATTAATTAATTAAATACTATGCAGATAACAACCGACGCAAACAGGTTGGTCCGGTAGTAAAGTTTAATACTTTTAATCAATCTAAATCAGGTGTCAAGCAATGCGGCGCATTTCCCGAACTCGTGAACACTTTCATAACCATACAACGTATGATAACGACGTTAATAAATTAAGGTTGTATTAAATCAATATGACTGTGGCGGGTTCGTAAAATAGAGACCTGCGGACCCCCCACGTAGATGTTGTCGGTTAGCAAGAACGAAGATGTTATGGAGATCGCAAAACTTAGCCGGCGCCCGGCAGTGTCGATGAGAACTGTGCCTACATTCACCATAATGACTTATTTACATTTTTATAACGTTGATATCAAGTCATAAACGGGTGTTAAGCGTCCCCGGCTTATTGCCAACTTCCGGTACCTATAAGTTCGCGCCGCGTCGCCGCTCGGCTATCCCACAGTCACGAATGCTCCGCCACGGAAACTTGATTGGTGTAACAACTTCAAAACTTATTCAACACTTCGGCCGTGATAATAAACAGATCTAAATTGCTCCGCTAAGTTTAGAACAGTCAAACATAAACATCTGCTCGTGATTGTATTGTGTCGAATCTACTATCTTTTTTCTTTTTCCTTTCCTGATATAAAGTGTAGATGCTTATCGATAAAGTTATTTCAATATACTGCACATTTAAAAAGGATTTTCGTTATGGAACCGTGTCGACACTTCTGATTATTTATCAAGCTACGAGAGCCATAAAACTTAAAATGCCTTTAAAAATCAGATTATAAAACAAGTTCTTTGTTTCTGTGTTAAAATTCGTGATGACGGTCCTTTGAAACGCTATAATGAGTATTGATTTAAATTACGTGGATTAAAAAATCTGGGAAAAATTATAACGAGAGGATGCCGCCATCTGTTTGCCTACGATGACAATAACATGGACCTTCCTTTGTGAACTAAGTAAACGTTACACTATTTTTAATTCAATTCGGGTCGGAGCTTCACCTTTGGACATGTTGTCATTACGTTAATCTTATAGATAGGCAAGTTTAGACCTTAAATGGATAATATGGCATTTTGTATATTGTCTTTATTATGCTATAAAATTATTCGTATGAATTTAGCTTTTTGATCTTCATTTTATTCTTGTATTATGCCTTAAAAAAAACACTAACCACAATAACATTTCGATATATTTATAGCACAATTAAAATAAGTCCTTATTGTCCATTCCACATTAATCCTCGCGTTAATTTTTTTAAGAATAATGAAGCAGACATTTTTATAACAAAGGTCCTTGGCCGTGCATCTTGATCTTAATGTTATCTCTAATAGGTCAATAAATAAGAAGCAACGTGCAAGCTTCGGCGGAGGCGGGCGCGGGCGCGGGGCGGAGGCGGGCGCGGGCGCGGGGCGGACAGCGGCGACACAAACACGACAACGGCTTATTAAAATAAAAAATAATCAATACGATCGCCGTTCACAATATTACCCTGTGTTTATATTCATATTTTAATTTTTACCTGTTTAAGGACAAGAACACATCGACAACTTTGTCATGCAAATGTAAATATTCTCTTATTATTTCCTGTGAAATACGTTTAAATGCAACTTCAAGAAATATTCTGAGTTCTGTGTTTAAGATAAACGCTTCTCATAGCAATTCGAACTTTTCTTTTTGCAAAGGAAGTCAAAATGAATGCAAACAACCTTCAGAGGAATTATAATAAAACGCAATATAAAGTTAGGTTTTATGATAGGACAATCTGGCTTATGAATGAAATGTAAACAGCCGCAATGAAATGATATAAATGATGCGCGGTGGTACGCCGGGTACAATCAGTCGGCGGCATCTCGCGGCCGGCCCGCCAGCCGGCCCGGCCGGGCCCGGCCCGTCCGCTTTATGATGTTACACTCTTTTATTTAGATATTTGTACGGATCCCCTCATTTTTATTCACCCGAAAACATTATTATGCATAAATAAGTACTCTTTTATTTTATTCCCATCGTTATTTTAATACGTTGAGTTTCAAAGTCGACTTCGTCACCTCTTGTGCGTGCGCCCGCGCCGCCCGAGATGTGGCGACAATATTTAACAGATAACGAGATAAGCCTCTTTTTAAAGCGGTTTGATGTAACTTGATACTCTACTATATCTATTATTTTATGCTTTATGAATAGGGTGTGTCTGTAAGAATGGATATTTACGTTTATTTGTCTTTTTTGTTTTGTTTTATTATTATTAATACAAAACTGAATTTATAAAATCTTTTGCACTTTATCAGCATATGAAGAATGGACATTAAAACGGAACGGTTACTTATACATAATTATAGAGAATTCAGTTCTGGTTTTTTGTAGTAGGGAGTGACAGCGTGAGTTAGAAGGCATTAGCAAACATTTATCATAGTGCTGTAAGGTGTCAGGCAGTAGCGGGGGTCGAGCATAACAATTAGTTAGCACCGAAGCAACACGGAGCGCGGAGCGGCGAGCGGGCGAGCACGGACGGTAGCGCGCCCCGCTGCGCCCGGCGGCCCCCTGCCGGGCCACGCGCCGGCCCGCCCCGACACGACAACACGTCTAATATTTAATATCTTAATAACCGATTAGGGTGTGTTTAATATGCACTTTGAATAATTACACACTTCACCTTAACAAATCGATCTCTGATTATGTAATTTACAAACTAAATCAGACGCTACCCGCTCACAGTGGGACGCCACGTTACAAGCTGCTACAAGTTGCACAACGTCACTTGCATGCATGTGAAGAGGTCATGCGTTGCACACTTCACGCTAAAATTATGAAGTAATTTAGTACCTACCTGTGATTGACATTGATTAAGAAGGTAGGTACTCGATTGTTTGATTTAATACCACATTGGAATAATTCGGACCGGGTGTTTGTAAATTACCATTATCAAAATTTTAATAAAAGCGGTTCAAGATTGAAGCATTGACGTGACCTCCGTCTAATGACAAATGTTGTTCGTAAGGGGTCGTTAATGGCTGGAAAGTTCAGCATTGGCGGCGTCGGGGCCGCGCGAGGCGGCGCGGGCGGCGCATACATCGGTTATTGAGAGCGATTTGGGCAAGCAGTCTCAATACGAGTACATGCGACTGATTTACGAGACGAGCGTGTGCCCTTTGTGCTCCAGCTGACTAATGGACGGACGCTCACGGACATTTATGTAGATTGATTGTATGAATTTTATTCACAATGTTAATACAGTAACAGATTTAGATGTCATTTAGAAATGGCGCTCTAAAGTTGTGCAATTTAGGCCGTGAATAATGGATGACGAATGGTTAGTTTCTATACCGGGCTCGTGCCGCACGCGGCGAGGTGGGGCTCTTATTGTGGACCTTGCCCTAAACGCACAAACACGATATGTGGACCGCTCTTAATGTACCTACATACCTATTCATATTGTGGCTACATCTCTCGGATTCCGCTGCAGTAATTTGGATACATTTTAACGCCTGATAAGAATCAACAAGACCGGCCAACTAGACGACAGCGAATGTTCATCCGGTTAAATACTATGAAGTTTAATATCCATATTTAGTAGGAAATTATACAAGTTTGAACGTTTAAACTTGTATATTTACAGCCTGTTCAGTTCGTTGTGGTTTTAAAGTTTACTTAAATAATAAGTGTCGGTGTTCCCAAGTTCATATGACCCCTATCTATTTAAGTCGCGAGTTAATAGGCTTCTTTTGGGTTAGCTCGTTCCATCGTCGACCTCATCTCTGTCCTCAGGGCTAGATTGAGGTCAAGAGTAGGCCCATTTAATATAAAAATCAACATGTCTATTTCCTTACAGAAATAAAAGATCATCATCTGCCTCTCTGTCTCGGGTCTGTTTCCAGTCTAACCGGATGCACCTGAATAACAGTATTTTACTGCCTATCTGACCTCCACAACCCGGTTAGTACAGGTTAATACTAGGTCTGAGACCTGGGTCTTGCCCTTTGGTAAGACTGGTTGTCAGACTACCTGTAACGACTGTAAAATATCTACAATTGACAGCCGGGACGGCAAGCCGGGGCGGCTTACCGTGCTTTCAGAGGCATGGAGGAAATTCGATATGTAATGGGTTGTCACCCATCCACGGACAAAACCGGGCAAGCGCGACTTAACCTGAAGATCGACCGGCTGTTATTATTTAGCCACGAACCCAAACTTTCTATAAATAAAAAGTAAAAGATGTCATCATAATATTACATTTATCTTTTGTTTTAAAATATCGGTACAAAAAATGATAGACCGTAGAAGATAGGACGTAACATAATATCAACGATCACGATGACGTAAAAGTCCAAAATGATTGTTATGATCTACCGAAAATGCTTTGAAAGATTTGATTTCCACTTGTTTAGGCCCTCTTGTTACTTTTATAGTACAAAGTTTCTTTAGTTCCACTTCAGTGATCCAGTCACAAAATTTTGTGTCACGCATAATATTTATTTATTTATTAAACTTTATGCACATCATGTACAAAGGCGGACTTAATGCCTAGGGCATTTTCTACCAGTCTGCTTAGGGTGACGCAGAGACAAAACAGTAGGTGCAATAGTACAGATCCGAAAAAAAAAAAAAATATAAATACATGTATACATACATACAAAATATACAAAGTAAAGATTTATAAAAATACATAGATGAAGAAAACCAACAAAATAATTGTGAGACAATAAATTAATTGAACAAAATTAATTGTGTGAAATTAATATGACTTGAGTATCTGTGAGTAAGCTGTCAAAACACACAGCTTCATCATGCTGATCGCACTGGCCTATGCAGGTGAAGGAAATTATTTATTTGTGCATTGCGTGTAGAGAGCTGGCTAGCTTGCTAGTGATACAAAGCTTCCATTGTGCGTAGTATGGACAAAATGGCACAGCAGTACGTAAGTCATTTTGTCCATAGATACTAAATGGACGAAATGGCTTTTGATTAATCTCGGCATCGAGCTTAATAATTTTCAATTCCTTTAATCATTTTTGTTGATTTTTGCTATGATGATTTTGTCGAAAACCTAATGTAGACTGAGTATGTGTATTGGTGATGTGTAGAGGATTAAATTATGTTAAACAAACAAACAGTAGACAATTATGTCATTTTATCCATCTCATCTTAGCAACGTTTATTCATCTTATACCTAATCGGTTACATCCACCATCATATCTTGCAGCTGCATCATAAAAAATGTTTTCCAAAAATTCGTCCACCACACAAAAAGTAGTATAATTTAAAAAGTTATTAAAGTGAGTGAAATAAAAGAAGTGTCGATGCATTCCTGATATTTAGGGGCATAATATTTTAATATCTTCCTATACGGCATAAAAAAATGTATAAACATTTAGTTACGGCTCGAAGAAAAAGGACAATATGAGAAGGACTTGCAGCGTCATCTTATCGACACGAATCAAACGTTGTTAATCAGAAATTTTAATGACCATAGTTCAGAAAATAATAACTTTTCTTTAGCTACCAATACACGAACTGTGATCTAGTGAAATTGATACTTGCCTAATTTTAGAATGGAATTTCTGACAGTTTGGGTTCAATATGCTGATACGGGTGAATTAAATCACCAATACCTAATTATATTAGATAAACACGGTACAATCTTGACAGATATCATCCATATTGTACAGACTGCTCGCCAATTACATAACCCACTTACAATCACAACCTGAAGGATTTTGAAGAAAATTCTTAATAAATATTTCTTCGTGTTTATGAAAAATTCATCTGCTGCTAATTCAAACACCGACTTTATACTGCACGATTTTATAATATTTAAAATTTTCCACGTTGAAAGTGACCCCGAGTGAAATTGGTTTTCTCTAAAACTAAATAACGTTGTTACTGATTATCCTTATAAGACCTAAAGGCATATTGTGCACCAAGTGCAGAACAGAATACAAAAAAGCATCGCCGTCGCAAAGCCTTAATTTAAAGCAAATCTTCCTATTCGAATGCTGCAAGCATCAAGATTGTTCTGGAGGAGCACTAATGGTCACGCGTAGTGGCGAAGCGAGACAGTTCGGCATTTAGGCTCATTGTGCTCAACTTATTGACTGGATTCGATCCGTCCGTCAAATTGTCGCCCATCGAGATACGTGCTACTGTGCCGCGGCTCCCGCATCTCCTCACCAACGTTTGCTCTTCTCGGAAAACACAATACAGCTTCTATATCTCAGATAAAGAAAAAATCTGGTGTGATTCATATTGCCAACGAAACGAACTGTGATAAACAAAAACAAAGCATCCTCTTTATTGCTGTGAAGTATGGCATGTAGAATAAAACATCTGATAAAAAATCGCAATGAACGACTAGGCTTATTCATTTACAGTCACCATAGACGATCCGCTATGCCGTGTAGTCACCATGAAAATTTTAAATGCTTACTGGATATAAAACATCAGCTTAATAATGATAATTTTTCGATTTACACTCGTCTGGCGTCATAACAACATAAAACGATTTGTTCAACACGATTTATATCCTACTCTTAATTGTAAATGATCAGGTATCGATAGCTTAAGAGCAAAATTATAATTGCTTGTTCACTATGGATAATATAATTCAGAACGTTGATAGGTAAAAGAGGTTCTTAGTGTGTTAAGTTAAAGTAAGTTATTGTTTGTGAAGATTTTTAAGAATGGTTTATGAGTGAAGCGCGGGCTGCCCAGTAGCGCGGTGTAATCGATTAGTCACGGATGAGTATCGCCTGCGGTTCGATTATATGTCGACGGTTAAATTAAAGATTAAACTTGTCTGAGACAATAATACCAACATCTCTTTTATTTTATTACCTACGCTTTTATTTGTTCATTTAGCTAGGTTATAGTCACTCTTCTAAATCAATTCTAATATACTAAGTAGGTAGAAATGTTACCATAATATTAGTGTGGTAGACGGCATTATATGAGGAGTCCACTAACTACCATTAAGTACGTGACGATGATGACCAAAATCGATCTCAAATAGTGAACCTGTTTGAATGGAATATCATCACGCAGCGGGATCGTTGCGCTATCGCACTATCAATACAATAAAAAAAAATGATGGTCACGTACCCCACGAATTATATGGACGAAACCAATCGACCACTTCAAAAATTATAAAAACTTACCCATCTAAGCTAAAACGAAAATCTAAATTGATGCGATGGTGAGATGGTTTTTTGGTTTTCAAAACTTATCTGCCTATTATCCAATCACTGAGTGTTCAAATTAAGCACGCTTTACGCAGTTAGTGAAGTTTCGACGGCATGACGGAGCAATAACTAATAGAAGTGAAGAAGACATAATGTTTTGTATAGTGGCTCTGTGGCTAGTCCGCGGCAGTACGGCGGTGTTCCCTGGATGTGCCCACGCGCGCCGATTTTGATGTAGTTATCCGCAAATAATGGTGGGTGCGGCAGCGGGCGGCGCGCTTCGCTGCCGCTCGCATTGTGCTCTCTATAATAAATGGCAACAACAGGTGAATAACTAATTTCACTCATAAAATTAGATCTTCATGGGTGGAGTGCAATATTTAACTGTCGACAGCATCCGCTTGTTTATATAGGATTGCCGTGACACAACCATTCGTATTCAGATGGAAAAACGTGGAAACACAAGCAATGCTTTCTACCTTTACTGCAGCATAGTAAAACAAATAGACAGTACTGTAACGATTGACTTAAAAGCTTTCCGATTAAAATAATTGATTTATTATGGAAAACAAATGACATTTGCAAAGGAAACGAGCGGTTCGTATATCCTGTAAAATATCCCCGGACATTGTTTTTGTCACTATTAATTATGCAAAACTCAGAATGAAATATTTGATGCGGTCGATGCCATTATATAAATGGAATTATTCATGAAGCCAGACGCCGGAAAAAGCCAGTGAAAATCGACAATTCATTTGTTTGTGCGAGTGCGATGCAACGCCCGCGCCTATTCAATATTCCCAATTATTTTCACCTTCGATAATTGGGTTAACGATATCTCGTGACATTTGAGTGCGCTCATGATTCAACGGTAATTAAAGAATTAATCAAGTGACTGAAATCATTTTATTAACTTTAAACTGTTAAATTGATATCTGTAGTAGGTAGTTACTTCAGAACGACACTTCCTCATATGCAAAATAGGTAGGTAGGCTCGCAACCCCGCGCGGCTTTCCCCACAAGTGTTCAAAGCGGGTGAAACGACTAGTCAACCCTTTGCCGCTCACTCGCACGTGAAATCACTCAAATACTGAATATTTTAATCTGAGCAGATAACGAGCTCGCAATTCTATTAGATGGAACATAGCTATGTGAGGTTAAACACTGGCGGCTCAGCCCCTGCACTGGCGGCCCGCGGTGCACACACACACACCTACATTACGTTATGTTATACTGATGCAATCAAACGGCCATCTATTAATCCTTTAATGATCAACCAGGCGAATAATTTAATCCAATAGGCCTATAGGACATAAGGAATAGGATTTTAAACTGAATCTTATATTGAGATCCTATGTAATTACACTAATAGTATCTTGAGAAAAGACCATACATGGAATCTAATTTAAATTCCATTCGAGGTAGGTGCCTAACTAAATTCCTACAATTAGTGCTAATAAACAAACAGAAGTCTAAATCCATCACTGTAAAAATTCTATCTATAAATTCCTATAGGGCTTACAGATAAACAGTTCAAAGCCAACTTTATTTTAAAAGCATGTATAAATATATCAGGTCGAGCAATAAAGCTATCAAATATTTACTAATCTGAAACGGTGAGAGCGTCGCGCGAACCCCTTCTGGGTTCGGGACTCATAAAATAAATTGAAATAGTCGCGCCGCCCCCCAAATTAAAATATTCAAATGGGACGCACGCGCAAGAAAATTGAAAATTGTCGTCTATCGCCCACAAATGAAACCTATAACTCCTCACATACACTTGGAGCCAAAAAGGTGGGTAAACATTTCGATAGGATATTGCATTGCGAATTTGCGATTTGGAGCGCAAAAATCTATTTCGCCTAATGGATATGATGAACGTTCGGCTTTTTTTTACAAAAGTTCTGTAAGGATTTCTTTTTCGAATACCGATATCAAAATGTGTGTATTTTTTCTGAAATAAAAAATTCTAGATTTCGTTTTAAAACTTACTTAAAACTTTCTCTAATAAACGTAGAATAAAACAAACAATATTGCAAATTGCTAAAACCGATTGCTTTCGTACTAATTTATTGCACCCCTCTCGTGTGTCAATTCCACTGCACTGCAGTGTAATTCGGTATAGAAAGCACGGTTTCGATATGCCTTCGAATAATGCTATAAATGGTCTTCACTTTTATGACTGCAATTTGGCTCAGATACTGAATTAGTGTTTGTTTTATGCAACAATGGATTCAATTTATAAACTGCAATAAAATAAAAATATCCGTAACTATGTAGGTTTGACAGGAGGGTGAATAATGGATATTTTATAAGTATTTGTAATAGAAACTTGAACAGTTTATGGGCTGTCAGATGGTAGACGTAGTGATTTCTGAGTGTATGTTAATAAGTCACAGGTATACGTGAGAGAGTAGGGCTCGTCGGCCCCTCGGCGGTGGCTTCCGTTGTTTTGCGGCCGCCGCTGATTTTGTGGTTACATTTCGCGTAACTTGATAGAGACGTATACTCCACTTGCACATCCTTATAGTTCACCGCGATGAGCTAGTGAAGGGCTGTTTCGATATTCTGTAATGGAATGGATTTCGATAACAAAATATCGATAGGTATCGCCTTTTCAGTTTTCAGTAACAATGAATTCGAGCTGGTGTGTTCCTAATGACAATGTTATTAGGTATTTGACCTCTCTGTACCTACGAAGTATAAACTGATTTTGTTACTCGTATATAATTGTTTTTAATACAAGTATTAGAACGGAACAGTAAGTAATTATGCAGGTCATTCATTCAATCATTCGTATAATTTTTTCAGGTTTTTTTTTTAAAGTATCGGTAAGTAAGACATGTATCGAATGAAACTGTGCAGAGGTACCCAACGTCCTAGTGAGCGGCCAGCGTCCGGTGTTCGTGCAAGTGATACCCTGGGAACCGACCGCCTTCCGTCGCCGCGGCCCCCGCCGCCTACGTCACCCCTTTACATCACCCCCGACACCATAACCTCGCTGTATAACAACGCGGTAGGAATATACCCAATACCTTATTACTTTTTAACACCTTTAATTTACAAGGAGACGACCTCCATCGCCCCGTCGGAAACGCTTTTTATTCATTTCATCGCATTTAAAGATTTAAACCGTTTGCTTCCATTCATAAAATTATTAATGTGATCGTAAAATTGGGCAAATTTTATTGTCTCGAAGGCATAATGGGAAACTAATGTAGCGTGTTATTATTCAGTTCGGTTGTAGCCGTAAAATACGAGTATTTGTGAGAGTCCGCGGACGTCGCTGCGAGCGGCGAGCGGCCCAAGCGGCCCAAGCGGCCCACGCGGCGTTCCCAGCGGAAGCTCCCTCTGCTATTTGAATATCAAACATATTTCGGTCATATTTCATTGAAACAGTTATGATATTCTTCCTTTAAATTTTGTGTACGTGCGTTTACTACTCACAGTAATATGTAAATATATGGTCAAAGTTTTATTAAATTTCCATATTGTTTAACGCCCTATCATTGCCTTTCGAATGAATCAATGAATATTTCTTATTGTTTTATATGATTAAATTATTTATTTGTCAATCGATAGACAATTAAATCGTCTAATGCCTTTTGAAAGATATGAATAAATAAATTACGCGCAAAGTATGTATTGTATGTAAATATTCTATTACAATAAAAACTGATTACGTAATTCGGCCCCTGTGGAGTCAATGTTTGAATGTAGTAATATGGAATTATTTAGTGTGTTATGAGTAAATAAGGCCTGTTGGTAGTGGTCGGCGCGGCACAAATGGAAAGGTTCACAGAAGTGCACAGAGGGCCATTTGTTCCGCGCATTACGGTCACTGAGCGCGCTCCCGCAACGATATGAAATTATTATTAGGAACATATGACTTCGCGGAATTACTGCCCTCTTAGCTCATAAACACACAAGAATATTTTTTTAAATACGTTCTGTTAATAAGCAAACTTGGCAACTAAGCAAACTAATAGGTTGGGCAATAAACACTATCTTTATGTATATAAAATAATCACTGTTAGGTGCCTTTTTCTACAAGTTCCGGAGGAAAATAGACTTTCAGGTCGAATTAACAAAGTGAAACTTTACAAGATAAGTCAGGTATGTTCAGCCTCCAGCGTATTGACAGAGTTTATCGCCGCAGACACCATGAGCAGCCATGGGAATCCCGTTAATAAATTGGTACTAAATACTCGAGGTGGTATTCGAGTGTCTGAAGTATTTTGGACACAACGCATAAATATTAATAAAACAGCACCAATGTCATTCTTTTTCGAAAGAAAATATGCACGGGAAGAAGAGACAATATGCTTTTGTTTTTCTTTATTGTTATTGCCGTAAAACATTTAGCGAGCAACGTTGGGCCATAAAACACGTTATTTTGTGTGACAAAACGTCGCGCTTCATGAGAAAATATTGACCCGCAGATAGTGGAATAAGCGAATTATTGGTGATACCCATCACGGAACGGAACCAGCCACTCCGACTTACCCGCTGCCAACATTACGTGTTATTTTTTATGATGACGATCAACACTGATAATAATTAGGTCGAGCACTCGATGCTTTTAGGTCACCCTATTTAAATGAAAATTACAAGGTGCGGTTGGTAAGTACGCAGGTACAGATATACTTTATCGGTTTCTGTTTATTTTAAGATTTTATCAACATAAGTGATACAAAAGTGAAATAATGTTTGGTTAAATAAAGCTCTCTAAAGAAAATTTATAAAACGATAATACAGAATATTTATTCAATTTCTATTATGGTGGAGTTGTATTGACGGAATACGTTTTCCATTGTAAGCTGGTTCCCTCTAACATGTCCCATCCATATGTTAATGTGACGAACGATAAATTGGCCACTAATAAGATAATTGGCCGCGCTCTATACCCACGTAAATCAACATCTTAACAGCTGCGCCGGCGCAGGCAACTCCCGGACACAACAGCGTGTCCAAATACTCGAGTAACACAACAAATATTACATGTTTCCTTTATTTAGTGACCTTTGTCGTACCTTCGTGATATTTCACTTTTGTTGATGTGTTTACATAGTTCTTGTTGATCCAAACATATGATTATTTGTGAATGATGAAATTAAAGGTGACACCCGTCATCGCGGTCGTCGTGGAACGGTCTGTTCTGACACACTGTCGTATGCCTGTTGGCAACATTAATGTCTACTAGAATATATTAAGCGTTAATGGTTTCAGTCATCGACTCTGAAATCGGCCATATTGTGCATTGTGATAAATTACAGAAAAAAAATTAGCACAACCACAGAGCGATTAAACAAATCTTTTGTGTTGCCACATAATATATGAGTCGTTTCCTCTTAATAATACATTAATTTCATGAGTGTTTTAATTCGACGAACATTTCATAGGTTTTTTTCTTTTCTTTAGTCACTTCATTATAGATTAGAACAGGCTTGAAATACATTTTTCAAGATTTATTTTATTCCTGAAGACTCGTGTTTAGAGCGCACCCTGTGCATGGTATGATTCACTCATTGTTTTGGAGCTATTTGAAGTAAACAATCAATTAGATTCGAATTACAGTACGACCAATAATAGTGGATATTTATTGTCATTGGAACATTTTATAACCATTTTATTAATTTAATTGATATTGATGAGGTTCACTGGGCCTCGCGTGGGCAGATAAATTCAATGCTCCTTTTGTGGATAGCCTCATTGTTTAAAACAAGTTGGATATGACACAAACACTGGTGAGTGTGCTATTTTAGGTACTCTAATGCAAATAAAAGCCTAATTTAATAAAATTTAAATTTATTGTTAACAATTTGCTCTTGCCTACTTATTTCAATGTATTTAAAAATACAAATTATAATTTATAGGGGCATTTAACGTTATGCGCATTGTATTCAGTATCATCGACATATATATTCGTCACCTATATTTTGGAAACCGCTCTTGTTTCTAACTTTTGAACCATTTTGGTAACAAAGTGTTAATATTACGCATGTGCGTGCGCACGTCCTCTGTATGACAATTCGCGGCGCGGGCGCATCGATGCCGTCTACATAATTTGTCAACGCTTGACTGCGTTACACAAATGCTTTTTAGGTCAACAGTTGATTGGGAAACGATCTGTCCATGTAGTAAAATATAAATAATTTGTTTGAACGAAATGAGGGCCATTTAGAAACATGAGGGTAATAAAACTAGTGCGTGTCATGTAAACTCGGTCGCAGGCCTACGTATAGAGCATCCATATAGTGATGAGCCGTAGACGTTCCCTGATCGTATGCTGTGGTGGGCCCGGTGGTGTGCGCGCGAGGGGGGGAGGGAGCTCTCGTTACATTGTCACGGAGTCAATTTGATCGTGGATGTGTTCGGACGAATGGTAACGTGATTAGCATTCTAGACGTACGGGTACGAGGTACGTGCTCTGCGGGCAGCGGGCACTGCTCCATCTACAACAATATCCTTGTTTGCGTCATAACGTATTGATATTGCACATAATTTGTCTACATCGACGCTATGGGAACATTTGTTCATGTCGAACATATGCGTGTGAATACTTTATCTAGAACTGTTATCGAGAGCCTCTACCAGGAATATCAGGTACGCGAATTTTTCATGGAAAACTTGTCTCATTTTTTAATTGTCTTGTAGTGTACGGCTACGTGAATTTGTTACATCATCATCTGCCTAGCCTTTTCTCAACTATATTGGGGTCGGTTTCCAGTCTAACCGGATGCAGCTGAATACCAGTATTTTACATGGAGTGACTGCCTATCTGACCTCCACAACCCAGTTAGTTTTGGGTAATACGGTAAAACTGGTTGTCAGACTTTTTGGGCCACCGACTACCTAACGACTGTCAAAGATTTACAAATGACACCCGGGACCAACGGCTTAACGTGCTTTCAGAGGCACAGAGGAAACTCAGTATGTAATGGGTGGTCACCCATCCACAGACCAACCTAGGCAGCTTAACCTAAAGATCGGTTTGTTTAACTATTTTTTTCGCACATTTTCCTGCTGATGCCTATATTCATACCTGTGTTATAGTTTCTTTCGAAAGCTTGAAGAGTCATACTACCACTGCATTGTGAGTGTAAATTCTTATGATGAAATTAAAATAGTTATTGTAGGTAGCAAGCATCTGTGTATTTAGATAATACATAGTAGAAACTTAGGTAAAGAACTTACTTTCAGTAAAACACAAACACATAGTATCTATTTTATTATTCTGAACTGAATACTGAATTGCAGTGCGTAGGTCTGTAAAACTTGCCCTTAATGATTTGTCACATATACCTAAATGAATATGCCAAGACATACAGCGTGTAGGTAAGTACCAGAAAGGTGTAGTCTGAATCACACCCTGAAATATGATCACACCTTCCTGGTACCCGCTGTATTTTGCGACCTGGTGGCTTTTAAATATACCATAGTGCAAGTGACGATTGACAGGGGAGATTGGAAGAAAACAAGAATTTGTGTGGTATACATATACTACAACTAAAAAACCTGACTACTGAAAAATCACGCTCTAATTAAAATCGGGGTTTACAAAGTAAAATCGACTCCTCCTATTATTGAAGTCGGTTAAAATGTAGCCTATGTTACCCGGACGATAATAACGAATCGATTGACACCTTATTAATCAAAATCGGATGAAAAGTTTAGGCGCTAAGGAGGAACATACTTAAATACAAACATACATACAAACATAGACTGCAAAAATCATAGCCCTTCCTTTTGGCTTCGCCGTAGTCGGGTAAAAACGTGTTGCGCCGACCCCAAAGAACATGGGACGAGGGCAGGAAGATGATGAGTACAAGCTACACACTACGGTATATTTTAAAATACTCGGAGTTACAGCATGACTGATGACGACTGCACTTGATAACCATTGGCTTGTTAAAGGTATCTAGAATCTCCCATCCACGTATTTTTGAATTTCTAAGATTTAACGTAAAAATCGCCATCATGGCTCGATCTGTATTCAGTACAAGTAATGTAATTCGAATAACAATCGTTTGGTGATGGGTTTCCCCCAAAAACAGACTGCTAACTGTATTTTTCCACATGTTCAGCGAATCGGTGTCCACTGCACAGTAGACCAAAAATAGTCTTGAAATATATTTGCGTTATATTGATATAAAGAATTTTAGTGCAAACTGCTTAATTCAGCAATCAAAATAATAATTAGGAACGAACTCAATGCAAGCTTAAATCTCTCGATTAAACCTTTATGAATTTGAGGTTAATTACAATAGATTCGTCGTTTAGAACACGGGTCTTGCGAAATGAGGAAGTTCTTAAGAACTCTGCCTAACCCTTCGAGAAGAACAAGCGTAGTGTTATGACATTTTCTCAACTACCGTGCCGATTTCACTCCACCGACCGCAAACTATTGGCTACTTAGATTAAGAATATACTCGTACAGTCACGAGCACCAATATGTATACACTTTCCTAAATTTAAAAGCAATTTTCGTGCGAAATATCAATTGTAACTTGGAGATGGGATCTTTTTCATAAAAATATGCGTTCCAAAATACTACGTTCGTAACAACCTGAAGTTTTAATCACAACAGTAGGAGAAAAACACTTTTAAAAGTTGTTAAGTGTTTACATATTGGTGCTCGTGACTGTAGATCGTACAACTTTCCCTTACTCAGTTTCTATGAATTGCGTGAGCACTTGCAGGTGACATAACTTTCAGATAATCCAGCAATACCGAATCAGCTTAGAAACAACAGATATGTATGTACCATGCATGTGCCTACCAAAATCTGTAGATACAACACAGATGTAGCGAATGCATAATTAAAAGCCTCACAGATTGTTAAGCGAGTTTAATATTTAACAACGCTGGAAATATAAATTGAAATATCCAATATGTGACTTTAAAATGAAATTTTGATTAAAGCTCACGTGTAGCGCTGTGAGTGAAATTAATCAATTCAGCTTGTAGATGTACTAGAATAGAACTGTGTCGACGTTTTTCACATCCCATTTGTAAATAATTTTATAGGTCATCGAAAATGTTATTTGCAGAACACACACATAGCAGGTCATGTATAACTTATTTACGAAAAAAAGTAAAATATTTTTAATAAGCTTTATCACATTTTGCAACCAAAAGGTTGTAAATTTGGCTGAGGACGATCGTATGATAATATTTTTACAAGCATAACGAGGTCAGTTTATGTTTTTGTAAAAATATATTTAGTAACGTATTTCACTAAAAGTTCTTATCTTAAATCACGTTCGGAATTAATATTCGCGGGCTAGGTCCTCAACGTACGTACAAATAACATCACGCTTATAATCCCCAAAGGGTTAAGTAGAAGTCAGTTTACCTATAGTACACCCACATTTCGCCTAAATAAATGCAAACTCCGGCCTGTCACTGTCAATGTGGAACACACATCTACAATTTTCCCGACCTTCGAATATTGTATAAACAAATAAATATTTGCAGAAAATATACGCGTTTATTGGCTAGTGACATGGTGAATAATGAAATTGTATTATTTTTATTGAATACTAGCTGTTTCCCACGACCTTCGTTCGCGTGAAATTATTATAAAAATATTACTTTCCTTTTTGTATCGAATTTTGTTACCAATTTCAAGGGTTTAATTTTTTTTGCACGGAACCCTAATTTTATATGCCTATGTTAGGCCTTATAATATCAGGTATCTTCCAGTAAAAGTCCCGTCAAAATCGGTCTAGCCGTTTCGGAGATTAGCCGGACAGACAGATAAAAATTGAAAAAAGTGTTTTTTTTTCTTATAAGTACCGTATATATTTTCATATGCATTCAGTAATAAGCTACAAACAGACACTTCAATTTTATTTATTTGTATAGATCTGACGGGCTGCCTTCTCGTTGTCAGCCACGTGAGATTTTGAAAATCATGTTACGATATTCTTTTACAAATGCATGAACATCATTTTATTATGAATCTGAACCGAACTGAGATAAGAGAGATTACCATAAAGATTTTTATTGTACTCACACGGTAAGGTCTCTTTCTGGTCTAAATTCAAAACTGTAGGTATTTCAAATTATTTGAATTTGATTTCAGTTTTCAGCCGGGCAATGTAGCTGTTTTACTAATTTTTTGGTCTCTAATTTGGGATAATGGCATTATAAACGAATTTATTATTTCTATGATATTATTTTATAGTTCCAGAAATCTTTTTTTTTTTTGTTAAACTCTCCATCTAAATATTATGGAAAACTGCATCCGTCTCAATTCGTTTCACAGACAGTTTGATAAAACAACAATTTATTTCACTTTCATATTTCCATATGTCCCTTTTATTTATTAATCAGCTATGAGAACGTTAGCGTGCCTACAACATAACACACGAAACACGAATACAATAATAATTAATTACAAAGCCATAGAGTCAGTGGTTCATATAAATCTTCCAGTGGCCGTAGATCATTGTGCAGGCATTTTGCCACTAATTAATTTAACGCTTTCTTTTTCATAGCAAACGAGGGGGAGTGAATGAAATTCCAAAAAGCGTAAATGAACGTGTTGTGTATAAGTTAGTGCAGTGCTCATTAAACGCATTCCGTCGCGGCTTCATAACCGCTGTCATAGTGGTGCGCGGGCGCACTCGGCCGCCCGCACGCGGTACAGGCTGATCTATCACGTATTGTATGCTAACTGAAACGATACTTATCATTCAAGCTTTTATCAGTAATAGTCGAGAACAGTACATTATGAAGCGTGAGGGAAAAAATAAAGATTGCATCGGTGTAGTGATGGATTGTGATGCTTTCGTCAGTAACGTTAAGTACCGTACTTTTATATGTCTTGCAGGTGAAACCAACAATAGAAATACCGACCATCACATAACTGGATATTTGTAAGCTTCTTTGAAAACTATTGCACCAGTAGCAGCATGTTAGTGACACGTCACCGATGCCAATCCCATTATAATTTCAGCACCTTTTCAATATTATGACTAATACTGAAATATGCTAATGTTTTAAGATATATCAGATGCATCAACAATTGTTGGCAGCTTGAACCAAATAACATATTTCAGCCTCAGGAATCTTGTAGGTGGCTGAAGCAATTTTAAACGAATTCCTATGTTTGAAAATGGCGAAATGCGGAATACGGTTATAAATTTCAGCTGTAGTAATTACGAAGGCGCATTGTAGTAGCTGGAAATATTACAAGCGGTTTGGAAAATAACAGGGGTTCGTTCCTATAACCTGATTTGTATGTACACTTTTCGTAGTACGTGCAAATGTTTTTATTAATTACTAAATCATCATCACTTTAGCCAAAAGACGTCCACTACTGAAACTAAATAAACTTGTTATTACTAAAGTCATTACTTACTGCTGAACAATCAATGAGTAGGGTGAAATGCAATCTGCAATTATTAATATTGTTGCTCAAAAACATTAAACACCATTTGTAAAAGACACATCCAATCATATTTCAAGAAAACCAACAGAACCTTCTTTTTTGTTATCTCCTTGCCTCGTTCATTTTTCACACCTCTATCAGATTGCACAAATCTCTGATTCACAACTACTTTTTCATATCTCGAAACATCCTGTGAACAGTATACTTGTGTATGACGGATGGTTAGTCCTCAGTTCGCAGCATGCCTCTCGGACGTCATCTCATGATATACTCGACACATTGTGTGGTAATTCTGCTCGACAGTTTAATTGCCGTTTCAGAGTAGTGTGACAGAAGAAAGATTAATTTATTAGGACACCTTGAATACTCATGTTTAAACTATAATTTATCATCATTAGTGACAAAGTAGTCATGTAGGTATTTGATGCGCCCTTCATTAATTCCGGTGACGCTAAAACAGTTATTTTGTAGCGTAATTAGGAGATGTTAATTATTGCGAATAGTTTGGTGTTTATGAGGTGTGGTGGCAAAAAATGTAATGGCATAATAAATAGGTAGGATACAGCTGTAGTCCTAATTTATCTCTACCCAGAAAAGCACATAGGTGGTCATAATATCACGCCTGTATCTTCTACAAAACAAAAAAAAAGAAATGAGCTATACCTATAGCATCACTCAACCTATAATGTTCCTACTGCTGAGCCACAGGCCTCCTCTGTGTGAGAGGGATTGGGCTATAATCTACCAGTTGGTGGACGTCAGAATGTCTCCGAATTTTTGTTTGTAGGATATGCCGGTTTCTTCTCGATGTTGTCCATCACCGTTAGAGAGCAGTGATGATGTAATAAATTACAAAAATTACGAACCCATGACCTACCAATCGTAAGTCGGGGCTGTTACCACTGGGCCACGGGCCACCACAACTCACCTGATGAGCTATACACCTACCCGTAAAATAAAAGCTTACAATCTAAAAGTACCTACCACTTACTATCAACATTGTTAAAACGGTAAATAAAAATGTTGACTCAATTATTTTTACAAATTGCGATGTAAGCTATGACGAGCTGTTGTTTCTGCGCATTTTTTGTAGCCGTATATGGCAACACTTATTACTTACTCTATGACAAAGACTGACACGTTTGTTTTAGGGTTGTTGTACATGTGATCCATTTATGGTAATCGACGGTGAATTTAAAATTATATTGAGGTCTAAGATGGCGCTGCTGAAACTTCCATGATACAGTTTTATTTTGTATTCATATGTTACTGAAATTCATAAAAATACTTTGGTATAAATAGTTTTCCCCGAAAACAGCGAGTCTAAAAGAAGTGACTTTGTATCAACAATAACGTCTACGGAAAGGAAAATACGAACTGCTTTGAACGCAATTGCCCCACTAGACCCACTGGATGTAGGTAATGGAGAAGTTTCCATATTTTTTTTGGACTAAGTTTAATATTTTAAATAAGAAAAAACAAAAATGTGAAAAAATCATTAAAATATCTCTAGCAATGAAAAAGTTATGAGATTTTAAAGTTGCGCTTGCAATGAGGTAAAGTGACGTCACTTTACATCATTGCAAACGCAATGTTTATAACGTAATGAAGTCATTACATTATTTATTCTTGACATGTGTCTAACGAAAAAAACCCTAGAGAAGGTAAGTAGGTACTTACTTGGAAAGTTAAACTTCTTTTATTTCAGCATTAAAATAAGACGGACTGAAAGAAAAAACGTCCAATACTGGGTCCATGACATTTTTTTATTTAGTTCGACTTTAATTTCTAATCCATTTCTCAGTCATTTATTGGTGGATTAAAAGAAAACGCCGCTTTTTTCATTTAAATCTATTTTTAATTCCGTGTTTCCTCCGTGCCTCGGAAAGCACGTTAAACCGTTGGACTCGGCTGTCAATTGTAGATCTTTGACAGTCGTTACAGGTAGTCAGTGGCCCGATAGTCAGACAATCAGTCTTACCAAGGGGTATGTATTACCCAGTACTAATTGGGTTGTGGAGGTCAGATAGGCAGTCGCTCCATGTAATATACTGGTATTCAGCTGCATCCAGTTACACTGGAAGCGGACCCCAACATAGTTGGGAAAAGGCTAGGCTAAGATGATCAATTTTTTAATTCCATTGATTGAATATAGTATCACTATAATATCGACATCACGAAACTTCTCCATTCTGGGTTTTTTTTACTTTACTTCTTTATGAAATAAAATGTGACTGTTATCATATTAAGGAGTTCCATCCCTAAAACATCAAAAATAAGATAGCGTTAATGTCAGGTCCAGAATTAGTCTCACATGACAGAATTTCAAATTCATACAAATGACGAGTCAGTTCGATTATAAATATAAAAAGAGATCGCCTTTATACATTTTTAATGCGACTCACGTCAACATTGTTATATTTTCTATTCGGTTTGTAAATGTCATGTTGTCACTTGTTTGTTATTGTTTCTAATTCAGAGTTATTGATAGGTACAAAGGTACTTTCATAAATATTTTATGATCCATTGAATTTCTATGTTAATTTCATTTAGAATTTGGAATACGTAGAATATTGGCTGGTTGGCTATCCATCAATATTGCCAGGAGCATGTGCTGTGCGTCACTCATAGTATCTATGAATAGCTGCAAGTAGGTATTATACCTACCAACAAATTATAACGATTTCCATCAAATAAATAGACCAATATATCGTATAACTAGCAAGAGAAAGGATCTCATTAAATCCCGAAATATCGTTTAAAAACAATAGGCTTAAAAAGTACTTAATAGTGTCGATTAATCCTGGCACTCGAATACATGTTCTAAGTCTGTCCGTTAAGCTGCTCTATAAATTATGTGATAAAATTAAGTGCCTAAGACAACAGCAGTCGTCTCAAATATGAAATGTGTTAAATCGCAGCCAACAGCATAATGCGAGCTTTTAGATTTTTTGTTGACACGACTCCACTGCGGTATTTCCTGCTACCGCATATGACACGATCGACCGTCCACAAAACAATACCTTATCGCCCCTATCTTACAGTCCACACTTCAACACTACAATATAAAGTATTCAGCTTCCACTAAGTGGTGATTAATTGTGATATAAAGACTTTTATATTTCTGTTGTTATACCGTCGCGTCATTTTAAAAACGCGACAATGGTTTCCATAAACATATCTTCGTGTTTATATTTAGCGTTTTATATTTTTCCTGTTCAATAAAATGTCGGTGAGTAAATTAAAATGCAATATCGGAGATAGAGGGCAAACAAGGAAATGTCCAATTAGGCAAAGGGAATGCTGCGATAATTCTGCGAGCTGAATTGATCCCACGTCTGTAGATAAAGCAACTGGATGTTGTCTAGAGGGTTGTTATCAGATCGGTGCGCGGGGCACACGCCGCCCGCGCCCGCGCCGCCCACCACGTGGGAAACTCTGCCGCTTCCAGGAAAACACTGTATGACGAGTAGATGACGATACGCAGTCACGAACTCAATCGATGTTATCTCTGCACAGAGAAGCTCACTTGCGACAAATATCTGCTGTAAGGAATGTTAACAGCTAACGACATACGCGCTGTGCAATTCTTTTTTTGTGCTCTAGAAACGAGTGTTAGTTGTGAACGAGGTTCATACTGATAATTGCATGAAAAAATTGTAAGATGTATAACTTTGGCAGGAATATACCTGCATAGACAACTTTACTACGCACAAGAATCTATTTTGTGTAGTTTAATACGTATTCGAGAATCTCTTGTCATTTAACCATAAATGAAGCAACATAAACAAAGACGTCTTTTAACTAAACATCCAAATAATTTGTATTTACAACGAGAAACATTCAATTATGCTAATGTTTATGACTATTTACGGAGTGTATCGACCTAAAGCGTCGAACAAACGTAGCGCTCTAGCTTCATATTTTACAATCATAAAAAACGTATATGGAGCAATATGTGCATAAATGTCAATATTTGTGTAGCGAGTGAGCGCGCTGGGAGCGGGCAGCTCGATTTATAATCAACATTTAGTTCCTAAGCAGCGTCGGCGGGCAGCGCGCACAGCGGTATACCTGCGTTATAACGTCCAGCATCGTAATTGTCGATTAATTATCTCGATTTCAATAAAACATACGCCATACAGATGAAATTGTATAATTCTAAACGATAAAACGTCACTAATAAGGTATAAGTGCTGCTCCGCCCGTCGAGAATTTTTACGCCACGCATATAAAAATGTAACAGTTGTAAACGAATTATGGTTTCGAAATAATTCGGCTGTATGCGAATACGTGATGGCGAGCCTGTGCGCGGGCGCACGGATCCGCCTGTGCTTTAGAAACAGTACTTACCGTGTGTCGGGTACGTAGGTATGTGAAAGTATAATATTTATGTGTTCATTAATGCAGGCTTGTGTTAATAACGACGCATCACGTCGTCGGTTCACAAGGCGCAGGCGCAGGCCTCACATTTATATTCCGTCAGCTAAGCTGTGGCGTTTAGATTTGGATTATATTTGGTCATTGTTATTCAGTTAACGGTCCCAAAAGTTTGTTTCATTTGGGAAACAATAATAAAACGATTTGAAGCACACCAATAACAATATATCAGTCGTTGTTTTTTATTGCTTGAGGATACCTTTATCATAATAATATTACTTTATTAAAGGATGTGAGGTCAGTTCTTTTTTGAGGTTGTAATGTGACATCACTGAAGGTAGTGACATTTTGTTTATTTAGTTTCAGCTTGATGCTTTCATATTTCCATCGAATGTTATTTTGTATCTAGAGCTAATCTTTTACAAAATTCCACAGACAACAAACACTTAATTCGTCAAAAAGCCATAAGCAATTTTCCTAGAATGGTATAAAATGACTCCATTACCATGAACATGGCCTTCGTTAAGAGCGTTTATACAGAAAGTGGGCAACGTCGCAAATACTTAACTGTCATATATTTCACTGTTTTGATTAATTTGGCAATAGCTATAAGAAATATGGCTAACTAGTGAACTAAAATATCGATAAGAATATTTAGTTTTAGATGTACTTAAAAAAAGTATTTGAAGAATTTCCAAATCCCTTTTTACACCCAAAACGGTTACAACGTCAAATTCAGTGTTTAAATTGCAATTCATTATTAATATTCTAGTTCACTAGTTAGCCATATTTATTATTTCCGTAAAGTAATTTTGCCCAATTAATTAAAACAGGTAAATATTTGACAGCTATTTGCGACGTTGCCAACTTTTTGGATGAACGCGCTTAAGCTAGTCTAGAGGCAGGTTCAAAAAGTCAGTTAGTAGCAAAAAGCTCCACCATGCGCCTTAACCCTGGCAATAAACTCAGGACCTCAGAAGTGTTATCAGCCTTAAGCCATACATGTAAACTGCAGACCAATGAGGTGATTAAACATAAGATAGAAAGGATGCCTATACACATACCAATAAAACGCCATATTTAGCTTTGCAATTATAATTATCAATTTTACAAAGTTCATCAGTGATGTGCTATAAACTAGTCTTAATTGACACATTTGCCAACACAATGTTCATTACAGAATGTTAAGGCCGTGATAATTATACCGAGACACCTCAAATTAGTCATCAAAATGGAAGAAAAAACAGCGCTCAATGTTAATAAGCGCGCTATGGTGAACAAAATGACAAAAGGTTAAAAGAACAAATGACAAATTATAATAATAGGGCACACCTGCTATTCTTTTGATCCGACATTTCTCTCATTTATGACGTTAATCGAGCGGAATGTTCTGTGTTAACATAGTTCTGTCCCCAACAAAGCACCGCACTCAAACAATGCTCGATACTTTACTGATATTTTTTGTATCAAATATAAATTCTCTTTCATCTCACTTAATTTTAGATCAAACTATAGTTCTTACATGTAGATCACGTCATTATTGTCTCTGCGGGTCGCGCCGGCAAATTAAATAACGTCTTAATGGACGATAGAGCTACGGAGATAAAGACTCTAAACGGCTCAACAAAAGGTCTAATATGCAGTTTATTTGGCGTCTAACTTGCGACTGTCAATTTGTGTTTAGTTGACAGATAAATAATAAGCGGCATTGCTTACAAGCGCAGTATGGATGTGGTATGAGCGCTTACGTTGCAGTCGCGGGTCGAATTAGTGAATAGTTGGTTGCGTTCGCGCAGGCGGCAGGTTTTGTCTAGCGCGCTCGGCCTCTCTCGCACATTAATCTCCGGGCCCGAGATGAAACGATATGCATTTGTCATCGTGTCTGCGATTAACTCGGAGAAACTCTTTCCATTGTATTGAATCAATTCGATTATTATTTGAATGGTTTTATGAAGCAATAGTTAGTATTCAGGTAAATAATAAACGCAGTGTGTCCACGTGGATCAGTCGTCCAGTATATTTGCAGGTGTTCACCGCTACATTGTGTAGGTGACTGAAACGTCCAGCCCATCTTTATGGATAAGGTTAAAAATAGTTGTGCGTAAATAAATTAGTCAGTCGTTAGGCGGTCGGCAAATATCTCAGAAATATTATGTGCATGAATAGCGCTCCGTATGACGGACAGCAGAAAGGGCTGCCCTTAAACTTACCTTGTATTATTTTGTCATTATTAAATTCCCCTGTCACCGGCTTGTTCTCATTTCGCCCTAAGAAAATATTGTATGCAAAATTATATGACATTTGAATGAGCACAAAAAGGTCGTATCGGGATTTGTTTACAAGTTGGTCCCAAAGAATATTTGTATTTGAAAGATTGTATTCGCATAACTTAAACAAATACAAAGTAGCGAGTACTTATCTCACAATTTATGGAAGCCTAGTGGAATAAGTATGCGTTCGAAGTGAGCACTCCACTTAATATTCATTTGAGTTGAAATCGCATAAAAAATTCACCATCGCACCGCATGAAATCCTCGAATGACCGATCATTCGTGGTTAATAGCACAAAATGGATGAAATGAAGTGTAACATAAGAGCAACAACACAAAGATACTCGAGAAGGCAATCAGGTTTGACAGTGGAAACGTCGAATCTTGAGAGAGGCCCTCAACAAGCCGCAAAATGAAATTTCTCGACGCCGTCAATCATTTTCCCCTCGCCGCGGTCGCCCCACTAGTCAGCTGATAAAGTTCTGGCGCAAGTCACGAGCGAGCAACGTATTGGGACTATGAAGGCTTGAAACAAGTTATTGATTTGCCTGCAAGAGTGCAAGTCACCTGTGAAGTGAAATATTAATTAGGTATATTACTATAACCTATGATTGGGATTTGGAAATTTTTGCCAATCTGCTTTAGACAACGAGCATCGACTAACTTTCATTATAGAAGGGAAAGAATATGCATACGTAGAACGCAACTTTTTCTCACATAGCCTTAGACAGTAAGTAGACAAAGCTTACGTGATGAAAAAGCTGTTTTTTTCTAACTACAGGCCTATCGTTGCCAAAGTCGCTGGTCGCTGATGACTTGCGGAGCAATGGGAGAGTAATCGAGACATTATTCCGGTGCGTAAGCCCCGACCATCCGTCTCGAAGATGTTACGTGGAAACTACTCACATGACGGCCTGCCCCATCCTGCACCTAAGTGGGTAATAATCACACAACCTATCGATCTAGAAAACCATTATTATATTACTGGAGAAAAGGAACTGTATTTTTGCAATGAGCCACGATCGGACTGAGATTTTAAAAGACTCAAAATTTCTTCAATGATCATTACCAATTGATTATAATTTCTAAAATAAATATGCAAAAATAACGATTGACACAATATTTTTTGACCTTTTTTTTTAACGACGGGAAATCATCAAATGACTCCTCCCGCTCTGGGTGGAGTGGGAGGGAGTGTCAGACTCTTACTGACTAAAACCCATCCATGTTCCTTCTTTGCCTTTTGTGTTCCAGGGCCACGGTATCTCTTTCATTCCTCCCCTTTCAGTATCGACTCGAATAACCAGATACAATGTTTTATTGAGAGGTTCCCAAGGAAGTTTCCTAAGGCACAAATCTAGCATAATCACGGGCAGAGGCCCGAAAAGTCACAACACTAATTTCAATAATTACATTTTGTATCCGTTTTAGTCCAAAACAAGATTTTTAATTAAACACTACATTTTAAAAACACTGCTTTACAAGGAAATTGCGAAAAATTTGCATATCACACGACACTTGCGACAAATGCGACTCAGGCGCGCCTCATTGCGGCGCAGACGGAAAAATATTTCGGAATTGAGATTGATGTCGCACGCATGTGCAGACGGCTTGTCTGACTGTCTGTATGCAAAACAACGTGCCACCAAATATAGAACTAATTTATGGTCATACTCGGCGATTATGTGCCGGTAAAAATAACTGGCGTTGCTCCCCGTTTCCATATCTTATACAGTTTCTCACAAGAATAACTAAACGTACTTAAAAGTCATGGAACTAAACGCGATTCAGCTGGGTGGTTGGAGTAGAAAGAGTTTCCGTGACTTTTTTCTGGGAATACCAAGTACAAGTCACAACTGCTCTTACATAATTAACTTTCGTCATAACCTTACTCTTTATCAGCAATGATCTCATAATGATCAGACTGAGATTACAAAAGACACAAAATGTTTTCAATGAGCATTACTGATAAATATAATTAAAATAAATCCCATTTAAGGGTAGGCTCCCACGCGATAAGAGGTGTTATTTATACACCCTCATCTCACAAAGGAACCGCTGCCGAATATCACCCATAAATATTGGGCTGAGGTGTAATTTTTCACATACCACGTCTTCTCGAGCGTCGCACCTTTAAAATAAATGCAAACAAAATTTAATAGGGAGAGATGCGCGGGATCGCGAGCTTCAGGTAAAAATAAACGATAGTCAACGCGACCAATCGCTGCAAGATATTTTATTATAAGGCTTTAGTCATCCTATTCTCCGGTAATATAAATATTACTTGCTAAGTTGCTATTACTTACATTCCATTTGACCGTCCACCGAAGGCATTTCTGTGCTTACAAAAAGAAAATACTAGAGGAGCTATCGTAGAGCGTAGTTCCCCGGGGTTCACAAACTTTTGTAGCAATTCTTGTGCGATTTTCGTTATAATTTCTGTGAGTTACATAGAGGAATAGGAAGGCACGGATCGAGCTGCGTTTATTTACGATTATTGGTTATGGACAGAGTTGATCGGCGGCCGGCGGGTCCCGGGAGCCTCGTAACGCCTCGGACTTCGGCCGCGCTCACTGAGGGTGCCGCGTCTGACGGATATATCCGTCTCTTGAGAATACTCCGCCGTTTGCAAAATTATGAATCGCAAAAGGGTGTTGTCTCGACACCTTTGCAAAGAACAAACTCTAAATAAACTCCACGAACATTCTTGTCTCACATCAAACAGATTTTATTACGACGAGAACAACAAGAATAAAAAGCGCTGTCAATAATAAAACGCAAAGGCGAAAAGCAATAACCGAGTTCTTATCCGATACACATATCACAAAAGATAGCCAATAAATAGTCCTATCTGTATTTGTCACAAAATAAGAATTCCATCAAATAATTCGGCGGCAATAAAAAACGGATAGAGACATTGCACGCATTTGTAATAAAAGTCTCACCATAAATAACGATCATGAAATATAATACACCTGCAATCTTCAGAAAATGGGAAAATCATTTTCCGAGGGCGGGCGCGGTCCGGCGTAATATTGTTATAAATGTACTTTTCTGAGGGTATAAATAATAATGGTGATCGCGCGCCGGACGCCCGGGGAAGTGTCCGTGTGACGCAGTGGCGTAGCGTGGGGGGTGCCGGGGGGGCCATGGCCCCGGGCGGCAGATTTCAGGGGGCGGCAGAGAGCAAGAGCCAGGCCGCGGCAAGCGGAACCAGGCGGTAGCGTCAGGTCATAATTATCAGATCAGGTAATTACTAAAGTCATCGGGACTACATTGCGAAAACAAGGACAACCAAGAAGTGGAGCATTTTCCTTAATATATGCCGCTGGCCCGGGGCGGCTTTTCATACAAGCCTCACGTCTATTCCAGTCTGCCGCCCCGTATTTTCTAGATACAAGCACTTCATTCTTCTAGCCTGCCGCCTCCCTTTTTATATCTGTATTTATGGTAAAAAGAAAATCGAACCTATCTGGGATCCTAAAATTTTCTAGCTCGCTTCGCTCGCTCTTACAGCCAAGTTTTCTTTATTGTTCCATACCTTTAATACATTCGTAGAAAAAGTATGTTAAATTCCATTTGTTTGAATCGTGAAAAGAAAATCTGTTACCTATCCGAGGCGGGGTGCTAAAATTTTCGAGCTCGCTTCGCTCGCTCTTGCATCCTACTTACTCTCAAATCTAAAGCTTTAATGCAAAATTCGATAAAAAAATCTTATTTATCTAAAGGGTGTAAAAAGACCCTTAACGAAAACGAAAACCACATATTCTGCCCATCATTGGGATAATTTTTTTCTTCTAGACAATACCTGGGAAACCACAGGTTCTGGAGATATTGAAGGTCAAAGTTCCAATTTTTTCACAAGCTTTTTTTTAAAAACCACTTTTTAAGGTTTTAACTTTACTTTAATTAACTCCATGACCCGTTTACTTTTCAAAACATCCATCAGCACTAAGTTTTGAATGCGTAACATTGAGTTTTAACGTAAAACGTGATTTTTCACCCCAAAAAAAAAAGTCGTTTCCCAGCAATAATTTTTGCGTAGAGTTACTTAGTTTGATGTACAGAATGCTTGGTTGACGGCTTCGTGAAGGGTCCGTTTACACCCTGTATATGAATAATTAAAATTAAATGTAATTTATCAGATGTGATAAAAAAATTGAGCTCGCTGTTTTTGTTAATTTCCCTAACGGCAAACCTTATACACTAGGTATTAGCTATATTAGCAATTGAACATGACAAACCTACATACATACGAACAAATGATCATCATCATCATCATCATTCTCTTGCCCTTCTTATCCCAATTCATTAGGGATAAGCGCAGAATGTCTTCCTCTTCCATACCTCTCTAACTTTTTATTATTCGTCATCTCATCAGAAACCTCCTTTCTTGAATGAAATTGTGTAAGTATAAAAAAGATTTTAGTTTGAAAAATAAACTTATAGATTTTTTTTTTAAATAATAAAATAAAAATGCTTTGTATTTTGACTCTTTAATACGTTTCTTGACTAATTATGAAATTAGAAGGGGCGGCCAAAATTACATGCGGCCCCGGGCGGCAAAATCCCACGCTACGCCACTGGTGTGACGGTCGCACTCCACGCCAGCATTAGTGAACTATATCTAGTTTACACTCCTAATAAAACTGAACTTTAGAATTTTAAAAGTACCTGCTGTTATCATGAATTCAAATCGAATACACCTGTGGAATAACAACTTTTTAAATTATTGCCAGAGGTACGTAGACCCTGCGTACACGCTACGTAGACGTCGCGTCGTGTTTTGGAGACATCTTGCGGAGCTGCGTAGAACTTGCGCGTCTCATAGATCTTCATAGGTCTTCGTTAGATTCGCGTAGTTATTCGTAGCTGTTATAGAACTTCGTAGATGTCGGTTGAGATGCGTCGACATCTAGTAAAGCTTCGTAGACGTCGGGTAAACGCTTGTATTCGTCTGAAGCCACGCGTATAAAACGCTACAATCATGAAATCTCGAAACAAATATTAACAAAGTAACGAATCTGGAAATTCTTATAAAAATCTTGCAAATTCAGTCATTTTCTCTAAAGCCTAGTTCTACAAAGTATAATACCCACACTTACAAAACAAAGATTTCAGTTACAGCATGTTTCTCGCGCGCTATGGCTCCGCGGCGTACGGGCCGCGCCGCGCCGCTGGGAGTCATTTCGCTCTGACAGCCTGTAAATTCTCCATTACGCGATATGAAATATGCTTTGCCACCCCACACGCCGTTTACGAGCGTCTGCTATGATTTCTTATCCATCAGACGTCCATTCTTTGTTTTAAGGGAGTGTACTGCTTTCGAACTAATCAAATAGTGTGAAGTTTTTTGTTTTAGAGGGGTTTTTTTTGTTTTGAAATAAGTTAAAGTAACTTTAAGTGAATGCAGACGTATAACAAGATTGGTTGAGTAAAGACGACTGAGTTTGAATAGTACGAGGCGATCTGGCAGTTGTATGGGGTAACATTACTTTTGAAAAGGTACTTTGTTTTGTTGGTGAGCCTATTAAATAAATAAAAATAATAAAACAAGCTATTATTGTTGTGCTATGTGAAGAGGAAGAATTTACTAAGTATATATGTTTTACATTGAAATGGTTTAACTTTAAATCCTTGTTGAAACGCAGGAACGTTTTTTTAAATGGAGTGTGTATTTTTGACAATATACTTTCGAAAGTAATCTCAGGTATAACATTTGGTACTTCAGTGTAATTCCTGATGAAACCATCGTCCTCTTTTCAGCAGAATGACTCAACTATACACATAATTATCCGTTTATATCTCACATTACAATATTTTGTGATTTCAACACAAAATTCAGCTTTTGTTCTCGACGCTCGGTAATGTCTTTATGCGGCCACTAACGTGATATTATTTCAATTAAGTGCCTGATTTAGCTTCGCCGGAAAAACTCAAAACAATGAGGTGTCGACGATTGTGTCGAGAAAATAACGCGCAATGAACCGTGTGATTTGTGAGCGAACCCACATAAAACAGTTTCACTGAATAACACCCAAATGAAAGTGCACTCGTTCATTAAACGAGGAGCATACTCGTACGTCACAGCCGTTCACAACGTTGAACGGTAAGTTATAAAGTATCGTTCACAGACAGTTATGACTAAGAATAGGCAAGGGGTATTAAGAGACACGTCTCAACAATTATACACGTCGTCGCTTGTCTTGTAAGACATCAAAATAAAATCACTACTATTTATGTATCTGAGAGCGTATTAACGGCACGCACCGCCACTCTTATAATGTAATAAATCGTCTGGAAAATATAACCGTCAGCGCTGTGTCATACGCATGTCGGAGATGCGCGCGCGCATCGCCCGCACCGCGCGCTTCTCCTGCGCCTGTGCCCGCGCCACCGACCACGTCACGCATCCATACGCCATAAATTGTAAGACGTAAATAAAATCTGGCGTTCCATATTTTAAAACTTTATTTTAATAGGCCACTATTCAACGAGAAATTAAGACGTGTTTATTAGCTGAGCGCTCGTAATACAAACAAGTCCTTCCTTCATGAGTTACTTTGCCCGTCGTGTCATAAATCTGTATTCACATCAAGTCACTACATAAACCTATTAAGTTGCTACATCCATACTATCTATAATATCACAAATAGATTGTTTTATAATATTATTCAACGGAGAAACATGTTTTTCTTATTTTCTACAGTCACAGTATTTTTTTTCTAGAGATAAGAGAAATGATTCCATCCTAAACAAATTGGCTAGATGAAGGAAATGATACTAACATAAAATATTTCTGGTTCATATGCTAATCTCGAAGGAGATCAATAAGACCGACAACATATAGTTGCGGAGCAAACATATTCAATAAGCATGTTTTTTCATCATCGGAGTCAGAAATATTCTCGTTTCCCATAAAACAATTCGATGGAAATTGGTATATTATCATGTAAGTAGCAATCTGGGTTCGAATTTATGTATCGGAAGAAGTGTATGGAAAAAGTTTTTTGCCGAAAGCGTATTCAGAGCATTCTTCATGCGTGCGCCGCCCCTTACAATGTTTGTAAGTTTTATTTGTTCGGAGATTATAATAGCGCCGGTATAGGTACCATTATTGTAGAACAATGTTAAGTGGTCGCATACGAAGAAAACCCACAACAGCTGTCCTACTAATCAATTATGCGTCCTCATAATATGACTCTTGTCTTGACGACTATAAAATTGCCACACATAACATTTTTTTCTGTGCCAAAAATCAACATCATCTCGGACGGAATGTTAACAACATAATATTTCTCAGCGTGATCTTAATCTCAACAAATTGTTTAAAATGAAAATTTTTAATCGCGTTCCTTCAAAATGGAGAATGTGACAATTCACAATTAACAGCACATAGGGGATCTTGACGATCATCTTAAAACAATAGTCGAAATCTTAGAATGAAGCTATAATTTAATTTGCCTCGCTTTGACTCGCTGCCAGAATGACTAATTCTCGCCAACATGTCGTGACTCTCGTATTATTGCAATATTTTCTGTTCAATTGTTAAAATTCAAATAGAAGTTGAGGAACTATTAAATAATGAACCACTAAAACATGTATTTTAGTGGAAATTAAGTGGAAATTCGCATTAATGTCACGAATTCATGATACAAAAGTGGGCTCGTCTAGTTTTATTACAATGACTTGTGCCCTCAAACCTTTAAATATCTTTGTGATTATTTTAATTTGTTGTGTTTTAAATTAATTATTCAGCTATTTTTTTCTGTTCTCAATCAGACAACCGACAATTGCCGACTACTCTAAATTATAGAGCTTTTGTATTGTTTTACGACTTTCGACTTTATTAGTAAGCACTAAAGCATAATAATTCTTTAGCTAACTGTAGGACGGTATGTCCTACAATTTTCTTACATACTGGTGACAACAGGCTTTACGCGGCTTAAAACTAATTTAAGATAGCATAAATGTCATTAACACAAAACATTCATCGACAAAGTAAAATTGGAGCGTATGATAGCCGATATTACGGTAACCAGCCCACCTGTTATCGAGACCGCAGACGGATTTGGTGCGAGCGTCGCGCGACACGACGCGACTACGTGACGACAACGCGACAGCGACGCCGACATGCAGCAAACGCCAAATTCCTCCAACACGTAATAAAATTTTATAAAACCGCGGTTATCGTAAACAGAACAAATAGCAAAGTTTATGAGCCATTCGTCGCGCTTTTCCATTTGCATGATACGAGTATGTCATAGGAAATACGTATCGTACGCGGCTACGGGTTATGGCGACGTCCCAGGTCATCGCACTAAATTATTCGTCTCGTATAAATTTGTTTATGTTAAAGTTATGGACAGTTGTCAGACATCGTCAAATTTCCAATTCCATTCTGGTACAAAAGTTGCTGCGATTATTTTGCGTCTATTTTCTTTACGACTTTACTTACACGATGCTTGTTTATATTGAAATAAATATCGTGTTACAAGTGATAAATACAATATTGGCTATCAGGCGGCTAGTAACAGTGCGGGTAATATATAATTCGAGGCTGCGTTCTATTCACCCGATCTCATCCCGTTCCGCCATCTCGACAACCATAAACAATGTGTGAACATTCATAAAGAGAAGAATAAGAATAGACAATAAAACGTCAACGTACGAGTACCATGCGGCGTATTTACAAAAATTCTTGAGGGACGCATTTAGAGTTGTTAGCGCTTCTTTATAATAAAATGGTTTTAACAAAGGCCTATTAAAAACTGAAGTCATAACAGGAAACGTGATACAGTGGCCAGCGGGTAGCGGGCAGCGGGTAGCGGGATCACCTCTTTCATCATAAAAGCGCGGTGAGCGGCAGCTGGCGCTTCACTTTATGTGGTTTCTGAAGAGCTTCTCTTTAATAATCTTGTTTATTTTTGTATGTGGAACACCCGTAACTTGAATGACTATGAGCATGTGTCGTTGACTTGAGTGGACGCTTCGTTTCATGTCGCACACATTTAGGTTTCAGCGAAGCTTTTGTTATAAATGTATGTTCGAGAAGTGTCCGTTATACATTATTAATTAAGTAAAGCCGGCTTCTTCACGTTAACAAAAGTTAAAATTCAGGCCTTATTGATATCTCTAATAAATAATCTTACCGTCCTAGGGTCATGATTACCTTCGTAGCTGTTTGCTACGAAATGTCTACGAACGGTCCTACAGTTGAGGACCAATTTTCACTTTCGACCTTAGAGAATGACTAGATTTAAGTCCAAACAGGTACATTCTCATAGGAGATACTATGGGAAATGTACGGATTACCTCTAGGTGTGTCACAAGAACAATATTAGACAGGAGATAGAGCCTCAATAAAGACATGTACCGGAACAGTGGGTAAGCAATAAGCCTCCGTCTGCTAATAACAACAGCGGGATCGACGACGATATCTCAATATCGTAGGTGCGAGCAGTTAATTAACACATGACGCTTGTCGTGGAAATAGAATTCCTGTAAGCGAGTGCGAGTGGTGCGCGCGCGCCCCGGGCCACGCGCTCCCGACGCTCCCTGTGCTGTTTGTTTACAAGCAACGAGACTTCATTACGCCGCCGGCTAATGTATTCAGCTTCAGCCTCCACGTTAACAGCGACACTTCTCGGAATCAATATGCTCCTTGTATGTTTTGATTGGCTGTCGCCTCGCCCCGCAACACAATCCCGCCCTAACCCGCCAACGCATAAAACACACTTTTCCACACCACCGCCACATAACTTTAATGACACCGAATACAACGAACGGATTTCACTGTTAATACTTGCCAGGGATAAATTTCCTATAGTGGTAACGACCTCTGCATTGAACTTGTCCAATTTTAGGGTTAACGCGCATTAATTTGTTTTATTAACGGCTTTAAACGTTTAACCGTTTCCTGTCGTCACTGCTCTGGTTCGTATCGTTCGATTGTGTGTTTTGTTCGTTACTAATTCGACGTAAAATAGGCCAACAATATGAAAGCAAATGAAACAATGATTTGTGCTTAATGGCAACATTATCTTAAACAAACTACAGATGTGTGGGGTGCAATCAAAGCCACAAAACAGTGTTGGCTGACACAGCGTATGAGCGCAGGAACATTGCCAAATCCATCGAAGCGACTTCTGATCCCTGCGCGCCCCCAAAAATAATAATGTTTCATCTTATAAAAATATTTCCCTTACGACTGTCGCGCGGTATATCACGGTATTTGTCACAGAGGATCACCCTTTATGTTCGTTTCCAGTCAAACCCCTTAGATAAGCGAGCCTTTTATATGCCAAATATAATATATTATGGTTTACAATTCTTGTTCAATCTTAATGTGGATAAGACTTTATAATATTCTAAAATAATTCAAGTTATTCGTTGCAATTTTTTCGGGTAGGAAGGCACCATAAATTCATAACGATAACACTCCGCAAATATTTTTGTTTTCTTTTAATTTTAAATTAAGAATGATGGGTACAGAGGTTTGGATTTGGAGACGACCTTGTCATAGAACAATAAAAAAACTTTGACAAAAAAGTGAGTAACACTTAGGTACGTATATTTATCGAAAAGGATCCAGACTATTCAAAAATTACGTACTTGAAAATGTATTGTTGAAAAATGATAGCGACAAAGTGGGAAGCTGTGTCGCGTATCCACAGTCGGCTAACAGGCACGAGCCATTACTTCCAACATATGAGCAAAGCAAAAATATCAGCGTATTATGGGTTATCAGAGGCAGTCGCGTCTCCGAGACTCCGGCCGCCATTCATGCCGCTCCGACTTAATGGATTGCTCGCTTTCATATTCCGAACGTACACTATGTTTGCGCTCCTATGATCACGTATAGTGATTTAACGCTTTATGCTTCCTCTACAACATGTCTGTGACATCCCACTACTGGAAATTACAACTAATGTCACAAAATAAACTTCAAATAAAATTTACATTTCAACTTTCAAACTAATAGCATTTCCCGGTACAAAAGCTTGAAGAGTGCGCGTGTCACCCATCTGTTTGCACGTCTATAGCTCCCCTTTCATATGAGAGACGAAAACAAACAGAGAATGTGCCAAATAGCAAACAATATTATACGGAATGCACAATAATATCAGTTCCGCCGGTGTGGGTGCGGGCTCGCTGTTTGCTTCCGCGAATAAATATGAAATTCGAAGAGTCTCGGCTCACACCCGGAGAGCAAATATTATGGGAGTTTGCTTTGGTAAAATGATAACTGTCAAGATTGAAAATTTGGGTTTAGCCGCCGGCAGGGGAGGGTTATTGAATATATGACACGTTCCTAGACGAGTGGCTTTTTATGACAACACTAAGCTAGCTACGTGTACCTTTAAAGGTATTTTGTGGTGTAGCTGACTAAGAATTAGATTTTAAATAGCCACATTTTCTTGGCTATGAGCATGAATTGGGCAAAGTTCTCTAAATATAATAAAAGTTCTGTCTTGGCTGTGATCAATCCTCTACTGAGCACCTGTCCATATCCCAGGTGACGTCATATGCCAGCCTGTCAAAACACCCGGCACCGGCATCGTCGTCAGATCCACCACCCCAATCTTGAATATTTTACACTAGATTGACTCAATGAAAGTTTCGTTTTGTTGACAAACGCCGACTGCCCCTGGGAATACGTGATTTTATCTACGAATGAATATCATATTTCTTGATATGAAAAGAGTTTCCTTTTCAATATATTGACAAAAGTCTGATCTTATCATGTTCTGTAAACCATTGCCGATAAACTTCATCTATTCTCATTTTTATAGAGTATCTGTGAAAACTTTTAGAAGACTAGAAAGTCCATCGGGTAAAACTGGTGCACAGTAAATACACCCACCTTCTTTCACTAATGCTTTATCTTAATAATTATAAACTGAACAAAACTACTAACACCCAACAATTGATTGCTAAATCAACACCAGACAGTTCACTGATCACCCCTCATATAAAAATATCAAACATTATTTGACACCATCAATAAAATATTACTTATCATTTGCAACAGCGAGCTCTACAAGTTAGTGCGGGCCCCTGCCCGTCACAATCCCGCGATCCCGGCGATCCCGCGGTCCCCACCTTATCATCCCGTGAGAATAACTTTCAGATTTATGTGCCACGTAAAAGTTTATGTCGTGCTTTGTTTCGTGCATGCCATTTTATTGTTATCAACTATTTTCGACAGCTGAGTGGGAAATTGGATGTTTCTATGATATTTATAATTGTGTTTTGTATACAATTGCAAGAAATTAGGGTTGAGCTTTCGTAGCTACAAAAGCCTTTTATAGTTGGCGTAATGGTAGAACCATAGAAAATCTTTGTAAATTGCCTACTGCATGTAATTGTTTTCCTGAAAGGAAAAAATGCTAGTTAAACTAAGTCCGGCCATCAGACACACTCCACCTCAAAATGTAACGGATCTTAATGCGATGTCAGACAAAACCGGGGCTTTGACGAGCAAAACAAACTGACGACTGACAGACAAACGTCAAACACCATTCAGGCAAAGCCATTGCAGAAGAAAAGAAAAAAAGCTATAGCGAAATCTAGTATTTTTGTACTTGAGAATACCACCTTTAAAAAGCTGCCAATAACAATTAATTACCTTTCGCCCTAAAATTAACAAAAAATTATAAACGATATAATGTCCCTGATGTGTCTAATCCCATCATAGATACTGACTACATTCATACATCTAGTAAGCTCCTTTAGAAATCCCGATTGAACAGACGCATCGATATTGACAAAACGAGATTTGATGTGCATCTAATCGTATATCGTTTGACGACACATTGAAATGATCTGGACCCCAAGGTAAGGGCTGCGAAGTTGAGTGGACGATAATAGAGAAACGTCTTTACGAGTTCGACATACGCTTGACACATCAACACTACACAGACATTGTGCGCGCAGCGACGAGAGAGCTGTCGTAGAGTGTGACAGTGAATCCGGTAGTGTGACAAACCTGGGTTATTTTGAATCACGTCAGTTTAAAAGAATGCTAATTTAATTGTTTAAGATTAAGTAAACTTTAGTTTTACTTGAGTTTTCCGTAATATATCTAAATTACACATGTCATGTGGTAAGTCTTTAATGATTGCTACTCAAAAAGTCGAGCCAGGGGGTGCGACAATAACAAAATAATTCTGAAGGGCATTTAACAGCTCTAATGTATCGTCGAGACAGCCGCCACTTTCTGCAATGTCATCGGTGCATATAAAAAGTTATGACCGCTGGCAATATTTCCGAGAGGAGAGGCGGCCGGCGGCCGGCGAGCGCTCGTAGGAAACGATATGCAGTAAACGGTCGGGCGTGCGGTCCCGCGGGTCCACTGCGCCCCCGCTGACCCGCCCGATTTTATGCCAATTTTCATAAAAATAAATCTGACTCGCGTTGATTGAACCAGTCGCCGGGCCGCTTTCGTGATCGACTTTCTATTTTATTGTTATTAGCTCAGTCGCGCAAGGGTACGAATTATTGTTTTGCCATTTGTCCCCAAAAATAGAAAAGGCTATCCTCAGCCGAAGGTATAACTTGTATGACAATCAATTTATTCGAAACTGGCTTTCGTTTTCTTGCGTACTTCGTGCGCGCAGATTTTATCTGAACAAGATTGTGTACGGCAAATAGGCAATTCTGCAATTCTAATTATAAGAATGCGGCTGAACAACAAAAAGCCCATGTTTCGAAGTGTTCATTACATACAAAAACAATGCATGGACAACTTGAAAAACTGTTGCACTATAAAGGACGAGACATGAATGGATCATTGGTTGAGTTAATAACCGGCCGCTGAAGCGCGCTGCGACCGAGCGGCCGCTATCGCTGTTAACATCAGATGGAACAAGTGTTATGGCATCGTACGCTGCCTTATACGATTGAAGGCATTCCCGGAGAGATATTCCGATGCTATCGGCGGCCACACACGGCAGCTCAACAGCCAGCAAGCATAACTAGCTGACGCCAGACGCCAATTTGCGACACTTTTACGCTCATAACAGCTTCTGATACCATTTACGTTACACTATGGCCATTTTAAGACGTGTTTTACTTCAATCCACCTTCATTTCAACGGTAATAAACGCCACACCACATAAAATCCCTTTTATGTATCTAAGTATTAATTTAAAAAAATAATTAAGTACATATGTACAGATAAAAGGGAATACGGAATGATACGTCGGAACAAAAGTGCAGGGTGTAGTCAAAGAAGCATGGCGGGCGATCGTGATTTATCGTCGGCCGCTTTTGAATATTAAATAATCTTTAATGGGAGCGCATGATCGGCCCATTAGCCGACGTCGCTCCTTTCACGTTTAATAAAGAGTCATTTATAAGCCAGCGACGCTTTTCCCTTATCTGGCGAAGTATGTCGCGCGACTGAGAGGTGCCGCCCTATCAGGATTAATTCATAATTTTATCCGTGTATGTTGATGTATTCAATGTTTTTGGAATCGGAATGTACACAATTAAATACGTCAATCTTAATTACCATACAAACACAATTATCAGGCTAATGTCTCCGGGTCTATTATAATGGTGTGCTGCTGCTTCGGGCGCTACGATCCCTCTAAGTTAACCTCACAAGTGTAGGTTTGATTCCCACGACGGGTAAGTATCACCTCATTGAATCATTAGGAAATTACCCCGTTTCCTCGCGCCGACAACGACTGATCACGTCTAATGTCGTTCCTTTGAACCTCGGACACAAAATTGTTTCACAAGTATTATTAACCATGAGAACAAGATTGCGTGGCTACATTGTATACATGTTAATGAAATAGTGCTCATTTACGGTTACAGTGTTTCATAGTTAGAAATGTAAATTGGATTGGCAGGAAAATCATTTTCATTTGAATATAGTTATTTAAATGAAAATGATATTCCTTTAGGTTCCAATTATCTTAACCTCATGGGACAACGGAGTCTTCATTTGATGGAGATTTTAGATAAGGTTCCATTACTTAAGCAGATCTGCTCACCGAAAAACTAAAATGCCTGTAGAGAACATTATATTAATTACAATTCGCTTAGTTAAACATAATTCTTCAAACGCCAATTAAAAGCACAACCCACGACGAAAGAAACTCATTTTGGCCATTACCCGTCCCAATACGCTTAGCAAAAACAAATGAGTTATAACTAACACTCTCCATACTGAGCCACTGAATGCGTGTAATTATGAAGATTAATCTGCTCGGTGCTCGAAGGTTAACATAACTTGAGGGCGCACATCGGCGGTTACGACTTCCTAATGACACTTCGATCGCGGCCGCCGCTCATTATCGCGAAACATTCGATCGGCTCACTCGAGTTATTCCTCTTAATATCGCGCCGACGGTGGCTGAGCGGTCAGGATATTGTCACGTATGCGCCGCGCACTGCCGTAATTATATCGGCGCAATTAAAGACCAACTAATATATTATAATCGTTCTGTTAGCATCAGTGCTTTTTACAAGAGCACCGAGAGCCGACAGCGTACCGCCGTTCACACACTCATCCCCGTAACACCCAATGACGATTGAAACTGATTGATCAGGAATGTTCTAGGAATAGCTGTCTCATTGGGTATGTTTAGCAACGTACGCTACGGTAAGCTAGAATGAGGAATTTGGACAAAGCATTTTTGCATTAAGCACCTATCGGAATCAAATTCATGGAGCCGATATTTCCACCATTTCCGCATTATTATAGCAATTCTGTTACGTATTATGGAATACAAAGCCATGTAAAAGGAAACCTTCGCAACGCTTACATAAGAGCAATAAATTACACGGTGGAGTCGTAGTGATGTACATTAGGCAGTCTCGTCAATGTGACTGCCTAATAAACGGGTAGGCTGCGGGGCAGTTTGATTTCCTCGCGAATCATGAGAAAATTATTCTGCAGACGAGCCAGCCGCTTTGAGAACATCCGACGGATAAGAATAATTACTTACATTGATTGAACCCTTATAATCTGAGTTTATTTAATAGTCGACAGATGTTAATCGGTGCGCCGACTATAATTACGCTTCGATTCCTGACGAGAAAAACGCTGAAGCGTACCTCTATCAAATACGCAACAGATTTATACAATATGTGTGTAGTAATATAGATATAATATAACACACCTAGGTACCAACTTGCTTATTATTTGTTCACGTTATTTGCCTGTAGGGGCAATTATAATGCACAATAGGAGCTATCTTGAGTATAAAGTCATAACATTTTCCAAGATCTTAGATTAGCTAACTACAAAGTGATGGTGATGAATTATTAAACATTTTTCCTCAGTTGGTTTTATATAGGGTGACTGGAATAACACAACAGCCGTATGGAACTCCCACTGTGCTCTGCCTACCCACTGTTGTACGGTATGATGGTAATGAGACAGAACGGCGTCACACGCCTAACATCTGATAGGTCACAGGCGCGCGCGCGCGAATTTCTTACGGCGGTTGTGTTATTGGGATAAAAGTGAGCGAATAGGTATAAAAAAATGTTTCTTTGGGAAAGTTGTTTGTTATCATAAGTATAATCACGTGTTCAAGTATCAATCTCCCTAAATAGGTGGTAGGAAAATGCATGTAGACGATTTGTTATCTTCTGTTCCAAATTAGGTAAGATAATCGATGTTTTCAAAATGCGAAAACTTGATGACAGTAGAAAACAGAAAATAAACTTATTTGCATACATGTTACCGACAGTGACACCTATACAAGTCGCAGTAACAGCAGAAAGCGCCGATAAAAGTGAATAACTATTAAAATGTACACGGTCGGTTCACAAGGTCATAAATATCACTCAAATGTTTCACAATACATCCAGAAATGGGAAGTTGTATTCGTAACAAAACGGCATAAACTGGCATAGCTGTTTTAATTAGAGTTCATAGTAACGTGTCGGGTGTGGGGTTTATTTTACCATTTTTCCATTGTATGTAAAGCAGGCTGGGAGTTCATCCATCACTTCATATTCGCGGCTTGCTGACGGCGAGGGATTGCTCCGTGCCGCCCTACTGACCAGACACACGCTAATTGGATCAACATTGAAAGAATACCTCCGTTTAATTATCGTACGGATCCGAATTAGGAACTGAATTTTGTTCTTCGTCATCTCGGCCGTTGGCATTCGTGTTGCTGTTCATGCAGAAATGTCATCAACCTGGAGGTGATGCGGACCTGTTTACAATGTCGATCTAATGCTTATTTTAATGTTTAACAACTGAAATCTAATCAGAAATTTCATCTTAGATAACTCTGTTACTTTTCCTCAAAATCAATGAAATTTTCCGGAAAATCGTCGTAGTTCTGAACGTAATTTCAATCTCAAGATATTTTCTAAACGTTTGTTCAAACTGTCTTTTATATCTAAGGCTATCTCCTATGTAGAGATCTAGACGATCAATTCCTCTATCTATTGTTCCTGTAAAGTTGTAAATCATTATCGTTGGATCTAATTCTTCGTTCGCGATCTGGAGATAACGAGTAACAATAGCAATAGGACACATGTTCCCGATGCAGGTCGCAGCAGCCGATATCCTGTTCCTTGCAGCATATCCATGTATTTAAATATCAAAGTCATAAATGCCATACGCGTGCTTGTTAACGCGCTCATGTAAATTCTAATCCTTGTTGCATTTGGAACGGGGCGGCCTAGTAATTATGTGCTTTCATTTGTCTGTTTCTCGGAACAAACGAGCGCGCCCCGGCGTGTAAGCCCGCTCCATGTAAAGCAGTTAGCAGTACTCTAATCTCGCACTGCCATTAATTTAAAGAATACGTCTGCGTAACCGACTTTACCAACAACGTCGAAACACAATTCTCCTTCACATTTTCTTATTTGCATATTAAAATAATTTCGAGTAAACGCAATACGTAAGTCGCCTTCCACCCGCATTCGAGTGTTTCTGAAACGCCACGCATGGTCATTTGTTGCCATAGGAAAATATACCTTGTTCCAGTAACCTTTAATATGATATCTGTTGGAGATAATTTAACAATTACGCTTGTCTTGTCCTGAAAACGTGGAGAACGATGACAGATAAAGGCGGGTTGTGCGCCCAAATAGATAAACTAGTGTGGAAATTAATGTCTACATTTACTGGTGCATGAAGTTCGTAGTTAATTATAGGTTTATAGTTATTCGCTTTTTTAAATGCGTATAACTACCACAAAAGCTAACCATTATCGTTTTAAAAGGAAGTGTATAAATTATCCATAGTTAGTGGCTTATCAGTGGGCAGACAAATATTTATCAACTAAAGTAGTATTCTCTCTGAACCGTGAAATTGTAATGTACAGGTGAGCTTTGAGTGGTATTATGACACACGTTTTTATAGCGTTACTTTGTTTGGTTTAGTTATTCATTTGTTGATATGAAACTGATTGGCGGGAAAGAAACAGGGTTCGAAGTGATAATTATCTTGATAATTATATTGATAATAACAAAAATATAACACAATAATTTATAAACTTCGCGTGTATGTTGTTGGGTGAAATGTCAACTTAAAAAAGACGGACATATTTGTAACAAGAAACAGATTTGTTTGGTACATATTTGAGTTAAAACCTAGAACAAACAATTAGTAATTATAAAAGTCTTTCTTTACATAATATTTTAATAACGAAAGTAACATATAAAATAAAAGAAAATAAAGAGATCAAATTATGAATCTGCGTTGACAATTTATCAAAAAAAAATCTGGATAATTACGAACCCTGGAAAGAAATGCAAATAACTTTTAAAAAAAGATCTCACATCGCATTTGATTCTTGGCCTCTACAAAAAGGTACACACGGGGTGTTAGATTTAGGCTTTATGCATATTGAAGCATGTCACCTTTAGAGCATTTGCGTTTTTAGGCATCATGTTTGACCCCTTGTGAAGTCAAAACTTAGGAAAGTCTATTGGAAACTTGAGTATACCTTATAAGGTATAAACTTTCCGCGAAAAGAAAATAATTATACTCACGAAGCGTTTAACGTTTTGTAATAAATAAATCTTATTTCAACTTATTAGCTAAAACTAGATAGCATCACAGATACAATCCTGAACACATGTTAAGAAAACTATGCGAGAAAGCATTCCCGGAGCGACCAGCGAGGGTTCCCATACGTGCTCACTCACCGTGCTCCGCTCGTTTAATAAACATATTAATATTACCAAGCCAGCACTCCGCGACCGATACACCATCTAAAAACAACACTGTTATGAATTACTAATTTTACGACGCCATTATGTAATGTAATTATACGTTATAATTTTATGATACCTCCATTTAACAACTTAACACATTACTCCACACCTTTTAAACGCAACAGTAATCGTACGTCAATTTATGCATGTTTCTTAACATTTTACATGTGTAAGTACTTGTGTAACTTACTCATTGTTGAATACATTCCTTATATATGAATGAATGAAAACATTTTTAATTAATTTTTAATTTTTCTGCCAGTTTAATATTCAGGAATGTATTAAACATTGTATGATAACGAAATGTCAGAGTTCAAGATTAAAATAACATTTGGTTACATCACAATATGTCATACCTACGTTATGGGTAACGTAGGGCTGACCGGTCGACGGAACCCTAACATATTTTAACACTTCACCAATTTTTACCGTTTGTAGAGTCAATTAATTACAGCACAACAGAGGGCCACTATCGCGGCTACTAATAAATGCAGTCGATATCGGCGTTACATTTGTTGCGTCGAGTCGCTGCCGATGAATTGTATCCAGTTATTATCTATGGTGCTGGTAATTTTTTTCACACATTCCAGGGAGGCGACGTGCCGTGGCGGGGGGTGGGGGGCTGGCACCCGCCGGGAGGCGCTCGCGCGTGAAATTATTATCATATAATACCCCGCTTTGAACACAGCGCGATTATTCAAATGCTCATCGCAATACTCGAGCCTCGCGCCGAGCGCTACGTTCTCTCGCAGCCGGCTTTCGCGCACACATTCTTGGATTCCTATTCCACGCCGTCTTTTGCTAAAACTTGTCAAATATATTCATGTTTAATGCACGAGAATTGTCATGTGAGCGATAAGCAAATGACAGAAAATGTTATGTAAATTCAAAGTATCCATAATCCTTAGTAAACACCTTCATAATGTGAGTCTGCGGGAGATACCGGCGGAAACGTGACTTATTCCTGCAGATAAAATAATGCTTTGTCTACACTAAGTATTATGGCTTTTTATAAATGAAATATGTACCCACGATACAAATGCAAAAGATGCTTTAATCTTTTACGTACAATAAAACATCTACCTGCAGCATTTTAATCTAAATATCTGACACAATGTCCGATTCACAATTAAGCGTATAATTAACGGTTCGCAGACGTCTGCGTATATTTTTATAAGGTTGTTATTAGTAACGAAAGGTCACAGCTAAATCTGATAAAAGCTATTTTATAAGCATTTGTTCTACGTATACGACCGACGCAATTCCATCAATCTGTCCAAATGTGAGCTAGACAAGTGTGTTTTCCACTGTGTACGACTCACTGCAAACCGTCTTTTTCTCACAATTAACTTAACACACATCAAATTACACTAAACATGTAGTTTACTTGGTGAACAGGCTTCACTTATCCAATTAATGAGTTTAATGAGATTTTATTGAAAAAATTATATTCACAATTAGCCGATGTCATCATGGAAAACATGAACTGAAAGGATTTCCTTGACTAACACCGAAAGGTATCGTAACTCGTTCACTGACTCGATTATAAAGTGGAAATTTAATTATAAAATAGTAGTAAACTTAAATAAACTTGTGAGTTTACCCTCCGGCCGACTTGACGTAAACTTGGCAAGTGGAAAAGGGCCCGAGACGTAAAGTAAGCGTTATCTACGAGTATATTTTGCTTTGGACTCTTTATGAGTTTCAAACGAGATCCGTCACGCGACGTTAACTCGGAATAGATGTGATAAAGTGGCCGCTAATCTGTCCTATTGGGGCCGCACTTAGTACACTTTATTAATCACAAAGCTTACAAATTACACTATACTTCCTGCGGCGTGACACCTCGCCGAAGCGTATGTTAATTTTATTGTCGACTCTATTGGACGATTTGGACACCGTGACAACTTTTGTTGGGGTGGAAAGTGCTTGAATAATGTAAATATAAATCGCCCTTTTTATTTTTAACTTTCAGACGTACAAGACTTATTTAATTCTTTATTTGTCATGTATCATGTGTATAAATAAACGCTAGAAGATTTCTGAATTAGTAGACGTAGACGTAGACGGTGCTCTCTCAGCTCTCTTCAGGATTTAGAATCTTCAGTGCTGTTTGCAAACCCAACAGAAGTGCATTAACTATGCATTAGACATTCGATCTCGATGTTCGGTACAAATATATTCACAATACCAATTTGTCATCGTGTCTATATGTATATTAGCTGTAGATAACCACCAGTGGGTAGTTAAAAATATGTAGGTAAGTACCTCACTGAAATAGTTTCAGCATTAAAATAAGGTCACCTTGGATCGACCTTCTGTTACATAAAATTGCCTTCGTATATTTATTGTTCTTATCGGGACGCATTTTGTTCAAAGTGTTTATGCACAATTTTATACTTTAATCGCAAAATTTACACTTTAAACGTGGGGTTCTCGACATGACGCCTTATGCAAAGCAGGTGCTACCTGATACGTGAGTTCACGAACAGGGTTACAAACGGTGTAAGCCTCGCGGGGAGGCTCACGAAAATTTGTTTAATGCTCGTCGTACACAAGGAACAAATTCGTTTCCATAACCTCCCGGCCGCTCCAACTGTTCGGAATATTCAAAGCACTAAAAATGTAATACAATAATGGTAATTCTATTTAAAGCGCTTGTAAGTCACATTTTCGTTAAGTTTTCCGCGCACTTACAGCGGTTTACAGCCGATCGCCGCTTATCGGGTGTCGATCGCGTATCGCCATCATAAAACGCTCATATCGGGCAGGAATGAACCGAATGCTAAAATATAAAATCGTAATAAAGGCCGAGTCGGCCGCGTAACCGCGTACGTAGGTAGTACGAGTACTTATTAGTATTTGGAGATAAAATGAAGTTGGCCCGCTTTGGGCAATTTATTGGGGTAAGTTATGGGCGGCGCGCGGGCTCGAGCGGCTAATTTATTCGCCGTGCACATAAATTACTTGATTATGAATTCAAGTTAGCTCCACTGAATTGTTTGTCTGTTGTTGTAAGCAGCGCTTTTGTGTAACAAACAAGGATATTAGAATTTACCAGATTCTTGTCTTATAGTACCGCGCATAAATTACGGTTTGTATGTAGACGCGAGCAGGAGAAATGGTAAGAAGTTTTGAAAGTGAACAAGAGGCTTCGTTTTGTCGCTTCTTCGCTGAGAGAAGCGGTTGACAAAACGGGGGCTTAATGGTAACATTGTCATTAAATCTAATGCTTGGTAAAAAAAAGATAAATGAGGAGTGAAAGTAGAGACAATGTAATAAAAAGCAATAGTAGGGATTATGTAGAACACCAATGGTAATGCGGAGTTGTTTGCCAGGCGGTACTAACGCGCCGCAAGTCGCTGCAGCGCGGAATAATCGCGGATACCCATAAAAGATGTAATTTCAGATAAGCTGAAACAGACGAGCCCCGCCCCCTGCCTCCCGCCTCCCACCCTCTCCCTAGCTGCCTACTTTCTAATGACTAATTATTATGCTGTGCGTTCCGAGCTTTAACGTCAGCGAGTGAAGCCTACCTGCTATACTTGGCTACGTTTTGCGCCACGACTGTGTTTGTCTGTACGAACGTACCGTTACTTGGCACTTTTCCGAAGTTTTCCCGGTGGTTTTGTGAGCATTTTATTTGTTTTCCAATGTACTTTTAAATAATAAGTCTTCATACACGTTGAGTTATTATTTATCTCGAAGACGAAAGTTTGATTCACAGGTCAACAACATTTTTAACAAGAAAGGTGGACTTACTAATTTGGAATTACCAACGTATCCTCATTACAACACTTTATTTATTTTGATTTGATCAGGTCTAGTTTGTGTTACAGCGACAATTAGTAAAATTGATTATTTTTCACTTTGACGTACAATTTCGAATTCAGAATATTTTTATTTATAAGGCGATAGTGATTCATAACGTCCAGAAAATGTAAAATTGGTCCTGAAAAGTTTTCTTACATTTGTGAAGACATTACTTTTAAGACTCAACGAAAAAATTACACCATTACTAACTAGGTTTTATGAGCATTATTTTAGCTTTGCCAACAGACAACCAGACAAAGCATGGGTTCCTCACAACCTGACGATGTATTTTTACCTCCTTTACATATAAAACTTGGGCTCATGAAGAACTTCTTAAAAGCAATGGATAGGACTCGTGACCTCTTTTTCTATTTGAAAGATAAATTTATTAATCCGCAAAAAATAAGATTATATTTTTTAACCCCCAAATCAAACAATTGATGATAGATGTAATATTTAAGAAAACCTTAGTGATTTCGAAAAATTTGCTTGGGGAATCTTTCATGAAAGTGACTTCAAATTCTATCGGAAATTACCAACAAAATAACTATAAAAGTATTGTCGAGGAGTTCTTATCTGCTCACAAGGCTTTGAATTATAACATGTCCTTAAAAATTCATTCCCGACATTCAAATTTTTACTTTTTTCCCGTACATTGTATCTGCGGGCCGTCAGCGATGATCACGGTGAAAGATTCCACTAGGACAGTTCTTCAATATAAAAACGATATCAGGGCAAGTGGAGTCCATATTATGCTCGCAGATTACTGTTGGACATTACAATAAGATCTCCCTGAAGCAAAAAACAGAAGAAAATCATAAGGGCATTGATATTAATACTGCAATACCAAAACATAACTTAATTTCGTTTATTAAAACTTTCAAATACAATAAAAGTATTCGTATTTGAAATATTCTAATATCAATTATATCATCAATTTCCTTCACCTAAACATGACTAGAAAAAAAAAATCATGTTACATAAGTACAAAAAGTGTTTTTTGTTGACCAGATTTATGATTACCTACTTAAGTTATTGTTATCAGCCAATATGTCATACCAATATTAATCGTTTCCTATGAATGAACAAGAATTGCTTCCGCTGAAACAACGCTAATGCGGTTTTAATTGAAAATTATTATGCTCGGCGCCTCGGCTTCGCATGAGAGGCATCAATCGAATGGTAAGTTCCGATCACCGATATGGGCATGAATAACTTGTAATTGATAATGAAGTTTAGCTGCTTATGACAGTAGGATGGTGGTGTGGAGGGGCGCCGGCGCCTGCGCGATGACGCCGATAGGGGGCGCCGGCGGCGACTGCGCCGATGTGTGATACCGGCATTACCATAAGGCTCGCACACTGCTTCTCTGCAGCTCTATCTGTGATTACAAGCTCTAATGTATTATTGGGTCCTCGCTAATAATTTGTTAGATACGTGAAGATCATTGTAATATGCTGTTGTAGGGGAAAATTGTGATATAATGCATCGGTAGCAAACCAAATTAATATTCTATGGTGATTCGCGAATTTATTGTGGGACAAAACAGAGAAATCTTCCTCTATTTCTTAACGTATTCGTACACTTATTTTTACACAAAAAAAAGTTTAGTTTTTAAAAAATCCTCAGAGTAAACTTGTGTGGAAAATGAAGAAAAATCATTTACTTAGTAGTACGTCATACAGTACACGAAAAAATCTGGAAACATAAATCTCTTTAAATACTTGGTACACCAAATAGTTATAATGTATGAATGGATGGATTCACTAATGTTCTGAGAATTTCGTGCGTACTGAAAATATAGTAGCGCGTTGATATATTGATACCTCTAACATCTTTTGTCTATTAATCTTCTAAATCACTTACTACTACACTTTTAAAAGAGAATCTAATAAAACAAAGTTACTACTAAACGGCTTTATTATTCATACTAATGTTAATATTATTCCGACTCACATACGACGTAACTTTCCGTATTTCCTTTTCAATTAGAGAGGGAAGAAATCCGAAAATGACGTGAACACATGGCGGTGTGCGTGGCCCAAGATGGCGCTCGGCAAGTAAATCGTCCGAATTATACAAATAGCGTTTGCCTAACTGCACCAGCGTATTGGCATATGTTCGTGACTAGTTTACGAGTGCTTCGACATTGCATATTAATTGGTGTCGCTATCGAGCCGCGCATCGCTGCGACCTAGCTGCCTCCACTATCCGTGCGGACGACGACCATACGTTGTGTAGATACGTGTTCTAGCCAAACATATGCGACTGATACATGCTGTTCTGATTTGTACGTAAAAAAATTACCTGTCCGACAAAATGGACGCTTGAATTGCGTAGAATTGATAATAGTTTCATAAACGAACCAGATTTACATTATAAATTAAGTAATTATGCAACAATTCTCACAAATTATAATTAGGGTCGTCATTAAATCTTTTAATTGCCACATACAAACTTAATTTATTGCCTGTCTTACAAAACATGAAAGTTTCCACTTTCCTCTAGCTGAAAGGTCGGGAAATGTCAGCAATATAAGTATGCAAACGTCTCTCATACTAGCAACTGCATAATTAATAGTGCGCGATACAGTCGAACAGGCACATCATTAAATGGTCGATTTATCTTATTTAAATTATAATTAAATAACTTCTTTAGACTTAGTTATGTCTCATCACACCAACTTACTTTATTAGGAGTTACTTGGTGATTTATGTATTACTATTGTTGTGTTTTCATAATTATTATCTACGTCATTGCAGCTCAATTGTTTATGAAAGCGTATGCGTACTTAATAGTTCAGTTTAAATAACAATTGATACTGATATTAAAATTGCGTATTTGTACATTTTTCTAATAGGTAAAGCAAAAAGATCAGAGATCAAGTGCGTCACGTCTACACGTTCCTATAAAGTATCAAGTAGTATTAAGTAAGTATTTTTGTGTAGGTATCTACGAACTATGTCAGAAAAACACAATGCTATGTTTGTAACTTATCGTTGAATGGTAACTGAAGTTGTCGGTCGGTTGGTCAGTGCCAGTACAGGTTAGTTCAATGCATAGCTAGCTCTGTGATAGAGCGAACGCAGTCTAATATGCAAATGTATTTAAATGCTAAGCCCTCTTCATTACGCCGGTATCGATCTTAGATATACAATTTGTAACTGGATAGGTGCATAAGTCTAACGAATCTCCAGCTAATACCCCTTGTTGAATACGCTCAGTATTTGTGTAGCTCGAAATTTGGTTAGCGGTGGGTTAGGTACAGCGATACATGCTATGTTTTTTGAAATATAGGTTGTAAGTACATGTTATTTTTAATAATGATTGAAGGACACTATTATTATCAATAACATATTATCTATATATATAAAATTCAAAGTCCTGACTGACTGACTGATATATCAACGCACAGCCCAAACCGCTGGTCCTAGAGACATGAAATTTGGAGGGTGTATTCTTTGTAAAGGGTAGGTATCCACTAAGAAAGGGTTTTTCGAAATTCCACCCCTAAGAGGGTGAAATGGGGTGTTGAATTTTCTATGAAACTTTTTATTCTCGCAGTCGATTGACTTGACAATTTGTGTACATACTCTTCAGATAAAATTATGAGATACGTGTATCACAGTTTTTCCAAAATCATCCCCCAATTTAAAAATTTAATGTCTTGATTAGCTGACTGATATATCAACGCACAGCCCAATCCGCTGGTTCTAGAGACAGGAAATTTGGAGCGTGTATTCTTTGTAAAGAGTAAGTATTCACTAAGAAAGCGTTTTTCGAAATTCCACCCCTAAGAGGGTGAAATGGGGTGTTGATTTTTCTATGAATTTTTTTATTCTCGCAGTCGATTGACTTGACAATTTATGTACATACTCTTCAGATAAAATTATGAGATACGTGTATCACAGTTTTTCCAAAATCATCCCCCTATTTAAAAATTCAATGTCTTGATTGGCTGACTGATATATCAACGCACAGCCCAATCCGCTGGTTCTAGAGACATGAAATTTGGAGCGTGTATTCTTTTTAAAGAGTAAGTATTCACTAAGAAAGGGTTTTTCGAAATTCCACCCCTAAGAGGGTGAAATGGGGTGTTGAATTTTCTATGATTTTTTTTATTCTCGCAGTCGATTGACTTGACAATTTATGTACATACTCTTCAATTAAAATTATGAGATATTGGTATCACAGTTTTTTCAAAAATAAAAATCATCCCCCAACAGAGTCAAATAGGGCCTCGAAGCTCACGTAGACCGGCGCATGGCGCGCAGTGCTGCGCGGGGCGTGCGGGACGCGGGAGTATCTACCTATTAAGTAAGTAGGTAGGATTTTTCTGAGGTAGACGTCTGTAAATATGGTTTATTCCACCGATTTTCGCGTTGGCTCGTGATACGCGACATTGATATTAAATATTATAAAAGTTTAATGTCTATAAATAGATTCCTAATTAATCATTTGATTGTTGTCACCGGTGTCCAATCTCAAACCAAGGTATCATATTTCACGTTCAAATGTAATTTAATTGATATTACTATGAACGAATGTTTGCAAGTTATAAGCAAGTACATGTAAATCTATGTATGTACTATACATACATAGATTACTTATTTTCCCAGAAGTAAGATCCCGTGGGCAATTCCCGAACTCCACGCGGGCGAAGCCGCGGGCATAAGCTAGTATTGTATACCAGTGGCGAAGGTTCCATACAACTCGATTCCTACCGGATTACCTTTGAAAAATGACACAGTCAGTATTCTATAGACAAATAATATAATCAGATTATAGATATGTACTCCGGCTTACACGATACAAAAATTATTCCTTCGCTACTGTTGTATACTCTAATGCAGGTCAAACAAACAGTTATTTAGGTCCAGCCACTGCGTTAACCACCACAACCGGTGGATTAATTAGTCATCGGTATATAAAGTATATAAACTATTTGTTTATATACTTTTCTCCAAAATAAAGACAGGACGGTCTCATCTTGATACTATCCCCTAGTCAGCATATTGACGGCAACACTCGAAAATATTCTCTAATGACACTTTAGGAAAAAGTCAACAACTGTAATGCAGAAACCTCATTGTAATTCATAGTATTTAGTTCACACATCTTCTTCATCATGTCACATTAGCAGGTCCTTCACGTGCATGCTAATTATACTAATTAACCTACAACTAAAATCTATACACAGCGAATTAAAAGAGAAATTCCTACACAATTAGACATTGCTTTATACTGGCAACATTAGTATTCTAACATGTAGTCGCGGCCCAATCAGATTAATCTTAAATATTTATTGCACATAGTGTTGCCAGGTTTGTGAAATTAGTATGACGATGGTAACCCGATGGTGGTGGAAATGGTAAGCGTTGCGCAGACGTGGGTGGGCTGCCAGCTCCTGATTAAGACATGATGAATTTTAATCTGCGCCTGCGCAGCGGTGGTTGTCGATGTTCTATGTGAACTGCGCACTGTCACCTTCGGTTATGCTGATTATCAGGAAAGTTCAGTTGTAGTGTGGGAATGTGAGGATAGGAGTCGATGAGAAGTTGGTGCGTAAGTGACCATGAGGATAATATGAATGGTCTCAAATGAGCAACCTTATTTAAAATTAATACAGTGATCGAAATGATCAACCGATTTCGGAACATCTCAGATCACTTCAATTAGGCGTAGCCAAAGATACTGAATAGACGAATATTCTACTATCCTTTTTCTAGTTTTGCAATCGATTAAAGAACGTTACAGTCGATAACAGTGACATCGTCCATATATTAAAATATATAAGCAATTATTTATTAGTTCAAAAAAACATTTTGACAACAGCATTAAATTAGAATATCAAAAGTCGTAAAACTTTTGAAATAGTCCTAAAAAGAAAACTATTTGATGTTACATAATTAACACGGATAGTTAACATTCAGAAGATCAAAGGGGGAATTAAAATGTTCGTGAACGTTCCGAATATTAATGGCCGAATAAGGAATTGCATCGTCTACTCATAGATCATGTAACGAGTAGAAGACTGCTCCTTCCGTATCTGAACCGATTAGTTTCTAGCTAATCCTTAACCTACAGCGAAGCTAAAAAGAACAAGAGCCCCTCTGCCTCCACCTGTCGAATCTGATAAAAGTGTTTTATTTAAATTTCTTTGGTTGGCGATTCAAAAACGAGCACAAAGTTGTATTTGTGTCTTATTAAATGAAATTTATAGTTTGGATATAGTTGCTGATTGACCTCGGTCACTGGAAGGATAACAGGTTCGCATGAATGCTAAAAATGAGCTTTTCTACATAATATTTACACATGTACATAAATAAAGCAGCCCAGCTTCGCACATGCGCTGAGACGACATTGTTTATTTAAATAACATCGTCAACTTTGATTCGACAAAATAAAGACAGTGAAATAAAGAGTTGTTCGGTGTAATACTTTCGTAATTGTACACCGTATAAAATGCGCAGACGTGTTCAAGATCAGAGGTGCGAAAAAGGTGTTTACTTAAGTAAATAGGGCATTAAGAAGATGCCAACAAGTTCCCAAGCCCATGATATCACTATAAATAGCATACAACAATGCACTATAAATAAAATACTACTTAATTTTATGTCTAAAGGCCGAATGTTGTGCAAGGTGCGCGTACGCACGTGCCCGTCGCCCGCGGCTTCACTACAATATCTGTTCCGAATTCAAATTCGTGTCATACATCTTATGCTTAGGCAACAATAACAACAACACAAAGTTATGTAAACTGAACTCTAGAACCCCCGCTTAAGGATGATTTGAATAATAATGTAAAAGGAAATGGATATTCAAAATAATATCACCTCGGGGTTAACGATTACCGGTGCGCGCATGCGCCACAGATGGCGGGATAAACCGACGTTTGTTTCCGCAGTGATATCTGAATTAATGGCGATACGAAATGCTCGAAAGGTGCTCATTAACATGATTTATGCAAGATAATATGTTTCTTATGCAGGCCCTATTGTACTGATTAAAGTTTCGAAACGAAGCCAGTTGAAGGCTCGACTCAACAAATTAATAAGTTTTTTCGGTCAGTGATATCTTTTTGAATGATAATATTAATTTATTTACAGACGCAGTATTTAAATTAGATATTCCACGACGACAATTTTTGTTTTACTTTATTTTTCGAAGTTCGTTGAGTTCAAAGTTTCGTAGTTTTTTAGGATTTCCGTTGCAACAAATGGTATTTTACATATACTGTTTTTATTTAATTAATATTTACATCGTTAGCAAAACCAATGCAACCTGCATGTTGACTAAGTATATAATTATAAGACTTACATTCAGGAGATTTGAACGAAGGATAAAAATAATCCTTCCGGGCAGCAGACGAGCTACCCAATGGGTCCGGGCAAGGTTCTGAAGACTGATCATGTGGCCTGACAATTTCTCTTTGACTTTTTAAATTGATTTACCGAAGGAACAATGAAAGAGATCAGACCAGACCAGAGATTTATCAGATACATACTCTGATATCTTCGTATCTCTGGTCTTCTCAGGCACACTAAGACGTCAGATATGATTGACTCCGTGGAAGAATAACCACAAACAACAAGTGGAAATTAGACAAATCGAATAAAAATTTTGGTCATGACAATCATAAACTTCCAATAAAAATAAAAATAAACTTGAATACAAGACGCGAATACGAGCATATACTTCTGAATTAACAGCAAGACATCAATAGGCCACAATCGCAAGGTTGCTGTAGTATTCAGCTGATACAGATAAAGCGTTTTCATAAAATAGGTAAGTGCATAGCTAAAGGTTGGTGGTCGGATAATATTTCGCGGTATTAGGCGGCGGGTACATGGATGTGTAGCGAGGCGAGTCCTGCCGGCGCCGTCCATCTCGCGGCTCGTCCGCTCACTGAGTACATTCCCGTGTAAGTTTTTACACCTATTATTTTATGTGTCGGCGAGTAAAGTTCGGTACGTGAGTTATAAACTCGCTCGCGCCTCTCTCGCCCCTACTTTATAGGTATTAACGACTTGTCCGAGAGTTTTCTTATAAATAAATTTGAAGGGTAACAAGGCTCGCTTTTGTCGGATTAGTAGAGTGGATCTTGTTTCACTTTGTTGCGGAGCCTCTCTATCTTTTTTAATGGAAAATTTATGAGGAATTTCTATAGGCTTTGTGTGTGAATATAGACTGTGTACATGGCTAACTTTCCGTGTACTCGTAGAAATACTAAAACAATCAGAATTAGTGCTAATTCCTTGACAGTAAATGACTAATTTTCCTTCGTAACTCTAGTGCATCATTTGATATGCGACAGCAAACTCGTAAAATTAAAAAAAAATAAGTCGTATCTTTTTCTGGCAGTAAAACTGAGTACCTACTTTAAATGTTCCATTCGCGCAATAATTTTCCTTTTAGTCTAAAAATGGCTACGTTTGAGAAGTGGCGAGCGGAATCAGTGAATCACGTGACATTAGACCATAAGGCGTAGTGCGCACTATAAAAGCGGGACGTACGAGTATGTTAAGAGCACTACCTGTAAAATATCAGAGCAGTAAAGTAAATGCACTGCTGGTGAGACAGAGGACGTGCTTCGTGCTTCTAGCGACTGTTTAAGACAAAATAGCCTCATATTTCATCGTGACATACTTTTACATTTTCTTTTAGTGAAGGAAATGTACTTTTTATGACCCGCATTGTCTTAGTACAAGTTTCCGAGATATCGCCAAGCAGTTGGGCGACTCTTCACGTGACCAGATCGACAGTACTTTTGTTTACCCTTCTGGGCACTTTTTTTATTGTCAGCAAAGACATTCAAATATTTACGAACGATAGACGGGACAAGACGATGAAAATCGTAATCCAATACTTGTTAGTACTTAGTAACAAATCGTTCTGTTTAGTATCATACGCCCGCTTGTCAGGTAGCATTCGTGTGTCGAAATCGACAATATTTGGGATCAAAACTTTTGTATGAAAATATTCCCAATGTCCGCTCTATTAGTTTTTTAAATATCTTTGATTGTCAGCGATGTTGACGAATTTTTTGACGCTCTGTAATTCTTTTTCCATTTTGATACTTGTACATTTTTTATCTATTTGTAGTTTGTAAGTAAACTAAATCATGGTGACCAAAACTAGAGCTCATGTTTATTAATTATCAAAGCGGAACGCTACCTGTTCACGTACCTACTTACTCAAACGGGTGCTGACGAATTCAGGAAGATGTCTCTTCTTAAGTGTTAAGAAATAATTATCGCCTCTACCCGAACTCTTTGTCTTCAGCAACAGTCAGCTATACATCCCCGGCATGTGGAATACACTAACTGGCCTGAAAAGTGGGATGGTTACATCGCTATTGTCGTATTTTTAGGGTTCAATACGTCAGAATGAAAAATGGAACCCTTATAGGATCATCTGTGTGTCTGTGTGCCTGTCCGAATCTGATCCGTTTCAGTTGAAAGGTACATATGTGTATTTCAAAATATAGGGGACACTTTTACGGGGCAAATAAGGTTTTTTAAAGACTGAAATAGATGAAAAGTGACCCTAATTTTCTTCGAAACTGCTAAGCCTAGAATTTTGGAAAAAAAAACGAGAAATATATTTTTACTTATACGGGGTGGAACACCGACGCGAAAACGGTTACCACGTATTCAGAACGTCATTCTGAGACCACCACATAGACATTTTTCATCGGTTATTAAAAAAAAAAACAGCTGTTCCATACATTTTGAACGTGTAGGTATTGCACTTTTGTAGTAAACAGCTGGTTTTTTAATACCAGATGGAAATTTTAAACTGAGAAGCGATGTTTCAACAAATATGAGACATTATGGCTTATGAAGTTATTTAAAGTTGTACTTACCACATTTCGCCAGTTATGTTGAAGTGGGCGAGCTTATTGACATTAACCGAACACACACAAATGGGTACGTCTAACCGTCTAGGAATTATAGGCGTAATATTATGTTAGTGTTAATTCAAAGGTTAAAAAAACTACTAACACTATTGTATTTAGTAACTGGATACTGGTTTTGAAAAGTTTGAATGTATTGGTATTTGTGATCAGTTATTCCCGAAAATACGTTAAAGTAACTTGACACTTTCCTTGGTTACCCAACTTCCTGAAACTTTTGAAACGTCCGGTTTCAACAAACCACGATTTCATTCAGATTTACTGTTATTACAGATTCTCTTGTAGTTATTCTGAATCGTAGCTTGAACTCAAAAGGCGTAAAGACACAAACCCTCAGACCAGACGCATGCCATGTATATGAACAGAATATGAGCTTCTCAAAACGTAAATTGATATTAAGGATGTAATGCCAGGTTATTTAAATCATTATGTATTATTAGGTAAGTAGTCTACGCACTAGGCGTTGATATGACGTAGAGGTATGAACATATTCCATTTATAGCATACCCGCTACATGACACTACGTAGCAGTTGCAGAGTTGCTGCAGAGTGGTGTGAGCAGGGACTCGGACCACCCCGCATAGCCGCGTGTAGCTGCGGAGCCGCTACGGGAAAGTCGCGTAGCAGCAACGCAGCCGCTTCGTTAGCGTCGTGTAGCCGCTCGTAGCAGTTGCGGCAACGGTGCCTATACGGTGGCGTTGCGTAGCAGCTCTGGAGCCACTACGGAAGGGTCGCGTAGCAGCTCGTAGCAACAGTGCAGTCGCGCGTAGCAGCAGCGAAGCCGCTAGGGTAGGGTGCGTAGCAGCAGCGGAGCCGCTTCACAAGCGGCGTTTGAACATCTTCGCTGGCCTTACGCAGATGAAAAGGCGCTCAAATTTTGGAAACAATTACTCTGATGATACTAAAATACTACCTTTAACCGATATTGCTCCAAAGGTATATTGGCAAGGACTGTTAAACAAATACCAGGCTGCTTTACACAACAAAGTAAACGGGGAACAATTAAAGTAAATTGTAATAAATATACCTACGAGTAAGACAACGTCGCACTTCGGCTGGATCGGATCATAAACCTATTTTTATCCTATGAGACGAGGCGACGCGACATATTTAGTCAGTTAAGTAAAGTAAAATATAATAACAATAGATTCTATTCTTAGTACCCAGGTTATTACCAACAAAAGCGAATTTATGAGTGCACTCTCAAAGTTTCAAATATCCCTAATGGAGCAAGAGTGAGCCGTTTTACATCTTCCCCCACAAACTGCATTATAATGTCTGTACCAGAAATAACCGCACATAAATATAAAACAATGTGAAACCACTTAAAGCGAATAAAATACACGTCGACTTCAACTCAGTAAAATGAATTTATTAATAACGGAGACAATGAACGTCTGAAACAAACGTTTCACTTTTTGTATTTTTAATTGTCCTCCGGACGACAGCGAAGACGCATTAGAAGAACGAAAATAAACCGGGGATCATATTGGACAGGCCCGAGCGGGCCGGGCTGGCTCCGGCACTGCACCGGCACCGCGCCGACTCCGCACCGGCCGCGCCCGCGCAGCCGACGTGCTCGGCGCACGTGCGACGCACCTTACTCACTGTCCGATATTTTCGTGTTAACGTGTAGTAAAGCTGTCACTAATTAAAAATACTTCTGGAACCTCTGCCGCAGATATAATTATTGAATTGTAATTTCGCGATGTCTCTCGTATAGTATGGGACGCAGTTCTTAGATGATATCTTTTACGTAATTAAAAATCTTGTCGTGACATTCAGAGCCGGGCTCGCCCCCGCACTCCTCGACTCCTTCAATATTGTTGGCGATTGAATCGCAATTAAATGTAACGAATCAAACTACACTTTATTAAAAGGGCTGATAGCTCAAAATGGAGAGTATATCGCGAGGCAGAATCGAACGTGCTCCCGTCGAAATGCCAACCATTTTATTTATTCGCCTTAATTATGTATCTTGTCTTAATTTACGATTGGATCATACGATAATCTGAAACGTAATTTATAACAGATGCCTAGGTATTCGAGTCGTGTCCATAACGAGATTTAGGATTACGTAGATGACGTCGCGTTCAGTGCTCGGTGTCGCGATTAAAATATATTATCGACATTCATTGGCATTTTGCAATTAAGTGCGCGCGCGGATAGCGGCGAAGAACGAGCAGCGAACGCTCGATGCGCGCGCTTCGATAGCGTCATCGCGTTTAATTTCGTTATGTGTCGATGGCATGACGGCCGGCCGACATCTCGATACGGCGACTGTCCACAGATATCCCTTAATGAAAGTAATGGAGGTTTATTAACGATCGTCGACTACTCTTCTCGCAATACATACTTATAGTAATAGATACGAAACGAAGGCGAAACGTGCGAGCGAGAACAAAGAAAGCCACATTTGCTAATTGCGGTTTTGCTCGTGTCGTGCGCACGGAGGCTGGATCGTGAGCTCCGGAGATATGACGATAACACATTCATAAATAATTAGAGCGAAATTTTCTCATTTGTAAGACGACAGTCATGATATTTGGTAGCAGACTCTCTGTTCTCGGAACACTCAGATCTCGATAACAGTCGCGCCGACACGCTTGCGAGCCGCTCATTTTACTACAACGATGACTGCATTGACAAGCTCAGCTATGTGTATGTTAGAACCACGCGAAGTTGCGACGTCGATACCTTCTTCTTCTTTATCGTGTGGTTAGTGCCTATGCAGGTGTCAGAGTTTTCATGCCGCCCAAGGGCTTCTGACTTGGCTTTACATGCTGTCGAGAAATATCTCTCAGGCATGCTGGTTTCCCCACGATCTTTTCCTTCACCGAAGCAAGTGATAAGTCAGAGGTGCGTGTCTTGGTTTCGACAACCCCTATGACTTAGCAGTACGACAGTCACAACACTAGACTATCACTTTTATCATTACTGCTGATGTTGCTATGAGTACTTGAAAATATTGCCGGAAATACCAAAACAGAAAACCATAATGAACAATTAGTTTTCTTATAAACATCAGCCAGCCAAGTGAACTGCTAGGTCAGCTATTGAACCACAGAACAATATAAAAAGCAAATGTGAGGTGAAACGCTGTGGGCTCAGTCACGGTTGTCGGAGCCTCGCCATGACAAGGTTCAAATTTCCACTTCCGCTCGATCCATGAACAATCGATATTGTTATCGCCGACTCTTCATTATAAACCAAACAAAAATAATTATACGAAACGTTGGAACAACAAAAAATATTCGGGTACCTACGCATTCACGTTTTAATAACGACATCGATAACAAATTAAGCATGTTTCATTTCCCTAAACCGAATGTTATCGAAGGCATCGTAAATCATCCGGAAGATAAAAGGCTTTAATTGAAAGAAAAAAGTCTGCAATACAGTGCTTGGATTCTGCTCAGTCACTCTGCGCAGATTAGAATTCCGGGCGTAGCCAATTATTGCAGTATGAAATTTATTGGTTTCGGGTATCAGTTGAATGACGTTTTTCAAATCACTGGTGATCCACTTATACTGATTATTATGAGGTAACATTCAGCTGCCGATCAAGCCAACTGTGGAAAGATATCGCTCGGCTCTTTGAGTCGCCGGTCATCGATCACACTTTGTCTATTATTTAGTCAAAAGTAAATTTTTCGTAACTTCCTTGATCGATTGAAGCGATGTTTTTGCTGCAAAAAGTAGCGGTGACATAAAAACAAACAGTCTCTGGGCATAAATTAAAATTTCCGCTTGCCGATAGTAATGGCCAATCAAGCATAAATATTGTTGGGGGATTCGACTGATCGATACTGTGTTATTGCTAGCATTGTTAGGAATATTATGGAGCTTATTTATGGGATAGAATGGGAATTTTGTTTGTTTTTTGCCAGTAACAAACTTGTCTTTTTTAAAGTAGAGTAAGTTATGTTTGTTTGGAAGTCAACCACACACAACCCACTATAACACTATACCACGGTGGGGTTATCCGGTGTATAACTCTCAATTAGTTTTACTGCACATCATATTCATTTGAGAGTGCACTTCCCTTGATTAGTGGAATGCTCTTTAAGGGCCGAGGTGCCATTAAAATAAATAAACAACTATCCGAAACAATTCCAAGTGTTAAGTGTGTGGTGGCTATCAAAAATTACCAGATAAGCGTCGACAATGCTCGGCTGGTGACTTATGAAGTGATTAAAAACTTGTGTACAGACAGCAACACTAGTGACTCACGGAATATTTTCTTTCAGTAAACGACGTTATATTTTTTACCTCGTTGCGGACAAAATAAAGATATAATAACGTTCATTGTCACCTGTTTTTATGTCGTGATAAAAAGTAAAATATTATGTCATACTTCAAATAATAATAATCGCATTGTGTAACACTTCAAATGATAATACGAATTATTTGTTGATTTTAGGTAGATTCTAGATTTCTAGATATAAATGACAATTTAAATAAAATCTGTTCTATTAGTTATTAGTTCTATTATCTACTGAATTGAAACTTTTACTTTTTTCTGAAACTTTCACAACGCTACGTAAAATTTTGTTTTATTTTTTGCTGATGATGGAGAATTATCAGGTTAACCAGCGAACAAATTGTTGAAATATTGTACACGGATACCTGACAAGCTGGATTTATCAATTATATTTTATTACTTTCAAACTCATTCATGCGTGCATTGACTGAGCGACGGCCATAACGGCTGATGTTCACGGTAAAAAGCACATAAAAATCTCCAAAACTGATTAATAAGCCAAAATTAACAGAACGAAATGAGGGAAATATGGATTGTAATTTACATTAGGAACATACTAGCGACACAACCTCGCTTTCCACGGTTTATAAGATTTGTCAAAACATCGAGATTTTTTTTACTATAGGTATGTACAGAATAAATTGTCGAAATGATGATGAATACCGTGTCAAAATCAGAATTAGAAAGAATAAAGTTGTCACTCGGACAGACAGAAAAAACAACGTTATTTTTAATCGAAAACATATTTGTTTAATTCGTCTGCATATTTGAAGCGTGAGTCCATTGTGAAGATTCCTTAAGGCCCGCGCTCACGGTATCGGCGGCTAACTTTACGCGCGCCCTATTACGCTCAGAGATAGCCACAATCAGGTAACAGCCACCATGACATCTTTATGATGTTTCAAAAACCATTACTAACGACACCTTTTTAGTTACTTGCGATAGGAGCCCACCAATGGCTTGAAGACAAAACGATTTGGTGTCAACGGCACCTGTGCGGCCGGACTTGTGGCCAGCTAGAGTAATGCCAGTAATGTTATCCATATATCTATCCTTACTAATATTTTAAACGCAAAAGTAACTCAGTAAAAAAAGAGCCTTTTCAGACTTTAACGGTTCAATGAATTTTGATGAAGATCCTATTAAAAAGTAAATAGCTAAAATTAAATTAATTAAAAAGTAATGGATACTTTTATCTACGTAAGAGAAGTACGTTTCCGTCGAAAAATTTACGGACTTCTATGCGGGTGAATCCGCGGGCAATAGTTAGTTTTAAATAAGATTATTTTCTTTCCTCGTATATGCATAAACTCTGCCATGGTAAACATATGAAACAGTCAGCAAGATGGTAGCTGGGCTGGCTGCTGATGGCAACAAGGAGCAATCGTTTCCAAATCGTTTCGTATTCGTGCAACAACTTTGAAAAGGACTGACGTAAGCTTTTCAGTAGCTTTAAAAACTTCATTATAAGTATTTTTAGGATAATCGGTTCAGTGGTTTAGGCGCGAAAAGGTAACAAACAAACTTACTTTCGCAATTATACCTAATAAGTAAGGAAGGATTAGTAAGGATGAGTACGTGCACTTGAATGTCACGGAAACTATGTATGATATCCTTATATTCCATTCAAATTGAAAGAAGCCCTTTTCTTGTCTGCTTGAAGTTAGGGAAAATCCAAAACCCTATACAAACCCATTATGAAACATAATATACGAAACTTAACATTATGAAAATTATGATGTTGTTTTATTACGTAAACGACCTATTAAGTGAATAAATGTTAAGCCACGAACCATGTCTATTAAGTTAAATTTTATTAAGAAACCCGTAAAGCAGCCTACCTATGTCCCTTTCACTATGACAGATAAGTACCTAATTAAGTCTTCTATTAATTAAAAATCCATCGTTATATTTGTTTAAATAATTCATATTTTTTATCTGTTATTAGCATCTGAGCTACATCTCTTATCTCAAAGCCGCATTCCAAGAAGAATCTGTGAACGAATACATTTTTGTTTTATAGCCCACTTTATATTAATTTAATATTATTTATTGCCTTGATATCGGGTCAGTTTTGTGTTTTTAGTACCTATTAAGCACCAACATAAGTATTATTACTATTCTCTAAAGGAGCTCGTGAAATAAATTATTTTTAAAAGCGACTAAGTTGTTGATTATGCCTCGGTTCATAGCAAATTCTGCGCTTGAGTGTAGTTGAAGTGAACAAACATAACTTGTAGAGGTGGTTGGTGGTTAAAGAGCAGAACTATTTAAAAATTAATGTTGGAAATGAAATCAATACGTTTGAACGTTTGGTTGGCGAGGAACGGCGCGTTATGAGAACATAAATCTCTGACCTTACGCCGAGTATCTGTGCCCCCGTCCCACCCCCCACCCTGCTACCCCTACGATATAGTGGTGCACATCTGATGTTGTGAGAGATACCACTCAGCCCACTGAATTGAGTCTTATTCATTACGAGATAGTGTTGTGCAAGCCTTCCTGCGAGCGAGGGTAAGCATTCTACGATACACTCTGTTTATTCACATCTACTAGATCAAACTAATTAGCTACATTAGTTAGCTGGAGTTATAATAGGAAAATGGTGTAGAGCTTACATGATACACGTGACATAGGGACTCGGGTTCGTTTAACATAATTAAACTAAATTGGCGAATTTTGAATCAGGTGATCTTCTAGTAGGTAAAACAAACGATGACGCTAAATACACCATATAGAAACTTCATATGCTGCAGATTGTCTAATTAACAAGCCAAATGATAAAAAAATCGAATAGGGTCATAATGAGAAACATGTATCAATTTACTAGAGTTCCATGTACCATTGCTTTGCACACATTAATACATTAAAATTTAATTTAAAAAAGGAACCCCCGACACAAAAAACCACTAAAAAGGAACAATAATAATTATCTAAATATTGTCCCTTTAAATTTAATATAAGTAGAATATTTTAATCCCAGTGTCGTCGTTGCGGCGAGGGACCTCTAAGATTTTAATATTTTATGTACTCTGTGGAAGTTGTTTATACCACTTCATCAATTATAAAAGAGGTGATGATCTTCAAACGTCTGAGCAGATTTCTTAAAACATAATTAAGAACACTCTCGATTAATACACATTTCAAACGAAAAAAAACAGGTCAAAATCGGTTCATCCGTTTGGGAGCTACGGTGCCACATACACACACTTCAAACTTATAACACCCCTCTTTTTTGGTCGGGGGTTAAAAAAACAAACGAGTGTCCACCCGCAATAGGTTAACACAGATTTCGCTCAAGGGATCGAACGCGCAACCCAAATCATACGCTCTACCCCTGAGCTATGTAGGTCATACAATGTAAACAGCTGTTCCAACAATATGGGACATTCTAACATTCAGAAGTCGATACCATAATAATTATGTAGATTCAAACGACCATAGACAAAAGTGTCGCAACCAATATATTCGGTTCCCATGAAGATGACATGTTTGTTTAATGGGTTTAAGCGACACACGTGGACATCATTTTCTAATTTGAATAACGTCAACTTTCACCTCGTAATATAACGTCGCATTTCAGTGAAAACAAATTTTCCGTATCTTATCTGTTCAAATAAATCACACGCGGCTAAACCTGTTGTGTTATAACTATTAAACACGTTAAGCTATTTGACGGGTTATTGATTATCTAATAAGCTAAAAATATGATGGTTGCTACGGACGTGAGTGTACTAGGAAACGCCAGGAGTACGTCCGACAGATATGAGCAAACGGGCAGGTTATATTTTATCGGAAGTAACGGCATCTAACGTACGGCCAATTTCATAATGCCTCGACCGCCCCCGCGCGCCCGAGCCGCCCCCGCCGGCACCCGCTGCGAATGTGCCTCACTTATCAATTTGATATCTCGATGTGGAAACATAATGCGCCACAGATGAATCGATAGCGGGATATATGGAAACCAATATCAGATAACTTATTAACGCCACATTTAACAGTCTGACATTGTTTTTCGTGAACTGCTAACCTAGCATCGCTGGAGACGACAATTAACCTTGCCTTCTTAGCTGTAAACAACCTGATTTAATCAAATCACAAATGTTTAATTAGCGATCAGTGATGCATGTCAAAAATCGATCAGCTCAATTTCACAGTTAATAGTAAGCACCTAATTAAAACCCCAGTGTATAAACCGTTGCGCACAAATAATAAACACAGCTAATCCCCCGTAGATTATAATAACACACAACGGTAAAACAGACGACTCACTCTGTCAAATAAGTCATCAGTGCGTCAGTTAACTCAATTACACCGAGATCAACACACGGCTACCGTGCATGATTAACAAGCTCACTCCACAAACAACTTCAAACTCAATATCTATACTAATAACCCCTAAAATTGTTTAACTAACCATACTCCCGGTAATCCTGCTTCATAAATCATTTAATAACACAAATGCACAGCCACACACTGAGCTATTCCTTCCGTTGTTGGAGTTATGATATGGATATGCAGACAAAAAGCAACTCTAAATGTAACGCACGAAATCGCGATTCAGAGTAACAAACTATCATTTTAAGCTTTTTGAAAAGTGTCAGTGAAATTATCCGCTAGTAGAAAAGCAATATGTGTGATTTATGTGTTAGAAACAATTCGAGCTCTATGTGGTCGACACAAAACGTATATTGCATGTCATGTTAGAATTGCCCTATATTGTGGTGGTTTATCCGTCGTCCGGAGCGGATGCCACGAACTGCTGTCAACCCTTGACATTCGGGATAAGTTTGACGGATCATGCACAAAAATGATTTAAGACATGTGTTTAATATTGTCAAACAAATATGTTAACTGGTCGTTCCGTCTCCAGTTTCTAAAAATATGACCAATTTGTTAATAGTGTTATGACAGCATTAAAATTAATATTTGTATAAAAATTTGAATTTGTCATAAAATATCATATTTCATACACGTTATACATGATATGAAAATTAATATTAATAACAAAAACACATCATCCACTCCATGGAAACATAATATGAGATGATTTTGTAACTTTATCTCGCCCCGAACTAATAGCGCTGGTTAAAGCAACACCGTCGACAACACCGTTGACCTTTCAATCAACGCTAAGCAAATATTAACATTTCAAAATATCAACTGTATACGAAAACCGGAAAGTGGTCGTTAAAATGTGGACAGAAGTGCCCATAAAAATAAAATATTAATAATTAGTGGCTTGAGGTTAATAGTCCATTAGTAGCGTGTTCGTGGTCGTCACTCAATAACTACATCAGGGGCCGTATACTGAACGTGTTAAAGTCACCAATGTGAGAAAGAGAGGAAGAATATTGCCATATAATTTTTCATGCAAATGATGGCTAAGACTTTATCATAAAGCCCAAACGTTGCATCAAGCCTATTTGACATAAGTCATAACTGTCACAAAAGTCATTGCTACTGACATGTCGTCTACATGTCAACAGATACCTTGCAGTTATGACTTTATATTAATTGCCTATAACAAGGCCATTAACGATTCGACTACACAGGATGTCGAAGAGCTATGAGATACTGATATGCAAGCTTACATTGATAGCGATGATTGAATTAAAATACACAAACGTGAAAAAAAAAAATAAGTGTCAACCCTAACTCTGCGCAGTTGTCTCTCGCATGGTTCTAACACTTCATCTCACATTCCGACATTTATTATAATAAATAACATAATGATAAATGATATGCATTAAAGCAACCATCTTAAAACACTTCATCACAGAATAAAACAGTTTCGACATCTGATTACATAATCCTATTGTGCCTGTTCAACAAACTCAAACCCAGGTTTCATAATTATGTTTATGAAATACTTTCATATCCATGAAGATTGAGCATAAATGACGGATCGAAAAATGCCGAAACGCTCCACTGGACACAGTTTAAAAACTATAGCAAAAAGATTTTCGTAATCAACGAGGTGATCTACTTCCCTAGTCGCAATATTAAATCGTACAAAAACAAGATAATAATTAAACCACCAGCACCGGTGCTTTCATTGGAGTAGCGGACAGGTGCGCCCGCGCAGGCCGCCACCGCGCCATGCTCCGAGCTCCAACAAGACGACGACCACGCTCAGCGATAAGGAAAAACTATACCGTCACGTTCAATGTAAAAACAAATTATCAAAGAAGAAATAAAAATCTATCGAGGAAGCGGTCACAGTTGAGTGTATCCACAGATTATCCACAGCTCTATGAGTTGATTTCTTTCTTTATGATATCTTAGTAGAACGACGGAAACTAGCAGTCCTTGATTGTTTGATCAGTTTTCCAATAATTATTCCCTATAAAAACACCGGAAATGGAACGCTTAATCGATTCCGGACCGCGCCTCGTAGTGACGTGGCGTTTGATTACTGAAATTATATGGCGAGACGAATCGCTCCAACTTTGTTTTGTGTATTGTTGAACATGGCCTTCGACACAGGCGAAAAATAAAAACTAATACAACTATTGTTTTAGTCTTGTCATTATTATCGCTGGCTTTGAGGAAGTTAATTGACGCTTTCAAGGTGAGCGGGTACCTACATCTTGTTTGATGGTTACAACAATTAAAGACTCACGATCGGTTAGGTCGCTTCTACAATTCGCACAGCTACCCTTGGTTCACGCTTATTAAAATCCAATATCATTTTGGCGTGGACCGATGGACTCCAGTATGTCAGCTCTCAAAGTAAAAGCTTCATACTTTGTACACAAATAGTATTAGACACGCCACGTATAGAGTGTACCCCGTGTTCACATTAAAGATTGATGTCAGACGAAAAGATGGGGCCACTCTGCAAAATTTATCTCACATCTCCACTCCACCAATGACAAGAAAACTGTTACGGTTTGCAACGGTCTGAGTGTAACATTAAAAATTCAAGTCGTCTTACCCACTTGTGTGAGGGATTGCCGCATATTCGCCTTTGGACAGCATTTATATTTCCTTTGGCTACGGTTATACTCAGCATTCCGTCAAAAGGGAATTTCGTATTTGAGATTTATTTTTGTAGTGGTGTGCCGTGTGCGGTATTATTTATTTATGAAAGGGTTTTTGTATGCGTTATATGTGGGACAGCTCGGAATTGAGATAAGTTCATAGAGACGCGTTTAACGTTGCTCCTCACTTTGTCTTTGGAGCTCTCAGGTGTGACCAGCTGGTGTCACGTCATATCTTCTTTTTACATTTGCAACCATAGATTCCTAAGTAACTACACTTAATTGTCTTCTAACAAATTAGATTCTTAAGTCGCTGTACTTAATTGTCTACTTACGAGTCTTGTTTTAGCAGACACTGCCGCGAACATTAAAATTCTACGTTTGATTCTTAACCATTCGGTGAGGCGAAAGTAATTGAATTTTTCTGTTAGAAAAATCTCAGATACAGCAGAGATTGGAATTGCGGACGCTAAAGGGCAATTGGCTCGCCCTCTATCACTTGGGACCTGATACCCTCCTCGTCGACAGTGCGTGTTAAACAACTCTGCTTGACCCTTTGGAATTCACAGACATTCGATTACAAGTATTTAAATCGAATGTTAGTCAAAATTTACTTATAAAACCAATAACAGATACCTCCCTAACGATACTTCATTGGTTAAAATAAATGATGTGACATTGTGACCTTTTTATTACGAATATAATGGCGGCGACGAACCCGATATTTCCGTTTGATATTGTGCTCGTTTATTATTCGTTAAGTACAATCGATTACAACGTGCTTATGAAGTCATTTGATACGATACCGTACCGAATAAGAAAAATGTACTGTGAAAACTTCATACGCGAGTGATGATTGTACTTACTTACAAATTCTGATAAGACAAAAAATATTCTCTTAATGCCATGATAATACAAGGAAACAGGTTGTCAAATTCCACTTCTTAAATAACAACGTTCCAATAAGATGTTACGAGTCACCCAAAAAATGGTGAGCACAAACAATTTATCATAATGTGAACTTGTAACAACATTGTGACAGTTTTTGTTGGGAGTGTACAAGGTGTCGCTGCTACCACAATGTCCGGCGGCGCTGCTCGCGTCACGAGCCACTGCGCACCACCTCACAATACACGATTGGATTCAGGTGCTTTATCATATTTTAGAATAAAGAAATCAACTGACAGAACGGATTACTCATACCTGCGGCTTTTCTTACTGGATCAGATTGAGAAGATGAAATTCGAATGATGAAATGACCTCATTTTTTATTTTCTGAATAGGAAGGAATTAGAGCGTTATATTATGCAAACAATCGTTAAATGCAAACAGCAGCTATACAGTTCTATGTTTAAACGTGTAAGTAGATGTGCATTTAATTAGATATGAAACACTTTACATTTCAGGTACAGTCAGCCACAGAAGTGTAAACGTGGAGGTAAAGTTGTAAGCTATTAGTCTGAGCGGACCAAATTTGGAATTAAATGCGAGATAAATAACTATTTAGTGACGGATCTACGTAGTACCGGAGGTGTGCGCACGCGCCGATGGCTGCTACTGACAGATCGGAGAGTGGCGGCTGCACATGCGCCGGGTGACGGCTTCCGTTTCATAAAGTTTAATGGCGCGGTTGACCCAGCTTTGTTTGTTTTACACGACTCCACAACTGCACCATTCATAGCCGTTCTGGTAAACTATTAATTGCTTGTGAAGCGTCAACATGTGAAGCTAAACAAAACCCTTACACGTCATAAAATGGGCATACTTTAAGATTTTCTATGAATGTCACAATCTACAGGCAGGGTAAGAGGTATTTGCTACGCCGTCGCTACACTCTATGAATAATACTCAGAACGCCTGGTCTCACTCTTCACCAAAATAATCGTGATGTATATTAATATTTATGAATATTATAAGGAAATCGGTATGTCATTAGTCACACTTTTTATTAGAATAAATTAAATACACCTAGTAACCAATTCATTGGCACTTGCGAAACACACCGCTATTTTAATAGAGCACATACCTAATTATATTACTTTAGTTTTCATCAAAAATAAACCCACATCTATGACATAATGAAGTCATATTATAGCTATGTTTCCTTAATTAACAGAAAATCCTAACACACTGGCGTTCACAAATATCGGGCTGACTTAATCAGAGGATCACATCTCTTAATATACGGGCCGCCGACGAGTGAGATCTGACACGAAATTCCCTAAAAATAATATTTAAAATGGTAATGGGCCCTCGGCTTCATAAATTGGTGCGCCATATGTCCCGTGCGTTGCACCTACACTGTACATAAATATGTCAAGTATTGAGAAGCTGCTGTATTATAACGCGATTGGGATTCTTGATACTTGATGAGCCATGTTCCTATTAATGAACGCCGTTGTATGTTATTTACATTCAAGCTTTTCTTATATGGATACCCTACATAACTTTTCCTGGAATTGAAACATGTGTGTTCATCAGATTCTTAATAACAAATGAGTCACGGGTATCTTTCTAGTGAAATCTAATAAATAACTAATAATGTAAACCAACTGTATAGATTAATTTTACATTAACCTTTGACATTACAAAATATTTTAAAATACTTAGTCATCAAAAAGTATCAAGATTACCCGTCATTGGTACAAGTCAGTGCACTGAGGTGCAGACACAGTAGCACGAGTCAAATAGAATTTTTGACACCAACAATTTTGCGTTTCCGGGGCTTTTGTTTGTGGAGAGACAAAAATAGTGCGCACTAAATAATAGACATTAGGCCCCTGCCTCCAGCTATAACTGCACGTAAAATATTTGTACACATATTGGGAGTTGGGACGTTTGTGTGTGTAAACGAGTGGAAGAAGTGTCGACGAGGTTTTTTAGGAAATAAGTTATCATGTCATCATAGCAAAACATAGGCGTATGGTTATCACAATAATCAGCTTCTGTCTTCTGTTCTTTCAGTTTCGATACTTTTCAACGGAGACAAGTGAGCTAGCTTGCTTTAACTACACAATTATCAAGAATATGAATATTATCAACCATAGGTCTACCCTTATAAGATAAGCACTAATGATACTAACCACACTTTACTCTACTCGATTAGCGTGCCGTCAACATTTATATTTTCTAATTTAGTTACTGAGCTAGATCGGATTCTCATATCTAACACCTGCAAAGTTCAACAAAGCAAAGGTCGGTAGCGATGATCTGCGCACGCGCGCCTGCTTGTGTTCCACACCAGATGTCGCACTAAGGCCGTGCGATCCATTACGACGAAGCATAAACCTTCACACATTATAGATAAATAACAATATTATTACTTGTTCACACCCTCTCTTACTATAGCAATTTATAATCCCTAGAATATTTTGACTATCGTGCCCACATGCGCGAACTTCAAAAATAGACGACACTCACGCAGTAAGCTTATAAAAATAAAATATAGGTGAAATATTGCCTCTGAAAATAGAACCGCACAGGTGACAAAAAATCAAACTGGGCTCTGATATCGATTGTATTTTATTTTTGGACGTGCCTCCGCAAACCACATGCAGTTTACAAGAACAGCAAATATAGATGCAATTAAGCCACCAGTGTTTATTTTACTCGCATCGAAACTTTTATGAAAAACGCGGTAACACGAGAGGAAAACAATAAATTTTGAAGCTTCTATAATACACTCGTGGGGGACCTTAGCCAGTTTTTGGTCAACAATAAGTAATCTTAAAATCCGTCTAAGGACTCTTGCAGGAAAGACCCCAAACTATGACCAAAGAAAACAATAAATCGTAATGACGGCGCGCCCCCAGGGCACCCTCGGATGCTCGCTATTTTGGACTATAAATAAATGTGTAGATGGATTGATAAATATAAATATTAGGGGCGAAACGAAGAAAAACAATGTTTATGAAACTGGTGTCGTTCGCTTCATAACTGTGAGTTACGACTTCCGACGGCTGCCAGCATATGGGTCCGCAATTTTTTCTATCACAACTTATCTTAATCTTAAAATAGATAATTAAATATTAGGACTACCTGACCTTCGATGAAATGATGAGACAATCGTTTACTCTAATCTTAAGATCCATTTATTTAACTAAATAGAAAATTTAAACATACTTAATATGACACTTGTCAAAATTCTGATAGTCTGATCCAAATGGTATAAAAGTACGTCCATTCATATTTTGTACTAGCGGCCCGTCCCGGCTTTGCACGGGTGGACATTTATTTTTTAAACATTTTGGGATAAAATATAGCCTATGTTACTCAGGGATAATGTAGCTTTCTAATGGTGAAAAAATTTTTGAAATCGGCACAGTAGTTTTTGAGTTTATTCATTACAAACATACACACACACAAAACACAAATCTTTCTTCTTTATAATATTAGTAAGATAACGCTGCTCACTTGTTCAGTAAGTATTGGCATCAGTGTACAGGTGGTTACTTATTAACTCATCAAGATCCAAAAGTCACGTAGCACAACACCTAAAGAGCCATAGAAACCTATTCTTATCCCCCAGAAACTATTTTCCTAAACCTATACAAATAGACAGTGAAATGAAACGTTAGGTGTCAAACAAATTCCATGGCATAGCAAATAAATTCTGTTGCCATAATAAGATTAACAGAGTCGAGCATGCGTGTACCGCTGGGTTGACGGGACGTTAGTCACAGCGGCTATACTTAGCCGATTGCATTGTCTTCTGAAATATCTATTAACGATTATTGACAAGGCATCGGCACGCGAATTCTCTGTGGTAGGTGCGACGAACTGCTATAAATATATTTTATGTGCGATGCAGCGACGCCCGATGCAGGTATGTGACGGATAGTTGCACGAACACCAGCGATCTGCACGACCAGCTTATTTGTGTAACTTAATCGGTGCTACAATGTTAACTGACGGGTGGAGATGAACGATGAATAGGTGCGGTGATGTGATGCAGCAACATATTGTTGTTATTATGGAGTAAGTTAAGTTGCACATCGTGAGATTTATCAGTGATTCAGTATAAAAGGGTATTTGACTGAAAAAATCTATTTAGTCCGTCAGTTAGATTATCAAAAAATATTGGACACGTATTTTTTCTTTTGTCACATAATCAAAAAATGACGACGTTACAGCGCATCAAAGTTCAAGAGAGAGGGCTTGTGACGTCACTCGACATTTCAACGCGCTGTATCGTGGTCATTTTTCGTTTACATGACAAAAGAAAAAAATACGTTTAGACTAGGGTCCAAATGATATAATTATGATTGTTGACTATCTTGATAATAACAAAAATCATGAAACACTATACTTACTTCACGTGTATATGAACGCTAAACGCTAAGTGTCAACTAAAAAAAGCAGATGTTTAATCAACAAACAGAATTTTTAATCATCGTAAAATTAAAATGTAAGTTATGTTTAACGCTAGTTTCAAAGAATAAAACAATTTCACATAATATTTTAGAAACGGAATTAAAATAATAAGAGACCAAGCGCAAACCAAAACCAAATAAGAGAGAATCAGCATGGATAATTATCTGATATTTATACGATATGATGATCATTAGCAAAGAAAATAATTATCTTGATAATTTCGAACCTTGAAATTGACATGACGTATAATAGAATATAAATATACTCAGAATGGACGACATAAATGTAATTCATGTCAATCGTTTCCACAACTAAAACCAAAACATACATATATCAACATAAGCTGAACAATCTATAATTATATTCCGTTAACAAATTAATGAAATTCGCGTCAAAATTGCAAATTGTGAATTCAAATTGATACAATTCGACAATTGATTACAATATGCACACAAAGCAGTATCGTCCACAAACACAGGCGAGCAGTCAGTGAGCCGACATCGATTCATATCCAACGAGAGCTTTTCATTTTGTATGTTAAATTAAATTTCCATGAAACAAGATTGAATTTTTCGCAATCAACGCGTGCGTAGCTTGCTCCAAACGAATTTGTGTGTTTATGGATACATAGATTTATTTATAGTTCGTGTTAAATATATTTATTGAAGCGGAAGCAGTATTTGTCGTATGTGCTACTTGATTTGGGGTACCGTCGTAAATCAAAATGTATGTTGGTAATAACATGAAAAGTATCAATAAACGTCAAACCGCGAGTGTGGATTAGGCGCGCGGCGTCGACCGCAGCGCCGCAGCGCCGGCACGCGGCGCGCGGTATGAGCTAGTATCGGCTTAGCTAATTTACAATTTAATTATCAGTCGGGATGATGCATCGTTAGCGCGCGCCAAACCGAGTTTATGCGACTAATCAATTGTTTGACGCGACCACTGCAATCACGCGCCGGCCGCCCGCCCTCCGCCGACCTCCCGCCCGCCCCACGCCGCTAGTTACGCGCCGTACCGCTACGGCTCATAATGTTAAACATGAATATCGCACATAGCCCTTCACTTCTCGCAACCGTCCTGCATAAGTCACGCGTTCGTACAGATTAACATTAATCGAATGTTTCAATAATTATTTTATTGCGTTAGCTATAATGAATCTCCGTCGACACCTCATAAAATAAGTATCGATAGACGCTTCAGCAATCCAATCGAGAGAACAATGCGGCGGCGTGTCGCGCCCGCGTTGATTAAATATAGCTCAGAATCCATCAAGCGAACGGCGCGATCGACCCGTTGCTATGGATTTATGCGCTAAATATTCGACAGGTGCCAAGTGTGTCGATCGTAGAGTTCGATCGCCGATGACTAACTACGCCCTAAATTTTATTTCAAATGTCAAATAATTTGAGCACCTGCCCTGTGCCTCGGCCTAGCGGCCTAGCGGCCTAGCGCGCCGCGCCGACACACCACTTATAACCGCACATCAATCACCGCGCATCTCTGTTTCGCCAACAACTGAAACATTTCGTCAAGCCTGTGAACAGCGTCAACTTTATGCAGTCCTACATTAACATGTGCGCGCGGTCAGTAAATAATGATTTCGCTACTGTTATCCGATAACGGTAAACAATTGCAAATATACGTCATTAGAAAGTCACGCGGAGTTTTCATTAATTTATTAAGGACGGTTAAAATTAACCGCTCACGAATGAGAATCGTGCGACACAATCGTAATGTGAACGTTCACAATTCGCTAATCCCGCGTCGCTACCGTTACATAAGACAGCTGAGTTGAATATAAATGTAAAACACAATAAATTTCATGCCCCGTAGGAAATGAATATTCATCACGAAATCGCCATGCATATTCTCTTTTGCTACAGAATTTCATGTTCCGTAGAGTCGCAGGCGGAACAATAACAAAGTAAACCTTACCCGGCTCGACCATCAGTTAGTATTCGCGTGCAAGCAGGCGAACGGTAAAGTCGGGGTCGGCGGTTCAGCGAACGAGCTCTCGTAAATTTCAACATATAGTAAAGTGATTTACGAATAATTGTTGTGTTGGCGTATAACTAGAGAAATCTTTCCGCTGTTTGCCGCTGCTTAATTTATATATGAGGCTTAGGTAATTCGCGAGCCGCGAGTAATTGGTGGAGAGAACAATAGCTTTTGTCATACCCTTATCTCGTGCGCCACGTTTGTCTCTTCAAAATGCCCTCGTAAGCACAATAACGTTCACATCAACCTTATCTAAATTGTCTACATATTTCTGCTTCTTGGACTTATATGTATTGTTCCTGAAACCTTCAAAATTAGTCGGAGTGAAAAAAAACGATTTTACGTCCTAGCTGTAATTTCGTTTAGTTTTACTTTCGTTTTTAAGTGGAAAGGGGTGGTTTGTCAGGTGGGTACTGTAGTAGGCACATGATAACAACAGAAGTGTAACGCAATCGTTTTGGGGCGCAAGAGTCGAGTAGGTAATAAGCACGGGACATTAGCGTAACACTTAATCGAAACATGTGTTTATCGTAACATGCGAATCGGCCTAAGGCGAATTAGTTCTCGCACAATGCAATTTGAATGCACATTACACAACGGACGAGGTACGAACGCTTTTTATTGCGGCATCGTGAGATCTTATCTCGGAACTGCCACTTCCAGCAGGCAAATTTCAGATTCCCGGTGAGTCGTCGCCGGTTTTGCACTCTACTGCGTTTAGCCCAAAGCAACTTACCGCTTAACGTAACGCGCCGCGCGCCGGTGTGGGTGCGAACACGTACGCACGCACCCTACCCTACATGTTTAAAGAATTCAACATAAAATCAGCAATAAAATTGAAAACATTTTGTTACCTTTTAAATAAGTTTCGTGATGTCGACCGTCGTGCCGCGCGACTTTGATCCCTGAACGCACACGCAATGTGTACAATTTCGTGTGGTGCCTTTAACTCTGAAATCATTTCTCGATCGATAAGAAGCGTTAATTTTACGAGCCCGTGATAATTTGCTAACTTCCGACAGAACATCGCCCTAGTTGAATCGTTCCGAGCACTTGCCGCATAAAATTACAAATTCGAAACCGAGTAACATAATTAACCAGACTCATTGAAAACATGCGTGCCTTGTTACTGTAGGTATCTATTTCGTTACTTATTTAAAATTAGTACAATAAGGTGTTGGTCCACATGCGCACGTCGTATGACCGGCGCGGGTAACAAAAACAATTTGCAGCTGTTACATTACATTCATTAAATTAACGACATTTTTGCTGCGTTGAATTAAATTCCTTGTTCATCTGAAAGTTATTGAGCATCAGCTGGTAATCTGCCCAAGATATAATGTAGCAGATGACTAACGCTAATAGGATGATAGCTAGGTAAATACCTACCTGTAGCTGATCTCTTATCAGCCCATTACAATTTGTTCCTTATCAAAAGAAATTCCTGTCCGCTATTGTTCTTTATTGAAGGCTATTTTTATATTAATTACATTTAACTATGAGCGGTTGCGTATTCCTCGTAAAGAAGCGAGACCGATGATTACGGTAAAATTAATTACATTGCATTAAACGACAGTCGGTCACATGAAAACATTCATTACGGCCCGCAATGGATCAACAGAGCTACAACAACAACATGTATTATCTAATCGCATCTATTTAAGCCTACTTTGTATAATTATCTCTATTATGTTTTGCATGCTAAAATTATTCGCTTTTAAAAGGACTTTCAACATGCAACGGCTCTAAAATTTTAATGAGTAGTGGAGCTCGTAGCAATGGAAACTTTGTAAGCAACCAAACGTTATGGCTTATTCAAAATTGATGTCAATACGATTCAACCTTCACCTGTTCAGTAGCTATTATCCTCTTTGTCTTCTTGCAACATCAAATTCAGTCATGATGCAACAGAAAAATAAGATTTTACATAAAAAAACAATACTCCATTAAACCGGATTATTTGTATGGAGCAATAAAAATAATATGCATAATTACTTCTTGGAAAGATTACAAGTACTCGGTTAATTAATAGCTTGCCAAACTGAGAGCATGCTCCCGCGCCGGCCCGGGGCCGGGGGCCGCGGAGCCGGGCTCACCGGGCCCAACAATGGATAATTATTTTCACCGCAATGCTTTTTATTAATTACCCTCCTCAATGACGCCTTTGTATTGTAATTTGACAAATTCACAGGTTTCACATGAAAGTGGCCAGCTAGTTAGCCAACCACAGAACAGACAGACAAATTAATACCAATAAGAAAGTAACATTATTTTTATGTTCCATAGGTGTGCACACCTACTTCGTTTTATGTGCCCCTAATGAATGGCCCCAGCTTTACTTAGTAGTAAATAACAGAATTAAGTACCTGCGCTTGTAGATAGTGTTTATCGAATCAAAATTTGTTACGTGCCATGTAATTTGTTCGTCATGGTGGATGCCCTTAGGCGCTGAGATTCATTAACGTATTCACTTGTAACTTAGGAACCTATATACATACAGTCTAGTTAAAGCTTGCCAACTTTACTGAGAAACTATTCCAGCGCAATTAATATACTCATTACATGTTGGATGTTACGAGAAATCTAATTAGAATGAAAACTTCCTGTTGGGATAGGAATGGCGATAGCTTTGATGTGTCCAATATTGGACTTGCGCATGATTGTGGTGTCTTGTGTCCGATCTGGTTTGTAGATATCTAGTAAATTGAATCATGCACAGTCGGCGAGGAATTGTAGTATTGGAATCTGTTTTATGTTGAGGAAAACATCGCCTGGAAATATTGGCACAATACTCAAAGTAGATACGTCGGATGCCAAGCATACATCATAGTGATTGACACGTAGGCAACTCTGCTTGACCCACTAACTGGTGCGAACGGAAAACGTTACAATAAAATCGTAGCCGACACTAATAAGACTCATTGTATAAATCATCAAACGTAACAGAAAGTTTAAAAGTTCCCGCAACCGTTTTACAAACAATCTGTGATTTATTGGTGGCGAAATTAGGACGCTCACACGCTGACTAATGTATTAGAAGCGAACAAGCACATAGCAATCCAATAAACACGCTTCTTAATTCCAGCGTGCGGCACACCGGTAGCAGGGACACGGGTGGCGACCGGCGACCGGCGAGGTGGCGACCAGCCGCGGGGCTGATTGGCCCCACGCCAACAAGGTGAATGCCACGAGCCACGCATCGGGTCGAGCAACCCACTTTACCCAACACACGGAAATATATCCTGCCCTCGATACCATAATGTCCGCTTATCTAGTCATACCGCGCCACTCGCATCTTAGCGCTGTTGTCCGCGACTCCGCAGAAACACTTGCTACGGGGGGTGTTCGCGCTGTTCGAGTATTTTCACACAGCCCGATAACGTTACGATATCGATACCGACGAAATATGGGAAAACATGGCGCGGTTTACAACAACTAGAGTAACTAGATGTCTCTACCTAAATATCGTGGAAATTATCTCAAACATTTGCTTGCCTTGACTATTCTATTTCGGTTTGCCTACCATAAATTCAATTTCTGATTCAAATGCAGAAACAATCTTGCAATGGCTTATACAATTAGAATTTAGTTCTTGCTAGAAATATTGTTGGGTAATGGTTATTTCTATTTAGGAAGTGCGACATTATTTACGAAATGGTGCTCATCCTACTTACAGCGTTACGTGTTCCGATCGTCCATTTGGCAATGACATTGACGAAATAAATAGCGTTTGATTTTATTTCGACGTCGTTTATTTGTATAAACTTGCCATCATCGTGTTCACTGTTAACACGTCCGCTTTTACTATTCGCAGATTCTTTCCAATGAATGATAGTCACGTCATTTGTCTATAATTATGTATGTATATGACTTGTTTATATCCTGTCAGCGCTGAAAAAAGATTTTAGATCATCAATAAATTGTGAACAGTGCGCATTGAAAAAGATAAACGACTGTTTTCATAACAACTAGCGAGACATTTCTGTTTCATGAATTATTATTTTTCTTAAATTTCTATCTTTCAAGTCAATTACACGACATTATTATAAGTTTTTTTTTGTCTTTATTTACACCTATTACAAAAAAAAGTACAACTACATAAATAGTAACCGTGTAGCTTTTTCAGTGATGCTCCTGTATATCCTCATATCCTAAAAGAAAAAACTGGACAAAAAAAGATTTATCCATCTGGCATCTATTAGTAAGCTTAGTCATATGTGACACGCAGGTGTAACACTAACATCACGCCTGTAATCTTCGACGGGGTGTTCATAGCAGGTCACAAATATTTAGCCAGTTACAAGATCCTTATTAAATCAGTTCAAAACTAATAGAAAGCTTATTAGATGATAGCAACACTAAGTAAGATAGCTATGCAAGATTGCAATTTGGCACAATACATCAGCCAGTGCGTACCGCGGTTCATTTTGGAAGTTTGCCGGCAACAACTGTGCAATTCCTGAGTAACCGGATCAACGCGATCACACGTTGGCACTGAATTTTAGAGTTCATTGTACTACTACGTAACGTTTTCTAGGGTAAATGTATTTTTGTGTTGTATCGCGGAAATGTTGTATTAAATATTGGGACTATTTTTTTGTATTTTTTCAGCAATTCATATATTACCTGAAAGGTGAGATGCGTAGGCAATAACTTTGGCACTCATAATACTTTCTACGCCTTTGCAAAATAATTACGATAATTATCAAAAATATGAAAAAAGACAAACTACTAGATACGCTGAACTAAACGCATTTCGTCGTAGGCAGGTATTGCTGAAAAGGTATAGGTAAAGAATCTATTTCGAAACTTTACGAATAAGCACCTATGGGTAGAGTTTCGATTAAAATATTAATTGGAAAATAGGTAAATTGTAATAATATCGTGCTAAAAGAAAGCACTTTATGACAAAATGGACTATGTTAATTTTACATGTAAACCTAATAAGAATGGATTTGCCAAAATCTTTTACGTGTTACATTGAAATTCCTTAATTAGGTAATATTTTGAAAGAATGTAAACTTAACATAACTTTCTTCTTTATTTCAGTCTTAAAACCGATATGTACATATCTATCCAGACATGTGAAACAAGTAAATGAACACGTTGCTACCAATATGATAACAACCGTCATGTCTACATATTCAATTCGTGTAGGTATTGCAGCTGAAATGCAAATTGATATAATGCAGGAAACGTCTGAGTGGGCCTCATAGCGGCAGCCTATACCGCATGAGTAGCATAAGTTCGTTTACATACGACAGTCAGGCGTATTTGCATCCCAAATGTTCGGGCGGACCGCTCGTTCGTTCGACTTATCTCTGTACCAGGCAAAATATTACAGTTTGTGCATCGCCACTCGCAATGTGCATAACTGAATGTCAATACAGGAATAAAAAAGGCCACCAGAGGCGTTCCCTCGCATTCGAGGCGGATATGCTGTAAACCAATGGGCGAGCAGAGCTCAGCATATTCATAACGATATTACCGCCGTCGGAGCCGCGGCGTCATCATAATTCATACATAATAACCCTTCCGACGCAGCGCGCCGCGCCGCCCTGCGTCTCGTTCACGCCAACGCGCTCCTCCGAAGACGAACAGAGACGCTCGATGCTCCAAATATCATAATTCATAATTTTATTTTTTACGACCGACGTCTTTCATATACACATACGTATCTACGTGTAGTTGAATTTTCCGTTTCACTCTTACGCAGCGCCGGAATCGCCCACACGTGAAATGAAAACAATGTTTACTGAGTTTAATTTTAATCTGAAATGTGAAATTGAAAGATATAGTTACTCGAAATACAAGAAACAGAACATCTTGGGCATGTACAGACGATGACAGCTATTTGTAATTGGAATATGACGAGACGCGTGCGCGTGCGCTCGGCGCGTCTCATTCGTCAGTTTATAAATAGAGCTCGGCGTCTGCGCCGTGACGACTCGCGCCATTAATTTATATGAAATAACTGTCGGCAGACGGAAAAATAAGTTCGATCGGGAACGGCCTTCTCCACGATAATATTTATGTTTTACGAAGTGGCAGACGGACCCGAGGCGTGTTGATGTACGCGTGTCAGAACTGTGTGTATGGGAGGTATAACAGGTATTAATGTTAGATTCATACCGACTCCCACTTGCAGCTGTAAATAAATAAACTGTTCGGCTCCTTTCATTTCTAACGTATGAACAAACAGTAAACTGATTTATTGTAATTTACATACGAATTTGCAGATGTTTGGTCATAAATATAGGTAAAGTAAATACTTGTGGAACCCTACCGCATTCTAAAACATCCGCATGTTTTGTTTCAATTTAAAAGGCTTACATTTTGCAATGGAAGTCACCCAAATGTTGTATACTGCCCATCCGGTGACACGTTGACGCTCAGAGTGAAAACTCAAGCTGTAATAACGCAGCTTCGAGGCTGTTTCGTTCCTCATTACTACTTTATAAACATCACCAAATCCTCTTTCACAGTTCTTTTGAAATTCAATAAACAACTGAAAATACTGATTTCCGACGATAATAACGTTCGCAAAGTACGCAAAGACAAGATGAGACATAAATTCGTTAGCACGTGTGTAATCGTCACGAACATGCGACAATAATTTACGTTCGTAAATTTTAAAGTTGACATCAGAAAGAACATCTTATAAAGCGATAATTCAAGCACATTCTAATGAGTCATGCTCTTATTCAGTGGTGTGGGGTAAACCACGGATAGTGTGCACGTTTAACTGTTTGTTTTGTATCAGTATATGCCTAGAGGCGCCTAGCATGTTTTTGCGTGAACCTAACAGCGAATTACTGAGTCAGTTTCAGGAATTTCGCAATGGAAAAGTGCGTGCCTAATTGCCTATATTCGGAAACTTTTGGAAAATTATTAATTCGGAAAATACCGACCTCTTTCACCAAACTGCAGAATGAAATCATAAATAGCGTTTTGTAGAATGGATGTTGGGATGTCTGTTGGTGATAAGTTTTTTTTTACGTGGAAAATACATCCACCTACTCCATTCGTTAATATTATTTAGAACCAGGATTCCAGCACATAAAAAAGTCAATAACCCTCAAAAATTCCAACCCGCAATAATATTTTCACATTTTTCTTTTGAATTATGTAGTTAATGTGTGTCAATTTATGTCAACAAGTTTTGTTTACTACTGAAACTACCTAAATACCTGTTAAAATAAGATATAATGAAATAGGCGAAACGCACAATAAGTTTTCGTCGCCGACTAATGGGCGCTCACTTCTGCCACACAAGATGAACTAATAAATGCCCTCGTCAAATATTTCCACTACCACGCAATTTAATATACTAAAACCTTATGGATTTATTTCAGTTTTTGCTTATTATTTAAGTAATTAATCATTCTCTAAATCACATGTTAAAGAAAATATTCTTCCATTAAAAAATTGAACACCGGGAAGTCATTACAATTTCCAAAGAATTTCAATTCGTTAAAGCTACTCCACAAAGCTATAAATTCGACAAATTAATTTCACTCACTAACGAATTCAAAGACTAATCTATACAAAAGATAACAGATATTAACCTAATGGATTCCTGAGTAACTCCATCTGAACTCGTATTTAAAATCTACAGATATTTAAACACATCGCCCTCGCGCTCAGCTCGCCATAAATAAAATAAATACAAATATTCTCACGTAAACGAGTACCTCGAAAGCGTTCATTTACATTTGTGAATGTAATAAATGGGGCATCTTCTTCTAAATACAAAAGTAAACTGACGAAAATAGTCTATTTTTGAAATAGCGTCTGCCTATGAGTAGAAACTGTCTACTAAGAAATATATGGCGAATCCGCGTTCCTCACATATTTACGTAACGTAATAATAGGCAAGGCTATAAAATGTATATAATGGTCTTGTAAGATATGTGTGTGATAAATAGTTGTGTTTTGACTTGAGTGTATTAGTTATTGTCGAACGATCGGAGTCGAGCCGCCATCGTACCTAATCTATATAAATCTTCATATACATATTGTATAAGTATGGCAGAAGGGTTGGCACACCTGCATATTCATTCTTATACTTGCCCACAGATTTACGACCAGGTATTGGGCCAACAAATAAAATATTCCAAAAAGTGCCTCCAAAAAATATAATAAGAGCATCACAAAAAGCTCAGCAAGCCATGTCAACGTCAGCCGCGCACCATTGGTCGGGCGAACAAAGAAATATTACCGAGCGTTTATTTGTTCTCTCCACGCCATATTTGCTATTAAAACGTTTTGTTTTGTTAATATTTAGTCTCGGGAAGTTCTTATAATAAATAAAGTTTATTTAACTAAAGTGTTTGGGAAAGAAATCATTAAGTCTTCGTTAATAAAACAGCCCCACAGGGCCATGTCGAGTGAGCCTTACACAAATATCATGATACTAATTATACGTTAGTTTATTTAGATTATACTTATCTAGTTTATAACATATTTTAGTGCACCATAAACAAACATAGCAGCATTTTACAGCTCCTGACGGTCTCGGCTCACATTCGAGGCATTGTGCCTCTTATAATTTTTATTAGGGGCAATCCGTCCGTCTTGATTTACTTCTTCCCGAACTGACGGATCTTTCATTTAATTTACGGTTCTACCCCAGTCTTCCAAACGTAATAAAATGTTACAAAAACAAGCAAAAATTACGTCGTCCCAATGGGTGTTGTCGACTTTTTATTTATTAAGTAAACAAGAACTCAGACCTACATTAAATTATAATTATTAAACTTTTGTGGCTGATATCTTTATGAAAATTAATGACGTAATAAAGACTTTATTTGCAAAGTTCTAATTCGGTACCTAAGTATTGCTACTCAAATGAAAGAAGAATTATGACTGAATTTTGTAGGTGTGGTGAATTTTATACCTACACATTTTTTAGGTCGTGGAAATCTATGAAGTGCTTTAAAAATGTATGATTTATGTATCGTACAATCGTAACAAGAATTTATTGTTTGTATTTTCAGTAGGAATGGTCGCCGGAGCAACCCACTCCCACCGGCTCGTATCCGACAAGCATTTGGCAACGATTCAGAGATTGTTATTATAATAATGAGTCTTCTACTCATAACACTACCGATCGCCTCGGAAATGTCTTCGTATGCTCAATAAGCCATAACTCGCCAATACATTAAAGTCACACTAAATTGAATTTCAAATGAACTCTTTGATTCATAAGATGCTGTATCGGTGTTTCGAAATAACTTTAGCAATAAAGGGTATCTTAAATAAAGCAAAAGTTTATGAGCAACAAAGCAAAATATCTCAAAGGATTCCCATGAAGTTCGTTTGAATTAAATAAAAAACTGCATTAAGAAATTTTAATTATTCGTAGCTACATCATGAGCGAGCCAACACTAACATGTTCGGTGTGTGTCTCATTTGCAAGTAACAGGATGCGTATTATAGACCCACGAAGGCAATAAGATAAAAAGACGCTCAATAAGGCGCGATCAGAGGCAAAAATGAAATAAATTGCCGGTGAATAAGAGTGCTGTGTGCAATTGAGGCGAACACGCTTGCTCATTAGACGGGCTGGGCGACGCTACCGCCCGCCGCCGAGCCTGCGCCCGCGCAACCCGCGCCCGCCCGCTACACACCACCCCATCGCCCATAGTATCATCATAAACTCAATAATATAATCTGCATACAAATGCCATCCTTCTACTTTTCTTAAACGAAAACAAAAGTATTCAAAATTCTGAGAACGTTTAGCATATGAAGCTGGCCAAAAGTGGTGACAATGACTTCACTTACAGCCCTTTTGCCGAAATGCTGTAAAATCGCCTGACATTAGCATAACAAAGACGGTGATTTAGAATGACAGAGCGTTGGGTCCGCACACGACGTCACTTTCACTTATTTCAAGATTTAACGCAAAAAAATATTCCTACTATTATTAAAAAGTATTTAGCTGGTGTGTACATCGATATAGAAATTGTTTAAAACCGCAGGCTCCCGGGAACAATGTACCGACAGCACAACCGCTGGAGCGTGTCGGACGACACAAAAACTTATTTCACTCGGATATGGAATCGAAACGTCAAGAATAATGAAAGGCATGTCTCGGTTTGCATAATGCGGCAAATTAAATAAATTTTTGGTTCTGCTAAACGACGGAAAAACAAGTCGATGGAGTTGCTACTACTCACGTTCTGTAACATACTACACATATTTTTTGAGTGAAAATATCTTGTCGGCATTATATTTACACAGCAATCCTGTGCGTGCTTTTAGGAATACAAAAATACATTGAAAAATATACGACAAGGAATGTTAATTACAAGTTTGGATCTGTGTGTTAATACGAAATTGGTGTGAAGTTAAGCGCGACTCTACAGATGTCTGTATGAGCTGGTGAGCACGACGTGGTAACGAGGGTGGAAGGCGCACTGAGTCTGCGTCACACCTCTCCACGCACCATTTGCATCCATCCGGGCGCAGCGCGGTGCATCCCGCGAGGGGGCGCTCGTCTACAGGAATAGTATAATATCATATCAGATGTCTGAGCACGCGTGCCGCGACTACCGTGTCACTCACCAGTCACATACACCGACTGTCACCGACACTACACCCCGACTACAAACTAGACCACTTGTTTCACGTGTTATGTTTTTATAGTTGCGCTCGAAGGATTGAAGTTCAAGCTTCCTGTAAAAAACATAAAGTCAAGTCGTGTACCTGGCTCTACTTCAGATATTTAAATAGGTAGAACTGATATTGTGTAGGTATCTTTCCGCAGAATTTAAGATAATAAAAACGTCCTTCCAAAGTGTTAAGATTTTATTCACATTCTAAACAATAGCCAAAAAATGCTTATGACCATCGGTCGTGCCATAAATTCTGTAAACGTGTCATTTTTTTGGGTCTAATTTTGAATAAATTCAAGTTTTTTGTGCTCATGACTAATTGGTTGGCTGCTTTAGCAAGTATCGACGGGGTGCACGACACAATTGTTTCGTCGGGTATTGCAAATATAATAATAAAAGTTTATTACCCCGTTTCTGAAAGGGTTTGTCTCAAGCCGCTCTGAAAGGGTAGCTGTAAAACCTCAGTCCGTGTCATCATAAGTCAAAACGGGACGATTGTTAGGTTGCATATGGCCATAAATCAGTTTTAGAAAATATTCGGTGAATGGCAGTCGTCGTTACTCAATACAGGATCATTATACAAATATAGATTTTTGGCGTTTGTGCACGCTTCGCGGTGGGAGGTATCCACGCCTTGCAAAAATGTTAACTGTGTAAACGTTTCTGGGAAAAGAAAGCTGTTGTTGACTGGGAATATTTGTTTTGCCACCTGCTACGACCTTTCTGAGAAGAAATTGACATATCTATTAATAATTACGATTTCAAGAAAGGATAAACTATAGAAAACTGATAGAAATTTTAGTGTTTTATTTCAGTAAGCGCGGGTTCAGAAACGGCCGTAGGATTGGTGGGAGCCCCTTACTCATGAGTGGGACAGAATAGGCCAGGAACTGCTCAGAGCTTTGCCATTGCCACAAACTGAAACCCTAACAACCAACAAGTGTAAGGAGAACCATGCAACTTAACAGACAACGTAGCTGATGGTTGGAGAATCCGTGGTGGAAAAGGGGCAAAATTACTGGAGTACTTTGTGGTTACCATAACACTACAGGGTGTAAGGGACAGCCCTGCACAAACTGATGGGGTGAATTCAGTATATTATACCAAAATAACCGGTACAAGAAATTATTTTAGGAATTTTACGGGAATCCAATAAATTTGATTTGTTTTATTTCCTCATTCGCAATGTATCGTTACCGTGGCAAAACGCACGTAGCGAACGGCAAGCGCGACGATGAGTTCGAGGAACTCTGTAGCTAGGCAGTGGACGTGAACAGCTGATATCACGCGACGTTCCTTAATTATTTCAACATCCATTGTTGGATTTTTGATGTTAGCCGTATTATTTACATAAATGGAGTACTGCGTTCAGGGAATGTAATTTTACATTGAAATAAAGGAATAGTAACGAAAAAAGAATTAAAATTCTGGTCGAATATGATTCAAAATAAGGATCTGAATTCACTGTCACTTTGTGGAGGGCTGTCCCTTACACCCCGAATAGGTAGGTTATTTCGTCAGACAACGTAAGATACTATTTATTTATATTTGTCAAGTCCTAATAAGCGTAACTACACCAACCAGCCAATTAGCCACCTAACCGTAAATACACCCCAATAATTATCAATTCCAATTCAAAATCTCGAAATACACATCAAAGATGTCACAAACAGAGAGTCAGTGTCGTCATCAGAGCGTCAGCGTTGATGGAAGAGTGATGGAGCGGGTCACCAGCAGGGTCAGCGCCGTCATGCGTCATCGCTAACGACGACAAATGACGTGACGTGACGCGACTCAACAATATCGACATATCTTTACATGCGTGGTACCTATACATGTAGTTACGTAGATATTGTATGATAAGGTGAGGTTGTATGGGAATGCTTATGGAGAATCTTAAGTTGTTTTTGACAGTTATGTGATAATTATGGTTTAGGTAATGTTGACAAAGAGAGGAGAGAAAGTTTTAGAATGATTTCTATTAACTACAGTTTGGTCATTTTTTCGCCACAGATTTTAATAAAATTTAATCATTTTTTCTTCATTTAAATTCTCGCTATGGATGCTTGTATTAAATGTTGATTTTCCCTTATATGGACCATCGCACAGATGTAGAATGTGTACATTCTTCCCACGTCATAGCACCTCGAGCTGGCCTAGCGAATTACGGAATTTCGATAGAATAAGAGGCCAGCTTATACTGATCTTGTTAATATACTCATGTGCGATCCAATGTACCTAATTGATAAATGTATAGGGTTATTTCAGTCCTTTAAAAAAAAGTTGTTAGTACCTATTATAGTTCATGGGTCGTCAGCCTCATGGAGGCAGTTGTGCTAGCGCTGATGTTATGCATGAACTTGCGTTTGTTTTAGAGCGTGACGTTATATTGCTAAAGATTTAAGCCATATAACGAAATATCCTGCAATTAAATATTTTAACATAAACAGTTGCTTACTTGAAAAGATCATTTAAAGATCTTTAAGCCCAACTTCATTTAAAAACATGTAAAAATTTATTTTAACAAGTTTAATTTTTTTACTGATGACAGAGTGATACTCAAGAAAGAATCGAACTTATTTTTTACGAACCAGAAGGAAAGCGTCACTCGTCACCGCTATCCGTCACAGCGTTCGTTTCCTGCTGCATGCACATTAATAACGTTTTAAAACTCTGCTGATCCCGACTTTATTATCTATGCTCATCATTTAACGTTTTTACGAGAACATTAAATATTCAAAAAAATCTGGGCATGCAATCTATGATTTGTGATATGACGGCCCACTCGCGTCGCCAGACGTAAAAACGTGAAGACGTGGATATTTATTATTTGTAAAAAAAAAACATAAGTTGTATAATACGCATAGATAGGAATGAATGTTATACAAGTTTCCCACAGAGATTTAACATGGAGACCGCGCGCCGGCTGCACGCGTCACAAAAATAGCACACAGTGGTCGAAAAATAAAAATTTCCCCAAATAGACGGAAATATACAAAAATGTGAGGCAAAGAGCGAGGGGAGAGCGTGATGGTGTGCCGTAATGTGCGCCCCTAATTAAAACGTTAAAAACCGACCGCTTCTGAAAAACGTCAATTTTGAAGAGAAATGTGCCGTCCAAAAGATCCCCTTTCATACTTTTGTTCCATTTATTTTTATCATTTGAGCTTTTAAAAGAAACAAATTGCAAAGAATATATGTAGCATCACAAAGTTGGGCGGGTATTTTTAACTTAGGTCACAAAGAGTCGCTCTGGGATGTGCTTAGGTTAGGTTGTTATTCGAAGTTGATTGCAGTATTTTTAGGGATCTTAGTTCTTGTATATTTACTGGTTAGTTCACACCGCCAGATAAAAGTATGATTGGTGATTGATGTCTTCTTCAAACTAGATCTTAAGAGAGTATTTAGATTTCGAACTTGTTGTACCTGCCTCTTACAGATGTTAAGTGGATCTTTACTGAACCTCCAAAGATTTTGTAGTAATGGAGGTAAATCTGATGTACCTAGTCTTAGAGTAACGGATCATAAGCGATAGGAATACTAACTAGGTATCTGATAAAAATGGTTCCATTTTGTTCGACACTATTACCAACCAATATAAATAATGGAATTTCATTCTGTCCGCGTACTCTGCAGCAAACAATAAATTTATCCATCTATTTGTACAAATCGTTAAATTGGGGTTTTAGTTAGAGTTTGAAACACGGACATGGAACGAATGGATAAATCTAGCCGTTAAATCGATATGCAGATCTGCATCGACATTCATTACCTAATTAAAATCGCAAGCCCCTTCCGCTTGCTACATTTCTCCAACGCGCTGCCAATAAATTTCATCCGCCAGTCGCCCCATAACGATAACCAGTTCCTCGGGAACTATCGTTCAATCTGGCGTCGATGCCGTATGTTGATCCGGTCGTGTACCCGCCGCTCTTCGCAGACGGCGCTGTCGATACCTATGTATTATTTAGTGGCAGCACTAGGGCTCCGCACGCACCAGTGTGCGCCCCACACCGCCACGCACACAGCCGCCGCCGCGAATGTCTCGGGCCACGTCAGCCCACAGATAACGAGCTCACATATTCATAAAGAATAAAGAATTATCCAACAGCCTCTTCACTCTCCTCGCCCGCCGCCTCCCTTTTTGATCGTAATGCTCTCATTCACACTCTCTGGCCGATCTCGATCTATCCGTTCCCCTCTAAGGACTCGATAAGAACGGTCTTACGGCGACTCGGCGGAATTGGATTATGGACTTTAATTTATTCTGAAGAAGAAATATTTCATTTATCGCCGGCACACGCTCATGAAACCCTTTAACTCCTGGCGAGGCGCGGTCGAGTCGTTTCAAAACGATCATTCTAGTCTGAGACGTAACGACCGGTTTTAATTCTTACATCCATGATACGAGAGACCATTTCATCGTCGAGTCGCATCGGACAAAAGATCATTGTAGAATTAACAGGTTTGGGAGTCCAACCCTCGGAGTCAGCATCTTTATGGGCGACATATTTGATTCGAAAACTTGTTATGCTTCGTCCTAAATAAATTATAACGAGAAATTGTAATCATTAAATGGATATATTTAATGTGTGTAGATGTCGGCGCGGCTCGCGGCTCGGGCGCGACGCGGTGCGCTGGCGGAGCGGCCGCGCGGCCGGTGCGTCGCGTATCGGCCTACACGAATGCGCGCTCGCCGCAGATAGCTCGCACAAATCTTCGCGACCTTTGTTGCTGCTGCTTTTATGTGTCTCACTCACTTAACACGATATTGGAATGATTTATTGACCACGCGATTTTAATGTTTATGCAGATTTCTGTTGTTTTCAACTTCCCATCGTTTTTAACTCACGTTTTCTATGGCTATGCTTCATACAGGTTCAGATTTCGAAATCAGGTTGGCCTGGATTGGGATCGATATCCAAAGACAACAAAAAAAATAAAAAAAGGAAACACATTATCAAAACCCGTCACATCTTTTAAGTTTCGCTAGCTAACTTATTTTAACCCCGTACATAACTACAGGATACACAGTAACGCCTGTAACTTCATGAGTATTTCACGAAATGTTCTAGTAGCTAACAGGAAAACAGTGCCAAAACCACAAGATAAGCCCCACAGATCATATAAACGCTAAAGAACCTTATTTCCCACCTAATATAAAGCGTTACCTTTCTAACTTTCCAAAAAAAATGAACGTGTTTTTTGTTAAACTCACCTAATTCTCATAAGCATTCGTCGTCCCACGCAACCGAATGTTTACTCAGCTCCCAATATTAATTTAAGACATTAAGACAATTTATATGAATATGGAAGCAAGCAACTATTTCATTAATTAAAATGGAAATTGTTTATTGGCGTGGGCGGCAGATCCAGTTTAAACGAACGCAGTATTAAATACGATCGATTGTAGAATAATTGTTTATCTGTTTCAGAAACGTGCTTGGCTTTTAAATCAAATTAATTTATACTGTTATAAATCCGGACATAGTTTGCTAAGATACTTAAGAATTAAGATATCTATTTTTGATTAATAATTTCTAGCAAATTGATAGTTACTGAAGTCGAAAGGGATTAGTCGATAATTTTCTTAAACTGTCTTGAGGGCCATGTTTTGATAGGGCTTCTAAATAATTGTTATGACCTGAAACTTGTACCTACTTCCCTACAGGTAAGTATGAACCTCCTACACATTTTTGCCCGGTTAAATAACTAGAGCCATAAGACCTAATTAGTTATTTCTTGGTAAGGTCTTAAAAGTTATGAAAAAGATAATTTTGATAAGTAAAACGAATCTGGTAATGTAGTATGTTCCTGGCTTCTGGTCCTCTCATATTTCATGAGACGGCCACCAGACTAGCTTCAGGACCGAGAGAGATTGTGAATACTTGGCCTTGGGCAATGTTACTTAGGCACCTTAACCAAACATCACGCCACTTTCCCCACAAAGGGTTGATGAGAAGTATTTAGTACACCCACATTTCGCAATCCGGGCTTTTGCACCGGACAAAAAACTGGACTCCGGTTTGTTTGTCATTGTTTCTCAGAAATTCGTCGTGGGAAAACCCAATAACATTTCACTCGACTTAGAAATCGAATCTGGGAGCCCGGCAGTCAGCAGCCGTTAGACCCACATTGTATCCATCTATCATACTCGGACCTATAGGACGGTGAACATTTACGCATAACGCCTATTCTAAAAAATCAAGGCCGTGAAGGGGAATATCACCACCCAAGATTGCCAAACGGGTTGGTTATAATTGCACTTTGCTTTATTAGAACGAAGAATTAAAAAAAATATATATAAGGTATAACGTTAAATATAGTTTTTCTTAAATCTATGTCAAATTCATCCATGATTTGTGCCTGAACTAGGTAATCCTGTTTTTCAGGCGATTGAAGGTATCATTAATTGATTAAATAATCGCATACCATATCAATGTTATATAAAAAGGTGTATAAAAGTATAGTATCTAACTAATTAAAATTACAATAATACGAACAATATTTACTTTAGCACAAGTAGCAATACCTCTGTATCTTCATAGGACATAGTTTGAAGAACTTTGATAATGATCTTTCCTTCTAGCCGTTGGACCTACATTATGTTGCTGGAAGAGAACGGATGGTTTGTTTATTGCATAATAACAAAAACCGGAAGCATAGATCATTACCACAAATAAAACAACACATTCCTCCCCACACCTCCTCCATTGACAGTCCTCACTGAATCAGGAAAGAGGCTACCTTTCCTATATAAAAAGTATTACCCAATCTAAATTTTTCCGTAAAAATCATTACATTACTTTTTATTCCCAATATCTATGCTTATAATCAGGTAATTTAATTAAACAAACGGGCACATTATCCCCATACAAGCCATACAACACAAGTATACGCTGTTACTCACGAATCATTAATAAAATGTAAAATCAACGATGTGTTGGATACACAAAAAGCAAGGCGAGATGCGTTGAAATAAAATTTTATATAGTGATCGTTAACACTGTCCCCGTCCAATATTAAATGGACATCGGCGCAGGAGTAAAAATTAAAGACAAACATAAATATCGGAGAAAAAAATCTTTGATTCAAACTTGTAGTCGTCGAACAATTTGACGATCGGAAAGAAATCTGATATTTTCCATCGGCCCATACTGTTTCATTGTTACGTTACCAAGTGTTTATTTATCTTATAAAAGACTTTATGAATGGATAGCTGGACAAGCGTTGTTTACGCTAAGGGCCTTTACTCTATTTTATGTACATGTTTATGTACAGGTGTTAAGTTATAGTGCGTGCTGCGGGGAATAGCAGATAGCTGTTTGTTGGGGACATGTCTATTTAGATCCCTTTTTGGCAGGTTCGTTCTGAATTACGAGACACGTGTTTCTGAAATAAATACCATTGCTAGGTAAAATTACGACTGCACATTTTGATGAAAATGTTTTTTTTTTTGCAACAACACAACTGCGTGTGGAAAGTAATCAACGTCTAATTAGTGCACTAACTTTAGCTTGTACAGATAGCTATAAACTGTCCACATGGGACTATCGTTACGTTAATTTATGTACAAAAGAGAATTTTAATAAAAGTCATAGTAAAAATCAAGGTGCTACAAAGAAGGTTGCACCAAAACTGGATTGTAAGTGGAGACGAATAAATTAGGAGTTAAGTTATGAGCGGTCGGATCTAACAACATGAATGAACCGCGGCCCGCGCCCGCGCCCGCTCCCCTCGCTCGCCCGGCACCGCGCGACCGCGTGTGGCCTTCTACCATTGCCACTACAGGTGTGGACTTAGGTGTTACAGAACATAAGGAAAAGATACACTTGAATGGACTCGACTAAGCTAATGTTGAGCACGTGTTTTTTCTGGAAAATTCTATTGATTGTCAAATCTCAAGCACGTATGAGGGAAAAGCGTCAATAAACAACTTAGGAACTTTAAGCAATATGGAAACTGTTGGATGCTTGAAATGTTATGATACCCGACCTATGATCGAAGTTTTCGGCTACACAATTTCTATAAATTGATTAAATGTCCTTTAGAAGGATGAAGAATTATTTTATGAAAGCAATAGTTCAATAGAACAATCCAACAAACCCTTGCAACAAATTAGCAGCAAACCACAAATCCATAATGAATCGAAAATCTCCCAAGTCTGACCCTGGCGAGAGGTGAGATGACGCCCTATCAGCATCTGTAATCTGAACCGAAATTATTACGATTCAAAACTTGGTCAGGACCTTGCGTCGACGACACCGGCCCGAATAAACTAACTGTGGACACCATTAAAGGGAAAACTGAACATTTATAACTCAGACCCTGAATATTTTATTTGTTCACTCATAATAAAAAAGATGTCAATTAAGCTCTAGCAGTAGAAAATTAATGGGCGATGTGTTTTAAAATAATTAATAAGTAACATCTTTTATATTAGAAAAAGTATACTTGAAGAAAAGTCCAGCAATAATTACTATTGAGATAGCTCCGCGTCGTCACAACCTACGCGATACATAAGTTGTAATGAGGTTTACATCACCCAATCTAAATATATAGCCGCAAATCCGATAGCATTTCTAACTAGTGTTAAACTCTTTATTTTTCCATTCTTTGCGTAATAAAGTTTAAAAGATCGCATTAATTAATCTTGATTAAAACACGATAGCACTTTCACAGCTTTATCTCTGGATCATAAAATTTTAAAATACATTTTATTCTATTTGTATAAAGTTGCATGTGACATGGACAAACGAGTTCTCAGATTCTGAGTGGATATTGCCTTATTCTGAGACAAAACGCTGGCCATATATTAAGCGTGTGTGTAAAAATTCCGCTCCTCGTTATGTGTCGCAATTTAATTGAGATCTTATATTAATTAGGGTGGCGAAGTGATGCACGAAGTCGAATGTGCCCGCCGCACGCAGCCTGTGCACGCAACTAACTGCCTCACCTACATAAATATCGATTTTTTCGTCATTTTTAGCATTCTGCAATACAGATGCAAGGAACCATTTTATTGCACTTGCTGCGGCTTGTTAGCACGAGTTTCATCGTACGTACCTATAATGGCCTAATTATATCAATTAATCTATGTATACCTTTATAAAAAAGGCTCACTTGAAGATAAGAGCTGACTGAAAAATAAATGTAGCAAAACTATTAACGGTCGCAGTTTGAAATGGTTCTATCTGTGAGAAAATATATCTCAGTAGGCACGAGGCAGGATGCACAAGGTGCATCATGCTTTGACATGAAGGATGCACTTATCAGCAATTCGTCAAAAATAGACACATAGATAAGTAGCCCACCTAGGTACCTAGTTCCTAATAGCTTTTTCACAATATGCAAAGTATCTGCACATGCAAAACAAAAAACATCCATTCAAACCGATTTGTCTTATTCCAAGTTAGAACGCTCAAACTCTGTTTTACTAGGCACAGAACGTATAAAACTTTTAATCACACAACCATGAAAATAAATATTGATTTGAGGTCCACATCTCTCATGCTGTAACGACATCTCGGGCCATAGCCCGCCACTCGCAACTCGCAAATCCACCGGTTTCGCGTGATTTACTGACAAATAAACAAACACGGCCAGTTTCGCATTTATAATTGTATTATAGGGATGAGGAGTGATCGCGCAGCGTGTTCGCGTGTCTGATGACGTGATACCGCCGTCACGCGTGTTTACACCGCCCTTATAACAAGTTGTAAGGAGCCAAACTAACAAGCCAGCGCTATATCTTGCCCTATACCATTAGCGATCGAAGCATGCGAGAACGTTCATGTAGCACACGCTTATTATAACGTTAGCACACACTAAGAATAGTTGCCACTCTTCAACTTAAAACTAGGAAGATTTTAGTGTTTATTGAACCAATCTGCCACAACCGCCCTTGAAGAGAGACAACGAAGCACAAAGGGAAGAATGAGATCCATGATCAGCATGATGGTTACATGATTCAAAATCAAAGAAACTTCTGTAATAAAATCTTTATCGGTAAGTATACAGGGTGTAAACGGACCCTTCACGAAGCCGTCAACCAAACACAAACACACATCAAACTAAGTAACTTTACGCAAAAATAATTGTTGGGAACGACGTTTTTTTTTGGGGTGAAAAATCACGTTTTACGGTAGGACTCAATGTAACGCACTCAAAACATTGCGCTGATGGATGGATTGAATATTACGGGGGTCATGGAGGTGTTTAAAGTAAAAATCTTACATTACATACATGTATTTAAAAAATACTTGTGAAAAAGTTAGAACTTTGACCCCCAATATCTCCGTAACTAGAAGGTGCCCAGATATGGTCTAAAACAAAAAAAAATGATCACAATGACGCGAATTACAAGTGCTTTCGACTTCGTTAAGGGTTTTGTTACACCCTTTAGGTTAGTTAGGTACATTGTAGGTTAACAATTTTTCATACCTATCTCTGTAACATCTAGGGAGAGGAAGGCCAAAGAAAAGATGGATGGATTGTGAGAGGAATGATATGAAAGAGAAAGGAGAAAATCATGCCGTGACGTCTGACAGGGGAGAATGGAAGAAGAAAACGTGTTGCACCGACCCCAAACAGAATGGGACAAGGACAGGAAGATGATGTTGATCTATGCAACATCTTAGCCCTTGTATAAGGCGCTAAAACCAAACCTCAAATTCATCATCTGCCTAGCCTTTTCCCAACTATATTGGGGTCGGCTTCCAGTCTTAACCGGATGCAGCTGAATACCAGTATTTTACATGGAGCGACTGCCTGTAAGACCTCCACAACCCAGTACTGGATAATACGACACCCCTTGGTAAGACTGGTTGTCAGACTTTTTTTGGGGCACTGACTACCTAACGACTGTCAAAGATCTACAAATGACACCCGGGACCAACGAGCAACGGCTTAACGTGCTTTCCGAGGCACGGAGGTAACTCGGTATGTAATGGGCGGTCACCCATCCACAGACCAACCTAGGCAAGCACGGCTTAACCTAAAGATCGATCCGAGCGGCTGTTATTATTTAGCCACGAGGTCCTCAAAACCAAACCTCAAATTACAAGAGCTTAATCCAAGTTTAAAAAAATAAAATGTCTCCTTGATCTTCGAAGCTTGTTCTTACATAACTATTGATTAATCCGACTTCAAAAGATTAAACGTCTATTGTACATTTGTATAATTAATTAAACCGTTCCAAATATAGAAGGTTGTATTGTGAGCTTTGTTTGAGGCTCACATGAAAGGTTTACAAAAAATATGTCACCATTGTCAACTACGCACTAATGCTTCATAATTGTCGAGATATTTCCTTTTCATTGAAGCCAAGCCCTCTTTACCAATAATTTCTCTTGTCATATTACGTACAAGTACCTGCTTACAAACAAACGCTTTACACACAGCACGACTATTGTGTTTATGTTCTACAGGGATCAACTTTTTATTGTAAATTATGTACTTTCTAAATTTCGGATCGGCACGTCCCTAGAGTCGGATAATAAATTATAACGAGTGAAAAATTACGTAAATGTGTAAGAATGTCTTTTCAAAAACGCAAATCGAATCCAACGTACAGATATCGAACCATATGAAACTCGATACCTGATTTAATCTCAAAATAAAACTCGTGTAAATTAAGTGGGAAAATAATTTCGTGTAGTGTGCACCGACTCATTTGGTGACATAAAACATGGAAAGGAACCACAAACAAAAGGCGGAATAATGTCCCTTAAATAATATAATATTACGTGTCACGAAACCAAAGCTTTATGAAATCGGATATTTTTGTCATATCTTGTTTTATTGCGTCTCAATAGAGAATTACTGCCATCGGGACTCACTGGAGCTATTCAATTTGGTAAATGCACGAGGGTGGAAACGTCTTAGCTCGAAGGATAAACAAAAAAATGAAAATCCATAATTTTATTGGCTTTATTATCAATTTAATTATGCCGTTAACTTTTATGTTTGCCACGTTAATGCTAATGATATCTAATATGTAAGAAAATTACCATCGCGACTTAAAAGCGGTGAGTTTTTGCTTAATAAAACGTCAAACAGGTATCTATTTAACGTTATTAGGTACCCGCTTTCAACATGCAACAAAGCCTATGACAATAATTCCCGGCATTCGCTCGAAGCACGGACATATTAATCCAATCGTGTAATACAAAATCACTGTGCGTAACAATTTCAAATTTTGCACAAATCTAGTCGTATTTAAAGTATTGTGTTACTTGATGTATTAAATAGCCGGTTGACAATGTCGTGCGGATATTATCCCACAAAAAATGTCCTCAAATGTCCCGAGGATTTTCCGCTTCACGCAGTCGTGCACTCTCCGCGGCCCGCAGTCGGCAGTTGACAAAATATTGCATTGTTCCTATTATCTACGCAGTATTTATTTAAAAACGTTATTTAAATGGATGATTTTAAGCTCATACAGTTGATGGAGCTATTGTGTCCCTCTTAATATAGTTACACTTTGTTGCGACAGCACACCGAATGTCTTTTAACGACGCGGTACATACCTAACGCAGTAACACCGAACGTGTATCCAAGTTATTAGCTAAGTAATATATATTATTGGGGGTTTGTACCTAAAGGTCCTTAATGGCGTGTAGCTAAATAATAGTGGACGATATGTAGAGCCTCGTGAAGCCAATTTATTACCTTTATTACTTCGTTCACTTTGTTATAGGCGCTCAGCTATCAGGGTATCACCCATATCGCTGACCATAAATTCAAATTCACTCAGTGACTTCCAATAAAGGTAATGAAGGCAATCATCGGCGACCAAACCAATAAAATAATAGAAATAAATTTGATATGACCGACATATGGTGGCTCTAATGCGCGACGAACCCTGTTATTGGTGTCAAACATGCGACAAATAGCTCAGACTCTGAATTCCATTTCATTCCGACCGTTGATTATACAGTATTGGTCCGTTGGACGACAATGAAAACAATCTACAACGAGCAATATGTTCACACCCCTTTCTGTTTTTGATTCAGTACGATGACCAAAAAGTAAATTCCAGTTTATTATTATTCCATTACCCGTCACCCCATTTTAAAAAATATGTCAGCAGATGACGAGCGAGGAAGATGGGGGATCCGAGTAATCTGCAAGCGCGGCGGGGCGAGCGGGGAGCGGCGGGAATACTCAATGTGTTTATATAAAATAATTTTCATGTTCGACAAGTCGCAACACAATGCCGTGTATTTTTTGCTCTGCCGATAAATTGGCAGGATTATCATTTAATGGAGGGCTCATGTTTGCTTGTCCCGATTGCCTATGACTGACATGATTTTATTAACACCATATCGATGTTTCACTGTGGGCTGGAAAATTTCACAGCGACAGGAGCGTGGCGTAAATAATTTACACGGTTTCATTTCAAAAGGTAATGCCAATTTAAGTTGCGAATAGGCGAGTTCAGATATTAGTTCAATTTAGGAGTTAGATAGACAGACCGATAAATTATTCACTATATATGGAGGCTTTCTATCGCTGACACATGAGTAAAATTTAAATGACAATCAAATATTTATATTTGTTTGAAACTTGTTTCTGCGTACTAATGCGGAGAGCCTTTGTTATATAGAATTGCGTGAGTCAGGGTCTCATTCAATAATTAAGTAAAGCATCTGATTAACAACGAAACTCTGAGTTTCGAGACAGAAGCAGAATATCTTGATTGTTAAGACATGAACAAAACACATTTAAATGCCTTATAATTTTGTATGTTACTTCACGTCTTATTATTTTGCAATGTATTCAATAAAATCAAGTAAAAAATAACATAACAAGTAGTAAAAATAACATAACAGTTATCCTATCCCATCATCGGATAAAATTGGTAAAGAAATGTTGTCAAAACCGATGAAAGCGTTCGCATTGTCGTGTGACCCAATTTTAACGTATTTATGGTAACGGGACTTAATCTCTTTTATATTATCGCAAATAATCGCGTACAAATCCCTTATTAGCAAGGCAGAAATATTTTTTCTTGTGACATAAAAATGTGTTTTTATTGTGCGATACGCGGCATGCATCCGAACTATGAGATGTTATCTAGTCGGAGAGGTCCCGGGATTCGCCCCGCGTGTTTACACTAAATATTGTACGACACAATGAAATTACATGACATCTGTACTACAAATAACGGGAATATCTTTATTCATACCGCGGCGGGCAAACAAGGTCCCCTCGCGTTTACATTGTCACCGCTACGAACGTCTGCTTACTGTCGCGTCCTTGATACTCTAATAAACTATATTCACACTGTCAAACGGGATTGCAAATCTCATCTTTTTAATAGTCGTTCCTTTAAATCAAAATAATTATCTGCGTTTTTTATTTATTTTTGGCACGGATTTTATAATAATAATAATAATTAATAATAATTATTTATTTATTTTCTCGCCACAATACACATTGAGTACATATTTTTAGGGAACAGTTGAATACAGTAAGTATATTGCGGGAGACTGGTGCCTAAACTAGGCTTGGGGCCTGTATTTCAGGACACCAGGTCTCCACCCTTAGGGTTACATAATATTCGAAATCAGACAGTGGTCGCGAGTAAGTTAACAATAATTATTAAAATGAATCTAAATCTATATAGTGTTAGTATGGTTAGTATTGTGTGGAGATGAAGGAAAGTGTAGAGTGTGGTTTTGTGTAGTGAGTGAGGATGTAAAAGTTTCTGTTGCCTAGACATATAAATAAATAATTTTGATGTGAAAAGTGAATTTAATAACTAATTTATTTAAATCGTGATTTATACCGAGACAGCTAGAATTTTTTCAGTTTCAAGGTAGTTTAAGTCCTGGATCCAGCTAGTTAATTTCATTTTACATTTAATCTTGTTAAGGTCATAAATAGGAAGAATCCTGTTAATTTTATTATAAAGATAATGACCGAGGTGGCAGAAGAATCGCTGAGAGAACTTGGTCGAAAGCCGGTTGTGATAACTGTCCACGGGGTCGAATCTGCGTTTTCCACGTGAAAGAGAGGGGGAATATGTTAAGAGGCTATGCTGTTTCATAATTGTTTGTTGTATGAACAGTTGGCGCACTGTCAGGACATTCGCTTCTTTATATAGGAGGTTGGTAGGGTATCCAAAAGGGAGACACAGTGAGACCTTCAGGATGGCTCTCTGCGCTCTTTCCAATTCAAGAATAGTGTATTTTGGGGCACCACCCCAGGAGGTGATGCAGTAAGTCAACAAAGATTGAACGAGGGCAAAATACACTGATCTCTTCACCTTATCCTCAGCCACCCGTCTAAGGGTCTTGAAGACATATATCAACTTCCGTAGCCTGCCACTCAATACAGTAATGTGCTTGTGAAAATTTAGTGCACTGTCTATGATAATGCCCAGATATTTCACACTATCGGCTTTACCGATTTGAGTGCAAGTACAGGTGGCGCCGCATGGCATCGAACAAGTGTGAGCTACGATAGAATGCGGGGTTGTTGCCAAGGTAGGCCTGTTATGTTTTATGGAGAAAGTGACATAGTTCGTTTTTGCAGCATTTAGAGTGAGGATGTTATTTCGTAACCACTCCGATACCATATTGAAGCCCGACTGAGCAAATCCGTAGACATCACTCCACGTGGTCGCGCTGAATAACAGGGCTGTATCGTCTGCGAAAGTTATTATTTTACCCTCTGGAAGAGTGAGCGTACCCAGGTCGTTTATATATATAAGAAAGAGTGTAGGACCCAGTACGCTGCCTTGAGGCACGCCGTAGGTAACTTGGCACTCGTCACTGACGTATTCTTTCAATTTCACGCTCTGAGTACGCCCACTCAGATAGTCCTCAAACAGTTTCAATTGGACTCCCCTAATTCCAAGGCATTCCATCTTCCGAATCAGCATGGGAACAGAAACCGTGTCAAATGCCTTCGCTAGGTCTAGAAAAATCCCCAAGACTTTACGGCCCTTGTCCATGTTAGTGACGATAAAGTTAGTGAGATCATGAACAGCATCGGACGTCGATTTACCGGCTCTAAAACCATATTGAGAGGAAGATAGAAGGTTATTGCTCTCCAAGTAATCAACTAGTCTGCCGTTCATGATCCGTTTATGACATTCAAGTCTTCTGTTTCTATGAATATTTATTTATTTCAACAGCATTTTTATTGATAATTATAGATCGGTTGATACAGATACATATTTTATTTTTCCGTCAACCGCACAGTTTTCACAAACAAACTACATGCTCCCGTGCTGTTTGAACGAGCTACGAAAACACTGATATTGCTCGCAAGGAGGCAGAGGAAGCGATTTACAATAAATAACTTTAATATTAGAGTTACTCCCCCATATTGATACCGATAGTAAGACGAACCCCACGCGCCTCCGGCAATGGCAGACGTCGCAAACATTTTTGGATTTCCTATCAAACAAGTTTTGCAAAAAAACGTTAAAGTTGGTATTCGATAAATACGTAAATACTCTACATTTTCAGTTGCCAAATCATTGTTTTAACAGTTACACTACAAATCAGCAACAGAAAAATCAATAGAAGAAATAAAACCAAAACAAATTGTTCTAATAGTGCACTTCGAGATGTTAAATAGCAAACAAAAAAGCGTTCAGAAAGCAATCACGGAAGTAAAGCTACAGGTAATAAAAACTCTCAGTGTCGGAGTAGACCAACGGTTCGTGAGCCCTGATTTAACGTAAAAACGGTAAAATAGTCGTAACGTAGCAAAGGAGCCGCTATTAGTTTTCTTTACAACTTTTATTGACAATAGGCACTAATATCTATTTGCAGTTATTCATACATGACATGAAATGTTGCGATTTCCTGATTTGAATTCGCTATATGGACGTCGAGTCGCAGATATTTATTTCCGTCGCGTCGTAATAAAGTTCGTAATATGGATGTTGTTTAGCATAATTTGTATAATCTTAATAATAATTTATTAGGGAAGAATTAAATATTTATTTAATTACATGAGACTTCAATGGTGAAATATACCTCTGAGGAGACAGGTGTAATGCCATGTTATGTTTAAGTAAGATCTGAAGTTTCATAGAATGTGAAAATGCTGGCCAGTATTTTCATACTTTTCTCGTTAGTTTTAATTCTTATAGGACGGTAAAAACTCTCTGTTTATGCACGGCCCCTTTTTTTTTTTTTACCGATGGGAAATCATCAAATGACTTCTCCCGCTCTGGGTGGAGTGGGAGGGAGTGTCAGACTCTTACTGACTAAAACCATCCATGTTCCTTCATTGCCCTTTGTGTTCCAGGGCCACGGTATCTCTTTCGAACAGTCCCGCAGCCCCGGCAGGCATCGGCCCTTGCGGGCCCCTTCCTGGTTGCTGACATCTCTTTGAGGCGCGCGTGGAACACGAACGCGCCGTGCACGGCCCTCATTTTACACCAACACCTTGATAAATGAGACGTGAGATTATGAGATGATTATTTCATCAGTCAATAATAACGTCAAACTGGGATCGAACAAAAGCACATTCCCATTTCATAAAAAACCCAAAACCCATGGATCCCATGATGACACAAACCCCATAAAGGTTAACTCCATGTAACTTTTTATTGTGCCTAATGTATCCTTTACGACAGGAAATACTAAATACTTATCTAGAATATTATTACCTCTAATATATTAGCGATATACCAATAAGATACCAGGTGAATCGATGTTCAACAAAATTGAATTATCGAATGAAATCACAAAGAATTATGAGTATAATATAAAAACCGCCTTCAACGGAATGTCGGTATTGAGCACAATTAAGATATAAATCATCGAGAGAGCGTCATTGTATGTCGAGGACGTTATGACTGCACGGGTTCGATTCCGGGTCGAATCACTCATTGCCCAGCGGCCATTAGAAATGGTCACCAATTTATCATTAAAGCAATTTTTGCAATAATTGTTTGCTTTTGTTCGATGCGACTCTGGCACAGAATATGCTCTACTTTGGTATGACAATTTCATGTCAATTTGTGTGTGTATTTGAGTAATTTGTAATTCGGGTTGTAGATTTTAATTTATGACATTATGATACGAGTTTGTTTGCGAAACCGCGTTGCTAATATTGATTAACTTCTGAATTTAAATGCGAATGTAGTCGTAAGCTGTATGCAATTTAACATAACTGAGTACCTACAAGTGTTGTAAATGTCAGACGTACAGATAGCATTCCAAATGACAATAGCATGCTGTTCATATTAACGCAAATCAATAATATAAATAATGTTCGATGCATTAAGGTGGAATTACCAAGATATAATTATAGATACGAATCGAAGTGGCTGCATTTATTCGTACTAATTTGACAGTAGTCAACACACATTAAAACAATGTCTATTTATAAGCCTCACTCGAAGTAAAGGTCAGGCAACACGAAATAAAAGAAAACTAGAACAAAACTGAAAAACGCAAAGTAGAGCCTCTTTCCGATCGTGCACGCACCGGTCATCGGTCCACCCACGCTCACAAAAGACGCGTGGGTGCAAAGATTATTCTCATTCAATTGAACCGCATTGTGCGCCGGCGCATGCCACTTCCAGCCACCTCTTAATTACCGCGCAGCTGCTGACCCGCGTCCATCTGGATCATCACCACCTACACCACTGACAGGCTACAGGCTGATCGGTTATTGACCATTTGAAAAAATTATTACCAAATTTTGGAGATATTTTTTTTAAACTTAAATAGTACATACTTCTTTCAATGGCAAAAATAAAGACAGCGCTCATTAAAATATTTGAAAAAAAATAAAATCGTTATTTCATCCCTTTTCACGAAAACGTATTAAAAACTTTCAAAGGAAGTGTTATTTGAAAAGTCGATAACCCCATCCATGAGTTAACCCAAGCATACCAACATGGGAATACAAATCAAATGCATGATGCAAGGATCATTATACCTGTATGTTATGCCACAAAACATTTATATGGTTCAGTGGGCAATGTAAGTTTAGCCATACCATATAACTAGTGCACTTGTTAGCAGCTCGTCTATCCAATAGCAATAAGTTATGGTACGTTAATTATCTTCTTACAAAATAAAATCCTCTTTTAAAACTTTTCCATTACATCAAAATTTGATAATGAAAAGACTTACCTCGAAATCCCAAACACTATATATAATGCATGTAAAGAAACAAATCCACGAATTAGCATTGTTAATTTTGAAAACAATGTAAATCAGACAATAAAACATTTAAGACCATACTTCATATAATCTACTAGCTTATGCCCGCGGCTTCGCCCGCGTGGAGTTCTTGAATTGCCCACGGGATCGTACTTCTGGGATAATAAGTAATCTATGTATGTTTAGTACATACATAGATTTACATCTACTTGCTTATAACTTGCAAATATTAGTTCATTCATAGAAATATCAATTAATTTACATATGTGAAATATTTATACCTTGGTTTGAGATTGGACACCGGTGACAATGAAATTATTAATTAGGAATCTATTTATAGGCATAATACTTTTACATATTATTTAATATCAATGTCGCGTATCAAGCCAACGCGAAAATCGGTGGCATAAACCATATTTACAGACACGTCTACCTCAGAAAAATCCTACCTACTTACTATTAGGGAAATACTCCCGCGCCCCGTCCCTATTTGACTCTGTTGGGGGATGATTTTGATTTTGGAAAAAACTGTGATACACGTATCTCATAATTTTAATTTGAAAAGTCTGTATACAAATTTTCAAGTCAATCGACTCGGAGAATAAAAAGTTTCACGGAATATTCAACACCCCATTTCACCCTCTTAGGGGTGGAATTAAAAAAAACTGTTTCTTAGTGGATACTTACTCTTCACAAAGAATGCACCCTCCAAATTTCATGTCTCTAGAACCAGACGATTGGGCTGTGCGTTGATATATCAGTCAGCCAGTCAAGATATTGAATTTTTAAATTGGGGGATGATTTTGGAAAAACTGTTATACACGTATCTCATAATTTTATTTGAAGAGTATGTACAGAAATTGTCAAGTCGATCGACTGAGAGAATATAAAGTTTCATAGAAAATTCAACACCCCATTTCACCCTCTTAGGGGTGGAATTTCGAAAAACCCTTTCTTAGTGGATACCTAATCTTTACAAAGAATACACCCTCCAAATTTCATGTCTCTAGGACCTTTGGTTTGGGCAGTGCGTTGATATATCAGTCAGCCAGACAGGACATTGAATTTTAAATTGGGGGATGATTTTGGAAAAAAACTGTGATACACGTATCTCATAATTTTAACTGAAAAGTATGTTTACAAATTTACAAGTCAATCGACTCGGAGAATAAAAAGTTTCACAGAATATTCAACACCCCATTTCACCCTCTTAAGGGTGAAATTTTGAAAAACCCTTTCTGAATGAATATTTACTCGTTACAAAGAATACACGCTCCAAATTTCATGTCTCTAGGACCTGTAGTTTGGGCTGTGCGTTGATATATCAGTCAGCCAGTCAGGACATTGAATTTTAAATTGGGGGATGATTTTGGAAAAACTGTGATACACGTATCTCATAATTTTATCTGAAGAGTATGTACACAAATTGTCAAGTCAATTGACTGCGAGAATAAAAAGTTTCATAGAAAATTCAACACCCCATTTCACCCTCTTAGGGGTGGAATTTCGAAAAACCCTTTCTTAGTGGATACCTACTCTGCACAAAGAATACACGCTCCAAATTTCATGTCTCTAGGACCAGCGGTTAGGGCTGTGCGTTGATATCTCAGTCAGTCAGTCAGTCAGTCAGGACTTTGAATTTTATATGTATAGATAAAAAAATCGACCTAATTTGTTTCTACAGGGAAATAGATATAGCATAAAGTAGATTAAATTATTTAAAAGACAACACCCTGTGTACTTGAATGAACACGCCATATTTAGTTGATCTGTGTAATGTAAGGTGAGAGTGTCCAGCGACAATGGCGCGACAGTTTTGAGTGGCCAGACGTCCGGCAAATCTCATTTGTGGATTTATCATTAACCGTATTTCATCCACCCTTCCCTCCATAGCCTATTAAGGGTTATAAATTTTATATCCGTCCGACATGTCCAAAGCTTTCCGTTGTTTATTTATCGTAATTTTATTTGTACACATTTATATTAGATAGACGAAGGAATACTTCCAATAGACATTATAAATTTCATAAGTACGAGTTTGTTCACTACACGGACAAAGCAATCTCGTATTGAAGTCGTAAAAGTGGAAAAATATTGGCTATATCAGTGCCGCATTCGTCAGAACAATAAGGCGAGCCCTAATCGCGCGCCTTATCGGCACTAGCTTTTGTCTTAATTCGATGAAGGGTAATTTATGGCAGACCACACTTGCCATAAATAATAGTATTTTAGTGTAGTCTGCTGCCCTTAGAGTGCTGTTCTGTCAAAATTCACATAAATAATGACGACCCGACGGGACAGATCTTATCTCCGAATAGCGACGAGTCTACGACGCGGTTATAAACAAAAGACGCACTCTAATGACTGAATGAGCCATCGTAAACCCTTAATATTTACGCACGAATCTTTCAGTTCACCTTTTGAGAGGTTTTATAACTCGGCGGGGAGATCACCCCGCGCGCTCCGGGCAGGCGCCTGCGCCAGTCTCGCTATATCTGATTTATTCATACCACCCGAAACACATGATCGGTTTTTCGGATATCCAGTTATTCGTTTTTTACTGCTGAGCTTTTAGTTAGGTCAGGTATATCTAACTATTGTCATGTTGAAGAATTTATTTGAAATTGATTGACATCTTAGATTTGTTTTTCACAAAAGTTAGTGTGAATGAGTCACATTGAACAATAGTATCTCATCAGTCTCGCGAATGTTCGCTCTAATAGCAAATCTTTCCACTGTTTGCAATGACATAAAAGTGCAGATATCGGGTTGCAATTAAAACTATTGGACGACGCTCGTTAACTGCAGCGAGCGCGTGGGTGGACAAACACGGCAGATGTGCGCGACCCTCGCTGACCTCTGCACTCACCCCAATACTTGCAATTAGCCACCTAATGTCATCACCCAGTTTCGATACTTCTACGCTTGTTACATACAACGCTGAAACCGGAAAGTGCCTGAAGTAGTTATTCGACAAAACTATGGGATCCGACCATTTGGGGGGTCTATTTTAGGATTTAAACCCAAGTGACGCAACCACGGATAGGTGAGCGATAACGATTCAATATTTATTGTCACCCGCCGTCCGTCATTAAGATAGTGTCAAAACTGCCTGGCTCGCACACAGGCATTACCGGCCGGCCGGAGCACTCATAATTATTACTAATGCCTTAAATATGTCAAAACAGGAATCCAGGTAAAAAGGCGTAATTTACGCGCGACCGATAGAGATTTGGCAGTTGGCGCCGTGGAGCGCACGCGCAGCCGGGCTGCTTCGCGAAGAGGCGCCCACTTTTTGTTAACCATTGTCTTTTAATATAAATTTTAAATAGGAAATGTCCCTTTTTATGGAGATCTAGTTTACGGCTCTGACAATGAAGGCATAAATCTAACGAGTGCGTCACTCTGGCTCGGCGATGATCGATCGATAAACATTATTTATGTACTTCCGTTGGGTAACACACGATTGGACGTGGACGTGAACAAATTCGTAGAAATACACCTCGAATATGTTAGTAGCCATTTTGTAGGAACACAACTGCACCCTCTGATTTACGTTTCTTAATAATTTATAAACAACAATTGTTTTCTATTTAATCGTTTGTTTCAGATTCCTTGGAAAATAATTAAATGATAATTCACGAATAGAATCACACTACGAGCTTTAGCTTTTTACTTAAAGGCAACTTAGTCTAGAAAATGAGAGGCTACGGTACTGAGCCCATTTGAGACCTTAACGCTTGCATATCAAGATCCAGACTTGAGGTGATCTGTAAGGAATGAAAGGTGCAAAGCGGCAAGTAAATACAAAGAATGCCTCTATATGATCGGTATAATTAAGCCAAATGTTAATAAAGAGAACAATGCCGCTCATCCATACGAGCCGAACTGGCCTCCAATCAACATGCCTTCAGAAGAGGGGCTGATTAACGACAATAACTCAGCGACAACACCAACTTGACCACGTTTATTTTTATTTTAGGCCCTTTCCAGTCGATCTCTAATGAATACGGTTTATCTTCAAGTTTATATAAAAAATAAATCGCTTTTAACTGAAGAATCACGCCTTAAAAAAGAAACGCTTATTAAAATTTATTTCTTTCTCTCCTCGCGGCACTGTCGTGTACTTCGCCTCGAATAAAATTAAAAAGTCAAGAATTCTTATTTATTTTAATACAATAAACCGCAATCGCTGAATAAAGATAAATAAAAAGCAATAAAAAATAAAATCGCATTAGCAATAAACAAAATACTTCAGCGGATGTGGGCAGAGCGGAGAGCATGCACGGGGAGATGCGTAGAGAGGATGCTGCGCGCTCACTGACGTCTTGACAAGATGATAGTGGAAATTTGGGTTCAAGTCAATGTGCCAAATATTCACAAAATTCATGACATCATGTTGCGCGTTCAAAAATTAACTTTTATTACAAAAATGTAACCAAGTTTTGTAAGTCATGAATACTAATCAGCAAATCATCACGTATTTTAAAAAGCCTAAACAGCATTAGAAATTCTATTATTTCCTTAATTTTGCGTCAGGACCAAATAAATCGAGACGTAATGGAAGCTCCACGGCACACTGTTAGCCGATTGTCACGAGTGCTACCCTCGTCGGCGTTTTCTTAATTGTGCCGAAATATTTATTTGATTGCGAACTTTGCAGCACAAGCGTGCAACCGAAATGGTCATCGGCATCCTGACCGCCGCCACAATAGCACCGCCACCTCACCTCGCCCCATTAAGACTATGTTACCAATTCAAATCTATTTTTGCCAGGTTGCCTTTGAAACCAAAATATCGAAACCAAAAGTGTGAGGGCATGTAACTACCAGCACAATGTCGGTGTAGCTCATTATTTATAACTCTTCGCGCTAATGCATGGATTTAAAATCAATGAACAATTGAATAATGGAGCAATTTGTTCACTGAAATTGGAATAATTTCTTTGCTCGTGCAAAATAGATGTTTAATGTAATTTTCATTTGTTTATACTCGGACATTGGGCTTTCAGTCTACCTACATAGCCTTCCGGTGTCTACTTTAGATAAACATAAAGGGCATGAAAGCAAGAAGAAGGTAAGACACAGCTGTCAGTCAAAAAACACAGTTTCCAAAGTTGGGCGAGCGTGATAGAATTGAATAATGTCGGAACACAATCAATTTAGGACAATCAACTGAGCGATCACGTTCAGTGCTCAAGACATTCCTGCCCTCAAGTCAGAGCGGCCAACGCGCGACTCCTGTCCGTCAGCAAATTGCAGTATCGTAGATCTAAATGGGCCACCGAGTCGATGCTGGATACATTGGCAACAGTGCAGCCACGCATCGTGCACTGATCATGCGCCGTGAACAAGAGATGAAATAAAGTATGAAACTGGTCGCGCGTTCCGAACGCAACAGACACAACTGTATGGTCCCAGAGCAACAATCGAGATCTGAAGCGGCGATAACGATGTCAACTAGTGCAGCCTGTCCTCGCCGTTCCCATGATTTGCGATGCCGTTCTAATCGTAATAATTACGGCCTATCCATCAAACGGACGTATGATAAACATGCGTCTCGGGAATCTGACCAAGAAATGGTAATAGTTATCAATCTCCGCGTGCCGACTGTGTTCACAGTTTGAGAAATAGCAGAGATCATTTTTTGCGCGAGTGACGTGTTTATGAACGCTCCGTTATAAATTCTCTTTGATCTCATCTACCATGTCACATCGGTGTCTCGACGTAGTTTTCTAGTACATTGGAGCCGCAGATGGCGCTCGTATACATATTTTTATTGCTCTAATTTCTCTACGTAGCGTTTGGATGGGACATAACATTCGTCAACGGTCCTAACAAAGCTGACTAATTATCGTGGCGCGGCATGTCGTAAAACAGTGCATATTGACGGAATATAGAGAGGCCGGCACACAGTGCTTAATGACATTAATCACATTGATTTATTGTGGTTCCGAGTTATTACAGGCCGGCCGGCGCGGCCTGTGTGCGTGATGCGTGAGTACCGACACGAGGTGCGCGCGTGTGCGCCCGCTTCTTGTGTAAATGTAATACGCAATGCATACAGGGTGATACAGTACACCTGTGCTTTTGCTGCCTCCTATCGTTGAGTTGTAGAAATAAATCTGTGCCTGCCATTTGAAGACGAGCAAAAATAAGTCATTCCCTCAACAGTATTACTCATAAACCTCCTGCAACACTGTAATCTAGATGAACTGCCAACCCACTGTCTGACGTCACAGTTCTAAATACAGAAACGCAGAAACTGAACGTTACGCTAAAATAGGAAAAGTATTTTCCTCGCGCAGCGAAGGGAGCACCCTGGCTAGTGTAGGCGCTAGTTCACGGACGGGCCGGGCGGGTGTGTGCGTGTATGGCATTAGGCAACAATTTACGCTGTTTGCGGCGTGTTAATATTGATTGGCTCGCTTTATTTCGACTCGCGCGAATCTATCCACGAAACTACGTCAATGTATGTGTAAGTAGATCATACACTTCTTCGTAATGCTCTAAATATACTTTATAATCGAAACTTTTCTAACATTTGTTGTGACTTTTCGACCTCATTATTCGACAGAGTGATACAATTCGTGAGCGTTTCGACTGCTCATTTTTTCATTGCTCGTAAGTAGGTTAATATATTAGATTACATGTTTTTCTATCGATCAGTGTGAGTGCAGGTGTAAAAATATGCGGGTGTTTAGTAATCTGTCTGTACGCGGATGCACTTGTTATGTTTGATGTATGACGTAGTTTCTATTCACGGGAATATAAAGTTGGTGTCTATTTATAAGTGTAAATATGGCCATAAACCAGTGGTATTTGGAGCAAAGGAGCAATAAAGTTGGCAGTGATCTGAGTCCCGGCGGTGGCGATGGCGCTAGGTCCATCGCTCAAGTATTTAGTACAATAAGGTACGTGCGGACACCGGCTCACACGTCCCACTGTCGCGGACGGCCAGCGGGCGCGCTGCCGCATATCAATCACGACATTATAATTTCATAATGCACGTTTGTCAACGTAAATAATACGCAAAATTTATGTTACGAGGTTCTCACCGTTCTACAGAGGCGCAGCGAATACTTAATAAGACATCATTAAGTATAGAAAACATTGCGAGTGTACTACTCATATTCATTTGACGACGTGCCTATAAATTCAATTAAGTCGTATGTAGATATATGTACGTAGGTACGTAGTCGTAGGGCGCACGATGTAAACCGTGTTATGAACGCGAATATAAATTCATTTGGTTATTTGCATAAATTGCTATTTAAACTGTTTTATAGTTTGTTTGTTTCGCGCATGAGTTATGAAAGTCACACATTGGAGTAAGCGTGGGCTGCCAGCATAATTATTGTATTCAGCCTTTGGACAAGATAGTCCCAACAGGCTTACAATAAGAATAGGTCGAGTATTATGTATTCAAGTAAAAAATATACTCGATGATGGGACCACATGGCCACTTTAATTGTGTAGATTGTGGCTAGATAGAAGTGCGATTCAACGTCTTTTCTCTCACAAAAGGGCAGTCAGCACCCAAAGCTATGATAGGTAGGTACAGGAAAGTAGATGCTTATACTCTTGCCATAATCAGGGACGTACTTTAAAAGAGTGTAGTATTCATAGCCACTGCCTCGTTGGTCTATTGCTTGCAATCGCAACTGCTGAGCCTGAGGTTCTGGTATCGATTCCTAGGTCGAGCAAATTGTTATTGGGTTTTATCATCAGGAATTTCTCAGTAGCAGCCACGGAGTCTGAATTTGTGGCCGGTTGATGGCAAAAGGCTCGCCCCCGATTACATGGGACTTAAACATAACTGGCGAAATGTGGGTGTACTATTAGGTACACCCCTGCCTAAGCCTTCGGGAATTACAGGCGTGATATTATGTTATTCAGAGCAAAAATATAGAACAGCAATATTTTCTTATATTCAGAGTTCGTCCTGTAGTAAATGTTGATCATTATGATGAGATGTAGGCAGTGTACTTAGACTCACTGAGATCCTTGTTAGGCTAAACGAGCGGCGTTATCTCAGTGAGTGATACTAAAGCATGTTCGTGTAAGTTTTATGATTGCATAATTGAATTAATCATAGGGGCACTATCAGGGACTTTATGCCTTTGCTCGGAGTTTATAATCACTTGATAAAATCTATCTTGAAATGTTATTTGAGAAAACTGGTTTGTTTGGTAGTAAACGACGCGCACGCCACCTATCTTTATGTTTATGTTACAATTTGTTAACAATCTTCGTTATTGCTTTACATTCACATATGCGGATGGGTGCATAATGTTTGAATATAAATGAGATTAGTAAAAAAAAACTCGAAATGAAAGATTCATTCGTATCGCAAAACAAAATGGCTAGATCACACTAAGTAATTGATTGCAAACCAAAATGATTAGTAACTAGTCCTAGACAATAAAGTTATTCATTTTATTGTGCAAACGTCCTTCTACTTGCATGAACTCACGCTGAAGTACGCCTGTTTTCTGAAGGAGGTAGGCGAAAACTATAGAATAAAGTACACTTCTTTTGCTGCCTAGCCTTTTCCCATTATGGGATCCCTACACTGTTTTAAGCTTTCACAGTTTACAACTAAAATCATACTGTCACTTACGGGATATCTTCCGTGATTCGATCGATCGATTCGTTGATTCGATTTTTTGTTTTGATCATCCGTGATATCGGGAGCTCAAAATAATGAACAATCACGGAAGATATCCCGTAAGTGACAGTATAAGTTTATGGGATCCCTATGTTGGGGTAGGCTTCCAGTCTAAACGGCTGCAGCTGAATACCAGTTTTTCACATGGGACGACTGCCTATCTGACTTCCACAACCCAGATAGTACTGGGTTAAAATGATACCCCTTGGTAGGACTGGTTGCGAGACTTTCGGGCCACTGTAACGACTGTCAAAGATCTACAAATGACAGCCGAGACCAACGGATTAACGTGTTTTCCGAAGCACGGATGAAACTCGGTATGTTATGAGTGGTCACCCATTCACAGATAAAACCAAGCAAGCGCGGCTTAACCTAAAGATCGACCATCCATCGTGCACCTGATAGAAAAAAAAAGTTAAAATAGAAAAAAAATCATTTAAAATTTAAAGGTTCTTCTTCCAGACTAAACATCGATCACAAGACCTCATGATGAAAAGGTGTCATGAATAATACTTATTCGTGCTCAAATCTCCCTTTTCGACCATCTCTGTCAGACTTTTATCCGCATTCATTCGCAATATAATGTTGTCATGTTTAATAGGGAGAGCCCATAATAAAGCAACCGTTAGCCATGTCCGTCATCATTAGCCGTGTTATCCGGCTATTTTTGCGCACTCGTGCTCGTTTATGCGAACCAAAATAACTCGCAACACTAATGAATTACACTTTATTCGATTGTTTATGCTTAAAATATCTAGCAGTACACTACAGTCAGTTAAACAGATAAAAATATCTCACTCAGACTTTCTTACACTACTTAGTATCAAAGAAATACTCCATTTGAATTCCACGACGTACTCGTACAATCCCTGAAAAATCCGTTAGTAAAACAGGCAAATATATCTTGTAGCACATTGAAATTAATGTTGATAAATATACAAAAGGAACGGCGGAAGTGCGGACGTCGCGGCCGGAAGTAGGTCCATCCATCATCCGCCCGCCCTGGATAAAAACGGTCGTTAGTGCCGCCCCCCGGCTCTACCTGTCTCTCTATTAATGTTACACTCAAGCGCCTCTATTACTCCTGTCATTTGTTATATCCATTTTGGCGAATTGGCTGATCTCGCATAACGCTACCCAGTGGCCGTAATTAAGGGGCTTTTTGCCCCAATATCGCTAATACGACAAATGATAGTTGGGATAAGTAAGAGATTATTTATTATTTCTGCTTTTACTGATAATGATAGACATATTACAAGGATTTTTTATTGCCAGACCTGTCATTGACTCTCACTGGGAAAATGCCGTAAATCTAAATAATTCAAGCTCTCCAAGAATCCCCCAAACGAAATAAAAATTACACTAACTGTCACCAGAGAAATCTAATAAAGAGCACCTATTTAACAAATTAAATCAGTCTATACAAACAACGTAAACAAGCCAAAAACGTGGCAATAAACGTCAAAAGAAAAGTAAAAAGATTCCCGCGGGTGTATTCAGTGGCAACTCACCGAGTGGAGATTGAAGGCATGCACGCGAGGGTGACACCCGGCTCTTGGCTCTTCGGGGAACCAAAACCGCTTATAAAAGTATGCGCCGGAAATCCGCGGGTTGCCGCCCGGAGTATTAAAATTATTATGAAACCGCCGCGCCGCGATAAGGCGGGATGATACCGGCTTAACACCCCCCCCCCTCCGTGCCCCCCACTGCCGCCCGTACTCACCCCCAGCACCCTCGGCGCACTATCGCACCATGCTCGAATGCCTTTTCACCGTACATCTATGCGAAAACTTATACGACACTCTAGTTATGCATAAATGTTTATGCGAAGTTAACCAGCCAGCACCTAGTTGACACCACGCAACTATGCAACCCCCGTGAGTCATAAATCGACTGTCCTCTCAACTTTTTAAGTGTGGATACTTGCTGCATATGTTTTAATATCACAAACATGAAAGTGAAATCAGAATGCTGCCCCAATAAACTAATAACGCTGCAATAAGCATCGTTAATCTAGCTGAGAGTTCCGAATAAATCAAAGTGAGTAAACTTAAAACATTAACCAGATAAAGTTATTTCAACAATGTAAACGTCGCTGGGCAACTTTATGCAGAAGCTGCACTGGTATGTCGAACTACAATTATAACTTTGGCCCCGGACGCGACAGAACGTTGTGTTGCAACAAATAAAATATGTCCACGAAAACGCGCGAGGGGGACGGCACAGCGAAATTTCGTACACGAGACAAAGATAAGCTTAACCAGCACGAAATTATGAGCGTTTAACTGTTTCTAGCTGTAGAATCTGGCACGGGTGCTTCGCCGGCTCGCCAGCGCGCGTTATTTACGAGGGGGTGTCGCCTCCCCGCTGCACCCGAGATAGTGCCTTCCCCGGAAGAGCGACGCCGTCGCCGCGCAGCGCTGCGCCGTGCCGCGCCGACCTGGCCCTTGCGGCGGCGGCGCAGGGTGCACATTGCCGCGCCCGCCCGCGCCACCACAGCACCTCGCGCTCACCTCGCGCTGCTTGTGCAGATTGCTGCCAACCCGCACTTGCTAGCACGCCGCACGACCCGCGAATATCACCTCTACGACAAACGCCATACGGTCACGTCTCGAGGACGCTTGCCCGTTTTCGGTTCACACGGCGCCCACCGTTTTCCTACATTACATTATAGTGAAGATGTCTGTATTTCTTGTTTATGATAGCATAAAACTATGGTAGGTAAATTGACGGCGCTATGTCGGTGTAGTACGTCTACGGCACAGCCCGGCCGGCACACTACCACGACGCTCGATACACTTTGTTAACATTAATGTGTGCTTATGCACTAATAAATCAGGCCGTGCTTTGTACTTTAACATTGTATTTTTGAGACATTACCTTACCTGAAGAACGAACACTATGTAAGTGCAGGTAATTAAATAGAATTATTTATACAATGAAGCTTGTACGTACGTAGGTAGGATATCCGAAGGTGTTACCTTTGTACTTAAGTGATTATCGCTCATGATCCTTTACGTGATGGGGAAGCAATAGCAGTGTTAATTCCAAGGGGTAAGTTTTACAAATGGATCTGATACCATGCCTATCGAGTCGTATGCAGCTGTAACATGCTTAAGTATAGAAACTACAAGGCATGTATCTACCTAAACCTAAATAAAAGTAAATGAGTATCTGTTTCCCATTCCTGAAATACCATTAACTTATCAGTTTCTGGCCCCCACTAACTGAAATAAGAATCTGTTCCTAATGAGCAATTGCTACTAAATAATGTAATTTTATTAAGCTCCCCATACATTAGGGTCGTTACATAAAGCACGATACAAACGAACAGCGGCGACGGTCACGTACCTACGTCATTTAAGTGAAAATATACGACACACAGAAAAGAGAAAAATGCGCAAAAACCATCTAGAGCATTATGGCTCGCGGCGAACCATTACTTTTAATATAAATAAAATAACAAAATATGAGCGTCCGGCCGTTGAGTGCCCCCGAACACTTTTATATTTCAGCAGAGACACCACCCGCGCCACACTGCCACACACCCCACGCAAGATTTATATTTTGACTTGTACACTACTTATCCCTTTAAGCTCGGACACATCCGACATTGTGACTTCGAATGACTTATCTTCTGTTATGAACGTGTTACACGCTCATCTGGAAGTTTAGGACAACTTAAATAGTGTCAAAAGTGAATCAATCAAATGAATAAATTGTCTTTTTACAAGACAGTGAGTCTTTTGTTTTGAAACAGCCAAAGGCTGATTCATCCTTTCTAGTATTCAACAAACCAAAGAAGTTGCTAGTCCATATCGTCTACGTCAATCAGAAAAGATTATAAACATGACATTATGTATGTACCGTGTGTACATATTTACATAACTAAACAATAAAGATTAATGGTACTAATGCGAGATCAATATCAGGACGACTGATACTCACCATTAGAATATCATTAATATGTGGCATGTCACAATGTATGGTTACAACTTTATATAAAGAGAACAAAGTGTGCTAACATTGACACCATATTTCAAACAAAACAAATGGCCGTGTAATCATTCAGAACCGGTTCTCTGCATGCATATTTACTCACCGTACTTACATATTAAACGCCATATATCTACATATACATAAACTACTGTAATTAAATTCGTAGTTTCAAAGTCTTGAATATTCGCATATTTGAAGGCCAACAAGTGTATTAAAAAAACTGATAAAGATGAAACTCACTTTTAGTAACAAACCATAATTATGGTGTTCAGTAAAATATGCCAAAGCGCATTATTTGGAGCCGGCGAACTGTTCTCATACAGCCATCATTTTGACAAGTTAAGTGTTGTTTGTAAACGAGCTGCGTCGACAATATTTTTCTGTATAATATACGGTATTAAAATTTCATCTCAATGTCTGAGGCAGGGCAGGACATAATAATGACTTGACACGCACGTCTTACTACTTCTCATACATGAGGAGGCAACTTAGTATGGAACTTGAACTCTTCTGCTTTAGAAATATAATTCCTTATCGCTATAGTTTAAACTGCACCACTTTAACATAACTGTTTTAATTTTGGTTTATTTCCTAAAAATTGAAAATTGACAATCATCAATCAATGAAAAATCTCAATCTAAGGGTCGTAGCTGGTGGGGTTTTGTAGTTTCTGCCTAACCCTTGTAAAAAGGCGTCGGTTTATGTATGGAAGTAAAACCTAAAAATAACAAGGCCTGAAATGAACAAATGCGATAACAAACTGAAAAATACATTTTGACTCATCACGACATTGAAACATAAAGCAATTAACCAAATCAGCATTACGTTCAAGTGCTAAATCAAAAGCGAGGGGGCACTTAAAAGCTCTCAAAGTCCATCCCCAGTCCACCATAGCGGCTATTTCATTCATGCGATTAGATGATTGTCTGTACAAAAGGAAATATGAGTTACGCTTCACTGGAGTGTAAACAAGTGAATGAACCAACTCAAGTGTCTCGACACAAGAGTTGCGTGCGTTTCCGCGATGCGTGCCCTTTGCACAAGCTCCAATCAATCAATGTCCACTTTTAATGACTTAATACTGACGTACTCGACTCGGTATTCCTTCAGAAATTCGCTTCATAAACGAGGAAATTTACATGATTACAGTACACTCTTATTATCGCCTCAATGAGCGTTCCGGCCGGCGCTAATTACACTCGATGCTCCCTCGAAACCTTACGAGGCTTCATCGACCGATATTGTCCATCGCACTCGATCGTAAAGCGGGCCTAACAAAACAAAGAACATAACACGACTATAGAGTTCGCAATAAAACCGCGTGAAAATGGCAATAGCTATTCAGAGGGAGATATTAAAATGCATGGAAATAAATTCGGCGTCGCATTCGGGCGTACGGCTCGGGGGGTGCAGTAAAAATAAACAGCGACACCATTAGAACTCACTTCCATATTCAAATTTATGAACGCGTCCGAGCCGCGTCCCTAGCTGGCGTGGCTCGTCCACCGGCACCATAGTAACAATAGTGCTACGCCACGCTACAACAACGCTACGCCATGCTACACCGGTGCTACTGCCCGCTACGCGAGTGCTACGCCACTGCTACGGCACCGCTACGCCACGCTACACAATTGCTACGTAACCGCTACGCCACTTCCACAAACCGCCACTCACACCCACCGCTCATTTATACCGCCATCATTTTGACGGTCAATTTAAAAATTTCACCCCTGTTTTACCTAACATAAACCTACATTATACCGCTCTAACTAACTCCACTTTTCCGCAAACTCGACACCTGTTAGCGGTAAAAAGTAGCTCAACGATAATGAGCAGGTAGTATGTATTTAAAAGGTTATTTTTATGAATTTATAGTAATGTATAACATGTTGTTACACTAACAAATAAAATAAACGTAAGACAAGAGCGTTTGGGAGGCGGGCCGACGAGCGACGCGTGCTTTAGCTTAAATAAACAGACGTTTTCAAAAATTTGTGTATTTAAATCGTATGTGACTTGTGTTACTGGTGCTATTTCTGTTTAACTGCCGCACTGATGGATCTGAAATAACACCTCCATAGTGCCGTTCAGGGAACTCACATTAAATTCATAAGGGATTAGGTGTCATCATAAACAGGAATTATTTAGTCGGCTGAGGTTAAAAACAACAACATAGCTCCCGGCTAATTATTTTTAATGGCAATTATAGTGCGGTTAATGTGCTCCTGAAATATCTAATACGTTCCTTTTATTATAATTTGGGATTTCGTAAGTCAAAAGGGGAGATACCATGTCGCTAATTTAATGGGGTTTAGAACAAACGTAGATTAACAGAGGGATATAGTTGTGTACGTAAATATTTAGCTTGTTCGGGCACATTCTATCATTATGCTGAAAATGTTTTAACTACTTTGTTTTGTGAAGTTGAATGGAAATAAAGTTTAATATCTACCTGTAGCTTAACCAGCATAGAACTGGCTTAATATCTAACTTGATTGTAAGGTATCATTTAACTTTAAAAAGTTAAGGAAAATCGCCTTAGGTACAGCGAGACAAACAACTGTGACTTTGCACTTAGTAATGTTAATCTTTCTTCACCAGAATACCTTTTTATTCACTTACATCAACTAACTATTAATTCAGCACAATCAAAGAACAAATCAAATCAACGTGCCGAACAAAAAACCAGTAGCGTACCGACAACAAAATAATCCCAGCCCCGCTACATAGTTTCGTTAATTAAAAAAAAATACCCACCCTCACATCCAAGGCAAATGACATGAAGGAAATAGTATCGAGTGTCGAGCTTAGTCGATGCCGATCCGATGACTGGCAGAATCGACTAAATTGCTTCTATCACATTAATATCGGACGGCCGAGTTACACCAGTCACACGTATTCGTTATATTTAATTTAAAGCACACAAAGCGATTGACATGGCTCCCGGCATTCGCTTTTTCATAACGACTCCTCGTAAATTTGTTTCAGAAATTAAAATCGGTCAGTGAATGGGTCTAGTTACGGATGTCGGTAGCAAGGATTTTGTACGCTTACCCACCATATTGTGGGAGAGAATGAGTCTGTAGCTTGGAGTCCTGCTGCGATGCTTTTTAATTATTATTCTACATTTTTTTGAGCTTGTTTTAACAAGGAAGTAGGCTGCGAGAATTTGATAATGAGGTGCTGACGTCACAATGACTTGTGATGATGCCAGTGATTAACAAATATAAACACTTGTGGTAATCTCAAAGAAGTCTAAAACAAAATTAACACCTTTTTTTCTGGTTGAAGTAGGTGTATCTACCAACCTAGGTAAACAAGTACCTGGACATTCACATTTTTCCATTAGTCATGTATAAAAAACAGAAATTGAAAAACATAAACCCGTTTTATTTATTAGTTATTAATTATAAATTAATTAGATGCTTTCTTAGCACGTGTAACCTAACCAGTCAAAGTTTATTTATTTTATTATTCATGTGCTGTGTAAATTATTCTGAAAACCCTTAATGAGTAATTGTGCATGCAGAAATGTAAAGTAAAAAATACAAAATTGCTAAGTTCATTAAAACAACAATAGCAAAATAAATATTTTATAAATGCAAATCGATTAGTAAGTTATTAACAAAGTTACACAACAAGTTTTCGTGCTCGTAAATTACCAAGAACTTATCTCTGAGCAATTAAAAAAGCCATTTAATAATTATTGAATACAAACAAAAAGTTATGACGTGCAAGTTCAATTAGTGTGTGTGGTGTGGGAGGCTTCGCGGGGCGACGGCGGCCGCCATCTAGCGAGCGTCAGCGCCGCCCACCGCCGCGCCGCGCGCCGCCAACGGCCTCGCGACCACATGTCGCTTATGAATATGAGGCGTTATGATTATGAAAATATGCCCCGCCCCGAATATGGAATATGGAGGAGGGGGGCCCGTGTAGCGCGTGCGAATGGGCGAAGTTTGATTTATGAGCCGGGCGCGGCCCCGCCTCCCTGTCATAACCGTGTACCTGGTGCGCGCGCGCGCCGCCGCCCGCCGCCCGCCGCCGCCTCGCGCTCAGTCCCGCTTCAGATGGCGAGTGGTGCGCTCGGTCACACGCCGCGTCCGCTCCGCACAGTGTACTTCGTCCGAGCCGAGTAGCCGGCGCCGCGCGAGTGTCCCGTGTGTGCAGCCGCCAGGCCGCAGGCAGTGCGAGCAGCCGTACAGCCGCCTGCCATGCGCCGGCCCTGAGCCGCCAGCGCGCCACCATGCCGCGCGTCAAGCCCTCCTGCGTCCGCCGCGTCTCCATCGGTACTTAACCCTCCACTCCGACATCTCACCACATCACACACGACGTCTCCGCCACATCTCACCCTGCCGACCTGTGACCCCACTCTGAGGAGGATACACATGTGTTTTTGTCGATACGTTATTGTTGAATCCACGATTTGATATTCGTACCGATAAAATGATTCAGTTAGCGACGATAAAATTTGGCATACATCAGAAAGTGAGCACTAAAATTCGTCACCAGCGGGGTGAGTAAACAGTGCAGTGAATTTTCACACTTGACAATAATATTGTAGATAGTTGCAAGGAAACATAAGTTGTTAGGGAGGTATGTAGAGCTTTATTATTTAGTTCAACAGAAAAGCTTATTGAGAACTTTGAAAGCTTGATGAAGTGTTAAAGAGCCATTTGTTACAAGTGCATTCTTAAAGTCAGTTCAAATACAGTAAAAGAAAAAATGTCATAAGTAACATAATTATTTCAAAACTTATTTATTGAATTAACGCACTTGTAAACCTAGTCTGAAAATTGTGCTTATTTTCTTTTACCTAAACTCATTAAATTTTCAAGACAATTACCTCAAATTGCCGGAAAAAAATAAATAGACCGGAAAAGTTTACATTTTCCAGGAAGAGAAAGATGTAAAAATAAATATTTTGAGAACATAAGGTCGAATGTGCCGGTTACATTGTAGCGAACTTGGCTATCGCACTGCCGCGCGCTAAATATCTTAAATGGTCCAATTAAAAAACGGTTACGACCAACCAATAGGTCGAATTTCAAAATGTTTATTACCACGGGTATAAATAGAAAGCTTATTGTGCCTTAGCATTTATTTGTAGGCTATTCTGTTGCATTAAAACTATTAGCCACCGTGTCCAACTTTATGACTACAACTATTAATAATCTGGACAGATATCAGTGAAACACTATTTATAATATAATTTACGATGTCATTTTTACTGTTTCTTTAAACAATATTTTAGTTATATTTATTGTAGGACGATTTTATTGCAGTTAGATTGTAGTTTTTATTATTAATTTTGTGACAATTATGGTAATGTTACTGAGTGACTTCACAGTTTGATGGATTAGTTAGGCAGGCAGGTATTTAGTTGTAAATCAAAGTTTTATATTAGTGAAGGTCTTTTGAGGAACACGAATATTTATCTCAAGGATACATCATGTGTGTGTTTTGCGACGGCCCGGCAGCACCCGTATCAAGAACTTTTCTCTGTTTACATCACATATATTTTTAAGCTTTATTTTTTCTTACATATTTTAAATAGTATAACATTTTAATGGCTTTTTAATGATATTAAAACATTCGCCACATAAAATCCATTGACACAGATGAATACCTTAGTTCATTAACATTTATTATTTTTTGTTAGTTTCAAAAATATTCATATCTAACGGCTATTAGTATTTAGATATAATGTTAGAAAAAATAACTCTAAAGTTAATCTGCCATCTTTTAATGGATACATTTGAGGACCCATTTATTTTCTCCGAAAGCTCATTAGATTAATATTTTTCTATCAAGCAAGATTGTATTTTTGAGATTGTATTGATAAAAGAATTTGGGGGAATCCTAAGCCTAGCCATAGACTGATATAGACAGAACTAAAACTTTATTTTATTTTATTAGTACAACTTACAAAGTTTACTTAGCTTACAAAGGCTTTAATGATACAACCTATAATTTGTCCATCATAAATGTCTAATATTTGTCTAATAAAGACACAACATATATTTGCATGTCTAATATAATTTTTATAGCACATTACCGTAGCGCCCCGCGGCGCTGTCCGTCGTTTTAATGATTTCACAGTTCATCATTCACTTTAGCATATAACCTTGTAAACAGTACCTATTTATATATCAAATTCTTATTATAATACCGAACGTAGCGAAGGGTCAATATGGCAATCATTTGAAAGTTTTATTAGGTGTATTTTCAGTCAATGTATTCTATAGCGTTATCTTCAAAATAATATCGCGTTCTTACAAAGCGGGTGAATAACAATGTTTGTATTATCTACCTACCTAGCCTATATCAATGTCCAATTCAATTTCTTAATAGCCTTTTCTTTAAGCGTGAGAATTTTAATGTTAAACAATCGTTTTCCGATTTTCCCCCATCCTCTCTCACTTCCGGTCCGACTTCCTGATTTTACTGAACTTTTAGAAATGGGCCATTTTGGTTTTTCAGTAAAATTTTAACCAAGTCCATGTTTAGGATTGAGATAATCATTTTTTTTAACAATGAATTGTCATTGTTTTATTTATGACAAGGTATTCATAAAATATAAAAATAATTGTATTTCTATCAAGGGTTAGAAATACAATTACTTACTTTTTTTAGGGTAATCAATTAAGTATATCTCTACTTCAACTTAAAGCTAACTTGATCAAAGTTAGAAAATTGCTTTATTGAAAAGCTTTTCATTATACTTTTGGAATATAAGAGTACCTAAATAATTCTTAAAAAAAATTGCTACTTTTTGATCAGATAGGTACCAAAGTGTCAAGTGGAATAGGCACTTATATTCTCAGAATAGCTTACAACCTAACTGAAACGATTATAATTTCTGATTAAGCATACTTTCACGGTTTTGCTTAAAATGCGTCATTAATGCTCTGATATAATTTTAATCGGCCATTACTGATTAAAAAGAAATGACTCTATAGAACCGAATGACACGTTGTCAAATTTTATTATAGCGGGCGCTAGTCGCTATGGTCGGTTTATCTCATTGCAGGTTTTACGAGTGCTCTATAAAATATTTATTACAGACATTCTATCTGCTAACGATTGAAATAACCTATTCATATTCTTATGAAATACTTATATTCTCTATTTGTTTGATCGACTAATAAATTAAAAACAAAACTCGTTAAATATCTAAGCCGGTTCTAATTCGGAATAAAATGAAAGATCACTATACATATCGCCGTTCATTTACCTTGAATGATGAATAATAATTACTGTTGATGTATAAATTATAGACTTTCTGTCAGTTGATTAATTAGCATCGACATATTTAATGGCGATTGTAATAACATTAACAACACTTCTTGTTCATAAACACGTTACACTGAGTCCGATGCTGCGGCGGAATGTTTGGCAGTCCAACGCTCTCGGGATAATTGTAAACATGTTTCCTCAACATGGAAAGGGAAGCTCAATATTGATAAGTTTGCTTTGTGGAAATGTTGGACAATGTCGGCCAATGAATATCCGCAACGGCACACTAAAGCCTTTTTATATTTGTGCGTAACGCGGCGGCGGCGCGCGACGCAGCCTCTTTGAGTCGTCGCGCGCTCCGCTCACCGGAGCACTGTCAAATACCAACAAACAGATACCACTAATCCTTCTCCTTCCAACTAACTATTAAACGCAGCGGCATCTCGCTACAAATGAGTTATTTAATCCCCCGCCGCAACATTATCCCGGATTATATCATGTTTTGTGTCGGTGTTCACTTATCCGTCCGCTTTTCAAAACACCACAAACTTCCAACAAAAAAATGAGTATTATGAAACGAATATTCAAAAGTGTGCACCAGCCACCGGCCGAGTGACATTGGCAGGTAATATCTATAAAAAAGATACATTTAAAATATTAAAACGGTGAAAGTATATGTTGCTGATAAGCTAATTTATGCACCAAATATATTTGGAAATCTTTAATTTAACAATATACCTAGTAGGGCCACTAAGTGGTGGATCGGGTCGAGTTTTGGAATCTCGATAAATTAATATGCGGGAGGCAGGTACTTTTGTACACACTTTATTTTGTTTATTGGTAAATTTTGTAAATGCACACATACCTGTGCGGCTAATTAAGAAAGTTTTAAACTGGATTATGCTTCCGTATAAACTTATAAAGTATCGATGGGTCGTGAATGTCGTGATATAGTTAAGAGTCGGCGTGCTGTTAATAAGCTGCTAATTATTATTAGGTGCGTGAACGCATACGTGAGCCGTAAACTCGCGATAAGCACTGTTAACGCCGAATGCACCTTTTAGTTCCTTCTGGTATCCTTGACCCGTTGTGATATCATCGTATTACTTTCTTGATTCTGGAAACTGTTTTAAAAGTTCAGTTCACAATTTAACTCTCAAGGGTCAATTGGAACCGAATTCTTTAAATACAAAGGATTTTAAGGTATATTTTTATTTAGACGCTATCTTTTCTAAATCGCAATAGTTTGTAAACATCACCACTTGTTCGAAAGCTCTTCTACCAAAATTCCTTTATAGCCTAATACCTAAGTGTAGGTAGATAAGTATATCTAATATTTCACCACCTAGGTAACTCACCAATCAATTTGGTTAACTTTGTGTTATTCATTAGGTAGAATTATATGACCCAGGTATGTATAATTGTTGATACATACATATATCAACTAACAAATACTAATTAAATCTAATTTATTACTCACCGAATGACACAGGTTAACCTAACTGGATGAAAAATAAGGTTAAACGGATCGAATGTTCCATCAGTTAAAATTAGCGTCATTCTTAATAATATATCTTTGATGTGGCGTCACTTGGGGAAGGCCTATGTCCAACAGTGGACGTTTTTCGGCTCAAACGATGATGATGAAACTGCGATTTCTACATAATCAATTCAATCAGAATGTCGTTGTTATTATTATATTCACCTCTATTTCTACCGTAGTAGAAACTCTTTTAAAAGACTCGAAATTTAGTCGTTTATCAATCAATCAATAAGCCTATTTCGGTCGACTGTTGGTCTAGTCACAGGCATCTACCAAGTCCTACCGTCTAACATATAAGTATCCGTGCATGGAGTCCATCTACTTCGTACCTTAATCTGTGGCTATTTTCTTCAGGTCACTGCATCAAAATATCAAAAATATTTAACAATAAAATACTCTAAAACAATTCGAGCCCAACTATAGATCCGTTTTTTTAAAATTGATTTATCTACTTAGGTAGATGGAGTCCCTAAAAAACTTTCCAAAGTAAGCAATGCGCTTATTCCATTAATATACCTATTCTATTGTATTCAGTACTATTTACATTTTAATCCTATATAAACAGGGATAATTATAATATGTTAAGAATATACCTACATATTAATGTAACTATGAAAGTATACCTAACTGTCACTTTCCGTTTCCGGGGCTAAAGTACAGACTTACTGAAAACACGGTTCTCATACAGGAATTAGAATAATATCATTGGTCTAGTAGTCGCAAGCAAGACTGCTAACCACGAGGTCCTGGGTTCGATTCCCAGGTCGGGCAAAGTGTTATTGGGTTTTTCCTTCAGAAATTTCTCAGTAGCAGCCACGGCGTCTGGATTTGTGTCCGATTGATGGCAATAGGGGGCTGAGAAATAACTGGCAAAACGTGGGTGTTCTACGCAAAAGTAGGTACACCTCTGCCTAACCAGTTTGGGATTACAGGCGAGATGTTATGTTATGTTGGTTTAGGTAGATACTCGTAGGCAATTGTTATATCAGAATTATCTTTTAATAACCCGAGTCGGTACACGATTGGCAAAAATTACAAGCTTCCATCTCCAATTTACCTCTTTTTCAAAAATCCTTGTTTCGTTATAAAAAGAACTCTTGTGTCTAGACCCGGAGCGGTTTAGACTGCGCTTTGTCTATCAGTAAATGAAGATATTTAAAAATTTCACTAAATAATTAGATAAGTTAACACATTCCAGATTATTTGCATCATCAAATTGACAGATTACAGAATTGACACCGTCATTGTACAATAGTCTCCAAACTACATTGTTTCATAGACACATTTTTTTAAAGTGAGCTGGTACTCATCATCATACTCCTTCCCTTGTCCCAATTAATTTGCGCTAAGAAAGCTGGTATTCAAATATCTATTTTACCATTTAATCTAGCCCTCCCTACAAATACCATCGTTGTTTCCTTTTCATAATATCAACCGAAATACGACCACAGATAGAAATAAACTTTTAAAAGCCCAAAACTAATAGAGACAACTCTTTTTGCTTATAGTCTTTGGTCACACGAACTCTTTTTGGTCCTAACTTCCAGACCTATTGATATTTCTCAGTAAAAAGAGCTTGTTATAAAAGAATGTCATCTTAGCTGTATCCGATACAATAAAAAAGATAGAAAAATCTAATAGGTATCTTTCCGAGTTTTGTCGGTAATAGAGAAACGATAGAAATATCAAAAAGTTTTAAGTAAATATTTTTTCGGTTATTGTTATACCTAGGCGTTATTTATTTTACAAAAGCATTATCCTAATTGATTCAAATTACAAACATACGGTAGCAGTTAAACTATGCTAATAACGCTATTGTATAAACAAAATAAGAAATATAGTTTCAATTCAAACGAAATACTACTCATATTCACGAAGCAAAACTTCGAAACAAAAGTTTCATGTCGATGCGAATGTTCTATCGTGATATTTTTAGCTTTCTACCCTTCTCGTGTCTATTGTCACAAAGTTCGTACTACTAAACACGACTTTCGAGGCGCCGTGACAAGCTACTACTAGCGACATCTATTGCTGAGTAGCTGGCAACTACAAATGTAGGCGCGAAAGTAAAATTGAAAATTTGGTGTTTTATCGCGCTGTTTATTATTCAATTTAATGAAATACTGATTTATAGAAGCAAAAGGTTTTTATTATTGACTACTTTAGTAGTAGTGTGACTATTTCTTGAGATCAACTTTACCCTATTACATGTGAATGCTTTTTATTATAAGTTTGTTTGAAATATTTCGTCCGTATGAAATAATATTATACCCATATCATGTCATCTCGTGTATAAAGAAAATACTCCGCTCTTCCGCGTCGCAACTTGACTATCCCGAATTTTATATTCTCGTGGGAATTCAGTAAAATCTTGTGACAGCAGTTTTCTACCTCGAAAAGGGACGTGCACATCAAACAAACCACCGTTTGGGACTCTCCCCTTATAGTATATCAGTCATCTTTTCCTTTTACGTTTATAAAATAAGCTACATTTTACTAGAATGCTACAAATAGATTTTTTGAATTTCTTCAGTTTAGTTTAAACTTAATTAAACGACTTGCCGGATTGTTAATCCGATACAATAGATTCTAAATACCAAGTCATTTGTATAAAATACATACCAAGTTTAGATATAAATGTTGGGGCAGGTGACTTAGGCCTAAACTAAAACCTGCGTAGGTAGATTAACAACAACTCAATCATCGGCAAGACAATCTGTTTATTTAATAAATACCTAGATAAGAAATATCTACTGAAGGGGTTCAGTGTTTGGCTTTGTGAAATTATCGATCATTTTATCATCATTAACTCATATCAACTTATTCATAAACACACATTGCTTATTAAAGTAGTTTACGCTAAGTACCTCCCCATTTACAATATTAATATTATCATTAACATTAGAAACGGGATATTTACCATGTTTACTGTTTGTTTTGAGTTTCCGATATTTCGGCGCTGTCTTATAATTAATATTGCCTTCAATATTACCTCTATTTAGTTGAATAAAGATCCGAAATAGCAACAAGCCACTTCAAAGATTTTATAGATTTTCCTACATTTACCACTCATTTCACTTAATCGTGTGCTTCAAGGATATGGTATTAACGTATTATTCCATTGTTCTAGGTGAAAGTTCGGGTTCGTGTTCAGAAGAAGAAATCAACCATGTGTCTGACGAGACGAGAGACCGGCCTGAGGCGCACATGTGCCCGCGCTGTCAGGAACAGTTCGAGAACCTGCACGAGTTCCTGTACCACAAGCGACTGTGCGATGAGAAAGCGTTGCAAATGGGCGAGGAGAGAATGCACTCCGATCCAGAGGAAATGGTCGTTTCAGGCGACGAAGAAATGGACGGACCTAACAAACGATTAGAACAAGTCCGACGGCATCGACAAGATGCGGAGAATAATAACAGCCTCGAAGATGGCGAGGCAGAAGTGCCTGAAGCCGACGTGCCGCCGGTTGGCCTGCCCTTCCCGGTGGCCGGCCATGTCACGCTCGAAGCTTTACAAAACACTAAAGTTGCCGTAGCGCAATTCGCTGCGACTACAATGGCGAACAACGCAGATAACGAAGCGGCGTTACATGAACTAGCCGTGCTACAGAGCACGTTATTTACGCTACAACACCAACAAGTGTTTCAGCTACAATTAATACGCCAATTACAAAACCAGCTGTCATTAACGCGACGGAAAGATGACCAGCTCCCGAGCCCGCCGCCGAGTGAACCAGAGCCGGTGCCGGTACCTGCCGCTCGATCGCCGTCGCCGCCTCGTCCGCCACGGGAGCCTACTCCTGTCGCACCTCCCCCTCCTCCCACTAGTCAAAGCTTACCGTCAACCCATTCGCATCTCAACCCTAAGACGGAACCCATCTCCGTTCCTAAACTTCCGATCTCATCTCCACCGATGATGTCCCATCCACCTTACAGCTCCATTTCCTCATCGTTAGCGTCTTCAATAATCACAAACAACGACCCACCACCGTCTCTCAACGAACCTAATACGCTTGAAATGCTACAAAAGAGAGCACAAGAAGTGCTAGACAATGCATCACAAGGCCTACTAGCCAATAATCTTGCCGATGAACTTGCTTTCCGTAAATCGGGAAAAATGTCACCTTATGATGGGAAATCTGGAGGACGAAACGAGCCATTTTTCAAGCATCGCTGCCGTTACTGCGGAAAAGTGTTTGGAAGCGATTCGGCGCTGCAAATCCATATTCGATCACACACAGGTGAAAGACCTTTTAAATGTAATGTATGTGGATCACGATTTACAACCAAAGGGAATCTCAAAGTACATTTCCAAAGACACACAGCAAAGTTTCCGCATGTCAAGATGAATCCCAATCCAGTACCAGAGCATTTGGATAAATACCATCCCCCGCTGTTAGCGCAGTTGTCGCCGGGACCAATTCCTGGCATGCCACCACATCCACTTCAATTCCCTCCGGGTGGGCCAGCTCCTTTTCCGCCAAGCTTGCCGTTGTACAGACCCCAACACCACGACTTAATGCCGCCTCGTCCGCTCGTAGACAAACCTCTACCGCCTCATCCACTGTTTGCAATGCGAGAGGAACAAGACGCTCCGGCTGATCTCAGTAAACCATCCGCGCCGAGCCCTTCTCGATCAGCACCCGAGGTTAAGTCTGAACCACAAGACGATGATTGTCATCGAGATTCCAGTTTTGAAGACGTTGATCGCGTATCTCCTAAGCGAGAACCTGATGAAAATGATGCCACGCAGGATCCAGAACAAGACAGATACCCTTCAACTTCGCCCTACGACGACTGCAGCATGGACTCAAAATATAGCAATGAAGAACAAATCGGCAGAGAGAGTCCTCATGTGAAGCCCGATCCAGACCAACCGGAAAATCTCTCAAGTAAGAATTCACCGATATCCGGGCCAATTTCAATAGCAACGGGTCTGCGTACTTTTCCTTCGTTTCCTCTATTCCCCCAGTCTCCCAGCAGTATGTCCTCAGGTAGTTTAACTCCTTTTCCGAACTCTGTTCAGCACGTCGTTGATACAGATCTGGCACGTGATCCAATGTTCTATAATTCACTTCTGCCCCGCCCAGGTAGCAATGACAACTCATGGGAAAGTTTAATAGAGATTACCAAAACTTCCGAAACATCAAAGCTTCAACAGTTAGTTGATAATATTGACAATAAAGTGTCCGATCCCAACGAATGTATAGTATGCCACCGAGTTCTCTCTTGCAAAAGTGCGTTACAAATGCATTATCGTACGCACACGGGCGAGAGACCTTTCCGCTGTAAATTGTGTGGCCGCTCTTTTACGACTAAAGGCAATTTGAAAACCCATATGGGCGTTCATCGCATTAAACCTCCAGTTCAAATGTTACATCAGTGTCCAGTTTGCCATAAGAAATTTTCGGATCCTACCATATTACACCAACATATACGACTTCACACGGGCGAGCGCGCCCACATCTCTTACGATCAAATGAGAAGTATCGATATTGAGGGTTTTCCATCACTGAGTAACGGGTCAGACGTCAGCGACTATCAAGCTCAGCGCCCCTTCCCGCGCCCGCAGTTCCCCACTCCGACCACTCCCGGCGACCGACGGGCGGACTCCCGCGGGACCGACGATGAGAGCGGCCGGGACGAGCGCGAGCCCGCTATTCGGGAGTTCGACGACGACTTAGATATGAAGGATCGTCGAACTTCGCCGCTCTCCGTCTGCGCCTCGGCGTCCGAAAGCGAAATAAAAACCATCACCACAACGGCTTCCCTCCCATCGGCGACAGGTTCGGAGAGCGGGCGGAGCGCGCGGGCCTCGCCACCGTCGCCCACCATGTCGACGCTGTCGACGCCGCCGCGGCTGCCGCTGCACTCGCCGCTGCCGTCGCCGCCCACGCCTATCGCCGCGCTGGGCGCGCTCGGAGGATCGCCCTTCAGCCCGCTCGGACTCGCGTTCCCTCCCGCAGGTATGCGTTAGCGGGATCTTATATTTTCGTCCGCCCCGGTCGCCCGCATTTCCATTTCCTTGTTTTGATCCTCGTCCACCACTAATAAATAAATCACCGGGCGCTCGAATACACGTCAAAGTCACCGACCAAAACTAAATGTGGAAGAAGTAACTCTCATTGATATAATAACACAGTGTAATCGTGCGTTCCGACTGTTGTACAATTAGTGACAAGGAAACCGCATTGAACGATGGGTTTATTTGTGTGCAGTGCGCGGCAACACGACCTGTAACCTCTGCTACAAGACGTTCGCCTGCAACTCCGCTCTGGAGATACATTACCGGAGCCACACCAAGGAGCGACCGTTTAAGTGCACCGTCTGCGACCGCGGATTCTCCACAAAGGTTTGTCTCAAACACTTCTTATTAGACCCTAGATTCATCCCTTTGATATTTATATCTCTGTTTTGAAGTTATATAAACTGTTCTAACTTAGGTACCAACAGTGTATTTGATCCTACTTATTGCCCGATGTATCTGTGCCTAACAATGCCGTGATATGACTATCATGTAATAGTCACGTACATACTCGTAGCTCAGATTGAGTGACTTTGGCTTTCAGCCAGTTCATACTTTATTGTTACACAAATAGCTAGACGTACGTGTTTACGACATTTCCACTAATTTTCACTAGGTACATCTAAAGAAATTCATTGATAATAAAATCTTTTAAAATGTTAAATACTAGCCCTAGTCCGCGGCATGTACAAGTAGGTTAACAATTTCTTTAATTTTCTGTTCCCCGGCATCGCATTAAAATAAAACATCTTAATTTCTTTCCTAGATCCTAAATGACACTTAAATAGGTAACTACTTTAAACGAATTGCATATTTTACTTGAGCCGTCTAAAACAAACGATTTAAAATACTAAAATACGATAAAAAATTAAATTACTCGGGATTTAAAATAACGCAGTCCTTTGAACTCGTTTCTAAACTAATAATAACAAATAACTTAAAATAAAATATTCCGCATGTTTTTTCCATTGCTGTTGAAGTTTCTGCACTCCCTAACCTCTATTAGCATACAAGCTATAGGTAGTTAGATGAGGTACCTAACTATAGGTGTAGTATAACGTCGACAGGACGCATATAGTTCGCGTTTGATAAATAACACGCTGCAAGCGGCATCGTATTCCAAGTTGAAGGCGAGACATCGACAAGCGACGCTGCGCGACTAACTTCATGCGCCGGTTTCATTTCATCCAAGTTTCAGTGCATTAATTTTGCAAGCAGTAATTACAAGTCGCTAGTCGGCGCCTCTAGTTCGCATTAGTTTTAGCTGTTGTCTTCCTCCGTCGCCTCGCATCCGAGCTGTTGCCGGCTCGCCGAGTAATTGACGACTAACTGCGCAAACTTGTAGGCTCGTTTGTTCCGATTTAATCAAAACTATGTACTGCCTTATTGATCACGTTCAACGTTTTATGAATGGGTTATAATTAAAAACTCTACTTTTGTATTAATGTCAGTCTGTACGGTAATGCGTCTCATATCGGCACAAATGCAACCACTTGTTAGCCGTATGCCGGCCACATTTAACATCGTTTCCATCTACAGATAATTAAACTTTGTTTATTATCCAACTTCGCTGCCTTATAGATAATCGCAAATTGAACTGTACGTCATGTCATTAATTTATTACTTTGCGATAATACTTATTTTGCATATCATACGGGCACCAAGTACATTAATCGATGTAAAATGTATTCCTGCCCACATTTTTCCCGGGGTAACGTGCCTTTTCCTGTGTGTTGGCTTTTCTTTTTATAGTTAAACCACAGTTAACATCTCAATTAGTAAGATGAAGCCTAAGAGCAGCTCAAGTAACTGACTTTGTATCAAAGAAAGAGGCATAGACCGCAAGATGCGCGCTAACCGCAAAGATATCTGAATAGGCTTCCGTTAAAATGCACATAAATGAAAATATATGGTGTTTCATGCCTTATTTCCGCGTCTAAAAATTAGATGATTTGAGTTCTAAGCCGTAACGTTATGCTATAACTTATAAGACGTCTTCCGTATTTTTAACCAGTTTCCAATATTAATAGCACGAGACAGGAGCAAGTAAATGCAATATAATTTAATCATTTAAATGTATTTATTATTAATGATATTTTGTTATCTCCATTAACACTAATTTGCTACTTGAATACTGGTCATCACCAAATAATATGCAAACGTTCAGCTCCTCATTTTATTATAAACGTGTCATCTTATCGTTTTAACATATTATTGTAACCGTTTAATTGCACTTCAGTAATCAGAATGTTCGCACTTAAAACTTACTAATGAACATCACTGAGAAAAAACTGTTTTATAGATATTATATAAACAACGAAATTATTATGTGAAACATTTATTAGCAAGTAGAAATGGACAAAATGAATTAATCCAATATTTTAGACAATAAATAAAGGCTGTTAAAAGCATTTTTATGATGATACAAGTTTTATACTGGGTTCGGCCAATATTTCAAGCGTGTAGTGTAAAGCTGCGCTTGCGACGCTCCATCGCGTCGCGCCACAAAAATGATAAGTCATAAAAACAACGTCACGGAAAACGATCGGAATATTAATTCATGTCGTAAAATATTTATTGCTTATAAATCCTTGAGCCTTTACCTACGCTTCTCGTCATAAAAAGATTATTTATGCTTGACAAAGTAACATTTTTCGTATGTTACCGAAAGTGACCAGGGATCTTATCAATAAAATATAGGTTATTTACGATGGCGCCCAGGTTAAAAGTTTCAAACCCCACAAAGGCACCTTGCGTACCTCGGTTGGCTTAATTAAGTTCCTCTGATAAATATAGCAGGGCTTAAGTACCAACGTATCTATGATTTACATTTGTAGTGACCCAGAAGCCCAGATAACTTCCAACGAAACGTAATAAATATACATGATACTCGTATGTTACTTTTCATACATGTAAATGCTCTTTTACTTGTTATTTTTTTCACGAACGTTCTCGAATGTATCAGAGGTAAGCTCCGGTTGAACTAAAATAGCTGTTAATTACCTACATTAAAAAAGTCACTTTTCTCTTCTTTTTGAAACTATGCAAGACCGATAAACAGATGAAAATTCAATTCTTACATTAAATTGAACGCGCGTTTTTTGTTGCCTCCTATTCAAAGTCGTATTTCTAGCTACTGCTTTCAAACTGAACACGATTTTCCGAGTAAAATGATGCAACATGACAAAATAAATCATTAAATACCTAACAATTCCTATTGGTCACAAAATGAGTGATGTTACTCCCAATATGACCACTCCTTAGTCTGACTCATACTTAATACTTTATAGTTACCGATGACAGGTTGACATTAGGTATTAGCGTGCAATACGATAAATTATCATTATACTTAATTGACAATTTAGCAAAACTAGATTCCTATTGAGTTACATTTTGATAAGAAGTCGTATTGAACGATTGACTTCAAATATAAGATGTCAGTTTAACTTTATATAGTTTCGAAAACTTTTCCAACTGTTAGATCAAACACCTCGACTGCGGAAAAACTTTTCTATCATAACAGAATTTTCATATCCTCACTATCAGACAGCCTATAAATCTTGTTTAAATAACTGTGTTTTTGTTTTTCTGCTATCTCTACATTGTGCTCACATATAGAAGCAACAATATTGTACCCAGGACTATGTAATATATAACTTGATTTGAGAAGAGTGTCCATAGAGTTTCTTGCCCATTCTTCTACATGAGATGTACTATTTTCGAATGGGCAACTACAGTACCTTCACAGTTATTATGCCTGTGGCTGGACTGTAGGTAGCTTATTTTTGACAGTGCAAAAGTGCCTGTCACGGGTCGATTTGATATAAATGCATAAATGAAGTTTGAGTTTGAATCTTCGGGTCCTGAATTTCGTAATTTTCATTGATTTCATTTGAATTTGCATACAAAATCAAACGCCAGTGTGTAAAATGCTGAAAAATATCAGTTTTGTCTTTCTAATGCGACCTTATCTTTGCCAATATACGATGTTCTACTCTCTACAATGGGACAACACTCGAGTGATTTATAAGATTATTGACTAAAAGTTTTGTGAACCTCTATAATTCCCACTCGTCTAGTGGAAAATTGAAAACACTAAGCACCTGCTGCCTCCGCTATGGTAAGAAAACAAAAACAAGCGATGCACATTTAGGCGCCGCGTGTCTTGCAAATAACTGGAGTTTAAAACACAAACAACAGTTTAAATATTAAAATTGTAACGCCAAACCATCAGTAGTTGTCAGCGAGCTGACGGTGAGGGCCGAGCCACTCCATTTAACATTTATTTATACTTTATAAGAAAATTAGGGTCCCAAATCGAATTTTTAATCATTAGAATGTTTAGGAATGTACGAGAAAGAAATGCGTTTAAATGGGACTTCGTATGTCGGTATGCCGTAACGTTGAGGTGGAGGGAACTGGTTAGTGTGATGGTAGTGAGAGACAAGCCAGCAACCTGTCACGTCCTACGCATAGTTGCGAATGCCTCGGTTATTGCAGTATGTCGTCCTCGGAGGCCCGGGTGGACCGACGCACTTGTTCCTACACCAAGTTAAACAACTGACAATGTGCTAACAAATCTAAGCAAGCATTTGACTCGGCCTAGCCTTCACTAACACATAAGAAACTTACAAAACTACAAAAGAAACAGCAACCTCTTTAGTAAAACTGTCTCTACTAAAAATGGTGATTTTAAAAGTGGGCCTCTCTTTTTAACAAAACATGAAGTTATAAATATACTCATTTTCCATTTGCAAGCCCAAAGAGGTGCTTGCTTTAGAATCGGGATCTATCGTTTTAGAATAAAAGTCCCAATCTGTCCAAACCTTGACCGACTTTTATATTCAGACCTTATATCGACCGTGGGCGAGCTATTCTGGGGTTGCACTCAATGACCGGTACGGATCCGGGGGGCGAAGCTTTTTATTATGAATACGGCATGATAATAAAAAACGTGTCAATCATCCAACAATAGGTACGCAGGGAAACAAGCTTTATACGGAAATAGAGACGGTACAATCATTTTAAAATACCAATTGGATTTTTTGTTATACAGGAGCTTTCACAGATATGATTTTATTTTCTCAAGAAAACCCTCGTGAAAATCATGAAATCAATAAGTTAAATGTAAATTTCATATCAGTAAATTAAGTTAAACAATAAGTTTTCAAATCAAAGTGTTTAAAATCCAGCGTGCAGATCTCATTGCACCAGGTTAGTGATTTTAAAGATGGCGGCCCTAGGTGTTAACCGCTAGTGCCTGAACCAACTGCTTACGAACACATTTAAAATTACAATAAGTGTCGGGGACACTGCACCGACGAAAGTTCACGCGCCAAACTATTTATCGATTATTCCAATCTTCTTGTACTACATGTAGGTACAGTCGTAAGTTTATTGACTCGAATAACGTCACTAAAAGAGCTAATGCTTGTTGGTTATAAATAAAAACACCCATATTTCATACCCCATTGTATTTATGCATATAAAACTGAATTTATAACCGATGCCCACTGTAAACCTCATGTTTTTGACAATATTTAAAGTTATGTCCTATAAATACGGCAATTGAAATTCCGCCGTCAAGTTTTCTTTAAACGCGTTTACGTCCATAGAATGAGAAACGCATCGGAGTCATTAAAATATTGAAATAATAATGCAGTTTCTTCATCGAAAGACACGATCTATTGCTAGTTGCAAGCAAAAGCAATCCGCGATTATATGCTCTTTGGAACTGGAATCAGCAATTAAATAAATCCATATTACCAAGCTTATACCTACGTAGTACAGCTAAATAAATTCAGTAGTAATTTAGCGATTTATAACCGCTAAACTAATGTAGGTACGGGCTAAGTTATTAACCGCCACGGCACAGAAATAATGACCCAAATGCTAAGAATGCGAAGTCATATATTGTAGAATTATTGCAGTTACGTACCCAACTACGCCTAATTTAAAGGAAATTATAGTAATAAAGACACCTAAATACTACAAAACCGGTTTATCGATGAGTTAGGTTCTTATTGTTCACAGTTTCTTGTTCAAGTAGGTACTTAGACTAAAAATATTAGTCATCAAGCATAGTTTGATGATGATCAATACGAAATCAAACGGAGCACTTTTTTCACGGAGAACGCGGGATGTTTTGCTGCATTGTAAAATTAATTAACTTCTGCTGAAGCATTCAGCATTAAGCAAAAAAAGCAGTAAAATCGTTAAAAATATTACTAAAAATTCAAGAGACTATGATAACATTGATCAACTACGTGACACGATAAATACATAACAAGCGTTCAAATTAAATTGAAGTTTTTAAGATTATACATATAAGTAAATAGAGTTTTATATTCACTGTTGGAAAACCGTGTACCTATGTACTCGTACGTAAACGGTACCCGCAAGAACTTATTCTTTAAGTGCTTGATCTTAAACTTAATCAACTTTATTTAAATATTAAGTAACTAAGTACCAACCTAAATTACCTTCACTGGGATAAATTAATCGTTTAATTTCAGTTAAAAAAGGTTTTAGAAAATAATGTGCCGCAACTAATTACTGACAGCGTGTTCAAATAATCCAATCAATCATCGGTTACATCGATTAACCGAAAAATAACACGATAATGCAGAATCTTTTCGTATGTACGAGACTTAAGTCGATTAAAATTCCTTAAAAACAGCTAAAAATATGAAAACATACCTGCCAACAACTATAAAATTTATGAATATTTAAATAAAATGTCACTTTATTTAATGTTTCCCGTATCAAAGGTAAATAAAATATCATCGGCGAATATGAATTAGCTACTAAAATAATATTCAATGGATAAAGTGGCCTCATATTTTAAAATAAATCTCCATCTTTTGTAAATACCACAGTTTCTAATTAATTTATGTTATTTATGTCGATATTTACTTAATTTTTGTATTTATTATTTTAACTGTTTAAATATTTTATATGTTTTCAAACTATAAGGAACTGCTCACAACAGTTAAAATAAATGATAATACTTTTTACTGAAAATGTGGAAAAGTCGGAAAACTTAGAACTGATATTTTAGTTCAAAGTTAACAATCTGAGTTTATTTTATCTTTAAAAATAAATTTTCAAGACTTGCGCCCGTTCTAATTATAACGGCTATTAGTAACTATTTAAGTAGGTACTTACCTAGTGGGTAAAATTACGCATTACTTTTGCATTAGGAACTCCACAACACACCATGAAGGTGTTTTGTGAAAGTCGTGATGAAAAAGCCTTCTTAGTGTTCATTGTTTTATTTATGTGACCTCTTCTGATCAACATCTGTTACTCTTTGTCTGGTAGTCCCCTTTAGAGTAGCTCCCCGCTGTAGTTTGAAATTTTGAATTATAACTGTTGGTATCTTTGTGTTATGTTAATGCCCTTACACTTATTTTTTCACAATTTCCAATAATGTAAACAAAATCCTGAAACGATGCTTTGAATTTGACTGTTCAATGGTTCAATTTAAAACCTGAAGCGTTTCAAAACTTATTTACAAGATTGGAAATAGTGAAAAAACCCTAGTGTGTACCTATAACTGTGTGTATTTGTCCCACGGTGCTGTGTGCGTGTGGTGCGTGTGTAACGCCTGTGTATTTGTGGTTCCAGAGCAGTGGCGGCGGTTGCCGGTGCGGTAGGCGCGCGCGCGCACCCCGCCCCCCGCACGCCACTGCTTTGGACCTGTGGAACGCCTTCGTTTACCCGGTATGCGAGAGTGACGCCTGGCCGAGGAGCGACCATATCAAGAGCGTTTTTTATTTTTGCTTACATAGTTTTGCATGACCCTTTTTAAATTTCTTCTAAAGTCAATTAACCAGTCAAAGTTTAAGCGCTCCTGATATACAGTCTGTTCTTTTGTTCAGTTATATTAAGATTAACTTTTAACGCGTGTACCTACCTTCTTATTTTTGTGACGCATTTGACATTGAGATTCGATTTCCACTTAATTCTTAATAAAAAACAGTTTTAAATATATATCAGTTACGCAACGCTTAAACAAGAATAGTAACATAATTAACACATTAAATTATTTTTCTGTTGCGCTTAACGTTGTTAGGTACACTTATTGCTAATAAAAGACTTACAAAAAATCTGATTTGATTTAGATTACGCTTACACACTTTAGTTATTAGTACGTTTGGCAGTTAATTACAATAAGATGTTTGTATCGTCCTCAGGGCAACATGAAGCAGCACATGCTCACGCACAAGATCCGCGACGTACCGCCCGGATTCGACAAGAGCTCGAGTGGAGCCGATGATGGCCGGGACCCGAGCCCCGACCGGCGCTCGTCGCCCGACAAACTCGACCTAAAACGATCGCCGCCCGCGCATCCCCCGCCACAAATGACTCACCCCCCACCTATTGATATGCCGCCAATGCCCAAACGGCCCAGTGGTAAGTTCCATATTTTAATTTTAGTTTTTTTTTCCTCTAACTTCTTGTGTTAGATCCAACTCTCATTGTCCGTTTGTACCCCCAGTACCTAGCGGGCCGACACACCCCCCACCGCCGACGTCCTCCAAGCACTTGTGCGGAGTATGCCGCAAGAACTTCTCCTCGTCGTCCGCGCTACAGATCCACATGCGCACGCACACCGGGGACAAGCCCTTCCGATGCGCCGTCTGCCAGAAGGCCTTCACAACGAAGGGTAACCTCAAGGTAAGTTTCGTAACAATCCTGTTTAACTTGTTTCTGTCTCTAAACTGTGCCAACTCCATCCAAACTGCTTAATAAGAGCGTATGTAGCAAAGAGCTCCAGATAAGGCAAAAGGCGATAAGGCATCATTCGAAACAGGTTTAACTTAATATGCTTCGAGTACCTACGAAAGATTTGAGAATGTCCCATTCTGAGATATTCCATGGGTACTGACTTGTGCTCACATAGTAGCCTCCTTCTCAGTCAAAATGGACTTTAGTCCTGCAACATCCGTACGGCAAAGCTAATTGAACTCATATTGTCCGCAGGTGCACATGGGCACGCATATGTGGAGCGGTGGCGCGTCGCGGCGCGGGCGGCGCATGTCGCTGGAGCTGCCGCCGCGCCCGCTGCACGAGCCGCACGACCTGCTGCGCCGCCCAGACCTCTTCTACCCCTACCTGCCCGCGCCTTTCCTCAACGGCATGCAGCAGAAGGTAAGCCAGACTAACGATTGAGAGAAACAGAGACGGTCAACTTCAATGCTCTACTTTTTGTCCAAGTTCTATAACAATTGTTTGTTTGTCAACAGCTGAATGAAATATCAGTAATACAGCAGAGCGCGGGTCAGAACGGTGTAGCCGGAAAATTCCCAGGACTCCTTGGTTTTGGAGCATTCGGAGGAGCGCGACCGGGCGCCGCATCACCCCTTGAGCGACCGCCTTCACTGGAGGGCGGCGACGAGCGGCAGGCCGCCATGCGCGAGCTGGCCGAGCGAGGCCGCGAGCTGGCGGAGCGCAGCCGGCAGATGCGCGAGGACAACGACTACCGGTCGCAGCCACCGCACGGCACGCACGCGCCCCCGGCGGCGCAGGCCTCGCCCCCCGCGCCGCACCACCCGCACCCGCTGGCGCCGCTGCAGCCGCCCGCGCGCACCGAGGGGCTCACCGTGTAGGTGACCCGGGAGCCAGCGCAGTACATTCCACAGGGCCGGTAGCGGGGCGCGGGACCGGCCGCGGCGGCCGCGCGACGTCGTGTCCATATTGTACAAAGAGTTAGAGTCTAGTGAGAGTGCGGACCGTTCGTTCGACGAGGCGAGCTGATGTAGCGTAATTATGTGCGAGGTGTAGCGCTATGTACCGTTGTTATTCCACGTGTTATTACGCCTAGTATTACTGTAAGTAACTTATTATGCACGAGTACGGGCCTGGGGCAATCGGGGGCTCGTCGCGAGCTCCACGTTTATGTCATTACTCTGTGATAGTGCGCATTCGGAGGCTGCGTCCGACGTGTCGGAAGCGTTCGGCGGAGGCGATCACGTCTCGTAGCTGCAGTCGAATGTGCTATGACATCAAAAATTAAATATAAATTATCCCAAAAATTAAATAATTTTCATAAAACTATATCTTTTTAAATTAAATGTACATAATTTGTATAATAGTATTGTAATGAACGAGTAGCTATAAACTTGAATTTAATAAAAATATTATATTATATTATATTGTACGACTACAACTAGAGTGCAATATGCATGATTTTGTCTTTTACCACATTCCAAATGATTGATATTACTGAGAAAACCGATTTGTAACGAGTAATAGTTTCCTTTGATAACAATAGCATTATTCTGTCTGTCAATGGAACATTTTATTAATGTAAATGAATAGTTATTCCGTACAATTATACATATTGCACATTGTAAGAAAATACCGAAAAACTAATTCTTGGAAATTCTATTACCTATGCATCTATTGTCTTTAGGTATTCAATATGCGATAGTCGTTGAGAGGATCCGGCAATTGGGTCTCGAGGTGGCCTTGCACAAGTCCGAGGCCATGAGCTTTCATAGGCCTCGGAATGCGCCACCGTCGGGATCCACGCTGACGGTAGGAGGAGTTCCCATCGGCGTCGAGTCGACTTTGAAGTACCTAGGACTCGTCCTCGACAGCCGGTGGAACTTCGTTGAGCACTTCCGACGTTTGGCTCCCAAACTGGAACGGGCCGGGGCTGCCTTCAAGCGGCTCTTGCCCAACCTGAGGGGTCCAAACGCCTCCTGCCGTAGGCTCTACGCGGGGGTCGTGCGGTCCATGGCCCTTTACGGGGCCCCGGTGTGGGCGCGTTCAATTAAGCGGCGTGCCGCGCACTACCTGAACGCGCCCCAAAAGGTCGTAGCCGTAAGGCTGATCCGGGGGTACCGCACGATCTCCCGCGAGGCGGCGAGCCTCCTAGCCGGATTGCCGCCATGGGATCTGGAGGCGATAGTCCTCGCGCGCCTGCATGAATGGCGCGCGGGGGCGCTACGTCGGGGGGAAACTCCGCTGCCGCGGCAAATCACCGCTCAGCGGACAGACCTCCGACGCGATCTCATGGCGACATGGAGACAGCGACTGTCGCAACCCAGTGCAGGGCACGCCACAATAGTGGCGATAAGTCCCCTCTTTGAGGAGTGGCTAGAGAGGCGCCACGGCGCCCTCACCTTCCGCCTGACGCAGGTCCTCACCGGACACGGTTGTTTCGGGAGGTTCCTGCACCGAATCGGGCGGGAGGAAACGCCCGGGTGTTATCATTGTGAGGATCGTCCGGAGGACACGGTGGCGCACACCGTGGAGGTCTGCCCCGCTTGGGCGGAGCTCCGCCGTGTCCTCGTAGCGGCGATCGGCGGCGGCGACCTCTCGCTCCCGGCCCTGGTTCAGGCCATGGTCCGGAGCGAGAGGGAATGGGAAGCCGTCACCTCCTTCTGCGAAGCAGTCATGCTAGCGAAGGAGGTGGCGGGACGTGAGAGGGAGAGAATCTCACGTCCCAGCCGCCGCGGGCGAAGCACCGGGCGTCGGGGGCCACGTGGTGGCTCCCGGCCACCGTAGGCGCGGGCCTGTGGACGGTGAGTAATGGGTTAGCTCACCGTCCGTCCGTCTTATGACGACAGGCCGTGTCGACGGCGCGTTCGTGTTCCACGCGCGCCTCAAAGAGATGTCAGCAACCAAGAAGGGGCCCGCAAGGGCCGATGCCTGCCGGGGCTGCGGGACTGTTCGAAAGAGATACCGTGGCCCTGGAACACAAAGGGCAATGAAGGAACATGGATGGGTTTTAGTCAGTAAGAGTCTGACACTCCCTCCCACTCCACCCAGAGCGGGAGAAGTCATTTGATGATTTCCCATCCGTAAAAAAAAAAAAAAAAAAAAAGGTATTCAATATTGTATTACAATACATTTAATTGTAACAGAAGTTAATGACATATTCATATCATGTAAATTAAAAGTATTTGCATTTGAGGTCTATAGTTATAAGTATTTAGAGTCATAGCTATTATATTGCTTTAGAATACTTCAACATATCTTTGTAAAAATGTGAGCGACTGGTGTTTTGAAGACGTTGACTAGGTACTTAACGGTTATATACTATGTAGTATCACCGCACTGTACGCAGACTGACCACGACTATGTACACACATTTATATTACATTTCTTTCCAAATATGCATTTTCTCAATGCTTGTTAGTAGACGCCGTAGTCCAGTTGCTAATAAATTTAATTATTTTTTAAAGGATTATATATGTATTTTATACTTTGGAGACTAGATAACTGTGTATAAATGTCCTACTAAATTATTTATAAATTATAAATCATGCATACACTCTTAGTATTAAATGAACGCTTGCGAGGCGATAGGTCTTGCGTGCCAGTTTAGTTGTCTAGAATAAATTCTCATAGCACCTACGAGCTAATTATTATATCAAGTTGCAAATAGATCTTAGAGAGTAGTATTAGTCATGAATATGATGGTGTCATGTCATGTCAGTATAAATAATCATTGTAAATTATTAAATGTTTATGTAAATGTCCAAAAAGTATTCAAATTATTTAAAAAACAATTATTATACTAATAATTATTATTTTCTTTTTTGTTATTCCTTTTTTTTTACCTTCACCTACCTTTTTGGTTTTTACCTATTTTGAATCAAATTAATTACTGTTGAAGACAAAAACTGTCTTGATTGCCTAATCATGAAAAAAAAACTCAAAAAGGCATTAAGAAAAAAAAACTGATTGGTAAGTAAAGCTTGTCCAAAATGTTTTCTTGTACGAATCCAAGAGTATTATGCCTGAAAACAATCATATTGTCTGCTTCAAAATGTCAGACCTAAAATCTTACATGGCTCATTGCCTCTGGGATTGGGACAAACGACCAAGTGTAAGAGAACGGGGTCGAGTACGTCCATATTTGGACAACCTTGTGCGGATTCATGGTGCGACATCATTCAAACTCGTAGTGGAATAAATGCTAAGTGCCCGTATTCGAGCACCCGAATACGGGCTAACGACCGAGTGTTGCGCCAACAGAGAGGTAATTTCTTATATCTAGTAAAAGAGGAAATCTCGTCCTTTGGATTTTTTTTGTTTTTCTCGTATGAGGATATATAAGTATATAATATAGGAAGATAAGTATATAATACCTTGATGAAAATGCCAGCCTGTCAACAAGGTGGTAGCTTGTAGGTCACACAGACACAAACGGTCACAGACGTCCATCCAAACCTTATGCTCTACTTAATTCTCGGCGCCATTCTTACGTTTAAATACTGTACCTTACTTTTAATTATACTTCAAGAAGTATTGTGGATAGTTTTGGTTTGTTTAGTTTTGTGTAATTCTTCTCAAAAGAAGAACTTGCTTTTGAACTTTTCCTTTGCTCGCTTTTTTTCGCTGACTGATCAAGAAGGAAAATCTACAGGTAAAACTAGTCTAATAAAACAAACTACAATAATTACTTAAAAACGTTATATTCTAATAATATTACCAAGCATACATGACAGTTAGAAGTTGATGACACTGGCTAGTTTCTTGACGCGATTGAGCAGCAAGTCTCCTTCGCGTATGGTTGCCTGGTACAGCTGGGAGCGGTCGGCGTCGGCACCGCGGCCCGCGCCTGTCACTACGCAGCCAGCGACCGCGTCGATACGGCATTGCAGACGACCCGCTGCGGTGAAGCTAGAAATCAGGAAAAGGAAGATGGAATAACTAGTTAGAACTAAACTGTGTCTGAAGTCGACAAACAACATTCCATACACATCAACTTTTTAGGTCTAAAACTCGATTCAACATCTGCCTATTTTTTTTCCCAATATGTTGGGGAAGGCTTTCATTCTAACCGGATGCAGCTGAATACCAGTATTTTACATGGAGCGACTGCCTATCTGACCTACACTTCCACAACCCAGTTAATACTAGGTAATACGATATCACTTGTCCGAGCGACTAATTGTCAGACTTTCGGGTGAATGACTATCTGTACTGTAGCGACTGTCAAAGATCTACAAATGACAGCCAGGATCAACGGTTCAATGTGCTTTCCGAGGCACGGAAGAAACTCGGTATCTAATGGGTGGTCACCCACGGCTAGATGAGCAGGGCTTAACCTGAACATCGACCCGAGCGGCTGTTATTATTTAGCCACGAGCACCTCTACAACTCTATTAAGATGGGCTTTACTTATCCGTTATTCAACATGCATAACTCATAATAATAAATCTTTAACATTTCCATTACTGGGACGAGACATCCTCCTCTTTTTAGGATAGGAACAGGCCATAATGTACCAAGTGGGCCCAGTGCAGGTTGCACTGGCCAGTAAGTAATTTAAACAGTCCTTTCCAAAATATTCTCATCGAATTGTCTATTCAACCCTTGTTACCAATCGATGTTAGTATAAATTCAGTTGATGACTACTAGTGCCAAAACTATTGAAAAAGTTATTATTTCTGGGTATTTAAATTATCTTTCCAAAAATACATGACTGAAAATTTAATCTAGATGGCAGATGTGCTCTTGGAAAGGAATTACAGGCATACTAACACGGGGATCTCTTCCTACTCACAGGAAACGCCTTTAGTGTCAGCAATGTTGTCGAGACTAAGCGAGAGTTACACGCGTAGAAAATGAAAATAATTATATGCTTTGATACGAACCTATTACCAGGATCAGCCTAGAGTATATTAGAAATGGTACTTATTTGGAGCTCTTCCTCAACAAACCCCGGGAGACGCCGCATGTATCAGAGCTGTTGTCAAAGCGGTACGTGCGTAGGAGCTGAACATACGCCTTGATACGCAACTCACCATATACTAGCTTCAACTTTGAGTATGTTAGAACCAGTACTTACTTGGAGATCTCTTCCTCAACAAATTCCCGGGAGACGCCGAATGTATCAGCGATGTTGTCGAGGCTGAGCGAACGGTACGCGCGCAGGAGCTGAACATACGCCTTAATACGCGCCTCGCGCACGTAATGCTGGTAGTGGGGTCTGAATACTGGGTCTACGCAGATCTGAGTCTCTACCTGCAAGAGAGAATTGAAATGTAAATAATAATTCAAAGTTAGGGATTACAACAATTACTAAAATAATGACAAAGATTTTGGATGTAGACAAAAGGTAATGCAATAAATTATCAGAAGCTGACAAAGATGACTATTTGTTTTTCTTCCAGATATGACTAAATATATGTACTTTATTATTAAAAGCTAGCTGTTGCCCGCGACGTTCGTCCGCGTGTTATTTTCCCCGCTCGCGGTAGTAGCGTGATGTTATATAGCCTATAGCCTTCCTCGATAATTGGGCTATCCAACACTTAAAGAATGATTAAATTCGGACCAGTAGTTCCTGAGATTAGCGCGTTCAACCAAACAAACTCTTCAGCAGATACCTATACTTTCAGAGCAACAGTACTGTTTATAATGCAGTAGAATTTAATGTGTATAAATTACCCAAGCAAGACTCTTCAAGAAGTCAGCGTAGCGGCACTCATGTAGGGACTCAACCAATTCTCTGAGTTCTGGGAAGCGAGAGCGGAGGGCCTGCACGGCTGCCCCCTGGCGCCTCAGGGCTGACTGGAGAGCGTGGCGCTCCAGGGCCAGAGCGCAGGCTAGCACGCAGTATTGAATGATTGTACCTGTAATGTAGAAACAGAGTTAGAGGTAAAAGTAAAAGTCAAAACATGTGCTATTTCTTAGTTTACGATAGGTTGGTACAGTAGGTTTCGAAACAAACTGTTTTTTAAGTGGTTTACTAAAGGAACAATTGAAAGATCTCATGACCAAAAATGTACAAGCTTTTTTTAATCAAATAATTTAACAAAGAAATACTGATACTGATCACTGAAACTTAAAAAGCTTGATAACAAGTCTGAATGATCAATACAATACAATTGTAGCATTTGCTAATTACTGTGCATTTCCACAGGAAAAACATTCACATAAAATATATTGAAATCTTTTTCTCTCTCTCTCTCACGCTGTTGTGAAAATGTTTTGCCCGAGTAAACACACAGGAATGTGGCATAAGGTGACTTGTCAAGAGAACTCACCAAAATCAACCAGCTCATAAGATTCAAATGTTGAGACACAGTCAATGAACAAGTCTGCTGCCTTGCTGTAATCTCTGACTGCCAGACAATAGATAGCTTCATAGGCCTTTAGCTTGTTCCTGGAGCGCCAGTCTCCACCCTTGTCGACAAGCTCATGAGCCTGAAACAATCACAAGATTTATAAGGTTATTAGAACGGATTGATACATAAATGAAATAGTTTTTATAAAAGATAGAAGATTAAGTTTCAGTTTCTTATCTAGCACTAAACTTCATGATAGTCAGTTCCTTGCGTATATATTTTTTATTATTGTGCTCCTACACTAGGAATATCACCTGTGTCATCGGTACATTTACACACATTTAAACTCACATAAACAAACCAGACCCGGAACAACTACCTGTAGGCCATATAATTTTTTCAACAAACATTTGTTCAAAAATTCAACAATTATTTGTTTGTGGGGGGATCAAACCCGCAAAACACAGCGCTGCAGCCAGTCACTCAGCCACCGCGCAAACTGTGTCATCAAACCTACCCCCATTCTTCTTTGAAATACATGTCAGGTAATGCAGGGACCTGACGGAACTGTTTAATTACATATATGCATAACCTCACACCTTTTTCCCATAAGTGTGGCAGATACTAGAGAACACGACCTCCTAAGATCCTTACATACTCCTTTTGCTTTGTCCACATTCATCATCAGTGTTTTAGTATTCAATGAATATTTTGGGATATTTTTAGCTTTTTTAAGAGATCAATATCAAAGACAAAGGTAAATGTAAACACAACCTGGCATCCACAATACCTGTTCTGTCAAACAGCTTGAAGAAACAAAAAGATTTAAAGGTCCCATCCACTCTTGCTCTTGAGTTTTCAGCCATCAACCCTGTTCCGTAGCAGGTTACATGAAAATATCTGCTAAATCATCAGATAAATATTAGCATACCTTATTTATATTCTTCCCCATTTCTTTGACATTGCAGCCATGGAAATAAGCAATCCTGAACAGAGCAAATACGGCATCCAGGCGTCTGTTAGTAGTCAATGTGGCATCTTCATACTTTGAGATGGCCAGCGCTGATGCTGCTTCCTTGTCTCCTATTGAGCAGAGGTAGTCCATTCTGTAACATTTTAGTTTTATTTTATTTATACGTATGTTAAGTGATACATTCATTGACATCAATGAATTATTTTTTGGCTAAGTATTCAATAGTATTCATATTACTGTGATGGTGACACCAATGATAATTACTGGTGAGAAATGGGTGTTTCTGAACTTTAGTTGTACGTTCTTTAACAAGGAAATGTAATTAAAAGCTTACCGATCTTGCCAAACAGGTGTTTCTGAATCGTCTTCTTCGAACTTGCCTAACCTGTCCTCGTTTTCCTTTGCCATATCATCAAATAACTTCTGGTCGAAATTCCATCCAAGGTCTGTGCAAACCTCTTTGTAATATGGAGCCATGTGTCCATTCTTGATTCCTTGCAAGAGCTGTTCTTTCAGCTGCGGATCATCTTTTAGCTGGGGCAAACTAAGCTTGAACTTGATTCCAGCCAATTCCATGTACTCCGGAGTTTTACCTTCTGCAGAAAGCTCCATTTTCTATAGTTGATTGAGAACAAATTAATCAACTAAATAATCGTCTTTATTTGATGAAAAGATGATCAACACGATTCACACAATAATTTAATGTTTCTCTTGTATCAACCAACTCCTACATTACAACTTGCAAAAACAAAAGTCACTGTACGCCATTCAAGTATTGTTGAACGTTATTTCTTTAGCATTGCATATATTCTCGTTCTCTCTCTCACACAAGAAAAATTGCCGGATAACTTCACCACATCATGCCTTAAATTTATTTAATATATTTGGAACGCAAAGAACAGATAAATAATTTGTTCTGTCATTCTTGTCAAAAATTGACAAATTAATAAATTAGAACGCGTCTACACTACAGTCCTTGGTTAAATAAATTGATCTGATTATCGGGTGATAAAATTGGATCACACAGCAACCAGAGCATTTAGAAAGAGTAACTTTCTCAAGAACTCATCATCACTATAACCTGCTGCCTAAATTACTTGGGTTCGAGCAACATGTTCTCTTCTTCCAAACATCTCTAAAGCATTCATTTTATTAGTTTTTATCTTTCACACACACAAACCATCCATCTTTTATTGATCTATTCTACAACTTTCCTCATTCTCCCGTATCACATGCTCGTATGTACTGTAACAATATGCCAACCGATTGAAGAACCAAAACTGATCATAAATATAATATAACATCATGCCTGTAATTCCCGAAGGGTTAGGCAGAGGTGTACCCATTCGTACACCCACATATCGCCAGTTATGTTTAAGTCCCATGACACCCCCAGCTAACGAGCCTATTGCCATCAACCGGGCACAAATCCAGACTCCGTGGCTGCTACTGAGAAATCCCTGATGGAAAAACCCAATAACACTTTGCCCGACCTGAGAATCGAACCCAGAACCTCATGCTCAGCAGTCGCGCATGCGACCACTAGACCAATGAGGCAGTCGTAAAATAAGAAGATAAAATAATGGTTATATTAGCTCGTAATTTCGTATTTGAATGTCAAAAAAAGTCTTTTTTGCATAAAGTTACTTAGTTTGATGTACATAATGCTTGGTTGACGGATTCGTGAAGGGTTCGTTTACACTTTGTTTACATATACACAAGATCTACTTCCGTCACGTATTTGCGGGGGAACCATAATATGGATATTTCTGCTCCAACCAGCTCCTCTCGTTAGAGTATTAATATTCTGTGCAGCAGTGCAGCTCCTACTCCTAGCAACCCTAACCCTAAATATGACGTAGCCTTGGCATTGGCAAATGACACAACTGACACAAATTCATAATTTAATAATTTATTGTCAACTTGACAGGGCACTAAAAAATACAAAATAGAGAGAATTAGGTATTTCGATGATAGATTTAGGTTCCAGTAAACTGCAATAATAAATAGTTAGGTTGTTGTGCTACCAATAGTTGTGTTCAATAGCTTAAGATAGAAACAGGTGATATTCATCAACATTTCCAATTAAAATTGTCATGTAAGGACTGCTGATCCTAATGCCAGTAAACTGTTTAACGAGAAGAACAAGTCCAAGACATTTATAACAATGGATATTAATAAACTAGTCAGTGAGAACCAATCCATTAAAATAGTACCATCGATCGAAGAGTCACTGCTGTCTATAGGTCTCAAAGTAGATCTTGATGATAATTCCAAAATGTGGTTAGAGCAACTAAAAGTAACTTGGAAAACATGGAAGAGAAGTCCTGCAATAGAGACTCACATCGAAACCTTTCTTCAGAATGCAGGAGACCGATACAGATTAGCTTTAGCTTTTGTTATTAAATGTGATGATTACAAAGATTGTAAGCCAAAAACTTTACCCTACTTCATTATGGAGACTTTATGGAAGTGGTCTGAAAATAGTGAGATTCTACCAGGTGATGATTTAAAACTACCAGCATTCCATATAGCGACACAACAGAGGAATCAACATTTTCTGTGTCTGATTGTCAAAACATACAGAATATCTACAATTAAAGACCAAATTCTACCTATAGTGAAAGATATGGTCAGTAAGGACAATTGTAAACAAGCATCTCAAATTGTAATAGCAATGGAATTGTTTGATGAAATACCAGTTGAAGACCTTGTGTTTCCATTGATTCTGCAAGACAAGTCAAATTTAATTGATGAGTATTTAAATGAATGCCCTAGCCAGGTAAAGCCACTGTTAATTTTTCTGGATAAATTGCTAGACAAAACAGTTAGTATTAGAGAATATGTACAAAATTACATCCATGATAACAAGATTTCTCATGTCAAATATGATAAAGTACACTACAAGCCACTAGGAAAACTAGTGGCTCGTTTATGCAATAAGTTTAACATTCCTATAGAGACATGTAAGAATCTCAGCAAAAACCGCACTACTGGTGGATTAAGATATTTAATACATCAAAAATATCAAGAACATAATGTTAGCTCATCTGTATGGGAAGACTTAGTGAAAGATTCACTGAAGCAAAATGCTGGCTCAGGCCAAGAGTTTATTGAAATGTTAGTTGATTATGACCGCAATGAAGCTCTTAAGTGGGCTTCATACTTAAATATGGCTGAGAAAGACTTACCATCAGCACTCAAAGACATATCTATAAAGGATGTACCTGCAGAAGAGAATTGGGATACAAATAATACTTCTTCACAAAGTCCTCATGAGTATTACAAGTTTTGTTTACTTGAAGATCAGATTACACTGATAGACACAGGAGAAAAATTCTATGACCTAATGATATCAGATGTTATTAAAAATAGTGTTGTAAGCATTGATTGTGAGTGGAAGCCTTCATTTGGAGCTACACAGTCTCAAGTAGCATTAATACAAATTGCCACTAGCAGTAGAGTTTATCTAATAGACACTCTAATATTGAACAAACCTGAATATGCAAGCTTTTGGTACACTTTCCACAAATCATTTCTGGATAATGCAGAGATAATTAAAGTAGGTTTTGGACTTGAGCAAGACTTAAAAGAAATGAAATCATGTCTGGTAGGATTGGGAAACATTAAAGTGCAAGGTGAAGGGCTACTAGATCTTGGCACTCTATGGAAGAGTCTTCTCAACAATGGACTTATCTTGCCTGGTAACAGTGACAATGTGGGAAACAGCCTCAGCTGTCTAGTACAATCATGTTTTGGGTTACCCCTTGAAAAATCTGAACAATGCTCGAATTGGGAATTACGACCATTGAGAAATACCCAAATACTGTACGCTGCTCTAGATGCTCATGTGCTTATACAAATTTATGAATATCTTCAGAAACTATGTTTAGAGCAACACATTAATTTTGAGGAAATATGCAATGATGTTATGTTAGAAAGCAAAAAGAAATGCACAAAGAAACCAAAAGTTGTAGACAGGCTTCAGACTTGTGTACCTATGGTGCAATCAAAATCAGTTCATGAGGTGAAGTTTTTGGTGGAGCCCGTGTTATCCAATTTGATGCCTTATTTAAGATACTGTGGAATAGACACCATTGTGATGCCATCAACAATGTTATGGCATGATGTGATAAATCTAGCAATAACACAAGAACGCCAGGTCCTTTTGTGTAAATTAAAACATACTCCAACAACTAACTTTCCACAAAGTTCTATATTAGAAGTTGGTAAAGACACTGTTGTACAACAGTTGCGAAAAATATTTAATAATTTTAACATAAAAGTGGAACAAGACAATCTTTTCAGCTTTTGTATTAATTGTAATAGCAAAGATTTCAGAAAACTAAATTCAGATGAAGTTGTGAAAATGTGTACTGAATATCAAACAATGTTGAAACCTGACAATGTTGATCAAGCAGACAAATATGTTGGCGGGTATGATGATGATACTGCATATTATGACAATTTTCTAAGTGATTCAGACTGTGAAGAAGATTTGTGTCAACCAGTAGTTTACACAAGACGTAACTTAACAACGAATAAGGGAGTTGCCATTGACATACATAATGCTTGTCAACTATCTGCTCTAAGCAAATCAGCTATTTTATGTGAATCATGTGGAAAATTATTTTGGGATGGAGATATATTGTTAAAACCTGTTTCTGAAGTTGTGTTCAACTTTAAAAAGCTTAAAATTTGGTAAGTTTTCTCGAAAGGTACAAAATATCAAGTCTTTCATTATTTCATAATAGTTTATTTCCATGTGAATAAATTTCAACATTAAATATTTATATAAATAAAAATGTTAACATTACAGAAATTAAAGCCTTTGTCCTGTCATTATTTGGAAGTGTCACAGTCACAGCATTTGAATAAATCCCTTCCAATTTATATAAATTTAAAATCATTGCCTCGATCGCTGGGTCTGTTTTGATTGCTAGAGTTAGCCAGCATCCCTTATATTTCAACTTCCTTTTTAGAAGTATAGGACAGGAGTGTTTAAGGTTTGTTAACGACTTATGTGTGCAACAATACAAACTACTAGTTACTAAACCATGATAGATATATTTTTCTAAGCATAATAAAATTTCTTGATAGTGTAGAGTATTGTTACATTTGTTAATACAAAAAAAACATATTTTAGGAAAAGATGAAGGCCTCGAACATTTATATATTATTATAATTCTTTACTTACATACTAGAAAAAGCATACAAATATAATAAGATTCTAAACACACTTGACAAAAGCTTATTATAAGGCGGGCTCGACTGGTGGAGTGCAGCTAAAAATTATTGTTACTAAGGACAAATATTTTTGCAGTAACTATTAAATAATTATAAATAGAAGTAATTACTTTCACCATTTAGTTTGTAAGTTGTTGATAAAAAAAATATATTGTTTTTTGTTATAATCCGTCTCTACAAAACAGTCTCGAAATTACATGTACTTATAGAAAACAATAATCTTAAAAAGAAAGTGATAGCTTTTAATCATTATAGTACTTACAGTTTCAAAAATTAAATCAATGAGCATTTCATAACATATTTAAATCGATGCTTTCATCAATGATTAAAAATAAACAATAGCATGAATGGAGCTGCAAGCATAAGGTGCTTTGAAATAGGTTTGTTAAATACTGCTATTTAATTATGATTACTAAATATATTATTGATTTGTTTTGTTGTATGTGAAAGACACATTTTATTTTGTTCCAATAATGTAAAAGTTTTTTACCTTTATATTTTACAAAAATAATATATTGGTTATGTTATTGACATTAGAGCTGTAGTCTTACTAAATAGATATTGGAATCTTGTTTGCATTGCTGGAAGAAATAAAATGGTAGACACTTTTGGATTCTGTGTCTAAAATCCGCTGTTCCATACATTTTGACCGTGTAGGAATTGCACATTTGTAGGAAACAGCAGATTTTTTTTTAAATTGATGGTGAAAATGTTCTAAGTCGGAATTATGAACTGAACATATGGTAATTTGCGCGTCGATGTTCCACCCCGTATATCTTGGACCATTTTCTTTGTAATGCACTAGGTAGGTTAAACTACCTTCACGACACAGAACACAGATAGAGGAGTCATAGAAGGGTCAGTAACTTCATGTTGAAAAGTATGGGCCTCAAACGACAGGACGTAATATCATTCCTGTGGGCATTCAGTTGGATAAAATACAGCAATCAAACGTTGTCGGCGCTTGCGCAGTAATGTGTGCTCAAAGCTCCTAATACTTTCTTTAACTGCGTTCAGTGTAGCGAAGGTTTAGTGATCTGATTATTTTATTGCTGTAATAATTTAGTTTAAGGTTTTAATTATTAAACTGATTTTAAATATATTTACCACCAAAACATGTCAATATATTCTTCAGAAAATCACTGAATAGTTGCATCTTTTCTTAAATAACTCCACTTCTTCAACTAAATCTTTGTTCCCTTTTAAATTCAATACCTCCAGATTTAAATAAGGGAAACCTTTTAATGTCGTCAGTTGGTTGTTCTCTAAAGATAATGTCTGTAAGGATAAAAAAAAACTTAAGTATTAGGTAAATACCTGGCAAAATATTACGCAAAATCTTTAAAATAATGGACACAGTTGATTCTTCTATTATCATTAATTGAAAACAAGCTTACCTTACAGTTTTGAAGAAATTCCAAAGAAGGCAAAACATTTGATCTTAAGCTCTGATTAGATAAATCAACATTTTCACAGTGACTGTAGTATTGCATATGGGGTAAACTGATAATTTTATCATCAAACATAATTTTAAAGTCTAAACTATCTTTTTTATAATCCTGTATAAGTTGATCTTCTATACTCCATTTAGTTATTAAATCATCATAGTAACCAGCCCGCAAATTATCTACACTTTTCAATGTATGTAAATTTTCTATAATTTCCTTGTGATACTGTTTGGCATCAATACAATGAAGAAAAACTGTTGTGGTAAGAAGTGTCCCTGAAAATAAAAAAAAATGAAATGAAAATAAAATCAAATTATAAATATTTATACAATCTTGATGTGTAGTCTCGAAGTTGTAAAAACATGACCGATCAAAGACAAGTAATTATAATAACATTTATTGTCAGGTTCCATTGCCAGCAACTGACGACAGGCATCCAATTGGTTATTCAGTTCCTCAACAACTGGCTTTGAGTACTTTTTGCCGAAATTGATATCACCTTTACCAACATAAGTATTTTTATTGTATTTAACACTAAGAATTATTTGTATATTTCCATCTTCACTGTCATACTCCATCTGCAAAATTTAAGATAAAAATAAAGTTATTGATTTTTTTTTATCTTCCATCCAATAATGAGTTTTATTATTAAACTTAAGTACCTTGACATCTAAACCCTCAGTGATTTCTGCATTATGTTTGAAAATCCATAGAACATCGTATTGGTTTCCTGAATAAGACTGCCATTCTCCGTTTACTAATTCATTGTTGAAGAACAGGCGTGTCTTTGAAGACACAAATGACTGGTTAACGGGCTGACTAAATGCTACTGTCGTTTGCAGCGGCGAAACTACATAAACTGCAACTGTTAATTCTTTTTTAACAGCTCCTGTAAATCAAAATGTTGGATTAATAATTTAACTGTTGCATCAAAATATGCCCAGGCCCAAATATTATTAAACCCTTCACTTAATAAGTGGAAGGTTGAGGGATTAATAATAAATAGTGGGATGATTAATGTAAGTTGGTTATCAGTCAATTAAGTAATTAATTGTATTTTCTAAATTAATCTTCATGATCAGTGACAAAAAATCAATCCATTGATTCCTGTTATTTCTCTGTTCAAGAATTAGTTTTGGCTTTGTAACAGTAGGATGCTTACATGCAATACCATTTAATTTTCCTTTATTTATTTCTATACAAATCGATTAAGTACATTTTTAAATATTCTTAAGAAAAAGCAATATATAAACATTTAAAAATATAAAAAAATTGTAGCCCACCAGTATCGGGAACAGGGTACAAGCTACCGGCAGTCAGGGCTCCAGAGAGAGGAACCTCCTAACAATACCATTAAATTAAATCATCAAAATTCGGATAAAATAATTATTGTTTACCTAGCAGCCATCTTTGATAAAACCAAGCACTGGTGTCATCTGGATCAGTGAACGCAGCACTCTGTACCATTTTCAACTCTTGTTTATGATGACTATCCTCTATTGGACGCCCACCTGAAAAGAAATAAAGATTTCGTGAAAGTAATATAAGCTGCTACTAAAAGTGTAACCTGTATGTGCCCATAGGAATATTTTAAAGAAATCTGCTACTTTTTTATACATGGACAATCTATCAATCAATCACCAAATCTTTTACCAGGGATTTAGTATATGATTCTGCTAAACCCAACAGCATATTTTATTTAAGTTCAAAAAAAATTTTGGCATTGCCCTTTTTTATGGAACAGTATTTTTTTTTAATAATCAATAGAACATGTACAGAATTCTTGGTAAAAGAATGTATTTCTACCAACCTTCTAAATCAGGATGGAGCTCCACAAGCAGTTTACTCCTGTAGTGCCATGCAGAATAATTAGAGAAATTATCCATGAGTTTTTCAGTGGTGTAGTCAAATTCATCTTTCAATGATGGCTTGGATTGGCTGACAACAAATCTTCTGTAATCCCATGTGTGGACTGAAACATATTACAAAAATGATTTCAGTATTTGAAGCTGCAGTTGCAAAATTCATCTCCAGTTCAGGACTAGCAATGAATAAAGAACTTAAAATTGTGTGATCAACTATTTTTTGAGTTAAAAACTATGTGAGTGAGAGTTTTTACTCATAGCACCTCTAATCTGAAGATTATATGAGGTATACATTGTAGAATAATACCAGACCTGTTGTATGAGTTCAACAGGTCCAGTATTATTGTACAATGTATACCATGTTCTAATTTCTACAAGCACTTAAGTCTTTATCCTTTGATTGGTTATCTATTCAGCTGCATCCCGTTAGAGTATACAGTAAGCCTCAAAAAGATGTATGCATTGACAAGAATTAGTTACATAGTCTACAATCTTTGTGCCATAATATTGTACCAATTTGCAGCCACAAACCATCCTGCACACTGGGTACTTCATTGTAGCTAAATATTGTTACAATAAAATTGTAGACAATCAAATGAACTCTTCAAAGTGTTTACATTTTTTTGAGGCTGACTGTACCCACTCTAACATAGTTGAGAAAAAGCTAGGCTAGCTGTGTGCTTGTCTATCAGAGTATTGCAGAATTAGCCATAAATACTTACAATTTCTTTCATCGAACTTCAGGTACATATTGCATAAAGCTAGTTCTTTTTCCCAGTTGGGGTCTTCCCTGGTAGTAAGCACCCATTCCCGCTGGTACCAGGCACAGTACGATTTTGGGTTTACTTTCAAACAAGACTCAGTTAAATGCAGTTCAGCATCATAAAACTGTGACAGATCAACTTCACTGTCATCACTTTTTCTGGAAATTATTGCAATGACATATTATTTAGTTATTCTAGTAGGTGCTTCCTCGAAAAGTTCCTACAAAGCTTGTTTCTTAGGTATCTATCACATTATGCAGCCAACTCAGCTTGGTCATGGTCAGCATGGTGATTTGGTTTTCTCTCAGTGCATGGAATTGAGCAACAAAAAATATTATAAGCTATGCAAATTAAATATAGAAATATGTATATTTCATTAACAAAATAATATTGTGATATAGCTCTTGAAGGCCTTATCAGCATCACAATAATGACTGATAAGCATTTACAAAATGACTATAGGATTAATTAATTAAATTTACTTGAAAATGATTAGGATTTCTCTTCTTATATTCCATAGTGTGTAAATATCTGGGTTGGATGACAACACTTTTCCAGTCAGCGCCAACAGATCCTTATCTAGTTCACCTTCTTTCCTCTGAAAAACAATTTAGTAATTACTACCCATTTTCCTGCGATAAGCAAAAGACAAATACCTTTTTCAATACATACCTTTTGAAAAATCGTTTGCATAGCATGTTTGTAAACCTTAAGTTTCTCTTCGCGTTCTTTTTCTTTTCTCACCCGTTCTTCTTCCGTAGTACGAACCTTTACCCGGCCGTGCTATAAATTACAATTTTAATATGAAATAATTGCTTTCGTGTTGCTGATACCATTGTAACCTTAACCATTCTACAACACTGATTGTAATAATTTAGCTTACCATTTTAGTTTAAACTAGATTTGGTTTAATTCAGCTTACTTCTCTTCGAGATCTTTAATTTTTGGGAATACTATACTCGAAGCACAACGCGTTTCAAAATATTGTGATATTATATAGACATATAGTAGTCTGTGATTGTGATCAAATCAAAGAGTGATAGTCAGATACTCAGATTGTGTTCATTGTTGTGTGTTGTGATGACATAGAGATACTAGAGATGGACTCATAAGTCATGACTGTCAAATCGAAAAAGTTCGGTCGGGTCATCAAATAATAATTACAGTACCTATTCAAATTCAAATATATTATGTTTTATCAATAAAATTATGCTCACTATGCCATGCAAGGCGTACAAATAATGTGTACACATTAAGTAGTAAAATATAATAAAACCTATGTTATTACAGCTAATTGCCTCATATCAAATCTTTACTAAAATTCAGGGTTGAAGGTAAACCGACGCTAAAGCTGTTACCACGTATTCAGTACATCATTCTAAACCACATAGAAATTTCATCGGTTATCATTCATCGGGTACAGGGGCTGCGAATCTGCTCTTCTCTGTACAAAGTAACAAATGTATAACCCTTATACCCTTTTGTCCTCCTGAATAATGCCTCTGGAGCAATATTTTTTTTTCTTAAGGACTACACACGTACGACACGATCTTTCCAGCAACTTATACTTAAAGAAAATATGACCCTCCAAAATTTACAAAAAATGCCCAATTTTCTCGGCCGTGATTAGAGGACTACCAGACAAATTCGAAAACGAAACGAAAATTTTTATGTTAAAAAAAATTGAATCGGCTCAGTTTTCGAAAAGAAAAAAGGGGAATACGAAACGTCGATCTTCGTAACTTTTGTGATATAATCAGTCTGAGCTGTAGCCAAAGGGTATAATAATTTCCCTTATTATACTCTTTGATAATAATAATAAGGGGGGCTGTAGCTGTCCCTATCGCACTCTTCGGCGCGGCGGCAGGCTTGACGCAGCGCGACGGAAATAGTTTCTTCAAATACCTACCTCGCAGGCCCTGTTCCCCCGTAAGGTCCATGCGTTTTCTCTGACCAATCTCTCACAAATAGTCGATCCAATTAAATTTGTTTTAGTCGAGTAGGAAAAATGTTTTATATTTTGTGCGTTTCAGACATAAAGGAATAAGCTATAGAGATGGCATAGCTGGGCTTACCCCTCTGCCAAAGTAAAGACACCACAACATCAAGCTACCATAATCTGTCAAATTTCTTTAATAGATTTTCAACTTTATCGCCAAAGCATTAGGTTCAAGGTTGATTGGAAAAATTTGGCAGTTTCAGTAGCTTGATGTGCTGGCGTCTGTACTCTTTGGTTCAGTTCACAGCATAGTTCACTATTTTACAGCACAACATTGTTGCGGTGTAGCCAATTTTTAACAACTACCCAAACTGCTTGGATAATACTAATTCTAAAATGTTCAGTCAGTTGCCTGAAGCGTAATCTAGAATAAAAATATTAATAATTTCAGTACTTAAAAATTATTTATGTTTTGACATTCGACGCTAAAGCAAGAGCGACATGACATGTTTGGTTTTCAGGCTTGTTTGATTTTCGTAAGTAATTTGAATTTTAGGGTTGGCAAGGTATGCTTTCCCCACGAAACAAATGACAGATGGTAAACTTATTGACATTCTTATTGACAACCAATTTTTGTGTAAATGAAAGAGAAACTCGGTTTCTTTACTCGAAACATCGAAAATATTAGCTGACCTTTATCAAATCCGGTCGATTATCTTAACAAAGTGATAAACCCATTAGTAGATTAAGTGTTTTCGCTATATCAGCAGTGGTTTTGTTGAATATCAGTTGTAGAATGAATAATGCACCGCAGTTCTCTTTACGCTGGAATAATTACGTATCTCACGTAACAGAAGCGTTCAATGTTCTCCGTTTTGAAAATGATCTAGTGGATGTCACGCTGTGTTGCGATGGAGGCAAAATCAAAGCACACAAAATGTTGTTATCTGCTTGTAGTAGTTACTTCAAGCAGATATTCAAAGAGAACCCATGTCAACATCCTGTGATTATATTCAGAAACTTCAAGTTCGAGGACCTGAATGCGATTATCAATTTTATGTACCATGGTGAGGTGAACATATTCCAGGAACAATTGGAATCATTCCTTATAACTGCCGAGCTCCTAGAAGTTAAGGGTTTGACTGATAACATGGAGGATGAATCATCTAAGAGCCAGTTGAGGATCACAGATAACACCTCTTTAGATTTAAGTTCTAAATCAAGTAGAATGACTGAGGATATTGTGCCTGTTTTGTCTGATGAACCAATTAACTTAGCTACAATGCAGAGTTCTAGAGAAGAGTACATTCCACAACCTATCACAATGACAAGCAACCCAATCAAAAGTATACCAGAACAAGAAAATGGTATTGTTGAAATGCAACCTGAAACTTCAAAGTCTGATGACAGTGTTAAATTGGCAATGAGATCCGCACCATCTACCAGTAGTGAAGAAATGCAAGTGGATACACAGACAACTTCAGTTGAAGATTTGTCAGAAAAAAGCAATTCCGGTATGCACCATCCATAGAATACAATTTCTATTATTAGTAAATTATTCTATACATAAGCTTGTAATAAAGTAATAAGTACGTACTGTAACAAATATATCATATTAATTTGAGTGATATCAATTTGAATGTGATGAAAACTGTTTCCATCATGTTACAAAATAAGATCTAACCATTAGCCAATACTTAAATTGTAGCAGTTTCTGTATTAAGATATTGTATTTTGAAAGAATAGGATTATAATTTTTGGACGACGATATTATTACTAAAACTAAATCATTGGCTTACAAAATATCTTAAGTAATTTAGATTTTTTAATAAGATCTGTGGTATAAGGTCTGTGAATTTTAATTGTGAGTAAATAAATTTTGTTAAATTATTATGTGTCTCCATCTATCACATATTTATGTGAAAGAATAAAGCTAAAATATTAATTGATGGAATTGATTTTATAACTTGTACACAAAAGAGTGCTAGTTCCCTATTTCATTTTATATGTTATCCCTAACATGCCTTACCTGTTAACACATAACATTTTTTTTTACAGAATCAGAACTGGCTAAGTTCCGCTGCCAACTGTGTCCAAAAGGTTTCAAGCATCCCACTTCATTGACATTGCACAAGGATTCGCATGCAGGGAAGACACAATGTCCTGTGTGTCATCGGTCTTTCTCACGGTCTTATGATATGAGGAGTCATCTTCAAAGAATACACCAAGGGAAGCAACTGACTATCAAAGAGATCAGATACAAGAATACAAATGATAGCGTCGCCCCCAAGCAGTTTACCCATCATATTTAGATATAGCTTCATGGTAACTGAGTTACCACAATTTATGCACACAGTGCAAATGCCTAGAACTGTCTTATATTATAGAGTTTATGTATAACAGCTATTACTATTGATATGAAAAAAATATTTTTATTTACTATTTTTATTAAAAGTCACAAATGATATTGCTCAGTGCTAGCTTTGGCTATTTTTATACTAGTCTGTAAAATTACTGTTTTAATATAATAATTGTTTCCATTATTTTTTTTGTTTTATTTGTTTCATTCTTTTACAAAAGAGTATAGATTTGGGCAGGCAAAGGACATTCAAGGACTGACCTAGGCAAGCATTGCCTTAGACCTGGACTCGACTGAAGCGGAGATGAGACGATAGGAGAGGAGGTGTGTCGCTAACCACCAATAGAATTTGGTTATTCTCACTTTTACGTCTCCGCTTAGTGTTATTGGAAATGCTTGAGAGGATAGGAGATGTCTCATATTTATCTTAGGCCAGCCTCCACACTTGGCAGCAGGGCACAGCGGAGACGAGAAGAGACGTGAGCAGTGTGCGGCGATCACTAAACTAGGCGTCAGTAGCCTGTTTATAAATCTCTCCTCCGGTCTAGACAGTGCGCATCTCCGCACAGCTTCGGTGGATACACTCTCCAGCAGTGCTCCCAAGAATCTCCTCTTCTCTCTGCTTTGCACATCTCCGCACGTCTCCGCTTTGGTGCAGTCCAGGCCTTACATTGAATATGGAGCTGTTATTATTTAGTCACGAGGCTGGTCGACATTACAACTCTTTTTAACCGACTTCAAAGAAGGAGGAGGTTCTCAATTCGACGGATTTAAAAAAAAATGTATGTTCACCGATTACTCGAAGACGCCTGAACCGATTTGGAAAGTTCTTTTTTCAAAGGGTATACTTCCCAGGAGGTCCCATTTACATTTTATCGAAATCGGTCGAGCGGTTTTTGAAAAATTAAAATTTTATACATCGATGATACTTTTGTCCGAAACCTGGCTGTCTCATCGGAGTAGTGCGCAAATATTTATATACAACTAAAAATGGAAAAATAAAAAAACTTTTTTGCAAAAAATAAAACCGACTAGGTATAAAAACACAAAAAACTAAAAATAACTTAAGCTTCAGAAGTCCGTGGCATCAAACAACTTGACGTTGAATCAAACAACCAAAAGTCACGGACTTCTGAAGCTAAAGTTATTTTTCACTTTTTTGTTTTTTAAGTTTTTTAATATTGAGGGTTGGCTGATGCTACGCAAACCCGAGGTCGGGTTAAACCCAATAACACTCGTCGCGAGCCACACAACACCTTTTAGGCCTTACAGAACGTGGACCGACAACTTATGCTCTTTCTCATAAACATTATGCACCTAAATGAAGGGCGCTGTTGGTTTCAACTTTTTGCGCTGAGCCGAGCGGAGACTGAATGATTAATTGAGGAACTTTACGCGTAGTAGTGAAAACGGAACTGAGTGCACGGCCCGCGATCGTGTTCTTTAAGAAAAGCCTTTAGCCTAGTGTGCAATACATCAGTAGAGGCATTTCATTCATGATTGTAGAAATACTGTAATATACATATTTATGTGGATAGGTGGGTATGCCGATCATACACCAATGCAAGTCTCTTAACGTAATCGACGACTAGGACTTAGTAGTCGTCGCTCCTGTGGTCGCAAGCGCGGCTGCTGAACGGTTTTGAGTTCGATTACCGGATCGGGCAAAGAAAGACCTAGTGTTTTTCCATACGAAATGATCCAGTAGGTTTACTACCAGCCCGGAGACCAGGTTTGTACGGTGTACCTACCCCAATAATGCAAGTAGACTCGCACTTTCCCTTTAAGATTTACCTTGGACGAATTATGACCCTAGCTAGATCTGCCCTGCATTGTGGAATACTCTTGTTGGTAGTGGGCCCATAATAATCAAAGGAATCTGCACCCTCATAATAATTATCATCAGTAACAATTTCGAAATTTTTCCTTGCATTAATTAAATTAAATACAATTGCCAATCGGTAAAATTTGAGTTAATAATATTGAAACTGCTAATACCTAATGAAAGAATTAAAGAGAAATTAACCGCACGTTAGTGCATGCAGTAATGTGCCCGTAATAGCGAGGCACGCAGAGCTGCGGAGGGGTAAAAGCTAAGAACCAAAAAGCTTCAGTAGCCGGGCGGGACAATCAGGGGTTGTAGAAGCGAGGGTGGCGGGGGTCGGGCGGAGGGCGCTCGATACGCGCGCGCGCCGCGCTCCGCCATCAGCCAGTCGCATTTCGACGCCGTTGCGCCCGGTCTGTGTCTCGTTTATCGGCGCGCATCTGTCAAACGCTACGATATCGATATAAAATTCTTGCGTTTTTCACAAAGTACGTAAATTATCTATTGAAATTACTCAAAATCATTAATTAATATTAGCTTAATTGTGAATCCAGAGTGATATAAATGAATTTGGTGGTATTTCATTAAATTGTTTACATTCAAACCACATGTTTACGCGTTACGTTAGGTTTGTTTCTGATAAGCAAATTATATTGCATTCTTATTAGCCACTTAATTAAGTGCAGTGCATCCTCTAATCAAATAAAATGCGGTTGAAATGAATATTATACCACCTATAGTTGCTCATAAATGTCTGAAATCTGAATAGTGCATTGATGTGGTGTTTTCAGCGGTTCTTTTCATAAATCGTTTGGAGATTCGTGAAGTTTCGTGGAAATAGCGGGTGCTTTTATTCAGTAAAATGAGTGTGTGAATTTTTGATGGTGTGTCGTGAACGGGAGCGCGTGTAGAGTTGAGATTCGCTCGGTGAGCGTCGCGCGACGGCGCAGCGAGGGTATTGATCGGCGGCGGCGGCGGGTCGCGAGACGCCGGCGTTCGCCCGCCGCCTAAATAAAGCTCCGCATGTGTGCGCCCCGCCTCGCCGCCCTACGTCGATGCCGCCCGCCGTCCCCGTCGACGGCGACGACATCTTCGTCGCGTACAACATGCGCTAGCCCGCTAAACAACACACTATCACATGATTCAGACATTCATTTCATTTTAGATCAACAAAAATCTGCGCAATTTTAGCAGACAGTGTCAAAAAAAGGATTGTTTTAAGATTCATGAATAATACTGCACTCCTACCAATCCTACCTACCTACTAAGGTATTTCTGAGTATCTCAATGAACCCTAAAGCACCTTGCTTGATATCGATCAAACAAACCTAGTAGGTATTTAAATTATAAATTGACAAAACGCGATCCTCTAAAGATCAGACCCTTCACGCTCTGCGAGTAAATAAGGTGCACACTTCGTTCGCCAAAATCGTTTACATGATGGAATATAAATGTCATGTACAATTATTACCTTAGATACCTAATTCAAACTGAATTTTCATTTGTTTATAGGTTCTGTATTTTGTTTGTGATTAAAAAGCATCTACACAATCTTTTCTTGTCATGGAAGCGTTTACCGCCAAGCCAAGAAACCGAAGATATGAGAAATACCTAACAAACATAGCTGAATAGAGTAGTGCTCAATCAAAAACACATTTCGAAGAACAATAAAATTGCAATTAAAATTTAACAGCTGGGATAAGGGCATTGAACCCGTTATGTAAAAAAAATATCACCCCTAATATTTGATGCAACGATCGATAATGCTGCTGATAAGGATCAAATTCTAAAAAAGATTCAAATTTTTTGGATGTACTGGCCATGTGTAAAAATCCTCGTTATTCAGAATTCGGTATAATTGCTCGGAGTTTCAGATTAATGTCAAGTCCAGATTGATTAAAAGCACCCAAAGTTCTCCACGTGATCACGGTAATTTAGAATAAAATGCATGTAATATAAGTGCACTGTCATTTTGATTCTATCAACTTCGATTACCACGTTTTATCCAGTAAATGGATTCCCGATTTCCTTTAGGGCCGTTCCTAATCTTAAAGTCACAGTCGCCGAGAAAGAATTAGATCGATCAGAGCATTCAGAGCATGATTGCGTTCGATTTTGAGCCATCATCATTATTCAGTCGAAAGACGTCTGAACCAGACCTTGTTTAATTAGTAATATGTATTGATAATAATAGTAGGCAGTAGTAATATAATAACACTTTTTTATTAATATTTAATTAGATTTAGTAAATAAATTAAATATTTGTTGTAGGTGAAATGTTGGGATAATTAGACGATATCCCCGTAAGAGCTATGGCGCGCACAGTGCTGGCGGGCGGCGCGCTGCTTTGCGCGCTCAGCGTCGTGCTGCAAACGCGCGCGCTCACCTTGCTGCCGCACGACGTGCGCCCCGGGCACGCCGTCAGACACTTCATAGGAAACCACTCCAGATACACGCTTCTAGATCCTGAGTTCGCGCCCTACTTCACTCTTCTCGATGACGGCCTACTCATGACCACCGCTGATCTAACACCCCTACTCAATCAACCCGTGAATCTAGCAATTCTAGAGCAAACTCCTTACAGCAGTGCAGCTCATGCCATTCATCTCCTAGTAATGGATCGAAGGCAGATGCTACATTTCACCGCTACCAACGGATTGATAGGAGACATCTCGGAAAATGCTCCACCGGGTACTGTCGTGGACCTCCTACCTATTAGAGCTACGGCTCTAGTCGATGTGGGTCCACTTGCTTATAAAATCATAAAAGGAAATGAAGATTCTATATTTTCATTACGACAGAAAGGGAAAACTGAAACGAATTCTGAAGTTAAGTCAGTTGTAACTGATGGTGATGTTGAAATGATAGCTACTAAACCTTTAGACGCTGAAGACAAGAATTTGTATGAATTAGTCATTCAAGCAACAGACATCCATGGAGCGAATAAAGCTAACCTAGCAGTTCGCATAGATGTGGGTAATGAAAATGATCATGAGCCATGTTTTGACCAGGACTCCTACTATTTTTCTGTGAATGGAACTGCTGATCAAAATGGTCCAAATGGCACTGCACACTGGCAAAGATTTTCTAACATTGGTCAAGTTCAAGCTGAAGATGCTGATGGAGATCGAGTGTACTATTCTCTAGAATCACCCAGCAATTTGGCGGTAATAGTTCCACAGACTGGGGAACTTATATTAGCCGGTGAACCTGATGGCCATGAAGCTGAACTAAGAGTGGTTGCCCATGATACTGGCTTCCCACAACGTAAAAGTCGACCAATACCAGTTTTTCTGGATTTTATAATTCGTGACCAAAGAGATCTGCCGGTTCTTCATCGTGAGAAGCGTCGTGTAACACGGGCTGTAAGACCAACAAAAAGGATTGAGTTTACTGAGGCAGATGGTGAAGTAGAAGGACGTGCAGTTTTCACGTTAGAAAAAGAGACTGATCGCGAGACATTTAAAATTCGGGACGAAAATCCGTGGGTTACTGTTGAACCAAGTGGTGTAGTGAAAGTTAAAAAGAAGTGGGACTATGAGGAATTGGGACCTGAGAAAACCATCGACTTCTGGGTGACTATCACCAACGCAGGAAATGGAGGTAAGTTATTAAATTAATAATAATGAGGACTGTATGTACTTCTAAAGCAAGTCTTATGACTTGCTTTAGAAGTACATACAGTCAAGAAGTACAAACGTACGCTAATATCTCATAATAAACGTCGCAATGTTAGCAAAATCTTTAACTTGAGAAAATTGGCATTATTTTCTGGGACACTATACTTAAATCTTTTCGAAGGAGATAACAATTGTCAGCTAGAGTGATTTAACATCGAGTCTTGTAATATTCACAACGCAAAATACAATAAACTAGTAAAGAATGAAAGATGACTTCGTGAGTCAAACAAAAAGCTCCTAAAATATTGAACAATTCTGAACGCAATCTAATCGCCTCCAAAAGAAAAGGTGTAACGCAATTTAATATTTTTTCGTCCAAAGTCGTTCCATTTTTTATCATCTATCCATCTCTTCAATGTCTCTATCAAGGGCAAATTGAGATAATGATAGGGAAAGAATGGGGTGGGAAGGGTACGGGTGTGTATTATACGGTCTACACAACGACGGCTTTAAAATTCTGTTAATGTTCCCTTTCATTCACTAATGACGATGTTTAATTACATGTTACTTATCTTGTTACGGTGACAAAGCTTTTGTTACGTTTCATGTTGCCTCTCTGATTAATTGTACATACTTATCATCACTCAGGATAAGTTGGAAAGGAGCACTTTATGACTGCCTGTGTCTGAAGTAAACTTATTTGACAAGATTGAACCATCTCAAAAGCTCGAACGTAAGCTTGGATATTGAGCATGAAGTTGGTCATGATGACACACTGCATTTTTGCTTTGATGACAGCATTACGAGACAAGTTAGAAGCGATCGATTTTTGAATTAAAAATAAAGCGTTAATGTAGTAAATATGGTATACGTGACGCATGCACCTGTCGGATCGAATGGCGCAGTGGAGCATGACGCCGTGGTCAGGTCCGCGGTCCAACCCGGTCACGAGCACTCACGAGCCACCGACAGCCTCCGTCTCTCCCATCACGACTAGCTAATTGTTTACTCTGTCGAAACGTGTTTGGCATTAGGAAAAGCCCTTTTACCTAATTATTGTACCTAATAACGTGATTTGTATTCAGTTGCCGCCTCTCAAACATTTTTGTTTTCAATTTTTCAATATTCTCTTTATATTTTGTTTTTTGTATCGTTTTATTGAATTGAGCAACGCTCTACATCGTTACGGTATTTTGTGTGTCAAAATTCTGCCGAATTCCATGAAACAATGATCATTTCGTTCTCTCATTGTTTGTTTTTAAAGAAATACAAAGCAGTGATTTTATTGTTCATTTTACTGCTGTGCACATGTTGACTGGGAACTGAAATAAAAAAAGCCTGGACAACATCCGGTTGATTCATTATGCAGATTCGTTTCCGAATAGAACTCAACTACAATAACAATTCTTAGAATATTTTATCCAATAAGATGCGCCCGTCTTGTATAATTTAATTGAGCTGAAGATATTCCTGCCCTCGCGTTAAATAGAAGGGACTCTACAGCAACAGCCGAGTTCGTTACTCTCGAACTAAACTCTAGTTCCTCAGCCTCAGGCATCCTAGACAGATTAGATTCTATAAATAAAGTCCGCGCCTCATCTGTCGCAAATTAGCGATGGCACGAGTGTCCGGCGCGTGTGGAATGCCCATTAGGTACAATGGCTGTCAGGTGGAATGGTAGCAGGTTGCATTGTGACCACGGCTGCCACCGTGCTGAATGCGTGGATAATCGGGGACCTGTCGCACGGCCCGGCCGCTCCGCTCCGCTTCACTTCCGATTGTACGCATCGTAATTCGTGACAATTACCGTAGATGTGGAATCTTCACTATTAATGTGTTTTGTTTTTATTATTAAATCAAGAGCGCATTCAAATTAGAAACTGTTTTGGTAAAAACAATCGCTTAAATTATGACTGTTGAAAAAACTGCCTCTAAAAACAACTTGCCATCGAATCCGTTCATTAAAATAAAACAATTTATAGATAAAAAATCAAAGTAGAGCATCAGTTTATACACCGTGGTCCAGTCGAGTGTTATCGGACAATATCAAAATAAATCCCAAAGGGTTTTGTTTAATTACATCATCGGGGCACATCCGAGGTGGGTGGGCTATCCGAGCCGCGGGCGAAGCACCCCGTGCCCCGGACCTCGCCAGGAATCTAATCATTATCATTACTGTGTGGATAGTTGTTCAATTATATAATAGTGAGAATGCAGGATTTCTTTACTTACCTGTGAGACCCCTTGAAATTTTAAAACCAATTTTTATATCCTTTGTAACGTGTGTGGTTTTAGTTAATGGATCTATTATATTTCAAGCACCACATTAAACTAAGTAAAGGCGTCGATGAAACAATTTCGTGCAACGGCCCGCACCACAAGTTGGTTCGTGACGAAGTACTCGAGGGAGCCTCGTCAAAGCACCTTTGTCTACTGCAAAGCGTGCTCTATTGGCAAATTAATTCTCTACTCTTCTCCAGCAACGCTTCTCTTTGAACTAATCGACAAACACTTTGAAGTGTTTTCAGAACCCTCATTCACTTTTACCTTCAAGAGGTCTGCATTGGTTTAGCAAAAATCATTGAAGTGAAAAATGGTACAGTGTCCCGTCGAAGAATGTTTGTTTAATATGTAAAATAGTTGTTTTATATGGGTGTTGTAAATCAGTGGTATATTTTTCAAGCTATAAAGCGGCCTGGCCGCCCAGGTGCGCCATGAGCCCGGCTGGCATTTTAATCCTGCATGAGGGATGGCGTAGTGCAACGAAGAAGGAACGTTCAGTCCCAAGAGATATCAATTATCAGGATGCAGCGAGTCAACTAAGTCGCTTTTTATTTTATGAGTTACGTTATAATTATATTAAGTATTTATATTATTTCTACCCGACTACGGCAATTCCAAAAGAAAGGGTTATAATTTTAACAGTTTGTAGCCGGAGTCACTTTTATTTGTAATAAAAGGCATATAAATGATTAACGACGCGACGTGTGACTCCGATTTTACAAAAACCGAAATATTACATCAATGCCTTGTGTACATTTTGAAATACCTTTTTATCGGTAGTTGGGTATTAGTTTTCAATTTTTATTATTACAAGCCTGTACTGTCCCACTGCAAGGTAAGGCCTCCCTACTCGTCTTCCTCGTCGTCATCTTGGGCTACAAAAGACCAATTCTTATTGCAGTAGTCCAACTCATCCCGCCATCTCCGTCTAGGCCTACAGGTTATGTCACTTGCCATTTTGAGGAACCCATAAAGCATAGACAATCTAAATATTTTTTTTTTGCAATTGCGCATCACGGTCCTAGAAGGCATCAACAAAAAGCGAACATTTTCCCGCATTTTTCTATAGTTTTTTGCTGCGATTGTTATTACTTTCATAAAGCATGGTGTATCAAACGGTCTGTCAGTGGCACAGTTAGTGCGGTCGGTCACTCACTTTATTATTTGTAGTTCATTTCGGTGCGTCCGCAATGATGGCGTTATTTCCAAAGTACAATATAACTATTTTGTCGTTTACAGAAATGTATTTATTGAGATGTAAAGTAATTTGTAACGCTAGGTATATTATGGAATTCTATGATTCGAATCAGTTTTTTTTAGTTCGTTAGAACTGATTTCTGGAGAATGTATTCAATCAAATTCAGAGTTTTCAATATTCATATTGAATGACGTTTACGTAAATATCCAATCAAACAATAACGGAAAATATTTCATGAATTATTTCGAAAAGAAGGAATACTTTTAGGCGCCGCATTCAAAATTAGGTTTCCGAGAATAGGTGTAGTATCAGCTATATCGGATATCGAGTTTAAGCTGCAGATTTGCGCTGCAATAGTGTGTCAAGTCGAATCGATAATTGAATACGGTAGCTGGTGTGACGTACGTCAGGCGCGCCGTCGGTCGTCGGTTAGGAATTGGCACATCCGGACAGGGGTCTGAGCGTCGGGAGACGATTTAGAGACCGGCCTAGTCTGCTTCAGATTATACGTCCCATATGTTCCACCACAGGAAAAGACTCTGGCTCAAGAATCTCGTGCTCGCAAACAACTATATCTTTCAGTAGAGCAAGCGTAACAGAATTGAATCGCGAATAGTTGTTTGATGCACTGTAATGAATGAATGGCAATAGCAATAGACCGTCGCGGATTGGTTACGGCCCGTTTGTGGTACTTTGTTTGTTAAATTCAGTCGTCATTCAATCAATGGGGATGGGTGCGGGCGTCGCCGTCGCTCGCACAACAATCGCACTGGCCATTACTGGCCAATTCCCCTCATTGTGACCACTCGCCGCAATTACGTATGCGCACTTCCTATGGCTGGCCCTAAAGCCATGATCACCAGTTCACTACACGCCACATCTGCTCTCGTATCGTTTTTGTTTTTCACGGTCTCTTTATGAGGATGCATCTTGACTGTTAATAAACGCTAATAGTTTTAATTAGAACGATGCAAACGTTGGTTGAGGTCATGTGAAAGTTATTTCTTTTATTTGTTTGCAAACATGCTTGTTCCACTGAATTTAATTTGTAAGTGTTTTAAATGCTTGTTGCCCAAACATTCGTCTTTGCCAACATACAATGTCTCAATCAAATAATGTTGGCGTGATCCATTCGTAATTTTCTTTTCTTCTGAAGGGTCTAGGGCCAGACTGTGAGCCGTTAATAAAATTTGCGCACCCCCTCATTTATTTTAATCAAAATAAGTCTCCGTTGTGTATTGTGGACGCTGTGGTCGACCCTGATTATTTCTGGGGTTCCATATTTTATTGTTGTTAGAACTAGAGCCATTCAGTTGAGAGGGGTATATTTTAACAAACCCTTGGGCCTCATTTTTCTAAAGAATGTTTTTTGCATACTTAGGCCCTAAAATATTTGTTTAATTGCTTTCTTTTCGTAACATTACTTAAACATACTCTGATTTATTTGTTAGGGCAACTTACTTGGGTCGAACGAAACGGTAGCGGCCACAGCACATTGGACAAATGTTTTAACACATCGATGGGTGTTAGATGTTGTTATGCATACTTATTGGAACAGCGTGTACGGCGAGTCGTGATTCTGAGTGATGCGCACACATCTCTCCTATAATTACATCTAACGCATTGGTAAACAGCAGAGGCGTCGGTGCGAGAGTGCTGCGATCTCGACCTCCCCATTTATAGGCTTTCACTCTGATTGTGATTTGATTGCGGTCATTTGCTCGTCCACCTAAACGGCGAGCGACCGCGATGCGTTTACACGCTCAACCAATGTTACATTATCACAATTTGTTAGCCGAGTAATAAATTGGTGGACCGCATTTGAGTTTAAAACGATAACAATCACGTTTGCGTAACGTCTCTTTTGCATAAAGATACGAGACTGATCTCAAAGGATATTACCCTTCTGTCGACCTGTGAGAATGAAACAGTACGAGCTTAGTCCTTTCTAATCTTATCACTAAACGACCCCTAATTTGTCCTTCGGCAGAAGCGCTGTCAAATTTGTCTCGTGATATCGATTTCACGTAAACGTGCTCGTAAATCAGAGGTTACTAACACGTAGAATTTTTGTGTTCGATGCTCTCTCAACTAACGATTATAGTTGATTAATGTCGCAATAGATCTCCGTCAATCGGATCGCGGTGTGTGATGTTCGGCTCTCAATTGTAGGAGTACGTCGTGGTCCGGGCTACATCGGATCGGCCGACACGCAAGCATAAAGGCATTAACAGGCGTGTCATTTTACAACGTTGTACGATGGTTGTGCTTATTACTATGAGTGTTCACATGACCTCGGCACCTTCAAATGTCATACTAGGAATGTATGTTTATTTTGCTTATTTAGCTGAGATGATTCTTGATGCATTATCTTTTGTTTATTTGATTAAAGATTTGGTATGCAGTTATTGCTCCATACTTTTTCATTTGTGTTTTAATGTACTTTTTTGCATCTAGTGCATCTGTTGAAAAGTTTCTTTGTTTATCAAGTTCATTCGTTATTTATTTTTTATCAGCCAGTATTTGTGCTTCTATCTGGACTGAGTTCTATTTTTTACAACTCGTTTTTACTGCCGGTAAAATATTTTCATTCCCTCATTTCACGGTGACTGCTGCAGAAACAATATTTTGTTAAACATTTTTGCCCACCGTGCAAAGTTAGTTTAGTGCACATTCGCTACGCCTGCAGCTAAAAGAGCTTGTTAGAAAGTTTTATTTGTGCTGATAAAACACACTTCGGTTATATAACATGAAGCTGTGTGCTATCGGGGTGTGGCAGGAGGTGCGACGCGAGTTTCGCACTGTGAGCCGCGTGCAATGCGGTCGTGCATGCACTTCATTCCGCATTGTTCGGTTTCGCAATGGCCGCTCTCGAGACCTCTCCAAACACATCCACGATTGACATTCACAGTTTGTACCAGACGGCTTAAAGTTCACCCCCCTACCAAGAATGGGGTGGCCCTACAACAAGACGCTCTCAACTTGAACGTTCCAATCCTCTGTTACATACGAACAAATTTATGTGCGAACATGCATGGGGCTGTACGTACAATTGTTAGTCTTGCAAACGTAGTTTGTTTTATAAGTAGTTACCTTGTTTATAGGAACAATCCACACGATACTCGATACAGCACAGAGGAGTGTTTTTCTCACACGGTGAAAGTGTTTTGAGAAAAAATATCAAACCGTAACAAAATTTAAAACATATCAACAAATTGTAAACTAATGTGACGTGTCCAATAGACAGTCATTATCAAAACATACAGTTAGCCGCTCGAGTGGGTACTCACATGAATGTTTGTCAAGCACACGCCAAGGCGGCTGTGGTTTTTAATGCGCTTGACATAAAACTTATCCGTAATGTCACATCAGCGTGTGGTGTGGTATCAAGTGTGCGTCAAGTGAGACACCTCAAGTACTAGAGGTGGCAGGTTCACGCACTGAGTTCGGCGTCTGACTCAAACAGAACGGCCGATACACTGCAGTTGCTTCTAATAATAGCCAGCACTGGCCATATGGGGATCTTTATTATATCACGCCAGGCGCTTTGTTTCTACCACATAATTAGGCCGCTTTCTTGATTTCATCTAAAAATACATTATGTTAACGTTACAATAAAAGCTCTAAAAAAGAGATATTTTACCTAAATATCGGTTATTCTTCACACTATAAAGGCTGTAAAAAGACCCTTAACGAAGCCGAAAGGCACTTGTTCTCCTCGTCATTGTGATCATTTTTTTGTTCTGGACCATACCTGGGAACCTTCTAGTTACGGAGATATTGGGGGTCAAAGTTCCAATTTTTTCACAAGTTTTTTTTTTAAATACTACTTTTTAAGGTTCTAACTTGACTCCAATTACCTCCATGGTCCGTTTACTATTCAAAGCATCCATCAGCAATAAGTTTTGAGCGCATTATATTGAGTTTTACCGTAACATGTGATTTTTGACCCTAAAAAAAAAATTTCGTTTCCCAGCAAAAACTTTTGCGTAAAGTTACTTAGTTTGATGTACAGAATGCTTGGTTGACGGCTTGGTGAAGGGTCTGTTTACACCCCGTATGTAAGCACATTAGCCAGCGATTTGTAGATTTAACTAAGTGGGTTAAAGTAATTCATAGATTCCATAGTTAAACGATGGACGCTGTGTTATCCCGCAGTTCGCGAAGGTATGCGAGCGCGCGTTTAATTTATTAACGATAGGCGGCAGATTGGGGTCTACGTTCGGTGGCTTTATTAAGATTTACAGCACCTCTGGGATCTGGGCGCAATTATCAGCAGACTCCTTGACACCCATGGGAAATATCGTAAGGGGCTTAACACCGTACTGACCCTCGCCGGCATCACCATCGATCCATAAAATACAGCTAACAAAATGGATTGGATTAAATTACGCCGCCGGTTTGTCCACAAACATGAATGTGTAAAAATTACTCACGGAAATAGCCGTGAGAAAGTTCCTATACTGGCTACTCGTTTCTTGCACAACTCCGGGTAAAAAATAATAACTGCTATCCGTTCTTATAAATGTCCACGTCTAATTACTATCAATTTAATCGTTAGATGTTAGTAATGCCGCTACATGCTTTTTAATTGTTACCACATTTTAGTTAGAGATATTTTCCTAGGTTGTTTGTAAAATTATTACTTGCTTTTAATTAATTATTTTTAGAAGATTTTTTTTGATTTTTTCACATTTTCTAGATCAAAGCTTTAGTTTCACATCATTTTATATTTTTCTCTCTTGACAAAAATAACCAGTTAAGAGTTTAACGTGTGTTAGCTGGAAAATTCCATAAAAGTTAGAGGCGGAAACTACAAAAACTTCTGATTTCAATCTTATCATGCATAATTCTACGAACGGCCATATGGCTGAAACGGTCCATTCATCATCTTGAATGATTATGGAACACGTTTCCCCTTTTAATTTGCATTTTGTACGACATAAACCTCTTGATTAATTGTGTGGAGTGCGAGTAATGCGACAGGCCGACATGTCGCACTACTCGCGCTGTTTTTGGGATTACTGGCCGCTTAATTGGCGCAATCATAGTTTCAGCAAATGTCGACTTTGTTCAACACTTCGTTATCTCGCTCGACGCCTGTTCTGATTCGCGCCTGGCACTCGCAGGTGATGCTGAAAATTAACGGGTATCCGTTGCTGTCGTGCTCATACAATTTGTCTGATTCGTAGCCGATTATAATAAACCTCAATTGCTAACTTGGTGTGAGGTACTAGTTTCGACACGGGCTGCGGTGGTCACGAAACATTACGAACATTCTAAAATTTGTTTTGGTTATGTAGATACGCTGGATGCCATGCAGGGCTCGAGTCTTTCCAATCAAATTCAAATGCAAGTTATCGATCCATAGCCATTTGATTTATTAATATTATGTTAAGCTTCACTATTTCATCTGTTAAAATGCATTCCGAAACATTAGTCTAACACGCGATCGAAATTCAGAATCCGCAGGGGTCCTGACACCTACTGTTACGGGCCTGGTTCGATGGTTCGTTATATTTTTAGTATTGGTTTATGATATTGACAATTTGAATCGGTAAATGTTTATTGCTTATTACTTCCTTATCTTCATGCTCTCATAGTTTCTAGGTGCGTTCGTTACGGTTTGCTTTCGTGAATAAGCTGTGACAGCTTAATAGCCCATCTTATTGCAAACATTACAATAACTAACCGCTTAAACCTCGGCTTGTGAAACTACACAGAAACAAATTATCTTTATTGTCTTCCATTCCGCAAAGCGCAAGGTGGAACTATTAGAAATGATTAAATAATACCCTTCATGCTAAGGATCCCTTTTTCTCGAGATTTCTTAGGAAACATTCGAGAAATGCGCTAAGTGGCACCACTAGAAAAGACAAGAACCTTAACTACTGGTCAAGAGAATTGGTTCCCACAACACTTCGAACTAGTGCACAACAAACATGACAAATAAGGATTGTAGTTTTTCTTATTTGGATGTAACTGTTCAACCTGTCGAGATTTTGCAATATCGAATCCCCAATACTTATTCTTTATTGCCTCGTTTTTAAACTGACAGGAAATTGTTAGCAGTCCAATCATAGGAAAGGAACAATAAATGTAGCTTAGACGACCTTTTAACCCGACACGTTACGGAGATATTCTCGATCGATGGTGCTCTCGAAGATAATGCACGCAATGGTTTCAATCTTTAATTGTAACGTAACGCTTTCTAATCCAGATTTACAGTAAAACATTGAATTGCAGGCAGTGAAAAACTTCCTCCCATTTTCTTTTATTGCAGCTGCAGCGTTGCAAGTGTTGATTAATTGCGTTAAATTGAAACAGCATTAAGTTTAACTAGAGAACACTACTGGCAATTGTTCAAGAGTGTAGCGGCGTACATTGTTCAGTGTGTTAGATGAAACTAAGCAGTCTTCTCGCGGTCTATCTGTTCAAGTCAGCATTACTTTGAAGAGTATCTGCGGGCGTAATAGAGCACCTAATGAAATTATCTGCAACAATGCAATTCGTGACCGGAGCTCCGCACAGTCATCGCCAGCCGGGCCCTCGGTGCTCGCGAACATCTCAGCCGCAAGCCCTCAGGCGAAATTGCACTTCATTTGCGTGCACGCGGCTTACGAGCCCGAGCGACGTTCTCACGCCCTTCACTGAACCGAACCTTTGGAGATATTGTAGACGCATCATCACGTGCATTCCGAACCTTACCGTGCCTGCTAATAGAGCGCTGACACACTCGTCTAAATTATTTAGAAATCCAACTTATACAAGTTTAATTACATATCTCTTAGATTGATATCGAAAGATGTTTTGCCGCATCATCCTGCTCAACTCTCACGGCTTGTGATAGCGTCGAGTTGAAATGCAGGCGGGCTCGTTTAGTGCTCTGTTGTTCTCTGAGGATCTGTATTCTATGGCCGTTACATAAAAATACGAGACCGCGCATAGAAACGTGTTTAATCGTCAATGCTGGCGATGCAATGTGGGCCGAGCTCATCCTGCGTTTTGAGCGAGAGGGAGATACGTCCCTTGCACGGGATAGATAAAGCTGACGATGCAACTTTTGATATCATAATTAAGCCGGGACGACCGGAGGCGGGTAAATAAAAAATGTTTATCTTATAAGCTTAAATGAAGATGATTTTTAATAACTCGACACGTTTGGTCATTAAATCGAAGCTCGCCGGCGTTAAGGTCGTTTAGTCACGCTTCTAAGTCACACGTGGCTCGGAGCCGTCGAACTTCAATAACTATGAGCGATTGGAAAAGTATTTAATTAAATTGTTGATTGTATTCAAATACAGTCAACAATTTAATTACAACATTGCGTTCACAGGGTATACGTAAAAAATTTGGTCAGTTTCAGAAATAATTTGCGCATTGATTGCCTTACTTACCCAAGTAGCTGTAAAGCTAAGCATTAGCGACAGGAAAGAGAATACAGCAAAGTATAATAATGTGCTCTTCATCACGTTTTTAATTTCCTTCCATTTTGAAGTCGTACTTAGGAAGTAATTATCGTTCGTAATGAATATAAAAGCTCGTGAAGAATAATTATCCGTAAATGTACATAGATACTTACATTAAATTAAAATTAATTAACATGAAAATAATAAGGATAACCACAAAAAAAAACCATAAAAAATCAACATTAAAAAACATCTAAAATGAAATACAGAAGCTAAAAAACACCCTCTGCTTTCTAAGTTGATGCTAAATCCCAAAGCCATGGTATGCGTGGAAGGTCGTAGTTCAGTGCATTATTATAAATAACTTCGCACAGTGGCGAACGGATGCACGTGTGAGACGCCCTCGACGACTTTTTATTGCGTTTTGTCGCACAAGCCCGGCTGGCCCCGCTGCGTCATTGCACCCGCAGATTTCTGTAATGAACAAACACGACTTTTGTGGAACGGTGTTGTGTCTTTGTTTTACTCTTTTCTGCTATAAGTTTTCTATACTTGCTACTGACTATTTTAAATCTTCTCTGCTCTGTATTGTTTGTTTGTCTATGTCTAATTTGTTGTTTTCTTTTCTCTGGGTGCTACCTTCAACAACGTTTTAATGTATTGCTTTTTACTTTTAGCTTTCTCCAGATTCTCCGGAATTACTTCCGTTCAGTACCGTACGTACTTACCGTAATGAAGTACTTAATGACAAAGTAGGTATTAAATTGAAATTGTTGACATAAAATCACCAATTTGCTCTTGTACCGTCCACAACGGATATCGGTTCTTGTTCCTTTCTTTTATAGGCGCTCCCTTTTTAGAGGTTTGTCGAAATATTTACGCCCCATATTGTATGAAATTCCAAACAATGCGATCGGCCGCGCGCCGTACTCTCCGCGGCACACGTGCGCGCTTACGCTCATAGATTAGTCAGCCCGTTGAATAAACAGAAGCGACACGTAGGCAGTATTAGGCGCTATGTTTTTTGTGAACGTGTATAAGAATATTTTACGAGCTTGTATTATCTTACTAGCTAGTGTCATAAATTTTCCGTATTTACTGCGACCGTATTTTTACGCGGGACATTATAATTTTTTGAGCATTACTTGTGAAACGTAATAGTTATTTGTAACCTGACAAAGAAATTGATGAATGATTACTTACTTTTAAATGAAATCTACGTCAATTTTAACTGTGTCAGTAAGTACCTATAGTTTCCATTAATTAAAATTTAGTAAAGTAGGTATAAAACGAACCAAAGTAAACATGGAGTTTTTAATTTTTAAGCACGTTAATCGAATGTAAAGTGCAAGTAATTTTACTATCAAGGATTTTAAATCACAACCACAGATAATTTATTACCCACCACACCACAGGCATGGGACAGATACTCCCATATTGGCTTTATCCCTTGAACATTATCCTCTCGAACAATACCGTGAGAGCACAAGCCTATTACGTATTCATCGAGCAATGAGCTTTCGTTTATTTTTTTTGTGAGAAGTCTTGGTGTAGATGGATGAGCGGCTGTGTTAGTGGGCGAGAAGCGGAAATGGAACTTGAATAAATTGAATTGTGTGACTATGATTGCTTCAATATGGAAATGTACACAGTGCTAAGATGTTTTATTCCAATCGATTCTGTAACATCCATCTTTGGTAACAAATCAGATTATAAAACTTTTAAATTGAAAACATGTTCATTCAAATTGATTCAGTTTACTGAATTGTAAAGTCCATATAGTTCGTAAAATTTTCGTGAACTGTTTGCAAAAGAAAAGCAATTTCTTTGATTTATGAGTGCTAGTAGGGAATGAGTGAAGAATCCTGTGACCCGTCAAAAGAGGCGGTGCTAAAGGCGAGAGCGACATAGCACGGGGTCAGACATCGATCGGGGCGGGTGGCGGCACATGTAGACGAGAGAACAATTGCTACAACCTGACACCACTTTTCCACAAGCGTTCAGATGTACTATCTATAGACACGTTCAATAAGCATAGCCCATAACAAATTAATATTGTCGATGGTTTGCAAAACGGCGTAGAGCAACGCGAATAGAGTAATTGGACGTGGTTATTATGCATTTATGGGCTACTAAGGTTGTCGAACTTGATCGTAGCATTCATTTAAAAACACTCAGAACTTCAAAACTTCTTGTCTAAGAAAAATAAACTTAAAATCCTCCCAAAAACGCTTCGGCTTTACTGAATCCGTTTTTAATTAATAATTAATTCAAGAAAATCTAACACGTTTCATGCAAATGCAAGATACAGTGTTTAAGCGGATAAATATAGAAAATGTCTCAGACTAAACTGAGGCATGAATCGATTGAGACACAGACATGCAGAGACACCTTCACGTAGTTAGTATAAGCTGGGCGAGACTGCGACACAATCTATCTGTTACTATTTTGATCGTCTCGACTAAGCTGTTGCAGCACTGTTCAAACGATCTTGGTTAATACCGCTCGGATTCCGATACAAATGAACAAGCCTGTACTGAATACAGCTTTAAACACCAAAAATGTATACAATCCTGTACTAATTCGGTCCTCAAACACGCTCAATGCCCTATAATGTGATTAATTCTGATGGAAATACTCTGTATACAATTACACCCTGGCTAATTTACTAGTAAATCGATCGACTTTCGAAGTAGCCGTAATAAAATTAGGTGTAGCTGTTTTATAAAGGGCCGTTTCTAATGTATTTTGGAATTTGGAATCCTTCCGAGATTTGTAGAAGGTCATATATGTGTTGCGATTGCGAACCCATGACACGTCACGGGGCGTTAGTTCCTTTGGGTAACCTTTATCAAGTGCTTTGTGTTGAGATGCGGAGGCGGGTTACTTCCTGTGAAGTGTTGATATTCAGTTCAGCATCTAGTGTAACCAACAACGTCAACATTTGTTATGAACCAACGTCAACGTTTGTTACTTAAAATGTGCAAACGCAACTAAACCCGTAAATGAAACACCAAAGCACCATTACATGAGCATAACCATAAATTGCAAAGTACAAAAATTGTTTGTTTATAAATTCCCGTTTGGTGCGTATCAATGGTCATCAGAGCGGGCAGGTCCCCGGAAGGAAGTGAGCGGCTCAATTACCATGCGCGGCCGGGCGTGTGTAACGGTGTGGTCACATGGAAACTCAGACCGATCGATATTAACTGTTGTGGTGATTTGCACGGCGCAAATTCTCTGTTAAACGCACGATCGAGAAAGGGAAGGGACATTTCTGATGAGTGGGGTTCTAGATAACGTCAGTTTCCATTAAACCTTCGTCGTTACAAGTCAAGAGAGCAGAAATTATCTAACCAACAATAAGTCATGATATCACAACAATCGGTGTTTTAGGACAAGGATTAGGTAACATTTTGTCTGATAGTGAAACGTCAGGCTTACAAAAGAAACAATCCCTTTTCCGTTATAAATCACTCAATTCATTGCGGGTGTTTCACTGGTTCCCAGTAAAAGAAACGTATTTTCGTGACGTATTAGGCCCGATGTTGTTTAGTTCAGTTCCCACAATAGTAAGATCGTGACCGCCTAGACGATCAGGAGCTGTGATAACTCGCCACTCCGCTTTGTTCAGAATTAAGACTTACATCGTGAGGGCATTTAATTGTAAATTGTTGCCGAGATGATCTATCTGTAGATCTTAAAACGTTACTGCTCCTATTTTATATGACACACATTCGTGTGTACATACTTAATGATACATTATGTATCTTTCAATCCCCGGTTCATCCGTGCTTAATTTCGTAATTTCGATATTACAAGATGTAGCTAAGTGTAAAACTTTTGGGGTTATCTGTATAATAGATGCATCGTACGTTTAGGTTAGGTAGTTCGCACCTCGAGTAGTTAATCTACGCTCTATGTACACAACTTCTATGAAGAAGTTGTATTGCACCTGTGTCTACAGGCTATTCATATTCATGAATGGGATGAATTATCCATGCAATGCCTGTTGATGAGGGCGAGATGGGAAACTGTCTCTGTTAATTACTATTGTTGTGCCTCATGAAGTTACGAAAAGTACACACAAAATTAAAAAACGACGAATAACATCCTTAATTCTTAATATCTGTGCAGTATAAAAATACAATTCTGTACTGAACAGTAAAAAATTAAAAACACGAGACAATGGATTACAATTTCACAAATGAAAACAAAGCAAGTCGTCGAAAAGAGAACTTTACAAAAGAACTTGAAATTAAAGAAAAAAGAAATTCAAAGGCGTCCTTTTATATCTACGTCTTACTTATTAACTGAGTACATCCAATGAAAAGGATTCCATACACTCTTGTACAGCCAAAGTTTTAGTTCAAATATAATTTTCTCTTCCAAGTATAAGCTCGTTCGACGTTGAAAGTGTGCAGAAAGGAAATACGTGTACAGTGTACAATTACGTTATAGATAATTAAACATGAATGACACTCAGGGAAGGGTGGCGGTTGGAAACTTAGAAGTTCTGTATCAAGTTGCGAACAATAGCACAAGATGCGTGGGCAAAGTGTACTAGGTAACGCGGGTACCCTATTCAGGGGCTTTCATGAGTCTCTAACAAATAAACAGTCGCGTGATTATATAAAAGTTTGTTCATTTGGTTGGAGACAAAATAATCGTGCTATAAATAGAGTAAATACAGTGATGACTGATGTTACATTTTAATAGGTCGGGCGCCACGCACAGTACGCTGGCGCTGTCCATACTGCAAATACACCAAGTCCAATTATTTAATTCTTACTAATTAATCATGGGGACCATGATCCCTTTAAGTGACCCTAAAATGGTGTTTATTTCATTTGAGTTTTTTTACGATGAGAACTTCGTGTTGGAATGTCTGCTATAATTTCTTTATTCTTTGACGAATCATTCTTACTTTTGACATTTCAGTTTTATTGAAAAATTGCAACTGTTTTTGTCAATATTATACAATATCTATCTGTAGCGAAGGGTCAGTTTTTATAAGAAGTAAGCCGGAGTACATATCTTTATATTATTAGTCTATAAAATACTAACTGTACCATTTTTCAAAGGGAATCCGGTAGGAATCGAGTTGTATGAAACCTTCGCCACTGATATCTATTTCTCTTTAAATCCCTATCGTTCGGATTATACAGAAAAAATACGTTATCCTAACTGTGGATATGAAAGAATTGAACCGTGTCAATTTGAGTGTTGCATGCGATTTTTAGTACGCGGGCCCGACACCCACGTTCACTGAAAAGAATTAGGCTAGTAATTTTTAGTTGCCCTAGATCTCCAAGATTGGATTGTTACGGTCTATTCGTCCGAACTCAGATAGAATCAACGTATTTGAACGTATGTGTAGGTACCTGAGTTTCATAACACTCATGTTTTACGTCAAACGTTTGCGGGATACCTTTTCATTCATTGTTTATTATAAAATATACTGAACTGTGAACAACGGTTATTTTATACTGTAAACAAAGTTTCACGTCCAGTATCATGATTTTTGTAAAATAATTGTTTTATACCCAGATAAATAAACCGTATTTTAGACGGGGCTTCAATAAATTCGTGAAAATAGTTTCAATTTTATTGTGTGCTTAATAAAACAAGCCTTATAGTAGAGTGACCATGGGATATTACTTTTATATGTATAGCAGTAGTTATGACTTTGTGTCATGTTTATAATTAAATGATAAAATGACCGATAGCTCTTAATTCCTGGTAGTGTATGTGTGTTTATAGCTGGAGAGGCGTTTATTGCAAGCGCTGATATTGCCGGATTAAAAATAAACAAACGTCTGATGACGTGACGACTGACTGACGTCGGCATACGTCGGGAGACGTTGAGCTGTGTCCGCGACCGACACTCAACGCGTTTGATGTTATTAACTTATCATAATAATGACTTCCAGTGAATAGCTATGAGTCGACAACATTGTAAAAGGTGACGTTTAATGTGCTTGCGTTACTGCAACATTTAATTTAATCATTGAAATGTGTGTACTAGGTACGCACGCGACCAATCAAGCTTTACAAAACCAGTTTATGCGGATTTCTCATTGTATTGGAAATTTATACAAGGTGAGGCCATGTTATATTGGAAATGTATAGCCTGATGTGTCGCCGTCTGTACTAGTCTCTCTCAGTCACGCACAATTTGCCCTCAGCATATTTACTGATCATGTTTGCGTATCATTTACCCATGACAGACGTGCTTGCATTTTCTATGTTTTCTTTTGGAAAGTGTGAATAGTGAACATCTGTTATTGATATTGATCATACAAATAGCTAGATACCGCCTTACCGATGGAAGTGGAAGGGTGATGAGAAATTAGCAAGCTCCTGGTTATAAGTAAATACTAAAATGTAGCTAGATGCTACGTTCGATATTACAATTAATGACCTCTTTTCTTCAAAGACTAAATAAATAATTTTATTAAGCAATTATGTTCTACATTCCCGAATTCTCAACCGCATAAAAAAGTAACTGCCCACCCAACAAATTCGAACGCTGCAACCAATTCGATAGGTTTGTTTGTGTTCAAATCCAAAAACAAAACGGTCCATTCGTGAGCAGCCGTTCACGGTAAACGCGGAGGGAAAAAATCCAATGGGATACATAAACATAGTGCGGGAGATTCGTGTCAACGGCCGCGGCATTGTGCCCCTGCCCCGCTCCCATGCCCCCACCCCTTAGCCGGCCATGCGACGGGGAAGCGATTTCAAGGGTGGCTTGGCTAGCTACGATATTTCCTCCCGTTTATCGATGGAGTATCGAAGACCTCTGAGACACATCTACTCCGGTATCTTTATCTTTTATCACGTCCCGTTTTCATTAAGATCTTACGCGACGGCTTTATTAAGTTGATTGCTTTTGTACGTTTTTGAATGCAAAATTTATGGACGCCCTAATTAATAATGGCCTTGAATGGAGTGACTCGACCCTTTTGTAATGTTTTGTTGTTGAATTTAAAATCGTTGTTCATTGTTCAATGAAGAAATATCGCGTTCGTTTTTTCACATTTCATTTAAAAATAAAAATAAATTTCAAAAGCTACCTGTAGCTTTTACTAATCACGGCACTCAGCACAGTTGTAAGTAGGGAGTCTTATTGAATATTGAGATAGTTATAAAATAAAGGTAGATAATTTATTATATTACGGTCACGGAAGCCTAATCGTACGGGGTGACTAGTACGCCGGAGTCACCATTGTTCAATATTTTTTTATGTTTACCGAACAGTTTTCATTTTATGACAGACAGTTTTATCTTTCCGAAGTAGCCTAAAGCACATTTGGCCATTGAAAACATCCATTCAGGCGAACCATAACTTGGACGTAAATGGACCCATCAAAACGTAACGTAGGAAGATAGTAAGTTCTCCTAATATAAGTTTTTATCTCAAATCGCGATGTGGCGCGCCGTTCATGACGCGAATCGAATAAGACATAACATCCCGCTTTTAGGGGGACTCCACATCAAAGCGGGGCGAATCGAGAGGCGCCGGGTAAACATACTAAACATCCACCAATGAAACAGCTTCATGTTTACATCTTTATAAGATTAGCGGCTTATTGATTGATTGATACCGCTCCTTTTTGCTCCGGGCGTCTGCAAGAGGAGAGGCGCCCTCAGTTCAATCGGACTCGAGGACTCCAGACGCTCGATCTTGCAGTAGCGATACCAAGTCTATTAACTTATTGGTTAGTTCTACTCTTTTCCTCCTTATTTGTACGCCTTATCTCTGAGAAGAAAACCTCGTTTTGTAACGCGGTAATGGGCCAGTGGAATTTTTTGCTCAGTCATCCATTAAAACTAATTTCAAAGAGTATTATCGTACGTTCTAGATTCACTTAATCCTTGCTCCCTTAATCCCCCGAGATGGATCCGATCGCAAACATCCCCTTTGTAAGGGGGCTAAACTGTGTATCGAAAATTACGGTTGTTATTATTGATCATGTTTCTCTCATTTTAGGGATAAGTAACATATCTAGGGATTAGCTCATTTCATTAATCAAGATGTGCTTGTTATGATTCAGATTGCAGTATCGTGAAGAACAATCATTTCTAAGTATCTGTAGTTTTTTTTTGTACTGACATAAATAGGTGTCTGATGAGATGACGAGTAATAGAGAAGTATGGAAGGAAAAGACATGCTGCGCCGACCGCAAATGAATTGGGATAAGGGCAAGAGAATGATGACTGACATAAAACAGAAGAGATGAAGTCGAAAGAGGATGTATTCAATAACTTATGTTCGAAAAGCCGGGCTAGATAGTGCCGGATCCCATGCACAGCGGCAGTTAATCTAGCAGGAGGATTTGCAGAACGATCCCATTGCACGGATCCCTATCCCTTCCAATAGTACTTGATTAGGGCAGGCTAGCTTAAGATGGCCCATCGGAAGATCTAGACGGGTTCCTCAGAAATATTACCTAAAGCTTTTTGTTAGTTCCTTCTTTATTTCAACTTAGATTGAACTTATTTTGAAACATTAATGAAATAAGTTTGAATATACATAAATTTCTCCAAACTGTTTTATACTGGTTTAGCAGTTGCCCAAGTTTGGACGTTAAAAATTTGCAATGTTTTCAGGAAATGAGATATATTTTTTTGCTGCTTCCACCAATTTGTTGACGAATTGAGAAACGAGGGGCTTATACAGGATGGGTTTAAAAGGCATGTGTGGAAGTTTTCATCTACGCAAATATGACACATTTGAAATGTGACAACATTTTTGCAAACTACTAAAAGATTATGACGTACAATGTGCACGGTCGGGGTGACTCTTTCCATGGTGACTCGCATCAATTTGGGTTTGGGGTGTGATATACCGAAAGGGAGAGCTTTCTATCCACACATAGTGATTGCAAGCGCGGATGCGCTACGATAGGATTATCAACGTGACAATCTGCAGTTTTGTTGTCAGATTTTTTTTTGCATTTTCTAGCATTAGATTTAACTTTTTCAAATTCGCTTTTTTCTTTAAGAAAACGTCACACCGGACCGACTCCAAAATGTGTAATAATAACCTAGTACAAATTACGGGTATAATCTACAGAAACATAATATATTTGGCTTTTATTTTCAGAAACATAATGTATTACGTCCGTCAGGCGTATTGCCAAACGAAGTTTTTCTAAACGAATGTTCTGAGATGTTAACCCCTGTTTCGTCCATTCAGCGGAAACTAGGAGGCGCGTTATCGAGGGGAGTCCCGCGGTGATATATCGACGCATTCCTCAAGAAATATTGTCGAACGCACGCGATATAAGTAACGTATCTCGTATGCGAGCGGTGCTGAGGCCGAAGGGCGGACTTTTATATTCTGAAAGCCTTCGCGGAAACTCATCCGCATGTGAAATAATGCCATAAAGGAACAGTAATAATACGTATTGCGATTACTTTTATCCCCGCATGTGGTAATGTGTGTAGTAAAGCAATTTGGAGAAAGCAGACTATTTTATTGTTTGAATATACAATACACACAATAGACCGGCAATAGAAACATTTTTATTTGATTTGGTTTATGTATTTAATCTCTTTGGGAAAATATTTACTTCCCTTCAGATTTTATAATGCGACGATTCAATAATCTTACCGGTTTTGTTACTAAACCACTTTTTAATCCGTCATTTACTTTGGCAAAATTGGTTTATACGACATCACGCTTCGTTAAGCTTGTCATAAAATACTATTTTAACAATAGGAACGATTTAATGCGACCGTTTCGCGTTCTAAAAATGAAATATAGTTCTGGTTCCGCATTGCAGTCCTTGCATGGGGTAGCCCGTAGCGGTGCTGCTTGCTGCCACAGTGGGGAGGCGACACATGGAAATAGTTCCACTAGAACGGAGACCGTAGTCCCCTCCTAGAACAAATATCTTTGCAAAAATCTGTTTCACTTTGCGGTAAGTATGATAACATGTTTTTCTGTTATCGTACTCTGTGTCCTAATCTGTATGCAATTACACGTAGACAAAGAATATAAGGAAAAAGCGCCAGTGTAGCTTTTAATTAAAGTTGGCTCAGGAGTTTTGGGGATTATCGTCACTGTACAGGCTCGCGTCTTTATTAGTATAGATAGTCCGGGGAGCCGGGCGGATACCGTCGATTTAGCCGTGACGGCGGCACGGTTTACGAATTGATTGTTCTCGACAGTAAAATCAATAATAACGATTTTATTATTGGCGGTCGCGACCCTCGTTTTGTTGTAGGAAGCTTGTGCTCGAGGCAGGTTGTATTGTGAGGGGAATAGGGTCACCAAATGGTAGATCAACAATATCGCTGTGAATCAGAACGGTGGAACACCCGTTGTGAGCGTTATATCGATAACTATACTGTGGAAATTAACCCTGCAATAAATGTTGTGATGAAACGCGGATGAAACAGTCAAACTCTGTGTCTTTACGTGTAGCAGTTGCTGGAAGCGATCACGAAGTAATACTTTTAAAATTGAAGTTTCTATCCGTGGCTCCCAGTTGATTGAATCCACACCACACAGATAGTAGATTTGTTCATTCTTGTCCAATATGGATTTATATGATTAGAAACAAAAGCACTATACAACGTGAATTATTATAATGGTCCACCTACACCCACACCATTTCCAGAAAGGTCATTTTTTTGCGACTTTCATAGGCCATAGGCGGCTTTTCAATGTATTATGTTTCTCTTGAAAAGTCTGAATATACGAGTAGTTACAGTAATATGATATTTAAGCAAGTGCTTAAAGAAATATAATGGGAGGAGGAGGTAAGTTGGGCATGTGATGCGGAGGAATGAGGAAGCTATCGTGAGGAAAGCTTTACGTATGAATGTGGAAGGCTATAAGACTAGGGGAAGACCAAAGATAGGATGGACGGACTGTGTGGAAGACGAAGAAGCTGGAAAGGAGGTGACTGATGATATGACGACAAAAAATTGAAGTATGGATGCAGAAGGCATCATCTGCCTAGCCTTTTCCCAACTATATTGGGGTCGGCTTCCAGTCTAACCGAATGCTGCTGAATACCAGTATTTTACATGGAGCGACTGCCTATCTGACCTCCACAACCCAGTTAGTACTGGGTAATACGATACCCCTTGGTAAGACTGGATGCAAAAGGCATGTGCCGACCCCAAATAAATTAGGCTAAAGGCAAGAGTATGATGCTTAAAGAAAACCTTTCTTTATTCTTTATTCTTTATTGCACACAAAAACAACAAAAATATATATACAAATTGCAATAACATAGCTTATGTACAATGGCGAGCTTAACCCAGAATTGGGTTTTCTTACAGCAAACCAAATTTCGATAGCGAAATTTGCATAAGAGGATATACCTATGTGCATTAACATAACAAACATCTCGTTACTTAAATTAATGAATTTTATAAACTAAACTACATACATACAGTATAATACACGTAATACATACAATATAATTATAAACAATACAATGCATAAAGAATCCTATTTTCTTACATATTGATCATTTCGACAGGAAATGTTCCCTTATTCCTTTCCTGAACACTTCTAACGACGGGCTATCCCGCAAGGAGTGTGGAAGTGAATTCCAAAGGCGCACAGCACGAACAGTAAATGATCCATCATACCGACTTGAGGAGTGAGAAGGGAAACGAAGGAGAAGAGATGATGATGAGCGACAAGGTTTACCTCTAGGAACAAGGTACTCAAAGCGTTCCCGAAGATATGAAGGAGCCTTAGAATTGTGAAGAATGGAAAAGAGAAAAGAAAGAGTGTGACAATCACGACGCTGCCGAATAGGTAACCACTTCAGCTGCTTCCGAAATTCCGACACATGGTCGTACTTACGAAGCCCGAAAATGAAGCGGATACACAAATTCTGCAGACGTTCGAGTTTATTAAAAAGTTCCTCAGTCGCATCAAGAAAACAGACATCAGCATAGTCTAGAAGGGGAAGAAGAAGAGATTGAGCAAGAGTAATTTTAGTTTCAAAAGGCAGGAATTTCTGAAGTCGCTTAAGAGACCGATACGAACAAAACACCCTCCTGCTTACTTCAGCAATGTGAACATGCCAAGATAGGTTACAGTCCAAGAATACACCCAAGTCTTTGACTTTCTTGGAGTAGGGTATACCGATACCATCGTACATAACAGGCGGGAGTGACTGATGACTCAATAAATTGACAAAGTATCTGCCACCAATAATGAGAGCTTGTGATTTTGTTGGATTGACTAACAGTCCAAAACTTTTAGCCCACAGACTGATGTTTTGAAGATCATTATTGATGGCATCGATGGCTCCAGGAAGCTCTTCGATTTTAAAATGACGATAAATCTGCAGGTCGTCTGCATAGAGATGATAATGTGAAGTTAATATCATAGTGACAGCGTTAATGAAAATGGAGAAAAGAAGAGGAGAAAGGACGCCACCCTGAGGAACACCCGCAGAGAGATCGCACCAATCAGAGCAAGCCTCATCTAAGTGTACCGACTGCGAGCGACCCCGAAGATATGAATCAAACCAAGCAGTCACAGGAGGAGATATGTTTAGAGAGGAAAGTATACCTAAGAGGATGTCAAAATCAACTGAATTAAAAGCACTGCTAAAGTCCAATAGAACCAGCACCGTAAGTTGTCGGTTTTCCATGGCCAATCGGATGTCATCAGTTATTTTAACTAGGGCTGAAACAGTGCTATGGCCAGGACGAAATCCAGACTGATAAGGGCTAAGCAGGCTATTAGAGGAAAGGTAATGCGATAGTTGATTATTGACAACACTCTCAAGGACTTTGGACAGGATTGGAAGTATTGAAATTGGGCGAAACTGGGTTATTGAAGAGGGATTAGAAACTTTGGGAAGAGGCAAAACGTAGGCCTTCTTCCAAGCAGAAGGAAAGGAGCCAGTAAAGAGTGAATAATTTACAATGTGTAAAATTACAGGAATAAGGTCATCAAGGATAGGAAGAAGCATCTGAAGTTGAAGGCCATCATCACCTACTGCTTTGGTAGAAATAGATGTAATGGCCCGCTTGATATCCCCTTCTGTAACCGGGTGAAAAGAGAATGAAGTACATAATGGCAGAGAAAGATTAGAGAGATTATTAAGAGTGGAAGATTTAACGCTGTCATCCAGAGTCACTGGTGATTTGGAAAAATGTAAATTAATTGTGTTTAGGTCAATATCAGTCGTGGTGTCATTCTCAACTTTGCCGATTCCAAGGGATTTGAGAAATTGCCATACTTGTGCTGTGTTGGAGTTTTTAATTGAGTCGTGTATGTGACGCCTTTTAGCATCCCTACACATACGACCGCAGCGATTACGCAATTTCTTATAGAGAGACCAATTCTCATCAGTAGGATCCCTTTTGTGTCGCCTTTTCGCCTTATCCCTTTTAGACATCGCGCTTTTAATTGTTTCAGACAACCATGGAGCTGGTAGATGCTTAACCCTGACCTTTTTTAGTGGAGCATGCACATCATAAAGTTTCAACACTATCTTGGCAAATTCGGCCACCTTAGTGTCCAAGTCATTGCCGCCATATACAGGAGACCAATCAATATTACCCGCATCCTCTCCCAAACGCTCCAGATCAATGTTCTTGAAACTACGCAGCAAGAGAAATTTTGATTTGCGTTTAGGAGGGCGAATTTTATACGATATAAATAAAAGATCGTGGTAAGAAAAGGAGGCAGAAAGTTGCCCGTATGTGGCTACTTTCTTTGGGTCAGAAACTAGAATAAGGTCTAGTAGTGAGGGATTGCAGTGAGGAGCATGGTGAGTAGCGTTGAGCTGTAGAATGTGCATGTTGACAGAAGAGACAAGGGACCTGAGTTTACGGCTGCGCACATCATCCTTGATCAGACAGGTGTTGAAGTCTCCGAGGATTATAGTGTGGTCATATAAAGAAGAATAATATTCAAGGTTTGTTTCAAAAGAAGGGAAATAATCAATGTGACAGGAGGGACTATAGTAGACACCTAAAAGTAATTTTGTGTGATTAAATGTTATTTCAATAAAAAGGTGTTCAGCAGATTTTGAATAATTACTCGGAGACTGATCGATAACTTTGTAAATAATATCTCCACGAAGATAGATGGCGATCCCCCCACCACCCTTGCCCGTTCTGTCATTACGCACAAGCCTGTAGCCGGGTAACGAATATTGCGTTGAAGAAAGAGCAGGTTTAAGAAAAGTTTCAGAGACAAGTACAGCATGAGTAAGATCTGAGTCAAATGAGGATAATAAATCGGTATGATGGGCTGGTATGCTTTGAGCATTAATATGGACTGCGTTGAAAAATTTGCTGTAGCAAGAAAAGGTAGAAGAAAGTTGGTCGCGTAAGTGTACAGAATCATCACTGAACGCACTAGCATAGCTCTCGTCAGACGAACAAGGAGAAGAGCAGGAAACAAAACTGTCATCAATATTGTCTAACATGACATAATATGATATAATTAATATTAAACTAAATTATTCAAAGCTATTTCTAAATAAATACTAAAATAAAAATTCTACTTATTCTATATCAAAGATCCTCGATGCACCTTGCCAATAAAACAAAGATTAAATAGCGGGTACCCAAGTCATTAAAAAAAAAAATATATATATTATTTTAGTTTCCGAACGAGCAAGCTACAATCAAACTTAGTTGTCAAAATGTCAAAACATTATTTAAAAAGAATATTATGAGTGACCGACACAGGATAAATAATAAAAAATAAAAAAAGTATGCCGAAAAAACATGGTGTGTGCGATCATTTGGCCTGCCTCCGCGATCTCTTGTCCGAAGCAGGGTTGCTAATAGGTGAAGATGCTACCTTCTCAGCCGAATCAGCAGGTGTAGATGCAGGAAACCGCGCAACAAGTTGTTGAAGTTCGGTAGCCGATTCAATCTTTCGACGCGACTTGTCTGGGAGCATGATGATAATTTTGCCCTCGGAGGTCCAACACTGCTTCACACTGAAGTGATCGCGAGCGGCCAGAAACACGTCGTGCCTAGGCTTAGTTAGGAACTCCGAGAAAACCAGACCAGACCCTTTCAGCATTGTCTTTTTACGCCATACCTCGCTGCGCAAATTGTAACAATTGAACCGAATAAGAAGAGGACGTGGCTTGCCTGAACTAACTCCCAAGCGATGGCAGGATGTGATGTCCGAAGAAGAGACGTTTGCAATCTTCATCTTATCCGTCAAAGTAAGGACAGCCTGGGAAGTGTAGTCCTCATCCTTCTGCTCAGGAAGACCATGTAGGAGCAGAACTTGCCTACGAGATGCCATTTCATGGCGGTCTAAGCCCGCAGTCAGCAACTCCATCTGAGTCTTCAGCGCACTCATCGTTTTCCAAATGAAGCACTTGAACTCCATGAAGTCCCGAGAGAGGCTGGCTACTGTCTTGTGTGAGGCCTCATTACTGCTGACATTCTTCAAATCCTCCTCATATGTGTCCATCCGTGTGGTGAATGTGGCAGACAACTCCTCCATGCAGTTTGACAACTTGGCATACAGGTCCATTTTGTGAAAATATGTGTTATTTCAGGTTATGTTAAAAGAAATGGAGAATTTATAAGTGCAGTGAGTGCATCGGAGGATAAACTAAAGTTTTAGAGCATGTGCACCCTATTAAACTACAATAAACTATTTTATATAATTATATTAAATGAGAGCTATTAAAACTTGTTGTCACTTAGGCTACCCTCCTTGATACAGTAGTAAAAGGTTTATCTTACTCTAGTTTCATTGTTAGCCGTCGTAACAGCCACTTGTTATTTTGCTCATTTGTGAAACTTTGTAGTTAGCGGCGGTGAGTTAAAATTTCGTTAGCGGTTTACAAGTAGCGGAGTTTTGATTGGCGGCCATTGTTGTCTTGGTAAATTAGTTTATTTGGGACTCGTGTAGCTTGGTCACCACTTGGTTAGCTTTTACCAGTTTCAGGCATTTCATAATGTGTTATAGTGCTGTTATAGCCATATATTTGTATCACATACTTTTTTCACTTACTTATGTAGATTGAAATGTGCTTGTGCTGTGCCATAGTAATCACACAAATAACATATAGTGTTATTGTTAATTCGATAGGCACCACGCTAATAGTGAATCCTTACTTCCTTACTAATATTATAAATGCGAAAGTAAGTTTGTTTGTTACCTTTTCACGCCTAAACCACTGAACCGATCATGCTGAAATTTTACATATACGTTGTTAGGTGTACAGGAATGGACATAGGGTACCTTTAATCCCGAAAGAAAGTATTGTTCTCGAGGAAAACAATAATAACGTTCTTATGATAACAGATGGCGCCATGCGTCTGTCGCGAATTGATTGTCAAATACTAAATTAAGGCGAGCGAAGCTGCGGGCAAAAGCTAGTATTTTAATAAAACAAAACATGAATAATTATTTCATTAAAACTTTATTAGGTTGGCTTGCTTCATTACCTTTAAAAACCGTCGTTACTAAAACAAAGTACCTACTATAATATGAAAATACATGATATTCTTTTGTTGCATAATTGAGTTCATTTTGTAGAAATTGTACATAACATTCAAAATGACCGCGTAATAAAAGTTCAGCTATATTACTTTGAAACTGGGTTTTCGCAATAAAGTTGGTAGCCGTGATAAGAGCTATAGTAAACTTAATGCGATACTTTGTGGTACAGTCCCTGGGCGAATCCAGCTGCAATTTGTATCTCATACAATTCTCATACCTTACCTACAAGCTTAAAATATTATTTGATTTTCTTTTGTGCGAAAGGCACCTTCTATTTTAGGTGAACGTAAAAGTTAATGCACGAGTATCTTTCTTTGTATGTTAGACCGTTACACGCTAAAGTGAAAATAATATCACAATTTTTTATAACGTCCTTTTACGGTTCCTTCATAACAATATTTTTAGTTTCTGGTTCTGTAATATTTAAGTTGAAAGCTTCATTCTTACGTCAGTGCTTACACTTCAGGAAAATTGACTTCGATTTTTCTTCATAAAGGGTGTAAAAAGACCCTTAACGAAAACGAAAACCACATATTCTGCCCATCATTGGGATCATTTTTTTCTTCTAGACAATACCTGGGAAACCACAGGTTCTGGAGATATTGAAAGTCAAAGTTCCAATTTTTTCACAAGTTAAAAAAAAAACCACTTTTTAAGATTTTAACTTTACTTTAATTACCTCCATGACCCATTAACTATTCAAAGCATCCATCAGCACTAAGTTTTGAGTGCGTAACATTGAGTTTTACCGTGAAACGTGATTTTCCACACCAAAAAAAAAAAAGTCGTTTCCCAGCAATAATATTTGCGTAGAGTTACTTAGTTTGATGTACAGAATGCTTAGTTGACGGCTTCGTGAAGGGTCTGTTTACACCCTGTATGTACGAGTATTAAATGTCGATTGCTTTAGCCGTATTTGAAAACGCGTTACATTTATAACCCCTGTTATACACTAACTTTGTACGCGCGTCTGTTGAAACTGAAGCACTTACATAAGTAAACCCTTGTTTATATTTTCGTTCCGTTGAAACAAGGTTTATTACCTCCGCTTTGTCCTCGGCTGTGCTTTGCGCCCATGTAAAATCCTTTCCACGTAAATTGCCTCCATCTCACCGGCAAAGTGGGTGAAAATGCACCTTCATTTTGCCGTCCTCATTTTTCGCTGTTATTAAACAAATTATGTTGATAACGTCTTATAATATTAAGGCCACGAGTTTCTAAGGACCCAAAATGTGAAAATGTTGCTTTTACCCATTTCTTTGGAGGGTACGTTACGTATTCATGTTAATATTTAGAAGTGGTGCGAGTTGGTACCTGAAAGGGTACGGTATATGAAAATGGGGAGTGATTTTGTAGTGTAAGAGAGGTTGGAACGGTATCCCTCGGCGTCAGTGCACGCATTCTTTTAAAACACCCTTTTGAGACGTCTCGTCTGTGAGGGACGGGAACTCGACACAAGTACCGCGATGTATGGGGCTCCGGGCTCGTGCGAGATACACATTTATTTAGGAACGTCTGTTTGCGTTTTATATTTTACGTATTTGTAGAGTTTTTCAAATGTGCTGACTGGGCATAATTTATCGTTTCGGTTTAGCGTAAAGGCGTTTTACTTTTTGGTGCGGAATAATTAAAGCATTTGCAGTTTCGGAATGAGCAAAAAGCGGTTTCTAGTGCAAATACACGTTAGCAAGCTGCTCCAAAGTCTGGCTAGGATAGGTACCGGCAACTTGGTGCAATATAAGAAACTTTTCTCGCAAGTAAAGCTAGCGCGCGTGCTCGGGGGCCCATCTGATGAGTTTACTAAGTTTCTCGTTGGTCGTGTGTTTTGTTACCCGTTGTGGGCGTGTTCCGAACGCTAAATGGTACGTGTGACGGCGCACAGACGGCTACCGATTTATGATACCGACAGTACATTATTTATCTTGTGCCAATACTGAAACTCCATGGATTGATCAAATTAAAAAAGTTGAAGAAAACGTTTCACGGGCACCGAAAATTAAAAGAAAGAAAATAACTTCCCCAACAATTTCCTTAAACTGCTTGTGCGCCAGTTAACTGTTTATTAATTACTAGCTTCTGCCCGCGACTTCGTACGCGGATCCTGTTGCTTATGCCAGCGACAACGGGGTCGTCAAAATCGAAGATCTGAAACGTCTGATGTCGAATCCTAAGAGCCCGGGGACGGGAAAACAACGGGATGCGCGAGACGATTCGAGACGTTCCATATCTTTCATTGTTGTAAGTCAGAAGTCGATGCGTGGATACGCTTGGAACTCAAGCGTAATTCTCTATCCGTGAACGTCTCCGACTCGCGAGACAATGCGTGACGTTCACGAACAGCGGTCAGTCGCGCATCATATTCTTCAGAGTTCTCTAGAGACCTGGATGTAGATGCGTAAATACGCTGAGAACGCAGGCGTGCTTCGTTATCCAAGAGGAAGAGAAGAGAAGAGAGGAAGAGGTTTCCACGGAGCGAGTTGCAGCCTGATGTTCTCGAACAGCATCAAGTCTCTCCTGACGTTCTTCGGTAGATTCTTGGGATCTTATGATCCTCAATCTTTTAGCTCCTTTGGAACATTGGGAAAGATTTGACCTCTTTCTAGGCATGGTTATAGTTTTATTGTGAAGATACCTGATCAATTAAAATCTAAGTGACTGCTCCCCTGCGTTACCGGGTAGGCTAACGTGTCACGAAGATAAGTGGAAAAAGTCTAAAACACTCAAATAGCATAAGCCCGAAGGCATATTTATTCGATAAAATAAAAAAATAAATGGGAGTTTTGTCCAGTAGAGTCAAATTTTCAATGATATACCGTCGTCATCGAATATCAGTCCTAAACTGTTACCGCCTTCACCGCGTGGAGGTACTCCCAGCTTATGTTATTTTATAATTATACAGTGAAATTAGTGATAGCTTTGATTTACACATCAGATGTTTCTGATCTTCGATTTTTATAAGTCAACAGGAAATGCCCATCAGACCGAACAACTTTTGCTAAGACGTCATTCCTGTATGTGTTATGGTGTAGCTGGGCTCTTGGAGTTCCACAACAGGTGTTCCAGATCTTCGATTTTTATTAGTCAACAGAGAGTGCTCATCAGATTGAACAATTTTTGCTAAGACTTCATTCCTATTAGAGATTGCATTGGTGGATGTAGAAAAGGGCCAGGGCCCGGTTTGCAATCTCTAATTCCTATATGTGTTATGCTGTAGCTGGGCTCTTGGAGTTCCACAATAGGTGTTCCAGAACTTAGATTTTTATAAATCAACAGAGAGTGCTCATTAGATTGATCAATGTTTGCTAAGACGTCATTCCTATATGTGTTATGGTGTATCTGGGCTCTTGGAGTTCCACAACAGGTGTTTCAGATCTTCGCTTTTATAAGACAACAGAGAGTGCTCATCAGTTTGAACAATGTTTGCTAAGACGTCATTCCTTTAGTGTTATGGTGTAGCTGGGCTCTTGGAGTTCCACAACAGGTGTTCCAGATCTTCGATTTTATAAGACAACAGAGAGTGCTCATCAGATTGAACAATTTTTGCTAAGACGTCATTCCTATATATGTTATAGTGTAGCTGGACTCTTGGAGTTCCACATCAGGTGTTCCAGATCTTCAAATTTATTCTCTCAGCAGAAAATGCTCATCACGTGGAACAATTTTTGCTATGGTACCATTTTTGTATCTCTTATAGTTTAGCTATTCTATTGCGGTTCTGCATCAGGTGTTCAAGTTTCTAAGATAAATTATAGCCTATATGTTGCCCAGACTTAATACCTATACAACAAAAAAGAAATCTTTCAAATCCGTCTAGTAGTTCCGAAGATTAGCGTGTACAAATAAACAGACAAACAGACAAACAGACAAACAGATAAACAGACAAACAGACAGAATTTTTTTTTTGGATTCGTGCTCTATTACTGTTTCTAAACCCCTCTCAATTTTTTTTTTTTTAATATATTCAATGTACAGACACAGTTTTTTTACTGTCTTATTATATGTATAGATAACAATTGTAAACACAAACATATAATTAAACTTTTGATGTATAACGTATTGTTATAGGGCCAACATTAATTATAACTTCGTGTAAATTATTTGTTTGCGCTGAATGAGCTGGGACCGCGTTGTTATGAGAGGGAGATAGTGTCCCACAAACAGCGCGAGGGAAGATACCGCCTGCAAATGAAAATATCTAGGTAATGTCGGAGCCACTGCATAAAGAAAACCGTGGAAGTGAATGTAAAAATGTCTGAAAAAGTCGTTGCCGTTTTCTCTGCATTTAAAGATATTTAGTAGAGGAATAATTTAGTCCTCAAACTTTATGTAATTACCTTTAGAATATCTTCCTGTTCGGTAATCTAAAGCCCATTTCCTCCTCATGTAGTTAAATGTATTTAGCGTTAAACTTATTTAAAAGATCGCTCCAACCCTTACTAATATTATAAATGCGAAAGTAAGTTTGATTGTTTGTTTGTTACCTTTTCACGCCTAAACCACTGAACCGTTCATCCTGAAATTTTGCATATACGTTGTCAGGTGTACAGAAGCGGACATAGGGAACCTTTCATCCCGAAAAAAAGTTCTGTTCCTGAGGAAAACAACAATAACGTTCTAATGATAATAGATGGCCCCATGTGTCTTTCGAATCATGATTGAATTATATTATTACAAGCAGAGTACAACCCGAATTGATTGTCAAATTCTAAATTAACGCGAGCGAAGCCGCGCAAAAGCTAGTGATATTTAAAGCTTAAAGATTTACAATTTGTGGTGCAAGGGGCTTACATTTTATGAATTAAATAGGAAGATTTTCTACGGGTAATTTTGTAAAAACTACAATGTTATATTTATAATTTGATATAGCATCTGTTGACAATTTCCTTATCTTCCAACGGCTATGTAGGTACTGTTGTAATGCCCCTTGCTTGAACCCAGCAATGGCCAATGGGTAAATTGATCTGAGCGTAAATAACTAACGGTTGTAGTTTTTTGACACAATTGTCGATTGTCGCCCATCAAAATTGGACAAAAAATATCCAACTATTCTCTGTGGGTATTGCTTAATACAAGGTATTATGATCGATAAAACCAATTCTGTGAATTCGTTTTATGAATAGACTCTATTCTTAGATTCAGGTATAGACAAAACCATGCTTGCTGATGCAACATAAAGGCACTGTCAATATCAAATTGTTGCAATATGAAATTCTGGTTTTCAATTTAATCACTGTCATAAATTGTCATACAACGTAGCAACGTCGCTAGACTCTTGGGCACATTACCAGCTGACAGCGCGCGTTGAGGCGGAGTTTGTTTTATGCCTTTTTATAGTTTGTTGTTAGTTCAGTTATTTTTTTTTCTCCTAATCTGCTCTGTCCCACTCCTGGGCAAAGGCCTCCCTCCACTCCTTCCATTTCTAGTTTAGTTAATCGTTTCTAATTGCTATCATAAATAATGAAAACTTCTCTATAAATAATAATATCTGGAAATTAAAATATCCCTTTAATAAATTCATCAGTTATTATAAAACCGTTTACTTATTTATAAATGAGATTTGGAAGAAAAACTGAAGTATGCTCGGTGGGAGCGAACCCGAGGGCGCGGAGACGAAATTATTGATTTCAGCGAGGCGCGAGCGAGGGCGAACTTTTGCATTCGCTTCCCTTACTAGACAAATTGCTTATCTTACACTATTATTTACGCTCTTATAATTTCTTCTTACTCCTATATCCTTAAGTTAAATTGCGGAATACATTAATGTTAATTTTGTGGTGGGTGGAATTTATGATTGTGTTTTTAGGCGTTTTAAATTTCGTCCTTTCATCTGCCATGTTTAATTTGATTAATTAACTTCGCTATAGGAAATTACAGGTACTATGTGACTGTCAGTCTGCACCATCCCACAGCTGGGCCACTTCCTGTTCTTCCCGTTCAGCTATTTCGATTCAGGGCTATCGTGAAACATTGTTAGTTTGTTTTGTCTGGCTCGACCCGCCGTCTTCTATGTGATCTGGTTTTTCCCCTTTTTCCAACTCCATCAAAAATAATACCTACCTGCTAAAAGTATACAAAGCATAATAATTTGCAAATAACAATTTTAAAGGATAATACTATAATCGCGTCGTTAGGTAAGCAGATTGGTGATCACAGTATGATGTTATTACCCCACAGGTAAACGCTGCCCTCCTACCATAATCCTTTAGTCGCCTCTTATGACACGAGGTAAAATGGCGCAAAATAATTAATTTACACCTTATAATTATACTGTAATGTATCAGGATTAAAGGATTCTGGAAGCACACAATGGGTTGGTAGTTCATCCTCTGCGCGCTGTGTGTCATTCATTCATTCAGTAACGAAGATACTTATTTAGGTACTTTTTTTTTCGGATGGGAAATCATCAAATGAGATGTCATTGGATGATTTCCCACTCAGGGCGGAGTGGAAGAAAGAGTCAGACTCGTACTGACTAAAACCCATCCATGTTCCTTCTTTGCCCTTTGTGTTCCAGGGCCTCGGTATCTCTCTTTTGAACAGTCCCGCAGCCACGGCAGGCTTATTTAGGTAGGTACTTAGGTGGATAGCTGCTACCACTGAAACTTTCATAATCTCATCTTAATATATTTTTCTTTAATCTCTTAATGAGTTTAGAAGAATTTAAGTAACTCGTTACACCGCTGCGCTTTGCCCCTGCAAGGCTGCCGTAACTTTTATGTAGAAGAGAATAGGAAACTTAAAAGAAGCATTAGGTACATTTTTCATGTGTAACTTTAGCTTGAGGGGACAGTGCAGGCTACAGGGTGTGTAGCGAGCTTCTTGCTAATGACTTGAATGGCTTCATTAACATCGTTACTCCGATACGTGACTGCAAATGCTAATTAGTTTAGTCCCTGGAGGGGATCGTGTGAACCTTGTTTATTCCCGTAAATTTTTTATTCGGATTGTAGCGAGATTTTCTTCTCGCGAAAGGTCAAAGTTTAGTATTGGAATGAGCGCATTGTTCGTACGTACACATGTGCAGTGTAGTGTACCGTCCAGCTAGGGTAGGGTGTGTTAAAAATAGAGTGGACCGGACATTGAACCGGTGGCCCCGGACATCGCAGTAATGAAAGTGTCCCATCGTGTACAGCGCGAGTTTTCGCGAGTGAACCAATTTCCCGCAGTTCGAAATAATTCACGTTCTGCTATCCAAGCTATTTACCAATACTGAATGGGCTTTGAATTTTCATGTAACAGATCGCGTGGTTTTTTATTGAAGCTCTATTCGATATTTTTGATTAAGATAAAGTTACGCAGTCTAGACTAGACACAATTGAATTTAATCATTTTAGCCGTGTTTAGAAACGAAGACGTTTATTCTTGTCTAAAATTATTTGTAGAGCCGACTGTAATTATGTTTTCAATTTGATACAATATAATGGAATGCCCCTTTTGAAACTGGATTAGTTTAAAACCATAGTTGAGAATTTAATTAATCACAAAATAGTATAAACAGAACGCCAACTAAGTGCACCTTGCGTACAGTATTCATAGGACAATAATTTAAAGCTATTAGTTTGCAGTAGCGGAGGAGTTTCCCAGAAGACCGTTATTACGGGCATATCGCAGGCACAGGTACTAGGGGATAATAAACGGCTGCTGGTATTAGTAGACCGGTGTGTATCATTAGTCGCGCGCCGTCGGCACGTGCCGTCACGGCATGCGGCAGCCGCGTCGTTTTACAGCTCTGTGGACTTTCCTATAAGCAATCTGGTATATCGGATGGGAATATAGTCTTTTCATGCTCTTTTTTGTCTTTAGATCATATAGCTTTCTTCTCTATCTAACCACATTGGCCCCAAGTTTCATTTCATCTTTGGGGACTTTTCTCCCAAAAAGTTATTCTTGGTTGAAATGGAACTGATGGAGACTAAATTAACATTTCTAAAGATCTAAATGCGCTGTCGTAAGAAAAAACTTTCGTTTAGAATAACGATTGAATCTTGTTTCTTTCAGGTATATATCATACCCACATATTATGAGATAACTTAACTATCCACCAGCAGAAACATCTGTAACGTGAACACTGCATTACAGTATAAGTGTCAATTCACACGGTTGATATTGCCCTCTCGATACATTCTTGCTCCGATGCAATTGTCACTGAAATATAGAATTGCATCGGCACCTCTCGATACTCTATCGATAGATAGTGTGGCTCTGAATGTTTCTCTTCCATTGTCTCTTGAGGAGATATCGAAGTAATGGTGTGCCTGAAGCTCTGCCGTTCGTGTGCTCATCGCCACAAAGTTTGTCAACACTAAGTGGTGCCAAATGGAAAGCGTTAGTTTCCTCTGCCGCATACTGGCGTAATTTTACCCTTATTACGTTATATTACCTAGACGGTGTTAGTGGTCTCGCTCCAGCGAGTATAATATTTTAGGGTATATTTCAGAATATATTTAATCTAGCTATCTTATGTGTGCTAAAGTGAGGGGAAAATAATTTGGGTTAGTTAGGTCGGTATACGAAAATTGGTGATGCTGGAAAAAAGTTTGTCTTACTTAGGGTTCCCATACGTCCAGAGTTTTCCGGACAAATCCAGAATTTAAGCTTAGTGTTCGAAATGCTGGGGGAATTCTAATACGTCGGGAATTTTAAATTAAATGAGCTTCAAAACCATCTACCATAATATAAAAATATGATGAATCAGCATAGGAATCAACAGCATCACTTGCATAGGTATCTTTAGAATATTATAATGCAAGCAGCGTTCATAATTTATATCTTACTAGCGTCCCGTCCCGGCTTCGCACGGCTGCAATATACATATAAACCTTCCTCTTGAATCACTCTATCTATTAAAAAAAACCGCATCAAAATCCGTTGCGTAGTTTTAAAGATCAAAGCATACATAGGGACAGACAGACAGACAGCGGGAAGCGACTTTGCTTTATACTATGTAGTGAAGCAAACAATTGCTTCCAGCACTTGCTTAAATAGGTTTTTGTGGCCTATGTAAGATTTAAGTCTAGCTCACTCGTGGAGGCTTTAGGCTTTTAAAGTATTATAGTATACTCACTTTATAGGCTACTTTACCATGACCATGACATCTTAAAGTAGTATTATTTTAACCTTACTTTGTGGTTTGGTACCATGATGCTGATGATAAAACAAGCTTACAAAACTCCTGATAAAATATCTCCTACTCGACATAATAGTTTAGCTTAGGCGTAGTGTAAATATTATTGTGATAGGCTACACCCAGACCAATGAGGTTAGTATTTATGTTTGGCTTTTTCACTGGTCTGGGACGCTAGACCACTTAAGTGACGCACCACTCACCAGTAACGATAAATGGACCAGACGGTAAGGTGTCGGAGTATTAATACTCTGTGTACGTACTCATTACTCAGCTACACAGTTTTTTACGATAGCTCATCTCAAACTAATGTGCTCTTTGTTACATACACACACAATGTGTAACTCTTCTGTAAATATTTTCTACGGGAACCTTTTTGTTTGATGTGACGTGCGTGGGCCTGCCCATTGTCCGCAATCGCTGTTTTGTGCCCTTTCACATAATGGCGTGTGCTTCAGTCGTAACTGACGTTTCATACTTGAATTTTTCCATTATCACACCGTTTATTTATTTGTTATACCTGCCTGTCACAATACTCGAGAAGATACGGCGACGATGATGTAGTGCTTACGTAACAAAGGTAGCAAACGAAATGAACTCGGCGCGGGTCCTTACCAAAAAAGTAAGCTGCCCGTCCGCGCTCGTTATTACAAAAGCTCTCTACGATACGATGGATATCCGACGACATCTCTTGTAAATCAATATAAAGATCTGCATTCACGATACCCTTGGCGCGCTCTCACAATGTTACGCTGTTGTGGAAAACATTACTTTTTGTGCCTTGTATAAGTTGTAAAGTTCGTTCGCCCCGCTCTGAAAGTGAGTCAGGTTGGTCCAATTTTAGTAACATTTAGGAATATAGAAACAAAGTTATACAGCACATTAAAGTTTCTCTATGACTAAAGCGATGCAGCTCCCTCGTGACTCCGCGATATGATTGTATTTGAAGCCCGACTTTGGTTTGGATCGACTTGTCAATTACGTGTCGTTTAGAGAATAAATAAGATTTCGCAGCTCGATCGTTCATTTAGGGGTTGGTAGGTACTGACTTACTCCCTCTCCTAACTCCGCTTCATTTTCACAAAATTGGGTGGTGCGGACCTCTCGACTCGCTCGTAGCCTTTGGCAACAATCTCGGCCATTTTCTCGTTTATTCTCAATAAGGCTTTAATTTCAGTGAAGGTTTGAACGAAGATTCCATGAAGATTTATTCGGCTGGTAAAATAAGTTCGGTGTTTTATTAAATTATTTTTTTACTTAACAAATTAGAAAATAAGCCGCTGGTCGGCAGCCTTACTTAGGTGTTAAACAAATCAAATAAAAGATTCGCGCGTTAAAGTTAAGGTTGTGGGCAGTGAGCACAGTGAGCTAAGCTTTATTACTTTAATGCGATGTGGATTCCCTCCCGGGCTCCAAATAGCACCTGAAATGATGCCGCCCATTTTCGTTTAATCTTTGAATTGAAAGCAATTCCGGACCAATGATTGCTTATTTTATTGCGAATCTTGTAGACTGATATCAATATTAAGTTTACTGGAGAAAATAACATGAAAGGCTCTCGAGGTAAGTCTGCTGGTTTAAGAGTAGGCTCGGTAATGTGTAGCTATTTAGATCAGGCAAAATAATCAAATTAGTATGTTAATTCCGCACCAGCTCATTAATGTTTATATGCAGCCCCTACATTCAGCGGTAACCGACTGCTAAATATAGGCCTCCCTCGCAGATTGCTTGATATTGTTACTCTAATAGCCATGCAATGCTCTTGGCTTAATCAAATACTTTCTACTTAGAAAGATTCGTGAATTCATGTTGATGTGCATGAATATTCTGAATAACGTCTGCTATAACGGTAAATAAGTCTAGACGAGTAATTACGTTAACGATAAAAAACCAAGCTTAAAATTGTAAAGATTAATTGATTACATTTCATTTAAGGTGACCGGTCCCCGGTCAAACAAACACTTATGTATAATTATATTTGTCTTATGACTCCTCAAGATCAAATTCTAATAATTGTAGTTTAACCACTTGAGAAATTGAAAGAGATTCGTAAATATTTATGACCACAATTAATTACGACGATTGATTATCTACTGATTTCATTGTTTATGTATTTACATTACAAGTCGCTTAAAGCACTCAGCCGTTACTATTAGCAGTATAAATTAGAGGACTTTTAGTACAAACCGATAATTAGAAAAGTAAGTGCACGAATTTTTGTCGAAAGTGTAGCACGAAAATAATAATCGTCATTTTTGAAAGCTGTGGAGGCTCGTAACGTGGGTTAATGAAGCCCTACAAAGCAGTTTTAATTGCCCTTATAGCTAGCCCGTATTCCACACTGGCGCCCTCAAATGACCCAACAAATTGACCGCCTCACGCAATGCTTAACTTATATTATAGGCATTTCCAATAATGACTCGACAAATTAGGAGTTTTATACGTAAATCAATAGAAAAGTTACACAAATATTGTTTCAGCTCTGATTTGTTTCTTGATACGAAACATAAAGCGATTATTTTTGTTTACGGAAACGCTTTCTATTGCTACTTAGTTACGTGTTCTGTAAACATCCTGGATGTCAAAAGGAATACCGATAGTGTTTTCAGAAACTTTTGTAATATTTTGGGTGTTTTCTCGAACACTAAAAGTCAGACGTGAAATCTAAATAAGAAACGGGTTTTGTCGACGGAAGAATCGACAAAATGACAGATTTCCTTTGTTGATATGTTATTTTGTCGATTCTCACGTCGACAAAACCCGTTTCTACGGTGGTCATGCTCCTCGTGCAGGGGGTCTAAAATGGCCTTTGGCGCTTTAGCAGAATCATCATCAGCCTAGCCTTATCCCACTTTTATTGAGGTCGGTGTACTAATGGTTTTAAAAGATGCTAGTTGCATCTTTCTTCTTTTTCTTTTTGCCTTCAAATAATTGTTGTGCAGCTGTTCCTTCTTAAGCCTGCCCATACACCTTCAGGCTAGTCTACAATTATGCGAGCAATTACCTAGTCCTTCCGATCATTCACTCACACATCTGCTGAAGTTAAACATTAATTAGCAGCACTGTCGACAGTGCCAATTTCAGCGAGGATTCCGTTCTATCGCTCCAGAATGGCATGTGCCACATTCATAATTGTGGATGCAACGACCACTCGGTCTACAATGTTTTAGTTCACTGACCGTGCTATGTGCAATTTAACAGCGGTTGCGGCATACACCATAATTTTTAACCTATTAGCGCAATTGCAGTTTCGTATCAGTTTTAATATATAAAGGGTGTAAAAAGACCCTTAACGAAGCCGAAAGGCACTTGTTCTCCCCGTCATTGCGATCATTTTTTGTTCTAGACCATACCTGGGAAGCTTCTAGTTACGGAGATATTGTTTTGAGCACGTTACATTGAGTCCTACCGTAAAACGTGATATTTTACCCCAAAAAAAAAGTGTTTCCCAGCAATATTTTATGTGTAAAGTTACTTAGTTTGATGTACAGAATGCTTGGTTGACGGCTTCGTGAAGGGTCTGTTTACACCGTGTATTATCTACAACTGCGACAGTCATATTAAATACTGCTTTTTGTCATGTTTACTCACAGAAATATACGTTTCACACCTTGCATTTTATCCACCGGGAAAGTTATAGTGCGAGGACCTTTACCAGGATATTACAAGAGAGAGCCGGTTATGAGGCCCGGCGGCTGACACACACAATAAAAGGCGAATATCCTTGAATATTCATCACTCAGGAAGGATGCTGAATGCAATATGCTGTCTTCCCTCTCTTTGACATATGAATTTTCGAAAACATAGACGATAGAAAGTTTGGCGGAATTTTTAATAGCGCCCTGGCATTATTTTGGCTCTCTGTTAATAATGAATGATCACTCGAGGGTCGACAAATTGACGGAGGGGCATAACATTCTCGTGAAACTGAACAAAACCGTGTCACCTCTATATTAGTTAAATGAGTGTGTAGCGCAATTATGACATATGGCGCAACTATGCGTGTTGGCCGGACATAGTTATAAATAATTTTATCGCTTTCAAAGTGTGGAAAACCGACAAATCCCTGTTTATATTAGAATTGTAGAATAGTTGAACGTTTCAAATGACGTTAATAATAAGATAAACAAATATTAATTTAATATCATAATATATTATTGAGCGGTACTCCTGGACAGGGCTCGTATTGTTAGGAGGTTCCTCTTTCTGGAGCCCTGACTGCCGGTAGCTTGGACCCTGTTCCCGATACCAGTGGGCTACTTTTACTTTTAAATGTTTTTATATAGTTTCGGATAGGAATATTTAAAAATGTAAATCTTATGTATATAGAAATGAATAAAGGGAGATAAAAAATACTTGAAGAATAAAAACGTTCTTGTTTAATGAAACGTATTCCTTTAATTTCTTCTGTCCTAGAAAATAACGCAGGTAGCGAGCCAACCGTAGCCACGTTGACACGAAGACGCTGATTTAAATTATGCTAACGTAGCGACTTATTACGCAAATGTACAGAAATGTTTATACAGTCCTTTTGAAAACAGGAAAATATCCGACGGAACGTTACTTTAACTGATTACTAACGCTTTCAATTTTCTTCTTTCAGGTAAACATCGAACGTTTCTTCAATTGGTAATGGGAACTATGACAGGTAGAGAAATTGCCACTTCCACATACAGACTATCGTATCAAACTGATTTCAAATGCATTGGTTTTCCGACATAAAATATGCATGTGACATGTTATAATAGGTTTACAATACATATCTACCTGCATGAAATATGCAGGAATTTAATATTTAAAACTACCATGTGAATTGTATAAAAATACACGACGAAGTAGATATAACGACACACGACGTTGAACTAGTTTCTGAAAATGTTCAACATAATTTCAGGAAATATTGAATAATGCGCGCTTACCGATTCATATTTTTGAAACATGATGTTTCGTTGAGCGGTCGCCTTGGGGTGGCCGTAGTTTATAACGAAATTCAAGTTAATTTACCTCATTGTGAAATTGTGGAAATATGAAACAATGGGCGTCCATTAAGTCATTACGTGCCTAAATTATTGTAATATCCACCTTATCACCAGTGATGAATCGCCACATAAATATCACGGAAAGTATTATGATAGGGGACTTCTACACTTAAAATCTAATTTTCCACAATTGGAGGGTTATTTACTGTTGTTAGCTTGTCGCAGCCCACTGTTGAACAAAGGCCTTTCAACTTCATTTTGTGGCTTTAGGCTAAAGTTGACACAGAAAGACCCTAAATTATACGGTGTGCCTTGTAAAATAGAAGTAATAGCGACTTCCCACGCTCATCTTGAAGTAAAACAAAAGTACACATCATTCTGCTGCCCTTATTCCAATTTACATGGGGTCAGCGCAGTATGTCTTCTACTTCCATTCTTCTCTATTTCTCGTCATCTTAGCAGTCACCTCCTTTCTAGCCATATCATCCTTCACACAGTCCATCCATCGTTTCTTTGGTCTTCCTCTACTCTTATAGCCATCTACACGCATAGGTACTCAACATTTTCCTCATTCTTCTGCAACACATGTCCATACCACGATAACCAATTACGACACACGTTTTCAGGCACCGACGCCACTGTCAGTCATAAACAAAAGCACAGCTTACTAATACTATAAAGAGGAAAGATTTGTGTTTTTGTGTGTATGTTTGTAATGAATAAACTCAAAAACTACTGTGCCGATTTCAAAAATTTTCTCACCACTAGAAAGCTACATTATCACTGAGTAACATAGGCTATATGTATTTAATCCCAAAATGTTTAAAAAATAAATGTCCACCCGTGCAAAGCCGGGACGGGCCGCTAGTAAGAAATAATTTAAAACGCTGTGCTACAGCCTATCACGCAAAAGTCAACCGAAGAAAAGGTTCTGAGGATTAATAGGGCTTAAGTAGCCCATCAAACTGCAAACTACAATTCATCAACTCGTAACTGTCTAATCCTTACATTTATAATTCTAATCGTGGTTTTAAGAAATGTTCTGGCTTTCATTGAACCTTAGCTGAACCGACAAAGATTACGAGCTGAGTTTTGTTTGTGTAAACCGTTCGTTTTTATCTTAATTTTCATTAAAATATTTAAGAATGATTGTCGTAACAATTTGACGAGCTCACGCCTCGTTTCAGCTTCAGTGCTTCGAAAGCGTTTAACAAAAGCTGTTTGAAGCTTTGCGTTTTCCTCGTCTAGAAAGTAAATGTTATTTTCTTGCATATTTTTCAATTTATCTTCTCATGTTTGAAAGTTTTCACCTTTTCCCGTAATGACTGAATCTTATTTTTCATCACCATGAAAGATATCTCTATTATGAAAGGAGATACCATTTGTTTTTTTATTATTTTATTAGTGTCTTTTTATCTGTTTTTCCTTCATATTACTCTTTTGCGGATGGTTGTAGGAATTCTTTTAAATAGTCAATTATATCCAAATAAATATTGTTTACGACCATATTTAGTGCCAAAAGACAACAATGTATAGTGACTTAGTGAGCCAATGATAAGATTTGTGTTGCTTCAACTATCTAAGTAATACTTGTGGCTGTTGTTCTCAATTGAGTGAGTATCCTACTCAATTGATTCAAGTATTGTCTCGATTTAGTATTGAAGCTTTAAACTCGATAGAGGCGTGGCTCTAAGTGGTATGAATGTGTCTAGCGAGCAGTGGTGATGTTGTCAAACCTTTCACGAGTTCTACTGAAACTACGAACATTCGCCTTTCAGCAATTATTAATAAGGTTTTAAGGACATGTATTCATAAACGATGGAGGAGCTCGTGGCTAAATAATAACAACCGCTCGGATCGATCTTTAGGTTAAGCCGTGCTTGCCTAGGTTGGGTGGTTGGGTGTTGATGGGTGAACACCGGTGAGTTTCCTCCGTGCCTCGGAAAGCACGTTAAGCCGTTGGTCCCGGGTGTCGTTTGTAGATCTTTGACAGTCGTTAGGTAGTCAGTGGCCCAAAAAAGTCTGACAACCACTCTTACCAAGGAGTATCGTATTACCCAGTACTAACTGGGTTGTGGAGGTCTGATAGGCAGTCGCTCCATGTAAAATACTGGTATTCAGCTGCATCCGGTTAAGACTGGAGGCCAACCCCAATATAGTTGGGAAAAGACTAGGCAATTGATTCATAAACGATGGAGCAATATTTATTTGCAAATCACATGTAGAGCCATATTTTGTGTGGTATTGTATTTCAATTATAACACACATTACAATATTTAATCCCAATACACAAATCCTTGTTTAAGCCTCTCTGACACGTATTTTATTGGTAGCGCAAAAACACGTAACTGTTTTAAAATAGAAACCATTGAGCGACATATCCATTTTGCATATCAATTTAAATGTGTCGACTACTGAAAACCGCGGTGAAAAAAGCTTGTATCGAGACGGACGGCACGGTCGGCGGGCTAACGAGTCCCGGTAGACAATGAGTTAATTAAAAAGTGATGCACGTAGATCAAGGTTGTCATTACTACGTTCCACTACGTAGCACTGACACCTCGTCCAACTTATTAAAGTTTCAGCGGTTCATTGTCGGCTCGTGCACTCGTGCAGCATTGCGCTCATATTGAGCGCTTTACAAGTAATACCCACTTTGCATGCGCATTTATGCTCAGACTGAATAAATTTCGTTTGTAGTGCACACTGATTCGACTGCTTTGATAAAAGTGTACTTAGTATATTAAATCGATCCGCACTTTCGTTATGAACCTTTCATTTCCATTAAAGTTTGTAATATCGTTATGGATTGCCGTGCCGTATCGTGGAATGTTTTAAAAATTATTTGCTTCTTTGGTCGCTATGGAAACGTGGTTGGTTAGTGAGGTCCGATATTGATGTTAGCAGTTGCGGGCTGTTTTTATGAAAGAAGTTCGGCGTTGCAAAGTAGTGTAGACTGAGAGTTGAGTTGTAGCCGAGTTGTGCATGGTCACGAGGAAAACACGCTGGCGTAGTGTACGCATGCGCCGTGCGTGGCTCGAGCCGGGGTTGGGGCTGGGCCGCCTCCCCGCCTGCCACCTGCTAGCCTGCCGCCTGCCTGCCTCACACCTGCACTCCGCCGTGTTAAAACCTGCTATATTTCACGGTTTCCGACGAGTGTCATTTATGCCTCTGTTCTCTCAACAATCAAGGAATGAAAATTGAATGTTCGATAGTATTTCAACCGTGACTAACCAGAAATGCAATTGAAAGCTTTATTGACTATGTCTTTCGATTGTCTTCAAGTTCTGCAATGTAACGTTTTCGCAGTTTAAGCAAATAGCTTCAAAGTTGACAAAACTATCTTTTGAAAAGCGGTTTTTATCTTGGCATGGACTGTTATTATCGGCGATTGGCGAGATGCCAAGACTAAGGGTAGGGGTCGGGTCAACGGAGTTTGATTCCGAGTTCCAGGCACTTACTGTCAAGACGTCTTCGATAACTTAGTACCTATTGGAATTTGTGAATACTAGGAAATTGTACCAAGCAAAGGCTAACAATATATTGTTCCTGTTATGTACTAAATTAGCAATGGCTTTGTTTATTTAGTGAACGTAACCGTAGCGGTGAACAAACGGAACAAAACACAGTATTGGTCTGTCCTTTTGGTTCGGAGGCGCACGCTTGGAGTCGGGAGTAAATAAAAAGCGAATAGATTTGAGGTGGCACACATTCAAAACAAATACCACGTAGCTATATATCAATAGTCTCGTATACTACATATGCTTGAGATATTTGGCATTGCTCCAGAGTTTGTGGGGAGCTCCACAAACGTTCCCTTAGTTGGTTATTCCCTCCTGTTGTCAAGAGTTACTTAAATTATGTGATAGTGTTTTGTTTTATGTTGCGGTATTAAAGGAATGGCATTATAATAAAGGGCCTTGATTAATCTGATTCCGCTTCAAAGGGAGGCAGGCATGTTGTTGTTGATTTTCGCTTCCAATTTTCTGAAAAGCCCGGTGTAGTTTCGCGGGTGTCGCTCTTTCATGCTCTAGTTATGTTTGGCATAAGAGTTATGGTATTTTAAATAGTGTAGAGAAGTTTAGTTTAGTCGATAACTCTTCTTTCTTATCAAAATCGATTGACATAGCTCGATCCTTAGAATAAGAAGATGGCGTGTTCCAAATTATATTTTCCCTAGCGGTTGCGATTTTGTCATTGTTGGTCTTGGGTTCAGATTCGAGGTCCTTCGTGTTTAGAAAAGCCTGTAAAAGGACTTCTAAAAATAACGAATTTAATACAAATTCGTTATTTTTAGAAGTCCTTTTACGTCACGCTGAAATAAATATGTTATTCAAAGTAGGTAGTTACAACATAAAAAAGAAACGAATAAAATAAAATATACGATGGGTCTTGAACGTAATAATTGTAATGAGTTGGATAGGTATACAGTTTGTTACCCTAATCTCTCATGAAAACAGTCACCTACTCAATATTGAAAGGTCAGGGCGTAGGTGGTAGACTGAAAGGTAAGCTTGATACACATAACGAAACAAATAAATATATCTATTTTTGTAATGTTAAACATTAATATCATATACAGGGTGTAAACAGACCCTTCACGAAGCCGTCAACCAAGCATTATGTACATCAAACTAAGTAACTTTACGCAAAAATTATTGCTGGGAAACGACTTTTTTTTTGGGGTGAAAAATCACGTTTTACAGTAAAACTCAATGCAACGCACTCAAAACATTGTGCTGATGGATGGATTGAATAGTACGGGGGTCGTGAAGGTGTTTAAAGTGAAAATCTTACATTAAAAACATGTACATATTTAAAAAAAAACTTGTGAAAAAGTGGGAACTTTGACCACCAATATCTCCGTAACTAGAAGGTTCCCAGGCATGGTCTAGAACAAAAAATGATCGCAATGACGGGGAGAACAAGTACTTTTCGGCTTCTTTAAGGGTCTTTGTACACCGTTTATAGTAACATAAGCTGCGTCCGCGGTTTCACCCGCGGTGAAAAAGTTAGCACACGTACAGACTAAATTTCCAACTTTATCGTTAAAGCATTAAGTTCTAGGTTGATTGGGAAAATTTCACAATTTCGGGCAGCTTCATGTGCTGGCGTCTATACCTACACGAACTGAAACTTGGAAAAAGAATGACCTCAATTTTCAAGAACATTTTTTCATGTTCATGAAATCTATTTTTGTAATGTTAAACATTAATTTCATCTAAACAATAACATAAATTAGGTCGTTATCGTAAGGATAAAATCTTAATAAGACAACGCTAAGGTCAATGTATTGTAATGTTCAGTTGTGTGTGAAACTATGCCCCTAAATGGTGCCGCGAAATGGGATTACAGCAAACTGCGGATTTATACCGAGGATTTCGTAAAATCCCATCGGACAAAAAGGATACCGCATGGCTACAGCAGCATTAGAGGCAATGTTTGATAATACGCGCTGTTTGTATTCTGATGTTGGTAGCGTTTCGTTATTATGACCCTACTCTTATGTTTTATTGGACAGCTGACAAGTGGCGCCCTCTGAATTATTTTATTAATATTTTAGGGTTGAAGTGGTTTATTGTAAATACATAAATATAGCGTGCCTTTTCATAAGCGGCTTTCCTAATCATAAAGCAGTAGATATTCGTTACTAAAGCCATACCTACCTACATACGTCATAGTTTTGTGAACTACCGTCAAATTAATAATTTAGTATGAAGTTTAAACTACGTAAGTGTGAAGTGGCGATTCTCAATTTAATTATAGTGCTTACCTACTTGACGTAGGTATTAATTGGTATTACATGTATGTCCTTACTGACTAGAAGGTGGAGGTTACTAATGTGATATTTTATTTATTTTTCATGCTAACCAAACAGTTGCGCTCAAATGTAAGTATAACCTGGATCTTATAATTATTTGCCTCATGATTAGTGTGTTTAATATTGAAACACGTATCCAAACGCGCATTTTAATTCGCATTTCGAAACCTCTTTTCCGTAGGTTTATGTATCTTCTGTAGACCAGACGCTCTATTGTAGAATTTAAACATGCTGGTGCATACCATAAAATATGCATCAGCTAACCCAGTCTGCCCGCTATAAAATCACAACGTAAAACTCGCTCGAAACCGCATGAAACTGTCCCCACGACGTGATAAGCGGATTCTGTGCCGTGTCGCCTGTGTAAACTAGTGAATCGTCCCGCACACAAGAGAAAAAGTGGGCACTATCCTTTAACATACACAGCCGCTCCGCCATACTGCACCATCCCCCCTGCTACCGTTTATCAAGCGCTTTTTGCGTGAAATTCAACAATACTCTTAACTTCACAACTTTTTTTTCACGAACTGAAAACCTCGTGTTGATTCATGCATTTCATATTATGTATGCCCAAAGTTTAACAGGATTAGCCAAGATTATGTCTGTATTTTACATGAAAATTTAGGATGATTTTCACGAGCGCAAGTCCAAAATTCGACATGAAACTAACACCCATTTCACATTTGCGTGCCTAATTAATTCCTGCGGTTTAGTACCCCTCAAGTACACTTTAGATAGCTTAATAATTAGATAGTTTTGCGAAGAGGCCTTCAGACAAACACTACTTGACTTGGTAATGCGTATTTGGAGTCTCTTTGACATTGACATTGTGGTTTTTCAGACACGGACAATCAGCGGGTGATAATTCACGTGAAGGATGTGAATGATGAGCCTCCTTACTTCATAAACCGGCCGCTGCCGATGCAGACGGTGGTGCAGCTTAATGCAGCTCCGAACACGCCAGTCTTCACTCTCCAGGCCAGGGATCCTGACACAGACCACAACATCCACTACTTCATCGTCAGAGACAGGACCGGGGGCAGGTTCGAGGTGGATGAGCGGTCAGGCGTGGTGCGAACGAGAGGCACCGACCCCTTCCAGCTCGACATGGAATACGTGCTGTACGTCAAGGCTGAGGATCAGGTCAGTGCTCACACATATCATAAACTTAATTAACGATTCCTGCGTACAATCCTACAATCCATTAATTAAAACATTGGCGAAACATTGGTGAGTCTGATTATATTAAATCCAATTAATATTCAGTGTTGCTGTGGACTCATTAAAATTAAAATGGTGTGATGATTTTTTGTTTATTAGTTGGGAATTACTTCAAATTGCATACAGCTGTAGTCAAATTATATCAGTGTGCTGGCAACACCTAGGTCTGTCAACCGTACATAATTTCAATATGTTCATAACATTAAACATTCCAAATACTCTACTAAATTAAATAAGAGTCCTAACGGTTATTTTCCTTGTTTTCCACGTATCGTAACGAAGTTCTGTCGACTTTATTGCCGCTTCTTCGCAGAAAGAAACCATGCCTGCTTGACCTAATTAAGTAATTTAATATTTTATGACACAACATTTTATGAGTCATGCACTCACCATACTACTTTATGGTAACGCTTTACTAGCGATACCTACCGAAGTACCAATCTTTAGTTGATCTGAATAGTTTTTCCGATTTTCTTTATCGATAGAATAAATGTCTCAACTTGAACAGTTTTCTACTGTGAAAAACTTTATTGAAACTGAAACGGGTTTATCCTTTAAAAAATATCTACCTGGCGCTAGTTTTTTATCGCTACTGAAAGATAAAGTGAATATAAAATTGGTAACATTATACGTACCAATAATGTTAAGAGGTTCTTGAGTGTCGTAGCAAGTCAGGCTTCATTATAGGCTTGGAAACACGACATAACCTACATAAGTTGCCTGGAATATTGGTACTTGATTATAAGTTAGATTACTGTTCAAATCTCGGTAATTTGTATTGGGGACAGAATTGTAATTATACCTACATTTCGCTTTCTCTGTCAGGCAGGACAGGTAGTTATCCCCTGAGATATCGCGCTGCGTAGATCCAGCGAGTTTCAGAGAAAGTCATATACCAATCGTCTTATATCGTTTAGTCTTATGTCTTATATTGTATCTTAAAGCCTGATATATGTATTTATGAAATTAGCAAAGCAATCGACTTCTTTTAGCAAATGATATACAGGGTGTAAACGGACCCTTCTCGAAGCCGTCAACCAAACATTCTGTACGTCAAACTAAGTAACTCTACGCAAAAATTATTGCTGGGAAACGACTTTTTTTTGGGGTGAAAAATCACGTTTTGCGGTAATACTCAATGTTACGCACTCAAAACTTAGTGCTGATGGATGCTTTGAATAGTAAACGGGTCATGAAGTTAATTAAAGTAAAGTTAAAGCTTTAAAAAGTGGTTTAAAAAAAAGCTTGTGAAAAAATTGGAACAGGTATGGTCCAGAACAAAAAAATTATCGCAATGACGGGGAGAACAAGTGTTCTTCGGCTTCGTTAAGGGTCTTTTTACACCCTTTATGACAAGATGAGCTTTTCTTGAATTTTCAGCTTTACAACGAGCCTTAGATTCGGAAATTAATACGCCCGCCTGTACGAAATAATTTCTGAACAGATGAAAGAGAAACATGAGGCAGGGCACGTAAATTAGGTCGAGATTATACTTGAAATTTTAATTCACGTTTGAGTAACTGTGGAATAACCAAATCTTATTCATAGACGTATGTAGCTAAAATCGTGATACTTTTAAAGCCACAAATCTTAGTTCATAAACATGAAATTCAGAAGTGTTACCGAACGAAAAGTTGTCATAAACAAAGAAAGGGTATTTTTGTATTTGGCGCCTGTACCTTTTTTTTTGTTCACGGGGAGAAACCTTCAAAAGGCGACCGGTCTTTGGGGATAAGACCGGAGAGTATGGGATTTCTACCTCACTAAAACCACCCCGGTGGTCACCATCCGCACATGGAAGGAGGCACCGTTTCCTCTTAAAAGACCTGTCCGGAGCCCCCTCTGTGCAACGCCTGTTAAGGCACATTACTGGGGAGATTGGGAGATTGCAAAGAGGTTTCCCCTGAGCCACGCTGTGCAAGTGTGCACGGCAGCACGTGAGCACTGCGCCGCCACCTTTTCTGAGCTCACTCGGTGGGAAGACAGAGACCCCACTCTGAACGCCCGCGACCTCTGGCGGTTGTACCTAGCGTTTTCTTTTTGGATTGCCCATATTTAGTAGACAGTAGACACTTATTGATTGCTATTTTTTGCCATTTTCAGAACGGCCGTGTTGATGAGAGAAGGTTCCAGTCTACGCCTGAGGAGCGGCTGAGCATAGTTGGCGGCAAGCGGGCTCCCCAGTTCTATCTGCCTAGTTATGAAGCCGAAATCGCTGAGAACCAGAAGAAAGATTCAGAGTAAGATGATTATTTTACTTTAATAACGTTTTTAGGATTCCGTAGCCGAATAGCAAAAAACGGAACCCTTATAGATTCGTCATGTCTGTCTGTCTGTCCGTATGTCACAGCCATATTATTCCGAAATTATTAGGACTACACATTTGAAACATGGTAGGTAGATGTATTCTGTGAACTGCTTTACGATTTTATACAAAAAAAATATTAAGAGGCCCATACATGGAACTGAAACTAAAAAAAAAATTACTATGAAAAACCAATTTGCTGTTGAATGTAGTACAATACAACATATGAATGAGCCTTCAAAATATATTTATTGTAGGTATTGTTTGTTGCTACGGAACCCTGTGTGCGTGTGAGTACGACTCACACTTGGCCGGTTTTTTTCATGGTATGTTTTCCGTGAACTTCAAAGTGATAAAGCAGGGACAAACAAGGATTGATGGCGTTGCGTTGAAAAATGATGTATCTTTAAATGTGCGTAAACTGTGTAATTTGAATATTATCATAGCCAGATATCGAGAGCTAATTTTCTATGAAATGAATAGTTTCTCGTACTATTAATTTCATAGAAAATGTGCAAAACCATAACACTCCTTGGAAAACAGTAGCGTTTTCCCAGGAGCTATATTAGAGTTTTAATACTACCAGTTATTTTGACGGAAGAATGAAAGAGAATAAAAAAAGAATATTATGGGTAGAATTTTATAGGTGGGGGATTCTGTCAATGTCATTCTTGAGCGAAAACAAATAACTTGTATTGTTTATTTTTCCGGCAAGTTGTGAATAAATTGTAATAGATTACTCGGCCTTGGTAGTGGAGGGGTACAGTTTTGTCTCTTCCTGTTATTTGTTAGTTTCAATAAACAGATTCAGTATCTGTCAACAACCTTGTTTTTTGGGATGATTTATTCAGTGAAGTTAGTGTTTGTTTTAGTTTTTATCCATGTACTCGCATCGCAACTAAATAAATAATCAGTACCTAGAGGGATTATCAGGGACTAGCCATATTGTATTCTTAAGAAGCCGTTTTTTTAAGACATGTTTTAATTCATGCGCATTCTTTCTTGCAACGGAAGAGATGGTAAATCTTCCATTAATTAATTGAAGTCGTATAATGACACGAAATACTCCCGACTATCTCCGAACACAACATGTTGCTCTGTGATTCGTCCCAAATTAATACAGTGATCGTGTTGACACATTCAATTGTGGAAATTTCACTAACGGCCACAACATGTCCGTTTAAAAACAGAAACTAGGTCAGTCTGATGTTCATCTCGCGGTATGATTGGAATAAACAAACTTGGTGTTTTATTACTTAATTGTTCGGTAATTTTATGGTAATACGTAGCAAGTTTAATCGCTCACTGTTATGAGGTTCAGGTTGAGCTATTGAATTCGATATCCGGCCATCCGGTAGTGAAGTTAATCAATTGTGTTTAATGTTCTTATTTACTGTGGAGTCTGTGGATTTATTCGAGTGCGTAATCTGCCTGTACTTTGGTGCTGTAGCACCATCCTAATTTATATTATAAATGCTAAAGTTTGTTACGTTTTCACTGAATCGATCATCCTGAAATATCGCATATACGTTGTCAGGTGTACAGAAACGGACATAGCATCCCTTTCATTCCGAAAAAAAAATACTGTTCCCGAGGAAAACAAGAATAACGTTCTTATGATAATACAGGGTGTAAACAGACCCATCACGAAGCCGTCAACCAAGCATTCAGTACATCAAACTAAGTAACTTTACGCAAAAATTATTGCTGGGAAACAACTTTTTTTTTTGGGGTGAAAAATCACGTTTTACGGGAAAACTCAATGTAACGCACTCAAAATATTGTGCTGATGGATGGATTGAATAGTACGGGGGTCGTGTAGGTGATTAAAGTAAAAATCTTACAGTAGAAACATGTATTTAAAAAAAAACTTGTGAAAAAGTTGTAACTTTGACCCCCAATATCTCCGAAACTAGAAGGTTCCCAGGTATGGTGTAGAACAAAAAAATGATCGCAATGACGGGGAGAACAAGTGCCTTTCGGCTTCGTTAAGGGTCTTTTTACACCCTTTAGATAGCGCCACGTGTTTTTCGAATCATGTTTGAATTATATTATTATAGAAACTTGAGTCGTGCGAATTCATTGTCGAATTCAAAATTAACGCAAGCGAAGCCGTGGGCAAAAGCTACTGAATTATAAAGATGAGGAAATCAGCTGTGTTAGGCATGAGAACTAGTTAGACTTAGTACTGATAGTATGGTACTCTAGCCCTTATAGAGAGGTACTCTACCTAGGTACCTTATAAGGAACACTAGATCACTCTTTCATAGGCGTTTTCCTAGAAATTAGTTTCGTAATAATTCAGCAGTAGGTACTACTTAAATGCTATGAAATAACTAAACCGAGAGTCACTAGTCCTGCGTTCATTGCGCCAGGTGATGGGTCCTTTTACATCATGTATTCATCTCTTACTAAATTACAAATTTCTCCTATTCCAGCATAATATCAGTGAAAGCCAAGTCGTTTGCTGACCGCGAGATTCGCTACACCTTGAAAGCTCAGGGTCAAGGAGCTGGTACCTTCAACATTGGACCAACGTCAGGAATCGTGAAGCTGGCCAAGGAATTAGACTTTGAAGACCTTCGGCAACCCCACGTGTACTCCTTAGTGGTGACTGCTACTGAAGATTCTGGAGGATTTTCTACTTCTGTTGAGGTATGTACAAAACCCTTTTGCTTTTAGGTAGGTACCACTAGATGGTGTGGTTTGATTTAAGTCTCACAAAGATACTAAGTGTTACTAAAATCATGAGTATTTTAAATTAATTGCCGAGCCTATAATATGGGATTTAAAGCATAACTGGCGAAATGTGAGTGTACTTTTAGGTACATCTCTAGCTAACACTTCGGGGATTACGGGCGTGATGTCATGTCATGTTATGCCAAGACTAAACTTCAAATTAATCCTTATATTATAGACGACTTGAGAAATAGTGCCTGTACTCATTTTATTTTTAACTTTCCGCAGCTAACTATTCGAGTGACGGACGTAAACGACAACGCGCCGAAGTTCGAGCTGCCCGACTACCAGGCGCACAATGTCGACGAAGACATCCCACTGGGCACCAGCATACTCAAGGTCAAAGCCATGGATGCCGACTCCGGGAAGAATGCCGAAATCGAATACTTAGTTTCAGGTATATAACTCAAATTAATTCTCCTCAGAACGTACGTTCAAGTGGAACTACTACTAGCGCCATCTAGTGTGTTCTTGTGAAACCTCTTGAAACTTAAACATTTCGCTAGGTGGCGCTGTTACTACATATTACATAGAGGTCGTTGACCTTTGTACTTTTAGCATGGGTGTAAAATGATGATTTATGGACACTTTTAGGCATCTTTTAGGTAATTTAGGGACAGGTAGATAGAAATAGAAGTAATTTGATAATAATACTTTTGAGATACCCTCCACTTATTTGCAGTTACAGTAATATTGCGTAACTATCACGTATCACGTTCCCCAATATTCCAAGAACATGAACATTTGTGTTTTGTAACGTTTACTGTTTACGCTTTCTTTCCTACGGTTTACATTACCTTTGTTTTCATGTTGTTTTCGTCAGTGTTTCATTTAGACCGAAAACAGTCAGTTTACATAAATAATTTTAGATTATAATGTTAACAAACACATGTCGGTAGTTGCATAAAAATTAAAACACCTGCGAAGCTTCTTTCATATTTTGCTCGGTTACTAACCAACTGAATTGCACCTCATTACAGATGACCACTTCAGCGTAGATTCAAACGGAATCATCACAAACAACAAGCAATTGGATGCTGACAATAATAACGCCTATTACGAGTTTTCCGTCACAGCAAAAGACAAGGGAGAACCAGCTAAAACTGGAACGGCTACCGTCAGAGTTTATACTAAGAACAAGAATGACGAGGAACCTAAGTTCTCCCAACAAGTGTATACTCCCAACGTTGATGAAAATGCTGGGCCCAACACTCTAGTCACGACGGTCGTCGCTTCTGACAAAGACGGTGACAACGTGCGGTTCGGCTTCGTCGGCGGTGGCACCAGCTCCGGCCAATTCGTAATAGAAGAAATCACTGGTGTCATCCGACTACACAACAAGGCGATATCACTCGACAGAGATAAATACGAACTCAATGTTACGGCTATGGACGACGGCGCCTGCTGTGTCAACGGGGACGCTACGATCCACACGTCTACAGCCGTCGTCGTCGTGTTCATCACAGACGTAAATGACAACAAACCCATATTCAAAGACTGCCCTACTTACTTCCCTAAAGTAGAAGAAGGCGCTCCAAACGGTAGTCCTGTGATAAAAGTTCACGCAACGGATGAAGATAAAGGCGTCAATGGTCAAGTAAAATATTCAATAGTTCAGCAACCAAATCAGAAAGGGACCAAATTCACAGTCGATGAGGAAACTGGTGAAGTATCGACTAACAAAGTGTTCGACAGAGAAGGTGACGACGGAAAATTTGTATCTGTGACGGTAAAGGCAACAGATCAGGGAGAGCCTTCCTTAGAAGGTGTCTGCTCGTTCACTGTTGAGATCACCGATGTAAACGATAACCCCCCACTATTCGACAGACAAGTAAGCGCAATAGTGTACATATAACCGTAGAAATAAGCACAAAATTGCATGATATCACAATTAGATTTTTGTTTGCATGAATTTCAGCGATCCATCGCGATTGTTGACTGTCATTATAATGTGTCTTGCAGAAATATGTGGAGAACGTAAAACAAGACGCCAGTATAGGCACGAATATATTGAGAGTATCTGCTTCCGACGAGGATGCCGACAATAACGGGGCCATTGTTTATACATTGAGCGCACCCTATAACCCTGCAGATATTGAGTATTTCGAGATCCAGCCCGAATCGGGCTGGATCGTTCTAAAGAAGCCACTCGACGTAAGTATGCTTTGATATTATAACTTCACACTGATCACGTGGTGAGAGCATTTGACAAGATTGATGGATGAAAGGGATCAACTTTACTACAAAGTTTGGTGGATGAGTGCTACCTACAGGCCTTAGGATTCAATTGGCACTTACTTTAAGTTCATTTAACTGTAAATAGTTCTAAATTAACCGCTGCTGTAAATTGCTGTGGAGAGGGGTAAATCCTGGCTGTGAGGAGTAGTTGTCCATTGAACGGCAGTGCGGGCGCCTGCGGGCCCCGCAGCCGTCGGGGGCTTGTTCTTCTTGCAGCACAATTAGTTTGAGTTGCCGCCAGCGTCGGCTCCGCACTAAATCTTCGTTAAGATTTATTTCCGCAGCACCGTCTTGCATTAACTATCTTACAGATGAATACAACTTGTGTATAATACTAACCTTGTACCAGAAATTATACTGCTGTAAATATTTCACCGTTGAACCTATGTTTAGTTCTAAAACATGTACAGTTTCTGTAACAGCACTTCTGTATATTTCGCACAAACTAGTTTCAAAGTTTTTTTTTTGTAAATTATCGATTAATTGATTTGAGAAGCTTACGCTTTTAACATACCTATCAGTATTATATGTATTTTGTACATGTTTTGTTACTAATCTGTTTTATTTTGCGGAGCGATAGTTCCCGCCGCCCCGGCCGGTTCGACCCCGGCCGTGATCATCGCTGTGCTGTAGACGACTACTCATGCAATATAACATCATGTGCAATAGTGATATCATGATAATTGTGATTTTTTCCAGGACAGCAGTGCTATTAATATAATTTGTATAATATTAGTTTAATATTTGAGATGGTCAGATTGCCCACAAGGCAGTTTGGCCATCTGGCCAGTTGTGACATATTCCTTCTGTGAAAGGGGCAACGTTCGCGATTCCAAATTTGTACAGTTTAACGTAACGTCCATCGTTTGTAATATATTCATTTCAATGAGTGTCGTTTCGTTGTAGTAACTAAGTGGTCACCAAACCATTCATATGACAACCTGACCTTTCCGCCATGTCTTGTATGCAGAGCTGCATGCATTTGCCTGCTTTTCGTTACGTTTTTTTAATTTTTAAAATTAGTTTAGTTTGATTACTGTAAAAAGTACCTAATACCTATAATGTACAGTTTGACTTTCTCCTTATTGTACAGACGAAACTTGTAAAATATGATCAACATTTTTATTTCCAATTTATTTCTTGCACCATCTAATATTGGCTACAACAATAAGGAATGTTCTCTACTGTAAGTACGACAGTGCCTGTGCTGTGACTCTGTGACTCTGTGAGTGGGAGCAGACGACGTGAGCGAACGTAATGTTACATCTATTACTCTCTATAGAACCTTATTCCTCTATGTTTTATTTTGGCTTACTGAATGTGAGAAGATGAGTGTAAGCTTTTACTTTTTTAGCACATTATACTGTGAAATAAAACATTTGCAAACAGCCAATAATGTGGAAGTGGACCGTACTTCAGTTTATTTTTTAATTATTTTAATTGTTTATTAGCGATGAGTACTTATGTGTTTATATTTTAGTTGTGTTATGTTTTGTTTCTCCCCGCTGACCTCTGACCCGTGTATCTGTAGCGGGACAGGTACCGACTGCGCGTGCGCGCCTCCGACAGAGGCGACCCGCCCTCCTCCGCAGACGTGGACGTTGAATTAGACGTGGTAGACAGGAACAATAAGCCCCCCATCTGGGACATGACCACGTATGGCCCCGTTCACATCAAAGAGAATGTCACAGTGGGTACCGTAGTGACCAGTGTGAAAGCCAGGTTGGTATAAGGCGCAGCGGGCCCCCGGGCCCGCCGCTCCTCCACTCCTTAACACTACTAACGACGTGGTTTTGTCTGTTTCCATCGACTCTTTCCCCGATAGCGAGAAACGTACAAGTTGGAGGCTATGGCTCAAGACAAGGGTTTCCCGCCCTTGTCCAGAACCGTGGAGGTCCAGATAGACGTAGTGGATCGCGCAAACAATCCCCCCGTGTGGGACCACACGGTGTACGGCCCGATCTACATTCGAGAGAATTTGCCCGTGGGTGCCAAAGTGGTGTCCGTGAAAGCAAGGTGCGTGGGTAACTGTTCGGCACGGGCACCGCACGCAGCCCCGTCACCTGCACGCAGTGTGCGACGCCGCGCGCACCCGCGCACGACACGTCGCGCCCTATGCTCACGACACGCTTTGCTTTGAATGCTGGTACTAGAATCCGAGAAGATATTCGGGCTCCAGTATCAGTATTAACAAGCTAAGTCGTCGGGTGATCTTTAGGGTGCGGCACTTTCATCGCAGAAGGTGACGTCCGCTGGCGCAAATGCTTTTGCTTTCAAACATTGAAACGACAATACTAAGCTTTGATGTTTGAAACAGAAGGGAAAGCGTTACTGCACGTTATTTTCTTACGATGTACCGCCTGAATTACCGCATGAGTTTAAACCTTGTTTACTGTTGTTCGTTGTGGTGGTTTATGCGAACAAGGAGGTTTTTTCTGATGCGGTAAGATCGGGGGGTTATCTTCGCGTAGTGAGCGGGTGCGGCGCGCGCGTCACAGTATCGTTTGCCTCTCACTTGGTGATCTGACTACGGTGTTATGTCATTGTCCGTGAACATCCAATGCATCGTTATGGCACACGCGGACTCGTGATTCACCAGCGTGCATTTAGAAGGGCTCACTGCTTACGTGGAACGGGGAACACTGTGTTGTATTGTTCAAGAACATCTATTGGTAGCTCATCGATTCAAAAATGCTTTATTTTTTTGAAAAACATAATCCACTTTTGGGGCTTCGCAGCAGTCGGATAAGATGACCTTCTGATGATGAGATGTAGTTCATTTCTGCCTATAAGCTTGACGTAAGACGCGCGGTTTATTTTATGTAAATTTAAATGAAATAGATGTTTTTGAACAATATTGTGAGAGGTATCAAATGGGTACTTTCTAATTATAAAGTCTGTGTATCGTATTGCATGTAGGCTGAGGCATCAGTGCATAATGAGTTATATCAAAGTTTTAACTAAAATAAAGAGATTTTAATGTACGGGTCGAAGTAGCATGTTCAGAAATACTTTAAAATGTTTTAGTTTGTAGATTGATTGTAGGCAGTTCATTCATTTATTTTTATTTGACTAAGAAATTCATTTCAAAGGATTGAAATAGTGCTTGACGATTTTCATTGTTTTGGTGTTGTTGACCTAGGGTTTTTATTTTATTTTTGCCTAAATATTTTACTATAACTTCCAAGTTTCAATCAAATTCAGCATCCGGAATTCAAAGCATCCGGAAGACTGAAATCTGACCCCAACATAGTTTGAGAAAAGGCTAAGCAGATGATGAATTTCCAAGTTCCAATCAATCAAATTGTTAGTAAAAGATAAAAATTAGGAAGTGTCCGAATTTCATCTTAGAACACAATAATAGTCATCAAAGTACTTAGAGGCAGAAAAATCTTATATAAACCAATTTTTGTATTACCTACTAAAATCCGTTGCAATTATCAAAAACTCATAATTATTGTTTCCATTAAAATAGTTTTTAGATTTCAATATTACAAAATAATTACCTGATCATGTCAGGTAACATATACCTATCATAATATTTGAAGTATAAAACTATTTTTGTTACAAATAAACAAAATGTATGTGCATCACTTATGTGCCACGGGCTATTAACTATATAACGTAACTGGTATGCAATATTAGTCCCAATTTCATAGTGCATCAATCACTGAGTGCTGGTCGATGGCAAGTTTGATTCACACCTCTATGGTCTATCTGTTCGTCCTAAACAACACACATTTCAAAACTCACAATATTATAATAATACACAAAGACGAAACCATTACTAACTCACCTTACTAATTTTAAAAGTCGCCTCAAGTCGAGGCAGCCTCGAGCGGGCGCCTTGAATTGAGCGCGCGAAATATATCAGTTGCACCTCGCATTGAGGCATGAATGGGAGCCATTCTAAATTTTATATTTATTTTTTGCATTTGAGACTGTGACTTAATCTGAGACGGACTCAAAAAGTGAAAAAGCTTATGGGTAATTCATTTACAGTTTGGTAATGTTTACTACATTCATAACGTTAGCCATCGATTTCATCCGAAAGTGAATTCAACTGAACGCATTTGTACCTCGAATTAATAAATTAGATATGAGCACGGAATTCAGTTAACCTCACTTCGTTAAAATAGGTTTCAATTAGTTAAATACAGAGTCGGAAACAATATGTGAAGCTGCCCTTTTATGAACAATATCGAGTTGCGAGTACTGTTGTATTGATTTCATCACGGTTTTAATCAATTAGTGCGTCAATAATACCTTATTTTTATGGTTTGATTGTAACCGAATTAAATTGCTGTACGATGCGAAGAATATTTACTTTTAGTTATGTACATCGGTTGTGTTTCCTGGTGGATTCAGTCTTTTTTATTTATGATTGCAATATTGAACAAAGGAACATTTAATCAAACAGTGAGCTTTGGTGAAATTTATCCTCTACGCAAAATATTGCACCGAAATATTCTAGTAATCTTTTAAGCAATCCAAACAATTTGGGGCTTTTGAACTATTTACCAACTCATCGAATGAAAATTTACTTAACGGAGTTTAACTATTCTGCCGTTATTTTAGAATTCCTTTGAGATTTACTCAAGAAAATACTGATTTACCAAACTATAAACGAGTTACCGGAATTATCAGCTGTTTATTTTATTTTTTGTGTTCTCTAGTTCATTAAAAATAATTTAATAGCCTTTAATTGTTTGTCCCTTTAAAGCATTCGTTCATTGTTTAGTTTTTATTTAAAGTCAATTACAAGGTGTAAACGGACTCTTCACGAAGCCGTCAACCAAGCATTCTGTACATCAAACTAAGTAAGTCTACGGCAAAAATTATTGCGGGGAAACGACTTTTTTTTTGGGGTGAAACGTCACGGTTTATGGTAGGACTCAATGTAACGCACTCAAAACATTGTGCTGTTGGATGCATTGAATAGCACAGGGGGCATAAAGGTATTTAAAGTAAGGTTATAAGATTAAAGTTGGAACTTTGACCTCCAATATCTCCTGTAATTGGTTCCCAGGTATGGCACAAAACAAAAAAATGATAGCAATGCCGGGGAGAACAAATTAATGCCTTTCGGCTTCGTTAAGAGTTTCCTTACACCCATTATTTAAATATTTGCAATATTTGATGTCGTCTTGTGCATAAAGTAGTTGTTTTTGTTCCGTGACTATGATTTGAATGTTGTAGACATAGAAATCTGTTATTATAACGTGTTGTATATTTTCAGTTCGGGTATTGAGAACAACCCGACCGTGTTTTACCGGCTGATGCCCGGCTCCACGGCCCAGACTAACAAATTCCACACATTCTATTTACAACAAAGGGCCGACAACGGATTTACTTGGGCCGATATAAAAGTTAATCATCCACTCGACTATGAGAGCATTAAGGAATATAATCTTACGATCCGAGTTGAGGTGAGCCTTTACCGTTTATATTTACGCTACGGTATTAAAAACCCATACCTCTGTGTGAATAATAAAACAGTGAACCATAATGACGTAATGAAATTGGGTTATGGTCTTTTGTCTTATTAAATTTAATTTTCCATTTCGTAGATTTCGAGAACAATGTATCACTCAACTATATTCCGAGTTATTCAAATATTTGTTTTGTAAAATACGTTCGGCTTCATGTATCTATATTGTGTTGCTACATTACTCTGTGGTTGGAAGTAATATTAAATTTCGTGAACATTAAATCCAATTTATTTTTCCAAACCACATAATTACAAACGATTCTGTGAAATTCGAGTTTAATCATGAAAGTTTTTCAATTTCACTGCCTCATTGATGTAGTACCTATACAGAGTGTAGTGACCTCTTACAGTGGTTTCAGACTAGCGTTTTTTTTGCGCTGTGTCTCTCGCGGCTTGCGTTTATACGAGCTTGTAAGCGCGTCAACGCTCGTACGAGTTGCGCGTGTCGCAACGGGGTGCCTACACGTGCTTCAAAAGCCGAAAATACGCTAATCTGAAACCGTCACCCTTCTGTTGTCTTTTGAAGATCGTTATTTGACTTTCTAAGTTTTTATTTTCTAAAAATATTGATTTGAATTAGTTCTGTGTATTGTTTTGTCAACGGCTTCCAGGTTCGCCCTTATAACAGAGACCCAATGCTGCAATCAGCGTCCCTTCTGCAGAAAATCACATTAGGACACATTTTACAATTTTCAACTCTATACACAGAACAACGGTGCCCAACAACTGGCTTCAGAAGCGACGGTGTACATCATGCTGGAAGATGTGAACGACGAGATCCCTCTCTTCACGGAAAGGGAGCAGGAGACGGTGCTGGAGGGAGAGCCCATCGGGACCAAGGTGACGCAGGTCAACGCTATCGATAAGGATGGAACATTCCCGAATAATCAGGTAAGATTTAGAGATGATTTGTTTCGAAGATTCCACTGCTAAGATTTCGTCTAAGGAACGAGCATTTTTGCGGGACTGTTTGAAAGAGATACTGCGGCCCTGGAACACAAAGGGCAAAGAAGGAACATGGATGTTTTAGTCAGTAAAAGTCTGACATTCCCGCCCAGAGCGGGGGGGGGGGGGGTCATTTGATGATTTCCCATCCGAAAAAAAAAGAAGGATTTTCAAAGAAGTTTCTAATCCATTGCTTCATAAATAAGTTGCCAATATGAAAGGCGCCATTGTAAGTGTGCTACGCGATTATCCTGCACGTTGTTCCTTACTGGTTCAACAAACAAGAGCACAAGAGTCGAACCCACAACTTCGAGCTCTACAAGTTACCTACCCGCATAGACACTGTCAATTTAATTAGTTTAGTTTAAGTTAGGTGCATTCTGAAAGTTGGCAGCGTCGCACATAGTTGTCAAATATTTTACTACTTTGATTGTTTTCTCGATATTACTAAATTAAATATCTCTCTATAGAGCACTGCAGTGTTTTAATTGTAAATTGTTTTAATTATACAATTTAATTATGAATTACGCCACGCACCGAGTGTCGGGACTTTCATACAATAGGTACCTCCACCTACAGAACATAAAATTGATCATTAAATATTGAAAAAGCCCTTTGGATAGCCCAACCGTGGGTGCGATAAATTGATAAAAGGTGACTTAAAGGTCATATCCAATTAGCGTATAACGTAGGTCAACGTTGAATCATAGCTATTTTCGAATTCGCGACATGCGTGCTCCGGTTCCGCTCATACCAAGGCTTCCCTCCACACGCGACTTCTGTGAAGTTATGATAGCCCCCACTATTATCAAACACAGATTTATAGTTGTTACAGTCAAAACTGTTAATGGGTCAAAACCACTTTTGACTGGTGTCAGTCAAAATCCTTATTATGTTATAATGCGTTTTCTCCATTTAAAATATGTTGTTTCAGAACGTAGTAATTACCTAGTCCTAGAATTCCTACAACATAATGTTTGGCAAAGGGTCACAAACAAACCTAACAACGTCATAAGTTTCTAAGTAAATGTTAGTTATTGTTAAAATAGCTTTCACCAAGTAGTTTTGACTGATTAACAGCGGTCAAAAGTAGTTTTGACTGATTAACAGTTTTGACTGTGACATAGTCAAAACTGTTAATGATGCAAACTTCTAAAGCAAGCTTGCATCATAAAAAACTACGTATTAACGGATGGACTTCGAACACCATTATGTAGTAGGTATATACCTGTTTTTCACTCTAAAAATATGAAACAAGAAAAAAACCTTTTAAATTAAATGTTGAATCGACAAACAGAGAGACTGAAAAATGAAAAATACTAAAAAACCTTTTAGTCCAAATACGTAGGTATAGCGTATAATGATGGTAGCTTGATTGATCTTCATTGATCCCTAATACATTAATTAAGGAGCTTGTTCAGACAAACAGGTATTTTTATTTCTCTTTTTCAGTCACTTTTCAGTTTACTCCCAAATATGTTCGTGTCATCAGAACTACATAATTATGTTTGTCAAATCTCAACAGAATCGGTTCACAATTTAAAATTCAGTAGGTAAAAATTCATCAACCCCTATTTTTGTACTCTTACGGTGGAATTTTTAAATGGGGCAACTTCGAGGCATACCCTTTCCAACAAAAAGGAAATCGACTCTCTGAAATGTAATGCGTGGACAATATAAAAAAATATACGTGGCGAATTTTTTTCGTCAGATAAAAAATTTACTATTTCGGAAACGCAACGTGTAGGCGTTTATAAAGGTATGCTTCATTCTTTGGCTGTAATTTTCTAAATACAAGCACCTAGGTTACAGTTAAGGAAATATTTGTTTTTGCATATTGATAAATATGAACTTTAATTTTCCATAATTACCTATATTGAATCATAACTGACATTCATCATTCTACCGCTCTTATTCCAATTTATTTGGGGTCGGTGCAGGATGTCAATCACGACTGGGTGGTATTTTTATTTGAAATGGCTATTACACACAAGTTGACGTAGTGTATTAATTTGATAAATTATTATACTGCCTCGCTCGCTGGTCTAATAGTCGCAAGCGCAACTGCTGAGCATGATAGCAGCCACGAAGTATGGATTTGTACCCGCTTTATGGCAATAGGCTCGCCCACTATTACATGGGACATCTACATATCTGGCGAAATGTGGGGTATTAGGTACACCTCTGACTAAACCTTCGGGGATTACAGGCGTGATGTTATGTATGGTTATTAAGTTCTCTGACTGTACTGCGAATTTGGCCATTTAACGTACTCGATTACGTAACAAGATAGGTAGCTATGTTTTCGAATTCTATAGGCAACTTAGGCAAGTATTAAGGTACTTCAAAAAAGGGTAGAAAGGGGAATATCGCGGTTATCTCTTTCCCCAAGGTTAAAATTAACTAAAACCATTTGGCAGTTTGTTTATTATTCATTAAATTCCTTTTTATTACCCCATTAACCTCACATTTATGGTTAGTCTTGTACACAAAGGTACAGTTTGTTTCTTTTTAGATGGGAGATTAAAAAATAATTCTCGATACTTAAACGTTTTTTGTGATATTAGGTATTTGACCTTAGGATTTTTACTAACCCTTTAACGGGCATAACGACCTGACAATAGGGAATAATGTCAAATAGGCATAGGTATTACTGGAAAAAAATATTTTATTTTTTACTTTTTTGTTCTTCATGTAATTAGAGATTTAAGAGAGGAGCTCGTGCCTAAATAATAACAGCCGCTCGGGTCGATCTTTAGGTTAAGCCGTGCTTGCCTAGGTTGGTCTGTGGGTGGGTGACCACCCATTACATACCGAGTTTCTTCCGTGTCTCGGAAAGCACGTTAAGCCGTTGGTCCCGGCTGTCATTTGTAGCTCTTTGACAGTCGTTACAGGTAGTCAGTGGCCCAAAAAAGACTGACCACCAGTCTTACCATGGGGTATCGTATTACCCTGTACTAACTGGGTTGTTGAGGTCAGATAGGCAGTCGCTCCATGAAAAATACTGTTATTCAGCTTTCAGAAAATTCAAAAACACATTATTTATTTATTGCGCTGAAAAATATGGTGGGAAAAATATTCCCTTTGCAAATAAAGGAAGAGATGTATTATAAGGTATTACCACTCTCTAGTGTTCTAAGCTATATCCTAGGTGGTCTTTCCCCTGCAATGGGTCAGTTAGGCTCAGTCCCAAATAATAACATAGGTAACCTAGATTTAGGACTACGTATGTAGCCTAGATAGCTACCCATTCTCCTGTAGGTATATTCTGTGCGGGTTGTCGGTAACGATAGATCTTCCTTAGCCCGTCTGTGGGGATCGTAAATGGCGTCTACGGGATTACGTCTAGAGTATTGACAGCAGTGTGTCCTGTCTACTAATAACAATATTGACTGAGCTCACTAATCCGACTGTACCTAGACTGTATGTAGTCGTACCTTCGTCCTTCATCCATATTCTAATCACATATACGAGTCTAGGACCCTCTAGACCCTCTAGTTAGTCAGTACAGGACAGGACTCGAAGTATTACGAAACAGTTTTCTCTTAAAGTCGTGTATGGTTTGTTCTAAAAGTATCTGATGAAAATGTAAACATAGGGATCATTTAAAGCACTTAACGTAGGGTTAGGCAGAGGTGTATCTAATAGTACACCCATATTTTGCCAGTTATGTTGAAGTACTTTGTAACAGGGGCGAGCCTATTGCCATTAACTGGGTACAAGTCCTACATCCGAGTTACTCCTGAGAAATTCCTAATGAAAACACCTGATAACACTAAGTAACTTGGGAATTGAACCCTGGACGTGATGTAAGTGGTGACATATTAAAATCTTCTACATAAAGATGAATGTCATACTAATTCTCTTCAGCGTATTAAATTCAGGGAATTTAACGTGAACATTGTATGTTTACACTTTTAATCTGATACTTTTGGAATAGTCCATGGTAATTTCTAATTTCGTGAAAGCTAAGGTTGACTTTCAATAGTGGCAAGCCTCTCGGAAACCAGGGGACCTAAGATGACCGCTTTAGCAGATTCCCAATATGAATCACGCTAAAATTCTTAAAATGGGCACAGCCGTTAATATTATGAATTTACACTTTCAGACCATTTTACGAATTGTAAAGTAATTCATAATATTACCCTATTATGATTCTTCTAAATCGGTCAGTTTAGGCCGCCTTGTACCAACAATCAGAGTCCCGGAGGAACATATTCTGATACGATTTATTCATCATCATCTGCCTAGCCTTTTCCCAACTATATAACAATCTTAGGGCCTCCACAACCCACTTAATACGATTTATTAGGAGGCCTTTAATCCACATGGTAAGTTTGAGCTTTAGCCTATCGACCAGAGTCTGCCCTAATGACCCATGTCTTATTTACCAGTTAACCTTAAAGATCGACCCGTGCGGCTGTTATTATTTAGCCACGAGCTCTCAAATTGAGCGAAGTATCCAATTCATAGGTACTATGGTTATGTGATAACTAAATTAAGTATGTTGCATTGGTACGGACATAAAATGAATCGCAAGTAAGCCAGTGGTGATATCACGCGCCCTACTTAAAAGTCTACCCACATCACAGCGTGCTTCTACAGAGCCGTCATGTTCACAGCTCGAGGCGAGGACGACTTTGAAGGTATGATCGCAGCGGAGTTGAGACGTCCTGGAACTGTACCCAATTCATTGTGCCCAGTGTTATTGTGTTAAGTTGTAATTTCAAGTAATTTGTTAGTTTGCTAAAAACGGTGTATCGCACCCAGTGTGTTTTGATTGCAAGAAACCCATCGTGTGCCCACATGATGCACGAAACTGACGGAATAAATGCTGACAACCCGACAAGTATTTTAATACTTCCCCAATTCTTTGAAATTCTATGTATTAAAAAATCAATTTCCGAGTCTTTCCAGACTTGGAAATTGATTGATTTTGGCTGAAAAAAACTAAAATAGGTTTATGACTACGATACTAGCCGTCGTATCTACATTTAATTAATTAATAATGAGAAATCAGATTACACGATGTCTAATGTAGGTAGGTACTCGTATTTCCTTTTAGCTGACTGTAAATGAAAGCAAAAAGGTTATGCTAAGCTCTCATCTATACTCAACGTTGCATTGACTCAAGCCGAATTACTTTACTGTGTTTTAGCATGACTGGAGTGTAATCAATTTGCTTGTTTAATCGGTTTAGCAAGAGCTTCTCCTATAGCGTTTCGAAAGCAGTAACCAGAAGCAACTAATATATTATTTATAGGATAGTTTAGCTCTCATAGAAGCCACCTGGAATTAATCCCTTACGAAAATCACTTTAATAAAGGTACTTCGAGTAGGTATTAACGTTGTTTACATCTACAAGTTTTCAACTTTCCTAGAAGTTCTGATTCTGATTTCACGTAGGTATTCTTGAAGAAACTTACTAAGCTTGCTATTAGTTTACTAGGCTTACCACACGTAAATGTAATGTCTACACCAAAATAATACATTAAAAGCAGTTGTCGGAGGAGTTATCAATATTCAACGCGTTGCTAATACGAGCACGAAAAGCAAATTTTCAACACGTGTAAGGGAAGCCACTCGCCGCCGCTACACAACACACGAAAGGGCTATTTATGTGCTTATTATACATACTTACTGATGCGTGACTTGTTGTTATGTATCATAAAATCCGTGTGTTGACCTTTCGTCCTAACAGTACCGATAAGGCCGGGTCGGTACTTGTAACTTTAATGTCAAATGTACTATGTAAACTAAAGCGGGTTTGATATCAGCATTCAAGCTCCATGATACTCACTTTCATACGTTTTATATTTTATAGCCTTTTGTGTTTCGTCTCCAACATAAATCCTTTAAATCCCCTCACGTTATACAATTATGCGATAGTAAAACGTCTTATTGTTGGCGGCCGCCCTCTGCTATAAACAGTCCAGTGACTATGACGACGATCGATATCCACAATTCCACATATATTATTATTGGTGGTTTTTTGTTCATCGTTATACGTGCCCTACTGGCGCACATTCGTGTAAAGTATTTCTGTGCTTATATTTAAACCTACAAATTTTAATTAATCCTCAATAACATGCAGAGACACGGCGCGACCGCTCAGCGCGTTATATATTTCTGTACAAATATGCAACTGCTACAATTTACTGTGCCTATAATTTTCGGAAACGCCAGGGAATAAAAATGCAATTTTCACCGGTTGTGATTGAGCTTTGGATTGGTGCGCAATCCTGAATAATTAAATACATTGCCTTCGTTTAGTATATGTGTGTACTTTATAACTCTCCACTGCACTGCGCTGTCATATGAAAATATGTGTAGCCATTGGGTTACGAAACTAGGCGCAAAGGCAAAATAAAAATGGTTGATAGACTTTGTATGGTTTCAACATGAAAACTTTATCCCTAATTACAATCAAAAAGTCACTTTTCATTTGATTGTTCAAGGCACCCTGCGTCTCTCCCTTCGCCATTTATAATAATTTTCTACGAGAATCTGGCATTGAATTCCGCTGTTCATTATTAAATGCCATTTAAAATACCACTGTGAATATTCACCAATTTCGTGAATTTTCAATTAATTCCAAGCGGAAGTGGTGGTAATGGTTAGAAAATGAAAATTTCTTGTTATTGTCATAATTTTCGCCTTATTGTAAATAGTAATTACTTTCTTAATGGGTGTTAACGGGTAACCTATTTGTTCTTCCATAAATCAGGGTGTTTTTACGAGCTCTCCTAAATACTTTAATTACTTAGTAAGTATTTCTTGTTCTTTCCTGACTAAAGTTTCGGAGAAAACCTTAAAGTTGTCGTCTGAAAAGTCTGGGCAGTCTGTGGGCGGTAATAGACTTGAAATGATTTATTTGCGCCGATCTTTGTAGTTTCGGGCGATATTGTGTCCGTCGAGTTTCATCGAAAGTCGAACATCAAGAAGGTACCTACCAACACCGGCCTTCCCACGCCCGTCCGTAACTGCCTTAAATATTCACTGCCGATGGTATCTGCTTTTATCTTAGACATTGATTGCCAATACTTTCGTGGGCATTATTTCTTATTTATTTTATTTTAGCAATGTTTCAATAGAAATCTTTAGACGTAGGTAGAGGTACCGTATCTTATACGAGTATCGTGGTTACAAAATATTTATAAACTTTAAGTTTTGAGGAGTTATAACTTGAGGAGCAATTAGTAAAGTCCTGTTAAAAGTTTAAGGGGAATGTATATTGAAGATGTATTGCTGAAGATGTATATTTACGTATCTATAGCTTGTTCTGGCATTGAAAAAGGTCTTAAGTGTAAGAAAATAATGCTCACCTTTAGTAAGATATTTTTAACCCACTATGAGGTACGCTTGAAACTTGCTAAGTACTCTGTTATTCGATTCACTAATTGGGTTGGAGTTGTTATTCCTAAGTTTGAGGTATAGTTAGCGTAGACGGTTCATCTTTCAGCTGTAGAACACCTGTCTGGGGCGGAGAGTAGGTAGTAGGCAAGATTTACTTAACCTAAACCGTTACAATGTTTGATTCTGACTTGAGATTGCCATATTCTAATCCATGAACTTCTATAGGAATCTTTGAGAGCTTTTGAATATTAAATGTCTTTAAACTTCCTTCAGAAAGTTTGTGCGGTTTTTAATGTGCCTGAATTAAAATCTGGAGACTCTCGAATATGTATGTATAACTAGGTGAACTGATGCAAAATTCTAACGTAGTACTGGGTAATACGTTACCGCTTGGTAAGACTGGTTGTCAGACTTTTTGGGCCACTGACTACCTAACGTCTGTCAAAGATCTACAATTGACACCCGGGACCAACGGCTTAACGTGCTTTCCAAGGCACGGAGGAAACTCGGTATGTAATGGGTGGTCACCCATCCACAGGCCAACTTAGGCAAGCACGGCTTAACCTAAAGATCGACCCGAGCGGCTGTTATTATTTAGCCACGAGCACCTAAATTCCTAATTCTAACCGGCACGAATAGTCAATAGAACGAGATCAAATAGAAATTCTAAGACGTTCTTGACTCAAATACAGGTTCTGCATTAAATTTTACATAATAGAAACACGCATTTACCTCTAAATACGACATTCAAAGTCTAATAACCTGTTTCGTTATAGTTCGCGAGCTACATGCATGTATTACAGCTGTCATTAGGGTGCCTAAAGTCTGCGTTTAACATGTACTCCAGTGCACAATGTACTTCAATGTAGGTAGCTTGGTGTGTACATAATGGCTTGTTCGGCTGTTAGTTCTCTTGCACCAAGCTGAAACCTAGCTATTATTTAAACTGATGCCTTTAGTGAAGCACTTCTTGGTTAGTAAGACATCTTTATTGATACATTCCGTTTATTATACGAGATTCTGAGCAAAGTGAAGCACCTATTAATTCATTAAACAGATACCGGAAACATATTATTTAGGAAAAGTAAATCGATCAAAAAAATTTGCTATGTTGAACAAAAAAGTTGCTAAACTTTGTTGGCAGAGTTTTACAAACATTTTATTCATTTCAAATCATGTTGAAATCAACACGCGTTTCCGCCTTTATTATATTTTTTGTTTGACATCATTTTCACCTGTATTTTTCCGTGTATAAAAAGTTAGAGAATCTAATTGGACGCATGTCAAATATAACGGTGGCAGGCTTCGCTACCAACGAAATCTATATGATGACGAGTGACACGTTTTATACCGAGTTCTATGGTATTCCGAGAATTCGGAAATCTGTCTGACGGATTTTTTTACAATCAATTGGCTTAACCGTGTACATGACAGCGAATTCGTTAGAATCCCTCGAGGGCTGTTATAACATATTTGCGGATATTGAAACACCGCATTACATAAAGTTGACTGTAATTTCGTGAATGGGTTTCGTCATAACCCCGTGTGTGTAATATTAACTTATAATATGAGTTTGTGACATGACAGCGCTACGTTTTATTACGGGCGCATGTAGAAAGGATTTTCGAATTTGCCTGTCCGTACGTGTTTTTATGAAGGGTTCGCTACTTCTGTTTGTGGAAGTAAACAAAGGGCCCGGAAGTCTTAAGATATGCGGAACGTGTATTGGAGTTTTTGAATAAATCACTTGTTCTTTTTAGGTTTACTACTACATCGTTGACTCGCCGCGTAACGAGGGGAAGGACTTCTTCGAGATCAGTATGCAGACCGGCGAGATCTTCACGAAGGTGGTGTTCGACAGAGAGAAGCAGGGGGCGTACGCCCTGGAGGTGGAGGCCCGCGACGGAGCACCCTCGGCGCGGCCCAACTCCGACAACCAACCCAACTCAGGTATGTTTGTCATTATTAAATAACGACTCATTACTTGGAGCGTAGGTAATATAAATTGAAGTTAATAAGAGCGGAATTGGGTAGGTACAATTAGGGTATCCAACGAGAAGAAACCCAAATAAACCTTGTGGAACGGCGGAGAAGAGTGATATAAGTAATCAGAGCTGTAGCTACTTTACGGTATCCTATTATTATAACAAAGTTGATATTTCTCTTAAAGCGATCCCCATTTAAAAATAATTAAAAGATCCAATACAAAAATTGTCACCACTGCTATAATTAAGCCGATTTGATACTAGCCAAGCCTAAATAAAGCTTCTTTCATTTTAATAAATGGAATGGGCCCATTTATGTCAAAGGATCCCTGTTAAAACCATGATTTACAAGTGGCACGATGTTTTCAATCGCAGCCGGGGGTTGAGAGATGATCACTCTGGGGACTGCGACGATAGATATACGAAAATGTTGCATTTAAATGAATTCGAAAATGGACGTCCGTAAAACGAACGGCTATTGGCAGTTGCGAATCGACATGTCGGTTTAAAACGCTTTGTTTCGCAACGGTTATGTCTGTCAGTCAAGTTTGTACTCACATTGGGACCAATTAGGTACTATTTTCTAAATTCCAAATACTGTGAAATAAGACTATTTCACAGCGTAGCTCCTATCACAAACATTTTTCTAAACCCCGCTAGACAAACATCAAGACAAAGTTAAAGGACTCTAAAAACACGCACAAATAAAGCTTCTGGTTTTTCTCCAGATTTACCCGAAACGATTTTTATTTATTCTGACAAACCGAGGGGAAAAAGTTTAAGGATTATAATGAGACGAAGGAAGCTATCTCGATTTATTTTAAGCGCAAAGAGAAAGAATATTTTTTTTATGGCTCCGGAAAAAGGAAAATAATTTGTTGATCTAAAGCATCGGTCAACGGTCTTAAAGACGATTATTTACAAGAAGGAAAACAGTTTATTCTCCTCAATAGGTATCTATTATGTCTATTTATGTATCTAGTTAAAACATTGGCTACTTTTCCGAATAAGACAAAAAACACTCAATTGAAATTCAAACTGTGATTTCAAGATCTCATCTTAACCTATCCATGTACGTTACTCGTGCGTATGTAAATGTTTGATACGTCTGTAATTAACCGCAGTCTCGAAGTTAGAGTGGTCGGTTACGTCCTTTAAGAACATTGTATGTGAAGATTGTCTCTTTGTTCTGAACCCCAAAGGGTTACAAAGACATGACTTACAAATGAAGCACAAATATTCTACCTTTTACGCTCTTGAGGCGAAAGGTTGACAGGGTATTACTATATAAAAATTTTATATGTGGACGGGTCAACGTCATAAAAATATAGGCTCTTTAAACTTTATTCGGGCATGGCAGATATTAATGGCGTTGACTTAACAACGCATATGCGATAAATGCGTAAGCGTTTATGGCGCGAAACGTATCATGAATCTACCTGTCAGCCGACCATGTAGCATAAAGCATTATGTAGATTTGAAATGGATCCCCAGCCTATATCGAGGTAAGGGCCCTCGGAAGTTATTTTATTATCCTAAACGACTTAGAAAAAGGCACATACTGTGAAAACGTCGGCAGCTGAAGGAATCGTTCAATTCACGTGCGCAGATGTAGGGTCGTAGGGGGCAGGCGAGGCAGGCGATCCGGTCCTCGGGCTAATCACAGCCACGACCCGCATTTAAATGTCTTTTTCTTTCTTGTAAATATACGTAATGTGGAAACTTCGTCGACTGCCCGACTGCGCACTTGCGTCGTGTTGTGTTCGTAGTGGAGGTCAAACCCTTCTCGCTGCTGACACGTGGGGCTCATATTTCACAATGTTTCCCTGTCCCTTCGCCGGGATTCGTTGGAAATTGATTGTTTCGACGCGGCACTCTATAAATTGTTCATTTTGAGTGTACTCCGTCTATTAGGCAAGGAGGTCGTCGGCGTCGTGTTCCCGTATCGCGTCATCGTAAATCAAGCAGTAGAATAATCAGCGTCGCCCGGAGACATAATCCGTTTAAGCTACTCATCCCTATCGCCGTCTCGCGGAGACAATAGCCAGCTTTATGTTCTAGTATTACCTATATAATCCGTAATAGAATTCATGCGATGCAATAAATGTTAAAGTAACCGGCTTCCAATCGCAGCGTTGTGTTAGTTCACACGCTCTGAATACTAATTCGTAGTGTTTATGTTCAATGAAACAGTGCTTGTTGTAACTGGTGAAATGTGAGATGGATTGTAATATTATCATTAACGATAAAACGTGAGGTCGATATTTAGGTAGGAGCTGGAATATTGTGTCTCCGGACCACGTACCAATTTCAGCATATTGCAGCTGGTGGCGGTGAGACGTGGCGCGGTATTTACACGCGTGACGCGCATACTGATAGCCGTGCGACCACGTGGTGCTAAGATAAGAATTTTCATCTCACTGTAATACAACCAATTAATCATGAACAACTTGGAGCATCCATATTTCCGCCGCAAATAACTTTATTTTCGGCTTTATGTATTCATATCAGTTTTATATCCCACAAATATTACAAAAAATGTCGCTCTTTCATTTCTCTAAATCACTTTGATACCAGAATAACGATTGATGGTCTCGCGTGAAACTTTTGAATGTTTCAAACATAGTTCGTATTTTTTTATCTAGGTTTATCTGGCGTTGACCAAAAATATATTTTACGGATTGTACCTTTATATTTTATTCCTAAGAGCAGAGCGTTGAAGTACGTAAATAAATCCGTTAATAAAAAACACAATGCTACACTCAGCAAGTTTATGTGTTTTCATACATTTATTTTATTCAAAGCTCAATACATTTTTGTTGCGGCTTTGTCCGTCCACTTTATTTACAGTCAAAACGTTCTGTAATAACTGTTTTATTAGAACGTAGTAGCTTCTATAGTAGACTCGTAGTACCTACTTACAATCGCTTATGATTAATGTTACGACATTAGACGCGAATCTTGGCTGTATTTATATTCTAATGCTTAAGCAACTTCTATGATAGTTATGTTCTTTTTTACCTCCATAGTCAAACAGAATCAAATCTGCGTAGTTCATTTTAAGCTCACAGAACTGCGTAATATAAAATACAAAAGCTTTTACATATTTTTTGCTGAAATTGAATTCACAAGTCGTGTATAAGTATAACAGGATATAAGTAAGTATGCAAATCTAAATGGAGACGATCCTAATTTTGTTGAACGGCGCACTCGTGGTCAAAAGTCATGATCAATTTTGTCACGCATAATGGGCTTTGTCGTAGTCGAAAATGTCGATACTGCTGTAACCGTGTATTTCCATATTATCCTCCATTGCGGGTGCGGGTAGTCAGAATAGCAATTTTCAGCGGGCCTTTCGGGGTGCATTTAGCTAAAACGTGTTCGCTGTTTGGAATAACGATGTCGCACTAAATTGACGTCACTTTGCCGTTTATTAGCAAAAGTATGTAAAATCTTAAGAGGAAGAAGAGCTTGATTAAACTTATGAGTGATACAGAGGCTTATACGCGGTTTTGGTGCGTCTTAGCTATAATCCTGTAGCTCCGGTAATGGCTTCAGTTGTACCTTAAGTACTGTACTGAGTATGTAATATGCAGCTGCCAGCTGCTATATCAAACAAGAGCTGAGCATTAAACATATTACCGTCGCAACTATTGCATTAATAGAACCGTTTTCCACCCCGGAGGGAAGAAAACGATTATTTCAGGTCTTGCCGAGGCTTGACCTTTCGGAGATTACCTATCACTTACCTAACGTTACACACATGTACTTACGTTCTCCATACACTGCGCGTGAGGAAGTGCAGGGGGGACGAGAGACGCGCGGGACGCGCGGGGCGCCCGGCAGGCGCGGGCGATAGCGATGGCAACCGCGCTCCTCAGTACCTACTCTGAAACGCCGGCTAGGCCTTACTCAGGTCAAGCCTCGGCAAGACCTGAAATAATCGTTTTCTTCCCTCCGGGGTGGAAAACGGTTCTATTTCAGTGCTTGTCCTCGGCTTGACCTTTCGGAGAGGTGTTTGACTTCTGCCGGCGCCTATAGCGTACTGTGACTTTTTTTTTTTTTTTTTTTTTTTTAATAATAGGCAACCTTGGACATAATATAGAAAATAATAAACAAACATTGTTTATAATAAACAGTATATTTTGAATTTGTTATACCGGGCACCGGTAAGTAATAATAACAAACAAAAATGTGGAAACTTCCTTCACATATTCAAATCAAATATAACTTAACCACTCAAACTTAATTGAAATAAGATCAGCCTTTTCATTACTATAGGAACTTAGTTTACGAATCACAGGTCATGTTAACCTAATCAATTAAAAACTAGTTAAGGAACCCTCCTACACCGCTTTAAAGGAACCGTTCAACACTCTAGCATTAGTGTCGCGAGGCTTATCTACGGGTTTACAGTAGTGTTTAAAGAAGTTCTCTGAACCCCTCCAGTTTCCCTGCTGCAATATTTGATCTAGAGGAACATTTTCCTGATAATTATAGGACGCAACGGCCGACCGAATAGAGCCAGGGCTACAATTTATACCGAGATCTGCAAAAGGTGCTTTAAGCCAACCAGCAATAACCGCTCTCGAAGCGGGTTTCACTATACCGCGTGTACTAATAAACAAATTAGTCAAATTTTCACGTGCCTTTCTCCTATCTGCCGAGACCTTGATCAGATTTCTTACCCATATGACAAGACTTAAGGCTGGATCTCCAGAACAACACAATTGCCAGCCCGACTGGCGGTGCTTTGCATTATCAGACTTGGATCCAAAACTTGGCCAGAACATCACTGATGTATCTGTAATTTCACAATGATCTTTGTCAATGTGTAAAAGAGTTAAATCGTGCACTCGACGACCCGAAGCTATAAGTAAAAGTAAGGCTACATGCCTAGAAATCTGAAAGATACTGTCATGTAAAGGTATGTGAGTCCTGAGCCACTGGACCAAGTCTTGAATATTCCATATTCTTGGCCGACGACACATTTTGGTAGAGCAACTATTATTACTTAGGGCTTTAAGCATGGTTGTGATTAAAGGATGGGACGATAACCTCTGTCCAAGCAACGGATTCGCTAAAGTAACCACTACTGATTTATGAACTAATATAGTTGAATAGGCTAGCTTTTTTACTCGTGACAAATAACCAAGGTAAGAAGCAATATGTTGTGGGTTAGGATTGCTTGGTTTCACTTTGCTTTCTCTACACCAAGCTACCCACTGTTTCCAGGCAGATCCGTACGTCCGCCACGTAGAACTACGCCAAGCTGAATGAAGCAGAACGACGTCTGCAGGGTCTAATCCTACTGCCAGATCACTCCACCCCGTATCTTCCAAACCTCTAAAAAGAGTTCTTTCGCCATCGGGGGAGGACAAATGGTGGACAAGTCGATTAAATGAAGATCTGTATTGAATATTTGAAACGGAGCTTCCATCGCCCTGCGCTTGAGGTCGCCCCTCCAAAATACCTTGTCCCATCGAGGCACCACTAATAGGAATATCCCCACGGCTTTGTTCAGATGCTGAAGTACTCTGGGTATTAATGGTGGCGGTGGAAACACCCAAGCTAGGCTGTACTGCCACTGCTGGCTGAATGCATTTGTAAAGCAAGACTGGGGATCTCTCGAGTCTATCGACACATAATTCTGAACTACTTTCGACTGGGCCGTCGCGAACAAATCTATCTGGGGTATTCCCCATTTCCGAAAGATCTTTTGGGTTATCTCGTCGCTGAGATGCCAATCTGGAAGAGGTTTCCCTCTCGACAGACAATCTGCAATCGAGTTGTATCGACCTGGTAGGTAAAAAACATGAAGGGTTACTCCCAAACTTTCTACTAGATTCAACAATTTTCTTGTTGCTTCTAAGAGCCGAACCGACCTTGTACCCCCCTGATTTCGGATGTATGAAACCACTGTCTTGTTGTCGGATTGTACCATTATCGATTGCCGTGCTACTACGTCCCTGAATTTCGACAGAGCCATGTAAACTGCGAAGAGCTCCTTTTCGTTTATATGCCAGTCTACTTGGACCCCATTCCACAGACCCGACAGATGAAAATCCCCTAGTTGAATCCCCCATCCTACGTCGGATGCGTCTGTAGTTACGAATAAGGTTGGTTGAGGTATGAAAAGACTTGTTGGTCTTTTTACATTTTGGGTCCACCATAAGCAATCCCTGAGAGCTGGCGTGGGCATTGCTATCATCAGACGTGGACGGCTGTCGGGAAGCTTCCGGCTTGCCCTTTGTATGTGTCTCGTATTTAGACGACCCATCGGAGTCACCAACGATGCGAAACCTAACCTTCCCATGAGAGACATACCTGTTTGCCAAGACCACGTACCTCGATCTTGGTGTCTCCTTAAAACATTTTCTAACACCTCTATCTTTTCGGTGGGCAACCTCTTCTGATTCAGCTTTGTATCCCACACGATGCCTGGAAACTCTATCTCCTGCGTTACTTTCGTGACCGACTTTTCTAGATTTACGCACCACCCGAGTCTCTGAAGGAGATCTATGGTGAAGGCAATTTGACTCTCTAAAACCTGAGGATTCTGATGTGCGAACAAAAAATCGTCCAAGTAGACTATGACTCGAATCCCTTCTTTCCTCAAAACACTCGCTACCCAGTTGCTGACCCGAGAGAACGCCAGCGGGGCGCTGGACAAACCGAACGGGAGAGACGTCATCTGAAAAAGTTCGCCGTTGTATGCGAAACAAAGGTATCTTCGGTGGCTCTCCTTTATTGGAATATGAAAATATGCCTGACTGATATCTAACTTCCCCATGTAGTCCCCGTCTTGAAGAAATTTGGGAACCTGAGATTGGTTTATGAGACGGAATTTTCGCGGGTTGAGGTGCTTGTTTAGACGGCGAAGGTCGAAGATCTGTCTTACTTTTCCGTTCGACTTTGGAATTAAGAAAATTCGTGACAAAAATCCCGTCTTGACATCTGACTTTTCTATAACACCTGATCTTCTTAGAGATTCTATTTCCTTGGTCATAATCATAGAGGGTTCTGTCACAAATTTTATTAACTGCTGACCTGTTAGGGGGACTGAAGGTGGCTTTATTACGAACGGTATTGCATAACCCGAAATTATTCTTAAAACCGGGGCTGGTGCTCCCAACGACTTCCATTGTGGTAGGAAGTTCTTCAGTTGCCCCCCTTGGAAATAGTCAATATTTGCGACCTCTCTGTTGACGGCTATCACCCCGCCTGGATGCTTGGTTCCCGTTTGACTGCTGTCTAGTAGTGCGTTGGTTGACCGAAGTAGGCTTACGAAAGGATGCCCGAGAACCGTTGGCATTTTGAGAAGCAGCCGATGGCCGCGTCCGCCAGGTAGGCTGTTTAGTCTTAGCGGCACGTGACGATGTCGACGGCCTCCGAAACATGTCCCTTTCTCCTTCTCTTTTTTCTGGACCTCTTCCAAACTTCAAAGGAAAAATTCGCGCAATACCACCGTTATCTTTTATGAAGCCTGACAACGCTTTCTCTTCAAACAAGTGAGTCGCCGAAGGAGGAATTTGATGCAATGATGAGTTCAGGATCTCATTCCTTGGTTTAAATGCCTTGCGCCTAAATTCAATCATCTCGGCTCGGTGAGCACATACGAATTGCAGAAGGTTATCCGTAACTGCTCTGAATGGGGAGTTTTCTGCCAACACCTTCCTCACCTCCTCAGCTGCCGTTGGGCAATTTCTTGCTATTCTCTTCAACTCCTCTGCTAGTGCCTTCCTTTGGAGAAGAAGGCCGTGGGTGATAGTGCCTAACATACCCTCTTGCTTAGCAAATAGAGGGGAAGCATGACTTACTTGGCCTCCCAGTTCCGTGTTAATCTTTAACGCGCTAAAAACAGGAGCCGCGTGTAGTGACCGCTCTACTTCTTTGTATCTTATCCTGTTCCAGCCTTCCGAACCTAGCCTCTGGCACTCAATGCCTTCGTTCTTGATTTGTAGACTAGGTTCGGGTACGAGAGGCTCTGCTTCCTTGACCTGAGGTAGGAATTCGAATTCCCTAGTCGACAACTCCCCGTTGTCACAATGATTCAGTGAGACTAAGTCGGAATCCAGTCTTGGGGCTCTCCAAGTGTCAGTGGCTAGGGATTCATTAACGGATACTGCTGAACCTGATCGCTCGCTTTCACCGTCTGAATGACTGTCAGTGAGCTCTGCTTCCCGGGGATCCGGTGTCTTAAGCGACTCAATCTTGTCCATTAAAACTGAAAACATATCCTCCATACGCTTGGTTTAGGCGCAAAAGGCCTAATTCTCAAAATGGCAACAGAGTCGTAAAAGGACTAGTTCTCAAAATGGCAAATTCTCTAAAAGCCTAATTCTCAGAATGGCGAATTCTCTAAAAGCCTAATTCTCTGAATGGCCAATTCTCTAAAAGCCTAATTCTCAGAATGGCCAATTCTCTAAATGGCTAATTATCAAAATGGCACATTTTCTACAAAGGGAGTTTTCTTACTTCGTATACCTACTATATCGATATGTAAAAAAATATAATATATAGATTTGATTGTGAAATTCCTATTAACAATATACAATACCTCCTTCATGATTCTGGCCTCCTGGTAGTTCGTGAGACTTCACTATCCTTGTTTCTAATAAACAAAAGTGTCAGGTATAGCTTAAAATTGGCTTGATTTTATCGGAACCAACAAACTCAAACTCAAAGCATTTATTTCAAATCGAAATGAATTATTTTATTTATAAGAATACTATTGTAGAAAATATGCCATTTTGATAATTAGCCATTTAGAGAATTGGCCATTCTGAGAATTAGGCTTTTAGAGAATTGGCCATTCAGAGAATTAGCCATTTAGAGAATTGGCCATTCTGAGAATTAGGCTTTTAGAGAATTTGCCATTTTGAGAACTAGTCCTTTTGCGACTCTGTTGCCATTTTGAGAATTAGGCCTTTTGCGCCTAAACCATACGCTTCTCCAGCACATCAACCTTTGACTTCTTCGCCTTAGGTTGGGACGACACTGAAGATGAATTGCTTCTTCTTCTATGAGCCCGATCATCTCCCGAATCTATCTCTCCAGAAAGGATAGCATCTCCTTGAGATCTCGAAAGCAACAAATGTTTAAGGGGGTTAAGAGCCTTGTTGAAAATTTCAGTCTGCACCGCAGATCCCCTTATTCGGTTTGACACAGCTGGTGGGCTCATTATGAGGGCTCGTGTAAACTCCCAATCTAGCAACTTAACTTTTAGCTCGCGAAAACCTTTTTCCGACAGGTGGTCTATTTCCGGATCGAACGCCCTAGCGAGACCTACCGTTGGGAGTGCAAATCTTAACTTATTGAGGAGTTGGGGGTCTAGGCTGTCCCCAAAAACTTCCTCTTTTGTTGCTCTAATTACCTTCCAGTCCGCCCATCCGTCTGGCAAGTGTTCCTGAGCCAGCAGCTTCACCCTCTCCAGGATAAGGTTTTCCCGTTCTGTGTCTGCGGATTCTTCGAGAAGTTCGCCAAGGGTTACAAAAACACCTCCTTGAGCCATCTAGAACAAGGGTGAAAAGAAGACGTCACCAGCAGTAAGCAAAAGCTTAAAAAGCGCAATAATTTTTATGACCATGCTTAGAGTGACAGCAGCATGCACCCATGTGAATATGAAAAGCTGTAAATTTTAAAATTAAAGCGCGATGCTTCCTGAGGGCAGGAGGTCTGCCTTAACGTTAGTGACACCCCCCCCCCCCTTTCTTTACAGGCAAAAGACGGCTCAACACATTTAAACAGTTGAGCGTAACCAGATTGCGAGCCGACGGCTGCGCATAATGAGCCGGAGGCTGCGCATAACGAGCCGACGGCTCTGCGTAACGAGCCGACGGCTCTGCGTAACGAGCCGACGGCTCCCCGCATCGAGCCGACGGCTCCATATATCGAGCCGACGGCTCCGCATGACGAGCCGACGGCTCCGCATAACGGGCCGATGGCTGCGCCAGATGAGCGAAACCAATGACTGCAAGTGCATGTGGTTAAAAGCATTTTTCCATAAGTTGCCGTGGGCGAACTTAAAGGAATTTTATTAAGCTAACTGCTGCTGTAAGCGAGCGAGTGCTTCTAATTTGAGTGATTTATATCTACACAGCACTAAAACTTTGCACTTCCTAAACGCACAATAAAACACAAAACAAATATTATTATGAGCACTAGACTTACCATTTACGGAGTATAAACAGTAATCCAACACCAATAACACGAACGCTACAACAGCGTTAGCACAAATAAAATACACGTGTGCACACTAGGAAAATAATAGCGTACTGAGGAGCGCGGTTGCCATCGCTATCGCCCGCGCCTGCCGGGCGCCCCGCGCGTCCCGCGCGTCTCTCGTCCCCCCTGCACTTCCTCACGCGCAGTGTATGGAGAACGTAAGTACATGTGTGTAACGTTAGGTAAGTGATAGGTAATCTCCGAAAGGTCAAGCCGAGGACAAGCACTGAAATATTGATTCCCGAGCTCTAACGCTTCGGAAGCGTGCAGTTAGTCTAGAACATTCGAATAGCTACTGCGTCTTTAGTCTAGTGGCTACCGCTTCTGTTGCGAAGCCAGGGAAACTGTCATCGTTGATATTTTCAGCACTAGGTAGCCTTAGGCTGCTTTTGTAATCGCGACCGTGCAAATGATAAAAGCTTTAGCCTTTGTTACTCAAAGCAATTTTGGCACACTGGTTAAACAATGCCCCATGTCTATTGTGTAGGTACGGAGAATACAGGCGAAGTCTAGCCTAACCAGAATATATCTAGCTTTTGCCAATAAATCAATTAGCCGTAGTCTGTGTTCATAGATACTGAAATATAACGTAAGTACGCTTGGAAATGTAATTAGGTACTCGGTTTTAGCTCATGGTTAATTGATTGGTTGCCGCGTAAGCCTAGTATCAATCAACACCAGACACTTGATGTTGTGATCCTAATCTCATTATTATGCAATACATGATAATCATCAGATTATGTTATTAACATATCCCGGGATAACCTCAAAGCTGACATAATAAGTACATTTACTTACACATTTCGAAAGTACATTTTGTCATATATTTTTTTTAAATATTATATATATACATATATATTTTATATTATATATATTTTTCAATTCAATTCATTTATTGCATCACATATGGTAGGTACATGAAGTTCTTATATAAAATATCTTTCATGAGTAAAATTTATTTTCACAATATTTATGGAAGTGCAATATTTCGTTCCATGGAATAGACATGCTTTGAATTAGGCTCCCTTTGACAGGAGAGCTTGAAAGGTGTACCTTCTATATACCATCGTTACGTTGGTTATAGTTTAACCTTTATATGTGCAGTTGTATTGGTGTACTGTTGTTTGTAACGTTTTGTTTGTACAGAGTGCGTTGTATTTTCTCAATTACTTATAAACGACCCAATAACAAACATAATACATTTTGTTGTTGTTATAAAACAAGTAGTTAACACCACTAAAGCAGGGTTACTTACTTAAATAAAATAAAAATAGCCTTTATTTACTCTGACCTTCGTATAAACAATATAAAGGGTGTAAAAAGACCCTTAACGAAGCCGAAAGAGCACTTGTTCTCCCCGTTAATGCGATAATTTTTTTGTTCTAGACCATACCGGGAACCTTCTATTTACGGAGATATTGGGGGTCAAAGTTCCAACTTTTTCACAAGTTTTTTTTTAAATATATGTTATTAAAGTAAGATTAAACACCTCCACGGCCCCCGTACTATTCAACCCATCCATCAGCACAATGTTCTGAGTGCGTTACATTACCCTACCGTAAAACGTGATTTTTCACCCCAAAAAAAATCGTTTCCCAGCAAATTTTTTCCGTAAAATTACTTAGTTTGATGTACAGAATGCTTGGCTGACGGCTTCGTGAAGGTTCCGTTTACAGCCTGTATAGTAATTTGGCAAAATAAAAATAGGAACTACACTTATTTGTTTTCTATATCTAAACTTAAATCATAACTTAACTAAACTTAAATTATACATATTTTTCTTTTATTTATTCGTCTGATCAGCTACCAGGTCAGGCTGTCTTGCGACATAAACCTCCTCAAGTTCCCTCCACATTTGTCGATCCCTTGCTATATTCCTCCATCTCTTAGGCAGGTCATCCTCCCATCTTTTTATCTGCCTTCCTCTACGTCTTTTTCCGTCCCTTGGGTACCATTCTGTACCTTTTTACGTCCACTTTTCTGTTTGTGTCCTCATCTTGTGACCTGTCCATTTATATTTCAGGGTTCGTGTTTTTACTTTAACATCTGCTACTTTTGTGGTGTTCCTAATTATTGTAGCTACTTCAACCTTAGACCCATCCTGCTCCTATCCATTTCTTTTGGCATACACCTAGTTTGTGTTCAATCTTCTGTGTTATTGGCCAGGTCTGGCAGCCGTAGGTAAGGCATGGAAGTATGCAGGTGTTGTAGACGGTTCTCTTTTCCGAGATGGGCACAGATTTACTTATCATGATTTTCCCGAGTGACCAATACCTTTGCCAGGTGTTGTTAACTCGCCTTTCTACTTCTATCGTCGATAAGTCTTTCACCGTTATGACTTGACCCAGGTATACATATTCGTTTATGTATTCGATCTCATCTTCGCCCACCTCAATTTTGACTTCGGTCTTGTTTGTCATTAATTTAGTTTTGCTTTTATTAATTGATAATCCCGCCTTTTTACTCTTTGATGCTAGTTGTTGTAGCATTGTTTTGTAGTGTGATGGGTTCTTCTGCGAACAAAATGAGATCGTCTGCGAACCTTAGGTGGTGCAATTATTCCCCGTTTATATTAATTCCAAGGGTATCCCAGTTGAGTTGCCTAAAGGTATTTTCCAAAACGGAATTAAATATTTTTGGCGCCAACGGGTCTCCCTGTCTCACGCCCTTCTTTATTTTAAATTGATCTCCGATGTTTTCGAGTTGCACTTTTGCTGTGTTGTTGACATATATTTCTTAATGATCCTGATGAATTTATTTTCCACTACTTGGTTTTGTAATGAATCCCATATGTAGTTATGTTTCAAAGAGTCGAATGCTTTATTGTAATCGACAAAAGACAGGTAGTACGGGCGGTCGTATTCATAACATTTCTCAATTATTTGTTTGACAGTATGTATGTGATCAATTGTTGAAAAATCTGAGCGCGATCCCGCTTGTTCTTTAGGTTGATTACTATCTAGATTTTTAGTCAAGCGGTGTAATATTATGTTGCTGAATACTTTGTACAAGTTTGGCATCAAACTGATGGGTCTGTGATTGTTGATCTCGTTTTTATCTCCTTTTTTGTTCAATTTCTGACGATGTCCATGGGAAGGAATTTGTTCTGTATCCAAAATTTCATTGCAAATGTTTGATAATGGTTGTATTATCTCTCCTTTGGTATTTTTTAGTAGCTCATTGGTTATCTTATCATCTCCAGGTGATTTCCCTGCTTTCTATGTTTGGATGGCTCTTCATACTTCACTTCGCATAATATTTGGGACTGGTTCTGGATTTGGGTCTTCTTCTGGTGTTGTTTTGTCCGCGTATTCGTTTACGTCATCCGTATATAATTCTTTATAAAAATCTGTTACCGTTTGTAAAATATGTCAACGTTTAGTTGCAGTTTGTATTTTGTTGTCTTTATCTTTCTTCATCGTCTTTGGTATCCATATTGAATGACCTTTAGGTTGTTTTAAAGCACTTTTAACACATTCTGTTTTATTTATTTGTTCCCTTATTATATTAACCCAGTTTGTTTTTCTATGGTTTCTAATTGCTTTTGAAATTTCTTTACTTATCTTAGCTATTTGTTCACGATTTTCTTTTCTCTCGTTAATTTTTAATCTGGCTTCCTCTCCAAGCTTGTCGCTTGTATCTCTTATTTTACATTTGTTTATTTTTGATCGCGCTTTTTCTAAGATGTTATATTTTTCTTGAACATTATTCTGTTTTTCGACCATGTTTAATGATAGTTTTAAGTCAAGAAGTAAGTAAAGAACAAAACCCTAAGGGATTTTGTTCTGGTATATGTGTTATGGCGCTGCAGTTCGTTCCATGGAATTTTCGTCTCTGTGCTTTTAAGTCCTTTCCCACGATAGTTCTTCTTACCATTGTATGGTCAGAATTGAAATTTAGATTTGATAACACACTGACGTTGTTGAAAATCTTTGGTATATTAGTAATTATGTAAATATTTCGTTTCTATCTCTTCCATTTGGAGACATCCATGTCCATTTCCTTTATGTTTCTTGAGAAAGAAGGTGTTCATTACTCTCAAGTTCTGTTCGAAGCAGAAGTTTATCAGGCGTTGCCCATTGTCGTTCCTCTTTCTCTGCTCGTATTTACCTACTATATACTCTCCTGTGTCTGATTTCTTTCCTATTTGACCATTGAAGCCCCCCATCAATATGATGTTCTTATTTACTTTTTGCATTGTTTCGTTGAGACGACTATTATAAATTGTTTTATTCAATCTACAACAAAGGAGAAATACAGGGGAAATACGGTACAGCATTCCTTGTTAAAAAGAATTAAAACAATACATAGAAGAGTTCAAAGGCGTATCGGACAGATTCGGAATTTTAAACATTAATTTTACCTGGCTTCAAGACCCCGTCCTCAATTCTACTGATATAGCCCCCAACAAATCAAGCAACCGACAAGGAAAAAAAAGATACATTTTTATAATAGTTCTTACTTAGGACATTGCAAAAATTATATAACTTGCCCAAGTACGTCTTCCAGTACATTAGATTTTATTTGACTGAATTTTATATGAAAATATTTCATGATTTACCAATTCGATTCGACACATTTTTAAACCTTTACCTTATTCAGAAAAGCTGCTATGTTACGATCTATATAAAATTTTATTTTTTAAACGTACAAACCAACCACCATCAAATTTTATTTTTTAACCCGGTCGGGTCTCCTTGGGTCCGTGTTTTGCGGTGTTTTCATTCGACCCCTAGTTCCCTAGGTGACTGTTATCGTTTATTTATGCGACTGTTTTAATTAGACTTCCTGATTGTTTGTTTACTGTTAGGTATATTTGGAATTAAGAATCAGAGTCTTAATTAAATAAAGCCGGTGTTTTTGTTGGGAAAGTTTTTTCGTGGAATAGGACGCTCGTTAGTTTGGGCGTAACATCACGGGACATAAATTGCCTCTGCGGAGTTTAGGTCGTGGCGACAATGCGACTCCGGACTGAGATGTTCGAGCCGTGCCGGCGCTGGGCGGAGCTTTGTTGCTATAAGTCGTCTATTTCAACTATTTCCAATTACTTGGGCTTAGAGAAGCTGTGCGATGTCGCCAAGTGACAAAGCAATATTCCGCTTGGCGGGCGGCGGGAACTTGGTGGCCTACATTTAACGTTGCGCCCTCGGGAATTCGTGATGAGGACGCGCCCGAGTGCACTGCCTGGTGCCTGCCGAGGATTACTGTCAGCTTCTATTAAATATTGCCCTTTACTAAACAATCTGTGCCGACTGCTACGCTCTGATTGCATTTGAGTTGTAATTAGCTGGAAATATACAGCGAAGTGAAGTTGTTGACATCGTTTCTTCTGAGTTTTTTGCTTTTTGTACCCTTTTTTGGGCTGCTATTTGAATAAACAATTATGAAGGCTCTGTTCCGATTCATGTACCATTTTCGCCATTACAGGAAACGATATACAATTTTAATTGAATCCACTATTATAAATTGTAATTCTATAAATTGAATTGAAGCTGAATTGTGTAAAGCGGCAGAGTTGTTGCAGGCTCGTTAGCTAGTTATTACATTGTGTTTGTAATATAACAACGTTTCTACAATTTTCCTTGTCGTTTACAGCCATTCACGAGACGAATTCGGGTAATTTGAAAGATTCCTACAGACGATGCGGCGACGCGGGACGAGAAGCGAAATTTCTGCCAAATCGCCAAGTCGACACGAGCGGTTTTATAGTCGCCATAAGTTCCAGGAATCACTCGTCTCGGCCGTCATAAAAATCACTTCACCCCATCTCGTTTGTGTATATTAAGCTCGTCTGCTCTTAACGTAACGCGTGTGGTGACGTTCATTACTCGCCTGATTACATTCTAATGATTTTTTGATTGTGCAGAAATATTCCAGTTGAATTTGTAGGCTATAAAAGGGAGATACAGAAAGCTATCGCTGGCCGGGCGTAAGTTTAATTAAAACAGAGCAACGCTCGTCGGCCGAGCGCTCGGAGCGGACGACCCGCGCGAAGCGCTCAGATACTGCCTACCGAGTACCGAGATACGCTCTAAGCGACTCTAATTAAAAACACTATAATAATTAATTGGAAACATTTGCATTTACGATGAAACTGCCTTGTTAAATGTTATGTCGTCACCTTTGCTACTGCTGACGTTTACAAGTAGGAAGATATCTAGCGCAACGATTTTATGTATTTGAGTGGAATAAATAATACCTTGAACTACTGCCAAACGAAGCAACTTTAATAGTTGTTTCGAATTTAGTGCAAATCCTTTAAAAGTTAAAAGGTTTAACTTTTCCACAGTTATCGGGCACTTGTTTCAAGGAACTTGTGCGAACTGATCGCATCGTTTTATACAGATAGGTGAGTTTCAAACTTGACTAAGCAAAAGATCTACAAAAAGGTGGCTGTGGAGTCCGGCGGAGTTGAAAATTAGAAGCCTGAAAGTTTGCGCTCTCTAGGCACCATTAGTTATTTTAATTGGTGTTTTAAATGCCTATTCAAAACGAAGCAGACAAGTGATAAATTAACAATTTAGAAAGTCACTTTTAGAATATAAATCACCTCTTATTCTGTGAAATAAAAATACAGTGTAACTTGCTCGTAACTTGATTCAGCTGAGTGATTGAATTCAGATACTCGTTCGCTAAACTATCGCGTTCGAACCGCCCGATGTTTCTTTGTCTGGGCCCGCATTAAGTAACGGTTTCACTGGTTATTGTCAGACTGGGGCTGGAGCAGAGCGTATCAGTATTGGGCGTGGCGCCATGAGTAATGGAACTTTGAGCTCGCATGAGGAGGGTCCACTTATGTCACGAGAAATGCTATGATTGATAATACTACCTTCAGTAAAAACACTGCTCTTTTGTAGCGTAACGATGCCATTCATATATTTTATAGATAAATATTTGTACAGTAACGAGCCCCGCTTCGATCTCTGCGTGACGTATTTGGCTGGGATATAATAAATAGTAAATTCAAAATATTTTGGAATCTTTGAGAGCGGAATTGTAATTATCTGATATGTTGTACCGAAACGAGGTGTTCGTTTTTAATGTGGGTAAAGGTTGTATGTGTGAAGCCAATAAGCAGTGGCGCGGTCTCGCAGGGTAAATTAGCTAATGTTGAAAGTTTTCAAGGCTTAGTTAATGAGAGAGGTTGTAAGGGAGCCAGCAGTGCGCGCCCATGGGCGGCTACGTAATGGCTTGTGAAGGAGGGTGAAAGATGCCGTTACACAAATGTTGCCAGCAGTAAATACGACTTTTGAACAAATGCAGCGTTTCGTCAAGTTGAAAGGTGAAAGTTATTGTTGTACCATTTGGGGCGAACTTTTCCATGTTGTGCTCGTCGCGAAAATAAACTCGCCGGAAATACTTTTATTGTTTCAAAATTGAGTTTGTCAAAACGACCGCGCTGCAAATTCTTGGAGTTTATTGCGTTAAGTTCATCCATAATTTGATGCTTAACTTAGATTTAATAGTTTTGCATTTAACTTTTACTTTTTAATTAGAACTTGAAGAAGTTTTCTTGTTTGTAAAACATGATAGAATCTAGATTTTCGTCTTGGGTTGAAAATTTAATTCATGTTATGTACCAGTAAAATAAAAATCCTCATTTCGCTATTCAACTGAAACATTTACCACTTTTGCGGTAAACATGGCGCTAATTCACAAAATAAGATAAACACAAACTAATAGGTACACCTATACCGTAAAGGTAGCTTCCTTTTCCAAACATATGTATTTATTATTCAAATTATACCATATACAAATATAATCTCCGTGGAATTACCGCGTGCGCAGTGCGTACCGCCAAAATATGAATCTCGTTTCATTTAAAGGTGTTAAGTAAATAGCAGTGAGGCTGCCTACATTTTAGGATGTGATAAAAATATATTTTTAATAAAGTTTTACGACCAACTCCAAGTAGCATTTCCTTCTTTATTATTTTAAATTATTCATATTGTCTGTCGGATACTGTCCGTTTTACCAAAAATACTTTTCTTTGTAATATATTTATAAATTAACGTCCAAACTTGTTCCGAGTTGGTTTGTAAGATTTCGTGAAGTGAAATGAGGGGAATGTTTAAATTCTTAAACGTAAACGCAAAGCTGAAGTGGTTGAAGCCTCGCTAATTAATGAAGTAGCAGCAGCGCTGCGTCGGCGGCGGCGCTCGCGGCGGGTGGCACGGCGCCGGCCGGCGGCGTGAATACTAATAACGAGGATATGATTGGTCTACCGCGACCATTACACGGCTGTCTCGAGTGAAAACCTCAACACCACAGGTGGAAATAGGAACGTAATCATAATTCATGTATATGTTACGGCTAAAAGCCGGGGTAAGGTTACTCCTAGTTCTAGCCGGCTATACCTAGGTGTGGCTGGTAACTCGTTTTTATTGCTAGGACTCACCGACCAAATGGATTAGGTTAGAACTGTGACCAAACGCGCTACACCCAAACTGGTTGCATTATAACAAACTGTTACCGGCCGCACCTAGGTGTAACCTTACTTCGGGTTTTAGCCGTAAAATATACATTGCAGCTTTACACAGGGCGAAGTGAGAATCCAAATAGTAAATTAATAAGACAAGATTAATATGAAAGCTCGGGTCCGAGTTTTTCAATTCATTCATAAAGCGGCACACTACGCCAGCGCCAGACCCTTGCAAAGGACATCTCGTAGATTCATTATTAAAACCTGTGAATGAAATAAGAGCAGACCGGCTGAATCAGTGTGGCTATTCAAAACCAGTTGAAATTAAATATAAAAGGAATATTTGTAACGGCAAAATTTTTCATTAATTTATCATGAACATAAAATTTTACGCTTCGCAATCTCTCGAAGATTTCAGTTAATTTTGTTGAAATTCGCAGTTTCCTCGCCACCGCAGCAGGTGTTAAAATATAGAACACAACTGGGGTGTCTTCAATTTTCCCCACTTCCCCACTAGCATTTTCAGCTCACGTGCAATTGTAATGTACTACGTAACTGATATGGCGTAAGTTAAAACGGCTTCCCAACAGATTCCGCGCTGTATCTTGTAATAACGGACCGAACTAAAACGAAACCATGATAAAATGGAATATTTTTGATACGATAAAAATACTTAGTCTAGGCGCCCTGTCTCGCATAGTAAATACTCTTATATAGAAATACTTTCGCCTATCTAACTAGCCACAAATACCAATGGACAATTATTATTGTAATTTCAGTAGAATAGCTATTGGAATGAAAGAAAAATATATATTGTTTATTGTCGCACAAAACGTTGAATGAGGGCAAGAGTTATAGTGGTGCTTATAGGTTATGATTTAACATTTCTGTTATGGGATACTGTGTTGCAATTTTAAATACAGTTGTAATAAATCGTACACGGCTGCGACGGGTCGTGGTGCAAATGAAAAACCATAAGACATATGTAGTATACGAATGTCGTACATTATTTTGCTTTAATGCTGTATATCATATACATACAAACAAAGTGAATACTGCGTGCTATAAATTTCTTTTTCTTCAAACAAAAGTTTGAAGAAAATTATGAAAATTGTTTTGAATTTAATAAAGGTGTAATACTTTAGCACGAAAACCATTCTCTTTGAGTTCAACTTTACAAAACTCTTCCTAGAATACAAAGTACTGTTAAATTAGAACTTGAAACACACCAAGAACAATATAGCCAGCACTATTTTAGTTGGTAATCAAATATACGCCTACGGGAATATACAATGACCGACCATTTTAATAAAAAGCCCACTTTTATTAGATTTTCCAATGTTCACTTGACTGAACACAATGAAATCGAAATGCTATCGACGGCCTGTCTGTCTGTTTGTGACATATGTTTGACCGGTGCGAAGCAAAAAATTCTATGAAGAACTCGCATAACTTTTTTACGATTAATGTTTTTTCGCTGAAATACTAACAAAAAGGCTTGAAAAGTCGACTGTCTCGGTCGTATAAATGTGTATGTATGAGTATGTACTCATGTACTGGCGTTTTATTTTATGCTGTGTTGAATTTGACTAGTCTAGTGCACTTGCCGGGTAGCGGAACTACTCGCTTCTCGCTCTTGACAACCTTTTTAAAACACTTGGTCGAAATGTTCGCCGTAACCAGGTGTACCAATAAACGCTGTCTTCGCAAGCCTTTCAGCTCACGTTCGCGGCAAGTCGTAACACCAAGGCACTTCGCTTATATGAAATACCGTCTTTATGGTTACTTATTGCTACGAATATGATCGCCATACTGAACATTTATATATTTTTTTCTACGTTTTTCTGTTGCCAAGACGGGTTTTATCGTGTTGTAACCATAAAATACATTGTAACTACGCATGTTATGTCGCATGTAGTAAACATGTAATAGCATTGGATTCGTGGTCATCTTGTTATGTTCGCTACTTTTAATAGTGATTTCAATTTCGGTACATAAAGAGGCTTTTTAGTAATTCGGTCAGGTTCTTTGATGTGTACATGAAGGTCGATTTTCAACTGAAACGTTTCCCCTTTACTGGGATCACGTACTCCCTTCTTGTCTACTGTAGATTATATAGAATTAGGGAGGAAAGTCGGTAACGAAAGTGGATAGGTCGCTGTAATGTGGTTGTTAGGATCGGGTGGATCGGGATACGTTACATTAATTGAAGTCTTTAAAACGTGCTTTCTGTTTAGAAAATAAAAGGAAGTTTGTTTTCTGAATACGTAATTAGTATTTAGTTGTATGTGAGACTTACATACATCGCGCGTGACTCCACGGAGCGGCTGATATAATTCTAAGCCCCTCACAGACTCAAAGCGCTTAAACATGTAAAATATGAGCGGTTTGTGTATGAATTGCGCGACTAGGTTGCTGAATATTCTGCTTTGCCTTTACAATTCTCTGTGTGAGTAAACTTAGTCGTGGCATGATTCTTAAATCTGTTAAATCCCATCTAGCCTATCTAGTAGTTCCGAGATTTATGACCGTGGCTGTTGCATACGTTCCTTTAGTAGCCCCTACATTCGGATTTTATGCACCAACCATAAAACGTGTTTGTCTTCAGAGGGACCTACACTTTACAGAATTTATGTGCAACACTGCAAACTACAGAACCTACCCATTAGCAAATACCTACCTATATAGGTACTGTTTTACACAAAATTTATATAGCCTAGTTTGTTGAATAGGTTCGAACCCAGTGCTTTCAAGTGACTGAAGAATAGTTTCATAATTCTTATTAAAACATTCATTCACAACATTATACTGCATTTTTATATAAAGAAATACTACTTTATAAAAATGCTCATTTCAGCTGTGTGTCGGTATGTTTGTGTGTACTACACAGGTACACACAAACATACCGACGTAAAAGCACCGGTAACATGTTTTGTTCTTCACTCCATTCTCCGAACGTGTACACGTCTGAAACTCTTCCGTCCAAGTTTAGTGCTGCGCAAGAAAACATGATAAACAACGCTGAAGAATACTTATTAAAACGTATGAAAATAGTTGTTGTCGTACCCGAAGGCAGGTCAGGTTAAAGGTGATTTATAAGCAGGCGTCCAGATGATAAATAGGTACACAATGTAAGTGGTAATTTATAGATATGTGATAAATCAAAGCGAGAGTCTCTAGGGACCAAGCGCACGAAGGTGAACGAATCAATCATGATAAATTATGCCGTGTGCTGGCGTCGAACGCTCATACGAGGACGATTCGACGTTTGGACACAAAAATGCAAAAAAATAGTCTCCCACAAAAAATATCTTTGATGTTTAGCAAAAAATCAAAGTTTCTTTTTATGAAACTTGACGTGAATGTTAGCGATCCATAAAAAATATTTTGTAATTCGCAGCTTAGTTTTTACAGCTGAAGTATTCGTTGTGTAAGTATAAATTTCTTATAAGTAAGCGGTTTCAGACAGATGAGATTCGTTTTGCTCTATTGGTGCCAGGAGAAGAATAAAATAAAGTTGTTGTGGGGAGAAATACAAAGAAATAGTTAGTAGTGCGGTCCCTCGCGGCAAGTGCCGCCGACAGGTGTGGAGCGCGGCTAATGTGCGCGTGACTACCCAACAATGACTTGGGGGAAATGATATAACTTTATTCCATGCTGTTTTTCTTAACTTTTATTCTATTTATAACATGATTTTAGTTTAGTTTTGAAAGTAAAAATTACTAGCGTAGCTACTCTCAACATCTGACATCGGCTGGGAAAATTGAGCAAATTGACTTTCAAGTGAAATCGTGTATCGATTGAAACTGTCATTATTTGATAGTTGTATGATATGGCTATATCGCGGTAAGACCACGCAATTTGTCAATCTACTAAACGTCCAATTTCCCTAACTCTACATTTCAAAGATAATCTGGTTATTCAGTGAGTTAAATCGGTTTTCACAGAAAATGTCTCGCAATATGTGGCAGTTTCTCCACAGTTGCACTCTTTAATCTGGTTACTTTGTTGGTGCACCTCGAAGGGAGCTCACGGCGGGATCAATTCCAGGTGCGCTGCGATCGCAGAGCTCTTTCCGCTTAAAATGAAAACTCACGTGAACGAAACACGTACATATTGTTTATAGGAGACACGTAGCTTATTTGGTGCCAAGCGTTCACCATGACGAGTAGAATGTGCTTAGCTCCTACAAACTTGATAGTAATCTACTTAAACGAGTCTAGCTGAGAATGTATGCACTTCGTTCTAGCCCCAATATGTTTTGTAGGTGGCGCTGTTCCTCCGTTTCCGGTCGGTGTTTTGAACATGTCTACATTTAGGAAACATCTTCCTTATTGTCTTTACATGGCCATCGTGAGCAAACATTCGCTACATTTTCCTCAGGTGAAGAAAGTAGGCCTCCATTCGGATAACCACGCAAAAAAGATGCAGCGTTTGCATGTCCGTCTCTTTTTGTCATTTACGAATAGGTTAAACGTAAATGTTATACCAGCTTAAGCTGTCAACCTAACTTACAAAAAACTTGATATATTCCTTAAATACATTTCTCGAGAATATCAACAAAGGGGAACTCGTATTACTGAACGTTTCAGGGAAACAGGCGTGACTGACGGCGCTTGACGTAAAGTGTTGTACCCTGAGATTGCTACAAATCGCTTCCTGTTATATTGACATTGTTCCTGCGTCAATGTTTTTTGTTCACATACTAAAATACCTTCATATGTGCCTAAAAACCAATATTGGAAGCGTTTGTGTGACGTGTGGTTATGTGGCGATGTTTCGTTTATTAAAGATTTTTTCTTCTCGTAATGTCGGATAGTAAAAGCTTTGGGTAAAGTGGAGTGATATTTATCGTTATTGTACCGCATGTAAGTGATTAATGTTTTAGTTTTTTCTTATTTTGCGCGCCGTTATTCTGCTCCGTTGCCAGGGTGGACTAATTACAAAGAAGCGTTGTTCCATATAAAAGCACAAACTTTTATACAGAACCGCGCTTTGCGAGTTTTTAGCAACATTCTATTTTATGTAAGCTCGTACTCGCTGTGGCTTTTATAGCTTGTGTCGTCAAGCCAAAATAGCGAAGTGAACACCCGAAATGATGCGTAACTATTGATAAGTTGCCAGGCCATCTTTGAACAAAATCGTATCCATTTTGTACGTAGCTTTTTCGAATATTGCACGATGTTCAGCGGATGGAACTGTCTTTTGTTCCATTTCCAACATGACATGGAAATCAAAACAATCGTGTTCCATTCTATCTTTCCACTCATCTTTCACTTTTTTGTGGACAAGCTTAGTTCTGTTTTTGTTCAGTTTCGTGGCTGTATTTTTGCGACATCGCGTTTTTGGTTCTTTTGCGTAACCATATGCGTAACAGTCAAGGCATTTTTCCTTATGGTTTGTATATAAGAGTTAGTACACGTGAGTTTTTACCACAACTCTACACCAGGTGGCTTACTTACTCGCTATTACGCAGGGATTTTCCCTTAAGCCCGTACTACAATTTTATTCATAGTCATGAATAATTACCTACTCGCCCATAAGTACAGATATGCGTAGAAGCCTTCACCGACGGAATAAAACGCTTAGGAGCTTTTGTCGCATCACTGAACCTAAGCTATATCGAAGCTACGTTGGAAAACGATTATTTGAACGGATAAAAAAATCGATTGTAGGATTGCATTTATATAGAGTCCGTTGCAATTCCGTCGCAACGGTTATTTTCTTAGGCAATTCCGATTATCTTTGCGCGGCGAATCATTAGGGGCCATCCGAAGCTTAGCGCGACATTGCGGATTATGCTTCCATCTTGCAAAAGAAGATAGTTTTTAACTCCATCTTCCTCTAGCTTATCTCCTTTATTATGTCCGTGTTGTTCCTTGGCTATGTTTTATTATTTTCAAACTGTCAGCAATAATGTAGGGAAGTGCTCTGAGGCGGCGTGTTATGACTGTCCCGTCGAGATATTGTTTGGCATTGAACTCGGATCTATTTCTGATGGAATGAGGGTTTTCGTACTTGTTTCCGTTTTCCTTTTTATTCCCGGTCTCTGTTTTGGTTATATAGGCACGATTCTATCGGGAATTTATTTTATGTGATTTTTTCGAGGAAGCTGGACGATCCCAACGCTACCATACCCATTTAGATAAGAACTGGAACAGCTGCAGTGGCAGTACTTTTTCTGGGATGTTATAGGAATAAAATCTGTCATTTTTTCAATGTAGCACAGTATAATAAGGACCCATTAAAATTAACGCAGCGTGCAGTTCGTCTAACCAAAGATATTCAAGCAAAAAAAACACTGATTAAAGTGATTTTATTTTGACCTAAAATGACCTGAATAATTTGCCGTCACTCTAGAATAAACACATCCATTATGGGTAGGTACTTGCACTCGCGCCCCGCCGTGCGCGTTCTCGTAAATTGGCACCCAGTCAGTTCTGTTAATATAATTCTGTATTTAACCATAGTAACTTTTAGTTAACTAACATTTTTAGTGTATTTTCGTTAGCTGTTTTTTTTCTTGTAAGTATCTAATGCGTTTTTCTTAATTATTTTTTTTATTATTGTCCTTATTTTGCTGGTCTGAAAGTTTGTGCATCTATTTTAATGGGACCTCATATTTTTAAATATTAACTAAATAAAAAGCCATTTACCTAATTGCACTTGCATTTAATTGTACAATTAACGGTCTCCCAGTAATAACGTCCGTGTTTTCACTGAATATATGAAGCTCGTTTACAACCGACAAATTACGACTGACAGAATAAAAGCTATTGAAGTACGAAATGGTTTCAAATATATCGGGCGTTTTAAATTAGTAACAATGAAATTATATTGTGCATGAAACACCATTTATTTGAAGCTAGGTATTTGGTGACGATGATTCAAAAGCTTTCACCGCGAATATAATTTATTATCATGTTTTGCTCGGCTACCAGCTCTATAAATAAAGAGTAAGCACTTAAAAGCTGTAGAGTGTTTGAATAATACTATAACGATAGAGAAGTAGGTGTTACAGCAACCTTTTACTTGGAAAGCCTCTAATCATTATGATATTAACACGAATATTTGAAATTTGACGTTTGAATTTTAAGCTCTACTTGAGAATTTTGCTATTAATATTTAATATGTATTGAAATTTCTGTTTATTTCAATACTATATTAACAAAACTCTCAACAAAGTGTGAGTGTTTTTGTTTTACTTCAATTTTATTTTAGCTTTTTATTTTTGGAGGTCATTTAGTTTCAAAACTGTCTGAAAGGCAAGATATTATCTTGGTTGTAAAAACAATCAAGATAATATCTGCAACTTTTGTGGATAATATCTGAACTTATTTATCATTCATACATTGATATCTTGTTTCAATTACAAGTACATATTTTTATACTATTCTTACCCGAAATAAGATTCAAATCCCGATACTTATCTATTCTGGACAAGAAAGTCTATTATCCCCATATTTCTTTTTAAGTAACCCTTATATTCATTCATTTTGTGTTAGCAGTCACCGCCAATCAAGTAAGGTATTCGTAAACTAACATTCTAGACTATGTGTTATACTCCTGTATACAGTTCCCAAGTTCCCGGATAATATTGCACTTGCATACTATGTACTATGTAGTTATGTAGTCTACTCTCATATAACTATTGTATATGTAGGAAGGTTTATGTTAGGGTTTATAGCTGTTCCCAAGAGGCCTCAGGATTCAACAACCAAATCCTTTGGTTGGTTGAAATTTTTTGTATAATATCAGCATATACTGTACACCCTAAGAGACTCGTATCTCTAAAACCCTTCTTAAGCCCTCGGAGCACTTATGTGCTTGTCTGCTCCGAAACTTATTTACATTGAATAATGCCTATTAGCGTATGAACAAAATTAAAGTGTTTTGGATAAGAGAACATCTTTGAGCTAGAACTTTTAAAGCGAGTGAGGTGACCCCAGTCAATGAGCCTGTTACTAAAGGGGATACGGGCTGTCTACATATCTAGGACGGGCCTTTTCTTATACACTTTTAGTCTAGATCTGTAACTACATTTAGTCGAATTTATGCGTAGGTCTGCGTATTCGGAATACTTACTTTATTACGGCTGAGTCTGCTACAAAACCCGTTTGTAAATCCCTTAGTTTTTCGAGTTGTAAAGTGTCTGGTTTTAATTCAGAATCCATTCTGAATTTGTACAACATTTTATCTAAAACCATTCAGCCGTTAGAGCGTCATTAAAACACGAATAGCGTTTTAAAGTAAAATGATACTAATCTCTTTATAAAACCGGCTTTAATTATTTTTTGCTGGGAAAGTTATTGATTGATATTTTTTGTGTCGGAGTTTGGATTATGTTTTTAATTGTGTTTTCTTTCTTTTCAGGTAAGCTTTGATTCAGTATCCTCATCCTGAGCTAGTGTGAACACGGAATTGTGGTGAATAAGGTAGGTGTTCGAGCTTTAAAACGATAAGAATAAATTCCTTCTCCATTGTTTTGTAAGGTGAAAACCTTATTCTTGGTAAATATCGTCTCTTTAACGAGAAGTATTTATTTTTTATCAGGATGAGATATATTTACGATGAACACGAATATAACGTAGCACAAGATTAATTTAATCTTCACTCCTACAACCGCAACAAATCACTGAAATAGTCTTATCGAACCGTCGCGTCGCCGACAAAAAATAGCTTTGACATCCGACATGGTAACTCGCTTAGGACGTGAGGTCTTTATTACATCTCGCACTAAATATCATGGAGGAATACTGATCTTGTTTGTCTTACGCGACGCCGAAGCTACTAACGCAATTAAACATGGTAGCTGGCAAGCTATAAAATGAATAATTCTGCCTTTGATATGACATCACAGGTCGTATATTTAGTATAGCCGTGAGATGGCGACGATCGATCGCCTGCCGCTGCCCGTGTCGCCTTCGCTGAACAGAATTCCGTCTACTAAGCAGTAAAAATAAATGACGGCAAACAGGGTTGGGTACGTACTAGGTAGTATGTACGACGAAACGTTAACAGGTCGATTATACGAGGCCATCGAGCGCGTAGGTACTTGAGCGATCCCGGACCACTCCGGTCGCGTGCCTAATGACGGGTCACGCATTTAAATAGGCGGTCTGTTCCCAACCAATCGGTTATTCCAATACAATAGGTACGCTCATAGGGAATTCATTCGTTTCAGTATTTATGTTCGTGCGTGCAGGACCTGGCGCGCTTGCAGCAGGGCTTGTGTGCACAGCTTATTCATGCTAACGCGCTACATTACGTAGGGCAGGTCGTGCTGATTTATTCTGGACATGCATAACACTAGTCGTGGCTGTAATGCAGCTATACGCAGCTACATAGTATTTTATGTCGGTACGCCTTACCTATTCCCGTTTCCAATTGTACCCAGTGAGGTGATGCGAATAAGTAAGTGTGTTGCTTACATTTGCGGCCATAAAGTTAGCACTTTGATACATAGTGTTTTATTGTACCTACCCACCAACGCTATGTTATGAGAAGCCATTTGTTAATGTCGAATAGAGATGTTTAATATGTTTTGCAAATAGCTTAGGCGTGTTGCCAAAATGTTAACTGAATAGGAAGCTTATCCAAACCATGCAGACGCACAACTTCTAACTACTTACTGTAAATAAGTGCACGTACTTTAGTCTATTTTGTTTAGTCGGAAAATGGTCTGCTTTCATTCGGTCATTGCCTTATTTTCCCAACAAAAAGGCTCATCTTAAAATGTAGATTAACTTCCTCCTCAACAATGTCGCTATACAAGCGACTAAATAACAAGTCTTGTATATTTTTAAGATCAGCTGAAAATCAAAATTTATGAAAAAAAAACGTCGATTCATTCCAAGATAATGAATGGAGTTCAGCCATTCATTGTCCGTGGAAAATAATTAACTGGCTGACTCGACACAAATCGAAGCATCCCCGTCTGGAAATCCGAAGATTATGTATCTAAAGTTTTAATCCTCTTGTTGTATACACCTTTGTGTCAACGGCATCAAGAGTAATCTTAAACCATTTAGAGCTCGTGAAGAGGTTTGGTTTCAAGAAATAATTTTAATTTAAAAGTAGCGAGCACTTCACTTGATTTGTTGTAGTCGCTTGAGATAATTTATATAGAGCTAACAATCCTTTTAGCGTGTACATTATAATTTGGGCGGTGCAAGCGGGCAGCGCGAGTTGAGCGCGGCCGTCATTGTTTTCAGGCGGTAATTTATATTGTGCTTTAGGAAATTAGCGAGGCGGCCGCCGCAGGCTCAGGTGCCACCGCGCGCCATTACCGACCAGATTTCCTCGCAGATCTCGCGCTGCTAAGACGACTAATTTGTTGTGTAATTATTACAGCTCATTAAAAATGTATTAACTACGCTCCCTTTATTTAATTTCACAAACAGACGAATTTGTCGAGGTTTGTTTTATAGCACAGATTTCAGACATCCATCTACTGTGTACCGTTCGGAAAAGTTTATTTGTAAATGAAAAAGTGAATTCAATTATATTGGTCTGATGAATAATGACTCATTAATTAGTGAAGTCTAGCGTGAGCATGTTCTCTGTTATTAACTGTTTAATGTTGGTATCAATTAACCGATATTAAAAACTATCTGCGAACCGGCTCATTGTTGAAATGGACAGCATTTACTTTGGCGTATTGTGTTCGCTGTGAATGGTAGGACATATAATTGTGTGCGCAATTTCAGTAAATCATGGAGAAATCATTGAGCGTCATTGAATATAATTAGGTGCTATTGAAAGGTGGGAGGGAAAATTAGTCTCCGGTTCTCGTGATTTTCATAATTTAATTCGTCAGGTTATTAAATTCCATTTCGGGATGTAGAACAACTTCGTAGTCGTATTCAGACCTACGTTAGACAATGTTTGTAAGCCTGAAAGAGCACACTGAGATTACAAAGACTTGCGGTTCGTAAACGAGGTATAAAAACTTCATAAAATAATATGTCCGCCGGTTGTTTTCGTCGTGTAGGGTGTATTGTATGTCGGCTGCCGTTTTGCAAAATTTCAGCGCGTTTTTAATGCGAATCTCTTTTTCCGCTTTTAGCGGTAATGGTGACAGCCTCCGAGTTCTCCCCGGCACCATTTATAACGAGTTTTAATCGCGACGCGGAAATTAGTTATATTACGCGTCTATCCGCCGCCGACTATAGTATATGGTTATTAACTCAGACACGCGTCACGGGCCTGAGGGTGCACCCTAAATGAAACACGATAATTATGCCACTTTGATAAAAACGACGCTCAACTTCTGAAGCGGGCTATCCAATTAATAATTTCACACCTGAATATACGTTTATTATTCGACGATAAAACTGAACTGCAGTATTATTTTTCTGGAAGCAATAATGCGGATAAATGGAGCCGATTTTTCTATCAAATATTCTAGACGTCCCCAGCGTATGCAAGCAGGTCACATCATACTGGAACTGGTTCGAGAGGTGTAATGTTATGTGGAGGTAGATACTACATATGAAACGTGCCAACTGTTTACGTAGGTAAGTTACCCACATATAATTTGTAAATAATAAAACTTTACTCGAAAGATCATTTATTTTTAAGTAGGTTTTTTAATTTTTAGCATGGAGTATACACAGAAAAAGTTGTTTACCTTGTTGTAAGACATGGTCTTGAATATGTACTCGCCGTAAAAAAAACTCGTCCCCAAAAACATCTTGGCTTTCGCTACGAAGTCGAGATGTACCTCGTAGCGACCCTGTGTATAAAATCACGTTTAATTTTATGTTTACGACGGTTCTCCGAAATTAGTTGATACTTATCTGAAAATCTTACCTTGTTAACTTTGCAATTCTTAGTCAAATTGAACGAATCAACAAGAATGGGGCCCAAAACAAAATGTTCGCAGGGTTTGTTCAGCGCATAGTTCCACAACTTTTTTGTAACATTGTTGCTTCTTGTACTAACCACAATTTTAGCCTGTTTAAAATGGAAATTAGTTACTGAAATATGTAGTAAGATAGTTACTTTTTTTGTGAAATTTTAATTAAAATACCTACCGATGTGGCCGGACACTCTCTGGGAAAGTCCAGCAGGAATACTACGTCCGACATATTTTGTGAATTTTTGATTTCAAACTTGCCGCAGTCTGCCTGTTTGGGACCTTTACATTCTTCAAACTTCTCCCATTCCATTAGGTATGGACCCTGGAATAATAGCACAAGGGAACGTATAATTAAAATTATCTGCTCACACACCATTTGTACCTTCGTGGTATTATCTTTGCGACTATAGAAGGTTACTAAAGTAAATTGGGAATTCGGAATATATTCCAAATTGAGTTCGATTTACTTACTTCAATCGGCCTGACACTCTAAGCTTTTGCTATAATGAAAATTGCATGTTATGTGAGCCCCAAAATCTTTGGATAAACAAAAATCCGACAGACGATAGGATTTGGCGGTAATCAGGTGTGAATAGATTTCTGTGAATGACGGATCATTGAGGTGAGCAAATGTCTGAAAGCGGATATTCCTTTGTTCAAAACTGTAGTCGTCACGGTTGACTTAATCAATGGTATCTATGTTGCTGATGAATAGTTTTCTATGTAATTAATTAGTTTACCTGCTTCTGCTTCGCTAGGATTTAACAACATGAAGAAATCGTGACTATTGCAATAACTATTTTCAACATTAATTATTTTTCACACAAAACCTTCTGGGATGCATTCTCCAATAATATTGAAAACCTTTATCAATATATGTTGCGAAGTTTAGAAGACCAGCGCAGTCACACATACAGACACGAAAAGTAACTTCAATTTAAAGCACGCCAAACAATCCTATGACTCGAGATCGCTAGAAGCCGACCACCAACCATTGGCAAATGTTCATTTCGTTCAAAGCCAAAATGCTCGATGGTTGTATTCCTTTGTAGAACCTAGTACCATCGAAATTCTCGTTCAATATTGCTCTTGATCAGAATACACTTGTTTATTGGTACGGAATCTCCGCGATGGCTTCATACGCAGTCAACGCACCGTCGGCTTAACGTGCTCAAACGCTGTCAAGAAAAATAAAATATAGGTGTGCCGGGAACGGTGCGGTTAGCTCCGGGTATGGCGGGACAAGCTGGGGGCCACGATACCGCGTCGACAAGTATACGTGCCGATGTGCTAATGGTAAACCGTTCCCCAAGCTGAAGTAAATGTCGGTGGAAATACCACCGAAGCAAGTCTGCCGGGGCTAATACTGATAAATATCAGTATCCCGAGATTCAGCTATTATACACTAAGGTTGGTACTTACATAGTTCTTGGGGTCCGTTTGGCCTATTCCTTTAATAATTAATGAGAAAAATATTAAAACAAGAATCAGACACTGCATTGCCTCTCGCGGCACAGACAGTGCCGACGTACGACACGTTTTACACATGTCGTGCTTTTGAATATTTTTTCAAAGTAATAATGCTCGAATTATTATTGATAATTTTTGTAATTCTACTTAAAAACGTCGTCATTAAAAATGTAATTTCCGGAGATCTGTACGATTGACGATAATTGCGTACCCGCGGATTGCGGATATTGAATAACGAAGGAGAGATGTAATCTGATTATGTTAAATCATTATTCGGCTCACATTTTCCTTGTCCCACAAGATAAGCGGTTTACTCGAATTATAGTGTCTGTGTATAATGCGCAAAGGAATCATATAATAGTATTAATCGCGAGGGGTCGTTACCGAGAGCGTGGCTCCGGCAATCATTAGTGCATTTTATTTCACGAGCCGCGCAGCGCCGCTCAACTTCGTAGGTGGCTTAATGCGTTTTCCCATTACCTGTCACCTCTACCATATACAATCCTTTTAAGCTTAACCCGTTATTGTTTTCATATCGGAGTGTTTCATTATTTAACTACACATTCGTGTCAATATGTTACTCTGTATTGTATTACATGTACATCGTGTACAGATTCCATTAACACAGTATAATGTAATTTGTATTGAATTTCAATATTCAGCAACTAATAAAATGATTTCGCACCTGTGCCTGATTTGTGATTGAATTGCTAATATCAAACATTTATGAAAAAATTGTTTTTCAATTTGATTTTCGACTGAAATGTTTGTCTTAAATTATTTAATTGCTTCGATGGAATAATGCAATCAAAGTGTTGTATGTCAAGTACGTTTAAGTGTCGGTACTGGTGGTCGACATCGTCGAACTGTTCTTGTGCAGCGAGCACTAGCTTAGTTGAGTGGTTTGCTCCGCCATTTGTTATACGAAACTAGATACCAGTGAGTGCACTCGGTTCGGCGGCTATATCTGAGTCTTCCCGCAGACCCTCGACCTCTCTGTTTGCCAGCTTATGTGGCGATCGCTGGGCTTAGTCTAAATTGCAATTAAACGAACTTGCGCTTTTGCCCGTTCGCCGCTACGTTATTGAACTGTTTGTAGCTTGCGGGTGTGAGAAAATAATTTTGAAACAGAGAAAACGAATTTTTCCACTTTGTGGAATCTATAAAACCTCGACGCTCTGTCAGCAGTTTGAGAGATATTATGTTTTCATGGACACTTTCGCCGCTCAATCTTTGGAAATGGCTCGCACGATAAAGTGTTGGAGAATGTCCTTCTGACCTATTCGACAGTTCGTAAAGAAGTCGTGTCGTCATCTTTCGTTCCAAGTATCTTGCGAGATGGACATTACGGCGTGTGTGCGGACTCTATATGTTCCTGAGGTAATTTAGTCAAATCGATTCACCGTGTTACGTATTCTACCGGCGGCAGGTTTAATAACGTCTTTGATAAAGACGTGTATTCGGGACGGGTTGGATGAATGTGAGGCCTTAATATGCTTCGCCTTCGTCGCACCGCCGTCGACCGCTGTCGGCGCCGCGTATGGGTTCCACCGTCATACTCGTTGCCGCAGCTCTCGCCCATTCATATGGATAGTGCGGCATAGTTTACATATTTTGATGCGCGGTTGCTTTAATAAAGCCATTAATTTTAATAATGCTTTGCTCACACGTTAAACATTTCGTGGTCGCGTTTAATAGTTTCTCCTTCACCTACCCCATGTTACGAGAGTAAGTTATTAGATGGCTGTTTAATTAATATCATGTAAATATTTACATTATGTCACAAGTTTATTTGAGACTAGCTGGAGAGATTGATGAAAAATTGAGCTCTATGTAACTAAATAATCATTTTAATTTGAAAGTAATTAGTCTTTCGCTGAATTTAAATTAGATGTCTCGTTTAATAAATATGAACGCGTAGGTACTTTTATGCGATACTTGAAGAAAAAACTCGTATAAAGTGGTCGGAGGTCGTTAGGTTCCAGGTACGTCGTCGTCGTGTAGATGTATGTCAATCACATGTGCTTTGTCGATCGGTGCGCGATCACTTACACTTGGGAGCTCTTCGACTCACACTCGCTAACGATCGTGTGAGTCGAACTCCTTATCTAATCTTTATAAGCATGACGAATGACATTTTCCTTGTTCTATCTTGCGTGATTATGGGTAAGAGTTTTAACGACCGTGAGTTCGAGTCGTAACGAAAAATGTTTATGATCATAAAAATTCATGTGTTTGACTTTGGCAGCGGATATTTTCCACACCGCAGCTTTATTATTGTAATATATTTCAGACTTTCATAAATGAACTTATTAATATTTATCCGCTTAATATAGTCTTCGATAAATTAAATATGATCTGAAAAAGTTACTACTATTTTAATTTGTTTTAGTTTTATTCAAAACTTTCAAGATTTTTATTTTGTATATGATTTTATAGAAAAAGTATTAGAATGGTAATCGTGGATGAAAATTTATCAAAAAACTAACAAGTTTTTCAAGAGATCGATAGTGAAATGTGATCGAACCTAAGAAGATGGATCCATCAATCAACACAATTTGCAGTAGCTACTCATATAGCTAATTATGATGATACGGGGTGTACTTAACAAAATGCCGATATAAGGAGTTGATTATAGTGCACTAAAGCACTTAAGAGAGCTCGAAGTGTGATGAATGATCGTCTCCGAGCGTCGGCAGCAGCGGCAGCGGTGTGGAACACTGCGCGCGCCGCCGCCGCCGCTCACAATATGATTGATAGTGCTTTATGTTACATCAAATTACTTCAACCATATTCTATATATTGATATTAAATTCTAATACCCTAATATACCTAAGCTAGATCTAACGATATTAAGATGATAGGTATTGAATCAAGTTCAAAAGGTTCAACTTCAATTTAAACTTACTTAATCGCCTTACATTATCTGGCGAAAAACGTACGTTGAAAGACTTAGCGCCCGCCGCTCGAACTTGTCTCGTACTTGACCTGACTTCACTGTGTAACTCGATTGTCTGATAAAAGTCAGTTTGAGTTTTGTTAGTACTTTCTTCCCAGGCGATAACGCAGGACCTTTGCCATTCCCGTGAGTAAACACGTTATTAGCTGTAGCTCATACACTCACGGAAAATATATGGACGCGTTAGTCAACAGTAGTTGTTGCTTGTTCCGTGAGTGTTGTGTAGTGCGTGGCTCACTCACCTCGACGGCGGCACTTGAGCAAACAAACGAACCATGCGTAAAATGGAGTCGATGCGCTGAATCGCACCTATTTGTCTTACTTTATTTTCTTCGCATAGACCTCGTTCTATTTTGATTAACTCATTTATTTTCGAAATGGAAGTGTGCGAGGAGTGGACCCTCTTGTGACTTTCCCGTTCAGCGAAATTACCCAAGTCGGTGATGTTTGCAGTGCGAACGTGTTGAGTGTTTGGCTCCCTCACGACTATTAACTTTTTGTAGCTACGAGCTACAGACCGTTTACTGTCACTCAATACCTTTCTCTGAAACTACGCAACACTACAATATCGAGCTTCTTTTTCGTGGAAAGTGTCTTTCCACTCTCGATCATTTAATAAAATCTTTACACACATGGGTACGTACTTATACTAGGTGACACGTAAAATATTTTCGGAATTCCAAATTAGATATGCGATCGTGTTAAGAGCAGAAGATTGGTTCGGAGAATAAAAGACAAAAGTCAAGATAAGTCGTCGGCAGGAGATATTTTTGGCGTCGTATCTGTACGTCACATATACGTGAATATATTCACCTAACGCTGTGCAATACCGTTATAGAAGTTAGCTTAATCTATCGACTGTTGATACCCGGTCGTCAAAGACGGTTGCCGAGCCACGGGCGGCCACTTTGCCAGTAGTTGTAACGTATCTCGTTAATTCAGGTGGCCACATAGCACGCTATAGCACACCTAGGAGCAAGCTGATTGGTCACCACTATTTAGAACCTCCACATTCCGGTGTTAACCTCGGGAATATCGGAATAGCTCCCATTCCTGTACCTGTGTGGCTATCTCTATATTGAATAGACCCTTAGACATTGATATGTACGTACAGACCTACGCGGAGCCGATGGGTATATATAGGGTTGTGCTAATGTGCGTGGTGTATAGGTATACATCCCGTGGTGTTATGTACACGTGTGATTAGGTACTATACTTACCCATGCGTAAAACCTGATCAAGCAACTCAATTATCGATATTGGTTAGTTCTTGTTGTAGATAAGTATCAGATAACAGAAAGCGGTTTACACAAATAATATTTCTTGGAAAGCGTAGAGTTGAGTGCGATAAAAACATTTCCTAGAAAGGCTAGGGATTTATTTAGTTAGTAGAGTATTTATGAAAGGGTTTATGATATTGTTGAACAAATTATCAACAAGGTATTTAATATCCAAGCTTTAAACAAAAAATAGACATTTAAAAACCATCGATAAACTACTGAACATAAAATCGCAACTAGGTATAATTATCACATATCAAGCCTTTGAGTAATTTTAATAACTAGTGATCATAATTCAAACCTCGTCAATAGCTAATAATCTAAAAAATAAAAAAATTGAAGAGAAAATGGATTTAACTTTTTGTCTTTGCCAATTTATAAAGGGTGTAAAAAGACCCTTAACGAAGTCCAAAGGCACTTGTTCTCCCGTCATTGCGATCATTTTTTTGTTCTAGACCATACCTGGGAACATTCTAGTTACGGAGATATTGAGGGTCCAAGTTCCAACTTTTTCAAAAGTTTTTTTTAAAATACTTGTTTTAATGTAAGAACTTTCCTTTAAACACCTCCACGACCCCCGTACTATTCAATCAATCCATCAGCACAATGTTTTGAATGCGTTACATTGAGCCCTAATGTAAAACGTAATTTTCCATTAAAAAAAAAGTCGTTTCCCAGCAACAATTTTTGCGTAAAGTTACTTAGTTTGATGTACAGAATGCTTTGTTAACGGCTTCGTGAAGGGTCCGTTTACACTCTGTATAATAATTTCATATTATTTAGAAGAACCTCGTGTCAGAGCATAAAGCTTATTCTCACTGAAACGCAGAAAAAGAAGCGCGAAAACATAAATCCTTTTATGATTGTACAAAAACAAACGTATCGTATATTATATCCCACATGACGTTCTTTTAAAAGGCTTTACGGTATGACACATGTAAGACTTATCACGAAAAACACCTACCTAGTTAGAAAGAATAGCGGCCAATTGCGAACCGGATCACAACAGAGGGTTCCGTCGTACCATACCTGAGAGTGAGGAAGATCATATTTTAATAATGTATTTTTTTGAGATTTTTTGTGACAATTCTTATTTATTTTACTATTTATGTACACACAGTAGACAACACAGGAAAATAACATTATAATAAATGAGTACATAGGTACAGGTATAGGTTCATTCTTTTGGGTTAGTATTTTTTATTTTTGTTACTTTTTGCCGTAGTAGCAGCTATTTATGTATATTTTAAATGGCTAGCGTTTACGGTTCTAGATGTACTGTTCCATGACGTACAGGATAGATTTAGTAATCGACTTCCGTTATCACCCTTTGGGAAGCACAACTATGGTGAACTAAAGCAGATCTGGGCAAATATTCGCCTTCTATCATTAAAACAAAGTGAACTATATCGCAATAGGCATAAAAAACATTTTGTTTTGATCCAATTTCGCGAAAATTTTGACAAATACGCCAAGTGAAGTGCCAGTGTGAAAAATTGTTTGTTTGTTTGTAAGTTTTTAGGTTTGTTTGTGGGGGGTAATCTCCGGAACTAATGATCAAATTCTACAAAATCTTTCACTGGCAGAAAGCTACGTTATTCGTGGATGCTATAGGCTATAAATTATATTTATATCATGCATATTAGCCGAGCTATCACAATTTTTGCGGACGACGTCGCGGGCGAAGTACTAGTATCCACCAAAAGTGAGTTCAACGTAGTCGTGTTGTTTATGTTCGGTCTGTTATTCTAGCCGACAGACACCGTTTGTTATCTATGCACACTATGGCTGTTTGGACTAACTATTCTCGAGAATCTTGTGAGCCATGCCAAAGCTTTAGAATGTAGAACAGTCATGAAATGAATACTGTTTGAATAAAATTAGCTACTCGTGGCTAAATGATAACAGCCGCTCGGCTCGAGCCACGATTGCCTAGGTTGGTCCGTCGATGGATGACCGTCCGTTACATACCGAGTTTCCTCCGTGCCTCGGAAAGCACGTTATGATGTTGGTCCTGGCTATCAATTGTAGATCTTCGACAGGCGTTACAGGTAGTCAGTGGCCCAAAAAGTCTGACAACCAGTCTTACCATGGGGTATCGTATTACCCAGTACTAACTGAGTTGTGGAATTCAGATAGGCAGTCGCTTCATGTAAAATACTGGTACTGGTAGCTTTACCGGTAAGATTGGAAGCCGGCCCCAACATAGTTGGGAAAAGGCTAGGCAGATGATGAAAACTTGAGCGTCACACATATAATATACATTTTCAGGACAAAAATAAACAAATTTTTATCTTGGATGTCGAATAACACAAAGGCCGTGAAATGATACTTCTTAAGATAAAACTGCTTTGTGAAAACTTAATTTTAACATACCACGACTTCCATGTATTCATTCTCTTTTGAAACTAAATATTAAGTGTAAATTTTCATACAAGCACAATTAATAGAAGCTTAGTAATATAAATAATGTTATTAGTAATTCGATACATTCATGCCAGCTGCACATTTTGATTAATCTCGTTTAAATAATATGATTGTTCACAAAAACATTAATCTACACTAATATTATAAAGAGGAAAGATTTGTATTTTTGTACGTTTGTAACGAATAAACTCAAAAACTATAGGAGCGATTTCAAAAATTACACTATTAGAATGCTACATTATCCCTGAGTAGGGCTGCCATCACCTAAATTGCCGATCCCGGATAAACACGGCAAAAATCCCGGACATTAGGGCGAAATATGGTTTTTTCCCCGGACACCTCTGAAAAAATATTTTTTGCAACAAAAATAAAAACTTCGTTGTATTTTTCGTACTTACTTATATTTTTACTTATTTTGGTATTTTTCAGTCTTCCCAATTTTCGCTAAAATATATTTCTTTTCCAACAAGAATTTGTAAAAGTCGGAACAACTCGGGTCCTTGAAATTATACTTGATTTTCATCAGAGAAGAAACCGTGTGTATGTTTAGCGAGTTTGTTTCTTTCGTCCATTGCTGCGTGACTAGCGAAAACATCAGTGGCATAGATAGTCCTAGTAGGGCCCCTAGGGTTTTTGGGGGCCCTTTGAACCCCGAGTGGGGCGAAGCCCAAAAAGAGAAAATCAACAAATTATTTTAGCAAAACTAAGAAAATAGAATCCTGACTTGCATCACTTTAGCTGTCCTTCATTTTACTAAGAGAATGTGTAAGCGAGCAAAGTGAGACAAAAAAACTTGTAACTGCGATCATGAAGGTTAAGACTTCAATGAAGAGCTAGAAAATGACAGCATCCTGAAAGGGTATAAGTGTTTATCGAAAAGCGAGCGAAGCGAGCTCGAAAAATTGGTGTTTTTTGAACAGCGATTGGTGAAGCCGTCAGCAAAGAGCGAGCGAAGCGAGCTCGAAAAATTGGAGCTTTTTAGACTGTGTTAGGTTATATTTTCAATTTATCTTTTATCAAGAAGAATATTTGAGGTTGTGAGAAGATTTTGTTTTTGTTTCCTCGTCGGCGGCCCTTGTTACTCGGGGGCCCCGTATAATTGATACGGCTGATACGGCGGTAGCTACGCCCCCCTGAAAAACATTCTGTCTACGTTCTCATTGTGAGCTGGTATACAAAAATAATACCGTGCAATTTTAAGCAGATCAGAATATAAATGGGCGTTAGGTGTTTTAAAAAAATTCAGCCACAGCTGGTTTGCGCTTAAAAGCTTATCGCCGTCAGTAAGGTTCATTCTATAAGATTTTAAGTTTGTCCATTCGTCAATCCACTTCGTGTCATCGATTTCGATGTTAATTTCCTTGAGGAATAGGACTGTTTTTTCGACGTCAGATCGACCATGGAGTACTTTCAGTGACTATTTTGCCGTGCCTCTTGAATTTCAATTTATCGCTTATAAAATAATGGGTTTCCCCTGACAACAAAAGAGTCCGGGTTTCACCCGGACACTTTTTAAAAACCCCTGCCGGACGGCCCCCGGACGCTCTTCAAACTAGGACAAATCCGGGGAAACCCGGACGGATGGCAGCCCTATCCCTGAGTAACAGAGTTTATAAAGGGTGTAAATAGACCCTTAACGAAGCCGAAAGGTTCTTGTTCTCTCAACTGTTGCGATCATTTTTTTATTCTAGACCATACCTGGGAATCTCCTAGTTACGGAGTTATTGGGGGTCAAAGTTCCAACTTTTTCACAAGTTTTTTTTTAAATTCAAATTTTTAAGGTTATAACTTTACTTCAAATACCTCCATGACCCGTTTACTATTCAATGCATCCATAAGCACAATGTTTTGAATGCGTTACATTGAGTTTTACCGTAAAAGGTTATTTTTCACGTCAAAAAAAAAAGTCGTTTCCCATCAATAATTTTTGTGTAGGGTTACTTAGTTCGATGTACAGAATGCTTGGTTAACGGCTTCGTGAAGGGTCTGTTTACACCCTGTATGTATTACTAGAAAATCCCAAAATGTTAAAAAAATAAATGTCCACCCGTGCGAAGCCGGGACGGGCCGCTAGTTAATAATATGTTGAAATCCTAACGACTTTGTTTAAGTTATTTTAAACATTCAAGTTAGGTATGTAAATAAAATTTATATTGAAAAAGAGATTGAGAGAACGTATATTATTATCTCTTGTGTCTACAAGATTTGCAAAGTATGATATTGAAATAAATATCGAGTGTAAAAATGAACTTGGAATAAAAGTTAATTGTAGCACTTTTTTAACGTATCTGTTCCTTTATCATTCAAGACATGTGTGCTTAAAATAAACGCTTTATGAGACCCTTTTGGGGTTTTATTACCTAATTCACTTTATAAAGCTTTGTACTTTTTTTTTCTTTCTACGAAGCGATGACTTGCGATGTGCATTCATCTTGATCTATCCTGAAATGTCATATGCAGAGTTCCTCTAAACAGATTTTTCTTAAACTTCAGAAAAGACAAGTCGAGCAAAAGATGGAGAAAGAGGATCTGTGCATCGACTCGATTTACAAAATGATCTCTGCTCCTGCCAACTTGACATACCTACGTAGTGCAATCTAAAGTACAATCGACCGACAAAATAATTTCGTTTTACTAAAATTGTGACGAAGCCATTCTTTGTTGGGATTATTATGAAAATAACATCGAGAGTTTAGTCGAAATTTACAAACTTCCAAAGAGTTTTCGTAGTTTACTAAGCTGGCGTTCTATTTGAATTTTTAATGAAAGCTCTTGCTGGATTTTGTCAATGGATAAAAAATTGCGGCTAGCTTGACGTCGTAACACTCGTAACCTCTTTTTCAGACCTCAAAATTCGCAGCAACTTCACGTATTCAAATAGTAAAGTTGGCTTAGTTTTTTGATGAATGTTTCCCAGTTTATCTTCAAAATAAACAGAATAAGAAAGTGTTTTAGTAAAGTGTACTACAGGTAGGAAAACGAAACATATTTTTGTAAGACGAAAAGCAAAAAGTATGTCTTAAAACTGTGATATAACTCGCACCAGGCACCAGAGATGTGATATTTTCAAGATCCCTTTGTAGACGTTAAAGAAAATAGGTAACATTTTTCTTTTTATGTCATGCGTATTATTTTTCTGTTTCTCGTCACTACTGTCTTAGTGAATTCTGAATTTCATGCGGACAATATACTGCTGTTGGGGTAGCTCGATGTAAAATCGAATTCGCGCGGAAGTTTGGCGTAACATTATTCGGGTGTACGCTGTACGGTAAGCTGCCTACAGCTACATGTATATTTTTAGTCTAATTTCAACCACTCCGCGGTTTCGTTTCATCTTCATCCGGATTTGCGGCTCCTTCTTGAGCCAAGTTGATCCATTGCGCAAATTGTGTGAATCATGCCGGCTGATAATGGGCCTCGGATTGATCGTAGGCCTATTGAAGGCGGAACGAAGTTTTGAGAGTGGTACTAATTCGCGATGTGGCGGCGGGCGGTACGTTTTGTAGGAGAACCTTTCTCTATCGGCATCTGCAGCCCAAACTTCATTTACATAATTAATCTGTGTCCGACGAGCGTGTCGGCCGGCGGCCCCGCCGACCCGCCTCCATTAAATAACGATATCACAGAAGGCGTTTGTTCACATGTTAATCAACATACCATTTTATTTTAATTACATTTTAAAAATGTTGTTAGCGGAAATGTTGACCTGTCGTATTTAGAAAGCGCACAGTTGCTAGTTTCAATTAAAATTTAAATATTACATTCGAGTAACTTCCTGGTAATTATGAAAAGTGACATAGCGTATGAAAGCATTTTCAAGGTAAAAATACAAAGGAAAAACAACGTTTGTTTTAAAACATATTATTTGCTTTTAGCGAACCTAGCCTACATAACAGACTTAAAGAAAGCTTCGAGATAGAATCTCTTTATGAATCTATAAACGCACTAGAGAACTGAATTTAATTTAGGTAATGGAAAACACAAGACGCCTTATAGATACGAGAACAAGTTTATTTTAGAGGATAGAAGGTAGCGAGGGTAGGTATAGTGTAGTGTTGTGCTCGTAACCGCTCACATAGAACAGTAAGGCTGCCGGGCTCGCATACCGGCCCGTGGCCCGTGCCCGCTCCATGACGAGGGCGCTTCAATTAAAACTGTTCAAGTTTGTTTAAATGTTTGTGTCAGCCCATCGCCGACTAAGAGTTACAACGCTACAGATTTCACTGTAAATTAACAACAAATACTTCCTCCATTCTTGTATAATACAATTTTCGGAGAACCACCTTAACCGATATATTTACTTTGCTTCAACAAAAACTTATATTTCGCATGGAACATGAACACGGATAGTTCAAAACGTATCCGTGTAAATACTTGACGGTAAACTTTGAACTGGATGAGAGTGTATTTTCGATAGAGAGTTTCACATCATCGAATACAGTGAATAACGCGATTGTCGATACTTTAATAGTATTACGTTGTGGTTGCGGAGAGATTTACCTTGCTTGGGTCGGGTTGAGAGAAGTTGTGAGCTCTGAGTCAAGCTGACTTCGCTGTTTCATTCGGCTAGTACTCAACTCGGATTAACCCTTGGCGCCAACCAGCCTGACTTTGTTGTCAAACTAATTAGCTGGGCCCGTCCATTTCATTTTAAATATTCGCTATTGTATTTCCTTTACATAAGTAAATTACCCCCTCTACAAAAAGATGTTGGGTCGAGATGAACTAAAAGATCTTGTCGCCTCCGTGAAGATCGCTCCGATAGGACCTACTCAAATTAAGCCTACTGGTCGTAGAATTAAAACCTTTTTCTTATTTGCAAGTAGATTCTCTTTGAATATTTATTTCTTCCTTTTTGAGAGGATTTGCAATTTGAAAGTTCAGCGTACCAAACAGAATCTCTTTTCAGAATTAGTCATAATCCAAATATGGTTAGGTAGTCAGCGGGACGTCTGTGATATTTATGTAATTCTCAAGTAAGCCGTTTAATCGTCCATCGCGTACTTAATGTTTGAGCTTCTAAGAAACGTCGGGGGCGGGTGAGCCCAGCGGGGCTGGTCGGGGGCGGGCGGGGTGAGGGATCCCAAGGGTTGGCCTCGTTCTGCTAACAAATCGCTCGCCGCACCACGCACAGGTAGTGTCACGCCTCATTACTCCAACTTTATGTTCGCCAAATCACTCTAACGTCATGAATAAACAAGATTTAGGCTTATGACCTTCAATAGCACCCTTTCACTATTCAGTACAGTTTACTATGCTTAGTTGGAAAGTATTTCAAGAGTATTTTTGAAATGATTATTCATTTGAGTATTAACCTTTATATAAGGTCCCATTAAAATAGATGGACAAATTTTAACACAGCGTTCAGTACGTCTAACCAAAGATATCCAAGCAAAAAAAACACTGATTAAAGGATTATTTTAGGTCAAAATTTTATTTTAACCTAAAATAATAAATTGCCGGCACTCTAGAATAAACACATCATTATGGGTAGGTACTTGCAATCGCGCCCCGCCGCGCGCGTTCTCGTAAGTTGGCACCCAGTCAGTTCTGTTAATATAATTCTGTATTTAACCATAGTAACTTTTAGTTGACTAACATTTTTAGTAACCGATTTTTTTTCTTGTAAGTATCTAATTTTTTTCTAATTTTCTTATTTTTTTACCATTGTCCTTATTTTGGTGGTCTGAATGATTTCTAAAAGTTTGTCCATCAATTTTAATGGGAACTGATATAAAGCCTGGAAGGTGATAAAGTTAAAAGCTAAAATGAATGCTGTGGCTATTTCAGTTACGCAGTAGAAATAGCACAACATAAATATTAATTAACCAGCATAATACACTACTTACTGATGTGCTTTTATTACTAACATAATCTATCTAAGTGTTTTTTGGTTTGCTACGATGAGTTCATGAATCAAGGAAACAATATCAGTTTTTGGTACATTTAAAATGCTGTCCTGGAATTTTAATTTGTTCATCATGCGATGCAAAGAATATAACCTCTCTTTGAAGAGAAGCAGCTCAACCCCCCTTTTAAATGTTCGCGCTAAAGAGGTTATTGTTTTCCTTTTGAGGTCCGGAACCCTTAAAGGTACATAACTAAATTTATAAATTCTCTGCAGTTAAAGTTTTCATAAAACAAGCGATCCCGGTATTCTTCACTTTTTGTTTTAAAATTCTTTGCAGTTCTCGGCTTCTATTCTCGGTGTCTTCAGGAATTTAAAATTAAAAGCGTGTCATGCTATGCTAACAATAGAATTTATAAATTAAAAGCATTGTTTTCATCTCATTTTCTTAGTAGTTTATTATGTTAGCACGGTCGGTGTCTATATAAAATAAAAATTGTACTTAATAAAATGTTTCACGCAGCGACACGTTGCACTAATTGATGCATCATTGTAATCGAATTAAACCTACTTCATTTAACTGCTTATGTGTACTAAAACAATGATTAGTAAAATGACCCATGTCGGGCTCGCCACGTGCATCAGCTACAATAATTATGTAAATGAATGCCCGGATATCGGGACTGGGCCAATAGAATATGTCGTCTAAATTAATAGGCTAAATCGCTCCGACAGTTTTAGCACAAAGCAAGCAAATCGGCACTAATATAATATTATGTAATAGACAACACATGTTTAACTGAATGGACGCACATGACATAGTTTGCGAACGTGATCTGTAACAAAAACGGAACTGTCCTTTTACAGCTCTGCGATGTAATCATGCGGAACGCTCGACAAAACTTTCTAATGGTCGTAAACTTCCACATGTTTGTGTTGTTCATATTCGCATACGCAAAATATTAACAAACCCCAAATTAATTTGACCGCAGCTGTGTCGCCCGACATTTTTTACGGTGACTCAAAATTTGAACATTTACGCCGAAAATATTTGACACAGTTTTTCGTAAAGCAAATAAGTCGTAAGGTAGATTCTACTCTAATTAATGAAAGCTGAAAAGAGCATGCAACGTATTTTATTTTTGTTTCCTATTATTTCGATGAAAGCACCCAGAACAGAAGTAAAATAGCGATTGCAAAGTGTAAAAGGGAAAAGCAAAAAATCGTGAGCTTCATAAAAAGAATATTCGTGGGCTAGCTATTTGAATAAAATATCAAGAGAGGGAACCATTTTTCAACGCGTTGGTGATAATAATGACGCTATTTATCAACGAGTCGAAAGGGTGGTAATTATTAACGTAATATTTCGGTTTCGTTTGTTTACTTACATACATTTCGTGCGATATTTTTCACAGTTAGCGACATAACAGTAAGGTCATTTCGTTTGGCTGTGAGGGGATGGCTCCCAATGATTTATTGTTGCGTTGAATATGCATGTCGAGATGAAAAATGACGAGGAACGTGCGAGTGGTTAGTGTGTGAGGATCGGGCGGCGGCGGCGCGGCGGGCACGCTACGGGCACGCTGCGTGCCGCACGCCGCCAGCCGTCGCGCACGCCGCCGAACGCGTCACATTGCGGAAGTCGTTAAGAAGATAAATCGCAAACCACACAAGACCCCATAATCCTTTTAAAATATCTAAGTGAAACCTTTTTTACACTATATGGCTTAGGAAATGCTGAATATTTCCGCCACTATTCCGCTTTTATAAGATTAACTCTTATGTGTTCCCGTTCGTAGACAGTAGTTTAGACGAGTGGTGTATTCCTTCAATATAATGCCTTTATTTTCATTCCACCGCGGAAAATCTGAAAGTTTCGATACAAGTTTCCACAAGACAAAATTTTCAAAGTGAGACATTCGCAAAGTGCATCCAAGAGCGAACTTAGAGGTATGGGTACCAGTTTTAATAGTTGCCGAAACAATAGCGGAGAAGTTTTACTTGCCGCTCGCTCCGGTTCCGTACCCGTCCCCGTTCATTAATACGGCTCGAGCACGGCACCATGGTACGTTAACTCGTTCAATTTTCGTAAAAACTGCACCATGTTTTTTTTACAAAAATAACATCCATCAGGATCGAGAATAGGTTGGCTTTAATTTCCGCCACGATAACATATCGCTTCGAATTAAGAAGATAAAATAACGTTGCGGTCTTAAAAAGCGAAAATTTATTTTATGGGCACTTTCTTCAATAGTTTATTGCTTTCGGTTACTATTTCAGTTGAGCTTTCTATTTACACTCTCTTAGACTTTTATATTGTTTGAGAGAAAGTGGTTAACTTGGAAAAAAAATACATTTCTCATCGGTTGGTTAGTCTGGCCTCGTGAAAATTGCTTACGTAAAAGTCCGAATAAAAGTGTACTACTTGCTTTATTATCTTTGCACGTGTTTATTTAGGTTAGTGGAAATGTAGTTAGCATTGAACACCATGGCAAACATGAATCGACCGGCTCCGTAGCAGTGGTTCGTTTCTCATGTCAGAGCCAACCGGCAGCGCCGTTCCTTTCAATGCTGGCTGTGCAAACAAACTATCGAACAAACAATTTTACTCCAATTAATGACGTCTCTCCGAAACATTTGTCAGACTGTATTTGTAGGTCGAGCATAATAACAATAAAATCTGTTTTTATATCTGCATCTGATCAAGTAATGAAAAAACCGGACAAGTGCGAGTCGTACTCACACGCACACAGGGTTTCGTAGCACCAAACAATATAATAAAAATATTTTGAAGGCTCATTCATATGTTGTATTGTATTACATTCAACAGCAAAACTAAATTTGTTTTTCATAGTATGTTCATGAAAAACAAAGTTACTGCTGCAGTTTGATGAAAAAGCCCCATATCTCAAACACCAAATCTTATTCAAACCAATTTTCTTTGAAAGTTTTATTTACGTTCTACAATCCTACATTTTTTCAGGATTTTCCTCTTTTTTCTCTGTTTTTTCTTTTTTTTTACAAATTAGAGGGGCACACACACACACACACACATTTTACTACTTTGGAAGTGTCTATCTTTCAAACGATTGACTTAGATAAAAAATGGTTTTAGGAACTCAATGTCATTTTTAAAGACTTATCGATAGACACCCCGCACGTATAGGTTTGATGAAAAAAGATTTTTTTTAGTTTCAGTTTCATGTATGGGGCCCCTTAATCTTTTATTTTTTATATAAAAATCGTAAAGCAGTTTACAGAATATATCTACCTACCAAGTTTGAACTGTGTAGTCCTAATAGTTTCGGAATAAAGTGGCTGTAAAGCGTAAGCCACACAGAAAAGACGTAAATCGCGGACGGGGCGCAGACATATGTCAAATGTATAGAAGCGTCGCGGCGTCGTGTCCGCGCCCTGTCTTTTCTATATGTTTTGCGTCACGACGCTTCTATACATTTTGTATGAAAGCGACGCGGAAGAGACATGTCTGCGCCCCGTCCGCGTCTTACGTCTTTTCTGTGTGGCCTGCGCTTAACGGGCAGACAGACAGACAGACATGACAAATCTATAAGGGTTCCGTTTTTTGCCATTCGGCTGCGGAACCCTAAAAACGTTCGTCAGATTTGTTTCATAGAAATTCCGCTTTTTTATTAAAGTGAAAATGTTGTTTCCTACTATATTTTTGCGGTTTTGTTGTTTGGGTCTGTTTGTGGCCATTCATGTTTTTTTTTTTTAATTTCGACATATGCAATATGGCAAAACAATCAATGTACTTCTACCTATATATTTCATTTTTTTTTATTAGAGCAGCTTTCAGTTCGGACAGAGAGCCATTTTACTCATGTGGTCGACCCAAAACAGACGTTAAGCGCAATAGCAGAAAATAGGACACTTCCCCCTACACTCCTTCGGGTAGCGAGCCGAAATGTTCCACGTCACCTTTCGAGTGGGGGCCATCCGAACGGAGACTCTGTTGAAATGCAATTCGATTGTCATGATTATTTACTCCTTTTACGCGACATAAATCGTTGGCATAAAATATATTATCTTTTGCGAACTGAAACTGCTGGCTGAATAGTTTCGAGATATAATTAGGTACAGAAACCCATCATTTTTTTGCCTTGATTCCTATTTAAGTTCCGAGACCTAAAAGCGGACACTTCGCAGCTACATTTGGGTCATCAACGTCGCCGTCATTCATTTCGCAACTGGCTGCTGGTTGGTTAAAAGCCATAATTAGTGGTGAACATTATGCAGAAAAATATTTTCTTTCACTCTTCCATTTGATTTTTGTTCCGTTTTTTAGTTTTGTATTTTAAGTCGCCAATCTGCAAAAGGGGAAAACGGCAAAAAGCTTTGTAATTAGGGAGTTGACTCGACAGGAGCTTAATAACACTCAGTCCCAGTTGGAAGCCTTTCTGAAATGGATTCTAAACTACAACTAGCTCGACTTCGGAATATTCTGTTTGGAATGGGATGAAGTATTTTAAATATTTCTATTACGGAAGGTCTTGTCATGGCTCTGTGTGTGTGAAGAGCTCAAAATATGTCCAATCCACTATGTTGTGTGAGGTTCACGTTTCTAGCGCTAGTTTCATTTGATAGTTTTGGAATAGGGTCTTGTATTTCTTTTCGCAATTCCTTTTCGGTCTATAACCAGTCGATCTAGAAATTATAGAAATTCCGAACAACTATCAGACAGCGAACAGTAATTCACTCTAGTTAACTTTTTCTTGAAGAATTATCTACAAGAATACCGCGAACAAAAGTATCAAGATATTGTCAAACTTTTCAAGAAAACCTCACGAGTTCCAGCTTCCAATACCTATCAATTTTTTGATATGTGAGAACTTTAAACTTTTGAAACTCACCGATGTAGTACTCTGCTCTTTATTGAGATTCCTGCAATAGAGAGCGAACAGAGTGTATAGTTTACAAATAATAAATAATGTAAGCAGATAAACAAGCTCGCTAAAGGGAAAATGTTCCTAGAATTTAAGCGATTTAACAAGCTTGAAAGGAAATCTAGATAATCCGTTTATCTATGAAACATAGTTCCGTTAGTAGTTATAGTTAGCTATAAGTGCAATCAAACAGCCCTCAATAAACGGCGGTATTGTTTTGCCGGTTATGGCGATTCCGTTGCCGAGACACGTCCGGAATAAATTAAACTGCAATTTGGGGCCTTTAATATGGAGTGTTGTTCGCGCTATTGGGCCATAGTGGCGTGTGGCAGCGTGGCGATATGAGCGGCATTCGAATGAGTACACAAAGGGGTTCGGCGCCATGCTGCCCATCGGTAATGCAGCCAGGCACATGATTGCAGCGCGACTCTCCAGGGACACCGGCGCGGGCGTTTTGTTACCTACCTGCGTACCTACGCATGATCGATTTAACTGTCAAATTTTCGTTGCACATTTAGTATTTGGCAGAAAGCCCCGCCGTGGAATAGCCGTGAGCGCTGAATGCAGTAGTCGTAGTAATTGCGCTGAAATGGCTACGTTTAGCGATTCTCAGTTGCAGACATAATTTACTTTGCAACAAATACGATTTGATAGTGGGTTTAAAGGATCATTATTAAGTTGTTTATTATGTTTTATGCAGCGCTAATCTGTAGGCTGCTGGTGCCTTAGTCTATCAGAAGCAGAAAATGTATTTTGTGATCGAAGACTCCAGCATGAGTCTATAACCTACCTACAAGTTATAATCATAGAACTTCAGTCGTTATAGTGGACGACGCAGCAGCAACCTAAATAGTACTTACGTCGCGCACGTGTAGATAAGCTATGCAACTAAACTTTACTCATCAAAGTTGTATCTGACCAATGGACACTAAACTCCCGATATCGTAATGAAATTAAGGTCAATAGCAGCCAGTCAAGATATGGTAGTAATGACGCATAAGCAGAAGCACCGCAGCATCGTGTTTATTGCGTCCGCAGAGAATTCTATGGCACCATTAATGCACGTAGCGAGGCGTAAGGTCTAGTTGCTCGCTCAATTTGCGGTATTGCTCTGAGCTACCGTCACATAAACAGAGTCAGGAGCTCCTACAGATCCACAATCGTCCCGTTGTTTGTCCGCCCACATTCCTGAACAGAACACGTAACGGCTCGCAGAACGCATTAGTACTTCCATAAACACCACATCCATTGTGAGCACGCGTTAGACGTTGCAGTCATTTTCAATAGCATTTATACATTCACTTGAACGACGTACCTGCAGTTCGGTACGAAGTACATGGCACTCGTTCAGCTGATAGCTCCAGTCATTGCTTTGAGGTGTGTAAGCGTATGTCATTTATAAAGTCGCTCCCCCGGCGACACTACACTTCAGAGGAGCTCTGTTTTTGTTCCCGAGGGGGATCGCGATCAGAATTAACGAGACCTTTACCTTCATTCTCGCAGTTTGGTCTTTAACGCAGAGGTAGGCAATCCCTGCTTTTGTACAAATCCGGTTCAACAATGAACTTTGTGATGTAGATAAAGAATATCTTACTACTTTTATTTTATGTGATGTATTTAGATTAGACACAGCCTTTAGTTACAAAGTCCCCCTGTTAAAATGTATATTTAAATTAGATAGGGCTCTTAATTTCAAGGCCCAAGAATTACAATTAATCGTATTACCCATTTGCCTTAATGCTTAGATCTACGACAGTTTGCTTTTTGTTTGGAACCGGTCCAAATATATATCTATCAGCGGCACTTTTATTATCTTTAATGCGTTCGACGTGCATTTGTATGCTTAACCTCGTTCCTATGAATGGATTTTATTGCATATTAAAAAGGAGCACAGTCTAGTAAAAACCAGTTCAGCTGACAAAGTCAGATAGTAGTTTATCTTATCTGAACAAGCGGGGTGATTACGGAGCTCTCGTCAAATACCAAATCGAGCATTTGATGTTTTGATCATTAATAAACTTTCTTGGGTACTGTCTCCTTTAAATGATTAATAACGGAGTCCACGGAACGTGCGACCTATCAGACGCGGACCATCGCCAGACGTCGCTGGTTTAGTGTGTAGTCATCTAACTATGTCCGCGCACTGTATACCTCCCTAATGAGATTCTATCTTAATTATTTTTCAGTGTTCCTCGTAAATTTCCCTCTCGAGAGTTGCTGAGCCATTCCGTGGCGGAACCATCCTTTTTGAGCTTAATTATTTCCTTTTTTTACTGTGTTCAATATTCATTCCGATTTTCGTCGAGCAGACATTAAAATTCATAACTCAGCTATTACACTCGTCAACATCTGGCGCCACTTGAACGTTATTATCTTTAACTCTTAGAAAAGCATTAATTAAGAAGTTACTTTTTATGTCACTTTGAAATATCATAATTTTTATGCGAGTTTATCGGGAAAGCTGCCGGCAGGTGGGTGTGGTGGCTGGGGGGATTGTTTCAATATACCGAAAGGCCGTAACTATACATCTTTACCTATGCTGCGCCCGAAGTTGTCCCTCGATTAAGAGTGGTCATTTTACGAGTTTCGCCTCATAACACTTGAGAGCTAGTAGCTATTGTTCTATTCATCGAAGAGGCATTTTATGACGCGGACACACTCGTAACGGGTCGTCTTCTCGAGTTCCGTGTCTGGGCGCACGAGATAAATTTACGTCGGCGGTTCACGCCCACGAGCGTCGCCAACTCGTAAAGCAGTTGACGGCGGGGGTAACCTCATAAATAAGGTCCGGCGGCCCGCCCCGGGCACCCAGCACCCACGCACGCTTGCATACCCCTGGCGGCCATGGCGCGCACAAGTGCACATGCGCTCATGCACCTACTTATCTAACCCTGCAAAGTGTCAAGAATATGAATGGCCAGCAGCTATGACTACGACAGAAATATGGCGCTTGCCTCTCCAGTTTATTATTTTAAAACGTTTTTTAAATAAAAATAAATCTCTTCTCATTTAGTTGTAAATGAGCAATTTTATTCGCGCTTAATAATGTTAGCATATTTCAAGTGAACCTTGGACAGATGAGGCTTAATAAGTTCTTCTTGCAGACTGATAAATAGTATCTGAGAGTTAATTGAATGTGTTGCTGTGCCTTTGTCAGAAACCTCGGATCAAATTGGCGATAACGGAGGTAATTAGTGAATTGCACGAAGTATATTGTTCGGTGCGACTGTAAATTTTAATTATTTACCGTGTTGATAATTCAGAGTAGCGCTGTGAAAGGAACTGTCCGATAATTAACAATTATCGAAATACGTAGAAATGGAGTTGGATGATTTTGATTGCATTTGATTTTTAAAATGGTTAAAAAGTAGTTGAAAAAACTAAAAAACCCGACTGAAAAACTGAAAAGCATAAAACAAGCACATTTTAAATTAAACAAAAGTTGGAAGCAGGCGGGGCCCATCCCATTTTCATAATTTTTATATTCTTTAATCTAACAACGAATATAAATTTATCCAAATCCGTTCATCCGTTTAGGAGTTACGAGGAAACATAGAAACAGACATACATACAGGTCAAACACATAATCCTCCTTTTGGCCTTCGCCGCAGTCGGGTAAAAACTTACTTAAAGAAATTTCTCGTGTGTAGTACATCTACTATACTAAAAGTGTGCCAGTGCAGTAGGGGAGCGGTGAGTTTCCCAGAGACGTCAGCGGAACACTCGATACTAAATTTCATTTTGCGAAGCGTCCGATCCTCAATAGCATCGCGTCACTTTACGGAAATTCTCTCTTCTCCACAGCCCTCACCTGTTTTCTAGTGTTCCTCGAAATGATAAAACGAAATTCCGTTCTATTGGTTCAACGCAGCCAATTATATATCCATGTTCACCAGTAAAGTCAGTATATTAACAATGCTAAAGCCAATATTTTATTATTCAACACGAAATAAAACCCGATAACAGATAGGGGTGCAGTGTCGGAATAACAATAGGATAAAAAGGGAAATGCTGTTGCTCAAGATACCGCAAAAGATGTTATTTTTATAAGAAATTGTATTATACGGAACACTAATCGTGAGCTGCTACTGACTCGAAGCCGAGTTTTTTCGCATTCGCTCCACTCGGAGCCGTTTTACATTTTTATTTTACTCCTTTCAGTCTAATTTAATATGCGGCCTCGTAGAAGAAATTGCGAGGATATATTTTTTGCATTTGTTAACTCCACCTTGAATAAAATCAGATTTTACCGGCGAATTTATGTCGAATTGTATGAGACAGGTAGAGAAAGCTTCGGCTCCTCCACATGCGTATTTAAATCACGTACTGGGTTTATGTGTTATTTGTGTTGCAATATCGAGTTTATGTTGTCAGATCGTGTTCCACAGTTTGATCAGACTGCTGCTTTCGAATAATTCCCATACAATAACAACGAATTGAGTCGTAAACTTAAAAAGATTTGCGCGTAAAATGTATCGGCGTAGGCCACCTAAATTGAATAGGATTTCATTAAAACCTTCTTTTACAAAAAGAAAAAATCTCATCGTTGCTTGGAATTTAGACAACCGTCTATTGCAAGATTTTTAATTAAATCGACTTTGATCACAGGACTGGAATGTCTCTGGTAAAACGATTAAAACCGGTGTAAAACAGTTGCTGTGTAATCTTTCCGCATAACATCCCCACGTAACGATTTAATCAAATGCTTTTAATCATTTTCTATCTACAGGATTCTATAATGTTTTGTTTCTGTCTAAGTTCGTACCGGGCTCATTCATTGCAAGCTTAGGTAGGTACACAAAGTAGAATAAAGTGAAACAAAGTAAAACTTTGTAGCCTCAATCCGCAGCTGTTAGTTTTCACCGGCTATTCTTCTTTTGTGTGACGTTGTCGACGGCTGGAGCATAGAATTTGTAACGATGAGTACGTCTTCGTTAGAGCAAATATCAATTAAGGCGGCCTACGTGTCGGCGATAGACGGCGGGAGCGTGACTGAGCGTGCGACCGGCCGCCGGCGTAGCCACACCGACCTACGCGTCGGAGCGCGTAGCCCCTCGTAACGCATCGTAGACGCTTGTAGCTCGTAGCTACGCGAAGCAATACGTAGCAAAGGTGCTACGTAGTGCTTACATCTTGCTACGAGCAAGAACATCTTACTACGAACATGCATACAAACTTCACCTTCAAAATACGAAACGTGCTATTGCTTAAACAGCCACTTACTTAAACTGAGTCCCACTCTGTAACTCGACCTGTTGTTTACTTATTTATTAATTAAGATTAGGTAGGTGGGTGCCATTAGAAATGTACCCAGCGAGACCCCTTTCAGCCCCTATGTTTTGCACATCGTATTAGTGGCAGAAATAATAACATGGTAACCGTGACGTTGCTACTCTTGGAACAAATAATTTCGTGTAATGCACGTTGCGTAACTTCGCCGTTTGTTCCCATAATGTTTTTAATAAGACCGTCGATATGAAATGAGGGACTAAATTACAAAGTTTTTGACCGTAAATACGTCACGACTTTAATTAAATTGTAGTAAGTACCCAGCGCTATTCTGTTAGTCTACTTCTATTAGTCTTTGTAATTTAAAGTTTAATAATATTGTAAGAAAATTGTAAAGAATTCTCATGCTCTATGCTCATTTGTAACATGAGGATTTTGATTTTAAAAGAAATGTAATTATATTGTTTCGTAACTTGGACAAGGCTTCAAGAACGTATCATTTATCAACCCAAATAAAACAAAGGTAAAGAATCCCAACCTTCGAAGTTAAACTAAAACGTAACAGTAGGTAACAACAAAAGCCAGCAATTCGCCTCGAAAGAATAACCCTAATTATAACAATAAATGAACCTTTTTTGCTACTTAATATTCTGTAATACAAGTCAAAGTAACTTTTAAGGTTTCAGAATTGTTTGAACTGTAATTTTAGAAAATTATATCGTGATCTTTGATATCAAAAGCGTCTCTGAGGACGTGTCCTGACAGTGTACCGGCTACCTGGCCACCCGGAGGACCAATTAAAGACTTTAATTAATCTAAGCAAGGGCTGGTTGTTGGAAACTCTTAAATGACAGGAGCGCATGTTCCTGCAACCGTGTTGAAACTTGACTAATGAACGAAAACTTCAGAAAGGCGAAAACAAATTTTATTTCCAATATTAAGTTTTGACTAACAGCCCCGAAAGTTCTTAGAAAGATAAACGATTCTGTTTAAATCTTCAATGTCATCTCACTAAAGTAGGGATTATAATGAGATACAAAATGGGTAGGTAGTAGGATATCTTAGTAACCTTAGTAGACGCCTTTTGGGTGTAGGATTTAAAGTAAGCGTTATTTTTATTGAGGTACTATTTTATTCATCATTACGAGGATTTCATCAGCCTTTACCCTTAAAGGTGCTCTGAACGAGGGCCGTTGACACTCACAAATAACGGTTATAGGGGGTGTTGTCATTGTAATCATGCTGGTAGACGGATTGGTAAACATAATATCACGCTTGTAATCCCTGGGGTTGTACAGAGGTGTACATTATTTCACCCATATTTTACCAGTTAGGTTTAAGTACCATGTAATAGAGGGCGATCCTATTGCCATCAACCGGGCACAAATTCTGACTCCATGGCTGCTACTGAGAAATTTCTGATGGATAAACGCAATAAAAAGTCGCGTTTGCGACCACTAGACCAAAGAGGCAGGCTGTATTTTATAACAGGTTGTTAAACGGCGCTGCTGCATTTCATTTGACTTAAACCTTCTGAGACCTTTACGGTAGTTACAAATTGTTTTCTATTAACCAAAAAATATTGAATTATTCAAAAGTTTTGGTATGCATACTTCAACCAACTTATCTGTACAGGCGGAAAAACGCAGAACTAAAATAAATGTACCAAGTTTGACATATCGATGAAAATTTTCTTGTCAAGCAGCGCCACCTTGAACTGCACACTTAAAGTGGTCATCATACTATTCCTACATACTTGTTTTAAATTATCTTCTGTCTATAATAGCTGTATCTTATCTTGTCTGATTTACCTGCGTAGTTTTTGCGTTTTGATTAATAGAAATGTTCTCTGTCTAGGTTTTAGTATTTTCATATAAATTCACGAGAACGGCGCGCAACGCCACAAGCTCAAATATTTCCGTATATTTCGTAAAAATGGCGGAAAGAGATTAAAAACTCAAATTGAATAATAGTCTACATTGAGAGAGGAGTCGCATAAATCTAGCCGTTTTAAATTGTTTTTTATTGTATGTCTGTTATACTTTCGTATCTCGAATAGTGCGGCATCGTTTTACTTTATTAGTTTCTTACTATTTTGCTACTCCGTTTACGAGATTTTTTCATTCTTTTTTATAGAACTATTTCTCAACGAGGTCGTGTATGATTGTTTTTATGTGCTGTAATCGTTTTTGCTGGAAACTTTTTCTTAAGATGTCTTTCAGCGTTCATAATTTATATTTTCTTCAGGATTTGTTCTATCGTAGCGTTTGTGAAAGGTTCTCTATGTTTTCAAAGTTGTTTATTATAATTGTATAATATGAATATTGATTATAGATAGTAGTTCTACATACTCGTGCTGAGAGCCAAGAATTTGCATTGCATACATACTTAATTTTACAGCACATTTCCGTGGCCCTGAAAGTTAAATCCCTATGGTTTTCTTTAAATATTTATGAAGGGCCCCGAACGTCCAACGACTTTTAATACTTTGAAAATATTATCATATCCTTGTCATAAGCTTTTCCAAATAAATATTTTCTTTGAACATCTGTTACTTGAGTAAAATAAGGGTTTTATTGTGATATAAAATAATATTGATAGCAGTATTTATCCTTGATAAAATCAGACATGTACGGAACAAACATTACAATGATAACAAAGAAATACTACATTTCAATGTGAGATAAATTCATTTGAAGCTTTTCGATGATTTATCAGAGCCAGCAGCGGGAGGTCGCGTGCGACGTCATCGTCGCAGCTTCCTCGCACAGACATATCGTTTTGATAAATTGCGAAGAATCTCTGAACGAGGTGAAATTCAAAAATAAAATCGTATTATTTCAGGAAAGACTATTGTTTTATATACGTGTACGTATGTGTTATGTTTCACACGTTAAAGTTTACGGAGGAAAGTTCGAGGTAGCGTGGCGAGAAAATTGTAAGTAGTTTCTACTCTAGTGTTGTTTTGCATAGGAGAGCAGTCGGAACGTGGCGGATATGTTTCGGCGGTTAGATAGGGCCGTTGAAGATATTTTTATCGAATGTGAGGAGTCGCGCCAGAGGCGGGCGCGCGCCAGCTGCCGATGACGTGGCTCAAGCGCCTATTATGCCGCTCGCCTTTTATTTATGATCGGGTTGAGCGGTGCTTATTACGACTGCGGGTGCGGGACATGTTTCATATGCCAGCCTTGTTTCTGCCCTAACTTCCTCCTTGACGCTTATTGAGCCGTTCGTTTGCAATCATCCTGTTCCTCTACAGTTACAGATTGCTGATGCTGCGTTTATTTATCTCGAGTGTAGTAACGATTTTTAAATTTCAAATTCATTACCAATGTTGCGGAGCGCGCGTCGACTAATTACTTTCACTCCTACAACTTGGATTAATTTGTATAATTCCAAAGTTTATCTATATACATAAATCACATGTCAAGTTTTGATGATATCTGCCGCCGGGGTTGCACAAGTTGAGGCACACTTATTGTTATTCACGGCGTATCTCGAAACTCTGCAGTGATATGTGTTTCACTAAGCCCCGACATATATTTCGCCGTTTTTGTCTATCACTTGGCAGCAACTTCTCCAATGTTTTCTCATTCGCCCGCAGTCTTCCCAAAAGTTAGCTCATTCCTGTCTCGGTGGGTGCCTCAACGAATTACGAACTCGGCACTCAGCCGCCGATGCGTGTAAAATGTCTTTACGAGCTCGGTAAATCCCGTGATGTGTGTCACCGGCCGTGTCGCCTCACTCGCGCCATTTTTTAATCAATTAGTTGTTAATCGAAAAACTTTAGAGTGCTCAGAGTGAACCCTACTTCAATCTCATGATCTGCAAAACTAATTCAGTTACTCCACAAAAAATGGTAACGAAAACAGGTATACGCTCGGTAGCAAATTATGTTTTGCAGCTATTGATGAAAAACATGTTTCATTAAATAAACGGCATCCTAATTCCTAACTAATATTATAAATGCGAAAGTAAGTTTGTTTGTTTGTTTGTTACCTTTTCACGCCTAAACCATTGTACGGATCATCCTGAAATTTTGCATATGCGTTGTCAGGTGTACAGAAACGGACATTACCTTTCATATCGAAAAAAAGTACTGTTCTTGAGAAAAACAACAACAACTTTCTTATGATAATAGATGGCGCCACGTGACTTTTGAATCATGATTGAATTATACTATTACAAACAGTACAACCCGAATTGATTGACAAATTCTAAATTAACGCGACCGAAGTTGCGAGCAAAAGCTAGTACTTAATAGAGTCGTAAGTTGCAGTGATGTTATCGTAACGAATTTAATGGACTCCATTTAAGTTTAAACTGAACTAGATTTCAATACATTTAATATCCTTTTACCACAAATCGAAATTTGTATATGTGAAGATAACGAGAATTCTAGGCAATACACTATTCTACATGTGTCTATAAAGAGTCGGTTAGCTATACCGTGTTTCGTGGAAAAACTCGGATTTCAATTGTGCATCAGAGTAGGACAAACGAAACAAACATGTTGAATGCAACATGCCTGATGCCTGCGTCCGACTATTGGAAGCTTTTTTTTGTTCGTCATAGTTCGTTTCCATCCAAACTTAAAATACATTAAATGATTCCAGTTCAGCGATTCAATGTACCTGTTATGGCTAAAAGCTGAAGTACGGTTACACCTAGTTCTACCCGGCTATGCCTAGGTGCGGACGGTAACTATCCTTTTTATTGATAGGACACACCGACCAAATGGATTAGGTTAAGTTAGGTTAGAACTGTGACCAAAAGCGCGCGAGCCGAGCGAGCGTAGCGATCGGTGTCTTGGCAGCGGCCGGTGAGCGCTACATCCAAATTTTTTGCATTATAACAAACTGTAACCGGCCGCACCTAAGTATAGCCGGCTAGAACTAGGTGTAACCTTACTTCGGCTTTTAGCCGTAATATATTTAAATACAGAAACGTTAAAATTAAAAAAAAATATATATTACAATTTTGAAACGTCAATTTTAGGGGAAAATTTAACTACCCTTTGTTATAGAACGTTACATGACATTTTTTAGGGTATCTATTTGATTACCTTTCAGTAAAAAAAATGCAGTTTCGTTTTATTGAAACATAGTAACAAATCCACCAAGTGAACAAAACTATGTGATATCCTACACCTGTTTACATTGTAACATTGATGTAGGTACTTTTAAATCTCTGTTTGAACATGTACAACGTTGTTTGATGCTTTTGAGCAGTAAGAGCGTCTACAATTGTGTGGCAGATCCTTTATAATATATAACATGTATGTTTTCGCGGTGTTCCGAGTGCGCGGGAAGACGTGACTTTGTCTCAGTCACTACTTCTGAAAACATTCATAAATATTCATCTTGTGCATACTCCCGACACCTACAATTAGGTGTGACGGCAATCCGTCTTTGTTAAAAGTATGTTTACTTTAATAAAAAAACTCAGCGGTAGGTAAGTGTCATGGCTAGATACTAAAAACAACGGTTGGGTTATAAATAATGAATCTAGATATAGTCAAACAAAGCGAATAAAAAATCATATTTATTAAACTATTCAAAGAATCGTTTAGCCAGTACTTTTCTAGTTTCTACGAACTGCATGTCTGATGTGCATGACGGCAAACTTTGAGTGCACCTTTTATAACTCATTCACAATGTACAAGAGTACTTCCAACTACCTCTTAACTTAACTTGTGTTTAAAATGTTCATCTAAACTTGCCAGGAAGTAGCCCAGCCAAAACAAAATACTTAATGATTTTTTCAAACTTGTACATAAGCGCGATGAGTAGGTATTCCCTGCAGAGTCCCTGCAGTTTACGCCATTAGACATCAGGCTGCCAGTGACTGGCGACAGGAAACGGCCGTCGTCGGCATAACAAGGTTAACATCTTGCAATTCTATCAAAGTCTTATGTAATAACGTTATCAAGCTCCTCGCGCCGCCGCCTGCCTGCCACCAACAATGCGGCACACTCAGCTCTACATGTAAACACTAATTAAAGTTTTTGGTAGTTAGTGATACCGCTAGCAAGTTCCCAGAAAAACTTGGGAACTGTCTCACTTCCAAGATAACGTGGAAACAAATCCGAAAACTTAATTAGATTTTATTTGTTCTCGGCCGAAAAGAGAGGTTCATTATGATTAGTACGGGAATAAGTAACACAATTGTGATTTTCTTGTGTTACTTGGGATGTCCTGTCCTTATTTTGAAAACTTTTAAGACTTCGTATTTCATATTATCCATGAGACGAAAAACTGGGTCTAGCAAGAAAAGTGTGCCAAGACTGTAAGCCAACGTTAAGTATTCTTTGCAACCATCTCCGTAAGAGAGCCGGCGTGATGATAATTAGGCGACGCATTTACATCAGCGCGGATACAGACGAAATGTTGTTTATTATTTTATTTCCGTTTTCGTGTTCATGCTGGATAAATACGCTCTTATTTATTTGTCTTTGAAGGGAATCTCCAAAAATAAACAATTTTTTTCCTGTAAATCATTGTTTCTGAGCAGTATTTTCTAAACAGAGCAATTTATTATGTTTCTTGTTAAAGCCATATTAGTTAGTCGTTAAGGGAAGCCTTTTATCAACGTACATTCAAAACGTATAGAAGACAAAAGTAACATATTATAAACAGTCTTACCATTCAATTTTAAGATTGAGATAACTCGCTCGATCTGCATATGTACATATGTATGCAAGAGGAATCTTATACGTTCATCTTACGAACCCTGGAGCTACACAGTAATGCTTGCTTAAGTTCCACAAACCTTATTCACGGCTGACAGAATTAGTGTCTCAGTGGCTTGCTGATTGAATAGCACTGCTAGTACCTACCTCGCAAACCGTGTACGTTGATTTAAAAAGGGGTTAAGATGTATCCGCTGAAATATAACGGGTGGATGAGTCAGTAGTTCCGGCGCGCGTCGAGCGGGCATCGAGCCACGGATCCGGCAGCGTTTCTTTCGAGCTCGTTAACGAAACAATAAATAATGATTTGGACGTCTCCACCACTGCAGGCTATTGTGCGGCCATCATATTTTCCGTCGGGCCGTCGGCATCAGGTCGTTGACGTGACGTCACGGCTTCCTAACCGTCGATTTGTCCAGCTACAACCGAGCCGCTGTGTGCTTCCGCCTGCCATTGTTACATTTAATCATGCTTTCTAACTTAAACACAAAGTAATCGGTGAAAGTTTAATTTCCATTTGTTTGTTACAGGTAAGCTGAATATTTTTGGAACTTCGGATTTATTTTCGCCTGCTCGAAAGGTAAGTGGTTCTTAAATATTATTAGCGTAATAAAAATTTAAATCTGGCCCTTACTATATATAATTTCGGTGTGTCTTGATAAATAAGTGAAATAAAATTGGGCTTAATTTTGTAAAATAAACGAGGTCTCCTTGAAAATAATTAAAGGGAAAGATGTCAACTGAAGAGCTTTAAAATTCATATCAAATAATAAGTTTTAACGTTATTGTCACTAGTCGCAAATTAGCTTATTCTCATTTAAAATCTAGCTTTCTGATTCTGAGAAATGTGTTAAAATAATATAGTTTTCTTGTTTTCTTGGAAAGTAGGGTATTATTAGATTTCGAAATAATGTGTTTTCATGTCACCGCGTCCTGTTCGTTAGAGCAGTCTTGTTATGGTGGCAAGTCATAAAAAATGATGAATGGATCAAAATAACCATAAAAATTCAATAAACGTGTAAAAATTGGGTGCGACACGGCCGGAAGATTGTTGCCAATTTATTTCTTACAAAAGTAGGATAGAGTTAGATTTACCGCAAACTCGTCACCGGTAAGGAGACAAGTGACTGAATAACATTACAAGTTGTTTACTGTCTTCTTCACTGCACATATTTTCCTATTATGTTGTTCAGGAGTAGGTTGACTTGGTATGCGTGGATTTTTGACTCGTTTCATACCTTAAACACCGCTGGGAACGTTATTAATGACTTCATTAAAATCAATCTCGATTCTAAACTCTCGATTTTTTTATTCTATATTAATACTACTACTACTATCTTCTACATTTTCGAAGCATCGATTTTAGGCTGTCCATTTCCGTCAGTGTCAGTTCCGAAACTGTTTTATATACATGTATAGATAGAAGATTCATCTCCACATGACCGCATATGTCACCAACCGCGATGAGGCCGGAAACTTGTCAAATGAAATTACATCCCAACTTAAATTAATTTAGCAGTAGCTAATACAATAGTAGCAGGATAAGTCTATTCTTCGCAAACTTTGTTTAGTAACCGATAAATACTTACCAGGTATCTACCTGTATCTACCTAGGTACGTAGCTTCATAAGAATTTCATGGAAACGTTATAAATGTTCCAAAGTTGGGGAAATTCCAATACGTGCGAGGATTTGAGCTTCAAGAAATAATCTAATTAAAAACTCTGTGAAATGTGATGAAATGTTTGTACTTTTTTTGTGAAAGTTGAAACATAAAGCTTTACTCGCTCCGTTCAACGTTTATTTATCAGAGGGTAGTATAAAATAAAGAGATTTCGGAATGGTGAAACAATTGTTTTTGTTTCGAGTTTGTGTAGGCTTCGGATTGGATATCGCATTGTGTGCGCTATACAAACAAGACACCTGAGGCAACGGATGGACCATATCGGAGCGTATCATTCTACGTTTCAAAGAACTGCAAGGAGCGTCCGGCGCTGCAAAAAGCGTAAAGCGCATTGTTTTCGTTGGTAGAGGAAACGTCCAGCGCTGTCAGGCGACGGCCGGGTCTAATGGACCGCTATTTACTTTGACTGAAGGCTTTTACAATGAAAACAATACAACATTTGGAGTACACAGGCACACGCTCTACAGCGATTACTAATTTTAGCTAGAAATACTAACTGAGGCAACGAGTGCTCACTTATATCATTTAGTATTTTATGAGAATGTTAGTATCCTCACACAAACAATGATAACTCACGTGACAATGATAATATTTTTGGTTTCCTATTGTTCGTGTCACCGTGTCAGATTATTATGACGTACTTCCGGGGATCACTGTGACTTATCCGAGTCCGTTGTTTTCGTCGTATCAATGAGAAAATTGGCATAAGTCCTCTCTTTGAACCGTTTGTAATATAATTACTGACATCGAGAGTAACAGAGCTCCAGATAATAAAATTACAAAATGGTAGAAGCATATTATTATTTTATATGCGAACGTTTAACGGTGCTTTCTTTATACGTGTATAAAGTATTCAGTATGTTCTATTGAATATACGTTTTCCAAGAAGCGATGTAGTTAGTTTTGTGTAGGTAGCATTCTGTGTACAATAGTGTGGATTTAAATCATAACACGGAACAACACGCTCGGGTTTTGCTTATTCAGAACTTAGTCCCATCAAAATGCATAGGATATGTGCCAGGAAGTCGGCAGTAAAACTTTGATATCTAATACTGCTTAGGTTTTCCTTGGCAAGACTTATGTTATCTTTGGAGAGGTGCTAAGAAAATTGTCTACCCCACCCTGCTACTCTTAATGTAGATAGATAGATAAATCATTTATTAATAATATGTCTTATAATGACTGTTAATAAAGATTAATTTTGTGCTTTCGATGTATCTAAATATTTCTTTATAGGAACAAGTTAGCTTGGGTTATGCAGTACACTCATGTGAAGATATTGCCAAGCATAAAGCTTGAGTAACAAAATTTTTATCATTCTAGCGTTTTCATAGTCTTGTGCCAAGATCTAGTTAGTTCGAAGTAATTGGTCGGGCGCTATCAGTTCGTGCATTTATATTATGCATAGTTTATAATTCTATGCAAACTTTCACCACTCAACCGTTATAAAAACTTAGTTTGCTTAGTATACAGGGTGTAAACGGACCCACAAACCAAGCATTCTGTACATAAAACTAAGTAACCCTACGCAAAAATGATTGCTGGGAAACGACTTTTTTTATGGGTGAAAAATCACGTTTTACGGAAAAACTCAATGTAGCACACTCAAAACATTGTGCTGATGGATGCTTTCAATAGTAAACGGGTCATGGAGGTAATCAAAGTAAAGTTATTATATTAAAAACTAGTATTTAAAAAAAAAGTGAAAAATTTGGAACTTTGACCTCCAATATCTCCGTAACTAAAAGATTACCAGGTATAGTCTAGTACAAAAAATGATCGCAATGACAAGGAGAACAAGTGCCTTCCGGCTTTGTTAAGAGTATTTTTACACCCTTCATACAGTTAGTTTTACGTAATAGTAATTTCTGTTGTCAACTTGGAATATTAATCCTGCTTAGAACTGGGGATTATTGTCATTATCATATGAAGCATCTTACGGCCTCCCACACACTGGATGGAGGATGAAGGTCTCTTCTAAGCTCCACACACGGATAAAGTCACAAACTACTTGCTCAACATAAATAACTTACGTAGGTTTAAGTCACTACTATCTATGGCCAAATAACTACCAACACCCGCTTGCATACATATTAGTAGCACCTGGAACTCACTTACCCCGAACTTTACATATAAAAAGGGAAGTTGTAGTTTTTGTTTTATTCATATATGTTGGTAAATTGACTTACATAGTCCCGAACGTGAGGTCGACTTCTTTAAAAAACTTAGTGCGTGGGTTCATAGGGATGGGACACAACCCGGTGGCCGCTACTGACTTAATCTGGGTTGCGGACAATCCATCCTCGGTATAGGCGACACGTGACGTATGTAGTAAATACGTCGCAATCACGGTTGCTGACGGTATAATTAAACCCTAAATAATAGTAGCTGTCGGTTAATCTGACGCTTTGGACTAGCGATCATTAATTTCACATTTTATTGGCTCATCGCATTCGATGGTATTTAAAAAATGAAATACTGCGTCTCGCTGAGTCGCTGCGCTTCTCCAATTTCCATCCAAAAATATGACTGGGTTAAAGACACCTTCAATTTAATAAAAGTTCGTTAATTTTGGCGCTCATAATTTTTACGTCAGCTATCATGGAAATGAGCGAAGTTTAGGGGTAGGAATGCAATTAGGCTTGTAACTAAGTGTCACAAAATAAAGACTTAATAAAATGTGGAAGCTAGTTTACCGCTGCGAGTGCTGGCATGATCATTTGTTGTAAGCGTAATTTAAATATTAAGTATGTACTCAAAATTTTTAATTAAAAACGTGAGAGTTTAGTGCGTAGGCCAGCGCGTGTGGCGTTTTATGCGCGTGTCGGCGGCGTGGCGGGCGAGCGGGCGCGCGCGCGGAGCGGCCGGGCGGAGCAGTGGCACGAGAGCCCGCGTCGCGACCACGCGTCTCGCCCGACCGCGCCGCTTCCCCCCAACTTTCAGCCGCCCGCCTAATACCGCGAGTTTCAATTCCAAAACACATGAAAACTGGATTGATGAGGATCGTTCAGTGAGATATCGCAGTGACACTTGTGATTATTGTGTGTGATTTTATTTTAACAATTAAACAAGTAGGTAAATAATTAACTTAACCCGTTATATTTATGCGTTAAACTTAACTTTGTATTTAAAACCCACAAATTATCGTAAACATAATAATTGGATCCTTTGGATATGCACCATAATTAGCTCTTATTATTTCCTAATTTTAATTCCATGTAAGTATAGATACTATTGTTAGTATTCTATAAAAAGCACATTTCTCCACGTAAAAAGTAACAAAGACATTTCCGCAATGTATTTATAAAAAAAAAACGATACTAGCGGCGGCAGAAAACCACGGAAGTGGAAACTCAATAAATCCGCTGTTCCATAGTTTTAAGTTGTAGGTATCTACAAATTTTCTTTGAAGTAGCAGGAGCGGGGCATTAAGACATTAGTCCAGCAAAAACTGCTCCACTGCGGTGGCGCGGCGCACCGTGTGTCATGTAGATATGTACCTACCTATGATATCAGCATGTGATACATGTGTTGTGGCAATTTGGATGCTGTACTAGTCATGCATATCTGTTAGCTAAACCTGAGCTTAAGATATTCGCTGTCGGGGCAGGTGATTGGCACGCCCGCCTCACTCACCACAACCCGTCTTGTTTATTGTTCCCGACCTACATACTAAACACTCTGATTAAGAACTTGCCGAAACTATAATTTTGTCAAGGAAACTGGGTCGTGCAACATACAAGTGTATGTATCACACGAAATATATGATTCTCGTAAAAGACGGCTTGTGGCCACTTAATAGTTGCCAAAACAAAGAGAGCCTTTCGCCAAAGTAGAGGAAAAACTTACCAATGAGCTTACAGGTCCAAGTAGCTAATGTTTATACGAAGAACGGCGGCCATTAAAAGGGGAAATTCAAAGAAGATTTATGTTCTTGACAATATTGTCAAACGCTTTGTTGTTCTCATCAAGTGCACGTAGTTCTAGGTATTAGTAGCAGGCCAGTTCCGATTAAATCCCATTATACATGATTCACTACATCGGGGAGTAATTATAATCACGGGTTTATGTAGGTATTAGATTATCTTAACTAATATACAACATTAAATAATTAAATTCCCAAATATGTTACATTGTGACACTGTCGTAGTAACTGTTAATCTCGTCTTGATAAAGAAAGTGTCCCGACTACAATTTTCAATTCAGAAATGATTATTTAATAAAGAAATCCCAAAATAAGTTACTAATTTGAATAAAGTGCCAAAGAACAAGAAATTACCATTTCAACTTTAATTCTTAGAGGAAACGCCACGAAACGCCTGCAAATGACTGTCCGAAGTTATACAAGTTTTGCGCTCTTTGTTATAACTCCAAATAGTAAACCTGCATTTTCTTTATCTGATGGCAAATACTTTTCTGAAGTAACTAATTTAAAAAATGTAGAAAAGTATTTTCATGCGAATGTCGTCGCCGTTAAATTCTTCGCTCCTAAACATTCCTTAGGTATAAAAGATTATTTCCGCGCGAATGAATAGCTATTGGAAGTAGAATTTTAACAGTCTTTCGGTTTCTTGCGAGACGTGCCCATGGAAGGAACCAAATCAGCTTCGTTCAGGTGTATCGGCATAAATTCGTCAGCGCAGCGGAACAATGCCACGTCTTGTTACGTTGGTTTGTATCGCCATACAGCCGGCTGTTTAATTTATTTAAACTCAGAATTGGATTTCGGCTTTGTACCTTGCAGCATTTGTAGTTCCAAGTCCGGGGTGCATAGTGGAGCACACACTGCGGTACATAGTTAAACAAACGTATTCCATTCAACAGACACCCTTCACAAAAGCAATAGTTGTTGACTTATTCGCAGCTTCTCCAGGAGGAGCCACCGAGCTTCTGAAATAACATGCTTGACCTGGCTCCAATTTGAGGACACCTACCGTATTCAAGACCCTGCTGTCTGTAGCCGTTTATCGTCCCCATACTGTCCGGTAAAGGCGATTAGTATTCTTTCTCCGTACTACACGGATAAACTTGTGTCCCTAAACGTCAAATATGGAGGTAAAACACAATTTTAGAGGGATTACGTACTATCCAGGACAGGTTACCTGACTCCGTTCAAAGGTTTTTTGCTGTCAGCATACATTTGGTGGTTTGGACTGGACGGGGCAGTGGGCCCATATTGTTTGGGGATGTCGTGCGTGCTATGAAATACTAATGTAACCAACGAGATAAGTAAAACTTTATGTAGTTCGTATGTATTTTGGACATGCTGTGCAACTAAGCATGTCTTAAATGGAATTATGTCATACTAACTTATTTCGTAGTTAGTAACTTTAGTTCTGAAATAGTTTTCGATGGCAATGGGGTGCAGGCTTCTTCCCAATTTCATGCAGAAAATGTTTTGTCTTATATAGTTCTAAATTGAGATGATAAAACTGTCAATATATGATACGTAGCTCTAACATAACCCAGTTCATTAAGTATACATGGTATCTCTTGTATATTATTACTGAAACGAATGAAATAATCAGGACACATAAAATACAATGGTAATAAATAAACAGTAAAAATATCATGTTCTATCATTTTATTAAATCAGCCTCCTGGTAAATTATATTACAGAATTTTCCTACATTCCGCAGTGACGTTTAATGATGTAAACGGACGTGTAAACATCATACAAGTAAATATGTGCTAACCTGAACATACAGGACCACGTGTATTAATACAGTATTGTGTTTTGTATCAAATGTGTAATTTAATTTTACAAATGATACAGCTCCGGTCTGGTATTTCATTTTACGTATCCTTTATATTTCACATTCAGGTACTAAAAAGTTCAGCGCCAATTTGAAATTAATAACGTCCTCGTAGAATTTGTTCGACGAAAACGGACGAGGTGTCGAGTTCAAATAATACTTTATAACGAAATCCACCAAACCATTATATTTCCGAGTTGTTTGACAGTTTACTATAATACACATAATAATTTCTATGAAAACTACGCTTTTGTAAACAGCAAAGTTTAAATAGTTTCTGAAGTCTGAAATTGGGTCATTTATTATTAAATGTTGTAAGAGCAAAAACGAGTTAATGTAAATAATTAATAAAAGGAACGGAGTTAGTGCCTATTGAGGTCTTACAGCTAATGTCGGCAATACGTCTATAACAGGAGGAGAAACACGGCAAGTTAGTGTGGCAGCAACCTTAATAACTCGTTTGTAATTCACAAGAAACACGTACAAACATTAGCTAAGAAAGCTCTTTTCTGACGGTTAATTAAAAGTACCGACAAGGATCAGTGTTCCGTTGATTGGTAGTTTGTTTGACTTGGAAACTGATTGATTGGTTCGCTAATAAAGCTATTGAGAGTACATTTATGCGGCGCATTCGTATCCGGAGCGCCAGCTAATAGGATTCGCTGGTGACATTAATGGCTGTTTGTCATCCGTCATACGAGTTACACGTGATTACTCAATTAAGTATTTATTAATTACTTTATCGACACTGATCCGATATCGATTGATACAAGTTTTATTCAAAAATTGGTCAACCGTAACAGGAAGCGGGAATTTTACTTTGGCGCTGAATTATTTGGGACGTGATATTTTTAAGGTATTTTTCGATCGTATCTGCCTTTATGAAATCAGGATCTGCCTGTCGCTGTGCAGCAGATAGCTACGAGTACAAAGAGCGGAGCGAAGGTCCGCTACAGTGAGCTTCCCGGTTAAAACAACGCTCATTTTAGAATCTTGCTTTTATAACGTTTTTGTTATCAATACTGTTTCAACGTAGACGCAGTTTGTATGCAAATTAATAAATTCAATATTTTTTATACAATATCTCTACCCTCAGAGTATCTTTTATCTACATTTAAAAAATGTCATGTTTCTGCTCTCTCGTGACATCTCTTTTATCATTCGTGTTTTTGTTCGAGATTTCGTTGGGGAAGCAAAGAATGTATGTGATATTTATCATATTATTGATAACTAAAAATAACCCATTCTGCCTACATAACATTCGTATCCGTATTTGCGATTTCAGAAACATTTCCATATATTAGCTACAAAAATGTTTGACATTTTGCCGTTATTTGCAAGTTCCTTGTGTGCCTATCTTGTTAATATAATTGGTCTTATATTATTTAGATACAAACAATTAACCAAAAATAAAAATATATGCCATGCCCGAGGGTTTTTGTTGAAACTGACGTTGGATTAGTGGCTCGTTGAACTGCCAGTCAATCACGAAAAATGCAAAATGTCCGCGGCGGGTCAGCTGCCACTAAAGCTTATGTGCTTAAAATGCAATCACCTGCAAATCCTGGGAACACAGCGACACGTACATTACCCGACCCATGCGTCCATGACAGTTAAAATATATCCAGAATAAATCCGGCGATCAGTAACTCGCCTAATGCAAATGGACTGGAAATATCAAGTGCGAATTGAAATAAGACCTAGACGTTCTGTACGTACGGTCGATATTTTTTTATCTACTTACGATCTTTTAACTGAAGTTTCGTATTCGAGCAGAGTTTTAAGGTAGACAATACGCTTTAGGGCAATGAAGTCTTAGAGAAATTATCAAGACTTTTTCTGAAATGCTGAAATAACAAGGAGAAAATATTCAACTCAGACTTTAGTTCGCAAACTTTAAAACATGCTACGTTAAGCTACATCATTAGTTTCTACATGAGGATTATGTTTATTAATTAAATTCAGTTACGGGCTTTTAAAAGATTACTTTGTCTTTGATTACGAGGAAATCTCTTTACCATTTTTAATCACAAGATTAAATCCGAAAATCCCCTTAAATAAAAGTATCAGTCTCTCTTATCCGATTTATTTTACCATGGATGTTCTTAATTCCGAAAATGACGTTTATATAAAAGAGATCTCCATTTAGGTATATTCTCCCAAGGGGATGTTGGATATAAATGGATTACGGTTCTTCCAAATTACGGTGTTGTGTGCTACGTGGATGAATCTGGCCCCACGATAATACTCCATACCTATTTTTTGTCTATTTTCGTTTCTCGTATTTAATACCAATATTTTTTTGGTCGAAGGTTTTTAGCTATGGAAATTATATTATTTTTAGATTTGTTGTTGGCTAGGACGATATATAGAATCTCCATTTAAAACTTTCAGATTTCTTGCTAATCTCTACTTGAATCTATTCTATTAATGTCAGTTTGCCCTAAAAACGAAAGTGCCTGTTCTGTAATGGTTTTTCCTTCAAAATAAGATGAAGAAACCGTAATTATGTAAGCTGGAGTCTTCTGATATTATTAGAAGTACTTCCTTCTATTTACATAAAACCTACTCATTTAACTTTCATTTGTAGGTCGCCTGAATAAAACCACTTGTGTATTTTTAACAACTATAACCGAGGGCTTTACGATTCGTTCGAGAAAAGGCGTGCATAAAAAATATTTTTATCGCAATTTAATCTTATCTAGGACATTCAGCGTCCAAGTTGTAACTGCCGGCGGCAGCTATTCATGAGTTCATAACTAAAGATTCAGAAACTTTAAATCATTCTTAGTGATTTTAGCTTTACGCTCACCGAACTAAAGAGGAATACAATCAAAATAAATAACCAAAATGGCGAATTTTATTAATTGGAAAGATTTTTTTCTAAACGTATTTTTTCTCTGGTTTGAAATACCTATATAATAAATTTATCCCTGACACCTATCCTTGATTTGTGTGGTCGAAAATTCGAACTACACGGTACAATAGTGAGGAGAGCTACCGGACCGAACAAACAAAGGGTATTGTGACATAAATGAGGAATCGAGTCCCAGGATAAAATACACTTTGACATAAAAGGGATTTTTTTGTTGAACTTTAAACCGGTGGATAAAAGTAGATTAATCGAGATTTAGTCTATTTTCACCGGACCACAGTTATTTTTCACGTTTCATAAATCCGTTATGTATTTCCGTTGTTTCATTTTTTTAAATAAATGTATTGTTATGTAAAACAATACCTAGTTCTAGTAATCCTCGTGTAATAAATAAATATAAATATTATGTGGTCGCAGTACGGCACTCTTAGTAGATACAGAACGGCGACTGCAGTCAAAGTGGGGTTTACGTTTGATCCAGCGCAAATTGGAAAAATAAGATGGTACGTTTTCCTCTGCTGCCTTTTAATATAAAATCTCGTACTATTGCAGAATTTTAAAAATAACATTTAGAGTAGATATGTGGCCGTCTTCGGAATTGAGATAGTAAAAAATCCAAACGACGTACGTGCTTACGGCCATAATTGAAGGTCGTTGGCAAAGTTTACAATGATGCTAGGAACATAATAATACAAGTTCGCTCGTAAAGTGTAACAGCTGCAAGGGATGTAATGATACTTACACTCGAACCGCGCCCCGATGGGATATTGAAGAGGCCAGGATACGGAAAATACTAAAAAAGCGAAGGAACAATAGAGAAAAACGCCAGCACCACGTTCAATGAATAGACGAGAACTTACAACGAGAAGCTGTCCTCACAAAGGTCTCAGTGGCCTGACAAAGCGTTATTATCATTTAATACACAGTAAATAAAACGACTTCCGCGCTATAATCAAGTAATCACCTTTTATGTTGTTATTTTAGCTAAGCTCCTTTATTATAGGAACTATTAAATGTTTGTGTTGATTAAAACGCCCGTTTGCAATCAGCCTTCAAAGACTCAGTTAAATAGACTTGTGCTTTGACGACTAGTCATTAGGCATCTACTGTCCTTTATAATACAGTCAGTAGTCACTTCAGAATAACGAGGAACCAGTTGTTTGCGCTGGTTTAATTAAGTGTAGAACTATTCTGACGCAAACACCATTATGTTAGTACGTAGTACGTGTGTATCTATGAAATATTTGCTGTTCAACTGCAAAGTTTGCCTTGTTTACCTCGAAAACAATAGGTGTGGGACATTTTCATCGTTTTAATTACTCCGATGTGTATAACAATTGGCACGAGGCCCGGAGGGACCAGAGGGCGGTGTGTGTGACAGGCAGGTGCCATGAAGATGACGTTAGAGCGACCCCCGGGCCGAACGAGTGCGCGCCTCCTCTTATACCTGTCATTAGGGGAAGCGCTCCAATTCACCGCCTATTAACCAATATATTACTGAAGTTCAACCAGTTTCATGTCAAACCGTCAGCCTCTCTTGGTTTGAGGTGAAATAATATGAAAAATCCCCAAATTAATCGCAATTACTTACGATAATTTTATCTGAATTTAACTTGTTTGTATCTTATTTAATCGGCACTTGAAACTGGAGAGTTTTAAAGAGAATATTCATTTGTTTTCTAATTAACCATAATAACCGCTTCTTTATGTTTAGTTTAGTTGTTGCTTCTAACAACGGCCATAATGTAACTCACAGTACAAACATTCAGCAGAACGTTTTATCGGTCTTCTGGGGAGGATCACGAAACTTTTGGATTTCTTGGTCCAGTTCGGTCAATAGTCACATAAAAAGCGAGTTATTGCATAGGGTACAGCAGTTTATTCGCGCGTACACATTCGTAGATACATTCAATTACTTCTTTTTATTTGTTCTGCAATTTCATTAGTCTACTTAGTTACTTTAGGGGATGAGTCATTCAAATATAGTGTATGGAGTCTAGTCAGAATTTAACTTAGTAGATTTGTCGACACCGGTCCGGGCGCGTCTGTTTGCAGTACTCGCAGCGCGCCATGATTCACTGAACAAATTTGTGAAAATCGCGTTTGAACACGTCATACATTCGTGTTTGTGTATTTTATTTTATCATGAGCCCGATCCGAACCGGTGACATTTTTACGGGCTGTGAGCAATGTACACAGGTACTGCGAAAGGGTTAATATGTGAACACAAGTCTTTTTGCAACTGTGACCGACTTTTGGAAGTTATTTAACTGTAGGATAAGTTGTTAAGCGGATGTCGTTGACGGTGAACTTGAACGTTAAGAGGCTTCTGGTTAATTAGCATGCGAGCCTCCGAGGAGCCGTAATGACCACAGCTGTGCTCGCTGTGGTACTTCTCGAAAATGAGAACCTTCCATATATATACTACTTTTTTTTTTTTTTTTTTTTTACCGATGGGAAATCATCAAATGACTTCTCCCGCTCTGGGCACGAGCTGTGGCGGACGTGGGTTTGCCCCAAAAGTAAAAAAAGATTAGGTTAGGTTTGTTTCAATAACGCTCGGTAAGTTTCAACTTGAAATAAAAAGAGAACCCCGGGACAGAATTTGATGAGCTTTGGCACAGAGGAACATGGCTATGATACCTTTCAAATAAAAGTAGTCTAAGCTGTGGCGGACGTGGGTGTATTTTGCCCACTGTCCTTTAAATATTTTCTCACGCGAAACGCAATGGTATTTCCTCTCCACTGGGATTTCTCGTCTAACAAAATCTAGTTTCTCCCGCCTTACGTAGTTTATGCACGTACTGCAATTAGGTACCTATACGGAGTTAAGATTACCTTTTGTGTCGTTACGAGCCTGTGTGCTGTGCACTCTCCGTATGCGTTTGAGCATTCCCCCTAGGAACACGCGCCGCCCAATCTAATTAGGCTGCAGCTACGGAGATAGCAGCGATCGAAACTTGCGGCTTATGAGGACGGCCAACACGACTGACAAGATTACCAAACTTTTAGCCGCAACCGTACCCATCCACTGAGCCGCACTGAACCCGGATATCTGCACCATCTCGGTTGCTCTTTACCTACTTCTGCGTTAACGACGCAGCCACTTCTCAAAGCATTTTTGTAAATTGCTTATTTAGGAATCTGCGCGACTCATGACATAATCACCGAGGACCTCAAGATAAAATCTTTTTGTTGTGAATACTACACAAAAGACTGAAATTGCTTTACAATTGCGGCGGATAGCTTATCACAAAACGTCCTCCTAAAAAGTCTTGAATCAAAATTGAGATCGCTGAGCAAAACGTACATTTACTATTCTGAAAAAGTACTCATCGTAAAAAGTTATTTGTGCTATAAAACGGTGGGGTCCGGTTAAGCGCGTACATAAATTTAATGATATTACCATAGGCCGTTAAATGCTGTTTTCATAGCAATTTTTAATTGATGAAGCGATGTAACAATTGGTACATTTCAGCGGTATTACAAAGAGCTGCGACGTAGCTACGTACCGTGTAGCAGTTACCGTTGTCCGGTCGCTAGAGATAAATGTGTAAAATTCATTGAAACGCAAACCCACTGATACGCGTGGTACCTACCCAGTACCCACTGGTAGATAGGTCCATAATACAACATACGCAAACATAGACAGCAAATATTATTATTGTACTAGTCGAGCGTTTGTAGAACTTGTTACCATCACGTAAACGCGATAAAGTAAAACGATTATTACAAATGGAAATAGTACCAATATTGTTGGAAAATAAATTAGATTAATATTAAATATAGCTTTTCATAACGTAGCTTTCTACTAACGCCATCGGTTTCGCTCTGTTTTTATTGTGACGGATTTCCTCGTTTGGTAAAAGTCTCCGTGCGAACGTTACGTACGTGCAATGCGATTTTGGTTCAGCTTTGTGTAGTGGAAACAATGTAGAAAACGCGTTTAATCACATTTGATTGACTTTTCCGATATGGGAAACAAAAACTCGTACGCTGTCAGTAATACAACAAGTATGTAACACGTACAGTCAACTATTACGAGCACTCCTTCAAGAGAAATAACATCGCCTCTATCTAGGTGTGCATCACATTGTCGGCACCGAAATGGGTTATATAAATAGCCTGATTGTGTTTACATGAGCTGTCATTTACTTATTCTCGCTAATTATTACTGGGCTCTTTGTGATACTGTGTGCGTACGAGGATATACTCGCGACAGTTTGCATTATGTTGTTACTCGCTCGTGTATTTATAACAAATGACTCGAATTTGTTCAACTCGAGCGGAGAGCAAGTATGGCGTTGTTTGGAGGCTCCTCCGCTCCGCTGCTCCTCAGTTCCTCTAACTACATGTTTATCGCAGCTCGAGTTACAAATCGAACTTGTGTATTGTGTGAACGGAGAATTATTACGCCGTATTCACGAGTTCACGACGCCTTGCTCACTCAAGCTGCTCTGGATTGATACATTTCAATTTAAAGCCTACTCTGAATTTCGTTCGACATACTCGTGCAGAAACAACGTCTATCTACTAAAGTTTCCATTCGCTAGTCTGTTGTTTGAAGATTGTAAGAACAATTTCAAGGATAAAGAATAAAAGGTCGAGGTAATAAAATCAAGGTTTAGGCGGGTACGGATTAATAATTTAAAAGTAACGGAATTTTAATAAAAGTCGTGCAAACAAGTGTGAACGTAGAAAAAGCTTTACTCTGCGGGTGCGCGGTACAATTTGCTTAATACCTAAGCCAACAGAGGCGATATCAAACACCTTAATTTGTAGATCCCTTATAATATTTTTAAGGTTTCTTAAACCAGGGTCCTTTATTTAACCGTCTCGAAAATTCAAATAAATTACTTTTGATCGGCTAAATTAAACGGTTCGTACTGTATTCTTCAGAGAATGAGTTACTTTTAGAGCCTTTTGGGGAGAAAAATATTCCCTAATAAAAATAAGGGGAATTTGTTATTATTTGCCTCGCTCGAGCTTTGAGCTAACAATTAACTTATTTTATCATTAAGCAAGTAAATAGTTGTGTATTTTAACTACCAAATGGATGGGTAAATAGATTATGTAAACTCACTTAATAGCTACTGATGTTGAAGACCTTTTTCGAATTGGGCATTTTAAGAACTAGTCCTTTTGCGAATTGGGCATTTTAAGAATTAGTCCTTTTACGAATTGGTCATTTTAAGAATTAGGCATTTGTAGAATGTTTGGCATTTTAAGAATTGGGCATTATACGACTAAGCCTTGTGTACGTCCCTTCGAAGTAAATAGTCTCAAACACTACACCACAACACTCATAATATCTGTTATGTAGTGGTCAAATTATGATTTATCAGCCATTAAACAAACTCTCTGAGTGTCAGAATCCGTATCTGGGCAAACGAATCGTCACACAAAGCAAACAGTTTGATACCTTTTTATATTTTTTCGTCAAAAAATGAGGATGAATGAAGCTGTTTATTTGGTTTCCAACCAAAGTCTGTTCTTTAAAACGTTCAGCGTATCTACTGAGTATTTGTTTTTCATTTTGTTAGAGCTTATTTGCTTTCTTGGAGGTCGTGGGGCGTTGGCGGAGCGGGCGCGCCAGCGGGAGCGAGTGCGGTAGAGGGCGCGAGAGCGGGCGCGCCCGGATGTTTTCCCGACCGATGTTTCCGACATTATATCAACCCTGTTCTTGACGTACTTGCCATTTTCCCCTAACTCGTCTCCAAAGAGACAAGGAATTGTTTATGTCGTGTCTTTTTTAAAAACAATGCTATCGACACAGTTTCACAAACCTCTCGTGACTACGTTAAAAATAAATGACAGTACCGATGGAGGCGTACTTTTATTTTGTCGGATTTATACGAGCGGTAGGTAACTTAGTTTCCATGTTTTCATCGGTCTTTTTCGATTTGTATCTTTCTGCGCTCTAGGCGTTGAAAGCTACCTACTGTGCTATTCGGCCATTGAAAATCAAAGCGATTTAGATTTGTAGCCCGGAACTTAGATTTATATTTATCGGCGCCGAACGTTATATTGCGTTTACTGAACCTGGTCGAAAAATATTGGTTTAGTGGATGTGGAATAGTTACTCGTATGCACATACGTTGGAATATGAAAGTAAATAAGGCAGAGGTTATTGATATTGGTTGAAGCTTAATCGTTATTAGTAGTAATTGGTTATCGCTAGCGTCGATTAATTTAACGTGCAGTAAATTAATGATTAGTATTATTTCCAAACACAGCTACTTCGTAAAGTTAATGCGCGATGCAGTGTTCAGCGAAGCAGCCATATTTCATTCTCGTCGTCGTCGATGTCACGGCTGAGATGCGATGCTCCCGGACAGATTAAGCTCAAGAATTATGCGAGAGATTGCATTGCTAAGCGCTCTCAGATTGAGTGAGCACAATGCATAAAATGATTTCGTCTCAGCACTTGTCTGCGCTCGAACACACTCGGAACTATGATTGCCGTCCCACTTGTTACTCTCATATACCGACTCGAAAGTTTTCTACGAGTTACTTCAAGTGACGTTACATAAAAGAGCTCATGAATCCGCCTCGGATGTCGACTTTCCATATTATGACGCATGCCACTGACGTTTATGATCACTTCGTTAGATCTGCGTTACTGAATATTAAATTGATATCCCTTTGCGTCGTCGGAATCTCATTTTCATTGATTTATATTGTACGAAATTGGTTTATCGAACTACACGATGATTGCATCGAACAATTCTGTTTATTGAACTGTTCAAAATTGAAAAGTTTGTAGCCGCTTGCAATATTTCCCCGCGTATGGGATGTTAGTGATCTGTGTTCAACAACGTTTGCAGTGCCTATGCTACGATAGAGATATACACATTCAAATAGCTATCTTTGTCTCTCTTGAGCATTAAATTGTTTTTAGATTGCAATTTAAATGGTTTTAGTCTGTTGGCCGTATAACCTGACAATATTAATCCTATTTCAAGAAGGTAGCGAGCGGCAATTTACGCAGCTCTATATAACTCAAGTCCGCTCCGTAGATATCTCTTTTAGCTAGAATTTGCGCGTTCCACCTCGGCCCAGCTTAATGGGCAGACGAGAGCCGTACAACATCCGCTGTTTTCCATCTCCTTGCTTACTCTGCTTCTTTCATTTGTTCACTACCGACCACTAAAATGCCGCCATAAATTTTGTAGCTAGTTATTTGTTACCTGTGGTCAGCGTCTTTTTTGCATAAAATGTTCGTTTCCGTTATGCCCGTTTTCATTTAGCCGAGAACTTCTGTATAACATAGTTATTTCGTAGGGAGTAAGTGGAACAAACTTATCAAGCAGATGAAATGCAAAATTTCACGTATATAGGTACTCGTAAATAGGTTCTTCGCATTAACTGAAAACTAAAGTTTTCCATTCGCTTAGTTTTGTAAGCGCCGTCGGTTTACATTACGAGTACGTGGTGAGTGTAATTCGTCGAAGTTGTGAGCTTGGCTATACGCGGGTGATGCTAGTGGGTGAGCGCAAGTCCCGCACACCGGCACGCGTCGCGCGTTTCTCTAACGACTCGCCGGCACCTGAACGCGCATCATACTTGACAAATTAAATTCCTCACTAATGCCTTCCTGGAGGACGAACAGAGCGTTGAATACAGTGGCAGATTTCCACATCGTTTCCAATTCGATTTAGGACAACTGCACACTTCCAGGGAATGCTATGTTTCAAAAGGGAGTGACGAACAATTCGATTGAACGTGGAGTTCTTTTATTGCATCTTTATTTTATTACGTTATTGACGGTGTCGTCGGTACTTGCTGGTATTTTCGTGTAACTGAATTGAATGTTGCACGCTACATGACAGATGTTCGCTGTCGAGGCCGCTCGTTGTTTGCTCTCAGTCACTGTGTCAGGGAAATGCATTTGATTCGCGTGCGGACGTGACGGCACCCACTATTTTACTGTGAACAAACCTAAAGTTTCACCAAAAAAGTATGTTTTCACGACATAAACCAAAAAGCAAAAACCAAAACAAACATTGGGTAGAGATTTAGTAGTAGCTATGCGCAATTTATGTTTACTTGCATATTTTGTGATTTAAGGAATCTGATTATTTACCTCTTCCGCCAACTTTTGAAGAGATTGTGCTTAATGTATTTTCAATTAACATTCTCTCCTAATTGGCCGCCTCATTCAACTTAACATCCCAGTTGGTAGATGTAGAGTTGTTTGTTGTAGATTCCCTTGAGTGCAATTCTCTTGGTTACAAGTTTGTTTAATCAGTTTTACTGATTGGAAAAATTTCTGATAAATATCAAAGTTTAGGAATACTCGCAGCTGTGTCTCATAAATTGCGATAATATCGCAGTTCCTGAGACAGTATCGCAACATATCTCAGAAACCCTTCGAAGATGCCAATCTTGACAGTTCACCACACATGCATCAAATTAAGGCAGCTATCTTCCGTCCATTAATAGTTCATACTTCGTGTGAATGGACATCGAATGTCGGATATACATAGTAAATGTATACAATATTTAGTGCTTCGAAATCCGGTGGCATTCAGGGTTGGCCACGAGCGACTATTAATAACGTGTCCGTGTGTGCCTGTATCCTCAGAATCGGCCGACCTCTCGACCCTCCGGCCTTCTATTGATCACACTCTTGTCATAAACACATTTCCTCTAATGGACTCCGGCTCCGTCTCGAAGACACTATTGTTTTTGTCCACAATCAAGGGTACGCTCCGGCAGACGTACCCATGTATCATCCGTAGTTCCTGCTATGAATCATTGGTAGCATTATGGGAAGTTATTAATGTAAGCATGTAACAATAGGCAATCTGCGTACATCCGCAGATGCCTTCCACTATGTTTGAACCTTCGAGCTGTTTACTGTTACGAATTGTTCATGTAAACATATTTGCAAAAGACGCTGGTTCATTGATTTGATACTTGTTGTTCCCCGACTTTATTAATAAACAATGAGGATATAAATCCTTATCGTAGACTCGATTTATGTTTCGATCCTGTCTTTAAGATCGCAATATAAAATAGCATCTTTTGTAGGCTCACATTAATATTGATGGCATACTAGGTTCAGAAATCAAATAAATTGGCTACTTTTGTTGCCCCGAATTCCAACGTCTAGTTTCGTAAATTGGTTTGACTTCCCTTTCATCGGTAAACAGAGCGGCTTTTATCGCCGACAAAGATTACTTTATCCCAACGCAAGCGAAGAGATTGAACTCCTTACACGTTGAGACCAATATCCTGGCGTATTTCCTCGCCGTGGAGAGCGCTAGTCCGGCAACCTTGAGGCGCCACTACCTCACGCCTCAATCTCCAGTAATTTAATTATGATCAGACGGAGCACACTACCTGCTACGCTACGATGTATCATAATAAATACGGAACGGACTTTCGTCTAATTTCGTTTGTACTATATGGACACTATTTTTAATGAAACAGCGCACCGTTTATTTGTAATTCGTACTGGAACAGGGAGTGCTTATTACGGACCGAGTAAGTTCAATCTCTTTTATCGCGGCATTATAGCGGGCAGAATTGAACGCCGCCTCGTATCCCAACAGTTCCTATAGCGAGCGCCCACTCTCCCGTAAAATTATGTTAAACTTGTTCTTTGTTTTTTATATCGCTATCATTCTTCTTATAAAATTCTAGTTGATAGTCTTTTCTATGAGGGCGCGTTGATAACATGCCGAGAAAATGTTCCCTCGAAGGTTGCGTCTCACCCTGATCGAATCGCACGCAAAATATTCCTGTCGGAATACGTACAATCTGTGGTGAGTCAGACCGGTGCCAGATCACTCGTTTATCATTTTATGTCGGGCACAGGTTTCTGCGGGGAGCCTCCGTATCCGCTAGGTGGATGTTTCTAATATTATGTGTATATTTATTTGCTTTATGACACCGAATTTCCGAGATGTCAGATACATGCGCTTGATTTCCGCAGTTATTATGGGTATCGCGTGTAGCCGAACGGCCGAATTTAAAAAATAGCTTACCGATTATGCGGCGAGCCGCGCGGCGTGGTGCCGTAATTACGGCGTCACTCGGCTAAAACGACGAAATAAATTGAAAAGCGAGCTCCGGTGAAAATGCGAGCCGGAAAAATATATCTCCACGGCACTTGGGCATCCACTGACACGGACGCAGATAATGTATTTGTTTTTGCTAAAATCTCATTGTTATGCGGGAATAATAAATTATTCCTCCGTGACAATAATTGCATTGTACTTTTACTGAATAATTGCTTCATTAATGTTAATGAAGCGGAGTACTGTCCGCGGCGAGCTGTCTGTTAGATCATTCATTAATCTTTATTTTGAAAAAACTGCCCTTGTCACTAGGAAGTGACCTATAAAAGTGTCATTAATTCTTATTATTAAAAGTATTTTCAGTGTTCATCGAAAGACGAACAGTCATACTTAATAACGAAAAAAGTTCTGTGATTTAATGTGCTTCTAGATTAATTACATTTCTCCACATTGATCCGAAACTTTTTGTGATTGCCAAATATCGTTACATTACGGAAATTTTGTAAAAACAATTATCAGGAGTGGATTGAAAACATCAATCGTGTCTGTAACCGGTCGTAGATAAATGGATGGAAATCTCGTCACATGTTGAGAGTGATAGACCCTCACCGGGTTTTTCATACTTATTTTGCCCGATACCTTGGTTGGGTGTTCCTTCAGTATCTATGCCACAAGATTATAAATGGATTTATAATGAGCTTAGAATTTTGGAAGGAACCCTTGTCATCGTAAAGAAACATCGAAGTCTGTGTAAACTGCTCATCTACAAATAATATTTAATGCTATGGAGCTTTCATAACTACTGTAAAAAAAACATTTTTTTTTATTAAAAGAGAGTTACGTTGCAAGCATAGGTATTACAAAACCGCAAAACATATTATTTTTTATTTAAGAATATCTCGTATTTATTTGATACTTTCGTACTTATTGTATATTATTTGGAACTACAAATAGATCTATAATAATATATGTACAAGTATCAAAAGGAGAAAAGAATTACAGGGTGTCAAAAAATTCGCCCACATCGCTGTCAATAGGAAAAGTGCCCAGAAAACTGGCAGCACTGCCACGTTGGATAGAAATGCTGAATCTTTGGCCGAAAAATAGGCCAGCCCTCTGCTCACGTGAAGATTGGGCCATCCGCTTGGTGATTTCCCGATTTTTTAAATTAATTTTGATTTGCAGCCGTATAAAATAAACCTCCATCATTGTATTGTTTGTCCCGAAAAAGACTTCATTAATATTTAGTTCATTCCGCCTGCCGATAATGGAAAAAAGATGGAACTTTTTTCTTTTGTAACTTTTCTACATAATGAAATTTAAAATTATCCTTGGCCGAGATATATTTTCAGTAATGTAACAATATTATAAGTGATTTCTGCCCTATGTAATTGGCTAACGTCGCAGGGAGTTTGGACGTGACTGCAATAAGTTCAGTTTTACTAAAAAACAGAATTCACTTGCAGCCAAAGGTTATCTGCGATTCCTCTCGCGCATGCCTTTCAATGTTGGCAGTGAGGACAACAATCAGAGATGATACCGACCAACCAAGGCTACAATTATTGCTTCTGGCATGCTTCATGTTAGTTCAATCCGATATACAGCCTGAATAAGTTATAGTACAGTTTGTGACAGCTTTATATCTCCTTTAATACTAGTTAACGATCAAACTTCGTGACTAAGGATGTGCGAATTTATGGCGCATATATTTGTGTTACCGAAACCCCAACTGTACGGTTCCGTTCGTGTAACGATTGCGGATGTGGTCATTCTGTCGAATTATATAATTTGGGTGAACACTATGAATTTTATAAGAGGCTTTAATGTTGGTACACAATCGTAAAGCGGTTGCACGTCGCGGTGAAAAGCGACATGGTCGGTGTTATCGGGAAAATGAATGTGTACCCACGTAAAATATTAAGTTTTAACACGGAATAATTTAAATATGTTGTGGTTTTTCTTGCCACGAATAATTTGATACGTTTGCGGGTAGATAAATGAAAGTATACTGTTACAAATGAGGGTCAACCAACCATCATTAGGTCATCATCGCTCACGAGCCGAGGCCTTTCAGTAAATGTGCGACAAATTCGAAGGATTGATCTCGACGCCATTAAAGCAATGAGTGACATCCTTTATCCCGCAAGACAAAGGTGTGTTTGAACGAAAACCGTCATTGTCTTAATTCCTGACAATCCGAATTTCTATTATCATAAGCTATAGTAGATAAAGACAATTATAAGGAGCGCCGGGGCCTATTTAGACACCAAATAAATTACGTGCTAATTTCCTTATTGCTTCGAATTACAGCTGCCACCCATCTTTCCCTTCAGGGATACCTTGAGTTTATCTTCCTCGTTTGTAGCAATAGCTCTCTTAAACGTAAAAAATACATCATCTTACATCGGCAATTAAAGTAAATTTTTCTTTTATTTTCCTAAGAGCATTCATTTAATTTCGTTAACCAACGCTTTTTCATCACGATTAATGAAACAAAATAAATTTATACGCGTAATAAAAAGCAGATTGGTTTCGTGGAAACAAAATATTCAAAAGAAACCGAAGAAAAATTGAAGATATTAAGTCTCCACAGATTCATTCAGTGTTAATATCTCTTAGCAGAGTTTCGTTTTATTTATACAACTGAAAAAAGAGGAAATAAACATAAAATGTGACTTTCCGGGCCGAAGGACAGCTTGAGAGTTCTGTAAAGAAGTGAGTGCTAATTTAGCAAAACGAATTGTAAAGGAGAATGATGAATCCGCCTGGACATTAAGCTTCGCGTGCAGAACCCTTTACGATACGAAATCCACTTTGTGTAATTGGTAGTTTTTATTTGAATTGCTCAACATAAAATTCATTTCAGTGGAATGTTTTGATTGATGGTAATGTTTTTCTAATGTTACCGGTAAAAAGTTGTCGGCAAACAAACCCGCTCGCTGTTGTAATCATTTTCCTCTTTACGTTATTGCCGTAAGCACAAGAGGATGATAATGGCAGATTTAGCTCCGAGTTATTGTACTTCCCGGAGTAAAATTGCAAACTGGCTCACATCCTCATGGAATGAGAGTAGTTATGGCCCCCTGAAGATAGATACCTACGTTTTTATTTTACGCAGAACGGCGTGCCTGAGCCGACCACGATAAATTATCTATTGTTGGGCTCTGAATTCAACAAGAGCCGTTTTTGTTCAATTCTTCGTCTCGTCGTCAATGGGAAATTTATTACCTCCTCTGCCGCATTTAAATACGGCCGATTATATCAGCAAAGAACTTAAAATGTTGTGAGCACTCAAGTGAAGATGGCAATTTTCCCATTTTATTTCTCACCTTTATTGGAGGTGCGAATTATTTTACGCCATTAACTGCAGCGTAAGATTTTTTACTTACCTTTCCAGTAATAATCTTACTAGTTTCCAGAGATGGCTTCGTGTCTGTAGGTTTATTTCATAAAATGTATCACTTCAGTAACTTTAGTGTTGTTTTCCCATTTCTAGAAATGTTTATTAGGTTCGGAGATGGGGAGATGTTCGGAATGAGTTCTTAATTCTAATAAATAGCACTTGTTAGCTTCTCAGTGTGCTCAATAGCGTTGTAATAATAATTTACGACAGGTTAGTTACCTATATCTTTGCAAGACTCTCGAAATTTGGAAACTCGTGGTACGAACTTGTCGGGTTACTTACATTTCCATACTTGGTAGTTTGACACCAAAAATTCGATGGAACTTTTAATTGCAACATTTACCAAAGTACTCTCTTTACCGTGAAGATTAAAGAAACTTCTCGGTTACGTCGAAGTGCTCTCATAATGGCGCGCGGATCCAGGACCTCAATCGTTCAACGTTCATTTGAAATCAAAGCAGCTTTTTTATTGATCCTCTGAATGGGCCCGGCGCAGGTTGAATAAAGTTGTAAGCGGTGACCGTAATCTATTTTGTGCTCGATCCCAACAACGTGTGACCGGCGTCAGTCGGTTGACCTCACATATTTCTTCTATTCGCCGGTGCTCGTTACTTTCGTGAACACCGGGATTCCATCTATCATTTTCCTCTCGCACCGATGATCTTTAACTTGACGTCTGGGATTTCCTCGTGGAGCGTCTCCGTTCATATTTTTTATTACAAAAGACTGTTCGACAGACTGTTGCTGATTCCAATATGTCAAACAGCTGCCGCCGGAATCCACCATGATAATGGAAAAGGATCGAAAAATAGATGGTTATTTTTATAAGAAGTGGGTGTCCGTCCGGCCGGCCTTCTCAACTTAGGAGAGTCTAATTTGTCACTCCTACGCTCCCTTGATTAACCGTCTGCTGTTGGCTCTGAATCGTTTATCCGTTAATCATTACTGTTTTTGTTCCTCGCAGAGTTGTGTCGATATATTCTTATTACGTATTGCTTAATAGACCTCGACACGGTACGAGTTGTTCCATTAATAACATGAATAAGTAAGGCGGCAGTTCTGCTGACACCGACGCCGATCTTTCTCAGAATATGAATTGTTTCACTGTAGTTTCAGTAAGCTTGCAACGTTGTTCGGTAAATCTCTTAATTTGGTCTTGATCCCGTTACACGTTTGAACAATTAAATCGATCCGATGTTTCGAAGCTTTCCGTTGTGCAGAATCCCTTAATGTCATTCTAACTGTTCCGCAGTTAAATGGACGCCGTTTCATTAGCTATCTCGCTGTTAAAACTGGACAGTTAAATACTTTTCTGAGCTACCTTTTTTATATTATCTCGCTGCTTAAGAGATTGTAGAAAAACCACTTCAGAAAGACAGTGAGCATTTGATTCATAACGAGTTTAGTGACTTTATTGTTCATTCAGTCATTAAAATTGTTCAATAAGTTAACATAGGTTTTAAACATGTCTACATTGATCGTTACTTTGTATTTCCCCAGCGAAAATACTTGGTGTTTGCAAATTTCAGACAATAGACCTGTAGAGGTATACCTATTAATAATAAGTAAGTAGAAACATGAAACTCAGTTAGTTTGTCCCACTTTCTCTGGTTGACTGCTTCGCTTTGCATACATATAGCCGGTGTCATAGAAATGAACGCATGACACTTTGATCTCGGCAGATCAAGTTTGCAAGAGATGTTCAAAATGCTTAGGTATTATATGTGAATTTTTCAGCAAAAAGCAGATTTGGTCTTATTCTGAGCTAGTTCCAACTGCAAGCAAGTCCAAGTACTTTTATCGCCCATATCTTGATCTAGCGTTAGATTCGTACTTAAAGTACACTTCTGAAGGCTAGGTACCGCAATCGCAAACATGGTACCAGTCGTTTACGGTTGCCGTCGACTCCGCAATTGTTTCTTCATAGATAAGTAAGTACCAGTAACTTTGCATAAAAGTATTAGAGCTTTGAGCAAAAACTTACTAGCCAGTACTGGTTGTACGTATTTTATCAATCAATTAACACAAAATCTAATTATTATGCTGTTTTTTCTACTCTTGCCCTTACCTCATCATATATATTTTTTCGTATTATTTTAACAATCTTATATTTATTAAGTAGAGTAAAATAACTATATACATTATTAATTAAATGAACTAACGCCTGATAACGATAATAACCTTTCTAATGTCCAACCTTTTTGTCTTTTTGTGGACGTCCATAAGTGTAGACAAAACAGTTGGATCTTTTAAATTGTGCCTTACATCATAATGAACTTGTATTTTTCTTCTGTTCTCCAATTAAATTGAAGGTAAATTAAGTTATTAAATTCCAAAAACTCAAAGCAAACTAAATAGCTGAACAATCAGCGTAATATCAATTAACCGAAGTTGATTTTAATTTTGCCCTAGTGGCTGACCTATTTCAAATATTCATCGGTTTCGCGCCTCGTTCGGAAACCAATCGATGATTTTCGAAGCTTGTATTTAACTAAAAAAAACTCCTAAAACTGTTTACTGGATCCTTTGAGTTGAATAAATACTTTTTCTATTTGAGTTCGCGTAAATGCGAACGGACCCATCGGTAAATCCTAGTCCTAATATTTTATTACTTTAATCACAGACTCGGTGAATTCCTGATCCCCCGAAAACAGTTCTTTCAATTGGTACGTTGGAATTCCTTTGTCCATCGTACGGATCCTCACAGACATCAATTTGCTGAATACCTATTAATTACATTCTTTCGTGTGTTTGAAAGTTATGTTGAAGTTACTCTAGTCTTTGTCCTGGCCAGCTTTGAGTACCTACATCTTACTCGTTCATTTCAGTTCAGTACACAAGAAAAATCAGGGACCTCCGTGATTTTCACAAATCTAGTCGAAAATGTCCTTACAAAAAATAGGGTTTGCCTATCACTAAACTTATCCTCAGTTTCTATGTCCAAAAGAAAATCGTCGAAGTCGTAGCCTTTGAAAAGACTGAAGAAAATTTTATCAAGAAACGCTAGTAAAGGATGAAAGTGTCTCCTTGGCTAAATTATAGAAGACTTCGCTACGATGTTGGCGGAGATACGAAAGTGTTCGTTTAACCAATAACGACTTGTAAGATAGGCATCGGGCAGCCTGTTGCAGTCCACTCTTGAATAAAAGGTAGACCTTTCGCACATAAATAAGGATGCATTTACATAATTCATGTATGTATTACTTCCTGTTTATCGTATCAAACCCTTCCTACTGCTTCCAATTCTTTTAGTTAATGTATTCTGAGGTAGTTCTTCGTGTTTTTTCGTCTGAACGGAAGCTTTGATCTATCTTCTAATAGTGTAATTTCGATGGTAATCGGAAACGGTCTGATTCAACGTTTTTAGTTACAAATGAAAGCGATTTCGGATAGCTTCGGACATGATTACGTTGTGCCCACATCCTAGCTTGCAGATTATTGCTTCCTGCTTCTGAATTATTGCTTAGTAGGAAGCTTTGGTAATTGCTCCAGTATTCGATATTCGTACAGCTTACGATCGTTTTCGAAATACATATTTAAGTATCTTAACCTTAATTATGTGTTCATTATTAATTTATTAAACTTTAATTAATGTATGTAGTCGACTGTTTGTATACTGTTTCATGTAAACTTCTCTACCAAGTTTTTTGGCAAAAACTTTGCATTAATTAGTGCTACGCGTAGTATAAAAGTTTACCCGATATTAAGTTTCCCGACAACCGTTAAGACGTGATACATTATTCTCTCTTAGCGGGCACAAGCGGGCACAATCATGAATATAAACGTGAGTAGCTCTTTCATTTCAATTGGAGATTCCCCTCCGCATCACTCCACTCACCTACAAAGTATCTTCCTCGATTAGGTAGCGCTATTAAACGACGATCAGTATTCTGTGAATGGCACCAATCAGACAAGGCCAACCTCACGCTGCGGTAATGGACGTAAAACGATAATTTTACGGTCCTTATAAAACTCTTACAGGGATTATTGCTATCGTGCGTGTAATATTCATGATCTGAATTTATATGTGGTAATCCCTTTACGTAATATTTAGATTATGCTGTTTGATTCACCCAGCAGATATTTATATTCGGAATATCGTGTGAGTAAAAGCATGGCTTTAATAAGCATATTTCCGTGACCATATTTTCTCTAAAATTCATCGAATGCTGCTCGTGCGCTGTTGTCTGCTATGAGTAAAAATGCGTGCTGCATCCCGCTGATATTTTTAGACATTATTTGAATTCCGGCTGTAAATGCTTTCCAAAATACCGCAAGTATTAGATTGTATATGTTTTTATAGGGTCCTGCAATCCTTTTTAATTACAAACGTAGGTTATTAGTTTGGTATCATTTTCAACTTGCTCACGTTGCGCGTTGGTACGCCTATGTAGGTGTATATGTATCTACTAAATATAATTTACATATCTGTCAGGGTTAATAGATGATTGCCCAAGTAAATATACATTTGCATGCACTCGTTACCCGAATCGGTAATTAGGAGCGTAAATTACCGAAGCCGCATGCACTGTGCCGAACTGCCGACCAATTCGTGAATTATTATGTGTAATACGAATTGTAAACATAATCTATGAACCTTAACTGACATTATTAATTCAGAACTGATGTGGAGCATCGATTTAACTATGTGGAGTAATAACTATAATCCAGAGATTCAAGTAATCCTCAAGGGTTGTAGAGTTTGGTTGGCAGTCGCTTCGTGAGAAACCGCAATTTCGCCATATCAAGATTGAAGAAACTTGTCTTATGGTTGCTAATGAGGGCACGACACTTCCTTAAAACAAAGCGGAGGCTGGCAATAGGAAACCGTTAAAATGAAGAAGAAGGGTCGGGGAAGCAATCTGGTATTCATTGAAGCCGCATTGTACACTCAAGTTGGCAAGCAGTTTCGTCTGTATAAGAGAATAATGGACTTTACTGAAATATATACAGAGATATTTTATCAAGAGACCAAAACTACGCGGAGTGAAGCTGTCGTGATCTACTTGTACACTCGTAGTGACAGGTTGCTAGTTGGTTGCACACGATCTCCATATCAAACCGTTCCCGATTGACCCTCATAACTTACGCAGTTTGATAAGCATCTGATATACCTAAACATATCCTATATCTTCAGCTCTGTATAAAAATATGGAAACACACATTTATCGTACCGTATACATACAAGTTTGATTAATACAGAAACGAGGGGTAGCCTAATGAAACCCAGAAGTAGATAATATAATACTCGCCGGAATGTGCCAAAAGAAAAAATAAATCAGACGGAGTCGAGATAGACTTTGGCAGCCCGGGGAGTAATTAATCTGCTCCTTGAGGCCGGGCCTTACCACGGTCTTAGCATTTAGCGCCTCAAGTAACGAGCACGGGGCCTCACAAGCCTGATTGGCGTCTTCAATATGCAAAGACGCGTGATTGTGACCCGCAGACCCGCTCCCATGGCCACTGACCCACACGTCTTCGAGATGATGAAAACCTCTAAACTTTACCGTCTAATTGCCGATATAAACAAGCCCCAAACTTTATATTAGTACCGCTATTCTGTTAGTTTAGTGTAACATCTAATTAATACTAATTTCCCGACGACGTTCCTTTATGTGCGTACGGAGCGGAAATGAGCTCCATTTTGAATCACTAGCTGTAAATATCATCCCTTTTAAGTGAAGATAAAATGTAAGTATTGTGACCGACCTCAGAGAGGATTACTAACGTGAGTTTATTCGTGTCTCTTGTGAAAGTCAAACGTTGACTCGCTGTTACTATGCCAACTATATGGGTTTTCACTGGTCTTTTTTCATAAAAGATGTTCTTAACGTTACTCGTTATTATCCGTAAGTTTAAAATAGAATATTTTTGTATAAAGATATAAATCTGCTGGATAAAAATCCCTTAGGTATATATATTATTTATAGGTAGGATAAAAAGTGTAGACAAGAGCTTAGTAAGTTAACGGCGACAGACAGTATTCTTTGGCACTTGAACTTTGTAATGGCCCTAATATTTCATTGATGTCTGTGACTAATTAAATTATCTCTTTATTTATTGCCTAATTAGAGACGGAGCAATTAGAGACTTAACTACTTCGAATAAATTTTGTGATACAATCCAAAGCGTTATTTTACTTCACTCTACAAAGGAACCGGTGTAGTTTCCTAGTTAGTTTGCCGCTAAATATTCACGCCACACTAAAATTCTGTAGAGACTGAAACAATATTGGCAACACAGTGTGAATTGACCCGAAATAGCTTGTCAGTTCCATGAATAATAAGGTTGATGTGACCTATAAGTATAATGTGCTAATATCAATGTAAATGTCTCCGCGATGCCTGTGGGGCACTCAATGTAATTGTTATGTTGCGACATTCTACTCCCCGAATGTTGACTGTTACTTGTCACTTAATAGACTCATCTACAATTACAGCTAATGTACCTAAACAGACTACAGATTTTCCGGGAAATATCGTTAGCTTTTGCAAAAAATCACTTTAGCCTTCCACGAGAAAAACTATTAGGGCAGTTAGCATTTATTGCTGGTAACATCCTGGCCGGCCGGCAGCATACGGTCGGGCCATTGAAAACAGCTGGATATTACGTAAACAAGCCCAAAAACAACCCTTAAAGACAAAGAACATTTGGCTGTATAATTTTTAAGTAGAATAAGTATTTAAAGTTCCGTAATATTCTTCGAGGTATAAAAGTACGACGTCACGTTTTTAAATTCGCCCAGCGTTAAATCGCCACGTTCGCGTGGACCACATTCAAAGCGTAAAGCTTTGTTGTTTTTATAAAAAGGAGGCAGAAAGTCGACGTACCATATTTCCAGCTAGTGTGTGTGCGGTCCCCACGAAAACTTTATTACAGACATAGCATGATAAATATGTGGGTAGGTTGGTTAAAACACTGTATGAATACCAACAGTCTCTATGGAGTTTATAACTATGTACGCCGCAGCTTTCTTCCTCGAGTCTCGCGGAATCTTTGAGCTTTCTCACTCTTTTGTAAATGTTCAAAATTCTTTGCCTGGAGCTTCATATTTCTTTCCGTGTTTCGAATTATTGCGTTGTTTACAACAACTGGCGTACCAGTTAAATACTCGAAGGCGTAAATAAACCAACATCAATTTTCTACATTTTTGCGTGTTTCTCTAGAGCTAAATTCTTGTGTTAAACCTAATCTAAACAGACCACAAGCTTACACTGAACTCAATAGATCACAATAAAAAGCTTTCGGAAAATATGATTTTAGTATTTGGATATCGAAGCAAAGAGGGCAATATTTGTAAATCATTTGATTACGATTATGGAAATACGTGCGTCCCTTTCAACCAAATCCTATATTATGTAGGCGTACGCGGCGAATTGTAAACCTGACCTGTTTATATTTAATGGTTTCGTCCCCTCATTTGGTAAGCATTACCGCTGTAATTTTCTGTTTTAGGTGCGAACAATTTAATGTGATTCGATATTGTATTGTTTAAAGTGTTAAGTGGGTCGGAGTCATGTCTTCGTGACGGGTGCGGCGCATTAGAACCCGGCCATGCAGCATGTTTTTATCTTGCCGGTGCAGGCGTGGCGCAGGGGACGGCGGTGGCCTCGGTGGCAGTCCTGCCCACGACTGTGTACTGTAGCTACACTGTACAGTCTAACAGCCTGCCCGCCGGGCCGCGTCACGGCTCACCACACAAATCACTACGACGCACCCCTTTTAAACACTTTTTAAACCGTGATTTATTTTGTGACAGCATTATCCACACTGCTAATCCTCTTGTGAATTATTATTCTGAAACTTTGTTGTGGCTGCGGTTCAAGTAATCTAAAAGCTTCTAGTTTTTATGTCGTTAAGGGGAGACTTTTGTAATCAAGTTTAATCTCGATTATTTACATTACGCCCTTTTCCCGTAGCGATCGCTGTTAAAAGGGATATGGCGACGCTTCATCGAATAATAACGTGAATTTATTTTATAGCATTTGAATACTGCTCGCGCCGGCCATTGTTTCGGGGAAATTGTTTTAATTACGTTAATTTTCATTTGAAGTTTGTAATCCGATTTTCACTCTATGTAATAGAGGTCGAAATTAATAGAGGTTGTGTGTAATGGTTGAAGTAAAATCAAAAGTAGGTCCTCGTAATGTAAGGTTCGCATGAGGTGCCCTGGGTTCTTTGTTCGGGTCCTTTCATGCTGTGGCAGTGGCACTCCAGCCGACCCGCGCCTGTTTGTATTCCGTTCACGAACTTTCCGAATATATTATTTTGTAGGGGTAAGTACAGACGTGAAGGAAACTGATTTAAGAGTTCCCATTCAATAGGGCTCTAAAAGTGCTCGGATAAATTCTCTCCGCCTACATGCGTGTCCTTCCAATCGGCCCAGAGTGCGGTTACTATTGTGCGATTGTTTATCGAATACATCGTTATTGATGTTTATATCGTAATAATACATAATATTTTATCGTAATAAATACATCTGCCCTTTTTTATATTCCCTAAAGTTTCGAGTTACAAAAACAAAACGAAAAAGGTTATTGGATGGATAGCAAAGTAATTCAGTTATGAAAAATTATCGTATAAACGAAATCAATGTTAGTAGGTACAGCGTCCTACAAATATCAAAATACCTGGTATGCCGCAAGTTTTGATAATCCCATGCTAACCCATGCATAAATATCTAAAATTGAAAACTCCTAACATTGGCTTATTTGGTCGTGTGTTGCCGCAACTTTTATTTTTATTTCACCGAACTTGGTCGCTTCCTAGATACCGAATATCCATGCAACGCGCTTTCACGGTATCTATTGTAGATAAATATATACGACGAAGAAAAATACAGACGCAAAACGAACTAAAACAATGTAGTAATGTAACAAGTTTATTCAGTTTCAGGTAGGTTTGTTTTTCGTAGATTTTGTAGATGAAAATGAAACCGTACAGCTGCAATGGAGCGTTCGTTTATACTGGAGCGAAAGCAGTGTCACTGAATAGTTTCTTTTGAAATTCTGTTAAAACGATGAAAGGGGATATGTCTGCGTCGCCTATAAATGAGTGTTTAGCATTTTTGCCATGTTTTTGTTTAGCGACGGCGAGCGCGCTGTCGATCGGCTCTGCCAAACAAAAGAGAACAATTTGCATTTTAACCAACTGATAACTGGACCAGCTCGGCGTCGCGCCCTCTAATTTCCTCTGGACCCACCGGAGACAACGTAATTTTCTTTTTTTGCACAGACTTAAAGATAAAGAAATAATATTATCTTTTCCCATGACGCCGAGATAAAACTTTCCCCCGTTTTCAACTTAATCCGTAGGCACGTTTCATTATAGTCGCTTCTTTAAAATCAGACACCTGTAAAACATTCGTTATTGTTCCAAGGGTTATTGTTTTGACCGTTCCTCATTCGCCGGCGGCATATTCATGAGCGGAGAACACATGGCACAATGGCTGCGATACAATTCAAACTGCTACGGGGCGTAACATAATATCGTAAAATATTGATTGATCTAGATTTAAAGGCCGCCTCCAACTTAGTCAAAGTCAAGCGATCTACAATAACTTATGTTCGCGAATAAAACTATCTAAATCTCGCTTAACATGTGCTGATAACTTTGACAATAGTAGCTCTCGCTGCTCGTGAGACTTATGATAGTATCTCCATGGGCGGGCGGGCCGCGGGCCGGGGCGGGACTCGCTTCAGGAATTTTGTAGGATTAGTTTGAATATCGTAGATCCAAGCCTTGTTGAGTAATCTGATGTAAAGGCCTGCTTTGTTATTTTGTTGTTGCATATTTCATTGTTTAATTTACATTCGAATTTTTTTTCGTCCCAGCGGATATGAAAAACATTGTGGCTTTATGAGAACAATACCTTTTATTCTGATATCTGTAAAATGAAATATATCTTGCACAAAAGCTACGTAATACCTTTTCAATTAAAGTTAAATGAAGCTAGGTTTTCTATTTAAATGTGGTAGGTAGGTATACTTAAAGTAATATATTTTAGGTGTAATCCTAAAGTAATTACACTTAAAAGATAACGTTAGTACGATAACGTCCTTTTACTTTTTCTGATTAAAATATTACAAACAGTGTCCCGCGATAAATCACGGAAGAGCGTGCATTTATTCTGAACCGTAAATTAAAAAAGTTACCTACGCCAATTTTGAATGAGTTATTGTGCAATATTCAGTACTGCTTTCTAGTACAAGTGGCACTGACGCCTGCGATGTTGTGTGTATCAGGAGATAATTAAACAACCCCTATATTGACCAAAAAGAACCACAAAAACAACTCAGTACTTAATTAAATATTCGTCCAATCTAAAAGCAAATGGGCCTCAATAAATGTATTTGTACGCATTGAGGTTTCTGTTTCATAGTTATTAAAATAAAACTTCATTGTCTCTGTGTGTGTTAATTAAAACCGATGTTATGTACATAACATCAAAATATTTGCCAAACGGTTTTGTTATTAACGTTGCTGATAAACCGCCGTTGAATTATGTGTGACATAGAAGATGTATTAGTGTCATAGATGTTATTTGTTGTAAAATGTTCAACATTTCAGTAGCTACTTACTGCACTTTATGCTCGCTTGTCCGTGTTAAACTGCGTTTAATTTCGGACTACAATATAAATGGGTACACAAGTGTGGGGAACTTGTGCCGCCATTTGTTTCACGCTGCTCACAGCAGAAGAAATGAAAGATACCGCGATAGTAGAAATAAATGTGACACTCACACATTACTGGCTATAATCTTGCGAGATAAATAAAGCTTTAATCTTCCATTAGGTAATGTCTGGAGATTAAATGGGCTTACTTGCTTGGATTTTAAATATATAGCGTAAACTTTGAGTTTTCAGCTTATGAGTTTCAAAATGAACTGCCGACGATGCTACAAGGTATGTGTATTATAATATACGTTGTAACATCGTCGGCAGTTCATTTAGTAAGAGTATATAAATACTTACTTAATATTATCTACTCATTATTAAAGTAAATGTTATGGCAGTATTACCAAGTGCACGGCAGTACGGTATATATTATATAAAACACACAACATCGTAGGCTGCAGGCGATTCTGTAACGTAATTTTAACTTTTGGAATTGAGTCAGCAACCCAAATTTTGAAGTTCTGTTAAAAGAACAAATCGAGTGGTGATTATATTGAACATTGACGAACAATGAAACATTTTCCAATGACTTTTGATGTGAAATGTGGATACTTGTGTGGACAAATGTGAAGCTGGACTGTGATATTTGGCGCGGTGTAGTGCGACGGCGGCGTCCGATGTGATGGCTCGGATTCGTGTCGGTAGTGCGTTTGCGAGAGAGACCCATGGCTAACTCTCCAGACCTGGGCCTGCTCGCCGCCAGCCTGCTCCGGCTCATCATAGGTAAGTCCCTGATGAACAGCTTGCCATCCTTGTCCCAATCACTCATATGTGTCGGTAGTGTGAGTGCGAGAGAGATCCATGGCTAACTTTCCGGACCCAGGCCCAAGTCAGGGTTTTGGTCACTGATACACCCGGATGCAAAGTACCTGAAGAACATCATGTCATTCTTGTCTCACTCATTTGTTTCTTGCCATTAAGATGCTGCACAGTCTCTGGAGATAGTTATATTACCAGTTGTACTAAGTAGTTACCTAGTCAACACTAATGAATTCACGTCTTGTGACAAAGGGGACAAAAAATAAAGTGCTGGCTAGTAACGTTCAGTTTTTCCGTCTGGAAATTCATAGTAGAAGCCTTGATTCCTTATTTATGCGTGGTTGGAGGCTTTTAACTTTTTTTATATTGTTGTGGTGGGCCTTGAAAGAGAAAGGTATACCTGGGAAGTATGTAGAATTAATTCGTGCTATGTACAGTCAATCTTGTACCTACGTCCGGTCAGCTACTGGCAACACCGATGAGTTCAGTGTGGCTGTAGGCTTGCATCAAGGGTCGGCTTTAAGTCCTTACCTCTTCCTGTTGATTATGGATGCTTTGACGTCGAGCATACAGGAAGAGGCACCCTGGTGCATGCTGTTTGCCAACATTGTTCTTGTCGGTGAAGATAGACCTAAGATCCAGAGCAGATTGGAGAAATGGCAACAGAAGCTGGAGAATGATGGCTTGAAAATCAGCAGAAGTAAAACTGAATACATGTGCTGCGATTTCGGCGGTCTCTCCAGTTCTGGAGCCATAGCGCTAGATGAAACCCTATTACAGGCCACCTACCTAAACATAACCTTGTTGGCGATAACAAGCGTGATATTTGGTTCACGCCAACTGTTATAATTTAATCTTATCACTAACGTATGCAGAGAGTCACGTACAGAGATAATAATGAAAGACTTTCGAATTCAATTTACGGGTCTTGCACAGTCATGTAGAAGAATTTGAGAAATGTTTTTTATCTTAGACCTAAAAGGTACGACATGAGAAACAACTTAGTCCCGAGAAAGAAAAAGAAAAAATAAACTACCCGTCTTTTCATTATTCGCCTGGATACTATTTCTAGACAAACATGTGTGCTTTATCTTCATTGATCTATATTAAACTGTCTTGGAACTCATTACTTTAATGTATCATCCGAGTTGATAAATTAAATACCTAACTTATTTTTTTCATGTAACATTTTGTACGGCGTCGCAGAAAATCTGTATTCAAATCACGGACTATCTTTTCGGTACCATCCGGAAAAATGATGCTTTCTTGGAAAAGTTTCATCAGAACATGATCTAAATATTTCCATGAAGTTTCCCTCAAGTATAGATCCTCATCGCACGCGGTGTCACAAAATGAGAGTTTTCGCTTCATTTTACCTTATGTGCGGATGCTGTGCGATAGATGCGGATATTACAGGATATATCACGGCTTCTAAGAACGTACATAAGAAAACGTATCTGGTTAAATTCGTTACGTCACAACCTAAGAAATGATGCGAAAAACTAATGCCGATGCATATTGATGAGGGCTATAAATATGCAGGAGTTCACACAAACTGGGAAATATGGCGGTTTCAATCAATAGGTCGCACAAATTTCATTCAACATTATACACGGATTTGTGACATGTTTCAATGAATCCGAATGAATGTGGCGAATTGATAGTGAGCGCCACCAAATTTGATATTTATTACCACACACAATTTTCAACTGTGGTATACAAAACCATACCACATAAATAACGACAAAACTGCTTCGAAACACACTGTTTCAATCAATTTTAAAACGCAGCACGTAATAGTATTTCAGAAAGTAAACAATGGTACGCCCTAATGTACTCGTGTTCATGCGAAGGTAGTTGTATTATTCCTTTTGTATCCTCAAAATGTGAGAGGAAATTGGTACCGACGAGCATAAATCTTGCCCATAGCGATGTCTCTGTCACATTTGTGATAATAAACGAGACAAAAGTATCAACATTTAAAATAGTGTTTTTCTCTCTTTTTGTGCTACTTATAGTTGGGTACGTGACTGTTGCCATGTGTCCTAACAAAGCGTTATACAACGGTCATTATGAAGTTCTTCCCTTCCCGCTTTTGTTTTTACATTTACATGGTGGAAAGAAATGAACATGGAGGAAAGATTGCTTTTCTCTCTTCATTTTTATACACGTAGGAAGCAGTATTTAGCGAGGAACGGAGTTATTTTACAATTTAAATCATCATTCGGTTGGAACATTGCAACGTTTAATGTTGTTCAACTAACAAATAGATTATCAGGATTCGTCTCATTGTTGGAGAAATACCATCTCTCCTGTGTAATTCCATTAACTATAACAATAATTCAACGGTCAACAATTGATGTACATGAAGCAAACATTCACTTAATAACTATTGCAACTACAAATACTAAATACATTTAACCCTTTGTTTAATTACAGTTGAATTGATTGCCTTTTTCAAACACTCAATGTACATACCAACGTGAATAATAATTGTGTTGAGTATGCATGTAGAGCGTGTTCCTATTTACGAAGCGTGTGTAGTTGATGACAGTGCAGAGACAGTTGCTTCGCTTCTTTGCTTTTACAAGTTTTAATCTTCCTAATGCGTTCGTCTGGTGCGCACACTTCACAAAACGCTCGCCTCCGCTTACGTTAACCGGCTCTGCTTATGTTTAATATTTGTTTCAGCATTACGCTTGTTGGTTTCTCACACTAATAATCGTCCATTCAAGATGTTGTTTCTTATAATGCTAGTATACTTTTATGAAATAGTCGATTGGATTGGACTTTATGATAACACTAGCTGTTCCCCGCGACCTTCGTCCGCGTCAAGTTATTAAAAATACAATTTTCCCCGTTTTTGCAACATTTTTCATTGCTGCTACGCTCCTATTGGTCGTAGCGTGATGATATATAGCCTATAGCCTTCCTCGATAAATGGACTACCCAACACTGAAAGAATCATTCAAATCGGACCAGTAGTTCCAGAGATTAGCGCGTTCAAACAAACAAACAAACAAACAAACAAACAAACACTTCAGCTTTATAATATTAGTATAGATATGTACACTGTAAAAACATTTACAGTAGAGATATAAATTGAAATTCCAACACGTTGAAAACGAAATCACATTCTGAATATTATTCCACTTTAAAAGCTCGTGGTAATCCCTTAACAAAATATATTTTATTTTAAAATGCAAGTTAACACATAAAGTTTTAATAAATAGTGGTGTTCGCTCTCGCGATGACTAGACTGGTGCACCCCACGGCCCGCGGCACTTGAGCAGCTGTTACCAGCGGCGTGACTAATTCCCTGCATCTACTGCCATTGTTGTCGCCATCTAGGTGACAAAAACAACTGTTTCGCCTCATATCGCGGCTTACAATTTGACGTGGAACGTTTTATTCAGCCAACGGCATTTGTTCGCGTTTTTCAACCTCCCAACGTTATTTTATTCATGTTCCTTTCAAGTTTACCTTTGCCCCGCAGTGACACAAAAAGCTGTGTCGCTATTTTTTTTCTGTGCTTTTATCGTTTCTTTTCTAAGGATTGGATTATGGGTATATCTATAATTTACGCGTTGCGATACTGAAGGGATTTACAAATTCTCCTCAAATCCGTCTTACCCGACAAATCCATTCCGTTTGGGAGGGAGCGATGCGTAGGAACAGTGGTACGGTGCTCCGGTGCTACGCCCACTTCCGCGCAGAACATTGACTACTTAAGACTTTGCATGTTGGGAACACTTGTAGCTTTAATTGGTCTAGGTTTAGTTCGAACCCGCTTTGTGACGTCACGTAAACGATGTGATGGCACAAAGCAAAGTATGTGTGTTTACTAAGCTTAATTGAATTTCCCTTAACTATGTTTAATGTTGGAATGAATAGCTGTAATTGTGTGAAACAGTGGTAGAACTAATTTCCATTACGATTGAAATAATGTCAACCTTATCATCGATAAATTTGCAATAGTTGGACGTTTCTGCGTTGGTAATATTTTATTATTTTTGTGCTCGTAGTACAGTTTGTTCAATAGAAACAGTGTTCACAGGTTATCCCTAATTATGGTGTTCACGATTAAATAATATACACGTAGATGTCAAAGTTTAATAATAAAAGTTTGCGGCCCACCCTATCGACAGTTTAGATACTTAATTGCAACAATAAATTTACTACATACAACATCGAATGAAGTGCCAAACTCAGCGCTCGAGGAACTTTAAAGTTAATTATTAACTTCTGAAGATAATTAATATCTGTGCTGTTGGTTGTGACAGCTTCACATGTCGGGGATACAGTACAGAGATAAACTAACACTGGACTGCGGAATGGACAGAAGTTTCATTCAAAAACTTCATGTATATTCTAGCTTAAACAGGACTTTATTCCCAAATCTATACTATAATAATATTATAAAGCTGGTGAGTTTGTTTGGTTGAACGCGCTAATCTCAGGAACTACTGGTTCGAATTGAATAAATCTTTTAGTGTTGGATTGCCCATTTATCGAGGAAGGCTGTAGGCTATATAACATCACGCTACGACCAATAGGAGCGAAGCAGCAATGAAAAATGGTGCAAAAACGGGGAAATTGTATTTTTAATAATTTTATGCGGACGAAGGTCGCGGGGAAATGCTAGTAGTTTAATATACTGCGTTAAATCCTATCTAAATGTGAGATTGTGTTTACCATTATTCGTGCTATTATTCAGTAACAGTAAATAGTAATATAAAGGATAAACGTGATCGCAATAAAAGTGATGTATTCGTGGTTTTATTACCTTTTGTATTAAATTGACAAAATGGCGCGGCTTCGATCCGAGTCAAATGATTGAATGCCGATTATGTATGAGGCTGTCTGCGGTTTTCGCTAACGGACTACGGATGTTGGTCACACTCTGACTGCCATTGATGGATTATGGGTCACCACAATAAGCCTGTACTAGACCAGTGAAGTTTAACGTGACAGCTCATACGCTACTGGTAACAGAATGTCCCACCGCAAAGGAAGGATTTCTTCGCATTCAGACGCGGAACGATTTTTTATGAAAGCAAAGGATTTAAAATTTTCCATCCGGATTTTCTTTTGAAGTGTTTCTTTCATAGCAGTGTTTATGGTTTTTAAAGTACTTTTCAGTGCATAAATCTCCAGTTCTCCTCAATTAGCTTCCAAATCTATTAGACGAACCCGTGCCAGTGGGTCTCCTTGTGGCCCATTTTTTCCCGGCCATCTATTCAGCCAGTATGACGTTCAAACTTTTGGAATTAAGAACGCCTTCGGGGTCTTGCTTTAAAATGTCAATTTCAACTTCACTCAATAGATTTTTCCAATTTTTTAAACATTCGTTCCGTAAAGGTTCAGTTGGCTCAGAACTACTTTATTCTTTTTAATTGAAACTTGGACATCTAAGAAGGGATTTTATTCTTTTCTGCATTATTAGTTTCTTAATAACAGTGTATTATCTATTGTGGTAGCTGTAATTATTCAGACTGACGTTATCAATGGAGCGGATGAGTTTATTGTTGTTTGTCGGCGGCCGACGAGCGGTTTCTTTAAGAATTAAGATCTTTTATTATAAAGTATTATTGCTTTAATCTTTTAGCGACTATTGTTTTGTAGGAAGTTCAATAAACTTTATGTGGCGACGTCGCCTCGTTTTATACGACGCAATGCCATTATAATATACGATACTCACGCTGCGGAATTCAAAATGCACTCAGTTTTCCTGGATTAAAAATGCCTTACGAACTTTAATAATAACATCTTAAAACTTTCAAATTCAAGTCACAAACAATTTTGCCCAGAACTATCGTAAGGATACGAAAACATTTGTGAGCACGAATTCGGCATAAAGGAATAACTACAAACGCAGAAATAAAAAGCGAAATACAAAATAATTGAAAGATTTAGACAGGGCGGGCGGCGCGGGCGCGTCCCGCGTCGTGGGCGGGCGGGTCAAGAGGCTATGACGCGCACTCGACCTGCACCACCTCAACACGGCTTTTAAACTTTTTCGAAACCCTACAGGCTTTCATTAAGCCACGAATACTGGCGCCAGCCTCGGCCGCGGGTTTCTTAATGTTCACATGTATTTACTTCAGGAAATATAACTAAAACAGTTTATGCGAAATCTTAAATACAAGGTATACAATAGCAGTAATAGTTCATTGTACAAAGTATACAATGAAATATTATGCTTACAGAAATACATACACACATATAATCACGCTTTCTTTCCATGGGGGTAAGCAGAAACCAAAGAACGCCACGTGCTACGGTCCTTACATACCTTTGGCCTCGTCCACGTTCATACATCTGGTCATACACGCACGCCGGTTGCAAGTACTATGCACCTAACCTTTCTGATGAACCTCACCAATAAGGTCACTGTATGTCCTTCTAGGGCGTCCCCTCCCAGCGTTGCCACTCACACCTGCCTTGTAAATACCTTTTGTTAGTGCCTTTCACACATCCTCTCCACATGACCAAACCATCTAAGTAAACAGAAATAATATTCATTATTACCTGCTAATATTCATTATTCAAAAATCATTACATAAGACTCAAACATGCCGTCAGCAACAAGGAAGGGGTCTGCAAGGGTCGATGCCTGCCGGGGCTGCGGGACTGTTCGAAAGAGATAACGCGGCCCTGGAACACAAAGGGCAAAGAAGGAACATGGATGGGTTTTAGTCAGAACAAGTCTGACACTCCCTTACGCTCCGCCTATAGCGGAGGGGTCATTTGATGATTTCCCATCCTAAAAAAAAAGCCAACATCCCTGCTAATCAAGTTGAAAAATAATATTTAAGGCAGCCCTATATCACACACTTTTCACCAGTTCCTAGTATTTTCTAAGCACCAAAAGGAAGAAAATGAAGTGAATTATAATCTCTACCTTGATAGCTGCTTAAGTAGCTTAAATTAACAAAGCTCAAGGTACTCAGTGAGCTCTACTTCCGCTACTGTACAGCTCTATCCTTGAAGTAACTATGTATATGATAAACTCTACATTATGCTAGTGGTCCCCGAAGAGTTAGAGAGAGAGAGGTACCTACGTTCGGAGACTCGCAATTTGTTAAGTCTTATGTAAAAGGGAGTGAACCTATTGCCACCAACCATGCACCAATCGGACCTACTGCTAATAACAAAGACCTAATAAAATTACCTGAACTATGGATCGAACCCAATACCACATTCTCAATAGTAGTGTCAATACATATATCATCTGGCATATTCGCTTTTTGGGCACGTTTGTATCGGTTTCCAGTCTAACAAATACGACGGTATCAATATTTCACCCTGAGCGTCTGCGATTTGACTTCCGCTCCCAATTACGGGGACATACCGATACCCTTGGGCTAGATCTGTTGTCAGGTGATTTTGTACTGGTTGCTGACAACCTACCTATAAAGTAGTAGGTAAATATAAACACTATACATAAAGGGTGTAAATAGACCCATAACGAAGCCGAAAGGCACTTGATCTCCCCATTATAAGGTTATAACGTTACTTTAAATACCTCCATAACCCCCGTACTATTCAATGCATCGATCAGCACAATGTTTTGAGTGTGTTATATTGAGTTTTACTGTAAAACGTGATTTTTCACCTAAAAACAGATTTTTCACCCAAAAATAAAAGTCGTTTCCCAGCAATGATTTTTGCGTAGGGTTACTTAGTTTGATGAACATAATGCTTGGTTGACGGCTTCGTAAAGGGTCCGTTTACACCTAGTATATTGAATTTTTTGGCAATCTTCATCATCAATTTCAGGAGGTGAATAGCCACCAAAAAATCTAAACTGTGTGAAAGAAAATGTATGAAAAGGTACACCTTTTCTAATATTTCAAAGTCGGTCCCTTAGTAACAGTTGTCGTATTCAATATAAATGAGCATTAACACCTCTTAAAATATTGTTGAGTTTATTGAGCTTATTTCATAGTCAGGCGTTTTGGGTAATTTAAAATTGAGCCTTTACAATTTATGGGCCATAGCTTTATTAATCATTTTCACAACCCTCCTTCTGGGCTTCGCCGCAGTCGGGTAATAATATGAGGGACTGACGACTACAGAAAAGCTAATGTTAATCCCGTTGAAAGGCATTGTGGAACTAAAAAGCCTTTGAATGCTAGTGCCGTTTGTTTCGGCCCTCGGCCATATCAGTCTTATTGCGGAGTGACAATACAAATATTATTCTATACCTGCAACAAGGCAGTCCTGATTCTAAGGCCCGGACTTCAACAAAGCGGAGACGTGCGGAGAGAAGAAGAAATATGTAAGAGCCAGGGTGTATCCACAGAAGCTGTGCGGAGATGCGTACTTGGCAGACTAGAGCAGAGACGTGTGCAAAGGCTACTCACGCCCAGTTTGGCGACCTCTGCTCACTGCACGCCACTCACCACACGCTGCGCACGTCTCTTCACGTCACCGCTATACACTGTTGCCTGCTTAGCATAAACTAATATGAGACATCTCCTCTCCCTCAACTCAACCGTTTCCACTAAAGCTAAGCGAGCAAAGCTAAGAAAGCTAAGAATTGTAAATAACGAAGTACTATTGGTGTTGGTTACTCCCGTTTCGTCTACGCTTTAGAAAAGTCCTGGCCTAAGCCGGATTTCCATTTATTAACCTCTTGTTAGTAACGCAGCAACCTGATAAGACCCAATAATATGACGACACAGGTCGCAAGGTCATGTAATTGTAGCCTTTTGATAGCCAGTCAATAGGGCCTAGAATTGTATAGCCTTGTTTATTGAGGTATAGTACTGTGTGGGTAGTTGTAGGAATAAGATCTGTCTAGTCACGTATTTAACGTCAAATTTTGTTTAGGCAAAGCGTCAAGAGCGTGACTCACATTTTTCTAGTAGACTTTGTGTGGTATTTTTTTACATGAAAGGGTGAATTTCTCGACTATTTTCTTGATATTACAAGGTATCTTGTAGCTATTGTATGGATTTTACATAGCATCTAAATTCTCATCGAGTTTATAGATCACAATAGGCAAAAATTCTCTTATAAAACTTGGCAGGATACCCAACCAATAGACTTTCCATATCCTTCCGTAATAGCCATGGGCAAAGCCCCTATTATGTGTAACTCAATACTGTCACCACATTGTCAAATATGTGTGCACCATAATAAACACCCTTTGCCTAAACCCTCGGGATCAGAGGATAAATGGTTATGGAGTTAAATTTAATAAAAAAAATACACTCGTGGCTGCGATGAAAAGTCGTTTAACAGAATACATGAAAGGTTAATTTTGTCAGTTTTATGTTATGTTATTTTTAATATGAATTTACGAAGACACATATAACATAACATTCTCAACATCTGGGCAGAGTTGTACTTACCTAAAGGACAGGCGCTTACATTGCAGGTGGACACTGCCTACTTGCTTACCTCATAAGATCCAATTAAACTACTACTGACATATTTTATTTATGTTAATTAAAGATAGTTTAATTGGTTTTTATGAAGTAGACAAGTAGGCAGTGTCTACCTGTAATGCACGCGCCTGCTACAGTACATCAACATTTGGCTAATTATGTTTAAGTTCCATGTAGTAGGAAGCGAGTCTATTAGCATCCACTGGGCACAGATCTAACCTCTGGTGTACTACTGAGAAATTCTTGATGGAAAAATGGAAATCAACCTTATGCAAAGAATGCCACAGAAATAAGTATCTAGTGTTTAAGTGATCATGCACTAACATATAATTATGAAATACTAGCTGAGTAGCTGTTGCCCGCGTCTTCGTTCGCAGCGAAATTAAAAAAAAAAGATAGCCTATGTCCTTCCCAGGGATGTAATCTATCTCTTTGCTAAATTTCACTACTGTCCGATCAGCTGTTTAGTCGTGAAAAGGTAACAAACAAAAAACAGAGTTACTTTCGCATTTATAATATTAGTATGGATTATTCTGAAATAAAGAGATTATGATGAAGATGATAAGTATTATATAGCGACATTTTCATTTCCGACTTTAAAACCATAGTATCCGCATCCACAAACCCAATGAATTTGTATTTGTACAATTATACGGCTTAAAGAACAGCGTAGACGAAATAATCCGCAAAGGTATTTATTTCTACAAACGAAGTTTTTTAATTTGCTGTTCAGCACGGCAGTGGTTTGTACAATCTCATTTGTTCTTTGTTCTTTTTCAAAACAGGTCGGACTGGAAATATCTTAGTGCTATTGATTTTGTCTTATAAAAGCTGTCTGGTAGAAGGCGGGTATTGAAAAATAAGACTTTAATATTTCAACGTATTTTATATAAAGTATGAAGGAAGAAGGAAAAATTTATTTTATGATTTCTGTAATATTTTCCTTAATTAATTTTTATTCGCTATACGAGAGCGTGTAATAATTCTCGCTCAGCCAATCATATATTTGCGGGCCTTCAATCGAATACTAAGTTACGTCACTGATTACGAGATATTAAATGTATGTCACGCTTCACTTACGGATTCGCTCTTAACATTCTGTCTATATCAAGGATTTCGTGTGACAAGCTTATGAATAATTACGTGATCCTTTGTAGTACACATGTCTGTCTGCCATTGGCGCTAATTAGCGTTAGTACTAACGCTCATTAGAAGCTCACGCTGTCCCTTGCGGCCGGAGACATTTCGGACATTTGTATACTAAGGACATCACACGGACATACATCTAACCAAATTACTAATCAGACGTTTTAGTTAGTCGGTTTGCGAATATTGTTTTCAGAAGGAACAATGTTTTTAATTAAAATTGTACCCGATCAACACAAAACAGGATGGTTTTAACCGTTCGTTTACAAAGTAAGTTTTTAAAACAGCAACCACGAAAGTAATATTCCTTTCTATTTGTAAACTAATTATATTCAATGACTACATTGGAAACAGCACTAAGCGCTGCAGCTTACCGTTGCCTCTTTGCAGTGGTCGGTAAAACTATAATTGAGTTTTTTCCATCACAAAAATTCTCAGTTATTTTCTGCGGTAAAAACTGTGCTACGGAAGCCCCAGCTTTTATAGCACTACCTATTATCACTTTATTTGAGAATTCCGAATATATTTTTGTATGAGTAGGAACTTAATAGTTGCCCTTTCAAATAACAGAGATAAGGACGGACATAACCACGTAATTAAATTTCATCAAATTACATCCGTTTCCTGTTTCTATTTACCATTGCAGTTTGAGATCCCTTCTATTCCAAATAGAGTAATCCTCTTGTTATATAAAATGTTGATTGTTGACGGGTTCACGAATATAATATCGTGAAACAACATGGATTTTCAGTTAGAAACGTAAATGTAGAGGCAAACCGAGACAACAGAGTTTGATCAGCACAATACTGCCGGGTACACAAAGGGCGCGGGCGAGGACTAACCGAGTGGCTGTAATTTGGACCCTTTGTGAGTCGAGGAGAGCCTCTGTGAGTGTGTGGCAATCGTCATCGAGCTCGAAGATGTGCGGCCTCTCTGTTGCCTACATAATGCGAGATTTAATAAGTGCTGGCCGCACGCCTCTATTCTCAACCTCTCCCTCGCATACAGAATGTTGATGCCCTTTGTACTTCCACTCTCAAACTTCATTCCCCGAGGTTATTCTTCCATGAAGTGTAGCCGGCATAACTTATTTTCATAGAATTATTCGTGACCCCTAGGGAGGTATCCTAGTTATCTGGAGGTATACAAACAAGTGTCTTTAGATTGTTCCATTTCTATACTTTATCACTTCATATATTTTCCTGTCGCGTTTTATAGAGTACAGGTAATTTATTCCCCCGGCTCCATTGAATCGGGAACGTGCATGAAACATTTTATAGTTCTGTCTGTTATATCTGCTCCGTACGTATAAATCATCCAATCTCGTGACCATTAACATATCAAAATATACTTGACTTCGTGCATTATATAATATAGCTAGCATCCTGTTTTTCTGCCACGTACAGGAAAAATTTTCCGTAAACATATTACCAACCACGTGACTGAGATTGTTTCAGAAGTGTATTTACTTAAGATTAATATACACGTATACAGGGGATGCCTCTCCTATTTACGGTAATGTTCAGGTCATGTAGGCAAATTGCTGCATTAAGCGCGCCGGTTTGGGAGCGCGCGTGACGTTGCTGAAGAGCAGTGTGTAGCATTTAAGTGGCGCCTAAAGCCGGTATGCGTTTGGAATTAATTAGCAAATCTGGGCGCGAGATGCGACCGCAGCCCGCCGTCCGGCGCACTGCGGTCAGGCTGCGCGCGCCCGTCCACCTGTCCGGTTCAAGCTTGCGCGTTCCGCTGTAATCCGATTATCATTCTCTGTTTCTGACACAGAAAATAACGCTAATTGGCGTTTCGTAATGTATACTGCTACTGAGGGATGCTACATGCATTTTTATTCAGAGCTGCACAATAGAAGCATCAAAGTCTGCGCCAGCGGCTGTATGAACAGAATGGACGCGCCACGGTTCGCGGAAGATAATGTAATAATATGCAGAGTCTGTTGGTTGTAGTAGTTGGGATTCTATTTTTCTGCAAGGCTGACATTAAAATTTACCTACGCGTTGGATGTTAGTCATTTTGTTGCAATTGTGGTAGAACCTATTTTGCTCGGCCGGAATTATGCGCTTGTGCAAGTCACATTTTAATATGACAACATTTTTTGAACAGTGAGTGCGGTTCATATTTAGTTTTGCATATGGCAGACTGCGCTAAAATCCTATTTGACGGGTGCAGCACGAACTACGGCTACATGAAATAAAATAAAAAACCGCCGGTTGGTGGTGGTTTTAATTTTTTTTTCATGTAGTCGTTTCAAACTATGTATTTGGCTCACCGGTATGAGTTCCCGCAGATGTGTCCTGCTCCGCCAGTCTTCATTATTTGGTATTACATCAAAGTCGTTTTTTGTTTTTGTACCACTACTAACGCCACCACTACTAATATGCCTGAAAAAAAACTGTTTCCCAGTCATAACATATAATTATATTTCTTATCAATTCACACCAATTCGTGCTTGCGCTTGCGTACAGAAATGAATGGTGACCATTTATAGGTTGAAATGATAATAATATTTCCTTCTTCTCAAAATCTAGTCTATGTCAGCGCCATTTTTCTTTTCCAAAACTCTTTTTGATGGTAGGCAATGATGCTTAAAAATTATTTATTCCCGGACCGTGACCCACGCCAACTTAACAAAAGGGTCCATTTTCAGTAGTAACCAAGTTACGAATTATGAGTATTAAGTGGCTTAATATCTTGTTCGTAATGAGTTCTAGAATAATCTTCAGAAGCTTCTCAAGTATCATTAATATTACAAGAGATATTGTCGGTACTCTCTACCGATAAAATTCAGACAAAATTATAATGTCAGAGTCAAGTTTAACTAGCCAACGTTTTCGACTATATTTACAACTTCGCTTTTCACAAAATAATGTACCTTGGCTGCAGTTTTCGTAACTTGTAAGTTCACTGCACAAAAAGTTCTTGTCTTGTACATAGATTTACGAGGCTAAAGTAAATTGCCAAATTGACTAATGTTCCCTGAACAAGTTCTGCCTGATTGCACTCATTTGTTTTTAAGTTCTCTTTTCTATTTTGTCTATGCGCTGTGATTTACGATTAGCTAATTGGAAAGCCTTTGTGAATAACTCGTTCCCACTCCAACTGGACCCGGTCGGCGTCCATAAACATAGGGAAAATCTGTGAAATAGAAACTGTTTCTACTACAGAGTAGCCATGTTTTTTCTGAAGAGGGAATGCCCCAAAAAATACTGAGGTAGCCAAAAGATTGATGACAGATTGATTTTTATTAGAATTCAATATAGGAAGGAAGATGTTACTGGCCGTTCTTTTCGTATATTTTCTCGAACCTAAGTTCTTATCGGACTTTTTATGTAGGTATGTATATGTATGGATGTATGTATGTATTAGTCGACTAATGGAATAAATAACTTGACATTTAAATCAAGTTATTTATTCCACCAGTCGACTAATAAAAAGCATAATGAAAGCTAAATTAAGGTTACCTTTAGCAACACCCACGAAATTCTTTTTTCGGAATCATCGACCCAAAAAATGTATTCAAACTCTTAAAAAAACATGGAATTTTAAGTAGGGAATCTGTGATAAAACTGTTAAAGTCTATGCTTTTAACGATACGGCATAATGTTAGAGCGGCGAGTCTAGGCGCATGTAATTTATAGCCTATGATAACATGAAAAGTGCAGCATTCCAAAGCGATTTATTTCACACTCGTTCATATTATTTCTTTCTGTGACTGCAGGATTTAATAATGCCATAAAAGCAACAAAGTTCCAGCTGTTTCTTTCTAATGCTAGATTTAATGTTATTTATACGGCAACATCCTTTATACTTTCTAAGCATGAAAGCAATAAAAGTTTCGCTTATTTCCCGCTCCCTCTAATAGCTATTTATAAACGTTTCGCGTTAGTATTTACTTGCTCGTTATCAAGGTTGTCAACACATCAATCATTCATGTAACGCGTAGGCAGTAAAATAAATATGATTTCGTCGATCAGAAAGTTCTTCTCATGCTTTTTAGTGGCGACATCTGCTGAAAATGTGTTGAAACTCTAAGAATTTTCCGCCGCACCCTGCAGCGCCATCTGTACCACATTTTCCTACCTATTTGATTCATTGTACCGCAACCACCCGCTAGATGGCTCTGAGTGATTTCGTTTCAGAATACTACTGCACGTATCGCATTACTTGACTGAAGAATTTTCGTATAGGTGGCGTGGTGCTTGAAACTTTCTAGAGTCTTATTGAAAATAAAATAGATGGCGCTGCTAGTCTCCTCTTGAAAATATAATAGATGGCGCTGCTAGTCTCCTCTTCAGTAGGTTGCATAGATGGCGTTAGGTTTCATGTTTCAATGAAGAAGCTAAAGCCAGATATACAAAAAAACGTAGTGTTCATGTTGTTAGTCAATGCTGTTTCGGTGATTTTCTGCTAGACGTTTAATATTCCTATAACTTATAATAATCCAAAGCTGTGATGTAGCAATTTTGCACATAACCAAAGAGTCTTTATATAGACCACTCGGCACAGAAATCAAATCTGAATAAATAATTACTATTTAATTGAAATTAATTAAAGCGCCGCGGAGTCACCGTACTAATTGGCAATTCATTAAAACTCTTTAGGTTTCTGGTGAAGAAAAAGCCACACCCCGTATTTCGCTGTTTGACGGATTGGTAGGGAATCTTTCAACGGAATTATCCCATTTGAGTAGGCAGCTTCATTCTCCTGGACGCTACTATAAATAGGCTTATTCTGTGTAGGTACTATAATAGAAGATAGAAGACCTACCAGTAGCGAAGGGGGTAATTTTTTTTTGTCAGTTTCCAATGGAAAGTCGGTAGGAATCGAGTTGTATAAAACCTTTGCCACTGATACCTACACTATTTATTTGATGAAAATATTCTCTGATTCAAGTCTGCGATTTATTTCTTTTTTCCCGGTACAGTGGCAAAATACCCCCATGAGTTTTATCGAAGCAGTCGAATAGTTGGCATATATACAATAGTGAATGTTTAACGGCTCGTCCAAAGAATTACGGACCCAAAGGAAACATGAAAATGTAGAAATGCGGATATCCATGTATAAATAGTCAAAAGGTTCTGTTCCCTGACTAAAGAATTTAATAAACGATAGTATTAAATTTTCCCAACATTTATTACTGTTACTGTCATATAAATAATATTCCACATAATTTTAATCGTCGTTAATGTTCCGTTACTCGTAGTCATTTTAATTAATTTATGTAGATTCTTGTGTTTATAGCTAGATCGTTAATATTAATTTCCTATGTAGAAATAGTTATTAATTAATTCACTTTATGATTTTCCAACATTTTGATTGAATGCCTGAACCTACAATTATTGCTAAGCTACATCAAAGGTTTAAATTTCAAGGAGCGTTCAATCATTCTGCACCAATATTTAATATTTACAAGACTTTACCTCTTTACGTACACTATTCAGAAGGAAGACTGTTGCGGAATATTTACCGACTTATTCATGAGACCAAGTAATCAATTATCGTTCTTTGTTTTCAGGTAAGGGGAACCTTTCATCGAACAGCGAGCTCCACCGATCCGATAAGTATAATAATACGTTCTCATTGTAATTTACAAGCGAACTCGAATAACGAGGAATACCCAAGACGAATCAGAAATAAACTTACAGATCATATTCTCGCTTTAAATAAAAATTAAAAAGAATTCTATAGGGCCCGCAGCCAATTTAAATTGCTGGAGCCACTAGTGGATGAAAGGCCTTTCATTCGTAGGTAGTCGGTGCACAGTTATGTAGCCCACTCGTAATAACACTCACAAATTTCAATCAATACCTAGCTATCGGTAAGTTTTAGGCACTACATAAGGATGTTATTAGGGAGGTACCGAGCCAAATAGAAACAACATACAACACATAAGCACACAATTTCACGCCACGCAATAAAATAGACAGTTTCGTGTCGCAACAACCAAAATGGCGGGTCCAATAAATACATAATGTATATAGCCGTATGGCGACTATTCGCTACAAAGGAAGTGCCCTACAAGCTCCTCTACAAATATTCGGAGAGGCTAAGGCGCTAACAAACGTCGTGACCGATTTCAATAAAACAATGTAGGTCGGTGCTCATTGCTTTGTGACTAGGGACCGACCAAAACCTAGCCCAGTCGAATGTACGGTCTCGTCAGCATTATTGTTATGATACTATGTAAATGTTACAGCGTCGTAAAATATTTCTATAAGTCCCCGAAACAAATAGAATAAGTTAAATTAAATTCTGAAAACCAAAGTCATCATCTGCCTAGCCTTTGCCCAACTATATTGGGGTCGGCTTCCAGTCCAACCGTATGCAGCTGTATACCAGTATTTTACATGGAGCGACTGCCTATCTGACCTCCACAACCTAGTTAGTACTGGGTAATACGATACGACAGTTTGTCAGACTTTTTGGGCCACTGACTACCTAACGACTGTCAAAGATCTACAAATGACACCCGGAGCCAACGGCTTAACGTGTTTTCCGAGGCACGGAGGAAACTCGGTATGTGATGGGTGGTCACCCATCCACAGACCAACCTAGGCAAGCACGGCTTAACCATAAGATCGAACTGAGCGGTTGTTTTTATTTACCAAAGTACGATTTTAAAAGTATTAATATTAACCACATAAATCAAGTAACAGTGTACGTATAAGAAGATTACACAGTCATTATTCAGTCCTACTTTGATAAATGTGAGCAATTTCCAAATACAGGCTGACTGTTAGACATCGCAGCGCAAAACTTTTAGTTTCATTCGTTTATATTGTTAAATAGAAGATTAATGTCAATCCCGATGTATACTTAGGCAGTTTTTTTTGTTCTTCTTAATGGATTCGACGACTACTTTCTAAATGATACTACATTATTATTAAATGAAGAGAATATAAAGGGTGTAAAAAGACCCTTAACGAAGCCGAAAGGCACTTGTTCTCCTCGTCATTGTGATCATTTTTTTGTTCTGGACCATACCTGGGAACCTTCTAGTTACGGAGATATTGGGGGTCAAAGTTCCAATTTTTTCACAAGTTTTTTTTTAAATACTACTTTTTAAGGTTCTAACTTTACACCAATTACCTCCATGGTCCGTTTACTATTCAAAGCATCCATCAGCAATAAGTTTTGAGCGCATTATATTGAGTTTTACCGTAAAATGTGATTTTTGACCCCAAAAAAAAATTTCGTTTCCCAGCAAATTTTTTTGCGCAAAGTTACTTAGTTTGATGTACAGAATGCTTGGTTGACGGCTTGGTGAAGGGTCTGTTTACACCCCGTAGACGTTCAAATTGTAGTCAGTTGATATGTCTGTAGAATACAGTGACTTAGTTACTTACGTCATAATGTAATTGAAATGTCGAAAGCAGAAGTGGTAAATTGTATTGTTAATAATTAGGAACTACAATCAGTAAACTGTCACCCTTTATTGTCATGCAAATCCCTATTGTAAAGCTGGGAGTTAATTTGCAGTAAATACCTCTATAAAGTTCGCGATTACATTAATGGAACAAATTGTTAAGCTGAACACCCCGTCCATTATGGAGCGGCCATTATGTTTTTAGAATGTGATTTACTTTGTCAAGTCTTAACTCTTTGATGAGTACTTCTAAAATAGCGTTGCCAAATGCGTATTCTATGCTGCCATCATACATTTTATCTTCTACAAATAAAATTCTCTTTTTGTAACATATCGCACGTTGTAGTGTAACGCCGCATTCGGTTTTATTATCAAACAATTTTATTCCAACAGCCATAAAGGTTTTTTGGATATTGTGTCTAGCCCCAACGACAGTTTTAGTTCTTTTATAAAAAAAACTTTGATTTTCGTACGTAGCAAAATACGTCAAAGGGGATATAAAGTGTGGCAGAACACATTCGTGCATGAAACATATATCTTACTACGGGCACCTGGTCGCTGTCATTGACTACTAACTGGGTCACGTAAACATGTATTTTTCGTAAAACTAAAAAATATATATTTATAAAATTGATCAAAGAAACAATATTGCCACTTATTAGCATTCAATCCTGAAAATAAATCGCCTTGATCGAAGCCCTACAAAGCGGGTTTGGGCTTTGTTTAAATATTTCTTAGCACGCGCTTCTTAAGGTAAAAAATAAAAACATGTTCGCAACGTCTGCTGGATATTAACCTAAATACGTTAGGTTTACGAAAGGCCTCGGGCTGTCTAGAATCTGACATATTGTATAGCATAATATCGTTAATATTTCGCATGGCTCAACGAAAAAAGTTTTACTTTTCAACATTGCGTGACCTTTATATTTTCCTGCTTAATTTCCAAAGTACACAAACCGCGCGCCGCGATCGTGTTTACCTCACAATATTAAAACATTACTCTCCTTTTAAAGCATTTTCTAAATCGGGCAAGGCAGCATTTGGCAGAAGTTGCATTTAAGATTGAATTTTCCATTACATGTGCTTCCTCTGGGCTCTGTACAAAGTAATAAAAATCACGTATTTGTAATTCGTCTTATATGTAGTAGCGAAATGAAACAGTTTCTGGAATAACTCGTACAATTTCTATTTTGGTGCGGAGCTAGAGATTTTGTTGTATATATCGGCATGTTCGGTAATAAAGGCAGCAGCCCTGGCCCGTAGCCGTGCAGTGCTTACATAGCGGGTGGTTGACGGACGGGAACGCCGATTGTTGCGGCCGGATGCTGCTACCATTTCCGTGTCCAATGCCCACCATTCACCTGCCGAACGTTTAACGTTGAACGCGACTCGTTATCGACCAGCTACCTCGGTAATTACCGTACACGACATCATTATTTTCAGCACCTTTCTGTGTTGTTGTTACAGCCATTAGCGCTAATGCTAGAACCGAAAAAGTGCCTTGAAAATAAGAGAGACTGTCGGTTTTTGTTTGTCTTTTCCTTATTTATTACAAAGACAATATTATGGTAATTAATAACGTTATTCGTTTCGTTGGCCGAGCTGAAACGTAACATTATCATTTTACGGTACCAAGAATCTCTGTTCCTCATAAATATTATTTCTACGAAGCGTCTCTGATATTTTGACGTGCGACGTTAGTTAAAAATGAGTTTTGGCTTTGTGTGAGGATTGCGGGCGGAATAATTATTTTTTGCGAAGCTCGAGGGCGCCGTCCGCGTCCGTGTTCCCATTTATCTAGAGCTAAATGCTTGCATTCAAGCGTCCGTTTCGGCGTGTGTTTGGTTTTAGGCTGCGGCACCCAGTCCACAGCGCTGACTGTGTAGCTACGTACTTCAATATTTGTAATGACGTAAAGCGTCCACGAGTAAATTAGCGGACAAAGCTGATTGTTAGAAACAACAGTCCTACAACATTTGAAATGTCTTTGAACATATAATATTCAAAGCTTTTAGTTCTCTGTTATTCTCTTGTAGTTTGAAACATTTAATATTCATTGTATTTAAATTAACAAAAGTCTTAAAGTTATAACAACTATACTCACTTAAAAAATCGTATAACTCAATTAAAAAATCGAACATTAAAGTACCGAACGTCTGCATCTAATCACTCGTAATGTTTCACTTTGCCGTTCGTTTTGTTTTTGTTCGCTGTGGTACCTTTACACAAAGCTTTGTAGTGCATTTTTAGCTTGCCCTATACTGATGACCTGTAACTCCTGGTGAACTCGGCACGCCTGTGTTTCAGCGCTGGCAGCCTTTCTCGCATAATTACCGGAATGCATTGTGCGCGCGCGGCCGCAGTACGTGGCCCGTTTAGCGCTGTAAATTGCTCAAAACTAGTGAACTATAAAGGCGGAGAATATAAACCTTATACCCGAAATTGGCCTGCTCTTATATGTAACTATGTACTTATATTCATCACATGTCATCACCGCTGTAACCCCTGACGAGAAAGCGTAAACACATTGCGGTTTCGCTGTGTTTTACCCTTTGCTGAGTGGATTGCTTACTTACCTGCCTATTAATAACACTTTGTGTGACTGAGTTTCATGTTACGTTTCTTCTTCAAAGATTTTCTGCGAAAATTGTTTTCGCATTTATTACCTGCTAGCTTTTGCCCGCGGCTTCGTTCGCGTCAATTTAGAATTTGAAAATCAATTCGGATTGTACTCTGCTTGTAATAATACAATTCAATCATGATTCGAAAGAAACGTGGCGCCATCTATTATCATTAGAAAGTTATAGTTATTTTCCTCGGGAACAGTACTTTTTTTCGGAATGAAAGGTATCCTATGTCCGTTTCTGTACAACTGACAACGTATATGCAAAATTTCAGTATGATCCGTTCAGTGGTTAAGCGTGATAAGGTAACTAACAAACAAACTTACTTTCGCATTTATAATATTAGTTAGGATATCAAATGTGTTATTTAACTTAGCAGGCATGCAATCAGTTACTAATAATTTTGGTCGGTGTTAAGATAGCGTCGTTTCGTCTCTATACAAATTGATTCAGGAAACTCGTGCAACCGTCGGCCTCGAGCTTGTCTCGTCGTAAAATGCGAGCAAAAATAAATGAAAGTCTTGAGTTGACATTAAAACGACGTGTATTATAAAGACGACAGTCTCTGCCGCCCGTAATTGCTACGTGCTTGTACACAAACGCATTCTGCGCTGCGTGATGTAACGTTAGCGATGCGTATGTTTTTAATTGAAGAAAACATAACACGAATTCGTCAACAATTACTTAGTTTACCCTGCTGAATGTTATTTCGCGTCAGCGTCAGACGGACGCGGTTTCGGCAGTACCTAGGTATAAGTTCGGTGCAGCGTCAGCGTGCTGTGAACAGGTTCGGTTTGTGAGATGCTCTGAATAGTCCCGACCGCAAGCGTAATTTCGCTCGTCGAAATAGCGTTATTTCGCAGCATCAAACCGTCACACGATTTTGGATAGATTTGCGGCGAACACTATCGATCGAGGCGTCCGCGAGTTATGAGCGGCTGGCTTGTCTCAGATAACACTTGTCAGCTGTTTATGACGCATCATAACTGTCTCATCATAATAGTGCGCGGTTTTGCATACAAATTATAATATGTATTTATGTAATTTTATAACTAAGGTGACCGGGTTGCGTTAGTTTGTGTACACACTCAATCATAATAAGCTGAAATTATTTTTCTCTCGAGTGTTACGCCTCGCGTTGATACGGGTGTTCCGAAAGCGCCTGTCTCATAATACATGTTAATACCCTTTCTGTGCCTTGCTCGCGGGTATTTTAACTTTAATATTGTGGGAACATTTTCTGGTTAAACTTTATAGTAGATGTGAGCCTACCCGCGAAACCTATATGTAGGGCTAGGTTGTAAGTACCTACACACAGTTAGGTTCTGTTAGCTCTAAAGTTAGGAGCGTAGGGAGTAGTAAGATTGGGAACAGTTAGAAAGTCTGTTGACATGGTTCCTCTTCAGCTAGTTGTACAACGCAAACCCCACCTCGTTCATTTATGCAACTCAAATAAAACTAAGTTTCGTTGACGCTCCTGTACGCGAGTTTATCTGCATATTTTAGACTACGGTGGTGCATGTCCAAGTTCTACGGACAAATTGAACTAGCTACGCGTCTGAAGATTTATTTTAAAAGTTACTTGCTGAATTCTGTTCAAGTTTTTTTGATAAGAATTTCATCATTGCTCCGGAGATATAATTTTTTTTTTTTTTACTTTCATCAAATGTAAAATGCTCGTTTTGGGATTTCATAATGAGTAATTCTTATTCGGCGATCCCGTGTGCCTGAGCATCACGTGGCGGCGCGACGGGTGGGTGAAACATTTGCATACTAAATCGAGTGTATCATTTTTAAGTACCCCACTTAAGACTAATTGCTAACGTGGGGTTAAATACATAAAATATAAATACTGGTGGATTCCGAGTGGTCGTAACGGTGGACAGTTTACAAGTCCGGGCGTGGGAGCGGAGGGAGCGGCGGGAGCGTTGGGAGCGGTCGGCTCGAACCATTATTATGAGTTAGTGTGCTTATCAGTGACAGTTTTAAATTCCGTCTCAGTCAGCCGACGCTATATCTGACAACACGGTCGTTTCGTTAGCAGTATGCTAATATACTGTGGAAAGAGCCTGCTAGGGTTAGGCTTTTGATGATTGTATTATTATTGGTGACACCTACTATTATGCGATGCTACACATTAAAAAGGCTATCTTCTACTTAATATGACTTATTTTAATTCACGGCTGAAAACACAACACACACGGTCAAAACCATTCATTTTTCACAAGAAAGTCGTATATAGGGTGACTGGTAATTAGTGACCGATACTTAAACACGTGATGGTACTCATGATAACGAACAACTTTTCCAAATAAATATTTTTTTTTTATACTCATTCACTGTTATCAGAATAACACAGCAGCCTTATGAAACTTGGCAGCCCGCCTTTGACCTATCAGCTGTTAGCCGCGTGACGCCGTTCTGTCTCATTGCTATCGTACCGTGCAATAGTAGGTAGGCAGAGCAACGGCGTGGCTGCAAGCCCGCTCCTACGGCATTCATACGGCTGTTATGTTATTGTGATAAAAGCGAATGAGTTTAAAAAAAAAAAATGTTTGATTGTTTGTTATCATGACCACAATCACGTGTGTAAGTATCGGTCACTAATTACCAGTCACCCTATATAACGAAGGTTGGATGGGAACTAAGATTTTATTTAATGTATCTCCAAAATTGGTAACTTTTGCCGGTGGGAAACCCCTTCAGACACTGCTTCCGATTCAATAAATCGAAATACATTTGATAAATCTGATGAATAGACTATTGTCAGTACCGCGTTATTGTAATAATTTTATTGAAACTACCCTCGATAAAGAACACCAACTGTAATACCTACCCAACTAAAAGTTGGAAACAGAATCGAGCGAGGTATTTCAGCGATTCTCGCCAGAACAATTCTTACCGTAGTTTCAATCCCTTTCTTCCCATTCTCCACAGTTTTGTTTTGTATTCAGCGGTTTTTATGAGTTATAGGTTAAAATGTAGTTAAAGTCAGCTCTCGCCGGCTATTTTGCGAAACGTCGGAATGTTCCGCCAGATTTATTTGGAATTTTTGTATGCTATTCAAAAAATATTTAAAATGCTCGGCCGAATTTGAGCTTTATGCAAATGCTTGGATTTATTGAGGGGTTCTGGTTTTACGGTTTGAAATTTCTTGAATATTAAATTATACTCTAATGCTTTAATTTCCTGGACTCGTTTACATTCTGATTAGTGCAAATGGGTACGGTAGAAAGAAATTCTTATAAAGGAAAATGGGCGAAATTGTCCAAGCGTTCAATAGCGTTAAGATATCTTTCCGTTCGCGACTTACTGGCAAAGGTTCTCCTTGAAAAGTTCTATGCAATGGACTAAATGTTATTACTATTGGTTACCTAGAAAACCTTAATTGGTTGCCAAGAAAATCTTAACTTCGTTGTCCAACTAGTTACCTATTTAGCTCAATAACTCCGAACTTACTACGAATTGCCAAAAGTCGTGTTAGTAGCAAAGATTCTCCTTAAAAAGCTCTTTTCAATTATGTATATCTTATGGCTATTGGACCTTGGGGCAGATGCCTATACTTCGAAGGCTATTCTCCTTTAGCACTTTCATTTGTTGCAAAATCATTAGTATCACGGTTGCACGATTTCAGACTGTTGTCAAGCTCTGAAGCCTACATCATCTTACCAAACAGAGATACTTGATTCAGTTTGTCACAAGATTGCCAATCTTTTCCCGAAAAGGAAGTGTAAATTGTATCATTTTGTCTCATACAATTGCAATATTGTTCGACTGATGTTGTTAACGTGGTACTTGCCCCGCAATTTCAGTGTCTCGGGGAAACGCTGCAATTTCCCTCTCGGAACATTTTATCCTTGTATTGTATATGTCGTGTTGTCCTGTCGGATTAATCACGTTACAGCTTGCCAGACATATACTTTGCTACGTTTAAAGAAAAATTTAAAAAAATATATATATCAAGAAAAAGTTTATAAAAATCTTAACTTGAGAACTAAGCTCCACAAAACCGTTTTCACGTCTATGGGAACGTCTATAGGAACGAAACAAACAGTACAGAACAAAGTTTACTAGTGCGAACACTTAATTTTCACTTATTTTACTTTTAAAGTAACTGTCAATAAATGCTTATAATATGTAGGATAATAAATAAAGGAATATCTTGTGCGGCGATTTTGTGTTACATTAAGTGCTCACTCACAATAATATTTGTCGCTTCATAAATGTACATCTAAAATTGAATGCTGTCTAAGCAGCGAAGATAAAATTAAGTCGTTGACGTCAACATCGAGTTTAAAACGTTTAACGAACGTCGAGTGCAAGTTCATGTAGAAAGGAACGATAGCTTCCCGTCAAGTCAAGACGGCTGCATCGGGAAAACTGAAAAACTTATTCAAGAATGTTTGATCTGCCTTGTGATTGCATTTAGAATATAGGGATTCGATTTTACGAGAAGCGTCTCAATTTCCCGGCAGAAGAGAGCAATTTCCTTGCGTTTGTCGGCGTGTGCGGGTGCGACCGTCGCTCGACGTCGATTACCGACTGCGACGAGTACGTAGCCCGGTTCCCGGTATCTCGAGTCCCGCGGATCCCCCGATGGACAAGCTAGCTCACTCGGAGCTTATGTCCTTTATATTTTCTATACAATTTGTAGAGCACACGCGAGTTCGAGTACTTCTTGTTATCCGGACATTTTATTTGTATGAAGTAGGTATTATCGTAAAAGCGTAGTCGCGTTGCACTTTGTTTTCTTCGAGCAATATTACTTTAGCTCCCTTCAATGTTTTTGCGGAAATAGAGGACGTATAAAAACAAATAGAGTTAACATACTTTTACATTTACTTAGTCGTCCGCTTGAAGAGGTGCTGAGACCTGGCGGCGTGGAGATAAAGCCGCACATTTAAATATATAATATTCGACTTGTTGTGGTTGTCATCGTATACAGGGTGTAAGGGACAGCCCTCCACAAACTGATGGCGTGAATTCAGTATATCATACTAAGATGACCGGTACAAGAAATTATTTCAGGAATGTTATGGGGATCCAATACATTTGATTTGTTTTATTTCCTCATACGTAATGTATCGTTACCGTGTACGCATGTAGCGAACAGCAAGCGCGACGACGAGTTTGATGAACTCTAGCTAGGAAGGAAGTGAACAGCTGATTTCACGCGTCGTTCGTTAGATTATTTCAACATCCATTGTTGAATTTTTGATTTTAGCCGTATTATTTATATAATTTTACATTGAAACAAAGATGAATAGTAAAAATGAATAATAACTAAAAAAAAAAACTGGAGAAAAATTCCGGTGGAATATGATTCAAAATAAGGAGCTGTATGCATGTATACCCTGTCAATTTGTGGCGTGTGTGTGTGTGTCAATTTATCCATTTTGAAATACAAAAGCTCGTATATAGCCCGCTGTATTTTGAGCACAGCTGTTATGTCGGCACATAGTTCTCAAATGTCTGCGTAAGTCGTGTGATGATACCAGCAGGGTGGAAAGTCGGTCACTCGAGCACGTCCTATCCTACTAAGCTGGAATTCTAAGCATAGTTTGTATGCACGTTTCCGGTATTTGTTACGTTTGGAATATCTTGGGTCTTTTCGATTTAAGCGGCCGCCATAGATATGGAATTTAAATACCATATGCTTGTGCTATTCATGCTTTTGATACTGTGAGAAAGTTGAGCTTTTAGGAAAGAATAAACTTTTCGTCGGTTCGTTTCGTGCAAGGAATGACCTTTTATTTTCCTGCGGGTGTTGTTAAAGGTTACATTGGGATAAGGTCAGTGGGATTTCGTATGTGCTAATAACAATATACTGCTAATACCGGTACGTTTGCCCAACCAATGTGGCGATTATGACAATATTAACACAATTTCTTTTTGTATCTATAGATCCTAACAGCCTTACGTTAGTTAAATATGTTTCAATAAAAATTTACATTAAAAGATAGTAGTATTAGAAAGTAGATATCGCGTGTTACCTTCCTATTAAAAGGTCCCTTTCGCTCAAAAGGATTAGTCGCGTGAAAGCGGTCATTAGCAAGCGCAACTACTGAGTTTAACCGTGACATAGTGCCGACCTCCGCCCTGAAAGAGACCTCTTTACGCTCCGATGTTATCTTTAACTACTGCTCACTCATCAACCCGATATAATCTCTTAGATCATTCCTTATCATTAAGTAACCGCTTCATGTCACAAAATCATTTTAGTGTTCAAATCTATATTTATTGCCTATTTTTGCAAGGTTCTCAAGTTGTCTCTCTCGAGTAAGCGAATATTACTAGTTAATAAAGTAGGATAGTACTTGCTCAGCAGATTTCAGCTCATGTAGCAAGTCTAGCGTGCTTTAGATCATAAACAAGGCGTCGGCGCACACGACGTTACTTTTATGGAGATTGCTCTTCCGAAAAGAAATTCCGGTGATATACAGTGTGAGCATGTAATGTAACATTCATTTTAATATTGAAGCACATTGTTAAACTTACGTGCCAAGGCTAAATCTCTGGAAATAAAGCCATCATAAATATTAACGCAGGAAGGTAACGACCGTGTTTGTGTAGTAGGCAACGGATTACAATCATTCGATACATAAAAATATTTCCCTTAAAATCTCAATCCTGGTTTACTTTTAGTAATAACCCAAATTGCCCATAAAGCACAAATAAGATAGATAACAGCTATAAAAAACATATGAACCGTAATCTTGTTTTATTGTTCACTGAGGTATGTAGAGGAACACAAATAAACAAAAAATATATAAAATATTTCAAGCAAACTGATTTATCAAAGTTTTTTTCTCATCAGATTTTTACTCAGAAATGCTTTTAGCAACACGCTACGAATTTTGAATAGCCACATTTAATAAAAATAAGAAAAAGGAAACACACCAGAAACGAAAAATTAAACAGAACTTGGCGACACGGAAACTCGTATAAAATGTGTGTCGGTGGGTCTCATTACAATTTGTAATACATGCATGTGTTGTTTGAATGGGTATGAATTTTATAAAATACAAGTGAGCATCAGGCAGACATTTTCAGCTGTAGCCTTGTTTCAGCTGTTGACGTTCTTTGAGTTTGAACGTAAACCAAAAAGGATTGGCGACAGAAGTGCGATGCTGCGGGCGCAGCGGGCCACACTCTGCCGCTAATGTGTCGGAAATACTAGCTTAGGACAATGCTCTTAATTGAAAAATTCCACTCACACGCCCAGCATTTTATTCTATTTGCGACGTAGCACCGCACTTAGCAGAGTAAAAATTAAAAATGAGTTATTGGTATATTTCTACACTCAGCGGTTTATAATCATTTCGGTTATAGCAGGAGGTTATATCACAAAGATACCTACTGATTGCTTTTATTTGACTTTTAGATAAAACCTTTTTCAAATAAATAAAATCGGCATTCTTTACAATTTTCTTTATTTATCCTTTCGGCACATTCTTAACATTTTTAAATATTTCTTTTAAAAAATAAAAGCAAAATCTTCAGTTTCCCCAAAAAGGTGGCCGAAACGTAGCCAGCATACGGACGCTAGAAAATCTAAATTGGGCCATGAAAAGCCCGATAGAAGCGTCCATGAAACTCCTTTTTTTTTTCTTTTTTTTTTTTTACGGATGGGGAATCATCAAATGACTTCTCCCGCTCTGGGTGGAGTGGGAGGGAGTGTCAGACTCTTACTGACTAAAACCCATCCATGTTCCTTCATTGCCCTTTGTGTTCCAGGGCCACGGTATCTCTTTCGAACAGTCCCGCAGCCCCGGCAGGCATCGGCCCTTGCGGGCCCCTTCCTGGTTGCTGACATCTCTTTGAGGCGCGCGTGGAACACGAACGCGCCGTCGACACGGCCTGTCGTCATAAGACGGACGGACGGTGAGCTAACCCATTACTCACCGTCCACAGGCCCGCGCCTACGGTGGCCGGGAGCCACCACGTGGCCCCCGACGCCCGGTGCTTCGCCCGCGGCGGCTGGGACGTGAGATTCTCTCCCTCTCACGTCCCGCCACCTCCTTCGCTAGCATGACTGCTTCGCAGAAGGAGGTGACGGCTTCCCATTCCCTCTCGCTCCGGACCATGGCCTGAACCAGGGCCGGGAGCGAGAGGTCGCCGCCGCCGATCGCCGCTACGAGGACACGGCGGAGCTCCGCCCAAGCGGGGCAGACCTCCACGGTGTGCGCCACCGTGTCCTCCGGACGATCCTCACAATGATAACACCCGGGCGTTTCCTCCCGCCCGATTCGGTGCAGGAACCTCCCGAAACAACCGTGTCCGGTGAGCCATGAAACTCCTTGCCTTGACATACTTCCTTGTGGTCATCGTTAAGAAGTTCACGTTCTCCACAGCTATGAACAGCGGGGAGAGTCCCTTCTTCACTGCGACCACGTCTCAGTGCATACCCAGCTCTGCTTTTAAAAAATATTCCACGAGACTGCACACTTCGCGGTTGTGGACGGTCTTCGCATTTAAAAAGCTTCGACCCCGCACTTCCGCGAGATGTACAGTCTCATCTCCGATGATCGTGGGTGATGCATCCGGTTTGGGGTCAGTAATGTACGGACTCTCCTACCCAAGGCGTCGAGTTCGGTCTAAGTCGGCTTCCAGTCTAACGGGATGCAGCGGAATACCACTAGTATTTAATATCGAGTGACTGCCTATCTGGCCTCCACAACCCAGTTAACACTGGGTAATACGATACCCCTTGGTAAGACTTGTCAGACTTTTGGGCCACTGACTACCTGTTAAGAATGTCAAAAATCTACAAATGACAGCCTGGACCAACGGCTTAACGTGCTTTCCGCGGCACGGAGCAGACTCGATATGTAATAGGTGGTCACCCGTACACGGACCAACCTAGGCAAGCGCGGCTTAACCTGAAGATCGACCCGAGCGGCAGTAGTATTAAAACGAGAGCCATTCCATTTTCACAATTTCGGGTTATTCTGGCTCTAAAATCCGGGATGACCCGACTATTGAAGGCGCGCACCTTGTTCCCACCTGCAAGAAGGCTATCTTATACCTTTTCAGGCATCCAAAGAAGCACGCCCAACGTTTCCGACCTACCCAAGCACTTATAGCTTGCTGATGAGGAGAGGGATCTGAGGTGTATGAAGTGAAACTTATACCACTTTTGTAAATAAAACGAACTGAAAGCCGTTAAAAATACTGCAACGCATTTTACGGTTTCCTTTGTACGAATTTACATTTTTAAACCGCCTGTTAGTATCAAATATCTTTTAACGGGCGAAATTTTGGAATTTATGAAAATTGTTAACCAGTAAGTAACACGAACATCACGCTCATAAAAAATACTGACAAAATGTAAAAGAAAATTGTTTAAAACAACGACAGCTGGGACTGGGGACGTAATTTCACGAACTTAGGTCACAAAAACAACTTTGGGAGATAGAAATTAATGTATGATGCGAGCCGGACAGTCCGCGTTGAATTTAGATAATGTGATTATGATTTCATTTCATCTATTCAGTCCACCTGTATACTTACAATTACCATCATATTAAAAACTGGCACGGTAATTGCTAATTAATGCCATCAAACGTGTTGTAATTAGTTTTCAAACGTAGGATTTTTACGTTACCTTTTTATTCATAAATAAAAATCAGACATGACGATTTCAATTTTTGTGTTTAATGGTCAGTGAATAAAAACATAACGAAGATATTACGTGTACCTTGCTTTTTGAATATCCTACTTAGGTACATACTTAGGTATATATTCAGACGGATGATTGCTATAGAGCACCGCATTATTCACGGTTTGTGGTTTTTATGGCACGTCGGCATCCGCCGCTTCACTTTATGATATCCTGGTACCTAATTTTTATAGACATCCTGAGCGAAGCCTTTACTGAAATTGAAACGGTAACTCGGTCATATATACGATTGAGGCATAATAAAATAAAGGATATTAAACACACGTTTCGCAAAAACACAGGATACTAAGCATACTTTTACACTGAAATTACTATAAACCACAAACAAGCATTTTCTTAAAAACAAGTATTACAAGTCTGACAAGAAGCACAATAACTACAAGAAAGTTCAAATAGTGCAGCGTAAGTTCTACTTCTTAATAAATTACTCCGGTAGGTTTAACTTATTAGAAACTAGAAGTTGCCATGTTTATCTGGAGATGAAAGACTGGCTGTCTCGTAAGTTTGTAAGAGTTGTACCTGGGAAGTAGGTCGTGCAGACGTTCGAAGGTAGAACCTGAACCACCGTGTCAGTAACTAGTGCACCGTCGTGATCCTTAACCTAGTTCATCCAGCTGAACTTCTGGAGTTTGACGCGTGTAAACATGGTATACCTAAAATATTGTAGTCTGCTTCCGCTAATCGGATGCAGCTGAATACTCTCAGTATTTCAGTTTACATGATATACCTGCCTACGCATATTAAAGACTGATGTTTTATCTACCTGATTAAAGTATCGAATTGTAATTATTACGCTCGGAAAACGGATTGATGGAGAATGTTGCTCTTATTACACAATCGAATTTCGCATAAATGTGTCGACATAATTATGACATTCGACATCCACGGCGAGAGTTTTTGTGTCTAATTGCTTGTCACACACATAGATAGTTTTAGGATAAGACAGTATTTTGCTCAAGGTTCTGTGTTTGAAGATCGATTCCAGGAACGCGGAGCTCATTATTACTTTCATCAACATAGATTAATGTCTCCCTCTTAACGGTAATGAGGCACAGCCTGCGCCATTTGCCTCCCAGCTTCCTCAGTTTCAATCGCTACAGACACCTGTATAAGGAACCTACGTATGTGTATGTACATCACACGTGTTCATATAAATACGTACTGGTAAAACAATGCTGCTATGGAAACATATGTATAAGCTCTTACGCGCTAATGATATTCCATAATTGCTTCACAAGTATTCAGTCGTTAATTGTAATTAATTAATTAAAATATTTTAAGCTGTAAATTATTGTTTACATATGTGTTTATAACACAGTTCGCCCTGTTGGAATTGCCAGGCTTGGCACATTGCTGCTCGTCAAAGCATACGTGATTGACGGGCATACTGGCGGTTCAATTGGAGTAAAATCAGCAACATCCAACCTAGTGTGTTCTGATTGCTGGTCTAAATAATATTCAAAGTATTCCTAAGAAAGCTGCTTTGATAATTCCTTAGAAATATACCTGAATAACGTATATTAGGTTATACCTATGATGTTTAATAGAAATTTGACATAAAACAGTGCAATATAAATATTTAGAGTCACTTTGTATTTTATGAATGGAATTTAATAATAAAACTTTATTAATATCATCCACTAAAGTGAAACCAGACTGGGAACAAGGCCGGAGCCATTCCCCCTTCCCCAATATCAGCAATAGATTCAATACCCGAGTTTTACTCAATCCATTCTAGTTTCTAATTATGAACGAAGATAACTAACTTATTCAATTTGTCAACGATGAAACCACTTTTGAGTAAACAAACTTAAATAACGTTGTTTCTGTTTTTCAACGTTATAATGAAGACATAACAATATCTACTCTTCTTTGCCCGCTCCCGAAATTAAGGCCGTAAAACCTAATGTAAATTAGTTCCTTTTACATGATTGACCTACTAAAAGAAAATACGAAAACCCTTTTTAAATTTCTTCTCTACAGTTTAGGTACTAAAAGTCTCTTGAATTAATTTGAAATTATAATCTATGGCCTTCTCCCCCTTTTTTTATTATTTGTACATAGATATGGGGTTATTACTCAGTATAATCCGTAAGTAGGGTGAAATAGCCGGCTCTTGGCCGCGAGCCTATTTGGTTAACTAATTTGTGGTATTATAAATTGCAAATTGTAAGTTACTAAACCTTGGAACAGCGGGCTAATGTAAAGTTTAATGTTTCGAAAATTAGGAAAATCGTGAACTTTTAGTCTCTTACCTGCGCTACGCACGGTATGTTCAGAAATCTTTTCCCTTTGTCGTTCACGCAGGAAAGTAGGGGCGTGTGATGTTATATAGTACCTAGGTATGTACCTATGTGGGTCTATGTGCGCCTTGCTTGTATTACGAAAACGTCGAGATGAGATGGTACTTCAAAAAATTCTGCTTTGCTTAGACTTTGGACGTTGATAAAAGAAGACAAATAATATAATATTTCCAGTAGAAGAATAGAGAAGATTAATGACGTTCCGTTTTACCGGTCGCCGCCCTCCTGTTCTGTGATTATTATCGATATTGTTATTATTTGCTTTACAGTTGGCATACAAGCTATATAGTTATGGTCTATTTCGTAGATATTATTTCTTTCAGAGCTTTTGTTTGTAGATTGAGTTATTGTTTTGGCTGTAGGTATTACATAAGCACGTTCATTAACGATGTGGTGCAATGATATAATAAATATGCAAGAAAGTCGATAAAATTATTTAAAGGTCGTTCTAGTGATGAATAATAATCCATCTAATTTTCATGTTCACTGAGTCATGGGCTGTCGACCTTAATACGTCTAGACTTTAAAGTTACAGGCGAAGTAATAGGCCACGTCGCGTACATTTTTCAGACAAAAGTGCCGATGCGTGCGTGACGTAATATCCTCACATTAGGGGTGCTCGCGGCCTATCGCGCCACTTTCTTCCGTCATATTAAATTATCGCCAAATGTTGCGTCCCTGATTTATTCCCAGTATGTACGCACGGAGGTACCCAGCCGTCTCAATATCCTCGCTCAAACTACCGATCGTTTAAAGTTGAAGCTCACGATCCCTAATATGGTCGGCATTAACATACGAGTCGTCGAGCTCAAGAATGTTTTGTTGATCTATCTGAGAGATAGGTACATAAATAAACATCTTCGGTTTCTGCAATGTGTACTCAGACCGATTTTATGCACGCTACTTTTATATTGTGCACTGAAATGGAATACACAACGCTAAGGACTTGATACAATACTCCCGTTTAGGACGTTTACACGGCGTAATCTGTACAGTTAATATAATTTGTCGGAGCTTTTACTTCGATAATGAATGAGGGAGTATTCGACGCTAGCACCGTTTGATCTCGTCTAATGAGTGCGGTTTTGAGTGTATGTAACACACTTAAGCTTAAGCAAGCCACTCGGTGTCGTGTAAACCCTCTTAGTTTATTTGTTATTTGGCACAAAAGCAAACGTATTTAAGCTTATAAAGATATTATTAAACTAATTCCTGGAACAACGAATTAGTGGCTGTTTTGTAAGTCTAGCAGAAAATGGCTTTTAATTTTCTTCATTATGTTTTAGTGCTGTTGTTTCCGAATATTAAAGCAGCAATGTAACAGTTGAAAGCTTTGAATACAGGCCAGAGGTGTTTTACAATATCCTGATTTTAATGCTTGTATTTTTCTTAGCTCTGTATGCATTAAAACTAGGCAGGAAATAGCGGTTTTTGAACTACACAAACTACTTACACGTAGGAATTATACATTGCACAACCTAAAAAACTTACTAACCGAGTACACAGCTGTGAAACTACGTACGTATGTTTAGTAAGTATTAGACTTGTACCTATGCATTTAGAATTTTCGGAATAAGATGTGAAAAATTCTTCTTTATACAAACTGACGCCTGGAGTAAATTATCGACGTTTTTTTATAGATAAACAGCTGTTATTAAAATATCACGCGGTAACACAACATGTAGGTATCGTATTAAAATTCCTTGTACAGTAACTTATGAGCAAAATAAAAATATGTGCCCGCAATAAAAAATTGCCGAAACTCGTGAAAATATAATTTATGGCCTCAGATCGGTAGAGGTTAATAAATCTGTAATAAGACTTTGATGTTTTGAAAGAAAAATATACAATATTGATGAGATTATGTTCGCATTTCAAAGAAAGTAGAGATGTAGAAAATAATGTCTACAAACTTTCTGAAACGTGCAAACCCAACGGCTGTGAATTATCTGACTAGATATTTATTGCCTAATTTCTTTGAGAAGTTTCCCATTTGATAGGTATTCCAATTAAGTGATAAATTGATTTGAAACTTATTGTGTTTCGTTACCGAAAATATCTGCCGTAATTCCTTTTGACGGGTTCTTAAAACTTGAACTTCTTCGCAGTTGTACGTACTCATAATTCTGGAATCAGATATTATTCTTATCCTCAGATTGAGCACGGTTGAGCTCAGAAAATATACGAATTAACATTTTCATTAATATTCTAGACTTAAAATTAACATAATTGTAATATGCATATTCTGACTTTGAATATTTTCATGCATATTTCTAACTATCACTTTCGAGATCAAATGACTCGAAGTAAATCAAAGTAAGGAGGGAGTTTGATATACTCGAACATAAAAGTAAAGGGAAATTGCAATAAAAAGGTAGTAAGGTAGGTAATATTTCTTCACATAGGGGTGCCCACAACTCTTAATAAGTACCTATTTACTTTTAACGAAAATTATTAGTAGATAGCTACGATCTTTAATAAAACATCAGGTATATCAACAGCTGCCGAGCCCCATAATTATTCCAACAAGGTACAGTTATGAATACCTATTCCATCTTTAAAAAGTCTAATTAATTATAATTATTCAGTTTCACTGAATCATTTCAAGAAGTTACTTCAAACTCAATGAAAAGGAATAAAAAGGATTGAACTATTTTTAGATCATTTTTATCTCGGTTCAGTTATTCCATCTCTCGATAAGGTAAAGTAATGAATGGCAAACGATTATTCTACAGGAACACGGGTATTTCATTTAAGTTTGGCTAAGTTCAGGACCACTGACACAATTAAGTACTTAGCGACGATGCGGGGAATGTCTGGCAAACGAGGTCCGCAGAGGGCCTGTGCCTGCACGCGACTAAGTGCTCCCCCTATACTATACACAAAACGTTTGCAATTCTGCGGCGGACGCGCGATGCACGCGCAAACATACACTTCTATTAACAAGTAGCCCCTAGCCTCACAATGTCGCCCCCTCTACCCTCACTAAACTTTTTAGTTTTAAGTTTTAATTAAAGGCATAAGCAGACGAAAGCTTTTTGCTCATTAATCAAAAAGTTTTCACCTCCAACATTCAAGGAGGGCACGACGAGTACTTTGGAATTTCACAATTCGTAACCCTTAGTCGGTGTCACCGGGTCGTTGTCGTTCACTGTGCTTAGTGAAACGAGCCGTGTCCCGTTATCGATATTGTGATAATCTCGGAGATGTCGTATAGTTTAGAGCTTATTCCTGATATATTGTTCGAAGTTCTAGCATACGGAATGTAGTTCACATTGTTTATAATATACGCTTTATGTTGCCGAGAATATCGAAACGCGGAGTCCATAAGTCGTCTAGAATAAGTTTCCATGCCAAAGTCCTGGCAGTGTTTCACCGCGACCGATACGAGCCAATCCAATTTTCTATCCCCAACCGAAAATCCCGGGCGCGCTGCACAAGGACCATTTTGCCCGTCGACACCCGACTGACACTGGCAACACAGCCGACATGCATTGTACCCTCCATTCCCGCCTGACATTATACTGACAACACTACCGCCGCGTACCGCTATAGACTTGTTGCTCTGTTATTTGACTTGTTCGCGCACGTCCAATACATGCCACGTTTAGGTAACACACTTAGTAGCTTATGACGTCATCCTCGCCTTTCAAGCTGAAAAAACTGTTCTAGTTGCGTTACGTGTAACACGCTATTTTTTCTAACCCTAACATTTCTATACGTGAAAGTGTCAGCTAGGGATAGTAAGGAACCATTAAGATGGATTCATACGTAAACGTATGGTATCTTTATTCAACAAACGGATACCTTAAAGAAGGGTACAAATCTTATTATCATGTCACACGTTAAAAATCCCTTCACGTTAGTCCGGTCGCCGGTCGCCGGTCGCTGCCGCCGGTCGAAGGCGGGATGTATCGGCGAGACGGTTCCATAGATCACGTTTTATGTGTGACAAATAGTCTCGAGTTAGGCGAAATTGCTTTCCGATCCACTCTGACAAATAATGTCAGCCCACTGACGCGCGACCTTAGTCGTTCTCGTGACGATCACAATTTGCCTATACTCTGATTCCGGATTCGAGAAGGGATCGCATTTGTGTATGCGAATAGCGGATGTGTCCGGCCCTTTATTTGCTGTAGGACCTCAACTACTTATAAAGTAGAACTCGGAAATATATTTTTTCTCCCGAAAGCGTTGAAGTTTTCCAACTTGTAAATAGCTAAAAGTTTCCTTATAGACGTAACTTTCTCCTTGATATTGTTATGTCACAACTTAAATTAAAACATCGATGTATTTTGACACTTTGTTTATATTTACTCTTCTGAAAATTGAGTTTTCCAACGTTGCCGTTGTCGCAGGTACTTGGTGCGGTACATCTGCCGAGTGGCTTATATTTGGAATTCATTGTGTTCAGATGTTTTGAGTGTGCAATACCGAGCAGTGTTGTGGCGAATGTTGTCTGTGTTCACCTTTAAATTAGATTGTCGGTAGCGATCCAGCTATATAATAATACAATGCGGTCGCTAGGCCGCTCACTGAATTACAGTGGGTGCGTTGTCGCTGTCCTATTGTACCGCGGCCGAGCCCGGGATAATATACGAATCTTTTATTCAAGTGCCCTGGCCCCCGAACGCAACAAGAAAATAACACAAAGATGAAGTCAACATTCATTGTGCTGCTCTCAATAGGATTTGACGGATTTGAAGGGTCCAGAAACATTTAACGACTACAATACTTTCCTTATTGCTCTTTCTATTAAGAATTTTAAACAATGTTTCAACTTGCTACTTTTCCTGAAAAATGTTATCTTAAAATTTTCTTATTTGCTGTCATAACGTTTCTCATTTCTATGATAACGTCGGTCCTTTACAAAATGAATTCAGGATTCGATTTGTTTTCTTTCACTAAAGTTTAATCAATACGGCAGGTCTGCGCCGGCAGCCCGGTAGCTACAGAACTCTGTAGTTGTGTTCACTAACAGCAATATAGCTGATAATAGATTTCGGTCAATTGTTTTTGTTGTCCTGATCAACATTTATTGCCTTATTCGTATGCAGGACCAAATCTAAAAAGGTTCGGAAACGCACAATAAAATTTTATTTCGTTTTAAGAGGAACGAGCTGATATACAGATCTCTAAGCTTGTTACCATCAACGATATTAAGGTTTTTGTGGTCCTGATACAATGTCAACAAATTCATGACCGTAGTTCGAGGTTACTTGTGTAACTAGTAATCTTAGTTTCATTACAATAGTTACGATGGTTGCGGCGGAATGTTACAGTCGGTGTCCTATTGGTAGTAGTAACTCCAAGTTTATAGCGTTTCATAAACATGAACCGGCTTCGCCTTTTGACGGGGTTATGACCACCGGAGACAGGGGCTTGAGCCTTTGCCACGTCATTTACATTTAAATCGAGACTAAGCCACCAAAGCTTCACGTTTTATTATTTTTTATAATGAAGCAAGAATTACGCCATTAATATTACTTTACAGCTTAATTTATTAAAATATCGTTTAGTATGATAACTGTATTATGAGTATACTGAATCTAATATAATAATTATGTCATGAATGTTATGACAACTATACAGACTTGGACCTGTACGGTCTTATTACAAAAAGCGGTTTAACTAAAAACCCTGGTTTAAACTGCTATAGACCACGGTTTAATCAAAAATGATATTACAAATCGTGGTTTTGCGATAAACCATAGACTAAACCATGGTCTAACGCTAAACCTCGGCGACCCCTAGTTTAACGATGGTCTAAATCATACCTGGCAAAGTTTTCTTTGTAAGAAATAGTTTGTGTTTCTACGTTTTATCATCTTTTTCATTGTATTGTGTTATTTTAACCCGAAAATGGATATTAACATGGTTTACTTACTTTTTCCTCGGTACTCCAATTGTCAGACCTTTTTTTTTGTTGGTCCATCACAATATTAAGTTAAAATTACTAAAAACGTAACAAAGAGGCACTTGTTCTACCAAAGACTTATAACACTTAAAAATTCCAAAGCTAAATGAATTTTGTTCAACTTGCGATGGTTTTGTTTATTGTTATGGTTTCATATAACACGCGAGAATGTTACGTTTCGTTACAAGTACTTAGATGTTTTGTTAGAAATGAATACGAAATAAAGTAATGTGCTTAAAACTGCAATCGACGAAATAACTAAATAATGTTTATAACCATGCAAAATAACAAATTCCCAATATTTTTAACACTCCTAAACATCATTTAATCATTAGCGTATTATCAAAATGTTTTCTTTTCTGCGCATACGGAACGTTGCAATAGAATGTTATCATGGTGAACGAATGATATTTGTATTAATCTGTGGTCGATATTTAAACCATAGTTCAAATGACGGTACTAAGAAGTCCATGGTTTATATATGTTTTGTAATACGAACAAATTTAGACCATGGTTCTGCAGATAAGCCTGGACTTGATAGTACAGGTTTAAACCAAGGTTTATCAAGTTTTTTGTAATAAGACTGGTAGTGTTTTTTTTATTTTTATGTATTTTATTTAAGTAAACCATGAAATTACCTACTTATCTTCCGTAAAGAAATACACGTGTACAGTTTTTATCTTCGAGCTTTGTACGCAGGCTCGTATATAAAGTAGTAATAGTGAAATGTACGCAACAATATTATGGTTGTCCTTTTTCTTGTACGTCTCCCGTCGGAAGTGGGTTCAGTACCTACGACTTAAAAGGTCGGCGATAAAACGAACAAGTGTCATTGCGTTCGTCGAGAACCTCTGAATCCAGACGTAAGCAAATGTGGATAGCTGAAGTTTAATGAGCCGTGTGCTTACCCCGCATCTAACTTCGTACAAACTCCTATTTAGCTATCGATTTTTCCTTTACTTTAGAATTAAATAAGTGAAACACCATTTAAACTTCGTAAGTGCTCAATCTTTATATTCGGTCCTGTGTGGCGCTCGGGTGAACTCCCTCTCGCGGCGCGCGGCGGCGACTAGAACTATTACAAATGCAACTGTGTGTTTTAATTATCTGTTTGAGAGGGAAGGCCGGACTCCTTTAATGGCAAGGGATAAGAGGGTTTCTTTATCTTTCCGGCACTGCAGTTCCTCTACTACTCAATAACACTAGTAGTTACTAGTAGACACAGAACAGAAAATGTTTAAATCGATTTTCAATTCTGGTTGCTAACTTTTCAATGGAAAAGAAAGTCTGTAGTTTCTTTTAGTTAGGTATACATTAATAATAAAATCGAGCTTCTACTTTGAAAGTCCTCTACAGGTACCCGAAAGGTCGCCGGTCCACAGACCACAACGGTATTTGCACCTTTTTAAATAACTTTTTGAACATAGCTTTGCGGGAAAACTTTGGTGGGATTTTATTTCGCATTTGGCACGCCTGTGGTGCTAATTTTAGATCTATACTAGAATTGAATACGTGCCCACATAGTCGGGTTATCTCCACATATAGTCGGTTAGAGATTTTCCAAGTTTATCTAAGAATAATATGAATACTGGAAAGGGTTTCTCGCCCGCATCCTCGAAGGTAATTTGTATGTAGTGAGTGAGATCACATTTTCCAGTAGAAACGTAGCCTTATTTCCGCGAGTGTTGGTAAGTTCGCGTGGTTACCATTAATCATACATCGGCGCTATCTATCAGTGACGTGCTGTGTGTCTAGCGCGCACGCCTACTGAGTACGCAATCAGCCCGCATACACATTTAGCAAACTCATGTATACAGTACCATAATTTGCATTCAGTGTATTGAATAATTCACTTATGATTATGGTACAACATTGATAATACTATGTAGACATACGCGTGTGCTTTTAGCGCCGTGCGGTAATGTCTGAATAACTTAATATTTCAATGAATTTTGCGTTCATATGGAACACGTGTATTAGCACGTTTGCGCTTCCTGGTCTACATTTGGCATTTTGAAATGCAGCATCAAAATGCTATGCCGAAGAGCATGTTCAGTGCATTGTCCCCACTTAAAGCTTTATTATCAGCAAGTGCAGGCTAAGATCGCAACCGAGCACACACAGAGAGCGGATGCTGGCTTATTTCCGCTTGGCACCACAACGGCACCTTTTCCACTGCTCACACTATTAATTATCGTTACCCGTGAAGAGTAGGTAAACTCAAATAAATTTGGTCGTTAACTAGAATATACATAGAGTGGTGAGCGGGGAAAGTGCCGCGCCTGCTGCCACGTCTTGCGATGATAAAATGTATGGCCGGAGATATTAGATTGATACCGCTTAGTCGGCGGACCCACGCTCGTGTACACTACATACGCTGCATAGGCACAACGTTGCCCTCAACTACCCGCACAGAATATATTGTTATCAGCACAACTGCAATATCTATGACAGTTTGTACTCGTACGACCGCATGTCCCCTCTCTACACTGATAACTGACACATGTGTCTATTACTTGTTACTTGCACTGATATACTGGCTCTGTAACTGTCACTGTGCGGACGGAATACTCGCACTGTGAAAATTGCGAACTGCGAACAAACAAGGATTTTTGTTTTTTAATTCAGGTCACAGCGTTTGTAGGGTAATCCTTAGTTTCGGTTCAACTACTTTTATTTCTAACGCTAAGAGTTTACACCGCTGTTACAGAGTGCCGCTCACTAGATGATACTATCACTCACAAGTACACAGAATGTATATCATTTACGCTTACTTCACCCTTTCACGAGAGCAAAAAATATACTTCCTTTAGTTGATGGGGCCAATGATGTTTTTGCTCATATCATGACAAGAGCATTCTGCGCTACGAGCACTTATATAACGAGCAACATAGTCGTCACGTCCAAAGACGCACAAATTAATTAAAAAGCAGGTTTTGATTTATTTAATTACTTCCATATCTTTCGTTTCGCGAACTTTTTTACAAGCTGAAAGTTTCGGGCTAAGATATTATTCTTGGGAACAGAGTCCATGAATACTTTACACTAAGTACCTGCAGCTTAAAAATACAAAAGAATGTTGTATTTCTTAAAATGTAAAGTACCATTCACTTAATCTTCGGTACCTCTGAGGGCTTGGTTTTTCCTTTTAACGGGTTACAAAGATTAAGGTATTTGAAAAGTTAATTTTAAAACTTAATTTAATGCCGCTGGATCCCATTAGGCGGTCTGTTTGCCGAGCATTGTAGCGGCGCGGCGCGTTCGGCCCGGCTCGGGCGCGCTCGCCGGCTTCTCTGCAGCCAGCTCGAGCTCCGCGACCAAGCTTATTATCCAGTAATGAAATTATTATTCATAGCACGTCTCAACAATTATCTCGTACTTGTCAACGTCATCAATATTTCATAAAGGCCGCGGACTTATCCCGTTGTTAGTGTTGCGAGCTATCAAAGTGTTGTTATCGCGGTACACAATGACATATTGTAATAACATTTCCGTCCGTGTGTGGTTATTATGTTGGTAAACGAGCATCTAAATTAAACTAGGATTCACAGTGAAGTGTAGGCACATTGTGTGCGGATTTTAGTTTATGATTGATTATACAGGCGCATTTGAATTCATAATTATTTCATTCTAATTAATCCTGTGTTATTTCGTTGAAATAGGAAACGCACGTACTAATATTTCACTAGGATGTGTTCTCTCTCGCTTAATATTACAAGTTAAACCAGAACATACTCCTTTTAAAGAAAAGCCTTGTAAAAATACCTAATCAATTTTTTGTATATAAATCCTATCATTCGTATCACGTGCTACGACCGACAAGCCGACTTTATGTGGTGTATAAGGAAAGTATCTAAGTTATAAGAGGTTACCGACAAGTAATATGATAACTGTCGGAAACACAGTAATCCGGTAACAAATAATAATAATCTGTGCTAGTTATATTGATTCCACGTTTATAATAAAAACCATAACCGCTACGCCGTAGCGGCGTAGCGCCGTAGCGCCGTAGCCAATGTGTAGCGATACTTTATTATTGGTATGTATGTATTGTATCTAATTCTCGTTATACATAACAATACTTAATACGAGGAACATAATGCTTATTCAATAATGTGGTCGTATAATACCTATTAATTTTGTGGTATGGAAACCTATTTTGCTAATAACGTTAATCCCGGCCCATAAACCGTTCATTTTGAAATTTACACAAATTAATATGAAGAGCATCATTATCTTCATTTATGAACGCACAAAATGTTATATTTATTAATCATTCCCAAAACACATAAAACAAATTTGATTATTCCTACTCTAAAGGATCCTTTACAATGTTAAGTATAAAACAATAATCAAAAGTTTATGTTAAAAACGTGCTATGCTGTTTTACGTCAAACCATTCCGTTAGTAGAGAAATTGTTCGAAGTCTTATTCCAGTTGCATTTCGGAGAACACTATAAAAACTGGAACTGTGACAAAAACGTAGGAATTACTTTATTAATTTCGAAGAAGATTTTTCAGCCACTCTTTAATGCAACGCAACGTTCCAAAAGCATTCTGAAATAGTGCAAAGATAATGGGGCAACTAAATTAACGGCATATGCTTAATGGGGGAATCTAGGTTTACGTATCTAGGTTGAATCTGCAGCCCAAATAGTGTGCGGCCGTAGACGGCACGTAGCACAATATTCCGTTCTGTTCCGACATCGCCCCCTCACAGCGTCCAAACAACTTTGGGGTCATACACACAAAATAGTTATCAGCCCCGACTGGCCAAAGTGGTATTCGGTGCCATAGAAATTTATATACTAGCATAATAGTAGCATTCCCGTGTGAGAGAATCTATTCCGATGTCCGCAGCTCCGTACGCTGGCTGATCGTATCTTTGTGTTCAATCGAGATGCAGCCAATGCAATGGCCGGTTCAGGGGAGTCGCTTAACAATTAAGGCGCATCTCTAATAAAGGCGAGCAACACACTTCGCATCGCATTAACACGCTGGACTTTGAACAATATCTGAAGGTATTAGTCGTGTGAATATTCCACACAAACGAACTCAATATTCTTCTTTCGTACGCCTGTCGGATTCGCTTTGGAGATTATAGGGAGAGATATAGAAAATAATTAATGATTAGCACTGATACTTTGTACAGACCAATAAATCCGCTGGTGGTTACGCAACCTAGGCAATAAATATTATTATTACGTCCTACGCACTCTTTATACATAATCCTCTTTATTGGCCGGTACACAAGCCTTACGCCTGCACGTCAACGTGAGGTATTACGTAAGCCAAGTATCGGTCGTCGGCCAGGTCCTCGTATTAACGACCTGCTTCGCCACTTTCCCACTTGGCTCCCGCCCTACACCGCACGGCTTGCGTGATTTCTCTTTGTTTTCTCAAGAATAATAGCAGCAGCCCAGGGGACGGAGGAAACGACTCCCTGCTAAATTAGCTGCTAACTTTTTTATTTATACAATATACAAGGCCGTCCCCAGGAAATATTCTTTAAGATTTTCATTATATAGGATATTTGGTGGCTCACACAAATTCTCGATATTATGAAGGTAAAAGCCGAAACACATTTATGCGGTTAAGTTGTACATATAATATTACTTTGGGCGGCCACAGTTTTGGCTCCAGATAATACACTCGTAGAGTGCGAAATTGGAGCAATTGTGTGAGTTGAGTCATTAGTGAAGAACCCACTTGTATCCTTCAATGTTATATGAAAGTAAGAGACAGTAGAGTGTAACTTGTGACGTCGCCACACAATAGCGCCAGCTTGAGTCAATATAAAAGCGTCTTTATTTGCACAACACAGAAAAAGGCTTGTACAAATACGGGAAAATTTTCAGTAAATATATTATTTACCATCACAAGTTAGGCACACTAAAGTAAATATAAAAGAGTTGCTAAAGGGCTATTGTTGCCATGGCTTATTTAATATTGCGAAACATGACTTATTTTATATTTTCGTTCACAGAAAATTCTTTTATTGAGAACTAAATGGGAACAAAATAATTACTGTTAGAGGCAAGTTCCTTTACTTTGAGTGCCTACTTATTTATTTATTGGTGCAACAATTGTAGGTTAAGCTGATTGGTAGCGAATGCCTGAGGCTCGTCTGAAGCCTCTTAGTTAGGTAATATCATAAAACAGCATTGTGGAACACTACTCCTTCATTGTTTCAAACAAAGAGATTGCCTCTGCTTTAAACCTTATCATTCAGAATCAACGTCAAAAGTCGTTAAAGTTTATATTAAATCCTCTGCTGATCTTGTAAATATTATCATTGATTCATCGTTCCTAAGCCATGTGAATCGCCTTAAATTCTCGCGATCACATCATTAAGTGAATCTGAGGCAATCAATCACCGCGCTCACACTGTCACTTCTGCTGAAAATTATGTAACGAATATACTTATGGTAAAAAGAAGTATCTTATATGATCTCGTATTTATTGAAGCGGCCTAACGTGGTACCCTCGTCAGCGTTATGGTACCCATGAATTAGTTACAGCCATTTTGTCCCACTAAGCGCTCGACGCTTTCACTTTCTGTGTCAAAAACCACCTGCTACCAACAAAAATGAGAAAAAGAACAATATTAATACTTGCCGTCTTCATTTTACGCTAGAATCAAAATCGAGATGCTTATTTACAATTTCATTGACACCACGAGCTTTGATCATTGCTGTACGAGTATTTCAAACATTTTCCTTCACGCCGAGGGGGAATTGGGAGTCGAGTGAGGGAAACTTAGAAAAAGCTCTGTAGTATGAGAGTTGTAAAAGTGCTTAGATTTATTTGTTATCCTATGCGTGCTCAGCTCGGAACAGTTTCATTTAAAACTGGCTTAGGTAACTTTTCAATTTACTCTGTGATATTTTATCGTTGTGTTGTTGCGGTAATGTTCCAACGATTTGGCTTGTATTTAATACTGATTTATGACGTATTTATAGATTATTCTGTGAAGTATGTTGCACTGCAGCATTTTGTTGTTACAAGCTACTTGCACTTAATCTTTCTTTCCAAGGTTAATGTTCTTGGCAACGTCGCGTTGCGAATTTAGAGAATGTTTTTTAAATTGTCGCAATTTTCTTACTTTTCCCCCAAGTCTCTTAATAAAATGAATTAGCACATTGCTTTAAACAGACTACGTATCTTTAAATCCACGATATAACTAACTCGTTTACAAGTACCATAAATATACGGAAAGTTTCGTGATTACTTACGCTTGTAATCTAGGCGTGGTTGAATGTTTTGATTATAGCTGCGATACCCAAAATAAAAGTTCTGCAAGCGAGTTTGAGGGTTCCAAGTATTATTATATTAAATTTTAACCACAATAATGAACACGGTTCCACTTCGGACCTAGCACTGTTATCTTTCTGTTTATACTCTTGGAGTTTGTTGTTTGTAGTCTCTGCTTTCATGAAAATTTGTTGACCTTGTTAATTAATCGTTTTGTATGCAGACGGCACGAGGCTATCCTTAAGGCGATTGTTATTTGACGATCCTCACGGGATCCATATCAGCGAGTTGCTCTCCGAATCAGAGATCGGGCAATTGATCATGTAGTGTTGTGTGCGCGCGAGGATGTGTCGTGACTCGAGATATAAACTAGAAAAGGCTATCGTAAGTACGTCCGGCGCGGGCCGGCGAGATGTTTGACATGTCTGTTTATACACGTACCGCGGCGACTCACTTCCTGACTAATGGATCGTCGCACTCGGCGGAACCTGGGCGGAACTGGCTCCGTGATTAATGGCAATCTTATCAGATTCCAATACTATACATTTAACGGGCCGATCGCAACGGACTTAATCGCCAGACCTGCCGTCCGAAAGGTGCAAATTAATTACACAGATAGCTTTAACTCTCCGATACATTAATTTGTACCTAATTGATTATTTGTAGGGATCGCTTTGATTAAAATCTCCTATAAAACATAATTAATTTCGTGATCGGAATTTATACGCAAACAGCTCAGCGTCGGGTGTAAGCAAATACAGCTAATATTATTCTACGATGTATTTTGCATATTCAAAACGGCGGGCATAAAATAATATTTGAAGTACAGGATAAGGAGTTATGTTCATGTTACAGCAAAAAAATCCTGACAATGTAATAAAGTTGGGAAGTTCGGTAGATGTTTCTTGGCAACTAGTTATTTTTATAGTTATCGTGTCATCGTTAATGAAGATTTCGTGTCCATTAGTATTATCGGGGGCTGTTTTTATCATTGAAAAGTATGTTGGTTGAGGTCGCGTCGTGGCGGCGGGGTGCACGCCGGGGCGGCTCGCGTCAGTTCGCATCGGGCTACTCGCCGTCCGCCCGCCTCGCGCCTCGCGCCCGCCTCGCGCGACGCTTCCTCTCGCACCCACACTTCAATGATAATTAATTCCGTGCACTCGGAGTCGGGAATAAGACCGCATGTGCTTAGTGATTTAATATTATGAATAATAGTTGTTTACGTGTGCCGCTCTCTGTGTTTGTGTGTGATAATAATCAACGTTGACAGTTAAAGTGCGCCATGCGGTGAAGCGCCGTCGGTGCTACATGCACGCGCGGATATGGTGGACCCGCTGAAAATATTTTGGGTTCTAACAAATAGCACTTACTTAGGTATGACGGTATTTTTCTTCCAGCTATTTGCACGGAGCAAATAAAATCAAGACGCACCACATCACCTCTTTAGTTTATTGCCAAAATTACTACTACTATCATATAAAACCAGTGGCACGATTTTTCCAATAATCTTATTTATTTTCTCATCCGTAGAGTAGGTGGGTCATTTATGACTTTTTTATGGTCCATTTGGCATTCGGCACGAAGGCGAGTTTTCGCACGTCTCCTCATGAATGCTACAATTTGAAATTGTACCTGTATACTAACAGGGAACCCTTCTTACATACGAAGGTATAGGTTGGCGATATGTGCTCTCTATGTCTTCAGCCCTGTCCTTTGCTTTCAATTTCCTATTCAATTAAATTGAGAGAATGAAATATGGTTCTCAACGAATGTCACCATAATTCTTTACTCTCTATAATTCAAACCATTATGTCTTTGTTTTATGTTGGTGACATCTAAGATATATACGGTAGATGTTATGTGAATGTGTTTCCTCATGAACATTCTTTCTATTTTATGTGACAACAGAAGAAGCTAATTGATAAGTCACAATCTGTTCTCATGATGCGTAGCCCTATTGTTTCAAAAGTCCCTCGGTCATTAAGCCCATTGTCGGCATTATACTTTGCATCTATAGCCGCGTCTCATTACAGCAAAATTTATTAACGTCAAGTTCCCCCGACCTTCCTGTGCAAAATAGCTACCTAATAAGGAAAAAAAATACTCCAGATTTATTACACAAATTATTGGTATCTGCGTTTTTCTCGACGAAAACTCGGAACGTAATATTTTGTCAAAAGTATTTTTCAAGTCTCCAACAAAGTGTAAAAGTAGGCTGTTTTAATAAAGATAGGTTCAGATTTGCAAGTAAGGTCAGCGCGACAAGAGCGCTGGAGACTAACAGCTTAATTCAATTTTAAAGTTTCTGTTTGTCGCTCACAGTACATAAAATGATAATATAAATTATTGTACGCGGACTGCACTGCACTGCTCCGCTCTCTAGTATTTTTGATTGAGTTCATTTGTAAGTTTGCTCAAGTACCTGTAAGTTCGAAAACAATGTTCTGGTAGTTAGTTACTCAGGATGAAAATATTCCAAATTTAATTTAAAACAATGTCTGAAGACTACTCGGGAGAAGTTCTCACGATGTTACTAACGCTCTGTTACGTACTTGTTGCCATTGATACTTCACTTATGTAAGTACTGCGCTGAGTATATATGAAATAAACTCATAACATGTGTGTACATATAAGAAAAGAGTTTGAGAGTGAAAGTAAACTGTATACGTACAACATAACATGTTATTTCTTCCCGTGCTCTGTGTAAACGCAACATCTGGAACATGTTATAATATAATACATATAAGGGTATAAGAGAAGGACAAAATATACAATTAAGAAGTACGGCGTAAAAACAATATGGTCGACAATTAGAACGACATTTTCACAGTACCATTCGATTAATAAATTATTTATTTAGTAATTAGTAAGTCGTGCTCGTTATATGTCCGTTGCTTTCTTAGGCCAAGCTAATCAGCCAACACTTACACTATGTTTTTGTTCAATTCCAACGTCAGGAATTAATTGCCAGGTTTCATTTATTACGTGCTCTCATTTATTGAGCCAATTCGTTAACTCAATTCAGTAGGTACCTAATCAACTAATCAAATTAATAACTATTGGTTTATATAATCATACCAAATTATAATTATTACGTTCGTGCGTGATGCGTACCTACGTATTTCGGGATGGAAAGGGGAAACGCAAAATTGCTATCATAATAAGGTTTTCGCTATTCGCTATATTCGATAAACATGAGCCTATTCGGTCAGCCTGTCTATAAACAGCTTTAATCAAGTTCTTTTGTCTGTGTATTCGCCTCTAAACTATGTAGGTACATACTTAAACGCGTGAATGGATGCTTACATTTTGATGCGGTCTTCACTAACTTATAACAAGTTTGTGAGGGAGCTTTAACATACTGGACTATTATTAGACCGTTGTGATGCTTAGACAAGTTTCTAATAGGTAGAGGTACCTATTGAATATTGGTTGGTGCCGCCCGGACAACAACAATACAGTAACCGCGGGGTTCGACCGGGTTTCCTACATTAATATGCGCTTGCCGCGGCTTGTCGCTCGTGCGCTCGATTTACCATAGATCACACCTCCTTGCTTTGAAGATGGTTAAACTTTCGAACCCCGTCGTCAATATAACCTACGATAGGGCCTGACATGTAACATAACAAACTCTCAGAATAGCTCCATTCTTAGAATATCAATATTGCCTAGTAACAAGATAACGAAGGTCGGCGTGCAATCGTTCCGTGTGAAATACGGACTTTCAACCGCTTTCAATGTACGGGAACCCGACCCCAGTATAATTGGGTAGGTAAATATATGCTGACAATGACAGGCATCAAATATGGCACTGGAATTAGACGGCCTATTCTACGGTCAACCAACTACTCAACAATTCGTCGGCTAAACGGCATGAACTTATAAGCCTAGCTATGGATTGTGGTGAACTGTTGGCCGACTGATCATAATAAACTAAGTTATGATATCTTATTTGATCAACGGCTTAGTGAATTTTTGCAGGGACTGTTTAGGGGCGGACCTAATAAGGTCACTTTTTATCCTAGACTAGCTTTTGCCCGCAGCTTCATATGTGGCGGTCAGAAATTATCTCATGGGAACGGATACCCGGATAAAAAGTGCCCTACGTCCTAACCCAGGTCATGGTTTACCGGTGTGCCAAACACCCAAATTCAACCCAAAGCGGTAACAGATAGAGTTACTTTTGCATTTATAATATTAGTATGGCTAGTATATACACCGTGGCTTTTTAGTCGTCTTACAACGGCAGCCCACTTTATGTATCCAATGACTGCTAAGCATTCATAATAAAAAAATAGGTATTTGTGAGCTTTTAATAATTCAAAATAAATATATTATTCAATATTATGACGCATGACGTAGTTAAAACACCCTGTTGTGAGCGATGATCTGGACTCGAGCGCTGGGTAGACATATTCTCCCGTTTGACACGTAAACATAATTGACAGGATGTTTCATAATTTTGTCTATATTTTTTTATTTTTCTTTGTACCTATTACGGTAGGTTAAAAACACATTGCACATTGAGTGGACCGGACCACCTTTTTAAGACGACTAAAAAGTCACGGTGTTTATAATAATAGGATAAATAGATTTAAGTAAATAATTTGCACGCTTGTATGCAGGCAGAATACAGTGACTTTTAGGACATGAATCTTTCCTTGTAATTTGTAAGTATGTATTTTCTTGCAAATAAACATTTTTGATTTGATTTGATATGAATAAAGTGCGGCAAAGCTTTGGACAAAACTTAATCTTTCATATTGCCAATCCTTAAATGAACAAACATCAACTCAGACATACCCATCGCGTAATAATGTGTAACCCTTATCAATCACCAAAACCTTGAGGATTAGGTGTACCTAACATAAAAATCCATTAAAATTCGGAAAGCCTTTTTTACTTGATATGCGTAGGTACAGGAAAATGATCATAAAAATCTGACTCCGTTTTATAAAAATATTCTAGATCGGGAAGGCTGAGTAAAGATACTGTCTTCGTGTTGTAATAAAGATGAACTTTACTTTGAGAAAAAATACATTTCATGGCAAAGTTAACTTAATAACTAATTAGTAGTTAAATAGGCTACTATTAGCTAATCTAGAAAGACAACTCAACAACCGTAGTTATATTGTCCGATCCCTCTTGACGACCACAATTAGTTAGAAATAATATAGTTTTCGTTTTATAGGAGCTCGTGGCTAAATAATAACAGCTGCTCGGGTCGATCTTAAGGTTTAGCCGCGCTTACCTAGGTTGGTCCGTGGATGGGTGACCGCCCATTATATACCGAGTTTCCTCCGTGCCTAGGAAACGTACTGCACGTTAAGCCTTGGTGCCGGCTGTTATTTGTAGATCTTTGACAGTCGTTACAGGTAGTCAGTGGCCCGTATTACCCAGTATTAACTGGGTTGTGGAAGTCAGATTGGCAGTCGCTCTATGTAAAATGCTGGTATTCAGCCGCATCAGGTTAGACTGGAAGCCGACCCCAAGATAGTTGGGAATAGGCTAGGCAGATGATGATGATATAGTTTTCGATTTCTCAATATAGCGATATGCGCGGCGTCCAAAAATATATTTTTTACTTAGTTTCATTTATAACATTAACATTAAATCTTTCGGTAATAAAAAGAAAACCATTTCGAAACTTTGACATTTTTAAAACAGCGCTTTAATCAAACACGTTTATTTTTTAATTTCCGCTAGAGTTTTACAGTTTATATTGCATGAAATAAAATTGTACAGTATTTAGTTTTTAAATATTAAACACTCTTAGGAGTTTCGTCATTTACAAGGTACTGCATCTGCAGCTGACGCAAGCATCCTGTGAATGACGCGTATTAATTACACATCACATTGAAACTACTCGGATCGAGTATGTACCAAGTTGTGCTGCTCATAACACTAACTACGTAGTACAAACTATCTAATTCCTAACAAGATATCTATATATTAATATGTGGCTTAAATTGGCATCTCAGAATATCAATAGCATATTGCGTGTCATGATAAGATGCAATTTCCCCCTGCATGCACCACAAGTCATTCATTCAACACATTAAATGCGTTTATCGCAATAATTAAAAACGTCTATTTAACGTTTGAAGATGAAAGAGTCACAACGATGCTTTAAATACATTTAGCTTTAAATGCATTTAGTGATTTGTGGTGTCAGAGAATTACAATAACTGACGTTATTAGACTCTAATTTAGCCGAAAGTCAACTGTCCTACACTCCACTGGACCATCGAAAACAGTTTTGACGCTATAATGTTAGTAAAATGTACGTACCAAGCTGATCTGCAACTTTAAAAGCTGATTGTAGGCCGGCAAGGCAAACAATCTGTCTCAACATATTCTATTCGAAATAACGAACCAGCTATCCATTTTAATAATGTTTGTAATAAATATGTAATATGTATACAACGTAAATAAAGCAATAACACTGCGACAAACAGCTTAGCACAAAAATAGCAACACGTCTCCATACAAATAGGATTATATTAGAAAAACGGCATTAGTGATGCACCTGCGCTCAGACCGGGCGTCGGCGGGCGTCGACAGGCGTCGGGCAGCCCAGCCGGCGCCTTCGCAGAGACAATAACTCAATCCGCGGGGACCGGTGTGTGCACGAATGTAATCGACACAAGCCAGCACAATGGCCAATCCACGACCATCCGAACCCACTTATACTAATGCGTCCTATTGAAAACCGCTAACGAGAAGGATCCGGACTGCGTGCGAGTTAGTTTATTCTGATTTATATCCCTCGTCTATCGTAAAAGGTAGTCGAAGTAATAGACATCCAATAATATATTTAATGAAAATTCTCTTTGAATAATAATATCGTTTCATTTTGGCTTACGGCGTAATATTCATCTTCGGTGTGGATATAGAAGCGTAATGAATTACTGGCGAATTTTATGAAGCATTGATTTGAAATTTAAATTTTAAATCTACATTGAGATATTACTTATTACTTTTTAAAATATCGAATTTTACGATAGATAAGATAGATTAATTATTAAAGTTTGGGATTATGTCCTCCACTTAGAGGGATGTAGGCAGACGGCTCTTAAGATAACTACAAGCTAGATAGCTACCGAGCCAACTATTGCTTTTCGTATAAATAAATCGAATGAGCTATCAACTAACTAACCACTGTAGTCCACCGCCTTGGGGATCAAACCCGTGGTAAACACAAGGAACAAACATTGACAGGCCTCTGAGTCGCCACATGTTCAACATAACGTCTTGCTCAACACTCAAACAAGGGAACGTTATGTGAACTACGTTAGTAGCCATATGTTCATCCAGATTACCCGATATATAAACAATAAAACTAAGCCATAAAACAGCGAGAGCTATAAAAAATGCAATATGAAACGGGCAGTACGCGTTTGCACATACGTATTGTTTGTTTGTCACGAAAATTCCGGTTCGTTGTGCGTCGCTACAAGAATGTATAAAAAATCAATTAAAATCAAACACAAAGCCTGGCATTGTTAACTTGTTTTGTTAGTGGGACCCACTTCGATTCATTTAATTCCTGAAACAAATCGATAGTGGAATACTTTGGTTTACAATCGCTTTGTTGAAACAAATATACAGAACAGTACGCACACACGCGTGTTTTTATCGAATTAGGGAAGAGTGATAAAAATATACTTGCAATAACGGAGAGAGGTACGATTATAGCTGCGTAAGACATACCGATATATCACAAACACATAAACGCAGTATCCGAGCGATCCGCACATTTCTTAGGAATGCCACTGCCGCGCCCTCTGCCAAGCAAACACGCGAAATTAGTTTTCTTACAATAGTGCTGCGAAAATATGCCTTTGGGGAAGTTACAGCTTGTAACACCATCGAAAATACGTGAAATATTTCCGATATGTTCACGTCACACCTTGCTGCCTATCCTTTGACGTAATCAAGTAATTGAATATTCTGAACGCGGTTGAAAATATAAATAAAATCCGTTAACAACATTACGCGGCGTAATGGTTTGTGACAATGCGCGTTTTCGCAATTAATTCGTATAAATTCGCTAATAAACGCAATCTAGTGAATCATCATTATGAAAACGTGTCAAGAGGCCGCCAGTGGCACGCGCCTCATATGCTAGATTTTTATGCGGTCCAGTCCCCCCCTCTGGCGGCAGCATGGAGTGCTGCACTTACACGCTGTTGTTTATTTAATCCGCCCACGCGTACACAATGTTTACTATTGCCGCCCACTACATGACTTCGGAGCGCCACGTAATTCAATATCCTCACGTCACAAATTATATTTGCTGTTACGAAACCTACCTTTGGTTTCAGCTGTAGCTACCTACATGTAGGTAATTGGATATATCGGTTTCCTTGAACTTAGGATGTTTGTCTTAAACTTGAACGTGTTGATGGCTATTCTGCGGCGCGAATTGTTGCAGCTCAGTAAACTTCCGCACACATTAATATCATGCTATTACGTTGATATTTTGGCCCAATAACTAATATTTGCAGGAAGTTCCTAATATTCGAAAAGTTTCGCAATTAAGTTGTATCTATTAAAACCCTTGTTTATCTTGGCGTATACCTAATATCAAACACACATGTTAACAGTTCTATTGCTAAATACCGTACTGTATTAGTTACGTTAGCCCACTACGTAAGTTAATATTTTCTATTTACCCTATCACAATATTTGCACTAGCTACCCTGTGTGTATCTAAAATAGTGTTTTATATGTGTATGGAAAACAAGATTTGTTTATTTAAGAAAAAGGCCGCTTTGATTCTCAAACACGTCAGCAGTAAATCGTAGACACCTACGTCTATAACCATCCAGGTTCGGCACATCTATTCTCTCACAAACATAAACAGCCCATGGGACAAGTTAGAGCTTTTTCAGACAACTTACGAGACCTCAATTTATTCGGAAGGCTAAGAGTAGTTTCGGAACATGTCCAAGTAATGCTTATATATACTTAACCCGAAAGCCACTGCGTTGGTTTTTGTTTATGAATTTCCCTCAGCTTTCTACTTCTAGCGCTAAATATTTCGAGAACACATTTACATTTATAATTTATTGCAATTTATTAATTATGAATTAATAATTAGTAAGTAGGTACTTTAATATTGCAACCATGGCTGTCAGTGACTACCGCTATTCAGATTTTGTGCATAATTAATTCCTGGGTTTAGCTTATTAAATTTGCATCCATTGACAGATTTAGCAAACACAGCGAATATTCTTCGTATCTCTACAGATATAATAGTTCGGGATATTAGTGTCAAACACAGATGTATTATCATTACAACCCTTTGCCGGGGTGCCCACGGCGCTGCTTCGCAAAGAAATCTATAACATTTTTCATATCCTTCGCTCCTCATCTGAATATTATTCGATTGCTTTCCGCCTGTGAGGTATATCCCTTTAGGAAATTGTTTTTTCTTTCACCCAGAAATATTGAATGGATCTGAACTTTCTAACAACAACTTTGATATTTTAGGACGTTTTAAAAATCATTCGCTTCATCGTAACGGTACGTGGGGAAGTTTATTCTTAAAGTTTGGCGATTTATTTGAAGTTATATCGACCTGAATCGAATATTGCGCAGTCGGAGCAGTTTGGGTTTATCGCGTACCTTCGTCGTGAAAATGTGAGACTACGGGACCCTCGTAAATATGTCTTGTTTCTCCATTTACCTTTGTATCGCCAATCTACAGATAGAGACCCGCGTCACGCTTCTGCCGGGACTCGTCGAACGATCCGTGGCATATCGGGGATGACCGCGATCATACACATACGACCGGCAGCATTCCTCGGGGAAATCAAAACCCGATTTGTGATATTCATCTGTGTTTTGTTGTAAAGATATACCTATACACCTATTGTATGGTATGATTTTATCACGAACGGAAAAAGAAATAACTACCTGAAAGTTTTTATTAGGGCATAAGTAATTAAAGTTCGAAAGGGAAGTCATGACTTCCATTTCGAGTTGTAAACTAATATATCTTGAAGGCTGTCCCAACTCTTAGCTTTTAGCTAGTTTGTCTACTTCGGAAGTTCGGTTAACCGGTAGTTTAGCTCAAAGACAATGACAAACTGTCGCGGCACACCTCGTCAATGAATCCAATTAAGGAATTTTACACTCATCCATTAAACTTGGCTGACCCGATTTGAGAGTTGTAAAGCAATAAATGGTGCGGTGAGTCGATGAATGGAGACGGCGAGGCGGTGGGCAGTGGTCAGTGGTCACCCACCAAATGAAACGAAATAAAAATAAATGTGGACAATCAACTAACCGAATTCAATAGTTTGTTAGCGTTCAACCAATTACTTTAACCAAAGATTGATTTATAACTGGATATTTTGCCAATTATGTAAGCGCGAATGTGTCTATACGTATGTTTGCGTGGACACAGCTTTATGTCATGTGCGAAAACGCAAAGCTATACCATTCGTAGTTTATTGTTTCCGAGACCATTACGATACACACCGTTTAACGCAAAAAGCGAACCGCTGAAACGATCAAAGCTTCGCAAAAATCCCGTTCCTACTAATAATTGAAACGGGAATCGGAGTAATGAACGCTATGCATGTGTACCAGGGTTTATAAAAGAAAAACAAAACGGTCTACCTGGTTTTTTTATTTCAGAAATGTGAAGCTGTATTGCGTTTCTATTCTGAACAGTGCACGATATTGTAAAATATTTTCTTGTTAAATCTATCCAAGTCGAACCTAAATGTTAAAACATGATAATAAGCTATCTAAAAAATACCCCATCTGTGTTTATATAGAAGCTTATACTAAGTGCGTTTGTCTTCAACATAAATCTCTATAAAAATACAAGACTATCTCTAAAGCTATTCTGTTTTTGAAGATCCCAAAAATACTCAGAATTTATCGCACCAGAGAATAGATTTTAAAATTTAGCACTGGTTTTCAATCGGTTTCACTGAAAGAGAACAATCCCCATTTATCTTCCAAAGTAGTTCGGGCAGATCAGATAAGACGATTGCAGAAGGGACGGTGGATTTTTACGGATTCGAGGCGCGAAGTCGGAACCCGTTGTTCCAGTCCGTAATCGGACAAGACGGACGGGCGCGGTCCGAACTCATACTTGTTAGCTTCCCAACAAATGAACTTAAGCCTTTCATTCCCTTATTAGTTTAGCTGCATCCGGTTAGACTGAAAGCCGGCCCCAAAATAGCTAAGAAAAGACTAGGCAGCTGATGACAAAGAAAACTCTACTTTTGAAAATGGTGAAAGGACTGTACCTTGTTGTTCATACGCAGTCTTATACGGATCAAAACACTATTAACCCTCACTTGGTCAGTGAGTGGATCCAACCCGCAGCGTTCTCGCCCCTTAGAGCTAAACGCCATAAACGAAATGGGTTTAATAAGGCATTCGTTGTAACAGGTTGCTAGTCCACTGCTCGCAGCGTATTAAACCTTTCCTTGGTCCATTTTCGCAGCCATAGAAGCGAGCTTTATGCCCTTGACGGGATTTCGGGGGTCCTGCATGGCCAAAAATTGGAGAGCAGCCGATACAGATTGTCGTATCTACTTTGTTTCCATAATCCGACCACTCGACCTTCTGCCAGCCCGCCGCCCTGCCGGCTACAGGCACGTCCCGCCACTCCGTGCACCTCTTGATAAAGAATTTCATTATCAGCACACCGCTGTATGAATGTGTCCTGCAGATAAGCTCCTCGGACAACGGCGCCCGGCTATTTTTAATGAACAAGCTCGGTTCATAGAATATTTAAATCGTTATCTTAGGACCGGTGGAATAATAAAGTCTCTTAACCCAAATGCACACACCTTCTACAAACCACTGGGTTAATTACTAAAGTGGGTTTATTACATTTTATCCTTTGAAGTAAAAACAAACCGATCTTCAATTTAGTTATCATATTATTTGAATTGTTACTAAGGCTGTAAACCTTATAAAAATATATAACTTATTTGTTACCGAGTCCCCTCTGTTTTGCACGAACTTTTGAGATTATGCAAATGTATTTGCAGCTTAGTTTTAGTAAATACAGTTTGATGTATATCCTTTTTGGGCACTAAAACTTTGAACTTGTAATTGCGAAACTCCTGACAACTATTATCCAGTAATATTTAAATGATTCGCATACAAAGCCACAAGTTGTAAATACCCTTGTTTTTGTTTGTGCTCAAACAGTGTTCCACAAATATCTGAACACGGACCACTTCACATTTGTAATGATTATTGTTAACAGCACAATACGTGTTACTTCGGCGTGGCATTAAGTGGTTATTGCTTATTGCCTTAAGTTATGTTTAGATGCTCGTTTCAGTAGCACACAGCTCACTCATCGTGTAGGGTCGGGCTCGCGGCTGTTTGTCATTACACGGAATGGAGATGAAAACAGCTTCATAAACACTCACTAGTGTACACTACTCAAAAACTTAACGCGTAGTACGCTGAGCGCTTGTGTGAATGTGCCCTTAGGGCGCGTTGTATGAATACGTCCGCTGATGGCAGCGCACTGACACACAGCCACACTCGTAGGTAACAGGATATAGTTTGTAGGAAGCTCGTTACGCCTGTACCGCTGCGTTTGATTGCTGTGCAAGGGGAATACTAATGTTGAAACCTATGCGATTGATCAAACGGATTCAGCGGTTGCCAATTGAGAAACGAAGCTTATTCCCAGTACTCTATTTTAAGATTTCTAAACTCTTATTTCTGTTGTAAGCCCCAATCAAGATAATGTAATAAGCTTCTCTGTACTGTTGCCGAGTATAATCGATTCCATAATTTTCATGTTTGTTTGGGAGCGAAAGAAAAACATGGGAGTTCTCACGGATGTTGTAAATCAACATGGGGAAGCAGAATAATGGGTTTCTCACAAGAGATCGGTACCGCTCTACATTATTGACGTTGGCGGAGCCTCGGTATCATAACAGTGTTAAGTCAATTAGTCCCTATTTGATTTAACATAATGTTCCTACACGGTATACCCGAGAATATTACAAGTTTAATTTCCCGATCAAGTAGCGACCTCACCCAAACACAAACAAGTCTATAAAAGTCAATTTCCAATAAAACGTACACTAAAGAGTAAAAAGTATATTGATTTTATCGACTTGGGGTTATTTAATTATAACTGGGTGATGCCGGTTTCGTTTTATGCGACCGTTGACAGAAAAGTTCGCTAACAGAATTGTCCCGTCAAAGTTTGGGATCGCCTCTCGCGTGTTTGTCAAAAAGTCGCTCTCGGCATCGTTAGACCGCTCTTAGCATCCCTGATTAGTTTTTATAGTAGTCTAATTCAGCTCAGCTCTGCAGGAAGGGGAGAGCGAGCGGTGCGATGTTTCACGGTCATCCTCTAAGCGGTAGTAAGGGATTACGCCTCGTGCACACCGCCGCTTTAACGTAACGACTCTTCGACAAACTTCCCCAACATTCTAATTTAGTATTCAATTCAAAATTCAACGTTATGTTCTTTTAAACGACAGCACACGGACTTTCCAGATTTATGGTAATAGAAACAGCTTTTCAAGACGACATATATTTGGGCGCTTTTCTTAGTGGCCGAATACTATCGTTTTGTGGCCAAGTATCTTTGAATAAATATTTATGAAGGAGCTAACTTTACCAAATTCAAATAATGCTCTAATGTCTACAAATGGCCTGAGCATAACTTTCTCAAATAACCAAATTAATTCAAGTTATGAGTTTGGCCAATATTTGTAGTTACAATTTGATTTGTAATTTTCCATTAGTTGGGTGTCCTGGAGGCTTTGTCACCAATTCGTTACAGATGAAGTCGAGCTAAGCGCCGGCAGGTCGGTAGAACGACCATTGTTTTCCATGTCGCCAGCGGCTTTATGTCAATGAAGATAAGGGCTAGATTACTGGAGCCGGGCTTAAAAGCCTCCGTATGTTTGCTAATAAAGCCGCCGGACATTTTGCCCAGAGGGGTCCTAATTTATCATTGTTAGAGTACGCCTCAAACGAAAGCAATTTCCGTCTAGAATTCGTTTTTTTTAGATACGATTTCTCCCGAGAACTCAGCTTAGAGTTAATTTGATGTCGTCCAATTAGGATTCTATTACAAAGCTTATACTTGAATAAGATCAAATTCATTTGTATAAATGTATATCTTCATGCATAGGTACTTCATAAGATTTACTTAAACCGATGCTTTTTTCTTATGATCAAATGACAATTTTCTTTAAACATTTATTATCTTGCTAGGTATATATCGATTTCGAGCTCTGCGAAGATACTAGTAGAAAGAAATATTTATAAAACTACACAAAGAATATAACAGGACTGTCTGTCCAAACGGAAATGAACATAGCGGAGAGATGTTGAAAAATACCCCGATACCATCTTGGGGCTGGGAAACGTGGAAATTAAAGGATTCTATTGTTTGGCTACAGTTATTCTCTCTTATACTTGTCCCCATTTCAGAGATAAGCTAAGATAATACCTTACAAAGAAAATAATAAAAGGGTGCTAATTCGATCGCAAGGCGCCTTAGCAGTTTACAAGCGCTTCTCTCACATTTTAATATCTTTTACAAACAGTTCGCTGTAAATGCACGTCAAGTGGTCGTGTCTGAACTGAACTCGTGTAATATTCACAAAATGCCAACATTGAGAGCAGCTTCAGATGTTGAGTCTATCGAGTATATAAACACGCTCAATGCGAGTAGGCACACAAATTCATAGAGCTGTGCATAATTCACGTTGACGTACAGTTTCTTGCAAAGGTTTTTACTTTTTACTTATCTATTGGAGCGAGAGACCTCAGATGATAACCAGTGATTCGTGAACAAGTTCTTGTTCGCTGTTTGCCATTTCTTTTGCCATTACAGAATTATTTGGGCGTAATAATGGTACATTTTTGGACAAATTGCTTTAACGGCGAAAGTAACGTAATAAAACCCAATGAAAATAAACTCTGATTGACTGCTTATCGATGTTGTAAAATATTTTATAAAACGTTTCAGTAGTTTGGTATTCAGAGCGCACCCGCCCTATACGTAATGTCAGTTTCGCACTGAAAGCTTTCTTCTGTTCTCGCGCAATACATCATTTTATTTTATAGCCAAACAAGCGAGAACTATAATATATATCCGTACGCATAGATCTTTCCTCAATATTATTGTCGCGATTTTATATTTCTACCTGTAGGTGCCCTTTGTAGTAACTTCGGTTTCTTTTTCCAGTGACTAAATTCATCCGCATCGGGATTGCTGACAAGAATGACAACCCGCCTTACTTCGACAAGGAGCTGTACGAGGCTGAGGTCGACGAGAATGAGGACATCCAACACACCGTACTCACCGTCACCGCCAAGGATCACGATGAATGTGAGTACATAGCTTTAACCTCCACACAAGCTTATATACTCGTCAATATAACACGACTATTTTTATAAAACTTGTGCCAAATTCTTCTTTCACGAAAACAAACAGCGAGCGGCGTGTTTATAGAATAAATATACGAGGCGACCCTAATACGAGGCAACACTGCAACAAGGAAAGAACATCTAAAACAAAACAAAAGTCCCGCACATGGCCGCTATATTTTATGCCATCGGATCAAGTTCCGCTTAACTTTATACAAAGAAAATCACTCGCTGTGTCCCGAAGATATTCCGCCTTACACACGGATTGTAATCGAATGGTATTAGCTTCGAGAAGAATAATATATAACGCAGTAAAGAAGATATTACGTACGAACGTCTTCATAATGTACCTCACCTGAGCGCTGTATACATAGATTAAGGGTTTCAATCTTGTGCCATTTATTGAAATTGAATCGAGACGTTGATTGTCCCGTAACTACCTAATACCAGGTTCTCATCAATGTTATAAGACCGTGGAGGCTTGCTACATTTACGAGATATTAAATGTTGTGAACGTGCATCGATAAAACAGTAAAAATATGACACTTCAATTATGCCAGTAGCTCACAACGTGCTCCCGAAAATTGTCAACATTTCCACGCAATGAACAAACGAAATTTATTATTGACTTGATGAGTTATCAGACAAATTGGAAGGGTTCCGTTATTAAGGCATGCTTATAAAATGTGTAAAGTAATTGCAAGTGGCCGACCATCGATAACAAATCTTTAACATAATTGAAATCGAAGTCAATCTTTTTGAATGAATTTTGCTAAAAGCTTGGATTGACAAAGCATTTTGTACTTAGTATGTATTTTTCTTTAGCTATTGTTCACACGCTTTGTTCCGCTGCCGCTTTGTCCGTTTTCTTTTAAGTCGATCTAAGACATTGTTGACGTAGTTATTATTGTTATTAAAAAGTAAGCATTGTTGTAGTTTCCGGTCTAAAATTACCTTCGTATTAACCAATTTTATTATAAAAAGACTTTACGCCATTCTATGCTACTTGTTGAAAACGCTTATAAATATCATTTTACGTTCAAAGGGATTAACCGGGAAATAAAAATCGCGGCTACGCATACACCTATACCATTCAACATACAGATATGTGTATTTTATACCTTATGACGACATTTTCAAGATATTAAAGACATAAATTTTACATTGGGATAAGCCGCATAAGCATTTTCTTTTATAAATAAAGCCGAGAAGGACATTCGTTTGAAAATATGATACTCCTTGTATTCAGTAAGCTTTAAGTATTAATTATTATTTATTAAAGGATACGTGAGTCAATTGATTAATTCGGGAGAAACCTCTGTTATATCCGCTGTTGTCATAATAATTTGGACACTCGTATTAGCTTAAATGATAGATTGAAAAAAATTGTAATTCAAGAAAAATAAAGATTAAAAGTGACCAAAAAGGTCTGACTGGCAGGTTCTTATTTGGGTATTTTAATAGGGATCAAATCACACTCGAACTTTTTTAAACATGCCATGATAGAGTTAGACAAGTCCGAAACTTCAAATACTCTATTCAGAAACCGGCAATGATCCGCCTACAAAAACTCAAAATAATGAAAAATAAAAAATTTAAAAGTCACGACTTTTACATTTTTTTTATTTTCACGTGCACTTCAAAAAGTAAAAAGTTCTGTACCATCCATTATCAACGTCATCGTTTCGAGATCCAACCCTCCATATTTTTTCCATTTACCTGTTAGTCCTCAATCATTCTTTTTGTAAAACTGTTTGCTAGAGAGTATAACGAGAAAATATGATATAACTCAGAGTGCAACGTGCATAGTATCCCTTAACCAAGCTTTGGCGCAGAATCGATGCCGTTATTATTTTGTAGTACCTAGTAGATTCAGCGTTATGAATATTGCTGGCATCGACAGTGTCGTCAGGCGGCGCGGGCGGCGGAGTTAGTTCCGAGTACGAACACGAAAGTTTCACACGAGAAGCGGGAAGTGTGCCTACGTACTGTACGTACGACGTCACAGCTCAACGACTGTAGCGCTTTCGTTTGATCGATGAGTTCGCACAGTTGCTGCGATACATTATATCGGAGAATTCCGCCTTCGCTCAGCGCTGCTACACGGCGCCGCCGCCGAGTCGCCCCTATAATACGGCCCTTATTAAACTCACAACCTTTCCTGTACCTTTTTATAATGACATTACTGACGCAAATTGTCTGACTTGATTATATAATTAACTTAAGATGGGTAATGCTTTAAATTACCAGCAATCTGGTCATGATGAAAATTCTCCCGGGGAGCACAGGTAGTCGGGGCCAGCTATTCTATATCACAGGGTAGACTATTTTTGGAGGTAGGTAAGAATTGAAAGTATAATAAAATTTTCTCTTACTACATCGTAAATCTTCTGGGGTCGCTGATGTCCAACCGTTTGTTTTCACCAAGTGCTACTCAATAATGAAATTGAATTTATTTTTTGTGCCAGCGACTTACTGAAAACCATTTTTGAAACTCTTTTATCTCTTCGGGCATTTTATAGATTAAAAACGAATTCCCATCTTCAGCCGAGTATCCTTGATTATGTACAGTTAATTAAAAAACAAATACTAGTTGAATCTTTAAAGATTTGAAACTATTTTGCGCTTATTTTATTTGACGTTGAATGGCCAGCTAGAAAAATAGCGGAACACAGATACTCGTACATAAACTCCGTCGACTATGAGGGCATCTAGTGCGTCCTACTGTAAGCTAGACTTCCGTTGATCTTTCGCTGTCTAAGCAAATAGTCGCCCGCAGCAAAAATGCCTTGACGGTGTTTTTTAATGTTGATTTGTTTAATACTGCTGACAATCAAATTAGTATTAGCAAATAAATGCTACAATTTTTGTTCCTTAAATTTTATATACCTTACCCTTACCCGTGTGACCTTAATTATTTTAGTTCGTATCTTATAATAGCGTTTAAGTACATTAGGTATATAATGTACCATACCATACACCATAGTAACTTATTTCATTATAATCTTAAATACCGTTAAGAAATAAGAGTTATAGTTAGTAGTATTTATTAGAACCATGCCATGTGAATACAGGTTTAACCTAGTGTAAGGCATCGAATTTTGTTATACTTACTAACACTATTTCTAAGATTTAAATTATTGAGCCAATTATAATTTTGAATAAATATATTATATTATTCCGGAGCAGTTATTTGAATAACTTCAGCTGGTATCTAATTACAATTGATGATAGAGCAAGATCTCGTAGAAGTTATAAATTCTTTTCGTCGTTAGAAAACTTACGTAGCCGTGGGTCCTACAAACGTTTAAGGGCTCTCTAACATTCAGTCGAAAAGTGTTTTCAATCTTTTATTACTTTCGTCTACTTTCAAAGTATTTTTTCCTTTTCTTATGCCATAATCACCAACTGAATAATTTGCTTGGAATACCAGTTAGTCCAAAAATCTATGTTATAGAATAACATCTACGTTATTGTGATAAAAATAAAAAGGTTCGGCTTGAACCTAAGAATAAATACGTAAGTATCTGTTTGTTATCATGAACAGATGAAGCAAATAGGATAATATTAAGGTACGTACTACGTTCCGAAATTATCTTCATGTACGGACAAACGTAACAAAGAACTTATATACTTACTTTCCGCCCAACGTCTGAATCCATATTAGATTTTCACAAATAAAAGAAAAAATCTTATTGTTATTTTCTTTCCGAAATTAACTTTGGCGAAAAGGCAGATAAACGTATGTGCTCAAACAAAAGTGTAACTAAGCGTGTCTTTGGTACACAAACTCGCAAGTACATAGAAGTATTGTGTTGTTTACGTTTACTGCTGTGGCGCAACTCTGCCACAACTCGAGTTATTACAAAGAACAAACGACACCCGCTAAGCTCTTGATGCCATGGGACGATAAACAAAGTTACAATTGCATACGATATACGTACAGTACAAGTTTTCCATCAAGTCCACGAGTTAGGCAACTATTTAGAAATGGAATCGTCTCGCAAACCATGCGCGTCTGTATTGTGTCGTATCGTAAACATAGCAGTGGCTCTGTCGCAAAGACAAAGAGAAAATGTAACAACATCCCATCTCACTGGCTTACTTCTTACTGCTATCTAAAAAACATCGAGCTGCTCTCAATTTCACAAATACCAATTCATCCAATTTAATTTTCCGAAATCGCCCGAGTAGTGTCAAAGTTAAAGTAACGACCTCGGTGGCACTCGGATAGAATTTCAATGTTTTAAAAAGGTCAATAAGTCGGCTTGAGTGGAAGTTCTTCATAAAAGTAAGATTTAAAAGGCGTAATTTTAAGCCGTATTCTTTGGGTTAGTTTTACCTTTTAATCTATTTAGTTCGCGTTTTTTGTACGTCGTCGTAGCTTCGCGCTACGCCGCGTAGCAATGCGCGTAGCATTGCTACGGGCGTTTGCTACTGCATTATTTCGTATTAAAATCTCCGTCCCCAACAGATGTCGCCGAGACGTACCGATTCAATCTTGCTTTTAAACTGCCTCCGTTTCTTTTCTCGACAAAATTAAGCGTGAGAAAACATACGTACAACTAGTGCCCTCACCGCGTGTTTATGACAAATTAGAATTTTATCTGTCGTAGTAACTGGACCAGTGTAATGGTATTGCGTATTTTCCGGATTAAAATATAGCTTCATTTTAAATAATGACTGTATTCGCACAGGGAACTGTAAATATTTTTACCAGGTTTATTGCGTATGTACGTGCTATAGCGACTTGGTCGCTTCGGTAATGGCTAGCGTGTAAAAATATTTTTGTTTGCGAGACAGTCTGTTTGCCGTCTTTTAATATAGGAGGAACTCGTAGCGAGGAACAGCCACCAGAGGACTTGTATCTTGAAGTTTCTTTGTTACACAGATTAATAGTAATAATGTAGATCTAGATTGAGATTGATTTAGGTGGCAGACAACTTAAAGGAATAACTTTGTCTCCCTCTCCCGTTAATCAAGTGAACAATTTCAAGAGTACCGACCGTACCTATCTGAGAAAGCTTTTCAAACAGTAACTTATTCTCGTTAAGTTAGTTTAGCAAACGTGGTTTACATTTCGCACATTGTTTTAGTGAACAAAGGTATAGCATTACAGTTTGTAATTTTATACATTTCAACATTTCATGTGACACGTCGAGTTGTAAATGGGAAATTCGAAAAGTTCTGATAGAAATAAAAATGTAGCGACTGCTATTTTTATTCTTTAGTTAATGGAAATTTCGGCGGTTAGTAAAATGTCAGAAACAAAGCTGCCATGGGGCGTTTACAATAAAAAGTTGCTCAAACGATATTTTTGTTTGCGACAGGCTGAGCAACAGATGCCGTTGAATAATCAGCTAATATCTGTCCCACGGAGGATCAATTAGCCGCGCCATTACACCGTGGGTCTGGAAATAAGTGCCGTTGTCTAGGACGAAACAGATCCTGCGTCCCGCACCGAGCCCATTACGCTAAAGAATGAAGATTACGTTCGCTATTCAATTGATTGACCACATTTAGTATAAATTGAGCGAATCGGACATGAAAACCGGCTTGTATTGATAAATTCGTTCGTTTGTGCGCGCTGTGTGTGCTTCCGATATGCATTTTTGATTTGTATGACTGGGACGCGAGAGGGTTCTTCCTCTCAAACACTCACACATGGAGCCAGTGCCTGTACAGCATACAAACATGAATGAATTTTCTGATTCAAAATAAACTTATGTTTTTAATCTTGAAATATGAACGAATTATCTAGTTTTTACGCTGAATGAATAAATAACTAGGCAGCCCGCCGAAAAATATGTCGTAGAAAGTTTAGCTGTGTTAAGTTTATATGTTATTTTAATATCAAGTTTAAACATTTTTTTAATAATACGAGTATCAAGCTGAGTTTTCTTCTCACATTTTTTCTGCCGTCGCTTCAAAGTAATCAAATTATTAATTGTTCCGTTCCCTGTAAGATAAAAAGAACCTAAAATCCTTCATCAGTAGTCCCGAATTAATTAACCTAATTTTGAGAGATCTTTCTTTAGTTTTCGTTTTGTACCTCACGAAAAACATCGGTAGGTAGGCAGTAGGTACAGTCAACTGTCGATAGACATCTCTAAGGGCCAAAGTTGCTTGAAAATAAATGGGTCTTGTTGTTGTTTATAGAGACAAAGGACATTGTAAAAAATGGCCTATGCATCAACACGTATGAAACCTTTACAATAATTACTAGTTCTTTTTATAATTTACAATACAATTATTAAAATAAAGTGTCCGTTTGGACACTTCATAATTTCGAAAACATTTAAAAAAGTAATTCCATCCTTCTGTCTTATTTTCCGGTGCGGGTGCCATCATTTTTTTAATTGAATAAGGTTTTTAGTTACAAACAGAATAAAGCGATTGAAAGCGTTATGTGAAACGAGCAACATCGACACTGACAGTCAATGAATTGACAGATGACACTTTGACGTTTGATAGTAATGACAGAATGATAGTCTCGTCATTTTGTCACTCGCAATTATTACTTGGCCTAATTATAACCTAAAATACTGAAAGTGTTTTGGATTTTTTTACAATACTGAGAAGTGTCTGTGATTTTAATTTAGTTTCAATCGAATTAATGTATTATTTAGAACATAGAAAGTAAATTCACGTCTCTGTTAGTTCTTAAGCGAACGATGTATGGCGTCGAACAATGTCCTTTGAATTCGTTTTTTTTTTTAATGATCATGTGAACGTTAACGATTTGATTCTAACTTAGGCTTTTTATTGATTCATCATAATGAATGTCGGAGCTTTGTGCTAGCTCAAACCACGTTGACTGATGACCCTGTTATCGCCCCTCTCAGAACATTACACACAGATTTATATGAACACATGGACTTCCTCATGCTTCCATAAATCTAATTGTTCTAATAAATGAAATGGTTTGATTCCTTTAAATTGAATTTTAACTTTTCTTTATTGCTGGGTTGTGGAGGTCAGATAGGTAGACGCTTCATGTAAAATACTGGTATTCAGCTGCATCCGGTCAGACTGGAAGCCGACCCCAACATTGATGGGAAAAGTCTAGGCAGAAGATGGTGATCTTGTCTTTATTGGCAAGATATATCAGGCTTTAAGTTAGTCTCTGACTCGGACTGCCTCGTATGTCTAGTAGTCGCAATCGCGGCTGCTGAGCATGAGGTCCTGGGTTCCATTCCCGAGTCGGGCAAATTGTTATCGGGTTTTTGCATCAGTGAGTTGTTTATTACATACAATTTCCTAATTGGACTTTTACATAACTGGCGAAATGTGGGTGTACTATTAGGTACACGTTTGCCTAACCCTTCGGGAATTATTGGCGTGATGTTATGTTAAATCAATCTCTCTTCATTTTTTATGCTTGAAATATTAATAGCCAAATATATTTTTACGAATACAATATTGTAGTTTTACCAGTAAAATATCTCGATAATATAATAGTGTAGTATAAATATTCTAAACATAATTTACCTAATGTTCAATCAGTAGTTCATCAAGAAGTTACAGCAACTGTCGTAAAAGGTTTATCATTTTACTGCGTGGAACTTTAACTACGCGGAATTTACCGCATAAAACCCAACTCTAGTACCTAGCGTTTACAGTACGAACCGTCATGTTTTATTTTTATTACTGAAACCATTCGAAGTTAGATAGAGACGATCGATAGAATTTTTAAAAGAAATAGAATGCATTAATTTATTTTAATAGTAACTAGTATAATCAAGGTCGATGAACATTCTCATTTCTTAGACTAGCAGCGCCAGTAATAAAGCAATCACGGCGAGGCGGCGAGAGAGCACAATGACTAATTAGACGTCATTCCCAAACTCATATTACCGCACACGTTATTATTCGCGAACACAGACGGTAATGAGAAGCTCGCCGTCTGAGCTCGCTCCCGTCCACCGACTACAAGTATTTATTAATATAAACGTCAGGAAATACGCTGCGCTCCTCGCGGTGGCGCGATGCGCACGCGACCTGTCCCAGGTAATGAGTTATTAGACGTACAGACACATCCCTGCCTCTCACTCGCTAGATTGAACTATGTACACCTAATTACGCAGATAACACAATCATGCAATCATTTACTTGGTCTACGCTCGTGAGTCGTGATTCTACTAAATAAATTATGATGTCGACTAAATTAAAATCTAGGCCCCAAACCTCAACATCATAAATTACGACGCGATCGTTAATTCGTCGTTTATTATCACAGTGCGTACTCTGGGGTCCATCTATAAATTACGTATTTTACGAGCTAAGCTAACCTCAATTACGTCAATCTGAAATTAAATTATAGATTTGTTGTATTACCCAAATCTCATGTTTTATTTATGAAGCACTATGAATCAAACTGGAATATTCATCGTTAATAATTTAATACAGACAGTGGTCATGCATATTGTAGGTACCTTGATCTCCTTGTGACGCATCTTGCAAGTGGTTGGTACTGGGTGGAATTATTAGACACGTCATACGGATAAAGTAACGGTTCGCGTGCTTGCTAACAAGCGTCCAACCAGTAACAACAGTTGACAGGCAACACCGTAACTCAATCAGCTGTACCTTACAACTATTGTTATTCTCTACCTCCAATAGAAATCTTTATAATTGCTAAGAAAAGAAGCAGTAGACTGAGAGCATAGTTCTTTGTATTCACTTAAGAAACTATTATAAATCACAGTAAGTATAATTTTGAGCGTCGCATAAATCATAAGGTTATTTTATATCTTGAGTTAACTCGATCCTCGGATCTGGTAGTATCTTTTCGAATAGACGTTATAAATCACCCGGCAGTTTGCACTATCGGGCGTGCGCGTTGCTCTAATTAATTCTGCAGCAGACGCATTAATAACGTGCTTTAATTGTGGACGTCTTTTGCTTCTCTCATCTTTAACTTGCGCGATTACATTCACAGAGCGCTCTCCGACCGCCGCCGCTAATGGATGATAAAACCAACGTCAACGCGGCTAACAACGGAATAAATTAAGGAACCCTCTGAAATGCTTGATAAATTACAACGTGCCTCTAACCACTCGTATGTTTAAATAGTCGCTCGTTAAAAGCCCTACACGTACCGGTCTGATATAGTTCATATGCTAAAGTTCTTAATTCCTTTTCGTGGTGTAGTTTATTACGGATAGACCCAAATTTTAATAAATGTTCCTCGATGTTCCGAATCACTTTAATGAGCATACAGCGCCTTGCGAGAGCTGAACAAATTGTAATCTGTCGAGTGTCGACTTAGCTAATTGATGAGCTGTAATTGTTGGGCCAGATATCGCTTACTGGTAGCGTTTGCCAGATGACACAGGCGTCGGTCAGGACACATTTGGGTCAACCTTAGCTGGAGGGTCACTCGTCTGGAGTGTAGTCCTCCATTTGCGTCCGCAGGGCCGCTCGAGGCACAGCGTCACGTTGAGTGATTGTCTCGCTAATTCGCCGTGACGTAAACGATCAGAGTCCGACACACCGCCGCCCCGCTCACCGCCGCACACCCCCGCACTCCCCTGCTTGCCCTACATGCTTATTGCTCGAGACCGGTCAACGTCGCTCAGCAATAATGGAAAATCACTATCTATGTAAGCAAGTTCACAGATTATGGAAATATGTCAACCTTACTAAACTTGTTAACGGGAATCATAATTTAATAAACAAGTTATAGTACCACCGCAGCAGCGGGCACAACTTTTGATCTGTATAAAAGTTGTTAAACATCAGACTAACTGGATCTAACAAATTATAATTACCCTCCACAAAGCACAAAGCAAATATTAAAATCGTGAAAAGTCAACAAGAATAAGCAACAAATCTACATAAGGCTGTTATTTATATTTAAATTACGTATGAATATTTAAAAATTCCGAAGTTTCTCATCTCAGTCGCAAAGAGACATTTGCAAGTTAAGACGGGAAAGTATTATATTTTTAGTGAAATTAATTGCTCTCTCGCTATATAGATTGTTCTTCAAGAATATTAAGACCTTAAAATGTTTAGGAACGACTTAAGGGATATTTATAGAAGATTATTTTAAAAGGTACACCGTGTTCTGAATACAAAGTAGATTAAATCTAATAAGATAATGAAGGTAAATTGTGTTAGCTGAATCAGGGCAATGTCGCCGTGCCGATGTCATCAATATGAGGCAGAACATGGTCATGATGCTTGAGTGGTATTCCCTGGCGAGGTGTGTACGCATTCCCGTGACACTTGACAAATTACATTATGATTTTGCTACGGAGTCAGCTCAACACAGTTCCAACTTAATTTCAAGTTGCGCGCGTTGTTAGTAAACGGAGAACTTATTTTTTTCGTATCAACGTGAGTGAGTGGTTGGTACTTTGGGTAATGCGGTGAACTCGGGACAAGTTGTGCTGCTGGCGCGAGTGACTCGACCGCGCCGCCGTGCCGCCGCGCTAGCGAGCTCGCTGTCAAGCTGTCGCAACTTGCCTACCTACTTTATTTCTCACGCCTCCCATACTCCCTGATTAAGTGTCCCGCTACTCCCGAGACATTGTTAGTTAGTTCCCTCAACTTTAATTCTCTGCTGGATGCGTGTTTATGACTGCTAAAATGATACGATAAATTCATTTGCAACGTTTCGAGTTCGACGCCGAATAATAAAAGAGCCGTTTCAGTAAAATTAATGTTACTCACTACGCTATTAAAAACATATTTCAAACGTCGTTTAGATTTATCATCGCTTTGAAATCGACATTATGTTCGTTTCCGAATATTAAGGCATAAAAGGGAGCCATTGAAATAACTTGAAAGCCGTTACGTATGATCCAAACAAATTAAAGTGCTTTTAAAATTAAATGGCTACTCAACAGTATCGTTCGGTTACGAAAAACTTTTCTACTTTTATATTTTCATGAGACACTCGTTTGATTATCGTTTACTCACGGGTTTATTTTACGCTTAACGTACTTACTTCGGTTTCGAACTAAGCCTTTGTTTATGAGCTCATGGTAACACAATAACGTACGGGTGATTTTGGCCCTAGCGTAATTTTATAATACTCTTACAGCGCAAAACTACCAATCTAGGTGACAAACGGGTAACTGTCTCGTAGCAGACGTAGCACACTAGCAACGTGCTACGAGTATGCTACGCGGCTACGAATAGCTACGAAACGTAGCGAGTCTTGTTAATGAGCCGCTAGAATACCAATTAACTTTTTGCAAAGCTAATAACACTGTATAGAATACTTATATTAATTTTATCATGAGGAAATATTAAGGTTAATAGTTTTTGTCACAAGAAACTTCTATAATAATCATGTTTCAGAAAATTCAACAGTTCGCAAAAGTCAGTAAAATATTTGACATAAATATTTTTCAAGCGTCATTGAAATGCTTTAATGTAAGAACATTCTTCTTCGTCACTCATTGTGCACATGATATTTTTGAGCGCGTTATCCGTGCCTGCGGTGTGTACTCACGCGCTCATTGACGGCTAAGCTGAAACGCCTCTTTGACAATGTGTGCTGATAACAATGTACTTCACGTAAATGGCTCCACGAGCTTTTCACAGCAAAAAATATAATGAAAAGAGCTCCTAACCCGTACTTCATAAAGATATATGACAAGTTACGTTTTTCCAACATTACTTCGTGAATTATAATGGGAGGGAATATTATGTTATTTAAATAAACTGGTTTCGCGTAATCGGCTTACTACCAAGTCTTTCTTATTGTTTCGGAGTTTCCTTCTGTTCGAACGCACGGAAGCGTCGATGTGGGCGTAACTCCGTAATTCATATGTCTTTTATTATATCTTACATTAACATAATATTTCAACATACCTTGTTTTACTTGCACAAAGAGTTCGAATTGTACATCATTATGTCTTTGTATTTCATTGTAAGGACAGTTTTGCAGTCTATTTCCAGTATTGTTCTAGAAAGCGGGTCAGGAGTAAGCGATGCGGATATTTAGAAACCGCAGATAGGTAACTGAAATCCGTAGGGTTACCGGGATCAAACGATGGTTGCTCCACACAAATCCCGTACGTAACTAGCCGTATCACAGATGGTGGAATGAGTAGCTATGTTTCACGCTGTGAGGGTTGCCAAACCATGTTCTGTTATAGGCTAATTAGGCTCTCATAATTATGGCTGACTTTAGACACAATAGAACCGGCGAGTAATAATACTCGAGCGGAATTAACAACCGCGCGATATAAACCGTGTACATCGATTTAGTTTAATGTACCTACTCGGTTATCAATCCATTCTGCTGCATTCTGATTCTAGTTTCCCAGAAATATCTCGCCACAATATTGTGAAACTATGTCAATAACGTAACACTAGAAATGTAATCAGTAATAAAAGTATTCATTTATGAATATGGCATGTAGGTTTCACCGAATCATTAATATTTTGGTGGTTTTCTGTTAAAAGCGGGAGCTGAATATTGTTTTACGACGGTTTCTATCACGGCGGCCATTAATCTCTGCGCCGACCACAAAAATAGGCGGAAATACGAACGTTCTGAAACCACAGACGCTAGCAAAATACGAAGAAAAATCATCACAAAAATAATATGATACTCCCGTGTTTTTCGCGCAATTTCCTCCTGACTGCTCTACCCTTCTCTGAGAATTAAAAACGACACAAACTATTAATCATTCCGCTGCAATTTGTTATAATCAACTGAAGTAAACAAATTGCTTAAGTACCTCGTGCTGATGGACTGGCAACCTACTTCACTATTTATACAACTCAACCGAAACTTTTGGTAAACATAAAGAAATCTTCTTTGGACACGCAATACTTTTAGGGACAAATAGTGTACTGTACAAACATATGGAAAACAAGTAATATGACTTACTAAATAAACAACTTAGGAAGTAGACAGTAGCTCATAAACTCACAAATAACTTTATGAACATTCCATGAATCCTTATCCATATTTATTAAAAAAAAAAGTAATTTGTATCTTGAAACATAATACCGTTGACTCTTCGAGAAAAATAGTGAAACGGAGCACATTCAATCATTTTCCTGTAATGACATCCCTCTGATTTTTAACCCCCAGGGAGGAATCCTATTAATCTGTAATCTGGATTATCTTGAACACAATCATGCTCGAGACAAATACGTCATTAAAGGCGTCTTATGCTTATTTCAGTTTGGGGTAGAATAATCCTCTTAGTGCGGTTGTAAACAGAGTACGTTATCCAATACTATGGTGAAAAAATACAAGAGAGGTACGAATCGTTACTTAGTCATGATTTCTTATGCTGCCGAGCTACTGAATAGTAATAGCACCTGCGTTACATTCGCGCTTTTATCATTCATGAATATATCCGATTGATATATCCGATAAGCTTGTTTCGTATGTATCAAGTAGGTAACTGTTTCTTTGTGGTAATCCTTTAAAGTTATGCTGGATATGTCAATTTATGTCAAGATAGCAAGGTTAAATTAATGCGTTATGAAATCACGGGTAGAAACGTCAGTAAGCGTAGAAAAATACAGTTTTCATCCTCGTACGTCCTTATTGATCTTTCTCGTGTTATGTTTAAGCTCCAAGCTAAATTTCGTTAAAATCTTTTCGATGTTATATTTTAAAATTCCAGCAACGAGTTGATTTAGGTACTGTGTCTGACTTCCAGAGAACTGTAAATTGTTATGTGCAGCTGTGCTGGGAATCGTCCACAGTCATCCACTAATTTTATTTTGCCTTTCGCGTTTCTCCGAAGGACCATTTTTGAAACGTTCATTATGACATGAACTGAAACCTAAACTAACCCTCAACATGAAAATATTTTGATTATGACCCAAAACTGTATTTCGTGTATTCTGGACATAAAGTAAACATGTCTGGGAATCCGAACAATATCCCCTGAATTAAACTTTGACATAATTTAAAGACCCGAATTCTAAGGCTTATCTCTGTGGTCCTTACTCGAGGATACGGTGTTCAGTATGTATTTATTATCGAGATGCTGAAACCTCGGGACCATTATCTCGGTAATTAGACTCACGGAACAGTCGATTAATTCAGGACCCAAGATTTAAGGACCCCCAATTCGTCGAAAACTAATCGGATATTCTGGATTAAAAGCCATCGGTGACTTATTGGAATTCTTTGTCGAAGGAAAATATACAAATGTACTTTCAATGTTCATTAGTTCGGTGATAGGCGCAGCAGGAAGCCGCCATCGACGGTTTTATGTTCGTAAAAAGTTTATGACGGCGTACGGGGGTAAAATATTTTGAGAAAGATGCTTTTGGTGTATTAAGGGTGTCTGTTTGTTTGTAATTTTGACAAAAGTACAGCTATTTCTACTGGTATACTGGTATCTTGAGGCGGACGGCGGCTGTGGTTACGATTAACGACTGCAACGCAGACCGCGGGGTCTCGGTCGCTGGAAGATCTTCGTAGCGTGCTAATTAGCCGCGTCAATATGCGCTGTGTGCGCTCTCTGCTCTCTTAGTGGACCATTTGAATATTTCCCCACGGGCGAAGTTTGTGGCATGCTCGTTAGAAACGCCGGATATAGTTTTAGTAATGTCCGACATGATAACGACATGTTGTGGTCGCGCTCACCCGCACCTCACACGCTCAGCTGAATGAATAACTCGCTTAATCCACAACGGACGTCATAATAATTTATTTCAATTCGTATTTTAATGTTACAAGGGCTGCACAGCGCTTTGGTTCAAAAGTTCCGTAAATTCAATAGCCATTGTTTGACAAAGTTTGGACAGTCGTTTGTATGTAGTGCTTACCTGTTTCGCAAAGCCCTCTCGTGAAATATAAACACAATTTACTCATTTAAGCGACACATGTCTACACAACACGAATACAAAAGGAAAAGAAATAAGAATATTTACGATACGAGGAATGTTAATGTAGAAATTATTAATACATGCGATTGTAATATGAGGGTCGGGAGCCTCGAACGGACGCAAAAAGCACATTGTCGCGCGATTACGAGACCATGTCACTTCCATCTCTCGTTGGCCCGAAGATTTATGTCGTTGCAATAAAATCTCCTCGTTTGAATAAACATCTCCTCGGTTGTGGGCTGTGACAAATTGCTCGCTGGGCCCGCCAGCAGCCGAGACGAACATTAGCCGAAATAATTCTTTTTAACGGCGGCGAGTGGGCCCGACTTGCCGCCTAATTATTCATGTGCGACCGGTCCGATACGCCTTGCCAACTTGCCGCCGTTACGTCCTGTCGTGACGTCACCTTATTAATTAACTTATCGATTTATTACCAAGTCATTAGGAGAAAAAGCTTTGGGAAATCTTTTGTACCTAAACTGAGAATCATTTTAGGTTAGCTCGTCACAATATTTACCTAAAAAAGTGCTTTTCCGGAAATCGATTTGCTATAAAATAATTTCAGTAACATAATAAAACACTTGATTACCAATCGCCAAATGCAATTCCATCAGTTGGGTTTCCGTGAAATTTTATTACATCCCTGTTAAACAATAAATCAATGTGTTGGAGCGCGACGCGCGGCGCCATGTTTGTTTTCTACGCACATCTCATCGTTTTACATATTTTTTCTGCCACAAATTCCCATTACTTTTCCTATTTTGCGTAATAAACATAAAGTTTCATACCTGCTATTATTTCTTTTGATACCTTAACTTATTTCATCTTTTATCTTCAATTTCATTTTGCGATAATCCAAGAAAGTTAAGTCTGTTCAATAAAATTCCTTGTTCGTGTTAATCAATATCGGTGAACAATAACTTAAAAGAATTCATAAAGTTTAAACAAGAAATCGGTTGATTTGCCTTTGCCAAAGTTAGGGACTACTAAATTTCCCGTTGCTTTAAAGGCGAGTAGGTCGTTGATCGTCGAACAAAAACTAATTAAACCGAACATCGGCATGTGTAGAGTCGAAGAGTAATGAATACTAGAGGCAGATAGAGCTCACCTACGGCGCTACGCTCTCTGAAAAAAAACTTTAATTGAAGCAGTGCGCTTTACTACGAAGTAATTGAAATCTTATAGCTAACTACCTCATCTCCCTTTTGTACATACACTTACTTGTTCAAATGAATAAACTTTAGAACTAGTTCTAGAATTGATAATATTCTTCTATTTAAATAATGTTCTTATGATAGTGCGTAGTTTAATTAGTGAAGTTCGAGTAGGAGGCGGCAGGTGATAGAGATTAGCCTGCGGCGCGACTCGATCGGGATATGAGTAATTCTACCCGTGTCGGTAATTGAGTCGGCGTTGTCAAATCGTTCATTTCCGACGTCGGCCACGCGATCCCGACGGACTAATCATACAGCTCACCGTCCTGTGATCGAGTTAATTGAAATATGAAACTTTTACCTGTTATGGACTCCTACTGGTCCACGTTATTACTGTCACCGACACATTTATTTGTACGAACCAAAACCATTTAAACAATCCGACATTATTAACATATACATTTAGCTGACACCAGAGATTGCGGATAGCCGTTTATTCTGGCACTTCCTGCGCACGTTCGTTTACCTAACTTAATTGTACATTCAGCAGACATTACCCAGACAAGCATGAAAACAATAAAACAGAGCTGCAGCGTTAACCGCAGTGTTGTCGCAAAAACCATTCAGAGTACACCGTCACTTTAAGTAATGAATGGTGTAAACTGCTATAAACTACAACACCTGTTCCCGTGAGGTGCCGAGTAGTCGCGCGGGAATGCCGAGCAAATCGTGACGCGGCGGAATGTCGGCGCCGCACTCGCAGGACGTGATAACAGGCGAGATGGCATATTCGCTGACGCCTCGCGCGCGTCACGCGACCCTCGCCGCGACACTTTATCAACAGTTTAGTTCCGCGGACTCAGCGCGCGATGCTCTCACGGCTCTCACGTCTGCACCCCAATTAACTCTCATTGCTCCAAACTTCTTCACTCGTTATTTCTATGAATTTTAATAACGTCTCAGAAAATAAGCTTTATTTTTTTGGCACGCCATACTTTTCCCCAAATTGTTATTACTTACAATTGTACCACACAGCAATATTTAGGTAAAGTGGAGAGATGCCAACTTTCAATAATAAGTACACTTTTACGAGTATCTAGGTCTGAATGCGTTTGAGCTGTTCTAAACTGAATGCTGAAAATCCCGAAAGCAGGAAGTTGTCTTCTTTTACGAGCGATATTGCTTCTGCCTGCCGTCTTACGACAGACATTCACGTACATTTCGTGGAAATAAATTTTCCGATATCAGTAATTTATTATAATTTTAGCTCGGAAGTGGAGACATAGCTTAGTGCGGTTATTGTGCTAGTAAATATGTGGACTTTGTGGAGACCACAAATATTATACCATATTAACATAAGCTAACGCTTCTATTTCCATAACGCAGTGCCGTACGTGATTTATATGACGCTGTTGAGCACTCGAGTGGTGTACGACAAAGGATATTAATAGATACTAATGATATCGCCGTTGTAGCGCAGTGCTATACCGTATCGCAGTGCGGTGATACGATGATCCCCAGTATTAACATCGCTTTTGTAATTTGATGGTGTTCGGGTAATCTGCACGAGTATGGGTCGCGCGGCCGGGCAGGCGGGCGGGGCGGCCCGCGCGGCACGGCGCTGTCCGGCGGCGGCGCGCGCGTCGGACCCTGTCCGGGGCCACTCGGATATTATTCCGGAACGAGCGGACCATCCATGCATATTCATGTGCTCGATCCAGAGGCGCGTATTAATTTGCATCCCGATCCGACACCGGCCTCGTTACATTGTCCATTTTCGTTTCTTTGCCATAAACCCTAGAACGTCGGACAGTCTCGGCGGTGCGCGGCGGCTCAATGGATCGTGAAATCGGAACGGTCATACCGACCCCGTTGAGTAATTTGTAAAACTCTATTTTAAATTCATTGTCCGCAAAACGGTTCCCGTTTATACGGAATTACTATTATGAATGCTTTCAAACAGATTGAGTTCTTACTGCTCTTTAAATAAAATTACTTTCTCACTGATTTGCGCGTATTGGGAAAAGACGGCGGAAAGCTAGGTTCCGAAGTTCGGTTCGACTCCATTCGTACTGAAAGTATCTACACTGATCATGGGATATCGGGTATTTATTGCTACGTTTAATAATAAATTTGATAAATTGTTTGTTCGCTACGTTTTAAAACACTTGAGTTGTACGAGGGACATTGGTTTAAGTGTTCAATAAATCAGCAAACGTGGAGGTTTATGTGAGTCAGGAGATCGTGATTCGTGCGCTTGCGGAATTAAACCCGATGCGGTTGAAAACACCCAGATTATTTACCTATTTGTTTCCATGATCAATAGGAATGTTCGATTGCAACTCATGCTGGTTAATTAAAATAGCTTAGACTGGTTGTGGGTAGGTACCACCCACAATTTGTGTTAGGCTATTTATTGGGTAAATTCCATACAATTCTAAAATAACACACGCTCTACGTTAAAATCATTTAACTGTCGAGGTTCCTAGATACGCGTGCTTTATATGTCGAATAGAGTAAATAAATATAAATATTTTTTCTTTTCTGTGAAAATAAAATGACATGTAGCGTATGAATACAAATGTGAACATTTGGTACTATGAAAGAGTCATGATCCAATATTTATTTAGCGTTCGCACACATCGTTCATACTTTAGTATTTAAATTCATGAGCATCCCTTTGCGGATAAAACTATATAATTTACGTGACGTCATTAAAACTGATCAAAACAAAAATAGATAACTCCATGAAGATACCGACGGAACAATTTTAAATAATCTATTTTACTGGACAACTTTATGACCGTAATTATGGTTTTAGTATTTAAACGCAGACAACTGACGCCTCGTTTTATGTACCTTTTAGGATTATGTTCCGGTGAAATCCGCACAAGTCTCGTGTATTTTTGGATTATTTGTAAAGTACCGAGATTTATCCTCGCGGCGAGAGCGGGTGGAGCACGTGGCGCAAATTGTCCAGTGCTCCTACTCATTGTTGTAACTGTAATACAGTCGGCGGCCATATTGTGTTGCACGTTCATAACGCAGCGAGCCTGCATACAGTATTTTCTACGCAAAAATATTTTCAAAGCTCTTACCTATTTCGCCATTTACCGTTTTGAACCGGACTATCGTGAATTTTACACTTTTGGACAGTAGGAGCGTCCAATTAATCTCTTTTTATGTCCTGGTTCCAAATTATCATAGTAATGAGTTGCTTCAGACCGTATTCGTGGTCATAAAGTAGTGTAATAATTGTGGCAGTTAGTGTTATGGTAGTTTGGTCTTTGGTTGCCGTTCGCTATCACAGCCACGCACGAGATAAAGCGACCGCGTCAACCGCCCGATGTAATCAAGATCACGCAATACGACATAATGACATTTAGCGTGAAATGTTAATACTGGCGTATTACTTTGTGTGTACATTTCGTCCAGCGTAATATTAAAATTTTAACATCAGTCTTTGTTAATTTGAATTTTAGCTTTTATATTTTCGAAAAGAAAAATATTACTCGTCCTATGCATATTTTATCCGCGGCTAAAATTCTACGTAAATTTAATGGAAGTAATCAAAATTCATGTTGTACAACATTATAATTATAAAGGTGTCTGTATAACAAACCACATCACCAAAAGTGTGAAGAAATTATGGATTTTTCTTACATCTTAAATAAACGACTTCAATAAAACGGACATTTAACTGGCAAGTTTAAGTCACGGGGTATATATTTCTCACATTATTTGTTTGAACGGGTTCCGTAGCTTCGTGGAAATTTAAATATTGGCCTTTCTGCCGTATCAGCTAGACTCGCATACTCGCGTTAATTCAATTTCTTGTGATTTGTTCCAGAAAAATACTTAGATATTTTCCATTTTACCGGCGCAAAGAATAGCAGATATAATCTAATACAGAACCTCTACGTGTTGAAAATTAGTTTTGCTTTGTTGGGCACTTGTGATAATAAAATCACGTAGTTCGTAAATGCAACGAAACCTGTTTGTTTTTGTTACTAATTGCTTTGTTTGAGCAAGAGCAGGTGCCTAATAGAGTTTCACGGTGTTGTCTGAATGCCTCGCGACGAAAACTTGTAAGTAGGCAACGATAGGTACTTGACTACTCAGTTTTTCTTCTTTGTGAGCTCTTTTTCCTAGTGAGGCTCAATAGTCTGCTCCGATGCTCGGTAATTTCTTTGAGAGGCGCTGCGCTGGCATCGAATAGACTTCGACAGAAACTAATTAAAAGCGAACATCGCACAATCTGGCGAACTCGCACAGACACTAATACGATTTTCGATACCAGTTCGCGAAATGAATAAATATTTAAGAACAAGAGAGTTGGTGTAATTTGTAATGTGAATGCAGACCACGTTCTAAATGTAATGTTATCGCAGAATGTCTGCGTACTGAATAGATGTGCAATTCTGGATAAAAGTGGCGTAGCAAACCCAAAATATATTTGACCACTTATCGTTCTGTAATTTGGAACGGTATCTGTTATTCGGGATAGTGCTCATTAAATGACATTCAAATGAACTTTTGTAAAACTACGAGTTACAAATGAATGCGGTGTACTATGTGCCGCATGTACCTACAAAATCCCAATAGATTTATTTCACAGAAGCGATGCTTTTCATACGTGTATATTTTTGCGAACTAATCTGTTCTACTTTAATAGGTACTGCCTAAAATACACGAATAACTACCGTTGTGAAATGTATGCAATGCATGCAAATTTGGGCACATCCTTTGTTGAACATTTGAACACCCCGGACAGATTTTTCAATTCGCTCCTCCTGAATTTTAGAGACGATAGATTTTTATTGAATATTCAACATGCAGAAATAATAGCCGTTTATACGTGGTTACATATAAATGTTATTGAAATGGTTTAGGAATATTTCGGGTAGGGCTTGTCACAATATTTTTGCCTAGACGTAATTTATTTCTATTCGCATTCAGTCGATCGATCAAAACCAGTTTTTTGTTTTCATTTTTATGTTATTTTTGTACTGTGTAATAATTCTCTATTCATATCTTATTTTTTCTGTTACGTTACGATCCCAATCAGTGTGTTGAATATAAAGAAAATATTTTTTCTGCAGGTTACCAAAGTTAGTGATTAATGTGATCATTATACCCAAAAACTTTCAATATAAAAGTCCTAAACATAATCAATAATTTTGCTCGTAAAATAAGTGATAAAAGACTGGTAACTGGGGAGTTGCCATTGTTTACTGTATAAACTTAATCTGTTGAAGTTTGGACAAAGTTTCATGTTTCACATCTTAAAATTATTATGAACTAAATATTTGAGGGAATTGAATTAATAAATCGCTTTATGTTGCGAAGTATCGGATGTGCTGAGTTGGCAACACTCAACAGACGAAGTAAGTAACGATGCGTTAGTGCGGTCGCACGGGAACTTGCTCTCGTTAACAACTTAAGACCGAGGTTCATTACGGCGGCGGGCGGCGCCGAGCTACCCGACTACCTTACGTTGCCACTTGCCACAGACCACGTCTGCATTTTCAATGTAAACAAACATAAAAGTTGTGGGATACACATACAATATTATTCCTCGCACTTTTCAAAAGAAAAGTAACGAATGTTTACCCACTCTTTAAAAATATTCAACGGCGAAGCTCTTTTCATGCATTTCATGTTACTTTGCGTACCATTCGGAATGCAAAACTACTCCGATACATGTAATTTTCGAATCTTGTTTGCTTACAAATTCATATCCATCCACTCATAAGAAATACGTTGGTATGAACTCGCGACGACTGTTCCTGCCTTGAATTTAAAGTTTCTATTCTTGCGTGCCTAAAATGAAAAGTTTTCAGGAGAAAATTACAGTTCAGTGCCCGTGTGGTAAATCAGGACAAATACGTAGGAGAGACTTAATGAATATACAAAGGAGGCAAGGGACAGCAACCTGTCCCCACAGTGCATGTATATTTTTTTACAAAAAGTGGGGACAACAAAGTAGTTAGATCTGTCGGAATTGTTTCTGCGTGGCGCAATCAAGCCCGCGAGAGGCTTGCTTAGCGAGTCACATTGTTTCAGAAGACCTTTGCTCTGCCCTCTTACAAATTCACCGCTGTTTTTATCGTTTTATTAGCTTTGTTTTGGAAGTTTTCTTTTCCCATTCTCTTTAGATTTTTTTTTGTCTTTGATGTGCCGCTGTTGGCTTCGCCTTTTTGCAACCACCTCTGTGCATAATACAATGGGGAGAATTTATTAGCGGTTTTTTATAAAAGATTTCTGTTCTACTTGTAGCCCGATTTCTTAATGAACAGGTTTACATGAACAAACAACTTGTTTATTGAATTATTTCTGAGAAATTAAATAGAGATGACAATGTTTTGTTTATTGCTTAATTGTAAACAATATTATTGATGGTCTGGGTTGGCATTTGGTGTAAATGAACATTATTCTTTTACGACAAAAGGCATGAGTTAGTTAATTAATCAATTTATATTCGCCAGTTTTTACAAAATAAAAACTCGCTATTCTACGTGGGCATTTTATTATCACGTTTGCATCTTTAATATTAGAGTAGAGGCGCTAAATTCATCAGTCGATGAGGACACCTGTCCGAACAGATTACATTGATGGATGAAACTGTGCGGAGCGCTGACGACAGTAATAATACCGATAACATACATTAAATGCATATTTGATGGCGCTTTGGCTTTGGGAATTCAGTGTCGGTCACCGAAATAATTCGTATGAGGCCGAACGATTGTATCCGCAGTCAGATTCCAACGCGATAGCCGTAATGCGACGGACTCACAGCGCTCACACATTGTTTCATGCCAACAATTTATAACCGCATAAATTCGGACAGGCCTGAGCAAGATATTTTGTAAGTCCCGCGCATAATCCCGTCGTGCCCGCCGTGCCACCGCGCCGTGATAAAAAGTGTGACGACATTTCCCCGCTACACTTGTTTTGAAAAGAATAATGCTGTAGGTATAATTTAGGATGAGAGGGATAGATAAATGGCCAGCTTTATGAAGTTTCTCATTCATCCTTTACATTTAACCACGTTTGTTTAGGCGCGCGTTATCTGTGTAGGTATGTCTCTTGAGCTTTTTATCGTCTGGCAGATTTTCAGACACGGAATTGTTACAACTGCAGAAACCCACTAAAACACAGACACGAATAGGGCTTCACACAGTACACAGATAGTGACAGGCTTTGCACGTTTCCCTTTGTTGTTTGCTAGTGAAGCGGCCGCAGCCCAACGCTCTGGATTAAATTCACGATCAAAAAGTCATGAAAATCTAACTTCGTTGAACCACACATATTGTGGTTAATACAGTTCTAGCACAAACACATTTAACTAAATTGGACACAGTTGATAGCAATGTTGTTACTTATGCATAAAATATTATGGAAAACTATCAGATACCTACTAAAATGAGAAAATAACATCCATCGAATAAAGAGTTGATCCAATCTGCTTTTTATTTGATTTCCAAATTGGATTCTAGTAAAATGATTGCGAGCAAAAGTAATTATGAATTTAAAAACCTAATTCGAAGGGTTTTGTTATGAATATTAGCATAGGACTAATTTAATCGATTCACGCATAGATATTTCGCAAAACAAAAAATAGAAGGTCGATACATATCTGTTCACTTATTCATACATGTGTGTTAGCTTACAGAAACGGAGCGTTATTGTATTGTAATCAGTGTTTGTTTACCGACGAGTGTCGCAATGTTTCTTTATACCGCAGGATTCTATTTACGAGTGCGACGATAATATGAATGTTAAATGAATATTACGGTGTTTGCGCACACGCCTAAACACTTCAATGGTAGTGAATTATTCAGTGGCGATGTGGCACTCGCGCCTGGCGCCCCGACACCGGCCAGCCACCGCCACCGCCGCCTCGCCTCTCTATGTGGACTCACCGAAGCCAATTGTTTATTCCTCTGTGGATATTACCCTGAATTGAATTCTATGGGGCCCTAAGCGATTCATGTATAAAACATTTTTATAAATATCTATCCATTAGTGTTGCAACATCCACTTATACGTAATGAGCGATTCATGTAAAAGGTTCCAAATAGATTTTCATTGAAAATTTTAATATTATTGCTCGTATTTTGATACTCAGGGTTGTTGAATATTGCAACGGTTTTAGTTTCCGTGCGTAAGTTCTACATGAATAGTTAACTCGGCACATATGGTCGGGTGTCGTAATACGTGGGTTCGGATTACCATCGTGTCAGATGGTTCCAAAGTTAAATGGAGTCACGTCGGCGCCGGCGTCGGGGCGGCGGCGTCAGCGTGCGCCTGATAGCGCGGCCGTCAGGGCCAGCACACGCCGCTGGTTCCCGCACATATTTAAACTTTTACAATAGCACAGCCCCAAAGCCTACATAAATCACGCGAGCCTTCCTTCACACATCTCGTCTGAATTTAAATAGCTCCCTCCACACATCTTTCGTGATTTAGGTTCTGGTTGGCACCACTGGCTTTCATGTTGTATCTGATTTATCAAAATTCCTTTCTCGCTGACCCGCCGCTGGCACGTTGTAATGTCGTAAAAACTTACGACAGAATTAATGAAGCGGCACCACTAGCTTGTGTTAACGAACCGAGAAAACTGGGATAAATATTATGTAAATATATTTTCATCGAAATTTGCTTCCAGTAAGAAGAAAAGGCACCCGTCCGTTTTTCTTTGTGTTCACATTTTCTATCCTTTCATTACTTAATATTTCAACGTTAACGTTAACGTAGAAGAGCGCGACATAAAAACATAAGCCACAGAAACAGCGCCCCTTCTGGCTTACTCCGCGATCCGCGATCCGACGAATAGGGAGAAAACGAGTACTAATGCTTTGGCTTAGGCACATTATTTTAGAATGTAAATGTAAAATGTAAACGTACGGTTATTTGAAGTAGGCATATTTTCCGAAGTGGAGCTAGCGAGCAAATTACAAGACTGTTCCGAGCGCCTACCTCGGCTCCGAGCTATTTAGAGGACTATTAAAACTCCGCCGGGAGTCCTTCTGAGATTTACATGGGGAACGTGAATTATACGCACACGAAGTTCAGTTCCAGCCTTATTAGTATTTCAGGTAATTACTCGTTAAGGGTAATTCAGATGTTCCGTAACAAAACCCGACTAAGTATTAAAAACTTTCCATACACTCATGTCGTCGTCGTCGTATAGGCTCACTTTTATTACATCAAGCCAACGTTCTTTGTTTTTCTTTTGTGTGAAAATAAAATCTTGCCACAAACAAAAAACAAGTATTTGCTATCTCCATAAACTAGATACACTTAAATACGGGTTATGATCTATTGTTTTATTCTATCTTTTTCGTCAGGGGCTTGATCCCTGAAACCGGCAAGTTTTAACAGAATATGCCTTTTGTATCGGCTGGCGAAGACAATACTCATGAATAATGTATGGAATGGTCCCGCCAGCGAACCATCTGATCATCCGATAACATTGCCCTTGTTTACATGGGACTGACTAATCCTGTCTTCCGAATTTTAACAGGATTTGAGTGATGTTTCGAACATCCGCCAAATTTGCGGGATGCCTCCCAAAGCTCTCCGATATTACGAAGATATATTGGGTCAATCTTTCTGCGGAATCAACAAACGCGTGGCTGCGATACTTTGTGAGATATAGTCATCCAGTTAATCAACGTCGACTGTATTTCGGATAAAAGTTGAGACGGCAGCTCACGAGAAGTTAATTGACTGAGCTCAAAACTTAACTTATTTATAACTAGCGTCTGTTTCCATCGAATTCAATCTATCTGCTTCAAATAAAGCGTTCGCAAAGTTGACCTTTGTCTTATCTCAACTTTCTCGGAAGCTGTTTAGACTGCAGAAAACTCTTCACCGTATCTTTAATATTGCGCTACGTAGGAACATATATAAACGTGTCTTCTTATATAAAAGGTTCTTTTTTATTGTCATGCTCGTATATTAACACAGATTGGACAATACCGCTGCCTTCCATCTAAAGTTAAACGGTGTCGGTATAATTGTGCCTGTGGGTACTGCCGCGAGGTGGGTGGGTACCTCTAGCTCATAGCTGTCGCAGTAATAGCATCCAGAGGTGATAACAATGGCGGGCCGCTCCTCTGCCTACAGCCTTCATATTACACGCACAAATAAAAGTTGCCATTATCGTTTTATTGTTATTGTGATGTGATGTATGAAAAATGTAATTCTCCCTTGTTCGCACGAAATTGTACCTATGAGAAAATGAAGGCATTTTTATTGTATGTTCTGCTCTTCTAAGGACATTATTTCTTTTTGCCTTGTTTTTTTTGTTTGTGGCAGTATGTACGTAGAGTTTATAATCAAGGACCAAAAATAATATTGCGAAGCCAAAAATTGGGAGTTTTCAAATAACCTAGTTTATGCAGGGACTATTTTTAGTAACACAGGTAGGTATTTGCAGTGCGGATCTTTAAACATTGGTGCGACTTTTTCACCGGTACCGGCTGGCCGCCTTCCAACGAATTATGTTCAATATAAACGAAGTAAGTTGAAAACTTAATTAAATACCGTTCTGTTAGCGGACTGTCAATACTTTGCTCGCTTTAATAACCATAGACCCGCGTTGATAACACATCGCTCCCAAATGATTTGAATGTTGTTGAATCAAACACGCACTTTATGAATGGGATATTAGTAAGTAATCTGATTTGCCTACAAATTGTGGATTCATCCACAAGTTATATTGGTACAGCAAATACCGGGCGCAGTTATGCCTAAATACGACTCAAAAATTTGGAGCTACTGTTCGAAAAATTGGCTTTGAAAAAAGTTTGCATATTGAACTCTGCTATAAATTGCTCAAGCATGAATTCAATCTGGAAACCGGAACCAAGCTAACCAAGTACGTATAGCTATTTGTGTAACGGCAAGTTAACAAACCATGGCCGCGTCCGCCGCGTCCCTCAGACGGCGCAGATACTCCCATAATGAGCCCGAGACAATCTTTTATTGTCTGTTTGGACTGGGATAAATTGTGATAGATGATCTTCTGAGTCTCCCAGATTTGGAGCTAGATCTATCCGTCTTCCAATTTATATCGAGGGGATTGTTGTGCATGCTTATCCTCCGCATACATTGAGCGTTTATAACACAGACTCGTTTTATACTGCAGAAAAATGTCGTCGTTTTCCGCATTCATTTCTCGCCTAATGAAATGCGAGCATCAGGCTCGAATGCTGAAACTTTTTATTGTAAACCCCGGCCGACAGGCTTTTTCTTCTGTCCTCACGTCGCGCTTATGAAAAATAGTGCGCATTACCCGCTTTTGTAAAGAAGCCAGAGAAACATGTGCGCTAAATGGGAGCTTACGCTATATTTATATAAAATTTAGAAGTATCTAAACATTCTCAGTTTAAATGTTAATATGTGCACACAGCTGTGGTTTTCAGTGACACATGAAATTACGTAATAATTTCAAACTAAACTCTTTATTGTTATTTAAGTCAGTTATAATTGCTTCACTTGTAATGTAAGTGATATAAACGAGAGCAATATGCGTGTTGTGCGATGATAATGGTCGTAAAGCTGTAACTACGTAAATAATTCGCTTACTGTATTACACATGTAAACACATCAGCTCTGTTATTAGACACATTAGTAATCACATTAGTCACGTACTTAATAATGGAGCTAGTTGCGGAACATTAGTAATTGCCAAAGCTATGCGGCCTATTTACGTTCGTTTCACGGAGGGCCATAACTCACAATAAAATAGCAAGCATATTGTTATTAGCAGGGAGACGTGTGACAAAAGCACCGACACGTATACTTTGTCCTCGTCTGAGTGAGTGATGGTTGGAGGAGCGTCTGAGTCGTGTGCGTGTGCAGTAAAGCTGATCATGAAACTGTTCCAGCGTCTTCTTTAGACAAATGAGCAAGCCCGGGGGACGCGGCGAGGTCACGTTGCTCATTGCCGGTGACATTTGACCGAAGCCTCACTTCCACTAAAACACCTCACGCCGGCCGTCGTCTCCCTGCAATTTCCGCCCTCCAAATGACACCCCTGGTCCGTGAGCCCCCTCCCTGAAAACATGGCGAGAAATCCCGACGTTTTACTTTTTTATATCCCTGCTTATCACGCTACATAACAATGTAGTCGGGCGCATGGCGGTTTTGATACGGCCGACACTCAATCTCACTTTTATGGCGGCGAAGAAATTATTCTTGTGTACCTATTCGTAACTGCAGCTACCTGTTTTCTTATGTAAATAAGGAACAGGGAAACTTGCTCCCAACTTACCGTGGTAAGAATATCTTTGAAATTTGCAACTGTTCAACGTTAAAATCAAACTTAAATAATAAACACAAGTCTTCCGGAGAATTTATGATAATGAAACATTAGTAAAATAATTCTTGATGGGCGCCCAGCGTTCCCATAATCACTTCGGTATCACATACCCGAGCCAATATTAGTAAATCCCAACATACTTCCCTCGATCCCTTGTTTTAACCGAAACCTTATGTGAGAAATGTATGCCAAAATACAATATTATTAAGTTACCATGGTAATCGCGACCCCGTGAGAGATTTGCCAACTCGCACCAACTTGATAATGCTATAACTCACAGTCGCTTCAGGATTTATTATCAATTGTAAACCGCATAATGTCTTCGATGTATAATTTACGACTGTTGTAATAGTGATTATGGAAATGAAGCGACCCTGACCATATCCACGGTATAATAAGAGAAATCAATAAACATTCGTTCTTATTATATGAGCCCTTTTTCAAATACCTTGCGGGGATGACAAATGTTTTTTATTCTCCAGCGAATGTGTACTCTATTGGAACTTAAGAAAAAGACGGTAACCCTAGAAGTGGCTTTCTCAACCGAAATTCGTATAAGGACGTCCGCGGCGGGAGTGATTTACCGCTAGGCGACCGCCGTGCTCGCCTTATTGAATACTATGTTCTATGAAAGAAAATCGTATATTTTGACGTGGCACGAGCCAAATTTACGACTTTCATTTATTCGCCATGACAAATGACAATTAAAAGTGGCCGGTCTTCGGACCGTTCGGCGAACCATGACGTTTTTATGTCCAACTCTAATCTGTTCCCTTTGGAAAAGTTACGCTCGAACAATGTTACATCCTTCAATTTGTGGTCGTAATACGATTGAAAAGGCCCGTCCGGTTCCTATGAAGTGTTTCAGTCCATTTGCGCTTTATGGAAAAGATTTGCAGAAATGTTCGTTTTAATGCATTTTAAAATACCATAAAATTTAAACTGCCAACTTGATGGTGAATGATTCGATGAATAATTTTATATTGAATTCTTTACTTATTGTCGTTAAAAAGTCTAAACTCTCACTCAACACTAAATCAAAGTTAGAGATTTCATCGTACATATTTAATTTAATCAGAATTGACTTTGTATCTGTTTTCCGCTATCTGTAATCCTTAGCAAAAAATGCTGAACAGCTAGGTTGGAAAATAAGTTTTCCTTGGCCTCGCGTTTCTCCGCTGAAATGAAATAAAATCACAGAGAAAAATCCGCAACATTTTTTGTGAATATTGCAACTTTATAACGTTACCTGCTGCCTTTGGTTGGAATCTATGATATTCACAATCTCGAGATCCTGAGAGTTATTCGTAATCATAATAAAAACAAATATAAATATTTCAATTCCGCGGTTTGAAGCAATCTCGCCGCGTTTTCAGTGAAATAAACAAAAGTTATTCAAAAATAGAAACCGCTCATTAATAGGCTCGATGCTCTTGTAAGAAAAATGAAATTCTGGGGCAAAAGGAGGCAAAGGGGTGCTACTTTATAGGCCAATTAGTCTGAGAATACGGTATGCGTTCATTACTCGGTGTAGACCGAGGTTTAGGAGCGAGTACGGCATAATGTGTAGGTACCGCACGGATGGGGCACGCGGTACCGGCGCTGTCGCATGTCGCCACCCTCTTAATCACTCGCACGTATACCATAACGCGCACTTAATTATATTATCTTTATAACACACATTATGGCTTGTGTTGCGCCATGATACGACTTACCTACACATTAACAAATAATAATTTTAACATTTACAAACGAAGCCCATTAGAGCAATATGATCCAAAAATATACCATTAACGTTAAGCTTTATATATAAAGCCGGCTTACAGTCAGAAGGGATCATGAATTGCATAATGACTGCGTGGGCATATCTACTATGACTTTGTATTCAGTTATTTACATACTTACTTATTTCGAAGTGTTTACTGAGATAGCATTAATGCTAAAAAAATTAAAGTATATTCATTTACAACTCGTTCAACCGCTTATGTGCTTATATGTACGAATTTAAACCCACAAGCAAAAGCCAAAGTTTTCAGATTTATACGAGTTTTTATTTATTTAGTATGCATTTCAGTACTCAGTCTGTTTCAGAACTTTTTGGTAAACAACCGGCACTTTACGTGGTTCTAGCATAATTTTAGTAAACATTAATGATGTCGTCATATATAATTTGAGAACTTATTAGGGAATGGATACTGAAACTTTCAGTAAAAGCGATGTTAAAAGAGTTTCAGTTGAATAAGGCTTCAATTTAAATTCACAGATGTTTGAAGACTTGAAAACTGCAACTTAAATAACATCATTTTAACGCTTTTAATAAAGTAAAAACCAATGTTTTTACTTTATATTATAGTCTAGTAGGAATGTATACACTGCTACCCTGACCATTAATACTAGTTATAATTTGAAAAGTTAAATTATGTAAAAAAAATATCAGATGGAACTCCATGGAACCCTTAAGTTATATAATAAAAAAGTAGGTTACCGCCTGCAACAGACTTGTCCTTATAATATGAAAGGTTATAAATACCGCGCTAAATGGTGCCAAAACATTCTAAATCATTTTATAAAGAAAATGTAATTAACTTCTCAATTAAAAGGAATGATCGCGTATCCCTGAAACGGTAAAATTTTCCTCAGGGGAGATATATCGATGTCCTTAAGTCAACTCTCTGGGCCATTAATTCAAGGAAACCCGACATAATCCTGCTTTACTTCCCTGTGTTACTTTTGTTAAAATGCATCGCTGAGGCTGCTAGAATGGTACCTACGTAGGTAGATACATATAAAAATATAAAAAAAAGTATACATTCAAAGGAAACCTATTTCAGTATACTCCAGAACCTTTTTACATAAAAGAATATATGCGAAAGTAAACTTAGTTTTTGCAAGCTCACGCAAAAGCATATGAGTCGAGTATACGATTGATGAAGGATCTGACCCAGTACCCAGTCCCCGGAACTTTGTGGCTCTCACTGAGTAACAGCAGTTCGCCCAATGGCAACGTTACTCACGCACACTACTTACATTGCCTTTGAGACGTAATGAGATAATACGCATCATCCGACCGACTGACTACCGACCCAACTTGCCGTACAAAAATACTCCCAAATTACGAGCAGAGCCTAAATGAAAGCAATCTTCTGACAATCATGAGCGGCCCAGACCTTTACAAGTTCCTCAACCGCTTATCTACTAACCCTGACCATTACTAGTAATGGAAATCGAATTACTATTTAAGCAAGATAAACGGAAAACGTGCGGTCTGAGCGGTCATCGTTCTAACTTACAAAGTTACACACGAAAGCCTCAACTTTACGGGCGATAAACAAGCGAAATGTTACGGTGCGGACACCGGAGCCCTGAGCTGAGGTAGACCTTTAAATGGTCTAATTCTTTAATGACAAATGCCACTTCCCCACAACATGGTTATGCGCTGACATTAGAATATCTGGTCCGTAACAACATAACGAGGTTTACTAGCTGTGTGATTGAAGGTAATCGCACCCCTGTGAATATGTCTCGATTATCAAGGCTGCAAGGCAAAAGCGCCAATATCTTACATTTTATATTTAACCGCGTTAAATTAATGAGAACAAAATTTCCCACTCCTCGGAAGCTCCTACCAATAATGAGCAGTTGTTGATATCGAGAAATGAATAACAAATCACATCTTATAAAACCGCCTCGAGAGAATCAACGTCAAGTCAAGGGGCAAACTCGTAAATCTGTTCCGATTTTCAAATATTCTTTTTTTATTTTATTCCTACCCAATTTATGGAGTACCCACGCGTTCTCAAGAAAGAGCTATGATATTTCATGCTGTCATTGTGAGACCAACCGTGAAGTTTTAGCTTTATTAAAAGTTAACGTTCATCTTGCCACTTGACGTTTAAACGTATCTCCGTACAGTGAATATTATCCAGCGAAATGATAAGCCTTTACTTACTATTCATTGCCTAGAATACAAAATAACCGAACGTAACGTAGCTTAGTGTACGTATTACGTCGACGACAGCACTAAAAATTGCCTGAAATTGGTGTGCTAAGTTGGAATTGTCTGTAGAGATAAGTTTCGTCGTGTTTCAGTATTTATTCGCTTTGCGGCAGAATATCGCTGAAGCTTAATATATCGCCCCTACTTGACTGACATATATATTTTTTCCTTAACTTTTCTGACAATAAAAAGGGAAAATTCAGGCTGATGAATTATTGAACGTTGTGATCTGTAAATACGTAGCCACGCGATAATCCTCTGAAGGGGTGAGGCGAGTGCATAAATATATAATGGTGTTTATTTTGTTGCAGCGTCGCGTATTCGATACGAGATCACGAGCGGGAACATAGGAGGCGCCTTCGCCGTCAAGAACATGACCGGCGCCATCTACGTGGCAGGCGCGCTCGACTACGAAACTAGGAAACGGGTGAGTTTTCATCTACGTTTTGCATTTTAAAATGCAATATCAATCCCCCGATGTACACGATATAAAGGCAACCCCAATAAGTAAAAAACCTTTTTCAACATCAAATTTTCACAGAATGGCATTAACAACGGTTCAATGGGTCTTGTTTAAAGAACCGTGAATCATATTATATGTTTAAATGGGCAACCTTTTAATAAAAAGTAAATATTGAAAAATACATTCAAGTTTACATATCTACTGGAGGTATATTTTTTATTTGGATATTACTAATTACTGGTCGTGTTGGATTTTCCTGAAAGTTAAGGTCCACTTGTAAGTATTTAGGTTGATGGACGCTTATAAGTTAGTTTAATTGTTCAACTCCGTCAAAAGCTAAATAACGCTTATCGCAAAATGTTTTGAAATTTAATTTAGTCACCTCGGATTACGGTCCGTGTTAGGATAGATACAAAATACATTTAAATTTGTGAAAAATAACCGAGATTAATATTCATAAAGGGCGATAATAAAGCTTTGAATGTGGGTGTTTTAAAACAATTGCGCGGCTTTATAGTGACGGATGGTCCCCGAGAGGGGCTGTAACCACGATAAAGTGGAAAATAAATAAATCGATATCAGAACGGTTTTGTTGAGTCGTGATGTTGGGGAATTTATTTCATGTATCGCCGAGTAATAGTGTGGCGGAGAACACTTATGCGAGCGATATACGAGCAATGCGTTATTTGATGTGTTGAATTACTGAAATCATGAGCTAGCAGACATACTTTATACTAGAACGTTCGGCTTATACGGCGTATTTAAAAATCCTTTACTGAAGAACTCGTATCTTGTTTGGACCCTTTTTTAAAAACTAAAAACCAAGCGCGAGTTGTACCTCTTAGACAGACTCGTCTCTTGTTCTGTACCTCGAGCCCAATAAACTTGCAAAGTAGCCTATTTAGCACTTAATAAACTTTTAACTTGTACTAATTTCATTCGGTCTAATCCAGTACTTCATTATGAACCATAGTTTGAATAATCCACGTAAGTTTCAGCAAAGCTTCTGGGGCTCTAATAATATACAGTAAATCCTGTAAAGTAATTAACGTAACTTAAAGTTGCGCGACAAGTAGGAGACCTAAGTTCTTCATCAACAATTATGCCACGTGTCAACAAAATCCCAAATTAAACAAGTGAGGGATAACTAAGTAAGCCAACATAATTAAAGATAAACCACTCGCACAAACACGCAGGTGTAAAGTATATAATAATATAGCTATGTGCACAAACACTACGCCTGGGGTCGTGTACATAGAAACCGAAATAAAGGAGCAAGGGTTTTTTGCAGGGTCGAAATTTTCTTTCTCGTTTAACAACAGACCTCCACATTTTTAAAGGGCACAAATATCTATAACCTTTTTATGTCGTGTAGTAATTAAAGTAGAGGTGAGCTGGATCAAAAGAGAATTAATCGTCCTTTGAACATAATTTTGTGCTAAAGTAAACGGGCGGCGTTAAACGGTAACATTGTTTCGCTTACTTTTTGCCCCTTGGCGAGTTTCAATTTTAAAACATCGCGTCGTGGAGGCGGTCGCCGCTCGCCTATCAGAACGCCCTCTTTGTTACAACCTCGAGAAAGTTTCCACCAACTTTTCACGAGATAAATAATTTAATCTTTAATACCCATTTAAGCGAGCCGGCGTAGTTGTTACCGAAGGCTGTATTGCTATCAAACTGCAGATTCTCACGGAGCTTTTATGGATGTAAACCAGTTTACTCTCTACACTCCTTTTGCTTTTAAACGTTTCAGACTTCGCTTAAATGTTCAGGAAGTACATTTTATTGTTATATATTTAGAAGGAACGACGCTTCTCTGTTGAATAAAAGCAACGGGGACGGCTCGTGGGAAAATTGAATTTGCTTGTCATGTTCCGCCCTTAACGCGTTGTGTGACTTTGTTTCCGCGGACGACGCAAGTTTATTTATTGAGTACCTGGAAACTCTGGCCTGCATGCTGTATACGTGTTCCCAGTATCAACTATAGGAAATAAAACGAGTAAATCCATTGCCCGGCCCCCGGGGTACATACATAAGCCAGATCCGGCACTACCGGGGCATCTGTGAAATACGGATGCGTAGCAGGATTTTACTGGTAGCATTAGTCGAACCGAGCGTACGCCCACCTGCAGCTATTAATAGACACGAAATCATAACGCCTTCCGCGCACTCAAATTCAAATTAGGCATCCACTTATTAGCGTATAATGGAATTTTCCGGTTTTCACAAATCAGAATTAATATGATCAAATGAATGCAGTGCTCCAACTTGTATAAAGTCTGTGAGATGACTTTTGAAACAAACATTTCCCTCCCGAGTGAGGAAATTACTGAACGACACTGACAGATGACACCAATAACTCCCCCGGGTCGCAAACACGCTCACTCTATTTTCGAAGCCAAGTGTGGACTTGGTAAATTTTTGGTAACAATTTATTTACCTACGCGAACGAATTCGTTAACAGTTTTTTCGTTAAAAATTTTAAAACATTTTCTAAGAATCGACCGATTGTTACCCTAATTTGTCACGACAACTAGACCCGTCATATTTTAGACGTAATCATTATTATCATTAAGGAAATATTTCCTTCATTCCCTTATTACAAAGCTCCAAATAAAGTTAATTATCCTCGGTTTTAAATTACTTTTTCTAACTTTCTATTAAACTTTTAAAATTACCTTGTTAAATTGTAATTACAAAAGTCAAAGGAGTTTCCTAAAATCAGCGAAAGGAAAAAACGATGACTTAATTCAAAACGATAGCAATGTCTGAAAGCAATTCCGTATCGCTGACAGAATATAATTAGAAAAAATCAAGAAAAACTTTTTTAATTAATTAGGGACGTCGCTAGGTTTGGAAAATATAGTATGACAATGGGGAGTAATGTGTTAATATTAAATGGTAATAGTACGAGCTGAAGCTGGCGGCGTCTGACAACCTGAAGGAGAACTACACGACCGTGGTGATCCACGTGAAGGACGTGAACGACAACCCGCCTGTGTTCGAGCGGCCCACCTACCGGACGCAGATCACGGAGGAAGACGACCGCAACCTTCCTAAACGAGTGCTTCAGGTCCGACTCGACGTCTCTCGCGCTGAATTCGATTCTTTATTGAACGGATTCGAGAGCCTTCTTTCAAAAGAGAATCGAATGAAGCTCCGTGGTCCCTCTATTGACCCTCATAGTTATCATTAGCTTGCATGGCATGGGGATTTCGTTTGCGACACATATTTTTTACTCCGTAGTTTGGTTTTTTTTTTTTGCTAGTGTCCTTGTTGTTTTGTTTTTTTTTTTGCATCCAACTTCTTGTTTGCGGCAGGCAGCAGTTCCAGAACAAAGTGGTGATTCCCTACTCGTTGCGTAATTGTACGTTTCTTTCAGATTTTTTATGATTTGTCTTTTTATTTGTTCTAGTTTATTTTATTAGACTTGCAAAATACTTGACTATAGTCGTGTTGACATTGGATTTACCATAAAATGTTGAAGTAAGCGATGAAATGAGCGAAAGTAAGCACGTAGCTACATTGTAAGAAATAGCGTGGGAATTCATTTTTTTCGAATTTACGGCTCAAGGAGTTCAATTTAGTGTATTGGTTAAACGAGCTCGCTTCGGTGAAATATCAGCACTAGCGACTTTTTCACGTCGCTAGCAGTTCCCTAATCCGCTCCACGACAGTTATTGAAATCACCGATCGAACATCACTCGAAGTGAAGCTTCGCACTGAAACGACTAAAACTCAGTGGGCCGCGTAATACTTAGGCCGGCGCGCCAAACGTTCCTAAAACAACCACTCTGCGGTTATTAATATTTATTTACTCGGCTCCATCGGAAACTAAGCATTTTTAAATATAATTTTATAGTCAAAGTCGACTTTTCCCATTTTTATAACGATAATGACGAGAAGTTCGGCAGCTGGGCGCGAGTTGCCGAGAGAGCGTTTGAAATTTGTACTTTTCAATTATTGCGCGAAGCCCGAAAGCAAAGTTCTTCGCGCGGCATAAATTAACTTCTTCATTGCGATTAATTCGCGGCTTTTGGCGAAACATTTTCTCTGATGACTTTATTTACTCAAACATAAATATTTATATAGCACGAGGTCTAATAAAAGCAGTGTGCAGTACATATAAATCATGCTGTATCGATATGATATATTACACGTAGTCGCGGCATCCGTTAAAACTGCGGCCGTGGAATTGTACCGTGGCTTATCTGCAACAAAATGGACTTTTATGAAAGGGTACAAAAGTAATAAATCATAAACAACCTCATATTTACATGTGTGCTCAAAAGTTTCGTGAATAATTGACTTTCGTTCACTTTTATGTTGAGGAACACGGACATTTCTCAATTAGTTTTTTGATCGAACACTGTAGTTAGTTACAAACATGAACCGTCAAAATAAGGCCATTTTAAGGTTAGAGACGTCCCTACGTCGCAGCGGCGTGGAGTGTGATGCATGAGCATGGAGAGTGTATGTGTGCGTGTCGCAGTACGAGCTGACGCTGGTGGCGTCGGACGGCCGCAACGAGAACTCGACGCGCGTGTTGGTGCGCGTGCTCGACGTCAACGACCTGCCGCCCAAGTTCACGCGCAGCGCCTACGTCACGCAAGCGCTCGAGGAGACCGGCCCCTTCCCACACCCCCTTATTCAGGTTTTTTTGAGTTGTTTTTTTTTTGTTATTTTATGTTCCTTCTTCTCCCAAGCGTTGTCCAGACCTAGGACCGCTTCCTCTATCTGTAAAAAAAAATCTAATTAATATCTCATTTACGCGACTAACCTTTTTCAGCTGTCCAAAAACGCCGTCGAATAACCCAAACTGAACTCGACATAAACATTCCATTCGCTTTACATAAAATTAAATTCTTTTCTCGCATATTACAACACTTCCCGCCGCCAGCTGCAAACACATTTCAAATATTGACATGCAAATTTAAAAGGATCCCAGAGCTAGAAACAGCAAACGGTACTTAAACCGATTTCATTTTTGAGCTTTACCCAATTTCAGGGTTACGCTCACAAGCATAAAAAAGTCCATTTCATAGATAAAACCTGCCGACGCAGCATGTTCATACAGTGCGTGTAATTTGTGCGAACCACCTCTCTTCACTTCGAAAACCATTAGGAAAGGTCGTTTCGATTGTAATGAAGCGATAAAAATGCCAGCTTTACATACTAACTTATACAAACAGTCACAATTTGTTATCCTATACACTTTTCCGCTTTTAAAATTATTTTATATTCATTTAATTTAACGTTTTTTTTTGGGGTGCAGGGGTCTCCTATCGTAAATCGACTAACTTTACGAGTATCATATTTTAGTGCTAACCCAAATCTGATCCACAGGTTTCCCAGGTAAGTAATAATGTACGTAGATGTAGCAGAGCTTTTAGAGAAAGCTCACGCACCACTTGGTACAGTTTACTCGCGGTAGTGTAGTTTCACAGCATGAATGGTATCTATATGTTTTCAAGACGCTTTTACTAGTTCGCAACTTCTTCGAGTTCTGTCAATAACATATGAGAACATGAACAACGGGAAAATATTTTGCAAAATATTTGAAATTGCTTTTGCAGAACTTTGTCTCTGTGTTGTGTCTGAGGTGATGTTTCAAAGAATATTCTTGTTATCATTTAGATAGTACTTTAAGAAAATTATACTAATTCTTGTCGTCAGACGACCAACAAAACATTGAGTTATTTTCATATAATTTGTTTCATTTATTGTACTAGAACAGTGTAAATAGTTGTAGGTTTATCCGATGTGTTATAAAAGCGTAATTTCGAACAATGTCCTATAAAAATTTTTGAATTTGTGCTACGAAACAGTTTCAAAGGCAGGTTGCCTTGAGTTTTATACTCAATCATGAAAATTCGCCGTTCTCTTAGAGTGGAGCCCTCGTCCCAAGTCGCTTGTAGTGACAAGCTTTTTTTTATAATTGGAGTGAGATTCGCAAATGATCCGAGTAATTACGCAAACGTCGACCCTCTTCATTTCAGACGCTCCAGCCAGTCTGACGTAATTGGACATTCCAGTTGCCATAAGTTTACGTATCCCAATTTTAAAGGGATCAATTTCTCCATTAAAAACTCGATAAACAGTTAAGTATTGTCATGAATTTGAGCAATTCTCTCAATGACCTGATGCGCGAATGTTTATATGCCATTTCCGTTTTATATGAAACGTTTACCTTTGATATTTCTTCTCCAGAATTCACTTCGCTTCACCGTGAGCTTCTCAAATAGTGATAAAATTCCTTCGGCTTTCTCGTCGCTGTCCTTAAAAAGAACAAAGTTTGCGATGCTTCCGCTGGTGGGGGCCGATGCAAACAATCCGGGGTGTTGGGGTTCATAAACTTCGGAGAACTTCCGTGGTAGCTTTGCCACTATAAAATACATAGTAATTCACATTCAGCCTGAAATTAAAGTTGTTTGGACGTTTTATGGCGGCATCATAAGGAAAATCTGAGAATTTGAACAAGTCAACATATTATTTTGCAGTAATGGAAAACTTTGAGGACAAGCATTGATAAATAGATAGAAACAGATATGGGTATAAATAAGTAGCTTATTATAACTTCCATCAGAGTTATAGTAGGTACCTTACGACTGGGGAGCTTTTATTCGTGACGAAGATCGGCGCTCGTTCGTCGTCGTAAATTAGATCAAATATTACTTTCTTTCTTTGAAACGGATAATTGTTTGAGTACAATAGGCCTGGGGCGGGAGGGGGTGGGGTCTCTATAAAAAGCCAGCTTTTTCGCTAGTTTCTAATGATTAATCTTCATGATACCTATTTGGATAAATTACGAGGGTAAAGTTTGGATAAGCGTAGATATTAATTTTGTTAAGCTCTGGTTTCTGAAAGCCTATTGAATTTAATTTGCTGTCAAATGTCAAGTGATTTGATTGGCTGTTGTTTCAGCGTTTAAATCACAGTATATCACGAGTTAGACAGCGTGTTAGTTAATTTTCTGATTAATCCTTTTAGAAGCAGGGATTATGACATACTTAGCCCAAATAGATAATAATAAAGGAAATGTTTGAATTTGAAGGTACAACAAAGTCAATCATTAATTGCCTTACGGACATGTTCATCAAGTGATGCCAAACATCCCAACTATTGTAGCTATATGATTCGATAATCAAACATAACACAGAGCCGGAGGCAATTTCGTATTGAACGATCTAACATCACTAACTAGTGCGGACTAATATGTGTGCTTACTTGCTTGCATTTCTTGGTGTTTTAGTTAAACTAATCCGAACCTCATGAGGTAAGTTCCGAAACTAATATCTACCAACAATTACGCTTTGATATAAACCTATTATCACCTAAGACTAAGTGATCACGCATTCTCTCTTTCAAACAGGTCACAGCCACGGATGGTGACAAGGATAGACAACAGAACATAGTTTATTTCCTCACCGGTCAGGGCATCGATCCTGACAATCCTGCGAATAGCAAATTCGACATTAATCGCACCACGGGAGAAATATTCGTACTCAAAGTAAGTAAACAGAAATAGCATCATTTGTAATTGAGTCTCGTCTAAAAATAGGGTGCAGGTACCCTCGAACACCTGATGCCGATGCCATCGGAATGAGAGTAGCGAACTCGAGAACAGGGATGCCGGCCGATAGGATGCGCGCTTTGCATGCACAATGCAATCACACATTTATTGCGTTCCATTTGCTCCGTAAGTTGGACACAGATATTTCTGAAATGAGAAAAACCGAATGTCCTCTGAATGTTAATTACCGACTCTTTAGAAAATTGGAATACTTTTTCGGTCGCCTCGCCGCTGAAAGCGAAGGATACTTGCGACTTTAACTTTGCTGTGAGTTTAGGATCGGTTTGTTTGCAGATCACCAAGTAAACACTATCTCTGTATTTACCAAACCCTTTTAACAGCATTTATATAGGTATCACAAATGTGTGTTGTTACCTACTATAAGTAGGACAAAGTAATCATAATAAAAATAAGGTACTGCTGAAACAGTCCTTATTTAATTAGTCCAATTAAAACATGTTAATGAATTCCCAAAATTAACACAGTAACTTAGAAAATAGTAGTAGGTACTTGTGTGTTGTATTTAATTACCAACGCCTGAAGCCGATATTTCGTTTTAAAGTCGGCATAATTATGTGTTTGCAAGTAGGTTTGTAACGTGTTGTTTGTCCACAGCCGTTGGATCGCGATCAGCCTAATGGGCGACCACAATGGAGGTTCACAGTATTTGCACAAGACGAAGGCGGCGAAGGTCTCGTGGGATACGCAGATGTTCAAGTTAATCTTAAAGACATTAATGATAATGCCCCTATTTTCCCTCAAGGCGTATATTTCGGTAATGTCACAGAAAATGGCACAGCTGGTATGGTCGTTATGACTATGACGGCCATCGACTACGACGATCCCGCAGAAAGTAATAACGCTAAACTGTGGTATTCTATTGAGAAGAACGTAATCGAAGAAGAAACAGGCTCACCTATATTTGAAATCGAACCTGAAACTGGCGTTATAAAAACTGCGGTATGCTGCCTTGATCGTGAAAGGACGCCAGATTATTCGATACAGATTGTAGCATCCGATGGAGGGGGGTTAAAGGGTACAGGTACAGCGTCCATTAGAGTAAAGGACATAAACGATATGCCACCGCAATTCACCAAAGACGAATGGTTTACTGAGGTAGATGAAACAGATGGAACTAATTTGCCTGAAATGCCTATCTTGACAGTTACTGTCCATGATGAGGATGAAACGAATAAATTCCAGTATAAAGTTATTGAAAATAGTGGATATGGTGCTGATAAGTTTACTATGGTTAGGAATAATGACGGCACAGGCTCGTTAAAAATTGTACAGCCTTTAGATTATGAAGACCAATTACAAAGTAATGGCTTCAGATTTAGGATACAAGTAAATGATAAAGGAGAAGATAATGACAACGATAAATATCACGTAGCTTATTCGTGGGTAGTTGTTAAACTTAGAGATATCAATGACAATAAACCTCAATTTGAAAGAGCTAACATAGAAGTTTCAGTCTATGAAAATGCTGAAGTTGGTAAAAGCTTAGAAACATTTAAAGCAACTGATCCAGATCAAGGAGGGAAAAGCAAAGTTTCATACGCTATCGATAGGTCGTCCGACAGAAAGCGCCAATTTTCGATCAATCAAGAAGGAACTGTGAGCATACAACGCTCATTAGATAGAGAAGATACTCCCAGGCATCAAGTTAAGATTTTAGCTATTGATGATGGAGTACCACCAAGAACTGCTACAGCAACCCTGACGGTAATTGTTCAAGATATAAATGACAATGCTCCAACATTCCTAAAAGATTACAGGCCTGTTCTAACTGAACATATAACACCCAAAAAAGTGGCTGAAATTTTAGCTACGGATGATGATGACCGATCGAAAAGTAACGGACCACCATTCCAGTTTAGACTTGATCCTGGTGCAGATGATATTATTCGAGCTTCTTTCAAAGTGGAACAAGATCAGAAAGGTGCCAACGGTGATGGAATGGCTATAGTGTCGTCATTGCGATCGTTTGACAGAGAGCAACAGAAGGAATATCTTATTCCCATCATTATCAAAGATCATGGAAATCCTGCCATGACTGGAACTAGCACTTTAACTGTTGTAATTGGTGATGTAAACGATAACAAAATGCAACCTGGTTCTAAAGAAATACTTGTTTATAGTTACCAAGGGCAAGCTCCAGATACTGAAATTGGTCGAGTTTATGTGTATGATCTTGACGATTGGGATCTACCAGATAAAAAGTTCTTCTGGGAAAGTTCAGAACATCCAAACTTTACTTTGAACGAAGAAACTGGAATGATACAAATGAGACACAAGACCAGAGAGGGTAGATATCACCTAAAGTTCAAAGTTTACGATCGGAAACATACACAAACAGACGTACCTGCTAATGTTACTGTGTATGTTAAAGAAATATCACATGACGCTATAATTAATTCCGGATCAATCCGAATATCGGGGATATCTGATGAGGACTTTATCAGGGTCTGGAATTATAAAACCCTCAGTGTTTCAAGGAGCAAATTAGACATCTTCAAGGACAAATTGGCTGACTTACTGAATACCGAGCGGGAAAATATTGATATATTTAGTGTTCAGCTCAGAAAGAAGCACCCTCCTGTGACCGATATACGTTTTTCTGCTCACGGAGCTCATTATTATAAGCCTATCCGATTAAACGGCATTGTATTAATGCACCGAGAAGAAATCGAGCGGGCCGTAGGAATTAACATCACAATGGTTGGCATTGACGAATGTTTGTACGAAAATCAAATGTGCGAAGGATCCTGCACAAACGTCTTGGATATTAGTAACTTGCCCTACATGGTTAATGCCAATAAAACCGCTCTTGTTGGCGTCCGAGTGGATGTGATCGCCGAGTGCACGTGTGGTGCCCGAAACTTTACACAAGCAGAAACGTGCCGCAATTCTCCTTGCTACAATGGGGGCAGGTGTATAGAAGGCAAATATGGCTTGACCTGTTCTTGTCCTCCTGGATATACAGGGCCAAGATGTCAGCAAACATCGAGGAGCTTCAGAGGCACAGGGTGGGCTTGGTATCCTGCTTTGGAAATGTGTGATAGTTCTCATTTAAGCTTCGAATTTATCACAAGAAAGTCGGAAGGTGTATTGCTATACAATGGCCCAATAGTACCTCCCGAACCAGAAGAAATAATGGTATCAGATTTCATATCTGTGGAATTAGAAAGGGGTAATCCCAGACTTCTCATCGATTTTGGTTCTGGCACATTAGAACTGAGAGTTAAGACAAAGAAATCTTTAGATGATGGTGAATGGCATAGAATAGATATATTCTGGGACACAGAAAATGTCAGAATGATTGTTGATTACTGTAAATCGGCTGATATTCAAGAAATGGAAGATGGAACTCCACCCGAGTTCGATGACTCCACCTGTCAAGCCACTGGAACAATACCACCATTCAATGAGTATCTTAATGTTAATGCACCACTACAAATTGGTGGCTTGTACATAGAACATTTTGATCCAACTCATTATCACTGGCAATACATGCCCATTGGCAAAGGTTTTGACGGATGCATAAGAAACTTGATCCACAACAGCAAGTTATACGATTTAGCTCATCCCGGCCTATCCAGGAATTCCGTAGCAGGTTGTCCTCAAACTGACGAGATATGTAATCAAGCGGACACTACTTCACGGTGTTGGGAGCACGGCACTTGTGTCGGAAGTTTCTCTGAAGCACGATGTCAGTGCCAGCCTGGTTGGACAGGACCTTCATGTAACTTACCAACTACGCCGACCAGCTTCCGGCCTCAGAGCTACGTGAAATTCGCTCTAAGTTTTGAACCAGACAGGTTTAGTACACAAATTCAACTTCGGTTTAGAACACGCGAACCGCACGGCGAACTTTTTAGAGTGAGTGATCAACACAATCGAGAATACGGCATACTTGAAGTGAAAGAGTCGCGATTGCACTTCCGATACAATCTAAATTCGCTTCGAACTGAGGAACGTGATGTATGGCTGAATTCCGTCGCTGTCGACGATGGCCAATGGCATATAGCTCGTGTCAGCCGCTATGGTAGCGCCGCGATGCTTGAAATAGATGGTGGCGAAGGCAGGAGATACAACGAAACGTTTTACTTCGACGGCCACCAGTGGCTGCTGGTGGACAAGCAAGAAGGGGTGTATGCGGGTGGCAAAGCTGAATATACGGGAGTTCGAACCTTCGAAGTGTATGCTGACTTCCAGAAGGGTTGTCTGGACGACATCAGGTTGGAAGGCAAGCACCTGCCGCTGCCGCCGGCGATGAACGGTACGCAGTGGGGGCAGGCGACGATGGCCAGGAACCTGGACCGCAACTGCCCTTCGAACAGCCCGTGCATCAACGTGCACTGCACCGAGCCCTTCGTTTGCGTCGATCTCTGGAATGAATATGAGTGCACGTGAGTTTTGTTATTTAAATAATTATTTATCATCTGTGTTCCTAGGTTCAATCCCTAGGACTAAAAAAATGTAATTTAGTTTTCATTTTACAAAACTAAATAACATAGACAATAATCCCAGTAGGGTTGGGCAGAGGTGTACCTGATAGTACACATTTCGCCAATTATGTTTAAGTCCAATGTAATAGGGGGCGAGCCTATTGACATCAACTGGGCACGAATCCAGACTCCGTGGATGCTACTGAGAAATTCCTGATGGGAAAACCCAATAACACTTTGCCCGACCCGGGAATCGAACTCAGGACCTCATACTCAGCAGTCGCGCTTGCGACCACTCGACCAACGAGGCAGTCACAAAACTACATATTGTAGAAATGTTTGAGCAAAGCCCGATAAATTGTTTTCATTGGTCCATTCAATTAATTTCCCAGAATGGTAAATGATTTTAATTACACAAAGATATATACAGATAGATATATTAATTATTTTGAATCGACTATAAATATGATAACACTAATTAATCCTATGATTATGATGTTTCATTTTGTACCATTTATTTTGAAGCGCGCACTGAGTTTCGACTTATATTTCATTTTATTTTATTTTCTTATTATGTACCTATTCATAACCCTTGATTGTTTTATACTTTTTATTATTTCATAATTAAATGCTGGATAATAACCTTATTTATTTATTAATATTACATACATGAATCTTTATACTTTATTCCTGTTTCGTATTACTTTGTATCTACCTAACATGTAATACTATGTAATAATACTAATGCTTATAAATTAAAATATAATATTGGAATGGTGTTTAGTTGCGGTGAGGGTTTGGTATTGTCTCCGGACGGCAAAGGATGTGTAGACAAGAACGAATGTCTGTACTTCCCCTGCCGCAATGGCGGCTCGTGCGTGAACCGCGAGCCTGGCTACCGCTGCCACTGCCCCGAAGGGTTCTGGGGCGAGAACTGCGAGCTCGTACAAGAAGGCCGCACGCTCAAGCTCAGCATGGGCGCGCTCGCGGCGATCCTCGTCTGCCTCCTTATTATCATGAGTGAGCAATACCGTAGTCACGCTTGCGCGTGCCCCACTAGACGATCATCCCGACGCACTATCACTAACGCACTCACATCATCTCATAGACCTATATGTGTATATGTAGCCGTGTTTTAGCTCGATGTTATACAGTAGTGCATGCTATATGGGGTGGGGGCTCAGTGCGCGCGCGGCGGCTGTCGCGCGGAGGTGAGGTACAGTACGCACGTTGTAGGTGCCCCGGGGGCTCGGTGCGCGCGGGTGGCACGTGCGTGAACGTGGACGAGTGCGCGGGCGCACCGTGCAGGCACGGCGGCACGTGCGTGGACCGCGAGCCGGCGCGCCGCTACGACTGCGTGTGCGCGCTGGGCTACACCGGCCACGACTGCGAACTCGAGCTGCTCGCCTCCGGCATCATCACGCCCTCCAGAGATTTCATTATAGCTATCATTGTTTGTTTGTTCATGCTTTTAGGTGAGCACCACATTCTGTTTACTTGCATGCAATTACCGCCCCTGTGTACATTTGTGCTATTAATCAACGTTTTACATAACAAATGTGCACAATAACTTTTTATCACGTTTAATTAAATCCAATTATGTTAAATGTTGTACGATCATAATTTGTGAAACATTATTCATATTCACTTATTTAGATAGTAAAGTAAGTTTAATTTATTAATTCAACACGTTTATTTTTATGTGTTCAAATGTTTTGTTGTATACAAATTATCATTTATAACAAAATCATTGATACAGTACGATTCCGTACTGTTTCAATGATTTTGATGTACGGATTAAATCATTTTGATATGTTAATACGATATTTATGAATAGTTCTGAATAGCATTCAATAATAAAATTGATTTGATACTTTCACTGCGATTCAATCAAAAAAACGATATCCAGTAATCGCATTGAATTAGATGAAGAGTAATTGCGTTAATGTAAGGAGGTATGTGTCTAACTGTCTCCTCTATTCTGAAATCATCGTCCGGGTCCCTTCCTTTATTAAATACCTATCTTACGGAAATTGAAATAACTGAAACAGTCCCAAACGTTAGGGGCCCATTATGATCAATTTCCGAGTAACAAATCGTTGTGCGCCGCGTGGAGATTATCTAATATAGAATTGTCGTTATAAGTAATAAATTAGGACTAAAAATATGACATTATAAAATATTTATATTTTAAATGTGAACAGAATCTGAAAGACTAAAGTAATAATAAATAGTAATTTGATTTAATTTAATTTGACTCTGCAATCATTGTACCGATAGTCGTTACGGTTAATGGACTAATAGCAAAGAGCCTCGACCAACACCTTAGGAGGCTCTCATTGCGCTGCTGGGTCATGGGCTTGATTCAGAAAGCAGTACTCCTAGACACGGCACGCATAGTGAGGCGGTTCCTCTCTCTGGAGCCCTGACCACCGGCAATCTGGACCCTGTTCCCGATGCCTGTGGGCTACTATTTTTTATATTTTTAAATGTTTTGTTTACTTTTGTTTTTTAAAATATTTAAAAATGTAATAAATAAGAAAGTTAATGAATAAATGAAATAATAGTAATTTAAAATGTAACAGTATCTATAAAAACGCAAAGTGAAAACTGATAACATTGAACAGCTTTTGGAAAAACAAATCATTAGAGAGACAGGTACCTAACTTACGTAACATTTATAATTATAATCTACAACGGTTTTTCAAAAACGTTTTTATCCTATTTGATTAAACAACGTAATAATGGTGATTTATGACAACGTAATAACACAACTATCCACTCTTAAAAGAACATTTCACAAATATTCTCAACCTAAGCAATTTGACTTGCTCAGCCAATACTTAAAACTTTCTTGTAAAGAAAATAACTTCATATCAAAGAATATTGCATACTAGAGAGTAATTTATTTCACAAACGTTTTAATATTTGCTGACATCGTCTCTGTATGTGTATATATGTACGTAGCCTTATATAAATTCAATTCTGATTTGATTTGTAGAATGAGATACTTTCCTGAGCTCAAAATGATTTTGTGAATACGAAACTACAACATTTTTACTCCTAAACCAAATCACAAACACGGTTCCTTTGTACATTTTTCAAATAAAGAAATATCTGGCGGTAAGTAGAGCTTAGAGATTTAACATTTGATTTAAAGCGATAAAAAAGGATAGCAACACGTAAAGGCTAGAATTTATTCATCTAGAAAGAGCAGGTACATTCGTAACAAGAAGCCAAGGGAAAAACACGTTTACAAAAGGAATAGAAGCGGCCCAAGCGATCCGAGCGGCCGTGCCGGCGGGTCACTCCACTCCGCCCCAAACTAACTTAACTAGAGAAATGCACATAACTCTGTGTAACTCATTTTTTTGTGTTTCAAATCAACTCATTCATTTCCTCGCGTTTCATAACTCGTAACTTGCTTTTGTCGTTTGTTCAGAACATTCTATGCTTCAACTTTGTAACTCTGAGCTTTTGACTGTCTATAAAACTGTTTACTCTCGTCACCAGTCCTGGTGTTAGTATTCGTGGTGTACAACCGTCGCCGGGAAGCCCACATCAAGTACCCTGGACCAGATGATGATGTGCGCGAGAACATCATCAACTATGACGACGAAGGCGGCGGTGAAGACGACATGACGGCCTTCGACATCACTCCGCTGCAGATACCCATCGGTGGACCACTGCCTGATCATGCGCCTACTAAGTTACCATGTAAGTTTTTTTTTAAATTTTTTATGGTATCTGTTATAAAGATCCTTCATTTTTCATATTATAATATCCGAGTTTCCAGACGTGGTGGTTTCTACTGATCGTAATCTCCAACAGAAATTAGCAGTGTAAAATTACTATGGACGTGCAGGTCAACCCTCCAAAAACTAATTAGTAAGAACAGTGGTACCCTCGGGTAGATCAGTCGTGAATTTTGTTTTGGGAGGCTTCTGTTAGCTAAACTAAACTCCGCACGTTCTCCAGGGTCTTGAATTCTTGATTCAAGGATTGACTGCGACTGTATCTCGAAGATTAGCCATTGTTCCAGCAGTATCCTTCATCACATTTGCATAATATGTTGTGCAATGGTTACAAATAAACGCCCCGTCATTTTAGCCGGGCGGCGTAAGAGGCGATAAAGGGATTATAGCGTTACATCCGGGACCATATTTTGTTCTGAATGTCTGTGGGGAAATGACTGTTTTATAGTTGACATGTGCGATTTGCAGCGTTGACGGAAACGAATTATTCGGATCTTATAATAAATTTTTATCTACCAGAACTTTATCAAGCATAACTTCGTGAAAGTTGCTGGTAGACACAGATTATGTGGTAAATTCAAAAAATGCCTGAATGTTTTTCGCAACTAGATCCTGTAATGGGTCTGGGCCTGGGAGTGGGTCCTATGGGCGTGGGCGTGGGCGTCCCAGCGGGCGTGGGCGTGCCTCTTCCCGGCGAGACCAACGTGGGCATGTTCATCGAGGAGCACAAGCGGCGCGCCGACAGCGACCCCAACGCGCCGCCATTCGACGACCTGCGCAACTATGCGTACGAGGGCGGCGGCAGCACCGCCGGATCTCTCTCCTCGCTCGCTTCCGGTGAGTTTTCCAATCCCATGCATCACCAACCCTCGTAAAATTAGTTCCTCCAATCCCACTTTAAAATTTATGACGGCGCCTTGCGGCGATTCATTCACAATGTATGAAGCGAAAAATTGAGGCACCTCCAGTCTTCGTGTTCGAATAAATTATTCATGTAAAATCCTAATGCGGCGCTTGTGTGCTAGGTACCGACGACGAGACGCACGAGTACGACTACCTGGGCGCGTGGGGGCCGCGCTTCAACAAGCTGGCCGACCTGTACGGGCCCGACCTGGACGAGCAGCTGTAGGTGCCCACACCGCCGCTCCTTTAGTCAATTGTCTCCCACTATCGTACCACTAAGCCACTGTAACCCTGCTATCTCGGGGGTGACACTCGCTCACTCGCCCACTTTCATTTTTGTAAATAAACAAGCGCGGCGAGCTGCCGCCGCGGCGCCGGCACCAGCGTGACCGCCGCCCGCGTCACTTGTAACTCTTATCAATTTTATACGACTTTATTTATTGTGGTAGACATGTTTAATTAAGCTTAAGTAATCATTTAAGATACCTATTTAATTGCGTAATTTTTTATAAAGTTTAAACTACATCTTCACCAAATATTTGATATAAGTTTTTATTCGAATTAGCCATATTATGAGTCAGTATTTTATTGGAAGTTACGAAGAGAAAGAGATTTGTGCGGCAGGGCCGGACGTGAACCTGAACAGTGGGTGTTTGTAGATAGTGTGCTATAAATGTGAATAATTTATACGAGTATTTTGTAAGTCCACAGCTTTACGTGATATCACTTAATATGGCGGCCCTCCCGTAGAAATCATTATAGAATAAAAGAATATGTTATATTTTAATAATGGTAGATAACATAATACTTGAGGTGGTCCACTCGGACGTCGAGTTACATAATGCTCATTCGATATTATGGGAAGTTTAAACAACGGGGCTGTAAATACAATAACACTCTAGAAACAACTACCCCCGATTTTAATTAAACGTGAAACTATTAATTTAACTTTAACGTGTAAGTGAACTGTACAGTAACCGGTGTTCCTCTCCTAATGTCTCCGTGTAGTGCTAGTTAAATAGTATTTGGAAACGACTTCGGTCTACTCGTAACATTAGGGAACTAATAGTAGTCATGGTCGCGGGAGTTTCCGTTTGCGTGTGAGCGAGAGAGAGAGTATTTATGAGCGAGTGTGAGCTGTAGGTATGCGTGTGAGTGCGTGCAAGCGACATTCGTCGGCGTGAGCGAGTGCGTGCGACACGCGCGTGCGACTAGGCAGCAGCACGTCGCCGCGCGCCGTGCGCAGGAGTGAGTGGGACTGTGCCAATCTCTTAGCATTATCGATGCAGCTAATGACGGTAGAGTTAAGTGTTTGCACTTTATTTATTCGTATGATTACATATAAATTTAGTCGCACCTAGGAAAATATCAATAACTTATTAAGAGTGTTGTGCTAGAATACTATTTCCATCGGTCTTGATGTGAGATAGTTGTTGAAACCTGTAGAAGTCATTAATTTATAAATTAATTTTTAAGAATTTATAGTAAAATATAATAATAATAAAATGGTTTTAGAAACTGTCTCACTTCGACATCGAGTTATAATCAGTGTAAATTTTAGAATAATACTGAATTATGTTAAAATGACTGATTTTATTATGTGTTTGGAGCCTAAGATTTTGTAGACTCGGTTTAAATAGACTTCTAATAACTTACCTAATGTAAGTTCACCCTCTAGTTTGCACTAAAGACAAATAATTAATATTCAAGTACCTACATCAATATTAAAGCAATTCTCGTTAATTACTATTCATGTAAGTAGGATGTCATAGTTATTATTGTTTCATTGATATCATTACACTGCCAGTATCATACATATAGACGAATTACGATAGCGATTTGGGTCCGATTTTATATTTCTGTCTTATACAACGGTATATTGTAAGTTTTTGAACTATTTTATAAAGCAGCGTTAATTTGTCCGCCAGTGATGCGCGCGCGCACTCTCGGTTCTGTTCTCCTCAAGCTCTGCGCCGTCTCTAGCGTGTACTTCACTTGTTTGTTGTTGTTTGCATTGAGCATGCGTTATTGTAAGGCCACTACATCGGCAAGTTGTCATGTCGTCGTGTTGTTACAGCATTTGATAATTTAGGAAACGATTTGAAAATGTAGATAGTGCGACGTTTATAAATTACAAACATTACAACATGTCCATGTAGTACGAATCTCGTGTTGGCAGCCAATTTGAGTTTAATAAAGTTACTTATGTCAATTTTGGCTGTCGGTACAGATTTAAATTCAATATGCAACACTACGTCACTCTCGATCTTTATAAATTGATGTGTGTGAGTGGTGTTGCGGTATACACGGCATACATGGCCGCACGGCACACGGCACAATGCTCGTCCCGCGTACGCTTAGACAGCAGAGCACACAACCCCAGTACAAAATACTAAAGTGCGTTAACTCGCTAACGAACACCGATTTGTGTTTTATTTTAGACATTAATTATATAATACCTACATATATAGTTATGTTTTGTTTCAACTGTGATTAATTAGTTGTACAACTCTGACAATTATAAAAGAATGAATAAAATAATATGAAAAATATTGCTGTTTTTTTATTTTGGTCCTTTCAACCTATTTATGAATCTAGTCCCTAAAGTCATTTTTATTCCAGTTATCAACAATAAGCACTAGGCCACTAGGCTGATATCTACAAGCACTTAATGGATTAAATAATCAGCTAATAACGTTCCCAATGCTGGTACTAGGTACCCTCTCTATAAAAAAAACATCCAAACCTGTTCACTAAAGTAACAGAAAATAAAAAGTTTCTCTCTAGAGATCCCACCAAACTGGCCATAACAAGATGTAGAAGCACCCTCTTCCAAAACAATTGCTATAGCATGTCGGTCAAAATCTTCAATAAAATACCGAAACAAATCAGAGAACTACCAATTAATTATTTCAAAAAGAAACTGAAGAAATGGCTCTTTAATAACGTGTTCTATACAATTAATGAGTTTTTGACTCATAAACCTATTTCTAATGGTTAAGTAGCTTATGTTCCTATTTTATTGATGTTATCTAGTCTTCTGTCTTTGTTATTTTTTTTTTTCTAATTTTATTACATTGGATAATGTTTTAATTTAATTTGTTTTTTTTTTTATTTTAATTACACGAGTATTTTTAATTCTGAAATAATAATATTATTGTCTTTGTGTTTCTTAAATGTTTTTTAAATTTTTAACTAGGTACCTACGAGTACATTGTGTTAAGTATTTTAATTTTATTTTAAGTTTGCATGCTGAAAGAAGTCAGCGAAATATGAGAAACCTTTTTATTTATAAGACCATCATGTACATACCATATTTCACGCAAATAAACAATCTTTATCTTATCTTTAAAAAAGGTGGTGAAGACCAAATGAATGACTTATTTTTTTTTTAAAGATGTAATTACTAACACTAATTCCGACCTCTAATATTTACTTTCACATTCAAAATTGACTGATTTTGGACTTTATAGTCCAAGTTACACCGCAGAAACACTTTCCTACAGTTTAATCTCGAAAGAAGAAGCGGCCCAACAAATTTCCCAGCGGAACTCAAGATTTACATACCTACCTACTTTACTTAATAAGCAATGTAAGTATCTATGTCTAAAACGAATGAAACTTTACTCAATTCACCTACAAAACTTAGCAGACACATTATTATGGAACACTTGTTTACAAATTAATACAACTGACAACTTAATCTGTAATTAAGTAAAACATTTAGAGCAATTAGAGTTCCATTTACAGCTGGTGATTATTATTGGCGACGACAGGTGATTCAATCAAATAACATACATATGAACAACGTACGTACGTGTATAATAGAACAAACAATAATCTCGCCCAAACCCAAAGCAACCTGAACTAATACCCAGTAATCTAAATTAAACAGTCTCTGTGAAGGGACTGTGGATACACAGTAGATACACACCGGTACAAGTATTGAATAGATACACACACAACATATAGGTACACATCGGTACATGTGCTCATTACAATACCTTCTACTTAGAATTGTCAATTCGATTTTTCCTTTTTCCTGACACGAAGTGTAAAGGTAGTTTTACATTACCATAAGACAGTATTTGCATTAAATAGCTAGTGGTAGGTACTCGTAGGAGGTTCGCTTTGAACGTCAAACGAAGCCACATCTTGCCGGTCGCCCGCCGGTCGCTCGCCGGTCGCCACGGATCTGCGCTACAGGCCGCGCAGCCACAAACTATCGCTTTGTTCAACTAATATTCAAAGCTTGTTGACAGCACAAAATTAATTGGAACGCCTTTTCCATGAATTCAAGTTAATTACTGTCGAAACAGGACCCAGTTTGTTTACCACATTATTTTGTACACAATTCTGACAATAATAACCGTAGAATTTTGATTCATACTTAATAGCACACAGCGGGATCACGGGATTTAAATTTAATCAAAACACATTCGTAACTAGCCTCGGCTAGTTTCTAAAATTATGCAAACCTATATTATTATAACGAGATTTGCAGAAATTATGTAAATACACACCTACTTTTATGCGAGGGTTCAACGTAACAGCCGTAAACTTAGAAATATCAAACCCAACCCCGATATAAACAAGTGGAGCTCTACTTTTATGATCTCTGGGATTACGATCATGCCTAACCCATTCAACCCGACCTAACAACCTAAGCAATTATCATGTGCGGCCTCCGGGCATAGTAGGTGTCAATAGGTGAACACAGGCCCGGGTAATGTACTTGTGTCGTAGGTACATGCCTACCCCCAGCTCTGATGTAGTTGTTGTCGGCCGAGACAATTGCGCCGCAGGGCGTCGGGGCAGCACGTATGTCCTGTCCATTGTTGTGTCTGGATAGATTTACTGGACACCAAAGGCTTGCTGATGGTTTCTGAAACTTCCTTCCTAAGTCACATAAGTTATACACATACGCTGTTTAAGATAGTTTGGACATTCAGGAAAGACTGAATAGAATGTAGTAATATTTGGGATCTTGTTTGTATGTACCGTCCTATTTTATATAACATTGACATTCTTTGCAGGATCGTACCTAATAATATGGATATGTTCTACTACGAAAATTGCCGCCATTACACGTAGGCACATAGGTACGTGACTACATGTCTCGCCTACATGTGTTGCTAGCGAGTCTGAAATGCTGTAAATGGCAGACAGTCAAACTGGTCAAATCTCATCTTACAACACAATACAACTCTTAAATCTTAAATATTTTTGGCAAACGTAAATTCAAAAGGTTTGGCACTGGCTCCGTCCTGCTTCCTTTCTAAGATAACGATACACGTTATATGCAATTCGAGAACATATCTTCCGCATAATAAAGCCCAAACTCAATGACTAATCCGGAAATTGAAAAACAAATTTTCAATAATTTTGCATCTAACTTTACCATGGAAAACATAAGAGAGTTTGACGTAAAGCATACAAATACAAGCATAACTAAGTAACTCCACTCTTTTTTTTGGGTGAAAAATCACGTTTTACGGTAGGACTCATTGTAACGCACTCAAAACTTGTCATTGTGCTGGTGGATGGATTGAACAGTGCCACAGGTACCATGTAGGTATTTAAACGTTAAAAACTTGTGTTTTAAAAAACCTATGAAAAAGTGGAAACTTTGACTCCAATACCTGAGTAACTAGAAGGTTCCTAGGTGGACCATACCAAACAATTAAAAAATATCGCAATGACGGGGAGAACAAATGCCTTTCGGCTTCGTTAAGGGTACTTTTACAACCATCATATGCAAGCAGCAGACGATAGGTACGTGTGGCACCTCTTGGCTCATCGCTAATTCGGGTCAGGAGCTGAGCACATTAATAGTAATCGAAGTTTACGGTAAACGGGACGTCAGTAAGGCAATTAAGATAAACGGGTTACTATTGTGCTCTCAAGCGGCGACTCCACGACCACGACTCCGACTAAGCTATCAATTACTGCCTCCACTATTACGAACTTTGACTTCTAGCTCATTCATAAGAACTTCAAATACATAAACGATGCATTTTCTCTTGAAGAATGGAGACGGTATAACGATGTAAGAAAATAGAATTATACGAGTAGATGGTTTTAGTAAAAGAACGTTTGTAAATAAACGTCTTTCTTTTAAACAAAGGGTTAATGGTAGTTCCGAGGCACATAACGGTCTAACACACCGTTCTACTTCAGTGATGTGGAACTTTTGCGTTGTGAGGTGAATTTTTATTGTTCATCAATTTCGCTTATATTTCACAATGAAAATCAGTCATGCTCTACATTGGTGAAATGTCGTTTTTGTGTTCATCATGACTAGAAACGTACTAAAAATAAAAAAACAAATAACTAGTTCCATGACTTTCAGCCAAGAAGGTATTTCATTCTTAGTTCTATATTTAAATTTCCAGAAAATGAAGAAGGTAACTATTTCATGCTAGCGTGTGCTCGTACCTATATAGATATATCAACCCTGTCCTGAGTCAATCCAACCCAATTCGTGATGTCAGCGGGAAGTTGCTCTAGTGATCTCAGGACAAGTGAACCATAAGATGGTTATAGAGAAACGATAAACGACCAATAGATCCTCCGGATACGAATCCCTAGAAATGCGAATCTGTCTAGCGCGCCGTTGTTGAAGTTATTTATAGAATAAACGTCAAAGGGAGAGCAACGGAAGCCAGTTATAAAGACGACGGAATTGATGTCACGCTCAACCCATCTACAACATTCTGCTGTGTAGGCAAAAGAAATAAAACATTTTATTTCGATTAAATAAATTCTGTGAAAATTCGACCTCAAATTCAAGGTAAATACGTAAAAGATCCCACAAAAATGGAGTAAAATATTTTATTCTATGATACGGTAGGCTACAAAAAACCTAACAATTTCAAGAAAAACTCTTACTTCACCAAAGATTTCCAGAATCATGACAATATACGTTACATAAAAGCACGTACAAAGTTAGTCGTTCGCGGAAAACGTTCAACATGCCAACGGACAAATAAATCACGATCATACGGTGCAAGAAGGTGCAAAGGAAAGGCTACGTACGATAAATACGTAGGTAGGTAACTAGGTACTCTACCCTCGGCCATATTTTACAGCAACTTTTTTGCGATATGAGCCACGAAGTGTTCCCAAGCTGTACCCACAAGTAGAAAAGCCAATAGGCGGAAAATAGGACATAATAAATATTACAAAGAAAGTGTTATAGGTACCAACTTAGAGATGTCGTAACCAGCCTGGGTCTAACCAATATTCAGACAAAATTTAGGTACCTAGGTACCCGGCTAGATACCTATATTTACTGCTGGCGACACTGGTTAGGTTTGAGCCTCATTCTTGTAAGAAATATATTGTGTTTATGTACACATTGAATGAAAACGTCAAAAAGACAAATTTATTAGGAAACAAGCTTAAAGTTTTTGACATCGATGATTGTAAATTATGAATTTTAGTTAAAATAATGCTGTTAGTCCTTGAACAATAAATTATTGGAACTATTACGATCAGGGTCGGTCTGACGGCGTTGGGGAATACCTACTAAACCACGAACTCATTACAATGCGATGTTCTGAACAAAGGCGACAACGCCGAGTACATAATTGTTAACAAATTCTTGTTTGACGATTGACTGGTTTCTTGGAATATAATTACCGACGAGACAAAAAGTTTTATTGACAAAAGCTTCATTATATACCTGGAAACAGCTGCCTATAAATAAACGTTCTTGAGACGAAATGGAAAGTCGAAGTCTAACAATGACTACCTACGTCGGTACCTAACATATGAGATTATTTTCCGAACTACGAGACTTCGGCTGCCTTACAAAAACGGTTAGTTATTAAACTCGTGTTAGTACGTTAGGTGCCGAAAGAAGAAGTTTTACGAACTAGTGGCAGTATATAGATTTCTGTTTTTTTTTTTAATGTGGCGAGGATGAACAAAATTGTTCACGTAGGACTGGACTCATTCTCAGTCTCGACTACACATCATAAAACCATAATGTCTTCCTTATAAAAAAGTCAGTCTTCTGTACATTCTTTTGTTGGCAATCGTGTGTAGAATATTTAGTTCTACCCTCATTTGGTAAATATTCGGTAGTTTATGTGTAGGTACAGGCGCAGATCAATATTCGTGCACGTTGCCAGAATGACGATCAAGACGTAATCTCGTTACCAGCCAATAGTTCAATACCCAGGTGTAAGAGCTTTTCCTTAAACATTACAAGAAAATACTAGTTTCGTTTAATGCCACCAACCCTGGCCTTTGATGTAAGAGGTATTAAAAATATTTGGCTTCAGATCAGACGACTCTAGTTATACCTACCTATCTACATCTATAGTGCGTATAAAATATAGGTACAGGTAAGTGTTTCAGTCAGTCATAGCAACCGACATCGGTTATGTCAGACAGGTATAATCAAAGACTTTGAAAATAGAGTTTGTAGATTAGATTTCAATATAATTTCTTTGAATAGCAAGTTAAGGCTTAGTTTTGTTTACAACAAGTTACTACCACCTCCCCTCAGGATGAAAGAAAATTCCTATACTTAAGTAGTTTTACAAGTTTGAAGCGGCCCAAATTGTTTTACCACGGTCTTGTTAAATTTTAGCCATCATATTAATTAGTTGAATTGAAAATCATGAAGAGGAGCTCGTGGCTAAATAATAACAGCCGCTCGAGTCGATCTTTAGGTTAAGCCGTGCTTGCCTAGGTTGGTTTATGGATGGGTGACCACCCATTACATACCGAGTTTCCTCCGTGCCTCGGAAAGTACGTTAAGCCGTTGGTCCCGGCTATCATTTGTAGATCTTTGGCAGTCGTTACAGGTAATCAGTGGCCCAAAAAGTCTGACAACCAGCCTTACCAAGGGGTATCGCATTACCCAGTACTAACTGGGTTGTGGAGGTGAGATAGGCAGTCGCTCCAAGTAAAATACTGGTACTCAGCTGCATCCAGTTAGACTGGAAGCCAATCCCAACATAGTTGGGAAAAGGCTAGGCAGATGATGAATTGAAAATCATGCTCAATGTTTAAAACTTAAAACAAAAACTATCTCATGACTTTCAACTTTTATCATGTATAAAAGAGCACTAAAAAGGTCACGGGATATGAATGGTGTTAAGTTCTTGGCAGCTTCAGAAGAAAGTTGCGCGTTACATTTGAAAAATTATTAGAATAGCTCGATGGATTCCTAGCAAGCCCAAATAAACAATAAAATGATACAACACAGTATGACGCCTGTATTACTTGATGGGTAGACAGATGTGTATAACACACAAGTCAGTTAAGTTTAGTTTGATTGCGAAGTTACTGTCATCAACTAACAAATTTAGGCTGTACTGTACAGGGTGTAAACAGACCCTTCACGAAGCCGTTAACCAAGCATTCTGTACATCAAACTAAGTAACCCTACACAAAAATTATTGCTGGCAAACGACTTTTTTTTTGGGGTGAAAAATAACCTGTTACGGTAAAACTTAATCAATGTAACGCATTCAAAAAATTGTGCTTATGGATGTATTGAATGGTAAACGGGTCATGGAGGTAATTAAAGTAAAGTTATAACATTAAAAATTGTATTTAAAAAGTTGGAACTTTGACCGCCAATATCTCCGTAACTAGCAGGTTCCCAGGTATGGTCTATAACAAAAAAATGATCGCAATAGCGGGGAGAACAAGTTCCTTTCGGCTTCATTAAGGGTCTTTTTACACCATTTATAATATTTCCTCAAACCTGGGGATGGAAACCTTCACCCTATGCTCAGCAGTCATGCTTGCAACCACTATCCCATGAACAAACAAACACAATGCGAACAAAATACAATGTAAAATTAATATTTAGCAATAAAAGCAGACATTATCGTTTCCTAAATTACTCTGCATATTGTCCATTAGGAACGGCTATAATTTAGAAATCATTTACGGAAACCAAATCGGGAAACGTATTATTCGCGAACCGTCTGCCAAAGGACGGTTCATCGATGAGTATACCTAGGTTTAACGTACTTATGTATTCTCGTCGACTCAAATGTACCTAATTAATTAATAGGTGAATTGAATTCGATAAACCGTACGTAGGTACCTAAAACGCTACTAAATAATGGAAAGTAACGTTGTGGCGATCTCGATCCTGAATAAAGACATAAAGTTCGTGAAGAGTTGAAGTCGAATGATAAAACTAGGAATTTATGTTTAGAGACAAAACAACCTTGTGAAACATGTACGAACGCACGTAGGTAATGTATGTATCCATAGATGTTATCGATTGAAAGTAACAGTCAAGTTTGAGGCCGAGAATCCTACTAAGTAATTTTGCTTCGTAACTTGATAATTTAAAACTTTAATAATTATAAGTAATTTTTGACACCAGATTGCTGGCAAAAGATGTTTAATCAGCTTAAACGTTTCAATAATAGCTTTTCCAGAAAAATCTTGTTACGAACCTGCGTAAGTACTAAGCTCATTTTAATAAGAAAGATCTCGTCTCACTTGAAGTCTTGACATCTGCTGAATTCACTGAACAAGAAAAAGTTAAAAACAGTTTGCGAAGCTGCTCAGGTAATCTTAATGTACAGACAAAAGAAAACGATCCAGCCTAACGGGCGCCTGCTATAATATTCTTTCGACGTAGGTAATAGAAAAAGACATTAAAACGTAATAACCGTATGACAGCACAATGTAAACAAGCTTTACAAATGTATAAACCTAATAAGCATTCATTATGTAGGCCGATTCCACGCACGCATGCTCAACCCGATTGCTGTCAATATTGCATTTTTTTTTTCATTGAATAATGTAATCTCAGTTATCCACGGTAAAACGGATTGAAAAGGCTTTGTACTACAACATGAAAACAATAGAGTCAGTACAGTGTGCAGTGTGCCGCTGTGCGCACCGTGCGGTGTGCCAACATGGCCGACAGTAACGTTAATAGCCCAGCAACGATAGATATTTTTTTGGGATTTGACTTTGATGAAACTCCTACAAACAAATGTCTATCACCAACACACTCGAATGAAGTCTTGATAAATATTTATTGTCAAGCCAAACCATTAAGATTTTGTAGACGCTTTTATGCTTGCTTGTAGGGTAAATATTTTTGTAGAAAAATATTCTCGCATTTTTATTTTCGTAAAATGTTCATTCTGATGAAACAAAATACTCAACAACTTCGCAGTAAACCAAATATTTAGTAGAATTATATTATTATAGCTATGCCCAACACTTAAGTAAAAAAAAGTAAACAAGTACACAATACACAGTAACAAGTAAGTAGTTCTTAAGTATTAAAATATTACTACTACGGTTCTCGAAAATCAAGATTTTAGTACCTTTAGTTTTACTGCTTGATTGCGTACCCAGTTCCCAGTTCTCAGGACCCAGTTTTGACGATCGTGTAGCTATTTTTCTTAGATATAGCTTACCTTCATTCATTTATGTACTTTGTTTTATTTCCATTTAGGTACCTCAAGTTAATGAAAAGCATTGTTGCCTTCTTACCTTGAATAAGTTTAGAATTGAGTTCTTTTATGTTTCAACAATTCCGATGAATAATTTTCAGTCGAAGAGAACTTCTTCAGAACGGTAACTTTCAATGAAATCCCGAATGAAGATTGTTGGTGAAATTTTTACTTTACCTTAAATAAAATAGGATAACTGTTTAGCATTTTTTAAAGTGAAGGTAGGTATAGCAGAATTATGCAAACTTGGCGTGTGTGAAGCTTTGCAAGTGAGATGACGTGCACAGTGCACAAACAGCTCTGGAGAACGTGAGGCAACGACGACGCCGCATGCCGCACCGATACGCCACGAATCTACACGAACGCCAATATTTACCTTGAATTTATTAATCAAATTCAAAATTCAGGGCTACAAAACCTTTTAGATATAACGTACCTATTTAATTCAGTGTATCGCCCAAAGCTTTGTACTCTGCCAAAAAGGATCTTGTAAACATGACGCGGGAGCGGGTTGGTGACCGCAGAGCGCTCTCGCACCACCGCGCGCCGCACGCTGCCGCCGAACGGCACGACCAGTCAAAGCTCTGGCTCAATACGACGGACATTTTGATGGCTTTAAAGTTTGCAACATTGATTGGTATACGGTCAAACGGCCCTTCTCAATTTGATCGGCAAAGGCAGTATTAAAGATAAAGATATATTTATTTTGTAAAACATGAGTAAGTATACAGACAGGTCTTATAAATAAAAGAAAGTGGCTACATGTTTTGCCATATAGGAATGGCGTAGAAAAATATGTTTGGCTTAAAAAATAGGGTAAACTTAATTAATATAAAATTAAAAAAGAAAAAATGGCTTAGACAATATAAAATTAAAAGAAAAAAATGGCTTATGACATAGGGTAAAACTTAATTAAAAAACAGAAGTCGTTACCTAAAAATATTAAATTAACAAGAAATATCGTACCTAATTTAATTTCCGATGCATTGGTTTTTTATTCGTTTTTAAACCCGATAAGCTGAGTAGCATTTGGCTAAAAGATTTTTTTATAGAGTCTAGTTGGTAACTGCTTAATAAGTAAGTATGGGGATTTTATTATAGATAATAATTGGAGCTAAATAAAAAATATTTTAATGCATCAGTGCCCAGCTCGGCCTAACTATTTCTAGCCTATGATTGTCACGACGACTGCGGATGGTAACTTCTAATATTAAAAAAAAAACGAACAAAACCCACGATACAGGAGAAATTCCTAGTGTGGGGCAAACACTAAGAATTTCTTCAGTATCGTGGGTGCGTTTACAAACATTTAAACTCACATACCTACACAAAAAGCCAGACCCGAATCTAGGATTCGTTTGAACTAAATTTGCTACTTTATATATAAACACGGAAGGCAAACTTAAAATAGTATGCTTAATAAAATAGGGTTTGCAGCTATTGGTAACTTTTAGACCTAACATAGCCCTAATGCACCTTTTTTGGGACTTGAACATTATTTCTTTATTGACCGAGTTTCCCCAGAATATAACGCCAAACCTTAATATGGAACCGGCAATACCATGGCAGGCAGTAAGAAGCGCATCAGTGCTTATTGTGGGTGAAAGTTTATAAAGCGCGTAAGCCGCGGAATTGCTTTATTCAATAGCTCTATGTATTCTTTCCAATTAAGATTTTTATCAATCGTTACGCCCAGAAATTTTGTAGTCTTTTTTTTTAAACTGATCCTTGATAATTGATATTGAGGTTTGGTGATGCTAAACGTTGATTAAAAACATAACTTTTGTTTTATCTAGGTTAATTTTTAAATTATTGTTATAATTAAATGGTTTACATTTAATTATTGCCGTACTGTCATCAGCAAAAAGTGATATTGAATAATTTGTTAATCTGGGTAAATCATTTATGTAAATAATGAATAGTGAGGTATTTACATTTAACACTTAATTACGCAACTGCTGCAGTAAATAAATAAAGCAAATAAATAAAGTATTTTATTTTTCTACGTATAAGAAGGAAGTTAAAGTCGTTTGCCCTATTGGCTTTGTGGTCACGGTCTGTTCCCGCACAGAACAAATATTTGTAAGACCTTCTGATAGATGTTTTGGGTCCGGTGTTTGTAAATACAAGATTTATATCTGTAAAATATGCATCTACTATGCTGGAGAATTCCTACGTCTGGCCATGATTTTCTTTTTATGAATGTCAAAAGGCGAAGGGAGTTCTAAATAACAACAGTCACTCGGATCAGTCTTTCAGGTATAGCCGCGTTTGCTTGTTGGTCTGTGGATGGGTGACCACCCATTACATACCGAGCATCCTCCGTGCCTCGGAAAGCACGTTAAAATGTTGGTCTCGGCTGTCATTTGTAGATCTTTGACAGTCGTTACAAGTAGTCAGTGACCCGAAAGTCTGTCAACCAGTCTTACCAAGGGGTATCGTATTACCTAGTATTAGCTGGGTTGTAGAGGTCAGATAGGCAGTCGCTCCATGTAAAATACTGATGTTCAGCTGCAGCCGGTTAGACTGGTAGCCGACCCCAACGTAGTTGGGAAAAGGCTAGGCAGATGAAAATGTCAATAGGCCTTTTCAATAAAAGAGAAATCGTTTTCGAATATTTAGCCGGTCTATTGTGGCTATACAGTTATTGTTTCAAAAAGCAATATTGTCATGTTACCTTTTGATACTTTAGAACATCTGCGGCAAAAGATTCCTTCCTGTAAATGTTTTCCAACTGGCGTCAGATATTTTGGTCCCATAGTTCACGTTATCACGTTGCTCGCCGTCGTTTGATATCACGCTCCACAGATGAAACGAAACGCTTCAAGCATATCATCTTTATTTTTATCCTCAAGAATACTTACATACGTACGCGAACACAACCTTTCTATTTCCTCTCTTTACTTTCACCTAGATTAGAACGGGTGGAATCTGTACAAATCCCATGTTCGAGCGAACTGGGCGCTTACTGCGAGCGCCTCGCGATGAAAAGTACAGACACACACAAACGCCTACAATCCTACATATATACGTACACGTTAGTATACGTACCGACTCCCCGAAAAGAACCTTCAATGCAATTTATAAATATAACTGCAGATTCAGGGAGACGGGAGGAACGAATGCCGAGCGAAATGGACTGTAGGATTTCTCTAAAAAAAGCTAGTCTCATCAAAACGATGTGGAAGTTATGGTTCGGTGAGCTGATACATTTAATACAAAGGGCCTCTGTTCTGAAGTAGGCTTTTATGATTTTACTACCGCCATATAGTCTAGAATAAACTAGGTCGTCTTTATAACAAGCCCTTAAAATATCAAGCAAATATACGAGAATTTGTCCCTTCTGGTGTACTTACCTCATCATCTTAGCCAAAATAGCAGCTATGCATCCCCCGAGGCTAGCCGAAGTTTCGAGAATCTTATTGATATGTTTCCCTCAATAAGCCCTCGCTGTGTATTTATCTTTAAGCCCGTGAAAGTTATTATAGAGTCAATACTCAATAGGGGCCGTTGCTCGGAGCAATAGCAGCAAGACTTGTAGCTGTTTACTTAAGATGCCTCGCTGTAGTTAATATACGGAGCCACTTAGGTACATTAGCTTAACAAGCAAACAGATTACAATGTTAAACAGTAGCGAGATCAAAGTGAAATCAAATGAATGGTTTTCATTGGTATGCAATTACGTCATGTACAGGCCGCAGTGAGTTGTGTGTGAGTGATGTATACGTCAACTGAGTTGAATCGAGTTGCAGTGAATGTCATACCGTTTTGTAGTCAGCGAGGCAGTTACTCGTACTTTTATGTTTTAGGAGTTACGGACAGATCACGGTACAGTTTCAACTCGACAAAGGGATTCTCTCGATGCCGTATATTTGAGTCTCATATACCTACTACCTACGTACCTATTATTGTGCACAATAGGTCTCTTCAATGGATGCCCGCTTGAGAATGTACCTGAGTGGCTGTGTATGGTCCTTTCACAGATTTACTGATACGATGAAATTGTTGTGTATGTGTTTCTGTTTTGTTGAAAATCATTAATAACATGCAGATTCCTAGCATACTGTAGACTCATAGACTGCAATGGTCATACAAAGACTTGTGGCCTAAGCTAGATATATTATATAACTAGCTCCGCCAGTGGTGTGACCCGCGATGAAAAAGTTTGCCCTCGTATGTAAACGAATTAAAACTTGGAAAAAAGAATGACATCAAATTTTCAAGAATTTTTTTTTCATGTTCTTGATAATTCAATAGATATATTATATAATAAATAATCTGATACTAATCATTTTCTACCCGAATGACTCCTTCTATGCGTTACTAGTTTATATCAAACCTTTTTAATACACTCTCTTGTACCCGCGACTTCGTTTGCATAGTTTAACCTTTTGACCCCTCAGAGGATGAATTTCTAAAAAACCCTAGACGGATGCCGACGTTGTTTATGAAGCCTATATGCTAAATTTTAAGCTTTTAGGCTTTGCACATAGTTTAGAGATTTTGTGTGGAGTGAATGGTATTTGGCGTTTATTTATTCTAGCGTGTATTAAGCGGGAAGCGAGTATTACAGTTCCATATACATACATGACTCACGTTACAGAACCCGTCATTTATATCAATTGCAAGACAAGGTAGGATTTAATAGGAGGTATGTTATACACATTAATGTATCCTGGCATTCAGTTTGTAGTAATTGACGATCGACAATTAAGCTAATGAATGGGAATTTATCTGTGCAATTTGTCGAGGTACGTTCACGGATAGATAGATCTCAATAAGACTGTGTTGTGAAATCCTAGCTTCGTTTACATTGGTCTAGAGTTAGCTTTTAATTGCTAGTTCATTAATGTATACTACTTGGACTCAGAACTTCTTAGTGTCAGTCGCTGTGGACGTTTCCCGGTTATTTATAACTAGCTGTCGCCCGCGATCTTCGTCCGCGTGAAATTACGAGTATCTATTATATAAAAAAAACCCCGTTTTTGTAACATTTTTCATTGATGCTCCACTCCTATTGGTCTTAACGTGATGTTATTATAGCCCTCCTCGATAAATGGGCTATCCAACACTAAACCAGTAATTCCTGAGATTATCGCATTCAACCAAACGAACTCTTCAGCTTTATTATATTAGTACAGATGAGATGTCATAAAGAATCAAACGGTGTGAAATAGATAACCCTGTTGTGCAAAGTATTTTAAACACATACGGTACGGTCGAAAGTAGAAGGCATGATGTGTCTGTATATTCATAATTAAGTAATTAAATATACAGAAACCCAGCAAGTGGGTCGAGTGTCCACTGTTTACGCGAAGTACATAATCGAGTTAAAATTTGAAAACACGCAAACATTTACAGTGTCATAAAACGAAAGAATAAAAGCTTATTTTCTGACGAACTCCGAAAGTAAAAGGTGAAAAAATATAAAAGTGCTTGCATCGACAAAAATATTGTCTCCGAAAGTCTCGCGACGAAAATGCGTTATTACGTGCTCAGGGATTTTATTGTATCTGTTCCCAAATTGATATCGACGCCATCAAATACTTATTACGTACCCACCTGAAGTGCTGTAACTTTCCCCGTCCTACTTGCAATTGCGAAGTTTTGGTAAAACACTGCAGTAAAGTGTTTCAGCTGAATGTTCCAGTTGACTGAACTAATGCGGCGTCACACGCAGTTATTGCACTAAATCGGGATATCGGCGCGCAACAAATCAGACAAATGTTCACTCTACATGGCACAGTTTTCAGAACTAAGTTTGTGTTATTTCAGGAAAGGAGATGCGAAGTTTAACGGTATATCATACTTAGTTGAGACAACAAGCATCCGAGGAGGTTGCACTTGCGAGTGCCGAGCTGCCGGGCTGCCGGCAGTCCACACCGCGTCAACACTCGGCTAGGCATTGAACTGAAGTATGCACATGGAAAGTTTGCACCTACTTCCTTTACTGTTCAGAATATTCTAAGTCATACATAAAAGGCGACTGAGAGCTGGATTTAGTTAGGTACTCTTTGTTCGCTCAAACTTCAGTAAACTCAACTCATGGTCTGTAAATATAAATATATTATGTCGGTATATTTTAAGATATATGAGGAGAAACTAACTTGAATACAGAGCAATTTTGAAACATTAAACAGCTTTGATTTTTTCTTATGATAAATAGTACATTTTGATATGAGTGGGAAAACTTTGTGACAAATCCCCACGCGTATCAAACGACGTTTTTCAATACCCTTTCGAAGAAATAAAATATTAGAACGGAAAGTATTTTTGTCAGGACTTATTAGAAAACTACGCTATGCTTTCGCCAGGTTGACGAAGAAGCAAAGGTATGATGTCGCAAAACTGCCTAATACGAAAAAATACTGTTTTCAATTTAGAACACAAATAAATGTTAATTTGTTCATAAAAGTAAATATTTGTTTTAAATAACCATGTTTATATATGATATTCTATTTATAAACACGATTTAAATACTCAAAAAAATATTTACGCCGTAAAGACGCATAATTATATCTTTGCCGAGATTTAAAAAAAAACACCACCGACTATACTAATTGAAATCATTAGGACTTAGTATAAGTATAGTTATCTGTGGATTTTTTATTTCCGCACTTGTGCTGAAAAATATTAAAAATCCACCCGTGTGAAATACATTACATTTTGAACCTAATCGTATTGCGATAAGAACCAGTTTTCGAGCAAGTTTATTGAAAAAATATTATATCATTTACCTATTACGTGGAAATCTTTGACCTTTGATCTATCTTCGCACTTGCAAGGTTTGTAATTGGAGAGGGTATTATACGGTGTTTACCTGCTATGCAGCGTTTTTCGTGGAAGGTGAAACTTTACACAGAAACAGCTGTTAAAGTGCTACTTAGCGGCTTCGCGCGTGTGTTAGTTATGTAGCCAGTGAATAAACTTTTGAATTCCTGTTATGTGTTGAAAATGTTATAGGTAAATATAGTATTTGTAGATCTTCCTATTCAATTCTCATTGATAACACCATATAAGGCGACCCCATTGTCACATAAAGTGCCTTCTTGGCGGTTACCTTACCTTTCATTTTTCATTGGCTCATTCTGCCTTCAATCATAACGTCCTGACCAACCCATCATACCCATCTCAATTATTAATGACTCGTTTACCCAAGTCGTCTAATCCCGTAGTAAGTCATAGTTCTTAACTCGCATTTATATTAGCCTTAACCGACGATAAAGGGTTAACCGCAGATTACAAAACAGATAAAAACATTAGCTCTCCGACTGAGATACAACCGGGACATAGATGTCCAATATCTAGATGCGACTGTGGCACTAAACAAAATAACCACTCCAGCGTTGCTGGGAAATACCCAAACACTCCCGCGCCACAATTTACCGAGCGGCGGCGGCGGCGGTGCAGCGGCCGAGTCATTGAAGAGGTACAGTGAATTAAATGCGCCACAGAAATAAGATAGATGCTTGTACTGCACAGGTACGTGTTCTGTTTATCTAGCTCCACACAACGTACAACCGTATTTAAACGTAAACTTTGTATGTTACCACTTTATATCATTAGGAATTTTAGACTCAACGAATTTTAGACTCAACTGTTCTATTCCGCGAAAGATAATTCGCTAGTAGTTTTCGTCAGGTTGCGTTTGTGTTCTCATCGCTGTTGAGGAAAAGTTCGCTCTGCTCAAACACACTCATGAGGGATACGGGATATTTCATACATACCTTTAGCTAGTGGCTGTATGAGATACTTTAGAGATTGAAATGTTCTTCTAAGAAATTTTGATCAACCCAATTCAATTCATCTTGCGGCCCAATAGGCTTTGCAGGGTCGCTCACCGTGATTACGATCAACCTAATAAGAAGCCTAATTAGACCTCTAATTACATACGAGAGTATTATAACATCAATCGGCTTTTGGTCAAGTACTCCGTATTTGACTGAAGTGCCTAATCATATTTTGTAGGAATAAGTTAGATACATCCTTACTATCCAATCGGAGGACATCAGGCTCCATAAGATAAAGTGTTCCTGAAGGCAAAATGTGAAACTTCGTGAAGATATTTGTTTTTGAAAGGATTTGGGACATAGACAGCCCACGACATGAGTTAACAAACAATTTTTATCCGGTTATCAACATAGCAAGTAGCTCTCCCAGAGACGAGTTCAAAATTTGTTGCGTTTATATATTTGTTAAGAGGTATATGCCTTAAACTTAATATAAACATTTCCCAAAAATAGTTCGACCCTTTAAAAAGGTCATTGCCTACGGGCCACGTGACGTTCCAAGTAATATATGCGTCCCAAGAAAAAGGTTAAAAAACGCTCCCTTGGACACGTTTATCACGAAATTTCACATGAATCATATGGAACTACTGGACAGATTTTAATCACGTTTTCACTGATGTATGGTTGAGTGACCCGACTGTGTCTCGTGGGTATTATTAGAGGGTCGGTCGATCTCTTTATTCTGTCATTTATCAGCCTTCAGAGAACAGGAATATTGTGAGGTCCTTTAGTGAAACTACTTTGCATATCGATAAGCATGTTATCATATTACACAAGTTGACCCGCGGCCCGTTACTTAATAATTAAATTATTGATTACTGCTTGACCAAGTGTATGAGGCTGTTTGAGAACCATAAGAAAACATAAAAACGCAGTCTTCAAAATCAATACCATAGTACAGATTCATCTCACAACCTATCTACCAGATATAATGCGACTGCCCTTAGGGATGAAGAGGTCAGCTTACAAGTACAACACCCAAGGGATCAAATTCCATGCCCTATTTTTACCCCCGAAACAAGCGTCGGACAGAAACTAGTTAAAACTTAATTTAAAACATGTAGGCACGTTGTTAATAATTTCGGGGAACAATAAATAAAGTTCCTTTATAAATATGGGAGAGCAAAACAATCAGGAACACCTATTACGGCTTGTTTACTAATAGATTAACGTTAACAACGTTATGAGAACAATTTCAATCAAGTATTACTAACTCAGGAATTAGTTATTGATTTTCATTCAGTTATTCATTATCATCTGTTTGTTCACGTTTATTGTTTAACACGTGATTTCGAACAAACTATTACAGAATATAGATTAGACGGGTTATCGTATTATCACCACATTTCGCAAATGGATGGATGATCGCTATAAAACGGCTCCCTCTTCCGACAACATTATTCTCAACGAAATGTGCCGTTATTTGTAAAACACGTAATAAAAATGATAAACATACTTGTAAATGACGCTTCCATTGTATAATAAAGGGTCGCAAAGTAAGTAAAAAGCGTTTATCAAGCAGTTGCGACCACTCGGTAGTTTAATTAAATTTTTAATTTATTGTGAAGGAGGCCGCGTGTGGCGCGCCCGCCGCTCGCAATTTGCTCCCCATCTTTATCTAATGCAAGTACATCCTATCTGCGTACTGACTAATGAAATATGCTCTTTAAGAAAACTTCTTTTTAGTCAGTAGCTTAAAATTATATTATATAGTCTTCCTTAACGTTTTTGGTCACCACGGCCAATCTTAGCGGAGATTAGCCATCGGCGCGGGAGATATTATAGTGCACAAGTGTGTGGGCACATGTACCACCCCCTAGGTGCACTCCCTGTTCCTTTACTCTCATAGTCCGATGGGACGGCAATCCCACAAGAGAGATCAGGCGCAGGACCAATGTAACGTGCTTTCCGAAGCACGGGTGTATCATACCGCCAACTTCTAAAGTCAAGGCTACTACTGAGAAATTTCTTATGGAAAAACTCAATAGTACTTTTTGCCCGAACCGGGAATCGAATCCAGGACCCTACGCTCAGCAGTCGTGCTTGCGACCACGAGCCCAACAGGGCAGTCGAGGCTTTTTTCATTACACATGAATTTCAATAAACCCCATAAAAAAAAACAGACAACGAAAAAGTATTGCATTACCTATCTACTCTTAATCAGCATTTGAATATTTTGCATGCAATATAAAAGCAATCATAAAAATTAAATAAAGCGTTTAATACTCAAGCTATGACGTTCATGGTACAAAATAAAAATGGATTGAATTTACATTCCAAGCACCCAAATACACAAAATATTTACCGTTCATTTCAAACTTTAAAATATTTTTAAACCGTTCTGTCAATAACTTTTTCATTTCTGTTTTGTCAATTTTCTACGAATAATTAATAAAGAGAAAAAGGATTACATAAATGCTTTTAATTATTAAATATTACCTGAAGCATAACTTTGTGAAAATGGTAATAACTTTAATGATAAGCTGATTTTTATTATTTGCTGTTTTTATCAGAACATTGGTTGCGAATAACTCTTGTTCAGTAATTGTAGTAACACAGATTATCATGCATCAGATATTTCAAATTTTTATTCCAATTTTCCGAATTGTGAGCGAGAATTGCTCGTGAAAATGTAGGTAACGTTTAAAAGCTTAGCTTGAAGGATAGTTGGCCACGTGTAGGTACTCGATAGCTAAGTGCATGGGGAAGTATGACAGCTTGCATTTATATGGCTTACACATACACTTTATCTACCCGCAAAGACAGTCAATAAATTACGAGCTATTAGACGGGACAACACGAAGAAAATCGTAATCCAATACTTGTTACTACTTAGTAACAAATCGTTCTATCTAGTGTCATACGCCCGCTTGTCAGGTAGCGTATTCGTGTCAAAACCAAATTGTTCCGGATCAAAATTTTTGTATGAAAATATTCCCAATGTCCGCTCTATAAGTCTTTTGAATCTCTTTATCTACCCGACAACCGGAACATATGAGAGGCACTAAAAAGTTACGTCCTACGAAAATAAATCGAATAGGTGGTCGCAGTATGTTGTTACCTATAATGAGAAAGGACAAGCGGTTGCCCATCCCCTTAACTTAATCCCTTAGATGCCTATTACGACTCCCTAGGGAAGGCAGAGCTGCCCTTTATTTGCCGGGAATCACAGTCCATTCGGTACATTCTTGCTAATAACAACATACAGTAATCACCAATTTCGCAAAACTTTACCAAGCGTGGTTATTATGACAATTTCACCTCTAATGGTATGTTTATTGTAGTGGTGTACCTAACTTGTTATTAGTGTCCGACCACCTTAGGCTTCGGCCAAAATGGGCCAAAGATTTCCGGCAAGTGCCGAAATTAAACGAACTGTTACGAAAAAGGTGGTGGAAGGGGGGCCACACGTTGGAGACAGGGGTCGCACATTTCAGTGTCATTTTTGAAGAATTGCAACTTCATTTTTATTATTTTATTAAGTTTTTCATGTACAGTCAACATGATATACTTTTAATTTATGTGTTTAAAATGAATTATATTATTCACTTTGAGCCAATCTTGCTCTGAATTTCTTAGGGTTATCAAACCTTCGGCTTAGCTTTTAGCCAGATATCGACCTTAGTTCGGCCACTACTGGTTACCTATAGGAGACATTGTCATATAAATAGTTCGTTCTCTGTATAATTAGGATGTAATAACGTGGTCTTTAACTAATTAACCTTCGTTAAATTACGTAGCAAAATTAATGCAAGTACGTAAGTAGGTACTTTCCTACATTAATTTGGTCGGCAACAAAAAAAGTAGACCATCATTAAAATGGCTTTCCAGAAAATCTCTGAAAGCTCATTAGTTGTTTATTATATTATGAAAAACGATAGATACAATACCCCTAGTTAACCAGAATTAATTTACTGGTTATTCTTCCTCAATTACACGTTTATTTACTTTGTTATTTGCATCAGTACTTTCGTTTGAAAATAACAATATCAAGTGTAATTTCTTCTAAACATGAAAATTATGTTGTTTTTTCTGCGGGCGGTACAACTTGAGGTTGTATTGTATTGTATTACGGGCTGGTGTCCGCAACTCCACGTCATAAAGCGCGTATTTTTCGTGCGGAAAACTTCAACTTCTTTCTTTTTTCAACTTGAGGTTAATCCCTATTTATAAGTTGATATTATCATCTGTTTTTACAAACGTCAAGAAACATTGAAATAAAAAGTATCTATCAGTAACAGGCTCAACTCGAACCCACGTAACTCGGTACTATATTATTCTTTCTTCCATCGAAAGCTACGTGCCCTACAAGTTAGCTCTGAACTTTTGATTTAAACATAAAGTTTCTGTCTGTTCGACTGTTGCTAGACATAATTCAATGTTCTCGAAGAGTATGTTGTGATCATTTACTTAGGTATTTGTAACCTCAAAGATAAACACCGCTAGGATCTGTATACGTTCCACTTGTTACCTATATATCAAAATATATAAAGAAAGTAATTGTATAATACATGTTAATGTGACCAGATTATACCTATAGGTTAATAATGTGTGTTATCTGTGGGCCCGAAGCCAACTGCGTCGCTTTTTCCCATTTTCGTACCGGTTTAGTGTCTAATCATGGATGCAGCTAAATGCTAAAAGCTACTGCCTGTCTAAACTCCAGAACCCTGCAGTTACTGTCTAACACGATAGGCCCCTGTGAGGCTGTCTAGACTTCCGGGCTAATAATGTGTATGTTCATAACAAATGACACTTCATGCATGCAACTACTCATATATATAACAAAAATGCAATATTGCACTCCGCCAAGATATCCGTATATTTTCTACATAATTCTTCGGGTAAAAGGCATTTCATGTTCCCGTTCGTGTCAAATCGGTACGAAAATCTCGCATTTTTTAAATATTACGGTGAGTATAGCCATTATGCCATTTTGTAGAAAATGCCCGCACTTTTAGTATATAAAGCGCCCGTTACGGCAAACAAAGTGCCTACCCAGCTACTCCCACCCAAGTGTAATTCCCGAGTTACTAACACTTTTAACTAAGTACTACTTCACAATCTGTAATAATTTTCAATGGCACATTCAATGTTAGTCTAGTAATTAACAGAAATGAGTTTTTTCCGTAAAACCTCCAAATACTTTCCCAATTTCGATTAAATCTCAGCGAGATAGCTTCTCAATTCTCATTTCTCTGATTTTTCGGATTCATGTGCGTATAGTATAATTATCACTTGCTTTTCGGTGAAGGAAAACATCGTGAGGAAACCAGCATGCCTGAGAGATATTTCTTGACGGCATGTAAAAGCCAAGTCAGAGGCCCATGGGCGGCATAAAAACTCTGACACCAGGTTACGAACTAACCACACGATAAAAGAAAAAGCTTCTCAATCTGATGTAAGCAGGACCAAGACTATGAATAAGGTCAAGATCGTAGCTAGGAAATATGTTTCGTTCAGAGTGGATTTGTGGCTTCAAAACTTGGCTCGTTGTAAAATATTCTATAGTAAAACTTTGATATATTTTGGCTTTTTTCTTATAACATAACATCACGCCTATAATCCTCGAAGGTTTAGGTAGAGATGTACCTTATAGTACTCACACATTTCGCCAATTATGTTTTAAGTCTACTATATGTATGCCATCACCCAGGCACAAATCAAGACTCCGTGGCTGCTACTGAGAAATTCCTAATGAAAAAACCCAATAACACTTTGCCGGACCTGGCAATTGCATACAGGACCGCGCGCTCAGCAGCCGCGCTTGCGACCACTAGACAAATAAAACTTAATTTTTTAAAACATTCAATGTATCGCATAAAATATTCTTGACCTTATAAACTAAGAACAGAAATGATCATGAAGCATCTTTCTCGTAGCATAGAACGCGAACTACTACACAATATAATTTAACAGATACTTACAAACGCGTAGCAGTTGCCAGATATCCTACTTCATGAAATTGATTCGTATAATATAATACAAAAAGCACGCAGTGTAGTTTTAAAAGTTCGCAGCAACAGCAGCTACGGTATAGGTCGTTCCATTTGCGATGTAGCCCTCTTACAATTATTATGCTATATTATAAAATCACCAGGTTAAAGTTTTTTTGCTTCATTTAGTTCCACTATCTATGTAGTTTCCATAAAGAAATTGTACCTATCTTATTCAGTTCACCTTGCATCTACCATCTTGCTCGCAACACAGAGTGGCTACTACATAATGTAAATTAACAGAGCCTTACAAACGCGTAGCAGTTGAAATCTGTTCGTGGAAAATAACACGGAAAGCACGCAGCAGTTTGAAAAGGTTCGTAGCAATCGTATCTAAATAGCTACGGCGTAGACGCGTAGGTTGGTCCATTTGCGAGTTGGCCCGCCTGTTTTGCTACACGTGCATTGATAATGTGTTTTGACCACATTGAACTTTGTTAGAACGTTGGCCGTTAGCCACGTGTCTTATTAATACCGAAATTACTACCCACTACCACGTTCAACCGCTCGGTATTATTAGCCAATAATTGGTGGAAAAAAAGTCAGGTGACACTGTCTCTTTGTGAAATCTTAATAGTCCATTGGTTAGATTAACCTCCACCAGGCCCGCGGGGTGGATTACATACGAACCCCGTGGAAGTCCTAACAGTGCTAAAATTATGAGCTAAATAATAGCAAGAAAAAAACTGACATGAAGATACAGTAAGTAGGTCTGCAATATGATTAACTAACGATGCAATTGTTTCCTATTCTATGTATTCCCAACGTGCCCGTCTAGCTGTAGTTGGGTGAGAGTAGGGTTAGCATACACTGCTTAAAAGAAGATATCCCGTAAGTGGCAGTTTAAGTTTAGGGTTAGCATAGTCCGGAATGTGGGGGGAATTCTAAAAAGTCTATGACAATATAATTTTTTTTCAATGAAATCAACATGCCTCAACACTATCGTTAATGAATACTAAATTACATTGAATAAAATAAATTACATTTTAAGCTCACGGCAATGTTCTGTAACAAACCTTTCTCTATTAATTACAAAACTCGCAGTTAAAAAAAAGGCAGAATAAAGTTAGGTATATTGCGGAAAAACAAGGCCGGAATTTTCACTGGAAATCTTATTTTATGGATCTAGAAACCCTATCGCATTCGGTTCCAGTTCTAGGTACCCACCTTTTTTACTCGATGGATTATAACGCGCGAAGCATTTGTGGGTATTTCCCTACGTGCGAAAATAACCTCCGTATATTTTTTACTTTAGCCCAATGTTTCCTAAATATCAGTCCCCAAGTATGTCTGCATATAGCGCCACCTATCATGTTGAGCTTATACCACGACAGTTGCATGAAAACACACGGCCTACTTTTCTGTGAACGAGCGGTAGCACTGCTCGGCTTGTTAATAAAACCAGATCTACCTCCATGATGGCTTTGGTCGAAACTGTTTACGAATACCGTCTTTCCAGCGTGTGTCACACTTAAATTAATATTTAATTATGACAGAGTTCCAAGATTATAGCATAAGGACATTTGGAAATTAGGTGTATCGTAATGTTAACTACGTGACCACTTCTTAAACCTACGTTAGGATATTTAATTTATTCTTTGCCACTTACCTAAAGACGTACCTAGGTATGTATACAAAAGAGTAGAATCAATCTTTACAAATGAATCTATACCTACAAATAAATAAAATTGTGTCTATTAGTAATTTCAAAATAACAGTTTGTTACTGAATGCATATGAAAGTATATACGGTACCTACTATTAACAAAAAAAAATCATTTTGTTTTTAATTTTTGTCTGTGTCCGTTTTTTTGTGTTCCGGCAAATTAGAAAAAGATGAAGGCTCCGTGCAAAAAAAAAATCCTTTAAAATTGTTAACAAAATCCGATTCAAATAGAGAAGTAATATTTTTATACTTAATAATTTCGCGCGTACGAAGGCCACGGGCAACAGCTAATAATAAATAAATTGATTCTTTATTTCACTAGAAACCATCACATTACAATATCCATAAGACTAAGAACATAAAAAACAAAAAACATTTAAGGTTGAATGACCCAAATCTATATTCCCAACTAGGTTAATAAGGTGGCAGCCCACATAATGAGCAGTTTAATCTACAATTCATATAAATACCTACGTATAACTAAAACTGGGATAATGACTATGATTGATAGGTAAGCTTATCCACGGAATACTTACCCGAGACATAATAACTAATTAATCGCGATTAATGAGATGGATAGATTAGATCGACGCGAGCTAATCGGTCGACAATTCGTCAGTAGGTAGCGATACCTACCTTAGTAGTCCCATCAGTGGGACACAGATCATGTTCGACGATGAAATGGGCTTTCCAATAATAAAATACGTGATTCAATAAAAGCACCAGTGACTTGATGAGCATAAAAGGAACGCTTTATAGTATAGAAAGAAAGAAAGAAAGAAAAAATATTTATTTGTCGCAGGGACATGACGTGCATCATACAAAATAACAAAAAAATACAACAAACATAGGTAGGTACAACGCATAACAAATATTTATAATTTGAACAGGACAGGACAAAAAAAAAGAAATACGTTAACATCTTGCACGTCGTGACTGCGACAAATAAATATTTTTTCTTTCTTTCTATACTATAAAGCAGCAGCAGTACGAAGAACAGGGTGTAAAGTTATTCATCCCCCATAGAAAAGGGAGGATTCTCCGACTAGACGGGTGATATGTCTGGTGGGCTACTGCCCGACAGTTGCTGTCGGGTTTTCCTATATGGTCCTAATAAGTCGCCTTTGTCACCTATTAGGACTATCAATGCGAGGTGCTGCCTTCTGGCCTCCTGGTAGTTTGTGAGACTTTACTATAATTGTTTCTACTTATATCTTTATCCTGGGCAATTTCCTACTACGTAATCTTCGAGTGCAAACTCGCACAGTAACCTGAGGCTATTCGTGCTAACTACTCGTACTTGCAAATCCAAAGCAGGGTAATTCGCATTAGTGCTAGTTTTGCAGTGTGAATGTACGAACTATACCAAAACGTAGTACTAGTGGCTTAGTGAAAACGAAAACCCCATTATTTTTCAAAATCTTCTTTATCTTTACTTCTTTACTAATATTATAAATGCAAAAGTTAGTTTGCTTGTTACCTTATGTAAACCAAACCTTGAGAAAAAAGATTAGGGTTCCATGCAAAAAAAATGAAAACACTTGAAATTGTTAACAAAATCTGATTCAAATAGGGAATTAATATTTTTATAACAATTTCACGCGGACGAAAGCCACGGGCAATAGTTAGTATAGTAGGTAGATTAGAATAGGCCGAAGCTTTGCCAATAATTTAAATGGTAGGAGTTTTACTATAATGAAAACACGGAATTGTAGATTTTGGTTGTTTATTTCTCAGGAAGCAAATGATTCACAGCATTGGTGGGATACAGAGGTCTGACAATACCGGGCCGAAACATTCGATTTTCCTGAAGTTTGATTTAACTAGCAATAGGTACAACAGCTTAGAATATATAAGTACCCAAATACAAAAACGTGGGAAAACAACGTTACATAGCTGTAGAATAGTATAATTTATTTAGTAAAGCGAGTTTTTTTCATATTTTTTTTTATAAACTACACACCTTACTAAATCACAATTTCTAATTATGTCAAAAATTATGTATCACATTTATAACATTCTGTACAAAGTAAAAAAATATTTTCATGCTCCACTAGTACAAAGTAAAGCAGCATAGACATTTCCGACCATTATAATATTATTGTTGCCTATGTAGAAAACGAACTTTTAGTTACACATATACCGAATTCACTGAAAATGTACTTTGACGAAAACAATTGAGCAGACGCAAACAGTAAGATATCCACTTCAATATCACACTCAACTGAACAATTTAACATGATATGCAGTAGGTAATGCTATAATCTTATTGCATCCACGGTACCACACTGGGGCTAGGCTACACGCATACTTATAAAGTTACAAATATTAAGTTATTCTTTCTATGTTTAATCTATACTTCAACTTGTTTTAAATATCATAATAAAATTGTTAAGATATAAATAACACAAAAGTTACGTTATGTGGACTTACAACCTTCATAAGGAGTGACATATCAAGTATCTTACTAAATAATAGTCCCTTACGGTTCTGTTAACAGTTACACTATTAAATTGATCACTTATAGCACAAATATATTCTCTTTGCATTTCATCGGCTGTGCGTTGAAGGCACGTGCCTCTGCAAACATGGTTGATGTGTCAATACAAGAGAATACAGTTGCCTAAGTGATGAATGAACAACATCAACAAACGTGTCGGCAAGCTGCATCACTCTCACTCGGCCACAGCGACCACACCCAGCACCCACCCATGCGTGTCACTCATCTGACTTGATTAAAAACATTACTTTTTTTTATAATTATGCAAAAACAATTATACAACCCTTCTAATTTGAACAATTCTTCAAAAAAAAAACTGGGACTTTAAAATGCAAATTGTGATTTGTGACAGTGATCATAGAGAAACAATCGAATATACTCTATAGGGACACTCAAATTATTACAACGTAATTTACAAATATAGTCAATCTCTAAATATTAACTAATTTTATATAAACTGAATTATTTACAAAATATGAACACATCGGATGCGACGTGCCACCTCTCTTACATATTTGTAACTATTTACAACGACTATTATTATAAACATTAATTAAGAGCATTGCATTTTCGTGAGCTTGATCAAAATAATCCCTTGTTCAACTCATAAGTATAAAATGTTTTAACATTACTAGGTTCATTCACATGTACATGTGGCCAGTCATATTACTTCAGCTGCTTCTCAACCATTGAACAAACAGTCCTGTATCCTGAGTGTGGACGACGCTCGACTTACAGTCAACATCGATTTGTATTAGCTTTTAGAAGCCCAATAATTTGCTAGTGTTAGAGATCAGTCTTGGGACAAAGGAAACAAATTCAGTACTTTTGTATATAATCCGTCACATTTAAACTTTGAACTGTATATTAAATAGTTTAGAAGGAAGCATCATATTTACAAGTTCTGATTTGGACAAAAAAAATGTATTACACAAAAGTTGTAGGAGAAATTCAAGGCAGAGAAAAGAATTTTAGGGAATTCCATTCCATAGCATCTCAAGTAGATGTATGAGATGCAATAAGCAGCACAGAAATTATGTTACGAATGATTGAAGATAGATTTGGTTTATCCTAACATTATTCACACTTGCTTTTGATTATATTATTAACAATTAAAACAAACACTAGAGTACCTCTACTATTATGTTATTATTCTAGCTTATAAACCATGTCACTTAATGAAATCTCTTAACTAATCATCTTAATCCAATTTTTCAACTCATACAAATTTCAATTTGTACTAATGTAGATGTACTAAATTGTCATGTGAAGTATTGTATAACTTAAAAAGTCAGTTTCATGCTGATCTTCTACATATAATGTTTTTTTTTTTGCTTCTGACCACAATTCCAATAGTTTAGAATTATGATTAAAGTTTTTTATTTTTTTTTGTATTCATGCATGGTGAATTTTACAAAGTATTTGAAATATTGCTTTAGGGGCGCCAAATACTTTGCTAACACGGAATAGAGACTCTTGGGTAACTGGTTTAAAAAAAAAAACTATAGATAGCATTGATGGGACTTATTCACTGTATCATTCTACCACCTAAATAATTTTAAAAACTTCGTACTGACTAAACATGAAAAATATATTATTCACCAATATATGGCACTCATTTTGAAATGACATGTAAATTAATAAGATAATAAAATTGATCAAATGAAAATGTTTGTACCAATTTTTTATTTGATTTTTACTTTACTATGTAAAACCCTAATTTAATGTTTTGTGAAGCTGCCAATTAAAACATAACTACGACATAGACACTGCTGTTAGGTGGAATTCCCTTAAAATTCTACACAAAACTGTATGCATAGTAATGTTTACAAATAATTGCACTTTCAATTTTTGATTTAGATTCGAAAATTTTACATGTAATTAAAACTTTATATTTTTCTTATTCAGACAGATTCAACGAATAGGTTCTAAATTAATAGTTACTTGAAATGGTACAACAAAATTAAATACTTCATTGCCATAAAAAAAAAATGATTATTAAATACTAAGCAGTTTTTTTTTAAATTTTGCAATGGTTCAAATAATAACAAAACAAAAAACATTTGCATTGAAATTCTTTAAAAAAATTCATGGCATTTTCTTTCTTTTCATTTCTCTCTCATCATTTACATTTATAATAAACAGTTATAGTTTTAGAGTCGGCGCAGACAAAACAGTAAAACTCGCTCGAGTAGTTTGCACGTTTTAAAGATAAATAATCAACTAAATCGCAACTAAAATGGAGTTCAAAATAACGCGCAAGAGATGATTCCCTACACTGTGTGTTCCTCATGCACGCGTATGCGCACTGTATCTGATCCGAATCAAAATGGCAATGTTCTAATTCGGGCGGACAGAATTCATATCAAGTGCGCAAACCCTCATACGATGGTTATTGACTACTGCGATATTTCTTGAATTCTAATCGGTGCAGTTCGCCAAAGCTCACAAACGGCATTCACTTCAACAGCAGCATCTTCATGGCTTTGACTGACTTACGGTTGAAAGAACAATCGCCAACCAAGCTAGAATATTTCAAAGCCACAAAGACGTAAAAGAGATTCTCTGGATTTTCTTGTTCCACTACCGAAAAGATTCGCAAGCCGGTAAGAGAAATGAATATGAGTGATCTTTTTTGTAAGAGTTTCGCGACATCACTTTACTCTTATCGAGTACTCTTTCGCGAAATTGTGATATTTATCAGATCTCGTCTAAAGCACATTGTATCCAACTGGTGTTGTATAGATGAACTGTTTTTTTTTTCTGAAGTACAAATAAATGCTCGAAATTATTCATTTTAATGCAGAACTTAGTATAATTTCTTGTTCTGTAGTACATTCATGTTAATTTTACCACATATTCTAATGCAAACAATCAAATAAAATCATTGGAATGTAATCAAATCCTACTAAAATACATCGAAAGTGCAATTATTCTTAAACATTACGGACAGTATTAGCTCATCCCCCTAATAAATTAGTCCAATAAGCGCTCGTCATAATAACGTCATAGATCTACCTAATATCTCATTCTACATCAAAAGAAATCCTTCGGATTCCACGTTCCAAGGGTTCTCATCACGCCGGGTACCGACAGCAGCCGTACGTGCCGACCGGGGTCGATATTTACAATTTTGACCTCACACTTTGGTACTAATCTGGACAGATCACACAAGGACGTCGCGAAGAGTTCCTCCGGCCACCTACTTATCGGCCGGCTCGGGCGGCGCGCCGCCGAAGTCTAGCTGGTAGCCGCCCGCGCGCGTCATCTCCTCCATGCTGGGCTCCTTGCACTCGTGGCCCGCGTGCCCGGCCGCGCCGCAGTTCCAGCACGACAGCTTGGGCGGCGCGTACAGCACGGACACGAAGCCGGCGTAGGGCGCGGGCGCCACGTACGGCGGCGGCTCCCCGTTGGCGAAGGGCGGCGGCGGCTGGCGGTAGGTCTGCGGCGGCGGCGTGGGGTAGCCGAAGGTACGCGGGTACTGCAGGAACGGCCCGGGCGGCGGCGCCGATGGCGTGGCGCGGCGCGGCGGCGGCGCCGGCGTGTCGGGCGGTGATGACGCGGCGCTGGATCCGCTGTCGGACGACGAGCGCGGCGCGCAGTACGGGCCCGTCAGCCGCCGCACGCCGTTCAACTTCTCCAGTGATCTGTACTGCTGTTGATGTACCGCGCTCAGTTCGCGTAATCGCTCGTCTCCCATATTATGACGCATCTGAAAAGATTTAATACTATTATAAGCATATCGGCCGAGAGACGCACATTATAAAATCACACTGCGCGCAGTCACGCGTTTGCACCGATTTTTTTTTTCCAGATGGTTGGGTAGTGGGTACTTGTGCAATCTTTTGACTAACAGGTTGCTGGGGCGACGTTTGTGATTGCAATTTACCAAGTGTGCAACTAGGTTACTTCCAGGTTTTATTCAATCTTCAATTGGTAAAGCCATTGTGTCAACCAATGAAATCGAGAACCTTGTCCCCCTGGAATGCAGCCTGAGTACTTACTGGCTATTTTCACAGTAATACATGATATCGCACATAAACAGGTTCAAAAGGATCGCATCGTGGCGATACATAGTATTATAAATTTTATGTGCGACAACCTGCATTGCTGTTTAAAAGAAACACTACATAGTGGGAACGACTCTTTGTGGATAAAGATTGCGCGGCACTGTGCGGCTAGACTCGCCTCTTGTGAAAACAGCATTAATGCAGGAGGCTGTTTGTGGCGAAGTAGTTCTGCTGCAAACACGGCGAAGGGGCCGCGTTGGTGTGGAGAGGGACCCACCTCGGCGACTGACAGGCTCTCGAAGTTGGCGGCAAGTTGGTGCGGCAGCGGTACGTCGGGCGGCGCGGGCGGGCCGGGCGCGGGCGGCGGCGAGCGCTCGCGCGACACGCGGCGGCGCGAGCGCGGGGATGCGGCGCGGCTGTCGCCCGGCGACGACACCAGCGGTGACGCCGGCGCGCCGCTAGCCGCCGTGTAATTTATTACCTGCAAATATTTCAACTAAACTCAAGAGTGACTTCAACAAAAGACATAAGCAAATGTCATAATGTAAAACAAATAACAAAAACCGGCCAAGTGCGAGTCGGACTCGCACACACAGTGTTCCGTAGCACCAAAAACCGAAAACAATTTAGTCATATTTTTAACACCCATTGATATGTAAATTTACACTTTACAGCAAATCTGTATTTGTTTTTGATTGTATGTCAATAAAAGACAAAGTTAATGCTGCAGTTTGACGAAAAAGTCCCATATCTCAAAAAACTGAATATCAAAGCTTATTCAAACCAATTCTCGTTGAAATTTCTTTTTACGTTCTACAAACCTACATTTTTTCCGAATTTTCATCCACTTAAGAAATTAGTGTCTGTCTGGGACACCCTGTATACCTTGAAATATTTTTATTTTTTTGATAATTTCATATCACTTTTGTGTAGCGATTCATAGAAGACACCTACTCTCCAAATTTCAACTATGTGCAGACAGATACAGTCTCGGAGTAAACTGGCTGTGACATACAGACGGATGAACGGACAGATGGACAAGGTGACTCTATAAGGGTTTCATTTAGCCATTTAGCTATGGAACCTTAAAAAAGCGACTGTTAATAAATATAAAGGGTGTAAAAAGACCCTTAACGAAGCCGAAAGGCACTTGTTCTCCTCGTCATTGTGATCACTTTTTTGTTCTGGACCATACCTGGGAACCTTCTAGTTACGGAGATATTGGGGGTCAAAGTTCCAATTTTTTCACAAGTTTTTTTTTAAATACTACTTTTTAAGGTTCTAACTTTACTCCAATTACCTCCATGGTCCGTTTACTATTCAAAGCATCCATCAGCAATAAGTTTTGAGCGCATTATATTGAGTTTTACCGTAAAATGTGATTTTTGACCCCAAAAAAAAATTTCGTTTCCCAGCAAAATTTTTTGCGTAAAGTTACTTAGTTTGAAGTACAGAATGCTTGCTTGATGGCTTGGTGAAAGGTCTGTTTACACCCCGTATAAGCCAAGTAAGGCATTATAGTCTAAATAAACTCATGTGAGCACATATTATGTGTAAGTACATAATAATCAACACAATACTGCACACAATGCAACAATAGTGATTATTGTCCAATTTCGCTCTGATTTGCCTCTTGGTTAGGATTACTATCATGAAGTTGTACTTATCAAATGGGGTGACTATAACATTGTATGAACTAAAAATCTCCATAAATTCAACGCCAAAATTATCAATTTTGTCGTCGCGGAAATCGCCAATAGGAATAACAGCCAGTGTTGATACCACAGCCTTATTCTTTATTCACCTATAGAATTGAATTGCTCTACCTATAAGTTTTTTAAAATAGAGAAAAGCTGTACCAAGAAGGTACAAACCTTAAATGAAAAGTAACAATTATTAAGAGAGAGAGAAGAGTGGATGAGACTATTTCAGAACTAGGTCATGGGGCTTTTGAATGTGTTTACTAGGATGGTGTGTCTAAATAAAGAAAGAATGACTACAACAGCTACAGCAACTTATTAAAAAACTGATAAAATATAAATTATTATAAAATGAATTCCTTATTTTATAACGTCAGTATCAACATCATAAAATATTCTACACATTAATTCTGTTTAAAAATAACAAGTAAAAGAAGTATTATAAAGTGTTTACCTCAAGTGGTTGATTTATAGGTGATACTATGATGTTTGCAGGCCATGCATTATGTCCCATGTATTCTCCCATATTGTACTGTGGCAGTGGTATGCCTGGTGGAGCGTGTGGGACTTCACTCAACATAGGCACTACTCCCCCGGGCCCCGTCAGCACTGGTGGAGAACTGAGTTCAGGCACTGGGTCTGTACTTTGAGGCTGAAATATAAGGGACTTTATTTAAACATTAAATGAATTAATTGGGCAACATAATTCAAGTCCTATTCACTGCTGTTACAACGAATGTAGTATGGATTAAGTAGTTTCATTCCTCCGTCATGCTAAAATATTATAAGACAGTGTGTAATGTAAAGTTTTAAATTGTTTTTAACATAATTGAGTTTTTAAATGTTGACAAATGGTGATAAATGATAAAATGCAATCATATGAAACTGGGACTGAAAGATACTAGTATTACTTAGTTCATTGAAATTCATTATTTACTTTGAGTCTTTTGAATATTAATGAAAACATTGACGAGTGAACTTAATATGATACACAACATTAGCCTTATGAGTTTTAAAAATACAGAAAATATAAATGAGTTTGGCTATTCCATAGCATTGGAAGACAATTACTTTTATATTTTGAAATTTGTTGACTAGCAAGATAGTTTGCTTGAGCACAACATGCATTTCTAAAAGTTTTAGCCATCACATGGAGGTATGTATTATGGTGAATAAATTGGAACAACTATTTCATTACTAAGAAACGAGAATATTGTATGATCAACTCTTTACTTTTTAAAAGTCTGAGTATGTTTTATATAAAATAAGGTCTCACCATGACAGGATAATAAACTTTGGTCATTAGACCTCAAATAAAAACCTGGGCTTTATTTGAGAACAACTTCCAATTTTAGATACTAAATAAATGCCAAAGTTGACACTATCAACATTATCATACATAAATTCTTATTCAAACAATAACCTTGACTATAAGGATGATATTTAGATTCCTATTTGTATATTTACACAATCTACCTATGAACACAGAATAAGAATTTCATGCAACAAAATGGAATGAGTTGACTTATGTTGGTTGTAAAATGATTTCTAGGAATAGTGTGGTGGTGTAGGAATTATGACAACACTGACCTGCACCACAGGTGTTTTGACAAACACAATACCAGGCGGTGGCCCCAAGCTAGACAAGTTAGGCGGTGGGATTGACATGTTGGCTGTGATATTTGACTGTGTATGGCATGCACTCACTGGTACTACATTTATATGCTCTTGTGGTTCAGTATATTGTATCCTCTGATCTTCCATTTTTAATTTGTCTAATATTTCACCAAAATGTGACTTTTGATCAAATGTAAACGCTGGATGATGTAACGCCATCGTGTACAGAAGTAGAATTTCTTCCAGGAGATCGCCGTACAAGCCTTTCAACAGGCCACTCTGCTCCAAACTGACCATGGCATTGTACAATGTGGTAGCACACGCGAAATTACACGATCGTAACAACGACACATACAAGGCCATTTTCCGTCGCGTCCTGGGGTCTGTGTTAGCGCCTCCGATGTCCGCAGCCAGGTCTGTGGGGTTGTTGGCTCTTAGTTCGGCACCACGCAACTCCTGAAAGTCCCGCTTACCTAGCTCCTCTAGGTATGTGCCAATGAAACGCAGTTCAAATGGCAAACACATATTTAATAACGTACACATCGCGTCTATGCGTTTATAGCTTTCCAATTCTTTAAACCATGATACCACGTCCTCTTTGCAAACCATTTCCAGAACACATTGAAATTTTATGTAAAGAATCAACCGGTCCCCTGCAGCCGAAGCGCGTCCGTTGCTTATATTTTTTGGCACACGCAAATATCTTGACAATGTGATGGTTGTAATCCAAGAATATTCGATTGTAACATTAGTAATTATAAGCTTTTTATCCGTATTTTACAAGTACAGTATATTGGTTAAGCAACTACCTACAGGCAATGCTAGTAGTTTTGTCTCGTCTATAGTTTATGGAATAGGCAAACCAAAGACAAAAGCATGCTTATAGACAAAGGTGCTACGTACAGAAGTAAAGAAAAGAATTAAAAAAACAACTTTACAGCGAAGGAATAGAGTTGTATCTCAAACAACTTTTTATTCAATATGACAGTTGCAGAGATGCCTTTCGGTCTTTCCGTTTATGGAAAAGTTGTTTGTGAAAAGGACAAACTTGCACTATCAAAAAATAAAAAATGATTTGTTGCTACGAAAATATCGTAATTTCATCGTATTTTGAATCCCAGACACACGGAAGAACAGAAGCCTTACAGAACACCCCACCCCACCTTCTGTATTTACGTACTCGACGAAGATTCTGCCCATGCTGCTTTGTGCAAACTAAAGTCTGTTTTTTAATCTCGGAGACTAAATTGACAAGTAAAAATGGCAAATAATAGGATTTAAGTCAGTTTTGACATTTTCACTTGTCAATTTAGTCTCCGAGATTAAAAAACAGACATTAGACTAGACACGTCTGTGCTACGGGTCGTTTCGTCGCTGCGTAGATATAAAGATGAATCAACCTAAAAGGCCCCAAGCTGTTCTCTGCGTTAAATCCATTTACGAATCCATTTTCGCTTCTTCTTCTTCTTGTGGGTTGTGAGCTTAATCAGCTTTTGGTTTGCTAACTATGCACATACCAACCGAATACACTGACGTCTGCGACGAGCAGACGACATTTTGAATTTGCGCACCAACAGACTGTCGAAATTCTCGTGTAGAACTCGATGTGTGGGACAGGCAGGCAGCGAATAGTCGCTGCGATCATCATTTGCAGCGAATGCACTCGCAGCGAGTATTCGCTGTGTGCGACCGAGGCTTTAGTCAGCGCCGCCGAGATTCTACGCCGTTTCAGACGTTTAGGACAGTCAGTTAATGTGAGCTTGGATAGCGAGCTGGTTAGGATGGTTGTCCAGTCTTGTTTCGTTTTTGCTTGTGAATTTCTTTATTCATCCTTCACTTTTGGCATGCTCAGGAATTCGTGTACTTCACTGTTTTCAAAGAACCAAAATGAATGGTTCTGAGCCCTTTGAATTATATTGATGTTGGAATCACAGCAAGCTCCCCATAACTGAATCCCATAGGTCCAGACTGGTTTTAGGACAGCCTTGTAAATTAGGAGCTTGTTGGCCAGTGACATTTTTGAGTTTATACCCAGGAGCCAGTAGAGGCCCTTGTATTTGAGGTTGACCTGGTTACGTTTTGTTTCAATGTGTTTCCGCAATGTCAACCTGCGGTCCAAGTGTAGTCCGAGGTATTTAGCTGTGTCACTCTGAGTTAACTCCCTTCTACTAAGGATAACAGGCGGACAAGTTTCTCTTCGCAGTGTGAAGGTGACCTGCATTGATTTTTTAGCACTCACTTTTATACGCCATTTGTCAAACCAGAATTTAATACAATTTGTTTTGTATATAATAAATATACAAAACGAATTGTCTACTATGTACTGTACAACACATAGTATGTGCACGGAGCACAGCATATAATGTATTTACTGGTTTATAGGACACGCTCCTGTGACAGATGGTGAAACTAACAAAACTAAAGCATCCTCTCGACACATTCAAACTCTTGGATTGCTGTTTGAGTCAAACCATTTTCATCGTTTACTAAGTTTACGTGAATCGTGAACGTCTACAGTCATGTATATTTTGTTGCGTCTATTGTAGTCCAGTCATTATAGTAAGTTCACCTCGGAATTCGAGATACCCAGCTGTAAGTCTGTAAATACTTGTATATTGACACCCTAAAAGTTGTCTCAAAACCTACATATGGTAGGGGTGTAAGCAACTATTAAATTTCAAGTTTTAACTTACGGAAGTGGTTAATAAAAGAAATTTTTTATACTGTCAACGAGTTCCTCAAAAAATACTCTTCGCATTCTTATTACTTTAAAAATGCATTGTAAGTTTTAATTTTGTTATTTTATGTAAGAATTTTACAAACTGTTATACCTTCATTTTATATTATTACCTGTTTGTTAAGGATTTTATTTTTTGTTTTAATGTTAATTTGTTTTAATATAATTTCTTTTGATGATTTATATTGTACGGTGTCCTTTTATTGTGTTTTTGTATATGTCTTTAATAGTCTTTATTATTTTGTTTAATGAATATGGTTTCAGTGAATATTTAGATGTGTTTATGGTTTAGGTGTTTCAGTATTATTGTTTTGTTTAATTATGGTCTGCTTAGTATCTTTCAATTATGCATAAATTATATTAGAGGAGATTTATGTATAGATATCTATGTTAGATAGGTATGTACCTATGTTGTTCATTTTAATGTACCTAACTTGTGTAAAAAAATGATTTTGCATGCTATTATTATGGCGGAATGTGTCCTGCTCTATAACATTTTTATAACATCCTGTATATACCACATTTTATGCAAATAAATACTTACTTACTTACTTACTTACTTAAGGTCAAAGGTTACAAAAATCGGTTTTTAGCGCTTTTTTTGGAAATATCTCATTTCCTATGGGTTTTTGCTATTTATATTTATTATCAATATTGTAGAATACAAAATTCTCTACAAATTTTGTTTACAAAAATTTTTTATACGATGAACCGTTTTCGAGATAGAGGGCGGAGAGCGCGCAGTCACAGCATCACTTCAGGTCAACCGGTGCCTCCGGTCGAAAACGCGCCATATATAGTTGATGAACTATCGATAAATCAATGATTATAAAAATTTGTCAATTTTTATTAACTATTATATTATATTTTATCATTTTTTTCCTAACCTATCCACTTTTTATTCAGTATTAATTTATTTAACAACACTTACCTGCCCATGTAATTGCAGAATTGTTAATGAAAATATAGGAATTATATTTGAATTTTAACCTAATTAATAGTAATAACTTCTTACATGATGAAAAAAAAAACAAATAAATTATGAATTAATCTTTTTATTAAAAAATATCATTCAATACATTTATTTTTATTGAAAGTAAAAAAATGGAATAAAGGGTACAAAAACTACAATTTATAATTTTAATCATCTTCTTCCTCTTCATCGTCGTCTTCTGGCTGCTGGTAAATTTCAAACTGGTCTTCATTATCGTCTTCAACGACATTTGTCTCAAGTTCTTCCATGATTTCGGGGTCAAAGGTTCCATCTTCGTTAATGTCGATCTGATGTGGTAGAGCATTGAGACAAGCTTGCCCATTACATTGGCCACAAGCTAAAGAGCATTGCAAACCGCTTTCCTGCATCCGCATCGCGAACCACAACCACTCTTGCAGTTGCAGAAAATTGTATTTAGCAAATCTTCTGGAGCAGGTGGTAAAATTGTCATGATAGGCTCCAGAAAATCGTTTCGCATTGCCCAACCCCATACTTGGGGTTCCAAATCATGTCCTAACCAAGTTTGAACTTGATATCCCTCTATCTCGAAAACGGTTCATCGTATAAAAAAATTTTGTAAACAAAATTGTAGGGAATTTTGTATTCTACAATATTGATAATAAATATAAATAGCAAAAAACCCATAGGAAATGAGATATTTCCAAAAAAAGCGCAAAATACCGATTTTTGTGACCTTTGACCTTGAAATTTAATAGTTGCTTACACTCTACCATATGTAGGTTTTGAGACAACTTTTAGGGTGTCAATATACAAGTATTTACAGACTTACAGCTGGGTATCTCGAATTCCGAGATTCTTACCTAATTTAAGCTTAAATGACTGGACTATTGATCGTGTTTGATCCAACTGGACGCAGTATTGTATTACCATTTTTGAATACTGCAGAATTATTTTTTATGTTGGGAGTCACAACTTTTTTTTGCAATTTCACATCATTTTTATGTAGCGGTTCATAGAAGACACCTACTCTTTATATTTTATTAACTGTGTTGTGCCAAAAGTCTCGGAGTTAAATGGCTGTGACATACTCACACACAAACATAATACACAATCTAAAAGGGTTCCGTTTTAGCCATTTGCTACTTTGACCACGGAACCCTAAAAAAGTGATATCACCTTCCTAGTTAAGTCTGATATCAGCATTAGCGGCAAGCATGTTGCGCAGTGTCTGTGGAAAATACAAATGAAAAAGGCGCGCGAGTAAAACTGCTTTTAGAGTATGTCACGCGCGAGACATCGAGACTCAACTTGAGGAACAACAATTATCATGCGCTCCCGTCGTTTGACGCAAGTCGCCTTAGACTATTATATTTAGACTAGCAAGTAGCATAGCTTCGTGAGATATATAATAAAAAATATAACTTCCCTTTTTAAGGTTCCGTAGCCGAATGGCAATAAACGGAACCCTTATCTTGTAGATTCAATCATGTCTGTCTGTCTGTCCGTATGTCATGTCACAGCCACTTTATTCCGAAACTATTAGGACTACACAGTTGAAACTTGGTACGTAGATGTATTCTGTGAATCGCTTGTATGTGTCCCCCCCCCCCCCTCTAATGTCTAAGGTAAGAGGAGAAAAATTCAGAAAAAAAGAATTGCAGAACGTTAAAAAAAACTTCAACGAAAATTGGTTTGAATAAGATATAATTATGTTTAATTTTTGAGATATGGGACTTTTTCATCAAATTGCAGCAGTAATTTTGTTTTTCATTAGCATACTATGAAAAACAAATTCAGTTTTGATGTTGAATGTAATACAATATAACATATGAATGAGCCTTCAAAATATTTTTATTATATTATTTGGTGCTACGGAACGGAACCCTGTGTGCGTGTGAGTACAAAATTAATTGAAATTTGGTTACCAATTTCAAGGGTTTTAATTCTTATGCGCGGAACCTTCGTTGTTATTCTCAAATAAAATTCCCGTCAAAATAGGTTCAGCCGTTTCGGAGATTACCTGGAACAAACAGACAGAGACAGATAAAAATTATTTCTATATAGTTTCACATGCTTCCAGTAAAAAGTTGTTTTTCTGATATTACAAACAGACACTTCAATTTTATTTATTTGTATAGTTAAGACATATAATGCTAGGAATACGAGAATACCATCTCTCAAACTTTTCAGGAAAATATCCGAACACCATTCTTACTTCTTCCATACTTCGTAAGGTGTTCCATATCTCGTTCTGTTGCTATATTAAACTTGCTGAGAAAAAGAGAACGAGAGATATGTATTGTACGATGAAGGAAGAGATAGCAATAACATGTTATTTAAGATACTAAAGATGTCGTTTTATTTGCCTTAGAACGCTTTATAGTTACTCGGCATTTTTTGACAAAAGGGTCGAAAAATATTACAATCACTGATTTTGCAAAGAATTTTGTGTATATTTGGAAAATTATTACAGAGCATATAAAATGGCTCCTGCGGAAGATGTTGAAATGAAAAACGTGGAAAGTCCTGCAGCAGCTAGTGATCCGGAAACACCCGAAGTAAAGAAAGATGCAGATGTGCTTGCCGTTCAAGATTTGAGGGAGCACGTAAGACAAATAGATAAAGCTGTTACTTCCAAGGAACCGAGGTTTGCTATGCGGGTTTTGAGATCTCTTCCAAGTACCAGAAGGAAGCTAAATGGCAACGTCTTACGTGCTATTTTCAACCAACTCTATCCGACAAGTTCCGACAAAGAAGGATTGATCGCGTTTGTGGAGAACCCTCTGCCTGGCGCTGTCGACATCGAACCACCTCGCTCTCGCAGTGCGCCCAAACAACCTGTTCCAGAAGTGGACGTTTACTTGCATCTGTTGGTGCTGCTGCGCCTACTGGACACCAACAGGTTGGAGGAAGCTACCGAATGCTCGCAGCAGCTTATGAACAAGGTTTTAGCTCAAAACAGAAGAACTCTTGATTTGATTGCTGCTAAATGCTACTTTTACCATTCAAGAGTGTTTGAACTAACTAATAAACTGGACCTTATTAGAGGACTACTTCATGCTAGACTTCGTACTTCTACCCTGCGTAATGACTATGAAGGCCAAGCAGTACTCATCAACTGTCTTCTTCGTAACTATTTGCATTATTCTTTGTATGATCAAGCAGATAAACTTGTCAGCAAGTCAGTATACCCTGAAAATGCAAGTAATAATGAGTGGGCAAGATTCTTGTATTACCTTGGAAGAATCAAGGCTGCTCGTCTAGAGTACAGTGATGCGCATAAGCACTTGGTGCAAGCTTTGAGAAAGGCTCCTCAGACTGCCGCGGTTGGTTTCCGTCAAACTGTCCAGAAGTTGGCTATTGTGGTTGAGTTACTGTTGGGAGATATTCCTGAGAGAGCTATATTTAGACAAGCTCCTCTACGCAAAGCTTTGGCACCTTATTTCCAGCTCACCCAAGCTGTGAGGCTTGGCAACTTGCAGAGATTTGGAGAAGTTCTTGAGAACTTTGGCCCTCAGTTCCGCAGTGATCACACTTTCACATTGATTCTGCGCCTCAGACAGAATGTAATCAAAACTGCCATCCGCTCTATTGGACTTTCATACTCCCGTATCTCTCCTAAAGACATTGCTCGTAAACTAGGCCTAGACTCAGCTGAAGATGCAGAATTTATTGTGGCTAAAGCTATCCGAGACGGAGTTATTGAGGCTACCCTTGATCCCGAAAAGGGATACATGAGCAACAAGGAGAGTTCTGATCTCTATTGCACAAGGGAACCACAGCTGGCTTTCCACCAACGTATATCATTTTGTTTGGACTTGCACAACCAAAGTGTCAAGGCTATGAGGTACCCACCAAAATCATACGGCAAGGAACTGGAGAGTGCTGAAGAGAGACGTGAGAGAGAACAGCAAGATTTAGAGCTGGCCAAGGAGATGGCAGAAGAAGATGATGATGGCTTCCCTTAAATCTCTTTCCACTCATGTGTTTTTTTGCTAATTTTGATGCATTCGATGTATGTGATGTGCATTAACCCTAGTATAATAAAATTCAAAAATGTTGATGTTAGTATTATTTTAATCATACTTTTTTATTTCCATAGATTAACAGCCCTAGCCCTATTACAATTATTTTGCCACTGCAAGCAATCCACCCAGATCCAAGATCACTGTAATATTGACAAAATCAGATATAGTATAGCTAAAGACTAGCAGGTGGACCTAAATTGTTTAAAAAAATAGACAATAATTATGTTGTCTTAGTTAGATGTAGTGTGTTTTGTAGTTACTACCTACCCCCATAAGAAAATAGACTGAATTTATGTATGTTTGTAAATAGAGACTACAATATAATGAAATTGTAATAGGCCAATGCCTGTACCTTGAAGATATTGAAATAAAAATATATGGGGGTCTCTATTAGAGCAACAAAAGCCAAAACAACATTTTTTAGAATTTTTGCAATAATAATTATATAGATTTCTCAATACATACGTACAAAATGCTTATATTTTCCTGTATAAATAGAATGATCATGTCATACCTCTAAGGTATGTATGCTCGTGACTAGTGGCTATAATGGGGTCATCTGGATGAATTAGCTATTGTTAGACCCAGTAGGTGACGCTGTTTTCGACATCTTGAATTCTTCATAGCGAGGTCTGTGGTAGGGTACGCTAGTAATGAGGTAAAAAAAACAAGAAATATATACTAACAAAACCTATGACCTATCTATGTACCTATTACCCACATTTCCAAAGAAATAAATGATTTGATTTTTTTTATTTGAAAAGTTCCGAATCATATTGATAGATGGCGCTAGTATCATGGAAAACTAGGCCCGCTTGCACCAAGAATCGGTAAACTCGTTTAACGTAGAACGCATTTAAAACTTCGCTCTGTTTCTATCAATCGTTTAAAGATGGCAGAGACCGAATGATGTTTTAAATATGTTTAGCGTTTTAAACGCGTTTAAAATTGTGTTAGTATTTTTAAAATTGTTTTTGGTACAAATGTTATTATGTACTCGACGGCCAAGTAGAGGGTGCGATTAAACAACATCACACCAACGGCATACACCGTACTTCTGATTTGTCTAGAAGTTTGTTAAGATCAATGGCTCCTAATGTTTTTCGGACCACCATTTTCATTTCGTTATATTGTTAGAAAAAAAGAGATTTAAGAGACTTATATTTGATTGTCTTTGGTTAGAAGGTGCCACCGGATTATATTTAGGACCCCCTAAACTATCTTCAGCTTCACAAAGTAAAAATTGGAAATGTCACCCCACCTCGAACATGTTAGGTTTTCGTTTCGCCACAATCAAAGATCAGATTTGGCAAAATAATAAAAAGTTGAATGCAAAGCGAGCTTAGAAAATTTTGGAAACTGCCTCGGACAGGCTCTGATTTCGATAAATTTAAGAATACCTAAGTCAGACAAATGGGCATGAAATCAATCATGAAATAAAATATCGAAACGTAATCATTTTTGAACACGGAATGGTATCCTAGCAACGAAAGACGTTGGCAACTGCATTGATTAACGAACGAAAAGTAAAAATACCTTTTATTAAATTCGTTGCATTGTGTAGCATCTGATAAATTGTTCTGCGGTGTAAGTGTGGGTACAATCGGAAGATTTTAAAATGGAGTTCTCACCGGCACATATGCAAAACCTCGTCGATCTATTGAGACCACCTGAACCAGAAGTTTTACAAGGAGACGATTTGCCGTCTTCAGGTACCTACTTTATTTTGTTGTTGTAGTTTAGATAGTGTTTAGATACAATAACGTGCGATTTTCCAATGAAACTTAAATAAGTAGGAAGGTAGGTAATTTAATTTCTTCTTTTGCTTCGTCTGAGAACCGAACCCGTCTTGCTCAGAAGATACTTTTTGCCTGCTCTTTTGGTATCTAGAATGGAAGAAGAAAACGTGTTGCGCTGAATCCCAAATAGAATGGGACAAGGGCAGGAAGATAATGATGTTTTGGTACCTAATTAGATAGTAGATATCCATACAGAATCGGTGCAGGTGTGTCATTGTTGGTAGAACACGAAAATAGGCAACCAAGAGGCATCAACAGCCTATACTATACTCTCCCACAGGAAGTACATAGGCCTTCTCTCTATGAGAAGGAATGGGCTGTAGGTAATCCTGAATGGGGGTCAGTGCGAGTTGGTAGGCTTTCGATGTTTTATTCTAGGGCATGTCGATTTCTACATGTTTTTTGCTTCACCGTTTTTTTCAGTGATGATGAAATAAATTTCATAAAGTAACACACAGCCTGGGTTCGAACACATTAATATACCATTTTTTTTTCTAGTTTTTGATATAAGTTCAACGAGAGGTAAAATTCCACCTTCGGAAAATGCGAAGACTCCGAAAACCATTGAAGAATATGAGGAGCAGGAAGCAAAAGAGATAGAGAGCTTAGGAAAGGCTGGTACAGGCTTAGGAGACCTGAAGGCTCCTGAGTATACCATGAATTATCAACAGTCGGTCTCCGCTGAAGATGTGTATCTTCAGGTAACTTAAACAATCTCAACTAAACTAATATCATAGATATGAAGGTAACCGGATGCAGCTGAATACCTGCTATTTTACATGGAGTCACTTTAGCTGACCTCCACAACTTAGTTAGTTACCTGAGTAATACTTACCCCTTGGTAAGACTGTTTGTCAGACTATAAATCTACCTTACATAAGAATAAAGAATTTAGGTTAGTTAAAGTAGCAAAATATCTAAGTTTTATAGCAAAAACCGGAAATTAAGTATTTTAAAAACAGCCGAACAAAAACTTTGTTTATTTACTTAGCCATTAGTCCATTAAAGACAGCACCTGGTATACGTAGGTACAACTGGCACAACTAGGTACCTACCATATGTACTTAGTTAGATACACACACATACACACACTGTTACTGTTATTACTTACATTTGTGTTTTTCATTTAACAGATTGGCCCAAAAACTCCAGGATCGGCTAGTTGCGAAAATCTCATAGTTCGAGTTAAGATGCCAGGAGATAAGAAAGAAAACGTGGATTTAGTCGTCGACACCTCTACCGTCACTGTGACATCTTCGCAATATTCCTTGAAGCTACCACTTCCACACGCGGTAAACCCTGATGGATCCAAGGCAAACTGGGATGGAGACTCGGAGACATTAGTTCTCACTCTTAAGCTGGATAGGGAGTTAGATTTTGTTAATTTTTGAAGCTTAATAACTTATTGTGTTTATCTGTGAATTGTGTTTATGGTCTTGTTTATGGATTTTCCGATCAGTTTCGGTCTATCGGTGAGTTCACATGTCATGCAATTACATGTGCTTTCGATTTTTTATTACACGCTCTTCATTCATCAGCCACACCTTAGTAGGTATTCATTTCTAAACATGCAGGTCTACGTTGGTTGTAATATTATTGAATAAAAATATAAAACATATTATCATGCATTTAACTTTTGACATTTTTTCAAGCCTACCTTTTCCGGCTATTCATAGTGTCATTGTTAGTTAATTTAATTGGTTCGTTCATTAGCCTCAACGTATAAACAAGTCTTACAAAGGAGGACTAGCATTTTATAACTAACTGCTTGCAGGCGGTTATAAAATAATCAACAGCGTAGGTAACGTGTGATCGTCTCGGTTCACACAAGTAATCACAATGGTACCGTGTCAAGGTGTTTATTTAGTTACACTAGGCGATGCTAACATCTAATAAAAATATTGTAGGTTATGATGTATCTACCTACCTGTTAGTAGGCTGGGGTTCGAACACCCCAACCTCCCCAAATCTCGGACAACTATAGAGAAACCAACCTATCCTAGGTGGAATACTACAAGTTTCGAGTTCACTTCGCTCGCTAAAACATCCCATAGATCCACTACACAATTCAATCCGTTTCTCATTACCGATTGAATGAGACAAAAGAACCCAATTTATCCGAAGACGTTTGTCAACATTTTTAAGCTCGCTCCGCTCGCTCTCCTACATGTTCTGAATTGGTAAGTTTTTTTGTAAAGTTGACTTGCTTAGTTCTTGTGTAAATGGTCAAATGAAAACCTAACATATAGGGTGACTGGTAATTAGTTACCGATTCTCAAACAAGTGTTGTACTCATGATAACAAACAACTTTCCTAAAGATTTTTTTAAACTCATTCACTTTTATCACAATAAAACTTACGGAGCGGTCTTGCGAGTCGCGAGAGTGCTCTGCCTACCCACTGTTGCATGGTACAGATACAGATACACAATGAGACAGAACAGAATCACGCGGCTAACAGCTGATAGGTCAAAGGCGCGCGTGAGTTTCATACGGCTGTGTTATTGTGATAAAAGTGAATGAGTATAAAAAAAAATCTTTCTGGAAGTTATTTGTTATCATGTCTACAATCAGGTGTTTAAGTATCGGTCACTAATAGCAGTTTTCGTTAAGTATTTCCTAGTTCTCTTTCCTTTTTTCAGTGTTTAACTCATTGGTTAACCTCCCCCCCATCTGCGTTTCATTCAGGGTAAAACCCCCCGAAAATTCCTGCCTACGGCCCTGCTACCTCCCTAGGTACCTACTGTAATCATCTATTTTTTATGTGACATAGTTTGACATGTTTCTTGACAAGGGGATAGGCCAGGCAATATGAGATTCTTACCTCACTACTCTATTCATAGGTAAGAATAAAGCACAGGCCACCCCGCCAGCTAGCGAGCGAGCGAGGCGGGTGAGGCTCTTTTCATACTTCGTAAGGCTCTTTCGGTAGTTCGCGGTGTGAACCAAAGTATGAAAAGACGTGAAACGATGCCTCGCCCGCCTCGCTCGCTCGCTCGCTAGCTGGCGGTGTGGCCTGCGCTTAAGGCTGGCTAGCTTGGCACAATAGACGTCTCACGGAAAAAGAAAACAATAAATGCTCAGCCGTCACTGTTTTCGTTAATGTTAAATACTATGTTATGCTTGGGGATACCAGCTACATCTTAATTATTGAAAATAGAAGAAGATCATGACATGTTTAACCTTTCGATTGGTAGCAAAAAGAAACGGTACCTTCTTACGAGTAGGTATGATAAATTACTAGGACACGATTTTAAAAAGCAAGATGCAGTCAGTACGTCAATATAATGTGAAACTTTGACCTCTCGTTAATCAACTCAAATCAGAAAATGAACCTGGGCTAAAACTTCCGATTAAATCATTATTATTCATCTTCCATCCATTTATCTTAAATCACTGTCACCATTTTAATTAGTTTTTTACCTTTAAAACATGGACAGAAAATACATAATCATATTACAACCACTGGCAAGAAGAAGACGAATGTTTGGGTCGATGGTCGAACTTGAAGAGTCACGAAATTTGCGTTTGTTTCGCAGCGACGGCTTAGCTCCGCCTAGATTGGCCTGACTGACATGGTAATTGTTTTTGGGTTTTTTAATCAGTTATTTCTCAGTGGCAGTCATGGAGTCTGGATTTGTGCCAGATTGACATACCCTAGGCGACATGTTTGTACTACAGGCGTGATGTTATGATAAACTCAATTATACTAGTTTGTAAAAAAACAAATATAAACTCTTTAAAGGAGTCATGTCTTGGATGATTGCATTTAGAATGACGTCTTTGATTGTTGTTTTCGGTTTACATGCACGCGGGTTTTTTTTACACGTTTTGCGTGACACGTCTGCCTTGTAAAGCCGAAGCGATGGTGAAGATATCGTAGGTCATCCTAAATGAGGTGTCAAGAATAAACATAGGCATCACTGCTCAGACAGTAATAATTATAACCTCGTGCAATAAAGATAGCAAAGTTATGTCATTGTTCAATAACATCTGAGTCATTAATAAGTGGACCCAACATACTGCTGCGGCCTGCTGTGCCTACGACGCAGCTGTACATTTCGCGTCTGCATTACTCCATGATGGTTGAGGAACTTATGGAGTATTTGAGGTGAAGACTGGACTCTGAGGGTCGAAAGGTTGGAATCGCGCCAAAACATCAACTTTAAGACCTGAGCTTTCTCATTTCGGTGACGTGTAGTTTGCTGGATTGGCCAGCTAGGACTTAAACATAACTGGCAAACTGTGGTTGTACTTTAAACCCTTCGGGGATTACAGTCGTGATCATATTGGGTGTAAACAGACCCTTCACGAAGCCGTTAACCAAGCATTCTGTACATCAAATTAAGTAACCCTACACAAAAATTATTGCTGGGAAACGATTTTTTTTTTTTGGTTGAAAAATAACCTTTTACGGTAAAATTCAATGTAACGCATTCAAAACATTGTGCTTATGGATGCATTGAATAGTAAACGGGTCATGGAGGTATTTACAGTAAAGTAAGTAAGTAACCTTAAAAATTTGTATTTAAAAAAAAACTTGTGAAAAAGTTGGAACTTTGACCCCCTATAACTCCGTAACTAGAAGGTTCCCAGTATGGTCTAGAACAAAAAAATGATCGCAATAGCGGGGAGAACAAGTGCCTTTCGGCTTCGTTAAGGGTCCGTATGTATTTCAGTTACAAACTCAATGTATTTTATATATTATAATCTTATAATGTCCGTTACATTTTGCATCATATAAAAATATCTAAATTGTTTCGTCCGTGATTCGTTTCGTTTTCTGCCTCATTGACTCTCACTCATGCTTCGATTAACGGCCTTTCAGCGACTTATTATTTTCGAATAAGATGAGTTATATTATTTCAGTCGCGGACGAAGGGTGCGGGGCACAGGTAGTAAAGTAATACAGGGTTACCCCGTATTCAGTAGGTACATCATTCTGAGCCCCCCCCCCCACATAGAAGTTTTTAATTGGTTATTAAAAAAAAAAAGTTGTTTCCTACAAAAGTGCAATACCTACACGGTCAAAATGTATGGAACAGTAGATTTTTTAGAGTTCCGTTTTTTTTCCATTCGGCTACGTAGATGTTTGTCTGTCTGTCCGTCTTTATGTCACAGCCACTTTATTCCGAAACCATTAGGACTACACAGTTGAAACTTGGTAGGTAGATGTATTCTGTGAACGGCTTTACGATTTTTATACAAAAGAAAAAAAAAATATTAAGGAGGGTCCCCAAACGTGGAACTGAAACTAAAAAAAACAGCAGCGCACATAGTTGAACATAGCTAAATTCCCACCAATAGGTACCTACCTTGAAAAGTCTTCGGTGAGATGATTGCGTTCTGCCGTGCCCGTCGAGATACTCTATCATAAAACCTACGACCGTGGATGAAGATGTTGTTTCAATTTTGTGGTTCAGCTATCCAAAACCATCGTTGTCGATGTAAAGCTCAAAGTTTCTGTTTATTCCCAAAGGTACACACCGGAAGAGTACACAAATATACATTGAATACAAATAAATGATGATAATAATTGTAAGGTCAAAGTAAGACCAGGCAAGGCTGCCTCAAAGTCAGTCACAGCTACCGTGAGTTCCGTACTTCCGTAGCTACAAAAATGGAGTCAATTATGTAGGAGACATGTTAACAATATAATAATGAATTACAAATTGAAAATACTAAAGTACTGTATACTAAATCAAATACATTTAGAGTTCCTTTACAATTCTGGCAATATTAGATGACCAAGACCAATGGTACCTACCTATATTAGGTAGTGTTAGTACCTGTGTTCCTGTGCATCCTATAGACCAGTGATTCCCAAAGTGGTTCAGTTGGACCCCCAGGGATCCACGGGAAACTCGACGGGGGTCTACGCAGGCATGAAAAAAAATGGGGGTTCACAAGTTGTAAGTCCACGGGGGTCCACGAAAATTTATCTTGTTTCGATAGTAAGAACAAGAGAGTTGGCTTTTTTTTGTTTTTTTTTTTTTTTACGGTTGGGAAATCATCAAATGACTTCTCCCGCTCTGGGTGGAGTGGGAGGGAGTGTCAGACTCTTACTGACTAAAACCCATCCATGTTCCTTCATTGCCCTTTGTGTTCCAGGGCTACGGTATCTCTTTCGAACAGTCCCGCAGCCCCGGCAGGCATCGGCCCTTGCGGGCCCCTTCCTGGTTGCTGACATCTCTTTGAGGCGCGCGTGGAACACGAACGCGCCGTCGACACGGCCTGTCGTCATAAGACGGACGGACGGTGAGCTAACCCATTACTCACCGTCCACAGGCCCGCGCCTACGGTGGCCGGGAGCCACCACGTGGCCCCCGACGCCCGGTGCGTCGCCCGCGGCGGCTGGGACGTGAGATTCTCTCCCTCTCACGTCCCGAAGAGGGTTGGCTTTACCCATCGATATAAGAAGATAATAAACGACTCGAAAAAAAATGCAAATATTTCGGCGATTTTTACAGGTGTATTTCGACGAAAAATGGTTGTTTTGAGACTTTAAAAAGCATTTTGAAGCTTTTATGATTCTTATTTTCGGATTTAACGCAATTTTTTTTTAGTTCTCAGTCAATTGCCGAAATATTATAATATGACAATTTCATGAAAAAGTCATTAAATGGGGTTAAATGAACTTAGAGGGTTGTATTAATGATTTTAATGATTACAATTCTGTAACTACACACGTGTTACTTACGCGACTCATTTTTCATCAATATACAATCTGACACTGGCCTGCAAATTGCAAAAAAAACGCAAGAAAATTTGAATTTCGCGGGTTACCCTGATACTTCCACCTTAACCAAAATAGTATAGTTTGTTAAGACGGGTCAAATAGATGTGTGTGTGTTGTGTAGCATAAGCATAATCAGCCTATATTGTTCCCACTGCTGGGACACAGGCCTCCTCTCTATGAAAGGGAATGGGCTATAATCCACCACACGGGCCTAATGCGGTTTGGTAGATGTCACATGTTATCGTGAGGAAACCGGCATGTCCTAGAACTGGTTGGTAGCACCAAAGCTAATTTTGCACGTACAAAAACATTCGTGAACAAACAAAATGAACATAGTGCCTGTCTATCTAACACAATATAAAGATAATAAAAATAATTATGTACTTTTTATAGGGCATACCAATCAAGTTTTACGTAGAATCAGACAATTAACTCCATCTAATGCTATTTGCAGATGAAATTCATGAAATGCTCTCAACCGTGCCCAGTTTCCGCAATTAGTATTTCAGTAATTGGTATTATAATTATTAACGGTACGTGATTAGTGTAATCTGAATAACATGTCAATATTTAATCAAAAGAACCCCGTTGAACACATTCTGCAATCGTGCATGCCTTGTCAGTCATTTTTTGTATGAGGTAGCTGCGAAACGTTTATCAAGGATCATTTATTTTGTAGTTGTTGACGCAGCGTGGTCAGTATGAAGACTATGAAGCTATAGACTTCTGCTTATTTCAATTGAAGCGTTCGCGACGCGCGGCTGCGATTGGCACGCATTTATTATACCATCAAAATTCTCAAGAGTTGAGATTGTAATCAAATAAACATATTCGTCGTGAGAATGATTTCAGTCACCTTTGTTTGGAAGAGCAGTCTCGTGTGATCAACCGTCGAAGTGTGATGTAGACAAATCTGTATAGCAAAAATCGTATTTTAATAGCAGTGCCGTTAATAACTTCGGAAAGTAAGTACTGAACTAGTCAATTCTTGACATAACGCTGTTCTTAACTGGTTGATTTAATGAATAGAGCGGTTAATTTGTCATGCGTCGCAACTTAATTAAAATAAGAATTAATGCATATCGTTGTTATCTCAAACGCAGTAATGAAAATGACGTTTTCTTCGATAATACTCTTTCTCATATTACACCTTAGTGCAACTAAAAGTAATAAAGTGACCTAGTTGCTCAATCATTTTGATTAATGTCGGCTCATTGAAATGGTCGTTGGTGCTCTATATAGCAAAATCGCGGACCACATCTAAATTTAATTGGTAATGATTCATTGAAGTGCAGTAGTTCATTGCCTTTAAAATTGTTTTAATTATAGATCATTTTGAATAAAAGTTATGTGCAATGAACTGTACGCAAAGTTCTGAGTGCTAGTTGGTTTAATGAAATTCACGGGATAATTGATTTAGGAAAAATGTGATTTAGCGTGATGAAGTTTTGTTCTAGTGCACCTAACTATATTACATATTTAACCATAACTTATTTAATTTTATAGCATGTTCATACGAGGCGCACTGTGCATACAAGTTTTGCTCTTATTAAATATTGCTGTCGAGTTGGACACATACAAACCTTGGAATAACAAGCGTAAGTTTATATAATTGTTACTTTTTTTTTGGGATGGGAAATCATCAAAAAAACCCCTCCCCCGCTCTGGGTGGAGTGGGAGGGAGTGTTAGACTTTTACTGACTAAAACCCATCTCTGTTCCTTCTTTGACCTTTGTGATCCAGGGCCGCGGTATCTCTTTCGAACAGTCCCGCAGCCTATTTAATTGTTACTTGACTTTTGCATGGATAACAAGATAAATGTTTAAATCATCATCATCAGCCTAGCCTTTTCCCAACTTTGTTAGGGTCGGCTTCCAGTCTAACCGGATGCAGCTGCCTATCTGAACTCCACAACCCAGTTAGTACTGGGTAATACGATACTCCTTGGTAAGACTGGTAACATACATATTTAAATATCATCAGTAATATTATTATTTATACTTAAAACGGGATATGTACCATGTTTAATACACTCAACATGGTAAATATCCCATTTTAAGTGTTAATGACAGTATTTAAACATCTTCGTCATTTCAGCCAAAAGCCGTCCGCTACGGAAAAAACATCCAAACATTAAAATTAAGTATGCAAGCTCGACTGCTAAGCGGGGGCCCTGGATAAGTGTTATTGGGTTTTTCCATTCCCATTTTCTCAGTAGCAGCCCCGGAGTCTAGATTTGTGCCCGGTTGATGACAATAGGCTCGCCCCCTATTACATGCGACTTAAAACATAACTGGCGAAATGTGGGTGTTCTATTAGGTACACCTCTGCCTAACCCTTCGGAGATTACAGGCGTGATGTTATGTTATAAAGAATCAATATTTTGTTTAGGTATTCTATGAAGGTTGTTTTGTATAATTTCAGAGCTGTTCCCAGCACATTTAATACCAAGAAATGCGTTAGACACTCGGCGGTCGGTGGTGCGAAGAAAAATAGTGCTGTACCATAACTTCTTCCGCACCAAAGTACGGCCTAGTGCTGGGAACATGTTGTTAATGGTACGTACTCATTTATGATTGAAGCCTAATTGTAGCCTAATAGTTTACTCATGTCCCTATAGACGTGTAACGATTGAACACGTACTTAAACACTGTTATCAAAATTAATGATGTTAACTCAAGATTGAGCAGAATGGATGGAGTATTCCTCAAAGCGTAACCATGATGAAAAATAGAGATGGGTCTAATGGATTCATTAACGATATTTTTCATTTTGGTTGCGCTTTGAGGAATAAACATAATAATATTTTTAATTTGAATTTGTGCGCTTAGTTGGTTGCGCTTAAAAGTAGTTGCGCTTTGAGGAATACCCCGAATGGATAACCGCTATTACGCGAATAGATACACCTACCTACCAATTTAATGTTTTACAAATAAGTAGGATCAGTATTGAAAGAAATAACTAAATTATTACACTGAAAATAAACCGTACATAGAGCCTTTAACATCGTTATCTTTTCAGTCACGAAATCGTTAAGTAATCCAGTGAGTTAGCTCAACGATTTGTCAAATCAATTCCTTTTTTAAATTACGCACCTCCGAAAATTTCGTTCATTTCATGCCATCTTTCATTACTCTTGTGGCTTATTGTTTTTTTAAATTGTTCTTACGCGTTATAATACAGGGGTAAACGGACCCTTCACGAAGCTGTCAACCAAGCATTATGTACATCAAACTAAGTGGCTTTACTCAAAAATTATTGCTGGGAAACGCCTTTTTTTTTGGGGTGAAAAATCACGTTTTACGGTAGGACGCAATGTAACGCACTCAAAACATTGTGCTGATAGATGGATTGAATAGTACGGGGGTCGTGGAGATGTTCAAAGTAAAAATCTTACATTAAAAACATGTATTTCAAAAAAAACTTCTGAAAAAGTTGGAACTTTAACTCCAATATCTCCGTAACTGGAAGGTTCTCAGGTATGCTCTAGAACAAAAAAATGATAGCAATAGCTGGGAGAACAAGTGCCTTTCGGCTTCGTTAAGGGTCTTTTTACACCCTTTATAATTTTATTTACTTATTACGACTTTTTTGAACTTGGAGCTTAGGAGTCACGCAAAGATTCAAACAGAATTCGAGTTTTGAGTAACGTAACTGGCGCCAGTTTCACCAATTCATCTGTACCAATTTAGTGCACCAATTGGAAATGTTACGCAATATTTCAGAGTAGTAGGTACTTACTAGTCGATAATTGTACCTGACTATCAACTACTTAAGAGGTCTTCTCTCAAGTAGATTCATTTAACCCAATGCCCGCCTCGGTTGGCATACAAATTGGCGTCCGGCGCCACTAGATATACTTATTGAAACAGTCAAATCACTCAGGCCTATTTATTTGTACTGGCCTTAGTCAATTTCTAGAATAGTTTCTTTATTGACCAAATTGTCATGACAAATGTTTAATTAAAACTTTTTATTTTCATTAGGTAGGCAGGCGTACCTAATTGCACCAAATAAATTGATTTTTATGACGTCTTATCGCGTTTGTTCTGATGTCATAGAAACGTGAAACTACGCTCCTCAGTAAAGCGCAATCATAACGTAACTATAATCCTACTACGTTGATTGTTCGTTGTTACTACTTTTTGTCGTGTGGTTTTCAGTCGTGGCACGCAGGCGCAGCGCAGCAAGCTAAGGCCTACGCGGAGAAATGTATATTCCTCAGACATAATGATGTCAGAGAAAATACAGTGCCTCACCTCGGTACCTGTGGCCAGAATCTGTTTGTAGCCGCACAGAAAACGCCATGGTATGTTATTAATTCATATTTTCCACAATTAATTATCATAATTCTTCTGTCCTTTTTCCTCTAATTTTTTTATCGCTGGCCTCCCAAATTATCCAATTATCTTTTAAAAACTTAAGCCGGTTTCATAAGTTTTTTGTCTTTTATAAAAACACAAACATTTGTTATTTACATTCTTTGGAAGACGTTGACGTGAATCTCTGTTTAATTTAATGGGTTTCGATAAAATTAAGAATGGATTTTGACTGTTATTTAATTTTAGTCAGTAATATAATCTACTTATCATTTGGGATGAAGTGCTGAGGGTACGATTACCTACTTAAATAGTCTGAAGATCCTGCCTGAGGTCGACCTTCCCTCATCTGCTTACCGAATGAAAATTATTTTGTAGCAATCTTAATACATAAACAAACATATACGAATAGGTTGTCTACTGAAATTAAAGTGCGTTTCAAGGTCGGCCCAGAGGCTAGAGAGGCGCCACGGCGCCCTCACCTTCCGCCTGACGCAGGTCCTCACCGGACACGGTTATTTCGGGAGGTTCCTGCACCTGGATTCCAGAATATTCTTTCATTTTCATTGAATCCGTTTCTTTGCTCAAAGATGACGCAAGTGTTGAATGCACCGAACAATGCACAACCGAATAACGAGTACTATAGAATTTACTATTCAGAGTATTGATGTTAACACAAAGCTCTTTGTTATTACCTAAACAATAACTCTTAATTCTATGAAAAAAAGAAATAAATCAATCCACTTGCTTTATCATCTAACTACGTATGTTACATACTTAGTCACTGTAGGCAAACACACATAAGCCATAAGAAAGCTTTGATTTACCTAATTAGTAACAGTCACATTCAGCCAAGAAATGTGAAACACGTACATAAATTAGTTTTTCTTCAAGGATTAATTTTTTCACACACGTTCGTAATGAAATCAAGAAGATAAATAATATAGCTGTTTTTTTCTCTCCATAAAAACGTCTTAATTTCCTAGTCCCGACGGTCACAGCCCACTCACGTTTGTCTTTGTACTTCTGTTTTATAATAGTTGATTCGTGAATGGATGATTACACATAATAGTTGTTTGAAGATTGCCCTTTAGAACGGCACAAACATCCAAGAGTTAATTATTGTGACTTAGGTACGATATAATTTGATCTGTCTGACTTGAAAGGAAAATTAGTTGGGTTTGAGTTAGCGTGAGATACACATCGGCTTTGCAGACGTACGTGATTACATGTTATTCATGTACTCGTATATAAAATAGCTTTATTAGGAGATTCTTATGCAAATAGAACACGACTAGACTGGGTTATTTGTGGGTGACGTGATTAAAATTAACGAGAAGCAGTCTAGCAGTTTATAAAAAACATAATAAAAACTGTACGCCACGCTTGTGGTTTATTAAAAACTCAATACTTTGAACATTTTGTAAGGTTATCTTGTAACTGATGTGATGATGTTGACTTAAACGAAAACGTTATGTAATTAAGTATGGAGCTCTTAAAGGTCTTAAGAGAACAATATACGATACTCAAATAATGATGAAATATTCTGGCTACCTAATTTAGATGACATAAAATTCATAATACTCTTTGAATTTTACAGGTTCTTTGCAATTAAGACGTGGTTCCTCGAGTACCAAAACTTCACGTACGGCGACCCCGTTTACAACTTGAAAACGATTGGCCACTATACGCAGATGGTATGGGCCACCAGCCACAAGGTGGGCTGCGGGGTGGCCCACTGCAAAGGGGGTCCGTGGGGCCAATTCTATAACTATGTATGCCATTACTGTCCGGGGTGAGTACAGCTTTTCTTTTTGGTAAATTAAAAGGTCAGACTGCTGTAGATTACTTATTCTAGTAAATAAACGAAGTAAAGGATGATGTACAAGTATGGAGTCTGGTATCCGCCTCAATAGGAATAAATTATGTATCATTAGGAAGGTATTCAAATTTAATACGAGACTTCCAAAGGCTTATCTTGATTCTGGTAGCTACAGGAAAACTGTCTTAGATGACTTTCCGCAACTTTTTGAGACCTATTAAAAAAGTGGTAAATCCCAAAATTGACATTGGTCAAGGCTAGGAAATGGAAGAATTGAACCCATGGCCTGTTACTAAGTAGCTTGTGACGTCTACGCTTTCTTAGCGATGCTGAAATGTGTAAAATACGTACATGAACCCTTAAAACATAACACTCATTTTTTGGGCAATGTGTAAAAAACTTATTCAGGTATTGCTTAAACTATAATCTTCAGGATATTATGAATATCAAAGGACACGAATTTCGATCTCGGTACCACATTTACTTTATAAAAAGGTATCATATAAAGTTATTGGAGTGGGCCGAGTGGGATACCAAAATTAGCATTATCTTTACTATAAATAAGGAATTGTACAGTGTTTAAAAAAGGTGTGATGCACATAATAAGTATCTATAAAAAACTTCTTTTTGAATTAAAATACTATGCTTTACTGATGCAGTTTCCTGAACCCGTGCAGGTTCAGGAAACTGCAAATAATTTGTTAGTTAGTACTTTCCTTCATACCTAGCAAGTCTGAAGATGAAGATTCTTCGTCTTCATTTCGTCTAAAAACAGTAGTAATCAAGAATTGAATTCATATATCAAAATTTTTAATCCTAACAATAAATAAGTATAGGTCCCGTCACGCAAAAAGAATGCTGACCGTTCAAATAAACTGCCCAATTTTTTTTATTCCAGCCTTTTCCAAAGTACTAAGTAGCTAGTAAAGTACCTATTACGATTTTACATTGAAACAATTATACTTATATTATAAAACAATAGCTTAGTACTTTTAACACATCCCCTCCACTGTCGCTCAGCGTTTTTTTTACATGACGGGACTGATACCAGTGGGGGATTTCCTGAAAAATAAAGCATACGATTCTTTTGTGTATTGCTCTAGCATACCTACTTGTTTATCTTTAATGTGGTCCGTACTTACCTACATTATTTTATATTTATGTTTATAATAAACAGTGCTTAACTTGTATCAGAGACAGTAGCTCGACAACTCTCAAATCAATCTACCTAAAAAATTAGATTTGCGTCCGTATTACTAACGAATTAAATTTTTTATTCATTTTATTTTCAGTGGCAACTACCACAGCATAACACAATACCCTTACAAGACCGGGAAGCCGTGCGAGGAATGTCCTAACCACTGCGTGTCCAAACGCTTATGCACCAACACCTGCAATAAGACGGACTTCTACTCCAACTGTCACGATCTGGTTACCATCTCCAAAGACATTTGCCATCAAGGTCTTTGTAACGCTACTTGTAACTGCGCCACTGAGAAGATACACAGGAACTATCCCTGGAGATAATACTCCTATGTTTAGTACAAAGTAGTAGTAGTTGCCTTAAATATAGAACATAGAGTTTTAGAATAAGCTCAGCTTAGTAGAGCTATCGAACTGCCTGTACTACTTATACTTGTAAAAGTCGCTCTCTAAAGCATATCGCACTTATAATTACTGCACCGGATCATCACCACATATAGTATCATCTCACTTGATTTTTAGAAGATGATCCTGATCCGATGCGATGCATCCCGAATCGCTCGAGTTGAGGCGATGTATAATCGCTCAAGTTGAGGCGATGTATCCCGAATCGCTCGAATTGAGGCGATGTATCCCGAATCGCTCGAGTTGAGGCGATGTATTTTGAATCGTTTCAGTTGCGTTGATGCTGATCCCGTGCAGTGCTTATAACTGTGCGTTGTCTTATAGCTCGTTGTGCATATAAACACCGGATACTGTAGTGCATCTACAGCGTGTGTCGACACAAAAGTTACTTATGTATTCACTTGTAAGAGTTGTAAGCCTTTATTATGATATTTTGTAAATAAATTTTAAAATATGCTTTTGGTTTTTCTTTCACCTAGTAAATCAGATTTTGCTTGGATTTAAAAAAGATCTATTGGTCTTATAAACAGTATTATTAGGTACCTTACTTTTATAACAGCACATCATCTGCCATCTGCCTAGCCTTTTCCTAACTAAATTGGGATCGGCTTCCAGTCTAACCGGATACAGCTGAATACCAGTATTTTACATGGAGCGACTCAAACTCAAACTCAAACTCAAAGCATTTATGTCAATTAGACCATAACAGGCACTTTTGAATGTCAGAAAAACAAAGAAGGCGAAGCTACAGTCCCAGACACAAGGCATAATATCTTGTGAAAGTACTGTAGTTGCCCATTCCAAAGCGTAGATCTCTATGGAGAAGAATGGGCAAGAAACTCCATGGACACTCTTTTCAATCAAAATATTTTTACAAGATCTTGGTTACATCATTCATGTTGAGATAATACATATATGTGAGAACGATGTACAAAGATGTGCACATTAAGAGCGTCCAGAGTAAAAGATTAGATCAACAATTTAAGAAGAAAGTAGTTAGAGTAAACCATGGCAGCTAAGGGATGACCAGTCCCAACTGACAGCGCCCGTTCACGAACATGACGCATGGATCAGCATCATTCAACTCAACCATTTTGAAGGGAACCGAATGATCCGACACACCCGCCACCATCAGCGAGACATTTGAGTGAGCATGACATTCTCTCAACCGCCAGGGCAAACTCGAGTCAATGAATGATAACTAAATGTAAATGGTAGCTTTACAGTACATAGTACTCACACATGTGCTATGCAATTATATAATACTAAGAGATTGAATCTATACAATGCAAGGATATTTTTACAATCTTCCGCAGCTTCCACATTAACTTCACATGTTAATCAATTAGTTTGCCCCTATGGTTGTGGAGCAGGACCAGCATTGAGCCAAGCATTTCTATCATCAATGTAATCCCCCAACTTATAATATGCTTGCCCACATAGTGTGCGTTTAATACAAGATTTAAATTTCGTCTCATTCAGTTGTAGAATGTGGGGAGGTATTTTATTGTAACATTTTAAACAGTACCCCATGAAAGATGAGTCTACTTTAGCTAGCCTGAAACCTGGCTGTACTAGTTGGTCCCTGTTTCTAGTACTATAGTGGTGTCTGTCACCTCTTTTACTAAATAAATGCAGATTTTTTCTAACGTACATGATGTTTTCATATATGTATTGACAAGGTACTGTCATGATGTTAATTTCCTTAAAAAGTTCCCTAAGAGAATCGCGCTTACGAAGATCATATATCGCTCTGATGGCTCTTTTCTGCAGAATAAATATAGACTCGATGTCTGCAGCCCGTCCCCATAGTAAGATACCGTATGACATAATACTATGAAAATAACTAAAATAGACTAGCCTCGCGGTATCTACATCAGTAAATTGACGGATTTTTCTAACAGCATATGCTGCTGAACTCAGCCGTCCTGCAAGAGATGTTATATGCGGACCCCATTGTAGCCTTGAGTCGAGCGCGATCCCCAAGAAAACAGTATTTTCGACGAATTCTAGTTTCTCTTGGTTCAATACTATGTCACTATCACTACTTTTGACATTCGGTAGAGTAAATCTTATGCACTTCGTTTTTTTCCCATTTAATACTAGATTATTAGCGGTGAACCAATTATGAACCTGCAGTAGGGCGTTATTTACGACGTCGAGATTTGTGGCACGTCTGTTTACCTTAAATATTAAAGATGTATCGTCAGCAAACAACACCATTTGTGGTTGGTTTTTAAATAAATGGGGTAGATCATTTATATAGACCAAAAAGAGGAAAGGACCTAATATCGACCCTTGTGGCACACCCATGCTTACTTTTAGACCCATTGAATTGACACCATTTATTTGTACTTGCTGATGTCTATCGGTTAAATACGATTTCACAAAACTAAGCGCAAGTTTCCCTAAACCGTAATGTTCAAGTTTTAAGAGCAGGGTTTCGTGGTTAACGCAATCAAATGCCTTTGAGAGGTCACAGAAGATTCCTATGGCATCTTGCGCCTCTTCCCACGCAGTAAATATGTGTTTTAATAAGGTGACACCGGCGTCAGTCGTACAACGTCCTTTAGTGAAACCATACTGTTTCTCATGTAAGATTTTATTGGCGTTAAAGTGGTTGAGCATTTGATTAAGCATTACCTTTTCAAACACCTTGCTAAAAACCGGCAACACGGATACGGGTCTATAGTTATTGGTGTCTTTACTGTCCCCGGATTTGAAAAGTGGTATTACCTTGCTGAATTTCATAAGGTCCGGGAAGACTCCTTGGTCCACACACAAATTAAATATTAAGGCTAAGTATGGTGCTATAGTCTCAATAATAGCTTGACAAACTTTAATCGACATTCCCCATAGATCTTCGGTTAATTTGATTTTGATTTCTTTAAAAGCTTTAATAACTGCTATGGGGTTTATATGCTTAAATTGAAACTCACCCGGACAGGCTGTAACGTTCGCCTTCAATAACTCAAAAGAACGCAAGGGTGAGGAATTTATGGATTCAGTAGTTTTAAGTGGGATATTAGTGAAGAAATCTACAAATTCTTGAGCAACTTCGTTTTTAGAACTCAGAAGACCACGTGAGGTCTCTAGTGTAATATCATTACCATATTTTTTATTTCTATTCGTTTCAGTATTGATAATTTTCCAGACCGTCTTTATTTTATTATCGGCCGATTTAATCTTGTTGCTAATGAATAAGCCTTTAGCTACCTTACAAGTGTTTTTAAAAATTTTTGAGTAAGTTGCAACATATTTATTAAAAGTTTCCGAGTTGATGTAAGGCTTAAGGCCGTACAGCTCAAACAATCGTTCCCTACTTTTCCTAATACCTTTAGTTGCCCAGTCACTGAACATAAACTTTGGGCAAATTGATTTAGTTTTAATTTTTAATGTATTATTGAACTCTGTGTAAACTACCGAAAAGAATTCCTCATAAAATTGATTAACATTTTCAATAATATGCCCCGGAATGCCTAAATTACTAATTAAGTTATTATTAAATTTATTCAAATTGGTCGGTGTTATTTGTCTAGATTTTATCTGGATTTTCTGTATTGGTGTGTAGGATTCGAAAACAACGGTTTGACCGCTGTGATCAGAAGGAAGGTAATTTACAATGGATTTATCTAAGTAGTCGCAGCTACAAAAAACATTATCAATACATGTAGCAGTATTTGTAGTTATTCGTGTTGGTTCCGAAAACACGTTTAACAAGTTAAATGATTTAAAAAGATGTAATAATCTACTGCTATTTGAATTTTTGTCTAAAATATTAACATTAAAGTCACCACAGATAACTAGTGATTTGTTACCAGTTGCAAGTTTTGCTAAAGTATCTTCCATTACTGACTCAAATAAAGAGTAGTTTTGCCTGTTTTGACTGCCTATCTGACCTCCACAACCTAGTTAATACTGGGTAATACGATACCTTGGTAAGACTGGTTGTCAGACTTTTTGGGCCACCTAACGACTGTCAAAGATCTACAAATGACACCCGGGACTAATCGCTTAACGTGCTTTCCAAGGCACGGAGGAAACTCGGTATGTAATGGGTGGTCACCCATCCACAGACCAACCTAGGCTAGCACAGCTTAACCTAAAGATCGACCCGAACGGCTGTTATTATTTAGCCACGAGCGTAACAGTACATTATTAGCATTATTAAACAAAAATAAAAAAAATAAGCCCTTGTAGAATATAGACCTCGTCTCAGAGTGAGAGGTGGTGGGCCGTCATCCACCACGCGGGCTCAGTGCGGGTAGGGTTATTATGTAAGTGTTATTTACGAAAAATCATCAAGAGGTCCTGGCGTTAAATTCACTAGTTAATCTGTTCGGAATTGAGATTTTCTTATGGCCTAACCGAATCAATGCTCTCTCTCTCTCTGTAACCCGAATATAATAAAGCCAATCCGATCACATTTTATTTAATTCCTAAATTACTTTATTTAAATCATTCGAATTGATTCCTGTTTTCCGGTAACTTTGTTTCGGAAGGGTTCAAGGGTTCAACTCTTGCGCAGCAGGTGAGTCAACACTCAACAGGTGGGGTGGTTGCCGGTGCGGAACCAACCTACATGTTCCAACGTCCCTTTCTTTTGAATACAGAGTGTTTTGAAGATTATCTAATAACGGTGCATTGGATATTTTTTATTTCGTGTGATATGCGATTTTGGTAGTGTCGAAAACACTGAGAATATTGTCCTGTAATACAGGCTGTCATAGCTCAGGAGCCAGGAGCCAGAAGACCGCATACAGGGATGTATGACAGTTAAAATAAAGATTTGGTATACTAATATTATGGTTTTAGCGATGTCTATCTCCTACAAGTTTTGAAATTCAGTAGGTACGGGTCCATAAAAAATAGCAGTTCAATCCTTACATGAGTAGGATCTGTAATAAATTATGTAAATGAAAAATGATGTACTTATAGATGAGTACTTATCGTGAATTTTATTGGCATCAATTTGTATTCAGTCATGTTCCCGACTGACCGAGCAACATGTTTCCCACCCCCACCACGAGTCCGACCCAATTGTAATGCAGCGGCGGGCGCGGGTCCGGCGCGCACGCATTGTGAGCGCGCGCCCGCTCCCGCCACCACCTGCCGCCGAGCGCGACATGGTCGCCAGCCGGGCGCTGCACGCCTCATCGCCTCCCGCGCCGCGCAAGTCGCTGCGCCGTCTCGCCTCCACGAGAGGCTTCAAACCCCGCGCCGCCAACGAATATGGCTGGATACGCGTTTTCGAAGGTCTCGAACCGTTCGCCATCGATGCACCCAGTAAGCTCATCAAGGTCACTCTCAATACCACTGTCGAAGAAGTAAACAAAAACCTCGGTTTCAATGATGAGCTATCCCTCTGGCTGCAAATCGGTGGAGCGAACGCAAGGCGATTGGAACAGGACGAGTTTCCTCTGCGGATTCAGGAGCAGTATCTAGCAACATGTGGGTGGAGGTCGCAGGCTCGAAGGTTGCGGCTGGCAGTGGACCCGGAGCTGCGCCACTCCTTGCGATGGTGTGCCGGCCCCGCTCCACGCACGGGAGGAATACTGCGGTCTGGTACAGTGTATGTGCTGAAAGGACACGTTTTTCCGCAGTGGAAACCAAGACCTGCTTACGTGATAGGATCCAGGCTGCATTCTTATGGTTTGTAAAAATTTCTCATTAGCTTCTATAATATGGCAATATCTTTGCGAGCTGTTGAATAATATTATGAAAAACTTTTCAGGTACCACTTGGGAAATGCTTGAACTAAGTGGCGGCAGCATTGAGTTATGTCAACCCAAGGCTCAGAGACTGGTTCTCTGCGTGAAGCCGCGTTGCCAAGGCAACATTGTGTCCGGAGACAACAGCATGAATCACCTCTTCCTCGGATTCAGCACTATTTGGGAGCGAAACATGTGGTTCTGCTGGCTGAAAGAGGTATGTACTGCTAATACGCGTGTAGATTGATAACCCTGGCACAGAGGACGCGTGTAGCAAACTAATCAGTTCATAAAGTTTAAACATGTGTAGTCAAATTGGTTTACTACGGTAGGCAAGCCTTAGTTTGAGCAGTGTAATTGGAGCAAATCTTACGTAGTTTAATGTTTAGTTCCGTCGCGCGCTCCACAGCGTGCAGATATGAGCTCTTAGCAGATGATTGAGGATTTGATTCCGGTACACTTCTCAGACTAACGAACCGTCAAGTTAACAGCGGTAAATTACTAGAAATTCTCTAAAGCTTATCAACTTTTTGACGTTTCAATGCAATTTAACGTCAATCACATTAGGGTTGTGTAACTACGATTACATTCAACATGGTGCTGTGATATAACAAAACATGACTTCTTCAAGAACTCTTTTCACATGGCATGTATTGGTATATCTCTTAATTTTGGTGATATCCAAGAAATCATAAACTTGTTCTATTCAATAACTCCGAGGAAAGTCTTGTTTTTTGCAAATAATTTCGTAAAGTAACAATTATGACTTGTATTAAATTATTCATGAACATGTGGATAATTTATGAAGTTTGAGCGAAGTCATTAATTCTAAACACGGTTTGTACACGAAAGAGAATTTGTTAGTCGCTGTGATGGAAGGTTTGAAAAGTGTGTTAATTAAAAAAAGTGTGCACTACACCCTGAAAGAAATGCCACGGTCGAGATGTGTGGCTGCGTCTGCGCCGGTGATAGTGGCGCGCGCGCACGCTGCCGCTTCACAAGTAACAAGTCACTCGCAGCGGTCGCACCAAGCTTACCTTCAGTGCACAATTCGCTTTCATTACCTGTGCTACGTAACTTATTTGTAAACAATACCGGTGTTTTTAATAGTAGTTCAATTTCAAGAAAACTATTTATCAGTCAAATGACTTAAACCAAATTGAACGCTTCTGGCGAATTATTCAATGATCATGGCTTCTAGAAATCCGTATTAATCAAGGACAAAACACCATTTATGCAAGCGACAGCGACGTGAATGGAATAATGAACTGTACAGGAGTTATTCTGTAGTCTTTGGGAATAACAATGCTCGAAGGAGTTCGTCGGCCCCATCGTGGTTACACACCGAGACAGGCGAACACTGACTTACTGCAAGTTGCTTTTAAAATGTCATTTGATGTAGCGACAACGATAGGTTTACCACAAAACTCTTCAGTTCTATTGTTTGTGTTGTGCGTGAGTGTTAGTTGACTGTGATGGTAGAAAGAAATACAATGAAGTGTGAAGAAGAGGAGGTCGACAGTTTGGATGTGTTCACACAACCGAGCCCCGAAGATATATTCCTGGACAGCTTGGAACCTAACACGTTGAGAGAAAAATGTGTACTTTCGGTTGGTTAATGTTCATGCCTCGTAAACATAAACTTTCTCACAATTAGTTACTTTGTAATGTAGACATACAATCACTCTCAATCGTAATTTTGTTCATTTTTTTTATCTTTATCTCTCCTCGTTTTCACTTACGTTACCGTAGCGTCAAATTGTAGTCACCGTATACAAGATATTATTATATAAGAGCTGAAAATTTCCAAAGATATTGAATGGCAACATGTGTTCTGTAAACAAATTGCTGTGTAGTATCAAATCTCAGAGCAAACCTTTAACTAAATATCAAATTGTTCTAGGGTACACAAAGCACGCAGCCCCCAAATGTCCTGGACCTCAGCGGCGGTGGTCGTGCGTCTCTCGGTGCGGCACTGGCGCAGCATGCGTCCGGCGCGTTCACGGTACGCGTGCTGCGTCTCCGCAGCAACGCACTGCCAGCTCTGCCGGCCCAGGCCTGGACGCTGCAGGCGCTCACACACCTGGACATCAGTGATAACAGGATCACAGAACTGCCCCCAGAGATATGCCAGTTGACACAGTAAGTCTTGCTTGTTTGTCACACTTATTTTAATAAACCAAACCGCGGTCGATCGACGTTGATGATGATCACCTAAAGTCTGGTGGCAACCTGTCTAGTTACTGTAAGAAAACCAATACAGACCTGGCGTAAATTCAAATCACTGATATGGATTGAATTTATTGAATGGATTTCGGTAGAAAAAGTATTAAAAAGAAGATGTAGCAAGAACCGTGCAACTGGATTCTGCTTTTTATGTAATGGTGATTTAAAAAGTGTACAGCTGTTTTCAAAACCACCATTAGATCATTATGGAAACGTATGTAGCCGACTTAAACTAAAACAAGGGTAGAAATAGCGCTGGATGATGGCGATGGGAGACTACTAAGACTACTATGCTGCTTGCAGCTAGACTCCGGAAAGTTTACAGTCAAGGTCAGATGCACCAGAACAATTATCTAAAGATGCACTACACAAAATAAACATACAGTAGCAAATTGACAAATAAAAAAAAAACTGATCGATTTTAAAATTTAGACTTAAAGTCCAGAATTAAGCATGGTCCGATATTATGCTTCTATGCATTAAAGAATTGCACGTCTAAGCAAAGAGCATTTCTTTATGACCAAACCCTGTATTCTTGGCTAACAGAAATTAAAAGAGCTTCTCGAAACTGCCCATTACTCATTATTTGTTTTTTAATTTTAGTCGGACTTACCCAACCACGGTTCTAAAACACACGTAAATCAAAACATCTCACCAAAATCATTCGTTTAGTTATACTTATTTTAACTTTTCTTTAGAAAAAAAGATTGCATGTAGCGGAGATGAGAATGGGTCGATGCGTGGTGTGACTAATGAAAGAAAGAAAAAGTATTTATTAGGCTCACACAGGACAACCCAAAAAAAATGGTAATGGTGGTGGTGGTGGTTGGTGGTTGGTTGGAATGGATACAGTTAGGAATGAACATATTCGAGGATGTTTGAAAGTTGCGCCTGTTACAGAAAAGTTGAAAGGGAATCAACTGTCTTGGTATGGACATGTGATGAGTAGGGACAAATCGCATGTGACTAAAAGAGTGATGAATAAAAATGTTGATGGATGTAAAGGGAGAGGAAGACCAAGGAAACGATGGACGGATTGTGTGAGGAATGATATGAAAGAAAAAGGAGTAAATGATTGCGTGACGGCTGACAGGGGAGAATGGAAGAAGAAAACGTGTTGCGCCGACCCCAAGTAACATGGGACAAAGGTAAGAAGATGGTGATGAACTTTTCTTTAGAAAGCGAACACAATTGATATTCTACATCAATCCTACGTCAGTTATATATAAAACAATACAAGGCGTTCACGTTAAACGTAATCATTTTAGATGTTGGTTGACTGAAGCTGTATAGTGTTCACGTTTGGCTATGCGATCATTACTAGTATCATTCAGTAACGCTCGGCTGACGGAGCGTGGCGCTTGCGGCGCCTCTCGCATCAATCTTAGCCTTCGGCCTTTTGTTTCGATATCTTTGTACTTTAGTTCTAAAAGGGAACAACGTTCACTTGATGAAATTATTCCAGAATGTTACTTATGTCCTAAGGAAAAATAAACAATGCCCATGGCGTAATCAAGATGCGTTTTCCTTCTAGAATTTTCCGGAAGCATTGAGTTTTGTATCTATTATTTTGTATACACCCAAAAATGGTAAAATGCTTTGAAAAATCTTTGCAGTTCTATGTACTTCTAATAATTTTATAATGGGTCAGATACTTTTGCATGCAGAACTATGTCGTGTTTTGCATTTCAGTTTGTATGATTACTTCTTGGTCAAGTTTTGATATTGGACCCAAATATCGGCTCGAAAAATAATGAATCGGCTCTGAAGTACCTACCTACACAAAAGTCGATTTTATCATCGGAAATCACTATGAAGTTTCTTGTATTTGTCTTGTCCAAGCAAGCAGTCATCATATGTTACTATAAGACACGGAGTTTCCGTTGTGTGCTAATTTTTTTAAGCGAGTGCTTGCGTACGCGCAGCGCCGCGGGGCGGGGCTATCTACATCTGCTCGCCGGACCATGCACGTTACGTTCACTTTGCTTCGCCGTACTGCAACCCCTGTTAGCTAATCTATATGGCACACGAGTTCTAACTACTTATCAAAATTCAATTGTTTAGAAGAATTTTATTTGGTTTCAACCCTCTACTCTCTAATTAGGATTATTTTTTCAGGGCATATGCCCTGTAGGAATGAGGAATGCAGTGGTCTATGGTCAGTCAACCAATGAGGGGTCTTTGACCAGTAGTTAATTTTTATTAGAATCTCCAAGAGGTCTCCTCTCCCCCTTCATTTCCTATACATATCACAATTGTTTGAGAAGGGCAGGTTACATCTCTGTTGCCGAAATGAGATCCATCCTAAGATTAATCAGTAGGTACTGCAATATGTACCTACTGCTTCGTTGTGAGCTTTCTGATATATAAATCGTCATACCTTTAAATAGACATCCCATAAATTAGCTGAAATAACATCTAAACAGGGAATGTCGAGGTAAGGCTAATAAAAACAGATACTTAATAACAATTATTTGATCGTATCAACCAGCGTTTGTGAGTCATTTGAAGTATTTATTCGTCCTTTGCCATTTCCGTACATTCTACTGTAATAAAGATTCCGTTTATTTATGTTTTGTTGTGTGTATACGCAATCAAACCTCTTTGAGGAACGACAATAGTGCCTAATCGGTAGTTCGTGTCGTGATAAGTTGTGAACATTGAACATAATATTATTATAATAGGTATTTACACATTTCATGGAAAAGTTTTTATAAATTATTTTGTGTTGCTTGTGGTCTAACTAAATTGTTTTATGCTCATAACAAGTTCGCACTATTCGAGTGGGTAATATTGGTTGCGCATGTATTTTGTGAAGTGTTTTATTAAGTTATTGGTCAGAGATTAGATTCGCATTCGTCTCACCTTTGTTTGTCATGTCTCCACCACACTTCTTCATCTTCAGACTAAAATCTTGATTGTCATTTACAAAACAATGTCGAGCAACTAGCAAAGTTCATCTCAATTTCTTAACATACAAGTTGTAAAGGGACCCTTCACGAAGCCGTCCACCAAGCATTCCGAACATCAAATTAAGTAACTCTACGCATAAATTTGTGCTGGGAAACGCCTTTTTTTTGAGTGAAAAATCACGTTTCACGGTATTACCCAATGAACGCACTGAAAACATTGTGCTTATGGATGCATTGAATAGTACGGCGGTATTTAAATTTGTATTAAAAAAAAACTTGGTAAACGTTGGAACTTTGACCCCCAATATCTTCGTAACTAGAAGGTTCCCAGGTATGTTCCAGAACAAAAATAATATCACAATGACGGGGAGAACAAATGCATTTCTGCTTCGTTAAGGGTAATAATCTGCAAAAGTAAAAAACGATGAAAGGAAATCTGTATGAAGAAACATGATGAATGTTTGTTAGCTAAGGTTTGCATAGATTCATTGATAGATAGAGGCACAACAATGCTTGCATGTAACATCGATGGTGGAGTCGAGTCTAGTTGCTTCAGCCGCGTGGTCAGCGGGGCGGCGCCGGCGCACCCGCGGTCAGTCAGCGCACACACTCACCTTACGTTAGCAGCATTATTTGTTTTTATTATTTTAAAAGAATAATTAGATTTTTTCTATTGCAACACGAATATTTAACGGTGCAACGTACATACACTTTATGATGTATCGGTGGTACAGTGAATGTGTTTTAACTTGGTTCTGTAGTTTGTTCTACAGTTACGATACGTCTTTATAATTTGATTTCACCTGATACTGGTGAGTCATTATTTTATTTAAATTATCCCGAACATAGGAGAAGGCTTTATTTATTTGTCTACAACATCACCTAATGGTAATATTGACTTTGATATAGCATCTTTACTTAGAGCCAACTCTACCTCATTGATTCAAATGAGGGTACTTATGTTTTTCCAATAACCATGTCAGGTTTCCCCAAATTAAACCGCAATTACTTGTATTTACTTATGTTTTTATGTCGACTAAGAAGAAATACTTAGAATCATAACAATGCAAACAAAATGGTTCCGAGATTTAACTTAGTATCTCTAACGAAAATTCAAAACACCATGTAATTTTCTTCACCATAAGAATTTCACATTACCGCTAAGTCAGACTACCGTATAATCCTTTTTATGTCGGTCAACAGTTATGAACTTGTACATAATAATTGTTTACTCAGCAATTAACACGAGTCGCTCTCGTTGCTCCATAAGTCCACATTGTCATGTCACACAGAGATGACAATCACGGCGTGGCAATCATTTAATAAGAAATGTGTTTAAAAAGTTAAAAGGCATAAAACTTAGACGTGTTTATGATGGCTTGTTAAATAATATGTTTCTGTTTTGATTATATGAGCGCACGCTGAGAATGTTGATTTTCCATCCACCAATGAGCACGTGTTTTGGGTTTCGATATTTTCTGAAATTGAACATTTTCTTTAACAATATTCTACAATTTTTTAACCCTGAAAGGAATCGACTGGACATCAATTATATTACTAGTATCGGGTTCTTCCAAAGGTCTTGAGAGATTGATGCTACGGTTTTGTTACTCTTTTACAGAATACCTAATATTTAATCAGCAATAAACAAATGACACCCCTATAATTATTCGCCTCAAAGTAAAGTGCGTTGATGTCTTTTACTGGTCCCGCCCCTGTTTTGGGTCATCGACATTCTGTCATTCCATCGAATCTACCAAGTGTGTTGTTGGTACTGCAATAGTTTCTAAACAAAACAACTAGATACTTAGCTATAATAGTATGTCATGGTTTCAGTTTCTGAAACTAGTCGATAGTTTAAACCATGACTGTATTATTAAAAAAGCACATATTCAATTAACTTTCAATACCAAGATTAGATAAAGACCTTTATAATGGAGGCATTGTTTGGAGCAGTTTATAGCATAGGTACATAAAGAAGAACGTTTGAGAGTGTTTCTTGATTATAATCTATTGAATGTATGAGTGTATATCCATAGGACTTTTTGTTATGGTTGCTAAGCAGAATTTAGGATGTTTATGAGGAAACCCTATTTTTCCTCATAAAAATACTAAATTCTACTTTATATTAAAGTTATTGTCTGGTATTAATTCTTGAGACACCATAAATTCGATAATTTTGTAAGAGGAAATTGTGGGAGCCCTTTGTTAAGTTAATAACTAATTAAACAAACGAAACGATACTTTCCTTCTAACTACAGCACTACTTAATAAAATTTATAAGAATTATTAGTAAAAAAGCTTTTAATTGCATCGGTCACGGTGGCCGAACTAGTGGGCCACACATTAACATGCGAGTCTCAGTTAAAGAGCTGCGAAATAGTGAAAATCTATTGTTGAATCTAAATGATGCAACGATATTGCTGTTATAAGAATATTGTGCATTTAATGATAAGAAATACAATCAAAAGAGATCTTTTTTCTGCTGACAACACGTGTGATATTGGTTTGCTTTGTTTGATGAAGGGATCCCAATCGTAGTTTCCAAATTTTGATATTTGACCTCTTTGACCCCTAAGGCTGAAGAATAGTAAGTAGCAGTGGCGAAAGTTCCATACTTACAACTACATTCCTAACCGCTTCCCTTTGAAAAATGGCACAGTCAGTATTCTATAGACAAATAATATAATCACATTAAAGATATGTACTCTGGTTTACCTCTTACAAAAATTAACCCTTTGCTACTGGTAAGTCGGCCGCCACTTTTTATGAAAGTACGAGAAATATGACTCCTGTAAGAATAATATGGATGATAGTGGAGTGCCGGGTATTATAGAAGTACCTTCTGGAGTTTTAGCAACCATTTTAAGATGACGTCCAAAATAATGTTTTACTCAAAATTCTTTCTACAATAGTTAACAACATTGCTTTCTAATTAGCAGTTGTTGTAATGTTTTTGTTAGATTTTCGAGACTTATCCTCAGTACGTCCGTAACTCCTCGATACAATCTCTGTTACGTCGTTGGATAACAAATAGACTTGCTGTGTCGGCTCGGTATCTAGCAGTCATTTACATATCTGCTAATTTGCAGGTACATTCAACTCTGTGTCTACATGCATTTTTGCACAATTAACGTTACTACTTTGTTGCATTATGCAGCTTAATTCTGCTTGGAGTACCTAAGGTTATTTTAAATTAATAATAAAGATTCTGCTGGTCTTATTAACCAAGTTACGGGATTTTAAGGCAATTTTTCAGGATGGTCGAATTTGTTTAGGTGCCTAGTTGTTGACTGTTCGGTCTCAGCTCTCATCATCTGCCTAGCCTTTTCCCAACTATGTTGAGGTCGGCTTGCAGTTTTAACCGGATGCACCTGAATACCAGTATTTTACATGGAGCGACTGCCTATCAGACCTCCACAACCCAGTTAGTAATACGATACCCCTTGGTAAGACTGGTTGTCAGACTTTTGTTGGGCCACTGACTACCTAACGACTGTCAAAGATCTACAAATGACACCCGGGACCAACGGCTTAACGTACTTTCCGAGGCACGGAGGAAACTCGGTATGTAATGGGTGGTCACTCATCCACAGACCAACCTAGGCAAGCACGGCTTAACCTAAAGATCGACCCGAGCGGCTGTTTTATTTAGCTACGAGCTCCTCTTCGGTCTCAGCTCTAATCTCCAAAATTATGTTGTTAGAGTTAACCAGTTCCCTTTTTCCTCTATCTTCAGATTAGAAGAACTTCAAGTAAGCGACAACGAACTACGATCTCTAGACTGCGTGCTCCGACTACCACGCCTAAGGACACTGGTGGCTACTCGGAACCTTATCACCAGTTTTGGGGTAAGCCTTTCAACTTTATATAAACTTCTTACAAAAGTTTAAAAAAAAACTTAATTACTTTTACTTATCTACCGTTTTATTTCTGGGCAAAGGTGTCCCGAGTTTTCTTTACACACATATGCTCTTTTCTTCATTTCGTAAGACTACTCATATTATGAAGCAAGTAAGTACTCCTACTTAGTAGGTAGATTCAAGACTTCACGAATGTTTGGACAACTTTGATTGATACTTTCTTTGTACCTTTGTTAGGATAAGAAACGGCTCAACAAATAACAGTGAAACTTGCCACATTTCAGTCCAGCAACAAACCACAAATGGCGCCAGACGACGAAAATAAGTCAGAATACCGCGCCCCCCTCACCACCGTGGATCTGCGCCACAACAAGCTCAAAGGAAGCATCATACTTGGCAACTATGAGGTACAGAATAACACCTACTGTTTGATAAGCATTTAGTAATATGATATACCTTGCGAAGACTGGTTGTCATATTTTCGGGCCACTGACTTCCTGTAACGACATGTGATGGATGCTCACCCATCCGCGGTCCAACCTCGGCAAGCACTTCATAACCTTGAAGATCGACCCGTACGGCTGTTATTGTTTGGCCACGAGCCCCTCTACTGTTTTATAAACATTGTAGGTGAATCAATTAGTTCGGATGTCCGTTTGTAGCCGAGGCCATGGTCAGCATACCTACCGTAGATACTATCAGTACCTATATTTTTTACATTAAGGTTATTAATCGAGTAGCATCTAACCTAGAAAAATACCTCGTGTTAAATATTGATAAGATTCTCAAACACACGCTAAAACGGTTTCTACTCATGAATATGTGCATCAGCGTAATCATTGTAATTCAATAATCGGTGTTAAATACGAATTCAGATTATGAAATCGTAACAATTTTCAGTATAAATAGGTAACATCATTTTCCTAATAGAGTTTCTATCAGTTACTGCAATGTAATTATGTGCATACAATTGACGTTTTAAATCTACTATTTGTTAGTAGCTGTAGAGTTGATAATTGCAGCTTGCAATTAAGTCACTCAACAGTAAAGGTGACTATTATTAAACTATTATTTCTATTTTTTCAGCACCTCGTATCCTTGGACTTGTCCCACAACAGCGTGGAAGTGCTGGTCGTATCAGCGTTGCGCGGGCTTCGCGAGCTGTACGCGTCACACAATACGTTGCAGCATCTCGCGTTGCACGGCGCCATGCTGAAGACGTTGCGAGCACCACATAACCGTAAGTTATTGAGTCGTTAATTGGTAAAACGTTAAAATCTTATCCTCTTCAACAGAACAACATAATTCTGACATTGAAAGTCTTATATATAAAATTCTCGTGTCACAAAGTTAGTTACCATACTCATCCGAAACGGCTTGATCGATTTTTATTAAATTTTATATGCATATTCAGTGGGTCTGAGAATCGGCTACTATCTATTTTTCATACCCCTAAGTGACGCAGACGCAGAAGTTGCGCGGGTCAGCTAGTAATAATCTAATAATTTATTTTCTTCTTTTCAGAACTAGAAACCCTAACAACAACAGTACCACCGATCAACCTAGTCGAAATCGACGTTTCCAACAATAAGCTGACGTCACTTCCGCAGTGGCTCAGCGGCTGCTCCGACCTCACCACACTACACGCCAGCAATAACCAGCTCACCTCGCTGCCAGAGCACCTGTTCTGTAGCGAATTATCCAGTCTCAGCAGCCTACACCTCGCACACAACAAAATATCTAGCATACCTTCCATGCCAAGACTGAGGTCACCTTTACGAGAACTACTCCTCCACGACAACTGCATACAATCCTTACCAGAAAACTTCTTCTCAGCCTGTGATAGAATGTGCGTCTTAAACCTCACAAACAACAGGCTAAGCCGCTTACCCCACGCAAGAGGACCGTCCTCACATTGTCTAGAACGACTCTACTTAACTGCAAACTGTCTCACCGATGAAGTAGCAGATGTCATCATAGCCTTCAGAGGATTAAAGATATTGCACATTGCCTACAACTGTTTGACGATCCTACCAGAAACATGCATCAACTTTTGGCCAGATATTGAAGAGCTTGTCCTATCTGGGAACTGCCTCTCGAGACTTCCTGAAAACTTACCACAGCTGAACAATATTAAAGTAGTAAGAGCTCATTCGAACAGATTACGTTCTGTTCCAATGTTTGCGTGCAGTGCTTCTGTAAAAATATTAGATTTTGCTCACAACGAACTTGATAGTATAGATTTACGACTTCTTGCCCCAAAACAGTTAAAGTTTTTAGACATATCATGTAACAAAAAGTTGCAAGTGGATCCATCGCAGTTTAGTGCTTACCGGTGTCAACGACCTCTTAGTTTAGTCGACGTCACCGGACGACATTCTTTACCTTGGACGCAAAAAAGTGGTTACCACGAAGAGTTAAATGGTTCTGCACCTTGGACTACAGGTTTTTCCGAATGCCCAAATAAATCGTTACAGTTATGTTGTGCCCAAATTCGTCTTCCAGCCTTCTGCAATAGGGAAGGTTTGTTCGCTATTATTGATGGTGAAACCGATATCGAAGTGCCAAAAATTTTACAAACTTGCATACCAGGACTCGTGCTTGAGGAGAAATCTATAAAAGAGACTGTAAACGAGTACATGAAATATGTTGTGTTATCCGCTCACAGGGAATTAAAAGAAAAAGGACAGAAGAAAGGTGCTTGTTTAATTATGTGTCACTTATCGCCCATAACTGCACAAGAAAACGGATTTGGTCACACAGCTCGAAAGTATTGCCTGAGACTTGCCAATGTAGGGGATACTAAAGCAGTCCTAAGCAGACGAAATGGACCTCTCAGTTTGGGTATAGAAAATAACAAACGACTAGGATATTCGACAAGGTACCCTAATACAGTGCCAGATCCTGACGTCATACAAACTGTTATCAAAGAAGACGACGAGTTCTTAATATTAGGGAATGGTAAATTTTGGAATGCCGTCAGTATGGAAACAGCCGTATCTGAAGTTCGAGCCGAACGTAACCCCGTGCTCGCTGCCAAAAGATTACAAGATCTGGCGCAAAGCTACGGCGTAGAGGACTGCATATCCGTGTTAATTATTCGCTTTGATGCTGCTCGCTCGGATGTCGACTTGCTAATGCGAGAGCTGCGGCAGACGATAAACAGTAACAAGTCAGTTTGCCGATCGGATTGTTGCTGCTCACGTTTGGAACCGTGTTGTCACTCGGTGACGCCACCGAAGCCGAGCAGTGACCGATCATCTCCGAGTGGTCAGAGTGACCGACCTCCTAGTGAAGCAGTCAGTCACCAACATTACGCCAGCGTACGATCCCAAGCCAAAGCATCCGAACGCAGAAGTTGTCGAGGAGGCGTCGCTCGAGCCATACGTGTGCGGGTCGAAGAAGACAAGGAAGACGACCACAGACACGACGATGGGTCCAACCCCGAGGAACAATTTAAATGCTGGGAATACATGCTCGAGCAAAACACACAGATGTTATTTGACAAGGAATTGGATAACCTGTCGAAAGGTATCAAGTCGAATGTTAGTAGCCTCAGGAATTTGAAAGGTTTGTCAGGAAGTAGTCCGCAGTTACATTTAACTGGCAAGCAATCAAAAGGTGTGCCGTTCTTGTCAAAGCATTTTGGTAGCGCGAGATCGTTTGGCACTGCACTGAAGCCAGATTTTCGATTCGGTTCAGGAAGGCTACCGAACGGGGGTCCAAACGCTGCATATTTCGGATCACTACAGCGGCTGATGCCTTATCATCTGGAATACGACTTTGCTGTGATACAGGAGAAATCAACACAAGACTCTTTAGACCTGGAGGGTCGCATGCAACAGTACTGGGGAGTGGCCACGACGGAGCTGTAAATAATATTCAGTGGACCATGGGTACTGATAGTCCTTAAGTTGTAAATAAAACTTTATTGTAATTACATGTACAATTATTTATATAGATACCATTCATCTGTCGACTAGATTTTTTGCACAAAGTATTATAATCACTATGGACTTGCCTATATCAGTTATTATTACTTATATTACATTAATTCTATGTACAATATTGTGATAATTTCTGTCGAACGTTAAATAAATATTGCGTTACATCTACGTAAATCATATTTCCTTTGTATCATTATTATAATAATGTACATATAATATAATTGGTACTCTTACATCATAACATGTATTAATGACTCTATAATCATATTTTATTTACAACAATGAACCTTGCAGTATAAGGCGTTAAATCGTTATGTTGTGCTCGTACTTTATGTACACATATTTATATTTATTATATTACAATTCTAAACGAACGGCACAATCACAAAGATACACATAACAAAACAGCAATGTAGGAATCTTACCTCATTATAAATGTGGGTAAGTACAGGAGTAACGTCAAGATGAGTGACAAACATATCCGAGGGTTTATTGTATACAGCGTCAATGTAAGTTTATTATCTTATGTACAAAATTGCAAGTCTTGTGAAACATCGAACAACGATAACACTCACATCAATGTGCAGCCACCACCACCACAATAGTCATTCAAGGTCAGTGCATTTCAGTGTTCCCTGCTAAAGCGACGTCACATTAGCAGTCTTCAAGCTGACTGGCAATGAGAGTCCAAACAACTGTGGTGTTCTGTGCTAAAGTTGCAGCACATCAAACTTTCACTAACTTTCATAAACGTCCTGTGCGTGGAAATGTTCAGTGTAGTGCAGTCACAGCTCGCGCTTGACCACCAGCTCGAGGGGTTGCTGCGCGAGCAGGTGCGGGTAGAGGGCGTGGGGTGCAGGGGGCGGCGGCGGGGGCGCGGGCGGTGTGGGCTGCGCGTGCGCCGGCGGCGGCCGCCGCTAGGGAAAGGCGCGTGGCGAGTAGTGGTGCGCCTCGCCTAGCCACGAGTCCGGCGACGGCGGGAAGTCCGGGTACCCGCCCGCCGCCGGAGACGATGAGCTGCTGAGGTCGGACGCACCACCCGCACCACCTGCCCCGCCTATGCCAGCACCACTCATCGCTTGACCTGATAAATATCAAACTTTTTATCAGTTTATATTCAGGAGAGCTGAACTGTCATAAACACTTATTCCAGAAATGATCTGAGAAAACTACAACAAGATTCGCCACAAATGATGACGAAACCGCTTATCGATCGTAAACGTGCTTGAATCAGAAAAACGCCACGCACTACTCACGGGTCGGGTCGCGTACTGTACTGCGTAGTGGTGGCTACGAGCATGGTTCACCCGCGAAACAGTGACTTGCCAACCATCACGGTATGAAAACCTTCTTCATAGTCACATAATATCAGGTGACTTAACTATGTTACTGTTAACAAGATGGTCAGGCGGGTAGTGGTAGTAAAGAAGCGACGGCGAGTACGAACAAAGGTACGGTGGTGCAGCGAGCGGTGTAGCAGCATAGCTCCTTCGCCGAATGGCAGGGAAACGTCCCTAATAGTTGCTATGATAGCACGTCAGTGACTCACCTATATTGGTGTAAACCAGATGGTCAGGCGGGTAGTGGTAGTGCGGGTGTGGTGGAGAATGTGCGCGCAGGTACGGCGGCGTAGCGGCGTAGCGAGCCCCCCCTGCCGCCGCACCCCCGCCGGCAGGGGAGCCCTCTTCACCTCCCAGGGCTACGGTGCTGTAGCTATCGTTGCTTAGCTCTGAAATTAAATTACAATTGATGTAATTTATTAAATAGGCCGAAATGTCTTCAATTAAATTTTTGTTCATAAAACTGCGGTTCAAAGGAATTTGTACTCACAGGTGTAGGTAGCCTACCAGTCGTTATACAATAATACCTATTCAATTCATTGGAAGGAGTAACACAGTCACTTTAATGTTTCAGCTCTGATTATTTTTATTTTTTTTGGAGCTGCCAAAAATTTACGGTGCAAATCCATAGAGATATATTATAAGTAAGCTTTAAAAGCAAAAGGAAAACAATATTTACCATGATGACTAAACGAGTCCAAGTCAATCTTGAGCTCGTCCTTATCCAGCAGCCTGTCGTGTCGAGGTGACCCGCTTCCACTCTTCATAGATCTAAAGTATTGCGACCAGCGCGTGCGCCCCGCGTCTTTTTTTAGCCGCTTCTCTTTTGCTCGTCTGTTGGGACAAAATAAGTTAATTAACTAATTAGGCTTTTATTAGAAAGAATCGATCGTTTTAGAAACAAATGTCGTTAGCGATGTTATTGCATCCTATGCAAAAACGAACCAAAAAGTGAAAGCTTTTCTGCAACAAAACTTTAAGCCCCCTGTTAATTTTTCAACGGACGCCATGGCCATTTCGAATGGATAGTATTTTTTCCAAGAATACTAATTGACTTGATTTAACAAAACTGAGAAGGAATTTCATTTAGGAAGACCTCTTTGTACAACCCTTTAAAAACTGGCCTTAAAGTTGTCAAAAATAAAAGAATAGCCATTTGTCAAAAAAAAACGATAACTAAAAGAAAAAACTTAATGGCATCTGCAATTTTTTTGCTAGAAAGTTGCCAGTACCATCAATATGCTCAAAGAAAACCTGGAAATTATAAACTTTTTCATTCTTAAAATAGACATTTACAAGGATCTTTTGGCGCGTGACCAGAATCGGAACTAATGCCAACATCTTGTTTTTCAATGCTTTTAACAGAATAATTCCATAACTTATTGAACTCTTCTAGAGTTCAATAAGTTATGACATTTAATATGACATGTATGATGTTTCTTCTATATTTAGTTATAGGAATACTGATACGATGTAAAAATCGTTATTGAATAATGGAATTGAATTGAATCGAATATATATTTTTTGACTTAGGCTTTGATTGAACTCTAGCAAAACGACCGAAGCACGCCTTTATAATTAACTTTCCTCGAACAATGGTTTCACAAACTACAACCCTGTTTACTTTCAACGATAACCACTTCGAATAATGACTGAACTTTGATTTAATAACGCAAACTCGTTATAACGCTTCGATTACTTTCGATTTAAACAAATAATCATGTATTCGATGTATAAACAAAACACCCTCATCGCATGTTTTGCGTGTGTTGTTATTAGTGAAGCGGCGGGGCGCCGGCTTTCAACAAAGAGCTTGATTAATTAAAGTACCTCCGCCCAGTCCTCTGGGAGGGAAGCGCGTGCTGCGATGTACCTCATGCGGATTATTGATACATTGTCCCGAATTGCCTTCTTCGTAAATTGTATAAGTTGATGGTCCAATCTAAATAAGTCGCCCCTGAATTTAGCGTCAATTTTATTTTAATAGAATTTTCAATCGATTTAGACCAATGTATGTACAAACACAGATTTAATCCATTTTTGTGTCAATATCAGAATCTGTAAATCGTCTACTGCAAAACTTAATACTAAGTTCTGTAATGGGCAAGTAGGTTTTGACATTGATAAAGAAATAAATACTTCTCGGAAAACGTCATTGATTGGACCTTACTTATTAGAACTTAAACTGGCCGAAGTTTACCAAAAAATCCGCAAACAGCCATTTGTTAGAAAAAAAAACGACAAAAAAGGATAAATAATAACGGCATCCAAACATTTTTTCCAAGATAATTGCCAGCAGTAGATTTCAATATTCTCAATTAAAACCTTCAAAATTGAATACTTTATTGTGTTATCAAATCAAAATTTAGGTAATGCGGTGGAATTATTTTTTAGGTAATTTTTTAGATTGAACGTTAATTGTTTTTTTTTTAAATTATGGTATGGCGTATTATTGTGGTTTTCTGCGTGGGTCTGATAAACTGATGGAAAACGCATGATAATAAAATTACGCAACACACTTTCCCCCACACAAGGACTTAAATAGGTAATGAAGTTTTTTTAAAAAGGAATGCCAATAAAATACGAAACACTAACAACATGTTTAACATGACCACGTATTGTATTGTAGTTATATCGAGCACATAAAGTAAAGAAGTCGAGCATTGTGATATCGCCTTCACGTTTACGAGGCGAGGCCGATGTGCAGGGCGTGACCGCTGCCGTGACTGCGACCAGTCGCGCGCGACACAACATAGTTCCGCGACTATGCTCACAAGTCCCAAACATACCAACAAACAATCGTAGATACACAATACGCAAATATCTGAAGGACGTGCTTTTGTAAGAACACCTTTGTAATAGGGCACGTCAGAATTGGCGGATAAGTCGGCCTCGATTGTCATGAAAATGACCGCGGATACGGTCTATGCATTCGTGTTGTCAGAATCCTGAAAATTTTCCTGAAATCTGCTATCTGTCTGCAGTTAGGTTGTAAAAGTCAAAGTCAGCTGATTGTATACGATATCATACAATGCCATCCAGTTAGGTAAAACAAAATCCTACGATGATGGAGGATTGATAGAAATCAAATAATGGTTGTAAAAATACCTACAACAAAGCCGAAAGGCACTAGTTCTCCCCGTCATTGTGATTTTTTTTTGTTCTTGACCATACGTTTTAGTTTTATGAAGTGAAGTTCCAACTTTTGTTCAAAGTTTTTAATGTTATAACTTTACTCTTAATACCTCCATGACCTCTAGACATTCGAGTCATACCATACCGTAAACCGTGATAGATCACCCAAAAAAATAAATGATTTCCCAGCAATATTTAAGGCGTAGAGTTACTTAGTTTGAGGTACAGAATGCTTGGTTGACGGCTTCGTGAAGGGTCCGTTTACACGTTATATTAATCAAATTCTTTGTACTAGTTACTATATTAAAGTAAATATTTGCAATCCAGTTGGAACTTTCGAATTTGTAGGTCAACTAGAATAAAGTTACAAGCCTGACTTCAAAGCAAGTCACGCGTCGGGATTTCTCTTAACTGCTATGTAGATCAATTGCATGGGTGTGCTGCCTACAACGGCTCATGGCCACGAAATCTTATAAATACGAAGTAACGCATTTTACTTCGTTAGTAGAATAATCAATAACTGGTATATTTTGAGCCCCAAGAAACAATGGACAGGCTGTTTAAAAGATAACATGACTAGAAAGGGATTTCGTGAGATGACGACTAATAGAGCAGTAAGGGAGAAATTGACGTGTTGAGCCGAACCCAAATATATTGTTATAAGGGCAGGAGAATGATGTTGATTGAGACACAAGGCGTCCTCCGTCCCGCAACCAAATTATCCTAATAGTAGATCGACAGCCGTATTAAGAATCATGTACCGTATAAACAACCATCAATATCGTTGTTTTAATTTCCTAGCACTAAAAATAAGTAACGGAGTTTCACGTTACATAAATTTTACTGAACATTTTAATGTTTAGCTCTGCGTGGCCATAAAAGCTCTAATCTCTCTTTACGTCTTGTTAATTCACTTGACCATTTCAAAATCATTTCGTTAACTCGAACAACTCGGAACGTACTCCTGCGCAACTAACATTGATTACAGATATCGAATGTTTCGGTATTCGGTACGGTTAAAGAGGCGTTACTTAGGTTTGCATGTCAAATTTTTCAACGTCATAAAGAAATAAATGCCAGTTACGGCGAATTTAAAATGGTTTACAGTGCCACTAGGGCATTTTAATCATATTAGAACGGTGGGTTGTTAAAATGGTAGTTTTGTCTTTAGCGGCCCGCACCCTTCCCATTTAACATCTATCTATGAAGTGATATCATCAAAGACGTTCAAATATTTCCGAGCGATAGACAGGACAAGACGAAGAAAATCGTAATCCAAAACTTGTTACTACTTAGTAACAAGTCGGTCTGTCTAGTGTCATACGCCCGCTTGTCAGGTAGCATTTGTGTGTAAAAATCGAAAATTTTCAGGATGAAAATTATTGAATGGCAAAATTCCCAATGTCCGCTCTATATGTTTTAAATCTCTTTGGATATCATAATTCTGCGACACTGGTTTTACTTGGAACGAGTACTCATCCATTTTAGGCCTACATTTCTTTTCCACAATGATATCACTTAATCAATCAGTTTTCACACAATTTTCTTTCTTACGAAATCATCCTTCTTCCTCTTTCCCAACAACACGAAGAAACAAATGCAAACCAACTGACCTGTTCTGAAACCAGACTTGCACCACCCTCATGTCGAGCCCGGTATCATGAGCCAGCTGTTCCCTGACATGCCGCGCCGGCTTCGGACTACTGCTGTACGCGTTCTTCAGGGTCTCGAGCTGCTTGGCCGTGATTGTGGTCCGCGGCCTCTTGCTCGCAGCGTCGCCGTCTAAGGAACCCTCGCCGCCTGGACATTGCACATTAGAAGTGATTTTGATGTAGATTTTGCCATTTTCTTTTCCTAAGGAGTGAATAATTGATTATAGAAGCCTGGTTTTGTGACAGAGATATTGAAGTTATTGGTATGTTTTGCAGATGGATGTGTAAAAATAGAGTAAGAGAAAAATATTTTACTAAATTAGGTAACAAGCGCTAAACTGACATGCTGCTTTTATTAAATACAACAAAATTATGAAAATAAGGTCGGATGGGGAATTTCTAGAAGGTGGGAACTAAAAATAAGGTTAACAACTCACCTTTCGCTCTCGCGGCTTCATAGTCAGGTTTACAAACAAGCTTCCCATCCTCCATGAGGTAGAACTCGTCACCTGTGTTCAGCGTCCTTGCGCACGCGGCGCAGGCGAAACAGCGGAGGTGGTAGACGTGCGACTGCGCGCGGCGCACCACTTGCGTAGGGGGGATGCCCTGCCCGCAGCCAGCGCACTTGGTGCCGAACCGCCTGGGGCAACAGCCGCAATCACAAAAACATTATCAACGTGACAGACGCTATTACATGCACAAATATACTACATGGGTTAAATGGCATAGATGAGATTGGCTATCATACGATTTGGAGGTTATAAGAAGAGAATTTGTGAGTCTTCACTGTTTTTGCTCTACGCATACGACACTTGAGTGAATTAACAGTCTGCTTGTAGGCGTTGAAGTATCTTTAGGCTAACTTGCAGATGAAAATAAATAATTTCAAACGCCAAAGCACCCGTGGGCTAACTTTAGCGAACACATAATAACTTGTCGGAGTAAATTCACGATGACGGACTGAATTATATGGTCTTCCACTCTTTGTTGGAAGGGCAAACGTCAAAAAAAATTGCACTTTACAAAATCGACCCTGAATACAATCACATAACACCCAGTAAAAGAGGCTTACTTGAAGAAGTCATCGGTGCAGTAGAGCTGGTTGTTCCTAGCGAAGCACTTGCCAGATAGCATGGCGCGGCACTCGACACAGCGTAGGCAGCCGGCGTGCCACGTGCGGTCCGACACCTTCAGCACGTATCGGTCCACGATCATCTCGTGACAGCCGCCGCATTTCGGGATACTGGCTGCAACATACAAAGAATTGTTAAGCATTGACAAAAGGTACATTTTCCCGTGACATGTCCGCGTAGATTATTAGAATTATCTTACAAAACTCATAATTTCAGCCATTCATTGTTGGTTGTAAAGAAAACTACACCTCATCATCAGTACCTATGTTGGGGTCAGCCGGATACAAAATATCAGTTATGAAATCAGACATCGCTTTGCGGAAATCCATGACAATATTTATGCAATAATATTAAGTTTTAATTCCGCTATCGAAATATGACAATAACATTCAATTCTGAGCGAGGCGCTTGTACAAAATCTTAGTTTGGATAATTGCAACAAGCGATAACTCAATGGATGCATTTGATCAGATAGGCAGTCGCTCCACGTAAAATACTGGTATTCAGCTGCATCCTGTTAGAATGGAAGCCGACCCTAACATAATTACCCAGGGTGGAAAGGACACCGACACCAAAACGGTTACCACGTTTACAGAACATCATTCTGAGCCATCATATTAAAACAAAAAATCAACTGTTCCATACATTTTGACCGTGTAGGTAGGCATTGCACTTTTTGTAGGAAACACTGGTTTAATAACCGATGAAACATTTTCAATGGGTCCCACCAGTGGCGAACCGTCAAATTTGAGTAAAGGGAAGCCGAAAAAATAAGAATTTTATCGAGAAACATCCGGTTGGAACGTAGTTCCTTTCGCTCTATACCTGGGAGGTACATCTCAAAATCCAATATTGTGCATTGGTGCATTATTAGAACACTTATAAGTAACTGCAATGCTTACTGTTATCTAAACTGTCCAAAACTGAGGGTTCATCTGCAGAATCTGTACTTTACATTAACGGCTCTGTTGCCTGGTTCATGCCGCAGGACAGTCGAAGGGTTTAAATACAAAATTAAATGAACGCATTTTATGGTGACATTTCAAGTCTTTATGCATAATTACTTTTTTACCATTGCCACTCGAAAAAGGGCATTTTATTCATCGATAACAGTGAATAAAACGCTCTTTTACTCACTCAGTGAATAAAGACTTTTTGAATTTGGAATATGCACGAATTATGAACAAAAAATAAATACTTAAAACGTGCCGACAAGACTGAATTTCGAAAATTGTTCTAATTAGTGAAATTAAAACAATTTAATACATTCTACATTTTTAATGTTTTATTTAATCCTTTGTTTTCTTATTAAATTACCGATTATATAATAAAATGTGACAAATACTCATCTGCCTAGACTTATCCCAACTTTGTTGGGGTCGGCTCCCAGTCTAATCGGATGCAGCTGAACATCAGTATTTTACATGGAGCGACTGCCTATCTGACCCAGAACACAACCCAGTTAGCACTGGGTGTGTAATACGGTATCCCTTGGTAAGATTGGTTGTCGGACTTTCGAGCCACTGACTTCCTGTAACGACTGTCAAAGAACTACAAATGACAGCCGGCCCAACAGCTTTACAACTTTCCGAGACACGGAGGAAACTCGGTATGTAATGAATTAGTGGTCACCCATCCACACACCGACCTTGGTAAGCCCGGCTTAATCTTGAAGTTTGACCCGAGTGGTTGTTATTATTAACCCACGAGAAATATAAATACTATAATTCTATGTATTTTCTCGCAGTCAATGGTAAAAAGTAGAGTACACAACACGTGAAAAAAAAATTCATCTCGGTTCTTGTATCCCTCGCTCCGCTCAGGATCCCTTGCTACGCTCGGGATTCTACTCTAGAATCCTTCGCTGCTCTCGGGATCCAACTTAGTCCCTCGAATTAAATTCCCTTTTTTTTCACTTGTTGTATAATCTACTATTCGAACTTTAAAGAAAACCAAAATAACTTTTCGTCTTTGAGGTCAACCTCAAAGACCAGCCATGTTTACTTATCTGAGTTTTCTAATAAATACAATATAACACCTCTTTTCATAAGGATGTTATTGTTTTATTATTCATCCCAGCATGAATAACGGTCGGAACCTAGTCTCTACGCAGTTTTATAGGCCTAAGTGATTCTTATTTATTTACACACAAAATAATAGTCTTCAGTCTTTAATCTTAGTGAAATATTTAAATACAGATTATGGAAATTAGGTGGCAATTTTACAACCAATTCGCCTTTTTGAAATAATTGATTGAATCCTTATAGGTGCGATGAAAAGATTGCTGTCTTAAGCCTACTTTATTTTAAACTATATCATCGAAAATATAAACAAAAGTTCCCACGGCAACGGAACATTTAATACAGAACACTGTATAGGTGCGTGAGGAACAGGGTGTAAAGTTCTTCAACCCCCATAGAAAAGGGAGGATCCTCCGACTAAACGGGTGTTGTATCTGGTGGGCTACTGCCCGACAGTTGTTGTCGGGTTTTCTGTATAGTTTTTAAACGCGGATAACTTTTTTACTGCACGTTTTAGAATTTTGATGTTAGTTCTTCATTTGTGTCATAGATGGCCCTGTAGTACTTTTTGAAGTGCCGATACAACTGCAATAATAAGGATACCGCCAGAGTAATGGTATATTTATTTAATAAATCAATCATCACTATCATTACAGGTACGCTAATTCAATAGTGTGGCCATAATTACAGTTTTATTTACCATAACATATTCTGTACATCGTGATTTTTGTGAACTCACTCAGTGAACAAGTAAAAAGGTATAATTATACCTGTACTGTATTATAATTGTACTGTATGTCAGTGTTAGTTTGTGGAGCCAAATTGGTAAAGGTAGATGCTGCTGCCCGGTTACACTCGTTATATTCTTATCACCCGGTTTCAGAATTGATAATTTCAAGTTGAAAAGTAGTCACTCTCTACTTCTATCATAAACTGAAGGTGACACTTTCAGAAAGAGGGTGCATATCCAGGAGTGCGTCGTTCTTCATTGGAAACTTATCGTGTTGCTGTCATACATCTTTTAATTCAAAATAAGAACCATGTATAGGGTGACTGGAAATTAGTGACCGATACTTAAACACGTGATTTATACTCATGATAACAAACATCTTTCCCAAAGAAACATTTTTTTTTTATACCTACTCGTTCACTTTTATCCCAATAAGCCTGTGACCTATCAGCTGTTAGCCGGGTGACGCCGTTCTTCGCGCGCACGAATTTCATACGGCTGTTGTGTTATTGGGATAAAAGTGAACGAATATACAAAAAAAAAGTTTCTTTGTTTGTTATCATGAGTATAATCACGTGTTTAAGTATCGGTCACTAATTACCAGTCACCCTATATTGGGTAGGTACATCACAGCATAGTAACCCACTACATCGCATTCCTACTTACACGGGTTTTATTTACAATGGATGTTATTCTGGTACATTTTCCACGCTTGTTTTATATGCTTTAATGATTTCAAATAATTCGTTACAGAATCGCAGTTTCCCGATAAAATTATATTAACCGCAACTATCTGATATGCGGGAAGTATCTACTTTATGCAGCAGCTACTTTCTGATATATTTGTACCTAAGTTTGCTTTTAAGAAAACCTGATAACTTCGTCATGTTAGAATAGTTCAAAACCAAACAGCTTGCAAGGCAAACACCGTGAGGAAACCAGCATGCCTGAGAGATATTTCTCGACGGCATGTAAAGCCAAGTCAGAGGCCCATGGGCGGCATAAAAACTCTGACGCCAGTTTAGGCACTAACCACACGATAAAGAAAGAAAGAGCTAAAGATCGACCCGAGCGGCTGTTATTATTTAGCCACGAGCTCCTAGCAGAATAGTTAAACAAATTATAGTATCGTAAAAGCTTTTTTAAGAGCTGATGTTTTTGATTGCGTCAACATCAACCTACAACAAAACTTTTAGCTACTAGAAGGCTGTTTCTTATCGTCCAAATTGACAAAAAAATATTCAATTAATGCTTCAAAGCTTCTCAAATATTATAAGTTATTTTAAGTTTCGCATACCAGAAATAGTAAATGATATAATGTAATATTTATGTACCATCTTTCTTTCCCCATATCAATAAATGATTTGATTCGAAAAGCAGTTTTATTAGCAACAAATAGTTTTCTATCAATTAAGTTGTGATGTAAAAGTTACTTCAAAACAGATAAGTTAGCTTTTGTTTTTTGTTATCACAAAATTTTCGTCAGTGCGCAAGAATTCACGAAAGAGAGTAGCAAGTTAACAGCTCATCATCTGCCTAGCCTTCTCCCAAGTATATTGGGGTCGGCTTCCAGTCTCACCGGATGCAGCTGAATACCAGTTTTTACATGGAGCGACTGCCTATCTAACCTCCACAACCCAGTTAGTACTGGGTAATACGATACTTCTGGTTAAGACTGGTTGTCAGACTTTTTGGGCCACTAACTCCCCAACGACTGTCAAAGATCTACAAATGACACCCGGGACCAACAGCTTAACGTGCTTTCCGAGGCACGGAGGAAACTCGGTATGTTATGGGTGGTCACCCATCTACAGACCAACCTAGGCAAGCACGGCTTAACCTAAAGATCGACCCGAGCTGCTGTTATTATTTAGCCACGATTTCCTCTAGCAAGTCAACAGCTGTTGGTTAATAAATTGCAGCTTGTGATTGATTTTTCACCTTGTAGTAGTAATCCAAAAGACAACATTAGTTTAACTTAAGTTTTGATTACAATTGACAATACGATTTTGTGTTGCTTTATCTGAGCCGGAGATGGAAAGGCAGAGTTATCTGTTTTTGTTCTCACGAACGTCTTTGAGCTTAATAGCTGTTTCTGATCATATAACAGGTAGGCAGTCGCTCCATGTAAAATACTGGTATTCAGCTGCATCCGGTGAGACTGGAAGCCGACCCCAACATAGTTGGGAAAAGGCTAGGCACATGATGCTGAGGTGCTTTATTTATTTATACGTATTTCAGTGTTAGATAAATGATTATAATGTTTAATATCTTCAATAGTTAGATTAGCTTACACTGCACTGCACTGCTTGCACTGCATTACTTCTACACACTGTATTACTATGTTTAAATGAAAGGGGTTTATGTATGAAATTCCGATAGAAGAAAATACATTATATCTAGAGACGTTAGCTGTCAGCTATCCCAGCTGACAACGTAAATACGAAGTTTATGAGTGTTTGTCTCCAAAATTTGCGAGTGTTTTATCGCAGCTAACAAGTTATAAGCGAAACTACTGCGAAGTTATTAAATTATTTGGATGGCCTTTTGATGCTTGGTAATTGCTGGGGAGTTTGTTCTGCCACTTCTTCCCAGTTAAAACACTAAGAAGTAACGAAGGTGTGGGTCGTTGGTGGGCCCTGTCTGTCTGTGTCTAGTGTAATTGACTTCCAAAAACTGCTGATTTTCAGCCTCATTTGAATAAATGACTTTTGATTTTGATTGGTGTGAACAAGAGTACGAACTGAGACAATTTTAGTAGTTATATGTACAGCAGCAGTAGCAAAGTTTTGTTTACATTAACTTTGGTTCGCATGAAAATACAGTTTTCGTGGTTTTCACATGGTAACATGTACTTAAACGTCACAATTGCTATTAAAACGAGCGCACGCTCAACGTTTACAAACGCAGCACAGAAAATAGCACAGCACACAGAACACTCACTCACAACACAACATTACGTACATAGGAATACTTCGGGCAAGTGCTCGAGCTGTATCGGCGGCACACGCATGTCCTCGAGCTCGGTTTCCTCAGCGCCCGGATACATCATAGCCCCCAGCATGGTGACGCGGCCGACCCGGGCCGCTCCGTCCGGCGCACTGCCGCCACCCCACCGCGCAACCCCCAACCCTCTTATCACCAATCCGCTCCCATTGGTCGCCGATAACAACCACCACGCCCACCGACCAATCCACACGGACACGGCTACACCCACCGATCGATTGTAAAAAGAATTTTCGCAGCATTTCCCACCGATATTGAACACTTTACATCGCTCAAGTGTTTACAGATGAGCTTCGCTACACCGCTTTACTTTTTATGCACCATTCTTTTGCATCAATAAAGGATTAAAGGTAAATCGAAATGTAGCCATAAATTTTCATGAATCGGATGTTTATTTTTCGTGAATGCCTACTACAAGTATGTAGATGTTGGTGAAAAGCTCAGTGCGCCGGCGACGTGCTACGGTGTAGGTGACAGAGATCGTTTGCCAAGATTGGGCGGCGCGTCTCGTAGCATCTTCGTAGCATCTCAAGGGCTACGTAACTCTAAGATAGGGTTCAGTGCTACACTTTTTTGTCACTTATGCGTTTTTGATGGTATTTATGCAAGTGTTTCAAGCGGTAATAGTTTTTGTGTGTTGAATTCGAGATATTTTAATGTAAATTAAGCTTGCATAGAGATTAGAGAGAAAACAGTTTTGAAACGCCTAAACGAAATATTCCATTGTATTATAGAATATTATTATTGGATTATTATAACTAACATTGTTCATTATTTTAATTCGTTGACTAAACGAGCGATCATAAATTAAATTGACAATTACAGCGAAATTATTCAACAAGCAATAAATTGAGTAATTAAAACACTTGAAAAAAAACCAGTTTATTTCAACTTTTTTGTGTTTTTTTTAGAAAACAATTGTTTTTTGCAAAGAAAGTGTTTTTATTTTACCCTTTTTAGTTTTGTATCCCACACAAATTATTGTCATCATGTGTTAGTCTTGTCTCATGTGTTATTGTAACTAGAAGTTATTATGAAATGAAGAGATACGTATCGTATGGTACTCAAAGCAAAGTAAATACAATTTATATGGGACCACCGCAGATTCCTCTACCAAATGGAAAAATTATCACGAAAATCGGACCAGTAATCACGGAGAACCTCCTCCTTTTTTAGAAGTCGGTTTAAAAAGCAGTACAATAGAATAATTGGTAATTACAAACTTTTGGATAATATGACGTTTTTAGGTTATTGAGTTGATAAAAAATCGATTGTTATGAACTATTTAATTAAAACAAGCATTCAACGTTCGCCTTCACTCTCTGTCATTTACATCTAAATGCTAGAATATTATGGCATTATAATTTTTATATTAATAGACTAGCTTTTGTCTGAGGCCTCGCCCGCGTGTGTGTAGTACCAAGATAAAAAAGTATCTTAATATGACCTAAACCGTGTCTATCTGTATGTCAAACATCCTAATCCTAAACGGATTTGTGAGGCCTTATATGCGTGAAAAGATACCAGACAGAAAGAGCACCTAACCTTCTTAACATAATATAACGTGCCCTCAAGTAATTATAAACGGACTGACCTACATATTAACATATCTTATGAAGGAAACACTGAAAGCAAAATGAAGTTATCCTTTTGCTTACCTACTGAAAATGCAATGCGCTGAAAGAGAAACATGGTCGTCTGCATTACATACATAAGCGTGTATTAAGCAGAACTTTGGGAGTATACAATGTATAAGTATGCCAAGCATGGTCCATCGTGTATTTTAGCAAAACTTTGGGAATATATCACGATGAATCGCTGAGCTTGCAGGTTAATTTATTGCAAGTTTGGATCGATTAGTAAGTTCTGTAACTAGTCAAAACCCAATTAGTGGACCAAATAGGTAACATATTGCTTATTTAGTGGGATTGTAATAGTTAAAACTGAAAACTACTGATTTCCTGTGTTGTATATTCGACTTGAAGGTGTATTTATAGTTTTGTATAGGTTGGTACAAAACAAAAGTAGACTGATAGAGAATGCCTTTTGTACATTTGTGTGGTTAAAGTATTAAATATTTACATATGTCAAGTCGTTTCAAATCATTTAAACACCAAAGAAACAAACAAGAAAACAAGAAACTTTAGAGTTATTTTCTGGCGAATGTTACTCGTCAAACGATACGATTTCATTTGATTTGGAATTATGTTCTCCATACATCGATAGCGTCGATTCAAAGTGTGGTTCAACTACTTATACACCAACCGCTTGCATGGCCGTTGAACTTACAGTTAGACAGACAGGTACGGACTCACTTCATCGTCCTCTATTGATTTGCCAAAACTCTATGAACAACCGCAGTCAAAAGTAGTTTTGCGCAAGAATTTCAACCTGTTACAGTTAGCCCAAGTCACTAACAAGACTGCATAACGAGCTCTCCGTCCGTCATATCAAAATGGGCACGTTACCAACTTAACTACACACACACACCTAGCTGCCACGACCATTCGGCTATTTTATGGTGGAACGATACTATAAATACTCAATATGAATCGTCGGCTCAATCCGGCTAGGCCGTGGTCAACCGTGGCCGCGTGGTTGCTACGATAAATTATCCAAGTGAACGCGAGGCCAGCCGTGTGCAACTTTACGACGGCATAAATCACGGCTTAGCGTCGCTGGAACCACCCTAAACGCGTGCGCAGACCAGGTTACAAGGTTATACATTATGAAACGTGAGCGAGGCTTGATTCTTGAGCCGTGGATGTTACGGACGGACGGCCAGTGGGTCAACACGATGTTTTATTAATAGTCTCGCTGGAAGTCCCGTTGGGGAAGAACATTTATGTGTTGTTACACATGCTGCTGTTCTACTTGAAGGAAGTTAAATGCGTATCATGTCATGATGGCTAGGTAAAATTGTATAAAATAAAGGTTTATCAAAATTTGAAGGGTAAAAATCTCACAGGAAAGAAGGAGTCAATGGTAATTACATATCCACGGTAGGTTACTACATTATCAAAAATTTCATAAATGTCGGGTAGTCGAGGTCAACGGTCAGCACTGTAGTCTGCAGTGTAGGAACAGTGTCGCTGAAAAGCTAGCCCTAACTTATTGTTTATTGCAATAAAAGAAAACTTCGAAGAAATGAATCTGAAAGAATGCCTTTTTTTTTTAATAAGACTACAATTTTTCATAGACATCCTCTACGTCAATAAACACTGGCCCAGCATAAAATTATGATTCATAAAAAGAATGCATTCGAAAAATATTTTTTATAAATTTTAAACACACAACCGGGGCGTAGTGATGTATGTACTTTGTTCCATAAATTGTGTGGGGCGGTCGTGTGCCAGCGGTCCCAGGGGCATCGGCGCGTGCGCTTCCCTACGTAATTGACGGTTACCGAGCACTCCTGGAGCTTCTTTCCCTTCAATCTGCACATCGTATGCGACAGCAACCAACTCGCTCGGAAACACTAGGGAAGCATTAGTGCTTCTTCAAAAGATCCCCTTGCTAAAACGTGGGTGTGTTGAAAGTGAAACAATAAGAAAGTTTAAATAACTCTTAGGGGATTTAGCGGCTTAAGTCCTAAGATTGAAGGTATCTTTGAACCGTACCTATCTTTATTCGCACTAACGCAAGCAATATTTGGTGCTATTAGTACCTATTACTTAGTAGTACTTACTTAGTAATTTTTTTTATGATCCATATTTTTTTTAGGAGTTACAGAAAGCACTAAACACACTTTTATACACGTAATAAACATAATAGAAACTAACATTGAATATTCGGCAGAAACTTCGTCTCACTAAACGATCGGATAGCTGATCAGATCCACGTTAGATAAAATTTGTCCCTATTTGTGGACGATGTATCCGAACGCGTGCCGGTGGGCCGCAGTATCCAGTTTCTGTGGGAAACCGCTCCGCAATGGACCTTGACAAGTTCCCATGATCAGCAGACAAATATTGACTACCGATATTATGTAATGTGTCCTTGTTTCGTTTCGTTTAATACACAGTTTTGTTAGGACTAAATGTGATCGTTTATTCGCAATTAGAATACAAAGTGAGATGCTTTAGTTGAAAGGCGTTGATCTACAGTCCGACATCTAACCTTACAGTCCTGATTGATAAGTAAGAATATTTAGGCTACTTTCTCTCATTTATGTACAAAAGTGGCGATCTCTCCTATAGAAATAATAAGATTTAGTCTATTTAATTCCATTAAAAAATTAAAATTGTACTACCTGAAAAGAATGACATTAAAATTGCTGAATAATTGTATTAAATTTACTATTATTGACATTTAATTTTGATATATCTATAATTTCTCTATTTAATTGTACAAATATAAAAGAAATTAATTAAGTAATAATAATGTTTAATGCATGCTAATTTAGGATGATAAGAGCAGGCGAATGATAAATTGCAATGCTTGTAAAAGGCTGCTAAGTCATAAGTCCCAACATAACATAACACCACATTGTACACTTAGATCGCAATAAATGTTTCGACTTTGACTTTGAAGTTACCAATCCAGAAATCAAATAAATATAATAAAGTAGATCAGTTCCTACATGTTAATAGTTGGTAGGTAGTAACTCTTTATGAGTTCCCATAAAAGATAAAACTAACTTGAAACGAAACTCAAATAAAATATGTGCTCATACATAACTGAATTACTAGGAATTATAACATTGACAAGCAAAAGCCAGGCCGCGATCCCGCCCGCTGTAAAACGCTTTAATTTCATAATGTCTGCCTGATCTGATTATAGCCGAACCGAAAAATTATATCGTTCCCTAATTAGGTTAAAATGCAATTTAGAGATGCGCCGCGGGCGGCAGGCGTCGGTCGAACACTTTTATGGTACTTTAGCAGCTGGGGGTTGTGGGGCAACCCTACCCTGGGTCCCTGACGCGGTGCCCGACGATGATAACTAGAGATGTGAGTGATTGCTCATTGTTCTGTTGAGCTACACTATCCGTTTTTATTGCTTAATTATTTATGAGATTTGTTTTGATGTCTCCTTTGCGAAATGTTGCTTTGTGGAAGGTAACTTAGATCGGCGTCGTAGTGGCAGTTTGTTTGCAGGCGCTAAATATTTTAATTTATTAAGTTACTGGAAAATAAATGTTATTTGGTAATTTCTGTTAGTATAAGACTTTCATACTTTCATCACAAAAAAGGGAACCTTTCACAAGTTCAATATCGTACACATTTCACAGTTAGTTTATTTTTTTTGCCTTAGGTACCTGATGATACTGATACAAAACTGCAATTAGATACAATATTTTTAAATGTGTACTGTACACTCCCTCATCTTTTTAGCCATTACTTATGCCTAAAATCGTCAAGTATCTTAATTATTATACTATAATCATAAACCACAAGCTAAGAGCACTAACAAAGACCATAAAATCAAACCTAACAAAATAAACCTTACGGGCTGTCGTCGCCCCTTCAAAACGCGACGAACCCTACTTATTAAAATTAATAAGTGGGCCCTCGCCTGCATTAATGATCGGCTTGTGTCAATAGAGATGTAATATATTTGACAAACAACGTTAACCAGATCGTGGCTAACAGTCGCTGGTTTGTTGTTCCATGACGAGCTTTACAACTGATTCGTAGGGATGCTGGAAATAAAAATATCTAAATAGGGCCTATTTTAAAACAGCTTATACCAAACGCTGGGGAATTTCTAACATTAAACAATCTTTTTGGTATCGTTTTTAAATTTTATCAAAAGATCCTAGAATAGAATATAATGGAATATTCTTTATTATGTATCTACCTCCGTGCCTCAGAAAGCACGTTAAACCATTGGCTCCGGGTGTCATTTGTAGATCTTTGACAGTCGTTAGGTAGTCAGTGGCCCAAAAAGTCTGACAACCAGTCTTACCACCAGTGGTACTAACTGGGTTGTGGAAGTCAGATAGGCAGTCGCTCCAAGTAAAATACTGGTATACAGCTGCAACCGGTTAGACTGGAAGCCGACCCTAATATGGTTGGAAAAAGGCTAGGCAGATGATGATGATGTAACTACACGTACACCATACTAGGAACATTCATAAAAGAAAACATTTCACATAGGGTTCCGCAATGGGCGGTCTCATCGATAATAGCGATATTTTCAAGACGACCTTTGGATTGATTACAAGAAAAGGATCGTATTTAGTTATCTGAATCACTTGCCTCAAGATTTAATTAGAACCAACCTGTGAAGGCATTTTTACTTTGTACCAAACGTGAAAACGTTTTAAGCGATAGGAGAAGACCAACCTATACAGTAAGATAATTAAATTAAATGAAAAACCAAATTGCACATAGTAATAGGTAACAGTGTCCATTTTCCCAAGTAGCTAAATCAAGACCCGCCGTTCACTATGAAGAAAAACCAAAAAGTTTTACTCTGGATGTGGACAGTGCTTTCTACTTACCCTATTTTCAAAGAGTATAATAATGTCCGCATTAATGACTCTTCACTTTGAATTGAAGTGCATACTCCGAGTCTTTGATCCTTGTTTGCTCAACCACTGCAAACCAAGGGTAACTGGGTAACCAAAGGAAGGGGCACAGTGTTTGCTAAATAAATATTTTTCATAAATGCACTTGCATTATTTGCCTAATAATTCATTATGACGGGATATGTTTGTGATTTCACCACAAATTAATTAAATTATTTAATGGTGTATGATACGGCTGTGGGTAGGTATAGCTTCGCCCTAAGGTACAGAAACAAAATTAAAAGCTACGAAAAGTAAGGAACTATTTCATCGTTTACCTTTATTTATGTAATATACCAGTAAGGCCACATTTCTCTGTTCCCACAACATTTTAATTGTTCGAACTTAAATGGCTAGCTAATATAAAATTGTAACTTTATTCGTGGTTCACAGCGCTGAAACATAAGTGCCTATTCTGTTAAGCACTGGGCGTCGGATTGCAAGTAGGAACACGACGCGATGTTATTGTTTACGCGGGCTTGTCGGTTAATGAGGTCGGATTAAAAAAGAAAGTATTACTTTTAACGCTACCTCATTAACCCACAATGCGAGCGTGGCGAAGTCGCCGCAGCCCGGGGCTCCGATGGCAGAAATTGAATCTCGAGCGCATGCCTGCCGCGACGGCTCGCGTTTAGTTCTGCTTCCATGCAACGCCTCCCACAATATGACTACGACGATTCATAAATGTAAAACGCTGCAGTTGTTATAGCAAAGTAGGCGAGGACAGTTGTAACTTGATACACTTGGAAACAATCCTCTTCTTTCTCCTAAAAAAATGAGAGTGAACTGTTTTTCAATTAAGTAATCAGTCCATGTCAAAACAAGATAATAGTCTAACTAATTGATAGATTGTATTGTATTAATTAGTTTTTGTGTAAAATTGTTTGGCATTGAGCACTGGACCGCTGCTGCTGAAATTAATAATTTAATTCTTTCACGAGATGGTGAAAATACTTTTCTCTATCTAGCTCCAAAGAGATTCGTTGCAAGTAAAAAATACAACTGTCAAAAACATAACAGTAGAAGAATTAAGCCACACAAAAAAAAACTAAAGAAAAATCTGTAGGTTAGTTCATTCAGAAAATCGTACCAATTTGCATGCACACAAGCGAATAGAAGACCTCCTTTTTCATTCGTTTAAAAAACGGGGACATCCCACGATGACGTTCGACCCGTTGCGGTGCATTAGTCTCAATAACTAGGTAATGAATTAAAGAGCTAAGTACTACAGATTAGCTTTAAATCTGTTGCTTCCTCGTTTTTTGTTAGTAGATTAACTTTATAAAAAAGTGACCGTAACTCATCGTCCAGTTTGTGTAAAAAACGTAGTATTTTTTGTTAGACTAGTAACTAGTGCGTTCTGTACCGGGCACCGACAAACAAAAAATGTAAACAAACTTTTATATAACTGTCGACTTGAACGGGTTGTGGTTGTGGCTAAACAAACGCACCATTTTGTTTACAGTTTTGAATAACAGTTTATTTATTTTTTTGTTTTGTGGCTCCACACTTATCGCGCTTTGCAGAGGACTTACGTAACCCTTATTATTTCCATATTAAAAACTAACCTTCTTCCAAATAAAATATCCTAATAAAATTTCGAAAGATCAAGTTTTCAGTCTGTTATTTTATTATTATTTTGGCATTGTTTACTTATTAATTTAATTATTTACAGGCCAGCGTACATTTACTTCTTCAAAATTAAATACAACTAAATACTAACATCCGTTTTGATATGTTTGCTAAATAAGAGTTAATTTTCATCATTATCTTAACATTCATCTTCCGTAACTGAAGAGCTTCCGTACCTACAAAAAAAAAACTATTAATCGTGTACCTGGTACCGATTGCATGGTAGCTAAGTACATCCGTCTTTGTCGTCTCGAGGTATGACTATTGGGAATTCCAACTCATTACCTTTGACGGCTTATTTAGATAATTAATCAATGAGTTGATACATAGGTAAATCTTTAAGATTCTGCAGTTCAATATCATATTTAAGTAAACTGGAAAGTCATAATATGCCTAGCCTTTTCGCAACTATATTAGGGTCGGCTTCCAGAAGAACCGGATGCAGCTGAATACCAGTATTTTACATGGAGAGACTGCCTATCTGACCTCCAGAACCCAGTTAGTACTGGGTAATTCGATAAGTACCCCTTGGTAAGACTGGTTGACAGACTTTTTGGGCTACTGACTACCTAACGATTGCCAAAGATCCACAAACGGCAATCGGGACCAACGGCTTAACGTGCTTTCCGAGACACGGAGGAAACTCGGTATGTAATGGATGGTCACCCATCCACAGACTACCCTAGGCAAGCACGGCTTACCTAAAGATCGACCCGAGCGGCTGTTATTACTAAGCCACGAGCTCCTCCTTAAGTAAACTGGAAAGTAATAGCTCTTATACTTGAAAGATCCTGGATTCAAAAGGGGTTTTTAATTAATAGTTTAATTACTAAGCAACCAGTTTCCACTTGCTGTATGGATAGAGAATCAATATCAAACAATTTTCACGACAACATAGGATAAGCAATTGGATAGAAAATTGACAAATACTTGAGCGTCATTTGTTTGACCGGCTATAACAAAGACACACACCTAATATGCTATAGTAAACATGACCTAGAGTGGTCTCCATGTCCTCGATGGGTTCGTCACAATTACGGTGATCGTCCTGCCCTTGTGCTTGTTGCGAGCGTCGCGTGCTACCACCAGAGCGGTCTATTACAGCTGAGGTTAACGCTTCAGATACATGCCCTAAGATAACGACGTGTAAGAATAACGATAATGTAATCACACAGTAATCACGGCCTTTGTATCGTCTGGCCTTAATTTGCCGTGTCTGTCTGAAAATAGACGACGCTCGACAACCGAGATGTTACGTTGACGTTGTGATTTTATGTCGGCGAGGATATTCTTTGTAAAAAACCTACTATGTATTTGCATAGGTAGTCAGTATTTGCCTGAAACTTCTTTTAAGAAAAACTGAACAAGAGTCTCTCTACCATAGACAGATATTACGGTATCGAATAGCTCAGCTATAGACACGTGCTCTGGCACATATTATGTCGCAAAGAAAAGAAAAATACAATATATTCAGATCTAATTACTTCCCAAAACACTGGACTCACTATCAACTAATATCCTGCTTAGAAGTGTTTTAATTCGATGAATTTTATTAATTGTCACGCGAACTGTGACCGCCAATTGTGTCAAAGGTCGCCCGTGAAAAAATTGAAAACCATTTCTATTGTATTGTTTTAAACCCAATTGAATAACATAATTTATTTACAGGTTTACGCCACCCAGCATCTGCCTAGCCTTTTCCCAACTATGGGTCGCGTTCCACTCTAAAGCCGAATTTACATAACGAAACTAGTGGCATGAAAGTAGTTCCGTGACATTAATTTCATCAACAATTTCACGTGTAAACGTCAAGTTTTACAATGCATGCATCGATTTCACGACACTGAAACAGTTTCTCGTTGCGCGCGATTTTTGGATAAAACAAGTGGATCGTCATCTGGTAATTCAGATATTAACTGTGTCGCATCCAGATGCTTTCTTGCTAGCTACCCAACGACTTTTCTTTCGAGATAAGCTTTTCTTAATTATATTATACAATAAGATACGTATGACACGTTTTGCAATGCCAAATAAAGCTTTGATGTTGGCGGAGCCATGAACACAGACATACTGTGGATTTCACGACACTATTGTTTTTAATGAAACTTGTTTCAAGGTACTAAAAGTAGTGTCATGAAATTAATTTTATCATGCATGAAACTAGTTTCGTAATGTAAATGCGGCTTAACTGGATGCAATATGAAGCGGCTGCCTATCTGACCTCCACAACTCGGTTACTGGGTTACGCAACTATCGATAGCTATTGTTTTATTGTCCTGCCAAAGAGCGAAGGATTTCACCTAATTATAAAGGCATTAATTGTTTTCCTGAAGGAGTTTTCTGTTGAGACCAAAAAAAAAATCAATTACAGATTACAATCACTAAATTACTATCGATATCAAACGGTTAATGATCGATTGTCAGCGGCAAGGCTTAGTAAAGTTAAACGGTTTGGCAGTGAAATGCTCTAACCGTTCGTTTCACGTTTTATCTATACAGATAAATAAAATTGAAGTGTCTGTTTGTAATTTCTAAATAACAGTTTTCATATGAAAGTATGTATATACGGTACGGTATGTATATGTGTATGTATACAGGGTGTAAACGGACCCTTCTCGAAGCCGTCAGCCAAGCATTCTGTACATTAAACTAAGTAACTTTACGCAAAAAAATTTGCTGGGAAACGACTATTTTTTTGGGGTCAAAAATCACGTTTGACGGTAGGACTCAATATAACGCACTCAGAACATTGTGCTGATCGATGGATTGAATAGTACGGGGGTCGTGGAGGTGTTTAAAATAAAAATCTTACATTAAAAACATGTATTTAAAAAAAAGTTGTGAAAAAGATGGAACTTTGACCCCCAATATCTCCGTAACTAGAAGGTTCCCAGGTATAACGGTCTAGAACAAAAAAATGATCTCATTGACGGGGAGAGCAAATGCCTTTCGGCTTCATTAAGAGTCTTTTTACACCCTTTATACGGTACTTGTAACAAAGATTAGGGTTCTTTGCAAAAGGATTAGGGTTCCGTGCAAAAAAAAACAAAACCCATGAAATTTTAACAAAATCCTATTCCAATGTAAAGTCATATTTTTATAATAATTTCACGCGGACGAGGGTCGCGGGCGGCAGCTAGTGTAAAATAAGTAAACAAAGACAGATTTAACGGCTCAAACTATAAAAAACGTTTGTTTCAATTATTGCTCAATTAGGCTAATTAATACATTTTCTGTAAAAAGGTTTTTATTATTTTTTGTCCTTTGGTAGATATCTGGCGCAGTAGGCTAGCTGTTCTATAGTAGAAAAAAACCGGCTAAGTGGAGGTTGGGCCACGCACAATGTAGGGTTCCGTAGTTGTCCTTCAAAATATACGGATTTGCCTCCGAATGATGATTTTTATTGTAACAATAAAAAAAAACTTACATTTGCAGTTGAAAAACCTGTGCTCCTATACATTATGTTTAGGAAAATATGTTATTCAAGTATATTTTATAAGTTGGTCGACTATTACTCGTAAACTCGTAAAGCCTACTTAGCTGTGATAGTTTTTCTTTTAACTTCGTTATAGATACTACCACCGTGAATTTTTTCACATACCCAAACACAACCGTTTAGCTGGTAGAGGGGGGGGGGGGACATTTCAGTCTAACAAAAATTAGCATTTTAAACCTTAATATTTCACAAAGGAATCCCTTAATCGAAAAATTATTTACACAAACTCGCAATCTTTTAAAAACCTATCCAACGACATATCACACTACGGGGTACGCGAGAAAAAAAATCCCCACTTAACGTGTACGTACAGGAGATGCCCTAAAAAAAATACTTTTCGAAATTTTATTTTACCACTTTGTCGGCGTAACTAATTTGTATATTCATGCCAAATTACAACTTTCTAGTACTAAGAGTCTTTGAGCTATACTGCGGACAGACAGACGGACATGGCGAAACTAGCCTTTTCCCAACTATATTGGGGTCGGCTTCCAGTCTAACCGGATGCAGCTGAATACCAGTATTTTACATGAAGCGACTGCCTATCTGACCTCCACAACCCAGTTAGTACTGGGTAATACGATACCCCTTGGTAAGACTGGTTGTCAGACTTTTTGGGCCACAGACTACCTAACAACTGTCAAAGATCTACAAATGACACCCGGGGCCAACAGCTTAACGTGCTTTCCGAGGCACGGAGGAAACTCGGTATGTAATGGGTGGTCACTCATCCACAGACCAACCTAAGCAAGCAAGGCTTAACCTAAAGATCGACCCGAGCGGCTGTTATTATCCACGAGCTCCTCCTTACCTTGTTGACTACGGAACCCTAAAAAATGATGAGCATTTGATTGCTTTTAATTTTTTGATTGGCATAAAATAAGGGCACGTCCTTGCTACGTATATACCTAATAAAATCTACCAGGACTTAGGAGACTGAGTAGGTGACCATCATCTGAATTATTTTGGAATTCTACCTGAACCCATTTCCAGGGTAAATGGGTATTGACTAAATTAAGTTTTTTTTTTTTCAATACTTGATTGATTGGTACACACACAATAAAATCAATAACGAGCTACACTCTAACTCTTTTATCTACAATTTTAAAAACAGAGACATTATCCCTAAAAATGAGATATCGTTAATCAATTCCCGATTAAAAACGATGGCTACTACTACCGACAGGAACACTGTAGGAAGTCAGTAAATCAGTACGGGTCAGCTGTTACGGGGAGATGCGACGCGTGCTATCGAAGCCCCTCCGGCGACGCGGCGCGGGCGCAGGGCTTCGCGTGACGTCAGCGCATCTGCCCGCCAGATGGCGCACCCTCGCCCACCAGATAATATCGCACACCGCACGCACCAACACTTTCCACGAAATCAAAATCAGGTATTCACAGTGTCATAGAACTTCATGTCCGTAATGTAAGTATATTTTAGAAACACCTTATGTTATTGATCGTTCTTTTCACTCTTGTAAGAAAAGGTCTTCAACACTCAAGGGCATCTTACGTCTTAATCATTGACCATTTCAGCTCTATATCATTCTTAGTAAGTTCTTCTAACTTAGATACAAGATAATAATATTTGATTATTGTGAAAACTCACCTAAACCTATCGTGTAAACTTTTGTTTGAGCTCATGTGTTTTTATGTTTTGATTTAACAAAAAAGGAAAACTTACTTTATGAAAACCTCTTTGGATCCCGCTAATAAAAATGTAACTGGCCAATGTTGTAAAAAAAAACCACCGTTGCCATTAGTCGGAAAAAAAGAAACAACAGAAAGAAAAAAAAACTTAATGGCGTCAAATATTTTTTTGCAAAAAAATGCCAGCACTCCCAGTACCTTTATTACCAAAATCATAAAAATTAAAAACTCTTTCCTAAAGAACTTTAAAAGTACCTGTTTGGTTGGTAATAAATCCGAAAAGGTAGGTTCAGGTTCAAATAATTAATCAAATCAATCAAAATAAACGCGTTAATCTTTTATTAGTACTTAATATTTTATTGTAGGTTACGATTATAACATTTGGTCCACGGTTCATCGTTTTAAAAAAAAAATTACATACAAAACTGGCCAATTTAGGAATGCCTTAATATAAACACCACTCATACACGCACCACATACGTGCGTGTTCCATACAACCCCATTGTTTTTATGGCTGAGTAAAACGGTAATTACCTTAGCATCATCATAATAGTAAGTGATTTGACGTTATGTAGGGACGCCATACGCCATATGGCAATGCCAACACGGCAGATCCATTACTATATTTATGTAACTCGCTAATTAAGTGTTTGCTCATTTGATCATGAATTTATTATTATTACATTATGTCTGCGGACACGTAACTTGCGATATTAATATGTAGATGATGCAATATGATACTCAAGCGGATGGAAATGGATGAATTCTACTAATAGGTAATTTGCTTATGAAACTAGGTGAAGTAAGAAATTCTACCAAAATAAAACAATATAACTCCTATAGTTGCTGCCAGTTAAGATCGCAATGGCGGTCATTGACCCACCTACATTTATTAAAGTTCTTAACTTTGAAATCCACAAATAAGCCAGTTCATGTCTTGAATCGTCATCTATCGTGATCTTCAATATCTTTTCTAATGAAAAACGATACATGGTTCATTTGTTTTGGTTCGTACGAAGAGATATTACGGAAAGATCGATGACCGCTATTGCGATCTTAATTGTCAGCAACTATACTAAGACTTCGGTCATACCGGTAGTCCGGTACGGATAATTAATTACTGTCGTGGCTCTGCACGCGGGAACCTATACTGAAGATCCAGTACCTGACGGAGTCACTGTCCACTGACCGTAGCCAGTCCACAATTTGTCAGTAAACGATTTGATTGATCCTTTTAACTATTTTATAACAATTATGTGATTGTTAACATCAATGTGAGTAGGCACTCGATCTCTCTAATAACAAACTCAAGTTTGAAAAACTATTTATTTTATTTTATTTATTTCAACTTCATGTACAAAAGTGGTACATAGGCGGACTTAATGCCACAAGGCATTCTCTACCAGTCAACCTTTGGCTCAAATAGGACAGCATTGTGATAGAGTACAAAAAAAAAATTAAAAGAAAAATACAATTTTGTTAACATAAATTGATATATATAAATATTATTCATACTAATACACATCCTTACAAATAAAATGAAATGAAGTAATATATATTATAATACATACAAATAATCCAAAAAACGAGAAACCTTATAGTAATTACTATGATTACTAAGGACTTGCTTGTGAGCAATTTAGTCTGAGTTCAAATAGTAGGTACTTTCGAAGCCATTTTGCTTTCAGCTTTTTTAATGCCAAGGGGTAGCGCGTTCCAGAGCTTTATAGTTGAGACAGCAAAAGAATTGGACATAAAGCCAGTTTTTATTTTATCAAACTTGTCTTGAATTTATTAAATGGTTTTAAAACGTAGGTAGTTTTCCAACCAAGTCTTTATAAGCCCATTGTATTACCCTAGCATGCTGCACCGGCAAATTAGATAAAAGATAAAATAGAATTATTGTCCTCGACCAGCAATAATATAATTTGCCTATTCAAACATAATAAATCCAATAATTGCATCGCTTAACGACACCGCATTTATCAGGTTTTACAATGAAAAATGTCTGATAATAAATGGAATTATTGTTCGTAATATAGCTAGTAAAATAAATGGCGCTGACTTGTAAACCTTTTGACGTAATATTAATCAATGTGGGTATATAAATGGGTGCTATTTTGTGTAGAGGTACTTTACCTGTACTAAAAATAACATAAATTGAATCGACCGGCTACTGTTTGTTAGGAACTTTTTCTTTATGACATTGAAATGATTAAATATCCGCGTTCAATACAGCACCAAATGTTTGATATTTTTCCTCATTCCTATTTCTTAATGATTATGTATTAAGTTAAAAGTTAAGTAAGTTATTTTTTTCATAAAATTATGCCTTTTCTGCCATTAACATATTTGTGTACATTACAGTATAAAAGTATTTTATGCAGTAGTCTGTAAAATGTATTTTTGGCCTGTCAAGCTCAATTGAAACTGAATTGTGCAATGTACGGTGGATGTGCTATGGGCAAATCAACTAGAAAATACAACAAAGTAAAAGCTTACAACTTTTCCGTGGAGACAAAAGCAGATACCGAGATGTACCGGCCTTAAACAGTAGTAGACAGAAGCAAGTGGAAAGAGGAAAATCCTGCAGAGCATCATCATCTACACAGCCTCTTACTAAACTAATAAGCCTAAATATAAGAAATGTACACGTAACTCAATCAAATGTATGGTACAGCTGGTTTTTTTTGTGATTTCAGGGCTTGTCCCATAGTAAAAGTTGTTCATTATGATAGGTACAAAGCCCACACGAAATTCTAACAGTTATTTTTTTAACACCTATCTACAGAGTGAATTTTTCAAGTGAGCGTGGATGGCCAAAGCCGAAACTATGAGGAATAACGAAAAATACTCAAAAGAGTCTCGAGCCCGATTTAAATGAAAATGAAAACTGCACCGTTGGATTTTTGGAACACACACTAATGTCGCTAATAAAAATCACTTGGTTTTTTCAAGACAAGGGTTTTTATAAAGAACAGCGTAATGCAACACGTTTAATACATTTAACTACAGAAATAAGCACTATGAATGAGAAATTACCAACATATGCAATAACAACGCTAATGCTATAAAAATAAGACGCAAACATGCAAATGCATATTATATAATTTGATGTCTAGTAACCTTATTTGAACCACAAACCGCACCATAAATCATTCAAACGTAGATTGACAAATGATGAACTGCACAAAATTTTCCACGTTATTCTACAAAATGTCATTAAGTAATTTTCCAACTGCGTGAAACAAATTCGTTACACTATCAAATGGTCTGGCACTTTAGAATATTATTGCTATCGGAACGTTTTATTGGTTGTTATGAACATTTTTTGCAGAATTTAGACAAGGCATGTTAGACTAATAAGGAAATTGCAACGGTCGGTCTATGGGCACGTATCTAATTAAGAGGTAAATATTTCCTAGATTGATTAATTCCTGGCTAAATATAGAACCTATACCAGTAACAATACTTAGTACAGTCACGAGCACTTAATGTGAACAGACAACAACTTTAAAACCGTTTTTGTCCTTATGTATTTACTGTTATTTTATGTTGTTACGAATTTCCCGTTGTGTCTTAACTGTCATTCGCAAAGGTGCAAGCGTTTTCTTCGAAAATCGCTTTTAAATTTTTGCGAAGTGTTAGGATATTAGTGTCCGTGACTGTACTTAAGTTAAAGTTTTCATTGAATCATTAACTGCAACAGAAGGTCAGTTTTACAAAAAAAAAACATTGTACGTATTTCGTAGAATCAAACATAGGTAATTGAACATAATTTAAAGTACGTTTCCTGACAAGTTTATATTCATAAAATCGAATAAATAAAAAGTCACATTCCTTTATCATTAAAAAAAAAACAAGAGGAATTTATATTTTAAATTCAGTCCCATTTCTGTTTGCTTAAGGCTTATGTACTTACTGATTGGTAGTACGTAAGTATAATATGATAGTGACTAGCGACTGTCGACTGTCTGTCGAAGTCGGTAGTAAGCAGGTTTGATCGACACTTGGCATAATAAAGGCAAATAGAGCGCCTCCCTTCGCTACCACGAAGTAGTGGTGTGTCATCGTGTAAGCCTTGTAAATACGACTTATTCCCTCTGTTGAAGAAGAGCAAAGTAATAAAAATATATTTAAAAAACACAATCCTGCTGTCGCATAGTACGGTAATAAGGTTTTATAACGAAGTATCGTCATTAGGAATGGATCGGAACAAACAAAGTGTAGCATTCACTTAAGGTTGATTTCTTTAAACAATTTCCATTATTCTTGCACAAAACACTGTACCTAAGACTGACTGTAAGACTTGTGATGGTATGCTCTTATTAAACAGCTTAATCATCTTAAAAATTAAGCTCTCTGTACCAAGAAAATTGACGAGTTTTATTCTGGTACTTTTATTCGCAAACATCAATCTAACAAGCACATTGTGTTCATAAGGTAGGTAGATACTAATTCTGTTTTATATTAAAAGTTATTGCATCTAAAATTAATTAATAACCGTGTGCTATAATAAATACCGTCCGTACACGATCGATAAAATGGCTTTTTGTACTGCCTAAGTATTTGCAGTTGTAGATACTTAGGCCACACACATCTATGTCAGTACATACAAAAATTTAAAGACAAAATAGGGTGTCAACAAGGCCCTCGTGTTTTTATTCGTATCGCTTCGTTTTCTATCGATCGTCGGCACAGACGGCGGCCATTACTTAATTGCCGAAAGTCATTGAGTCGCTTTAACTGCGCTTGGGTAAAAATAAAACTTCCATCGTTTTTCCTCGTTTCTACTCTGGAGGTTTGCATCTTTACATTTTTAAAGCAAATCTAAGTACCTACTTAGAAAGAAAAGTACAAAAATGTCCAGCAGTAAGTATAGTTATTCTATAAAAAAAAGTATCTAACTTTTCAAAGGCAGGAATCTTTTTTGGCAAGTCTACTAAGTGATCATCATCATCATCTACCAAGCCTTTTCCCAAATATCTTGGGGTCGGCTTTCAGTCAAACTGGATACAGCTGAATATCAATATTTTACATGGAGCGACTGCCTATCTGACCTCCACAACTCCGTATGTACTAGGATATACGATACGCGGATATCGGGCCACTGACTACCTATAAGTAAGTATTCGGACTAAATACGTACCTCTCCGTTTATCTATGAGACCTTTGGGACAAAAAAATCCATGAGTAGATAATTGTAAGTCACATCTAGTTGACAAATGTTTATAAAAATGGTGCCGATATCAGGGTCCTTTAGTTATAAATGACTACATTACTTTTAGCTCCGTTTTCTTCGCAATTAAATACAAATACTTAGTTCATTTTGCTGGCTAAGTAATTGTCTAGCTAATTATAAACACAATGTTTACTGTGTTAAGGGCGCTATCCATCAATTAACACAACTTCTAATTAATTTCCATAGTTAAATAACCATTAAGTAACTGCAGATAGGTACTTTGGCGTAATAGCGTTACAATTTTCCTTTTTCCCTACAACTGATCCATGACCTAGTTCATAGAGTGCCCTACAAGATAAATGTCGCTACAATTGCAGTCTTAACTGTTCCTAAAATAAATATTTTTTCTTCTTAAACTTTCCGTGCTCGCCTGTACCTATGTTTAACAACAGATATATATAAACAAATCTTTATTTCAAAGTTACGAATCTGTAAGAGATTCGTAAAGTAAGTAAGTAAGCTTGAATACGCAAGTCGAATAACGTACACGGACGAAATAGTCTATACTTCAACATAATGGATGCAAAAACATCCTTAACGAAGCCGAAAGGACCTATTGTCCCTGTCCGCGGCATTGCGATCAGTTTATTGATCTGGACCATACCTGGGAACCTTCTTGTTATGGAGATATTGGAGGTCAATGTTCCAACTTTTTCACAAGTAATTTTTTTTAAACATGTTTTTAATGTTATAACTTTCCTTTTTAAATACCTCCATGACCGCTTTACTCTTTAAGGTATCCATCGGCAAAATGTTTTGAGCGCGTTACGTTGAGTCTTACCGTAAACCGTGAATTTTCACCCAAAAAAAGTCGTTTTCCAGCAATAATTTGTGAGCAGAGTTAGGTACCTACTTAGTTTAATGTAGAGAATTCTTGGTTGACGGCTTCGTGAAGGGTCCGTTTACACGTTTGATATTTTGAACCCGTGCATGAAATTTTGAAAAGCAATTTCGATCGCTCGGATCGAAATTGCTTGCTTTTCAAAATTAGTCCTTGCGTACAAGCGTTAGGAGTCTAATGTGAAAACGTACAAAAGAAAACAGTGATGTAGAGAAACATTCCCCACCACAATGTTCCTCCATATTAAGAGTAAAAGAAAAATGTGCGTGGTTTTACGTAAAAACAATGAACTTTCACACGCGTACGATCCACGTTGATTTAGTATAGTTTACTGCAGAATCAAAGCCGAGAAGTCGGCTTGCGGTGGACTTGTAATTGAATTTGGAGAACAATCAGTTTCCCGCGCCGCGTTCGGATACATTCGCAACACGCACGCCAAGCACGCACCTGTTCACTATTTTATTAGATAAAAGAAACCCAAATATATTTATGGGTCCGGGTAAACATATAATGAACTCCCCTTTTCACTTCTTTTGGGTCCCGACCCCGAGTCAGGGTTGGAGTGAGAAAGTATTCCAAGATTACGATTGAGACACTTGATTACGTTGAAATAAGTGGTTTATTTATTAATTTTACAACTTACTCCAATTATACTGCTTATTATTTCTTTGAATATTGTTTACTAACCTGGTTTATCCTAACATTCTGCGATAACATACTCATAAGTCAGCAGCCAGCCATCGTCGTTGTCAAAACGCGGGCACGTGGCTATGCTTTTTAATCACGAGAAAAAACAATAAAGCAATCTCTCACAAGTATCGTTTTCACCCGACAATAGAATGTAAGCCCCGCGTGATAATTGAATCGAGAGGGTCTGACCGACCCCACGGCTCGCATTAGTGTTACATTTGATTCGTATGTGACCCACACTACAAGGACAGTGTGTCTTTATTTTCTGCTGCAAGATTTATCTCGCAATTATTGTTCTTAATTGTATTATATATACGAACGTTTGTTTCAATTATTGTGTATACCTAAGTTTAACAACTTGAGACGTTTTACAAGTTCTCTACAAGACAATAACGCCTGGAAGACATAGGTTAATCGGCCTCAAACTGTGCTAGGTTCGCGGCAAATTGGATGCCGATCGGAAAGTGCCTATTGACATAAAACAAGTAGAAACAACAGCAGCTTCTCTCAGCGGGTTCCCAGTTTGTTTGTTCTCCTGTGGGAGCCGGGAGGGGGTCATTACTAAACTCCATTACACTTTTTGTGCCAAGTGTTTTGGTGGTATAACAAGGGTGAAAACGACCCTACAAAACGAATGACATGCTCTCGCTGTTTTTATCGTTTGTGAGAAAAGAAAATATTTAGTAGTGACTTTTTGTTAGATAAACTTTATGTGGTACGGGGAGATTGGTCGAGGTTTCTAAATAAAAGAGCATTGGTTTCCAATTCTTTTGATCGGATGGTTAAACCATCTTAATCAAAAGAGCTGTTTAAACATCGTCAACAGACCTATTACAATACAACTCTTCCTGACCTTTACTTCCGGGATATTTTATAGTCTTAGCCTACTTTCGTTCTCAAATTATCATTAATTAACAAACTTCATTATATTTAATGAATAATTAATTGTAAGTTTACACCCGTACGCCTACCTACCAGTTTCGGCGATATCCTTCGAGATCGTTATCAAAACGAAGTTTCACTTAGATTGAAAGATAAAATATAATTAATATACAGTTCCTTTACAATAATTTTAAATCTGACTATTCTATCTTTTGTAATCTCGACTTTATATAACTAGTGCCTATAAATAACATAATCTTCTTGACCCGCTAACGATGAGAATCCTCTGTTTCATTTTTATTACAAACACGGTAAAAATATCAGAATCGCTAACTTTTAGTACGTTATTGGCGAACGAGAGAATTTGCTCAGCGAAAGTAAGTTAATGAAGTGAAGTGAAAACCGAATGGGGGTTCAATGACCTGATAACGATCTCCACCTTGGTGATTAAGTCGGTGAGAACAATTTAACGAGTCTTTGTGGACCGAACGACGAACATACGACGTATAATCCATATGTATTTTGTTTCATTTTTATCGGATTGTATTTTTAGATTGGAGAGGTCAGTAGGACACCTTTTGATGTTATTTTCGTAGATATCTATTTATAGAAAAACAGCAAGCCTTTAACTTAGATGCAAAGTACTTAATGCGCTTGGTTTAGTTGACAAAAACAATACTTGTGTCGCGACTTGCATAAAAAAGTTCCTGGTAGGAATTAATGCATAATCCGCACTTACAGTATTAACTTTTCAAACGAATTTCGCAAGCTATTAGAATAAGTGATCGCATAACATTTACATGCCCTAATACGTTTGAATGCAGCAAAGAGAGAATTGTCATCAATCTTGAAGGGGTGTGGAGCGCCATAATGCGCCGCACATATGGCGTCATCGGCGCTTGGCGTTCCGCTCCGGTGGGCCTATCGGGCCCACATCGGGCCCAAGTGACCCGCAGCGACCTTAGACTATATCACAGCAGATCTCACTGCACAAGTGGACACTAGCCTTTAAAGCACCTATTGTAGCCACCCCTTTGTGAAGTACACGTCACTGACAAATGTTACATTGACGATGAATTCAATGGATGTTATACATCCATTTGCAAATTACCCGCATTTAATCTGTGTAATCTTTTTGTACGATATTCTAAACAACAACAAACAAGTGTATGTTACAAAAAAGGAAGGTTATTTCTGTCGTTGATTTTTTATTATTAACTGCACTAAAATCATATCGTGTTCTGTTCCTACTATGTATGTGCAGTTAGTACTTCGTAGTATGTTAACGTATCGCAAGATGAGTTCTACTTTTCTAGTTTAATGCACAAGAGCGACCTTTTTAACAGAAAATTGGGTTTCGTACCAGGAAGCCTTTACGAGCTATCACTCAAAACTTTGGCAGAGGTGAATAAACGAGAATGAGTAGCGCTACTCCTACTCGTATAATTGAATATGAAACGAAATATCTATCAAATCTGACCAGAGAGTATTTCTAGCTCTTTTTATTTACTATTTCTAATGCATATTAAGAAAAAAATAAAGAAAAGTAGAAAAAACGTGTGGTGCATATAAAAATTATGTCTTCGATTAACTTTACGTAATGGTCGCAATAAATATTTATGGGTCCGGATTTAGTGCCCAGTGTATCATAGCCATAGGTGTAGCGCGGGCACGCGAGGGGTGTCGGGGGGTGTCGGGGGGTGCTAAGTGCCGGGAGGCCACATGTCACTCTCGTCGTGCTAATCTCCAGGATTTGCCATCCAATGTCCCTCGACATTCCCATCTCACTCGCACCAACGACCACACCATACATCCATTTCGTACAGCTCATTGAATATTATTGCTCCATGGGGATTTTGAAAATATGGAGCCGTTTAGCGAAAGCCGTACATTGTATCCATCCAGTGGAATTATTCATACGCGACCCGTTGCATTTATCACTTAATGGTATTAGCTATTAGATCGTTTAATCGCTCGATTTGCGACTTTATGGCCGAATTCAAGTTTTACAATTCATGTAACTGGAACTATGCTAGTAGAGTCATTTGAACGAGGTTAAATCTAATGTAATGTGAAAAGATAAACAGTTACGGTAATTCAACCGAAAAATTTATACAAGATCTAGTTATATTCTCAAAAACAAAAACACCTGAAAAACGTAATCTAAACCTCTAACTCAAAACAATGGACAGGTGTGCTATTGTTTGGTGTCACTGCACTTTATTAATTAAAGTCCTGTCACGGCACTTGGCGAACATTTAAAATCTATTGAAATAAATCAGTAAGTCAATGTCTGTGAGCATAATGATCGCATGGTGCTGTCAGCGCGCCATGCGGCACGGGAAGCACATGGCGGGTTTAGTTCAAACAAGGCCAAATACTGCACAACCAAAAATTGCAAATCGCCCTTCTGACGATGACAATGAAGTCGTATTTCCCCTGTCATTTTATTCGCTATGTGCAATGACGTGCTGGTTTTATTGAGTGCATTGCGGGCCCCGGCTTGTCATTGCTTCCCTCCAACCCTAAAATGATTCCATTCTGCCGCCGGACGAGCCGACAGGTTAACTTTTGTTATTCTACAAAAGCCGCGCATTACAGTCCGATTGTTGGCACAAATGTCGGATATTATAAAGCATTTCGTGTTCCCTAACGATTATTTCAAGTGTAAGTGAATACGCGATTTATTCTACATTTTAGGGTAATCTTTAATCAATAGGTAGGTAGACTAGTGATTTCACTGAAAAGAAAATTAAAGGACAAAACCAACCTCTTGCAAAAATTAAATATCAAAATAGAAAGAAGAAAGAAAATACATTTATTTGGCATATGTCACAAGTGCACACAATATAAAACAAAAATAATACAAGACAAAAAAAAAACTTAAAACTAAACAAAAAATAATTTAACACTATGTGCCTTACGGCTGCGCCAAATAGGCCCAGTTCAGCAAAATGCCGGGCAACTAGTACCTGACGCTGGTTTTCAACTGGACCTGGATTAGAGAGGTTACGGATGTAAAACAGTTTTATGTGTTGTATCAATGGCGATGGTGAAAAGGTACTTAAAATTTGTATAATAGATGTGTACAAAAAAATAAATAAACATACAAAAAAATATTAGTAAATAAACTATGATAATATAATGAACAATTAGACCTATATACCTATAAATAATGTAGCAATAGCTTTTATAACAGTCCTCAAGAACGAATGATCAGGGGATAATATTATACCAACAAGGTTGACAGGCATGTTCCGAGTCTCCTGCAGTTATTTGTGCCGATACAGATTCATTGACACCTTCCACTACCATGTCAAATGGCAAGACAAGCCACGGTAGAGAAAACTCATAGAGTGCCAATATATATCGATACTTTACAAGCAATCTCATAGTAGTTGTTTTCCTACTGTGCAATTTTTTAAATGTAAGCCTCAAAGAAAAATAGAGTGGTGTTTTTACAAGAACGATACCAGAATCTACACAGAATAATCCTATGCATAAAAGTAAAGAAACAAGATGCATAAAATAAGATGTATCAAACCTCACTGGGTACATTTTTCCCTTTTTTATAAAACCTCTGTCTGGGGGTATTGACTTTTCATATCAACAAAGAAAACGTGAAAATATTTCTTTACCAAACGGTAAGTCAATAGAGGTTTGAGGCATTGCCCTCGAGGTGGTTAGAGAGGCGCGAGACGGACGGGGTGCGGGGTGCGGCGGGGAGGGTAGTACGGTGCGCAGCCTGCGCCAGGGGACGGGGGTACTCTTCTTGATTACAGCGCTCCCTACACCCCCCCTCTCCGACCCCCACAGCACTCCCCCGCCTCGCTGCAATACACATAAGCCTACACAATGACAGTCGTGTATAACTTTCATTGTTCAGGTTACAGAAAATATTTAATTTTAATTTACATGCGACTCGCTATGAAATGTGTATGAATAACTTATATGTATTTTAGTGGGATTACATTTTTGTATTAGAATAAATATGGGTTCGTTCGTGGCTTAATTGGGTTGAGAACCATAAAACATTATTTAAATTTAAGAAGAGCTTACTCAGTTGACCCATATTCTGTTAGCATTCTTTAATCAGAACCCACCAAATAAATTTCCCTGAACTCCAAACTACTAAAAGAAATCCAGTGAAATACGTGAAGATTCAGCCAGGGTTCAGGTGGGAGCGCCGAGATTGTCCGCATCAAACATGCACGAGCATTCGCCCCGCTCGCTCGTAAAAATGCATATTCAAGCGGAAGGGCGGATGCTTTTAATACAACGCCGTAATGAGCAGCCGAGGTCGGCAGACTCCTTAATTTTCTCTTTACCGGCCTATTCAGGTAAATTGTTAGCCCTTATTAATTGCTTTACAACGGGAAGGCGGGCTCACATTAAAGTTTATCGTGGGGGTACTATAGACGACGTGTCTACTTGGCCAGTTTGTTGAATTGTCGATTAAAAGTTAACGTAGGTGAGATGCTCCCTTATTTTCGTGAACAGTTGTTAAATCAATCATTGGATATAACATTTTGCTTTCAAAGTTTTTGGTGAATTCAAAGATACATCTACTTTTTTAAACCGTATATCATACAGTGATACGCATACAAGACATACTGTACCTCAGTGGGCATGTGATGATTATTCGTTTTTACATTAGACATGTACATACAGTCACGAGTAATATATACACTTAGCAAAATTTTCTCGAATATAATATTGAGACAGACGTGCAGGACGAATCTATAAGGATTCTGTTTTTGCTATTTGGCAGCGAACCCTATGAAATATCTTTAAAATGATGTATCAGCACAAAATTAAAGTACAATATCTTTTCCACACATAGACATTTGCTATTTACAGTTTAACATCCGTGCCTGTAACAAATCATTTCAAAATAATCCCAAAAAATGATGCCTCAGCACTAATTCAGTATAATAATAAAGCACAATTTATTTATTTTTTATTGGTCTACTTCCAATTTACGGTAATAGGAATCAAAAAGCCGGCTACCTCATAATTAGCCACGAGCCACGCGAACCATAAGCCCCCTCCGCCGGTATGTTACGTAAGCGGATGGGCCACATGCTGCGCCCATTTTGTTATCATTATAGTAGGGAAAATATTGGTTTAGATAAAGATCATTCATAGCTAATATCGTAATCATGCTTCAAAATATGTTTCATTATCATTATGCCAAACAAAAGTTTAACAAGCACAAACTAAAATCTGTGCTACACCCGTCTTACTAAACGACATCTAAAAGCAGTGTCTTAATAAAATAGAACAGCTCAATACGTGACGCGTAGTATTAGTGATATCGGGTGTAAGCTGGTGGGCATAAGGATCCTAATTTGATGGACCCATCCATCAAATTACTATACTCCTCTGATTATTGTAACGGAATAAAAAGTCTAGCTGGTTTGAAAAAGTCAAATCAAGTCTGCCTAATCTACTTTAACAAAAATATAGACATTTTGATCCCCGAATTACTAATTAATAGGCTACGATAGATCTTTGGAATCATCTACGAAATCTAAATTTCCACAGCCAGCAGACTTTTTAAGAAATTAAAACCATAGATTTTCACTTTTCAGTTTCACATTCAGTTAATAATTTCAAACAAAGAATTTTTAAATTTTTTCATCACTTGAAAACTAAAATTCAAGATATCAATACTAAAGCTATGCCCAGAAAGTAGAAGCATAATTTGATCGTCTCAACCGATATCGAATACGCACTAAGCCCTCGGCTCCGAGAGGCGTACCATTTCTCTGATTGATTAAAACGCTAACAAAGGGATAATGCTGATCACTGGAGCTTTGTCCCGAAGCCCTTTATGTACCTACCTACAGCCCTACAGCCTCAGAGTAATCAAACGAGCCTTCTATAAAAATCACCCACGGAAATTATAACTTTCCAGGGCTCTCCCTTTTGTGAGCAAAGTATTGTGGGATGGATGTATTGAGGTTTTCGTCTCAACAAAAATAATTATTGTTTGATGTCTGACATGTTTTTAGTTGTTTAATTTCGAGTTTGCATTTATTTTGCGCTTTTGTTGTCTCCTCAAATAACAGGTTGGTTTTTAATTAATTCTACGTTTACGTTTGAAAACGTACTTTTACGCAAATATAAAAATGAGTAAAATGATATTCAACAAAGGGATCCTCGTAAGTTAAGTTATGGATATAATTGTTTTTCTACGGTTATAACTAAAACTTCATTCATATGTACTTTCTATGTTTATCTTGGACATCACAGACATCGGTGAAGGAGAACAACGTGAGGAAACCTGGACTTATTTAATACATGTCTGTAATCGCTAACCGGTCTTGAGCAAGCGTGGCGATCAATGCTCGTGCCTCTTCTGTATAAGGCCTTTGCCCAGCAGTGGTACAGTTTTATTATTATAACTAAAACCTAAAATAATAGTTTTTTTTTTTTAATAATTTTGTAGAAGGACTTTATCTATACTTCTGTACTGATACTATCTGAGCCCTGCGACGTTAGTCAGCGTGAAATTAACGGTGTGAAATATACTTTATGACCTATTCTCATATCTACCAAATATAAAATTTCATAAAAATCGGTGGAGCCGTTTCGGATGTGTTCGACGACAAACACCGAGACACGAGATTTTTATATATAAGAAGAAAGAAGATATAAGGCTGAAGAGTCTGTTTAGTTGAACTCGCTTATCTTAGGAACTACTGGTTCGAGTTGAAAAAATATTGCCTGCTAAAAAGATAGATCGAGGAAGGCTGTAGGCTATATAATCACGCTACGACCAATAGGCGCGGAACATCGATGAAAAATGTTGCAAAAACAGGAATAATTTTGTAATAATTTCCCGAGGACGAAGGTCGCAGGCAACAGCTAGTAGGTCTTAAAACGAACCACTTCAAAAAACAGTGAACCTTCCAACAGTAACACCTCTACGAAAAACTCATATCCCAATTCCCAAGCGTAGCAGCGTAGGCCCGTAGCCCGTAGCCACCCGCAGGCCCGTAGCAAAGTAATCATAGCTGATCTAAATCAGGTGAGCTGAGGTGGGCAGAGAGCGAGGGATCGCAGCCCGACATCGCCCGACATTGCCCGATGCCCGACAGATGTCGACCCCCGCAGCGCGAATGATGATCGGGCCCCAACTAAAGTACGCTTCATAAACTTTGTTGTTATGAATTATTTGATATTTCTGATACCAATTACGTATTATATGTATGGTATCTATTTCCTTGTTCTAAGTTTGTTCTATTGTCTGACTTATTAACATATACACAGAGCCCATCTTTCGTATTTCTCCGACTTTCAACTGGACTGATATTATAAGCGTACGTCAATCCAATGCAATTTTGACTAAATATAACTTTGTACCCTCAAGGCTGGCAACAGGAATAAATATTTTTTGAAAGTTTGTACCTACTTTTTATGCGCCATACAATCTTGATAGAAGTCTTTTTACTATTTATAAAAAAATGATATATGTATTTAAAAAATCATTTTAATGGCGTAAGTCTCATGACGTCATGCTCTTTTTAAATAAGATTGAAATTCTTCTTTTCGAAATCACACACGCAATGCAAACAAAGAAACAATTATTAAAAGTAATAAGACATTATATCAAAATTAAGTGCAGGTTACATTTGACCAGAAATATCCCACCGAACAATAGGTAGGTGTAGCGCATACCGGAAGGAGGCGATTCGCCGCGCACGCGCCGCCACGTGCTCACTTCCGGTTCTAATGCGATAATATAATAGGAGACATCTCCTCCTCGTTTAGTCAAAATACTTTGTAAATATTTACCACGATATTTTCTCACACTTTTTAATAAAAGTGTTGATTCACCGAGAATAAAATACGTGACGATTCACACGGCTTTGTTAGTATTAAATTTTATACTGCACACACTACTATACAAGTCAATAAAATGACGTCAATTTTCAACAAGATAATTTCAACATTTTATCACATTATTTATAAGCCAAAAAAATTACGAATCTATAAATAAACCCACAATGATCAAACATTTTTCTCACGCAAGGGTATCAGCTGATAAACACAATATTTTCTTAATGTACGCATAATAACAGAGCTTTATTTATAATAGTTGGAGATTAGTGCAGTTATAATAACCGCGGCCGCCGGCGAACGTCGCCGGTTGCCGCACCGCCGCCGCCGGGGACGGCAACCGGCGACGGTCGCCGGCCGTGCTCCCTAGCCACGTAATCACAGGCTTCGATGTATTAAACAAGGGTTTAACACAATACCAGTCATTCATAGGCCATTTCCATTGTAGATTAATCTTTAATACGTCTTTATATCGATTGAACATGTTAAAAAAATACTTCTGAATGCATAAACGAATATTTCAGCCACCAAAACGATTGCTACTGAATGCGGCTCTAACGGAAATCTTTTAAAAACAACATGAAGGCTTTCTCCTTAGTTGAAACAAATGAGTGAGTCTTAAGAGCCCTATTGTACCATATCCTAGGAACCAACATAAAATACGGTACGTTAAATTAATAAGTTTACTTAAGTACCTTCTTAAAGTCATTTTTGTAGCAGATAATTCCCCCATCTAAACTCGGGAGCAATAGCCTGTAATATAACAATCCAAGAATCGATTTTGTACAGAAACAATTGAACTTTTTCAACGGTTATTTTTTTTAAATCTGCTGTACCATACATTTTGACACACATCCTTTATGATTCAGTCTGTAGAGTGTATGGTTATACAGGGTGTAAACAGACCCTTCACGAAGCCGTCAACCAAGCATTCTGTACATCAAACTAAGTTACTTTACGCAAAAATTATTGCTGGGAAACGAATTTTTTTTTTGGGGTAAAAAATCACGTTTTGCGGTAAGACTCAATGTAACGTACTCAAAACATTGTGCTGGTGGGTGGTTTGAATAGTACGAGGGTCGTGGAGGTATTTAAAGTAAAAATCTTACGTTAAAATCATGTATTTAAAAAAAAAAAAAAAAGTTAATACTTGGAAAAAGAAAAAGTTGGAACTTTGACCTCCAATATCTCCGTAACTAGAAGGTTCCCAGGTATAGTCTAGAACAAAAAAATAATCGCTATTATGGGGAGAACAAGTGCCTTTCGGCTTCGTTAAGGGTCTTTTTACACCCTTTATAGTAGTCTGTGGTATATGGCATTATATGGCATTTTTTTAAAATCTAAACCTAAATACTCTAGACAAAGAAGGTTGATCACACACAACTTAAAACTACAAAGTTCCACACAAACAGCCAGTACTCGTCAATTTACTAATAGGTACGTTATCGGCATAATAGTACCAGTGTAAGCTCTTGTCTGGTGTTAAAATCAAAAAAAGCCCATCGCCACTCCTGTGTAGAGCACTTAACTTGATTATTCGAAGCCGTATGGCGTGCGTGGGTGAAAACCCATAGAAACAAGGCCGCCCCTACGCGTGGCGCGTCCTTCACTAAAACCGTAGCGCGTGCCCATAGGCCTGTAATTTTAGGCTTGAGGACTTGAGCTATGCATGTCGTCGGATAGCATTTATTTTCTGGGTTCCTTTTCAAAAGTATCTATAACTATGTTGATTGGTCCTAGGGCGGGGGGGGGGGGTCTCAGGGGCCATAACCCTCCCCCCTCCCCAAACGTACAAGATAAATTGACAAACCTTCTTAAAAAAGGGGCCGCTTAAATGAAGCTCTCTTTTCTCACTCTTGCATTCTATCTGCTCTAGGCTGGGTCTAAGTCAACCGTGATCATGTTTCTGAACTCATTGATTTAAATAAAAGAAGTACTTTGCATGATGGCAAACGACTAAATAAGTCCTGTTATCTTGTTTATGTATGAATGCACCAAAAGAGCCTTACATATCCCTCTAGCCCAGCTCGCTTCGCTCGCTCTTGCGTTCTTTTCATCTTGAAACTTGAAAATCTAAATCATCTCAGGGGGGCAGTGCTAAAATTATCGAGTTCGCTTTGCTTGCTGCCTTCATTCTCTTAAATATATTTTTTTCTGTAGAAATTGACACGGTCATTCCTATTTCTATTTGAATAGACAAACAAAAATCTGATATATCCGGGGTGAAATGTAAAAAAAAATGAGCTCCTCGCGGAGCTGAAGATGCACCCGGCCGGAAATAAATCAGTCGGCGCCCATGATCGTTTTGTATAGTTAAATCCAGAGATGGTTGATATAACTTCTTTTTTCAATAGTTGTTGCTAATAGTGTTTGGTTGCCCCCCTCCCACCGGTTTGCCTTTTTAATTCGGGTAACCCTTCCCAACAAAATTCCTGGTTACGGCGCTGTGGGACCCCTCCCAAAGACTTTGGCTGGAACCACACCTGTGCAAATGGCAATGTCCGATGCTGACTCATCCATAATACATAGGTATAATTATTATAGGTTATGTCTACCGTATCAAAACAATTATGAATAATAAATATGAATTGCAAAATACAGTACATCTTAATACAAGTGGGAAAACTTTGTCATTGCAGCCAAGGCGGAACTTACGTGTTACAGGGGCCGATAACTATAGTGAAAATTGCTCGGGTGTATCAAACGACGTTTTTCAATACACTTACTAATAAAGAAAATAAAGAAAAGAAAATAAAAATAATAGAACAAAAAGATTTTTTGTCATTAATAGGTCTGTGCATTTCGACCGTGATTTTGCGATAAATGGCCAACTCTGGCGTTTATCGATCTTATTCTGAGAAACTGAGAGATGTTGACAACTTTTACTGGTGGAGGCCGTGGAGGTGATAACATGTAGTTTATAGCGATCTCCCTTTTCCCTATCGATCTATTTTTCTTATCTATTTATATAAAGCCAAAATTCCGAAGCAAGTTTTTCATAAAATACGCGACGGCACTTTTTCGAACTCGTGGATTGAACTATTGTACATAAGCGAACGAAATGAAATATATAGGTATAACTTACATAGTGGTTTACCTAAGAATTTTTAAATATGTATGAAATATCTATTTAAAAATCCCGTTCAAAACCATAAAACTACTAAAAACGCCCAGAACAAACAGTAAATTTTCTCCTACTAAATTAATGTTATTATGTATTTATACCAAAATAATCACTAGTTCTTAAGAAATTAAATTTCATAAAAAAATGTAGAAAACTTAAAGTAAACGGAAATACAGCTGTCATATTGCTACATAATGCAATGCGTCGGCTGCTTGAACTTAGCATCGCAGTACAACTTGGCAATTTCGTGATACACAATCTACCTTTAATTTAATTTCCTGCTTTTCCGCTTTTATTTGCCTTTGCAGGTTAAAAGAGAAGCAAGGGTGAAGCCGCCAAAAAAGCCTAATATTAAAAATTGAAAATTCAAACATTTTTAGTTTAGAACTCAGACAAATGTTAATTTGTTGATAAAGGCAAATAATTTTATAAATAATCATTTTTATTTATGATATTCTAATTATAAACACAATTTACACATTCATTTTTTTTTAAGTTTATATTTTTGCTAGTTTTAACATTTCCTACAGAAATTAGTTGCAGTAAGCATCCACTTTCAGACTTGTCATGAAACCGGAGAAGCCTCGAGCCCTGTCATACAGGATGTCCTAGTTCAGGGGTCGAGACCACATTGATGTAATGTTTATTTATAAAATATTTAAGGCTTTAAAGGCAAAACACAATCACCGCCGACTATTGGAATTGAACCACGTTGGACTTAGTTCATAGTTATCTGTGGAAATAAAACACTAGTAGAAATAAATGACAAAAAAAAACTACGAGTGTGTAATACACTGTATTCTGAACCTAACATTAGTGCGATAAGAACCAGTTTTCGAGGAAGTATATTGAAAACTATTTTACGTCCCCTAAGGACCTAAAAAAAATTAAGATATTTAAACATTTGTTTTCATAAAATATTTTAACATTTAGTTTAGTTACATAGCTGGTTTTTGACTCAAAGTTGCGACTGATAAATAAAGTCTTACCTACATCGTTGATCGTTTCGACACATGCTAATCAGATTCCCTAAACTCACTTCATAGCTCATCAGTGACGAGCACTTATCCGAGCCATGCTTCATGAGTCATCGCTATGGCTTGGGGTGCCCCTTCCACATACCACACCTCATAACCCTTAACAAAACGTGAAAGTTTTGAAAAAAAGCCTCATCTGTCTCTTCTTTAGCACTATATGAGATGGACGACACCTTATCGATCAGGAAGTAGCTAAACCAGCCTTAAGTATGTTAAGTTTAGCCATCTACCTTCCAGGGCTTTGTTCCTGGCGAGCAGCGCCAGTAGCACGTCCGGCGGCGGCGGGTCCAGCGGGTGCATGGGGTCCAGCGTGGCGTCCAAGGGACCGTCGCGCCGCGCCTCGCAGCCTGCCACCACCTCGCCGTACGCCTCCATCGACCCGTCACTACGTCCCATAAACACACTGTAAACATCCAGCGCCACCTTCACGATTTAGCATCCCGCACGAGTCACGTAAACAACGCAGCTACACGAGCACCTGTGCCGAGTTCCCTCGCGGCGTGCAGGGAGCGGCTGGCGGCTGCAGCGGGCGTCGCGACGCGGCCGAGAGCCGGAGCCACGTGGCGGCGCCGCCCACGCCCGCCCCTCGCCGCCGCCGCGCCGCCCTCCTGCCTCCCATTGAGAAGTCATTTTTTACCCCCTGAATCTGATAAACCCTGGGGCGAGCGGGGAGGCGGGGTGGCGAGCGCGGCTCCCCCGCCCCGAACTAATTTGCTGGAGTCGTACGACACACCCCGGGTACTTACATCCATCTACAATATTACTCTAGCACGTTATCCCGTTCGCGGGGGCACTTCGTTTCTAGTCATCTAGTCATTGTAATGAAAGAAATTCTAAAATATCATATATTCTTTTTTTTATTCTTAGGGTTTAGACTAGTTTAAAAATAATGGTGGAGGCTTTCCTTTTTGCTACTCTGCCTTTGCTTTTGACAGTTGCATTGCTCTTTTCCCAACTATGTACGGGCAGATTAAACTCAGGTAAGACCGGATGCCGATTCCAGAATACTTGAAAAAGCTAGGCAGATGGATAGTATCGGGTAAGACTCACTACAAATGAGGCTCCACATCCCCAAAAAGCCACCAAGGTACTTGAATATTCTGTTATACTGGGTGGAAAGGAAATCGACACATTAACTAACATGTTCTAGAGCAAATAATGTGAAAAATAAGATTTCAATAGGAACTTCACACATTACTTTAAACTATTAAAAGTAGGCTAATATGTCATTTTGACATTAATTGACACAGTATTTGTTGTGCGCCAAGAAAATATTTTTATTTATTTTGTTATTTATTTTACAAATTGGTTGAATAATGTCGAAATGTAATATTTTTAATCCAGACAATGTGTTTAAACGATTCAAGGTGATAGAGTTCCCGACATCTTACGTTGGATTGTCGACAACACAAATCCTGAATGTCGACGTCGACCTCAGCAGATCCGCATATCTCAAGACAATGTGCGAAGGCAAACTAATGGTACTTTACGAGACTTGATGATCTTTTTTTAAAGGATGCTAGTTATCCGAAGACTCAGGAAATTCAACCGATGTTTTCTTGATTTTTATCCCTTATGTTTGGTTTCCAAAGTCTCTTTAAAAAAACATTAATTGCTTTTTTTTTTAGAGTTTTGATGATGCACGAGTCATCAGTGCGTCACATAGAGCTTACCACATAGATATCAAACATGATAATACTGTGGAAGTAACATTTCTACCTGGAAATGAAAGCGTCTCCAAAGCAAAACGCAACAATCAATTTGATAAAAGATTTGTTTTTGACTTACGATTAATACAGGTGGATGAAATAAGGTGTTGTCATCAGGAACTTCATGCAGAAATCGGTCGATTTTATATAAGTGGGCAATATGAATATTGTCAAGTAACCCATTGTCCAAAAATTCTTGACTTTGGTGACGTAGCAATTAACACAAAAGTAACGAAATATATCCGTATTCGAAACGAGTCAAGTTTAATCGCTGCTAAAATATGGCTTGATAGAGTAACTTCTTTTCAATTTTCACCTAATAAATTTACGATAGCTCCCAACTCTTCAGTGCGATTATCAATTTCCATCAGACCAACGGGTTTGAAAGTTGCAAAGAGTTTCAGTTTAAACATAAGAAATCCACATGACTTATTGTTTGAAACGCAAGATGGGAAAGCTCCCGAAAATAAAAATTATATAACATATGTAATTTCTCATAAAATTAATATATCATACGACAAAATACCGAAGGAACCAGTGATTGTATCTTTACATAAATTGACCGACCAACTTCCCTGCTATACTTACCTAAATGAAGAAGTAGAAATACAGAAGGATCGAAAATCTCAAGGTAAACAGTATCTAGCCCATGGCAAATTGGTAACTAAAAAAAAAGAGAAAGTAAAATTGAGTACCGGGAGAGATATGTGCTGCTCGGACATACTGACAAAGATTCAAAAATATGACAGAAACTATTGTAAAGCAAAGAAAGCCAAAATAACAACCTATGACTTGTTTGACGTACTGATGTTTCCGTATTCTGTGGATTTTGGTCAAGTTGCTAAATCGACTAACGGAGAAAGTGTATTAACAATTAAGAATAAATCAAAATATGACATAACGATAAGAATGGAATATGAAAATCATATTTCATATACTGAAAACATGCTACCAGAGATATTGATAAAATTGAAATCTTTACGTGAAACTAAATTAATTGTATTTTGTCAAGGTAGTGTGGAAGGGTCTCATAAAGGAATTTTAAATTATATCATTGATGATACTTACCGAGGCAAACACTCATATTCTCTGGAAGTGAGGAATCCCTTGCTAATGGTACAAGAAAAATGCTTAAAATTTGGTATGGTTACATCCGACTGTTTTATCACTTCGGTTCCTGTACGAATACATAATTATTTTAACATACCGGTTCACTTCGAGTGGGATGAACTACAGCCAGACACTCCATTTGAAATAAAACCAATTTCTGGCTCCATACCAAGTCACAATTGTAAGATATGTAATGTTATGTACAACACTAAAGCATCTAAAACAAAAGTCCACGAGATTGACTTAATTTCTAAAAGTAATACACGTAGTGCCATTCCCTTTGAATTAAGCGTCATTACACGGAAGCTTTCCATTAAGTTTCTACAACCAGCCGTCGTAATAAGAGACATTCCTTTAAACTTGGAGACTGTAGAAAAAGTCAAATTAGAAAATTCTTCAAGAGAGATTGCTTTTTTTCACGTCGTGGAGCCCTTAATTCCAGGTCTAACAATGGAACCAATGAGTGGCACAATTCGACCAAAAATGATAATGACCTTCGACATTATAATAAAAATTTCATACGTCATGGAATTCGCCTTTGATATTTGTGTTAAGATTAATAATAAAGAAAATGTAATATTGCCAATATCTGGAAACGTTGTTGAACCTAAAGTGTTAATACACCCTAAACACGTTTACATGTCTCGAACACCATGCTTCCTGGTGTGTTACGTCCCTGTCACTTTCCAAAACCTCGGGCCGGGGAAATCTGAAGTCGCGGTTATAGATACAGACGATGAAAATATTTTTGACGTTTTTATTGCAATTGGAAATGAAAAGCAAAAAGTTTACAAATTCAGCATCGAAGCTGGGCAGTCTAAGACTGTATTTATAAAAGTATGCGATGAATTTCGCAGGGAATACGAAATGTATATTCCATTTAGAATCAACGGTTTATTAGGGCCTCCTAATGGGAATGCTTTCTCTACAGAACTTCAATACTTTATTGGTGAATATGAACAGTAAGTACTTCTTTCATAATTGTCAGTCATAGATCATAGTCAGATTATCTAATGTTAATCGCGCGTCTCTCCACTAAAAATTAAGTGAAGGCGACTCGATTTGACGGTAAACTACCTTAAAACTAAATGGGCAGTCCTAACAGCCCCAAATTTAGAGTAGACAAGGCGTCGCGTCGCCTTTAATTCCAGGGTTGGCATCTCATGAGCAGATCGTTTAGTTTAGCAGGCGAATCTTAATTGGATTCATCTTTAGCCGTGACTACTTGTTTTTCTTAAATTCATTGTTAATATCTGGTTATTTAGATAGCATTTATTGGGTGATTCATGATTTGGGTTTTCATTTTTAGATACCCTATCCGTCATATCCTGCATCTATTTTTTAAATATCGCAGCACCATGTTGTGATATCCTTTGGCGTTGTACAGAACCTATAAGTAGTTTAATTTTATGTTTGAGTTTTAAATTATTTTTGTTGGTCTGGTTTTTGAATTTCCATTTGTTTCCTTTGTAACATTTTTCAAAGTTTTTTTATTGTTTGTCCTGTGTGAGTCCAATAAATACTTTTTCTTTATTTTTTCTTACATGTAATGCTATAAGTTCCTACCTAAAACGATCGTCGTTTATGTTTTTAGGTATTACGAAAATAACACAAGAGTTAAGTTAAGAAATGTGAACAAAGATATATGCTACTGTCGTATAACTGGTGTAATTACTGTGCCTTGGATAGATTTTTCTGTAGAAAAATTTGAATTTGATTTTGTTGCTGGTGAACCAAACACGATAGAATTTCAAATGACGAATGTATCCATGTACTACTTATATGTCACAATTTTAACATCAAAACTATCGCCTCACTTTTCTTTAGAGCTTCTAACCGGAGAAGAAACAAACCAGACCATAATCAAAACAGAAACTAGCATAAAGATTGAACTTGATCGAGCAACGAAAGCAGATTTCGCTTTGAAATTCCACCCCAAGGGTCATGGCAGATTTGTAACTACAGCTATTATGTTTTTGGACAAGCAAATGACTACACCTTATTCTAATTTAACATTCATTGGGAAAAGAGAATCGCCTCCAATGACGCCCAGTACTTACAGAATAATATTCCCGCCTTGTCAAATTGGAACGGAAGTCGGTAGAACAATTACTATTGATCTGGAAGCCGAAGCTCAGTTGAATTCATTCAATTGTTTTTTCAAAGAGAATCTAAATCTTACTGTGAAATTCGTTGAACATAAAATAATAGAAAAAGATGCAGCAATTCATACGATTATAACTGTTAAATTAACCATTTTGACTGCAGCTCCTTGTACAGGAATTGCAATGGTTCATTTTAACCACAACACTGGGTCTTCCTGTGATGTAGAAGTAAATTTTTGTGTCACTTATTGTTTAATTACTTTACATGCAAATCATATAGTTGAACCTGAAGATCATCCATACCCCTACTATCCTTTAGTCAACCAAAGCGATCTTCATAAATACATGGAGGAGTGTTCTTTGTTTTTAGAAAAATGGATGTTTCAGCAAGGATTTCGTAGAGATTTATACCCAGTTATTCCAGATACATTTCATGCATTGTCCTCTGCATTATCAACGCAAGGTGGGACAAAAACAAAAGGAATCAATGTTACTTACTTGAATTTCGTCAGAAGGATCGCAGGACCTCTTATGAAACACATTCGAAAAGTAGAGTAAGTCCTATATTGATTAATTAAGAATTAACATACTAATATCAGTAAATTTTGATTTTGCTTATCTATAAATAAATTTCAGAGTGCAGGAACAGAACGATACATTTAAATATGTAAAAGAAATCCATGACACTTATAAAGAGATACTTAATTTATTAAGATCTCGTGGCGCTAATGTGTTGGTCATACAGGCGATGTACCTTCTTAGTTATGACCAATTTGTCATTTATTCTGAAAACGTCACCCTAAAATGCAATGCCGATAAAATACAAACACAAAATCTGTTGTCGGATGCCAATTTATTCAAGAGATTAAATAAACAAAGTTGGATCGATTTCATTTTACAAAGCTATAAAGTGTTCGTTATGGACAGCTGCTTCTTTGAATGCGTTTGCGTTAGTAATCAACCTAGAGACATAATCAAAGTGTTAACGGATTGGTTTAATGAACATATACGGAAGCAACATGACAAGCTACTTGGAAAAAACATACCTGTAAAGGAAATTACCAATATAACGACAGATTTAACCGATGGCGTCGCCCTGGCATCAACAATGATGACTTATTGTCCGTTTCTAGTCGAACATTTTTCGTTGTTTTGTGAGGTACAAGAGGAAAGCAGAGAAGGTGACGTCATTAATAATGCTTGTCTTATTATAGAAGCAATGAATCAACTGAGAATATTTTTTCCTTTATCAGCTATTGAATTCTTTGAGCCTAATTATCTACAAATGCTATTTTTATCCATACATTTGTACGTTGCACTGCCTATGTTTGACACAAAGGCCACAATAGAATTCAACCCACCACTTTTAAGAGGATCTTCGCGACTAGTTGCCATTTATCCGACCAGTCAAGAATCGCTGATCTTTTCTCATTTTATCCTTAGTAACAGTACGCGGAATAACTTTTTCGTTGAAAAAGCTCATGCGGCAGAGAACGTGAAAAAAATTTTTTTAAACGTTAAATATACGGCCAATTTTGTAACCCAAGAAAGTTGCATTCTTCTAGTACACGGATACAACAAAACTCGAATTTTTGACACGTATATTGTGTTTTTGCTACGTGGACAAGTCGGCGTATTAAATCCAATAAGAAAATGTAAAGTGACCGGGCCATTGTATCGGCCGAATAAGGTGGACGTGCAGGTGGCGTCACCATTCCCGACTCCTTGTACGTTTCGAGTTTATATCACAGATGTGGAACCATCGCTTCCAGTTATATTTGAAGAAACAGCTAAATCGAGGTTTTTCGTAAGCCGACTAAACTTAATTGATAAAGAAATCAGTTTAATGGGTATGCCAAATAGCCCAAAGGAGCAAACGCAAGATGTCCCAGATCATAAACTATATTTACAAATGATTTGCCTTAGCACTCAAGTAGGAAACACATGGATTTGGTTTAGAAGCGAAATTGGTGAATTTTTCATAAGGGTAACGTCGCAGCCTCGGTGGGATTTTCCAATGGAGAGCCTACAGGCGAAATTACAGTCATGGCCGATGGACCCCTGCAGCTGCGGAGAGTCTTGCGAGTGCTACAGAACTACCGTCCTCATGATACCGCATCAAAACGAACTCATGGTTAAAGCATTACGATATGCTTTATTTGAACATGCATCTAGCACCATGATGGAAATATTTGATGAATTAATTGGTATGTAACAACTCAAATTATTTGATTATGAACTGTACGACGGTGGTAAACAATGAAATGTTATTATTTTTGTAAAATTTACAGTATCGAGGACCGGTAAAATAATTCTAACTATGTTATTGGAGGAGGGAGGTACCACCATGACAGAAGTGAATCATATTCTTCGTAACAGTATTTCGTACAGGATCACTTCGCGGGCTTTAATGCCGCGCATTGATCGTGTCAAACTCTTCCACCACACCGATGCCATATTGCCATTACCCATCACTGTGCCGACTAAACAAAAGTTTGAGAAATATACTGTTACATTTACTTCCGTTTGTGGCATGGATATTCGCAATTATAGAATATTCTTTATTCAGATGAGTGCAACTCCGGAGTCAAGTAGTTCTGGAAAAACCACTACATCATGAACTGCATTTTATAATGATAGCCTTATAGATCCATGGATATGATCTTAGTTACTGTAGAAGTATAGAATAATAATTATTGAATTTTAGTTTCACGTAACCGCTATTGTTTAGTCAGCTGGTGAACGGTCATCCAATTTAAGATACTCGTGCAACAAGTTTGTAGTATGGTCCAGAATCTCATGAACGCCAGACCTACGTCATTTTATAAAAGCTGAAACCTTTTCTGTGGAATTAAGTACCTTACTATGGGTAAGAACAATTGGTTATAATGAAAAGTCGGTCGTGGTGAGTTTGGCAGATATCAGGTAACAAACTTGTGCTAAATAGCTGCTAAGTTATGTCATACTATAAAGCGTGATTTTTTGATATTAAGTACATAATAGCCACGTGCAATTAACCAAAAAAAACTCAAGAGGTGGAACGAATATAGTGGTCGGATTATCATGGGACTTTCCGAGAAGTGTGGAGAAGAAAGTTAAAAAAAAAAATTTCGCCCCTCGCGACTTTTATTTTAATTTCCTTTAGATTTTTTTTTTGTTTATTAATAACTTGAAATTCGACGCATTTAGAATATTGTGGCGTACACGCGGCGGCACATCAAGCTATACATTTCCAGTATAACATGGCCTCGCTTTGTATGGATTTCCCGTGCAAAGAAAGTACTAGCCCTTATATAATATAGAAAAAAATCACGCTTTATAGTATGAAGTAACTTAGCAGCTATTTATCACAAGTTTCTTACCAAAACCACCACAACCGACTTTTCATAATATCCCATTGTTCTTACCTATAGTACACACACTGGCGGTCAGGGGGTCTTCCTCTAGTTACTTGAGCATAGTAGATTAGATGCGTTAACAAAAAGATATTTATAAATCGCTAGTCGCTACACTCGTTCAAAGATTTTTTCAGATACGTCGAATATTATGTGTAATACATACGTGTTTACGCGTAGTTACAAACAAACAAAATTTAATATTTATCAAATCTATATATATATAATCTAAGGTATTTACACTTACCTACCTATCGTAACTACTTCATTCATAACAACGTAGACATTTACACGGAAAATAAGTAAGCCAACAAATAAAACATTTTAATTATTTATTTGTCTTCATTTGAGGCACAATACCCATATCGGAATATCTTGGCCTGTATTTAACACGTCCTAGTTTTATTTTTTCGGAATTGCGCGCTTATTACCTGTTTATATCAATAACTGGCATCAACATAAACATGGAAATATAAGCTACATACAATAATTATCAAATCAGTATATGTACTTAAAAATCAGTATCAGTATGTGTAATAAAATAAAATGGCAACCAGTACGCATGCCAAGCTCTATACTAAATAGGTAAGTACGATTGTTTTTTTGATTACTTATTTGTTAGTATTCAAGACTTCAGAGACACACATAGAAATGTTTTTATTTAGCCTTAATTAAACTAAATTACATGATTACCTATTATGTACCAATGGCACATTTAATGTTTACATTCACATTTTATCTAGATTTATTTCTAATTGTTTTCCGTTTATAGATACCTACTTGTTTTATAAAATATATTTAATTTTACGAATTAATACAAACTTATTTACTTATGCTTATTATTATTATTTAGATCATATTTTTGTTTGTCTTGAAAGCGGAAGTTCCACCACCACCACTTGGTATACTAGTATTATGATTAGTGATATGTAGTGGACTTCCGACATTTCATGAAAAGTCATACAGTTTCTTGAACAATTTACTTATTCGAGCAATTGTGTGTGAGAGCGAGTGTTGTAGCTCTACATTTGTATTTTATTTTGTTATTTAATATTTCTTATAATAATAAATTTAATTGTTCACGTGACCAAATAGTATTTTTATTTTGAACCTTTAACTAGATAAGGAAGGAATGTCTTTGATTAAAAAATGGGTATATTGATAGCCTAATTATAGCTTTATTTGATATTCTTGGAAATCTGTTGGAGTCTTCTGCCATTTGTCCTATTTCAACCCTCACAAAAATTTCAGCAAGTTTTGAATGTAGTCAATAAAAATGAAATCACCATCTCACATAAGATCATCACGCCTGTATTTCTGGAGAGGGTAGGTAGAGGAGTTATTGTTATCATGTTACGCAGATACACGCCTAACTCCTTATTATAAAAATTAAATCCAAATTCTAATTCTCCTAATTGTAGAAATTAGTTAAATAATTAGTGACTTAAAAATACCAGAAAGGATTGGCCAATCATTCACGGACGAAAGTGCTAACCATTCATCTCTCAATTTATTTCGCCTCATATCCGCATTTGTCGGAAGCGTCATCAGGCGCGGGCAGCCGGCCGGGCGGTCGGCGCTCGGCCACTGATGCGCAAACGCATCGGAAGCGTGCAGCTCAGCGCTGCGCCCGCGCCGCCTCGCCGGCCGCCTTGACCGCGCCACTCAGCCGGCACGCCCGGCACGGCACGCCGACTGTTGACCGGTCATGGCAGACGCCACATAACACACGGAAACCTTTACCTTACGACAAACTAGGACGCTTCATTTGTTCCTGTGTTAACTTTCTTTATGCTGTACTTTATCGTGGTAATGTTAAAAAAAAAAAACATACATATAAATAATTAAAAAGTGTATAGGATTCCTACTTACATTTCGATGATTCCCAAGCCGCGCAGTGCTATTGGGATTCATTAAAAAATTTAAGTAGCAACACCGAGTCAGGGTGATCCCCCTAATACCTACCTCTGCCTAACCCTTCGAGAAAAACAGGCGTGATGTTAAGTTCTCCACTTTTATACCTATATGTAATATGGTCTTCCCTAACTTATTCGGCCAAGGAGAACAGCATGAGACATCATATTTATTAGTAGGTCGGTACAACACGAAAAATGAAAACCTTCATGTCAACCTGTCCCGTCATTTTACAAGTTTATGGGTACTTAATGCCAAGATTATTATTCGGGTAGACTGGTTGGTCAGATTTTAAATTTTCAAGCGTCATCTGCATTTATCTCTTAAAATTAGGCCAAGGGGAAGTGCATCAAACATCTTGTTTATATGGGTACAATACAGGTGCCCATGAAAGTTTAAAATCTTAATTTCGACTTACCAATCTGCCATTCACAATATCGATTAATTTGCCATGGCAGTCACGCCACCACACACAGGAGTCCTCAACTATTTACAAATAAGGAAAATCGACTTATTCCTTCAATTTGGTTTTTGCTTATTCCCAATTTCTGGAATTGTGTTTCCCGTTGACTAATTGGACATTTTCGCATTGCATGGAAACTAAATTATTGTAATATTAGGATCTAGAACTAGACTAAGTGCTTTTTCCTTTACATGCATATTGCCTGCATTTGTGTCCGATTGAATCTAATGCAGAATGGGTTCCAGAATAATGATAAGTACCTACCTACTTCAATGATTCAGTTAGCCTCTACTTTTGTCTAATTTAACTTATGTAACTAGAACTACTTGCCTATTATCGTTTAGTTCGATTATCTTCACCACGGCAATAACACTGAATTTCAAAGAGCCATTATATCGTTACAATAAAATCGAACTGCATAAAAATTAAGTTTATCTTTGAACTTGAACTAAGTATCTTGTACATCTAACTGGTCTGTTGAAATATCCAAGTGCAGTAAAACGCGTGCATAGTGTCCTTCACCTTTTACAATAATTCTGCGCGCATAGGTCTATAAGGAAGAAAAAATACGACAAATACATTCACTGTTTTGCTTTATAAATCAAGTTTTGGGTAGCTAAATGGTTAATACCCATTTATTTTTAAATGTAAACCGGCCGGCTGAGACGTTACTGGACACTTGGTGCGTAGGTAGGTAAGTGGCCCGCAAAATATTTGTAAAAATAAAAACAAATAAACATTTATAAATACGTATTTACATGACAACGATGAACATGAACTCCCGGAAGTTATTAATTTAATATCCAAATTAAGAGAATGTGAAGCTGAACTGGAAGATCCTTTTCATTGATAACGAAAAACAGGTTTACGATAAACATTCGTATAGATATTAAATAATGGAAACGTACCTAAAGATGAAATGCGACGCATATTATATTTGTTGGCATAACTACTTTCAATTAATTTTATAGGTAAACAAAAACACAAAACATTGTCCTTATTAGGTAAGGTGAAGTCTGCTACAGGCTCTATTCCTCTTTGATTATTCACCTTCGTCATGAAGTATATCTATAAGTATTAGTTACCCCAGAATTCCAGCCACATTGACAGCTTTGCTCAACCTGGTAAAAGTCTATGTATGGAAATTTACCTGTGGGCTAATATGATCAAATCTATTCCGAAGCATCACTGTAGTTCCCAGAGACGAGAAATTATTACAAAGGGCTAGAGGCTTTTATTATCTAATTCACACTTTCCGTTTTAATGAAAGATTAAAACAAACATTATCTCACCGCCATCGCCATTGCCTCTCATCTCGCTGGTTAAACGTGTTATTGTCGTCTTCATAACATGCAACAGTCAGAAACTGTCGCTCTCCACCTACTCTCTACTGCACTGTCGAAATCTTTTACTGCTAACGAGTCTGATAAACAGAAAGTATATCAGATTACACGCTTAATTTGAATATTTAAGCTGGTAATAATATCAAAGACTACCCATTCAACATTATAATTTGTCCTGAGTTGGTTCATTGCTAAGAAAATAAAATTATCGTTTTTAGAAGAAAAAAAAAGTGCTGCCTAATTCCTAGAAAAAGCAAGATCGAAGGTCTGGGAAGTTACACGTGAATCCAAGTTTTCATGAAGTTTGAAAGACTCAGCATTCGAGTTTCATGTCACTTGTTTACATTTCGAGAAATGCATAGCAACAAACTATGTAAATATTTTACTTCGGTGACAATAACAAACCAGTAATATTAAAATTTTCGACCATTGCAGCCTCCGCCGCAGCGCTTCACCCCGTCTTGTGATACCCAGTAGATACTACTAACGAGTGCGCGAGTGCCTCGGCACTCGGCAGCTGTAGAAAGCTGATCTGCGCCTATAAATCCACCTGACGCCAGCCGCAACCACCATTGTCTCGCTGATCGTCCTCTTAACTTCAAGTGTAATTTTATCTTCCAAAGAAACCATTGTTATATCAAATTTTGGAATCAAGTTCAAAAATATCCCTTTCTGTTTCTTTAACAATAAGTCTTCTAAAGTTCGCAATTTTTATGAATTAGAACAAAGTGCCTGTGTAAAATGGACGCGCAACAGTTTCGGGAATTTGGCAAGGCAGCCATCGATCTGCTGGCCGATTATGTCGAAAACATCAGAGATAAGTAAGTACCATTTTCATATCTTAATTTGGGAATTAGAAGCTCCCACGTTAATTAAATAAGCACTTAGAAGGTGTAATGATGAGTCCAATGAGCAGTTTCTAATTATGTTTAGGCATTTGAAGTCAAAGTTCTATCTAAAATAACAAAAACTTTTTATAAATTTGTATAGAATCATAGGCAACATATTTACGTTTACATTTTATTCCGACGCGACGTGTTCATTTGTCATAATAAGATAATTATGTCCTACCTACTCAATGCAAAAACAAACAGCGTAATACAAAATACATCGTTGTTAAATCATCTGCAGTGCATACTTACGTCATTTAGATTAAGTTACTTCTCGGAAATCATAAAACGATTAAATTGTTGCACTATTGTATGTTTGCATAAAGCGGTTAACGGCTTACGTCTTTGTAAAGAGCTGATGCGCGTTCGATTCCCGGTGTCGCGAGAAACAATAGAATCTAACTTGTGTACAAGTCGAGATGTATTTCATTTACAATAATGTAGACTAAAACAGGTGTTAAATGTAAAATTAAAGCACAAAAACCAATATATAAAATGTTTTTTTATATTCTAGTAAATATCAGTGCCATCAGTACCTAACTTAACTAAGTAGATATCCCGTAATTGTAATTCACTGAACAAAGTGGACTGCTTACTGTTGATTCTGCAAAACAAATTAGCTTGAAATTAGCTTGTAGAATCCTATATCTCAAGTCATTATCTTATTAAATCCATAGGCTGTTATTCTTTTTTTTTTTAATTCTTTTTTATTTAAGGGATTTAGGCTGTTATTCTAAAAGACTCTTAGCTAAGTAGCATCTTCAATCTCGGTACATTTTTTGAAGTATCTTGTAACAGTAGCTTTTTCCAAAAATACTCTTAAACGGAACCTACCTACATTAAAACAATAAAAACAATGCGCAAGCGCTTGAAGTAGTCTGGTTTTAGCCACCTGAACTTAAAAATCCAGTACCTACTGCAAAACAATTATGCAAATATATATATAATTTTCCTTTCAGTTTCATTGTGTATTTAGTAATACCAATTAGTTTGCTAATTAATTGACGCGCATTGCCGCAATACCTAATACCTAGTCATCGATAGATTCTTCAAGATAATCGCATAAAAAATACTACAGACACGAAACATTCCATCAATTAAACAATTAAACCACAGGTTATGACATAAAAACACACCAATGAGAGTAGGATCTTCTCCACAAACGCAATTCTCCTTCCATTGTTCGATTTAATATACCTTCTTTGAATATTATAAATAAGTGCACAAAAGAAAAACTAAACGATCTTTAAGCGTGATTGCATACTTAATCATGGACTGAAAATTAGTAGCAATTAATTATACTCACTTCAAATTATGTTACCTAGGCAAGATAGATACCATTGATGCATTGTTATTGTAGCATAAAATAAAGTGGCAGATGAACAAAAAAAAAGTTCTAAATTGGAATTGAGTCGGTACTTACCTATTTAACACAAATTTTCTTTTGGATCATGATTTCATGAATGTATACATTTTATGGTAAATAGGTATTTATGTTATATTACTTTTTGGCCATAAATCTATGGTAAATACCTATAGTAATTTTATTTTCAAATGCTTTTAGGTTCTCCTAAGACTTTTATTATGCTTTTTGATGTTGATTGACTAACCTTTAATAATTGTCTCTTAAATCTAAATAGGCTTCGACGATTGGCTTACGACACATATCGGTCAGCTACAAACTGGTCTACAATCTACTTTACTTTCAGAGATGTTCTTCCTTCGGTGGAACCTGGCTACTTACTGAATTCACTCCCTGAAGATGCTCCGGAGCAGCCGGAAGATTGGCAAGAGATTCTGAAAGACTTCAACCAATCAATTATGCCGGGGGTAAGTACCTACACACAGACCAAGGTTCTGATACTTCTTCGCATTCATCCACTCAATCACTTTCCAGATCTCCAGTGTCCATAGTCTTTGAATAGAATATAAATCGAGAGTATATTAATTAATTACTGAAATTGCGACATTGATCAAGAACTCCCTCTTTCTTAATGTGAATACTTTTTGTTGTCGTTTTCCGATAACTGTTATTTTTCAAACTGCTATGATGAGATGATCTAAATGGCAGTCTAGCTGATCATACATTACTCAAAAAAATCTCTATGTTACACATATTAACGTTAGATACATTATACGTTTTTAGGTAACACACTGGCACTCTCCACGATTCCACGCGTTTTACCCGACCGGCACATCTTACGCAAGCATCGTAGGAAACATGCTGAGCGATGGTCTGTCTGTCATTGGATTTAGCTGGGTAAGTTTATCCTTGGTTAAAAACGAAGTAAATTCTCAGTTTCGCCAATTGCCGCCAAGTCATATTAATTCCAACATCACATATTATATGTGAATAAATAAAGTTAACAATGTCGCTACTTTACGAGTGTATAGCACAGTGGTCGTCAAACTGCGGCCCGCAGACGATATTTGTGCGACCCGCGACAAATAAAATAATTGCTGAATGAACTCATTGAACTAAAGTACGACACAGAACTCAAAGCTCATTTCATTGCACGTCGTGAAAAGCAGGAACAGTTTGAATTTTGGAAAAATGTGCCTTATAACAGTGATAACTATAACAGTTTACGAGACTGCGCACAATTTATTTTGATAATATTTTCTTCGACTTAACTTTGTGAATCTTCATTTTCCAAAATGAGTTTTCCAATCGTCTTTACACTCATTTAGAAGTCACAATGAGAATTGCATGTAGCCCTAAAGATAAGTTAAAATAAAGATTTATTTCTCACCACAATACATAGGTACATTATTAGGTTTCGTGAACATGCGTTTTTTTTATATTGTGGGAGACTGGTGCCTAAGCTAGACGAAAGGCCTGTATTTCAGGATACCAGGTCTCTACCTCTTCGGAAGCACATTTAAACAGAATTATGCATTCGTAGTCTCGTACACAAATTAATGCGGTAATGAATATTGAGCAAGAAAAAATAAATAATAAAAATACACATTACAACAATGGCGATAACTAATTATTTAATCAGGGGTTAGTACGTGTGTGTGTGTGTGTATGTGAGTTTGTTTGTGTATGTGAGTGTGTGTGTAAGTGTAGGGTGTGTGTATGTGGTGGGTGTGTGTGCGTGTGAATAAGGAAAAGGTTAGGATACACAGTTCGTTAAGGTGGATGATATCATCAGTGAAGAGCGCACCGTCACCTATGGTATGCCACAAGGTAGCGTACTCGGTCTGACTCTCTTTCTTATATACATTAACGAGCCGGGTATGCTCACTGTCCCCAATGGTAAAATTATAACTTGCAGATGACACTGCCCTTGTCTTTAGCGCAAATTTATGGCATGAAGTTGACGCGTATGCACAGGCAGGTTTTGATGCTGTAATTAGGTGGCTTCATAGCAATGTACTTACACTAAACACAGATAAAAAATATATATTTCCTTTTCCCTAAAGTCCTACACACACATATCTCAAACGACTCGATATCGGATCAACACGCAAATACTTTTGACTGCACCCGCCTACAAAAAAAAACTAATCTAGAGTAGGAACCTAGGAATTATAATACGCCCATTCCCACTTATAATACTTTCGTTGTTACTAAATAATAATTATACATTTTTACTATAATAATTTGCTATAATAAATATTATCGCTTATTGTGGTTGCCTTGCCACTATCGTTGCACAGGTGTTCGTGTGTTCGATTCCCATCCGAGACAAATATTTGTGTGATCCACTTTGTTTTGTTCCGAGCGTCTGAATATTCTTCGTGTCCGTTAACTGTTTGCTAGTTAGTTCATTGAGTTTGCAAATAAAGATTTCACATTGGTCACAGGTAACAATTTTATTGCCATAGAAAATCCATAGCCTCCATAGGGCAATCGCGTTTTGACAGCTGATAAAAATAGGTCCATTATATAGGTAGTGTCAACTAAATGATATAAGAATGTGCGGCCCACAGTGATACCTGACATTGTCCTATGTGTCCCTTCACCAGAAAAGTTTGACGACCACTGGTATAGTATGTAATGTTTGCCGAATCAAATCAAAATCACAAGTCATTTATTCAAATTCCGCTGTTAGGCAGCGAGTAAAAAAGAAGAAGAAGTATGGAAGAAGAAGACATGATGCGCCTATCACAAATAAATTGAGATAAGTGCAGGAGAATGATGATGATGAGTCAATACTTTTTGAACGTCAAAATTTACAAGAGACAGTCCCCGAAACACACACTTCCTAGTGTGTTAGTTGGAAAGAAGTGGCGGAACAAATTCCTCACATGACACACACATCTGATCTAATTATTTTCTTATAGTTATCGAGTCCTGCATGCACAGAACTGGAGGTTCTAACTATGAATTGGCTGGGCAAGCTGCTTGGAATACCTGAAGAATTTCTGCATTGTTCCAGTGGACCCGGAGGAGGTATCATTCAGGTAAACACCATTAAAAGACATGTCAACGGTAGTTTACTTATAGTTTCATTATCATTAACACTAAAAACGGGATATTTACCATGTTTACTGTTTGTTTTGAGTTCCCGATATTACAAGAAAGAGGGTAGACCTATTTGTCTGCTCATAAACACCCACCGCGATAACTTCAGTTTATCCGTGATCATGGTGCTTGCAACAGCACTCAAACCAAAAACAACAAAAAAAAAACATGGTCTACTACTAACTTTATCATTGACACTAAGTCAATGATAATGTTATTAACCATGACAGTTTAAAAACTTATACTTACACTTCCGTCTCTAAATCCAAATATTTATTTCCCTTTTTATTACAGGGTTCGGCAAGTGAAGCGACACTAGTGGGACTCTTAGCAGCGAAAGACAAAACAGTCCGTAAGCTAATAAGAAACGATCCAAGCCTGGATGAGGATGAAATAAAACCAAAACTTGTCGCTTACACGTCTGATCAATGTAACTCGTCAGTAGAGAAAGCTGGTTTGCTAGGCTCTATGAAAATGCGATTACTAAAAGCGGATAGTGATGGTAGGCTTCGTGGAGAGACAGTCAAAAACGCTTTTGAAGAAGACAGGGCCCAGGGACTAATACCTTGCTATGTCATCGCAAATGTCGGCACCACTGGAACCTGCGCGTTTGACCCTTTGTACGAGCTAGGACCGGTGTGCAATGAAGCTGATGTGTGGCTACATGTTGACGCCGCGTATGCAGGCGCAGCTTTCATGTGTCCCGAATATAGACACCTGATGAGGGGCATCGAATTATCGGATTCCATCGACATCAATGCGCACAAATGGATGCCTGTCAGTTTCGATTGTTCTGCCATGTGGGTGAAAGACGGATATGACCTTGTTAGGGCATTCGATGTACAGAGAATTTATTTGGACGATGTTAAAACAGAAAACAAGATTCCTGATTACCGCCACTGGCAGATACCACTAGGCCGCAGATTTAGAGCGCTGAAATTATGGACTGTTATGAGGATTTATGGAGCAGAAGGTCTAAGGAAACACGTGAGGGATCAGATATCCTTAGCTCAGTATTTTGCTAAATTGGTTCGTGCTGATGAAAGATTCTTAGTTGAACCCGAGCCGTCTATGGGGTTGGTGTGCTTTAGACTAAAGGAAGGAGACATAATAACAAAAAAGTTACTAGAGAAATTAACAGAGAAGAAAAAGGTGTTCATGGTCGCTGGTACCTACAGAGACAGATATATTATAAGGTTTGTTATATGTTCGCGTCTAACAGTAAAAGAGGATGTAGACTACAGTTGGAAACAAATTAAAGACGAAGCCGATTTACTTTGCTCAGACAAAATGCACGCTAAAGCTCAAATACCAGCTATCGATCAAATAGTAGCGAGAGAGATTTGTGAGAAATCCAAATAACACCTTAATAGATTAAGAATTCTTCAAGATATTGTATGAGAGATATACTTGTATACGAATAGGTAGTTGTTTTAAATTCGTTTTAACTACTTGTTTATGTATGGTGCTTAAACCACAGACGCAAAATGTAGATGATTAGAAAATTGGGGTTCACAATAAATCAAGTCGTAATTTAAGGCAATTAAGTATTAAGTAAATAATTAGGTAAATAGTTTATTGTTATACTTAGTTAATAAAGCGCTTGTGATCAGACCTTTGAAATGGCATCCGGGTTCTGTTAGATTTAAAATGATAATAAAAAACTGGAAGATGACTACATGTTTTATTTAGAACTTAAAATTATCATTGGCTTAGCGTCATACGCGTATGTATTGCTACTAACTACCTCTATTTATATACAACTGCAGGTATGACTGACGCAGATACCGTAAGTGTAGCCTTTCGGAAGACAATGTTCCTGACACACGGCGTCCTCGTTGGCTTCTTCAGATTCGCACCAAATTCGACCTGGGGGAGAGATCCGGTTTAAAAAAAGGCAAACTTGTTTGTAAACACACTGTCATATTCTATAACACGCAACTAAATACATAGGTACTAGAAAATAGCTAAGCATTAGTGCAAGTCATTGTCTGGCCTCAATACTAAAATAGTAGGTATGTCAAAGTACAATGAATACATTTGAATAGGTACAATTAGCTCAGTACCTACATATTGATTTATGGCTGGCTATTACTAAAGGGTAATATAGGAAAAAAATATGCCTACTGATGAAACAGACTATATACCTATATACTTGACAATCTAAGTTTAAAACAAGGAATACTTTTTAAAGTTAAAGCTGGTTAAAGTTGCAAAAGAAAGAAAAAATTACACACTTATCGAACAATAAATCTTTCAGACAATTTAAATACTTACATCAGAAACATACGCAACTATAAAAACTTGGAACTCGCTATGAATCACCACAAACTAGGTCATAATTGAATTGACAAGTTAAATGAAAGTCGTAAAGTAAATTCGTACCTGGAGTAACAGGCTCTGGTTTCGGTGTGATGTCCTCCTTATTCAACGAGGTCTCGTTATTGATGGGCACAACAGTCTGCTCCTCCACCACGGAACTGTCCCTCGGCTTCGGTTTGCCAAACGCAGTATGTAGAAAACAAGCCGATAATGCAATTAGCAGAAACACATTTACTACTTTTAAACCCATTATTTCTTTGTTCGCTTCGCTTGTTATTGCTACAAGGAAATAAACGTCGTTATTGTTGCACAGTTAATTAACAAATAACCGACGTATTGCGGCACAAAAATAGACGAACACAATGTGATGAAAGGTCAGGAGAAGCGGCCTTATATATTGTGCATTCAAGTTGACAGTGGACAAGTCAATATTACGTACTCGCACAAACGACCCACTCACTCAATGAGTAATGCATAGATTGTTTCTGTCTGTGGTATCGCGGGTACGAGGAAAGATGAATCATCTTACTTTGTTTGGGTAATTTAAGAAACAATATTATTAATTTGCATGAATTCGCAAGTTAGTAGGAAATGAATAGTATGTAGCTACTGTTGAAACCGGGGGACTAGCTACATAAAATTAAACACACGTAGACTTGCAAATTAAATAATTATTTTGGTTAAGATTTTTTTCAGTTATGTAATTATTTTTATTATAAACTAATTGTGCTCGTGGCTTCGCGTCCAAGACAGTACCATGATGGAGACGTAAAGGCATTTACCTCAATCGTTATAGCTACAGGAAAACGGTCTTAAGAGGCCTCCCTTTATTTTTTCAGCAATTTCGATATGCATTCACAGATTTTGGATTTTAAAAAAACGCATACCAATCGGACCTGTTTCTTATAAGGATCCAAAAAACTTTATCGCAATAAACTTTTCGCATACGTAGGAAAATTTTAATTATTTATTTGTGTGGGTCTATTCACAATCATTTTATTTGCGTTCCACAATGTTCAAAAGATCCTGTTAGGCACAGCAATAGGTATACATATTGCATTCAAGTTAAATTGTATGTAGTTAAAAGTAAACATTTCTAACAAGTATAAGCATAAGTAAACATTTCTAATTATAATTTACAATTTATACTTAATTTTTACTTATTATACGGGGTGAAGGGATTACCTACCACGTACTCAGTACATCATTCTGGGCCTAGAATGATGGGGTAAGGTTTAGAATCGCGTCCTCCGAATTGGGAGGTGTGGGAGGTGGGAGGGGGAGGGGGGGAGTTGTAGTGTCACCCCCCACTTCCCCCCTCTGCCGGAGGCGAATAGTTTTTTTTTTATGAATTTTTAAAAACTCAATTTGGTGTTATGTTTGCTTAATTTTTAAATTAAATTTTTGACATTATAAACCTGATTTACAGGGGAGAGAGTTGAGTTAGTTGTTGCTAGTCAACGTGGCGAAGTCGAGGGAAGCCCGGTCGCCGGAGCCCCGCTTCGCGGGGCTCCTACTTCTGAATGGTTTACAAAAAAAATAACCACGAAGGGGATGGCGGGGTCGAGTGAGCGAGCGAAGCGAGCGATTAGACCCCGCCATCCCCTTCTAACCTAACCTGTCCGAGTCGGGGTGCCCCATGTCCCGAGCTCGCTTCGCTCGCTCTTGCACTTAATGAAACACGAAACACACTTTAATTTATAAACATAATTTATAGCTTCCACCATTTTAAAAAAAGTGTCTTTTCGATATTTCATTCAAAAACATATTATATTTATTACGCATTTTGAGATGATTTTGACAAATGTAACGTCAAAAACGTTAGACTTTAGTTAAATATTCATTCTGTTTCACGTTTAGTTAGTGATTTACCAATATTTTTAGAAAATAATTTTAAATATTTCCGGCAGCTAAAATCGCATGGGGGCGCTTCAGATAAACCCCCTTGACCCCCCCAAAGTGACAGAATCCTCGAATTCAGAGGACGCGATTCTAAACCCAACCCTAAAATAACGACATGAATGATGTAAGAACTGATACGTGGTACCCGGTTTCGCGTCGGTGTCCCTTCCACCCCGTAGAGTTCATAGTAACATACTGTCTGTTCCAATCCAGACAAACCCTCTTAAGTACAGGTAGGTAGTGTCGTTTAATTATATTTTATTACCTACTTAGTTATTTCCATACTTCTTTACATTCAGGCATGCGATCAGTGCCGGATTTAGGGCAGGGCAACAGGGGCACTTGCCCCGGGCCTCCACAAGGAAGGGGCCTCCACAACTTGGTTAAGAAAAAATTACATCCTTTGTGTCCATTAGTCCATCAAAGAGTGTTCAAACACCCCCCAAAATCTCGGACATCTATAGAGAAACCAACCTATCCCAAGCGGAATACTATAATTTTTGAGCTCGCTTCGCTCGCTAATACATCCGAATCATATAATTACTGAATTCAATATTAGTTGACACATTTACTTTTATTACGGTTATTAAGTTACACCTTGTTTTTTGTTTTGTTTTCGTCTGTCCCAAAACAAGTTTCGGTGCCTCCACTTCTTGGTTGCCCCAGGGCCTCCACACCCATAAATCCGGCCCTGCATGCGATTTACCCACTAGCGTTGAAATGAGTAACAAATAAATAAATATATTTTCTAAGTAATATTAGTCAGAAGTCTAACGGTGAACTTGAACAATGCTTCTACCTCGTAACCATAATTAAATCTAATTTGCTAATTTAATTGGAAGTAGGTTAAAGACAACCGATGGAATACCGTTTCGTCCAAAGACATTCAAACATAACTCGCGTTTCGTCTATTAGAGTAGGGAGTCTTAGGTTCTTTGTCCTTTGATCACTAAAGCTATAGGTAGGTAGGTTCTTGTAGGTATATGTACTAAAAAGAGAAAAAGAAAGTAGTTAGGGGAGAACGAGATAGAATCAGTAATGGTCGATATTGTATTTGGAACCAACTAGATTGTTTATTTTGTTGACTTAATTTACATCAAAATCGCTTTTTTTTTAATATGCTAAGACTTCCTCTGCATTTTATTCTTAACTTTTTTTCGGTTTGTTTCTCATGGCTGTCATTTTCGTGGTTTTTGGGGATCGCTGATAATGAAAATGAGATAAAAATGAAAATCCAAGATGGCGCCGACGAATATTTTCAGTTTTTTCGTAATGGGTGTCATTTTCATGGTTTTCGGAGTCGCTGATAATGAAAATGAGGTCAAAATTAAAATTAAATATATGAAGTAGCCAACCATGTCAAAGCAAATCTACATCTATATAACCACCCAAAGAGCATACGCTACAAAAATACAATATGCATAACACGACACAAAAAAGACGTTTTCAGTCAAAAAAAAAAATAGGTATGGCACCCAAAATCTATAATAAATTCCCTAAACAAATCATAGATATTATTGGTAATATCTATGATTTGTTTTAATCAGCCTATTCTGATTCAAATAAAGATCAAATAATGTTTAAACGAATTTTTTGTTCCAAAATGTTATTATACAATTAACGATCTTCTTCTTCTTCGTATCGCTGGCACGACAAGTTATTTGAATGAAAGATACTAGACCTGCTACATCCGATTTATTATATTAGTAAAAACTTGACTTTGACTTAAATTGTATTAATAAAATTAAATTGTAATACCCGCACGCAAAATACGCGCTTTGACGTGGAGTTGCGGAAACCAGCCCGTTAAACAATACAATACCCGTATAATTATGTGACATGTACTTATTGTAATAATTTTATTTGTTTATCAATTTTATATTTATATTATTCCGACATTGTGTACTCTTTTGATATTATATTTAATTTTCATAGAAATTAATAATTGATTATAACTTTGATTGATTATTGACTTTGTATGCCACATATTACCCTTATGCGTTTCTTATGTGCTTTAAACGGCATTTCTCTGTCTGGCAAGTTTGTCGTTTATCTCTTTTTTCAAATATCTCCTCAATTTGACTTTTGAATAATATTGTGCTATCGTCCGCGAATAGAATCATAGCGTTATTAATAAAAAATAATGGCGCAAGGTCACCGCCCTGCGGTAGCCCGAATAAACAATCGCGAAGTTCAATCAGAAGTATACAGGGTGTAAACAGACCCTTCACGAAGCCGTCAACCAAGCATTATGTACATCAAACTAAGTAACTTTACGCAAAAATTATTGCTGGGAAACGATTTTTTTTTTGGGGGTGAAAAATCACGTTATACGGTAGGACTCAATGTAAAGCACTCAAAACATTGTGCTGATGGATGTATTGAATAGTTTGGGGGTCGTGGAGGTGTTAAAAATCTTAAATTAAAAACTTGTACCTATTTAAAAAAAAACTTGTGAAAAAGTCGGAACTTTGACCTTCAATATCTCCGTAACTAGAAGGTTCCCAGGTATGATCTAGAACAAAAAAATGATCGCAATGACTGGGAAAACAAGTGCCTTTCGGCTTCGTTAAGAGTCTATTTACACCATTTATATAATTTCTGTTTTTATAGAGGGGCCGATTTTATTGATGCATGTAAATTGTTGCCGATTCGTAAGGTATGATTTTATGAGTTCAAGGACATTGCCTCTGATGCCACATTTTTCCAATTTGTTTATGAGTTATTTTATGGCTAACGTGGTCAAAGACCTTTGACATATCCATAAATAATGCAACTACAGGAGTTATATTGTCCATATTAGTCAGAACGTGTTCCACCAGCGCATATATTGCGGAATTCAATATTGCATTCGAGGCGGAATGAACACCCGAGCTAAAGGCGAGGGTGTTATGGAGCCGAGAACTGCAGTAACAAATCCCCACGCGTATGAAACGACGTTTTTTAATACACTTTCGAAGAAATAAAATATTAGAACGGAAAGTATTTTTGTCAGGAATTATTAGGAAACTATAATTTAATTTGCTTTTTCCCGCGCTTCGCTTTCGCCAGGTTGAAGAAGAAGCAAAGGTATGATGCCGTTAAACACGTTCAAATATTTTTGAATTTAGAACACAAATAAATGTTAATTTGTTCATAAAAGTAAATATTTGTTTTAAATAATCATGTTTATCTTTATCTATGATGTTCTATTTATAAACACAATTTAAATACTCAAAAAATATTTACGCCGTAAAGACGCCGAGAGACTTTGCCGAGATTTAAAAAAAAACAAACACCGCCGACTATAGTCATTGAACCCATTTGGACTTGGTATAAGTATAGTTATCAGTGGATTTTTTTTTCCGCACGTGAGTACAGCAGTCATTGTGCCGATAGTCGTGTCCGCCAATGGCTTAATTGCCAAGAGCCTCGACCAACACCTGAGGAGGCTCGCGCTTGACAGCTGGATCAAGGGCTTGATTCAGAAAGCGGTACTCCTAGACACGGCGCGTATTGTTAGGAGGTTCCTCTCTCAAGAGCCCTGACCACCGGCAGCTCGGACCCTGTTCCCAGTGCTGGTGGCCTACTATTTTTTATATTTTTAAATGTTTTTATTATTATTTTATAGAATATTTATATAGAATATTTAAAAATGTAAATAGTATGTGTTAGAATGAATAAAGGAAATAATAATTTGTATGAAAACTTTACCAAAGACTTTTCACTTCATAGGTTTTAGACGCCCTCGACGACGAAAAGAATTAAATTACGAAAGTTTATAGTAATATTAAGTGGGCAATAAGAAATAATACTGTTAATTAATTACGTATGTAATACAAAAATAATTACTTACAACAATAAAAAAATGGTTTTCTGCAAATAATCAAATACAAAATGATTGAATATTTTGACTAGCTCTAACCTTATTTTTTTCTGTAGCGCTAATGTCGAGCTGCCTACCCGAGAACGCTCCTGTGAGAAGGCTACATTCGTACAACATTTATCTTATATATAAAATTCTCGTGTCACAATGTTAGTTACCATACTCTTCCGAAACGGCTTGACCGATTTTTATGAAATTTTATATGCATATTAAGTAGGTCTGAGAATCGGCTACTATCTATTTTTCATACCCCTAAGTGACGCAGACAAAGTTGCGCGAGTCAGCTAGTGATTTATGTATTTCAAATTATAAACTAAAAACAAATGACAAGTCCGTCACTGACGTCATGTACGAAGTGAAAAGGACAAAAATAAATACTTTTTCTTCTATTAAACGAAGTTATTGACGTGTCATACGTTACGAGTCATAATATGACGTTGTCAAACTTGTTTAGCTCGTTTTGTAACGATGATTGTGTATCTCGTTAAGATATTAGGGTGTATTCAGCATTATGTATCTGGTATTTTTACCTTGTTTTGGGTCATAGGACTCATAGGGTGTATCGATAATAATGTATCTGGCCTTTATAGAGGTTTTGGTACCCGTGACCATTTGGTTTTCGTGAAATACATTGTATGCTTAGTTTTGTACCTACTTGGATGCAGTGTTATAGAGCTAAGGTTGTTAACATCGAAATGGCTCCTTATCCGTGTTTAAATTTTTTGTGGAGCTGACTGTACCTAATTGCACAAATATAAACAGATCTGAAAAAAAATACGCAATAGGCGCAGCGCGCGGCGCTGGCATGAACGGCGTAAGTACTACCGCTGTGTGGCCTCGACCTCCTGTGTTGCATACACATCAAGGTCACGTATCCATTCCTATATTCACGTATGTAGGTATGATCTACCTATTGTTATCGATACAAATATTTGCACGTCTGTGTCACAGTCTGTATGTACCTTAGTCGTTATCGATTTGATTTAAGTTGGGCCTAGACAAAGTTACACTTTAACATTGATAACGATGACGGATAAGTCAAAAATGTAGTAAGCAAATGTTATTGTCAATCTTGATGAAAGTCTTTGTACAACGACTTTCAACAAGATTGACAACTATAAGGGGAGAGTGGCAGGGTAGCCCGCAAAATTGAATTTTGTACGTTTTTTGCAACTTGCAGATCACTGTCAGGTTGGGCTTAGACAAGTAGCGATAGCTTTGGGATCTGGGTTGAAAGCTATTGCTACTTGTCTAAGCCCTCTGCATCTGACAAAAGAAGTATCTATTTAGGTAGGTTAAACCGACTTCAAAAGAAGAGGTTTATCAAAACTAGGAGAGTACCTTCAAAGTACCTACTAGCTATTGGGTACCTACTTAAGACTTACGAGGTATACAGAGCAATTTTCGAGAAATGGCAGTTAAACTTAACCATTTTAACTACAGGAAAGCGTTTTTAGGAAGCTGTAACCTTTTGAATATATTAGGCAAATTTTTGCGAACGAAAAGATTTCTGGGAATCCTACCCCTAAGGGGGTGATTTTGTTTGCATGCACAATCTAGACAATTTTTTTGATTTACGCTTTGATAGAACTAGTTCCTAAAATCCTGACTTCCAAACTTATGAAACTAAATGGTTTATACTAAAAAACCTAATTTCACTTATGTACTATGTATATTCATTTCAACTTCTTACATTTAAGTTATTATTTTATTGAGTAATTTAATCAAATATATCGTCGTAAGTCAGCAGAGTCCGCTTGGCGTCCTTAGGTGGCGGTGGATTACGGGGTGAGGGGGAGGGGGTCCAACCCGGTGCTGGCGTCGGTGGCCTACCGCGGGCAACTGTTATACGCCACGCGTCCTCCAAGCCATCCAATGATGTAAGAGCCTGAGCAGCTATCTCTGGCGTGTCAAAAGACAGAAATGCTCTGGAAAAACAAAAACATTATGTAATGCAATATTGCCTTTATTGTTCCCACTTATATAAAGGGTGTAAAAAGACCCTTAACGAAAACGAAAACCACATATTCTGCCCATCATTGGGATCATTTTTTTGTTCCGGACCATACCTGGGAACCTTCTAGTTATGGAGATATTGGGGGTCAAAGTTCAAATTTTTTCACAAGTTTTTTTAAATACTACTTTTTAAGGTTCTAACTTTACTCCAATTACCTCCATGGTCCGTTTACTATTCAAAGCATCCATCAGCAATATAAGTTTTGAGCGCATTATATTGAGTTTTACCGCAAAATGTGATTTTTGACCCCAAAAAAAAATTTCGTTTCCCAGCAAAAATTTTTGCGTAAAGTTACTTAGTTTGATGTACAGAATGCTTGATTGACGGCTTGGTGAAGGGTCTGTTTACACCCTGTATAGACATGCACCATGCTGGCGCTGGCAGAGTTGAAGATGTCACATGTCTTCAAATTTTCGTATCCAGGCTGTGCTGGTTTTCTCACAACGTTTTCCTTCACCACATTTTCAGAGCATTGGTTATAAAATAAATTACACAAAGTAATGCGCCTGTCTGGGTTTGAACCAACAACCTAGCCACCAGATTTTTGTATTTAAAATCTTTTATTGTAATTAGAAGATGCACCTGACACTTTGTTTAATGATTGTTGACTTTAGTAAATTTGTTGTGTAACATTTTTAAATCTGCAGCTACAGCTACAAAATGGCCTAACAGTATTAAAAAGTTGAAACCATTAGGTTGATCATTCCGAGACAATATCATTTTCAATACTCAAGAGAAGTATATGTGTATGTATTATAATATGTGTGATTTGATTGGCTGCTTTAAAAAGTAGATATTTTATTGATTGTCTTTGTTCTTTATTTTAATGGTCAGTTTTAATATACTGATGTGGCATAACAATATTGTAAGTGATTTGAGTAATATTGAAAAAACAGATTGGGACAATTGCCAAAGTAGTTTCAAAGGCAGTAACCAAATAATGCAACCATATCTACAAACAATGAAATCTTACTTATCGTCATCAGGCTCTTGTGTGAATGAGAAAGGTTCATATGTGGCCAGTCGTCTTCTGATAGTTTCCTCTGAGATGCGAGCACCGGCAACTTGAAGCACTGAAGTCCTGCCTGTACCAGCTGCCGGTGGAGCTGGAGTTTCTGCACCAGCAGGAAGAGGGGTGCGAGGGGGCTTCTCATCTCTTGGACTGCAGAAAAAATTACAGATCAGATCTACATACCTCCATTTATGAAAAATACTATAATTTCAAGTAATTGCTGGACCTGGGCCTCTTTCTAATGCTCTATTGTTACTGATGGTTTATACTATAGACACTAAAGAAAGCAGATTTGTGATCATAGTTTGTAATGATATACAAGTAGGAATGGTTTTTCAACATAGTCAGTTGTTGTTAGTTCTAATTTGACCCTCAGTAAGTAAAAATAAATAATTTAGCAACTAATCACATTTACTATTGATTGTTTCAGTGTTGAGTGAACTTTTCGTATCCTGTTAATATCAACCAACTTTTCATATCCAGATAATGTCGACTGGAGATAAGCCGGGACGTCAAGCCAAGGATGATTCAGTGATTAAGTAAACCATGTTATTGTAAAGTAATGAGTATGAAAGTCCCACTTGAACATAATTACTTACTTCTCCCTAGCTGTGACAAATGACTCATAGAGATACTTGACACGAGGAGTCTGCTTTTCTTCAGGAGGTGGGGGCTCTTGAGAGGCACTAAATGGTTGGTAAGAGGCCACACCACCTGCGGCACTTGCTGACCCACTCAGTTTCCTCTCCCTACCTGAAATTTCAGAACACAATCATTTTCAATTAAAATTCATCATATCATCGACAAAGCTATTTCCCAACTATGTTGGGGTGCAGTTGAATACCAGTATTTTACATGGAGCCATAGCCTATCTGACCTCCACAACCCAGTTAGTACTGGGTAACTAATACAATACCCCTTGGTAAGACTGGTTCAGGCTTTCGGCCCACTGACTTCCTGTAATGACTGACATCAACAAATGACTGCGGAGACCAACGGCTTGACGTGCTCCCCGAGGCACGGCGGAAACGCGTAAAGCCGCGTTGACACGATCAGACCGAGTGGACTCAGACACCTTCTCGGACACAACTCATATTGTGGCAACCCATGAGTGCACTCGGATGGCTTGCCACAATACGAGTTGCGTCTGAGTAGGTATCCGACTCCACTCGATCGGGGCATACTCTGATCCTGTCAATGCGGCTTTATGGCCAATAATAATCCTCTGAAGCAAGTAATTTATAACAGTGTGTATCTGTTGCAACTATAACTTAAAATTGTACCTGCTCTTGGTCGCTTAAATGTCGCATTTTGAGGTTGTGGAGGAGGACTTTTAATAGCTTGAATAGCCCCGCTCTTTATCAACTTGCGAGCAATTTCACGAGCGTCGCGTGCTTCCGTCGGCCGTTTCGGTAATATCGGCTTTTCAGGCTCTTGTTTAGGAGCTTTCAATGCTTGTAAAGCCTTCTTTTTCTTTTTCAACTTCTGGTATTTTGCTTGTAACATTAACTCCTCTTCTGTTAAATTAGATGGAAAATGTAGGTAAACCATTTTTGAAACACAGTTCTTTTTTAAAGAACGATTCGATATCGTATATTAATTTTTAATCAACTCGACAACAATCACCGTGTTATATTGACAACAGTCAACACAACAACATAGTAGTCTATGGTCAACAATGTTGTGTGTTTTGAAATGTCAACTTTATTCCCTTATAATATCCAAAGAGTAGAATACTAATACCAAACGGAAAAGAGGGCCAGCGCGCATAATAATTTAATTTAAAAAGACAGTAGTAGCTGTCACAATCATGCCTTTTTTATAATATTGTCTCATTATTCCTGAATTAATGTTGTCTTGAAAATTAGCAGAACTAACACCAAATTCATGTTCTGCGATTTCGGCAGTCTCTCCAGTGAGTGTAGTCATAGCGCTAGATGGCGCGTTTTTTCTTGTCTGGTCCACAGAGTCTCCCACATTCCCCTTAAACTTAAGGGGAAGATTTATAAAACTTTTATTTTGTATGGATCAGAATATTGGGCAACAAAATGAATGAATGAGTGAAAGGCATTTGCATGTGGGTGGCTGAGATGAGAATACTAAGGGCGATATGTGGTGTTACGCTAATGGATAAAATAAGAAATGAGTCCTGCTTGCCGCAGTCACGATGTGCAAGCTGTTAACTTTTTTTTCCTTTTTTATTCAGTTCTGTCCTGTTGAATGTATACATTTTTGTTATGCGTTGTATGTTAATTGTTATGTTTTTGTCATTTTGTATGATGCACGTCATGTCCCTGCGAAAAATAAATATTTTTACTTTCTTTTTTTCTTAGATAAGAGGTGCGCCGGTGACTGAAAAGTTGTGTGGTAATCGATTGGCTTGGTATGGGCACGTAATGCGGAGGAATTTAAAGAAGAATGTCGAGAGGAAAGTCTAGCAAATGAATGTGGAGGGAGTAAGAGTAGAGGAAGACACAAGAAACTATGGATGGCCTTTGTGAAAGATGCTATGCCAAGAAAGCAAGTGTTTGATAACTTGACTAGTAATAGAAAAGTAAGGAAGAAGAAGACATTGTGACCCCAAAAATTAGGATAAGGGCAGGAGAATGATGTTATTCCATGAAACTAATTTATAATACGGATTATCCTATTACGATTGAGCAGTGCCCTAATAGTCTAAGATCCCGCCCTTCACACATCTGTTAAGGTCAATCTGTCAGAATTTAAGCTTGTGTACAATAGACTTTGGAACGGGATTTTTTAAATGCACATCTGTATAATTTTTCAGCACACTAGGTAACTCCACTAATTAACTGAATGCATAGGTAACAGAAAAATTCATGCTGTGCAAAAAAACCAATTGATTAACAAAAATACTAACTTGCACTCTAAATTGTGCAATCTTACTACGAATTTGTAAAACTGATATCTAAAGGTACAATGTCACAATAAAGTAAGTTTCCATTATCAATAAAAACGCTTTTGAGTTAGTTTTACGTATTTATTTTGAAATTTCATGAAATTAAAATATTCTCCTAAAAAGTCAATATGTTGTGCTACGAAAGTTAGTGACCAGGGCCGGATTTATGGCTGTGGAGGCCCTGGGGCAACCAAGAAGTGGAGGCACCGAAACTTGATTTGGGACAGACGAAAAAAAAAACAAGGTGTAACTTAATAACCCTAATCTTCTTAGCGTGTCGATGGCAAAAAGTTCAAATGTTGTGTTTAGCCCAAAACTCAGCCACGCAAACCCCACTCACTGATGCAGTGAGCAGATCATCAAGTGCGCAGATGATAGGGCATGCGGTGCAAGATGGAAGGTGGGCCATTGTCTGTGGGGAGACGCCGCAAACGCACTTGAGGTCTGAGCCGTCCATGAACCCCCATCTGTAGAGATTGTCTTTGGTCCGGCCGACTTGGGTTCGAAGTCTGTTTAAGGATCTCCAAGTCGGCCACGGCAACGTGTGCCCAGGTGGAAGGTTTTCTGATGGATCGTTGAAATTGTCAGGGGGTTTAAATCGTTCCCGCCAGAGATTGCACCTCGCTGTGGATGCGTTGAAATTGGCTGAATTAGTTGGGCCCACGCATCCAAGAAAACTTTTACGACTTTTCAGCCTCGGAGGTACTGGGACGTAGCTGTGCATTGGATGGCGTGAGTCAGCTTGTAGCTTCGTCCTCTCGATACGGCTGGCTATAATCCTGCGAACTTTAGGAGGCGCGATGCCGGACAGTGGATACAGCATTCGTACCGGGGTCGGTTTAAGACAACCAGTAATTATACGGCACGTCTCATTTAGAGCTGTATCCACTAGGTGTGCGTGCGCAGAGCGGTCCCATACTGGACAGGCATATTCACCAGCAGAAAAGCAGAGTGCCATCCCTGTGGTTCGCAGAACTTTTGGAGAGGCCCCCCATTTGGTGGATGTAAGACGGCGTAACAGGTGACTTCTAGCATGCACTTTTAATTTTACATTGCGACAGTTATTTTTGTAGGTGAGTGACCGGTCTAAGGTTATGCCGAGGTATTTCGGGTGAGAACTGTGTGCGATGGGCACCCCTTGCCAAGAGATGTTTAATTTATAACCCGCTTGTCTATTACGCAGGTGGAACGCGCATGACTGCGTTTTTGAGGGATTCGGTTTCAGAGCGTTTTCGGCATAATAATGGCTGAGGTCACTTAGAGCTGCAGAAAGTGTTGCTTCAATCTCCTCAAAGTTGGTTTCTTGACAAGTGAGTGCAAGGTCGTCGGCGTACAAGAAGCGGGTAGTGTTTGGGCTAACTGGCTGGTCATTGGTATATATGTTGAATAGTAGTGGGGCTAATACGCTACCCTGAGGTAATCCATTTTTTTGGGTTCGCCATCTGCTACTATCTTCAAGAAGATTCACCTGAAATCTGCGGTTGCTGGGCAGTTCACGGAGGATTCGTGTGAACTTTAGATCCTCTGTCAGGTTAGTCACCTTCCACAACAGTCGTTTTATATTCACTGTGTCGTATGCTGCCGATAAGTCCACAAATACTGCAACCGTTACTTTTCTTGTTTCAAATCCGTCCTCAATGTGTTGAGTAAGGTTAAGAACCTGGCTGCAGCAGGATTTACCAGGTCTGAATCCAGCTTGTTCTGGGATTAATTTTGGATCTACGAGTGTTGTGAGACGAGTTAACAATAGTCTTTCAAACAGTTTGTAGGTGTGGCAGAGGAGCGATATAGGACGAAAGTTTTTTGGGTCGTCGTGTGGTTTTCCCGGTTTGGGTATAGCGATCACTTTTGATCGCTATACTAAATATAACCCTAATAAAAGTTAAACTAATATTGAATTCAGTAATTATATGATCCGGATGTATTATCAAAAATTGTAGTATTCCGCTTGGGATAGGTTGGTTTCTCTATAGATGTCTGGGATATTGGGGGGTGTTTGAACATTCTTTGATGGACTAATGGATCCAAAGGATGTAATTTTTTCTTGACCAAGTTGTGGAAGGCCCCTTCTTTGTGGAGGCCCGGGGCAAGTGCCCCTGTTGCCCTGCCCTAAATCCGGCACTGTTAGTGACAGAAACGAATCGCTGCAAAACCGACTCCACGTAGTCTTGCCTGCCCTACCCCTACAGTGTAATTTAAGCCCGCGTAGGCGCTGAGGGGCGAGGCGGCCCGCGAGCTGAAGAGCAGGTGGTTTTAACGCTCGCCGCCGCGGCTGAGACTGGCCGGCGGAAGCCGGCCAGCAAGCCGAAGCTGCGGTGGTGACCGTAAAACCCATCTGCGATGATAAGCTCGCGTGGGACCGTCGGAGCCCCGCAGCACCGGAGCCGTGACAGAAACCAAACGTGTTTTGTGTACTTAATTATATAAAGATGAATAAGGACTGAATAAATTGGGTTTTATTTAGAACTAGCTTATGCCCGCGGCTTCGCCCGCGTGGAGTTCGGGAATTGCCCACGGGATCTTACTTCTGGGATAATAAGTAATCTATGTATGTATAGTAGATACATGGTTTTTATATAGTTGCTTGTAACTTGCAAGTATTAGTTCATAGTAATATCAATTAGGTACTTTACATATTGTTATGTGAATATTGATACCTTGGTTTGAGATTGGACACCGGTGACGAAAATCAAATGATTAATTAGGAATCTATTTATAGACATAAAACTTTTACATAATATTTAATATCAATGTCGCGTATCACGAGCCAACGCGAAAATTGGTGGAATAAACCATATTTATAGACGTCTACCTCAGAAAAATCCTACCTTCTTACTTAATAGGTAAATACTCCCGCGCCCCGCACGCCCCGCGCAACACTGCGGTCTACGGGAGCTTCGAAGCCCTATTTGACTCTGTTGGGGGAAGATTTTGATTTTGGAAAAAACTGTGATACACGTATCTCATAATTTTAATTGAAAAGTATGTATACAAATTTTCAAGTCAATCGACTCAGAGAATAAAAAGTTTCACAGAATATTAAACATCCCATTTCACCCTCTTAGGGGTGGAATTAAAAATAACTGTTTCTTAGCGGATACTTACTCTTCACAAAGAACGCACCCTCCAAATTTTATGTCTCTAGAACCAGCCGATTGGGCTGTGCGTTGATGTATCAGTCAGCCAGTCGACATTGAATTCTTAAATTGGGGGATGATTTTGGAAAAACTGTGATACATGTATCTCATAATTTTATTTGAAGAGTATGTACACAAATTGTCAAGTCAATCGACTGCGAGAATAAAAAAAATCATAGAAAATTCAACACCCCATTTCACCCTCTTAGGGGTGGAATTTCGAAAAACCCTTTCTTAGTGAATACCTACTCTTTACAAAGAATACACGCTCCAAATTTCATGTCTCTAGAACCAGCGGATTGGGCTGTGCGTTGATATATCAGTCAGCCAATCAAGACATAATTTTTTTAAATTGGGGGTTGATTTTGGAAAAACTGTGATACACGTATCTCATAATTTTATCTGAAGAGTATGTACACAAATTGTCAAGTCAATCGACTGCGAGAATAAAAAGTTTCATAGAAAATTCAACACCCCATTTCACCCTCTTAAGGGTGGAATTTCGAAAAACCCTTTCTTAGTGGATACCTACCCTTCACAAAGAATACACCCTCCAAATTTCATGTCTCTAGGACCAGCGGTTTGGGCTGTGCGTTGATATATCAGTCAGTCAGTCAGGACTTTGAATTTTATATATATAGATAAACGATGTTCCTAAAAGTAAATTAGGTGATGGTTTTCCTTAAAAAAGTTTTAATATGTTTGTTGAACTAAGGAATTGTTAGATATACTATTTTGATAATAGTTATTCGTTCAGTAAAACAGTTCTGCAAATACCATTAAACAATATATTTAATTTGATTTATTTAGTGTGCAAGTCAGTATTTTTGGTTTAACTTTGAAATATTTTGTTCGAAAAAAGCGAATATTCAGATATCGATTTAAATACGTGCCCTTTGGAACTGTGGATGCAAGCAAGCCGGACGCGGCATACAATCCAATCAATTTTTGACATGGGTCTATGAAGGATGAAGACCATGCACGTGTTTTATCTTTATCTGTTGCCTTTTGCTATCAAATCAGATGACATCAGAGTATTAATATTCTGTGGATGTCTTTGACAGATTGTTGACATTAGTCATCCTTATAGAAAACACAGTGACAGAAAATTTTACCATAAAATCGATCAAAAAATTGCAAAATGATTCGTTTAACAAAAAATATACCTGCGCTTACGAAAACATTGTTGAAAAGGACTAATCAATGTCAAAGCCCCAATATTTTGATAGTTTTGCAGGGACAAAGGTTACTTTCGGATTCAGGTAGGTAAACAAAACAAAAAGTTACCCGATTTTTGCATCCGGCTCCTAAAGGTTTCATTTATTTGCCATCAAATAGTTTTTTAATATTCTGTAAAACTTAGTACTAATTCAATTAATTAAAATATTGCATCATAATACATAAAAATACTTAGTACATTTCCACTCATGGAACTTACGTCGGCATGTCGTACGTATTATGCAAATTGGACATTTAACATCATCCGATAAAATAAAAATAATTGAATCATTCTGTTAAAGATAAGTTCAAACTTGGTACTATACTTCAAGGATTCTTATTGTGTATGGTATTGTAACTTCTAATCGTTTTGTTGGTTTTTCAGCTGTTACTGGTAAATTCTCAGTAAAACATGAAGACACTGGCAGACCATTATATTTCGATGCTCAAGCCACAACACCTATTGTGAGTTTATATCTCTTAACTTCTTAAAATAATGTTTTTTTTGACATATTTTTTATTACATTAATATACTACCTATGTTTTAGGACCCAAGAGTACTGGATGCTATGTTACCATATTTTGTAAGTTACCATGGTAACCCACACTCCCGCACTCATGCCTATGGATGGGAAAGTGAGGCAGCTGTTGAAAAAGCCAGAGAGCAAATAGCAGATTTGATAGGAGCTGATCCTAAGGAAATAATAATTACATCTGGAGCAACTGAGTCAAATAACATTTCTGTAAAGGGAGTGGCTAGGTTTTATGCACCAAGAAAGAAGCATGTTGTTACTACTCAAATTGTAAGTGACCTTAAACATAATTAACAGGTTACTGTTAAGGAATGTTAAAAAAAAACACAAAATTAAATAATGACATTAAACCCAATGTATTATAACTGGATTGTATATTTCTCAGGAACACAAATGTGTGTTGGACTCTTGTAGAGCTCTGGAAGGAGAAGGCTTCACGATTACGTACTTGCCTGTTAAAGAAAATGGTATCATAGACATGAAAGAATTGGAAAAGGCACTAACACCAGAAACCAGCTTGGTATCCATTATGACTGTAAACAATGAAATAGGTAATATCAAATTATCAAAGTATTTTACTTTAGTTGGCAAGGTCATTTTGTACTCTGAAATTAGAATTGATCTTGGCATAAGCTCAAAAGTTTAATAAATTTACACCTTCCACTTGCCGGATAGCAACCTCTTTTTGCTTGAATAAATACAAGGCCATTTTGTGTAAATTAAGGCTCAATTGAATATTAAGTGTAAAGTCATTGTTTACTATTCAATAGTGCCTTAAATTATTATGTAAAGTGTAACAAGAAACAATTTACAAAATGTTTTCAGGTGTCATGCAACCCATAGCTGAAATAGGTGCATTGTGCAAGAGCAAGAAAGTATACTTCCACACTGATGCGGCCCAGGCATTGGGCAAAATTCCCGTAAATGTCAATCAAATGAATATTGACTTAATGTCGATTTCTGGGCACAAGATATATGGGCCAAAAGGTGTGGGTGCCCTGTACATAAGGCGCAGGCCTAGGGTGAGAGTGGAGCCTATCCAAAGTGGAGGCGGCCAGGAGAGAGGCATGCGCAGTGGTACAGTTCCAACCGCATTGGTTGTAGGACTAGGTAATATTTATTAGGTATTCTACTGTTATATGCTGTAAAAGTCATAAGTGCACCACTCATTAAGATTGATTGTTGTATCCAGGTGCAGCGTGTGAAATAGCACAACGTGAGATGGCATATGACCGTGCATGGATTGAAAAATTGTCACAAAGATTCCTAGACAAAATATATTCAAAATTAAGCCATGTGATAAGAAATGGAGATGCAGAACAAACATATTGTGGCTGTATAAATTTGTCTTTTGCATATGTTGAAGGTATTGTAGATAAGATTATATTGTTATGACAATTAAACAGTAATTAATATAAATTCTGATATCAATGTTAACAAGGGTTGTAAACTTGTTGATAAGGTCATTTAAAATAAAAACTATAACTAGGTTACTTATATTTTTTTGTATATCTTTCAGGTGAATCTTTATTGATGGCTCTAAAAGACATTGCATTATCAAGTGGGTCTGCTTGCACTTCAGCATCATTAGAACCATCATATGTATTGAGAGCTATTGGAACGGACGAAGATTTGGCACACAGTTCTATCAGGTAAAATACAGAGTCAATCCCTAAAGGATACCTTCAAATGACTACCTACTAAATAACTAAATGACCTACTAATGACTACTATTAGATTGTATTTTCAACAAGGAAAATACAATCTAATAGTAGTCATTAGTAGGTCATTTGGTTAATTACAGTTCTCATATCTTGACATTAGATAATAGTTTATTAATTACTTTTTGTACTTACAAAATGTTTTGACGATTGCAGATTTGGATTTGGAAGATTCACAACAATTGAAGAAGTAGATTACACTGCTGAAAAGACCATCAAACATGTAGAACGCCTGAGGGAAATGAGCCCCCTTTGGGAGATGGTCCAAGAAGGGGTGGACATCAAAACTATTCAGTGGTCACAGCACTAAAATGGCTTGTATTTTGTTAGTAAAGTTATTCCAAGATTAGTTTTAGGTGATATATTGTGACATGTTAAAAGGAAAAGATCTGGTGATTATAGAAGAATGTTGGTTAATTTATATGTGGTTGACCATTGAAGTGTAAATTTGTAAATGCTCGATTTAGAAATACTGAATTGTTACAAGGAATGTCTTTATAAGTATATATCAAACAATGTGAACGCTATTATTAGTATGACTCGTAGCCTGTTTTATCAAATGCTTATCAAGAATTATTATAGTATCAGAAACAAATGTTTTGCTTGTTCTTAGACCTCAATGAAAACCAAAAAAAAAATTAGATATTGTGTTATCATTTATTTTTAAATGTTAAATTATATGAATGCATCGAAATAATTGTGCATTCTAATACTCGCCTAATACCTCGCTTCTATTATGAAAGTCTTGAAATAGTTAGGTCTATTATTGCTCAACCCACTGAAATGCATAATGTTTACACAGTTAATTCAGTCAGAAATATTTTCAATTATTTGCATTATAAAAGAGTCTACAAGATTCTTATTTTAGAGCATCAATAACAATTTTAATGTATAATTTTTTTCAATTTATTTTGGTATCAGACGCATATGTAATTATTCAAGACAAGCAGAGCATTGACAGCTATTAGATGTTAATATCAACATAATTATACAATGCTTTGGATTAGAAAACTGCTTGATTATTTTTTGTTAACATTAAAAAGTACAATTAACTGAAAATGTATGTTTTTCTTTGACAAACAAAATAACAATTTGTGGTGCATATGATAATAATGTCACAGGGAGTGTAAATGAATAAGACAACTGTAGTAATAACACTAATAAAATTTACTACAATATTGTTATGCCACATAAGTATATTAAAACTGACCATTAAAATAAAGAACAAAGGCAATCAATAAAATATCTACTTTTTAAAGCAGCCAATCAAATCACACATTTTATAATACATACACATAATACTTCTTTTGAGTATTGAAAATTATATTGGCTCGGAATGATCAACCTAATGGTTTCAACTTTTTAATACTGTTAGGCCATTTTGTTAATACATTTTAAATCCTGTAGATTTAAAAATGTTACACAAAAAACTTTACTAAAGTCAACAATCATTAAACAAAGTGTCAGTGCATCTTCAAATTACAATAAAAGATTTTAAATACAAAAATTTGATTCTAACATTAGTATTTTGATACAAACATACCTTTTAGAGATTCTTAAATACATAAAGTTAGTGACTTAGCATAGAAGGCATAATATTGATCAATGAGGAAACTTATTCTAGTTCTTTTCATAACTTATTTTCCAAATTATATTATGCATGCAGGTTTAAAATGTTTAAATATATACAAATTATACTAATTAAAGCAACAAAATAATAATTATATTGAATCAACAACTACATGATGGCTCCTCTACAGGCTCAGGGTTTGATATCTTGAAACTGTTGTGATCTAAAGTTTGCAGCTCAATCCTTGATCTATTTGATTCCACCAGTTGCAATGCAATATCAGTAAACATTTCTTCAATGCCTTTTCCATTTTTACATGAAGTTTTATAAGTGGTGCTGATAAGATTGTGACACTGCTCACTGAAACAAGAAAAATATCATGTAAACTACAGAACACATCATACTAGTCTAGCCCAACAGAGAATAAAATAAAATAATTACCAAAATGTTTCAATATCAGCATCAGTTACTTGGGGAGAAGAACCTTCCAAGTCAGATTTATTTCCACATAGAAATATTTTAGCATTCTCTGCATATGTCACAATATCTAATAGATGCTGGCTCAAAACATGAAACGAGGATGCATTGTCAAGTGAAAACACAAGGATTGCTGCCTCAGCAAACTTGTAGTAGCTTGAGGTGACCGAAGCAATCCGTTCCATGCCTCCAGTGTCCCAAAGTTGTAACTGAAATAGAAATAAATTAATCAAGTTTACTACTCACTCAATAAAATAACCAAAACAACATGAATACAGTGATGTCTATAAATACAACATAAATCCTGTTTTGAAACCAAATTACCTTGACGGTTTTGTCTGTAAGTTGATATGGCTTTTCAAAGTGATCCAATCCTAAAGTTGACCTTCTATCGGCATTAGGAACAAATGTATTGTTGATAAATCGACGAAAAATTGAACTTTTTCCAACACCATATTCTCCACACAATATCACTTTCAGCACGGGGGTTTTAACCATAGCCATTTTTGATTTATTGAATTACAAAAACGCTTAATGTTCAGAGGTAACTAAATACGAAATCACATTGAGACATCAAACACAATTAAATAATTAATGCATTTATTATACGCAGCTGCACAGTGTACACACCCTTCTGGTTGGCTTGACATTAATAGAGATGTACTCATGTACCATGTTGTGAATGTAGTGTACGGTGTATCCCCAACAAGACAACGATTCGCCGCGAAGCGACGGTTCTCAGACCTGAGTACTCTATACTTTTAAATTATCGAAGATTATTATATTTCATAAAGTTATAATTTACATACATTAACAACCGTAAATTAAAATAGTAACTAAATAATTATAAAAAAAAGAATAAAAAGTAAAGTCAAAGTCAAAGTTTTTTATTTGCTAAACATAGGTGTAAAAGGTATGAATATAAAGTTGAGATCTCTGTGTTTTGCCATCAAATTAAGTTTTGTCTCTCATAAATTATTTCTTATTTATGGTATTAAATTTTCATAAATTGTTTCTTAAAAACAATGTAAACTTAAAATAATTTCGGACAATTAAGTGTATATTAAAGATATCCAAAAGCTTTTGATCTTGTCAAATAGCAACACACTTTATAAGGTTTAAAAAGACTTAACCAAATCACTCAGTAATATAATTGTAAAGAAGTTAGTTCTATTGCTGTCTACATAGTACTGAACAACAAATTTCAATAACAACTATTTATTGTGATAAAAAAAACTGATCACAGCCCACCTCTAGACCACATTAAATACTTAGCGTTGTGACTGTCCCAATTTTTATTAAGAAACCCTACAAATGTGGCTCCCCTAATAAAACCGATAACAAAACTTAATTTAATATGATTAGCAGGACGCTAATACCGCCCAATTAATTAAATTGCAAGTTAGACAATGGCTGGATCAGTTTTTGTATGAGTTTACTTCAGACATTTGGAGGTGCCATAGCAGCTATGAGTCTATACGATAATAATATGATACTTGTTAAGTATATACGTTGGTGTTGGTAAGCCAATGCGCGACGTACTTTATCTTATCATACGTCGGCTTACCTAACACTAACTAGTTGTAAACAGTACAGCCAGTACTGTCTACATCTATTGTCCTAATGATTAATTATTATTTAACTTCAGTGAATCGTTATATAAAATGTACTCTGTGATCGTGATAGTGAGAGGGAGAAACAACAAATTTTGTGAAAGTAGACCTTCTAGTTTAGTACGATTTTTTACTCTTTCGGAGCTGTACAATTAAAATTTTAAAACAAATTATTGTTATTTATAAAATTAAGTATTTTAACAAGTACGAGTCACTAACTTAATTTACACCACTATTTCATATTCCATCACTTTTATGCAGATATTGCCAGACGCCGGAGTAATGCTACTATTTATTGTGAAATGATTAGTTAACGTATATTTTTATTTCTAGATTGAAAGATGAAATAACAATCTCTCCGTTGTTGTGATTGGGCCATCAAATGCTCTTTTAATTGAGTCAAAAGGTACTTTTACAAATAAAATCTACCAGTAATCCTTTTTATTCAGATGCTTTTTATCCTGTCCACTTTGGCAACACTGTGTCAGTACGTCATGCAAACGCATCCTCTATTGTTGTGTTGTATCTTTGTTGATAAAATAAATTAAAGGATATAAAACACCCGAATACGACAATGAACGTATGTACTTGATGTACATGAAGCCTTTACATTATAAAATACGAAGTGTTTATTTTGTTATCCATCATGGATCTTCAAACATCTCATTTGGCCGCGGCTTTGATGTCCGGCCCAACATTACCCATGTATAATAACACGTCTGCTGAAGCCACAGCGACGGTAACTTCACCACCGAATATTCCAAATGAAGAAGTTAAAACTGAGAAACTTAACGATCCACCAAAAGATCCGCCTGAAGAAGAAAAAGAAGAAATAGCAAGTGGAGAGGAGTTCACTGATGAAGTAAGGATATCGTAGTTCTTTCCTATTTACAATAAAGTTTTGGCGCATTAATTATTTTCCCCTGAACCATTACTTTACTTAGGAGTAACCGATAAAAAATAATAATTATATAAAAAAGATGAATGGGAAATGAAGGACCCTTTTCAGCTTGCAACAATACCTAAAAAACCTTAATTTTTTAACTTGAATTAAAGTATATATGTGTAGATAGAGCTACCTTTACCAAAACTTGAACACTTTAATTCAAGTAAGTATTCACTTTAATTCAATAACTAACATGTTTTTGTCTATATCTGTAAAAACTGTTACCAAAGTTTATTTTGGAAAAGTTTTACTCATATGGTTGGATCAGGATGCATTCTATGTTTTTCAGGAGATGGAAACGCAATCAGGCAGTAAGTCAATGCCTGGCAGAGGAGTTACTCTGCAGATGCTTTTAGAAGAAAAAATGCTTGAGCCAGGAAATGCAGCTATGACAATTGAGTATCTTGTTAGTAACTTTTCCTTTTTTGCCTTTTATCTGCCTAGCCTTCTCTTCACCACTTTGGGGTTGGCTTCCAAAATAAGTAGTAAGTAGTAAGAGTAGTTGTGGTTGTTTTTATGTCTTTCTGGATATATAATATATATTTTGGACCTTGTGTTTGAAACATTTGAATTTCTTTTATAAACCAGATTTTCTTATTTTTTTTTTTATAATATCTTAATCTGTATTGTTAATTGTAGGGACAAAAGTTTGTTGGAGATTTGCAGTCAGATGGAAAAATCAAGTCTCATGAGACTGAAACAATATTTTGTTCCCCATCAGCATGGGCAATCCACTGCAAGCGCATAATAAATCCAGACAAGAGGTCTGGGTGTGGCTGGGCCTCTGTCAAATATAGGGGAAAGAAACTAGATACTATTAAAGCTACATATCTTCGAAAAAAGCAGCTGCAAAGAGAAAATATGCATTCTGATGGTAAGGATATTTCCTAGTTACCCAAAGTTTTCAATAATTTTCCATTGATGTTTAACTAAATGGAAAATGTTTCATTCCATCCTGTAGTCCATAGCTGTCCAGGCAGGCAGCCAACTAGTGAGCTTGTTAACTAATGGAAAAAGATGTTTTTGTTAATATTTTTTACATAGGCTTAAAAAATCTAAAATACACTAAGGGCAATAAACAAGTCAGTAGAGACAAAATTCTAGACATACGCACAACATTTTATAAATCCCTATATTCTGAAAGACCTCAAATACCAGATGCACATTGACCAACTCATTTCACCTGTGGAGACACTATATTTCGAATAGGTACTACAACTGACCATTTCCCTTAGCGTTTTTTTTCGCAACAACAATGCAGTGACTTGCGCGCATCATAGCTCTGAAATGTAACTACTGAGAGCCGGCAGACAAACTTGTTTCATCTGTGGAGACGCCATACTTTGAATATGTACTAAAACTGACCATTTCTCTGATCGTTTTTTTTCGCAACAATGAAGCCTCTTGTAAGCTATAACCCTAAGTTGCAACCACTGAGAGCAGGCAGACCGACACCATTCACATTAGGGGACTACTCTACAAACCATAAAAGTAAATCTAACCTTATCCATGATTGTTATGAAAAATCACGTCACCTCGTAGACTATGAGGGGAGGCCTTTGCCCAGGAGTGGGACAGAATAAGCTAAGAAAAAAAAGACGTAGACAACTTAGTCTACGTTTTTTTTTGTTACTTTAATTTTGGACAATATTGTTGTCTGACTGCTTACATAAATTTTAATATTTTGAACTTGATAAGTGTTAAATAGTCCTGATTTAATATTTTACTATCATTACAGAGGAGATAGAAATGGAAGTAGAGAACCCTCCAGAACCCCCACCACAAAGGATTGTGATGAAACACAACACAGTGCCAAACAGGATGATGCAGCAGTCAGTATTAAAAACATATTTTTGTACCTTTAGTGTGTGTTTAGTCTCAACAAACATGGAGTAAAAGAGAGTACGTAATGTTTACATTATTATCTTGGCTGTCTTATTGGTTGTAAGCATGGCTACTGACCAAAATGTCCTGGGTTCAATCCTTGGGGCAGGCATATGTGGGTTTTCCATTCTACATTTTTTCTAAATTTTGTCCATGACTTTGGATTAAAACACCATATCTGGAGACACATAGATATACCACTCACATTTTCCTGCCCGTTCAGGTAAAACAGGTGTGCTGTTGTTAAAACAGCAGTTCCGCTCCTAGTTTATTGTTTCTAATGCACCTTACCTTCTGATTACCTTCAAGATTTTCTATAAAAAACTTTAAAGGAACTCCTTTTCTTATTTCAGTGATGCCAACATGTTGATAGAAGCTGTATCCTTTTCATCGGCTGGCAAGGTCCAGCCGTTCCTGGTGTCAGTCAGTTCCAATGCTAGTCTCGTGCTGGATATCCACTGCCATTTGAAAAAGGAAGAGGTTTACGGATATTTGGCTGGCACTTGGGATTTGAACAGTCAGAGTATGTGCATTTTTATATTTATACGAAATAAATACTAATATGTGGCTTTTAAATAAACAATAACATTATTAATCTGTATCAAAAATGTTACATTATTTATATTGGAGGCCTAAGTCAACCTAGGCCTCCTAAATTTTTGAGAGAACAAAACAAAAGAAAATAATTGACATCACGCCTGTAATCCCATCAACTGGGCACAAATCCAGACTCCGTGGTTGCTACTGAGAAATTCCTAATGGAAAAACTCTCTAACATTTTGCCCGAACCGGGAACCCTGGACCTCATTCTCAGTAGTCGCGCTTGCGACCACTACACCAACAAAGCAATAAAAATCGAGGCAGGAAAATCAATAAGCTAATTTATTTTCCACTTTATTTAAATGTGAACGACGTTGGATTGGCAGTTTAAAAGTCTTCGGAAGGACATTTTAACACTTCACTTTTTTGAGGAATGTAATTATTTATGAATGGATGGATTACAATAGTAGGGATATTTTAAATTCCTTGTATGTTCCAGATGTCACGATAACTCACACATTCCCATGTCTGGTCAGTAAGAACGACACCAGACCGCGAGTTCTAGTGGAGCTAGAAATTCAAATAGAAATAGAGAAACTGGGACTTACACTTCTGGGCTGGTATCACTCTCATCCAACGAATCCTGCCATGCCAAGCCTTAGGGATTGTGACAACCAGCTGGAATATCAAATCAAGATGCGTGGACCCAGTGAAATATCTTATATGCCATGCATTGGAGTCATTTGCTGTAAGTGAGACATTATTAAATATGATTTAATTATGTATTTTGTCAAAGTTTAAAAAAATATTTTTGCAATTTTCAGCACCGTACAATCCAGAAAGTCCAGTTTTAGAATCGTCACTTACATTCTTCTGGGTGATGCCTCCGCCGGAGCAAAGGCCTACCGAGTACCCCCGGCCATTGATGCTGCAATACAACATGGTTCATGATAGCCACCTATCAACACACGCCATGGAACAAATAAGAAAAAGTATCAAGTACTACTTTTCATTCTCTGATGACACGTTCGTCGATTTTAAAGACAACTTTAAGCCTGACATCACATACTTGGATAAATTAAAATGCACTTTGACTGCTAAATTTCCGAGAGAACAGAGTGATGGGCTGCTCTGGCATTTCATTAGAGATGAGTTAGGTTGCTCTTCTGAACAGGATGATAAAATGGATCTCGATGCTTTATTAGCAGTTCCTCAGCCAATACCTGTATCCAAGCCAAGTCAGGTAACATCTGTCCCCAATTTCCCTTCAGTCAGTACGTTGCAGCAAATGGTAAGCCGGCCAGCAGGCGTACCTCCTATAAATGTATCGTCAAGCATTGGATCCGGTTCGCCTCACAAATTTGAAACACCTCAACTAAACATTCCAGTATTATCAACGTCTTCTAAATCTTCGTCAAAGTCAGCTACCCCGACTCTGCCGTCGTCGTATCCGACAGGATTAGATATGTTAACGAGCATGGCTCTCGGATTAGGTTCTCCCAACATGCCACTACCTATGGGTGCTTCTAGTTTGGAAAGCTTAGCTGCTGCTAACAGCATGCTAACTGGGCTCACTCCAGGCATGTCTTCAAGTCTAGCGGCTAGTTTATCGGGTAGCAAACTTCCCGACCCGCCATCTTACGCTGCATCTTTGCAGAATTTGACCAGCAGTATAGGCAGCTACGACAAGACACCAAGCAGCACGGCTACAAGCACCAGCACCGCTACGGGCACGATCCCCGCCAGTCTTGCCTCTAATCTCATGATGAGTTCTGCAGACATTGCCAATGCTTTATTCTCAGCTAGTAAATACTCCAGTGCTGGCATATTAGGAATTCCAGATCCTATGTCTAAATCGACGTTGGCTGCAAATAATATGTTCTTATCTCCGTCATTAATGAAAATGCAGGAAACCTTATTAAAACCGCTTTCGACTAGCAGTCCAATATCAACTAAAGCTGGCTTAGATCAGAGCATGCTGATGAAATCACCACATGACTTATTAAAAGGCAATAAAGATTATTTGCCGCCAGATTTTGGTAGTATTGGAAAAGGAAAATCGGATTCTCTTGATGGTATGAAATTAAATGAAACGACTACCTCTTCAAAAATAGAAACGGTCAAATCTGATAGTATGGATGCGCAAGCGACTGACTTTAGTATGCCATCGCGAGTGGGTGGGGAGTCATTTTTGAATCAGATGTTAGAGTTAACTAAAAAGACTACAATGCCTGACTATTTATCGGATTACAATCAACCTCTAAAGTTGACAAAGGCGGAAGATCTAACGACGTCTGTGCCCGGCTCCAGCCATCCGTACATGAGTTCGTCAAGTATTGTGGATACAATAGCACAAGTGGCGATGGGAAACTTTTCTAAACATGACGAGCCTAAAGACTATGTGAAGGAGACAGATTACAGTACTAGCAAAGTCGGTTCTTTACCGGGTGCTAATGATAACGAGAACTGATAAACTTTCTAATGTATTTAACTTTACTCTAAGTAATACTAACAAGAGCAATAGACGTACTCGTAGCTAGAATTTATCAGGTCAAAGAACCAGTTTGAAATAACCTATTAACTAGTGATGTGCATAAGATAAAAGATCTCTACTTCTTCTGAATTATTTAATATCAACTAGACCTCTGATTTCTTGAGATGACTTTCTTGATGTACTTGCGTGGTAGGTACCTTTGTTTGGGTATAAAATATTATTAATTATTATAACACAGTCAGAAACACCCTGTTGCCAGCGCGGTCCGTGTTTATTTTTCTTTGTACTTATCTTAATTAAGGCGATCGCTATTATCTTAATCGCTCCTGCACGCGTAGCATGACCACCGTAGAAACGGGTTTCTTTGACGGAAGAATCTACAAAATGACAGATTGTGAAAATAAATTTGTCATTTTGTCGACACAATCTGTCATTTTGTCGATTCTTCCGTCAAAGAAACCCGTTTCTACGGTGGTCAAGCTACGCGTGCAGGAGCGATTAAGGTATTCTATGTCGGATACATTGAGCGGACCATTTTTGTATGACAACTAAAAAGTCAGGGTGTATTTTAGTTAACCGGAACACTAATTTTTATATAGTATTTTTGGTTACAATATTTTGAAGTCTGATGGTAACTATAGAGAAGTAAGATTGTGTGTTTGGATTGTAACGAATTTTTGTGCTAACAGGTTGGTCTGTATACACTATACATTCATTTATTAGCAGTAAGGTACTTATGTTGCAAAACCTTAGTGCATTCATGTAATTTCTTTAATGTTGAAAAATTTTGTTTTGAATGGTTTTTATTGATTGGTTGGCCTAACATGTAAAGCCCGGTACACATGAACGAACACGGACATTTGGTTCAAATGTATGGGCGCTGTACGGAATTCAATGTGGTTGCGTTTCATTATTACGAAGTGATTTCGAACTAATCCTTTTAACTTGCACGTTTTTTTAAAAAACGAACTAAAGCCACAGGTGCTCGAATATTTAGCAACATAATATTACGCAGCTTATTATTGCTATAATGTAGTTTATTCAACGGAGAATGGGTGGAATTGCCCCAGCGTCCAATAGCGTTAAGATAATTATTTACTAATGGATAGATCTCTTTAAGAAGAATATTTCTTGGTTTAGCAACTTTTCTCGATTCAGAGTCAGAGAGGAGCTACACTTCGTTGCCCAATCAAATACCTAGTTAGATCAATAAAACCGAACAGGCCACGAATTAGCAAAAGTTGTGTTCTCATTGAAAAGCTCAGCGGAGTATATCTTATTGCTAATGGTTAACCAGAAAATCTAAACTTCGGTTCTCAAATAGTCACCTCAATAATTGGCGAAAGTCGTGTTACTCCTCGAAAAGCTCTATCCAGTGGTTTATATAGTATTACTATTAGTTACCCAGAAGACCTTAATTGGTTGCCTAGGAAATCTTAACTTCGGTGTCCAACTAGTCACCTATTTATGTCAATAACTCCGAACGGAGTGCGAATTGCAAAACTCTAAAAGTAGGTATGTATATCTAATGGCTATCGGACCTTGGAGCAGATGCCAATACTTCAAGGCCCATTCTTCTTATTAAGATTTAAAAATACCAGTAGTGTTGTGATTAAATGTCATTCTCGAATTTTGTGTCGTCTGTATTTAAGAGTATAAATGCTAATGTATTAATAGATTTAAGTTCTCTTTATTTCAAGATTTTGTACCTATTATTTACAATATTTATTTTATATTTAGATAATAAACTTTTGATTGTGACGCGTCTGATATTGTTTCCTTTTGGACCTATTAAAAGTACATAGATTATTCTTATCATTGATTTCGTTATCACTTCTGAAGCAGTGCAAATTGCTTAATTGTAAACTAAAATACATCAATAAAGTGTTCTTATTGTAAATGTTGAGTGTGGGCTCTTGATGTGGGCAGTATCTGTACCGATAGATCATCCGCGTAATGTACTTATGCCTTGCAGGAAATTGATATACCTACTTCAGTTTCCCACCAACTGTTAAGCATAATTGTGCACGTTTTTCCGAAGGCACTCAAAATTATTGTGTAAAACATAGCGATGACGTCAGATAGCAGTCATTCGTTAATAATGTAAAGGATGATCGTATAATTTGATTATAAGTTAAATCAATGCGCGATTGATCTACGATTATCGATAATGTACCTAATCAGCCGCGATATCGTAATGACGGCCGTTTGATATGAGGATTATGTTCAAACGGGCCAGTGCGACTTAGTATTTACCATATCCTCATTTACTTCGGCAAGTTTCCGGTGATAATACAAATATTCTGTTATTGTTTATTAGAAAGAATTAGTTGTGATAAAGCTGCTGCACTGAAAGTGTGAAATTGTGATAGTGAATATGTGTGTTTAAAAATAATTGGTTGAGGTAAGATTCTTTTCCTTGCTTGTTATTGTTTTGGAAAAAACAACACCTAATCTAGTTAACAGCTACTTCTGCTGCTACAGTAGGTGACAATAACTGTTATCCTTCCCCTGTTTTCATATACATGCACATTAACTTTGGAGGCGGTCCGCTACTGGACATAGGCCTCTTCAACCGCTCACCTTTTAACACAATCATCGGCTACTCTCATCCAGCTACCGTGCTAAAATCGCCGCTCAACCTAGCGGGAAGCAAGCCTATCCCAAGTTTGTCGATTCGCGGTCTCTACTCAAAGAAAAGGTCCGCTTCGAAACGGCGAAGTTTTCGACGGTCATCGGTTTTGAGACGAAGCGGTTCTTTTGTTTAGTCAACATAAATGTGGACAGCTTCCTACCCACTCATCTGTCTATCCTGTACTGCATTTGTACATTTTGATCTTAGTTCAGTTACTGCCATCGAGTTTTCTAGAACAGTAACAATATGTTTTCCAGATAAATATCGAATGGCGACGAAACCTAAGACTCCTGGATTCACGGGTTTGGGAGATGATAGCGAAGACGAGTCGGAGTATACTCCGCTATATGATGACATCGACGATCTAGGGTAAATACACTTTATTTCCTGACACTTAAAGACGTTAGAAAAACTCGGGAAGATATTATACTCAAATCTACTAATTTTTAAGCCTTTAAGTCTATGCTGTTTCTGTCACTTAAAGGTGTATTATTGTCCAGACAAAACACTTCCCAACCTCTTAAAATTAAGTGGCGTTTCAGTACTCGAGGGATTGTTGTTCATACCTACTGGCATACAACAACTCGACAACATCCGTCGGGCACAGTGCCGGCGTTAGGGGGGAGGGGGGCATGGGGGGCATCGTGGTCTGGGGCTGACGCTAAAGGAAAGAAAAACTTCTCACCCATTTTCTCATACCTCTAATCTTATGACCCTGAACTTGGTGACGTCAGTTATAACATAGTTCGTATGTGGCTCTCTGTATTTGCCGCTCCAGTACAACTAACATTTTTAGTCCAGTCGGGGATTAGAATCTGCGCAAAATTCTCTAAATTGCACCATTTCATGTTGGTAGTTACATATTAAAAAGTGCAATAAAACAATGACAACCATGATGTCATACATGCCATCATTGGCGTCATGAGTATAGTCGTTTTTAGATCTAATCAAGTGGTATTGAGTGTTGAGTTGCACTTGATAATGATAATAGCAACGCTGTTTTGTGCCGATCAACGGAACCTTATTTAACAAAGGATCAGGTCCAGTTTCACTCATTGTAATAAAAGGCACTAAATACATTAGGCAGTTATATTCCTCCACACTGACATTTCGGTTTCCAAATTAGCTGTAGGTATAGAAATTCATTAGAAAAACCTATTATGTGATGCCTGATAAGTAAGTACCTAACTAAAAAACAATTTCTTCAGACAAAGAACAGCTCAAGAGACGAAAGGATGGAATCTGTTTCGGGAGCTTCCCGTGAAGAAGGAGAGTGGCTCTATGGAATCCACTGCCTGCGTAGATGCCAGCGTGAAGGTCCTGAAATTCCTGTCGTATATCTTCATATTCACCGTTGTGCTTGGATCCGCTGTAGTGTCTAAGGGGACTCTGCTTTTCATCACATCACAACTGAAAAAGGGCAGACAAATAAATCATTGTAACAGAGGTTTAGGTGAGTGTTGTCACACTATTTTTTTAACCTTTTATACGTTGTATGTTTATACGTTCGTTGGAGTCTTTACACCACTGATTCTTTTCTATTTGGTATCACCAGGCCTGGATCAGCAGTTCATAACGGTCCACTCTTTGGAAGAACGAGTAACATGGCTGTGGGCAGCTTTCATCGCATTCAGCATACCAGAGCTGGGCATATTCTTAAGATCACTCCGAATATGCTTCTTCAAGACCGCTGGAAAGCCTACGTTTGTACAGTTTTTGGTGGTAAGGCCGTTATACTTATTTATTATAACTTAGGTACTATTGTTTGTAGTTTTAAAATGGTGAGAATTAGAATCGTTTGTTTGATTGAGGACAGCAATTGTATTGAGTCATAATACCAAAACTGAGAGATACGTAAAGACTCCTCGTTTCTGGTTTTTTTGACTATGATCTTTATCATTATTGATCATCGATTGTTTAAGGTGATTCCCCGTATTCAAGGAGATTTCTTATCTATCAACATGATTAGCAAGAACTCATAAGAATCCTTAATCCCTAAACAGACTGTGTGCCCAATGAAGTCATTCAACCAAAACCGTACTGACATTCTTTTAAATATTTATTAGCAGATAAGATAACGTATTTATTTCTGTTTTTAAACACAAAGAATGGATCTTATCTGAAACAAAAAAGTGAATGACGTACCTACTTTTATACTGCTTTTATGTCATGCTAGCCATAGTGAAACAAGAGTTTTACCAGCTAACCGAAAGCATGGCTGATTGCAATTTTTTTTTCGACATATTCTCTCGGGCTCTGCTTTACATACCTCCATATGTCTCAGTTATTTTGCATAATAATTTTATGGTTCATGACAGGATATTAACGTCAAAACATTGTTTCAGTCCCTAATAATCGAAACACTGCACACGATCGGAATTGCGTTACTCGTGTTGATAATTCTGCCGGAACTGGATGTCGTGAAAGGGACAATGTTAATGAACGCGATGTGTTTCGTGCCCGGGATACTGAATGCCCTCTCCAGGGACACCACCGAACATCGATACATTTTCAAAATAATATTAGATGTACTTGCTGTTTCGGCTCAAGCTACTGCATTCGTTGTTTGGCCGCTCCTAAAAGGCGATGACATTTTATGGACCATTCCGGTAGCATGCGTGTTGGTTTCACTTGGCTGGTGGGAAAATTTTGCCGGCTGCTCGGGAAAACAATGGTCAGGTAAACAATGCGTCATATTTTTTTTTGATCTATTACAAGTGAGCCTGGATATTAGATATTGTCATTTTCAATACTTTTCTTTTAGTTAAGGTAGTAAAAGACTAATAGGAAAGGTTATGAGAACGGAGCTTTACCTACTCTTTCGTATTTTAATCTCATTTGATGCGGACACTTATCACTCAATTACCTATTTCAAAACAGCTTAACACCACTATTACAAGGAATCCCTGTCCACTTGAAATTACAATTTTAATAAAATACCTACACTTATTACAGTTCTTCAACCTCTGCAAGAACTCCGCGACGGCCTCAAGAGGGGTCGTTATTACGCACAGAGAGTGATTTCAATTTGGAAGATCTTCGTATTCATGTGCTGCATATTGATATCCATGCACACCCAGGATGATGACCCATTCGCTTTCTTCACGAAGTTTAAGAGTGGTTTCAGTGATCGATTTTACATTGCGCATGAGGTAAGAAGACATTTCAAGTACTTGTCAAAAAAGATAGTACCTACCTACCGTGCTTAAAGTTCGAGACCAATTTGCTACGTTTCTCCATTCTATCTTTTCTTCAAACAGGTCCAAGCAATCCAGGATGAATTCCAAGGTTTAATGGGTTACTCAGTGATGGGAGTAAGTTTAGAAATACCAGCGCAATGGGCTACCCCACTGTGGGTGGTACTCATCCAGGTCGTGGCCGCATACGTCTGCTTTGCCGCCTGCAAAACCGCCTGCAAGATCCTCATACAAAGCTTCAGTTTCACATTTGCGTTAAGCCTCGTTGGACCAGTTACTGTGAACCTGCTAATACTTTTATGCGGAATGAGGAATGCGGATCCATGTGCATTTTATCGAACTATACCCGATTATTTATTCTTCGAGATTCCACCGGGTAAGTTGAGCAGTTCATCTGTTAAATCACGTTTCTTAATCTATACATATAAAATTCAATGTCCTGTCTGGCTGACTGATATATCAACGCACTGCCCAAACCATAGGTCTTAGAGACATGAAATTTGGAGGGTGTATTCTTTGTAAAGATTAGGTATCCACTAAGAAAGGGTTTTTCGAAATTCCACCCCTAAGAGGGTGAACTGGGGTGTTGAATTTTCTATGAAACTTTTTATTCTCGCAGTCGATTGACTTGACAATTTGTGCACATACTCTTCAAATAAAATTATGAGATACGTGTATAACAGTTTTTCCAAAATCATCCCCCAATTTAAAAATTCAATGACTTGATTGGTTGACTGATATATCAACGAACAGCCCAATCCGCTGGTTCTAGAGACATGAAATTTGGAGCGTGTATTCTTTGTGAAGAGTAAATATTCATTAAGAAAGGGTTTTTCAAAATTTCACCCTTAAGAGGGTGAAATGGGGTGTTGAATTTTCTATGAAACTTTTTATCCTCGCAGTCGATTTACTTGACAATTTGTATACATACTCTTCAGATAAAATCATGAGATACGTGTATCACAGTTTTTTCCAAAATCAAAATCATCCCCCAACAGAGTGAAATAGGGCTTCGAAGCTCACGTAGACGGGCGCATGGCGCGCAGGGCGTGCGGGGCACGGGAGTATTTACCTATTAAATAAGTAGGTAGGATTTTTCTGAGGTAGATGTCTGTAATTATTCCACAGATTTTTGCGTTGGCTCGTGAAACGCGACATTGATAATAAATGTTAAGTAAAAGTTTAATGTCTTTAAATAGATTCCTAATTAATCATTTGATTGTTGTCACCGGTATCCAATCTCAAACCAAGGTATCATATTTCACGTTCAAATGTAATTTAATTGATATTACTATGAACGAATGTTTGCAAGTTATAAGCAAGTATATGTAAATCTATGTATTTGTATATACTACACATACATAGATTACTTATTATCCCAGAAGTAAGATCCCGTGGGCAATTCCCGAACTCCACGCGGGCGAAGCCGCGGGCATAAGCTAGTGAAGTTATAAACTACTAGCTTATGCCCGCGGCTTCGCCCGCGTGTATAGCTAGAAAATTGTCCCACAGGATCATTCTACCGGGATAAAAGGTATCCTATGTGTTAATCCAGGCTATAAACTATCTGTGTGCTAAATTTCATCCAAATCTGTTCAGTAGTTTTTGCTTGAAAGAGTAACAAACATCCATACATCCCCACAAACTTTCTATAATATTAAAGTAGGAGTAGGATATTTTATAGTCGCTCGTTGACGAATATGCATGAACAATCGTTCTTTTATAAAATGGTCCTGGGTACAGATAACTATCTATATTTCTCCACAGTTTATTTCCTGAACGACTTCATAGTGGGGCAGATGTCGTGGATATGGTTGCTGTGGCTGGTCTCCCAGGCGTGGGTTACTGCTTACACGTGGAAGCCGCGCTGTGCGCGTCTGGCTGCCACCGATAAACTGTTCTCCAAGCCGTGGTACTGCAGCGCAATCATCGACCAGTGCATGCTCCTGAATAGAACTAAGGATGATGGCAAAGATGTAACATTGGAGGTGATGGTTTTACTTCTGATGATGATACATTAAGCCAAATGTTCTGACGTTACTGAAATTGTAAGTCTCATCTCTTAATTGTGTTTTAGGACCTCAACGAGGATGAAGATGATGCGTCTATGCTTAGTGGAGAAAAAATATCACAAAAAGACATCAAGCCGTCTGACAACATCACAAGGTAAAAGTTAACACCCACTTGTATGTGCAGATCCAGAAAATAATTATAACATGACTTTGCAAAAAAATCTAAAATATTTTTTTTACTTAACCAGGATCTACGTGTGTGCAACAATGTGGCACGAAACAAAAGAAGAAATGATTGAGTTCTTGAAATCTATTTTCCGTATGGACGAAGATCAGAGTGCGCGTCGCGTTGCGCAGAAGTATTTGGGAATTGTTGATCCCGACTACTATGAGCTAGAAGGTATGTAACGAAGTAAACAATTAGTCACAACGGCAATAGTATTAAAGCAAAAATTACATTATTATTAAGTTTTTAAATAATCTTTTTTATTCGGGAAATGGCTAAAGTACTTTACGATATTTTTATGTACATCGATGCACTATCATACTTCATTCGTTACAGTTCACATTTTCATGGATGACGCGTTTGAAGTATCGGATCACAGCTCAGAAGACTCGCAGGTGAATCGTTTCGTGACGTGTCTCGTTGAGACTATGGACGATGCTGCGTCAGAGGTCCACCTCACTAACGTACGTCTTAGACCGCCCAAGAAATACCCCGCCCCGTACGGAGGTCGCCTAGTTTGGACACTACCCGGAAAAAACAAAATGATATGCCACCTCAAAGACAAGTCTAAAATAAGACACAGGAAAAGATGGTCTCAGGTAAGCTACTGAATTTCGCGTTTTATTGTTATTGAAAAAAAAAAATACTCGGAAACAATTATGATTTGATAAGTTATCGTGATAATGGATGTTTCGACTTCAGATATTTTTGTTATTTATTTCCTCTGTTGAGTAAGAGTTTTTTTTTATCGATAATTTTAGATCCGGGAAGATTACGAATAAAACATTTGGAATTATTTGTTAGTTTTTGACTCAACCTGCTAGCTATTTTTTAATATAAAATGGAATACAGTTCGTGATTCTTAAATTTCACACTTTACAATAGCCATGATTTAAACAACGTCTCTTTGAATATTAGTTTGTGAAGCTTTACAGATTAAAGACTTTTACCGACTTTATGTTTTTCGTATCTAATCATTGCCGATTGATGTTTGGAAGCATTCGGATTTGATTGATTTTACAGATAATACCTACAAGAAACCGATAGAGCATAAGGTTCATTATCCTCCATTCTTAGAGATGCTTCGCACATGTTTGGCTCGGTATAATATGGCACAGCTGAGCGGCAAAATCGAATGTAATGCTGTCGCTTTTGCTCGAATTGATCCAGCTATGGTAGATGCCGAACGTAATTTACCGATCGGCACAAGCGTTCATTAAAAGCCGAGTAGTGATTGCTTGGAATCGGTTTAACTGTTATAATAAATACAGATGTAAATCTTCCGTCCTGCAAATGTATAGCACACCTTAGTTGCAAACCCTAAGTGCTTGCTCCTGTACAGGTGATGTACATGTACTACTTCCTGGGTCACCGTCTCATGGACCTGCCCATATCCGTGGACCGTAAAGAAGTGATCGCCGAGAACACATACCTGTTGGCTCTGGACGGTGACATCGACTTCAAGCCCTTAGCGGTCACGTTACTAATCGATCTCATGAAGAAGGATAAGAACTTGGGCGCGGCCTGCGGTCGTATCCATCCTGTGGGCTCTGGTAGGTGAACCATTTGCTAAGTCAGAATCATTTAGGTATCACCATTAAGGAGCTTATAAGTAGTAAAGATTTTTGCTATGTTTTGTCACTACTGACATACAAATTAAAATATAAAAATCCATTTCAAATCATCATTTAAGTACTCATTGCTATTTATGAGATTCTGGTCTGGCATAAAATTCAGTGATAGTTAACATTCCCTTACCCTTATTCATATTCTCCTTGAGTCTACCCAAATGTAGTTCTTGAACGTTTAACAAGACTAAGGGCTGATTTTTCAATAGTCAGATAACTTTTATCTGAGGAATAGTAATAGCGGTTTGACATATTTCCTATAGATAAGCTGTCACCATTTTTATTCCTCAGATAAAAGTTATCTGACTATTGAAAAATCAGCCCTAAACTGAATAGTTTAACACCTCTTGTAAAGTTTGCCCTACCTGATCATATCTCCTGCTTGCTCTTATAAACCTAAATATTCCAGGCTTCATGGCATGGTATCAAATGTTCGAGTACGCTATCGGTCATTGGCTGCAAAAGGCGACTGAACACATGATTGGCTGCGTACTCTGTAGTCCCGGGTGCTTCTCCCTCTTCAGAGGAAAGGCTTTGATGGACGACAACGTCATGAAGAAATACACATTGACTTCGCACGAGGCTCGGCATTATGTGCAGTATGATCAAGGTACAATATAGTGTCACTTGTATTTTTCCTGAATGTATCAGTCACTGAAGGCTGCGGTACTAATAGAAAACGTGAAAGCGGTTTAAATGTTTAGGAACATGGTTTTTGTACTGAGACGTAGTATTTTGAATTGTCATAGTACTTTTAGACGTTCATCGTTTTAATCTATCAATCTGATGACATCCAGGTCTTCTGAAATGTTGTAATCCGACAACTCCTGGTATACTGCTCTCAAACGCCCTGTTGATATTAATTAATTAATTAATAAGGACCTCATGTTAGCTTACAAATATCTATAACTAGCTTTTGCCCGCGGCTTGGCTCGCCTTAATTAAGAATTTGACAATTAAACTCTTCACACACAGACTCGTGGCGCCATCTATTATCATAAGAATGGTATTGTGGTATTCCTCGGGAACAGTACTTTTTTTCGGGATGAAAGGTACCCTATGTCCGTTTCTGTATAACTGACAACGCATATGCAAAATTTCAGGATAATCGGTTCAGTGGTTTAAGCGTGAAAAGGTAACAAACAAACAAACTTACTTTCGCATTTATAATATTCGTTAGGGAGTTAGGATTTAATGAACATATAAACCCTAATAGTAATTTACCCACACAGGTGAGGATCGTTGGCTATGCACCCTGCTACTGCAGAGAGGCTACCGCGTGGAATACTCCGCCGCGTCCGATGCGTTCACGCACTGTCCCGAACATTTCGACGAGTTCTTCAACCAGCGCAGGCGATGGGTGCCCTCCACCATGGCCAATATCTTCGACTTACTGGCTGACGCTAAAAGGACTGTTAGCATTAATGACAATATTTCCACGCTGTATATTTGGTATCAGGTATGTAATATTTTTTTGTGGATAGTTAATAACATAGCACACTCAAAAGTACTGCTTCGAATTCGGTTCGCATCACTTAACGTCATTTTTACCCGCTGATTTTGAACCAAGGCGATGTCAATACGTTGCGTTCTATACAGAGAATCTCTAGCGGCTCGAGTTCAGGTGATGCCGGTTCCGTGCAGTGCTTCTAACTGTGCGTTGACCTTTATTATTAAATCGTAACTTACTTCTAAATTGTATAAAACATAATCGTTTTTTTTTTGTATTTCACTTGATGGATTTTGATGTAGTTTAAAAAAAATAAATAATATATTTTTTTTTTTTTTTCAGGGTCTTTTGATGTTCGGTTCAGTGCTTGGTCCAGGAACTATCTTCCTGATGATGGTGGGTGCTTTGAACGCAATTACTCAGATCAGCAACATGCATGCTATGATTCTCAACTTGGTGCCTATAATAATCTTCATCATCGTCTGTATGACTTGCAAGTCTGAAACGCAGGTAAGACGGTTTATTATAATAAATATTTTATGGTTAGGCACATGCCCCACCGCATGTAGAGAGAAGTGAGTAGAGCTAGCAACCAAAAACGACGGCAAGGTTGGCGCAGTGCCTAAGCGATTGGATGCCACGCCACGTGTCGCGGGTGCGATCCCCGCACGGAACAACGTTCTGGCTGTTTGTGTATGTGAGTTTAAATGTTTGTAAAACGCACCCAAGATACAGGAGACATTCCTAGTGTGGGGCAACTTATAAAAAAAAACAAAGTTGTATGTTTGACAGAGTTCATGCCAGTGATGTAAACAGCTCGCGATAAAATATTAATAACGGTTGTAGAAGACCCTTAGCGACGCCAAGAGGCACGTGTTCATAGCATGGACCATACCTAGCAAGCTTCTAGTTACGGATATATTGAATGTCGAAGTTCCAACTTGTTCACACGTTTTAAAGCCATACTTTACTTTAAATACCTCCATAATCCCTTTACAATTCATTGCATCCATCAGCACAATGTTTGAGAATGTTTGTGATGAGTGCCCTTTACACCCTGTATATGTATGAATCTCTTACTACAATTTCTTATTTGAGTGAGAGAATAGTCTATAGCTAGTCACTTCCTCGTCAGCGGTGCAGGTGGGAGGTGCCTTTTAATTGTTATAATGTATAATTCTTTAACACACTTTAATTTTCAGCTACTACTGGCTAACCTGATAACATGCTTATACGCCATGGTGATGATGTTCGTGATAGTGGGGATAGTTCTTCAGATCGTAGAGGACGGCTGGCTTGCTCCATCCAGTTTGTTCACGATTCTCATATTCGGCTCGTTCTTCATCACCGCGGCGCTTCATCCCCAGGAGATCATATGCTTAATGTACATAACTGTTTACTACATAACTATCCCCAGCATGTACATGTTGTTGATTATATACTCGCTGTGTAACTTGAACAATGTATCGTGGGGAACTAGAGAAGTGGTTCAGAAGAAAACGCGTGCGGTAAGTAGATTTCTGTTTGTATATGTTCAAAAAAATAACAAAAAGACTAAATAACAACAGCCGCACGGGTCGATCTTCAGGTTAAGCCGCTGTTGCCAAGATCGGTCCGTCGATCGGTGACCATTCATAACATACTCGGAAATCACGTTAGGCTGTCATTTGTAGATCTTTGACAGTCGTTACAGGTGGCCCAAAATTCTGTCAAGCAGTCTTCCCTAGGGTATCGTTTTCCCAGTACTAACTGGGTTGTGGAGGTCAGATAGGCAGTCGCTCCATGTAAAATACTGGTATTCAGCTTTATCCGGTCAGACTGAGAGCCGACCCCGATTTTTCAATACCAAAAAAAAAGAGAATATTGACCTAAAAATCTGGTTACGTTTTTAAACTGTGCTTCAAATCTCATATAGGAAATGGCATTGGAACAGCAAGAATCTATGGAGGCTAAGAAGAAGATGGATGACCAGAGCATAAAGAAGTGGTTCGGTAAGGGCGAGGAGACGAGTGGTACAGCGGAGTGTAGTGTGGCAGGCTTGTTCCGCTGCATGTGCTGCACTAACCCCAAGGACCACAAGGATGATCTGCATCTACTGCAGATCGCCAACGCCATCCAGAAGATTGAGAAAAGATTGGATACTCTGTAAGCCTTTTTGTTTGTATCTTTTGTCCTCTGTTCTATGCGTGCCGTCTCAACGAACTATGAGAGTAAAGACAGAGAGAGAGCACCCGTGCTTGAGCACACACTAGTGTACTATAATACGTATTGCGCACTTGGGTAATCTCCGTTGTGATTAACCACCGTGGCCAGTTTGAAAAAGAGTTTTATTAGACTCTTACTGCCAGTTTTTACTAACACTTAAACGACACTCTTATACAACAAAGAAAAAAACGAAATGAGGAAAATTGTGTTTATTGGCATTATAACAAATAGAAACACCTTAAAATTAAACTAAATAAATAAACAAAGCTATTCAAGCCAAAAGGGCCTCAACTCAGCATAATCCCAGATGGCAACACAAGGCATATAGGCAGCCCACGAGTGCCATACGCTCGAAAACATAAATAAATACTTAGAAACGTCTAAAATATTTTGTACAAAAATAAAATAAAATGTTGTGACTCTTAGTAGTGTAAGTACTTAAATTAAAGCGCGCGGTGTGGTTTAATTTAAGCATTAATTTAGGTGTCGCTTAGTGTTGGTGGCATCGGTCATAAGTATCTCTAGTCTGCTAAAACCTACACTTATTTTATATGCTGACAAAACTATTGTTCTTCAGCGGTGCCTCTGTCGAAGAAGCGGAGCCACTGAATCGTCGTCGCTCATCAGCAGCGGCGATGCGACGATCCTTGGATCCTCTCGCCAGGCTGCCCGAGTACGAGGAAAGCGAAGTTTCCACCGACATTCCAAGGGTAAATATTTTATTTCAACGGAGGTCATTATACTTCTTACAATTTAACTTGATTAAAATGACAGCAAGCTAAAGTGGGAGTGGGCTGGCCATGTCGCACGGATGCACCCGGAGAGGTGGGCAAGGATCGTCACTCACTGGACGCCTGAAGGTGGACATCGCCGACGAGGTCGACCGCGGCGAAGGTGGTGTGACGTTCTGATAATGCTCGCGGGGCAAGCGTGGCCAGAAATTGCACAGAACAGAGAGGTTTGGAGGGAGAAAGGGGAGGCCTTTGCCCAGCAGTGGGACACAATGTAGGCTAACAAAAAAAAATGACAGCCTCTGCTTACCTTTCGGGGAAATACTGGCGAGGTACTGTGTTATGTAAAAATAATAAAAATTTGTTCATAACAGGAAGAGCGCGATGACCTGATCAACCCGTACTGGATAGAAGACGTGAACCTTCAGAAAGGCGAGGTCGACTTTCTCACCACGGCGGAGACCGACTTCTGGAAAGATCTCATCGACACCTACTTGTTCCCTATCGATGAGAACCCAGAAGAACTGGTATGTGATCATTATTTAACAGTTAGTTATTCTGATTGTTTCTTGGTGATAATTAAAATCTAAGGAATGACAGTTACAGTAAAACCCAATGTAGGATTACAAATAATTAATTGTTAGTGAAAACTTGGTGCGTTTGAAGAAGGCAATAGCGATCACCCTTGAGGAGCCCTTTTTCACATAAACGTAAGAATCCGATCAATATACAATGTATCGTTTTAAATTAGTGAAAAATTCTGACGTAGTCTGAGATAGATATCGATGCAGGATGTTAACTTGATGATGTTTTTTATTTCTGTTTTCATAATGGAATTTTAAAGCTACTACTAAGCTGACTCACTCACCCTTTTCACAGAATCGTATCAAAACTGACTTGAAGAACCTCCGTGATAAGATGGTGTTTGCTTTCCTGATGGTGAACACACTGTTCGTGCTGGTCATCTTCTTACTACAACTGAGCCAGGATCAGCTGCATGTCAGGTGGCCTTTCGGACAGAAAGCCAGCATGGTGTATGATGATGAACTGAATTTGGTATGTTCCTTTAGTATTATTTAACACATCTCTTCTTCATCTTCTCTTTTTAGTCTGATTTGTAACTACCTATTAAACTTGACTATGGCTAATAATAATCGTACCTAATAGCTGTATCTATACTACTATTTAACTCAAACGTAATAATTATGTTGCATGCCGTAAGGTAAAATGTATCGGGACACTTAATAAAATATCAACTTATATGTATACCTACATTATCAGCAAATAAATGATTTCTTTCTTTCTTTCTTTAGCTTAAAAAAATGTTTATTTTTTTGTATAATCCGAATCATTTCCGAACTTCTCATTTGAATTAGAACTTTAAAAACAAACACGTTCTTATTTTCGGACGCTGACAGATCTCTGTAACTTTGCTCATGGGGGCTGCCTCATTCCTGCGAAACCCCTTATAATTTCAAAACTATTTTTTCTTAATTTTTTCACGCCGAGAGAGTTCAGGCTGAATTATCTTTGTTATGACCATTCAACGCATTTTCAAGTAACAGTCGATCCAATTTGCAATTTCATCGCTTAATGTTACAAAACTTGTGTTACCTGCGTTTTGCGTTAAAGTAAGACTTGTTAAAGATAACAATCTCCGAATAATCAATTCACCTGCTGACGGTTACGAAAGCACACAATTATTATCGGCGGCACGCAAGGGATCCGTTTACAAAATTATCAAAAATCTTACAACATTCCGTTTATGTTGTTTTGCTGTGAAATCTGTACCAAAACTAGCACAAATAAGGATTTAATTTTTTTATTACTTTACTTGATTTGAAATTACTCAAAAACGCAACATACAAATAGATCGGGAACGACACTTTCTTTGTTTTTTTCTTTGTTAACCCCTAAATTACGACACCCCCTAGACATGAACAGGTTTCAAATATATGAAGCAATATAATATGAATTTCTTCAAAAACCTCCCGAATGCGATAGATAAGCGTGTTACGCAAATAGGGTGTTAATTAGTGTAGTGTTGGTGTGTCGGGACGACAGTGTTTAGTCTGAGTTGAGTCTAACTAAAACCTACTTCCCCACGATAGTTCATCATAACACAAGACTACCTGACGCTGGAGCCCATCGGGTCGGTGTTCCTCGTCTTCTTCGGCACCATTATCATCATCCAGTTCACTGCGATGTTGTTCCATCGCCTCGGCACGCTCTCCCACGTGCTGTCTACCACGCATCTAAACTGGTACCTTACTAGAAAGGTAAGTTAGAAAATGGAACCTAATAATATTGCTTATTAAGGTAACAACATTATACGAAGCAGTAGATGAAAATGTATTGACGGCATATATTCATTTTATTTTACACAATATATTTATAAATTATAGCTAATGTGTTATTCAGATGTAAAAGCTATTTTACTGTAATGTTTCAACAAAATCCGTGCAGTAGTTGTGTTACCGTTCATCGTAGTAGCAAGATAAGATTAGCAAAGAGTAAAGCAAATGATGAAAGTCTTGTCTTTGACAATATTGTTTTACCTGACAGATTAAAATGCCATCTTAGCCTTTCGATCCGCTCTCATAGAATATCCTCCACCAATCTATAATCTCCCCCAAAATAAAAAAATATATACTGTTGGCAGCCGGACGACATGTCGGACAACGCTTTAATAGAGGCCAACGCGTTACTAATAGCCAAAGACCTGCAACGTCTGAACACAGACGACTTGGACAAACAAGACAACAACCAACACGTATCCAGGAGGAAGACCTTACACAACTTGGAGAAAGCAAAGGACAACAAGCAGAATGTTATCAATCTTGATGCTAACTTTAAGAGGAGGTTGACTATACTGCAGAATGGAGATGCGGGTAAGTCCTATAATACTGTCTTGTCCAACTTTTGCATTTTTTTTCTTGAAGTTAAAAGTAAAACTTGGGACTTATTCTTCGTGTCGGTGATTCCCGTAATATTAAAGTTGATTCAGCTTCGACCAAAACTGCACCATCTCGACAGCATTAGTAATGGGTTCGGACAGGTCAAGGTATGTGGGCCTGTACCAAAATGTTTGTGGCGGCATCCACAACGCCACATCAGCACTACCTCTCACGTAAATTCCTGCATCACGCAAGCGGAGTTATCAAAGCCATTGGCATTCGTACTGAAATCCGGCAACAATCGTCGTACAGAAGCCTACGAGACACAACACCCGTCTGATAGGAAGGTCCTCCCTTTTTAATGGCGAATGGAGAACTTTTCGTCCTGTTGGTAATAGCACTATATGTTGTCCACTTCCATAAGTTTGACCATGTTAGAAGATTTTCTTTAAAAGGACCCTACTAATCCCAGGTCTGATATCCCGGCTCCCGTCCCTGGGCGGCAACACAGCGACGCGTCGCGCCACGCTGCGCGCGCTGGTGACGCGCCGCGACTCCGTCATCGCAGAGCGCCGCCGCTCGCAGATGCAGGCGGCTAGGGATTCTACTAACGATTTCATGTTCAACACGCCCGGCTCCGTAAGAGTAAGAACATCGTTGCACTTTAGTTGAAAAACAATACGTTTATTTTACATCAACGTTCACCATCATCATTCTCCTGCCCTTATCCCTTACCCTTGGGGGTCGGCGCAGCATCTTCTTCCATACTTCTCTATTAGTTGTTATCTCATGAGCCATGTCATTTCACAAAGTTCATGTTAACACTAAAACAAACTTTACTCTACTTTCATCATACTTTATTTTTACAGTTTAGTACGACAGCACTGTTCAAATAAACAAAACCTATACCTACACAAAACCATTAATTCATTTCTAGTTGGGATATTATGAAAGCATGGGCAACGCAGATGACAGAATGTATGCGTTCGAGTCTGCGGCGTGAGTCGTGACCAAGTGTGCAGCACAGACAAAGAGTTTTTGGGCGTAGTGTATGTTACTACATTTAATTGTGTGTGTGTGTGTGTGGTTGTTCCATTTTGACATAAATTAAACTGTCATCTGCGTGAAAAAAATGCACTGCTTTCGCTACTTATATGTTTTATTAATGCTCATCTTGTGTTTTACATTGGTTTTACAAATGCTTAAAATACGGGGTGTAATAACTCGAAACCTGAAAACTAGTTTCTTTCAGTACTGTGAGGAGTAGAATCGATTACAATACTTTATAATATACTTTAGTTACTTTTTGGAAAAAAATGATATGAGAAAAATGGTCATGTCGATTAGGACACACAGGGTTAAATTAAATCAACTCGCGAAACCTTACAGATGTGATTGATATCGATGACTGAGGTTTTGAGTTATTTTACATCTTGTATAATGAGTTTGCATCCATTTAGTGAGACTTGAAAAGTAATCATCACTTTTAAAATTTCTTATCCAAACTCGTTGTTGTATGTAGTTGGATGACATGACGGGTCGCGGGTCGACCACGGGCGCGTACGTGAACCGCGGCTACGAGCCGGCGCTGGACAGCGCCGACGAGGACACGCCGCCCCCGCCGCGTCGCTCCACCGTGCGCTTCCAGGACCATTACGCGTGATGCATCTAGTGACAACACAGTGGCGGATTATTCAGAAACTTTATCTTCCTCTAGTACCGACATTTAACGTTTTTTGCATTGTCACTCCTAACGCTTGACACAGGTTGACGCTAAATGTATGAACTGAATTCGTTGCCATTCCGGAATAGTGGGAAAACGAGAAATGTTTATTTTTATAAAGTCTAAAAATAAAAAATGGAAACATCCCAAAATTATGCTCTTCATTCATATAAATTGCGAACGCAGCGCATTTTTCATTGATCTAATAATAGTCAAGAAAGATCAAACTTAGAAAATGATTAACAAGATTTTTGAACTTCAACTATTTCCTAAAAATCCTCCACTGCATTGATCATTTTTGATGTACAGTTTTGCAATTAAACGGAACTTTTGTAATCAGTGATTGCTGTGCGACACTTACATTTATTTATTTGTATTTTTCTATTAATGCAATCGTTATAAAATATATTATGAATTGAATCGACATTATTTTTTATTGCTAAAAATCTTATTTGCATTTTTGCCCAATCTAATAATGCCATGACAAAAAAAAAGTAATAATTTCCTTGAAACGGGTATTTTTACAGCATTACCCGGAACCTAAATGTCATCGTATGCAACGCAAATATTATTTTTGGGATCGAACCTGCGACCAGATACGTGCTTTCAGCAAGAGCGTAGCGTTTCCATGCCAATAAGATTTGTTTCCTTTCGCTCGATTGCCTGCATTATTTCCCCACAAGACAATGATGATGTATTTATTTCCCATAAACCTTTCTATTAGTAATTTGGGAAATCCCTTTAAAAAAAATGAGTTGTCTGTCTCAGGTGAGTCAGTAGATACTAGAGCCTAAGCCTCTTTGGTGTGAAGTAAGGGGTCGTTAGCAGCGACTCGGCCAGTAAGCGCGCGGCCCGCAGACCGAACGCACGCGCGAACCATGCGCAGCGACGCCGTCCCGCGAGTGCACTCCACGCTTTACCTCAACATTGTGAAGTGATACACAGTACACAAACGGATTACGACAACACTAATCTTCTCAGGATATATTCAACGGTAAGTTCAGTTCACAATTCCTAAATCTCAGCGTTATTCTGACATGGATATGACCTTTCAGCCCTCGAGGCTGTTGAGCACGATCAGCTGCGAAAGTGTGCGAGGGTGACTGTAAGGTTCCTTGCATAATGACCACACATTACTGTATCTTATAAATCTACTAATTCCTGTAACTTCTTGAGAAGCTAGTTGTCTGCTGTCAAGTTCTGGTAAACACGAGACTATACGTACACTGGTTTCTCTTTCGAAAGTTTCGTAATAACATTTATGTTAAGTGTGGCTGACCGTTCAAAGAACGTGTCTAATATGATTCATAATGTGTTATTTATTCAAAAATTTGGCGAAGCTGTGGTCCGTATGGTACCCGTAACAAGCTTGTCTCGTAAACAAAAGTGAATGTAGGCGGCATGGGATAGAGAATGGGAAACAAAGACCGCGGTATTTCCTTAGCCAGTCGACAAACGACCTCTAAATACCAACTGTAATAGATATGCTAAAGTGATACATAATTAAATTACATAAAAAGGTTTAATACATTGTGTAACTTATACCTTACGTACATTACATAAGGCGAGGTATGATATCGTCAGATCTTCACGTAACGTTCGGTAAATTGATATAAAATAATGTCATTTCGCAGTTTGGTACCTAACTAATAACAGTCTTGTTGGTTGACTGACATCACTATTATCGATAGACTAATAGTTATAACAATCAGGGCATAATATGATGTTCTATTTAAGTTGGTTGGATATGGTGCAGATTATTTTTTATTATATTTACAACTTAAACAGTTTACGACAGTAACAAAGTCTATGCATTTTCTTGTTACACTGTCCAACCTCCACAAAGAACTCGCAACGGGTAATACACGTCAAAGTTTTCTCCTCTCGATTTCAACGTCTTAAAAAGGCTATTAAAGTATACTGGCCTTAGGATACCCAGTAGCGAAGCTAGTGAAACTTCGATGGGACGAGTCGATTGATTGATATTCTCCTGCAAGTAATTACAGCGTCATAACAGTACCAGCACTAAAGCCGAGCGTTCAGGCCTCGCTCACATCCGCCGCTAGAGGGTCGTTCTCACTAGAACAAGAACAATTTGATGGTTTCCGCAATAGTGCCCACTATTACGTTAGCCAAGTGCAATTAACTAATTAATAATAATCTTTTCGTTGCGCAGGCGCGCTTGCAATACAAAGCGTAATTAAAGGTTTGTTCAAGGAATTTTCGTTTTTGCTCCTACTTATTTACATGTGAGAGTTGGGTGACGAGAATTTGGCAAGCAGGTGGGTACATATAGTCGGATTTTAGCAAGAGTTGCATTTGCAAGTGTAGGGAAAAGATAAACACAAACAGGGTGATCTGTAGTCTTCCCATTTTTATTGATGTCAGCAGTTCAATAAAGTATCAAAGCCTTCAGTCTGGGTTGTAGTCTGGTTGGGCTGCGGCACTGTTCGAATGAGATACCGCGGCCCTGGAACACAAAGGGCAAAGAAGGAACATGGATGGGTTTTAATCAGTAAAAGTCTGACACTCCCTCCAGAGCGGGGCCCGGTTATTTGATGATTTCCCATAAAAAAAAAAGCCTTTATCAAGCACGATCTGAGCTGGGTTTACAGTTTATAGGGACAAAGGAAGCAAGAAAATATCCAAGGAATTTTGTCCGTAGTCGACATTGTTAATTCACTTCAGCATGATGCATTCAAATGCCAAATTCAATAACAGAGCTTTACCTAGTTCTAAATAAAAGACTCGTGCGTGACGCAAGTCCCAAGAAAAGAAAATATCAAAGTCCATTGCGGTTTTACTAGTACAGATGTCAACGCACAACTGTTGTAATATCCCAACGAAACCTACAGCGGAATCGAGCCACTTTCGAGCGCAATCCTTGAGCTGGTTTCCGTATTTGTAATTTCGTTTAATATTTATATCCGACTTATTATTTCCTGATCATACCACTAACAGTACATAAATTCTCACTATTTATGTGTTTTTATAACTTCTTCATCATCATCTGCCTAGCCTTTTCCCAACTATATTGGGGTCGGCTTCCAGTCTAACCAGATGCAGCTGAATACCAGTATTTTAAATGGAGCGACTGCCTATCAGACCTCCACAACCCATTTAGTACTGGGTAATACGATACCCCTTGGCAAGATTGGTTGTCAGACTTTTTGGGCCACTGACTACCTAACGACTGTCGAAGATCTACAAATGACACCCGGGACCAGCAGCTTAACGTGCTTGGCGTTTTTTTTATAACTTCTAAACATTCCTAAGTATTTCATGGTCGTTAGTAATGCTTAATTGCTTACTTTCATTATCCATTAATAAATTGTCTGCTCGCAAATGGTTTGCGGGCAGACCTTGAATGCTTTGACCGGAAGAAAGTGGGGTGCGATTAGCATGTCGCTTACGTACCAGAACGGTTTATACCTATGTTCGTATGTAACGGTAGTTCAGTACGTGAATCTATTGTAGATACCTTTTTCATTGAGTTAACTCTGAATGTTTAGTTACTAAATAATCAATAAAGTATCATCACATAAAATCTTTCGATTTCTGGTTATACTGACAGTACCCATATTTCGTCAGTTATGTTTAAGTGCCATGTAATAGGGGGCGACCCTAAATCCCGACTCCGTGGCTGCTACTGACAAATTCCTAATGAAAAACCCAATAACACGTTGCCTGACCTGGGAAGCGAACCCAGGACCTTACGTCCAGCAGTCGCGCTTTTCCAAAACCAAGCTCTTGATTTTCATTTTCGCCTTAGAGAATCGCCATCCGAACAACCATCCCACAAATTCTCTCTGTTTATTCACTCTAATAATGTTATCTAGGTGTAATAGCACCTTAATATTAATCAAAGCACCATAAGCACAAGGATTCATAAAATAAGTTTTTACACAGTAATAATACAGGCATTTTGCAAAGCATGCAATTATTGCAAAGTTGCTCTACAAAAGACATCAACGCACACCCACTGCTACGAGAAGTGGAAATGTCAACATCGTAACACAAGTACAGCGTTCAAAGGTATTTATTTAAGTAAACACAACTTGTATGTTACATACCTATGTAGTATTGTATAAGTGATTTTTTAATTAAAAAGAAATAACATCACGCCTGTAAACCCCGAAGGGTTAGGCAGTGGTGTACCTTATAGTACACCCACATTTCGCCAGTTATGTTTAAGTTCCATGCAATAGGGGCGAGCCTATTGCCATTAACCGGGCACAAATCTAGACGCCGTGGCTGCTACTGGGAAATTCCTAATGGAAAAACCCAATAACAATATGCACGACCCGGGAATCGAACCCAGGACCTCATGCTCAGCAGTTGCTATTGCGACCACTAGACCAACGATTAAAAATAAAATCTATTAAAATATTTGTATTTTCCGTAATGTTTATTTTAAAACTCATTTGCATAAAGTTAACAACAAAATATTGACTTCGTTTGGCGTTACTGTTTTCAGAGTTAAATATATACTTAGTCAGTGACGTCATATGTCGCATTGATGTTTTAAACAAGTTGTAAGTAGGTATTGCTCTATCAGAAAAGAATGTAGCCGCAAAGCTGGTAAATGTCAACCATGTTTTTACAACATAATAAGTAGATACGTATTTCCTTTAATTATAGCGTAGGCAGACTATAATTATAAATAATTGGGGATCAGGCGATCTGTATACGATTATGATAATATGACATAGCTCTCATTACCATCATTTTATGACGTGATCTTAAATGTGTTAGGGCTGACACGATAGCTTTCAGGAAGTTTTTATAAGAACATCCCATTTTTCAGCATTTTTCACATTCTGGTTGAAAGTAAAGTAAAATTATTTGCCTTTTACAATCTACCTTATCTTGGGCATGCAAACATTCATGAAATTGTCAACTACATTGAAAATTAAATTAAATAATGGTGGATAGTTAAAACACAGATAGTCGACATAGTACATAGATAATATAAAAAATAAAATCTACTTAATACAATTGAATAAAAATAGGATAAATTGAGACATTGAGAACATTAGGTATGTCAATATTAATTAAATTACATTAAATTAATCAATACATTAAATTATTCAATCATAAGTCAGTGTCATTTAAAAAGTCATTTACTGAATAATAGCATTTTGCAATAAATAGTGATGTCAGTCTTTTTTAAAAAAATTGTATTGCGTAATTTTGAATGATATCGGGTACGTTATTAAAAAATATTGGGCCCATACTAATAACACTTTTTGTTGAGCAAAGCAGTATTACATTTCTTCAGCTTGACCACTCCTAAAGAATTTGTTGGCCTTTTTAATAGGACATTCAGTTATGTTACTGGTGTAATTAGGTCTCAAAAGCGGTCTTCCCTTATATCTGGCAAACCTTGGGAATGTTTAACATTCACATAAAACCACCAAGTAATGAGTTGCCCGCGTGTTCTCGAGACATAAAGGGTCTTCATCAATCCCAAGACTGACTGAATTTACGTTGTTTATGTTGTACAGTAATCATTAGCCGTGAGAAAACGACCTTCTCAAATATGTAGATAGGTACCTGCACGATGGGCTGATTAACCTTCTATTGAGAAGTATCATTTACGAATTCACATGTTCAGTTCACCTAGTTACAAGTACTTTCGTTCCCAAATTATCATAAATCTCACATCAAAGAGAAAAAACAAAGAGTTCTCTCACAAATATTTACATTAAGTTAACCTCCATTTGAAGCAAGTTGCGCTAGCGCAGGCGACTGAAACAAAAAAGACAAGTTGCACGGCCTACTACTACATACTACATAATAACAATTGCGTTAATAAACCCCACTTTCTCTTTTTTGTGGAGAATTTCTCGCGTCTGCATCGTTTATTAATACGTGAGTACGTAACGATCGCTTATTGTGTATTATAGAACTCATGTGATTCAATAACATTATGTAGTGTTAGCTCATACCTTCGGCTTTTCTATACAGTCAAGACCTAGGTTTATCGCTTAGGTAGACCGCTTATACTGGTCCGATATGGATGTCTCTATGAAAAGACCCTCCCTTTTCGATAATTTTCAAAATTGCCACTTGAAGAAAATTTTATGTTTGTAATTGTGAAAAAAGAGCCCAGTTGCGTTTGCAAAATCATTTTTACAGCTTTTGGTTTGGTTGTAGATTAGTGGCGTGAAACATGTACATTAATTAATGTACAAACCTGCTTTCGTAATGAAATAATTTAATTGACATGGTTTTATGGAACAAATCGTGTATGTAGCCTTCACTTTGACCTGGCATTTATTACCAGGTACAAAAATTAATCTAGTAAAATTAATTGTTTTATTAATTCGTGATTGAGTAACAAACGCAAACCTAATAGCGAATAGGCATCGGATAAGATGCATTTTCGTCGAGGCTAGTTTCACTAAAGTAGGACAGAAATGAGTTTAGACAGATCTATAATGCAACGATCGAGTGCTTGCTGCTTGATTTCGTAACAGTTCTGTATCTAAGTATTATTTTTTTCATCGCTAGCTTGAAGTTTCTTTCCTCAGATATATTTTTATATAAAGAAAATAATGAGTTTTTAAGACAAGACAGTGACCGTTTTATAAATCTGACAAAGATACAGGTTCTTCACAACCTGAGCCAGTTCTTTAATCGCATCCGGGTTTGTTGGAACTGCAAAAATGATTCTAGGAATACAGCTCCTTGTGCCAGTAGATGACAAGTCAGTTGGGTGTAGATCGGCTCCGTCGCGGGCTCGAGGTCGCTCCGCCCCACTCCTCCACGCTCCGGTGATCCAGCGTGATACTTACTTACATTAAGATCGTTACGACTTGTTTATTGACTCGGTATAACAACGATTAAATGATAATTTTATGTCCCAAAAATAATTTGGATGATAAAGCTTTTCCGACAGCTTAATTAAATTGAGATATCTTACTTCCTGTTGATTCAAATTGTTGGTAATTTTATAGTCAAATTGAATCAATCCTCGTTTTAAGGCCAGTACTCATTAATAAAATATTTTTATGACCAAAAAATTAGCTCATAATCCATTTTAGATTTCTTAACAAAAGCAAAATAAATTAAAGATTGATAGAGTCTCTAGACGAAGACAGCAAGATATGAATGAGCTTAGAGCTATAACAATTTTCAAATCTCTTGTATTTTAGTGATTGTCAATTTTGTTTTGGCCGATGTTGAATCGTAGGTAAACACGCCAAAAACATGAATATATTCAAATTTGTAGCTCAGTCGCATCCAATCATCTAAGAAACTGGTTTCACTCACACAACTCTGGTAATTAACATCAATCGGCACTCCTTAAAAGCTGAAGATTACCTACACTCCCATTGGGCTTGTGAATTAGGCTCGCGTTAGGCAAAGCATTCCTGATCGTTAACTCATCATCTTGTGCAAGGCATGTACTTGATAGCGACACTATGTAAAGCTACGAAAGTACGAATATAAGGCAGTGTTGCGCAGCAGTGAGGAGGACGGAGGGGCGGTGCGGGGCGGGCGCGGGCGGGGGGGCTGCCAGCTGACGGCCTCTAGCAGTGAAAGTAAACCTGCGGCCCTCGCCACCAGTCCGACCACATTGGTGCTTGTAATACGATTTAAATTATGATTTACTATTGCAATGTTAGTGCTTTGATGTCATTTACAATGTATGAATGTGCATTGTATTGTAACAATCAATCTATTGATTGTTTTTCTCGCAGTAGAGATAATCGTCGTTCTTAGATATGTATTCAGATTCTCAGCCAATCCATACACAATTCTATCTCACACTTTCAGAAAACCACGTAGGAAGACATTTGTCTCTACTTGTATTCAATTGTTGACCCAAAAACTTAGAGCTTATACTTAAACTTTATATTAATTTATTACCTTTTGTGTACGAAGTCTGGTTATTAACCTTATTCTGGCAGGTAGAATACTACCTAAATTAACTCGTACATAATATTAGATCGTTTCCGCTTATGACGAATTACGTCAGATTTATTAAAACTTAAATTGAGTAAAGCGTAGAATATTAAGACATCGTTTTAAGTGCATTCTTTGTGAAACACCAACCATTCGTTTAATTTTGTAAAACATAATTTGAGTTATGTTTCACAAAAGAAAACGAAATATCAACTAAGATTCCTCGTATTTAGGTAGGCTTAGACATTAATCTAAGAGTCAGAGCCTTCAGCTCATTAAAATGTTATAGGCAAGATGTGAAAATATGATTTCTAGTAATTTAGTTTTTCTTTGATTAGTAATCATTTAACGCTATCTGGATCTTTTTAGTCAACTTCCAATAGATCAGAGATATATAGAGTAAGATTTTGTAGGGTCTGTTCCAATGCACCGGTAATAATCAACAACAAAATTGAAATTTTCAATTCAGATAGTATCTGTTGCGTGCACTATCTTTATTGTGTCCAATAAGTCTTGAGCTACATAGGATTGCTATTTGCTCTAAAGTGCTTGAAAGGGTGGGGTCCATTGTCCAGCTGAGCCCGAAGTCGCTGACCTTGCGGGCGTCGGCGCGGGCGCAGGCGCTGCCCACTAGCGCCATGATCTGATCCGATGGACATCGCCTGCTCAATGCAATAACCCAGCCTAACAATGTTTATGACTTCTTTGTGTTGGTACCTTGAAACTGTTGCATACGCGATGCGTGCCAGGTTCTGCCTATTGTTATGTTATATAATCTTATTTTAGTGTTGCGATATCAAGTGAAGAATAATTTGCCAAGACTTCAATAGTTATGAATTGTAGCAAAAAGTGAGGGCGTAACCGTTACACTTAAGTATGTTGTAACACTTTCCTTGGTAACATGTTGTTTCCTTGTGAAAAGGTTGTTGTACCTATCAACATCTTCCTTACGGAAACGTGATTAGTTTGTATGTATAGGTAACTAACAGGAAAACTTGAACTCCATTATACATATTGGCGAGATCATACCTACTTCATCATGATTCTGAAAGAAATAAAATTGATAATGTCTTTCTTTAGAAATGCATTGTAGATATACAAAATATGTGGTTAGATGCATATGAATGAGCAATAAATCACTGGCGAAGGTCCATAACTCTGCGAGGGATGAATGACCGGCAAGGTCGAGGGCTCTCGGAGGAATGCGCGAGAGTTCTGCTGGACACGCAGTGATTCACGCACTCGATGCATTCTTATTCTCCGACCAGCTCCGATATTTTACCTTCAGAGTGTTAAGAGACTGCCATATCCTTGAGACAACGAATATCTAGTAATTCTGACTACGAATTTATTTTGATGCAACGCCAGTTTTATGATAAAACTCCAGCCTTGGCCGCTAAACAGTTAATTTATTACAACTAAGAAGGTGAAAAGCTACAGCCTCGATTGTTATCACCGCGCAATGTTTTATTGTCTTACAAGGATTTCCTACATATTTACAAAGCATTTTAAATTATAAGCACTTTGGCGTTACGACTAGGCATATTAGCATAGGTACCTACGATATGAAATAAATAGGACCTGTGGATAAATACTTAACCTTTAACTAAAAGGTCAGCCGTGCGCTCACTTGAGAGGGCACCATAAATTAGGATCATTTTATAGATCGTTTGAAAGGTTAGCCTTTGAAGTATCTTCGTGCCTTTGTTATGGCCTGCCTTCGTAGCAGGCTAGATTACTTGTGCTACGAACGGGCTACGGTACATACTTGCATGGTTACAATATTAAGGCGTGAACTCTTCAGTTGATAGCGTCATAGATGATAGACGCCAGACTATGTACCTGGATATTGCTTAAAACTGATGCTTAGGTAATGAAGAAAATATCTCTAAAGATGCACTGCAACTAAGTCATCAAAGCAAATTATCGAAGTGCAGTCACCATCTCGCTCAAGTTTGTTAATATTCACAGTATGGCACGGTCAGATTCACGAGTCCAAACCACGAGTCCGTAAAAGCGTGACAGTGGACTCAGTCGGAGTCGTCCGCCGTCCAAAATGGAAAGTCGTGATGTCGACAATTTCTCCGTTAACGGTTCTAATAAGTACGCGAAGACACACATTTAACATCTACTGATTAAGGTTTCTTCGAATGATGAAAGTCATTTATTAAAATGGGTGATTATTTCATAAAATGCTGATCGTGTGAAAAAGTTGTTCATAGCAGCATAAATTACTTACTCAAACTTCAACGATCACATCTGTATCTTGACAACTTTATTTAGAGAAAATTACCATGTAGAATTTCATCACTTTTTATTTGTTTTTCTATTGTTTACAGCAAACTGGTAAAAAATGGCGACGTCGGGAGGGAAACTGCGGCGCGAGGAGGCCAGCGACAACTCCGACGACGAGCTTACACCGCTCGCTAACGAAATCTATGGCGGAAGGTACGTACCAAAGACTATTCTATTCTACCAAATGTATTTCATATTCAATTGATATAATAATTATTCTTTATCGCTAAAATAGATAGGTTAAATTTTGACGGCACGGTTGGCACCGTGGCTGATCGATTGGCTGCTGCGCTGCGTGTCGCGGGTTCGATTCCCGCATGGAATAAATATTTGTTTGGCCACAGGTAGTTGTTCCGGGTCTGGATGTTTGTGTATGTGACTTTAAATGTTTGTATTAGCACCCACGATACAGTAGGAATCCCTAGTGAGGGGCCAGATAAAAAAAAAATCCATTGTTTCGAAATCTTGGTAAAAGCTATGCTATGCTTTATGTCTAAAAAGTTTAGATTTGAAGGTCTTAACTTGTCATGAATATTAAGATGAATCATTTCCTAGGAATGCTAACCACATAAATAAGATCACCTCATCATTTGGGGTTAAAAGTCAAAGACAAAATTCGCAGCGCACATTCATTTGTAACATTATAATGGCTCCACATTTTTTGTTTTGATGGAAACAAAAAAAATGTGGAGCCATTATATGCAAAAGTCTTAAGATAGAGACCTACCTATAAAATGCAGTAAGTATTCATATTCAAAGACACACCTTCATCTCTAACACAAAAGCTCGCCTGAGAGTTACGTTACAACCGGAACAACCTCCGTAACGTATGATATCACTCGTCCCAATCCAATACGTCATCGCCGAGCAATCATTCGGTAGTTGTTCTCGTGTATGTGCTAAGTATATACCTATGCCTTACACTTTCACCTTTGCCAAGTAACAGAGTAAATAAGGAAATAATAGCACTAAAATTTTTCAGTATTTTAAAAGCATTTTAACCTAGTTTTGTATTAAGCTCTTACAAAAGTAGGCATTAATGTTACATAATTCGTTCGTTATTTTCATAAAAGTAAGAACATTATTGTTATTAAGTGTCAAGTGATTCATGAGCTGACACCAATTTCTTGGGAAGGTTGTTTAACGAAGTGACATCTAACATCACATGTGTAAGGTCAAATGTGATTATAAAGTTAATATAAGACCGTTTTTGAATCTGACTTCAAGCAACATTTAAGATTCAAACGATAACTAAAATAAGTAAATAATAATAGAATTAAATGATTCAATTGGCATTACAGCTTATTGTATCACCGATGAATTGATTTGATCGCCAGTAACGATTATTACTCAAGTTCTAGAAAAAAGCAACAAAATCAATTAGAGTAGAATGCCGTTAAAGGTCTCATTAGTGGTAACAACGATATTAATATGGTGTTCAACGCATAATTATGTGGTTAAGCATGCCAAAGCGCTGGTCTTTATACATTATTTTCCCATCATAACTTTGTTCAGTAATTCAAAAGCAAATCAGATGAGTCAGATTCGCAAAGATGATAATTCTTATTTTGCAATTTTCCCACCAAGAGATTCAACCTTTACAAGGCAGGCACTGAAAGCTGCAACGATTCAAAACTTTCGTGACTATTGACGCCTTTATCAGAATGATCAGAATTTAAAATCAAGGCTTCATTTTGAGACGGCAGATTCGTCAAGTTACATTTATGGAAAGTTTTGGATCCGCATATTATTAAAGACTCAGTTGATTTGCCAATGCTCGTTAAAACTGCAATTTATGATTTTTTTAGTAGCATACGAATAAAATGTCTGTAGTCTAGGACAAATAGAAGTAATAATGTAAAAGATCTTTGTTTAGTATAAAGCTTTATTTAGCCAGAGGTCGAGTCGCTCGCGCCGCCGCGCCGATCGGTCACCGCGGCCCGGAACCCGTTCAAATGCCAAGGTTGACAACTCTGACGACACAACTTTCGATCGATCGACTGCGCCACATTTTTGCGCCCCACTTCGCTCTTAGAGGCCTCTACGCACCATATTATAGGGACCATAATGGATACTTGTCATGGTTTACTTATTCTATGTTTGCCAAGTCTAGATGAAACTCTGAGGTCTAACCTTGAGAAAAATGATATGGTCCGTACATCCTGTTCCAACTTCGTAAGTCTCTAAATTCTTTGTAACAGGATCTGTTCGCCAACAAAAGAATAATATTGTGCTAAGATGCAGTTACATTTTATTGATTTTTATTTTGTCTATTCTAGATTTTTCTGCTTCGGTTCGTTAGGTCACGTTCAGTAATAGGCAGGCAGTCGATACTTTGATTTATAGCTTAAATCTAAATTTGATGGGTGAATCTTGGAATACCTGCTAAGAATCGAGTAAACAAGGCCTATTTATTTGATTCAGATTGAACGGTGTCTAGCAGTAAACGCTTTCGTAGGAGGTAGCTGAGACCAGCGGGGTCGAGCGTGATCAGAATGCCCGATGGTGCTGGCTGACTATTTGACCAATGTGATACTTACCGGTTGTTTTGGACTCAGAACAACATCGAAGAGTATTCTTAAAATCAAAATACCCGAAAAGCACTCATAACGAAATCAGTGAATTGATAATAATTGTAAATTTTGTGCTAATTATATGCAATAGATTATGCTTTGCAAGATGCAAAAGCGAAGGTGACATTATTCTAAGGTTATATCATGAAAATATGTTTGAATACTTTGACTTTGACTTTTCCGAGGAAGATCTCCAATGTGCGAGAGTAGTATCTCCATTATTCTAGCTACAAATAATCTACAGTTAGATTTTGCCCATATATTTTAAACGACGTTATGAGTGTTATGTCTACCATAAAGTCGTAATGACGTAACTGCTAAGCCCAGGTGTATGACAAACATGGAAGTTAGCAGACGTGTGCACAACATAATGCTCCCGTCCACGCCATGGTCGATGACCTCCGACTGCGGTGGACATTGGGCATGGCTGGGAGTAGCGGCGCGCATATCAAACAAAACATTACCTACCTTATGATGGCTACATGTAAATTGGAAAGTTTGACGTATTTCCAATGAAGAAATACTTTTCATTATCAAATATAGAAAATTGTATTTATACCTAGGCACTTTAAGATATCAAGTTTCGGCCCAAGGCCCATTTTTGCAATCTTAATACTTTAAACATAGATTTATGACAGAATTGACATTTACTTGCGACATTGACTCATCGATTTAATTTTAACTGTAAAAAATAAACTTAATATAAACTATATTACGTTGAGAATTATAAAATAAAATCGGAATTTCCTACAAAATTTTGGCAAGTCTGTTAAACTGTTGCTTAAGAGATTATAACAATCCACTTGATCTAACTACTTGGAACTTGCAGCTATTACTTTGTGAAACAAAATAATCGCGGCCAAAGAAATACTTGTTTTATTGTTATGATATTACGGGTTACTGTTATGTTACAACACGCGGCGCGGGCGCACGTGCACGCAAGGCGGACGAGGCGGGCGAAGGCTTTCGTAAGTTTTCGTGAGCTGTAGCGACATTGAGCGATCTATTGTTTGAGGCGAGCTTCGTAGGCTGCGCTCGCGCCGACAAATACTAATCCATCTAGACGCGGCCAATATAGCTGACGACGGTCTGGATCGTGTGTGGAGGAAGGTCACTGCACAAGTATACACGTATCTACATTTGATTTGAATTCCGACCTCGCGTTCAAATGTTAGCGACGGCGGTGACGGTGACTGCTAGCTCAGGGTGAAGATAAAATTTGCAATAGGTTTCATAGGTAATAATAATTTAGCGCATTTAAATTTTAGACACGAATAATAATCAAATCAATGACATAAGCTTCGTAAATAGTAGCCAAAGCATATCTTCTGCTATGTAGGTACGAGCGCGGCGAAAACTTTTACAGATTTTGGTTAGTTTGTGGTCACAAGATGCATCGTGAAAATTCTTAGAAAACAGGTACTGGCTTTTTCGATGAGTCAGATAAATTAAACATCCCAAAACGAGCATTTTGTGAGTAACTTAACTCTCAATACTCAGTTTGTGCATAAATATCGGAACTGGTTTTATAGAGCTAAATCTTGTATATTTTTATATTGTTATTTGGTTATACAATGAAGCGTATTATATATGGAAACTTTTTCACTTCCTAGTGTAGATACTTTATGCATATGAGGACCTGTTTATCTACTAGATTCGACAGGTCTCAATGTTACCGTCAGATCAATCGAACTATTCTTACATGTTTAAAAAACTTAAACAAAACACAAGTCGTGGCCAGTCGTTGGTGCCCTGAAAGATTGAAGTTCATGCAAGTCTATAAGGAAGATACTTGCATGACTAGAGGGAAAAGGTCGGTCTTATTTCATGTATATTACTTTTCAGTCATGTCTTCAATTAGGGCAAGTTTAAGTCTCCAGGGTAGTTTTTACGAAAATGCCCAAAGACGCTTTGGCCAATTTTACAAACCGTACTTCGAGTTAACATAGCTGTTAAATAAGCGATTCATACAAATATGAACCTTATGGAATGCAAATAATGTTCATATTTCTATGCGAATGTTAATAAGAGTTTACGAGTGATTTTGATATTCGTATTAAAGACCTACTTTGCTTGGCAAAGTAAAGTCAAAGTCCGGAATTTTGGCTTTAGTGTAACTTCGGGCTCCCCACTTGATTTAAGTACCAGTAGATCTAGTGAAAAGCTGCGTTAGAACGCAGCTTTTGTTAAAATGCACAAATTAGACATAAATTATTTTACATAATATTCCTAATAGGTTTGGAAACAAGTTGTAGTGTTGAAGTTAACTGATTGGAAAGTGTTGAAACAAGGAGGCGTCACTCATTGCGGTGCGGTGCCGATGCGATCATATCAATTAGTGAGCGGACGATATAATTTCGCGTGCTCACCACTGCTGAACGAAGAACTCTCCGCACATTGGGTACAACTTGGTGCAAAGCTAGCCAAAATTGTTTGTTGAGATTTGACATATTTCAGTTTAAACACGTCGTTTGAATTATAGCGTTCTCTTATTTCCAAAATAATATAGGAAGCTACAATTGGATTTTAAAATATATTTCTAAGTAATAAGAAACTCCAAATGTTATTAAAGCTTCTCCTTCTAACAGCTTCCGGTCCAGTCGGTCCATCTGTATGGTCATGTCTGGTCATATTCAGTCGCTCACGTTAAATAATTTTACTCCGTTTTCTATCATACTTATCAATTGGCAAACATCTTTGGTTATACACTTTTGTGCTGTATCATGAAGAACATAAAGCACATGAGTGTTATAGAAATTTGGGAGAGATCAACGGCTTTCTAACCAAGTGTTATATACAATATTTTCTTTAATACATTTTATGGTTGGTGTTTAGCCCAGAATAGCGATCAGTATCGATATGATTTGAGCTTACTAAGGTATTCTTCGATACTGAAAATGATTTCCACAAATTAAGATCTCAAGTTTGCTCACGAAAACATAGGTAATTACGTCACATACCTACCTAACTATTACCTGCTACGATCAAAGTTCTCATGCTGCCTACTAATTTGCAAATGAAACCACGAACCGGCAATTTTGTGTAAATAACGTACCTATCCCATATATTGAGGAAATTAATATTCATACTTTGTCCAGTGCGAGACAATAGCGTATCACAGGGCGACGCGGTGCCCAAGCAGTCGTTATTGCGATCGCACCGTTCGCTGTCCTCATAACAATCGATGAGTTCTACTACACTATTCGGACTGACTACACATTCCGTTGATAATTTTCTTCTAATTTCCGAAAATAATTTAAATAAACTTTCTATGGTATGGTGATGTGATTTTTTAAACATGGTAACTCAGTGACGTGTGTAAATATGAGTGATCACGACCGAAAAAGTCATTACGAAAGGGACGATGCCGAGGAACCGCTTTACGCCGCGAATAACAACAATTCGATTTATAGCAATGGGACTTTGCATTATTGTAGCATATACAGGTAAAAGTTGCAAGTGATACCTTATTTTTAGTCTGTGGAACTCTGTGTCATTTGAAATTATCGTTTAAATGCCTCTCTTCGAATTCTTCTTACGATATCGTCTGAAAGGACCGGGCGATACAAATACAGATACAGAAAGTGTATGTGAAACAACTGCAGATGCACTACAAACTTCGTGTAGGGATCCTAGTTCTCTTTAGGCTGCCGAAGTCAGACGGTCGTACTAGAAATGGGAACTGATCGTATTACCATTATTGTCAAAGATATTTAGTACTTTATTGACGATCTCCTAATTAGTAGAATATCAAAAGTATTTGATGCCAGCCTGCGCTTTTTAGGACCAAAGGTCGAAGAATGCTTTTAAGGAATTACACACCATTTTTCTGTCATAGGCACTGTACAGGTTTTCAGCCGAAAAAAATAAATAGTCCAAATGCTGTCTTGTAAATCTACTTCTTATGTATTCCTTAGATTGTGTGCGTAATGGCGGCGTTACGCATAATTAAACAGTGTTCAATCAACAACTTTCTAATGCCTTATATGGATTACAGATCCGCTCAATCATTTATTGTCATCGAAAGCAAGTTTACCGGTGAATGAAATATTCTTTTCTTTTGTGTACGAAAATTGACACAGGATAAATTGATTAATTTCTTACGGTCGCTGATATTGCCGTCACTATTTAAATTATTTGTGCTTTTCAAAACTCTTTTTTTATTACCAAGCTCTTATCTCTTTCTGATCTGTTATAATAATGGCCAGGTAACTGCACGAATTTTACCAACTCGCCAAGCTAGACGGCCGCAACAGTTAATTGGGTCACCTACCACCTTCGTTGGTTACCTTACGTAAACCCCACTGTCACAACCGGTACAAGTACTATGTGCATATGTGTTGCAATAATAAACATTGTAATGTAACGATTTTCTATCCGCGTTAATACGCTGCAAACGCGAAGGTCATCATCGCGAAATATTGCCAATCGGAAGGAAGCTGCGTCTTCGCCGGTCGGAACGCAACATTGCTCGAGATTTCTCTCTCAACTGAATAGCGTGTGAAAGTTGTTTTTCTCGCTGCAATGTTGACACTAGTTTGCGTTATTGAGCAGATGTAGGATTGTACACGACGTACTCGGCACTTGCTAAAAATATGATGCTTGACGTAAAAAAGAAATTAAGAGATGCCAAAAATGATTATGATGTATTATACACTGACACTGTTCTTTTGACTTTATGTATGATATTAAGATGAGAATGCAAAGATAAAATTATAATCAAGAATATGATACTTATAACTTATGTTATCTATTTCAGCCAAAGGACAGTACAAGAAACGAAAGGATGGGACGTGTTCCGGGAGTTCCCGCCGAAGCAGGACAGTGGGTCTATGGAAACGCAGAAATGTCTGGACATCACAGTGCGGTTGTTCAAGGTGTTGGCGTATCTAATCGTCTTCGTCATGGTCCTCGGCTCCGGAGTCGTCGCAAAGGGCACCACGCTCTTTATGACTTCACAACTAAAAAAGGACAGGCGAATTGCGTATTGTAATAGGAATTTAGGTACGTTGGTCTTCACTTTAGTACTTATTTTCCGATAAAGCCAAACATGCAAAGCCTATCAAATACCAAACGTTTAAGGAGGTCTGCACATTAAACAAGATCCGGTGAGGCGCAGCCGCGCGCGTTCCAGATTTATTTTGGACTTAACAATCTAGTTGCTGTACAGACGTGGTTTGTTTGTCAATAACATGGGTTTTATTTCATTTCTAGCTACAAATATGTATTGCAAGAATTTTACAACCGAAACGCAATTAAAGTCGTGTTTTAACACTGAATTTGACCATTTATTAAGTTATCCGAGGCCAAACTTTCACGTCCGTTATTAATGTTTCGAAATCACTCTGATGTATGGATCAAGAATTTTGGGTGCACACGATTTTTGGTTTTTAACTTACTTATATCTAGCATGTTTTTCTGAAAACGAATAAATAACCTTTTTTCATATTTCCAGGTAGAGATAAACAATTTATAGTAAGTCTTCCAGACGAAGAGCGAGTGGCGTGGATGTGGGCGATCCTAGCAGCGTTTGCCATCCCAGAAATAGGGACACTCATACGTTCAGTGAGGATATGCTTCTTCAAAACTTCTAAGAGACCATCTAGCACACAATTTATTGTGGTAAGTTATACTCAAATAATTGTTCTTCGATATTTTTGGGACACCTACACAGTGTTCTCACATATTTCTTTACATTATTATTTTCTTTGGTTTAGTGACGACTGCCATGAGATTATGATAACTCTCATTCACGACTCATATGCATAAATATTGAATATTGTGTGCAAAAATGCGCGCTGTTCGGTTATCACTTTCAGAGAGCTAATATTTTAATAGCGAAAGTACAAATTCACCAGAAATAATATTTGTTATTATTCCGTTTCAGATATTCGTAGCAGAGACGCTGCATACGATTGGAATGGGCCTCCTCTTCTTCATGATTCTACCAGAACTAGATGTAGTCAAAGGAGCCATGATCACCAACTGCTTGTGCATAATTCCTGCGATACTCGGCTTGCTGTCGCGCAACTCTCGCGAATCGAAGCGATTCATGAAAGTGATCGTGGACATGGCAGCGATAGTTGCGCAAGTCACCGGCTTCATCGTGTGGCCACTGTTGGAGAACAAGCCAGTCCTGTGGTTGATACCAATTTCATCGTTATGCATATCGGTGGGATGGTGGGAGAACTACGTCACAAGACAGAGCCCTATAGGTAAGAAAAAGAAAGACCAAAGTGGTAAATGCGTATCATTGACATGGGGATTTTTTTTACCGAACCAATTTTCTATTCTGTATTACAGGTATAGTCAAAAGTCTTGGCAGATTGAAAGACGAGCTGACTTTTACGCGCTACTACACATACCGTTTCATATCTGTTTGGAAAATCTTGGTGTTCCTCATGTGCATCCTCTTTAGCATTTGGCTTGATGGCGATGAGCCCGCCATGTTCTTCCAACTGTTCAATAGCGGTTTCGGACCCCACAGTATCGTCGTTGAAGAGGTTTGTTAAAAAAGTCTATTCATGCATTCATATTTAGATTTGAATATAGACAGGACCCCGTGATATTCATGCACTCGGTTTAATTTTCAGGTACAAATCCAACTAGGCGGAACCGTAATTCCTGACTTGGCGAACGTAACTCTTACTGGAGATTCAGTCGAAGTGGCAGCTGCATACAAATCCGCGTTCTACGTGATGCTTATCCAAGTATTTGCGGCATACATCTGCTACATCTTTGGAAAGTTCGCGTGCAAGATTCTCATCCAAGGCTTCAGTTATGCGTTCCCTATCAACCTCGTCATTCCGTTGGTGGTCAATTTATTGATAGCTGCGTGTGGTATTAGAAATGGTGATAATTGTTACTTCCATGGAACAGTGCCGGATTATCTTTACTTCGAGAGTCCCGCGGGTATGATTTTGAACATAATTATTTGATACAAAAATTTTCCGTGTTCATGTTTATAATATGAATTCTGTTTATTTCTTTCAGCGTTTACACTAAGTGATTTCATATCACGTCAAATGGCATGGATATGGTTACTCTGGCTACTGTCGCAAACATGGATCACTATACATATTTGGACACCTAAAGCAGAACGTTTGGCGTCTACGGAGAAGTTATTTGTAATGGTTATGTACAATGGTTTGCTAATAGATCAGAGTATGGCTCTCAATAGAAAGAGAAACGACCAGAGAGATGTTAAGACTGAGGTAAGTGAAAAATAATATAAGACAAAGTTAACAAGCGTAGAGTCACCTTACAAAGTGTTTCAACGAGAAAATTATAATTTTCAGGACCTCGCAGAAATAGAGAAAGAAAAAGGCGACGAATATTACGAAACTATATCGGTTCATACGGATAACACCGGCTCTTCTCCAAAGGCTATCAAGTCATCAGACCAGATCACCAGGATATACGCATGCTGTACTATGTGGCACGAAACTAAAGACGAGATGATGGAGTTCTTGAAGTCTATCCTTCGGCTGGATGAGGATCAGTGCGCTCGGCGAGTCGCTCAGAAGTATTTACGAGTGGTTGACCCTGATTACTACGAATTCGAAAGTAAGATTTAGGTTTAAAGCTATTTTAAACACTATGCAACATGTGAATAACATACCAGAGTTAAACTTAACACATGTATGCAATAAACGATACTTAATTTTCTATTTATTCCAGCGCACATTTTCTTAGACGACGCATTCGAAATATCAGATCATAGTGACGATGATTCCCAAGTGAATCGATTCGTGAAACTCTTGCTTGACACTCTCGACGAAGCAGCTTCCGAAGTACATCAGACGAACATCCGTATTCGACCACCGAAGAGTTTCCCAGCGCCTTATGGAGGGCGGCTGACGTGGGTGTTGCCAGGAAAGACGAAAATGATCTGTCACTTGAAAGACAAGGCGAAGATCCGTCACAGGAAACGTTGGTCTCAGGTAGAAATGTTTTCTTCGAATTGAAGATGTTGATGTAAACAGATTTCTTTCTTCTTCTATTATTTTTGAAAATACATTGAAGTGGGATTACTATATATAACACCCCAACTAATCACATTTAATTACTCACAGGTGATGTACATGTACTATCTCCTCGGTCACCGTCTGATGGAGCTGCCTATATCCGTGGATCGCAAAGAAGTCATGGCTGAGAATACCTATCTGCTGACCCTGGATGGAGACATTGATTTCCAACCTCATGCTGTACGTCTGCTTATCGATTTGATGAAGAAGAACAAGAATCTAGGAGCTGCTTGTGGCCGTATTCATCCTGTGGGCTCTGGTAAGAAATGATAAGATTGATAAGACATACTTACTGCTTCGTATTTTTGTATTTGGCCCGAAATGCCTACTGAAATGGTCTAAAACCACTCTTATTTTCAGGACCCATGGTGTGGTATCAAATGTTCGAGTACGCTATCGGTCATTGGCTGCAAAAGGCGACTGAACACATGATTGGCTGCGTACTCTGTAGTCCCGGGTGCTTCTCCCTCTTCAGAGGAAAGGCTTTGATGGACGACAACGTCATGAAGAAATACACTTTGCGATCAGATGAAGCTCGACATTACGTGCAGTACGATCAAGGTGGGGTAACATCTGAATTCGAAAGATGTTCTTTCGAATGTGTGAAAAGTGTTTTTTTTTAATAGAATGTAATCTTATTGGAATTATCTTTGGTTATAGGGGAAGATCGTTGGTTATGTACGCTGTTACTTCAACGTGGCTACCGAGTAGAGTACTCAGCTGCCTCCGACGCCTACACGCACGCTCCCGAAGGTTTCAACGAGTTCTACAACCAACGTCGTCGCTGGGTGCCCTCCACTATCGCCAACATTATGGACTTGCTCGCTGACTACAAACACACTATCAAGATTAACGACAACATTTCGAGTCCTTACATCGCATATCAGGTAATTTTTTTATGATTCTTTAGGCTACTCTTTTACGTTGTACTATGTAGTATGAGGATTTTCATCGTTGGACTAGTTCCTCCGTTCCTTTCCCAAAGATCGATAAAATACTTTTCTTAGAAACTTCTTTTGTGTTCCTTTTCAGTAAATATGTTTTTTTTTACAGATGATGTTGATAGGCGGTACGATCTTGGGTCCCGGCACTATATTCCTTATGTTGGTGGGTGCCTTCGTGGCCGCTTTTCGAATCGACAACTGGACTTCCTTCGAATATAACTTGTATCCCATCTTGATCTTCATGTTTGTTTGCTTCACGATGAAATCCGAAATTCAAGTGAGTTATAATTGTGTATTTAAATTCAAGTGCAAGAATGAGATGGTGTTATACAATTGAAGACGAATGGCGCCATCGCTACGTACAGATTTTTTTTTTACAGAAAAAGCGGTCTACCGTTATTCTGAATCCGACGGTATTTGACACACGGGAGCTCACTTTTAAAATAGTTTAAAAGTATCGAATAATGAAATAAAAACTAGGTGATCGCTTTTTCGGTCAGAAAATATACTGTGCAAAGTAACGTAACAACGATGATGTTGGTGTCAATATTTGTAATGTTTGCAATATCTTGTTACAGTTAATGGTGGCTCAGATACTATCGACAGCATACGCCATGATAATGATGGCTGTGATCGTCGGTACCGCGCTCCAGTTAGGCGAGGACGGCATAGGTTCTCCATCGGCTATCTTCTTGATATCTCTCTCAAGTTCATTCTTCATAGCCGCTTGCTTGCATCCGCAGGAGTTCTGGTGTATCGTACCTGGCATCATTTACCTCTTATCTATACCCTCTATGTACTTGCTTTTGATTTTGTATTCTATTATAAATCTAAACGTAGTATCTTGGGGTACTCGAGAAGTTCAAGTCAAGAAAACGAAGAAGGTTGGTAAACAACTGATTTATTTACTTTTAATTCCTCAATTGTAAATTACTAACACTTTTATGCTACTATTTATTAGGAAATCGAAGCAGAAAAGAAAGAAGCCGAACAGGCGAAGAAGTCAGCAAAACAGAAGTCGTTGCTCGGATTCCTTCAAGGAGTAAATAGCAATGAAGAAGAAGGCTCTATTGAATTCTCGTTCGCTGGCTTATTCAAATGTCTGTTATGTACGCATCCCAAAGGGAATGAAGAGAAAGTGCAACTCCTGCACATTGCATCTACTCTTGAGAAATTGGAAAAGAAACTGGAAACTGTTGAGAGGTTAGTTATTTGGCATAACCACATAATTTCATCATTTGCAACTTATCACGAACATTTTACATGTCCCTTTTGAATGTTTTAGGGCTGTTGATCCACATGGCTTGAGCAGAGGACGCAAACTATCGATCGGACCGAGAGGTAGTACCAGTGGAGACCACGGGCTGGATGCTCTAGCCGAAGGACCAGAGGAAGATCACGACTCCGATTCCGAAACTGATACCCTTTCTACGTCACCCAGGGTAAGAATTATGATCATTATATTGGAATTATTGGTTGTCGTGGCATGGGTGTGTAATGCGAAGGAATGACAAAAATGTCGTGAGGAAAGTTTTGAAAATGTGGATATTTATGTATGTGGCATAAGAGTGAGGGTAGAAACGATGGATGGACTGTGCGAAGTATGATGGCTAGAAAGGAAGTGACTCATGAGATGACGAGTAATAGAGAAGAACAAGACATGCCACGCCAACCGCAAATAATTTGAGATTTTGACTGGGCAATGTTGATATTGGAATTGCAAACAGTTAATATAAAAACAAACATAAACAAACTTTTTTGTGATTTCAGGAAAAGAGAGATGAACTAATTAATCCCTATTGGATAGAGGATCCCGAATTGAAAAAGGGTGAAGTAGACTTTTTGACTCCCGCTGAATTAACGTTCTGGAAAGATCTCATTGACAAATATTTGTACCCTATTGATGCTAACAAGGAGGAACAGGTAAAATGATTATTTCATTGAAAACCCGGTGTCAGTGAAACAGAACTTCGTCTGTGTATTCCTGACCCCGGAAGAATGACTGTCACTTTAAATTCATGGCTTAAATCTGCTTTAATATTTTTACGTATGAGAAATTAATCTATACGAGTTTTTAGTGTTACATATTTTGAAGTACCTATACCTACAAATATTGTTCTTAATATTGAAGAAGAGAGACACTTGATAAATAAGGAAGTGTGTTTGCTTGTACTAATTATGAAAACATGATTATGATTTTTTTTAAAGAAGGCGGGCTTTCAATTACTGGAAGTCCGATTTTATAGTATGTGCATTTTAATAAGCTTTTATTTCAGATATTTAATTTGATCTCACAATCATACCTATCATATTGTCATACTTAATAATCATGATGATAATCTTCCCCTAATTTTAGGCCCGTATCTCGAGGGATCTGAAAGAATTGAGAGATTCGTCTGTTTTTTCTTTCTTTATGGTCAATGCCCTCTTTGTATTGATTGTATTCTTGCTACAACTGAACAAGGACAACCTTCACTTTAAGTGGCCCTTCGGAGTTAAAACTAACATAACGTACGATGAGGTTACTCAAGAGGTAACGTGAGAGTCCACTACACAGCGATCAGCATTCAACGATGACTCGGGACTACGAGCTACACCGACACTTTAAAGTACCTTACCTTGGCCATGACCCCAGTCACCCTTGAAAGTTGATTCGAATTATTTAAACATATTTGTTTTATGAAATTTTACAGGCTCGCATTGCAGGAGACTTGATTGAACTTCGCAATAAGTCGGTTTTCGCATTTGTTATGTTCAATGCTTTATTCATATTGATAGTATTTTTATTACAACTGAACAAAGATCAACTCCACGTGATTTGGCCTTTGGGAATTAAGACAAATATTACGTACATCGAGGAAACAGGCGAGGTATAGCCAAATATTACCACTCAAGTGTGTCACTACACAATCCTAACGACCTTCTTCTAACCGGTCTGTCTGGGAGGGCACACCAGCATGGAGTCCCGGCGACACTGAAGACTAAACAACTCTGATGGTTTTACGTCTAATCAATATCCAAACCCGGTGTCCTTATGTTTTGGTTTTATGGAAACCCCGTGTTTATCCGTAATAACACATGACAATTCGACTACGGTGTTACGCCAACAGAGCTTGAATTAAAAACTTTGTTGGTGAATTCCTAACTCCAGTATAGGATATCCATTCCCGAATAGCCTTTAAACTGGACACAAGAACCAATCCAGCAACCTCCTTTTCTCCAATCCAGTTCCGAAAACATGAAACGTTGCTTAAAAATACAGATACGTTTCTTTCTTCATTCGCCGTAGTCGAATCTGAATCCTACCCATGGAGTTTTTAGATGTGATGACCATTCACTTCCCCAATATGTGCACACTTTCCAATCCAATTCACCGAGGAGTAACTTAATGTTTCTATTCTGTCTATTAAGGTGGCGGAGTTTCTTTTAATAAACACTAGTAACAGGGACTCTGGTTTCCTTTGTACATACGTAATTGTACACCTCGAGGGGTGTGGTGATTTGCTTAACACGTTTTATAGTTCTCAGGATAATACGGGAAATACACCTACTGCGAGTCAAAGTTTTGCATCGAACTGTTTGTGTGATTTTTGTGTAAACCCTGTGGATCACTATTTTAATGTTCATGTGGATCAAAAGTATCCCAAATATTCATTTAAATGTTACACTATAACGTCAACACTCAGAAATAATGCACTTGTATATAACAAACCGAAAATTCTTCATAATTAATTATCACAAATACCTTTGTTTTTAATGTTTCATAGTCAGAGGTGTGTTTTTAAGACTTATGTTCTGTTAATTTACAAACCATTTTGGTACCGTAACTATTTGAAAAAATAGCCTAAAAAGCACATGTTTGGCTAAATATTAATTCTGATATTACAACTAATTTATTACTTTTGAATTTGATCCTATTATGACAAAAGGGCAAATCTAAAGCAATTTTGACATTTTCAGGTTTTAATTTCAAAAGAATACTTGCAACTGGAGCCTATAGGTCTTGTGTTCGTATTCTTCTTCGCCTTGATTTTGGTGATACAGTTCTCCGCTATGTTGTTCCATCGATTTGGAACCCTCTCGCACATATTAGCGTCGACAGAACTGAACTGGTTATGTTCCAAGAAGGTAAATATGTAACTTAGATAAACAAATTCTTCGTAGAGAAATAGTATTGAATTGTTGTAATACAATGTCGTTTCCTCTTTTTTAGTCCGATGACTTATCTCAAGACGCTCTGCTAGATAAGAATGCAATAGCAATAGTAAAAGACTTGCAGAAACTGAATGGTTTGGACGATGATTATGATAATGATTCGGGCTCGGGTCCGCATAATGTCGGCAGAAGAAAGACCATTCACAATTTGGAGAAGGCGAGACAGAAGAAGAGGAATATAGGCACACTGGATGTGGCCTTCAAGAAGAGGTTCTTCAACATGAACGCGAATGATGGGCCGGGTATGATTATGCACTCAGAATTCATCTTCACCATTGAAAATCTGTCGTGAGCGCGAATGATAACATTTTCTAAATTGTTTTATAGGCACACCAGTACTTAACCGCAAGATGACGTTGCGGCGAGAAACTTTGAAAGCTTTGGAGACGAGAAGAAACTCAGTAATGGCGGAGCGAAGGAAATCACAGATGCAGACACTTGGTGCCAATAACGAATATGGAGTGACTGGAATGGTAAATTATAAAAAAATCTTCCTACACATAATAAAGCGCACTGCACTGCTGAATAGCAGGTGCCATTCAGACATCGAAGCATTAGAAGATTTAAATAAGATGTAACCTGTAAGTCCTTAGAATTGTAACTGGACCTAATATTTGGTATATTATATTTTTACAGCTCAATAATAACCTAGGTGTCGTGCCACGGCACAGAACATCGACTGCCAACATATCAGTGAAGGACGTCTTCGGCGAACCGAACGGAGGTCAAGTCAACCGAGGCTACGAGACCACGCTGGGCGACGACGACGACAACAACTCTATGAGACTACAACCTAGACAAAATCAAGTTTCCTTCCAGGGTAGATTTTAATCGAGAGTTGCCAAACTAAAAGAAGTGCCTAGGTTTAAACAAATGTAGATATTAGAATTATAGACTGTAGTATTTTTACAACGAAAAACTCAGCAAAATGTTTGTGTGAGTTATGTATTGCTTGTGATATATACTTTTTTTAAGGTTTTTGACAACAGAAAGTGCTGTCATTAAATACCAACATTGGACAATTTACAGCTTTATTGTAAGATAAAACATACGAATTTACACTGCCACTTAACTTTACATTTATTGATCTTTTTTATACCTATTAAAATAATATCTTTGTATTAAGATTTTTATTTTAGTTCTTATGAATATAGACTACGAATTAGTGTTGTATTTAATAAATGAGATTAAATTAATGCGTGGATTTAACTTTGTTTAACCTGGTTTTCAGTTTTCACAAATTTCAAAATGCCTTATGAAATACATCACATAATTTAGGAAGAGACAGTGGCCACAACACAATGTAATCTCTCCAAAGAAAACAATAGGTACATCAGGTATTAAAGAGAACCAGCACTTACTTAATTTTCTAAGAAAGAAACAAATTCAGTGAGCTTGAACAGTTGATCTTCACTGGATGTGTGCAGTGGTGCGGGCTGGATGGGAGGTGACGGGATGACGGTCACACCATCTTCATTCAGAATCCACTTACGGTCACGGCAGACATGCAAAACTGCGTCTTTGCTCAAGCCAGTCATTGACACTATAGTATCTAGTGATATTGAGCTGTATGAACGACCGACCAGGTTGAATGTTCGCTCTCTTACTTTATCTGGAATAGTATAGCAAACAAAAAGTAAATATATGTTGTAAATAAATGTTGTTGTTGTAATACTGTAAATTAATGTTAGAAAATGATGGCGAATTGCGTACAGAGAGTAGCAAAAGATGTTTGGAGAATCGAAAGGAAAAGATGTAAAAGATAAGGATGCATGGTGGCTAGATGAAAATGTGCAAAAAAAAGAGTCTAAAAGAAAAAAGGTTGCGTCTAAAAACGGCAGGGTGTAGCAAACGGGAATGACAGTTTGAAAGATGAAAAAGATTTTTGAAGAAGGGAAGAGAAAGGCGAAAAATGCGGTAGAAGTTTCCAAGGCTAAGGCGCAGGCCAAGTTGTACGAGTACTGGATAGTCCTAGGATCTCTACCGGATAACAAAGGCAACAGAAAGGAGAACGAGATATATAATTCATATTAAATGTATAAAAGATGGCGCTGGCAAAGTCCTGTTCAAAGATGATGAAATAAAAGAGAGATAGTAGGTTTATTTTGAAAAGTTAATGAATGGAATGGTGTGCTGAAAGAGGTACAAGTTAATATGGGTTTGGTGAGGGAAATTAGCATGCATGACGTAAGGAAGGCAGTTCAAAGTATGAAAACTGGAAAGGCCATGGGCCCCGACGACACACGAGTAGAAAGTAAAAAAGCAAGGAAGTGTTTAAAAGAAGACGGATGTACGTGGTTGACTTTATTCTCCAACATATATATTTGTTGTAGTTGTTGTAGGAAGGCGCGATCCCACACTAATGGTGTAATGGTTCGCTAGTCCCTAATTTTAAGAATAAATGGTCCAAGATCCCAGGACCCCCAGACCTTATTTATTTTCTGGCTAACAAATGTATGGCATCGCTGTGACCGTACGCATACTTGCGCCGATGGCCGATTTTTAAATATAAGGAGATGCTAAAGTTACACAAAAATATTAGTCACTTTTCTTAAAGTATGTTCTAATAAGTGATGTGCAGGACTCCAACAACTATCGGGGGATAAAGCTCATGACACATAGTATGAAAGTACGGGAGGAAGTGATAGAGAATAGAATAAGTGAGTGCTGTCTTATATGGATCAGAAGGTTGCTCCACAAAAGGGATGGATAAAAGTGGCTGAGATGAGAATGCTAAGGGTGATGTGTGGTGTAACGCGAATGGATAAAATAAGAAATGAGTACATAAGAGGAAGTCTGAAAGTGGCGTTTGAAAAGTTGTGTGGTAATCGGTTATCGTGGTATGGGCATGTGATGTGGAGGAATGAGGAATATGTCGTGAGGAAAGTTTTGTAGGAAGACCAATGAAACAATGGATGGACTGAGTGAAGATGGCAAGAAAGGAGGCGTCTGGTGAGATGATGAGTAGTAAAGAAGTATGGAAGAAGAAGGCATGCTGCGCTGACTCCAAATAAATAAGGATAAGGGCAGAACAATAATGTTGAGTATAGCAAACAAAAATTTAGAAAATGTAAAAAGATTTAAGAAGTAAATTAATGAAACAAGGATAATCTTTCAACAGAATACTTTCTAAAATTTGTTTATATGATAAGTAACATTATTTGGATTGGAATCAAAGCTTTTATATGGAAATATGCAAGCAATTTTCCCAGTTTACTATTCATAGTCTCTGTCTTTACTTATATCTTCTTCTGACATTAAAACTACCAGGGAATCATTTCAATAAAATAATAATAACAATAATATATCTTGTAATGTTAGACATATATTACCTTCCAAAGCCCGGATGATATTAGAAACAGGCTCAGTCCAATTGAATGCAGCTAATGCATGGTACGTTCCAGGCAAGTCTTTCTTCCACAACTTCTGGCCTACAGTCCAAATTGCAGCTATTTCTGGATTACTGCTAGTTATGTTCTGAGGAATTCTCTTCCATAAGAATTTTGCATTACATCTGCAATGACAGTAAAAAAAAATTAAGTTTTGTGAGTTTGGTTGCCATTTCAAAATCAGTGTGTGGTTAATAACAATGGGAAGGGAGTTCTTTGCTGACAGGTTTAGGCACGGTGCTTTACGTCTCGGTCTACTTCGCCATCCCCTTGGACAAGCAACCAGAGGTACCGGAAATTGGATTGGCAAGAGTTATGGGTGAGAGACCACCGAAATCACAGAACAAGTATTCTGTTTTGGTCCTACTTAATTTCAGGCAAACATCCTCCAGTTTTTGCCACCAAACCTCCAATCTGCTCTGCACCTCTAGGCCACTCTCGGCCACCAACACAATGTTTTCGGCAAACAGCGTACATTATAATATAAAAATATAAAAACTAAGTATTTCTGAGATCCAGTATAAGAAATATAATCCTCATTTGTTATTTAATAATGATAATGAATATATGCTACATAATATTATACATTAATACATAGCAAATAGGTTGCCTACCGATGATTTTAAACAAAAAATGTTTAATCTAATTTTTTGATCAACTTCCCCGATTAGTTATTTATGAAAATCAACCATTAGCGGAGAAAATATACCCCAATGAATCGAAAAAATAAAAGTTGCTTGCGCAACTATGGAGTTGCCAGGTATAAACAGGTAAGTAAGTGTTATTAATATACCCTCATTAGTTATTTAATTGAACTTTATATCAAATGGAAGCTTATTTTATTTCCGATCTAACCATATTATGTTGCCTTATCAAAAAGTTGATTAATCCATAGTTGCCTAGATCTTAGATGTAAAATTTGCAGCTTTTCAATTAAATAACTAATGAGGGTATATTAATAACGCTTACTTACCTGTTTGTACCTGACAACTCCATAGTTGTGCAAAGGGGAAAGTAGGCAACCTTTATGTTTTCTATTCATTGGGGTATATTCTCTCAGCTAATGCTTGATTTTCATAAATAAATAATGAGGAAAGTTGATAGAAAAAATGTAATTACACAACATTTTATTGTTTAACATCATTGGTACGCGATTTAGCTAGGCAACCTATTTGCGATGTATTAATGTATATATTATCTAGCATTTTATATTAATTACCATTATTTAATAACAGATGAGGGTATATATTTCTTATACCAGATCTTAGACAGCAATCAGAAAATCCTTCATGATCAGATATTTAATTTAAACATATTGATGTCGAACCTGGGCTTTGAATTGCATTGTGATACTCAATCAATAGGAAGTCAAATAAATTGATGGTTAAACAATAAAATTTAAGTTATACTTACAAATCGTTTTGATATAAATATATTGCCAATAGTTGAGCATATGTAGAGGGAGATGCTACACCCGTTGGAGCCTGCAATCAAACATATTACTTTTCAATAAAATTATTATTTATAAACGATTAGAGGAAGTTTGAAAGTTGCACTACATAGAGAATAGTCGAAAGGGAATCTGACTGAAAGTCTGTCTTGGTATGGAAACGTGATGGGGAGGGATAAATCGCATGTGACCTAAGAGAGTGATGAAAACAAATGTTGATGGATGGAGACAAGGAAGAACAAAGAAAGGATGGATAGATTGTGAGGGGAATAATATGAAAGAAAAAGGTGTCAATGTTAGCGTATCGGAAGAAAAAACCGCCCCAAGTAACATGGGAAAAGGGCTGGAAGATGATTATTTATACACGATTTCAATCTTTGATTTATAACCTATAATTAAACCTAAGGCTAGATAACGAGTATTACCTCTAACTCTTGTTTCTCTAGTTCACCACAAAGTTTATCAAAGTTAGTAATCATCTTACAAATTCTAAGTTTTCCAAATCAGAAATATATTCGTAAACAATTCCGCGATTCTCGAGTTCACTTTGACAGAAAAACAAGCCGATTTGACATGACATTAGGACAATGACAATGACAGCGACACAATGAGAAGACATTTTTGACGTTTTAGTAGAAACTAACTATATAAATTATTAATAAAATTAAAAACTAATAAATAAATTTAAAAAAAAAAACTAACAACTAACTATAAAAAGGCTTTAAAAAACTCCTCAATGCTGTCAGCATGTAATGTGTCCAAGAGACTGGCGGCGGTTGCCACGTTGTATGGCAACACTTAGCCTCCGACCAAGGTAAAAGCCAGCTCTTGGGCCACGGGAAGCGTCAACTAGGCGTTTCGAAATTTCCTTAAATAGGCTATGAGCACTCCGACCCCATAGCCCTACAGCCATAAACAGCTCAAAAATATAGTTTCCACAAACTATATTTACCGCAGAGGCAGTGCCAGCACAGCACGATGAGCTTGGGAGATGTGATGGCTCAAGAGTATAGACACATGTTGCGTCCCACACTAAAGGCCTACCCATTTTGCGAGAAAACAACGACATGACAAGCCATTGAGTTCTAAAACAGCTGGAACGCCGTCGGTGACAAGAGCTCGTCGGATGATGTCGTTTATGTTCGCGTGCCGTGCAAAACGGCCCGCACTTCGGCTGCATGACAGGCCATGGTGACCAACGCTGTTGACAGTAGCAGCTTCAAAGCTAATTGTGAAATTGAATGATAAAATTATTGACAACCCCAGGGAAGTCGCAAATGTATTCGCTGAACAATTTAATAGTCATAACCACTCATTGGGGAATGCCGAAGAATATAGTTTACTTTTCTATTTAAAACATTCTACTGATAGGGTAAATAAATAGTGAAATGTATTTGACGTCCGTAACTCCTGAGGAAATAACAAAAATTGTGGGGTCAATGCCAAATAAAACTTCAAGCGGATACGATGACATGCCTATAAGTGTTTTAAAGCAACATATTAAAGTTCTTGCGCTACCTATATCAGGCTTTTTCAATAAATGTTTCGATGTCGGTATTTTTCCAGAACAGCTTAAGATAGCGAAAGTTATTCCCTTACACAAAAAAGGTTCACAGACGGATACTAAAAATTATCGGCCAATTTCAGTTTTACCAACACTCTCAAAAATCTTTGAAAAATTAATTAAAATTCGTCTAGTCACTCATCTCAATAGAAATAAAGTTATAAATAGGAGACAATTTGGTTATCAAAAAGGTGTTGGAACTACAGAAGCTATTGGTACTTTAGTTAACGACGTGGTTGATAAACTTAATAAAAAGTTGAAGGTAGCTGGAATTTTCTTAGACTTGAGCTCTGCATTTGACACTGTAAATCATACATTGTTGCTTGCCAAAATGGAACATTACGGGGTAAGAGGGCAGGTTCTAGCGCTTTTTCGGTCATATTTAACTAATAGAAAAATGTATGTAGAGGTAAAAGACATAAATCAGAATAATTTTCAAGAAGCATATCATTCAAAGTTACGAAGTGTTTTGACAGGTGTCCCACAGGGTTCTATACTGGGTCCAATCCTATTTTTAATTTTTATAAATGATTTACTTAACCTAGCAACAAAACTTAATTCAAATTTAAAACTAATAGCATTTGCAGTCGACACCAATGCTGTTGTTAGTGAAAGTTCTGCAGAGGCTTTGAGCAGCACTATAAACACGGCTCTTGAGTCATTTCAAAAATGGTTTACAGCAAATAAGTTAAAAAATAATGCTAAAAAAACAAACATAGTACTGTTTAAGTCTACATCACGCGGTAGTGATAATCTAGACGTTAAGTTAAATGGACACAAAATAGATAGTGTCGAGTCAGTAAAATTTTTAGGAGTTCATATTGATTCATTATTAAATTGGAAAAATGAACTAAAAGCCATAGACGGGTCAATATCATCAGCATGCTATGCCCTCAGGAGCCTACGAGAAGAAGTTAGCATAGATATTTTAAAATCAGTTTACTATGCACTGGTAGAGTCAAGATTGAGATACAGTATTCAACAATGGGGAAATAGTTACAAGTATAATTCTGATAGAGCATTTGTGCTACAAAAGAGGGCAATCAGAACAATAGTTCGTATTCCCCAAATCGAGTCCTGTCAGGAACATTTCCAAAGCCTATCACTACTTACAGTACCTAGCCTTTACATACTTACAGTCTTGATTAGCCTAGCGAAACACGTAAGTGATTATGAAACGCAAGAGGAAAGACTTAAAAGGGAGAGCACAAGGAACCATTATTTGAAGCATAAAGTGAACTCCAAATTAAATATTGTAACACATTGTGTAGAGTATCAAGCGGTAAAATTATTTAATTGCTTGCCTAAGGACATAAAGCAACTGCTTTATAAAAGCACCTTATTCAAAAATAAACTAAAAAGCTTCTTGCTGGAAAAATGTTTCTATTCCGTGGATGAATTCATGACTAACTGACATTGTCAAATTGTTGCAACTTTTGTTTTTCTTATGATTATGATTTTTAATGGACTTTATGTACTATAATTTTAATTTTTGACTTTGGATATTATTATTATTTTTATATTGACATATTTATAATGGTATTTTTGTGTTTTTTTTTCTTGTACGACATGTAAATATTTCAATGATTTTTTATGTAGATGATTTTTTATCGAGTTATGTTTTTTTTTCTGTTTAATTAACTATTTTTTTTTTATGTAACAATTTCAGACACAATGTACATTGTTTATTGAATAAATGAAATGAAATGAAAAAAAAATGAAATGCTTCAGCACAGTAACAGCGATGAGGAGAACAGCAGGCGGCACAGCAAGGCGTAAAGAAACAGCGAGGCGGAAGGTCGTGTCGTCGAACAATGTGCCTATGCTCGACGAGCAGCTCGTCCCACGGTCTCTGGGAAAATAAATGATCGGGTTCTTCAGTACTCGGGCAAGCGAGTTTCCAAGCATCGAAAGCCTCGGAGACGGCATATCAAAATCAATTTGTGTGATAGTGTGCATATTATGTGCGTGTGTGAGTGGATGTGGGAGCCAGGATATTCCTGATTAATTTCTCAGTGTCTTGGACAAAGGATATGAAAGCCGGTAAACTAATACTAGAAATTTTTTTTTGTTACCAGCTATAAAAATATGAATCAAGAAAATATTCTAGATTTATAATATTGACGAAAAAAGAAGGAGGATCTCAGTTCGACACGTTTATTTTTTTTATCCATGCGTAACTTTTTAAAGAGTGGTCTGTTTTTTTTTGTTGGGTAGGTATTCTTGGAGCAATATTCCTTTTTTTTTAAATAAATTCCACCCCTAAGGTAGAAAAATAGGGGTTGATTGATGTTTTACCTAGGTACTCAATTTGGCACTGATATGTAGTTCGGATGAATTATTACGTTTACGGTTACGTTATATTTTTTTGTTAAAAGCTTTTTTACAAAAAAATTAAACCGACGAAAACAGATATAGACAAGCGAAATACCTAGAACCTTATTGTTAATGTAATGTAAGTAACAAATGTTGAGGCCACGTTTTTGTCGGTTTTTTTTTTCGTTTAACGGCCTGTGCAGTGGCATGCCTAAGAGCCAACAATACGGTAAGCCCATAAGGCAAGCAGGCTGTTCAGAAACCCTAAGATCATGAAGAGTAGAAACCTATAAGGTCAAGCCAAGCTTTTAGACTTGTATGAAAGTACCACCACTAGGCCAAAACCGTTTAAAATCGGTAGATTAGACGAATCTGAACCCGCCTTGGTGGGCAGTACCGATCGGAAACTTCACAGGTAATTAAAAAAACTAGTACACGGAATACCTATACCTATGCATATTAAAATGTACATACCTAGGTTTCATTATTTTATTACGAAAAAGTTTGTTTTCAGACATTTTTCGCGTCACATAAGGCCTGAGCGCATTTGCAAAAACGACAAAAAAAACCGAAAGAAGCCTTGGTAAAAAAATCTTTTGCATGGCTGCTGGGATTAGGTGCCAAAAATTTTTTTTTTATTTAACCTCGTAAGGCCCAACGACCTAATTTAATGACAAAAAAATGTTGACACTCCGGCCCAAGATACTTTTTAAAATCATTAAATTACGGCCCAGCAACCTAAAATTATGACATGATTTTCAAACGTATTTTTTGGTTTAAAGAAAAAAAGACAGTGACCTAAAAAAAGGACAAATAATTTCAAAATGTTTTTTGCATGAAATAGTTAACTTTAGGTATAAGAAATACCCCTTAAAAGAATTTATCCATTTAAACACTTTTTAATTAATCAAAGTTCTTAGTACATTGGGTTGTAATGTATATCGACCTAAATTTAGGTTGGGCCTTACGAGGTTAAGTAACAGTTTATTAATTAGGTACTCGTTATAGTTTGTTCGAGAAATACTCATGAATTCGTGAAATAGCATCTCATTTTTGCAGTGATTAAATCAATACTGTGAATAAAACTGCAAATTTCGTCGAGAAAAATAACGAGGTTTTTGTTACTATGCCGCTTTCATTTCAACTAAGTACCTACATAGTTAACTGCTGGGCCTAATAATAACCAAACTTTGGCACCTCAATTTGTGTCACAACATCTAATATTTATATAGTATTTGGGAATAAACATGCATTTTAAAATTCATAAATTTTTTACTTTCATAAATATTTTATGTACCTATATCTTTATCTTATTTTACTAAGTTCCTATTAATTTCTTTTATGTTTAACATTTTTCGAATTTGTCTTAGTAGTCTTCACACGGCCGTAAAAGTGGGGCATCTTTGTCATTTTTGGAGGGTCATATTTTCTTAACGTATTATTAGTTGCTGAAAAAAAGTAAATGACAGGAACGACGTGTCTACCTGACCTTGATTTTATGAAAAAAATAGATTGCTGCAGAGGCATTATTCAGGAAGAAAAAAGGGGAATTCACTGTATAATTATTATCGTAATGGGTTTATGATGATCTGTGGTACAAACATACCAATTTGTACAGGCATATAGGTACCGTCATAATTTTGCTGTAAGTCAACCTTATTTTGATATGAATTGAAATAAAAGTAAATTAGTGTATAAATGACAATCGATGTCTATGATTTCATGATTTGTTTTATCTTTGAGTTATTAACGAGCTTTACAAATTAAATATAACTTTATTGAAACATTGTGAAATCATTTAGAAATCATGTATTCTTTACTACCGACGCTTGTAAAAACGAACCGAGCAAGAACTTTAACACGCAAGTTTCATACAAGCATCTCTGTTTTAAACAAAAAGAAAGAACTTCCGGTCAAGGAAAAGAATCCGTTTGACATGGAACCTCTCGAGCAGTCTAATCACACTCTCAGGTGCCACGACAACGTGAGACGTACACGTCTGTACGAGTATGGTATGTATGTCGCAACATGTCTCCCGAAATATGTGCAGAAGGTTCAACTGCAACAAAGCGACGAACTGGAGATACTGGTGGCTCCGGAAGGCATGCACCAAGTCATGAACTTCATGCGTCTCCATCAACACGCCTGCTTTGCTACATGCTCTAACGCAACTGCTATAGACGTTCCAAGTAGACAATTCAGGTTCGAAGTGAGCTATGATCTCCTCAGCTATAGGTTCAGTGAACGAATTCGCCTCAAGACCTACACAGACGAACTGACGCCTCTCCGCTCCGCTTACGCCGTCTGGCCGGCCTGTAATTGGTACGAAAGAGAAATATACGACATGTTCGGAGTAGTTTTCACTCATCATCCAGACTTGAGAAGAATTCTCACAGATTACGGCTTCACGGGACATCCGCTGAGGAAGGACTTTCCATTGGTCGGATACATCGAAGTTCGTTACGATGACGAGCTGAAGAAACTGGTGTATGAGCCTATGGAGTACCCTCAAGAATCGCGACAGTTCGAGCTACAGACACCATGGCACTATTTGAACAGATTTCATATTCCATATAATGAACGAAAACCGCCTCCAGAACCACCACCACCACCACCTAAGCCAGACCCTCCTCCGTGTCCCCCTGCATCCGAATGCCCCTGTTAATTAACGCAGTACTTCTTTTTCATATATCGTGTGTAGTAGGTACACTAGGTACTTAAATCTGTACTCAGTTTGCGCGTTAATTTCCATATCAAAGTTTACGGTTTGCAGGTTAGATACTTAATTGGCTTCTGTAGGATAGAGATAAATAGGTACCTAAAGACATGACTTTAGAATGCTTAGATCTTAGGTTATTCAATATCATACTTACCTCGACTTCTTCCGAATAAGTAAACACCATTTCCAATTCAGACATGGTATTATAATTTATTTAATGCATATTTACAGCCAGCCTTCTAGATTCGTGGACGAAATTGTATTTTTTTCTTTTAATAGATGCAGTCTCAAAAATATTTATACATACATCGACAAGGATTCATTTCCTTCTCGGAAATCTTTGTACCATAATATTATATCAATTTGTAGCCAGAAAACATAATTATTATAGCTAAATATTGTTATATACAATATTAAGGAACACAAATTGTAGACAATGAAATGAATATTATTGTGTGTTTACAGTTTTTGAGGCTGACTGTACATACTTAGTACTTCCCTACTTTGAGTGCAGTTGACGTCTTACATTTCATACCTTCAGAACAGACTCTCTTATGCCAATGTCTTTTCTAGTCCGAAGAAAGGGTTCAAGAAAAGATTTGATGATTCAATTAATTAACTTAGATTTTAAAGGCACCGAAAATATACCGATATGTAATATTAAGTACCGACTTAATATTACATATCTTTTCGGTGCCTTTATGATCCTAAAATATAGGTCGGTACCTATGGCATTATTTACTAGCACCTATAGCTACATATCTATGTTTGTTATAAGGATTTTACGTCATGATGTGATTAGTAAAATATTAATATTTGATTTATGATGATTAACCACTCAGTTACAACATTATTTTATTGCTTATTTAAATACATTACTTCGTACTTACTAGTATAACGACTTAAATATTATTTTGTACCTACCTGCTTATCCTTTGAACTAGCTGTTCCCCGCGACCTTCGTCCGCGTAAAATTATTAAAAATTCAATTTTCCCCGTTTTTGCAACATTTTTCATTGCTGCTCCACTCTTATTGGTCGTAGCGTGATGTTATATAGCCTATAGCCTTCCTCTATAAATGGGCAATCCAACACTAAAAGATTTATTCAATTCGAACTAGTAGTTCCTGAGATTAGCGCGTTCAACTAAGCAAACTCTTCAGCTTTACAATATTAAGTATAGATTACTTAGGAAATGGACTTGCTACCAACGTGAGTAGTTGAATTTTCTTACTGTCACCTTAATTTAATAAGCTTCATGGCCTCGATTTTTATAATCGAATTTCACGGCTATTGATCGAGGGCTTGGGCGGGCTTGCCAGTCGACTTGTCTCCTCGCCTTGCTATTACGTTGCATCACAATAGGCCGGTGAGCACAACCGAAGCTGATGGGCTGACTTGCTGAGTCACTCTTCAATATTGTCGCTCATAATGCTAATTTTCTCGTTATGCTTGTATCAATTTGCATTTTAATGCTTTTTGTTGTACATAGTCGGTCTTATTTGTTTATAATAAATACCTTGAGGAAATTAGGTTTGTACTTCAAAAGTAGGTGCCGTCGAACATTGACATTTTGTAAGGTGTATTCAAATTGTAATTATCTAGTTGCTCATCATAGGCCTTAAGATTATGTAAATAAAACCGGGACCACAGAGTTGGGGTCTGCTTAATCAGTTATGTTTATGGGGACCTACTTGACTTGTAACCCTATCCTAGATGTTTAAGTTAGGTACTCAATTTATTGATATGTCCAATATAAGTGCGACCTACAAAGTTGTATTAAGAAGATTAGATTAAGGAATTGCATGCATTTATGCTGAAAACCATGGACCGACTGTGTCGCTACTACAACGTAAAGGCCGTAATATCTATACAGTGTAGCGGTGAATACAGATGCAGATACAATGCAGGTGAAGGCAGAGCTTTAGCTTAGAGCTTAGAATCTACCTACACCTACGTTTAAGTACCTTGTAGGTAATAGGGGCGTCATAACCGCCCGACCTGGAGCGACCCCATTCTCAGCAGTTAAGAAGATGATAGATATGTAGTTTGTTACCGATTTTTTTTCAAACCTTCAAAAACGATTTCAGGTTTATTTCCTTTTGGGTTTTACTTTTTTTTTCTGTAGGTAGTTCTTGATACATTTAATAGTCTGTCCAGGTACCTACCATAAAACCGCACTTCGAATTCTGATCTCGATTAAGAAAATTATTTGCGATTTTCCTTAAGTAATGTTTCATCATCTGCCTAGCCTTTTCCCAACCATGTTAGGGTCGGCTTTCAGTCTAACCGGATGCAGCTGAATACCAGTATTTTACATGGAGCAACTGCATATCTGACCTCCCCAACCCAGTTAGTATTAGGTAATTGATACCCCTTTGGTAAGACTGGTTGTTAGACTTTTTGGGCCACTGACTACCTGTAACGACTGTCAAAGATCTACAAATGACAGCCGGGACCAACGGCTTAACGTGCTTTCCGAGGCACGGAGGAAACTCGGTATGTAATGGGTGGTCACCCATCCACAGACCAACCTAGGCAAGCACAGCTTAACCTAAAGATCGATCCGAACGGCTGTTATTATGTAGCCGCTAATAAGTAATTTTTGTTTTGCTTTATTTACAACTTAATAAGTAATGTTTGTTTTGCTTTATTTAAAACGTAGACTTATGTGTTTTAATTATAGTTAATAATGTTGGATTAAGGTTTAATAGTGGCCTAATTGACATACCTAGTTAATTTTGCCCAAGGTGCTTTGAGCAAGGAGCGTTTCGTCACTTTCACTGTTTGTTGGATTGTCCAATGAAACTTGTCACGCTCTGGCGACGGTAACCAATGGGTATGCTCACCGCCCCGCCTCGCAGCAGAGGCGTGTGCTGCGGTCGCGGCCTAGATGCCCACAACAATGCCTTTGTCCCACGGTGCTAGACATCCACCTGAAACGACGCAACACTACTAGTACTACTACTTACTCCAAGTCTTCGGATAATCAATGTCCTTGCAATATTCAAATTTGCCATGAAAGCAATAAAATACGTATGAAGTTGAAGCTCCTCTGCTCTCCGGTGACCTGACTGCAGTCCTGTCCATAAATATTGGTGTTATGTGTGTGCAATGAAGTTGTTTTATATTTATGCACTAGGTCGATTGGTAGTGCCCTCTCCCACGTTTAGTATACCTGCCTAGGGTTGTCGCGGACATGAACTGGAGATATATTTTTAAATCTCATTAGATTGTTTGGACAGTATTTTGCTGACAAAAATATCCTAGATTTTCTAAATATTATACCGGATTAAATGTATCAAGATCTTAGTATTTGTGAATGAAAGGAAAATAAGGAAATGTTCCAACCCTAACATGCTCTTATGCTTGATGCTGTTTTGAATTAGCATAGAAAACTTATGATGGACGCTTTTATCACAAGACCTTACAACGTTTATTGCGCCGTGAACGCTGATGAACTCGATCGTGTTTAATTTTCTCTATCAATTTTGATTTTCTAATACATGTGGTTCTGGGCTCCATTAGTTATATACCTAGTTGACACGTAGATGTTACGTAAGGTTTCACTCCAGTAATGCTGCAAGTGGTGCAACCCGGCCAGCAGAGCCCGCGGCTCGCATGACCCGGGCGCGGGGTCACCGGGCCCATCGCCGCCGCCTGCGCCCGCGCCGACAGCGCTGTGCAAAATCGCTAATTACATTCAAGACCGGTGCCTTCACGCTGGTAAGCATACACGTGCTTACACTACTCTACAATTCTCACTTTACATTAAATCTCCGACAAATAATTGATTAACAGAAAATCTGTTTCGACAACAGCGGTCATGAGTATTTTTCGAATGACTACCTCCCGAGCAGCATTATAGGCTATATATACATGCTGTGTCGAAGTTTATTTTTATGCTACTCCTAACAGTACGAGCCGTATCCAGGAGTACCGCTTTCTGAATCAAGCCTTCATCCATCCTTGATGGGATCTACTTTTTAATGTTTTTGCTACGGAGCCGTCTGTGTTAGACGTCGATAGAATTGTCGTTTTGACTGTAGATTGACCGATTTATTAATGCATCTCTATCTTCCTCAATAAATGATGGTTCACTATACTGTTATTTGGTTGGTTATTTTCAATATCAAATATTCTCTTTCAAAACTTTGCTGATTGTTCACAATGAAACACATATTGTATTCGATCAACTCTGACAATAAATAAAAACTAGTAGAGTAGGCAATTTTATACCTGCCAATTATTTTTTTAGTTTTATAGAAGTGTACAATTACACTATAAGTGTAGATAAGTTTTTGTCCGTTCTAAAACTTATTCTTATTGTGTAATTCTATACCATTCTACCGAAAATAACACTTGGAGCTGTGAATAATAAGTGATCACACATGTAAAATACATGAAGAATAAAAAGCTTGAAGTGTGAAGTGTGAAGCTTCAGCTTGAAGTGTATGAAGGCAAATGCTGTTTTTACAGCTTTAACAATAAAAAATCAATATGATATGTCACAAAATACATAATGCTGTTTAGTAGAGTTGTAACATTCTTTTATAAAGACAAAAGGTGTTTTTGTACACTAAAAACTAGCCTTAATGGGCTGCTTTATTGATGTTTCCAACGGTAGTGTGCTGCTGGGCTAGGGGTTTTTTTTTTTTTTTTTATATATTGTTCACAAACATATTTTTTTTTTTAAATCTACAATATATTTGATGGCGAGAAGCGCTTGTTTTTACATACAAATAATTTAGTAAAAGTGGCCTTAAAACTACTACAAAACTTTAATACTATAAGATGTGAATTTATTTCTCGGTAACGGCTGAATCCTCGTTATCGAGAAATAAACTCCTTAATCTTGATTTTAACATACCTTTACTTAATTTAGGGTATACACAACATTGTAGTTATGAACTTTAATGGGTATGAATGAAGTAAGTTAAACAATGTAGCCTGAACCCTGTACCTCAACCTAAGTTCTGGTAAGTCTTTGATGTTTTTGCAGGGTTGCCACTAGAGTGACTTGACGCACTTGAGATTGGCGCAAGCAAAAAGAGGCGTAACGATGCAGTACTAGCTGAAAATCCTTTTAAAAGCTGAAAAAAATATCTACCAATGAGATTTCCAATTTTGTGTGTAGACACAAAGTTTTCCTGTAACAGAAAAATTCCGAACCGAATATTATATTAGCTTGCGCCAGAATATTATTGTAGCTTGACTAGTTGTCGGTTGTAACAACCAGGTATCAGGTGCCTAACTACCGTCTAGGACATTTGGAATATAGCAGAAAACCAAACTGCAACCCGAATACTGAAAGTACACGGCGTAACGACATAGTCAATCAATTTTAACTTTTTTTGGCATTGTATGTCAGCAAAGGCGTTATTATCAAACTATTGCTACTTTCAGAAAAAAATACATATTACTAACATTAGCTCGTGAAATAGGTAACGACGTAAATATTCATGAGTCGATATTAAGTTCTATGGATTAACCTGGCTATCCTGTAATAGAAGAAACTAAAATAAACTACAACGTAACTTGAAGCTTTAAGTTTAAGGCCTATAAATGCTTATAGCTAATTATATAAGCTGTAAAACAAATGGAAGTTGGTTGATGTATGTTTTTCGCATACCTATTTCATCTGAATGCAAACGGCACGAGGTCAAAATTAAGAAAAGAAACATGACAACAGCTTTAACGCATCCAAACTTAATGGACATTAATTAATACAATTAGCCCACGGCAAATTGCACGTAAAGACTGAAATAATGAGCGTAAATTGAGGCAACTTTACACTTCTGATTTATTGTCCTGCACTTGCACGATTTCGTCGAAAGAGAAAACGGACCAGTTCGGACGTATATTACGAACAGTATATAAAATTGATAATGAATATTTATAAAAACTTAATCACCGCTTACTGCGTTTTCCAGAGGGGTCAGCGAGAGAAACCATTAATCAGAACATTTCCACTTAATCATGTAAGTGCACTTGTTTTCTCTCTACTTACCCTGATGACTCTGATGTAGGTAGACGTTATTAATTTTGGTTGGTAATCTCTTGTTCTTGTAATGCACCAACGAAATCATTGCATAATTTAAAAACTGGGCTAACCGCGGCTATTCAAACATATGCTCAGTTTATATAAGTAATCAACTATTCATAAAATGCATGTGATAGAGTAACTGTGGGACCAAATATACATAGGTAGACTGCAACATTGAAGAACAGGTTGAACATCTTTGATTATTAATTTATAATTCGGTCATAGAATAGTGGCAGTGCGACAGCTATTTTTGCATATTTTTATTCGCAAGATATTAAAGCAAAATTCAAATGTGATAGTGCTTGGCGAAGGAGAGCTCCGCGCTTTAGCTGTGTATTTTGTAAACGCTTGTAGATTCAAGGCCTGCGACATCTCGTTTACCGAAAGTCGTTTAGCGTACATTGTAAAATACCCGTTTGCTCGCTGTTTGAATTTTGTAACACTAATTTGGGAATAATTTTATAATTTTGTCATGAATAAGCTAATGAGAATGAATTGTCTACAGCTGTCACGCTTATCTATTTATGTTCATTGCAGCTTTATACACGAGTACCTAACTACCTCGCTACCTAGGGAACTTAGTGTGGATATACTCTAATATGCGATTACAGTTTGTAAAGATAGTTTGTAATTGGAATATTTATCCAATTACCAATATTAATAGTAAGTAATCAAACAAATCTACAGTTAACGTTTTCAACAACAATAAGTTGTAACTACATTCTTGAACGTGGCTCCGTGTCTATATTTATTTTATTATCCTATTGATTATTTATTACTAAGGCGTGTTACAAGCCCTTAACATAAACAAGTACATATTAAAAAGCTTATTAAGTTTAATGATATTGAACGCCTACTTGGCTACATGAACAAGGCTTGTGTTTTAGGCTGAAATGGCAACATTAATGTAGCGACATGAGTAGTGTCATTATCTTCGGTCAAACCAGTTGGAAAGTGCGAATAATAAAATTTATAGACTTGTGTGTGTAAACTATAGCAGCAAGTCACCTTTATACTCCCCTCGGCTGCTCGTGGGATGTATATTATACCTGCGTCAAAATCAAGGAGCACTTGATGTACTACTCTGTGAAGAAAGTACCGGGAAACGATCAATAATACACAAAATGTAAGTTATTCATCCAAAGTTATTTTATCGCCTTCAAAGTCTGCTCCTTCAGAAACGATACACTAACGCCAACGAATAATCCAATCATCAAAACATTTTTAAACGCTTTTTCCGGAATTGAGTTCAGTTCTCGCCGCGAATTCTCCTTTATTAAATGTCTTCTACCGAATGAAAACGTAATAATGGTAATTTGAGTTTAGGAAAAAGAAAGAAGTCGGCTGGAGCCATATCTGGTGAATAAGATGGTTGCTGGATGGTATTTCTTGAGTTTTTGGTCAAAAATTCGTTTACTTTGATGGCCTTGTGCGAAGGCGCATTATTGTGGTGCAAAATCCAAGAATTTTCGTTCCACAAATCTGGCGTTTTTCGTCGAATTTGCTCTCTTTAACGCCGCATAACGCTCAAATAATATTCTTTATTTACTGTTTGACCTTCCGGCAAGAATTCCGAGTGCACTACACCGCGATAGTCAAAGAAAGCGGTCAACATGACTTTGACTTTGATCGACTTTGGCGTGGTTTTTTCGGTTTCGGTTCAGTTGGAACGCGCCACTCCGAAGCTTGTTGACTAGTTTGAATGTCAAACTCGTAAACCCACGTCTCGTCACCAGTAACAATGCGTTTCATGAATGTTGGGTCGGAATTGACTCGTTCTAGCATCCTCAGCGACTCTTATGCGATTGAGTTTTTAGAGGAAATTCAGAGCCGAGCGGCAACATGTTTCATACCCAAGTGATTATTTAAAATGGTACGGATCGATTCGTGAGACACAGAAAGTTCAGCGGCTCAAACTCTCAAACTCTCAAACTTGAATAAGGATTTTCAGTCACTATTTCCTTCACAGCACTGTATTTAATCTAAATAACAGAGGCAACTCAAACTCCGCGCCAAAATGGAAAACAGTTGTGCCAATCTAACAACAAAAAAAAACAAAATAATGATTTTTTCCTACATTACACGAAAAATCCACTTGCAAGACGATAACCTTTTTTTTTAGTAGAAAAAGCATCCCGCATACCACACCGTCCGGGGGCGGTATGGTTACGCGGGACTTGAACCCTCAAAAAATTCCGCTGTCTTTGCCAACTTCTCGCTTTTTTTCTTGAGGAGGGGCTAGTACTGCTAGTTGCACTGTAGGACTCTAACCTAAGCCAGGTTTATAGTCTGTGTGTGCCAATTTTGTCGAAATCCATTCAGAATGAACCAAGTTTTGCTATTGATTAAATTAATAGAGTTTCAATTTTGCTCATTTTAAAACGATGTTAATCCAATGTTGGATATGATGGGTTTGTGTAATAACACTATAATACTGGGATTTAGTATGATGCTATTAACTTAAAGCACGTTTAATATTATTAGGCTTGGTGTCTGTAATGCGACAATCTGAATACAATGCGAGATTTATGGCCTATAAGGTACGGCGGCACTATCAGCCGTTTATGAGAATCATTTTTCTACTACTATCGGTGTAACATAACTGATTGATCGCACCCACAGCTCGTTTAACACAATCGATGTTAGTGACAGTGAAAAAGCTAATACAGAAGCGCGTGTTTTATAGTTAACCAGTGTCGCAATGGTGGTCGTCGCGGCTATCGGCGAACATTTAATAATATGAGTGTCGATGATGGAGTGGCTTCAGTAAACGTGCCAAGGGTTCGGCCATTACCACCTGACAGGCGGTGAGCGATGGCCGCCGCGGCTTCCTTCACGCCGCGCCACCATTGTCACTAAACAATGGACACAGAGCTATCTTTAATCACAACAAAATGGATTCTAATTGGATCCGCAAAACTCGGTACGTTTTTTGTTAGTTTGTCATTGTACCGTATCCGTTTCGAACGCTTAGTTAATTGAATTTGACTGTGGAAGCTATAGAGAAGTATACCAACAACATTCTGTTGAAGCTACATGTGTTCTGTACTGGTAGGTGTTGCAATAGTTCAAAAGGTTAATGCATGACCTAGTGTACAACTGTACCTGCATTACTAACATTTACGATATCAAGATTTTTGGGTATTTTGCACTACCAATGCATCTGGGGTGATATTTAAGTACTTCTTGTTTAATTAAAATATACGGTGACTCAAATAACAACTAGCTATGTAGGTTGATACGCTGTACGCCATGATTTTGCCTCATTAACTTTATTTATGTGCATACGGGTCAATTTATCGATAAATGTTCCGGGACAGAAGAAAAAATGCGAATTAAGAATTTCACATTGATTACATCGCTGTACTCGTAAACTCGTAACTACCTATAAGTATGTTGGCTTGAATTTAAAACATACTCATATAATTTTGTATAGATTTCAAAAGATCCATCAGTAATAAGAAACAATTTTAGAGGTACTTTGTAAGGAGTATTTTAATTTATCTATTTTGGCTTCTCCAATAACACTACATTTATCTTGATTCCCGGCAAGCCTCTTTCAGCAGATTTTTTTGAAGATCCTCGCCTGTTGGCGTTCTTCTTCTACTACTACCTTTAAATCAACCATCATCGGTATCCTAGAAGAAAGCAAGATCTCCAGCTCATCGGACAGAGGACATCAAGTATTACCGAAGTAGGCACAAGACTGGTGGATGACCTTACAGAGAGCAGCAGAATAGATATAAAAATAAGAGGTGCGTATATGATATGCGTATATGTAATTACAGGCTATATGCATGCTGGCTTAGAAGCATGGCGCCAGAAAATAACGTCATGAACAAAACAAAATATGGTTCGGTAAAAAAACTGTACAGTGCAGCAGTGGTTATTTCCCGGCGCGCTTCTCAAAGCTTCAATATCTCGAATATATACAACTTATTGCGTGTGTATGACATCGGCCGATTCAAAGCATGATCAATCGATGCGTGTGCGCACTTTCGCACATCGGTTCGTAAGTACCTGTGGTGAAATATTTTAATCCGTAATTTAAGTATAAAGTTGTTGTAACAACTTGGAAGTATATTCATAAATAAAATATATGTAAACATAAATTGAACATGACGGCGTAAGCTTGGGTGTTCTGCAGATTTGCTGAGTCTAATTCTTTGGCACAACTGTACAAATAATCTACTGTATAAAGTCCATTAGCAGCACAGAGACAGAAGGTTGTTAATGATCAACGTTTTATTGAACCGATTGTATGCTACAGGTATTAAAAATATAAACAACCACTTAGATATTTTTCGATATTTGTGCACCACCGTTCATAATCCGGTTTCGAAGACTTTATTTTTATCTGGAAAATTTTAAAATTTCCATGTTTTTTTCACATCCAGCTCTATCGCTATCCTCATCATCTTCCTTACGATAACATGACGCATACCGTGCGTCTGTGTGATTCACGGAGTAATAGAATTCACAACTTATCTTGTGAATTGCCAAGTATTTAATTGCTCTACCTTACTAAAGTATTTCAAGAACTTGGGATGCGATTTGTACCTAGAAACTGTTTGTAGATGCTTATCTTTTATTAATGGTAAGTGCAATGCGCTTGAAATATAGGATTTGTAAGGACATATTAGATACAAACAATATTTTCATAGAGATAGTTGCACAAACGTGGCGTGAAATGGCCAGTTAGTGAGTAATATCATGTTATTTGGAGGCGACGAGGCGAGGGCGGTCGTGACGGTACGGCGGCGGCGCGCGGGCCTCGGTCACGAGTCGCTCTGCTGACCCCGCAGTCTGCCTCTCCTATTGAGCCAAAACATACTTTATTTACATAAATGGCTGATTCGTATATGTAATGCCCGTTTAGCCCCTGTTTTTTGTTGTTCATTCGTATAAAAAAACCAGTTAATTCAGACTGATTAGTTTATCATAAAATTACTTACAATTTTACCAGTGACAGCCCTGCATTGCATATCGCTCGGCCGTTTACAAACAGGTGTCGCCAAAGGTAATGAAGACTCGGATGTCTTAATATCAGCTAGTTATAAATTAAACGAAACACGAATGTATTAGACGAAACTCTGGCTTCACCAGCTCTAACTGGGCGCATTAAGTATAATGTCCGTTGCACTCGACGGTAATTTTATTAACATTTTAGTGAGGGCAGCCATGCCTGCGCCCGCGCTTCGAGGCTACACAATCAGCAATCAGCCAGCAAGTAAATTGTATACCTGTAATGTGTTTAAACTGCTGAAGTACCAAAAATGTTATTCAAATTTTCTGATAGTACGAGCATTATCTTGATTTTGATAATTTGTTTTACTTAAAGTCGACTCGACTTACATGTTTTGCTTAAAGTCGTGTTTCTGTAGATAAGCGACTCGACTGTACAAGCATATTCAGGTAGTTTAGTGCGGGGCTGCGGTTAGACATTAGGCGATACTACCGTTAATCTCGCCGAGTAATCGGATGCAACAGAGGCGTTCTTGATGTATGGATCACTTAATAGGGGCAGGCTGCGCGCACGCTTTCTTTAGTCTCTATAATAAATTATCACGAAGATCATGTTCCAGTGTTGTAGTCTTGTGCCGGCGTGTAAGTAGCATGGGAACTTAGCGCCCGATAAGTAAAGCTTCTGCCTACTGTAGCCTCTATTGTGAATCTTATAGTGAAAAGCATAGAGATCAAATCTGAATACCGGTAAAATTATTTATCTGCCTAATAACTGATATAGCGCTCCTACGATTTTATATAATGACACGGACGTTATGCTTTGCTCTAGTAATCTTAATGGCTTTTATAAGTAATAATTAATAGCCATTAAATCGTTGTATATGCATATGATTTCGTGTCGTATTATTTTCCAATGCATTTTAGAAAATGAATCTGAGCTAACTTAATATAAACTAAATCTAACACGAACTCATCTACTGCACATCTCTTTAAAATTCAATTTTGGAGGTCGACTTCTACCTAAACGATGTAGTTATGCAAAAATATTGAAAGAAGCGCAATAAATAATACGTTGCTGTATAATTTCCGAAACAAAATTGTATGTCATTCTAGGGCGTGGTAGATACATGCGTAATTATAATTTGGTGATTTATTATTTGACATTGCCGCAATAAACTCCTGTTTATGCGCTTTCCTTGTCGCAAATCGGTGCATATTTCGCAACGATCATGAATTTAATGTGAGTCGTGCGGCTCGCAGCAGCGTCACACGCGTAATCTGTTACAGCTCCGCGCGAATCTTGAAAAGCTTTTAAGGGGCGTGCGTTATTTGGGAGCTTTGTAATGCATTTTTGCAAGCGGCCGCGGCCCGCGCTCGGCGGTGTTACGCAAGGATGCTCGGAGAACTGGTCCGACCGGCTCCAGATCTGGGCCAGAGCCATCTCTCCGCTAAGATATTACCGCTAATAGATATTGAACATCCAGCCACTAGACCCGCCGCCTTCTTAGCCACCGACTCGAACGATGACGGTTTCATTTTACTTTAGTTAATGGCTCCAGCCCCTTAAAAGGAGTTTTATTTAAAGATTTATTTAGGATTTCAATTTATTTAAGGTCTACGTCGATAGGCAAATCTAATAACACTAGCTGCGTTTGTTGTGTTGTCAGTTCGTAGCCAACTTACATACACGTTTTGCCATATTTTCTCTTCTCTAATTCGTATCAACCGCCCATTTAGGTATTGCCAAATACAATCGCAAGTGCTAGAGCAACCATTCCCATTGTTTTGTTTATTTCGTAAACAGATTAATTTTGGAGGGCAGGACGAGAACTCGGCTCACCTTGCACAATACAGATTTCACTAAGTGCTGACATTTCATTAAAATATATTGAAATCGTGAAATGGGGCTTGCATCCCATTGATTGGAAGCGGTGCGGCGGGCGGCGCGTGCGTCGGTCAATACCCGATATTGATTTGCTCCGTGTTTCGAAACAGATTATTATGTTTAATGGTTGTACGTGGTGCTATTGTGAGGAGTCAGGTTAGCAAGCACTGGAATTATGGTTTGCTACGAAAATCGCAAATGTGTACCAGCCATTATACTTTGTGTTTAGATACATTAGTGATGAAATAATAAGTAGACACGTTGTGTTGCAACTGCAAAAACTGGTTTCCAATATGTTTATTATGTTTGATTGCCGAAATAATTTAATTAAATAAACTAATTTACAGTAACATACCTACTATAACAAACTAATCTGACAGCTTTGACATAAATATCTTAAAATCTATTTCAAAGAAAATAAGTATCTACGTAGGTAGCTGATAAATCTAATTTATTGGCAGCTCGTGCAATCATGCGCATGTACCCAGTAAACACAGAGTTTATCTCGGTAAATAACTAGACACCGGGGAGATTCATTAGGCGTCGATCCGTGTCGGGCTGTGCTGTAATCGAGCAATTGTTCTCGGGGGGAAATTCAATTATTAGCTCGTAGAAGCCTCGAGCGCGAAATATCGGCCATTGGGCAACCCGCTGCGTCGTTAGGAGTTAGAAATAATTGCTCGCGATTTATCTTGGTGGTACTGACCATAATTAAATGGTTAATAATTGAAGGAGCGCGTCGGCGGGTCCGGCCAATAAATCGCGAGGCTGGGCATCGTCGCGGCTCGGGCGGCGCGGCGGCGCGGGCGCAGCGCGGTGCTCTGGTGCGATACTGCCGCGGTCGTGCTTCGTGCTCGCTGTAATTTCGATTAGAATGGTCCGTTGAGGGTAGTTCGCTCTCACGCTTCCAATGACTAGTGTAATCGTTTTATGCGACGTGTTGTTGAATTAGTTTAGCCGACTAAAACAGTTAACTAAACGTGTAATTACGTGTAACTTAAATACCAAACGATTAACTATTAATATTTTAATGAATCTTTGAAAAGGAAAGGTATACGTGCAAATTTTTGTATCTATGAAATGTGTAAAGCAAACCTCGCTTGTAAAGAATGGATAATATCTACAGGGTGTAAACGGACCCTTCACTAAGCCGTCAACCAAGCATTATGTACATCAAACTAAGTCACCCTACGCAAAAATTATTGTTGGAACCGACTTTTTTTTTGGCAACGCACTCAAAACTGGGTGCTGATGGATGCTTTGAATAGTAAACGGGTCATGGAGGTAATTAAAGTAAAGTTAAAATCTTAAAAAGTAGTCTTTTAAAAAACTTGTGAAAAAATTGGAACTTTGACCTCCAATATCTCCGTAACTAGAAGGTTCCCAGGTATGGTCCAGAGCAAAAAAATGATCGCAATGACAGGGAGAACAAGTGCCTTAACGAAGCCGAAAGGGCTTCGTTAAGGGTCTTTTTACACCCTTTGGGTCAAAGTTCCAAGTTTTTCACAAGTTTTTTTTAAATACAAGGTTTTAATGTTGCAACTTTACTTAAAACACCTCCACGACCCCCGAACTATTCAATCCATCTATCAGCACAATGTGTTGAGTGCGTTATTTTGAGTTTTACCGTAAAACGTGATTTTTCACCCAAAAAAAAAGGTTTCCCAGCAAAAATTTTTGCGTAAGGTTACTTAGTTTGATGTACAGAATGCTTGGTTGACGGCTTCGTGAAGGGTCTGTTTACACCCTGTATATTGAAATAACAAATCTAACGTGAGCTTTGAGACGCAAAGTAAGGGTTAACATTGTTTGGTTTATTCTTTTGTTACAGCTACACGTGTCTGAAGTCTGTAGCTGAAAAGTAAACAAACAAAAAACGGTCAAGTACCCACTATGCAGTTATCCCACGAGACTACATTATAACCGTAATTGTCCCTTATCAATAACTGGATGGATTAAAAATTAACGTAAGAAAATCAATAAACAGACAGCTTCATTATAGTACACTGAATGGTACTGAATTGTGCCGATTATATTATTTTTTTGCAAAAAAAAAGCTTTTTAAAACTTTGATAAAATTGCACGAAGACAATAACTTCCTCCGTGTTGCGTGAATATTATGATGTTGCCCCTGACTGTCTGCAAATTACAAGAGCAAAAAACCTGTTATTCTATAACAGGTTTAAAATAACGACTAGGGTAACATTTGAAGGGGTTCTTTTCAAACAATAATAACGGTCAGGTAATTGTTGTGAGGGTTGAAAAACAATTGAGTTTTTCATCATTTCTTACCCCTTGTAACTGCATATATACGACAGCAGCTTGAATAAGTAGTCTGGACCGAATTAACGATGTAGATCATCAAGGTTGAAGAGATCCGAGTGCAGTCGCAGGCGCAATGTGTAACCCAGAAACTCTTGTTAGAATCAAACACCCGATACATTAATATATTCAATAAAATATTTAACCATGCCTTTGCTAAGATGCAAAGAAAGTTAAGAATACCCACGTTATTATTAACAGAATCACCTAAAAGATAATGAGGCCGATGACTCGATATAAACTATATAAAATATCTTCGCATTCGGGTTTAAGATAGTACAAATCGATGCATCCTTTCGATATTATGCACGAACCTATTACAATATACTGTTAGTATGCAGGTGTCATCTTGAGAACTGCCTCCATTGGCTCCGTTCTCCTACTCGGTTAACAAGTACAATTGCATGAATTTTCTCGTTGAATTATTCGCCCTGCAAGCGTATAAGGTCATATATGGGCACACTATTTTGCTTATGCCGAGCATCCTACACCTTATTCCCCAATAAAGATCCTCTCGTGGAATACAAAAGAGCCCTAGACGACAGTCTTATTGTAAACAGCCAACAATATGGTAAACGTGATGCTAACTGTAAAATTTATTTGTAACATGCGGAGTTAAACGGTGCGCCTTATAAATAAATTTCAATTGTCTGTTGTCATTAAATATTCGACGTTATAAATCAAAGCTTTATCGGAGCTGGTCGTCGTAACGGTTACATCGCACACGCTCCGGGAATATAATTTAATGATATCGATAGGGGGGTGTCTGCGCAGAACACGCGCGCCCGGTCGACGTGCGTTAATGAAGTGTCGCTACACTAATCTACTGGCCCGTTATTTATTATACTAGGCTTTTTTAGTAAGATAGTTTAGTAAGCCTGATAAACACAAGATAGAACAAAAGATTCGGCTGCCATTTTACCACTGATAATAATTACGATGTGCGAATATTGCGGTTCCTTAGATTATGCTTTGACAAATCACGACTTTGCAATTCCAATGCAGCAGATTTAATGTATGGGCGGCAGTTTGCATTCTAACCGCGACCCGGCAGGCCACCTCTTTCCTAATGCACGCTTATTTGAGCTTTTTAACCTTTCATCTGTTGTTGGGTTTAAGCATTGAGGGACAATAAACACGATGCAGATACTTAATGTAGTTATTGTCCGCCATAAGCGTAGAACAGTGCGCACTGGGAACAATCGAAGCCGTGGACATATTGTTGATGTTCGAAACGATAATTAATGCAAATTAAGGTTCAATTAAAGTATCTCAAGAAGTCATTATTTATATCATAATAAAGTAAACAGAGTAAGACGTAGCACAGGTAGCACAAGTGATGTATCAATCGTGATTAACTAACATGTTAACTTATTGCTTGTGAAGGTTTTTCAAATAGTACCTACTTAGGCAGTAACTAGTAAAGCTACAGGGTAGAAAAAAACATATTTATTAAACTTCGTCTCAAGTCACAGAGAATTATGTTAATCTAATACATAGGTGATTATTAATAAAATCTTTTAAATTATGTTAATATTTAAATTTTATTTTGGCAGTTAGATAAAATTTTAGATCTAGACAGTAACTATCAGATTGGAAGAATTTATCCTTGGAATTGTCTGTGAACAAAACTGAAATAAAAAATTAATGAATATGTTATTTGTCAGACACACCAATCTTTTGGCAAATTACATTATTTATTTTACGATCCACGCAACATTTAATTAAACGCTAATTTTCCACTCACACGTTCGAATATTTCCAATTATTTTAGTGATGCCATCAAGCGACTTTTAGCTGATTATTGATAAAATCCGTCTTACTATATAATCACAGACGAATAAGACGCCATTCAATTTAATTACATCGATCTGCAGGTAATCATGAAACCTTAGTCGCTAATGTAGCATAAGTTTAGTTAGGGTTGAAATTGAAAGGCATGGAGTTAGCGATCAGTTGTTTTGTAAGCGTCGTTTTCATTATGAGCGCGATGGGGCAAGGCCCGAGGCGAGGCTCTATTCTGGGAACAGCGTGATGTGGTTGTGAAATATTTAGCGGTGTGGTGGATGAGGGTAGGACGGAAGGTTGGCGAGGCGGGGCGCCGCGGGCGGGCGGCGGTGAAAGGGCTGGGCGGAGCGGCGTGCCGGGCGCCGCCCACCGCGCATTTCACCACCGCCGCGGCGACGCTCCGCGCCCTACTTCTCTCGACAGGTTCGCTCTTGGTGTTCCATTGTGTGCCAACCTCTGCGAACAATACTATTGTGAAACGTTTAGATAACATCCCCGCGGCACGTAATTTAGACTGTTAATTCAATTCTGACTGGAGATTAGGAGAAACCATTTTAGTGTTGGTATGTGGTTGTAACATGATTTTGCGAAAGTATTTGAAATTAAATTGCAGCGGGTCAACAGAAGTTGTCAAGTATTTAAAAGGGCCACGATTGTGTACCAGATCCGTCACCATAATAACATGTGCTATTTATTACCGACAAGTACAGTGGTGGACTAGGGACGAGACTAGGTGTGCGTTAAATTCTCTTTTCCCATTAATTGAATAGGCGTGCGAGTGAAATTGAGATATTGAAACAATATCTTTGATAGCCAAATTCAGAAAAAGAAGGTTTCTTCTCTATATCTGAGACTTATACCGCAATAAATATAACAACTAAAATGGTACTAAGAGCTGACATGGAGAGTTATAAATACAGTCTGTAGAAAATGTCAAAGCAAAACCAGCTAAATTCATCTGAAATTGAAAAAATACCTACTTTCCATAAACCAACACTACAAAAATGTGCGAGAATGTAAAGGTATTAGATAGTACGGAAGAGAAATAAAACAATCGACCGCTAAATTCGTACATAATGAGGCTATGATTTGTGTAAACGGTACATTCGACGGCCATCAAGCAGCTTGTAGGTGCTATGTTAATGTGAGTAACTTACAGGTTCGTACGAAAGGAAGTCCATACTTGATTTGATAGTCGGCTGCTAAACGCGCCGTTGCTCGCGGAGGTAATTGCGCTGAAAGGCTTCAATTTGAGCCGCGTTTGTGCCGCGTTTGGCTCTAAATAAGACGTCTCTGTACGGAGTGGTAAAGAGGCCGCATTACTCTTATTGAGGCCTGGAGCCTGCATTATCTGCTCGCCGAGGGGCCGCGCGCCAGCCTGCGCCGTCCGCACGACGCACTACTCGTAAAACTAAAACCCACTTAACTCCACAGTGCCTATGCAACGCTATCTGTGTGCCTGTGCCTGTGTACATGTACAACACGAAATCTGTAATGAACTATTGATGTAAAATGAAATGATAAATTGCCACGCGTTAGTAGAATGCAAAGATGACCTCTGAAAACGTACAAAGGTGAGACCTCTCAGTACTGATGTACATTTAAATGTATTTAGACAAATGTTATGAATACAAACCCTGTTAAATACTTGAGAATTTACATAAGTGGCTTACGTAAATCTTTCAGACTAGTAAGTAAAAAAACATTCAGGCATTTTAGCTCATTGAGGCGGTACTGTGTCTAACATGCAGTAGGAATGTTTAACAACAATATTGTAGCTTAGCTATTGTCGATGACTAATATATAACGTCATTTCAATTTCACAAGTTGTTACTCTCATTAGAAATTCAACACTATTGCCCATTAATCTGAAGGGGCGTAGCGTGGCACGAGCGGCGCGCCGGGCGCGTCATCAGTGCGCGCGCCGCTCCGCACTGCGCGTACGCAATGTGCAAGCTGTGCTGTGCTGTGCCCATATTTTCGCGGCGATGTCACAGATCCTAAAAGGTCGGTGAACCGAAACCCCATTGTTTTGAGTTGCGTCAACGTATCGTCTGCCTCGAGCTACGATGAATTGAATTTGTACCGTATTATTGTTACAGCAGTATGTTGCCAGACTCATAATACTCACCATTATGTTCAAGGTGTAATTTTGGTTTTGTAAAACTAATGCGAACCAAGCTTAGTTCAATTTCTAAAGGCACATTAACATAATATCTTTATGGTTTTACTCTCAGTCGTAAATGACATAAGGCGCTGAATTATTTGTTTTCATAAACCTTTCAGTCTAGACAAAGCACACAAACAATAAAAAGTTTATAGTCACCTAGGTACAAATGCTTCTGGTGTCTTAGTATAAACGTAAGAATTATTCCTTATGGTTATTTACAGAAATAATTTTCAGAATGTTATGTTCTACAATATTCCTGCAATTAAACATGAGCATAAGGCGTGAAATCTGGCTATTAGGTTTCGCAAGTTGAGCGATTATTATTTTAGTATCTGCAGCTCTGTAGGTAGACGATACAGCTTTTGCAATCTGTTAGTGTTATAATTACATAAATAATGTACATTTTCCCAGACAGAATTGATTTCGTTGGAATGTGCTTAACTCTTGTCGATTCAAAACTACCTCGAGGGGATTGGTACGAACCTACTTTCTATGGAAACAAAAACTAATAACTACGGATGCACACGTATAACAATACATTATTTCAAGCTAACAGAAAATGTTCTGAAAGTTCTGTATATTCGAATGTTCTGAAATCTTATGAGAACAAAATCTAAAGCTAGATAGATTGCTGACCTGACCCTTATTAACACAGTTAAATAGCTACCGTAAATCATTAAAATCAAAGCATAGCGCTTATTGTTGGTTACAGAATTTAATGAGCCTTTCACTAATACAATCCTTAAGACCTCGGTAACCGGATCGGATATGTATGTAGTGCATCATATTATAGATAGCGAAGAACATTTTAATTTAACCCCAAAGGGCAAACCGCAAGTGAAGTCACGGATGCAAGCTAATTAAATTAAAATCGTCCTGTTATATGATGTTGGTACACGTAATAAGATCCGGAAAAGTTAATTTACATCAATCTGTATTCTGAAATTAAAGTAATGTAGTATGTAGTACGTGTCGGTAACATACGAGCGCATGATGATATAAAAATTCTCAGAAACGCCGCCCCGTAATCGGTTCGCGCTGGCAACCATTGATCCATGATGATTGGCGCCGCACTTTTACTAAAATCACTTATTACGGCGCAAGTTGCACTACGCTACAGAAAATACTGCAACAAGCAAGGGAAACGCAATATCTTAAATCGCAAGTGACAGTTAACATTATTTATTTCATAATTATACTTCAGAATTATTTATTTGTTTGTGTTTTACGCGAGCCAAGAATCTGTCGATTCAGAGGAGACTAGACAAAACAATATGATCCAACAAGCCGGATAGCATTGTTCCCGTGTCTCGTATTTCTCGAAAGCATCGTCCCGGCGACAATCACCCTTCGAACAAAGACGTTTATCTCTCGGAGACTTCTTAAATGGGTATAATGTTTAGGAGCGCGACGCACCGGTGAGCACGAATTGACAATAAGAGCAAAGTTCAGCGCGGTTCAGGACTCGAGAGGAATGTGGGGGCGCGGGGGAGCGGGGGAACGCTTGCGAAGGTGCTACGGTACTAACCTCTCTACAAAATCACGATTAGGCACTATTTATATCGACATTTCTAAAATACCTATACCTGTATCAGACAATATTAAGCACCTAGTAATACAGTATTAAGCAACTTTGTAAGCTTAGCTGCTTGTAAGATACACCTGTATTATAGTTCCTCACACGAACTTTAAGAATACCCTACATTACGTTAATACTTAAATAACGGTGTTCCGATAAATATACTCCTTTATGTACGGGTTTTCTAAGTAAACTACACTTAATACCGTCGTAAAAAGCTCGTACACTTGCTAAATCCATTCAAGAATATAGCGTTAGCATCTTATTCATCAGTGGGAGAAACCGTTTTATAAATGACTGCGGTACATTTTGAAGTACAAGTATGTAATGAACGAAATGAGTGGCTGGCTCTCTGTTTTGACGTAATTGACAATGAATAAGGGACTCGTTGTCGGGTTAGTGGGTCGGCGCAGTACACTAAACGAGATCGTCTTCTAGGAGGCGCAGAGTTGGCGAAAGTAACGGCGGAATGCTACAAACTATGTTCACGCATGACCCGCGGGTCAGCCGCACACATTCTGACACATGTCAATTAAGGGGCTCACCGCCTCGAGGCGCCGATTGAGTGCTTGGACATGTTTGTGGAAAACCTTCGTCAGCCAGATTGATTCATTACTACGTCTATTGAACAAAATTTACTGCTCACCAAACATTGAACATCCATAGATATCGTGCTGCTTGTTCATTTTCTAATGAAGATTCATCGACTTTTGGAGTCGTTTGATTGCAAATGTGTAAATAAATAACCGAAGTACATAACTGGCGACAAGTACATGGAATAAAAACAGACAGCGCGGAGTGGTAATTTGCATTGACAAACTGACAATTACCGTGTTTGTTGTACAAGTACGCGTGTTAGTAGTGAGTATACAATGATATACAGCTGCTTCGTTATTTCCCAAGTGTGTCTGCAGTTGGCAATTTACCGCTCCGCAGATCGATCAGCTCCTATTATTGGAAGAGGTCGGACGTGTACAAACATCGATTTCCAGTCGTTAATGTGAGTCTGCGTCCCCGGCGAGGTGAGAGCCGACACTGAAGGCTCACCTCACGTACCGCACTCAAGATAACGACATGTAATCATAATGATACACTCTAATCTGCAAAGATATAAACACGGTGTGGTGCTTGTTGCATCCTGCCCTAATTGTTCGCCATTATGTTGTTAAAGTATAGATCCGACGTCGAATTAAAGTTTGGTGTGCGTTTTATTTTTATATCTTACTTTACAAAACAAATTAAGATGTCTATCATGCACGTATCTATATTTGCTGTGATACACTTCCGTGCCAATATTTAAATTAATCTTAAATCAAAATGTCCAAATTTTAATTAGTTAGCGATAAAAAGCTGTCACCATTGCTATATAAAATAAGAGTAATTGTATATTTCCGGCATCTGAAATGTTGGACACAATTAAAAGTTCAGATTAATAGTTAATTTATTCATTAAAACCTGCGTAATTTTCACTTATTTCATTTGTTTACCTACTGCTGCAACGAGGACTAGGTACTTATAATAATTTTGCGGTGGTGAATGTTATCGGTCACAATTTACCATAACATATTTAATGGGTAGGTAGGTAGGTACCTATAATTACCTACTCTTGCTTATCAGAAAATTTAATCTAGCCATTTCGTAATAAAGAATATTCTCATTTATGTGCTATTTTAATTTAATCATTATCATTCAATCATTCAAATCAATCAATTCAATTTAATCATTTAATTATTAATTAATTAATTAATAGAATTAATTTCGTTGACCTGAAATATAGTTTTACTACTGAACTACTTGTGGTTCTTAAACTACCTAAATAAAATGTTACTTAGTCAATAATTTATTTAAGTGTTAAATTAAAGGTTTTCTTTAGTGTTGTAAAAATCAAACACAATACAATCTATGGCTCGTAGGAGCTAAAAAGAACATTTATAATAATGGTAAGTTTATCTTTCTATTTCCAAGTAATTCAATTCTAACAATATTTTAAATTGTATGCTTGGTTAAAGAAAATCGTTACTGAACCGCCGCCGGGTCCAGGGTCCCGGCGCAGCTTCCGCCGGGCGCTCGGTTGTAGTGCAGTGCTGCTAGAGTGGTAACCGCCCCGGCACGTTCGCTCATAGCGCGTGATTGCGGCCAATTATTTTCTGTTTATCTCTAATTACGCATGCGCTGCCAACGTCGGCGGCTTATCGCAGATCTGCCCTTCGGCCCGAGATCCGATCGTTTTCTAATCAGCTCCCCATCCGCAGTACGTGGAACATCACTATAGTGAAGACAAATCGGGTCAAATCTGTCTTTGCAACCATCGCCAAACTGTCGACTTTCACGAAAATATGAGAGATTCGTTCCGTTCGTCATTTTGATTTAATCGAAGATAACGTGGCCTGAGTTAAGTGAATTCCTGGTAGTAACTTTTTGCCGAGAGCATGAAAGATTGCCGCTTTGCATCTGTCGCGGGGCAGTCGACAGTCGGCAGTCGGCAGTCGGCAACTTATCTCGCGACAGGATGACTGGCGCGAGGATCGTGCTGCGTGCGTGTCTCACTCGCGGGAGCACTCGGACAGTATTAATTTATCGGCAAGTCGTGCAAACAGAATGACGTGCCAGTTTTTGGGCGCGCACTCACGGCGGGCTTGTGGTGAAATTAGGGTGCATTAACGCAACAAGGTCAGGTCGCAGCGGCCGCTGTGTCCTGTCCCTGCGGTCAGCCCGACTTTTTACAAGTCCGTGAGCATTGCGGTTTGTCATTTCCGCATACAATTTAACAACAATGCATCACACATGGTTTTTACGTCATTATAACCATAATATCAATAATTACGTAGTTAGAAAATTAAATAATACAACAGATAGACTTTAATTAAGTACACATTACGACTCATGTTGTAATAATCGTATCTCGTTAGTCATCGTCGCCGAGTTATCTGAAGCATTTATCTATTAGCCGTGTGAGAAAAAGCCAATCAAGTGAGCACCACTGAGCGCGCACTCATAATCCTTCAATGAACACTCGGAGGTGACTAACTGCACAGTTATGAGCGACTGTTCAGCCAGACGAGCGTACTGATCCGAATACTTATCTGACAGGCATTGACTGCCTATCGTTACCTTATGCAATTTCAAACAGGGTTGAGGCATGATTTGAGATTTTTTGTCTACAAAAATGTATAATTTTATCAGGCAGTTTACTGATAAATTACTTTTTTTTCAGTCTGTCTGTCTATTTGTTCCGGCTAGATATAGAAGAATAGATCATAGAGAATACAGTAGTATCTTCAGTAGGAGACTTTTATTTTAGAAAAAGGATTAGGGCTCCGTGTATAATACCTTAGAATTTGTTTAAAAACCTGATCCAAATAGAGAAGTAATATTTCTATAATAATTTCGCGCGGACGAAGGTTGCGGGCAATAGGTTCACAGTTCCTAATAAATTAGAAAAAAAAACACGATTTAAACTGGAGACAAAACGCAATACACTATGTTAATCTCAAGTAGAGCACGTGATTCTTCAATCAATAAATTCCACAGTTACAAAGATTCAGAATAATTAATTAAACTTTTTTTAAATTTCATATGCACAATACCGCGTATTGCTACGAAACGCTACGGCGTAGCGATGTAGCGGCGTAGTAGGGCATCAAACATTAGATTAATAATTTAGAGCCACGAAATTATTTCGGTTTTATTTTTGTTGCTTTTGCTTTAGAAGTTAAATTTTGACTGTTACGATTATGTTGATAAACTTTTCTGAAATTTCCTTAGTATAAAATTGATCCAACCGGCAATGTTAGAAACTTTGTCGCTTTGTTCATATAGCCAAGAATCATGTTCGCCCCTATAATCAATTATATATTTTGTACAACAACTTACTAATTATTTATTTGAATCGAAATGACCGTGAATAATTAAGTGTATTTTCTGTAATGTAATACTGAATTTAATTAAGAATGGATTAGATTTTTTCAACTATGACATTTAGAAACGATAGTAAAATGGAGTTTGGACATCTTCGTTTTATAGCCCGCAATAAAATGTGCATTGGCTTTAATTAGTTTAGCCTCAAATATAATCGTTAATTAAAAGAAAATTAATTAATTAATTACGAGAAGAATGTTCATCCTGTTTGTTTGTTGGTTGTTAAAATGTTATTTTAGTTCGTACTTAATTATTACATTAACGAATTTAACTTAGCAGAAAATTGGCTACATTAATACGTTGTTTATGCCAAAGACGTTAGAGAAGGTACCTGTCTATCTAAAAGGTTTCATATTGTGCATTGTACCTACACAAATGTTGCCTGAAAATAGTTAGAAATTACTGAAAAAAGAAACTTTCTTTCGGGCACACGTGTGTTGTATCCTTAATCAATAAATCTACATGTACCTAAACCGACAAACAAAATTATTCACAGTTCGCTCTATTCAGTCCATAGAACAACTGGGCCAGGTACCTAATGCGAAGTCTAGACACGTATTAGTGCGGCGGTCGATAGATGAGATTAGTAAAATCAATTATTGAGTTCTCACGGCGCGGCGCGGGCGCGGCGTGGGCTCAGCGCTACTGAAGAGCTCCTCTGCCGCGACTACTTTACATGTACACGCGTCACGCTTCACACATGTGAGGCTTTTGATATGAGACAAGGTGAAAAGTAAAAAAAAGTTTCTGTTACAACGGTATTTTTTTCCTTCTAGATAATGTTTTATTATATTTCTAAGCGCTACTTTCCTTTCCTTCAGCCGGTTTACGATTTCATTTAAAGATTAAAGCTACTTAAAATGTATTATTGGCAGCAAAGATAATACAGAAGCCTTACAGCTGTTTCTAAATAAACATTCATTGCGAGTAATCATGGATTACTGTACTTATCGTAGCTATCTGTCTAGCAGTTTATCACTTTATGTACTGTAACCACCATCTTTTATATCTTCGCCCGAGGGCCTGTCACATCGGCGAGAAATAAATACACAATAAGCTCCATTAACACGAACAACTAACTATACACGAATATAAGTCAAATAAATATTCAACAACTTCTATAAAAAGATTTGCAGCTGCGGCGAAGCGTTTAGGTAGGCAAATCCGTGTCTCGCGTTCAGACGCGCTCATTACGAAAATTACTCATCGCGTATTACTAAAATCTTGTCTGCTAACGTAGTAATCAAACAAGGTATAAAATATGGCAATAGTATGAGGATGGCGTCACCTCTGCCGCTCCGTAGTGGTCGCACACTAACGCAGCGCGCGCGCACTGTACCGGGATTGTCCGCTCCCACGATACACAGATAAGATTGCGAATGACTGATGCGTAGGACAATATGTAATAGATCAGCTGCAGTTTAGAACGAAACTACTCGCCTCGGATAATAGCTCATTTATAGAGATAAGTGTCAATGTTAACTCCATTTCGTTTCGGAGAAATGACTCGTGTACTAGTCCTCCTGAGAAAATATTAATGCAATAATGATGTTTGAAGGTAGTAGGTATTATCTCAGAATAGACATAAATAGCACAATCTGTGCACCGAAGGCTGTCACTCAAGCTGCAGCCATGTTATGAAATGTAGAACATTATAGATAGATATAAATTGATTGCAATTTTGATTTAAATATAAATGTGTTATTTTGATTACGACCATTTCGTAGAGGTTAATTAACCATTCGAACACTGAGAACTGTGATGACTGCACTTTGTAATTATGAGAATCTGCAGAGAACCGGAATATTATTTCGTATATAGACATAGAAAATACACGTTGTTTTACGTACCAAAGTCTAGAAAACTTAAAAAAAGATATAATTTATATGTCTATTTTATTTATGTAACAGAATGCCTAATTCGCAAAAGTATGATGTTAAACTGTATCTTCCCATAAGCGTAATAAAACGAAATGGCAAACTGAATTAATATGATTTTGTATCGATTTATAAATATAACATTTCGTAACTTTAAAATAAAACTTACTAGCATTTTTGTATCTTTATCAATTCATGCTGAATTGCACTTAAGGCGTAGGAAATTATGGAAAAGAGCACCAATATGTAAACACTTTAAAACTTTTAAAAGTGTTTTTCTCCTACTGTTCTGAATAAAATTTCATGTTGTTACGAACTTAGTATTTTGGAACTCAATTTTTTATGAAAAAGGTTCTATCTCCAAGTAGCAATCGGTATTTCTCGCGAAAATTGCTTTTTAATTTAGGAAAGTGTTTACATATTGGTGCTCGTGACTGTACAAAAACCTTAATCGTTACATGAAAAACTTGGCGAAGCGAATTTGCCGTCATTGAAAATACAGTAAAAGCCTGTAAAACATCGGCTCATAAGTAAAACCGATACAAGATTTGATAATTTAAGAGTTACGAATCTATGGCTATAACTGACTAACTAACTTCATAGTCTCTACTAAGAAGCATGGCCGGCCTTTAAAATGCAGAAGTATTTCACCAACGTGGACATGCTTAAACAATCATTATACGTTCATTACCACACGTTGTAAAATATTACGAGTAGTTGATGAAACAGGCAATCATCATCAACACAACATTGAAAAGGAAAATAAAGGCTTTCATAAGTGGTTAGAAACGGAAAGTTAATTGGATTTGCTAAACTGTCTTTACAGTAACTGCATACCTTGATTATGTAAGCGTTTGATATCTAGGAGGAAAAGTGTGAAAACCATAATTATCAGCCAGCCTATCACACAGGGTGGGAGGAACACCGATTCATCATTTTGAACCCCCCCCCCCCCACATATAAATTTTCCACCGGTAATTTAAAAAAAACAGCTGTTTCCTACAAAAGCGCAATATCCAAACGGTCAAAATGTATGGAACAGCTTATTTAAAAAAAAATTACCGATCATAAATTTCGATGTCCCGCCGAAATTTTTGCATCATTCTGGACCCCCCCGGGTACAGAGTGATGTGCTGAATACGGGTAACTGTTGTGCGTCGGTGTCCCTTCCACCTTGTATGTACAGTACTGAATACTCAATACACACTTTGGTCAAGGACTCGGATGAAGCACTGCTTAGGTGCCATGAGCATGTTTTAAGTAGAAAAAAAAACGATTAGAAGGAGATATATGGATACATTCAGTCAAAAAAGTATCGGGTATAAAGAGGAAGGGAAGAAAAAGGCCAGATTTGTGGAAAGAAAATTCTTGGATTTTTCATCACGATAATGCGCCTTTCCACAAGGTCATCATGGTGAACGAATTTTTGACCAAAAACTCAACAAATACCATCGAGCAACCACCTTATTCACCAGGTATGGCTCCAGCCGACTTCTTTCTTTTTTCCTAAACCCTAATTACCACTTCGTGGCACCCATTTTCATTCGGTAGAAGACATAAAGGGGAATTCGCGGCGAGAACTGAACTCAATTCCGGAAAAAGCTTTTAAAAAATGTTTTGATGATTGGATAATTTGTTGGCGTCAGTGAATCGTTTCTGAAGTAGCATACTTTGAAGGCGATAAAATAACTTTGGATAAATAACTAAAATTTTGTGTATTATTGATCGTTTCCCGGTACTTACTTGACAGAGCCCAACCAGGAGATCGAACCAAGACCCTTTGACGAAAAACCAACTGTTACAACGTTTCCGGTTACAACAGAAATCAAACATTTTAGGTACCTAAGTAAATTCAGACTGGTGCCTACAGGTCAATTTAGACGTAGGGTAGGGCCGCGAGATTTGAGCGGCCGATTACCACTCTGACATAGTGTGAGCTCGTACTTTAGTAAACTTATTCGGACTATCGGCTGATTCAGTCGGTGTTTCACGCATATAGATGCAAAACGGATTTTAAACGTTTTAAACCATTTGGTTTTAAACTGTCTTTTTGGTTTAAAACGATTTAAAACCACATTTAGCGGTTTAATATGGTTTAAAATGTTTTTTTTTTGTTTTTATTGTGTGCACTTGTGGCATGTGCCAAATAAATGTATTTTCTTCTTCTTCTCTCTCTCCTCATACCTACGTTACGATTTTGGCAGCAAAGTGGAAAATAAAAATACGGCGTTGCCGTTATATTTTAATAAACACGCATATCATGATTGTTTTCAGTCTGTCTAATCCTAAAAAGTAGTATAAGCATGATATATGACTTCACATATATTAATAAAAATGGTAAATGATTTCAATTAGCCTTTTAAAGTAATTCATAATCAATGTATGGCCCACGTGGTCGTGGTTTTAAACCGTTTTAAACAAATTTAAAATGGGTTTCAAACCACGGATTTTGGTATAAAACGGTTTATTTGCATTTATATTCACGTATCGTTAAAGAAGTTCGGTCATTGTCTACTAACTAACATAAAAATGTAGTAATGGTAATGCGAAAATAAGAGAGTAATTTAACTTTTGTAGCTGTGGGCAAAAACTTTTGATTGTATGTTATTTAGTACTGTTTTCCTTGTTCTTACGTAGGTACCTCATCGCAACGGACAAACCACAAACGGCTAAATGATACAAATATTGACCCTAATACGATCGGCATCTAAATCTTTACCCATTTATCACATTTCATTATTATAATATTTTATGTATTCAACTTGGTCAATTTGAGAATGGTATCACTTTCTGAAGTTACATAAGAAAAAATAAAAAACTGTTAATCTAAACGCATCTAGGCACTACTTTGTGTGAGATTCGTGAGAGGCATTTTAATCTCACAAATGCACGTTGGTTACGTCACTTAATTTCGCAAATGTGAATAAATTTCGCAGATATTAAAAGTTTTGTGATATATATTTCGTGCTATTTGCATAAATGTTTAATTAAGGACACGTTGTGACTGATCTCATAACGAACCGAGTGAAATGTTGCATCCGAGCTAGATACGAACAGCACCTTTCTAGTTTTCGGTCATTAGCTAGAAATATTGCTGTAGAATATTACTTAAGGTCTATAAAGTGAAAGGTTACGTAGTTATTAATATTTTAACTTAGGTAATTAATATGGATTTTGATTATTTTTATGGTACTTATTGAAAATATTAAAAATGAGATTACCTAATTGCGACTTTAATACTAAGGTTAATGTGAATTCACTAATTTATATTAAATAGTACTCAAAAATTAAATAACATCCTGTTTTTGTTGACACTATCAGAAGCCGATACAGACGCGATAAACAACCAGTGGGTACAATAAGGAAGACAGTTTCTAGAACATTTGTCGGAAATATTTTTCACGTAAAATGATACCAATAACGAGGATAAAAATAGTATCAAGTTGAAACATTTTACGACTCTGAGATGGAATAAACCTCAGCCGATAGTAGTTCGATGTCCGTTTTATGTGTAAGCTCGCAAGCCCCGTGTGAGGTACATAGGTACCTACACCGGTACTACAATGTTAACCTCGTTGCAGCGATGATGCAAATTTGGCCGAGAAATCGTCTCGTATCGCACACTTTCATAACAATCCAGTGATTGATTATATAAATTTGAATACTGACGCCGTTAAAACCAAATTAAAATCATCTGCGGCATCGGATAAAACACGTCGCGACTGACTGATAAATTACCGAAATGATGATTAAACGACTATTGCGTATGTTCACTTGCATCTCCTCCAAGTGACGCCGCCTATCGTAATGCACGTTATAAACTTATGCGACTTTAATTGATATTTAATTTATAAGCCAGATTACATACTTACAATTTATTGTTCGCGTATCGTTTTGGTGTAGCTTTACTACCAAATTATAGGGAGGAATGTACCGCAAAACATTTAACAGGACATCACAAATTAGTGGAAAGCGGTGGAGCGTAGCACGTGGCCACAAAGGACCCCATATTTTGGTCTTATTATAATAATTAACTGCATATAAAACCGCCTCACAATTATTTTAATGCTTATTAAGCACGTGTGTTGAAGTGGAGCGTGAGTTTCGGTTGCTTTACGTTCCGAGTGCAATTATCGCCATTGATTCTGCGGTTTGTCTATACCACATCGTGAAAAGCTGGCAGGTGCAGGCTTCGGGCTCATGGAACTTTATACGTTCCCATGATTTTTTGATTTTATAGGGACTATCGAATAAAATAGGCGTTTCCGACTCTAATTTAGATTCGTAATTATTTTACTGGTTAATCACACTACAGGCAATATTATACAGTTTTTGCAGGGTAATATTGAACGCCATTTTCAGTAGGTTTCATTCACTTATTACAATAATGGAAGACAGCGCATAAATATTACAGAATACCTGAGATTCGATGCTACTTTACTAGTTTACAAAATGGTCAATCTACTTGTTAAATCGTCCTAAGGACGAATAGCGCAAAGTTTAGCGAAACACCGACGAAGTGGAAGCCGCCTATTATTTCAATGATTGCTAAAATGCTGGTGCACTTGCAGAAATTATAATAGTACCAAAATGTGTGCTAGTTACAGCACAGTAAGTGCTACGATTTTAGCACTCCCAAAACGGTAGAGGAACTTCACTAGCCCCAACTAGGCTTTCTAGGTAGAATATGCTGTTTTCTTTAGGTTCTGTTTCTTTGCACTACTAATTTTATAGCGATTTTTATTATTGGCATGCAAATCTTTTTTAATAAAACTTTCGAAATGGTCAATTCAGACCATGAATATGTCGTAAAAGTTTATTCACATTACTTTACGAATGCTGTGGTCCATTAATATTTTGCATCAAAAATACGATCTCGCAGTTTTAAGTATAATATATATTTATGCATATTATTTTATTAAAATATACCTTTGTGGTGTGATGTAATATTTAACACCTTAGGTTATAAATATAATACAAAATCCTGTCGTTATAAATTTTAAACCTTATAGTTTGAAATTGAAGAGTATACGAGATCCGAGATTGGCGTGTTCATTAGCATTGGCACGAATAGCGCTATCGACACAAATAACCCGAGCGATGCGAGTGGCAGCTCGCGACCGATGCGCCCGCGCCGCCCGCCCGCCGCTAACACGGGCTACGTATCTATGTTAATTAAACGCCTGTCATTTGCTACAATAATGGAGGCTTTGTGGAGCTTTATCACGTTTTAATGTTGTGTAAACTTTGTCTGCACCGACGGCAGAACGACATAGAGCCTTCTTAATTAACTAAAATGGTACGTTTATTAGCTACACGTACGAGTACGTTGTTCAGCGCAATGCGCATTCGATTAAAGAAAATAGTATTTATTCGATTGGATGTTGTTTAACACGGGCAGATAGAACATCAAGCGAACTGATTAGTGTACTGATGATATCTCTTGAACGCAAATGCAGGAATAATTTATAGCATCTCAAGGTGTTTACTGCGCCGGTTCATTTCCAGAGAAGAGACAAAGAGTCACGATTATAGTCACAATTATTTGAAAAAACAAACACCGCGCGTGTTGTGTATTTGGTCGCATAGAAAAAACGTTTTATAGACAAACTGTATTATAAATTACTTCGCTGTTTTATAACTATTATAAACAATAGATGTACTTGTATTTGTGATTCGGATAGGCGATAAATAAAGAAGTGAACCATTAGACACTGCCTCCATTATAATTGGCGCTATAAATAATAGCGTGGTGATAGATGGAATATGGATCATTGCAAAGGCGGGGGCGCACGCGCAAGCTCGGCATGATCGAGCGGTTCGATGTGCTCTTTATACTACGTACCTTTTATTGTGTGCTACATTAATTAAATTAAAGATCATGTGAATGCTTTAATAACAAAAAAAAAGTCGAGAGAACTGATAATAATTACTATGACTAGACTTCTAATTGAGATCTATTTAGTCTAACTCCTAAAACAGTCGCGAACTTTTATTTTAAAAGTGAATTTGCTTTCAGCTTTTTTAATGCCAATGACGCTTTCCAGATCTTTATTGTATAGACAACGTAAGAATTGGACATAAAGCCGGTGGGTGAGAAGGAATTTGAAGGACAGGAAAGACTTTTGGAAGCTCGAAGGTTACGACTGTGAGAACTTCCCCACCACTTTAAAATAAGTTTTTAGATAATCGGGAGCATATGGATCGTTCATAATAGTGAAGAGCATGCAGAGAGACCTGAGGGACTTCCTGAGTCGGATAGGCAGCCATTTAAGCTGACAACTGTAGGAAGAAATGTGATCGTATTTACGAAGGTCAAAAAAAGGGAACACAATTGTTGAGAACTCGATCCATTTTATTTAGAAGTTCTTTTGATAGATCAGAATAACAAACATCAGTATAATCGATAATGGACATTATGAACTGGTGACTGGACCAAACTGATGTTGGTGCTACATGAGAGGAAATGCTTGAACCTACAGAGAGACCGCAACGAGGACATGACTTTCTGGCTCACCTGAGCCACTTGTTCATTCCAACTAAAACTATCGTCAATGAAATAGACCTAAGTCAGTGTTTTACGTGAGATGCAAGAGAAATGACGGAGTGTTCGTACATCAGTGGTATAAATTGACTAGTGTCCACTTTTATCAAATAGTACGAACTACTTATGAGGATGGCCTGACATTTCCTGACGTTAACAAAAACACCAATCAAACCATTTTCCGATACATAGCTAAGAAAATTTTTGGCATACTCGAATAAATAGTTCAAATGTTCAAGCATTTTTGAGTTAATTTTGAAACTGAATTATAATAATGATATTTAATATCACATACATTTTGGTGATAAAATAATATAGCATTTTCATCATTCCTATAAAACCCGAATACCCATAAGGCTCAAAGTCATATTACGTCACTATTGTCCATCTATTATCTGAATTAATATCACATTACATCGTGAGAGTAAAATTGTTTTTTAATCTGCAAGTAATAAATAGGCATTATAATTATGTGTGCGTTATTATCGAATAATCAAAGGCGTCAAAGTTGAGCAACGTTCGGTAATGACGCTCGTCCATAAAGTGTTGTGAAACCCGCCCGAGGGCGCTGCGGGCTTCGGGCTTGGGCCTGTCGTAAATAATTGGAAGCGCACTGTTTGTACTAATGTTCTATCTAAACACATAATACCTCTTTCTGAATTGAGCCATAAATTAGTTTCAGATACAGCATAATTCGAAAATGTTTGTTTCGAACGTGGGCAGAATCGAATGCCTAAATAACTTATAGATATTAATATAGGTATATGGTATGTACGTAAAATTACATATTTGTGTTAGTCAAGATGTTGCAGAATATTGTCTCATTCGATGCAGGCGTTTAGTAAAGCGATAAATGTTGTAAATAATCAAATAGAAGCGTGCCAATGGCCGTGTCGTCCGCCAACGCAATATCTTATATTTTGATATGGTTTTGAGCAATTCTATTTCTAACGTTGTTTGTTGTTACCTTGTTGTTACAATGTTGCAAAGATACACTGTTGTTGTAAATTATATACATAACGCTAGGTTACGTTTAATTTTGTTGTTTTGTAGATTTGTACTTGCTTCGTACCCTTATTTGCGAGTACCTATTTGTTCGCATGAAAAGCTGCTTGCCGGACGACGAGCTTTTCTTCTTCTCTCACACATCATATCACTTCTCATTTCATCACTTTTACAGTGATTCATAAGAGTGATATTTCGATTCTTCGTTATAATATCTACCTTTCTATGCAATTTCAAAAGAATACCAAGTAAAACGAAATGAAATAATTGTATGATTAATATTAACCCATGGATCTACGATGGGAGTTGTTTTTTTAATTTGCACAAAGGGCTTTTGCATTAAGCGTTGGTCTAGATTTAGATATAGGCGTATAAGTCGCGGATACGATACTTTTGTCACCGTCATGTGCATGAATATTAGCTCAGCATAGCATAAGCACAATAACCTTAAAAGTTCCCAGTGTTGGGACACAGGCCTCTTCCCTAAGGGTGGGATGGGGCTCGTTATCAACAAAAAATATTTTGTTTTTAGTTATAAATCTAAAGCTAACAGTGTTTCCCTATCGGAATCAATTCAGTTAATGATTTCATCGAAACTATCCGCGTTTGCTCGCGTCTACGCCTACGTTGTACAAACGGCCGGCCGGTGCAAACACAATCCAAACCAGTCTACTAATGACTGCTTTAAAAAAAAGGTGTCATAATGCTATGATCACAACCCTTGACGGAAGTATTGGCAAATTTTGGATATCAATACCTATATAATACATGTATTGCCCAAAGTTGTGTTGACAAGGACGCAGACTGACCTAGCTTACAACTCAATTCTATTAATTGATCTGTCCAACATTTAATTAGATAATTAAATTATTATATAGGTATCTGCTGCATAATATCTTAATTTAAATTTTTTAATTACCGACCATCTTAAATGCATCTTAGTAACAGGATGCGGAATACTGTTAATAAAAACCAATTTCCGTTAAAACCAGAAATAATGTTTTATTGATAACAGTTACATTTCGGTCAGCCTTGGTGATTATTATGTTTAATCCATTTATTGGCGTAGCACGACATTAATAACTATTCTTAATAACTTTTCAACACCTTTGTGTCTGGCAAATCGGCTTACATACGCTCTGCTGTCAGTTCTTGTATATGAAATATGAATTATATACCAATTACAGAAGAATAGTAGATAGCATGGACTTAATGACCTTGATCCAAGCATAATGATTCATCGTTACATGGATATCTACTGACTAATTGAAAACAACGCTCAAGCACCTGTATAATTTAAATGATGATAATCCTATTTAATGAAAATATTGATAAATTGACAGTGATTAAACGGCAACATGTTAAGCTGGTTTTAAGTGAAGCTACCCGCATACAATACAAATACAGACTAGACAGTTAGACCCGTCGACACGATCCAATAAATCACCACAGTCTCAGCATGGGCAGGTGCCGTACAGTATAAAAAATAGAATAAAACGAATTTTCGTTAATAACTGTAAAAGTAGGCAACACGAAATTGATGTTTGCGATGCAGCGTCCAGAGCAGACACGTCCGACTAAAACAAGTTCCACCGATTCGTTCTTGTAATATCGGTGTAATTTATTTAATGTTAGAAATAGACCTCGCCAGCGCCACAAAGAATATTGGCTTTCACAACGGAACCTGGCAAATTTATGTGCCGCGAGATTTTGCCAACAGTGAGCTCGCAACGGATCACGAGAACAAAGCATTACTACAATCTGCCCTCTGCGCTGTCTCGCCTTGTTTATAACGCGTTAGCAACACGACGGACGATCTTAGCTGTCTTAGCTCTGCGCTCCTACTATTAATTACTTATCTCTCGCGTATTTGTCATAAAGTCACAATCAGTCAGACTGTCGAGCTCGCAAGAGGATTGCTAATGCAAGATCATGATTGAACTTGTTACACAAGCTCCGTTTACAATTAACAGAACTATAAAGTGAACTGATAAAATAAAGTGGTCTGTTTTACAATATTTCTGTGTTTCGGAAATGAAAAAGCTCGTTACAGAAGATTTATCGCTTAAACTAGAGCTGCAACTACTGTAGATGCAACACGTACCTAGGAAATAATTATTTCGACGGGATGGGAATTTTAACGTATGTAATTTTTAATGGTTCTTACAAAAACGTTAATCCTATGTTTGAACCGTAAACCAAGTTTCATTACTGAAGTCTAGTAAGGAATAGGTATTAAAGTGTTGCTCATTTACTTTGTAGTTAAAACTTTGAACGATGACGAGAACATAAACAGTTTCTAGTTAAGAAGCTAAATCCCCTGTAACATCGAAAGATCTGAAAATGATTTTCCGAATGCACAATGTATAATTTTTGCCAGTAAAATAGTCGGCCAAAGGTGCTTAGAATTACCCAGGGATCTATTATGGTGAACTAGTAATTTCGCTGCCTAGTAGCACGTTTCCCTAGTATCGCCTTAAGCCGATTCCGTTACTAAGAATTATGAGTGGTCGATGTTTTACACCTGCCCATAGAAACCGTTCTCGTAATTACGCTAATTGTTCCACTGTATATGTATGTTACATACACGTATGTATAAAAATATTAGGTTTGGAACCGACTTAACGTCCCCTGCGTTTTTATCCAGCAATAGTTGAACAATTAATTACGCGTAAATACATTTTTTCCAACACGTCCGGTCGACTAGTAAACAATTTTTTCTAGCTTAACCATTTTGCTGCATTAAAAGGTAGAAAACTTTGTTCTGCGCTAACTGGACATTGTAATACGGTAATATTCCGACATTTGTATGTAGGTATCCTAGATATAATTATCGTCTAACAGATATTAATACTATCGGTAGGTAGGTGTCTGGTGACGCAGTAGATAATCGCATCCGCATATCAGATAGTTATTCACAAAAATTTAAATAATTTATACAATATAATAACTTCGATAGTAATTATGATCTTCATCTTTAAATAGCATCGTTATCGCGTGCCCAGTGGTCTAACTGGTTTCTGAAGACCCGCAAGATGCTGTCAGCCAGTAGTAACTAATTGACGACAGACGAGGCGTTACAATTATTGTGTGTCAAGTTGGTAATTGGCATGATCGTGGAGCGATCTTGACCTAAGTCACAAGGCGGGCGGGTGCGCTGCGTCCCTGCGCCTGCGCCGCGCACCGCGAGCCGCCCGCCGCGCATGCGCGTTTCATCGCGTGCCGCCGAGTAACGGTCCCAGCAGCTGATCCTCGCTATTGTGGTTTAATTAAACTCAATAGTGCAGTTTTGCAAATATTTTTAGATATTTATAAGGATAGCTTTTATTTACTGAAAAAAAAGAAAGAACAATGTATGTAGAACAAGAAAAATTATGGCATTTGTGTATATTTATTGGGTAAACTAAGTGGCCCTAATATTTCTCATTTCGCATGGATTAAACTAGTCGGTTTCAGATAGTACGTGGGCATTAAGATAATCATGTTGAGGCGAGTGCACGGCGGGCGTCTGTATGGACTAGCGGTGGCGGCGTGGGGTGCTCGGGGGCAGGCGACGACGGTGCTCTGTCTAATTAAGCGCGGCTCGGGCTAATTTGACGCGTGAGCGCCCTGCGCCCGCGCCGCCTAATGAATGGTATCGCACACGTTCATCGCACCACGTCGCTTGACTCGTGCACTGCGCCCGCGCACACGGAAATCTAACCACTGACCGCCGATAAAAGAAATTATTGCGAAATTAAACAGATCGACCAACGTGCTGTTTAGTTCGATGTGCACCCACGTTATGCACTTACAGGGAAGTATGACACAGCTACATGTTAGAATAGACCCATTTTGTATGCAGCCGACTCCGGAAAACTCCGACTAATGCTTATTCAGAGTGCTTGCATCAGTCCGTAATGTTGATTATAGACATCGGTGGAAGCTTTGTGAGTGCAGTTTCTAACGCACTGATGCAGTTGTGCACGCACAAATCATTCTGCAAATTACATAATTGATATGTCGGTACCTATGACACAGGCACCTATGTGTAGATACACGCTAATGGCATTCGTTAGTGAATAACATTAATATATAGTAGATTGTAAAACGGATACTGACTTTACGATAAAATCTACGATTAGCGAGCAATAGAACGGCAACTAGTAGGGACCTACGACATTAAGAAAATTGTTGATGGAAAGCTCTACTTAGTTTCTTTAAAAAAATGTAAGCGTACAGGCAACATGCAACTATGGTATTAATTTTAAAACAACAAATACTGAAAAATATAAATGACTTTACTGTTTAACGACTTTCATATTACTTCTACTCATGGAAAAGCCTATAGAATAAATTAATTCTAGTCATAAAAGTTGTAAGCACGAGTACCTGTGTGTCGTTATTACACCGTTCAACTTTGTCACTTCAAACTAAGTGTTTTAGTTGCAATTATTAATGTGGCTCGTATTAAATAAATTGCTGTTTTGTAGATACTATTAACAGTAAAAACTGCCTAATTAACTTGGAAATTGCAAAAAAGAGAACAAAGGACTATCTGTGGTGTAATAAGCGCCTGCGCAGGCTCTCCGTCTGAATGCGATGCTATCTCTCTCACCGGCTGCTCCCTAGTTTTTTAATCATTTTTTCTACTTCATAATTTTCTTCAACTTTAGTTGTCTTCAGTCGCCTTCAACTACTATGCATTGACGAGTAATTATTTGACGAATTTTTTTTGTATCAAGGTTCGTTGAAATGAGGATGGTGTCATTATAACATCACCTCTTTACAACAGAGATAATCAGCAAAACAGAGGGTCCATTATTATTTCAATGGAATAGTTTTTGTACTCATTTTTTAACCTTATATACTGAATGATGTTATAGGGGTGTGTTCGTTGATAAAGAAATTAAAAAAAAAACTTAAAGTAACGAAATACTAGCGTTTTTCTTTTTAAACCTTTCCATTGTCTAAAAAATAAGTATTGTTAAAAACGAAACGCACACCCATAACAAAACAATGTAAATAGTATTGTGGTATGTCAATAAGAGAAAGAATATATTTAGACAAGTATTAACGACTCGGAAATTTTCCACAATGTTAAGGATAAAAGAATATAATCGAACACCTTGCGCTCAAATATTTAAATGAATGCATTTCTATATGATGCTGAGTTTGAACAGCTTGTAGCAAAACTTTATTTATTTATCCATTACTACGAGTCGCTGACTATATTACCAATTTATCATTTATTTCATCAGTTGATTATATTTTAATCAAATTAACATTGCGAAATGCATCATTGAAAGTTTCTTAACTCTTTTGCATTGAAACAGTAATACAACTTGTCTTAAGTAGCCTGCGAGCCAAGTGCATTCATCTGGATTAAAATGATAAAAGTAGTACTAATGAGTAGATAATTTCTAAAGTAAAAAGTATAGAGATAATTACTAAATGATCAACGGTTTAATTAACGCGTTTCAGTTAGTAAGACGTTACATTTTTTGTTTCAAGTTTCAATTATTTATAACGTTAAAATACAAAAACTATGGTTATATTAAAATACTCGTTGTTAAACAAAAACAAAAAATATATAAAAACTTGTATGCAACCCAGCAGTCGTTTAGCGTCGATGTGATAACGAATGTCGATCGCTAAACATCGAGCTCGGTCAGGTATCGAAGTCTGAAGGTTTCAATCAATAGGTACCTACATACCTACCGATCGAGTTTAGCCTTTGCTCAAAACTTTTTGTTTGGTATTCACGAATTACATATTGGAGGCAGCCTTTTATCTTTGTTCAAATAATAACTTACAAAAATTGCATGTTGCAGATATTGGATGACCTTGTGCGTCTCGTTTTTACTGCCGTACCTAAGTCCTGTTACATCGTGCACTAGTTTTGTTTTATTTTTTTAAATTACTTATGCAAATATAGTCCTACCGGATCTTAGAACAGTGAGCTTCATTTTTGTTTCGGCGAGAGGAGCGAATGCGAGATGTCGTCACTGGCCCGTGGTCACAACAGATGCGTCTGGGCAACAGTCACTTGCAGAAGCACTGCATCTGGTTTACTCGTGACCGATATATTTATCTCACAGGTCCTTATCTTGCAATTTGTCACAATACTGACAACGTTTTCGGCTAAATGCCGTCAAAGAATAAGGTTGCAATCGTGAGTGGGGACAGTCTGCTTATTTCTTCATTTTCATAATTGCAGAGCGGGCTTTTGATTTTTACCAATACATCTTCAAAAAATTACCATTTGTGGCTACAACTGTACTATCTGTCCCTATCTCTTCTCAAAATCCACCATATATACTCGAATACGAAGAGTATGAATATAAGTTTGCATTTAAATGGAAAATTGATATAAATGTCAACAGCATGAGGTGAGCCGATGCAGCTCGAGGCGTTGTTACCTGTATCACAAAGTACTGCTTGTTTGTTTGCTAATTCACAAAACAACATAATGATATATTGGCCTATGGTCTAAAACCTGCACGGAAGGCTGCCTGTGTTTACATGGTCACACGAATATACGCGACACCGCGGTTGCACTATTTACATGGCTTCTTACAAGTCTGAGCCTATTAATTATTACTCAAGATTAAAATTTACTTTTACAAGAATAATGTATACATTCATCATAATATACATAATTATGGCTTCAAGGAGCAAGCCCAATCATCGATAGACGAGTAATAGAGCTTAGTCTACAGAGCTCACTTGAAATAGGATTAAACTAAGAACAGGCAACGTTACAACTAGCTGTAAATCTGGTCGACTTAATTAAAATCGGCACCTACGGCCGTCGGCGGGTACGAGTGCGCGCCTCATTGTCCCAGTACGTCTTACATTACATGTTCTGTGGCGCGGCGGCGGCGGCCAGTGCGGCCACTCGGCACTCGCACAAACAACTCCGCGGCTAATTACTCCGCCGACGACTCACGACTCTCACCCCGTTAAAAAGCTTTAAGTCTTTAAGCTCCGTCATTTGTTTGCGACCATAATGGACTGATAACAGATAGGATTGCCGCTTTTGATATCTACGCTCACACCCGAAATCACATCGGACCCAAATATGTATAAAAAGCGAAATCTTTCCAAGTGACGTATTGCCCAGTTACGTGTTTACTGTGAGTAAATGACGCCTTTTTCGCCAAAATAATTTATACAAATTTGAAAATTAATTACTTTAATTATTTAAACACATTTTATCAGAGCGGTATTCTCGGTTAATGGAGTGTAATTAAAATCAGTACTTTTACAGAAAGGACATTTTTTTCTGTCACTTATGATTTTCTTGGCAGCAAAAAGGACAAGACAAAACTATGCGATACGCAAGAAATTATGCATAATAATATGCGACACCATTTATGTAGACAATCAAGATACCTACCAAATATTTAATGAATTTACGGTTACTTAAGGGCGTGATATTGTGACATCCATTTAATTCTGAAACAGAATTATAATAATTTCACTTAATTACGGCATTTATTCCGCGGCGAGGCCGCGCGGACGCACTCTATCTTGCGCACGAGCATTATCGCTTGTTATACTCGTACTTCGCTGTTTATATCAACGACAATGAACTTAAAAGAAAATAAAAGCTTTTCCGTGTTATATTTTTCCGCAAAGTATAGTTTAATCAGTCTTAAGATAAAAGCGTTAAGCACAATCTGGCGCTCAAGACATAATAATGTGAATGGTCAGTGTCGTATTATTATCCCATTTATATGAAATCAATAAACTTTTAGCAGACAAAAGACCTCTTATAAAATGTTTTAAGAGGCTCAATAACCGAATTATTCGATTGTTTTATTAGACAAGTGATCATAAACTGTAATGTTTTAGTATGGGACAGTGCGAGGCGCGAGGCGCTCCCCGCCTCAGCACCGTGTGGCCGTGCTTCTCGTAAGAAGTGATTTTTGTGTTCGAACACTTGTAAGATAATAAACAGCAGATTTTATTGTTGTGTTATGACGATAGGGAAAGGGAAAGGAAGGATAACGCAAACTAGTGAGGTGGGAATGTGAGAAGCATAATATTATGCTTGAAATAGGATACCCGTGCATGTTTTCATTTCACCATCGCAGCCTTTCTAGGGTTAACATTCAGATAATGAGATTCTATTGGGTGATGTTCATGGTTACAACATTTATTTAATTAACTTCTACAAAGTTAATTAAATATGTGTTTATGTATAACTTTTTATCTGTTACCCGCTAATCTGGAAATAAAAAGTAGAATGTAGAGCAGCTGCTGATCATGCCACGAACGTAAAAGTCAACAGAAGAACAGCAAATTACTGTTTGACTTGTATAATTTCATTCTATAAACTGACAACCTGTCACTACATTGTGCGGTTTTATCACCTTTTGACTGAACTTATTAAAGCTCGACGAGGTTTCTAGAAACGCCTTGGCACTAATTTAATCGCTAAGTGGTTATCCTAACTTAATATTATAAATGCGAAAGTAAGTTTGTTTGTTCGTTTGTTACTTTTTCACGTCTAAATTACTGTACCGATCAGCCTGAAGTTTTGCATATACGTTGTCAGGTGTACAGAAAATAGACATAAGGTAGTTTTCATCCCCAAAAAAAGTACTGTTCCCGAGGAAAACAACAATAACATTCTTATGATAGATATAAGAAACACGGCGCCACCAGGTTACGAACTAACCACACGATAAAGAAGAAGAAGGCGCCAAATAGTTGGCGCCATGTTTCTTTCGAATCGTCGATCGGGATAGAAATGTAATTCAATATTTAAAAAGTATCCAAAAAACAGTGTCAATGACACATCCACACACACAGCTACAATTCATAAGATCTATTACCCCCAGAAGCTGTACCATCACTTCATATTATCGCGTCAGCAATCTCATTTCGGAAGCTCACGGAGATTACATCGCCCAATATCGAAGTTATTATTAATTTATTTTTCTTGCCGATAGTCATCGAAGTAATCCGGAGTGAATCAATGACGATTCCCACGTTACCAATATAACTGTGCCATACATTTACAGATAAGAAATTGAATAGAAAATTAAATGTAACATTCAATGAGACCGTATCTCGAAGACATTATGTGTTACAACTAATAGGAAGACTAATGCCCGTGTGCTACTCGGTTTTATTGAAATTTGATCCTTTAGGGTTCAGTAAAATATCTATTAAGTTAGCATACACGTCCTCGTGTGTATTTGCATAATGTCCCCGCCGTGTTGCAACACAAGTAGATTTTAGAATACATTAATTTGAAACGGAATGTGTCGAAAATTAGCCAGGCAGGTAAGACTTGACAGAGTTGAAATTTAAAATATACTGACTAAACTCATATTAACAAAAAACGAAAGAAATAAACTATTTTGAAACATGTTGGTGTAATTTTCGTCTTCGCGTTATTATGCAAGATGAAATGTCTGTTACTAACTAATATGCATATGCAATATGTGGTGGACCTTGATGTAATAGTATAGATACGAGTAATGGATCTCAATTAGCAGTCGAGCTACCTATTCATTAGATCGTTTGTTAGCTAAAATCACACACATACGGTTATCTACGAATGGGTTTCATAATTACAGTTACAATAAATCTCCAACAGTGGAATCACCGATACCTTTGTGCGCCCGCGGCTATCACAAACACATAATACGTACTAAAACCTCTCCGTCATCGGTTATAATTTATAGACTCCATACTTCCTATTTACCTCGATATTTTTGACGCTCCGAATGCAATGTTCCGTCATGTGATAAACATCAAGTGCATGATTGAATAATTTGCAAAAAAATAGCATGCTTCATCTTCTTTATTGTCTGGTTAGTGCCTAACCTGGTAAGCATGCTGCAAACATGTTATCCTGAAACATGAAGCGCACATGACTGATTTTGATAAGTTTTATTGCACGTATTATTAAGGCTCCACCATACAGGCCATACATTACGGTTCTCAGCAGGAACACATGTAGCTCGGTAGAAACGCGTCGCAATATTTCGACTGCTGTACATTTTTCAGCTGCCTGCTGTACGTTCTTTTCAACGAAAAAGTAATGGAGTCGGGGTAAAAGTGAATCATGCTCTCTGTCGACAACCAACTTAATCGTCGGGTAACTTAATACGCCCGTCTTCCGTATACACTCATACACACGTATCTACTTAAATGCAATAAAGTGGAATTTTTATTTGCACAAGTGTACTTTTTCGAACAGACACTTATTTACACAATAAAACTGTAACGGGGGTATGTACATTTATGTACACTAAAGAAGACAAAACAGCACTTTTTTGAGTTTTATTCAACATAAAAAAAACACTTCACTTTCCTTGTTCTTTCAGGAGTACAATGCATTTCACTGAAAACCTCATACAGTTTGATTGGCAGTCTGCTCGAATTGCCATCGTTCTTTTGTGTTAGACAAAGGCAGTCTGCGGTTTAAGGAAGAAGGTCATTAGTCGAACGAAAGTTTGTGTGAAACTTCAGGATCAAAGATTATGCTATCAAGACTTCTTTTGTTTTAGCAATTGTCACGTTCTTCATTTTTATTCAAAACTAGCTTTTGCCCGCAGCTTCGCTCGCATTCATTTAGAATTTGACAATCAATTCGGGTTGTACTCTGCTTGTAATAATATAATTCAATCTTGATTCGAAACACGTGGCGCCATCTGTTATTACAAGAACGTTATTGTTGTTTTCCTCGGGAACAGTACTTTTTTTCGGGATAAAAGGTACGCTATGTCCGTTTCTGTATACCTGATAACGTATAGGTATGCAAAATTTCAGGATGAACGGTCCAGTGGCTTAGGCCTGAAAAGGTAACAAACAAACAAACAAACTTACTTTCGCATTTATAATATTAGTTAGGATTAGGATAAACATAAATAATGATGTAATGTGGTTGAAACTGATGGAAACTTTGCTCAGAAATTTCTATCTTTTAACCTTGAATACTACTCAGAAATACATCACAACCATTCAATTGAAATTAAGTAAACCACAAACATATCTAAATCAACTTTGTTGATTTACGAACATGTCTAAGGAAATAAGCTCCGGTAAAAGCTTTGTTGTATTTGATTCGCTCTAACACACTCGTCAGAGAATAACAGACAACAATTAAATGTAAGTCATGTCGTACAATCGAATTGTATAATAGAACATGGCAGACAACATGTTACAAGGCCAGGTCGACGTCGCATCGTGTAACGAGCACGGATCTGCACTCACCTGCGAATCCTTGACCCATCCAGAAGAGGCTACTCAAACAGAATGCACCTCGGTCCTGTCGCCGTACCTAGATAAATAGGTATTTAAAATACCACTCGGCGTGGGAACCGTGACGGGCGCCCGAACCGCGATAACCCTGCGCCTGCGCCGCGCCGCTCGCCGCCGCGCCGAAACGCGCCCGCGCACATGAAAACAACGTGAATCAAACAATGAACACAGATATCGAAAGCCATTTGGTTGCTTAATTTCGTAACGAGGTACCTCTATCTGTATTTTTTATCTACGCTTTTATTTTCAATAACTGTAATAGAATTAAAGTCTTAAAGTACTGTAGGATGTACAGCGCAAGCGTGCAGACAATGCAAAGTGAACTCTCCGTGGAAGGCCGAAGGGCATTCGGCGTGTGCGATTAGAACGGAGCGCATAGAGTGAGACTGCACGCTGCGAGATGTCATCTGGACCCCCGCTGCGGCGCGCGAACAATATTGTCTCTGCTATAAACGCGTTGTGAATTTTAAAATCAATTCATATTCACTGCAGCGAATTGTTATATACTGATATGAAATAAAACCTTGCATATATTTGAATAATGTGTGTGTTTAAAATCCATTAAATAACGTGTTATGCCCAAATAAGAGGCGATTATCCACCAAGCTCGTTAAATAAAATAATATATTAGACTGGTCCAACTTTGGTTCATGTTTGCCTTTGGATATTATAATTTTAAACACCATAACGTAAATGCGATTTAAATTGGATTTTTCGCAACAACTATGTAAATATGTACCGCATTCTATGTACCTACGTGTAACATATGCTTTAGATAAACAAACCATGGAATACTTAAATATGAACATAATAGGAATATATTAATAAATATTTAAGCAAATCTACATAGTTTCGACGCCGCGTGACAACTTGAAAATTGACGCCTGTACAAGTCTTATAAACATGTCAAAATAGGTACCTATTATAATAATATAATAGGATTATGCATCATCTTGCATGAGTAGGTACAGCTCATCTGAATTATGTGACTGACATTAGTGCCAAAACTGGTATTATATCTACCTACGGAATAGAAAAGGATTTTATAAATTGCATAAGAAGGCTGACTTAAAAAAAATGGTAGACTGGTCAGAAATACTTATTTGGCAGATTAAAAAGAAAAAAGGACCTTTGGTTTTTTAGGTATCAAAAGATTTCCATTTTCTGAAAAGCTGGACTTTAGAACGTTAAACGCAGCTACTGAATTGTAACAACAGTCATAAATTACCGATCGAATGAGACGATCCACAAGTATTTTCAATTTTTCATTTGAATGAATAACTTTTGTATTTTCACTAACAAGAGTGTGTATCAGGCAAATAGAACTGACAACAGCCGGTGTTAAATACTTACACAAAAAGCAGTAGAAATATATACTTCAATAGTGCACTAGCTGTAGGTACACAAAATAAGATATTTATCTTGATTAGTTGCATAATAAACAGACTAACCTACCTGATAGAGTTATAAAAATGAATACTGGTTTACACTTGAAAGTGCGAAACAGGTTATCTATCCGAGCAATTACCATTTAACAACAACGTGATTTGACGCAAATGGCTATCGACGCTAAAGCGCTTTATTGTTTTCCTAGTAGCAAATTGCAACCAACAAATTGTGAGTATGAGGCAACTGACAAAACATCCTCCTTGATGTGTGTATGTGTGTCAACAGATACCGGTATCGAATAACTTGGGGCCTCGGGGAAATAGGAAAATTGACTCTGAATAGACTTGTTAGCATACCTACTAATTTTCGTGCGGTTACTTGGAATAGGTAACTTTATAACGACTTAGTTACTGACGTAGTAACTGAGATATTATAAATCATTATTATAATTGCCATCTTTCGCTCATAGCCCTTTATGTTGCGAAAGCCTTACAACAGCAGTAAACTCGCATTATCCTTTATTACGAGACCTATTAGTCTAGGTTCGTGAAGCGTGGAGGGAAGAAATCTCAAAAAGGTGTTGTCTCAAAACTAGTTTTTAAATCTTTGTCTCTCAAATAAAGTTATGATTCAAAAATGACTATGGAGATATAATTGTATACCTAAACAGGCCAGACTAGGATTAACGGGACGAAGTGAGAGATGCAACATAAAGATATGGCACCATCATATCATAAAGCAACTCATAAACGTTTTTAATGCGTTCCGACGATTGTTATCTACGATTTTTATGGCATTGCAAATGGATTTTTGAAAGTAATATCTGTATTAAAAGCTAAACTAAACTGTACCATTAATCAAGCAGCACAATAGAAAATATAGGGTCTCTCACCACCTCGTTTTGGAAGATAACGCCTACTGATAAATTTTCATATAATCAGTCTGTATATTATGTCCGCCTTGTTTTCTATGTAACGATCGAAACACGATTGCTTACATTGTTGGCGCTGTTATCATAATTATCTACTTTTTAATTCGCGGCATCTTTTATCCAATCATTAATAAGGTTAGGAATGTACAATAATCATAAATTAAAGAACCACATTCAACAAATACCTATTTTAAATTAACGGATAAAATAAAAAAGTAAAAAGAACTACATAGCTTTTTAACGTAGTTCTAATAGTTTTAAATATGGAACTATTAATTCGGGCATAAAAATAAAACTCCTAATAGAATTAAAAGTGATCGTTTTATAATAAAGCCGGCCGTTAAGCTAGAGTAACTCATCAAAATAGCCGTTCACCTGCGCTATCCCACGATCGCTCGTCTCGATTTATAGATATCGCAGAATCGAAAGGCGCTTCGTATTTTGCATAACGCTTATAAGTTGTAGCACAATAGCCCGTGGCTTACAACTAATGCGCGCCGGCGATGGACCACGCTCGCGCTGACTCAAGGGACGCTCTCACAGAGCTCACACACCTCACACACGCTCAGACATCCCCGCCGCCACAACAAATAATTACTACTGCTAAAGTCGTTACGAAATGACAATAATGCCCCCAAATTAATATTTTAACATTAATATCTTAACGTGTGCAAAACTAACTGATTAATTGCAGATATTAATTTCCTACCTTAATATACGCAATACTGGTATGCAATTGCTGTAGGTTAATGTACCAACATTGAACATTTATTTATCACTAAAGAAATACATTATCGGAATTACCTACTTATTATGTAAATATGTAATGTTTTCATTACATAGGAACTAAACATTAAGTTATGTGACCGTAATGCCTCTTGCAAAAAACGTAATGACCGATATGGAACTTTAAAAAAGTATTCGAAAAACACATAAATCTTATTGTTGTTCGATTGGTTTAACTTCCTGTACCGACCAGTCTCGGTGAGCTCGCCACTTCCAAATAGGTGTTCTGATATTCTTTTTCTTCGTGAATAAAAATAGAGCAAAAACACAAGTCGTTTTTTTTTTGTACCAGGCGACCTTGCAGCTGAGTGGCTTACTGATTGTGATACACAGTTACTAAAAAACGAAGAGTGTGATAAATCGTAGCTATTAAAACGATGATCTCCGGAGCGCGATTGTGAAGGCGCCGCGCCGCACCGCGCACTCCGGTGGACCACATGCTTGCGTTTGTTTTGCAGTTATTGGGGAATTGTGCTCGAAAACCACTTTTTGTGACTACTTTAAATTCTTACGGACAGCCAGAAACCACTTTTTGCTGCTCCGACTTTGTACTTCACTTGAGATCTAGAAGCGGCCTAAAAAATAATAAATAATGACTATACGTGCACTTCCTAGACATGTAGCCTGGCAGCTCGTCTATCAATCAAAAGTCCTCTTTAAGCCTTTGGAGGATTCACTTTTACTTTTATTCAATAACACACCTATTGAATATTTATGAGAGAGCTGCGGTTAATAACGTCATTCGTTATTGGATGTTTCGACATTATTATTTTGTTCATCAAGTGTCTGTCAGTGGGAATCAGTGTACGGAGAACCATCGCGACTACTTACTCGGCTTTGGATGGACACGTTCGCCTTGCTCTCATCACGGGGCACCATGTTTATAAAATTATCGAACTAACATTATATATCCGTCAGTCGTGTCTCTACATGCTGCTGATTTTTATTTAATCTCAATATAATTTAGGTTCAAGATGAAAGACAACTCCTTGAAATCAGTCTCAAACATTTTTTTGCAATGGGTGACGTAAATGTAGTATTAATAGAAAACAAAGTAGCATGTATGCACAAGAATAAGCTTCCTGTTTAAGATTCGTCTACACAAATAGAATTCTAATGTTTATACGGTCATCAAAATACAATGAAACAAGACACAAATAATAGAATGAAGATAAGTGTACACACGGCGGCACATGAAGCTGTACATTTCCAGTATAACTTGGCCTCGCTTTGTATAGATTTCCTATACAATGAGAGATCCGCATAAACTGGTTTAGTATAGCTTGATTGGCCATCGTGCGTACGTAGTATTTAATAACAGCATCATCTGTGTGAACCGAAAGTGTGTTACGTCAGTAGACCAAGAAAGCTGGTAGCGTTTATAATTCTTGTTGATTACCGTCAGTCAATCATCTATAGTTAAACAATCAACAAAGATGTACAACTTTCTTTTTTAAGAATCATGTAAAAGATTTTCCGTCGGTAGTGTCTTTAACTGATTACAAATTTTGCAAGGTGTCAACGTCCAATTGTCGTACCGTGTCGCTCGTAAACCGTTAACTTTGTGGTATGTTGTTTCAAGAAAATGTTTAATAGCTGATCATATAGTTATGAGATTTCCAAAGAATTACATTTACTTTGGTATGCTATCATTGCCTACGTGTCTAGGAAATCGTCATCTTAGCTTGCAAAGTTTTCCTCGAGGAAATATTACCTCAAAAACATTCACTAAGATTAAAATCTTAAAACCAAACCACAGAAAAAATTAAAAGCACATATTCGATTAAAAACTACGCAATTATGTAAGTGATTTAATTAATTACAAGTGGCTAGTCCATCGCTTACAGGCTCTGTAATTTTACTTAATTAACTCGCACAATTGCAAGGCTTAAAATTATCTTGCGAATCATATTCTCAGATTTCGGACTTATAATTTTAAAACCAATTACCTTCCAATAAAATCATAATAAAAAGTGAACGAAAATCGGAGTGTCATTGAGGCTTTCTCCTCATTTCCTGAAGGAGTATGAATGATCGATGAATAAGCTGTTTATTTCGGCTATTGTCAATGATCTGCAGTTTTGTATGCGCGAGCGCCGAATACGAAACGGACAATACAGCCTTCAACGAGCCTGTTATGATTGTATCTAGTTAATTAGCTAATAGCAACACGTGGTTAATAGATAAAAGGTGTACTGATAAGCGAAAACTGGTCGTGGTGTTTGTATTTTAAAATGATGTCAATTACTAATAAGTACATCGAAGGTTTCATTAAGAAAACAGATTATGTGTATCCTCAGCCGTTTGTTATGGTAGCCTCATTGTGGAGTAGCTAGAGAGACGTAAACGCCCACTGAGCCGCAGCTTCCCACTCACAATTACTTCTCTAATTTCAACAGGGGCAATTTCACCAGCTATTTAACAATAACAATAATATTTGTTTAACAGGATAAATCGTAAACTTGTGAACCGGGAAACAGTACGGTATTTAAGTAAAAACGACGACGTTCGGAAACAAAAGGTTTAATCACAGAGAAGAAAATTACCAATTTGCTAATGTTTATTTTGTTTAATACAACTTAGCGGAAGGTTTATTGTTGTGCTTATAATCATTCTTCTAGGATTTTAAGCTAATTTTCCTCGGAAAAATATCTGGTGCAGTTTTATTTTTAAACAGGTCAATTTTCACCAAAATGTTTCTAGCAACAGTCATCATCATATTGCAGTTTAAATTCCGAAAATATATATTTTACATCATCTCGGTTTCCTTTGGGCACAAACTAACGAAGCACTATTTTAGAGACTGAAGGCAAGCTCCTAAACATAAAGAAAAACATCGTGAGTAAACCTCGATCTAATGGTTTGGATTCACCAATGGGAGCAAGAGAGCAAGCTTGCTTATTGATGCTTTTTCCCTCTCTGTATGAGAAGCAGCCTTTGCCCTACAATTGATCAGTATCACTGATATCATCAAACGAGATTTTGCAACTTTTGTAAAAGGTTCAAAATAATGCAAAAAAACAAATGAAAACAAATTGAATTCCTTTTACAAATCTGCACAGGTTATTATTACATCAAATAAAATAGAATAGAATCAATTGTTCTATTTTTCAGGCAGACTATAATTTAATTCATAGAGTACATTAGTCGGAGCTATCCCGTAGTTCGTATTCGCCGAACGGTTCGATAGTGCACAATGGCTCGGCTAGAAAGTCGCTTATCAATTCAATTGTCTGGCCCCGCCCGCGCGCGTCACCGGCACATGCCTATCTCATTGTGCCGATAATTCGAAACGCCTATAATGTAATGTTGTGTAAAGACACTGTTACTACACGGTTCCGTAGAGATCCGACATATATTTTTCCGTTAAAATTTAATTTATTATGTTATTTTCTCCTTCAGGATGAGGTCTGAATAAGTCAGTTGTTAACGTTGATGTTTTGGAGTTTATGTATAGTCATGACAAAGAAGTATAATGAATGCTGTGTTTTACCAATTTTCAAACAAATATATAGGTATGAATAATCGCCGTAACGAAATCTTTATGTGTCACATCGCGGAAGTTAAAAATACAGTAAGAGGCAAAATTAAATGATCTGTAGTTTATATGTCGACACATTACTCTTAAAGGAGAAAATCAGATTGATTGATTACTCTATAGGTAATTGGGTACATTAATATTGTGGTTAATAAAAGCTCAAAACAAGTGACTTTAAGACGATGTAAAACCATCGTTTCTGGTTTCTTATCTGGTACCCAAACAATAATATTTCCTACTTCGATACAATGTTCTAGTGTTGCACCGTCTTGCTTCCTAAACCAAAAAACAATGCAAATACTAACATCCTGATAGTCATCGATAATTCAAGGTTGTATCGGAGAAGCCACTCGAAATGATGTCTGTATTGACAAGGCCAGGAAACACGAGGCCGCCACATAAATACTTATAACAAAAATCAAATAATTACCGTTTCAAATAAAGCACGCGGTTACAGGCTACGAAGTGGAAGGTACTTATTGTGAAGTGACGTACTTACAACGATTGGGCGTACTGTCCGCCGTGCTCGGGGAAATACATCGAAGCTTTACCGGAAGACGGGGTACTTGATTCAAGGATGCGCTCAATTTAATACATTTATTCTTATACGAATGATATCTGCCTGTCAGTGTATTAGACCAAGTCAATTATCTATTATCTTCTATACATATACAATTCAAAGTCCTTACTGACTGACTGACTGATATATCAACGCCTAGCTCAAACCGCTGGTCCTAGAGACATGAAATTTGGAGGGTGTATTCTTTGTGAAAAGTAAGTATCCACTAAGAAAGGGTTTTTCTAAATCCTCCCCTAAGATGGTGAAATGGGGGATTGAACTTTCTGAGAAACTTTTTATTCTCGGGGTCGATTGACGTAAAGTGTGTACAATTAAAATTATGAGACACGTGTATCACAGTTTTTCCAAAATCATCCCTCAACAGAGGCAGAAATCTTGTGAGGATGTATGGATGTTTGTTACTCTTTCACGCAAAAACAACTGAACGGATTTCGAAGAAATTTGGCACATAGATAGTTTATAACCTAGATTAACACATACCAGGATAATGTTTATCCCGGTAGTACGATTCCGTGGAATAATTAGCGAACTAAAGCGGGCCAAGCCGCGGGCATAAGCTAGTATTTTATATCTAAGGTAAGCATCATTTAGTTTTTCAACAAAGAACATTAAAAAGCCATTTTGTCGGTGTGTATAAATAAACAGAACACGTTAATACCATGGAACATGAAACTGCAAGTGCGTTGATGTCTTTTGTACTGAACAATGAAATAAAGTATAACTTAAACTAAAATTTCGCAACTTCGCTGTATTATACAAATGATGATCATAAAACGTTAAGTTTTCATTGAAATCGATAAAATTAAATTGAGTTTCGTTGAGTCATGCCCTTGTCTAGGAGTCATTTCGTGCGAATGTGAATTAATGAGCTTGTTTTAAAATTGCTATGCAGCACACCCATGTTGATATCGGAACCTGTCCGCGAGCAGTCCGTTGCAGGAGTGACCGTTCTTTGTCCGAGTCGTCCTAGACAGCCGCCGCGCGCCGCATTCATGCATAGTAAATAATTACAGTGATCAGCGGCAGGTGGAGGCGCACGCGCGCGCATAGAAATAGAAAGGCACATTGCAGTAATTATTTAGTACAGTTATCCGTAATGGGCCGTTTTGCGAAAGCTGTTAAGTAAATAAGCAGCGTCCTGCGGTTCCTGCCGGGTGCGCGCGCGCCCGCCGCACGCCGCACGCCACATGCGCCGACGCCGCTCCACATTAATCGCAAATGCTTCATAATAAGAATTCCATACGTTAAGCGGCTCATTTATACTTAACTAGCCCACGTTCCATGGGCGTTCGTTTTATTCTAGTTTTTTGTTCCGTTAAAAATACCTATTGCATTTTTATTACAGGCGATTAAAAATATTGTTTTTATATCTAGCGGTGCATCAAATTTTACTGTTATTAAATTCATGTTTTTCTTTTTAGCTGGTTTGAACTCGTGTTTAAGAAAATAAGTAAAAAATCATCATTCGAATAAATATTAAGGACCCTCCCGATTGTAGTGAAGGATTCGCGAAGTTCGTTGGGGGGAGCTGAGCGACAAGTATCAGCGCGACGCGGCACGTCTCGGCCAAGACCAAGAAGGATGGGGCAGGACGGGACAGCGCGGGGCAGCGCGGGTCGGTGCAGGTCGGCGCGGCCGCAGCGCTCCCGGGCGCGGTGCGGCGGCGGCTCGCGGCGGGTCAGGGGTTAAGCGATACTTTATTTTGAATAATTTATATGTCGTAGCGCGATAGACGGCGTGCTCTCCGCCTTGTACTGTTTATGGTAATGCGGGATATCTCGCATTGCAAATGCGCTGAATGTGTCGCCACCCGAAGCGGCCGCTCGCGATAAGCACCGTTCGGAATGTATTTCTCTCGGAAAATAACCATGTTTCGGGACAAATACTTCACAACGGACAGTCTATATTTCCTAGAAATTCAGTGCTGAGAGCTTTGTGATTTTAATTCCTTTTCGTGTGCATTCAGAACAGAACCTGTATAGTACTAGAAAATGAGTAATAAAAGTTACAACTGGAAAAGTTAATAAAATATAAATACGTTAGCAATAACCGACAACTGGTTTTTATTTAAATCGCAATCGAAACAAGAACAATCGGTCAGAGAGCACCGAGTTAATTAAAATGTAGAAGGTTCGGCCATCGACGGCAAGACAGGTCGCGCTCAGAGATAGCAAGTCAAAAATTCACTTTTAAGAAATTGTCATTAATCAAAATTAATGGAGTTATTATCGCACTGGAACTTTCAAAAAATATTTATTACAGACATAAATCAGTCTTAAGGGCCGTAACGAAGCAGTGCGGTGAGCTTTCTAGGACGAGGCCTGCGAGCGGGCTGGCAGGAGCGCGGCTGCGCGGGCGCAATTACCGCGCTCCCTCATAGCCTGACGCATAGCCTCGTGCGCTCCATAAAAAGTTTCCTTATGCCTTCCTACGTCCACCTAAATTACTTGCCTCACGTAACAAGTAGGCAGATATGCGCAAAAACTATAATAAGCTGTGTACGGCTATACAGGTAATGCAACACATAAGTGTCATGAGACCGGTCCAATTGTTCTCCTATATATGACGGCTTATTAACTTCCAGCAAGTTGTTAAGGAAGGAATAACGATTCTTCTTATCATGTTTACTGTAGGTAACATACATATTCTTTTGTGCGTATGAAGGGTTATTCTTACAATGAATGTTGTTTGAAAAAACATTTTTAAACAAAACAGATTTCAAACCGCTCTCATTTAATAAAAACGGAAACGCACCTTCCAATTAAGTCTTCCAACTAATTCGTTTAGGAACTGACAAATTAACTGTTAACTAATTTTATTCCAATAGCTATGTTTATCGGATCATAAAGCATCGTATACTATATAAATCAAAGCACATATTTCCATTTAAATATCTTGCCAGAAGATTAGAACTAACTTGTGGCAAAGCGTAGCACAGCGAAGCTTTCCTACACAATATAGAATAACCTAAAAGCCCTGGAAATCTTACCAGGAAATAAATAACATAGTTAGGATAAAAAAGACAATCATTTGTTTATGCAAAAGAGCACCGTTATATGCTCGAATCATTTCGCAAGTGAGCCGAACACGTGAGAGTTGAGCGTTTCATAATTACTATTGTTGTGATTTATAGGTGTTTCGAGATATTCCCCGATAACGAGACGAAGCCGACGCGGAAAGTAACTTTATACAAAATAGCGAACAATATGACGTGATATTTTTAATAGATAATGATGTTGATGGACGACAGCGCCCCGCCACGGCCGCGCGCGCACCGTGGGAACTATATTTCGGCTCTACGATCTCTACGTTTTGCAATCACTCGCCATACTCTACACAGATACTTTCTTATTGTAAACATCAACTATTTTGTACACAATCATTGTTAAGACGTAACTATGGAAAATTATACAATCGTATAATGATAATTTTTAATGCACCAAATACGGACGTACTTTTGTCATAAAATCAGATGTATGGATAACAATTAATGTTACAAATAGCAAACAAATCACAAAAATATAAAAGACCTCCAAGGTTCGCGTAAATGATCTCGGTGGATATACGGAAACGAGGAAATCTGGTTGATTTAAAAAGATTAAGAAATCGATATCGTAGCGACGCAAGTGCACGTACTTTGATTATAATTGGCAGTATATTAACAAACAAAGTAGTGCCGGGGGCGGGGCGCCGACATGTTTATGTGACCCGAGGTTCAAGTGACCCGCCGAGTTGCCAAATTAACGAAAGCTCACGCAGGTCGAGACACTTTCTACTGGCCTGCATGCGTACCAACATTTTCATTATCGATCGCTTTCATAATTCAACTGACATTTTTGTTCCATTCAATTGCATCGCTGGAAAAAAATGACTACAGGCGCATTTATTAAGAGTTTTAATCGTCGCTGAGGAACCCGTATTTTTATCTCGCGTTACAAAATACGGGTCGCACTGCGTACTGTAACGACCCAATATATTAAGAATAAATAATGTCTTCTGGGTACATTTAAATTATAATCTCGTCCGTAATTGATTCATAGAAACACTTAGTGCTGAATGTGTTTACTATTGCAAAATTTTATTTTTGGTATCCGACTACTTTGATTTGCATTTTTCTGTAATGACATCAATGTCTCGACTTATACATATTTATTAGTATAATTTATTACCCCATTTATTTTAAATCATTGAAAGTCTGAGTGATTTAAATGTACGTTTATATAAAGCGGCTATTGTGTTTTCATTTCACTAAAGAATAATTGCTGGCAAGTAACTGGACCACGACTTTGTATTTTATTTTCAGTGATCAATTTCTACGCTTACGGCGTTCTGTGGTGATTTCCGTGACGTGGTGATTTATTAGTCAGCGGACCTGTCCTTAATGTAATACCTTAACAACCACCATTAAGATTTCAGCTCGGAGTTTTATTTACTTTGTTGAATCTCGTCGTTAATTATAACTGCGAGAGAACAAAAGGTAACTAAATATGTTGGGTCTTTAGTGTCTGTGGAAATACTCGAAGCTGGTTGACGAATACAGACACGTTACGGTAGTGTTTGTTTGTGTATTAGGAAATCTTAAAGCAATCTATCCGTAAAGGCATAAAGACCTATTGTTGCAAATTTATAGTACCTAGGCACGTAAAACATCAGATCGCATGAGATTTTATGATAACGGCATTTTAATCAAAGAATCAAAGCACGTAATTTCTCAGAAATCGTCTAATCCTTCCTAGAGCCAGATGCATATAATTCAAGGTAATAATCTGCGAAATCCCCACAGCTTGCAGAGAATAGTTTCGGATCCGATTGGTCCGAGGTGTCGCTTCCACCTCGCCAATATGGCCGTCTGAGCGTCAGCACAAAGCCGACCTCGCGCGAAATCACTTTTAGTTTCTTTATTTGTCTCACCGCACCTACACGATATTATAAATAAAGACAACGTCTTTTTATTTCATTTGTGCAGTCATATTAATGGGGAAATTTATAACTAACCTGACATTTATAGCTGCCACCTTCCTATGATAATTCATTAATACTTGATACGGTGACATAATTCCTATAATAATGTTTGATAATAATAATATGTCTTGTGCAGTTCCTAAAGATGTCAACTATTTTATGGTTCAAATAAATAGTATATTAAGCGGATTAGATAGCTATCACCGAGCACTTAGCAGTCACATGTGTTAGTAATGGCCTAAGTGAAACAGCACTACATATTTTATAGATCGCATAAAATCGCACTCGATACATGATACAATCACTCCCTAAGCCCAAAAGTGTTACAAATATCCGGATGTTGTCTTAAAACAGAACAAAAGCTCAGAACTTTAAGATGCCTGTATTTTATTATACAAGCGAGTAAAGTATTTCGACAACGTGCGAAAGACCAAAGTATTCCAATAAAATTTAACGCACCTTTTAACTCGCGAATATCCACCCCATCAAAATGTTTCTGTGTTTTTATGAAAAATGTTTGTTTACCCGCCATTACCGCGGCATGTACGGCGAGCTCATAATTACGATTATAGTGGTCACAAATACTAACGACAATGTTTCCTCGAAGGGAGAAAGTAGGAGGAGTATGAAGGAATAAATCATCGCAAGGTACAGCGACAAGGCTGAGATAAGGCCATCGATGAAATAGCGTCGATTGTGCGAACATGAGCCAACAACATGTGACATGGCGGCAGCGTCGTACGTTGTGACGGAGCCAGCCTGCTGCGCTTACAATCACCTCCGTCATATGTTATGATGGTAAATAAGTCTGCCTTTATGCACTCGTGCCGATGTGCAAATGGAACTTCTCCCATATTTTCAATATACATCACTCTACGCACAACCTACGCTACCGCTAAAACTCAGCCTATAGCTACTTCACGTTTAAATTAGTTTTCTATAGCAGTTTTAGTATCAATAAAATCAGTAATATCTCTAAGTTTAAATTACGACCAATTTGGATCTCTACGACGTTTAATTAACCCCACCGTAAACCTAAGAAAATCAAGTATTTGTTTTGAAGAATTTGTTGAGAAATATTAAAGTCAGTATAAAGTGCTAATTAATGTTACGTTCATTTACTAAATTAACCCCTCACTCTCCATTTATGTCGTAAAAGTTGAATATCTATAAAGTGTGAGTGTCAAATCATCGCAATTAGCAATCATCTTTAAAATTGCTTGATTAGGTAAGCACTAGGACTAGTACTTTAACGAGGTAGACATAATATTGTGATAAGGCGGTACACTACCGCCTAAGTGTCGAAAAAGTTGGCAGCACCATAAATTCTCCTGTCGTCTAATAATTCGATGCATTGCGGCGGTCATAGAACGATTTATTCCACACTTACGATGAGGGACTCTTCTTGTTCTTATTTATTCACGATGAAGAAGAACAGGAACAGTCCCTTAGGAGTCCGTCTTTGTAAGTCAAGTTATTGCAAGCACTACTGCTGAGCATAAAGACCAAAGCAAAGTAGTAAAATTCGAAATTGTGCTCGGTTGATGGCAATAACCACGCCCCTATTACACGCCAGTATTGTTGTTTTGTTGGAGATCCTAAATATAAAACATAACTTCGGTTTACTATAGGATACATCTCTGCTTAACCCTTCGAGGACAACGGCGGCGGCAGACCAGGCGTGTTGTTACGCTACGTCTTCAGCTTGAGTGTAAAGACCATGAAAACATCAGGTTTACTGTTCTAAGATCATAGCCGGGCTACCCGTTTGTTGTGGGCTCTTTTATTCATTCATATTTTAAACTTTTTAAAGACGAGTTTTGCAACATAAACTTGGGTTCGTCGTCATATTCCAATCAACATCACAATTGCCAGGCGTTAAGCGCAACGATTACTGCAGTATCTCACTACGATTGTTCATTTGCTGCGAACATTACCTGTTGATTCGATGTTAATTGCCGAGTTCAGAGAAGATGATTTTGATTTTGTTGTGGTTATTTGGCTCTCTGTGTTTATTTTTCTTAATTATTCTGCAAATCATAATGGCTAGCCTAATGGCTGTCGCTACTGAATGAAGACCACAGTCCAGTTCAAAAATGATTAGGCGTTTTCGATGAAATGATCATGGGGGCATCGTTGTACTTAATGTTGTTGCTGTGCGATTTTTACCTTCATTGTGTTGTGGTCCTGAAAGATTTACGACCATAAGAAAATAACAAATACGTCAATACGTCCCAAATAAAATCACGATTCATATTGCCGGTTGTATGTATGTTCGTGTGAACAGACCAACCCGAGTTGCGGACACACCTTCATGTGCTTTATTGTAAAAGCTCCAGCTTTTGCACGTGAAGATTTACGGACAAAACTCATAATTTACCGATAGCTCGTGATTAACAAATTAAAATGTAATAGCATTGGCTGTCGGGCTATTATCTGTCAGGCGTGAATGGTTTATATTCAGTCTATGGGAGCGCCGAACACCTCGGTGTTGCGTCCACTTGTTCAAATGTCAATAAAACACGAATGAATTTGCGTTACATCTCAGCATGCTGTACAATAACATATCTAATCAAAACTTAAATATAATAAAGTTAACTGGGTAGCTTAGGTAGCTTTTGCACGCGGCTTCGCTCGCTTTATTAATTTAGAATTTGACAATCAATTCGGGTTGTATTCTGCTTGTATATTATATAATTCAATCATGATTCGAAAGACAGGTGGCGCCATCTTTTATCATAGTAAAGTTATTGTTGTTTTCCTCGGGAACAGTACTTTTTTTCGGGATGAAAGGTACCCTATGTCCGTTTCGGTATACCAGACAACGTATATTCAGTCAAAAAAGTATCGGGAATGGATGATTTGTTTATGGTTCCAAATTCAATTTTTTGTTTTTTTTTGTAGTTAGATTGGCACAATTGGCAAACTAGTCAACAAGCTTCGGAGTGACGCCTTCCAACTGAACCGAAACCGAAAAACTACGCCAAAGTCGATCAAAAGTCAAAGTCATGGTGACCGTTTTCTTTGACTATCGCGGTGTTGTGCACTCGGAATTCTTGCCGGAAGATCAAATACTAAATAAAAAATATTATTTGAGCGTTATGCGGCGTTTAAGAGAGCACATTCGACGAAAAAGACCAGATTTGTGGAAAGAAAATTCTTGGATTTTTTTTCACCACGGTAATTCGCGTTCGTACAAGGCCCATCGTAGTTAACGAATTTTTGACCAAATACTCAACAAATACCATCGAGCAACCACCTTATTCACTAGACATGGCTCCAGCCGACTTCTTTCTTTTTCCTAACTCAAATGACCACTTCGTGGCAACCGTTTACATTCGGTAGAAGACATAAAGGAAAATTCGTGGCGAGAACTGAACTCAATTCCGGGAAAAACGTTTAAAAAATGTTTCGATGATTGGATTATTTGTTGGTGTAAGTGTTTCTGAAGGAGCATTCTTTGAAGGCGATAAAATAACTTTGGATGAATAACTAACATTATGTGTAGTATTGATCGTTTCCCGCTGCTTTCTTGACAGAGTAGTATATGTAAAACTTACTTTCGCATTTATAGAAAAATGGCATGGACCCTATATTTGCATCTGTATCAGTATCACCACGGCGAATACTGTTGCTCCTTGGTCAAGTGGGTTCAATTCTCAGCTCGAGTAAAGTGTCATTGGATTTTTTATCAGGGATGTCTCAGTAGCAGCCACGGAGCTCGGATTCGAGCCCGGCTGATGGCAATAAGCTCGCCCCCGGTTACAGTGGCCTTAATTATAACTGACAAAATGTGGGTGTACTAGGTATACTATGTATGAAAATATTTAAGTCGTGACTCTTGTCGATAATATGATGGTTAAGTTCGCGCTGCTATAAAACATTCATGCACATAAAATGTTTATGTGATAAGGAGAACTTAACTTTAAATTATTTACTTAGAAATAAATTATACAGAATGATAGAAGGTTACGGTTCTGACCCAGGCCCTTTTGGGGGCGCTTCTGTCGTGGGGCTTGACTGCTGCAGGGGCCGGTACAAAGAACACACCTCTACTTAACTTTTCGGGGTTGACACGCGTGATGTTATCCGACATCTTCAGGCTGGTGTTGAAGACCATGAAAAGATCTGCTAGTGACTCTTCTTAACCCTTCGAGGAGATCAAGCGTGTTGTTAATTTATGTATACGGAAAATGTCGAAACTAAAAGGCAAATTAAACAAATTAAAGCTTTTAAATGTTTCGTACCACACAGTGCTGAAAGCTTTCAGATGTCGTAGCTCAAGTTTCCTTCAACATGAGCGTTTTGAATACCAAAGTTAATAGTGGGTCTCTTAAATTACACGCGACATTATTTAAATGAATAGTGATTACGTAACAAAATTAACCGTTGACATTGCCGAGTACAATTTTTCAGTTGAGTACTTGGAATACGCTCACGAGTAGGTAAAAATAATTAAGCACTTTTCGTTAACGATCGGTTAACAGATATTATGCATGAAGCGAAATTCAGTTTCCACAAACAAAATGAAGTAGGTCAATCTGATATAAAATGGCTATTGAAAAACGAAACCATAGCAATAATCTGAGCAGCGCAAGAAGGTCGAGTGTTGCGGCACTTGCGACAGCCGACAGGCCGCCATATTGTATTCACAGGGAACGTTTGCAAAGAAATGATCAATAAATTTGTGCCGTCAATAAAGATATCGATCAAAATTACAGGGTTCCGATGATTTAACAAATATGAGTGGATCGCCTGCGCGGGCGCACAGGGTGGCCGCGTGGCTCTTCCGTGAAATTGTAATGTTATGGCCCTTAACAACAATTTAGCTGAACCAACGAAAGCTGCACCAATTTCTTTAATTACCAACCGAATTGAGCTGTTCGAGTCACTTAATTAAACATAAGAACCTCTTTATTTGCAAACAGATTTTATGACGCTATTCTGTTTACAATAACGCGTTTATTAAGTTCGCAAGTTAATACGATCAGGGTTAATGACTCCAACGCTTTGAAAGTGCAGTATGAAGGAAAACAAATAAAAAGTCATAAAACCACCTGTAAGAACGTAAATAAATATTTTATTATATATATAAATACGAATGTTTGCTACATTGGTATTTTTTTATTATTTTACGATGGATAAAAACGTAAAGTCCGTGCCGAATCAATCAAGTGTTGAGTCAGAACTCAGAAGCTAGACAATGTCCGTGCGCAATCATTTTAATATAAGATACGCAGGTAGCGGTACAATAGATTATTGCGCGGAGCACGGGGGACAGGCTCGGATGGCACAACTATGATCTGGGGCCACCCTAGCCGCGTGCGTTACTCCCAATAAAAACTTGAGTGAGTCTCATTAACGCCTTGCGCAAGCTCGAAAGCGGCCCTTGGGGCACTCGTTGCCAGAGACAAGCAACGCAAATTACTTTGGCACCGTTTGACGGCGGGAAATTTCATTACCACGAGCACATATCATTATTATCTTGCCGGCAATCTACATATTTTACTCGGTAATAAATGCGCGGGTAGTTTCACTTTCGGACACTGGTTTTCGAAAATGACCCGACTTTATAAATTTGCTGCGGTTCGGTTCTTGTGAAGGGCGTGTTACAGTTTTAAGTGAATTTCTTTTTGACCTCTTGCTCCAAGGTGTTGTCCGTAATTACTTGGACACTGCTATATAATTTGGTGTAAACAACGTAAACTGATATTTAAATATGTGACAGCAGCTGCTGCACAGAGATACAAAATCTTATTTATTCTTACTTATTTAAATATTAATTAGTAGACATTTGAGGAACTTCAAGAGTGAGCTCTATCTCACTTACAGTCAAAAGCATTCGATGTATACACAGGTACAAGAATCACTAATGCTGTGTACATATTGTTTTAAGGTGACAAGTTAATATTTACCCATTAGAAACACGTCCCATTAATTACACGTGAAGAAACATTTCTGCAGAGAAATTGTTACGAGTTGCTTAATTCGGAGGTTCCTACGCAGGTTAAAATCAAACGTTAAAGATTGGTTTCAAAACAGTAACATAATTTCGATTTCAGAAATGTCGCCGCTTATCTGCGAGTTGGCCCTATGCCTTCACATGAAACTGAATGTTAGGCTGTGCGTCGAGGAATTCGTCCAGGCGAGTGGGGCTCGTTAGCCAACCGCCGAACACCGACAGCGTAATGACAGAACACGCCTCTTGTAATCACCGTGCGTGATTTTACTCCACATCGCACTTCTGAGACGTTTTGCGAATTAAATTTTTGGAGGTTATCAAAATCCTCACACGTTTCACCTCGCCGCCCGCTAAGCGTATCATTACGTGAACTGAAGCCTACAATTACTCACTTGCGTTGGTGTAAAAGTTTTCACAAAGTAGCACACGTTCTTTAAGATTAAAGGATTGATTGATTATTACTATGTGCGTGATGTGTTCGGAAAGTAGACCCTGGGCTGTTTTAGCGAGTCTTTGATCCGATCTCTGTAATATAAGTACGCGGCGGCAGGTGGCTTAACAAGGCTTATGAAGCCTGAAATAGGTTCTTGCAGCATTAAAATAAGTACAAAAAAAATACTAGTGGATAAATAAGTGAATAAACACATTTACAAGCAGCTTGAAAAAAGTCCACAGTGAAATAACTTTGGCTAGGTAGGTAACGGTTCATTCGAAAGATATATCTATCAAATTATATTAACATGAAACGAAAATAAAGAATGCTAGCAGGAGCTTGCAGTCGGTACAGATGGCCATATCATTCCTTATATCCCGCCGCTGTAATATCAGATAGGCAGCGGCGCAGCTGTCATCGCCGGCTTGCCGCGTGAACAGTTTCAAGATGCCGTCAGTAATTATTCCACGTCGCCGAAAAATTAAAGCAAGGATACGATAAACCTTAAGTGCAACGCGAATAAAAAAATCTGCCGGTGAGAACACATCGAGCGAAATGGAACGTCAACGCGAAGGTTGATGTCGTGTCGCCGAGGGCGCGGAGAAATGACGGCTCAGTCCGTTGTGCAAACCCGTACTTGTACAAATCGATTACACCCGCGTTCTGTACGAGGGTACCTACGTACCGAGATCGCGTGACGTGCTTTAATTACAGGAGGTGTCGATTCGAAAAACGGTGTTCAGAAAACAACTTCGAAATTGGAACAGATCATAGTCATTATACCAATTTGCTGAGTAAAGGCTTTTATCCGTAACCCTCATAAATTGTATGTAGGTACCCGTTCCGTATCAATTAAGTAATCATAGAGTTCAGTATTATAAACACCAGCTTGATTCTTACATAAATACTTCCTAGACGGCGAGAAGCTGATGGCTTATACTGTCACAGCACAGCCTCCCAGTCCCACTAATTATTATTCGACAACATAAAACAATAATTATAATATTTTGATTTATAACCTCACGCATATTATGTACAACATTCCAAAGTGTTTTTTTATTATTATGAACGATCATTTTGCTAATCCGTACGGTTGATATAACTTTATGACTGATTATAATTTCAAGAGACAGACAACATTTCAACATTGTCGACGACGAGAAGAATATTAATAAGACACCACATCACGGTTTTGTAAACAGATTAGGTAAAGCAGTTAAAATAAGTAGAAGCGTGATTTATGAGTCTGGGTTGAATTCCCTGGTGAATAACCACGTCTTTCGATAAAAACAACGTCACAGAAGATCAGTAGATTTTGTGGCAATAATAATAGACTCCTGTATCAAAAGGCTTCGGATGTGCTGTAGTGCCTCTGCTTTGCCTACGTTTTCAAGTTTTATCAGGCATTTTCGGCAGGGTTTTATATTTTTAAATACAAGTATCAAATAAGTTGTGGCTTCAAAAAAGTTTCCACGCTGTCCTACATAAACAGTGGTACAGTTGAATTACATTCGTTAGTAGGTTGGCGGGGTGCTGGGCTGGGCAGACCGCGGGACAGCGGGACCGCGCGGACGGTATCGCGCGCGCTATCTCACGCCCTGTTGCCACGCTTCTCACCTCGGGACGCCACCTCCGCGCACTTCGCCCGCCTTGATGCTTTATCGCCCGCAATCGCACCACTCATCTATTACACGAACCTTACCCACTAAACTGAATGTCGATGACCCACTCGACCTTACCCCTCCTTATGAGGAGTTACGAGTGACAGCGCCGTGCGAGCCTGCTCATGTGCATTTCTTCATTATTTTTATCGATGAAATATCAGTAGTTGTACGTTCTGATATTTACCAACTTCAAAGAGAAGCAATTTAATAAATGACTTATTATGTTCGTTAATGTAATCCATAACCGCTAAATGTATTGAATTTCACAAGAAAATTGTTTTGGATAATTCCAAAGTGGTATTGATGTCTCAAATTCGAAGCAACAGTGAATGATAAGTTCCTTTAATCCATTTATTATTATAAATTTATCGGAGCCGGTCTCTGGGAAACTGGCATTTAATTTAGTTGACTATCTAGGCTGATCAGTCAAGCAGTAACATCTAGATTGAAAGGTTTTATTAGTCTAATCCTAATTCAATAACGCTTTTTGCTTGACGCGGCTGCGGCTGCTGCGTTGCATCCTGTTCAGCCGAGACGTGCAGACGCTGAACACTTTCACGACTAATTGTTGTTAATGCAACGTGATCTAGTTCGATAGTGTAATGTCAACGTGTCTGCCCACATTTCGTGCATTAGCTTAAGCGCTGATATTTGCAGATCAGCGATGCAAGTTTGGCGACTGCATTAGCCCGTTTTGTATTTCATTACATTTTTAATGGCTTTTAAACATAAGCTAACTAGTGTCGTAACAAAATCTAGCTCTTGAATTCACACCGCACGATTAACAGACAACATATTTCTGAACATAATAAAGCTTTTAAATTTATTATTTTTGTTGCAATTTTATCACACGCCTTTGAATGATTTACACAGGCTTCGATTGGTGTCTGGTAATTTATATCTCCTAAGTATTATGACGAAACTTCATCAGAGTTTATGTTGCGACACCCGATGAAAAATCTTTTCATAACGACTGCGTTCCAGATACATCAGCCTTATGAATGATACGAATATTTATTCTCCTTTTAAATTAATTGTCTTGAACAAGAGAGAAAACCAATCTTGGGTTTAAATATGCTTTTCATGCTGTTGTTGAAATTATGCAAGAACTTTATGAGATTTTTGCCGGAATAGCCATCGCGTAACTGCTCGCTGCGTTATCAAACACTTTGAGTGCTATGAAAACCCATTGTTAGACTCCAAGTATTTAGTATCGAATTGAGTATTCAGCTCAGCTGTCTACATTAGTTTGACTACTTCTCAAGTGATCCTATTTGAGCGTGCTCAAGCAGCCGACTTGAATTCATACGGTCTGAATACAGCGGCCATCACAATGCATCAGCGCCTGCGCAAGTGAAGGGCACTCGGAATTCTCGGATTATTTTAACTTGTCTTTTTCAATGTCAGCGTTTAAAATAATTGCATCACAATTTTAAAATGCGAGGCTTTTGCTTTTAAGACGGTTTAAAGCGTCGTATAATAAGATTATTTCCTGGAAATCATGAGACACTTCTTTGTCGAGCGCTGCTATTATATATGTAACTATGACCATGTATGTTGAGTGTTGACACTAATCTACAGATTTATTAGTCTAATAGAGTAATTGGATTTAATATCCTGAATAGTTTTGGACGCTAAACACATAACATAAAAGGTCTTGGTAGATTTTACATAACAATTTATTTTGTGTGCCAAATAAGAACTAATTGCGAATAATGTCAAAAAGTAACAATGGAATGCACATCTCAACAATAACAAGCCAAGAATATAACGCTCAATGCAAACCGCAATAACTGCAAAATCAAAACAAGTTGATGTAATACGAAGAGACAATTCTGCGTATCGAATAATAAGGAGTGCAAGACAAGAGGACGCACGTTCGTGACCGGCCGAAGGCCTTCCACTCTAGCGGTCCGCAATTATTTATATTAAAATTACGGAAAATCACTCTCTCCCGACTAGCGAGCTTATCGACCATTGTTTCATGTCAGAACTATTTTGACAATTGATGGTCGGCCAACCCGTGCGGTTAAGTGCGCAGTGAGGCCCTCGCGTGGGCCGTTCTCTATTGTAATTCGATTTAAACATAGGTACCATCGTTCCGGCGACATTGAATGCTTCTCGGAATTAGATTCAGCTCTAGATAGTTACGGATGTTGTTTCGATACAGTTTTGAAATACCAATCTTTCGAAGCAACGTGGGTTATGAAACATTAAATGTATCACCGATTGTCCAATATAGGCAGAATATCGTAAGATAGCATTACTTGGCGATTTACTTATTTTGGTCTTTTCTTGGGAGCTTATCGACGTATTAAATTGTAATTGTATATTACTTTGGATAAACTCTATCTCAACAGTCAGCCCATTCACTCGGCGGTATCTTAAATATAAAAACAATTAACTATGCATCATCAAGGACCTCTTTTTACCATATCAGGTAATATTTAAGTTTAACACGTTTTACAGTATAATAATATAAAAAACAAAACGCCAATCTAGTACAAACACAAATTATGCACATTTTTAAGTTTCCGCCAACTGAATAAGTATTCAAGATCAGTATTTGGTATTATTTCTAATAATGTGGGTGCGGCATTTTAGTGTCAATAAAACAAAATATTTTGTCTTTATTACCTAGACCAGACATAGATTTTCTAGTCGCATCTTTAATTTGAGTGGTTTGTTTGTTAAGCAGCAGTTGACGAGGTGTCGGTGTCTGTGGGAATCGCCCGCGGCCGCCATGCCTAGCTCATTTGTACAAATGAGTATAGATAATTTGTTGCAATATGACCGGCCATCATCACGTCATTGAGCGGAGGAGGCGAGCCGTCCGTCATTATCCGCGCATCGACAGATCGCGGCGATGGCCGACACCGTTAGTGCCGTAACAGTAACACTGATGCTGATAAAACTACACAAATATGTAACAATTGCGCAAACATCTTATCTTAAGCTATATTTTGAGCTACATTTCATAACAAACACATATTTAGCGACCAACATTTCTAAAGAGCCCTGATTGTTATTCGACATGCATATTAACTGAAATGCGGCCTGTATAAAATTGCACAAGTGTTATAAAACACACAAAGCTCACAATTTTACTTTCATAATAAAATTCAGATGTGCATACATATTGATCACGTTTAAAATTGCATTCTTGATAACCATGTATTAAAATCGAGTGAAATCTGTAATTCGTTGGAGAGTTTGTCCGAGTAACATGACTTGACACAAAGTGAACACAAAAAGCGGTCTCGGGTCATTCATTCCATCGTTATGTAAGGACAATATGTCGTTGTTGCTTTTAACTCTTATTCGATTACAACAGTAAATCCATTGGGTCATAAAAGTATACCATAAACTTTTCTATTGATTATATCTAAGACGAGACTAAAATGGAAAGAGCATGAGACAATGATGTTAATCTGATGATAATTTAAATAAAACAGGCACAAATCATGATAAAGTTTTGCCAATTAAATTACTTAAATGAACTTCAAGATTCAGAAGATTAAGCTAAAGATGTGTTTTTCCCACGAGACGACTATTCTTCGACCTCTTCAAAGCAATTACTAGATACGATGTCCTAAGCTTAGAACGGATATACGAACTATAATATTATCCGGATTCAATCCTTCTAATCCGCTAATGCAATATATTAGTAGTTTAAAACAATAGTTTTTCGCGTCTGTATGATTGTGTTATCGCTTTGTTATTCTCAACTACCTAATAATATATGTATTTTGATGAGATTTTCACCATAATTAAGATAATTTATTCTGGAAGGAAGTAATTTAAATACTTATTCTTAACAAAGAAATCTCGTTGATTTGCCAAAGCTCTTACGAAATAGATGTGCGTCCCTAGCCAGAATAATTTTAAGTTTTCCCGGGAGAAAAATACCAACCTCGTAACTTTTTCGCGGTAGGTATGTATGTATGTACCTACCAAGTTAATTGACAGACAAAACTATAAAAAATAGATTGTTTTGGTTATCGGTATTCGTATAAGAAATAGACAGATTTGTATAGATAGCCGGATGTAGTAACGTGTTCAGGGAAGGCTTTATAATTATCAAGGATGTATTTTGATCATAGCTATTTTAAGCCTGAAATTGTAGTGTCATTAATATATTGAGACTAAACATGAATAATTAAATGATTTACTCTAACCAACTTATTATACATTCAATTTATCAGCTACCGTTCATCTGTTATCTTAAGTCATTTTTAAACGTAGATGATTGATTCTTTCCTAGTAAATGAATAGGTATATTTTTTTCTAATTAATTATCATCGACTTAAGTATCCGCATATATCTTAACTCTGGCAAAGACAAATGTTTATGTCAAATACATAAAATGTATGCCTACTACATAAAACGGCAAAACAATGAGTGAGCGGCAAGTAGTGGCACATTATCTTTGTTAGATATTTGACGAATGCCAAATACAGGTATTACCTACATGTAGCCTGAGGCTACGACTAGTGTAAAATAAGCTTTCGAAATAACGAGCTGTATTTGCGATTTGAAGGAGCGCCTAAGCTAATACTTTCCGGGAAATCTGTGTCAGAGGTCGCGCAGAACACGCAAGATTCGCGTGTAACCGGCCGCTGCCATACAAGGTAATTAATATAGTGTTTAAGGGGAACGCCAATTAAAGGACTTTCATTAATTAAGTGAGATTAACATCTAATCGATTAATAAATTAATTTACACTGTTAAACTCTCTTATTACTACGTCTTTAGGATGGTAAGCGATGTACGTAGTTGTGTTCCCGCGGTTCTGTTAGCCTGTCTACCGTCTATTATTTGTGAATGTTACTAATCCGCGGAAATGGTAGCGTTTCAGTGTTTGAATACTAATTTATACAAATGATCTGCAAATACAACTTGTTTTTCCTGTTAATAATATGTTTGGTTTACTTATTTGCCGTCAACTCCATTTGCCAAATTAAGTGCTAGATAAACAAAACCCAGACGGTGTCGTGATAAAATCGCAGGATCACCAGGTTTGGTGAACTGTCGGCGGTATAGACGTTAGTAGAAGACTTCAATTCTATTGATACAACTCGCACCTAAATTGAGTTGAGCAAAGACAATCTGAGTGACTGAACAAATTAGGAATTCTTTTCTTTGGACCAAACTGACAACATTGTAAAGTAATATTATCCAATTTATTAAAATAACCTACCCAGGTCGTTCATGTCGGTGACTAAAGTAGCTAAGTAACGATGAAACCGACTGGCAGCAGTGTCCAGTGTCCTCACGGACGCCATATGTAACATCACACTTCGGGTTGAGAGGTCAGACGGTAGTCGCTACTAGTAAAACCAGAAACTCTACATATCAATACTGAATGAACTGGTCGTGTGTTTATGCTTACCGCACAACCAATTACTTCTCATGCTGAGAACAAAGTGGACTTCGGCGATAGGCAGAGAAATGTTGCGGTGACTAATGCGCCGTTCTTATATCTGATAACGAACCGTTTTCTTAACCATTGGTAATTGTGGTCATTGTGGTAGTTGGTCGCGCTTAGCTTAGTTTACCTATTTCAAGATTTTAATAACGGATAGGCTAGTCTAGTATGACGGACTAGAAAAAGATCTTATAATGAGTTAAGGAAATGCTGGTACAAAATAGCAAGTGCCCGAATAGAACAGTTTTAAAACCGTGTTATCATCATCTACCTACCTAGCTTCTTCCAAAACTATGTTGGGGTCGGCTTCCAGTCTAACCGGATGCAGATGAATACCTATATTTTACATGGTACGACTGCCTATCTGACCTCCACAACCCAGTTATTACTGGATAATACGATACCCCTTGATAAGACTGGATGTTAGACTTTAGGGCCACTGACTTCCTGAAACAAATGACAGCCGGTACCGACGGCTTGGAGGAAACTCGGTATGTATTTCGGTTTAGTACGGCTGTTATTATTGAGTGAACTTAACTGAAAAACTATTTGTCAGCAGCGAATGTCGGTGCATAATGACAGACATGTGCCGCCACAAGGAAAGGGTGTGGGTAAACAAATATTGAGAACATATAAAACAATCGCACACGATAGCCATGACAAATGAGGGTACCTCTGCGCTAATCGCCGTGCGCATCGCCGGCCATCAATCTTCATTACCGTGTAAGAGGCGCCTTCGATTCATTCTACCAACATGTAACGTACGTGAAAGTTGCGTCATTACTGTTTCATGTGTTATGTGAACACGTCTCACAATGTTATTTGTTTCCTATTATACTGGTCAGTTTTAGATGCATGTTTGTTGCAACTGTATACATTTTCATTTGCAATTTTCCTCATTGTGTTTGCAAATGAAATAGTTTCACATGAATATATTTCCTGCCGTCGATAACTCTGAAAGGCTATCTGTAATTCCTGAAACCATTAACGAGTACCATATTGGAGACAAGCATGTAATCAGTAACAGTCATTAAAAAGAAATTACATCAATTAATAACAATGCATTTCGTGAGAAATTGTATTTTGTTTGCGAGAAATGTTTTTCCTCTTGGTAATTATTCTTAACATTGCAGGTAGTAAAAGTTTCCATGGTCATTTCTTTCCAACGAAAGTGCCGTCAAGCCGAAGTACCTTCAATTTAATGATATTTCGTGCTTCACAGCAGAAATATGTCGGCTTATACTCGTAATTGTTTACATACTTACAATAAAAAAACGGTTCAGTATAATTAATTTGAGTTAACTGTTATATAATTTATATTGCATTAAGGTATCATGTGTCATCATTAAAAGTTTACCAGGTCAGTCAGAACTGAAAACTGAAAAGTGGATTGTTTCTGTAAAAGAAATCCCGAAGCCTGGCGGCGAAACAATAACAAACCCATGTTAGACTATCCTGTATCTACCTAGGGTAGGCGACCCTGGTGTAGGGTGGATCACAAGCAGGCAGGGTATGTGGATGAGTACGGTTGATGTAACGGTACAACACTAAACCATTTTCAATTCCAGAGTTGCATTTCAACCGTTCTTAACACGTGCCCCAATATAATTCCAAAATATGTATTAAAAAACAGTATCATACTTACACGTACTTATTATGGACCCACTAAAGTTCATAAATTACTTTAATGTCAAGACCACACCGCATGCTCACCAAAATATGCATGCAGAAAAAAATTAAAAACTTATTAAAAAAATTCAATCATAACGAAACAAGATCACAGTTTTGGGTCATTGTTTTTGTTCGTAAATCCGGTCATTCGGCGCATGCGAAACAGCCCGATGCTATGTCGTCGGTGCGCCGCGGCCCGTGCCCGCGCGGGCGCCTTTCACCGCAGGTCGTAGGTCAGGGCGCGCTCAGGTGCTCCGCCCTCGGCGCCCCCCGCCCCCGCGCCCGCCTGTCCACCCGCGCCGCACTAACGGCCCGCCACCATTGCCCTATTCAGCTGTCGTCGCGAGAACAACATCGCCGCCGCTGGGAACAACAACACTTATGAATTATTCCACCGCTCTGTACTGCTTAGAAACAATTACAAAACAATACGAATTCATAACATAACTTTCACAATGCTCTTTGTGTGCCTTCAGCGCTCCATGCTCTCGTTTGCTGCACTATGGCAGGCGAGCGCTCCGCGGACCATCCTCGCCGCTCTCTTAGACAAATCGTGTAATATGCATGCACGTATAGTATGCATAATACGAAACACTAGAAAGTCGCATCAGCTTCGGCACAAAAATTTAGGTGGTAATGTTTTGCGGCATCAACATGATAATTTCCTGTTGCTAAGATGACGATCGAATCAATTTGGCGCGGAGTGTGCAGCGCGTTGCGTATGGCCACGGTGGCGTGCGAGATGCATCGTTAAGTTAATGCGGCCGTAACGGCGGAAGCTGCGCATAGCGTTAGCGAGCTTTCGGCGGTTCCCACGGCGCCCCTCCCGCGACCGCGCGGTTACACAATGCGAGGTGAACGCGGATCTAAGCAATCGCTTAACCTCGCCCACTGCGCGCGCGCCGCACCGCTTCACCGCCGCCGCGCCGCGCCGCGCACCGCCAGCGCGATGCACCTCCACTCCGACACTACAGTTTCATAAAACACCGACAACTATTACACTATCCAACTGTTACACAAGTTATCGTATTAAACATACTAATTTAATGTTTTAAATTTATGTACAATATTGTGCTAACGTGCATGTGAATGTTTGTGTAATTGTGTTATTTAAATATAGATCTGTTTTAATTTAAATAAACAATGTTTCTAAATACAAACAAAAGAAAAATAACTTGTTTAGCTTTAGCTTGTTGAATTGTATAGCTTTACATAGCTTATGATTAGTTTCCTAGATGCTTGATAATAGTTCCTTTGTTTATTCAGGATGAACAATATGGGCCACTGGACATCCATCAACGTCAACCTCTTATGAACCCTAAATACTTTGGTACTATTGTTTCCATGTAGCACTTTAGATTAAAAATTAATAACGGTCTCACGATAATGACGTATAAAAATTAACGACTTATGACATCCGATGACGGACGTAACGCAGGCCGGAAGATTGCAATGAGTACTTTCTTTTACATCCGGCAGTTCAGGCGGGGTCACGACCGATCTTTTTGTCCAGCCTCCAGGCTGAATGCAAGCGACCCGTGCGTGATTATGTTCGACGCGCTTAATTATGCTGTCACATCGTCACTTGATGGGCGATAGTGAAAGCGAACGATACTTGCCGTAATAATAGACGAAAAATATAGCCGTACGAGCGTGGACAGCTCGCAGACGCAACCTCACCGTGCCATCATCACACAAACCGGTGATTTCTTAACGACATTAAAAGTTGTATCACGTTGTTAGCACGTGCATATAAATTAATGTATTTTCGGCAGATTATTCAGTCTAGTCGTTATACATACATAATAAGCGGCGGAAAAAACCTACTTAAATAAGTTAGTATTCGATCACATTATTTTAACGAAGATAAATCACGCAAAACCGAACAGAAGCGGTGACAGCCCCGGGTGTGGACTGTGGAGTGTCGGACAGAAACGAGATACTGTGATGTCGCGAATTCAATCCCGGCCATGTATCAATGTGTTTTTTCAATATATTTACACAATTTACGACTGACTTGAACGGTAAAGGAATATATTGCTCAGCATACACATCCTTAATAATATGGCGACAGGTAATGTCATCTTATTTTATGTATATGGACATGCCTACTTTGGACACACTAAATGGTTTAATGTGTTATTTAAATCTTAATCCACTTTCGATTATAGATAGATCCACAGATATAATATCAAACAGAAGTAAATTCTATTAAATAATATAGCTACATAGGTAGGTAGATATGGGATATCTAAATATGGTAAAAACATAGCTGTGATTTGGCTAAAATTGTGGCTGGCCTTCAATAGTTGCAAAAGCAACAAAAGAAGAAAAACTTACATACTTACTTTGCTTAATAATGCTAGGTATTCTTAGCCTACTGAAAAGTCATAAAGGTTATAAGGGTGTGTAAAAATAGATTGCAATTGTATTTAAATTAATTAATTCGCAGCTTAATTGCCTGTCGTGTTTATTTGTGTAAGCAAACAAGTTCATGTGCACTGTAAGTGCGTCATTGTTATCCGCCAGCTCTCATACTCATAATTTTCAAGTAATTTCCTTCTGAATTTAAATTTTGATATGAAATTACGGAAGCTTATTTCGAGAAATGAAACCATATCATAACTTACTGAAACTGTAGACAAAAAACGATATGTTGCATTTATTCAGGTTTATTTAAAAACAGACGAAGTATATTCGCTCTTGATTTAAGTAATAAAAAGAACAGTTCTCGCTTGGCTCGATGTGAGCGCAGAATTTCCATGTGCGGGTCGGTTCCGGCTTCGAAATAGTCCGGTCCTCCTTGAGAGCGCCGCAGAATCCGACGGGCTCGACCGCAATCTTTAGATCATCGTCTATATACGTTCTTACCTACTATAACACATTTTATTATTTACGACAAAGCAGGTTTGAATAACGGAGAACAAATTCGATTTCAACCAATATTGTTTGCGGTTTATAATTTTACACATGTCAGACGTCTGGCCATCTTTTCCTTTCGGTTACGTTTGTGAGCTTGTGAGAATCTTCTCTCTAATTAGGAAACGTTATGTAAACAGAGATGTTATGTAATAATCTAGCATAGCCGAAGGTCCTCGACCCCGCGACAAAAGCTCCGCTACATCGATGCTGAATTGTGTAAGCAAAAGTTTTTACCAATGGTTGCAGATGACAGCGCGTGACGCGACGACGCGACGACGCGTGGGTGACGCGCGCGTCAAGTGTGCAACAATATACTTCATTTATTCATAAGTACATACCAACGAAACTAATACATACATATTATGTTTCCATGCGACGCGTTACAGAATAAATTGTTCGGAATAATTATGTTAATTGAGAAACGACATTCGATCTAACTTGTGACAGTCTATTTATTTTGCGGCTTAAAGTTTTTTATCACTTTCATAAAGTACAATAGTAGTTTGCAACAATGGCTTTGTTATTAAAATAGCGCAACATTTTATACAACAACAAAATGCGCTTTAACTTAAGAGAAAATATTCAGTGAAAATCTCTACGCTCTTAACTTCATTGACTAAGACTTTATGAAACTATAGCTTATTGCAGGGGTTTAAAGTTATGATGCAAAAATCATACAGTGGAATGAGCTTTTAAATAATCAAAATGTAATTTCTTATGAATTCATAAACTACAATTAGAGCCCATCAGAGTTACGTTTAAGTATTTATACTCAAAAATACATTCACAGACTTGACTACATGTCTACATCCGGATAGCAATGAGTAGTCATTAAATAAATAGTTCCATTGAGGATTACGCACGCCATTTACCTTGTAGGCTGCCACTATTCTAACTGGAGATCAAGCCCCATCACTATAATGATATAAACGCCGTACCACTGCTCTACGATTGAGTTTATAAATGTGTAATTTAAAGTTACCGAGACAGGAACTAGGGAAGAACTGTTACTCAAAAGATAAGCACGTAAGTACTAGTTTAAATCAAACGCACTTATTAAAAATGACTCAGCTTCGCTTTATTATGTACTTAGTTGTCAATAGGCAGTTCCTAGGAGTTTCAGTAAAAAATGTTAAAACGTTTTTCCCAATACGTACTATTTCTGAACTTATCAAGATGTTACCTTAAAGACGCTTGAGGGAAATACCTTGATTACAGTATTATCAAAAATACGTAGCAGAAAAAAAACGTAGAATTTCCCAAGTACACTTGCTTGTAAGCGATAATGTCGCCGTGTCGGTGAGACTTGCAACTTATAAAACATTATTTTATGAGTCAGTTTTACTACCTGTAGGTGCGTGGAAATTAATGTAGTACAGAACCACCAGGATACAGGATCTAGAGAATAATTGTTATATCATGAAGGTAAATGTAAATATAACCGGAGCTCGGGGAATAATTGAACTTTTAAGCTGAACAAGATTGTTTTTCAATTCGGTCACAAGAATATACTTACAATGAAAAGCAAAGGAAAATAAAACCGTAAATGTATATTTTTTCAAAACAGGTAGTTCTATTTATTTTCATTAAGAGCCTGCGCGCACTAGCGATTTTAAGTTGGCCGATAGTTTGATCAGTCAGAGGATCAGTATAGAGTTGTAGTTCGGTCGTTAGTCGTACAACTATTAATCTTCAAGTGCGCACACTGCCATATATCTTTATACTGATCCTCTGACCGATCAAACTATCGGCCAACTTAAAATCGCTAGTGCGCACAGGCTCTTACAAACTTGAGTTACGAGTACCAACCGACTGCGATACGTTATAACATCATTGCTATTTTTTTTCAATAAAAGTTTTTTTTCTAACTTCCAAACGACGGTTCTATGGTTATTATTTGTCCATACAATGTGCAATTGTAATTTAATGGTCTTGACCATTAAAATACATACATTTTCACATGCATAGCTGCAGCTCACTAGCTTAAAACAAACATAAATCCAAAGCGACGAATTCCGAAGTTAGATAAAGCTCACCTCAAAGAAACTTGAACACAAAGAGGAGATCATTATCTAAGTTCATGGTTCACATTACTCATTGTTCGCTTTGTGTCGCAAATACTCGGTGCGTATACTAACTATAATCTACTCGTACCTACTTATACTTGAGCTGTCAATTTTCAGATTCTATTCATACATCACACGGAAGTTATCGCCGATCGAATGTGATGGTCTTTAATGTGATTTGATTGAACACTGCATCCGCGTTTAGTCCTAATGATATCTCATAATCTCCTGTTGAACAGAGAATGGGCCGATTTTAGTATAAATGTAAGGGAGAAATATATTTACTACTTGAGAAAAGTGGGTCGATGCGGACGGTCCATCTGATAAAGTGATAATGTGGTAGCAATCACACAGGGTTATAGTGACTCTTTGAGATACCCTTAAAGAATAACTAGAACAGCCAGCTAACCAGCAGCAGTCTTCTGTTCGTCACCAAACTGTTTGGCATAGGTCTGCAGCTTTATGAGAATAAAAAAACACATAACATAACATCACGCCTGTAATTCCCAAAGGATTAGGCAAAGGTGTACCTGTAGTACACCCACATTTCACCAGCTATGTTTAAATCCCATGTAATAGGAGGCGAGCCTATTGCCATCAACCGGGCACAAATCCAGACTCCGTGGCTGCTACTGAGGAATTCCTGATGGAAAAAACCAATAACAACTTGGCCGACCAGGGAATCGAACCCCGGACCTCATGCTGAGCAGTCGCGCATGCAACCGCTCGACCAAAAAAAAAATATCAATGTGATATTATCGATAGGGATGTCGGTACTTTTTAGTATGTATTATAAAACCAACTCATAAATAGTAAAAGAGTTCGTAACACAATGTAAATAATAGGTGTGTCACATGCCCAATGTGACACTTCAATAAAATATAGCACACTTATAGTGTCTACTGTACTCATACATTTGAGCTTAGCACTATTATAATGGAAAACAACAATCGATATCTACATGGAAATAAAGTCGGTATTCTTACTCGATTTAATATTCGAATCGAAGACAATGGATAGAAGTATTATGTATTCATTCGATTTATATGTTGTCACATTAGTGCTGTGGAAATGTTGTAGAGTTACCGCTTCTGGTCACAAGAAATATTGCACGTCAGGCAACATGGCGGACGCCTTGCAACGGACTCACACACACACAAACGGCCTATCTATTATGTAAAAATGGCATTCATAAATCATCTATGTGATCAATTTACAGTGTACGGCCACGCAGTGTGGGCAGAATGAGTTTAGGCGATAAATTTGAATAAAAATAACAGGCGGCCCATGTTCTCGTTCCTTTCGCAATAACAATCGGTCACATATGCATATTTTAATATAATAATTTGTAATCATTAGTTTATTGAAAGTTTCTCTGCCTATCCAACAATAGGCCGTATGTCGTATTCTAATTACATTCTCTAATAGAACAAACAATTTAGTTATCTGTTAAAGATAACTTAAGTTATTGTGAAGTGTTGTATGTGAACATAAAAATCTTTCGATAATTTTAGCGTTCCACAAACATCAAGGAAGTCTGAAACGGTTGATAGGTATTACAATATGAATTGTGTCTTTCTATAAAACTGCAATGAATGTAAGAAGCAAGTGTAACTTAATAACGAATATTTAAACATCGGTAACCGCTGCGTGGTGACGCAACCTCAATAACTTCCGCGCATAAAATACAAAACATACTGAGGTGAGAAAACTTTAGTACTTTTTACTTTAGCGTATACAAATTGTCAGAGTTGATTACGGTATTTATGTACGGTTGTGAGTAGCCGCGGTGCGAGGCGCAGCAGTGAGAGGCCACCGAGCCTATCAAACCGATACATCATTAATTAATACCGAACTGTCATGGGAAGTGTTGCCCAAGACAATTTGTGGACAGAGTTAGGATTGATGACCCGCCTGCGTCGAACCTGACGATAACTTACGGATGGGCAGATTAACGTAACATTACTAAACAAAGATGCTAAACGAATAATAAAATTCGTGAAATTACTGCGCAGTGATTGTTTAACATTTGTTTATTTTGCGGTTTATTTTGTGATTCAGAACATTATAAGTTACGTAATGTTGCCAACAACCTGTCTGGTGTCCCAAAATTCGTCAATTCTGAAGTAATAACTTGTCTCGAAGAGTCGAATGATTTACATGAGTAATTCTGTTAAACGTCCACTTGATTTGCATTTTTATGTGTGCATATTGAAATCAGTAGTTTAATAGCGTAAGACAATCTAAAGTTAATAGGCTCTGAAGTTACTTCCATTACGGAGATGCATGCACGTTTCGTCACCGCAACTTGTTTCTAAGCTGCTAAGTTAATGTAAGTTATTAGTCTTTCTTGTTTATATTTTCTTACTACACACATATTCTCACTCATTGACCAACACGTGATTCATCAAGTTAGCTATACCTACGAGTCTTACAACGTGCACGCATGAATAAACCTTCATAGTTGAATAATTATGTACTGAGCTCCATTTTCAGTGCACACAAAGATTTAATTGGTTTACTCATAAATCAAATAGTATCTAACATCGATTTCGGTTATTTAGTAATAGTTAATTTAATAACTAGTTGACGTCCTGGGAACCTTATGATAGGTCATATCGTGCGCTTACTAATGAGAGCGCGACCGATTCTTTGAGCGCAGCGGACTACACAATGGACCGGAAATTGTTCTAATAGGGAAGAGCAGTCACACTCACTCGCATGTATGAGTTAATCGGATGAACTCGATAGTTGTCAGTCATCGTTGGCAATCATAACTTCTACGATTTGTCGGTGATTCAGCAGTCTGTGTCACCATTCTAAGAACATGTTTGACAAGTATTACGAATACAGGTTCTCTAGGCTGAAACGAACGTTGCGACAAAAATACAGAATCTAGGTATAGCTTCAGTCAGACTATTATAATTCAATTCAATTCAATTTATTTAATTCAGACACAAAGATCCATAATTTTGTTAGTAGGTACACTTAAAAATAATGTTAGTAACTAAAAAACAAATCACACCACACAATACTGCACAAAATAATTCATCCAATAATACATCTCAAAATAATCTAGAAAAATTAAAAAAATAAATTAATGCAATACTATCCATGTCAAATAAAATGTGAAAAATGTCGATAATCAAATTTGAAAATATAATAAAAATAAGTTAAATAATACTAGGCTTCCTTTTTAAAACAATCATTCAGTTGTTTTAAGCTCAAAGATAAAATGGATAGCCGAAATCTTTGAAACACAATACCTAGAGGCCTCGATAAACCTACATTTATAATACGTTTGTTTTTGACATTTTATTTATAAAGCTGTTATCATTTCTGCTGAAATATCAGAAGCCCATTTAAAAGATCGTATCTCAGCACAGCCCATTAACAATTTTGTAAGCATGGTGTTAGAAATCTGCCCACATCGGTATCTTTATAAACTAAATGCAAACCACTTTATAATTTATTCTAAACTAATATGCGATAAACTTTTGATCGTTGTGATCGACTATTAATGTTATAACAGGTGGAGTTACAAGCTACTCGATACAATGCCACTACTGATTATAATGTTTTGGCTTTCAAATCTCCGTATATGAAAGACCAGAGTAGTAATTTACAATTATTAATTTAACAATAAATCATGTAATGTTTAGTCAAACCGGGGTTAATTACGTGACACAAATAACGTTACTTGGCGTAGCCGTAGCTAATTATTGTCAAGTATTTCTATTATCTATTTTTTTTCACGTAGATAATAGAAATACATGACAATAATTAATCGTATTTCTATTATAATATTGACACATTTACGGTGAAAAGTTAAGAAACTTTCCATCTTTGTAGCGTAGAGTCCAACCCCAAGGGTTGCTCGTAGCACTTCCGCGTAGTAAATCTCGTAGCACGCTACGATGTTACAAATTAATAACAATAAAGATTCGCCTAGTGACGTAGTATTCACTCAACTTGTAAGCCGTAGATATTTTCCTTCTTTGACTTAGTACAAACTTCAATAATAAGTATCTAGGTACCAATATCAATGGAAGCACAGTTGAACCTAAGCTTATCGAATGTTAATTTTAACGTTTTAAGTTTTCTACCAAAATGTTATATTCCAGCTGTTTTAGATAATGATATTTATTGATACCAAATACTTACATAGGTTCATTTAAGCACTGTACTGTATCTAAAGGTGCAGTTAAGTTCCTTAACTTAAGTGTTCTTTTGGAAATTATTGATTTTACGTGAAACAGCTCTTAGACCAGCGTAGAAAAAAATATAATAAAGCGTGAATGGCTGACGTATTACGTAAGCCTATCACTTGATTTCATTCCTACCTCGTGACTATAATGAAAATGCGCGTAACTATTCCATAATAACTATATAATCGTTAGTTAAAGACAGCGTCACACTGTATCATGTGAGAAATATGCCGCCCCATGTAAGGAAACATAATATGTACGCTTGATTGTCAATATTCACTGTATCTAATTGTTAAGCGTTAATAAAGGAATTAGCGTGCAACTTGTTTGTCATAAAATAATTATGTCTCTGTAAACGAATGTGATTATATCGGTGATTAAAACATTCAGTATGCCGCAATACATCTGTATTATTTATCGGCGTGTTTTTCACTATGAGAATGTGTGTCAGCACATTATAAGTATTTATTTATGTTTCTGCTAAGTACGTGTCTAGGTAATAACATTAGTTCATTACTCAGAGTCAGTTGGATGCTGGGTCGTCTTAGTCGGAACTATAAACTATAAATAATAGCGTGGATTACAGTTCGTACATGGGTTAAATATACATATTAACAAATCATTTTTTTTTAAGCCCCACACTAGGAATTTCTCCTGTATTGTGGGTGCGTTTACATGCATTGAAACTCACATACACAAACATTCAGATCCGGAACGCAGCAGTCAATCGCTCAGCCACTGCGCCAACCGTGTCGTCAAATCAATGGACGGCTATGTGTTAAGTAGTAGGTACTATATGCCAGTACTTCAAGATTTTGTATCAATGTGCTAAAATCGTTTAAATAATGAGGTAGATAAAACGGTACATCTATGGAGTACGTACGTGATTGCGACGCAGAAACAGTTCTACGATTACCGATTATCTACGACTTGTTGCGGCGTCCTAATCATCAAAAGTAATTTTAACAACTCTAAAGTCCAACGACTTAGTAACACAGAACACACACCTTCAAGAGTTACCTATGTTTTCATCATTGGTCATTTGTCACAATTGTCACAGAAAACTGAGTGAGCTCATCGACCGCGCTTTGCTAACACGGTTGAATAAGAGTCATGAAAAACTTATGACTAGTTTTAGAATCGCCAAGACGATTTCCTATTTGCTGTAAATGAATAAATTGTGTAAATAACACTTCTAATTATCTCTCTTAATGTTGCTCGCATACCAAACAGTGTTTATGGAGGTTGTTCCAGTTTCAATCAGTATTAAATTGTAATCACTCGTTTAATATTTCCATTTAAAGCATACATTTTCAATTTAAATAGTTCAAAGGGCCCCAACAATCTATTGATGAATAGAAATCCTTTAGAAAGCAACACAATATGCAGTTATTTTAATATGTATAATGACAACACTGATTTAGCTCTTAATCACTTTAATTTAATGTTATAAACTAAAAATGTTATTAATATTTTCCCCACCAGAGCTACAAAAAAATTGTAATTAGTACTTAAAATAGATTAGGTACAGAATTCGTTATTTAACACGCGCCTTTATTTGGAATCATTTTACAAAAAAGTTGTGCCCTTCCAAAATTACGACAGTCAGCCACTGTGTCAGAGTTCAGCCATACCATCTTTCACTCAAATAATTCAAATATTACCACAGAGTGCATACTGCAAACATAGGTAGGTGCCGCAGGAGTTTTGTAAAAGGATGCTAAAGACCGTGTTCATAGGTGTCGAGCGACGTTATTATATCATCAAGTGAGGTTTCACTATGTTGTTAAACAAAATTACATTATGTAATCGAGTATTGACTATCTTCACATGCCTACACTCTTTACTTCCTCAAAGCGTCTGCAAATCTTTTTTTTTTCCTCTTCTTAAGTAGCCGAAAAATTATATAATTTACATAATAATTGCCTAATTATTTATAATTACTCACACTACTACATGTTAAGTCTACCGTTGTGCTAAGTACTTACACAAAATGATTGTAAAAATATGCATTACATGTTGGCTCAGCGATAAAGTTATCGATCTTTATTTGTAAACATGTGATCTATAAATAGAATATTCATTTGACCTTTAATTATCGTAATATAACTGGATCAGTTAATAATTCAAGCTCATTAGCGGCGGATGGCGCGTGCGCCGGTATCGGTCATTGTCTGATTTAGGTATTTTTAATAGTCGTGTCAAGAGGTCATCGACTGGCTCCCAATGGCTATGACATCAGCTTCACTGGCTAGGATTACAAAACACTGGCTCTCACTCACGTAACAACACACTGCACTAGGCCTTACTGTAAGAGTTTCAATAAATTTTGTAACCTCATTATAGCCTGGCAGCATCATTGTGATGACTGATGAGACATGACTTTCATATTCAATGAATTTTGTGGTTTTAGCAGCACTTTTGAATGGACACTCACAACAGATAGCCACTAGATGTTTATTGCGGTCAGAGTTGCATAATAAAGAGAATATTTCTATTTGGATCTTTATTCTGATATTTTCCTGTTTGTAAAGCCTACTTGCTAACTGTTTCAATACTCGTTATAAGATGTGGCAATACAATGTAAATTGGTACAGAACCAAGAATGTTTTTAGATATTTTATATATTTTTTCAGTTTAGAGAGCGCGTATGTTTTCAGTTTATGATCTTTTATCAAATTTAAAATAGAAGTCCTCGCTACGTCATCCCAAAAAGTCCCTAAGCCTCATGATTTCCTAACTATTCTTACAACGGCATTATAACAAGAACCGTACTTGACCCACGGTCATTGCAAAAATCCCCGATTCTTTTGCGAATATGCGTATTCAAAGCATTACGACCGGATTTGACACATCCAATTTTAGATAAGACATGTATACAGCAGTCATTTATTGATAGTTGAAGTGTTGTTATAAATGATGAAGTATCACTTACATTTTTTCCAGTTCTTCGAAGCCAAAACCTTGAAATTTGGGAACGCCATTGTGCATGTAAATGTTGCTGCTATTCACCTATTTTACTAGATTTTCTCTTCGTAGTACAGATCTGCTACTGCAGGCCAGAATGTATAGTCGACCTTGTATTTATGTGTTCGACAAAAAAAATATGGCGATCATGACAAAAACTCCTAGTAAAATGAAGCTTCACTATGGTTTAAACTATCTTACTGTCACATTGCTCTGCATTGGTGTTAAAGCAAAAATAGAGGTTAACGTTTTACGATAATTATGCACCTGACAGTCAACCTTAGAGTGGTAAAACAATTACGATGTTGACAATACTAATACGATTCTTCCAATAATGAGATGATAAAAAGTGCCTGTAATGTTGGTACAAAAAAAAAACAACTCAATCGAAACTAAATTAATAAATACTGTCTGTTACTAATATTCTTGGGATTCTTTGTTTTCGATATAAAAAACTAAATTTATATTAATAACGATATATCTTAAGTTATTTATTTTCCATTTAAATTGATATTCTAATCACACGTTAACAAAATATGCGTGAATAATTTATCAACATCTTCATACAGATCTGAACGAAACATTATTACACTTGATAAGTTTGATGTCTCGAAAATAATGACGAACATTAATAAAAGACGAGATAACTCGAAGCCTAGCCTTAGGCATAGTTACAGACATAATCATAGAAGTTAAAAAGTAATCAATCCATTCTCTTTGGCAACGTTTACAAATGTCTTAAATGACTCGTAAAATTTCACGACTCTCACTCAAGAAAATATTGTGAAATGGTTTAAAAGATGCGCCTTGTATATTTCAAAACAACAAAGATTAGAATTTAAAAACATACAAAATGTTAATATTTGAACAGCTACGGGTGCTTTCCAATGGATACAGCATTGATTTCCCGCAACGAAGAGGTTTAAAATATATTTCCTAAAGGAAGTCTATATGTCAAGGGCCATCCATAAATAGGTGCATTAAGAATCAGCATATAATGTTTCCACTGGGACACAAGCGTGAGAGGAAATGACCAATAATCCACCTCACGGGCCCCACGTCGGTTGGTGAACGTCACAATGTCTTCGAAATAAATTTCTAGGACAAGCAAGTTCCGCCAGGCTGCTTTCCTTCATCGTTTTCAGTGCAGTGGTGATGAAATAAATTGACACTAATGAAGTACCTGGAAGGAGGATGCGTGGGTTCGCGAGAAATGGAAGGATTGGAGGCAGGCCTATGCCCAGGAGTGGGACAGTGCAGGCAAGAAAAAAAAACATTCCCTGACTGGATTCAATCCAACGACACGTAAGTCGAGCCCTTATCACTGGGCCTCCACTGCTCTGCACATGCTCATTATGAATACTTTCTATAAATTAGCCTGCAGAGTCCAGAACCTCTTAAACAAATAAAGATATACTTAAGTACCCATCCAGTTCTTCCTAGATAACATTTAACCCACAAAGAATATCTTAGCCACAGCTGCTAGATATCGGGATATACGTGTTCTCCTACACCTTTAACTGCTTTATTGTTAATCTTGTCTTATAAAATTAAATCAATAGTTCCATATCACAAGCATAAAGTTTTAATGCCATTTTAAACGCTATTTCAAGTGACGACGACATTAATTAGATTAACATTGTAAAGCTTAAGTTAATGGACAATTTACACCTATAAAACTCCACGTAATCTAAAATACAAGTTTAATCATATGTCTTTTTTATGAATCTACCTATAAGTTTATCTTGTGTGAATATACATACAATATAACAGGAGAGGGCAGGTTAGTAATGGATTCGCAATGGGCATTTTGACATCTTTAATGCACTGTGCATACCTAAGCTCCTCGTAGAAGCCTCGTAGACGGGCGCAGATAACAGTTCTATACGGCGTAGAAGACGAGTAGGGGCCTCGTAGAAGTCACGTAGAAACGACGTAGGGTCTGCGTAGAAGCCGCGTAAAAACCGCGTTGAGGTCAGGTTGATAGAGGCCGTGTAGAGGCTAAGTTTCGATAAACAATAAAAAATGATTCCGATAAAAGAAAACTATTATTCACTTTATCATTACGAAAGATTCGATTTCAAAAGCTGTGGAGTGTACCTTCCGCAGATTTCGATCAACTGAGTGACATTCATATTTTGTATAAATACCATTTTACACTTGTACAGTCACGAGCACCAATATGTAAACACTTAACAACTTTTAAAAGTGTTTTTCTCCTACTGTTCTGATTAAAATTTCATGTTGTTACGAACATAGTATTCTGGAACTCATATTTTTATGAAAAAGATCCTATCTCCAAGTCACAATCGTTATTTCTCGCGAAAATTTATTTTAAATTTAGGAAAGTGTATACATGTTGGTACTCGTGACTGTACAGATCAAATATCATTTTGTTCCGTATAAAAACAACTAAACAATTTAGAATAGAATTAAACATGAAAATGGCAAGGAAAAGCTTATCAGATGGAATAACCTCATAGATAAGATTCAATCAAAGCTCATCACTAGACAATGAAGCTTTGAGATTCATCCTTGAAATATTTTGCAACATCAGACCACCTGAACGGGTATCAACGCGATTGTCCACAATGTGACCTCCGTTTGATCGATTAATATGCTAATTTAGATTATTTATTAGGCAACAACCGACCAATATTTAGAACTGTTTTGCTCATTCTAGTTTTTATTTTATTTATTTTTTGTATTTTTGTGAACGTTCTTGCTTAAACCTTCTCATTTTGAAATGTGTGAAAAGTTAATCTAACAGCAGGCCAAGGCTTATAGATTGTCAATGCAAAGAGAAAAGTCCGATCAAATAAGAACCTAAATACTGGTCACACTTTGTGCTGCGCCTAGTGTTATTTTCAAGAGTCCAATAAGAAACTATCTGAAAGAGCCTTATAGTGCAACAATGCCTAATTTAGGAAAAAGTTGCTTGAAGTTTACTCAGAGCACTACACGGGTAAAGCCGTCCTTTAACAATTATTCAACATCTACAGTATTTCATGATTTGGTTTGGTTTGGGGTTGTTACTAGTTATTAGATAACTCCATTTTAAGGGCAATTTTGAGGATTATTTTGAGTACTAAATTTGTTCATTATAATAACTAGGAAAATAAAAATCACCAGTGCCTTCCACCTTGCAGCTAGTCAAATCCAACCAATTACTAAAAACACTTAAGTTTTTGTGAAAATCTTCCAATCCGTAATTCGTTACGCCAAATTTAGAACAAAGAATAAATCTCGTTTTCACCTTATATTGGAATTTATATGTATTGGCTATAAAAATATGTAAAATACCTGCCTCAATTTTAAAGAAAAACACATTACACATGCTTTATTATGTATATTGAAACCACAAAAATAGCTTTTAAATACACACAAGTCATGTTAGTCAATTAAGTATAAATATTTTATCATGTCTATCAGGAGTTAAGTATGGATATTTTAAATAAATACAACATTAAAAAAACTGCTGAGATGACGAGTATTAGAGAAGCATGGAAGAAAAAGACATGCTGCGCCGACCCCAAATAGATTGGGATAAGGGCAGGAGAATGATGAATGAACATTAAAAAACAAAATGTCTGCTTTAATAATGTTGTCAATAAAGAAAATCATCAATTTCCTAAACAAATTGCAATGCCGGTCGAAACTGAATGCGATACAAGACTATTTTTAAACACCAAACAAAAGTTTATCTAGGCACTTAGTAATCAATTCAGATTTTTTATATTCAACTTAAGTTTTAGACCTATTGACCTAGAAGCTCAGTCTACAAACATAGATTGGTTGTTCGTGTTTAACGTAATATTGATCCATATAACGGAGTGTGGAACACGACGTCATCGGCCGGGGCGCGACGCAGCGCCGCCACCGGTGCGCCGCGCCGCCTGTGGACGCCGCCGTGGTGCAGCGACGACGGACGGCTCGCCGGCACGACGGCGACGCGACCGAGCGACGCCGACAGAGACGAACGGCCATTGACGACCAACGTGATGTGTAGGCAGATTCGTCGCACGACAGCACAGCAAGCTTCCATATTTACGTATCCAGTGCCAAGTAACTTACCGGTTTCACACGAGTGGGTGCTACTAGTTCTTTTTCGTATGTTAATTGGACCAGTATCTATTACTATCACGTCTATCACATTATAATATCCTCGGCAGTCGATGGATTGCTGTTGTGCCATATACCTACAGTATTTCTGAATACAAGTCTAAACAACAACGGCAGGCAGGTACCTACATCTAATATGTTCACGTCTGCTAAACGGTAGCCACACATAATACATAGGTGTATATGAACCGCAATGCCGTTCTAATTTTACATGGATGATCTTCCTGTAATAACAGTAAACAACGCTTGCATTGTACTGTAGCACTAGCCGTGACTATCAGCGCAGTACAGCGCATACGATAACTAAAAATACTGCCAGACCTCGTGCTGTACTTGGAAATAATTTTCCATTGCGGATAATCTAATCTAACATTATACATCCATTAACAAATAACCCTTTCCGAAGCGGGTATCGCAATAGATACAGCTACAAGCATGCTCAATGTGATTAGTTCTACGGCGTCAAGAAATCGGCTCGGGACGAGATAAAATTAAATTGGCGGCTAAAAGTAAAAGATACTGCGCGACCTTGGGGCAGAGTGGTTTGTTCCGGGTTCGGTCCTCCACCCACCGACCGGCGACCGGTCGCTGCGCCTGCGCCTCTCCGCTGCACTCACCTGTATCTACCTAACCTACTAGACATTAATGTGTCGGACTTAAATTGATTGCAACTGATTGCATTATAGATGGTATCATTAAATCTGTAGGTAGTCTGGGCGCCAATTTGGTGTTGTAAAATAACGCTTAGAATGTCTACAAAGGCTATAAAATGTGAAGCAAAAAAAAAAAAAAAACTTAATATGATTAAAAATCAAACCAAAATTGATTGGTTACTTTACTCGAACAGAATCTAGGTGATGTCAACACGGTATATGGCAGTAGTCCGTTCACGTGCTAGCTCATACAACACGGCTATCGGATGTAAATATTAACAATAATGCGCAAATAGCGAGGTTGCTGGCCCATCGCGCATAAACACGCGTTACGTAACCTTCTTACTTGACTAACGAGTTAACAACTCAAGTGAGAGGACACCCACTGTTCTTAATTACCAACCAATGTTTTAAAAGATAGCACGTAAGTACTTTGAGTTAGGACATTTTGACGTCTGCACAATATCAGTCCAATAAACCTTAACGGGCTGACCATATAACGTATGCTAACGAACCAAAAAGTTGAAAATAGACGTGACATCATGTGCAGAACTGTTTTTTGAATCCTACTCGAAATGATGCTGTTGCACTTAAATTGTCAACTCACTGCCTTTTATCGGCTCCTATATTAGTTTCCCACAGTCATATTTTACGAGCCTGCTATAACATTTTAAATCCTCGCAAAGCAATCACAGAAGTGGCCTAGATTATTAGCAAGGAAATATGAAGGATAATGGACACATCAAATTGAAGAATACGAAAATATACTGCTAAAATAATTTATTAAGTTTTAGCAATGTTTTAATGAATTAAATAATAAGGCAATCACGTGGTATTTGATGCAACTATTAATGAGTATGAAGTTAAATTACAATATCATTATAAGCAAAAGCTGAGATTAATATACCGATTCGGCGTTTTCACCTATCACAATTTCTTTGGAATAAAAACGTACTACTTATTCGGTAGCACTCGACTCTTCAATTGTAGTCATAGTCGGGTCTATGGCAAGGTCCGAGTGCGATTTGTTAATGTTACTATTTGTTAAAGAATTAATATTTGTATCTGCATCCGAAGGAACACCGTCTTCTTTAGTTTCAGTTACATCCGGTGTTTGTTCTGTAGCAGTGGCATTGGACTCACTCAGCGCAGTGGCGCCTTCCTCGACTTCAGGTACAGTTTGTGCAAGCGTTGGAACCTCGATTGATATAATCTCATTTTCAGTTTCTTTGGGTGATTCCGCTACCTTATTCTCTTCGAGTGGTCTAAATATTTCTTGGAGCGACGAAACTTTCTTTTCCGTGGGAATTATTCTATTTAAATATACTAATATGTCTGACAGAGAAACAATACCTACCAGTTTATCTTCTTTATTTACTAATAATAATCGATGACTCTCAGTTCTAACTATAACTTCTAAGGCCTCATATAAAGTAATACTTGAACGACATTTTTGTAACTTTTCTTCCCAGTCTTTCTTTTTATTTCTTACTTCACCTATCGTCAACGACAAATTCGAATATAATTTTTCACTCACTAGATTTAACACTTCATATTTTGCATAAACATCAATAAGCGTACCGTTGTCATCTAAAATTGGCAAAGCCGAAACATCTTTCTCTAATAACAACTGAAATGCTCTTTTAATACTTGTTTCCTCAGTTACGGACACGATATCTTCGTATGTCCCGATTTTCAACTCTGTAAGTGTTTTGTGAAAGAAAGTTAATTCAGGAAATTCATTAAGATATACAAATAAAAATCTCAATATTCTCTTGTGAGACAAGATGTATAGAACATCACCATTAAAAGGATCTATCATTAACAGACGATGGACGCGGTTTTTATGAAGTAAATTAATGGCGTCATGTAGTGATTGATCGGGTCCAGCACTACATAAAGGCTTGCGCGTTGATCGCAACAACTTCCTCCAAGTATGAAGTGTGTGTCGCTCTAAATCTTCGACTGATAGGTTTTCTTTATCAAGATACAGAAGAATCCTAATAAAATCTGTAACAGTGATCATACCTACAAGTAACTTTTTAGTAGCATCCCAAAGCGGTGCAGAGCGAATACCATGTGATATAAGAGTGGGAAATGTTTTCCTGACGAAAAATTGTGTATCAAATATAATAACTTTTGCAGACTTTGGTAAAATTTCATAACATTTGTGATATTTAAAGAAGTTCAGTAAGAGCCTAGTTTTATCCCTACCTCCTATGGATATTTGCACAATTGATAAATAAGGATCATATTTAGGGAGGCCCCGAACCTCCCGAAACATTTGTTTTGCTTGCGATGGCTCTAATGAAGCGTATGAATTTTTATGGTAAGTAGGTGAAGTCGTCTCAATAGAAGAACGACGAACTTGTTTGGTAGGTTTCTTCTTCACTGGATCTACAGTAGTTTGATTGCTTTCAGGATGAGGCTTGCTGCGAAATATATCCATTACCCTAGTAATGGGACTGTACTTTCTAGAAGATGCTCCTGTTACTGTATGGTAATACTTCTTATGAGAATCTTTGCTGTCAGCATATTGCTGGTCATCTTGTGTTTCAGGGGCTTCTTGACTCTCCGTCGTTTTCGCCTGTTTCGGTGCATATTTCTTAGCATCACTTTTTCTTCTTAAACGGAATATATCAAAAATAGAGCTCCGTGGACTAGACGACGTTCCATGAAAAGTTTCATATCCTTTTTCGGGCGCCGATTGGCGTTCGGCACTCGATGCTCTGGATGTGTCAGCATTTCTATCTCTAAATATTGATCTTACATGGGGCCTTTGTGACTCGACTCCACGCGTTCCAAAATGGACCGTATGGACATTACTATCTGCTACTCTAGAAGGAACTTTATCTTCTGTGTTGGGTAATGTGGTAACAACAAATTTCTTTCGCTCACCAACAACGGTTTGATTTTGGGCTTCTGTTTGTTTTTTCTTTTTATTCTTGTGTTTTGGCTTGCCATGTTTAGTCGGTGACTCAGTCGTCGCAGATTCATTTTCTAGAATTGGATCCATATCCAAATATGTTTGTTAATGAAAGTTTTATACCTTTATCTTGTAGCATAATCCAGGAAACTGTTTACCATTACCTGTAAAAGAAAATAAAGATATTAATATTTATAGTCAGCCTACTGTTACGTTCACAATTACATAAAAGATAGTATTAGACTCTAAAATTCTAAGACGAATTTGTATTATCATCAATATCCTTGATATTCTTCTAGATCTAGACTATGGGATAATAACTTTATTTATTTTAATTGTGAACACAGTCAATGTAACACACAAGAAGTTGCATTTTTTGCATTTATATTATTTACGAACCCACTACCTAAATAGAATAAACAAAAAACATATACCTATTTGAGTACATTTGAACCAAAAAAAATTAACACTTTCACTGATCATTGCGGGCCTACACACGGGACGGATGTTTAACTAGTGTCTCTGCTCCACGAACAGTAAAATATGTTAAATAATTTTCAATATGTGTCTGTAATAAATTAGACCTACCAATAAATTCACTTATCTCCAGTGGATATTTAGATTAGTGATAGCGATATCGTTTCACGCCCGGGTTGTTCTACGCTCGCCCCACCGCTCCTACTTCTAACACAACTCGCTTATCACGTATTTTGATTCAAGCTCATCATTCGGAGTTTTATTTAAACCGAGAAATACATGGTTAATTTAAATAACCACATACGTACCTACAAACTGCATTAGGAACAGGGTTAGAAGGAGTGAAATGAGCGAACATAGAATAATTTCCATAATTTATTGGCGAACAATTGTAGTCATAAATAGCATACCGAGCATTTACAATCACATGTATTGACACATGTTGCAGTATATACCTACTATGTCTATGAGTACCTTCTTGAAAAATCGATGATTTTATGAGTCATTAGCGTACAAGATCATCATTTGGCGAGTAGCATACGTGGTCTATTACCTCCCTTCGCGGTTAAACTGCCGCATAAAATAATCCTACAACACCTCATGTCGTTGCTAGGCAACGCAATGCGCCAAATGCACCCATTTTACTACATGCGTTAGCTATTTGCTGTTGCATTGCGTAATCTACAGACTACGTCCTCGCTGCAGTCTCAAAAGAATATGTCAATGAGATTGACCTATCTTTTCCCTGCGCTTAACACCAGAATATTATATTATCACAGTCGGCACATTAACACGCGTAGCTAAGTCTATATTTGACACCATTCCGCTGATCAATACTTTTGAAGAGCGAAAACTATGCGGTATTGAACTAATACAAAACGTACCTGGCTTCACTGAGAGCTTCATCTTTTTATAGCAATGATTTTTACGCACTGATTTGTAACGAGACGGTTAATACTGTGTTTTGTCCGGACTGAGCACTTTTTTACTGGGGTCGCGTGTTATTCCCGACGATATTGTGTGCGGCCATGTTGGTTGTCAAATTACGCGAGGGTTTGTGGGGCGACATCTGCCGTCGGGCGAGGGGATCGCTTCGCAGGGCGGCCCGCCAGCCAAATCGGAACGGGTGGGAATGCTATCATTGTCTGTAGTTCTGTACAGCTCGTAGTTAGACTTTCAATTCGTGAGATGTCACGGCGAACTGATTTCAGATTAGAGTCGTCAGGTATTTGTAAAAGATGCAATAGGGTAGGGACTGTTGGTAATTAAATGGATAGATAGCAGTATTCTTTTATAAAACATTCAATTAATTTGGATAGATATTGGAATAAAAAAAGATATTATTTTATTTATTTAATCCGTTAAACTTTTACTTATAATTAACATTTACACCAGCATTAGTATCATACGCCCCAAAAAGTTAAGAAAAACTTTGATTCCTTTCAGGTCTAGGTACAGCTAAGCTTAGAATCTAAAGAGCATCTAGGAAGGTATTGTAACGAGGTAACCTTCGTCATAATTATGGCATTATTTTATAGACCTAACACTTAGTTCGAATACAAATTAATATTCGGCGGTTTGGGTAACTTTTGTGCTGCTTGCTGCGCTCCCTGAGATAGGGTTGAGTTCACGATGCTGATGCATGCGTGGCATCTGCTGGAACCAGTTTATTTAAACCAGTGTCGTACTTTCCTTAAAAGGCCAGTCCGGCTACCCTGCCTTTTGTTAGACGATTTAGTTTTTTTTAAATTGTCTGGACTTAAAAAGAGACTTTGAAGAAACTCAGTGGGTCTATCGTTTTGCCAATTCTTCTCAGGATAGTCAGATAGGAAATTTCGACTCCATGTTGCTTATGTATAAACTACTACTTCTTAGTACTAACTGGGTTGTGGAGGTCAGATAGGCAGTCGCTCCATGTAAAATACTGGTATTCAGCTGCATCCGGTTGGACTGGCAGCCGACTCCAACATATTAGGAAAAGGCTAGGCAGATGATGATTGCTTTTGTATAAAATATGACAAATGATTCCCATATCCATTTAACGGTCAGACAGTACAAGTAGGTAGCAATCAAATGAAGACAGGCCAACGTCATGTAGACCCCAAGACTGTGGCTGAATATTGCCCTGAAGGTCGTGATGAAACTTAAATGGAAACCAAGTAGACGCGAAAAAGAGAGGAACCTACGCAAATTTTCATCCTTTTAAAAGAACGCTTAAACGAATGTATCGTTCGAATATCAATTTGTCAAAAAAGAACATACGCCTATGGAAATTAAGCGCCATAAAGGTTTGTTCTGAAATTTTCTCGAAATTTCCCTTGTTTTTCGACACAATTTTCTCGAAATAAATTTATGACACTTTTCCTGCAAATTACAGGAACGTCTTCCTTGTTTGATAACCTTTCTAAAATGGTGCCACAGAACACACTTTTAGCAAGCAAATCACCAGACAACAGGATTGTTCCTGACAAGGTAGTATTTTAATAAAAGTGGCTCGTACAGTTTTTCCTTGCACGTCTTCCTTTTTACAAATTTTCTTGTTACCACTATGTTATGTTGGCTGTTCGACTTAATGCGCTGGGTCCTGGTCAACCAGACCAGGTACGATCACTTCTATCTGGTGTATTTTAACCTATCCTATCAGACAGTCAAAGCTGTAATTTTCTTCTGTTTCAATGTCGTAGTTGAAGCAGAATTAGGACCGGCACGTTGACTGAGTATTTGTATGCTCTGGTTACAACAGGAAATTACAAAAACTAAAAAGGCGATGCCGCTCCACAGCCACTTGGTCTCACGAACTAAGATTTTAATGTTTGGAAGAGATGCTCCACCTCTAGTTCCTTTTTTTGTATACTTAATTACTTTGATTGCGATTGTTTTATTTAAATTAGAAGCCATTTTGTTTTTTTATGTGAATACCATGTAGATATTCTATTATGGTAGGGCTTATTCTAATCTTTAAGATTTTTATTGTCTTTTATTCTATTTCTACATGGTGCTCACATATACATAGAAGCAACAATATTAACCAAGACCCAAGACTATGTAATATCTAACTTGATTTGAAAAGAGTGTTCGTGGAGTTTCTTGCCCATTCTTTTCCATGAGATCTACGATTTTGGCATGGGCAACTACACTCCATTCACTGTTATTATGCCTGTAGCTAGACTGTAGATAGCTTATTTTTGACTATGCAAAAGTGCCTGTCTGTTATGTGTCTATTTGAAATAAATGGTTTGAGTTTGATAAGCAAATCAAGACATAAAAGTGATTTGAAGCTTTTGATATGACTCCAATGGTTCAACTTAAGACTCAACAATTGTCGGTGAGAATATTTTATCGGTGCCGGCCAAACGCTCCATGCATGGCACGCGACGGTGTTGGCGGTGACGGTCGGTGACGGAACAGTCTAGTGGGCTTAGTCTCATACTTTGCATTACAAAGAATATTTTTTTGCCAGACACGCTAAGCACGGTCATGGTCATGGTATGATACGCTATAGCGGGTAGACTCCATAAATTGCATAGTGTATTATATGTATACATGATGCCAATATATAGCAATACATCATGCAATAAAAATAGTAATGAGAGTAAAATTGCTTGAAGGGCAAAACAAATGAATTTTATTGGATGTATGTACGTGTGTTATGTTTGTACATACGTATGTATAGCATACCATGACGAATGTCGCGCCATTGAAGAATCAGACGTAGGTAAACAATCGTTTTGTAAGCCGCTAAATATACATACAGGCAAAATCAAATTTTATGCTCGCTGACATATTATTGCGATTATAGTATCCACAACGGCAGATAACGAAATATGTCAATGTGATGTGACACATCAGAGTTATCAGTCTAGGTTCAGTTCAAATGAAGTGAGTTGATGCAGCACAGTGAACTGTTTATTTGAACCTAGCTGCAATATGACTATGACGTCTACTGCTGAACAGGGCACTTTTCAAAGACAACGACCATTCATGAGAGAAACATAAAATCACATGCTTGTTGGGCAGAATGGAGGTGTCAGTATGGCGTCAATGAAATAGCAGTATAGGTGACAGGTAAACGGTACTACCCTAAATCTAATATTAAAATTCTTACTCGACTCAACGCCTACGTAAAAGAGGCGTTTCACCCGGAGCCTTAATTTTATCAATGGAGCTAGGTACCGCGAAAATTCTACACCCACGCACATTGAAGTATTTTTAAACATTTTTTACAAATAAGAAAATATTCTCTGCGATATAAGACATGGTGATGCGAACCAGACAAGACTTTTAGAATTTTAGCAAATTCCTGAATCTAAAACACGTTCTGCAAGAAATAAGTGAGAGTGAGCATCAAGCTATGCTACATAGCAACAAAGTTCTTCCACTTATCTCGGTATGACGGCATCAAAGTCTAAATTTAGGTAAAATTTGCCCAACACAATGCGCATGCGGGGAAAACGGTGACGTAGGATTTCGTCATGAATCAGTGACGTCACCGTTACAGAGGCACGAGGCAAATGATGACGTAGCTAGCGGGGAGGAGGGTGGTGGCTGGCGGAGCGATCGATAGTCACCCGCTGATAATGATATTCCTGTAGTTCAGTGACGCTCGACTAATAGCGGCACGGGAGTAGAAACAAACAGCCTTTCGATAAGGCACGGGTCGGCAGCTCACGCGCCGCAACTACTTGCACTATTCACATTAAATAATGCACAGGTCAGTCGTTTGATCGAACAGTTCACAAGATGTGCTCATATGACATTCTGATGGACCATGAACCACTGAAGCGCTTAATGGTATTTTATTTCATTGCTATGCTTTATGTGATGCGACAATCTTACTATTTCTTAGGTTATTTACCTTACCTTTACACCTTATGCTTTTGTATACAATCATAACCAAATCTACCAGAGAGTTATTGTTGACTTTAAAATCTACAAACTTTACCTTCAACAAATCTGTGTCAGAGTTTAAACCTAATCCAAAAATAGTTTTGGGAATATTGAACGGTTTCTGAATAAACTTATCTGGAGCTATATCGAATACATATCTAAAGAAATATGTGTATTGGTGACGCTCAGATTAACTCACCGATCGGTTCGTGATACAGTTCTATTATTAGACATTTGACGCGTTTAACAGATCTCGTAACTGAATTTTATATTCGTATAAACGTATATAAGTGTCATATAATGCTGGCTGAGTATACGATCGCCATATGATTGCTAAGTCTGATAGGGTGACCCAGGTAAAATGATGGGAAGCTTTTTAATATTAATCTTATTAATCTTCGTTTTAATAAATGGGTGCTTACGCTCGTGAGGACATGTTTACGGATACTGGAGCAGTTCCTAAACTAATACTATATCGTGTACGTTACGTTACATTATCGTGTACGTTACGTTACATTATCGTGTACGTTTTAGACTATATTATTTAGTAACAGTTAATTATCTACTCAACTACGATCTACTTTATTCAAGGGTTCCACAGCCCGGGTACTTCAAATGATAGTCAAGTATTAAATAGCCTGACAGCCGAACAGAAATCTAGAGTGTAAAATATCAAAATCCAGTCTATAAACAATAAAGGTAATAGAATCTAGTAAACATGTTCTCAGTACATTTACCTAAGTCAATTGCCGCAGTCAGGCAAAATTAGTACTAGTAGTATAATATTAAAATCAACGCTTATCTGCAGCTGATCTACGAAATAAACGAAGTAATCATACTGGTTGGAAGTGATTAAGCTGTAATCTGAATTGATAAACTGGCACTGACACGCGGCGTGGTTCCAACTGTGATACATTTGGACCACATCGCAAGCACTCACCAAGCACTGGCTTATCCTAAATATTGATGGGCTCAAGTCATCGGAGCGGATCAAGCTGGCTCATTATATAAAGAGAAATCTTAAATGATATTAATGATTACTGGAGTCGCGGTGGATATAACAATAAAAGTAAGTAGTCGAGACAGACAAGAATCAATATTAGTTTCTAATGCATGTACATAACATTATGATAATAATTCAATGATATTACCTCGACCTCGTCACCATTTTTTCATCTAACTGATAAATGCACTTCTAGTGCCCGTATTACGTACATATGTGTAGGATTGTATGTACAACGTCTACATGCAATGCCCTGTCAAACTGTAAAAAGATTAAGATAACCAGTTCTTCAGCTCTTAAGATATTAAGAAATCTGCGGTCTCGTTTGCTCAAATCTCGACTAATCCCGACATCTTCAACTACTGATAACGTACCTACCTAGGTTCTTACCTCACGAGTGCGTCAATTTATAAGTAGGCGCTTACTGATAATGATACTTATCATGATTTGATAACTGAACAATCTTTAAATAAGTGGAAAACATTCGGCAATTAACTTATCAAAGACTAATTTAAAATTCAATGTCAATTGATATAGCTTCAAGTTCTCAGAATATTGAAGTTTACTTTTACGAAATCACCGTTGTATTGCTGGGTTGGAAACAAGGTACTACTTGTACCTACTTAACGAACATTTCAAAAAACAAAAGAGCATTTTTGAACTTATTTAAATAGAAGCAAATCCAATGAGAGCAACCCGTTTTAAACAAGAATCAACCACGCAAGTCAATTTTGTAGCACCGAGATCTAATCGGTGTTGTTACATCCATAAAAAACATACGAATGGTAAATCTCTTGTTTTTTGTACACAGATAAAAAGTTACTAGGTATCTTTCCACTTTTAATGCTTTTTAAAACATTGTAATCAAAGGAATATAAACCTTCTGTGCACCTTGTATCATTTTCGTTACCTGAGTAGCCAAGTTCCTCAATCACATGGTGATTACAGCTAAACAACAATATACGCAGCAGGCCATGTGGTATACTTGTAAATGAGTCTAAATATACAGGCTCACGTCTGTACCCAGTGGTATTTTCGTGACGAGCACTTTTAAACATAACCTCAAAATGTTACACAATATACGCCCGTCTGATTTTATTATTTTAATATTGTTAGTTTAATAATTGATACAGATAGTATACTCACAACACAGATCATTACGCTGAACCCCTCTAGCACTGACTATTTATGAACACTTCACACACACACTCGCAATATGCATAATGCATCCAATACTAGCGAATAGTTTCATATGCGTCGTGTTCGCGTTAAATCGAACACAGGTAGTTCACTGGTCGATTATGCGGACGTTGTATAAGATGGGCACTGGGACGGGAATTGATGGATCCACTGTTTTGTCAGCGGAGACCGCCATGCCCAATTAGTACAATTTACAATCGAGCCACAGAGTGTTCCAACAACGCGCTGACGGCATCGAAACAAGCGAGTCGCGTTCACGGTATGGAATTCTCTCGCGGCCGCGGGCCGTTGATGCGGCTGCGTTCGCGCACCGATATGTGCCCGGCACCCACACATGCGCGCGCGCGTCGCCTAAGCACACACGGGCCGTGCATCAAATGTAGATGACGCTACCGAACGGCTGACTAAGCCGCAACTACTGATAAAATATTATGTCACTTATCAGTCAACTTTCACAGGTAAACATTGCTTTATTTAAATAAAATATTATAAACATTTTGAAAAAGTATCAGTAAAATGACAACAACACAGCAAAATGAAGAAGTAAATGTCATGGTGATGACACTATGACGCTATGACAGTATTTTTTATAAAGATTACCACAACATGAATTCAAAAGAATGATGAATCACAAAAGTAAAGAAACCTCTTTTAACTTTATTCAAAATATTTCAGTGTCATGTTTTCCAGAGTAGTTATAGAAAGCTATTATATAGTTAAATAAGTACATATTAAAAAGTATTGTAATGTGCAAGAAGGTGACCTTTTGAATTATTATTATATCGTACAACAGTTTCAAATAAAAAGTAGTTTCGTTTCCTACCTTTTTTGACCTACCTACGTTTTATCGTATAAGACTGTCTACCTATGTTTTAATAATTTATATCGTTTAAACTAGAAAGAACCACATTTATGGCGTAAAAAGGTACGTACCTTTCTTTTTTCTTTCCTAGGACGGAAAAAACTAAAGAACTGACATACAACCAGTTACTGGCTATCAAGTTTCAGGCATCAAGTAGTAAGTTCATATCTATGACTACTTCCTTTAGTTGACCTTTGAATTTTGCGTGGGACACTAACTAAAGCACACTACCTATGCATGTATGTTCTGTAATAACTAGGAATATATACGAACAAAGAATTGTGAAAAAATATGCGTTTGATTTTTTGATCACTCCCACTCAAAAAATATTATCATTTTTATAAAGTTACAGAATTATGAATATTATAGTATTTGTTCACAAATGTACAGACGCCAGCACATCAAGCTCCCGAAACTGACAAATTTTCCCAATCAACCTTGAACCTAATGTTAGTGCATTAGTGATAAAGTTGAAATTCTATTAAAGAAATTTGACAGATCGTAGTAGCTTGATGTGCTTGCGTCTGTACCTTTCTAACGGAACTTTTCCAGTCAGCAGTCATCACCGAGCGTTTTGTCTATGGTTCTATGTTTTTTTTTTCATTTTCCATCTATCCTCGATTTTCTTGGCCTATTGCCACGGCTGACTTTCCAACATCGTAGTTTTTTTTTGTACCTTCCTACTTACCTTTAGGTACAAGAGATATTTACATAAAAATAGCCGCCTTCTGATAACTAAGGGAAAATGGATTTTCGTGTGATCATCAGTTTATCACGTGTGGGTGTCACTGCCCATCCACTTGATAGAATTCATTAGTCGCCTTTACGACACCCACGGGCAGGTTCGGTTATGGGTAGACTATTCTTAGCAGGCCTTACGCCTGATGTGCCTACATGCATTGAAATGTTACGTATAGGTTACTTTACCATAACACCACGACTTGGGTTGGCAGAGTTGTAGTTTCATCCCTCATTTCGCTAGTTATATTTACGTTCCATGTAATAGGGAGCAAGCCTATTGCCATCAACTGGACACAAAATCAGACTCAGGGATTTTTATAGTTTTTATAATTATTTTTTTTTGGTTTATTTAATAATAGAGTTCATTGTTTGAATAATCAGCCTAAAATATTCAATCTTGCTGCGGGACTGTTCGAAAGAGATACCGTGGCCCTGGAACACAAAGGGCAATGAAGGAACATGGATGGGTTTTAGTCAGTAAGAGTCTGACACTCCCTCCCACTCCACCCAGAGCGGGAGAAGTCATTTGACGATTTCCCATCGGTAAAAAAAAAAAAAAAAAAAAAAAAGGGCTGATACTAATAAATTTTAGATAGAAAAACCAATACTATTGGCCGACCTAGGAATCGAAGCCAATAGGTACGTCAGCAGTAGTGCTTGCGACTGCTATGTTGTCTCTTACATAAATCTAAATTGAAACTTAATCAAGATTTTCAGTATTGTTTACGTCATGGCAAGAAAAAAATACCTAGTCTGGTGAAATAGTAGATTATACAACAAGTGAAAAAAAGGGAATTTAATTCAAGGGACTAAGTTAGGTCCCGACATAAGCGAAAGAATCTAGAGCAGAATCCCGAGCGTAGCGCGGGCTTCTAGATTTGATTCCTGAGCGAAGCGAGAGATACAAGGACCGTGATATTTTTTTTTCATGAGTTGTGTACTCTACTTTTTACCATTGGCTGCGAGAAAATAAATAGGAGTATAGTATTTATATTTATCACATTTTATTATATAGGTAATCTTTAATAAGAGAGCAAACCAACATTAAAAAATTATAGTGAAATTAGAACAGTTTTCAAAATTCAGTGTTATATTCTTGTCAGCACGTTTTATAATATTTATTTTTTGTAGTTAATTCGTATAATTATTGCTTGTTCCTAACTCAAAATATTTTTATTCGCTGTTATTAAAGGAGTTTTATTCACTCTTATCGATGAATCCAATGGCCATTTCCGAGTGGCAATAGTAAAAAGCGTAAAGAAAAAAGAAAAGAAAATGAAAATTCTTCTTCTTTGCGTGTCGATGGACTCAAATTATATCCGACCAGTATGTAGTGAAAGAAAGACTCAATAGGCCAAGCTGCCAATTTACATGCTGTGTGATTTTAACAGTACCTAGTTAGTAGCATTACCAGATCTTTTGCATTGATTTTGAGATATAACTTTTTTTTATACAAATATAACAGAGACCAGGATACGCATAAAAAGAAAATTTATGTATGTTCAAGCTGAAAAGCTGAAAACTTTGAAGCATCTGAATAATTTGTACATTTTTTGCGATGGCGAGGACAAGCATTCTAGCCTTATTCTAAAAAAGGAGCCCAAAAAACGATATCTCTCCTTGCAAAAAGTTATAGAACCTATTAATTCAACCTTGCACAAATGCTGATAATATTTACTGGACTAAAAATCTGTTGGATTTTATAACTTGACCAGAGCCAACATTAGTCTTCTAAAATATGAATAAATAACTCAAATTTTGCTTTTTTTCCTTGAAAAATAAAAATAAGAACTCAACTTCTTTCTTACAATTTGAATCATGAATTAAGTACCTAAGAAATATATACTTAGCTATTATTCATATCACCAGTGGCGTAGCGTGGGGGGTGCCGGGGGGGCCATGGCCCCAGGCGGCATATTTCAGGGGGCGGCAGAGAGCAAGAGCCAGGACGCAGCAAGCGGAACCAGGCGGTAGCGTCAGGTCATAATTATCAGATCAGTAATACTAATCTATTATCAGATCGGTAATTACTAAAGTCATCGGGACTACGTTGCAAAAACAAGGACAACCAAGAATTGGAGCATTTTCCTTAATATATGCTACTGGCCCGGGGCGGCTTTTGAAACAAGCCTCACGTCTATACCGGTCTGCCGCCCCGTATTTTTTAGATACAAGCACTTTATTCTTCTAGCCTGCTGCCTGCCGCTTTTTATATCTGTATTTATGGTAAAAAGAAAATCGAACCTATCTGAGATGCTAAAATTTTCTAGCTCGCTTCGCTCGCTATTACAGCTAAGTTTTCTTAATCGTTCCATATCTTTAATACATTCGTAGAAAAAGTATGTTCAATTTCATTTGTTTGAATCGTGGAAGGAAAATCTGTTACATATCCGAGGCGGGGTGCAAAAATTTTCGAGCTCGCTTCGCTCGCTCTTGCATCCTACTTACTCTCAAATCTAAAGCTTTAATGCATAATTCGATAAAAAAGCTTAGGGTATCATTTAAGCTATCACCAATTTAATTAGTTTTGTGTTTCTTAAATAATAGGGTTTGTCCTCAAAATAGTAGATCTGTCACCAAAATGTAGTCACCAAACAATGCAAAATCAGTTCCACAATAAATCACCTAAAATCCTGAGATATAAGGTCTAGTACCAAATAAATGTTTTTGTATGTATTATAATAGGTGTGTCCTAATAAGTATTTAAGCAAACTAATTTAAAGAGATCACCAATAAATCATATTATGTTACTAGAAAATTGCATTAAACATTAATTAACTAACCTAACCTAACCTAACCTAACCCAACACTGAAAGAATCATTCAAATCGGACCAGTAGTTCCAGAGATTAGCGCGTTCAAACAAACAAACAAACAAACAAACCCTGCAGCTTTGGGATCGATAATTGATTTATTTGGTGACTACCATTCTGAGCACAGAGCTATTATTTAAGTAACAAAACTGTTATTATAAGAACGAAGTTTATATTCATGTAATGCAATATAATTTTATTGGTTATCGATCTCTTATTTTACACATATATTAACATTAATTTGATAATTCATACCTGGGAACAATTTTTGTTTATCTGAGAACGAAAATATTTCGTGGCGATAGATCTATTTATTAGGTGATACAACTTGATGACAAATATAAATTTTGGTGATAGAAAATATAGTTCCCAAAAGCTTATCTATCTGAATAGTTAAAATAAAATGTAATTTATCAGATGTGCTTAAAAAATTTCGAGCTCGCTGTTTTTGTTAATTTCCCGAACGGCAAACCTTATACTCTAGGTATAAGCTATATTATCAATTGAACATGACAAACCTACATACATACGAACAAATGATCATCATCATCATCATTCTCTTGCCCTTCTTATCTCAATTCATTAGGGATCGGCGCAGTATGTCTTCCTCTTCCATACCTCTCTAACTCTTTATTACTCGTCATCTCATCAGAAACCTCCTTTCTTGAATGAAATTGTGTATAAAAAAGATTTTACTTTGAAAAATAAACTTATACTTAGATTTTTTTTTTAATAATTTAAAAAAAATGCTTTGTATCTTGACTCTTTCCTACGTTTCTTGACTAATTATGAAATTAGAGGGGGCGGCCGAAATTACATTTGGCCCCGGGCGGCAAAACTCCACGCTACGCCACTGCATATCACAATCCAAAATTGGCAGTAAAAATAGTACCTAAAAACTATGTTAGTTCGAAAATACATAAAAAATTATACAAAAAAATATAAAGCTTACAAAGCTATGCGCCTTTTTCACGGTCGTGCCATGTTCAATATCTAAAGTAGCTTGGTTCTCCGGTCTCCACGTGTTGTGAGCTCCGACCGTGACCTTGTTGATTAAACTCACTATTTTGTTCATAATCTATGATATATATTAATAGAGACTGCGGTCTCCATTAATTATATTTCACAGATTATGATTATTATATTTATGATTATGATTTTTAACCGCCTTATTTACATTTTTTTTTCTTTTCAAATTCCTTCGGTTTGTGATAGAAGTCACTTGGAGACTTTCAATTTGGAAAGAACCTGTTTTCAAAAAAATTGATTTCTATCAAATGTTTATAAATGTGACTGCCTCGTTGGTCTAGTGGTCGCAATTACGACTGTTGAGCTTCTGATCATGACCCGATGGGTTGGACACTTCTGTCCAACCCATCGGGGATTACAGGCGTGATGTTACGTTATATGTTTCTTCCAACTTTTATTGAAGCATAAAACAAATCTGTAAAAACCTCATAACTACTTATCTCGGTTACGACCTTGTGCGTTTATGTAATTTTCACAATAAACCACGATCTATTTACTCGATATAATTGCACAGTTGTAGTATCCATTGTTTTATAATTCATCAATGAATCACAGTTTCTGCGCTATCATTGCGGTAATAGTATGTGAATAGTGAATCAACTGAGACAACAATGTGAGCATTGTAGTATCAACTTACATGTCACTTAAATTAGATGCGATATTACCTACATCATTCGTCGGAACATACTTAAAGCATCGAAAAAAAAATGAAAAATTTAAAAACTACTCATTCAGACTAAACATTTTTTTTATAAACCCCAACAATCTTTTTATTAGTTTTTATATCCCTACCTAATCAAACATAGGAAGGTCAATTTCATATAAATGACATAACATATTAATGCGTATCTACCTACATTCCTAAGATAACTCATTTGTAAGCTAAGTAACAAATTATACACAGAAGCAATCAAAATCTGTCATTCTATACTTTGTCGCTTTTATGACACAAGTGGTAATTTTCTTCTTGCGACATAGGTTGCTTAGGTGTTATATTAGCAAATCAGCGACGGCACTAACTACTATTGCGGATAGGTAATAAGCAATAAGTTAGATCCACAAGTTTTATTACAGGTAAATAAAATAATATATCCACTTATTTGACGGATGGATAAGTCTTTTGTCGATGAGTCGACGATACGACGACATCGATTATAATGTAAAATTAGAATAACTGGACGGTTGCCCGTTCTGCGAGCAGCAAATAGTACTGGGGCATGCGACCAATCGTAACAGCCGCAAATACATGCACCGCGCTGAATGCGGACACACCGCGGAAGACAACAACCCCCCACAGCCGCCGGCCGCACTCCACCCGCTGCACGCCCTGTTATGTAGGCGCAGGCTCGCCCGCCTCCCGCCGGTGCCGTCAGCACTCCGCCAGCTTGCGTAATCACCAGCCTCACGCAAGCCCCGTTTATCTCATACAAAGCAAGCTCCACTAACTTGCATTGTTTTCAAACCTAATCAAATAGTCCTGTGATCCGTCACACTAATGAGGCGTCATATTGTGCGTGCAATCCAAACAAATAAAAACTCATTCATCATGCTGTTCACGAGCTACCGATAACTTAACTGACATCAATCGTACGAAACACAACACAAATATTTAACTGCGCTAACTGAACAGCGCGGCAGATTTCTTGTTCACACACAGTCAAGTTTGAGCGTACAAAAATGACATAATGTAGACAGTAATGCCTCATCAGTTACGCATACATAAGATGAGAGAAGTTGTTCCATGGTTGCAGTATGTTTTAATGATTTTTTGTAAATATATTAGTTGAATTTTTAGTGCGAAGTCTGCGTTGACGGAAAGGCTTTGTCGCTTTAATAGAGACACCTTTTAATCAATCAGTTATTAAACTCAGCAGACTAGGTACTGGACAGACCTTACCCTTATTCTACCCCCTGGTTTGCTAAGCGGTCTGAGGAAAAATTGATTGTTTGACAAATCTGTCTACATCATACTTACTTTTTAAGCCTAGAACGGCTTTTCCAAATACATTCTAGTCATCTTAAAGGCAGACAATTTAGTCCACCTTTTATTTTTAAATAAGAAAAATGAATTTCAATAATAATGATTATTAAAATACATTTTTTCTTATCCGGACCAATACATCCCTAGTCATGTCTCAGAGAACGCCAAACACTTTAGTGACACTTCCGTCCAACTAATCAAAAGAAAATTTAAGGACTAGGATTGCAGCTGGTATCTAGAGCAACGGGAGCAAATTTAATCTCGGCGTCACACCAATGCAAGTCTGCAACAAGTGTTCGAACTGCGCTATAAGTGTCCTCCGTGTGACGACGGCTACAATCAATGCGGAAACGTTCGCCAGTCTGCCCCGAATGGGAGCACGGGATGCGACGCGATGGACGTCGCCGGCGCACCCCCGCGCACCCCCCCGCCGGCCTGGATCAGCGTCACCGGCACATTTGTCTCCACACACCACAATAAACACTATACTTACTTATTGTAATTAGTCCTTTCTGGAACACTTATACATAGAAAGCAATTAAACGCAGTTATCCATTTTAATGAAGAACTGACGACAGGTACTTTTGCTCTTGTTTACACGGACGCTATAGTAGCTCCATATCGAAATCTAAATCAGTCTATAAATGTAGTGACGTACCATTTAAAAGAAAATAATATGTTTATCGTACGCTTATTTATGACGTATTGTAGGAGGAAAATAACAAAACAAGCGACAGAGGGTTGCCATGGGAGAGACGAGGCTTGTTTGGGAATGACAATAACAAAATACATCAGTCAAGGTTTATTCCCATTTTTTCATCAAGCTCAAAGCTGTGTGTGTAACAATGTAAGTTAACACGTACTCGTATCGAATATTTGAAGACATACATATAAATAGATTTTGCGATTAAAAGGATACATACAAATACATACTTACAGACATATCTAAGTTCAGGCGAAAAAAGCTTTGGCCACCAAAGTTTACTGAGTAGGTAAGTACTAACAGGTGGTTTGAACAAAAGAAAATGACTCAACTCATAAATAACATAAATTGGCTCGTTATGATTGAAATAAAATTATCGCCACCCTGAATTAATTTATGTACAGATAAATGTGAAAATAATTATGATACCGAATCGAAGGCCTTGACTGGGTAAATCTGAACCGTATAATATACTGCAATGAAAATCATTGCCGAAATGATTCGGCTCCCGAGCTACCATGATCATTATTGTAGAATTAACGTCAACACACCTTTTTTGTTGCACTTCTCACAAAATGAGGTTATACGTCTCGACGGTGTAATAAAACTTAATCGTAAAACAAGTTGAAATGGCGATTTAAAAACCACATGTGCATATAACATATATTTAGTATAATCTGCTCTCGTCTGAAAATAAGTAAGCTTGCTTAAAAATTATAGTGTCAGTAATAAAAACTCTACTGCCAAGCTACATTTAAAAGGTTAAAGGACTTTTAAATACTTTCAGCTATTAACGTTTAATAAATTAATCAACTAAAAGAGAATTGAAGGCTTCGACAAACAATCTAACGTATTCATTTACTTATTACAAACCCTTTAGGTACTTCTAGAAATGTGCCTGTCTGCTCTACCTCCCTATTTAATGAGGTAATATTATATCCAGTTCACAAAAAAAAGGTAATTTAGGATACATATATAATTATGTCGGATTCGTAGAATCTACAAGTTTTCCTTCAATAAAATAAACACACATATGTGTACACGTGTGCTGTATATGTAGAGCACACAAAGAAATGTAAGGAAAATATTCACATAAAATAATTCTACAGCCTACGCGAATATGTTTCGCTTTCATATCATTGTGAACCCAAATAAATTAAATTTAAGAATAGTCTAGAACCCGTGCTATGGATTATGACCGGATAAATACATGATACTTAAATGTAATTATCATATGAAAGTTTCATACATTATAAGTAAAATGTTTCAATGGACGTCAGCTACAACCAGGTATTAAAAGGAATTCAAGAGTACAACCAGAAGCGTGTACCTACTTAGCTTTTCCTGCAACATCTTGTAACGTCATAAAATTAACAAAAGGTGTGTTCTCAATTTGTTCATGAACGTATTTGTTGAATGACGTACATTTGTAATAGTAAACGCTAATACTAGTGGAGGCGCGCGTTCGGCCGTGGAAAGCTCACACACAGTGAGGCAGGAACGGAGTAGCGGCCGGGCGCGGGCGGCGCGGCCGTATGAAAGCTCCGTCTCGTACTAGCGATGCCGTTAGCGCAGGCTCGGGCGGGCGGCCGCGGCGAGGCGGCGGCGGGCGGGCCGTGGGAGGTACCGTTAATGACGTCGCATCCGTGACGTCGTCGTCGTGACGTCAGACGGCGCGATATAGCCACCAGCCTCGGCGGCGGCGGCCTCAGTAACGCACCGCCCGTTCGCCAGCGCGTACCTCCGCGCGCCCTCTCGCGACCTGCCCGCCGCAGCCGACTGACTGAGTGAGTGAGTGCGCGTGCAGTGAGTGGAATGTGCCCGGCCGCATGAGGATCCTGCTGAGTGAGCTGGGACTGTCCGGCGCTTGCTTCGGTCTGACGCTGGAGCCTCGCGCCTCCTCGCTGGACCCCGCCAAGCCTGCGCCAGGTCAGCGCCCGCACGACCATCCGGCATCCACTTCTGTGTTTATTTTCGCTTTCGTTGTGTAGAACCTTTGGGTGTAGTAGACTGTGTGGGACTGTCGTGATGATGGCCATCGGCTAGAATGCGAGGTGCGTTGCTGACGCCCTCCAGCCAACACTGCGGCCTTAGACAATTCCAACACACACGTACGTACCTCCCTTTTTGTTTTATTTTTTATTTTATTATTATTTAATTTAAGAACTTTAATTTTTATTTTGTCCTGAATGTTTATCCAGCTTTTTGTAAACCTACCCCTCTACCAAAACTTGCCGGCAGAAAGACTGTCAAAACTTTTATTGTATCAGAGCTTTTGATTATTTCGTTAGACTGAAGCAAACAAAGTGGTATTTCTTCGTTAATATTGTGATAAGAAATAATAGGCCGTTTATATTAAAGCCTAGGTCATAACCTACAGGCCGGTAACAGTGCGTGGCGAAAATTGACCAAAGTAAACTTTCAGGAAAAACTCCAATCAATTCTATCGCTGTAAAAAATATTTATCCTAGTCGATTTATAATAACTATTTATTTAACACGGTTTTCACACATTTTGGGAATTGTTTAAATATTGTTGACATTTTTTATAAAAGTTCTGGAAACTTATTAACAGTTCATTCCAGAGTGTTACCATCAATAATTTAATATTTTATACAAACCGGTATTAATAATACTTTCTCATACATAAGTGTACGATGCTAAAAAAAAATAAGGAAGAATCAAGGAAAATTATACTGGACACATGTCTCATATCTAACAGCAATAAAACATAGGATACGAAAATATTACGGATTACCGGTTATATTAGTTCGCTAATAGAATAATTATATATGTTTTAGATTATCGGAGGCGTGTTAATCGAACTTGTCAATAGAGTTAAGACAGACAGTGAATAATTAGAATTTAGGTGAAACAACTACCTAATGTTGAAATATATTTCCACACCGGTAGGGCCGGTTTAGGATGACACGCCGGTTCGCTAGCATACATTAAGTTAAACTTATCGCGGGATGTGTCCTACGGACCATCCAAACCTAGTCCAACACCGTTCGGTGAACATTACGGTATTACCTAAACCACTCGATAATTGCTATAAAGTTGATTCGTTATATTACAATCGGATTTGTTTGAGTGGACGTGCGTTAGGTAACTTGGAGTATAATGTGAGATGTTTATGTCGCGATCGGCTCGGTCCGATGGCCTCAGCCGATGCCTGCTGCCACTTGCCCAATCGGTTGTCGCAACCGGCAGACGTTGCACCTGTCGAGATGCGAGCCCGTGCAAATTGTCGACTCACATCTTATACCTACTATTGTACCATACAGTTTCCCTCATTTTATCAACTACGTAAACATCTTGAATGGTTGTCGCTCCGTCTATAGTTCTAAGTTTCTTGAACATTATAACAACGTTCCTAACATAAACGCTGAGGTGCCAATGAATTATCTAAATTGATGCTAAAATAGAATAACAAACTTTCACTTTTTGCGTCCATAAGCGCGTGCTTAATATTTAACAAAAGTGGTTCTATAAATATTACGATAATATTTTTGGTCAATTAGGGGCATTATATTTTTGGACAAAATACAAATCGAATAGCATTAGACAAGTGAATGAAACTGTAAATTGATCAATTATTTGAATGAAATAATGACGTAGGGAAGGTAGGCTGTCGGCGGAGTATTGATAAGTCCGCTATCAGCCGCCAGCTGTCGTGACGTCACAACAAACCCGACCCGGAGCACGTCACTCTCACTGCCCCCGAGCCCCCGGCCGCCGACCCACCCCTGCTTTTAAATAAAAAGATACTGCGATTTCCCGTTCCATCCGCACTGACGGCGCGCGGCGGGAGACTTCTTCCGTTGATGTTTGTATGGATGATTTTATCGTTATTATAGCTTAATTATACTGCAACATAAAAAATTAAGTATCCAGCACATTTCTGCCAAATAATATAATAACTATAATGTGTGTAATGTCACTATCAGTCAGTTACTCTACAGACGTGACACGGGGAGGTGATGGTATTAAAACGTCTACCTCATTCCTCCAAGGCGCTATTTTTTAGCCGCTTAATGCTTTCCGTTTAATAGCGCGGTTGCGTCACGAGTCTAAAAATATGAGGGTGGTGTTGGAAGTGGCAGCATGGGGTGGTCAGGTGGCGCGGTGGGTCTCGGTCGGCCTCGGCCTCCGCATCGAGCGAGCCTGTGACGTCATGGTCGCGTGACGTCACGCATCGACCGCGCGCCTCGTTTCAAGGACGCCCTTGCTTGCCGCTTGCCGCCCAGCCGGCTACCGACTTCCTCCTAACTTAGAATCACTTTACGCAAACAACAAATATTAAAACATGAGTAGTCGGTAAAACAAAAATTTGAGTCCGATAATATTGACCCGCAATGTCAATATACTTAACATGATGAGTATTGCTAGACTGGGGATCTAATGTGTGTGTTTATGTAAGCGACCTATTAAGCTTTGAAGACCGATAAAACGATTCAAAACATAGTAGCTCACGGAAATCTCTCAAAGGCGTAGTAAAGCTCTGATAAATATTAGGACATTACCGTCTTACCCACGATAGGGGTGTGACCAGTTCAGGGGCACCGCATCATTATACAGACACATTAGGTAAGGCGTATAAAACAACGAAATCGTTTTTTCCTTTTTGTCTTTTTTCTAATGAATTGTTTTGTATACGTTGTCTGTACAGTATGTTCTAAGTTTTTAATCCCGCTTACAGTTTGTTGTTCTCTATTTCGTAATTACTTGTTAATTGTTATAAATGTACATCATCTATTTGTGAATTAGCGCTGTTTCGTTAAGAGAAGAAGGCGTTTGGAGTTTCGTCACCATTTTTATATTAGTATCGCTATAAAATAAATTGATTTATATGCAAGTAATAAATATTTCGACGTCTTAGAATCACTTAATTACATGGTTACTGACCAAGGCCGAAAAAGAACGTATATTCGTAACATTATTTTCCGAACTACGTACAAATGTATCTAGCATTAATAATATTCAAAGAAAAAAAACTAGACAAAAACTTAAAAGTGTAAATAGAGAAATCTTTCTCAATGAAATACCGAATGCTGAGAACACGTAGATGTTAAGTATCTCAAGATTATATAACGGTGTTAGTTAATTTTGCAGTTACATTTACTTGTGGAAGAAAAGAGAACCTATGTGCTTATGAAAGTATCATTCTTAACAAAAGAACTAAATAAGCTTTGCGCTACTAATGACCAGTTCTCAAGTAACCTAATATATTAATACTTGTCTATAAAAATAAGTATGATACATCAATATTCGCCTTACTACGTATATGTGCCAATGTTAATTAAATTATTAAAAGTATCCAATAAAAACAAGGAAACAGAAGTGGTCTAGACGATATTAAGATAAAAAAAGGTATTTTTTTCTCGTCTGCGTCAAGTTAATAATAATAATTTATTCAGAAGAATGAATTAAGCACCTACATATTATATTGATTTGTAAAGACTTAATAAACGCGAAAAACTTGCTTTTCCACTACTATGCCTAAGAGATAAGCAATAGTGGCTCCCAGAAATCAAATATCCGCTATTTGATTTCTGGGAGCCACTATTGCCTGACATCTGGCTAGCCCTAAGCGTCCTGAAAGCTTAGTTGCTTTCAGGACCCTTAGGGCTAAGTAGGATAAGCAGTATAAGCAGCCCTAAATTCCAGTGTGAACTTAGAAACAACAATAAGTGCGATTACTAAGCAACTACCAGACGTGATGATTAGTACAATAATGTCTTGAGACAGTAAACAAGAAGAATGGATAAATATTATGATAGTAATAAAAAAACACTACTTAGGACACGCCGAATTAAACCCGCCCCTTTCAGTATGTTCTAAACTCAGTCAGTCATAACATAATATACTTAAAATAACGCCTGTAATCCCCGAAGGGTTAGGCAGAGGTGTACCTAATAGTACACCCATATTTCGCCGGTTATGTTTAAGTCCCATATAATAGGGGGCAAACCTATTGCCATCAACTGGGCACAAATCCAGGCTCCGTGGCTGCAACAGAGAAATACCTAATGGTAAACCCAATCAGACTTTCCCCGACCGGGAATCGAACCCAGGACCTCGTCATGCTCAGCAGTCGCGCTTGCAATATTTAGTCAGTCGATATACGAACGAAACTCTAACCTAGAAAAACTTTAGATTTTTTGCACAATAGTAGTCCCATAACCAATATGAAAGATCGTTTTTTTATTCTTTGACGGAACGCTGTCATTATCATCACGTCTGCAAAGAAATGGATGTATACAAAAAAAAATAACACCCTTTCGTCCATTTACAAGAAAATAAGGTTATCTGTACTGAGGATCATAAATATAACGTCAACAACATTCTCGTAGCGACACTTTACAGTTGCGTAGCGGAAATAAAAAGGTTCGTAGCGGAAACAATGTTTTCGTAGCAACAACCGTAGCAACTGCGACTGCTGCTAAAGTGTCCAACTGCTTATAATATGCAAAAAACCGCTCCTTACAACGGGTAAGTTAGTATAAAATTTCTCCATAAACAAACCCAGTATACTATCAATAAAAAACCCGTATAACACGAACTTGTACTTTCGTAGTAATTTCGTAGATCGTGGAACTCTAACAAAAAAAAAACAAGTTTATCTAATCACCGTTTTATCTCATTTCAGTCCCTTTGTAGACATTAGCGCAATTTTAACACAGTAACAGCATTCGATAAATAAAATTAGACGCGGAATAGGGGTGGCGTATTCAATAACGTTTTACCTGCAGACGTGAGAGTCGGGCGGCGGGGGGTGCCTGTGACGTAGGTCCCGATGACGTCACCGGTAAGCCTCTCGCGCCCACGCCGCCACAACAGCTGATAATTCCACCGAAATCACGTTTATTTGATAAAACACACGCGGGTGACGTCCGCTGCCCTTACGACCAGTTGCCATCAGGCTAGACGTTGTTACGTAGACAGGACATTTATCTATTTTGTAGTATCTGTTGTATAACTCATGTACACTCTGCTAACGTTGAAAACTACTCCGGTATGTTTATGTTAACAGTAACATAGCCTGTTACGCGAAAATTTAAGCTCCTTAAGCTGTGTACTTAGTTCTCACACTCCGCTCCTGAAATTAATCAATCTAACACGTGCATTGAAATGTGAGTCTCAACTTGTTTCTGTTTGCTATGATAATTTATTTAAGCTAGGAATAATATGAAGGTTGCTTGAACAGGTCTGCTGCGGGCCGTACTGCCGTAGTAACTGTAGTAGATATACTTCCCGCGCAAATAATTTATGGCGGGAAATGTAAGCGCTAAGTTTTAGAACGAACAGTCGGGAAAGTTTTCATTCATTAAACTTTAATTTTGTGAGAGGTTCTTTTTTGTGGCATAAAATTCGGCTGCTCGTGCATGAGAATACCTGTCTGCTTAACAACTCTCAGTATTGACTAGATTATTCATAATCTAGTTAAGTTAAGAAAAAGAGGCAAGAAAAAATATTTTCTAGTTGTTTTTCCCTGTTTACAATCAAGATATTAATTTTGCAATATAATCATGTTTGCTGTGCCCTGCCTAAATCATACCTGCTCTTTATTTTACCCGGTCCATTGCGATTGGGCCACAGTGACTATATTTAATCGTTCATCGTAAACAAAACTGTTACGCGTGTTAGTAAATGACCAAACTTTGCACAACAGCTAATCTGAGTACACTCGTCGTCACTGACGTGTTTACGCGCAACTATTACGCAAAAAGCTACGCGCAAAAACGTCATGTAATGAGAAAGCTCATAAAAGCTTGTTTGCCGATAACGTACTCCTCATTCGTACGTCTAATTCAAACTGAATCGATGACGAATGACGTAGCTACAACACTAACGCGAATTCCTAGTAATCAATATCTCTGCTCACGCCTTCCTACCGCCATCTGTCGGATAGTTCGTGATACGATTAGACGGAATGAAACCTCCTTTCGAGCGAGGTTCCATCGTTCGAGCGAAGCTTTCTCGAGATTGTAACTCTTGTAAAGTCTCACAGAGGGCATAGAGCTTTCCATCAATGGATTCAAAGATATCTTTAATTGGACGTTGGCTAATGAGATGTGAGAAAAATAGACAGTCCTAGTACCATCACAGATTTTAACTTTCTCTTGCTTGCAGTAAACGCAAATGAAAAATATATCCATTAGTTTAAAATAAATAAATTATGGCAGTAAATAAAAAGAATTTGTCCATTAAGAAGCATTTCTTTTCCGCCGGGTCGTGATGGTATTTAGGGGAGGTTGACCTGAAGACACACTAGCGAAATCGGAAATAAAACCTATGTGTACTGATCTGACTTGATAGCTTATTAAACTTTTATAAATAACATAAGTGTCCTCTGTTGCATCATAGATGTCAACCACTTTCTGTACTATAATAATATCTTCCGCTTTAAAACGTTCATATAATTTAGTGTTATTTTCTTTAAACAATGCCCAATCCCTTTCTAATAATAAATTCTCGCCTTGTTTCAATGTATTCTAGCGTTAATCTATCTTTACTACTTTAAATTGATTAATACTTTAACCGTTGAAGACTTTGGTCCACTCAACAAAAAGACGTAATTTCTAAAACGTATAAATCGTATTTTATTATTATGATGCCAATCGATGCAGGTTCATAATAGTACATTTTGATATAAGTGGGAAACTTTGTTATTTCATTCGAGGCGGAATCAACACCCGAGCTGCAGGCGAGGGTGTTATGGAGCCGAGACGCACGCGTATTTAAACGACGTTCTTCAATACACTTTCGAAGAAATAAAATATTAGAGCGGAAAGTATTTTTGTCAGGAATGAAAACTATGATTTAATTTACTTTTTTTCCGCGCTTTGCTTTCGCCTGGTTGAAGAAGAAGCAAAGGTATGATGCCGCTTAACAGTCTAATATGAAAACTAGAAAATTCAAATCTTTTCGAATTTAGAACACAAATAAATATCATTTTGTTCAAAAAATAAATATTTGTTTTAAAGAATCATGTTTATCTATGATATTCTATTTATAAACACATTATAAATATTCAAAATATATTTACGCCGTAAAAACGCATATCTCTTTGCCGAGATTTAAAAAAACAAACACCACCGACTACGACTATAGTCATTGAACCCATTTGGACTTAGTATTAGTATGTATATCTGTGGAAATTTTAATTTCCGGAAAAATATTAAAAATGCACGGGTGTGATTCCGTGTGAAATACATTACATGTTGAACCTAATCGAAGTTCGATAAAAACCAGTTTTCGAGAAAGTGTATTGAAAAAGGATTAAACACTCTTCTGGACCAACTTATATTAGTCGATTACTAGAAAAAATGCAAATCGCAAAAAAATAATAAGCAAAGTACGAAGTATTTGCGCTATCCATAGCAGACAAAATAATTATGTTAATAGCTGCTTAGCTATTAACGACTATTACTAACATTTTCTATTAAGCTACAAATATTTATTTTATGTCTGCACAAAAAGTCGATAAATAAAAATCTTCAAAATTCAGACATTTGTGATTGAATGTAAGTAAGTATTGAAAGTTAGTAGACTTATCGAATCACCGAAGTATGTTTAGTCCATGACTGTATTTAAATGAGTAAGAATAAAACATAACGTAAAGTGTTAATAAATTCATATGGAGATATACCAGGGTGAATTTTTCAAATGGGCGTGGATGGCCAAATCCGAAACTTCGTATTTTATCATAAATTAACAACTGTTTCCTTTAGTTTGCCGTATGTCGCTTTTTCTGAGAATTTCATCCTTAATAGCGACGCTATCGAATGGTGTAATAATACGGTGTGTTTCTTTTTCCAAAATCAACGGGTTTGATTCCTGGCTAGGGATATTGATTTAAATCCAGTGATGCAGCTTTAGTTTTCATCAAAATCGGGCTCGAGACTCTTTTGAGTATTTTTCGCTATTCCTCATAGATTCGAATTAGGCCATCAACGCCCCCTTCAAAAATCCACCCTGTATATTGGTTAACGTTTTCACAAACACAATATTTTGGAAACCATATTATTACGAAATATGTCTAGAAACCTTTACGTCATGAGAAATCATTACCGAAATAATTACAAAGCTTTTATTCTCATTTCAAATATTGAACCTTGCCTAAGTATATGTCAAAAGAGTCTGAAATCCAGTCTTACCAATGCGTATCGCGTAACTTAGTAAGTTCTGCTGGATTGTGGAGGGCAGATATACTTTAAGTCAGCTGCACCTGATTAGACTGGAAATCGATCCCAACATATTTGGAGAGTTGGAGAGTTTTTGAGGTTGATGAGGACCCTAAGTAGGAATAGAATAGGCTATCGGCAACCTCATGAAACAACATTTACCATCAATAAATAAGTTAAATTATATAGATAGGACTAGTTTTGCAGTAGTTACTTTCTTGTTATACTGACGATATTATATGGGTATCCTAATAAAAATGTATTAAATGAAGTCTCAAATTCGATAAATGTGAAGGAATGTATTAGTCGCTTTTTTTCTGACAAACCACGGCTTCAAATTACGGCTTAATTTAAAGCAGCATGTGTACTGATCTGATTGCCGAATCAATTTACATAAAAATCATATTTAGCTATGTTAAACAGTTATTATTTATTCCTATAACACCATTAGATATTTCATATCTATCTATTCTCATTCAATAAGTCAACTATTTTGAAACCACCAAATAAAAGATTGGGTTGGAACGATGTCAGTCAAAAATATGAAAGATTAAAAACTTTTCAATATTGTTAATGTTAATAACTTTGTAAAATAATATGCTGGTCAATCAAATTTTACGTTTGGCTATTAATTTATGAATAAACTAACTTTATCGCCCTCGTACATATCGGAAAATTACATAATTTAGAAAACTATTGTGTGAAACTAAGGAGATGGTCTAACTGTGTGCCAAGTGACAAATATTTTTGCAAACTTTCACATTTATATTATCCGTCTAAACTACATAGGATCACGTCCATGAGTGCGACAGTAGGTTCTGGTGAGTCGTTATGACCGACTGCAGTACCTATCTATACATAATAAGTCACTCCTATATTCTTAGTCTTAATTTTGGAATTTTCTTAGTCTAAATTAAGACTATTATCAAACATTATTATTGTGTGTGCTTCGTTTGATTTGCTATAAGGATCGAAACCTTTGTCTCAATCTCTTAATCTTTTACTACTTATCAATAGCTATTACATAAAAGCATTTCCTTCTTCTTATAAGGAAGCTACATAGGTAGGACCAAATAATATTCGAATAAAGATTCTAAATCATTGTATATGTGGAATTACTTGTTATTTCTATGTTAATACAAAAGCAGAGGGTAGTTGTAAAATAATTACAAACCTTCGTTTTTATTAAGAGGCGTGTATAAATCAAGTGAGCAATTTAATTATCCATGTCTTAACTGTGTCTACATAAATAAACAAAATCTTCAATCAGTTGCTATGGAAATTATCACGAAGAGTAATTAGGTTAGACTTTTCTGTATTGTGGAAATTTTATAGAAATGTACTTAAATGTTTTCGACACTTCAAAAGTGCCTGTAACAGGCCTACTTGAAATAAATGATTTTGATTTGATTTGACTTACGTAGAGCAAATCGGATTTCTCAATCGCAAAAGTATTAGACACGATACAATATTGAATCACTGCAGAATTATATTATTTTAACATTTTTGTGTCTAGAAATGTTCAAAACAAACTTACGGTAACAAAAGCTTGTTTTGTTTATAGCTTAATAAGACTGGAATTAATGGTTCTTAACATAATAGAAACTGCAAATGCCACTGATTTCATAACCTCCCAAGGGACCCATCGCTTTTTCGCCCCAAAAATTTCCAAGCGAGCTTGCTATGTCAATATAAACTCTAGTGCCTTACATCAGAGGGTGAAATTAAGTTTATATTGTTGCTTGTTTGCGACGTTGTTTTAATAGAGCTAGATGAGGTGTATACATAGGATTCAATTTTCTGGGCGTGGCGAATCAAGCACCGTGACACAATGTATTCAAAACGCCAATATTTGGTTGGCGAAACTGCAGTATAAAACGAGAGACCTTTTCGTCCTATCTTCATTGTTAGTCGTACAAGGGTAGCGCTCAGCACTGATCAGGGTTTCAATACCAAGCTAGTAGGTAGATATCGATTAGTTCGTAACGAGTGCTTGTGGTGAAGGAAGAATCAAAGTATGTTCGCCGAGGGTAAATATAAATGATGCATGACTCGAATAGCGTGATAGTTCAAAGGATGGTGCCGTCAATACCATGTCTACCGGCTCCCCGACGCATTCACAAGCGGCCTTTCGTCTTGGTTGACCGTTTGGCGTTGAAGTAACGGTTGATTCTCGCTATTGCGGACTTCGTTTACGCAAAAAAATATCAATGTATCAAACTATATTAATACTTATAATAAAAAAATAACTGTGTTTGTTTGCTCATACTGAAGTGATAATGTCTGATTGTTGCAGGGCCGAGCGCCATAGACTCGCGCTCGCCAAGCGCCTTCACACCCAACTCCTCCAGCATGCTACTGCTGCAGACACACGTAAGTAAAAACTTTTATTGTTTCTGTACGAGACACAAGATACTTTTTTTACCGAAAAAAGCTTAAAGTGAAAAGAAATATCAATAAAATCAATCTTACAGCAAATATCATCGGTATCTTCTCTTTGATCGCATTTTTAAAGGATTTTTATTCGACATTATTGATTAGAAAATTCTTAAATTGTGGAACACCTGCATCGATTGAGTAGCAGGCGGTTACACAAAGCCCCTATAGATACAAGTAGACAATTGACTAAGCACGCCATTGGTTAGTCACGGCCGCCCCTGCCGGCCATCCGCTGCCTACCGCTTCTGCGACGCCTACATTATTGATTGTCATTTCTATTTCAGAGCAACTACGGTTCGTCCTTCACTGATCTATTGTCGCCGCAATATCAAGAAGACTCTACTGAAATCTTAGAAGAAAATCTAGACCCGTTCCCGGACGTTGAGTTTCACGCCCCGCTCCCGTTTGAAGTTAAATCTCAACGCGCTACGCCCATTAGTGAGGCTTCATCGCCAACCTTAGGCCCAGCGTTGCCTAGTTTCGAAGAAACTTATTCAGTCCGTTATCCTAAACAAGAAATGGCGGAATTTGGAATAAAAATGGACGAAGACTGCTATAATGTTAGCGCATATCAAGGACACACGTCCACCCAACTACTTTATCAATATCACCAACCTTCACTTCCTTATGTGCCGTCAACGTATTATGCACCGTCGCAACAGTGCAGCCCGACGTTCGACACCGGTGGTGTTACACCTAATCAAGACTCGTACTCTTTACCGCCCTTCCCAAGTTCAGTAGACCTGCACATATCAACGGAGCAAAGTGCACGGCAACGACGCGCTTCCTTGCCGGTGCAGCGATCGGAATCTACCAGTTCTAATGACAGCCCCAAAGTTCCTGGTGGCAGAATACACTGCATGCAAGCGTCTGCGCCCAGCTCTGCGTCCAGTTCGCCTGGCGTGGGGCCAGAGGGCGCCGGCCCGCGCGTGGCGCCGTCCTCGCCGAGCCAGCTGTGCGCTGTGTGCGGAGACACCGCAGCGTGTCAACACTATGGGGTCAGGACTTGCGAAGGATGTAAAGGATTTTTTAAAAGGACTGTGCAGAAGGGTTCGAAATATGTTTGCTTAGCTGAGAAATCATGTCCTGTAGACAAAAGAAGACGGAATAGGTGCCAGTTTTGCCGATTCCAGAAATGTCTCAATGTCGGAATGGTCAAGGAAGTGGTAAGAACTGATTCCTTGAAAGGTAGACGTGGCAGACTGCCCTCCAAACCTAAATGCCCCCAAGAATCGCCTCCAAGCCCTCCCATATCACTGATCACAGCGCTTGTGAGAGCTCATGTCGATACTTCTCCGGACTTTGCCAATCTTGATTATTCCCAATATAGAGAGCCAAATCCCATGGAGCCGCCGATGTCTGACTTAGAAGTGATTCAACAATTTTACACTCTCTTGACAACTTCAATCGACATGATTAAAGTATTCGCTGATAAAGTGCCTGGTTATGGCGATTTGTGCCCTGAAGATCGTGAACAGCTGTTTGCTTCAGCTCGTCTTGAACTATTTGTATTGCGACTCGCATACCGCACACGTCCAGAAGACACCAAGTTGACTTTCTGCAATGGCGTCGTGCTCGACAAGCGACAGTGCCAGCGCTCGTTTGGAGACTGGCTTCATGCCGTGCTGGACTTCAGCAACACCTTACATTCAATGGATATCGACATATCTACATTTGCGTGTCTTTGCGCATTAACTTTGATAACAGGTGTGTATAAGTACCTTAACCTAACCCTTGTTAGTTTGAAGATTAGTCTTTGTAGTCTGTTAATTAATTAATTTTGATAATAATACTTAGCTAAAGTAATCTGTTAAGATTTTACAGCAGCATTAAAATCCGTTTTCAAAAGTGCAAAGGAAATTAGCGTTTTTTTATGTTTCATGTATTATTTTACTAATGAGATTTTGTTTTGTTAACAGATCGACACGGTCTCAAGGAGCCCCACCGTGTGGAGCAGTTACAGATGAAGATAATAGGCTGCCTGCGCGCACACATGCCGGGCGGCGGCGGTGCGGGCGGCGGTGGCGGAGCGCCGCACTTCAGCCGCGTGCTGGGCGCGCTGCCTGAGCTGCGCTCGCTGTCGGTGCAGGGCCTGCAGCGCATCTTCTACCTCAAGCTGGAGGACCTGGTGCCGGCGCCGCCGCTCATCGAGAACATGTTCCGCTCCAGCCTGCCCTTCTGAACGCCCCGCGCCCCACCCCCGAGGACCACTCCCGCCTTCGAAACTTGTTCTCCTTCTGTTTAGAGCCGACTCCGTTATTTTTTTAAGTGTTTAGATTATATAAAATATTTTTCTAGAAATTAGGTGGACGTTAGTTAGGACGCGATCTCCCACGGAATCGGTTCGTGCTACTCGTATGAATTTAATATTAAGTATTTACTTAATGGAGACAATCTTACCGTGTAAGTCCTAAGTTAAGATTAATTTATTGAAAATGTTTAGGAATTTGTCTTTTGGGTGTGATTTCGTTTAATCTTACAATGTTGTGTATTTAGTAGTCTGCATTTGAGTTACCGCTCGTGATCGATGGCATCTTGTCGTACAAATATTCCTATGTTATTTACTTACGTATTACTTAGATAGGGAAAATCTAGTCACAAGACTTAGAAATGTTATAAAATTTTGCTCGTAAAAATCGGGCTTTTTATTATAATTAATATAAGTAAAACTTACTTTAAGATCGGTTAGGCATTTAATGTCCTTTTGTACGAATGTGAGCGAAGGGCGGGCGGCCGCGAACCGTGCGTCCCTTGTACCGCGCCCGACCGGCGCGCCGCCCGCCCTGAGTGATGGTGTGCCGATGTAAGCGTCACAACGACACGATAGTTGGAAGTTACCTTTTAGTTTTAAATTATTTTGTAATATTTTTAGACGCTAGGACTCTAATGTAATTTGTTATGATAATTATACCTAAGGCCTGAGAAAAAGTTCAGCATGTTTGACGTCCCCAATAAATCCTTATTACAACGTGTCTTAACGAGTACCTTTATAGGTAGATAGCGTAGATTTTTCTTATGTGGACCTTTTATATGCTTACTATAATACATATTATATATGTATTGAGTAAATATTTAAACATATCACGATATTGTTTTTAAAATTGTGATTGCACTTTGTATTAATTGATATCCTTTGCATCTCATTTAAGCTAGGCCATTTAAAACAAATTTACATTAAATTGCTATTAAAGTCAGTGTGTATTTTTGCTCGTAAGTATGTCTATTGGAAATAATACTACTGATATAATCAGGTTAGATGTCTGTATTTTTATCTATTGCATTTTGCGCTAATTCGATTGGACTATGTAAAAAATTCACTGGACCAATTAAGTGATAACAAAAGTCCTGGTGCGGTCTATCTGAAAGAAGCTGTGCTAAGATCCTATAAGTCCTATAACCCATAATCTATCTATCGTCTTATGGCGGGTATTTTTTTAGTATCTGCCGGCGTGGAAACAATAACAGTGTAGCTAAAAGTTGCCTTGTATCTCCTAAAAGACTAGATACCTGCAGCAGCACTGTAGGTATAAATTATTACGGAAAGTATGCACTTACCTGTTGTACCACTAGGTGCTCTGTCCAACTTTAAATTACGGTTAAAACTTACGTAGGTACATAGATAGGTCAAGGAATTTAAGATTCATATCTGACATAGGTAACTATTGAGTAGATGGGTGAATAAATGTTACGTAAGTACCTTAGCAACATTTATTCCTATGAGAGAGTGATTGTTGATGTTAATGTCCTTTAACGTGGAGTTAGTGATAAACATTGTCTATTACTTACATGGTAGAGATTAAGAAATTCAAAACGCCTGGAAAGAAATAGTTTTATACAAAGAATTGATATCTAGTAACCTTAATTATTATAATGCTGGACTTTTTACTCGAATGCCACCACTCCCTTCTAATATTATTAATTTTATAGATTTATAAATCGTAGTCAAGGAAATTATTTGTCGTTAATTTTTAATCGTGACGAATTTCGTAATGGATGAACCTAAATATTGTACTTATTTAATACTTCGGTTGTGCTTGAAATATTGTTACCTACCCTTCATCCAACCCGATATACGTTACATGTATCGGTAGTAAAAAACGATGTGCATGAATCTGCAAGTGACATTCCTATATTACAAGCCTGCTCTGCCTACTAATTAATTGATCATGAACAGCGTTAATATGGTATAAGACTAGACATTACCCCACACTTGTAGACCGTCCGCGTCGTCGCATGTGAGCACCTCTGACTAATAAATAAATAAAGAACCGCAAGTTAAACAAACCTGGGCTGCATTAGTACAAGCTAGCCATTTAATATTTATGCCCCATGCAAGCCTTGTCATTGTTATAGGTCATTTAATATCGACATTTCTAGAGCTGTTGTCTGCTTTTCCGCACACATACGACGACTTACATATCGGTTCTAACAGTTCTCAATTTCTACTTGAAAATCACTAACTATTTTTTAAATAGGTACCTAATACGGAATTAGGCGCACTAAAATAGCTGATGGAGAGCTTACGAGAGATGTGGCTCCTACAATAAAAATATTCTCATCAACATATTTCCCTCCATAGGTGTGTACCTGTAGGTACCGTATGCCTAAGTCACAAATGTTAATGTAATATTATCTTTTCTTCTTTAAGGTTTGTAATAAACTGCATTTCTTAAATCTCAACATAGAAACATAAATGTGCTTTTGTTATGATATGTTATACATTTTCTTTGTAAATATTTCGTGAAAATAATATCGATGCAAATGCGTCAATGAAAATATGTCTCTTTCATTTATTTATCAAAGTTAGACCCTTGTACCTTTTACCTGCCATAGCAAGCATTTCTTGAAGCTGAGCGGTGGAATACCCTGCCGGAGTTCATGTTTGCAGATAGCACGAGCATACCAATATTTAAAAAAAACGTAAAGCGGATGTATCTAAAGCAGAACTTCCGATGGTCAATCAGGGGCACGACCCAATCAACACCGCTGTTAGTCTGTTACCAACTTGCTATAATAAAAGATTTATTTACAAACATGTACATATACCTATGTACCTAAGAAATACTAACACTCGGTCCTTAAATTCAGTTTAAGCTTAACTTTCAAACATTGTTCTTAATATTACTATTCATTCTGAAATTAACTTAATTAACTACAACATACTTCAAAAAGTAGAAACTTATTCGTTTTAGTGGAAATAACATCAATAGGAAACAAGGATTTGAAAAGACTTTAAGTTAATATTATTTTGTTTATAATAATAATACCAGCCTATAACTGTCCCACTGTTGGGAAAAGGCGTATTTGGTTACCCATTCAAAAATTGTCAAGTAGAGCCGCGTAGTCTGTGTAAGAAGGGTCAATCTTAGGAGATACTACAGAAGAAGTACAGATGCCAGCACATCAAGCTACCCGACACCTCCCTTATTATTATTATACTCTTTGCCCGACACTGTCATATTTTCCCAGTCAACCTTGAACCTAAGGCTTTAGCGATAAAGTTGAAAATCTTTAAAGAAATTCGACAGATTATAGTAGCTCACTAACTAACCTCTTACCCACCACCTCTTTACAAATATTTTCAGTTTAACTGGAATTATAAATAGAAAGCATCTCAAAAGATGTTTCTAAGTATATACTCATATTGTTTAGATAGGTACATTGTTTACCTAACCTACAAATTTCGCGGACTGCCTTGACCTTGAATCACATAATGGCGCTCTTATCCCGCGCTCACACTTGCCGATTGTTAAATCGGACGACTTTGCGAGCGCTCTCTTCAAAAGCCTGTTGGTGTGTGCCACGAATGTGCAAACCTGGCACATTCGTCACCAAAACGAGAGTAGTTGGCCTGGTGACCCTGGTGTGCGTGCTGGCAGCCCAATACGACTAAAATATCGATCGATAGAAAGTCAGCAATCTGCGGGGACCCTTAAAGTAAATGCGCGTTTATTGTACTTTGAGTACATATTAATTCCATGCCTTGTTTGAAAGTAACAACTTGAAATGTCACACTGTCAAAATCATAGAATGGTCTCAATGGTCAAATCAAACGTCAAATCAAAAAATGAGTGACATGTAATTTTGCCTTGTTATTTCTAAATAAATGCCAAGAAATCATCAAAACAAGCAATTTTCCCCATTCAGAATAGCCACCGTTATGTATATTTGTGTCTAATCATCTATCAAAGTGGATTTTCTAACTTGATTGAACGAATATAAGCTGAAATGTTAAATTTTTCCAATATAATCAAACCAGCTTGGTCATTTTGTTATACTGCGCCCAAATTGAATTAATAAGTTAATTTACTAAGTTACTGCTAGTACAAAATGACGGAGTCTACGGACATTAAAGACGTGATGGACAAAAACCTGGAAGACTTTGAAATACAAGAAGTTCTTCGAAATGGAACAGACTTACGAGAATATGCGTTACAGCTGGATAAAGGTATTAAGGATGCCGAAAAAACCTCTGTAGCGGATTACTTAAAAGAGAGTGAAAATATAGCCTCTCTGCACAATCAAATTGAAGATTGTGATGGAATCCTAGCGAAAATGGAGAGCATGCTTATGGTGTTCCAAGTAAGTTATGTCACTTCTTGATGCCCAAACCTACTGCTAATGTTTTGTTAACAAACTTAAAGCTTGCATCATTTTACAGAATGATTTGGGTAGTATCAGCAATGAAATTATAAGCTTGCAAAAGCGTTCAGTGAACATGTCAGTGCAACTCTCTAACAGGCAAGTTCTGAAGGGACCACTCTCTACGTTCATAGAAGATATGGCAGTTTCTGAAACACTCATATTGTAAGTTTTACTCTTTATATTTTACAATTGTAAAATAATATAGGTACATAACTGTATAGCTTGAGGCTCACTAGCTGGAATACCATGTTAACTAGTTTTAGGTAATCTCTTGGCTATAGTTGTTCCTGATCATGTACCTATTATCTGAATAAAAATAAATTTTCAATTTCTATTGTGTTTTACTAAGAGGACATTTAATGTTTCAGTGGCATCAATAATGTTCCTGTAACTGACAAAGAATTCATGGTCCAATTGGCAATATTAAATCAAAAACTCAACTTTGTTAAGGAACAAGATTTTAAAGAAACAAAAGCTTGTCATGATGTCAAAGATGTCCTGGAAAAACTGAAAATAAAAGCAGTATCTAAAATAAGAGCATATATTCTGGAGCATATTTATAAGTTTCGCAAACCGATGGCAAATTATCAGATACCACAAAATGCTATGCTTAAATATAAGTTTTTCTTTGAGTTTATATTAGCCAATGAGAGAAATGTTGCTCAAGAAATATGCAATGAGTACATTGACACCTTGAGCAAGGTATATTACTCATATTTTAAATCATATGCATCAAGACTAGACAAATTGAAATATGAAGAGACTCCTACAAAAGATGATCTGATGGGGATTGAAGATGGGTCTAAAGGTGGCTTCTTCCAGAAATCAAACTTAAAAAACAAAAGCACAATATTCACAATTGGTAATAGAGGAGATGTCCTGGCACAGCAGCTAGAAGCCCCTATCATAGTTCCCCATGTTCAGCAAAAAACTAAGGTAACTCATTTCGCTTGTTCCAAAATCCAATACCTGCTCAATTAGATTCCTTCGGGAGCAGTGGTCACCCAGTGGAAAGTGTATAAAGGCTGCAAATCACGGTTGCACATCATCCCACGGTTCATGGTTGTTTGGTTGTACATCATCCCACGCTGAGCAAAGACCTCTCCCCAAGACTTCTAACCTCCTGGATAGAACAAATTGGGAAAAAAACCTTTATGAGGCTGGTTCAAGAATGTGGAACTTGCACAAGTAAAGGGAACCCTATAGCAGTGAGTGATATGAGGACTGTAGCATAGAATATAAATAAAATTGATGATGATGATAATATGTCCAACCTGTTATGTATTTTCTTTTATTGTTACAGTACTCCTATGAAGCACTATTTAGGAGTCTTCAATATGCACTTGTGGACAATGGTTGCAGAGAATATTTATTTACAACAGAATTCTTCCATGTAAAGGGAAGTCATGCACAGGAACTCTTTGATAGGATCCTAGGAAAAACTTTATCTTTGCTTGTGGTATGAAATTTAACATACACACTTATTATTATATGCAGTTAAAGTATTGAGTAATACCAAAACTGAATATTACTTAAATTTGTTTTACAGAAAAATGTTGAAAACTATGTCCTTGAGTGTTTTGACTGTCTGGCGTTGTACCTTTGCATACAACTCATAAACAGATATAGATGGATGTGCCACAAAAGAGCTGTGGCTGCTTTAGACAGGTATGTACGCGTGATAGATAGTGCCTTATTTATTTAATTCAAACTTTATAAGTTGTTTTCTTGGATGCCAAATCACTAGTTTACTTTTATGGGTGTAAACTCCAAATTATCACTGTTATGTGCAGTTAATGTACTCACGAATATCCTTTTTTTGTACCCTATGATAATGACGTTGCAGACTAGTAGAGAAAAGATTGACTAGTAGAGAATCAAGGTTCAAGGTTGATTTGGAAAATTGGACAGTTTCAGGTAGCTTGATGTGCTGGCGTCTGTACCAATTGTTCATGAAGTTTAAATGAATCAATAAAACCATCATCATCAGCAATCATCGTCTTTTTCCCTCTTATTCATGAGCCATTTTAGCCCTTAAAAATGTATTTGTCACTTTCAGTTATTGGGATTCATTGCAAGGTACTCTATGGCCAAGATTGGAACATGTGTTGAAGCTGAACATACAGAGTGTGCGAGAGTGTGATCCAGCTAAATTATCAAATAAAGAATTAGGACCTCACTATGTAAGTATTCTGTTTGTTACAAACAGGTAGTAAGGGAGAGGGCAACAGTGGCAAGATGCTCGAGCAGTTTTCGTTGAATATTAATTGATATTGAATTTAAATGCAACTAAAATAGCGTGCAACATTATTGCTTCGCGACCTGCCCTTTAAATGCACCAATGCGTTGCGCTTTTGCGAAGCGACACTGCGAGTAACATGATAATGTAGGTAGTTTATAATTTATTTAAGTCATTTATCTATTGATCGCAATTGCTACTGCCGAGCGTGAGGTCCTGGGTTCGATCCCTAGGTCGCACAGACACCGCTGCAAAACCCTTCAGGACAAGCCGTTGTGACATTACGGTTTCTGTTTCGTAATTTAACTTTTTTTTTTGTAGATTACCCGGAGATATGCAGAATTCTCTGCTGCTATGCTTAGCTTGAGTGAACAATTCCCTTCAGAAGAACTTAGCAATATCCTGCTTGTTCTGCAAGACGAAGTTCATTGCTTCTTGCTCAAAATGGCGGCTGAATTTCCACAACGAATACAACAATTAATTTTTCTGATCAATAACTATGACATGGTCTTAAGTATACTAATGGAAAGGACAAGAGACAATACTAAAGAAGCAGAAAGTTTTAGGGAGCAGTTACAAGCTAGGAGCTCAGAATATGTTGAAGAGATTCTGAGTCCACATTTTGGAGGGATGATACAGTTTGTCAAGGAAGGCGAACAATTACTTGACTCGGACAAGAAAACAGAACTAGCAAATTTAGAAAGAAAGTCTCTTTCATTGGTGGCCTCATTTAGTTCTGGATGGAAACAAAGCCTTGAAGAAATTCATAGAGAAGTACTTATTTCCTTTCCAAATCTTGTAACTGGATCTGGTCTGCTACAAATGGCTCTTACCAACTTCGTACAATATTACCACAAGTTTGCAAAATTGCTGACACCTAATGCGCGAACGCAATTAGTCAATATTCATGTTATTATGGTAGAAATAAAAAAATATAAAACTAACTATTAACGTAAAAACCAAACAGTACCTACTCATGTAATAAAGATGCCTTTATATCCAAAATGCTAAGTTTAAGAGATTATGTAGTAGGTAAATCTTGTAACAATAATACAGCACTATCTTTCATAATAAGGTGCGGCGCGGGAACTTCCTTATTTTACATTAACTAGTACATTTAAAATGTTTTTGTTACTTCTTGAAAATTATATTTTGATGATGATCTCCGTTCTGGTCAATACATTGGGAAAGTCGAAATCGGATGTTTCCATTTACTTTTACATGTCTGCTTTGATGTTGGCAATAGCAGCGCGAATATTGTTCTTCAGCTCATCCAGAGTTTTTGGACAATCGGTATACACCAAAAAATAATCACAGGATGCGAAATCTGTCTCACACGGCACTTTCCCCAACGTCTTATCTCTTTGAGTGGTGATCTTGAGTAGCCAGAACGGAGACCACCATCAAGATTTCGTTTTCAAGAAGTAATAAAAAAAAACTTGAAATATACCAGTATAAAATATAAGGAATTAAATGAAATTCAATTCAATTCCTTTATTTCAATCACCAATTGGATCATATAATAGCATTAGGTACATTAACATACATACACACACACATTACATACATTTGAAATATCTAATACATTTTCTTTTATGATTTTTTTTTTTAAGTAAGAAAGTTCCCGCTCCCTGTAGTATTATAATTGCAAAAAGTAACTCTGTCTGTTACCTTTTCACGCCTGAACGGATTTAACGAGAAAGTAACTCTGTCTGTTACCTTTTCACGCCTGAACGGATTTAACGAGTTATGGTCATAACACACATATCAACTCTGAAAGGGATCGTGATCGTATCGCCTTCGTTTCGCCGTCAAAAAGGCGTCAACCTAACGTAAGCACGTAAACAAAGTGGAGCAGCAGCTCCGATACGTTGACTCGGCTACGGCTAGGCGACGGTTGACCTGGCTGGCGTCAGATCAGTTTGAATCCGAATGTGAAGCCACGGTTGTATCCCGGTTTACAATACGCGAGATGGCTATCAAAGCGATAGCACTAGACGAAGAGGAAAAAGAACGTGGAAGAAACGTAAGCGCGGGGACGACGAGCCGTAAGCGCGGGAACTGCAAGTTGACCACCGGTTCGTGAGCTTATCCCGAGGCGAGGCAATTACGTTACGATTCCGATTAGTGTGCGTTGCAATAGAGTTTCATACAAACAATACGGTACGGTGACGATCCCTTTCCGAGTTGATGTGTGCTATTTCATCAGGGATAGATCGGATAACCTGGCCCTGCAGTCTCGACATTAGATACCGACAAAAATCGGTCGCTAAGTCGTATCGTTGTCAAATTCCTTTAATAGCTTTTCTACTTTATTTCGAAAGCATAAGGTTGAAAATCTATTAAAGAAATTTGACAACGATACGACTTAGCGACCGATTTTTGTCGGTATTTAATGTCGAGACTGCAGGCCCTGGTAAGATAATAAATTATCATTCTTCCTAAGGATATATTTTTGAACCTAAGGATATCTTATAAAATATTTGTCCAATAAAACATTGCATTAAAATAAAATAGTGAATTTTATTTAGTTTTATTAATTTAAGTTTAAACATTGTTTTATTAGTAGGTATGTGAAAGTTAATCCTAATTTCTCACTATGATTATATGTACACATAAAATCCAATATTTAATGCGAAATATTGTACAGCAAAACAATGGTTTTACTTTTATCACATCTAGATCCGTATGGCGTTGCATAGACAATATTGAGGCGGACCCCGCAATATGGGCAGACTTGCTTTGGGCAATCTGCCGTCTCCACGTACTAACGGATTATTTCTTAAAGCTTTAATAAAAATGACAATTATATCTAATATTTACATATGCTGCTGGTCCTCAAATACGACTAGGCCCTAGATCTCCTTAAATTAGCACTGCGCATACTACGCTGGTAATCCAGGTAGACTTAAATCTATAGTTTTACACTTGTCGAGATCAAAAAAGATTGTCTATGTATAGTTCTCTTAGCTAGAGAATTATTATCCCTGATGACCACGCCATACTCTTAATGAAAACGATTGATTTTTACAAATTTTCGATTTTTCTTTGACTTCGCTCGAATTCTTGTTTCCACTCATATACAAGGTTCATAAAATCAGTAAAATCGATAATCATCTATAAATTACACAGTGTGATGACTTTTATGTCAAGTAATTGATATCGGTGTAGTGCAGGGTAGCAAATGTTTCAAGTTTATTATCTGAAGCGGAGTAAGTGATTAAAGTGTGTCGTTCAAAACATTCAAGCATTCATTAATTAATTTTAATGCAAATATGAATAGTAGACGAGGAATTTGGTTACTAGAGAGGGTTCCTTGTGATAACTTTTTAGGAGCTCTATTTCCTTCCAAGGAACAAGTGTTGTTGGTTTTTTTTTAACACCATCAAAAAGGAAAAAAAAGAAACTTTCGGACGCAACTAAGTCGACAAGTATTAAACTGCAAGTGTAGAAGAAGGCAAAATATCTTAGAAAATGAGACTTCTGCAAGAGAAGATTATAAGAATTATTGCAGTTATTACTATTTACCTTGGGAGTTGGGTGGGGTGGTAGTCAATGATACCGCAGGAAGGGGCATAGCTATTACAAAAAAAAAAACGGCCAAAGACGAACATCAGAAACAATTCTTATTAAGAGTCGTCGAGCATCACAGATAATGCGTGGCCAAGCGAACCAAAGATGAGGTTGCAGCTTATGTAGCCAATTTAGTAGTTAATTATTCAATAATTAATGTTCTATTTTATGCTTAATTTAATTTTCTTTCACTTAAGAATAATGTACTACCGTATTGTGCTATTTTTAAATAAACGTAATTATCGTTTTTTTTTGCCATTTTTCTTTATAACTGTTCAATTGTTCATTCTGTGCAACATCTAAACATGGTCCAATCCACATGACATTAGGCATATATACTATTAAGATAAGCTAAAACCGGAAGCCGAGCGAAGGCAGAAAAAACATCACTATCATTTTTTTTCTCCTACAAAAGTGGAACTCCTTAAATTCTCCCTAGGTTCTCTTAGCTAGAGAATTATTATCCCTAATGAACCACGCCATACTCCTAATGAATTTATCTAACTAAACATCGTCGGGTCAAAAGTCAACTAGCCAATCTGATAACCTCAAATTGTTTAGGCAAATCAAATAGATGATTTTACCTCTGTACAAATTGTATTTTTTGCAGTTATGCAGAAAATGATTTGTCTGTAACCTCTGTATTTGAAATACCGAATAAACAATATTTTGCCACAGTATGTGTGGTCAGAAAATAATATATCAAAAACTGACTATCGAAACTAACATAATTTCACATTGGTTAGTTGTACCGACAATATGAGTTGAGTTTGAGATTAGGTAGTAAAAAATAGGTCCTAAAACTCAACACTTTAAGTAATAAATTAAGAAATCAATCCCCAAGCTACGCTTACGCCTCGATGATCTTAAACTATTAATATACAACTATTCTTACATTCTTCAATCACAAAAACTAACCTCCACTTTATAAGGTGAGGAAACTTACAACACTAGTATTAATTACACTTTACAGAACACAAGCATCAGTCAGTTCTTAAAAAAGACTGGCTTCATTTCAACGCCCGATTTCTGGAGCGAAAATCAACGAAAAGGCCTTTACTTTAAGGAAAAGAAAAGAGAGACAACATTATCAACATATACAAACTAGATTAAACACCGCAAAAACTTTTGAAGCTAAGTTATTTAAATAAATATGGCACCACTGCGCGGGCGCGAGAAACGATATAAATAAGAAAATAAAGCTTGTCGAATACATAACCTCTAACTTTTTTAAAGTCGGTTATTTTATCTGACTAACAAAGCAAGCCTGTGTCAACTGCTATGAACCATTGACTCAATTGTCAACAGCCAATCGGATCACTTTATTGCTTTTTAATTTTGAAACATAGTCGATTTTGGTTCCAGACACAAGCTACACTAATCCTAGTCGTAGTAGTAATAGGTTTCTAATTCTAGAGCAATTGTAGCTAAATGCGTCTCCCATACTTTCAATGGCCTTGCTTTTACGTAATCACGTATTGTTTTTTCAAGTGCTAAGGACATAGGTTTCATTTTACGCGTCAGAAGCATTTTGTTTAGACTGTGTTGATCGTGTCTATTGATGACCATCATACTCGTGATGGCCGCTTCTTCCAATTCAGGCGTCGCTAGAAAAAATAGAATAATGATTAATAATAATACGTTCAAGACTCGAAATAAACAATTATAAAAATGAGGTGTTATATATATACTCACGGTTATTATCAAGAATATCCAAGAGTTGATTGATTGCTATTTCGCAATGTACTTTCATATCGGCTGGGTAAGGTTTCATCAGCGGTCCAATCACCGACACACAAAACTGCTTCACGTTGTTTGGTACATTCTTCTTCTGTATCATTGGTTCAAGTAAATTTTTGACTATATGAAGTTGACACCAGCGCGGTCCTCGTCTTTTAGCAAGAATAATCAGAGCCAATCTTAGCATTTTGTTTTCAATGGAAATATCTGAAAGCACCACATAGTTTAAATAAAGCCAAAGTAAAAAAGTCGCAACCCCTATAGGAAGCATATTTGGATGCCTTTGCTCGTTTGCTCGTGCTCACACTTACGACCTGGCTTCTTGACCGGCACGGCATCATACCAGGCGGTCAACGGTGTCGCACCAGTCAGTTTAAATCAACGAAATATTTAGTACTAGCTTATGCCCGCGGCTTCGCCCGCGTGGAGTTCGGGAATTGCCCACGGGATCTTACTTCTGGGATAATAAGTAATCTATTTATGTAAAGCAGCCGAAAAGATTTTGACCAAATTTCATTACCCAAATAAATTTTACTAACTTTTTTTTATACCATTGCAATATTTCGAATGATTTTAGTACGCATATTTTTATTTGGTCAAATTTTTACTTGGCAAAATATTACCAAGTATAATGTCATTATGGCATTTGGTCTTTACTCAAATGATTTATTACAGCAAACAATCTTCAGACAACAAACGTTTGGTGAAATGATTTGTTAAGACAAAAAATATTAAGGCAAAAAAAGGGTAGGTTAGGTTAGGTTAAAACTGTGACCCCCTACGCACGAGCCGAGCGAGCGTAGCGAGCGGTGCCGCGGCAGCGGCCGGCGAGTGCCAGAAACGACTTTCATTAATAGAAAAAAGATTGTTTTTAGGAACTCGAACCCGGAACTGAACTATTTAGATTAGGATAATTACTTATTAAAAAAAAAAAATGGTTAGGTTAGGTTAAAACTGTGACCTCCAGGAACAAAAAAAATATGGAAAAAAACGCTACTAACTAAAAAAAAAGAATAGTTAATATTCATATTATTATAACCTGTTTAGAATTTGTCTTATTTGATTTTGCGTAAAAACTGTTATTCCAACTGAAATATTTGAGTAAATAAAAAATGTTAAAAGTACTTGTTGGTAAACAAGTTATAGTTTAAACGTTCGCTTCCCAAACATTAGGTTTGCGTTACAATTTTTTGTGAAAAGATTTTTTGCTAAGTAATAATTTGGCAAATGAAATTACGCGAAAAATTTTTTGGGTAGTGAAAATTTGTCAAATGCCTTTCGGTCAAACAAGGGAGACCCAAAGCAGATACATGGTTTTTATATAGTTGCTTATAACTTGCAAATATTAGTTCATAGTAATATCAATTAGGTACTTTACATATTGTTATGTGAATATTGATACCTTGGTTTGAGATTGGACACCGGTGACAACAATCAAATGATTAATTAGGAATCTATTTAAAGACATTAAACTTTTACATAACATTTAATATCGATGTCGTGTATCACGAGCCAACGCAAAAATCTGTGGAATAAACCATATTTACAGACGTCTTCCTCAGAAAAATCCTACCTACTTACTTAATAGGTAAATACTCCCGTGCCCCGCACGCCCTGCGCGCCATGCGCCCGTCTACGTGAGCTTCGAAGCTCTATTTGACTCTGTTGGGGGATGATTTTGATTTTTGAAAAAACTGTGATACACGTATCTCATAATTTTAATTGAAAAGTATGTATACAAATTTTCAAGTCAATCGACTCAGAGAATAAAAAGTTTCACAGAAAGTTTCCCATTTCACCCTCTTAGGGGTGGAATTAAAAAAACTGTTTCTTAGCAGATACTTACTCTTCACAAAGAACGCACCCTCCAAATTTTATGTCTCTAGAACCAGCCGATTGGGCTGTGCGTTGATGTATCAGTCAGCCAGTCGACAGTGAATTCTTAAATTGGGGGATGATTTTGGAAAAACTGTGATACATGTATCTCATAATTTTATCTGAAGAGTATGTACACAAATTGTCAAGTCAATCGACTGCGAGAATAAAAAATTTCATAGAAAATTCAACACCCCATTTCACCCTTTTAGGGGTGGAATTTCGAAAAACCCCTTCTTAATGAATATCTACTCTTTACAAAGAATACACGCTCCAAATTTCATGACTCTAGAACCAGCGGATTGGGCTGTGCGTTGATATATCAGTCAGCCAATCAAGGCATTAAATTTTTAAATTGGGGGATGTTTTTGGAAAAACTGTGATACCCGTATCTCATAATTTTATCTGAAAAGTATGTACACTAATTTTCAAGTCAATCGACTGCGAGAATAAAAAGTTTCATAGAAAATTCAACACCCCATTTCACCCTCTTAGAGGTGGAATTTCCAAAAACCCTTTCTTAATGAATACCTACTCTTCACAAAGAATACACCCTCCAAATTTCATGTCTCTAGGACCAGCGGTTTGGGCTGTGCGTTGATATATCAGTCAGTCAGTCAGGACTTTGAATTTTATATATATAGATAATATAAAACTATGACCACCTATACAACTAATTCCGAAATAAATGTTGTTTTCAGCATTTGGATTTTTGCGCACTGGGTGTCAGAGGACGACGATCTACGGCCACCATAAGGACTCCTATCTGCAGGTGACAGACGGGGAGAGTCGTGGTTTCCTGAACAGACGCAGGTCCGAGACAGCGATGCGCCGTGTTCTGCGCGGGTCGACGGCCGCAAAGGATAACGTGGCTCGAATATTTCATGCGGGCTAATTCCTGGCCGGGGGAGCATCCATAACGAATACGAAACTGTCACCAAGTGTGAGCCGGCCCTTATGGTGCAAGCAGATGAGGCTTTGTGCTTGATTAACATTATTAAGCTCATTTGCTTAACTAAGATCATAATTGAATGCGGCGCTGTGCTACGTATATAAAAAAATTAATACCTCTCAGCCCCATGATGGAATTTTTGAACATTTCTAGTATTTTCGTCTCACTCCAATTTGTGATTTTGTAGAAATATTGATCGCGCAATATTTTTCTTAATTCTTGGACTCTATTGTATCTGTCATCACACTTATAAAAATGAAGCAGATAGACTAAACATGTCACCATTGGGCTTTTTGCTGAAACAAAAAAAAACCTTTAGTAAATTATAGATCCAGAACCCAAAACCACGTATGATCGTTTTACCGCCAAAACCTTAGAATCTGTCAAAAATTATTTTGAGACCTACTTCCGGTCTAACCAGTTTCTAGTGCTGTCACGCGTATAATCGTGCCACTTTGAACACCTACACCTACATGCTAGTTAGTTAACACAATCGGATCGAATTTCTTCCTTCATTCCGCGCATTATTCGTCTCAGTTTAACCAAATGGTAATACTGCTTTCAGCTTAAATAATTTCTATGCTTATTTATTAGTCAGTAAATATATCTTTATTGCTGTCGTAAATCAAATTGAGCAACTCCACTAAAGATAAACAATTAACAGAATGTAGTACAATTAACATAGCACCACATCTTCCAGAATGGTTGGGCAAAGATACACCAAAACATCCACCATGAGGTAGTCTAACCGAACTGACTATCAGATAACTAGTGAGGGCCGTGACGGCAAATTCATTCTGTTGTTTGTATAGTTGTATAGCTATGGAGTGAAGCAATTTCCAATGCAAAACTACTATTATATTATTATAAATTATTATGAATGATGATTATTGATTACTTACCGATTCCCATATGTGATAATGGTATTAGACTCATCCAAACTTCTAGACACTGCTTAATTAAGGGCACCGATTTAAACTGAATGCAATACATGGCGTCTAAAATAAAAAGCCTCAAGCGACTTTGCGCTCTAACAAATCTGCATAGGACCGCATAGAAATGGGATACACTTTCAATTACATCAAATTCTGGTGTTCTATTCAATTTAAAAAGTGTGAATTCTATGCTACACAGAACAGCGTCAACAATATCCACAGAGGGCCAATATTTTTTCAGCTGCGCTATGACATCAAGAAGAATTTGTTCAGTTTTAGTCATAGCTGGGGCAGGATAGCCCCTAACTTTTCCAAATAATTCAAGTTTTCTTTCCGGCTTGGCTAGAAACTGCATCAAGCCTGCTATAAAGTGCTTGTAATTAAGTTTTCGCAAATCTGCAACTAAATTGTCCTTGGCTTTTTTATTGCCATGGTTTTGTATTATTATTGTTATATCTCGTTCTATTTTTTCGCAAATGTTCGTGACTACCTTGCCTGAAAAAAAAGTAAACCATTACAAATCATACTAGTCAAGTGGACAATACAAATATTACCATCAATTAATAAATCAAATTGTTTCCCCGAGAAAACTCGACGACGACTAAGATAAGCACAATAATAAAAGTATGACCTCTTCGGAAGTTCGCCTAGTGAAATGCTAAAATCCCTATCCACGTTATGCGTAACAATGTTTGTAACTACGAAAAAAACATACCTGGTATTCTCTTCTCAATTCGCGTCACAGTTTCCATGCCATATTTCTTGATCATATAACACAAAATACTATCTTTTGGATCACAATCCGACTGGTCTGTATTTACTTCTATTACTGGAGCCCTCATTTTGTTTTCAGGTTGTATGTCTTCAGAAAAGACATCCAAATCTTCATAGCTAACAACATTATTGTTATGTAGTAAGGTACTTTCATAATTAACTTGTTTAGCACTCTCATTTTCACTTGGGCCCATTATTGATTTCGTACTACTTTTACCTTTTGACTTAGATAGTTCAATATTGTCTTCTGCGCACAATTTTGTATGTACAGTAGCACTACGTAATACTCCCTTATACTGTATATGGGGTTCGTTAGAGGAACGCCTTCGTCCTTTCTCTAATGGAAGTTCAACAGATGGTTCGATATCTTCTTTTACTTTATGAGTTGTAGAAATGTTCTCTTCTTTTGCTCTATCAGTTGTGGAATTGTTATCTGCTTTCGTATTCATTGAAATAATGTTAAGGGGTTTGTCAGAGGAGCGCCTTAACGTTTCTGACATTTTCTTTTCAATTTGTATATCTTCAGAAAATAGATCTAAATCTTTGTAGCTAACAACTTTACTGTTGTTTAAGATACTTTCATTATTAATTTGTGTAGCACTCTCATTTCCACTTGGGACCATTATTGATTTCTTACCACTTTTATCTTTTGACTTAATTAGTTCAATATTGTCTTCTGAGCACAAATTTGTATTTACAGTAGCACTACGTAATACTCTCTTATACTGTATAAGGGGTTCGTTAGAGAAACGCCTGCGTCCTTTCTGTAACGGTAGTTCACTGGATGGTTTAATATCTTCTTTTGCTCTATCAGTTGTGGTATTGTTATCTTCTTTTGTATTCATTGAAATAACGTTAAGGGGTTTGTCAGAGGAGCGCCTTAACGTTTCTGACATTTTCTTTTCAAGTTGTATGTCTTCAGAAAATAGATCCAAATCTTCATAGCTAACATCATTACTGTTGTGTAACGTACTTTCATCATTAATTTGTGTAGCACTTTCATTTTTTCCTGTGCCCTTTATTGATTTCCTACTACTTTTACCTTTTGACTTAGATAGTTTATTATTGACTTCTGTGCACAATTTTGTATGTACTGTACCACTACGTAATATTCTCTTATATTGTATATGGGGTTCGTTAGAGGAGCGTCTGAGTCTTTTCCGTAATGGTAGTTCATTGGAGGGTTCGATGTCTTCTTTTACTTTATGAGGTGTAGAATTGATATCTTCTTTTGCTCTATGAGTTGCAGAATTCCTATCTTTTGTTGCTATCTCAGTTGTGGAATTGCTATTTTCTTTTGCATTCATTGAAAAACTGTTAAGAGGTTTGTCAGAGGAGTGCCTAAGTCTTTTCCGTAATGGTAGTTCATCGGATGGCATGGTGTCTTCTTTTACATTATGAGATGTAGAAATGTTGTCTAGTTTTGCTCTATGAGGTGTAGAATTCTTATCTTCTCTTGCTCTGTCAGTTGTGGAATTCGTATCTTCTTTTGCAGTCATTGAAAAAAGGTTAAGGAGTTTGTCAGAGGAGTGCCTGAGTCTTTTCCGTAATGGTAGTTCATTGGATGATTCAATATCTTCTATTACTTTATGAGTTACTGTTGTAGAATTGTTAATACTGTTATCTTCTTTTGCTCTATGAATAGTAGAATTGTAATCTTCTTTTGATCTGTGAGCTGAAGAGTTATTATCTTCTTTTGCTTTATGAGTCGTGGAATTTTCAGATTTGCGAGGTGACAATAATAACGGATCTTTTATTATTAAAACAGTACAAGGCTCGAAAAGTTCAGAAATCTTTCTTTTACTTCGAGTTGAGATGGAACAATTATGCAGTACCTGGTTATCACCACTGCTTTCAATATCTTTCTCCAAGCATGCTGTATGTCTTCGAGGCTTGTGAATGTCATTTGTGTGTTTAGGAGGTGTTTTTATTTGTTTGGCACTCTGTTGCGAATTCAATTGTGCCATAAATTTCACGGCTTTTTCATAAATATCTTTGTGATTGAGGGATGCAGATGTATCATTTTCTGTAACCTTCCTTTTAATAGGTACAAGTTGTTTAGGTTTAACCCGCATATTCTCTGGTTGTGTCATTTCCATTCTTATTTTATACTTTGGCTCTAACCTCTTTTTAAGCTTTTCCAATTTGGTTTTTTTCTTATTTTTACTTTTTTTCTTAATGATAGGTGGCTGATTTACCTCTGCGATATCAAGTGAAGATCCATCACTATCAGTGGCTTTAGACATTCCATTGTCTGTCGCCAATTCCTCAGAAACTGAATGGTTAGTTAATTGGTTGTCGTCCATTGACATAGGTAAGCACTGTAGTATTCCCTTTTCCACCTGTTTATCTCTATTTATATTTGTACCTTTATCCGGTGATGATAGATTCGATATTGTTATTGATTTTTCTTCATTACAATGCAATTGATTTTGGTTTTCTTCTTGTAACAAAGACGCATTTCGGGTTAATCTTGGTTCACATCTTTTATTTTGGTATATACCTTTTTGCGATGATGTTGTTGATGGTTCTGGGTTCGATATAGTACCTAAATTATCATCATCACGTCCCAGTACACAATCTGATATTTCCATGCTGGAGTTAGAATTTAGTACAGAATGTTCAGGATTTGTTTCAGTCAGGATTTGTTCAGATTTTAAGATAGATTCAAAACACGCAATCATTTTGTCGCAATCATTTATGTTAACTTTATTACGGTCGCGACCTTGGCTTACTGCCATTCTAATTAGTGTTTGCATAAAATCAATCGTTTTATAACACAAGGAACTGCATCTATCAAACTTTTCACTAGGACTGGATGTAGAATCCACCTGGGTTGGCGTTTTTGGAATAGGAGATATAGCATCGTAACTAAGTTTCATTGTACTAAATATATTTTCTAACTCCAGTTCAGTGTGGCTTTCACATCGCAAGCTATTATTAATTTCCAGACATTCTTTTTCTTGAGCGCGTTTTTTGGGCATTACGTTATTAGAAGTATCAATACTATTGGAAACTACCCTTTCATCATTGGTGAAATGGCTCTTTCTGCGAGAGACACTCTTAAGTTCGCAGATATTTTGGTTTTCATTGTGATCAATGATTATAATAGTTGGAGTTTCTATTTCTTTTAACAGGATTGGCCTTTCTGACATAGCAGTATTTTTTGGTTTTGCTTCATTTTCAATATTTTCTCCATTTGAAGGACTGTAATTTATGAGGTATTCTGGAGAATCTTCAGTGTCGAATTCGCGTGGCATTGCAATATCTTTACCAACAATCAGAGATTTCTTGCCCTGCAGATCAGATAAAAATAGTTAGAAAAACGTATCTCTGTAAAATTTAATACAGAATCTATCAAGTTTTGGAAACAACTCTTGTCATTATTCAAATTTCATTGCTACCAAAATTTAAATAGACTATCTATACATAAATATCTAACTGTGTATAAAAATCATCACATATGACGGAGCATCACTTCGTTGTTGGTATGTATGAGAAAAAAATTGTTATACCTCGCACGTGCCGGGTGGCTCGCCAGTATTAAATAAAAGCGACTGCTAAAGTTGAGTAAGTGTGAATGAAAATAAATTATCTAAGATTCTGTACTTACTATAGTATAATTTGGTATGGGCGACAACACAGGATTTTCAAATACTTCATTTTCGGCTTTACTGTCGTCACTCCTTTCGCTGTGTCTATCGGGCAACGATTTATATTTTCGTGTGAGTTTATTATGCTTGGTTCGTAAATTCCCTGCAAGTTAAAGATAGTAAATTATAATATAGGTGTATAAAAAAAAACAATTAGCTTTCCCATACATTTGGGTTGAGTAGTTAAAGAAGTATGGGACAGCTGATTATTTTTTCGCGATTACCATGTTAGTCCCGTGGAGAAAGTTGTTCAGTTTAATGGTCTGTATGTAAAAGTGTGGTCATTTTTAAGGGTGTGAAATATGGTCACAAGAGACAGGGCATTTTTTTGTGGGAAGTGGCCTATGGACGGTTGGTATCCCTTCATAGATTTTACCTTAACCTTGTGTAAACAGGTATCAATTAACAGGGTTCTTATTCGGACTCGTAAGCAACTTTAATTTACCAGCATACCTTAGCATATTTCAAAAGATTTGAATGTTCTTCATTGGTCACATTTTGTACTGATTGTTTTCCAATACAACTTTTTAAAAGTAAATGTTGTTGTTGTAGCCTCAGAGCTGTTAAATAATGAAAACCAGCCAAGCACGAAGCGGACTCGCGCACAAAGGGTTCCGTAGTACCACCCTGCCCCCTGCCCCTAACCCTACTGGTTGTAATAACAATATTTTTAGCGCTTAGGCTATTTTATGAAATTACCAAAAAAACATTCTTTAACATTAAGTACTATTTCAACTATACCCAGTCTCCTTTATTCCAAAAAACCGTTATGAAACGTCACGAAAAACAAAAAAAAATGTAAATAGAAAACGAAATTCAGAGCTACAGTCAACAATTCAGCCACTCTAGCCAAAAAAGAACTGCTGCGTAATCAGAAAAAAGGTGGGCCAAGGCTTTAGCTCCATGAATATTATAATCACATTATTATATGGGGTGGATGAACTGATGAAAAATTTCTGTGGGGCTCAGAATGATGTACTGAATATGTGGTAACCGTTTTCGCGTCGCTGTCCCTTCCACCCTGTATAATATATATACAACATTAGTTTTAGTATATGCGAAACCCGAAACACGTGTCTAGTATTTTTATGTAAAGAATCTATGTACAAAATTTCAAAACCGTATCATGAACAATCACAAAGTTATAAGCTTGTTCTGTTACCTAATGTCTGTATTTTAATCCCTGAGACTAAATGGACAAGTGAAAATGTCAAAACTGACATAAATCCTATTGAAATCTATGTCAGTTTGCCATTTTTACTTGTCAATTTTATCTCAGGGATTAAAAAACAGACTATAGTTGTTCCTACAAAAACATACTCACTGCATGCGCGGGCCCACAGGCGGTGCGCCCGCGCCGTATGATTGCGGATACGGTACTTAGTGTCGCTCGGTATCCAACTTGCAACCTATTTAAAATATTTTTGGGACAAATAATTAAAAAAAAATTAAAAAATCAATGGAACCGATTCAGTTGCTTATTCTGAACAAACTATATTCAGGTTTCGCATATACTAAAAATAATGTTGTATATTCCGTCACAAAACAATAAACAGTGGTTACTATTAAATATCAAGATTAGCTGTAAACTGAATTAAAACCATACCATTTTCTTTTGTTGTTGAGGTGAGATTTGTTAGTTGATCTTCAGCCTTATTTGGGATATTGTCGATTTTTTTTCTAAGAGCTTTATTTTCTGTCTCAATTTCTGTGTTCTTGATACGAAGGATTTCATAGTCTTTCTCCAAGTTTGAGATTTTAATGTTTAATTTGGAAAGAGTTTCTTTCTCACTCCCTAACTTCGTGAATTTAACATTCTCTTTGTGAAGGTTTTCAATTTCTTTCATCAGCTTAGGAATTTTGGCATTTTCTTTTTGAAGGTATTCAATTTGTTTCTCCAACTTTGAGATTTTGGTATTCTCTTTCTGAAGGGTGACCATTTCTCTCTCCAACTTTGGTATTTCAGCATTTTCTTTATGAAGAACCTCAATTTCATTTTCCAACTGTGAAATTTTGGCATTTTCTTTACATAGAGTGGCTATTTCTTTTTCCAATCGTTCGATCCTGGCAATCTCATCGTGATCATTTACTTTCTCTGAAATATTATTTTTGCGAAGATTTTCAATTTCTTTCTCTAAGTTTGGAATTCGGGCATTCTCTTTTCGAAGTTTTTCATTTACTTTGTCCAAGTTCAAGAATTTGGCGTTATTTTTGCGAAGAGTTTCAACTTCTTTTTCAATCAATGTTTTTTTCGCATTATTCGTAACACCAACTTTTCCTTTTTTATTTCTGCTAGGTTCTAATCTGTGCTCTTCAACTAACACCTGAAATGTTAAGCATTAATCATTATATTAACATACGTATTAAAACTTGCTTAAGGGTGCAAACTGCTGCTAAGATCGCCTGTGATGTACTTATATTTTTTTACATTTTATGAAATTTGCAGCTCAGCATCAGAGTTTACATTGTACCATCATCATCTTCCGCCCTTGTCCCATGTGATTAGAAGGCGGCGCAACATGTTTTTTTCTTCCATCCTACCCTGTCAATCGTCACGCTATCATTTCATAGTTTGCATTGTACCAAGAAAAATAAATGATGGAATAGTAAACAATATTTAAGTATTTACAGAAAATTAAACCTTAAAACCAAGAGCGTTCACAACATTTTATAATACATACAGCATGTACCAGGTGTGTGAAAGGTGTGGTCATAAAACAATCAAAGTGAACTTTCTCAATGGGACAGGGTCACATGGGAATCACACCCCGAAATATGATCACACCTTTCTGGTACATGCTGTACATGTAAATTAGCTGCTGCAGTTTAAGATGCATCAATGTGTATATGAGTACACTACCTTATACTGAGCGTAAATCTTTTGTGTGGCTACAATCTTATTTTCCAGTTCAGATATAGTTTCATTCTTTTGCCTTTCGCGAGCTTCTGCTGCTTGAACTTCCTGAAACATTAAAAAAATACTGATCATCCTTTATTTCTATATGAGTATTATTTATGCAAAAGTATCTGAGTTTGTCTGTCTGTTACATTTCACCCAATAAAAGGATTTGGATCAAATTTGAGATGTGGCTAGACAGGTAGTAGATACATTCCTATAAGATAATTTCTGACCACCATGCGGGCTATGCCACAGGCAGAAGACAATTAAGCTATAAATAATTTAAATCCACACCACAGGTTTGATACCAATACTAGGTTTCTTAATTATTTGGGCATTCTCCTTTATGGTTTTTTTTTTGCAAGGCACAATATATCTCTACGTAGTTTCTTTCTCATTGTTTTTTCATAAAAGCAATTAAAAGCTACTCACATTCTCCAATCTGGTTACTTTTTCTATAAAATTGCCTATTTCTACATGATGCTGTCTGCATTGGTTCTTAAGTTGTGTTTCAGTAATTCTTAATTCTGCTATTTCATTTTTGGCAGCTTTAGCAACAGTCACATAATGGCTGAAAGAGATAAAATTGTCAGTGTTCAACATAAGTAGATTGAGATAGAATAGAAAATTGTTACCAAAACCAATAGTAAGATTTTATGAAGTTGTTTTTTTTTGTCAAATAATGTGATAAGGTAATATTTAAATTTTTCAGTTCCTAGCTATTTAATACCATAATCAAACTTGTGATATTAAGCTCGACGAAAATGATTAGAGATTGGATATTCGGAAGCATATTTACCTATAGTTTATAGTTTTAGCGTTAACTAGTATGGAGTGCGAGTTCGAGTATCAAAATAATCATTATTATAGGCTCGGTCAAATTTTATATTTTTATTTATATTCTATTTGAATTATATATAATATTATTCTTTTTATTCTATTTGAATTATTTAGCAGCAAAATTTTAAAATTGAAATAATGTTTTACATGTTTCCACAAACTTCTTGCCTAGTTTTAAACAGAATAGAAATATTTATTATTCTTTTGAATACTATATTTTATACACACATTTTTTTTATGAAATTCCCCAAATCGGGGAAAAAATATTATAAAAAGCCGCTTCCACACTTTTATACCCTTTGCTGGGAAAAAATGTACTTTAGGTAAATATGCATCCGAATATACAATCCCTAGTCATGATAGTATATAAGAAAAATGTATTTGAAACGCAAATGAACATTATCGTTAAAACCGTGGAGCTCTTTCGAGAAGAAGGCAGATGGACGGATTAAACACAAAGGTACAAAGGTACCCTTCTTTCTTTGATATTGAGCTGCACAGGATGAATAGCTTCATCCTTTTATCATATTGAAACTCCATCAGCACCTTCAAACCAAAACAAATGATGATGTCTTAATACTCACTCAATAACTTTAACCCTTTTTTTAAAGAAAATGACAGATTTTCTCAACCTGTCACACCTTGCTTGAAGATCAGGCTCCTGAAATAAAAGAAATACAACCTGTTTAGAAAGTTCATAATAATAATCATATACAGAGTGAATTTTCCAAAAAAATGGGGGTGAATGGCCAAATCTGAAACAATGAGGAATAGCAAAAAATACTCGAAGATGCTCAAGACTCCTTGGTAACTGGGTTGTGGAGGTCAGATTGGCAGTCGCTCTATGTAAAATATGGGTATTCAGCTGCATCTGGTGAGACTGGAAGCCAACCCCCAACATCTTTGGGAAGATGCCAGGCAGATGATGATACATATATAAACCTTATAGAAACAGGGTGTCTACTGTTGTTGTCCAAAAAAGTTACCTGACTTTTCCCTGACCATTTTTTCAAATTTCCCTGACTAACATGGTTCGAGCAAAGCGGTACATATCAAATGTATCAATTTTATGCTGACATCTACGTTCACAGTGAGCTCAAAAAATTATTGGTACCGGCTGAAATGGAATCTATTTCTTTGCTTGATACAGAAATAAGCATAAGTTTGTCAACTTTCGTAAAAAATAATAAGTTTGCCTGAGCGGACGAAGCCAGCTCGAAAATTTTCCATGGTCTGCGGACCACGGGATGGGAATCAATGGACTAGTCCTTAAATTCAGAAGATCCCTCATTTTACAATCATTGGGAAAATTGGGATGCAAACAGTGTAGTCTCAATTTTTCCCTGACTTTCCAGGTAGCCCCCGATTTCACTGACTTTCCCTGACCACCTTGAGTTTCCCTGACTTTTCCATAACTTTCCAGAATGTGTACACCCTGAGAAAGTATTAATTTTCTTTTTATTTACCCTAGTACTTTGGAAACAACATTTAAAATATGGTTTTAAACGAGTACTTGGTTGGTTTTTAATAATCCCGTAGACGCCATGTGTTATTTATATAATAACTTTGAAAAAGAAATAGAACCTATTTCATTTACAAATAATTAGTTATAACCTAAAATACTCACCGCGTTATTAGGCGGAGGTTGATTAAGAAAATCTAAATCAAAATCAAACACTGTGTTATCATATGTAGAACTCATTTTATAAACTAGAAAAAAACATCAATAGCGAAATGAATAATGTTTCAAACATTATTTATCTTCACCGGCGCGCGAACATGAAGCATTCACATCACAAACAAAATCAGAGGGAGAGAAATTGAAATTGATTGATTTTGACCGATGTTGCAAGACGTAAATATAATAATTTAAGAGCGCGTTCCGAGTCACGTCAAAATCGCTGTTTGCGCATCAATGAGTCCAAAATTCGTATCAAACAAAAATGAACCATAAAAATCACAACGTAGGATAACTTTTGTTAAGCTTTCATAAACGAGGCGAGAGAGATAGCCTTATGGGATGGGAGCCATTTGTCTCTCTCACTCAATTGCCAACAGATAAAAATTTTAAGATGGTAGAAAATATTACACCGACCGTCACCTCACCCTACAAGTAGAATAAGTTACGTATATATATGTTTATAGTTTTAAGATAAGTTTTAACCATTTTCTTTTATATTACAATCTGTACACAAAACTCATTTATTCATTATACGTAAAATTAAATATTATTATGATTATTTGGAAGCTATTATATATTCATTATGGTAACACTGAAATCTGTCATCAATGGTGTTAAGGCGGCATTTTTTGACGTCATAAATTGTTTTGAGAAAATTATAAGATTTTTTCTTCGGTTCTTTTTTATTTTAACTGTGGTTAAAAAGTGGTGTATCACGTCATGTAAAAGTGAATCATATGGTGGTTGTGGCATATCAGGTAAGGAAACTTATTGATTTTGTTCACTAACAATGATTAGTGTGAGTGTGACCATGCCTTAGACGTTTCGCAGACGAAAGACTTATGATGCTTTCGTGTATTTTTCATTAAAACTGTTAATATTATGCGCATGAGAAATACAATTTGTGGATATATATCGCATTATTGAAATAGCATTATTTTTGTATGTTACAGCTTTGCATCGAAAGAAAAAATGAAGCAAAAATGGTTGAATGTGATTCCAGAATCTCAAACAGTAACTAAAAATTCTGTTGTGTGCAGACTTTAAGCAGTTTATAATAATGCTTTTCAAACATTCTTAGTTTTATTTTCCTCTATTTAAGAACCCAAAAACCAGCCCTTTTAGGGTTCCGTAGCCGTCAAAAAACGAGACCCTTATAGATTCATCATGTCTATTCCGAAACTATTAGGACTACACAGTTGAAACTTGGTAGGTAGGTGTATTCTGTAAACCGCTTTATGATTTTCATACAAAAAAATAAAAGATTATTGGGGGGCTCCCCATACATGGAACCATGCAGAATGTCTATAGATAGGTCTTTAAAAATAACATTGAAGTTCTTAAAACCATGTTTTTTCAAAGTCAATCGTTTGAAAGATAGACACTTCCAATGTGGTAAAATGTGAAAGAGATTGAAAGAATGTCAAAGAGATTTGAACTCGGAAATATTTGAACGTCTTTGATTTCTGTTTTTTTATTTCTTTTGCAAAAAGAAGTCGTTAATTGCAGGTGTTTAAAAAAGTAGTTGGTATTTATGCAACTTAGAATGGAAAACATGACAAAATTATCCATAATTCAGTAAGTTAATACTACCAACATCTATTCTGTCTATCGAATTTTAATTTTACTCAATACATTTGAATGTCTTTGATTTTACTACTGGAAAAAAATATGAACCTCCCGTCTCAGGTATTAGGTATCTTTTGACAATACCCTGCTGGCAACACTGTGTTCAAGTCAAACAGAACTTTGTTTGCAAACATTTTGGATCTCCCAGAATTGACGATTATGTGATGTGTGTTGTCTTGTCAGTCATTTAGCACTAGCAGTAATTAATTTGTTATACTTTGGAGGTATCGTAATTTACTGAACGTTTTCCTCCTTCATAATTTCAAAATAATTCTATTTTCTATTGTTTCGTTTGAGGATAATTAGGTAGGCCGTAGCAGTGTTTTTCGCATCAATCGCATCCCTACCAGTCGCGTGATCATCTCAAGTTCAAGGTTAAATTGCTTAAATTGTTGGATTTGAAAATAAAAAACTGCTGGTTTAAGGTATGTGATCTCTTTGTTAATTCAATTACCTAAAAACTCAAATTCATTAAAATATCAGAACGTTTAAAAAGGAGCTTGAAGTGTGTCCCACATAACTGTACATTATAATAAATAGGTCTTTGACCCTACATATTTTGTTCCTCATATTTTTTTACGTATGTGCTTCAGAAGTGTGATTTGTAATGCTTAAAATTTTGAAAAGATATTCCAAGTAGAAAAACTAAGATCTTTTTAGATATGGCTATAAAACCTGTTCTGTGAGTGCTTGATACAAAATAAGGGATAAAAAACTAAGGCATGCAGCCTATGTGTAGCAAACTAAAGTCATTTTAATAGCCTTTTATTTTTTGTAGATGGGCTACTTGAAGGCTGACCAATCCACTTATAATCAAACAAGTTTATATGACCGCGTCAAGAAGCTGTTGGTATCATATGAATGGAGTGACTGCAGTTTCTCTGTGGCTGGAAAAATAATCAAAGCTCATAAATTGATTCTGGGCATTAGTAGTCCTGTATTTGAAGCTATGTTTTATGGTCCACTGTCATCTGATGATGATATTCTGATAACAGATATTCAACCTGAAATTTTTCAATTGATACTTAACTATATTTATACTGATACTGTTGAAATAAGTAATGTAGATCAAGCCTTTGAATTATTGTATGCCTCAAGAAAATACATGCTGGAACACCTAACTGAGTTGTGTATTGCATATATCGAAGCAAATATCAGTGTTGATAATGTGGTTGAGGTCTTGAACTACCCGGACTATATGCAAGACAAACAACTTATCACATTCTCATTAAAGCTATTCTGTCAGCATGCCAACTACTTATTGCAAGAGAAGAAAAACTTGATTACCTATTCTTGTCTAAAACCTTTTCTTGAGAGTGACCAAATGAATATATCAGAAAAGGATCTTATCAAACATGTTTTTGAGTGGTCTACATATTGCTGCAAACAGAATAACATTCTGGACACATTTGAAAATAGACGAGATGTACTAAAAACTAATGGTTTATTACAGTTGTTGAGGTTTTTGACACTGACTGTTAATGAACTTGAGGAAATTGTAACTGATATGAGCAATCTGCTGCTGCCATTTGAATTTGAGGCTATAAAAAAAGTTATTAAAAGTTCGAATATAGATGAAAAAGATATGATTGGGTCTATTGGCTTGACTGTTATGCCAAGAAATTTGTTAAAACTACAATGGCACCTATGTTACCGGAGTCCTATTAGATCAGTGGCACCCATAGTTATTGATTCAAATAATTATGTCATACATTCTCGAATTAAAGTAAACAAGTCTATATTTATCAATTCACTTTGTGTACCAACGCGAATGGCCCCAGCTGTACACTTCCGTAACAATATAGCAAATGTTTACTCAGAGCAGATGTCTGTTTCAGTAGAGTGTGAATCAGACAATAGTGATTTTAAACTGACTAACTTTACGAAAACAGTTGAATATGATTCAATAGTTGATATAGAGCTTGTGGAACCTTGCTTTATAAAGAAAGATGAATGGTACAAAATCAGTTTTATGTGGCCACGCAATAGGCTTCACACATATTCATATGTTGTAGAATTTAGACATAGGCATTATTCTGGGCACAAAGTGTCTTTTGAATTTGATGATCTTTCATTTAGTGCTGGCAATGGTGGTAGTTTTTTAGGTGGGTTAAAATTTTGTTTGTGAAGCTGTGTCAGTCATCATTACACACTTATAAAATTACCTCATTCATAATGTACAATACTAGTTGTTTCAAATATTTATTGTTTAAAGGATAGTCATATTATAATGTATAATAGTTATAAATAAAGTGTAGGTATCTATAACTATTATAAAAAATTAAGGTAAATGAAAATGAGGCATAACTGATAAAAAATAAATGGTATTATTCTGTAATGAAGTTTAATTTATTAAATAACCCACACACTCTGCAGTATGGCTTTTGGCTGGTAGATCAATATCTAAAGCGGTTCATGATCTGACTAACTTTGTTGTCACAAACATGGATGGGAGGCAGAAGGTCTTGGGTATCTTTCTAGACCTTGCCAAAGCGTTTGACACTGTTTCTGTACCCATGCTCATTCACAAGTTGGAAAGAATAGGCATAAGGGGGGTTCAACTCGAACTTTTTGAAGACTACCTGACTGAAGGTACACAGTTCGTTAAGACATAATATATGAAATCATCAGTAAAGAGCACACCGTCACCTATGGTGTGCCACAAGGTAGCGTTCTCGGTCCGACTATCTTTCTCATATACATTAACGAGCTGGGTATGCTCACTGTCCCCAATGATAAAATTATAAATTTTGCAGATGACACTTCTCTTTAGCGCAAATTCATGGCATGAAAATATATTGCCTTTTCCCTAAAGTCGTTTGAGATACGTGTGTGTAACACGTATCTCAAACGACAACATTATATTCTAAAATAGCTCATTCCTGCTCGAATCAACAAGCAAATACTGTGACTGCACCCGCCTACAAAAAGAAACTAGTCGTAAAGTACCTAGGAATTATAATAGATTGCAACTTGTGATTTAATGAACATATCAACATCCTCAGCAATAGACTACGTAAATTAATATTTGTTTTTAACCGACCTCCAAAAGGAGAAGGTCATCAATTCGTCTGATTTTTTTTTGTGTGTATGTTCAAGCCGACCCCAATATAGTTGGGAAAAGGCTAGGCAGATGATGATGATGTATGTTCAGCGATTTCTTCGCCAATTGGGAACTAATTTTGATGATTCTTTTTTTGTTTGAACGGATATTATTTCGCGGTAGTCCCGTTTAAATTTGGTGAAGATCTGATGCTGATATTCGGAGATATCAATGGAACTCTTCAATAATAGACAGCAAATCTGTCGCAACTGCTGCAATCGCTTGGATGTTTGTTGTCAATCTCAACACCATAATATAACATCACGCCTATATGCTCTGAGGGGGTACGCAGATGTGTACAGTGCACCCACATTTTGACAGTTAGGTTCCATTTTATTGATGTTAAGTTCCGTTTTATTAGGGATAAGCTTATTACCATGGCATGTATTGTTAACGGTTCACTAATGTTTCACCAAAACTCCTTTGACAATTTTTTACCGGCTTCAAAAATCTAGAGGTTCTATGTTCGATTGTATGTATTTTTTCAGGTGTTTACCGATTTCTCCGCCAATTGACTACCGATTTTCAAAATTATTTTTTTATTCGAAAGCCTATTCTCCCTGAGATGTTCAACAATTGAACAGGACACGTCACTCGTCCGCAATTCGAAACGTGCAACTAACGTTTGCGCGTTCTAGTCACTTGAATAAAAAATGTACTAGTTTAAACTACGTCATACTACACTCGGCGTCACAAAAATCGCACCTCTTCGAAAATAAGTTTTAAGCATGTCCGGCCATTAACGAATACATTAAACCCAATTAATATTGGTATCAATTGAAAGTATGTTTAACGACCTTTAAATTAACAACAATTAGAATTCCTAAACACAACAGATCTCATTAGCACGTAACTTTAAAAAATGTTGTCAAAATACGCATACTACGGCCACTAATTGCACTTCCCTACAAGGGTATAAAACGGGCGACCCGGGTTAAATGTGGATGTGGGTCATTCGCTATTCAACCTTTGAAGTGAACAGTTACAGCAAGAAAAATACCCCAGAAGATGGATACCACTGCAGATGAAGCCGCTCAAGTCATTGCACTACTGCAATCAGGGATGCGGCAATGTGATGTTGCTCGGCAACTGAACTTGAGTCGTTTTTCCGTTCCAACGCTTCCAAGAGACTGGTGGCTATATCCGATGACGTGGATCTGGAAGACAACGGTGCACATCCGAAAGAGACGATCGCTTCATTGTTTCGACGTCGTTGCGTAATCGGTTCTCCAATGCTGTTGAGCTGCAACAACAACTGCGATCAGCTCGCAGAACTTCTGTAAGCGTCTCCACGATTAGAAGAAGAATGCGGGAGACGAAAATTGCAGCTCACAGGGCTGCTACAGGGCCAAAATTGACTGCACAGCATAGGAGAGACCGGTTGCAATTTGCCCGTGACCATGTGTATTGAACAATAGACCAGTGGAGGGCTGTGCTCTTCTCGGATGAGACGAGGGTGTGTCTTTTCTGCAACGACAGGCGTCGAAGAGTGTACAGGAGGCAAGGGGAACGATTCGCACAAGCCTGTATTCAAGAGACAGTGGAATACGGGGGTGGCTCGTGCATGTTCTGGGGCGGCATGTCAATCGACGGCAAAACGAACCTTGTGTGTGTTTCTCGGACTGGAAGTGCTCGCGGGCAAGGGTCGCTGACTGCTCCTCGGTACATAACAGAGATCTTAGAGGAGCAGGTTGTCCCTTATGCGGGTTTTGTTGGCAGTGGGTTCACGTTAATGCACGATAACGCCCGCTGTCACACCGCTTTAATTGTAAGAGACTACCTGCAAGAAGTTGGGATCCTTGTTATGCGCTGGCCGGCGCGAAGTCCAGACCTGAACCCTATTGAGCACCTTTGGGATGAACTGAAACGGCGAGTACGGGCACGTGATCCTGCCCCTACCACTCTCCAAGACCTCCAAGATGCCGTCGTTGCAGAATGGGACAACATTCATCAAGAGACTGTTGTCACATTAATTAGGTCCATGAGAGAACGCATGGAAGCATTCATCAGGGCTAGGGGGGGTAACACTAGGTTTTAAGTTGTTTTTAAGGACTTTGTTGTAATTTTTGCTGATAAAATAAAATTTAACTTTTTAATCATTTGCATTAGCTTGCTTTTTTTATTCTCTGGTAAGCAAAAAACCAAATCTATTGATTTATTCTGAAATTTAAATAAATTGCCTTTCCAATGATACCTTATAGTCATATGTCTACTATTGATTAATAAGGTTAAAATGACTTTAAAGGGAATTCTTAAAGAGGTGCGATTTTTGTGACGCCGAGTGTAGTTGTAGCTGGTATGCACTACTACTACTGTTCAAGATCTTAAGTTTGTTTTCTAGAGCAAAAGTCGGATCCATTTTTGCTTCTTAATCCCTGTCCATATTTCCACACCGTACCTATATTCTTCTCCACTATGTTGCGTGGGTACCTACTCCTATTTGTGCGTTGAAGTCGCTCATTACTATAATATTGTTGTTGCAACTTTGGATAATCAGATCAGTTTAGATCTTCATAGAATGACTTCATAGACGCGTGTTAAATGTATTTAAATCAAAATAAAAACGCAACAAAGAAGGTCAACCTCATTTAATCAAACAAGTCTTCGAATTTAACATCATTAAAACGGATAACAACAGCTATAAGACAAAACAATAGAAATGCGCAATCTCAAAAATTTACCACTTTTACGTAGAATGTTTTGGAGGACCGTTGAATTTTTTCGTTAGTAATATAATACGTTCGGCTTCCCGAATACCACTCAATCGCGCTCCGTGTACTGTGGCGAAATATCCGGGCACTGTAGCTTCACCCGCAAACAGCAGGATGGGTGGCATCGGGTCGCATGGACCTGGCACTGGTGTTCCTAATTCGCATTGGTGACTTACAGTGGAACAACAACTCATGTAAGAATATGCCCCGCAGAAATGTGGATCTGACGCCCATTTAGACCGTAACATCATTTGTGGATAAGGAAGGCATGGGTTACCGGTAAACCTGCGTAGTATCTGGGTCAGTCCTTCAACGACGTCGTTATCTGCCATTGCTTCCATCGTGGCCGCTTCTTGGCCAGATATTATAGCGCAAAGTACATGTTTACTGCCTGGTAGTTCATCTATTGCACACACTCCGCGTGTCCAATCAGCTCTGGATTGTAATTCTTCTGCTGACCAAGCGAGTTTTAGGTTACCTTCCTGACACACCCAAAAAGGTTCGGAGTATTCTAGAAATATTTTATCACTAAGACCGAAACCTAAATTACATATAGAGCTTAATTTACAACATGGGAGCGGAGGCGCAAATAATTTATCGGCTTGACATTTGAGACATCCAAGAGACACCGTAACGATAACATAATCAGAGTATAACTCTTCACCGTCACAACATTTAATCATTGCACGTCCTTCGCCAGTTGCTCCTTTCCCCCATCGAACTACGCTCACAGCTTTATTATAGCGCGTACAATTGTCTGGAAGGCCGCGCAGTAAAGGTGCCATCACTCCGACATAACCTAAAGGAACTCGGACGCAGCCACCAGGGAGCTCAATGTAACTGCCATACTGATCGGCACTGACCAGGGACAGATCGTCCCCACACTTGTTCCTTAAAATATTAGTCAATCCAAACATGACACGTGCGGCGTCATATCTTTGATCTTCTGGAAAATTGTGTAACTCTTGTTGTATACGCAAACCGATAAAATTTAACAAAGTTCCATGTTGCCTTTCCCCGCCGAGTCGAAATAAACTGGCTGCTTGTTGTTCTATTTGCCTAAACGTATGATAAGCCGTAATCGTTACTGGCAAGTCAACTGCCCGTCCTTCGCTGGTACAATATAAACCTCTTGACGCATCTAAACGAGGTAATGGCTGTTGTAAAAGCCTATCTTGCGATGCTAGCGTGTATATAGAGTTTGGTAAACATGCACCAAAAATCCACTCGGCACCCATTTCGATGACCGCATCTCCAAGCCAACAAGAATGAATTCGTCCTCCAGGTCTGTAACATTTACTTTGATTAACCATGATTGGAATTATTAGATTCGTCTGCTTAGTTAAATCAATCCACAGTACGTAAGTAGATAAAGCCGATGTTAGTAAAACTAAAAAGCCTCAATGGAGACAGAATTCTGACATTATGAATGATCCAGTCTCACTATGTTGCTGTGTGGAGAGATAAATTGCCATTCATAACCAAGTAAGGGTTCATACTTATTCAAGAGAACCTACATACTTCCTACGTAGTAGGAGGTATGTGCAATTGTACAGGCGCCAGCACATCAAGCTACCCAAAACTGACAAATTTTCCCAATCAACCTTGAATCTGATTCTTTAGCGTTAAAGTTGGAAATCTATTAAAGAAATTTGACAGAGTAATAGCTTGATGTGCTGGTGTCTGTACCAAGTACAGTCTGTTTCATGCATTATCTGACCTCTCCTACAGAAGAGAAGGTACTACCTGGTTGTACAGAACCTACATACTACAACAAAAATAATATCTTGGTGTCTTTCTGTTGTAAAACATCAACTTCCTTAACACAGCATACCTTTCTTTAGCTTCAAGAACTAGAAAATTGTTTATGCCGCACTGTGAGAGCCGATGTGCTGCCGACAGGCCTGCCATGCCGGCACCTATAATGATGACACGTGGTTCCCGACAGTTGGGACTGATACTGCACGAGTCCATAATACATTGTTCTTGTCTCGCTCTGCTCACCGCACCACCAAACAGTCTTTGACCGGTCGTCAACGCTCTATTTGAGATGGGCCCTGTCCTACACCTGCAATTCTTTATTAAATTCCAAATATCCCTATTCCATATAAGTTTCATACGTGACAATTTCATTGTGATATTGCAAATAAACATGCCATCTAAAACTTCTAAAATTTACATATCACTCTCGAATTTTTAAAGCTTTTGCATAATGTGGTGACGTTTAGAACACCATAAAGCGACAGAAGCGAAAAGAGAATCATTTACTTCTTTATTTTCATTTAAAAGCCATTTTCAATTCTAACATGGAGGCTGATTAACATTGAACAAGTATCTACGATCACACCAGCGTCTAAGCTAACAATTTATTGATTTAATTATGTACACACGAAATACTTAACAGGACAATATATTAACATAGAAGATCATAAAGGTACTGCTTATTTATGCATAATGATTGTCTAAGGTAAGATATTGCTAGTCCAGATCAGCAACCAGTTTACAGCGCTGTATTTTAATTAAGCAGTAAGCCAATCCCTGTAGGCACCTACTCGGAGAATATTGACACTTGTTTTGTTTGGAAGAAAAGTGTATTCTATGAATCAACAAACATGTAATTTTATAGGTGCCCACAAGTCTACCACGCTTAACTTTTTGATGAGTATTTTCCGATTTCTGAATTGAGTAATTGAATGTTTTGACGGAAAGAAACACCTAAATTAGAGCTTAAATATTTAATAAAATACGTACCTACATAAATAAGAAACTGGGGTTAAGGAGTCATTGAATCAGTGATAAAAATAGCGGATTTTGGACGTGAATACTTAGGCAGACAGGCAGTTCTATAAATATTTACGAATTTGGGCGCTCGTGAATACTGATACAGTCCTTTATTCAGCGACATAAAAAAAAAACCGGCAAGATGCGACTCGGACTCGCGCTTGAAGATACCATCATAGTAGGGAAGCCCCCTTTAATTTTTATTATTTGTTGTTATAGCGGCAACAGAAATACTCATTCTGTAAAAAATTCAACTGTCTACTTATATTACGGGTCGTGAGGTACAGCCCGCTGACAGACAAACGGACGGACACCCTGGACGGTTGGTTACCCTTCGGGTACGGAACCCTTAAAACAACGCGATGATTTTTCCGCTTGGTGGAAACTGACCCAAAGGAACACACAGGCGCGTCTTTGCCGAACTTATCCTGCACAAGTTCGAAATAATAAGCTTGATAATTCTTTTATAATATTATTTATTTCGTAGTAGGTAAATATAATAAATAACAAACAGCTACATTTTAAATAGACACATATATATATCTATAAGTTTAATAGTATATGTAAACATGAGATACACAATGACAATATAGGTAGGTACCCCAATGTATAATATGTAGGTATACAGAGAGGAAGGGACACCGACGACGCCAAAAGTTTACACGTATTCAGTAAGTAGGTACATCATTCTTACCCACTACACAGAAATTTTACGTCGGTTATAAAAAAAAACAGCTATTTCCTACAAAACTGCAATACCTACACGGTCAAAATATATGGTCCTACCTATACAATAATTATGTAAAATGATCACAACTCACTATCAATAGGCAAGAGTCGACACTATCAGTATCGGTAAAATAACAATTAACTAATCGTACATTGATGAATGTGACGATCTAAGCAATTCTATTACTTTTCAAGAGTTCCGCTATTTATTTTCAATTCACGAAAATTTACATTGATGGATACGGTCAACAATAAACATAGATTCAAACTTTTAATTATACATTCATCAAAAAATATGAGACACAAAATTCTTTGAAACTCTGCACCATAATGTAATGTAAGTAATAGTTGAGAGTTTTTATCATATTTTAACAACGTCTGTTCTTATTTTGTATTTTGTTTAATTTTACTGTTCCAGATGAGAAAACAAAATTAAAATTTGTAATAAAATAATAATTTTAATAAATATATATATATTTTAATTAATCGATATTTTTGTTAACCGTTATAAGTGGTTGTTAAATACGTAGGGCCTGAAAAGTGATAATAACGATATTTAAAAAAAAAACTTTTGCAGCAAGTTTCATTTACAGAAATAATGCTTAAAATGTTGCTTACTGCGGACTTACGTCAGACATAATAATATTAATTCCCTAACGGACTTATTGTCTTATACTGCAATACAATACTTTATAACACTTCTATCACAGTTATTATATTATGTATACTGTGCTACTAATACATTAAAGTTTACACGTGATAAATATTAGTATTTCAAATACTTTTAAATGTAACATTTATAGGGATGACTGCATTAATGAATGCAAGCGTTTGGCCCTTCTTACACACTAAGCCTTCTTAGCACTTTGTTTGTTTAATAAACCTGAGCATTCACTTTTAATGAGCATTCTTACGCAGCATTTGGTCAAACAGGAGCATTTTACCTAATCACCAAACTCAACCTTATAATCTAGGTTTCGTATCGTCGATTCTCTATATTTGTTGTTCTTAAAAACGAATGCTTGTTGTTCTGTTACGTACTTACACGAATGGTCAGGTCTATTATCACCCTTAGGGCTCGGCGACAGTCTTACCTAATTTTTTTTTGTAAACATTTTTTTTAAGTTGGCGCTTCTTTTATTAAAATTGGAATTATTATTGTTATAAGTTATAATGTTCATATGCAAAATGTTTTTAACGGCCTTTGAGTAATTCATCAGCAGAAGCTTTTACCTCCTCCCAAGATAAATGAATGTCACTCTCTTCACTGAAGCGTGAGCAAATTGCTAACCTAAGGAAATAAGTTTCATCAATTTTAGATGGAACTAAATGAATTTTGCCTCTTCCATTTATACGCCTAAGCAATTCTTCGTTCTGGTCATTATCGCCCTTCAGTCTAAAGCAAACAAGTCCCATAGTAACTTCTTCATAAATTTCGAATCTTTCGTCAGCGCTGCACAGCTTTTCAAATAGATGAGCCAATGCAATGTGTTTTCTGATGTGTTTCTGAAGATTTTCGACGCCGTACAGACGTAAGACAAACCACAACTTGAGTGCTCTAAAACGACGTCCTAATGGTATTTGCCAGTGACGGTAGTCAGGGGCAGATCCCTGTTGATCGTGTTTCAAATATAATGGGTCTACGTTGAAAGCATCAATAATCCAACGTGGTTCCTTAAGCCACATGGCGGAACAATCGAAGTTAACCAGTAACCATTTGTGCGGATTAAAATTAAAGGAGTCCGCTTTATCAACGCCCTTCATGAGGTATCTATATTCAGGACAGATGAATGCGGAGCCGGCGTAGGCTGCGTCCACGTGCAACCAAATGTTCTTCGAGGAGCACACCTCACCGATTTCTTCTAGGGCATCAAACGCGCAAGAGGATGTTGTGCCCAAAGTAGCCACGACCTGCAATAATGATGTAGGAATAACGTAAGTAAAACATGTAATTATTATTTTAGTCTTATTTGTTTGAGATTTCGGAAAAGCAATAAAATTACGTACGTAAAAGGGAATAAGGCCGTTTTTAACATCTTCCTCTATGGCATCCCTCAGAGTATCACCGCGAAGGCTCCTCTTTCCGTCTGGCTGAAGAGAGCGAAGCTTCACACCGCCCAAGAGCCCAGCACGTTCCACCGAAGAATGGGCTTGCTCTGTGAAAGAAAGTAAAAAAAAGGCTATAGGTATACTGACTTCTAATCTCTTATTCTTTGCTACAAATTAAAAAAAAACTCGATCTCTTTTGGTAGCTCAAAAACAATTATAATAAAATTACAAGACCCATTCACGAACGCCATGAATGAGCCAGGATCCCCATCCTGGCTCATTCATGGCGTTCGTGAATGGGTCCTCCGTGTCTCTGTGACCATCTGATAACCAGTCTTACAAAGGGGATATCGTGTTATAGGTACCCACCATCTGGATAATTTGGATTGTGGAGGTGTCAATACCTCCAAGTAAAATACTGGTATTCAGGTGAATCTGGTAAGACTGTGGTCCGACGCTAACATAGTTGAAAAAAGGCTTGACATGATGATAATATGTTATAATGACATTACAACGAACGACTTACTGTTACAATAACCGACGAGTTTAGAAATAATGTCGCTGTCAGTCCATTCCGGATGTTGTTCCTTGACGCGTATCATGGTGCGGTTCTTGGCCCCCAGCAGAGCGACCAGCGTGGCCTCGCTGGCGGTGCCCTGAATGACGCCACCGGCCTCCCCTCCCGAGCGCGCTAGGAACGACTCGGGCAGGCCCAACATCTGGCCCAGCCAGTCGAGCATCACCACCTCTAATTCTGTACACGCTGGACTCGCGATCTGAAATTTTCGAAAACCTATTATTATGATGTATGTAACTATGTTCTTACATTAGGTACATCACGCCTGTAGGTACTTCCCGTAGGAGAAGCAGAGGTCTAGATGTTCGCTGGTTATTTTTAAGTCACATTTACTCACTTATCTTAAAGTTGGTAACCCTACTTCTATCAACCGGATACAAATAATACACCTGATGAACAGACCCCAGGCTACTACGAAGTAATTCCACATATTATATATACACAATACATGGTTATTTTTTTAAGTCGGCAATCTGCGGTAATGTAGCTGAGGTCATTTGCAATCAAATGACTCCTAAGAGCCTTTTACCAATAACCCCGTATTTAAGCATTTGCTCGGCCCGGGTATTGAATCCAGAACTTTTTAAATGCTAAATGACGATCACTTAGATTGTCCATATTCAAATTACAGCTGTATGAAATGGCTATAATACGTAAAATACCAACACGTATTATCAAAGTAAAACTTATAAATAAGGTGAAACTGAGCAAGGGCAACGGTCGCGAGCTGGTGACAATGGGCGGTCTTATCGTTAAAAGTGATATTTTCAAGCCAACCTTTGCATGTATTTAAGGGAGGCAGAGAGACAATACTGTAGGTCGGCTGTGGGGTACCATTTTTTATATAAATACATAATAGACTACGAATAGAAATAACTACCACCGTCAGGTCACTATAACAGTGACCTGACGGTGGTAGTTATTCTGGAGTATGGGTAATTGAAACAAAACATAGACTATGCGACTCCTGTAAGCAGAATTTTTAAGTAAAAGAAATAAGCTACATATAGGTATAGGTGCATATAGATGGTCGGACGATCGGTCAAAGCCCTCAGACGTCATAATAAGTATGTGTTATGTGCAGCTGGGGCAACAATCAAGTCGAATAACATAACAAGAACTGTGTATTACCTTCTTACTTACGTAAAAAATAGCCGCAAGCTAAAGTTATATGCGACCGGTTTTCCTTGTTCGAATTACATTAGTGTTAAGTGTGCCTTTATGTGATATTGACACTTCCTCTCACCTCTGACAATAACGAATGAAAAAAAAAAGACTAGACAAAAGACGAAGAAAGCATGGAATATCATCACTTTGTAGTGACTAAATTAATTAAATTGATAATGAATGAAATGTCATTTTATGATTTCATTACAGCCCCATGGGAACAAGGCGTGAATTTATGTGTTTTTGATACGTCAGGTAAATAAACAAAACAGCGAAATATTTGAAAGTTGTGAACCATTCGTGACGTTGGCGATTTTCAATGCGAGGTGCATTCTGAAAATCGCCAGATCGTTCAGGCTTACTTACTACTACCATACCTATTATTGCAGGGACTATGTACCGTTTCATTAGTATATATTCAAACATGAGTACGAATTAAAGCATACCCAAGTAAATCCAATGCAGGCGATGGCCCCGCTGAGCATGTCAGCTACGATGGCAGGGTATGAGTTAGCCGTGGGGAAGTACGCGTGGAAGCGCGGCGAGTGCCAGTGGGTCACCCCGGACATGACCACGCGCTCGATGTCGGCCATCACCGCCGTCCAGGGCTCCGCCTTCTCAGGAGCCTGCTCTGGCACCAGCGGGCGCAGGTAGCCTGGCTTCACCGACGGGACTACTTGCCTGGAAAAAGGACGTTGTATTATTAATAGTGTTCATGCAATCGAAATTTGTGACTGCCGCGTTGGTCTAGTGGTCGCAAGTGCGACTGCTGAGCATGAGGTCTCGGGTTCGATTCCCAGGTCGAACAAAGTGTTATTGAGTTTTTCCATCAGGAATTTCTCAGCAGTAGCCTCGGAGCCTGGATTTGTGCCCAGTTGATGGCAATAGGCTCGCCCCCATTACATGGGGGTTAAAAAAACATAACTGGCGAAACGTGGGTGAACCTACTATTAGGTACACTTTTGACTAACCCTTCGGGGATTACAGGGGGGAGTATGTAATATGTGCAATGTCGGTATTCAGGGGCTAAATATGGTATCGATTTAATGTAGTTTCTATTTAGTAAGTAGAATATGTTAATACTAGCTACTTCAGAAGTCGTTCAGATAATTTATTGTCTTGAGCTGATTGAATAAAAATAAAGAATACCTGTCTCTGATGTTTTCCAGATATTCGGCAATGTAATCAGTCATCGCTTTCGCGAAATCTTTAAAATCTCCGGCCTCCATCGTTTCTGAAATAAAAAAGAACAATATATTAAGTATATGGAACAGCGTTAATTTGAAATATGAATAACAAGGTAGGTGACCCTGGTGGAGCTTTATCACAGACCTTGGGCAAGGGCTTACAATTCCGCCTCGCAACATGAGCTACAGAACACACAGTGTGTCATGGTCCTCTTGGCGCTTGAATCACATTGCCAAGGGTGCGCTGTTGGTAAACATTTTTGTGAAATTGTCTATGGAACTGTGTTGGTAAAACAAGATGGCGGCGTTAGTTCCAACTACGGTCACCCGCCAAAAGAACCATGACGCCCTTAGCTCGTGCTGACAGGAACAATACCGTAAGTGGTAAATACTTGATTAATAAACACATAATAAATGCCAACAGCTTTATAAAAAAATGAACACTAGTAGGAAGCCCAAGCTCAGTGGTGCATGCATTATTTCTATATTTAGCTAGGTATCATTTTAATGTTAGGACATAAAAACACTGACAGGTAGCTTGCTTAGCGCCTAGAGGCACGCTGCTTTGATACACGCTAGACGCCAAGTGCGGAGTGCGGCCAGTAAGGAAGATTTAAGAACGTTCGTTTCACTTCGCTACTCGCTAGGCGACTCGCTAGCCTCTACGCGCTAAGCAAGCCACCTCGTCCGTACCAGGCCCATCAGTGCGTTCGTAGCCTTATTGTTAAGGTACATTACTTACAAGCAAATTATTTCTGTGTACGTCGCAAAAAACATTATTGCGTACCATTTCGGTACGGTGCGCTTATTATGAACAATTACCGTAATAAAAATAAAATAGCGAAATAACTGGAATCGAAATTGCAAATATAACGACAACATAACAATATTCAAATAAAATATGGGATAGCAACAGATGAACATTTACTCAATGCATATTTTTTAACACAAACCGAATTTGAGTTTTGTATCCTGATCCGACATTTTGGCAGCTTGAAAGAGATAAAATTGTGTTGGTAATTAATCAATGTTATAGGTATGTACCTATTGGTATACCGGTATCTATGTAGGTATTACCTACATTAGTATTTCTTTAGATAATATAATAGGTAATAGATAATAGGATAAGACTATATGCACTAAAATTAATAACACTACGAGAAAATGTAGAGACTGTTAAACCTCTGGCTTGCGATGAGTGATACAACTTGTTGGTGCGATTAATTTATTGAGTTCTTCCTGAAACTGCTTTGTTGGTCTAGTGGTCGTAATCGCGACTGCTGAGCATGAGGGCCTGGGTTCGAATCCCGGGTCGGCCAAATCGTTATTGGGTTTTTCCATCAGGAAATTCTCAGTAGCAGCCACGGAGTCTAGATTTGTGCCCGGTTGATGGCAATAGGCTCCCCCTATTACAAGGGAATTAAAAAAAAACAACTGGCGAAATGTGGGTGTACTATTAGGTACACGTCTGCCTAACCCTTGGGGGATTACAGGCCTGATGTGATGTTATGTTTATAGTTGGGCGAGATGATGCGCGGGTTTTTGCTCAATGTGGCCAGAGCTTTATATATCGCGATTGTACCTACTAAGTTTATTGTCTTTTAAGGTTTGCTGTATTTTTCATCTAAAATTCACACAATTCTTCTGAGCCTTATTGGTATGTGCCTCAAATATTGGTCTTGAAATATGTCTCTGTTTATCAACACAACATAATTATGCTCATTTAACTGATCCATGACGAATTATATATACTTCAGAATTATTAGGTCACTGATCGATTTATCTTGCTCTACCAGTTTTCTGGTGACATTGACCGTATCAATACTTATCACAAATTACATCAGATTAATTATGTCACACGTTCAATGTCACTATGAAATGCTACCTGCTGTCAGGTAAATAATGCGTATAGACTTGAATCGGTGGTCCTTGTTCAATGCCGAGAGAGCGGCGCGTTCGCTCCGTGCGCTTGGCCGCTTGCGCAAGCACCGAGCGTGCGCCTGCGCCGGCGAGCAAGTGGTGCGAGGTTATGCATGGACCTCGTTGTCTCCACTAGCCACCGTGTTTACTAACAGTTTTTGATTTAAACATTACTGAAACGTTTTCGTTTTATCGCTTAGAATAGGCGACTTTGCTTAGAGGATGATCTAATTTATATATGTTTGTTCAGAGCATATTACACAACTCTCTACACGAGCAGCCTATGGGTCTCATACACGCGCGCACAGTACTAAGCGCGTAATAATGCGTTTAGGGTACTGATGAGGGTGCCCCGATTTTGTAGCGCATCCGGAATATTTCCGAGTAGTAAGTAGACTGTTTCTGTGTTTGAAAACGGTGCAAATCCCTGGTCCGCAGGGTTCGGCCAACTCCAGCGGCATTCGATGGTATTCGCGCAGAGGTTTGATTGCCAGTACCTCAACCATTGCTGTATGGTTCATTTGCTGAGCAATCGAAATATTTAATGTTAGGTACTTTTTATGTTCCTTTATTGATTGAAATAAATTGTTCTATTCCATTCTATAAGTTTGTGTCAAGCAATCTGGACTTGTCAATTGAAAAGTTCATTCTATACTATTTGATAGAGTGACTTACCTAGCTTGTTTGCTATTCACGACACTACAAGCCGTTTAGATTTAAGTGACTCGGAGTGCCCGAGCGAATGCAACCAATGCAAATGCAATTTGGAATTTTATACGTCACTTATTTACAAGGAAAATATTTCGGAATAAATTTTAATAATAGAGAAACCCGACACGAAACACACAGACACGAAGTTAAGAAAAACACAAGATTAAGAAAATTAAAGAAAAATGGATATAAAAAAGTACCTGTTTGAAACGCTTTACAAACAGGTAAGCTCTACCATTGTCTATAGGTGGGTACTATTCTCCGCAGAGCGTGGAAAAACAAATGCTGGAATTTATTTAGCGAGTCAATGAGATGGTGGCCATAATTCACTGCTCCACTAGTTTTTATCTTTTCTCCGGTCTGAGGGCTCCCACAACAGCATGTTTAATTCATCGAAACGTATCAGACTCACGGCATCGATCGGTAGGTTTAGGGCCAAGGCAAGCCAACACTCACGCGATCGCTGAAAAAGTTAGCGAAGCGGGCGCTTCGCTCATTACCACTGATTCCTCCGCTAAGGTCATTTATTTTGTGCGATAACTCTATTAGGTTGAGTCCATTCATTATGTTACATACCTTTGCCACTCAGATACGGTTAATGACGGGAAGAGAAAAAACTGTGCGAAAATAAACAAAACTGCAGAAATAGGTACCCGAAGCTTGGAAACTTGCGATGGATTCGATTTTTTATTCATCTTGCTGCAATGATTTTACCATGTTTACCGAAAACCACGTGGACACTGTATTTTTCATTATCGAGGAAATTAACTGCAATGAAGTTCGCTATCTTAGCTCCTTAGGGCTTTCAACGAAAAATTTCAGTCTGGGGAACCCTAAAGTGAAGTCAATGATAGACTGTGACATTTCCAAGATCTCGGTGCTTTAATACTTAATCCATTATTCATAATGACAATAACATTTCTGACGTGATGAACAAGTTTGTAACTCGAGGTCACACCTGTCACGTACATATCAAGTCAAAGCACAATTACTTATTATATGTTACTAACCAGCGGAAGTATTACCCGCAATTTAGTTCGAATCATTATTTTAGTTCATAATTAAATTGCAAATTTGCAAGTTGCTAATAGGCTAGTTATGTGGTGTATTTAACAAATAGCCTTGTAATTAAATTTTAACTTTCTATGAATACTTAGGTAATTTTATACGTATTTAGACTAAATAACTAACGTAGTACATATTAAATTATTTAGATATTATATCATATACACCAAAACAAGTTTGTATTGACGTATGGGTGTGTGTGATAATATATATGAGTGTATTGGGTTTTTCCATAAGAAACCCCAAAGCACATCGTAATCTGATTTTATTTAATACATCTTAATATGATTTATTTTATTTTATTTTTTTAATGTTTAATTTCGCCATTTGGTATTTTTGGTTAAAATGCTTTCTCTTGTATTGAAATGATATATTAAAAATCAAAATTGTCGAATTCTAAACATTTGCACGCCATTAGTAGTCTGTCTGTGGCAAACATGTCTGAACCAATTTTCTTATATTATCCTGCATGCACTTTTTATTATTGTATGTGTACACATGTTTGGAGCAAATAAATACATCTTATCTTATCTTATCTTATCTAATCTCTATTTATGCCCGGTGTATCATAAGTTCATGATTCTTACGTAAACACAACTGGCTACCCCATACAAGGCGTCACGTGATGTCAACGGGCAAGATTAAAAACTTAATACCTCTCCCTACTCTCTCTATCTTGGTCCTTAAAATAGCAACGAGAACTAATAAGTACGAACTATGGACTCTACGTTGTCATAATATTATGACGATTTCTGACAAAAGAAGCCCATTATTAGCGGTGTGGTTCCAAGTCATATACAGAAGCCAAAACATAAAGCGAATGAGTTGCATTGTCTTCGTGGATCACCCCGTGTAATGTCGCATGAGTGTTGCAAGGATTGTGGACGACCAAAGTTAGACAACAACTATTTAAGAAGTCGAGACCTCGTAACTCTATGTCATAATTTCAGTGATGACGTCAATGCCACTTCTACTGACCTCTCCAATAATTGCAGTTTGACATACTTATACATATTAAATAGAAATAAAGTAGATATTGCTGAATCCAACTTTCCTCTTGTAAAGTTTATGCTAAATACTACGGATTCTGTATAAGGAAAAACCCTCACTGTGACGCTGTGCACCGGTTACCTCCCAAACGGGTAATCCCTCATTTTGTGGGCAGGCCGATAACCGGTAAAGTAAAACTTCATAGAATGAATGAATCAGCCGCTTGTCGCCGGTTTTTTCCGGTGTTAAGGAAGTTAATTGTTGTGACAACAAAACAGACATGACAGAAAAATTTAAGATTTAAAACAAAAATATTGTTAGGTACTTTATCTCATTTTTAGAATCTCGAACCTGTTTTTTTTTATGTAGTAAGTATTTTGGAATGGACAACGACATTATTTTCGTATTCATGACCTTCCTGAACGAAAGTGGTTTTTCGACTATTGTTCAACTTTAACTAGTCAAATAGTTTATTAGGGATAAAGATAAGCTCTTCAAAGAGTTGATAGAAATGTAAACGCAACTTGTATTATAAAATGATATAATACAAATCGACATGCGAAAACGTGAAGTGTGTATCGAACTCCGGTCGCCATCAAATTGGAGTGTATGAAGTGCTTTCCAATTACACTCGACAAGTCTTTGGCTCGTTGAATGTCCGAACCAACCGAATCCGAACAAGTGATATATGCCATGCTAGCTTTATGTGAGGTTTTAGCAGAGTTCTCTGTAATGGAAACGGTAACGAACCTATAATGGACTTTAAACGTTACCATAGATGAAGGTAACTCTGTTACAGGAGTTGCTCGCTGCTCCAGTTACCGAGCTCGATGTAGGTCGGACTCGGCACTCGACGCAAGGGCTCGGTAATGACCGCAGAGAGTTATGACGAAACGGTAATTATTCTAATTAACATCAGCAAAAGGGAGACAATGAACTAAGTAATTGACTAATTAATAAAAATTACAATAGAAAGGTACACCAGGAAGAATATCGCTGCAAAAACCAATAATTAAAAGAGGGTTTATAACTTAAGATAAAGTGACTCAACCATCGTAGATAAGTGTAGCATAACAACATAATTTCAGTTATCGCAGTGCTAACTACTGACTAGATAAAAATCAAAATAACTAATTACGTTAGATTTTAAGTAATCGGAACATATTGCTCATGAGGTCTAGATAGGAACGATGACTAAAGTTTCCAAATTAATCGGAGACGGCACCAGAAGATAGATTCAGATCTCGTGCACACCGGGATTTTGTATCATGACAAATTACAGGTAATCAAATTATTTGCAGGGTTGAAACATGAAGAATTTCATAATTTATTCCATCCATAGTTCAACGTGAAGGAACTTATTTCAACAAGAAAATATCGTTTGTTGACCTGTCCAGAACCAACAAAGAAATATCGTCCTTAACTCCTTACTGTCACAGCGGGAGAGCAGTACATCGATAAAACTGGATTTCTTTAAATAACCAACTGTTCATTCTTTGCTTCTTCGGCTCTCCCACTTTAAAGGAGTGGATTTAGTAGTTCAGTTACTTGACTTTATAGTTGTTTTAAAACAAGCATTTTGTCTGAGTCGGCACTGGAACATATTTTGGAATCGGTATAGCTGGGTTAGCTGTGTGAAATGTTTGCAAAATACAGGGTGGCTAAGATTGTCGGTACCTACGGCCTACGTTTTGAAGAAGTTCGTGGGCATTTTAAATGATTCTCAAAATAATTTCGCAATGGCTAATGGAAACCTTGGAAATCAATTCATCCATAACTCGTCTTCAACTGTGTTCTTTTTAAGGTAAGGACCATTTTGTGGAATATTAAGTTGATTTAGGAAACAGCATAAAAAAAATGTAATGATCGTATTTATGAGCGGTGGTCAAGACTATGGGAAAGATTACAATAGGTACTACATAATAGTATGTAGGTATTTATAAACTTTTTTGATATACAGCCAGAAGTACATGGTCATATTTAAGGGTGTGGTACAGAGCATCAGACTATACCGCTTTCTCTGTGGGACCAAAATCGTTAGGAATCACGAAAAATATCAGCAGGCCCTTTCAAAACTTCATTACCTATTCGATCCAAATGCATATGACATGAATATTTTTAATATACGTAGAAAGTTGTAAAGTTTCTAGATAAATAAGACATGTTTAAAATAAGTTTATAAAGAGTGGAAGGTACATCGACGCACAAACGATTACCAAGTATTCAGTAAATTATTCCAAACCCCCCGACATAGAACATTTACATCGGAAAAAAAAATCAGCTGTTTCCTACAAAAGTAACCTACACGGTCAAAATGTATGGAACAGCTGATTTGTTTCTGAATTATCTATTAAACATTTCTCGTGCGTCTATGTCCCTTCCACCCTGTATAGGAGCTCTGAAAGGCACTTGACCTTAGAACTGAATGGTCTGATCTGATCCACACCCATAATTATTATGATCACACATAACTGCTACAAGCCGTATGCACTATTGACATAACCTTGATACCATACGAATGTCACGGCGCGGTTAGAAAGAAAAGTTCGAAACTTATTACACCAAGGCCAGATAACAAAGAACAATTACTTTAATTACTTTCTTAATAGTATTAAATTAGTCATTCAGATCGATTAATAAAAACCACGATGTTACCTATATAGCTATAAAATTGGCGATAAATATCAAAATAACACACGTTGTGTTTACGATGTTATCAAATTTTGTTTTTATAGTACAACTGATAAATGAGGTTATATTGCATAATTAAACACCCACTTTAAGATAATAAATATTACTTAGATGTTTACCAATTTCATAAATTATTCGTAGCAAGTAATTGAAGCGGTTTTTTGAAGACTTTTAGCGAAAAAAAGTTAATTCTTACTCTCCTAACACTTATTTAAAACTTTTAAATGTAAGTATGCACCAAAAGCACAAAACCGCCCCTTTTTTAGTCAACTTCTACTTTCTAGTTCTGTTAAGATTAATTTGTACCACCAAGAAAACCCAATGTTAAGTAGTAGTGCAAACATTATTAAAAAAAAGTTAAGAATAATTTCAGACAATGGTCAATTCAACTCACCAAATATGTCTCGATAAAAAGCTTAAATCACAAAAACCGCAGACGTTCAACAAAAACACAGCGTCACCTACTTAATTGTTAATAATTTTCTTTCAAATAATGCCCGTGAATTTACGCGCTACTGTGTGGTCGCGGGAACGCGGTGCGCCTAAATCACTGCTTGCCTCGGACTACGCCCGCCGCCGCCACTCTCGCAACCTTTATATACTCGCTAAGAACGATACGAGGGAACTGTTCACTATGTAGCTGACTCCATTTAGAAGATTAGCCGCGGCGCATGAGCCGTCAAGTCGAATGCTAATAGAAGAATTGAATCTCTGAAGTACTCGGGATACCCAGGAGACTTTTCATTACAGAATCTTCCCAATCTGTGAAAGCGATATCTGGTTATTAAAACTTTTTGTGTTGACAGAGTTACTTTGGGGTTTCGTGGCCATTTTATTCCATTGAATTAAATTGGTCTATGTAGTCTTGATTGAATCTTATTTGTTTATCATTTATTCCTGACGCTACGCGACAGTTCTTTATCAATACGTGATGACAGCCACACATGAACAAAATGTTCTTATCTTTAATTTACATTTTAAAATTCAGCCTCGGGTTATCATATACCAAACTTGTTATTGCAATAGCTATGCACGTATTGTAAAAAGTAAAAACGATAACAATAAATTAAAATGTACAACTTAGACCCTGATTTAATCAGATTAGACGTGAAACTCTCCTTGACCTAGGTTTGATTTGGGTTCTGGACCACGTCGGTTTTTTCTTCAGTGTTAATCAAGTTTTTATTATTAAATGCACGGTAACAAACTGACGTAGATTAATTACGATCAACCTGATTCATTTTTATCATGAATTCAGGTAACAATTTCGCCGTTATGCGTACCTAACATAAGAGAATCACGTCGTTAGCGTAACAAGGAGGAACTTTGTTGGCTCACTAAGGGCACGATTTCCTCGACAATTATCCCGTTTAGTAAGGATAGACGCCAGCACATCAAACTACCCGGAACTGTCAAATTTTCCCAATCAACCTTGAACCTAATGTTTTAGCAATAAAGAAGAAAATCCATTAAAGAAATTTGGCAGATTGTAGTAGCTTGATGTGCTGGCGTCTGTACCTATATAATAACTTACTCGTATTATTTTAATCTGCGCGGGATACGTAATAGCCAAGTAAATTCTTTCATCTAGTGGTTCTCTGTAGAAACAAGAATACATTCACAGGGCAGCATTTAAGAAAAGTTGATAAAATTCATTTAAAAAAGGTTCTACGCACTTCGAATTTTCCCATCCATATCATAATCCTATCAAGGATAACTCCTCTCAACCCTTCCAGATTTGAAAAGGGGAAAAACTAAAGGTCGGGTAATCCACAGTATAAAAACCCCCGAGCGCTTTTAAGCGATTTTAGAAGGATGATATTCGTGACGTGTTTACTTATGAAATAACTGGGTGACTGACATTGAGTTTGAGACAGAAACAGTAACCGGAATTGGTGGAAGGTAGTTAGTACCCACTTGCGTAAGCAGGCGTTGTTTGCCAAACATCGAGCATGACTGCCTTTCCGACATACAGAGCTCTACTATGGTAGAGCTCGCAAGTGCAACTACAGTACTGTACGTGGGGTCCTGGCTTTGACTTTGAATTTGTGTTGATTTTTTTATTTGAGAATTTCTTGGTGGTCTGGATTTGTTTTCGGTTAATAGTTCACAAGAAACTTAAACATTACTGACAAAATCCTGAAAACATTTAGTGATACTGGCTAACCCTCCAATGAATGCAGGCGTAACGTTTATAGAGTTTAATAGATAGATATTTTTCAATACACTTTCTCGAAAACTGGTTCTTATCTCACTACGATTAGGTTCAAAATGCAATGTATTTCACACGCGTGGATTTATAATATTTTTCCGCACACGTGCGGAAATAATACTTTCCACAGATATCTATAGTTAAACTAAGTCCAAATGGTTTCAAATGTCGGCGATTTTTGTTTTTTTAAAGAGATATGCGTCTTTGCGGCGCAAATATTTTTTGAGTATTTAAATTGTGTTTATAAATACAGGGTGTAAACGGACCCTTCACTAAGCCGTCAACCAAGCCTTCTGTACATCAAACTAAGTAACTTTACGCAAAAATTTGTGCAGGGAAACAATTTTTTTTTTTCGTGTCAAAAATCAAGTTTTACGGTAGAACTCAATCTAACGCACTCAGAACATTGTGCTGATGAATGGATTGAATAGCACGGGGGTCGTAGAGGTGTTTAAAGTAAAAATCTTACTTCAAAAACATGTACTTATTTAAAAAAAAACTTGTGAAAAAGTTGGAACTTTGACCCCCAATATCTCCGTAACTAGAAGGTTCCCAGGTATGGTCTAGAACAAAAAAATGATCGCATTGACGGTGAGAACAAGTACTTTTCGGCTTCGTTAAGGGTCTTTTTACACCCTTTAGAATATCATAGATACTTAAACATGATTATTTAAAACAAATATTTACTTTTATGAACAAATTAACATAATAAATGTTAAAAAAAAGCAAATTAAATCATAGTTTCCTAATAATTCTTGACAAAACACTTCCGGTTCTAATATTTTATTTCTTCGAAAGTATATTGAAAAACGTCGTTTGAAACGCGAGGGGATTTGTTACTGCAGTTCTCTTCTCCATAACACCCTCGCCTGAAGCTCGGGTGTTAATTCCGCCTCGAATGCAATATAAAGGTTTCCCCACTTATATCAAAATGTACTATATTCGACACGAGTATAAACATAAACAACAACAAGAATGAAAACAGTTAAAGGAAGAAATATTCATGATTTTAGATTTTCCTGATGCAGGTACGTATGAATTGGCATTCATGGCGACTGGATTTCCCTCCGGTAAAAAAGATGAAATTCCATACAAACTTTCATCCCTCTTTTTTAACCCTCCTATTAATAAGAAGTTATTTTTCAAGGACCCTAATACTCACCTTAGTATTAAAAACTCGTACAAAAAATCAGCTGTGCCTTACATTTTGAAGAATTATGAGTGCACAAAAGTATGGTGCAACGTACAACTGATTTTTGTTAGGGTTGGTCCAGATCGTAGCAGGTGACATTCTGTGGTTTCTGCCTACCCCCATGGCAAAACTGTGTGAGTTTATGTTTATGTTGGTCCCAAAGTAAAAGTTGTTTATAATGATGAGTACAAAGACCCTCTTAAGAGGTAAACGAAAACTAAGGTATTTTATGATGTAGACTTCAAGACCCTGCAGCGGTTTAGTAAGAGCATCGTCTGTCTGGTAGATATTTTCGACACCTAAGATTGTTGCAAGGTATACCTACCATATAACCATACAAAATAAGATAATTAGACTTAATTGCCCAAGTTATCAAATATTTTGTAATCGACGTTGGCCGATTCGTTTTCTCGGATTAAATAAAAAAAAAAAAAAAAAATTTTGGTTTTTATTTTACACTATCCATAGAATAGATAAACTACAAGAGGTTTTTATTTTATATCATACTTAAAGTAATAGAGCCCGAGGAAACCAGTTTTACTTTATGTCATAAGAAATAATATATTTTGGAGAACTGAGGAGATATATCTTATAATCCTCTTAATCCTCCTTGGATTAAGAGGATTATAATATCGACGTGTTCAAACTCAACTAAATATTCGTCAATTATAATGACGAACATGTTAATTATGACGTTAGCCTCCCGTTACTTTAGAATTTGACAATTTAACTCTTAACATACTACTAAAGTTTCTATAATAATATAATGATTCAATCATGATTCAAAAGACCCGTAGTGCCATCTATTGTCATAAGAACTTTATTGTTGTTTTCCTCAGAAACAGTACTTTTTCTGGATAAAAGGTACCCTATGTCCGTTTCTGTACACCTGACAACGTTCTTTGCAAAATTTCAGGATGATCGGTTCAGTTGTTTAGGCGTGAAACGGTAACAAACAAACAAACTTATTTTGGCATTTATAATAATAGTTAGGATTAGGATGACGCGGCTGCTAAGCTTGGGCGAGTACCGCAACGCGGTGGCAACGAATCTGCTACGAGGCGGCTACGCTGCGTAATGCAGCTGCTACGCGTCTCTTAAACAGCGAGTGCGCGAAGACACCAAATGACACAGAAAGGGTACAACCACTGAGTCTGAGGAACACTTTATAAAAAATACAGGGTGTAAACGGACCCTTCACGAAGCCGTCAACCAAGCATTCTGTACATCAAACTGAGTAACTACGCAAAAATGATTGCTGGGAAAGGACTTTTTTTGGGGTCAAAAATCGCGTTTTACGGTAGGACTCCATGTAACTCACTCAAAACACTGTGCTGTTGAATGCATTGAATCATACGGGCCTCGTGAAGGTATTAAAAACTTGTATTTAAAAAAAAAGTTGTGAAAAAGTTGGAACTTTGACCCCCAATATCTCCGTACCTATAAGGTTCCCAGGGTACAGAATAAAAAAATATCTCAATGGCAGTTAGAATAAATGCCTTTCGGGTATTTTTACACCCATTATGTACGTAACAGACAGAGCACCATTTTTAAGGTTGATTACACTCTTCCTTTTTAATATGTTAAGGTGGGACCTTAAAAGTAGGTAATACATAATATAATATTTTTATTTGAACGTCGCCGATCCAAGAAACCTAATTAATTTTGGATTAGGACCTATTTAATAAGTATCGGTAGTAATAACGTATGACTCATAATCACGATTGAAGAGCCGAAGTCGACAACCGATAGATATCGCAATCTCAGTAGGTTCCTAAGTAAATTGTCCATAATAAATATATTAAACCGATCATACAGGATAAGTCCGGACAAACCTATTGAGGTTTTTGTGATGTTTCTGTTTATATTTTGTTTTGTTCTTTCATTAATAAATAATAAAAATAAAAAATAAAAGTACTGCATTGTGTTTTAAAGTTGTTTTGTGCGACACACGTCTGAAACTACGAAAAACGAAATTATTGCGTTAGAACAGTGATCAGAAATTAAAATGCATTAGTTGGAATTGCTCACCTACGTTTACAAACATCTTTTTATTTTATATGGGACACAATAACTAATAATAATATCTAGGCTTACATTGTGTCGACAATCTGATTATTACGGCCTCCGATAGTTCCTGCTAAAGCCTAGATTCAATGCCGGATACATATCCGGTTCGTTACGTACTTATATAGCCTTTAATTGTCGGTAGTGGACATTGAAACTCTTGCGTTATATATAGTACTAGCGGCCCGTCCCGGCTTCGCACGAGCGGACATTTATTTTTTAAACATTTTAGGATTTTCTAGTAATAAATATAGCCTATGTTACTCAGGGTGAATGTAGTTTTCAAATTGTGAAAAAAAATTTGAAATCGGCACAGTAGTTTTTGAGTTTATTCATTACAAACATACACACACAAAAATACAAATCGTTCCTCTTTATAATATTAGTAAGATAGTAAGATTTGTAAGATAAGTAAGTATGTTAGTGTCACTGATTGACTGATGTAATCGATTGAGTACCCGTCATTGTCATGTGCGCGCAGAGTCAACGTCACGTAGATACGAACGATTTCTGAATTGAAAATGCAACTATATTGAAGCAATTTAGTCATTCTTTTCTTCTCTTTTCTTATTTATTTTTCGAGAAGTACATTAATTAGTATCATCCATAGATCTTACTACTGTTATAAATGCGAAAGTTTGTGAGTATGGATGAATGGATGTCTGTTAACTTTTCATGCAAAAACTACGGAAAGTATTTTTATGAATAAATTCTTAAAAATAAGTAATGATTAGGTTTAAGTGAAACGAGTATTTTTAATATTAAAATTGCTCCGTTACGTTTACACCGCGCACTCGTGCTGGGATTGGGCGGGTCACGTGAGCCGCATCCATAGCGACCGCTGGGCAAAGGTCTTAACACGATGGATGCCTGAGGATGGACGGCGCCGCCGAGGCCGCCCTATGGCGAGACGATATAGACGCAGATCACGAAGGCTGGTTCGAGGTGGGGGAGGAGAAGAGTACCTGGAAGGAAATGGGGGAGGCCTTTACCTAGCTGTGGAACATTCAAGATAATTGAAAAAAAAAAACAAAATGTCATTAATTCAACAAACAATTCTTGATCTTCGTGCCATTAACTCGCAAAGTGCTGAAAGGTTATTTTCTGTATTGTTTTACAGCCTCACGTGAATTAGCAATTTAGCACAACCGAAGTTCGTACACAAATACTTAAATTCTCTTTCTTAGTCTTTGATTACCGAGCGAAGCTGGGGCAGTGGGGCGTGCCACAAAATCTTTTGAGAAAATACTAAATACTATTTTACACTTCATAAGGTGTTTACTAATTCTGTTATTTATTACAAACCTTGAATAGCTACTTCCGAAGTGTCAACTAATCTTGGATCCCGTGGCTGTAACAATTCTATCAATAAAAGTTGTACTTTATACCTCTCTATAAAAATTCAATGGTAGGGGCTAGTCGGTAAGTCGGTACCCACCCCTTCCATTCTCGCTCGCTGGGACCGAGCACTGAATTGATTCAATTCCTTTTAACCCCGACGCGAGGACTTGACAAAATCCGCTCTGCTGGAAAAGTGTCCCATTTATTGAAATGTTAGAGCGAAGATATAAAGGCAACGTTATTTTATTATCGAGATATTCTTTCTTCCGCTTATTAATTGTGTATAACGTTTTTAAGAAAAAATTATGTTGTTACTTGTTGACTCAGATTTACTGTTAAACCTAATTTAAAAAGCTAAAAATACGGAACTAACCCATATTTTTCTCTTACTTACATATTGTATATCCTCAAGCATGTTCACAGATAATTCAGGTATGGGATTTCGCCTTAATTTGTCTACAACTGAGCAGTCAGTTGTGCTGCAGACTCTAAACCTGATCGTCGAAAGATCGTCAGAATTTACCCCTACATTTGCTCTTCGTAGATTATACAAAGGCGTTCGATAGCATTAAACATCACGAAATGTTCAGATCTTTAGAAAATCAAGAACTTGAAACACAATATAATTATTATTGATCTCTTTAAATATTGTTGCGTTACGCTGCGTAGGGGTGTCGCCGTGTCGTAGCAGATTCGTAGCAGCCGGGTTACGCCACGGAAGCGCGTCGTAGCAGATGCGATACGAGGCGTAGACGCGTCGTAGCAGATGTGTAGCAGTAGAGTTACGCAGCGTAGGCGCCTCGACGTAGATTCGTAGCAAACGCTTCGTACGTCTTCGTTACGTGGCGTACACGAGCCGTGTTACAAGCTTAGCGTTACCATTTAATATCAGTATGTTTCACAATAGCTCCGCCAACATACAACTTAATTCTGCAGGACCTTCTTTTAAATATAAAGAGGTGTTAAACAGGGTGACCCGCTCTCTCCTAAATTATTTACGTGTACACTTGAGGAGATATTCCAGACATGGGTAGCCTCATGGAAGACCCCTAAGGGCGTTGAAGTCGGCAATAGGAGGTTGGCGAACCTCAGATTTACGCCGACGATTTCGTTCGAGAGCTTTAAGAGCACAACTCGGACGGCTAACCTCAAGGTGGAACAAGCAATCAAGATGAATCGGTCTAAAACTGCATACATGGCGACCGCTAGGCAAGGTTCTCATGCTATGAGTGCCTGCCCAAGCAGATTTTGCGAGATGACCTGGACGCGCATCAAGAAGGCTGGCTCGCGGTGGCGCGGTGGCGGTGCAGTGGTGGAAAAAACACTTATGGACTGTTGGCTTGCCAAAACCACCAAAAATGTAATGAAACGACCCCAACCTCTGTTTTAGTATATTTTTGGTCTCCTCACGTCGCTTCACATGCACAAGCAAGTACTAAATAGGTACAATTGCTTTCGTTGGCATCGCCTGTTCGGCCTAGGCAGCTAGGTATTTCTAGCAATGACCTCTCGTTTCAGACCATAGATTTTATTCCAGCTAGAGCTAACAGTTCTAACCTAACCTTACCCGTCATTTGATCGGGGTTCCATCTCGAGCAGTTATTCAATTGTAATAATGACAACACACACCAACCACACACACTGCTAACACATACCAACGTAATAAGGTCCATAGGTACATATCAAGCTGACCAAAATTTACAGGCGTCTGTTCTTTTTACTGCAGACATCAAACTAAAACAAAGTATGATGTAATATCACTGAATACTTAGCTAATTTGTAGCTAAGTGTTTAAGTAGGTACTTACCAACATAATATAATTACTCCTCTTTAACAACAATTATCTAGATATTATAAAAACCAACCAATTTCAAAGAAGTAACTATTATCGTAATCGATACAATTATCGTTACCTACCCAAATAGACACCTGCCTTCAGACCAGCAGGCCAGCACCACAATACAACTCGTAATCGTTAGATACCTACATCAGACGGGTATCTCTGATGCGAATTCCCATAGTTATTAAATTTTGATACGCGTGTGCAAAGTTTAACATTCCACTGGATCTTTGCCGATTTAATGGGTATGGCATCCACCACGTCTTTCACGATCCGACAACCTTCGACCTTCTGCCTGTGACAGTTGAGATCGGTAGTGGTTGTTTGACACATGGTCTGCTATGCAAAGGCCTAGTCGTTCGCTGTGTGTGAAATTTAACTTTTTAATAGGTAGGTATATACATTGGTATGTATATACCTACCTATTAAAAGTTAAAATGATGCTAACCTGACCTGACCTACCTCTGGGTACCATACCTACACTTTCATTGAAGGACCCACGATTTATCATGACAGTTAAAGAAAATCATAATAGTATCGTATAAATAAATCCATATATGTACCTACACTGAAGGTAATCCAAAAATCGCTATTGAACAATATTCTACTCATAACAGCATTTACAAGTTCCCAAAGCTCCCGAGACAGATAGTTAAAACATACTTTACGAGCTATATATACTAAAACAATTTCCTAGTCATGAGAAATCGGGTACCATAACGGAAATGAATTATTGCCTTAGCGTCTGACCCTACGGCTACAAAGCTCTGTTCCATCAAAAGCTTTAGATGTGTAATTACCCGCGATGACGCAAGCTCTCCCGGCACTCGACTTCACAAGAGGCCGGGCGGTCCCTGGAGGTGGGAGGGTGGAAAAGAGGGTGTTCGGTCGCACCGTATCCATGGATACCGAGCAGGGAGGCTGACTATTGCAACAAGTGGGACTTATCACGACATTTATTCTCATTCTCAGCTTTTCCGTTAAGTGACTACTGTTCTGAAAGTTTTACATTATAAGTAGAGCGGCTTTGTCGAAGAATAGTATATTTTCTTAATTATTATATTGTCCGGTAAAATGGATTATGTAATGATAATCTTGAAACCTCTATAGTGTAGTTGGATTAGTAGGTAGTGTAGGTTCATTTATGTACCGAAACTCCGACCCGTATCGAAACTCTATAAAGAAAGGAAATGCCCGGGTTAGGGATAATGCAATGCATTCGTAGGCGTTCGAAGGGGTTTATTATAAGTAGGTACTATCATTTCCTGTTCTAGAAGGTATATGGTTCCTAACATTCGTCTTATTCTATGTGAGTCGGTATTTTAACTAATACCGGGGGTAGGTAGAAATAATACTACAATTCATTCGAAAGAAAATAAATGGTAAATTCCATTTTATAAAATAATATTTATTAAGGCTACCGAAAAACCTAGGCCTAAGAAAATTAGGCACACAGAGCTCTAACCGAAAACTAGCCCAAGTGGTTTCGGCAACGTCCTCTCCCCTAAGCGTATGGGCTATACGGATTGAAACTAAAATAATGGAAAAAGGTATACAAAGGCTTTAATTTAACGTTTGCTAGTGAAACGCCGTGTACTTGAAGAGTATATATCGATATCTATCACGATACAAAGAAGAAAAATAGATTTGATTGATATTTTTGGGATCAATGATTGCAGCTACTACCAGTTTTACTTGAAATATTAGTTTAATACATTCTTCGTCCTTTTTGTGTAAAAGGCTTTCAATTATTTGGCCTGCCTAGTTAAAGACCTTGTATACCTACTTAATGCATAAGTCTTTCAAGATCTCGCCACATTGTCTTCCAGTCTGTAATCAACCTTCAGCTTTTCATGTATATTTTTTGGATTCTGTCCAAAAAGGGCCCTACAGAAATTATGGGTACTTGATATCGGTACTGCGTCATAAAAATACAGGTTGTCTTACCCTTGGCAGCGTGTCGGACTAGAGTCCAAAGGAGCGCCAGGGTTCGCAAAATTCAAACTTTCTTACGTATTTTGCAATTTGCGGGTCAGTGTCAGGTTGTACTGCTCTGTCAAGAAAGTACCAGGAAACTATCAATAAGTTAGTTATTAATCCAAAAGTTATTTTATCGCCTTCAAAGTATGCTCCTTCAGATACGATACACTTACGCACGAATAATCCAATCATCAAAACATTTTTTAAACTGAATGAAAACGGGTGCCAAGGTGTGGTAATTTGAGTTTATGAAAAAAAAAAAGAAGTCGGCTGGAGCCATATCTGGTAAATAAGGTGGTTGCTCGATGGTATTTGTTGAGTTTTTATTATATTATTTTTTATTTATATTGGCAATACACACTAATGATCTAACTTTATACAGCACTGTATTTAATCTAAATACAACTCAAACTCCGCGCAAAAATGGAAAACAGTTGTGCCAATCTAACAACAAAACAAAAGAAAAAAATGAATTTGGAACCATAAACAAATCATCCATTCCCGATACTTTTTTCACTGAATCTATGTTCTTATTTATTTATTTATTTGGTACACCAACAGCAATAGATACTAAGAATTAATTTGAGACAATAAAATAACATAAAGTGCTGGTATGTATGCCTATTATAGGTATACGCAGCATTCACCATGGGACAACAACATAATGTTATCAGATCTTAATAATAATGTTAATGTTCTTTAAAATATGATTTGCGATCGTAGCTTTACAGAGTTATAATCATTAAAATAGCCACCCTCTTAAGTTTATTTTAAAAAAAGTGTCTTTTCGATATTTCATTCAAAATCATATTATATTTATTCATAATAATATTTATTACGGATTTTGAGATGATTTTGACAGATGTAACGTCAAAAACGTTAGACTTTAGTTAAATATTCATTCTGTTTCACGTTTAGTTAGTGATTTACCAATTTTTTTAGAAAATAATTTTATGCTGCCATGCCCGCGAAATTTAAATTTTCTTACGTTTTTTGCAATTTCCAAGTCAGTTTCAGGCTGTATTTTGAATAAAATATGATTCGTCAACTGTAACACATCGTATGTAGTTTCAGAATTCATTCGCCATTAAAATCATCAAAACAATCCTCTACTATTTCATGAAAAAGTCATTCAATAACTAAACGTGAAACAGAATGAATATTTAACTAAAGTCTAACGTTTTTGACGTTACATCTGTCAAAATCATCTCAAAATGCGTAATAAATATTATTATGAATAATTATAATATGATTTTGAATGAAATATCGAAAAGCCACTTTTTTTAAATGGTGGAAGCTATAAATTATGTTTATAAATTAAAGTGTGTTTCGTGTTTCATTGAGTGCAAGAGCGAGCGAAGCGAGCTCGGGACCTGGGGCACTCCGATTCGGACAGGTTAGGTTAGAAGGGGATGGCGGGGTCGAGTGAGCGAGCGAAGCGAGCTATTTATAGACCTCGCCATCCCCTTCGTGGTTATTTTTTTTGTAAACCATTCAGAAGTAGGAGCCCCGCGAAGCGGGGCTCCGGTGACCGGGCTTCCCTCGACTTCGCCACGTTGACTGGCAACAACTAACTCAACTCTCTCCCCTGTAAAGCAGTTTTATAATGTCAAAAATTTAATTAAAAAATTAAGCAAACATAACACCAAATTGAGTTTTTAAAAATTCATTAAAAAAAAACTATTCGCCCCCGGCAGGGGGGGGAAGTGGGGGGTGACACTACAACTCCCCCGCCTCCCCCTCCCACCTCCCACACCTCCCAATTCGGAGGACGCGATTCTTAAACCTTAGGGTTCATACGCACTATGCGGGTAGCCGCATTACGGCTAGCCGCGCGGCTGACCGCAGGATGCGGTTGCGAATGCGGCCAGCCGGATCGCGGGCAGCCGCATTCGCAACCGCAACGTGCGGTTGAAGAACCGTTGCGATTTGCGGTCATGTCGATCCATTTCAAAGATGGACGTGGAAGAAGTTGCAGCTATTTACTACATTTACACACGTTACGTAAAGAAGAAAAAACAAAGAAAGAAGTACTGGGTGCATCCTTACTTGCAAACACGAGATGAGAGCAAGCATTTTGCAATATTTTTCGAAGAACTAAAAAACTGGGCAGCCGCAGACTGAACCGCACAGTGCGTATAGCAACCGTCCGGCTGGCCGTCACTCGGGCCGCAGCCCTCCGAGCGACCGGAGCGGTCTGCGGGTAGCCGCATCGCAGTGCGCATAGAAATGAATATTACGTACATAATTGTGCTTGCGGTCAGCCGGACGGCTAGCCGCAATGCGGCTACCCGCATAGTGCGTATGAACCCTTACCCCCGTGAAATTTCAAAAATTGTGCCGATATTATTTCGAGCGTGAATAGGCGGGCTCTCTCTAAAAAGCACTACTGTGAACTTCATAACTGTCACCGTGCGAGTAGAATGATGGGTTATTTTTAGTTGTTATTATCTGTCAAGACGATGTGTGAACAACGAAGTCGGCATGCGATTTAGCACTTGCATCGTATCTGGACAGTAGAGTTCTCGCGCCGCGCTGCATTTGAGCCACATGTATGTATTATTCGGGTTCTACATTACGGAGATAAATAATTAGACATAATTATATCAAAATTACTTTATTTTTTATAAGTTAACATCCTTCTAAGTGTTCATACATAATACAAAGGCAGTTTTAGTAATCTTTAAGCAATCTCTGTCAGGATATCAACATTCATTATATTTAAAATTATTAATTTTGGTTTCCTATATACCTATGTAGTTACTAAGTAATATCCACTTATTCTTATGAATGAAAATGATTTATAAATATTCACACAAAACAAATTGATAAATATCAAGTGGCATAATTGCACAATACGATGGTGATCGAAACACTAACATACATCACTAATTCCTCTTACAAATACATATCAAACAGTACCAATTGGATAAATAGTCAGCCACACACGAACGGCAGGGCCATTATTTTTTTAACAAGTTAAAAATATTCAACAAATTATTGAGAAATTTAGTGTTTGTAGAATTTCTTGCCATCCCTAGCCATGTCCACAAGAGTTTGAGCAGGCTTGAAGGGCGCTCCATACAGACCATGGAACTCTTCCATCTTCTTAACCAGTTTATCAGCACCGAATTGGTCTACCCATCTGGAAGGCGACAAGATACGTTGTTATTATCTAAATAATATATGTATGTATGTACAAATGATAAACGTATGGCCTATTATGACAGTAGTTACCTGAAAGGTCCACCAGTGAACGGCGGGAAACCAAGTCCAAAGACAGCACCAACATCGCCTTCGAGAGGGCTGTGCAGAATTTTCTCTTCTAACGAGAGAACTGCCTCATTTACAAATCTGTAATAACAAATACCTTATCATGATACAGCCAATCCTTAATAATTAATTAGAATTTATTTATAAAGGTAAGTATTCCATCCTGATTTAGAAAAAGTTCAGCATTGTAGAACATAGACCCTATCGGTATCTATCGCTAATAGTGGCAGCCTCCTTTTAAACCTACACCTTACTATAAAAATATTGATTTATTAGGTTCAAATACCTGGACACCATTCGCAGTTGTTGGTCCTCGGCAGTGTTGGCTCCGCGGGGCTCCAGTGGGTACCTCTCCTTCAGGATGTTGACGGCTTCCTGGTTCACCTCCTTGCTCTTTGAACCCTTTTCGTAAATGTAGAAACCTTTGCCGGATTTCCTGCCAAGGAACCCAGCCTTGACGAAGTCGGGCATAACTTCCAAATTACCTCCGCTGAAGCGGTCACCGAAGGCCTAAAAGTATTTAGAATAAGCTTTTACATGGTCCAAGTTTCTTTAAACATATCTAATTATTTGTTTATGATATGATCATAAGAAATGATTTGAACAGTACCTTAGCTAAATCGACGGCAATATGTGAGCCGACATCGATACCGACTTCGTCAGCCAATGTGACGGCACCAACTGGGAAACCGAAGTTCTTGGTCAGGCTGTCCAGAGTCTTAGGGTCTACACCTTCTTGCAACAATCTAAAAAGAAAAAGAGCAGACACATTCAATCACTAGCCTTAATATCTCCAGCAGGAAAATATGCTAGCCTAAATATTGAATAGAAGAAATCCTAAAAATATTCGTATTATCATCTTCCTACCCTTGTTCCATGACTTGGGGTCGGCGAAACACGTTGGTTTCTTTCATTCTTCCCTGACAGCCTATCATTTTCTTTCATTCCTAACAGAATCCATCTATTTTTTGTTTGGCCTTCCTCTCTTCCTCCTCTCTTCTCTCTCTTTCTATCCATCAACATTCATTCTTGCACTTACAAATTCCATTGTAGATTTATTCTGGTTAAGGTATACAGTTGGTTCCGACAAAAGAGAAGTACGTTGTTGATAAATGAATATACCTGACGGCTTCACTGAGCATGGTGGAGAGGATGCGCGTGGTGTAGAAGCCGGGGCCGTCGCCCACGGTGATGACGACCTTGCCCTGGCGCAGTCCTACGCCCACGGCCGCCGCCGCCGTGTCGTCGCTGGTGCCGGGGTGACGGATGATCTCCAACAGCTGCATCTTGTCCACGGGAGAGAAGTAGTGCATACCTGTCCATGGAAAATACTCATGTTATTTTGTGCCTAACAAGGTCATCATCGAAATCATTATCTGCCTAGGCTGTTTCCAAACATGTTGGGGTTGGTTGTCAGTCTAACTGGATGCAGCCGAATACCAGCCTTTTACATGGAGCAACTGCCTATCTGACCTCCCCAAAGCTACTGGGTAATGGGACATTCTTTGATCGGAATATATTTTGGCCGGTTTTTGACGAAAGCTATTAAACCTTTTGGCAAAGCAGTTATTTTGTGCTAACATCATTACTTGATTCATAATAAGGAAATCTATGTAAGAGGCACCATTATACTGCTATTATTTTGGGAATAAATCAAGGTTTTTCAAAAATGCCTGTTGAGAATAATGACCATGTGTTGATGAGAATGACAATACAATGAGGATAAATGACTAATGTTATGAACAATGACTTCTAATATTAATTGCGGGGGTAAAAAACGTCCAAATAAATAAATCAAACAAAACAAAATTAACAATCAACATAATTTTAAGGGGGCACACCTACCATCTCAGTGCCCCAAGTCAACGTCACCTGCTCGTGGTACATCCTGCTAAACAACAAACGAGGCTCTGACGACCGATAAATGGCGGTATAAAAATTTCGAAAAGTTCACAACTAAATAGCACAGACTAGCGACGGGCAGCAGCGTCACTAGTGCGAGAAGTTATGATCTGCGATCGCCAACCCGCATGCCCAGCGTGGCGATTATGGGCAAACCCCCTCAATGACAAGCCACAATCAACCACGGCCCCCAGTTCCCGGCGGCCTTGCTATTCCTGATTTTGGCGGCGGTCACGGTAAAGGTAGGGGGTGCTAAGAATCCCCGGGTTACGGATGGCCGCCAAACCCAACTGACCTTGGCGACGTACAATGGACGCACGTTACGGCTCGATGAACATCTGGTGCAGCTTGAGGAAGAACTCGAAAAAGTAAGGTGGCACATTCTTGGGCTGAGTGAAGTCCGAAGAGAGAGGGAGGACACAATTACCCTTGAATCGGGCCACCTGATGTATTTTCGAGAGGGAGACCAGCTATCTCAAGGCGGAGTCGGGTTCCTGGTACATAAATCCCTTTGTGACAACGTGGTGGAAGTGTCTAGTGTATCGAACAGGGTAGCGTACCTCATAGTGAAGCTAACCGAGAGGTATGGCTATACCTCTCGGTTAGCTTCACTATGAGGTTGTTCAGGTCTACGCACCGACCTCGGCACACTCGGACGACGTGGTGGAGGAAATGTTTGAGGACATCTCAAAGACCTTGCACTCCACTACTAAAGCCCACTACAACGTTCTCATGGGGGATTTTAACGCTAAAGTGGGAGTACAAAATTCCAGTGAATCGGTAGTAGGATCCTACGGGTTTGGCAGCAGAAATCATAGGGGGCAAATGCTTGTTAACTTCCTTGAGAAGAAGGGGCTCTTTGTGATGAATTCCTTCTTTAAGAAACAGCCCCAAAGGAAGTGGACGTGGCGAAGCCCCGACACTATGCCGAAAAATGAAATAGACTTCATCATAGCGGATAAAAAGCGTATATTCAGAGATGTCTCGGTGATCAACAGGTTCAATACCGGTAGTGATCACAGACTTTTTCGTGGCACTCTGAATATCAATTTCAAGCTGGAGCGAACCCGTTTGATGAAGTCTAGGCTCCGTCCTAATATGCTCCAAACTATGCTAGGGTCTGAAGCGTTCAGACCCTAGCATAGCGTCCAGTCAGATCTGGAGAACCGATTCGCGGCCGTGGAAACCACAAATGACGTTGACCAGGCGCTCGAACAAATGGTGGAAATCCTCAGGGAGGAAGGGACGCGTTTTTGTAAAATGCGGCGTACGGGCAGGAAGTCCAAACTTTCGGAGGAGACTCTGGAGCTTATGACGGAACGACGTGAAAACCCACCCATCACTTCGGCAGGACTACAGGCACTCAATAAAAGGATTAGAAAATTGGTACGACGATACCTTCGATCCTCCAGCACACGCTCAATACAAAAAGCGATTGAGCAAAACCGGGGGTCGAAAGTGTTCGTCCAATCACTTGGGAGGAGCCACCTGACGAAGTTGACTAAATCTAGTGGGGATAGCGTCGTTTCGAAGCCGGATATTCTTTCAGAAATCGAAAACTTCTACGGCCAGTTGTACGCATCGCACGCGTCTCGACCTGATCCCGAAAATGAGGATTCCAGAGCCACCTTAACCCGCCATTTCACAGAAGACCTGCCAGAAGTCAGCCAAGACGAAATCGAGGCGGCTCTAAGACAGCTTAAAAATGGAAAAGCCCCTGGTGAGGATGGGATAACGACTGAGCTCCTGAAAGTGGGAGGAAGCCCTTTATTAAGAGAGCTTCGGGAGATTTTCAACTCGGTCCTGTTCTCTGGGAGAACTCCAGAAGCGTGGGAAAGGAGCGTGTTAGTTCTTTTCTTTATAAAGGGGAACAAAACCCTATTAAAGAACTACAGACCCATTTCGCTCCTTAGCCACGTGTATAAGCTGTTTTCATGAGTCATCACAAATCGTCTAGCGCGAAGACTCGGTGACTTTCAGCCACCGGAGCAGGCTGGGTTTCGAGGAGGATATAGCACCATAGATCACATCCACACAGTGCGGCAGATTATACAGAAGTCCGAAGAGTATAATCGGCCGCTGTGTCTTGCATTTGTGGACTATGAGAAGGCTTTTGACCTGTCGAGACCTGGTCAGTTCTAGAGTCTCTGCAGCGATGCCAAGTGGACTGGCGATATATCCAAGTGCTGAGAAATCTCTATGAAAACGCCACAATGACCGTCCGAACTCAGAACCAGCAAAAAGAACATATTCCATTGCGTCGGGGGGTGAGGCAAGGGGATGTAATTTCCCCGAAATTGTTCACCAACGCACTGGAGGATGTGTTTAATACGCTAAAATGGGAGGGACGTGGGATTAACATCAACGGCGAGTACATCTCACACTTGAGATTTGCAGACGACATCGTCATACTGGCTGAATCGCTGCACGACTTGCAGCAGATGCTGGATGGCCTAGTTGATTCTTCAATACGCATTGGTCTCAGGGTGAACCTGGACAAAACCCAGGTTATGTTCAACGAACACGTCACCCCAGGACCTGGAGGTCTACTCTCTAAGTTCGTCAACGAAAATACGGGGCCATCCGAACGCTCCCTATTGATTACGGATTCATGACTGTCGAACGGAATCATAGACAATATTCGTGAACGAATGATGCATGGCGACAGATTACCGGTTTACTAACTTTGTGGTTTTCAAGTTTTTAAACAAAAAATATTATTGTTATTGTTAAAAAATGACAACATTTTTAACAATATACTTTTATTATGTCTTTATAGATAGAATTGAACCATTTTTGCCATTTTTGTCCGAATTGTGGCTTTATCCTATTAATACCTTTGCCTTCCTTTCTTTTGACGGCAACTTTCAAATGAAATGTCAGTTATTTACAATTTATATAGGGTCTAACTTTTTAAACACGAAATATTTCAAGAGTAACTTCTACAAGTCGTAAAGTCGCCATAGCAACGAAAAAAAAATTTTTTTCTGAATGTTTTTATTTTTACGAAATTATTATAGTTCTAAATATTCTTGCGACATTTTGCATAAAACCTTTACAAACTTTAAACTTACTTACTTACTTTTACTTTTTTAAACTTTTTTTTACTTTTTAAACCTTTAGACAGTATTTATTTTGTGGGTCAAGTAATTTTTTTTTTTTTTTTTAATAAAAATACACTTAGATAAAAAAAAAATTTTCGTTGCTATGGTGACTTTACGACCTATAGAAGTTACTCTTGAAATATTTCGTGTTTAAAGAGTTAGACCTTATATAATTCGCATTATTAATACGACGTGGGAACTTTCCGTAATAAGTTGTAAAATGGCCTCAATCGCTCCAGCAGTAACTCAAGCGCTCAAATAGAGGCGCACTCCTCAATTTTATGAGTGAGAACAACAACTTGCAAAATATCAGCGGCAACCAAAACACCACGGGTGCCCAGGGCATACCGCGCACGGATTCCAAGCAAGTTCGAAGCTCGTTGCCACCGGAACAAGACGAGGACAGTCTGATGAAGAAGGCTTCATTCGTGTGGAAAAGACGAAGAAGCCTACCTACTCGCAATCTGCGGTAACGCATTGACAGGTCCGAACATTGTATCAACGCAGCTGTACGTGTCCCGTCTACATCACAACACGACGCCAGAGGAGGTCGTGGAGTATATAAGGAACAAGACCAAGTTCACCCTAAGAGTGGAGAGGTTTAGTCTTGCCACAAGATTAATTTCAAGCCTTTTGTGGTGCGGGTCCCAACACACTATCTCGAAACTTTTATAAAGGAATTTTGGCCACAGGGTGTTGTGTATCGATGTTTTAGCGGAAGTCTATATTATAACACCGGGACTCAGTGCAATACTTGGCAGACCAAACGTAGTTAAAAGTTTTTTGTAAATGTGTTCGATATGTATTAGCTTATTATTGTTCTTATAAGATTATCTCGTGTATTGTATCTATGGGCCTTCGATGCCTGAAAATAAAAGTGATTGATCGATTGAAACTAAGTTCCTAGCAATAATTTAAGACTACAATAGATAAATAAAAGGGAATATGTTTTGATTGTAATAGTGTATTATTGATTGTATTTTTTTTTCAATTTGATTGTTACCAAATAAAAAAAAATATTCTGTTCAAAAAAATTATGCTTTTATTGTGGAAAATCGTTTCTTTACTTATAAGTATTACAATCTTCCGCCACTCCCAACACCCATTATGTACTGTAAGCAAAATATACAGCTTGTTGGGTACAAAAGCAGCAAGGATTTAAAAGTAAACAAAAACAACAGTAAATAGATAGGGCAGATTGGGTAATACAACTCATTAATTTGCAAAATCTCAATAACGTTAGTCCTTAATTCTTGAATCAAACCATTACCAACCTGCATTCTTGGATCAACACCATTTCGTCGCTTGTTGAGGCAAAAGAGGTAATAGATCCTCAAAAAAATCTTCAAATAATTCCGTGTGAGCCCTTTAAACTCTACATCGGGAATACTCGCCAACCGGAAGTTTTGGCGCAAGTAGAATCAGTGTCGCCTTCGCTCTTCTTGTGGAGCTTCTTCGAGCATTAAAAAGCAGCCATCGTATTTGTTAAAAAAAAAAACTAACTAACCTTTCGTCGACGGCACGATAACTATTTTGATGTCGTATTAAATGACATAACGATCCGTCTTTAAAAGTGTCAAATTCCCTTTTTCGAACGGGCAAAAACACATCGGGAGTAGGGACACTGTCAAATCGAGTTGTAGTTCATTCTTATTTCGGGCATCGAACTAATCTTATGTCAATACGCAGTGTCAGGTGCTACAGAAAGAGCAGGAAACGCCTGTAACTTCGGCCGAACATACGGGCTTCGTGCTTAGAGAGTAGACCCCCTGTTGTTGTCAATGGCGGTCCTCTCGAAGTTGTTCGAGAATATGTTTACCTCGGGCAAACTCTGCAGTTTGGTATGAACAACTTTGAGAGGGAGGCTAACAGAAGAATCCAGCTGGGCTGGGCAGCGTTTGGGAAGCGTCTATATTTACGTACGAGAGAGTAGTACCTACCCAATAATTATACAAAGCCAACTTGTCTTTTGACCTTTTTTAGGTAAAGAAGTGTTGATACTTAAATAAGTATGATGTTTACAACAATATCAAAACCCGTCATTAACCTAATAAGTTGTCATTATTAAAAACACGGACGTCATTAATCTAACCCATCCGTCATTATACTTTACATGCGTTTTCAGGATAATGATGTTATCAATAATGACGATCACAAGAAAACATGTCGTAACTTAATGAAAATAAAACGATCTTGCTTAAAACACCTCAAGAGGGATTTAAACCCTTTAATGATATATAATGAAAGCAGAAATTATGATAAGCACAATAGTTAATTGTTACGATATGCTAAAAAAGGATAATGACTTTAAAATAAACACATTTTGGAGAATCAAATTCAAACTTAAATTTCAGAGAAATCCGACATGTGCAGTCCATTCAAAGTGTGTGGCTCAACTGTGGGGCGCCGAGGGGAAGCCCGTAGGCACTGAACTGACTTAGTTTGAGTTTTCAGGACGTAGATAAATAGCAAACAAATTTTGTTTTAATAATGACGATTTTTTTGTAACAATTTTTAACAGGCTGATTTTTTTATTTGTTTATGAAGTAAAAGTTTAAAATTATTAGGATTGAAGAAATTAGATCTTTGAAGTCAACTTCGCATTTAAAACAAATATTTTTATTTATATTTGAATATTTTATGTGACCAAATAGCCGGAAACAGGCGTGTGGGACACACGAGTTAATGACGATTCGAGTAAATTTTTGCTTATAAATGTAATTAAAATATTTTTTTAATTTGTTTTTTGTCAATGGATAGTTGCACTAGTAGTAAAAGTATCGGAAATCATTCGGTTTTCTCCAATTGTAGTTTTATTAGTCAGGATACTAGGGCCGGAATCGTTTTATCCTCAACATTGGAGAATGTCCCTAATACGATTGGACTGGTTGTCAAACCGTCAGGGCACTGACTATATGCCTGTAACATCTGTTAAAGATCTACTAATGACAGCAGAGATCAACAGTTTTCTGAGACAAGGGGGAGTCTCAATATGAAATTTGTAGTCATCCACGGACCGACCTCGGCAACTGTAGCTTAACATTCGATCGAACCGAGTGGCTGTTTTACTAGTAGTATATTTTTGTAACTTGAGTTCATTCTTTCAGAGCCTGACTCACCAGCGAGTTGTACTGCGGTCTTAGTAGGCTGTCTTGTAGCCAGTAAAGCACAGTTTTAGTTCATCGCATGGTGAAGAAATCAGCATTCCTTACAGATATTTCTCGACGCCATGTAAAAGCCAAGTCAGAGGCCCATGGGCGGCATAAAAACTGACACCATGTTAGGCACTAACCACACATATATAAAATAAGCATAAAGCAGAAGAAGTTCATCGTAAGATCGCGGTGTGCCGCAGTAGTATTTACTGAAAACCTATAGATGAAATACTTTAGATCATTCGTTCTAACACCATTAGGGGAAATAAGTATTTTTAGCCAAAACCATCTTTTAACTAAAAATATTGGCACTTACCAATAACCTTGTCGGGACGGCTGCTTCCGGCCGCGATCTTGGTGATGGGGATAGCACTGGTGTTAGTAGCGAGGATCGCGTGTTTAGGGATCACAGCTTCCAATTCCTTGATGACCTTGTGCTTGATGCTCAAGTCCTCAAACACAGCCTCAATGACACAGTCGCAATTCTTCATTTTAGCGTAATCCAGAGTCGGCAAGAGGTTTGACACGATCTGGTCTCTCTGCAGACTGTAAACAAAGGAATATTACAGATCACGGATCCTAAAACTTGAAAATGTCGTAAATAGCTGTCAAATATTATGCTATTTTGATTAATAAATCAATATTACTGTATTAAATTATCTAATATCAATAAAGGGTGTTAAAAGACCCTTAACGAAAACGAAAACCACATATTCTGCTCATCATTGGGATCATTTTTTTCTTCTAGACAATACCTGGGAAACCACAGGCTCTGGAGATATTGAAGGTCAAAGTTCCAATTTTTTCACAAGTTTTTTTTAAAAACCACTTTTTAAGATTTTAACTTTACTTTAATTAACTCCATGACCCATAAACTATTCAAAACATCCATCAGCACTAAGTTTTGAGTGCGTAACATTGAGTTTTACCGTGAAACGTGATTTTTCACACCAAAAAAAAAAGTCGTTTCCCAGCAATAATTTTTGCGTAAAATTAATTAGTTTGATGTACAGAATGCTTGGTTGACGGCTTCGTGAAGGGTCTATTTACACCCTGTATAAGATGTTGCAGTACAGTTTCGGTTATGAATTGCAATGAAACCACTTAATTAGGTGTTATAGTTTTAGGGGTAAAAAGGCGTTTGAAAGGTTTTCAGTTACTTTTTTATATCCTTAAACTAAATATTTAGTGTCACTGTATTGATTATTGCAATTCAAAATCAATATTTTAGTACAACACAGAACAATATTTCATAATTTCGTTCAATAACCAATAACACTACTAATAGATGAAAACAGAGCAATATTTGACAGATTTATGCGACGTTGCCAACTTTCAGAACTTTCAGAATGTACCCTTTTTTTTTTTTTTTTTTTTACGGATGGGAAATCATCAAATGACTTCTCCCGCTCTGGGTGGAGTGGGAGGGAGTGTCAGACTCTTACTGACTAAAACCCATCCATGTTCCTTCATTGCCCTTTGTGTTCCAGGGCCACGGTATCTCTTTCGAACAGTCCCGCAGCCCCGGCAGGCATCGGCCCTTGCGGGCCCCTTCTTGGTTGCTGACATCTCTTTGAGGCGCGCGTGGAACACGAACGCGCCGTCGACACGGCCTGTCGTCATAAGACGGACGGACGGTGAGCTAACCCATTACTCACCGTCCACAGGCCCGCGCCTACGGTGGCCGGGGGCATACTTGTTACTGTAACTGTTAAGTAAGTTACTAATTAATTACCCAGACATCCTCTTCCTCTTGACAGCGGTAGCTAGTCCATTTTGGATCTGGCCTACACCTCTGAAGAGACCAGGGTTGGTTGCATCCTTCATGACTACATGGTAACCTTTGTTGATGGACACTTGCACAATACCGGCTCCCATCAGACCAGCACCAAGCACTCCGATCTAAGGGAACAATTTTACGACCATTATTACTCAGAAGCTAAAGACTTTTTGGTAAAACAAAATAAGTGTTTGAATACTACATTGTTAACTAATAGTATTTGTAATATTTCGTACCTATCGTATTCCTTGATGAAGTATTGAAAAAGAAAGCAAAATGATAAAAGTAAAGCTAAATGTAAATACATACAATGATTGAAAAGTTCAAAAACACTCACCGTTTTGATATCAACTTTGGACTTGCCAAACCTGTTTTTCTTGCACTCAGTTTGTCCTCTGAACAGGCCAATGAGACCTCTGCTCTGCGGCGTGACGGCTAGCTCGCCGAAACCTTGCGCTTCTGCTTCATAGCCAGCAGACGGGCCTTTGTCAACACCAGTTCTTACTACTTCAAGGATCTAGAATTAAGATGGTATTTTTCCATGTTTATACCTGACTAATAAGCTAGTCAGGTATAAACATGGAATTGACTCCTACACTCGATCATATAAAAACTGGGATTCCAGTTCGATATTTTCAGTTGCATTGTATAACAGGCTAGTTTTCGCATCTCCACGTCAAAGCGCTTATTTTGCGTGCGGGATATAAATATTTTTTATATATTTTTGGTTACTGGTCTATTAAAATGATTCAGAACTTACTTTCAATGGTGCTGGGTAGAGACCTCGTGAGGCTTTCATGACCTGCTCTTTGGCTTTTTTGAAGATCATGTTCTTCACCGCATCCATTTGCATTATACTGGCAGTGATTTTCTGTATTAATCCCTTTTTCGATCGGTCTACTTTTATCTTACCAGTCGAGATGTCTCTTGCAATTTGAATTGCTACAGTTTCTAAGTATTTCATTGTGCTTTCTCCTGGTAAACACAAGCCTATAGAAAAAGAAATAGTTCAATTTTTTAACATCATTATTGAAAGCCCCTCATAAATCAAACCACCATACTAAATTATATATTCCTATTGGAGTTATTTCTGTAAATTGGCATTTTACACATCAGAATGAAGTTACATTTAAAAACTAGATGGGGATAGTGTTCGGATGCTTCCTATCCAACTACTCTGAGAAGAAACAGTGAAAAAAACTCAGAGGTCACATAGCCTCATAGTCAACATAATCCTGTTCAAATCATAGAGGATCATGCAGATTAGTGTCAAGATGGGTTCCTATGTGTAGTAGCTGATCTCAGAACTCAATGAGCTCAACAACTCAACAAACAATACCAAAGAAAAGACATTTGGTTGGGAAGGAAAAAATACTCAATTTGCCAGACATAAATGTCATAGTCTTCACATTCACAGAAATTAAAATAATAATAATAAAATCCTTGAGTTTAATTTACCTGGCCCAAGAGGGGAAACTAACAAATCAACTATTCCCAACTTCTTGGCTTTATCGGCTTTTACTGTTTTGCCGGTGAGAGCTAGGTCCAAAGTCGTAGGTATGGATGTAAGTACAGGCATTCTGAAAATAACATAATTTTTTGAAGCCTAACGTTTTTATATGAGCATAGCATAGAAGTATAAACCCTTCCTATTTGTGAGCACACAATGAAATCATTCATGAAACTAATCTATTTTTAAATTAGCTTCTTGTGAACTGATTGTCAAGTACATGTTATGTTTAGATATAATATATACTCAGTAATAGACATAAGCGCACATAGTACTTAGTTACATAAATGATTTGATTATGTATGTTTGGCAACCTTGCGCAGAATGTTATTTCATTGCCAAGTATTATATAATTTGATCTTCATCTAGGTCATGGCTGTTTCCCTATTTATCATTTCTTATACTATCATTTCTGAAGCAATTAATAAATCAATTGACCATAAGCCTGGACTCCATTCGAGTGGAGAAAATGGAAAAGCGGGGTCGACAAATCATACTGGTTGACAGTCTCTTTGCATGTCTCTTCATCGAATTTTGTATGTCTCTTGTCCGCTCCGCTCGACTCTGGTTTGGTGGAGTCTAGGCCACGGCCACTGGCTAGGGACTAAATGCGGAAGCGTTTTTCTGATTAGATTTGTCTTCACCCAAATATTTAAAATAGAAAAGGAAATACTGCATTCAATAAAGCCATAACTGCCTGTCAAAAGATAATTATATAGGGGTGTTTTTTCTTAAATATAATTATCAATTTCATTTTACCTTTGAGTGCCGCCTCCACCAGGCAACAGTCCTAACATAACCTCAGGAAGACCGAATCCAGTCTTAGTATCCTTAACAGCAATACGATAATGACAGGCGAGGGCTGTCTCCAAGCCACCACCGAGACAGCTGCCCTGGATAGCGGCAATGATGGGTTTTCGTGACCTTTCAATTCTATGGAAAATTCCATGACCTGTACAACAAAAACAAGATGTTAAGTATCAATTAAAAGGTATATGTTATAGGTATTTAATTTTTCTATATTTCATAGCTTAGTTATCACTTTTTGAATTATAATTAGAGTACAGACCAACCAAAGATTCAGTTTCATTTACAGTTTCAGGAAGTTCAGGACAAAGTGATTGGCTTGATTTGCAGTTTCTGTTTCTGAATTGTTTTTAATATTAATATTGATCGAAACTGGCTTTCTTGAATTAGCACTTGTAATAGACACACTTGCACACTTGCACTTGCAATCACAGATTGCACCGAAGCTTACTTTACTGACCAACAGAAGGACAACGCTACCATTGCTCAGTAAAGTAAGCATTTAAATTCCTCATGAACATTACAAGTATGTTTAAACAAACTTGTAATGTTCAGGGTAGTATTCATATAAGTTGATTGTTCACATTTGGTTATTTTGTATTATAACAATTTGCATCAGTATGACTTTCATATGTGTATTTTCGTACTGGTACGAGGCAGGCATTTAAGCAAGTAGTTTCAAAGTGCGATCTGTGTATGTCACCCTAAAACATAGTCAGCAATATAGTGCAGTGAGCACTAATCTCTGCCTTCTTCAGGAAAATTCATGACATACTAGTTTTCTACCTGTTTAAAAAAGGGTACTTTGAATACCATTTTTTTCCCCTATATACCAGTATGTACAATAACCGACAAACATCCTATGTATCTAAAATGTTTCATAAGAAAATGCACTTGGAATGACCAAGAATTTGTGAAACTATTTGGTGGTTTACGAACCAACAGCTCATCAAACATTTGACAGTTTAATCACAATACGTTATTAGTACTAACCTCTCTTAGACAAGTCAACAAATTCTTCTTTGGTCTGGCAGGCTTCCAGCATGGTAATGTCAGCTCCAGCAATGAAGACTCCTGGCTTGCCTGATATTAATACTGCTGCTTGGATTGAGGGGTTGGATTCAATCTCATTTAGTACTTGATTCACCTCATCCATTACAGCAGTGTTAAGTGAATTCACCTAAAACATGCAATTATTTCTAGTGAACTTGGATTTGATTTTGCTATAGTTTATTGGGCTTGCATTTTATTGGAACCGATACAGCATAGCATGAGCATGTCCTATGTGATACGTAAATGGAGAGGCACTAGCTAGCAAGCTCTACAGCCTTGTAAACGGTCTCTGTATAAATGGTAGCTCCGTGGTGTGAAAGGGCTTAAGTTATTTAGTTAGTCAGCCTCATAACAGAAAAAGATAACAAAACAACCTTTTTAGACTTAAGTCACAATCCCACCCTTTTATCTACACCCCAAAATGAGATCAACATAAAAATAAACAACAATCCGCATAATTAAGATTAATTTTTATTTCAGCAGAAAACATTGATTGTGTTTACTCATTATCAGGTAAGTTTGGTTTCTAAAACAGTAGTGTACTATCAAAATAATAACAATTTTTATTGGTATGAATTCATAAGTCTCATGCTTGGTAAAGTATTTGTAAGTTAGTATTTAAACTTGGAGTTACTTAAATAATCACTTACCTTTGTATTAGGCGAATCAAGAGTAACCACATAAATGCCATTGACATTTTTACATTTGGTATGAACTTGACTACCTGCAGCAGCATAGGTTCTGCTCTGTGAACCTAAAATAGTGATGATAACAACCTTAGTTAGACCATTACACTTCTATATCAGTACAGAAAATCAAATGTTTTACATAAATGAAATTATTGGTAAAGTTTGCCGTCGGATGAAATTGCCGAGAAAGTCACGATAGTAGTTCTTACCAGTTAAATATTTCAGATCTTTGCGGGTCCTTAAGATCTTAAGTGCATTAAATATCTTACTGTTCGACATGTTTGAAAAGTTGTATATATTAACAATAACTATTGAAACGATGAAAATAATTTAAACTAATTAAATAATTTTGGACCCAGACTTTGAACCTAAACTTTCGTCGTGATGTAGGAAGTTAAAGGGGGTGAAGGAGGGAAGATGGAGCGGGTGAAGACGTCAAATGAAAACCATAAAGACTTGGAATGAAGACACAATTTTTTCGGGAAACTGAGACTAAATATGTACCTTTTAAGTCGACTTTCAAAATCCATTTAAAGGCTGATCAAAATAATAAAAGTAAATTGAAAACACCATCAATATGTTAAACTCAGCAGAGTTTAACACATTGATTATGTTTTCAATTATTAATATTTTTTTATTCATCAGTTAATGATAAGTATGTCATAAATATAGGTCCCGTCACGTAAAAAGAACGCTGAGTGACAGTTGAGGGGATGTGTTTGCGCATGTTATACAGTCGCGTCCTAAAGTACTAAGCTATTGTTTTATAATATAAATATAATTGTTTTATTGTAGAATCGTAATAGGTACTTTACTAGGTACTTAGTACTTTGGACAAGGCTGGATTAAAAAATTGAGAAAGTTTGTTTGAGCGGTCAGCGTTCTTTTTACGTGACGGGACCAGACTCAAGCGCGCTGACATCATCTCTGCACTTGGTGTACCGGTTTCGCTCGCCGTTGACCATTGCTGCGCACAAGATTAGCGTTCGATTTGTTTACCTTCTTCCCTCTTAATTTCCCTGTACTGTGATGTATCCTTACTGGAATCACTTTCGTTAACTTATTGTTATATGACTCGTTTATAGAAGAATTCTGCCGATGCGAAAGTCCCACAGGGCCGCTGTCTATCCACGCACCTCACACTGGTTCACTTTAAACGCAGACGAAGGAGGTAAAGAAGTGAGAGGGAGAGAATCTCACGTCCCTGCCGCCGCGGGGGACGCACCGGGCGTCGGGGGCCACGTGGTGGCTCCCGGCCACCGTAGGCGCGGGCCTGTGGACGGTGAGTAATGGGTTAGCTCACCGTCCGTCCGTCTTATAACGACAGGCCGTGTCGACGGCGCGTTCGTGTTCCACGCGCGCCTCAAAGAGATGTCAGCAACCAGGAAGGGGCCCGCAAGGGCCGATGCCCTGGCCCTGGAACACATAAGGCAATGAAGGAACATGGATGGGTTTTAGTCAGTAAGAGTCTGACACTCCCTCCCACTCCACCCAGAGCGGGAGGAGTCATTTGATGATTTCCCATCCGTAAAAAAAAAAAAAGAGGTAAAGAATCGTTCTTGATTTGAAGAAATTCAGCAATACAACCGTCTTAGTTCGTTTAACCCTATTTTATGATAAAGCCATCAATCATAATTATGTTTATCAACATACACATGACACTGACCTGCAAGTTGCAAAAAAACAAAAGAAAATTTGAATTTCGCGGGCTACCTAAATTAAAGAAATAACCTCAACTTTTCCATCATATGTTCATCTTATTAGAAAGGGACAATCTTCTTAAAATTGATCCTCTCTTTTGGTGCAAGTAAGTATTTCAGTTGTACAAATATGACAATTTTAATTGTGCAGTTCAAGGTGGCTTGTCAAGAATATTTGCATCGAATATGTCAAACATGGACAACATGGTACCTATTGTACATTTATTTTAGTTCTGTGTTTTCCCGCCTGCACAGATCCACAGACTACATAAAGATGCACGAATGTTTACAAACAACAGTCCTTCCTGTCCAACGTCATTGTCATTCAAGCGCCAAAAGAATCTGTCTGAGCCTCCTAAATTTTCCGATATGGATTTCGGAAAATTAAGAAGGTACATATTTTATTTCTTAACCTAGATCCTCGATACTCAGTGTGTATTAAATTTTAATGAAGGTGTATAAAGGAAATTATGTCGAGGTCTCGCCTTTCGTGAGGCCGATGGCTCTTATTTGACTGTTAGACACAGAGTCGATACGAAGAAGAAGACGATCTTGTACAATGAGAATCCTCCACAATAGTTTTTAAAATAACTTTAATGGAAGACTAATATAATTGCTCTATTTCAGACTTATCTATCCACTAAATTTTACTGGACCAGCTACTAGAAACAAAAGAATAAAATTTCTTATGAAACTGAAATTTATTAAAAATAGTAACTTGAAAAGGTTATCAGAACATGCATTTTATTTGGCAATTACCTTCATACTTATGCCTGCATTCATTTACTTTGAATTATGTATTGTGTTTCCTACATTAATAGAGCCCTGGAGCTTAGCTTTCTTCTTTCATTATAGTTGTGCAAGCTTTCTGATACTTAATATTATGGGCAATATGATTTTTGGAGTATTTACAAACACAACAATTAGAGGTATAAATCTCGAAGGTTTCAATCAAGAAGCATGGACATTATGCAGTGTGTGTGAATGTTTGAGACCACCTCGTGCCTGGCATTGTGATTGTTGTGAAATTTGTGTTCTAAAAAGGGACCATCACTGTACCTATTTTACATGTTGTATTGGGTACTATAACCATAGATATTTCATGTGGTACACATTTTATGTGTGTGTTGCTATGATGTATGCTTTTTACTATAATATAAAATACATATATCTATTCTTGACTTGGAACCATGGACTTACAGTGGTTAAGTTTATTTGTCCTCTTGCTAGCCTTGCAATTGACTTTGGTGATGAAAGTCTTTATATTTTCTTAGTTGTGGTAAATGGTATAATAGGACTTTTTGCTGGATTTATATTTATCTACCATTTTAATAACATACTGAAAGGAAGATTAGTTCCTGAAACAAAATCTTACACTAAAGATTTTATTTACAACAAAGGCTGGAAGCTTAATGTGATAGAAGTATTTGGTACTAGGTGGTATTTGACTTGGATTTTACCTTTCATTCACAGTAAATTACCAGGAAATGGTATTGAATGGCCCATAGAAGATAAGAGCAAAATATATTAGTGACCAGAATAGAAAACCACTGTAAAGCACAAAATAGCTGCCAATTTGTTATAGTGATCAAATGGTTATTTACACTTATACACTAGTATTATAAATTGTAAAGTTTGGATGTAATGTAATCACTAAAACTTATCATCTAATTGTTAAAATATTTGACTGATATAAAGCCACATTATTCACATAAATAATAAGTAAATTCATTTAATTCAGTTATCACAAGATCCATATACATACATTAATAATTTTATTTATAACTGTTTCAAGAATGTTGGATTATCATCGAAGCCTACCAAAAATGCTAGCATTTTATGGTTTGCCATAATTTAAGATAACATGGAGAATTAAGGCAGCATTTTTTTTACTAATATTTAAGTATGTTAAATTTCATGAACATACAAGGAGTGATTAAATGGCGCCTTAAGAAAACATTGATGAAAGCAAAATAATTTAAAATTACCTCAAATTAGTACCTAAGCAATGCCTTACCTAAAATATGTATAAGTTAAGAATAAAATAGCAATAGTAGTTTTTAAAATGTTACTGATGAAAAGCACAAATAGGCTTAGGTATTTCTACCTATTCATACTTGTTATATTTATACCTAATCACTATAATATTGTATAAATTAATCTTTATCAAATATGATATAACTTCGCATTTAAAACATTTGAGAAGTTTAAGAAATGAAAATTGTTCATTTTTTTAAATAATTTTAATTCACCTGTGTAAATTGTTGCAATAAATTTATTATATTACACTTTGATATTTTATTTTATAATTGATTATTTAATTAAAATAAGTGTTCTAAATCTAAATGAAGTACAGCTACGAACAGCAATATGTAGGTAAATTCAAAAGTGATTTTCTAGTAAAATAACGATTGCAACATTGAGAAATGATAAAATTATAATCAATACAGTAGGAGAAAATCACTTTTACAAGTTGCTATGTGTAAGGGAGCGAGTCCACCGAAATTGTGACGGAACATAATTATGTTCGCGCGTGGCAGCAGCACATAACGAACATAATAGTACGAGAGTCCATGACTAAAACGTTTGCCTCACCGCTTTATGACCAAAACCGTTTAATAGTAGATTATACAACAAGCATTTCCATACATTTTGACAGTGTAGGTATGGCACTTTTGTAAGCAACAGCTATTTTTTTTAAATAACTGATGAAAAATTTCTGTGGCGCTCACAATTATGTACTGAATACTTAGTAACCGTTTTCGCGTCGGTGTCCCTTCCACCCCATATAATAAAATGTGATACATATAAATACTATACTACTATTTATTTTCTCGCAATGGTAAAAGTAGAGAACACAACTCGTGAAAAAAAAACATCTCGGTCCTTGTATCCCTCGAATTATTCCCTTTCTGTCACTTGTTGTATAATTTACTATTTCATTCGGTAAAGAGATGAGTGAAGGTCGGTCTCTGAGTGAGCGAACAGCGAGTACGTGTTCGCTGACGCGACTTCACCGCTTGTACATTTGTACGCGCACAAATGTTCGCAGTTGTACGCGAACATAGCGGTGAACACACGCACATTTTGTTTATGTATACTTGAGCGAGTCCGCCGAAAGAAACATTCAACAGCGTTGAAATCGCAACCTTTTACATTAATACATATTATTGCTTGTGACTGTACATACATTCTAAAACAGTAATTATTTACAGGTACCTATGATAGCAAAATTACATCGGGCGTTATTGTCTTTCTGAAACATTACTGTTTGGCAATATTTGTGCTAAGTATCTACTGCGTATTCTATCAGACTGTTCTTGGGCGACGTCTCGTGTGTTAATAGACTGATCTAACGACTCCGACGGCCTCCTCGAGTCAGTTTCTTCATGGTCCGTATAATCCTCATGGTCTAATAGGTTCGCAGTTTCGTCAGTTTCTTTAATCCTGGAATCATTGCAATAATCGTATTAATAAAAGCTGGCCAACTGAATATGACGAAATGAATGGCGTTACACTTTTCTCACACACTCAATTTTACTTTAGGTAGGTTCATTGCCTGCGACTTGAAACGACCGCCATGAATCATATTTTGTTATCACGGGACAGTCAAACTTTCAACAGCTCAGTTGTGTAATTCGAGTATTATAAAATTATATTTATAAAACAAAGGAACTACTGATCCGATCCGAAAATTCTTTCACTACTGGGAAGCTACATTGTTAACAAAATCCGATTCAAATATCGAAGTCATATTTTTATAATAATTTAACAAAGACGAAGGTCGCGGGCAACAACTACTTGAAAATAAAAAAAAATGCAAAAAATATTGGTGCACCCACAGTGGGTGGTGGCACTCTGCCTATTGGGCTAGGGCTCATCACTAAAAGACGATCAAAGGGCACCCAGGAACGCTCGCAACTAATGGGTCGCACTATGATCGTTATGCAATCATAACGATTTAGCATTATTTAATTCACCAAACGTAATAAATATATCTATACAAATAAATAACATTATAATGTCTGTTTGAAGGTGAAGGTCCGTGTAAAGGTCAACGCACACCTAAAATATGCACTGCACAATATCGCGATCGCCTGTGATGTGAGCCATTGTGAATTTGCGATGCTTTATAAGTGAGATTTGCAGAATGGAATGCCATAGAGAGAAATTCGCTGATCTCATGTAGTGCTTATTACTGTGTGTTGAATTAAATGTTGTTCAATGACTAAATGCTCGAGCTACCCGTGTATGGCCGCGCTAAGTCCGAGAAAACAGACGTGGTGATTTGTTCATAGTTATGTTATGCTTAGTGTCCGACCGAAGGTCGATTTTTGGCCGAAGCCGATTAATCGGCAATCGCCGTAACTTTCGGCCTATGCCGATTTAGTTCAAGATTGGCTAGAAGTGAATAAATTAATGATTTTTTTAAACTGTCAAATCTAATGTTTACGAATTTATTAATTGACACTTGATTTAAATGACCTTGCAACTTGACAAAATAATCAGACTTCGAAATGTATAACCCCCGCCCCCCGCGCATGACCTCTTCCACCGTGCTCTCGGTAATTTGCAACAGTTCGTTCAATTTCGGTCGGATACTAGTTATGTTAACTAACTAGAGTAGAGAACACTAATGAATTACAACAATGTTTTGTAAGTACGATAACACTTACGTCTTTGTGGAATCCCTCATACTTGGTGACATATTTAGTACACCATTGTTCGCTGAATCAATTATGTATATTAGTACAGCCGCAATTAAGGACACTGGAAAAGAAATATATTTAACTAACAATTCAAACTAATTAATAATCAACGATTTTTTTTTAATAATTTTGATTCATACCAAAAAGACATCCCAAGAAGAACATTTCTAACATCAAGTATCCATATTTATCAACGATGATGCCTGCAAAGATAATAACAGTAGCTAGGCCCATGTTCTGCACTGCTTGACAACTGAAAAAAAAGTCTCATGTAATAAGGGCGAGCCTATTGCCAACAACTGGGCACGCCTATTGCCAATAAATCCGAACTCTGGGCTGGTACAAAGAATTTGTAAATGGGAAAGTTCAGTAAGTATAAGATTATTCTGAGAGAAAACTGCTGCAATGCTTTTGCTTTGACTTTGTACCAATAACATATTTATTCATTTATTATACAATGTGTCCGGGCATGAACTAGCGATATTCTAGGTACTTATATAACAACGTTTACGTTTTAAAACACTAATTTGTTGGTTTTCAAAGAATTTGTTGACAAAAAGTTTCTTTGTTCACAAAAAATTTTAGATTTGCAAAATTTTTGGATATTTTTTGGAGTTTAATAATTTTTTCTGAAAGTTACAAAAATGTGAACCCATTATTTCGAAATTTCAACGATAAACAATATTTTTGCCCTCCGAATAAGTCTATTTTTGTCTCCATAAGACCAAAACTTTGACAGATATGATTTTTTTTGTACGCACATAGAATTTATCACAACAAAAAAAAAATTGCTGCCAAATAGCGGGGAAGTGGTTTGGACCCAAGTATGTAGTGTATTTGTGTATTAAAATAGTTGCCACATAAGTACCTAAAATATCGCTAGTCCATGACCGGACACACCGAAAGAGGGAAGGGAGGCCTTTGCCCTGCGGTGCGACACAAATGGCTGATAATAATAATATATGTTAGTCAATATCAATCCCCTATACTGTGGTCTAATCGCGCCGGAGTCGATCACTGGTTTAGTCATAGTATAATAGATATCGTATCATAGCGCACTCACTGTATTTTAGTCAATAAAAATCTAAATAGCCTTACATTCCATATGCAGTTCCCAATTGGTTTTCTGGAACAATTAAAGCCACAAGCGGCCATAAACCACTGGCTAGTAGGGAATAAGAAATGCCCAGTGTAATCTGAAAAGTCAAGTTTTGTTTTAGCACATATAAAATTACAGCTAATTATTGCATTAAGAAAAAGTTTTTTTTTTCTTACCACTCCAACATATGGACTGAAGAATGTGAAAGCCAACATAAAATGAGCACTGATCGTCGTCACAATACTTATTATAACCCATGTCATGTTTCTCCCTGTTTTATCAATGAGAATACCAAAGAATGGACTTAAAGCTGCTGACAGCAAATAAACCATGGAATTCACATTGTTTGCCTCTTGTGGCAAGAAATCGAATTTTCGCTCATAAAATAATCTGTAAGATCATAACAGGATTTTAGCAGGCTGAAAGTTAGAAGATTACAGAAACAAAAGAGAATTGCAAGCAGTTACTCACTTTCCTAAGGCAATAAACGGGAAAATGGCAAGATAATATGCCACACAAATTACAGATAAAAGCCAGAACACTGATTTGAAATGTCTAATGTCTGTTAGGTGGAAGGGTTCACTATTGTTTTGCTCATCTTGCCTTCCAAGAATTTTTTCAGCTCTGTAATCCATCCAACCAAGAATCACGCCACAAATAAGGGATATGAAGCAAGTTAGTGAGGCTGAAAACATACATTATTTTAATAAGGAGATGACAAGGAGGTATGAAAACGAACAATTAAATAGTAACAGAACACAAACCAATGAACAATGTCATGCCCAATCTTTCATATCCACTGTAATATGTAGATACCCATCTGTACACAGGTTCCATGACCCAAAAGTTAACAGTACTTCCAAACCGTGAGAATGATAACTGTAGTCCAAATACCATGTTCAGTTCTTTTCCTTTAAACCAAAGTACTACATAATTGTTTACAACCACTTGAAGAGATTCCCCTCCAATCCTGAAAAATATATTAAATGTAACAATCATTGTTATTAAAGGAGTTTGTAATGACCCAATATATTACGTAAATTGAGTATATAGAAAATACGTGGTTTTTTTGGTTAACTGTTTGTCAAGTTATAAATACTTACCCAAATACAAATCTGCCGAGTATCATCAGCCAGAATGCATTAATGTATGCTCCAAATGCAAATATTACAGCTCCAATAAATACAATCGTCATATAAATTACAGTGCCTAATCTGACACCAAAGTACCTGAAATTAAAAAAGAATGTATACATAAAATTAGCTATATTTTTGAGATTCTTCTGGGCTATTCAATAATCCTAATAATGGTTGTATGGATATCTGGATGTTGATTGTTGCTCTTTTACACAAAAACTACTGAATGGATTTGGATGAAATTTAGCACACAGATAGTTTATAACCTGGATTAACACATAGGATACTTTTTGTCCTGGTAGTATGATCTTGTGGGACAATTATTGAACTCCACGCAGGCGAAGCCGCGGGCATAAGCTAGTATACAAATAAATGAGGGCAAGCTTGTTAGAATTGAATAATATTGCAATCATATTACAGTACAATATTCCTAATGTTTTAATAATATAATTGGACTAAATAGGGTCACAGAACTCACAGATATTGTAAACATCATATCATGTGCAGTTGATTACATAAATTGTAATGCATGCTCTATCTCTAATGCAATATGTGCATATTATATTGATCTAAGTACCTAATGATAAAATGCAATTTGTTTTGTCAGGAATGAGGAAAACAGACAACATTGTTTGTACAGTCTGTACGGCTGTACCATAAACAATCATCCTGTATATTATGGAAAAAAAGTGTCAGGTTTCATAATTAAATGATAAACCACAAACTATTTGTGTTGAAACATACCTATCAACAAGATAACCGCCAATGAAACACAATACCACATTTGGCCATGAATATATAGAATAAAGCAATGCAAACTGGGATGTGTTCAAGTGTGCGTCAACCTTGAAATTGTCAGCCAATGCACCGGGAGTATCATAACAAAAATAGGAACCTGAAACAGTAAATTAAAATCAATGTTATCCCCTGAAAACTGGGCATTTTTCAAAGTAATATCAATATTATCAATATTATCACTCTGTTCATAGAGCAAAACAATCAGCCTTGGAAATGAATTCCTGTCTATGTGGGTTTTCCTTTATTCAATTTGATTTTATATGTGGGTCCATTGTGTGTAAGGGAGACAATAGTCACCATAAACTGACATGGTCACTAATACTATAACTCAAAATGAATAGTGAACATGGTAAATATCGCGTTTTTAGTGTTAATAAAAAGCTGATTGTTGCTTACCAAAACAAAGGAAGCACATTAGTAATAGTGCAAAAAATCGATGCACTCTGTTGGCAGGATGGCACCATGACGTCGGCTGCACCATATTGGATCGGCTGCTTCCACTGGATTCTGGGGCTTCCATTCTGCCTACTTTATTAATTTGATCGAAAACTTTAGAACACCTTTATAGCCTGTAGTGAAATGTATTACGGATATTTTTATCCACTGCGTACAATGGTACTTTATAGTTTGTCTTGTGATAGTACTGGGGCCGATTACTGGCGTTCAGAAAATTGTTTAGAAATAAAAACATTGAGTAATTTACGGGTCCAAAAAAACCGTCAGATTCCGCGGAAATAAAATTATGGTTTGAAAGTCACATTATTTCGATATCATTTCCAATGTAGGGAATACTCGATTATCACAAACACAAATGTTGGGCCTTAAAGCACAATACGACGTCTGATTGTGCTAACGCAATGGTGGTTTATTCTTGATGAATGTGAATTTAATAATATTTATCAAAAAATCTCGTCAACTGAGTGAGACGTCAACATTCAACAAAGACAATCTTATGTCAAACTCAAACTGCTTTGATCTGTCAATTTCGTTCTGTCATTGTCAGTGACATGCATGGACTTAATATGTACCGTATTCAAGTTGTTTACTCAGGTTGTGTTTAGGGGCTATTTTATTGAATTCGCCTCAACCTAAAACGGTAAAAGAAATATTACAAATTAAGTACTGTGTTTAAACGTTTATAATATTAATTATTTAAAGAACGGACTATCATCAAAAATACAACTATACTTTAGCATTTTGGTTAAATTGTGACAAGCGCAATCAGTATCCCATACCCATAGATATAAATAACATTTTTCATGAAACGCATTTTAAAATCCCTCGTAGGGTAAAACACCCAATTATTGACCCTTTAGAGATTTCTCTGTATCATATATGAAATTCATAGAATGTTTATAAATCTCTGTAAAAAGGCATTTAATCTTGGAAAGTACCTATTATATCTAACTATAAGAAGAACACTTCCAGTAATGGACACTCTTTCTCCAATTATTGTCATTCGAAATACCAATTTATTGTCTAATAACCTTAATCTAATATTAGTTATTGGTTTGGTTGATGACAAACAAATAAAGCTAAACTTGTTCTTGTTCAAGACTTCTTTTTATACTATTTATCTTCAGTTTTCAAACTTGGTCAAAAAACGTTACACTTAAAACTTTTTGAACTTTTCTCAGTGAGGTTAAAATGACGTCAAGCAGTATTGTTTTATTATCATTACACTGTGGGAAAGCGACCGAGCTATACAGGGTGTCTAGCGGCATCTCTTTTCGACACAGGAATAAGACTAAAACAATAGGTCACCAGATGCAGTCATCCAATTACACACCATTGCATATGCTGGCGCCCATGGATGTTGATACCTACAAAACGATTATTAGGGATATGTATTGGTAGTTCATCTCCTTTTTTCATGCTTACCTGCCTTAACCACCTTCAATGAACTTTACATACAAAGAGTAGTCCATAGTTAGTATATTCGATGCATTTGGTTAACTGCTAATAAAAGTATTGCAACGCATTTTCATGCTTTTTGCGTACACCGTAGATGTTGACACCTTAATTTTAACGAATTGATGCTCATTGAAGTTTGAAAATGTCAAATAAAATATAATTCATTTCCATTACTTACTTTTTAAGCAAAATTGAAAGAGATTTGTTTTTGTTATTAAATTTGTTATAGTGTCGATAATAGGTGGGGTGTCATCAATAGGTGTGTTTTCTTATTTTTATAGAATATATACTATTTACATTACGTTTAGGTCCTTTAGGTACCTACACCGGGCGATCGCGCTAGGGCCTCCGATACAGTACAGCCTGTACAATTGAGAGGCTGCGGCCCGGATGTGATGTTTTTTTTTTCGTAATTGGTTTTCTAGTATGTAAAGGACGCGGACACTCCTCACTTACAGCAGAGTATCGTGTTAGGGCTCATTGGACCATTCTAGTGAGCCCAAACGCGATAGCTTATCTTATAGGTAGAAGATGATCCGGAATAGATAATTAACTTTAGCGGCCCCTAACGCGACTAACTAATATGAATGCATACATTAAACTGACAAGGCCAATAAATCCTATATTTTTTTGGATTTTAGAGGCTTTGGGCAGATGCATCAAGCCAAATGCTTAGTCACCCTAATAATACCCTCGAGATTGAACTTCGAATGAAGATGTCAAAGACCAACCTCCATGTCTAACAGTGTCCAACGGAAACTGTATGTAGAGGGTGTGGAGATTGCATATTTCTCGAAATACATTATTTTACCTCAGCTATTTGGCATGAAACTTCATTCCTGACGACACAGGAAAAATATTTTTTTGTTAGTACGTTCTATTTGTTGATAAAGGTACTTGATGGACATGCGTAGACTCCTTTTTAACCTAATCTTTGACAGCTCAACTGAGATTCAAACTTGAGATTTAGCAGCAAGGCATGGAGCGCACGATTGTTGGTGTCAGTCTAACAGACCGTGTCAGGAACACAGTGTTGTGCTCCCAAACATAAATCGCTGACGTCACTCAAAAAGCAGTCAAGCTAAAAGTGCAATTAGGCCCGACACGTCTGCCGCATTTTGAACGGATCATGAGTTAAATCAACCACAATGTGGGTACCGGTCGTAAAACGCAAGCAAAGATGGCGGGTCGAGCTTGACATGACACCTACAGGCAGGATTGCTGGCAAAGAATATAATAATAAGAAGGGAACTGCAGGATCGGTCCACGCTAGCCCAAGAAGAGAGTATTGGAAAGAAGAAAGGGAGGCTTTACACTTCAAATACAAATAACAGAAATAAAGATTAGGCAAAAAAAAAATGAAGGGACACTCAAGTGAATGAGAAATAGGATATGATACTTGTCAAAGATTTAACCAGAACTAGAACAAATTAGGTATGGTAAAAACGGAATGACTACTTACGAATGACACAAGACAAATAATACATATTTACCTATTTAATTATAACATAGTAAATAGGCCAAGGAAACCTCCACTAAACAATGTTTTCTTCAGTTTGAAGCTATAGGTACCCTATGATGCTCCAAAAGTAAAGCCATTCTATTTTACTTAGCTCGTTTGATACTGCGTAAATTAAATTATAAAGTAGTCATTTCCACGATAATCTTTTATGTGTGGTCGAAGCGAGGTATACTAACTAATGGTGGTCTTGGGTTGGTATTGGTCATGCACCACACTTAATGCACAGGAGTTTGCAGGACAGAAGTTTACAGGTTTCTTGGAAAAATGTACTAGATTGTAAAAGTTTATCAGTAAGAATAATAATTAGCTTGTTTCATGTTATGTTAATACTAATGAGCAAATATAATTCATTTCCATTACTTACTTTTTAAGCAAAATTGAAAGAGATTTGTTTTTGTTATTAAATTTGTTATAGTGTCGATAATAGGTGGGGTGTCATCAATAGGTGTGTTTTCTTATTTTTATAGAATATATACTATTTACATTACGTTTAGGTCCTTTAGGTACCTACACCGGGCGATCGCGCTAGGGCCTCCGATACAGTACAGCCTGTACAATTGAGAGGCTGCGGCCCGGATGTGATGTTTTTTTTTTCGTAATTGGTTTTCTAGTATGTAAAGGACGCGGACACTCAAAATAACAGAAATAAAGATTAGGCAAAATCAATGAAGGGACACTCAAGTGAATGAGAAATAGGATATGATACTTGTCAAAGATTTAACCAGAACTAGAACAAATTAGGTATGGTAAAAACGGAATTACTACTTACGAATGACACAAGACAAATAATACATATTTACCTATTTAATTATAACATAGTAAATAGGCCAAGGAAACCTCCACCAAACAATGTTTTCTTCAGTTTGAAGCTATAGGTACCCTACGATGCTCCAAAAGTAAAGCCATTCTATTTTACTTAGCTCGTTTGATACTGCGTAAATTAAATTATAAAGTAGTCATTTCCACGATAATCTTTTATGTGTGGTCGAAGCGAGGTATACTAACTAATGGTGGTCTTGGGTTGGTATTGGTCATGCACCACACTTAATGCACAGGAGTTTGCAGGACAGAAGTTTACAGGTTTCTTGGAAAAATGTACTAGATTGTAAAAGTTTATCAGTAAGAATAATAATTAGCTTGTTCCATGTTATGTTAATACTAATGAGCTTTAGAAACTATACAATTTAGAAAAAAAATATGTTCGCAGTTTTCCTGCTCATTTAAAAAAATCACAGGAAGGTTAATTCATTCATGTTAAATTAATAACATTTTATAAGCCTGTTAAAGAGGATATTATTTTGGATTTGAACCACGCTTAGAAGGTATAGCGTGGCTGAGGCTCCACCTGTTGGAGTGGTAGGCAGCTACGAAACCACCAGATATACCTAACACAGACGGCCATCAACAAATGGCGGTCCAGAAACTATAATGGTTTTGGAAGATTGCGCACTGTTATAAGAAGTTAGCAAATAAAAAGGAATCCTTTTCACAATTCGTTAATGGCATTGTAATCCACGAAAAAGGAAATGGATGACCTGACAATTACAACATAATTACACAAAATAATTATGTAAACATAAAGAGAGGTTCTAAGTCAACCAAAGTTGAGCTGATACCGCTGCCGCAGGTACTACCTAAAAAAATTTTAAAAAAAAATTGGCCGGAACAGTTTCAGATCACCAGCTGACCTACTCACGAAAGTAGCGATCACAGCCTTCCTGGCGAGTCACGTCTTAAGGCTACAAGCAACGAAATAACTGCATAATACAGTTTTGTTTTTGTGTGTTAGGCTTACTTAAAATGTTATTATTTACACAAACAACAAGATTTTCAGTAAGGGAGGGGAATCAACGCCTTATATGTAACGTTATATTTTTCATCCATTGTAATGTACGTACATTGTAGTGTCAGCTGTAACAATTTTATTTGGGGCAAGTAATCTAAAAAGCAGTATTGTAAGTTGTTGTGGCGACGATGTGGCGGTAGCAGCGGGTTCGGCGACGGCGGGCTGCGCTGCGTTGCGTACGCAGTGCGCAGGGTGCGCAGGGCGGGCGGGGCGCGGCGGGCGGGCGGCGCGCGTGCCGCGGGCGCGCAGTGCTCCTCGCGCAGGACCGGAGTGGTGTTCACTCGGCGGCGCGCCACGGCGCGACATGCCCAGCTGATGTTTATTTATACCGCGAGCTCGGTGGAGGGTGCGCGCGGGAGGCCCTCCCCTCCGCGGCACCACGGTTCCGCGTGATGCAGCCGAGCGAGCTAGCCGACGCCGCGCACGCCGCTAGCGGAAACCCCCCGCAGCGTGGCCTCAACGGTGGCCGCTTCGACTTTGACGATGGTGGTACTTATTGTGGTGGATGGGAAGATGGCAAGGCCCACGGCCACGGTGTGTGTACTGGACCCAAAGCGCAGGGAGCTTACGCCGGCTCCTGGCACTTCGGCTTTGAAGTTTCCGGTGTCTACACCTGGCCCAGGTGAGATAGTGACTTCGCCCGGGCCTCGCACACGCCCGAGCGCAAATCCGCGTCCGAAGCCGCTCCAAAAATAGGCTGCTATTAATAATTGAGTTCGGTGTTTCGCTAGAAAACGCGTGTAACGGCGGTGAAAGTGCCTCATGGCCCAATCTCAGCGAAAATATTCATATCGATCGATGGACGCTGATAACAACACGTGATAACAGTATCATATCATAGGCAAGTCCTGGTGTCGATTGACTTGTCATTGTTGGAGACAGATTCATTAGACAATCTATGAATTGAAGACTCGGAAACGCCATTTCATGAACCTCGATTGGAACAATTTAGCACAATTGCCTAGACGACACTACGACAGTGATTTGTAGCAAATAATACGATATTGTACATAGAGTATGAAGTATTTGTTTTGAGAATCCCAAATATTCCAAAAGACAATAATATAAGTATGAAGATCCATTTTCATTATTTAATAAACAATGTGTACGGTTTTAACTACAGCTCATAAGAGTTTATGGTGTCACGACATTCACGTGCTCGTACTTTCACGTTATCGCTTTTACAAATTATTGTAATGACTTAATTGCTTTATGTAATGGGAATAGGTGTGTACTCTGTACAATCCATTACAGAATGACAAGGTGATAGGTCTCACAACTGTCACTATGCGTATCAATAGCCAGTGTCTGCGAATTAACCCGTCGGTCGACCTCATTTTCATCTTAACCCTACAGTTAGCCGTTATGACTTCTTATACTCTTAATTTAGATGGAATACCGGGCTAAAAATCATAGCCGTTTCGAATTAATAATTTTATAATGCGTTTACCTGTTTTAACTATGATAATTTTAATGATACCACAACACCAAGTGGTCGTAAAGTAGTTTATTAATTTCGATCACACTAATCAATTAATTTTGACACAATTTTCCATTACCTTTTGTCTTTAATTAAATTAAATAGTACTTAGATGTCTAGCGACATTATAAAGTAAATGAATACACGTCAATGTATCAACTGATCAAATTTCAAGATCATCAAGCGGTATCGGTAACTAAATAACGACTGATGTTCGCACAACATAAATATACAAGTCAGCGATTAATTAATTTAAATGAAACGACAATCCTGAATTTTGCAAACCAGATATGAACCAAAGAAAATTAGAATAGGACAGTCAGGTACCTAACCTTTTTCGTCGGTGCAATGACCCAATGAAAGTTCACATTGGTATAAGTTTGCTCTGATATACCCGGAAGATCTGGCAATGGCTTCGCATTTTATTCTACGTTGCGTTAAACATCATTCTATCAGTAAAACATCCCAATGATATCGAATGAGTTTCGATACCACCTTTTAGATTTTAGTAGACACTATCAGTAATTATTGGGCATTTTTAAGTTTTAGTAGTTCTTACATTAATATACGCCTTTTCGACACTATCATAAAATTATCCCTTTTGGAGAATATGTTTTTGTTAGATACCTTAGCAACCTTTTTTTCGTAGATACCTTGGGACGTCTTACATAGTTACAGTGTTTTAATATTAACATAAAACCTAGTGACCTGTAAAAAAGGTAGCTTTGAAACACCAATCTCCAGATACACCTGAAGATTTTTTTTAAACTGTATTGAAAGCGTCGAACTTCCGTAGGTAGGCCCAGCACTGCGCAGTGAACATGTTGAATATTTGAATTGCAATCGCTGTATCTCTATAATCGTAAAATCTTTATTGAATTTGAGCCCTTGGACATGGGAGATGGCTTCACGCCTTCAAAATTATACAGAGTTAGTTCCCAAGTTCAATTCATTCCTGAAAACTAACTTCTAACGTCCATATTTAAACACGATTCACAATACAATATTAAATGAGCAGGTATGTGTGTAATTCTTAATTCTGTCGACAAAATTTAGAAAAAAAAAGATTTATATTAAAAAAGCTGCTTTCACAAATAAGCAAAATAAAAAGGAAAAGCTCTTTAGATAGTTAATTGGAACGCAGACTTCAATTAATTTTGGTAATTAGATAGGAGCGGCAGCTAGGCTAAGCCATTTTTTTTGTACCGAAAACAAAAGCAAAAGAAAACAAGAAAAATCAAAACAATTAGGTATTTGTGGAGTGGAAATATTTGAAAAAATCTGGTCTTCCCGATCAGATGGTGAAGTCATTGTTGATGCGTAATAGGTGTTCAGAAATAGCGTGAGATTAGCTTGAATAATTAAATCAAGTAGGTAGGTACGTCTCTTATAAATACTACAAGTTCGTAACCCAAATATCAGATCAAATGGGCATTAACTACCAACGTGTGCGGTGATTTGTTTAAATGTATTTTAAATGAAAGTAGTCTACACTTAGAATTCTTTGCAACTTTGTAAATGTCAAGAACCTAAAATTGTACCTATTACAAAAGTACTGACAGTAAAGACTGGCAGACGTGGCTAATTATGCCAGTTTTCAGGGTGACATTGGTGACCCAATTTATTGTCCTTCCATAAACGCAAACAAGAACATGGCATAAATGTGCTCCTTCGTCAAAATTTACATAGCAAGACATATTAGATACTTAAAATAAAATAAAAAATTGCCGTTATTGGTACACACGTCGCAAGAAACAAAAAGTTTTGTGTGAAGAACAATTCTACAGAACAAAAATATTCAATTATTTATTGAAGAAGAGCATAAAGCCGAGTTGGAAACGTCCTCCTTTTTGGAGTCGGTTAAAAAATAACTCACTCGCCAGATTTATAATAAGCAATATAGGCACAGCATTGTTTTATTTTAACGGTGCATGAATGAGCACTAATTTAGTATGGATGTACCTACTTTTGTACCTAAAGACGTAATGATGACTAATGCGCTTGCACTCAAATTACATTTTATTCGGAATTTGACTGAGGTTTACACATGCCCATACAAATACTTACCTCCCCTTTATTACTCACAGTTATGTATAATGTCCATCTGACTAATTCGTCGCAATCTACTTTCAATATTTGATTCATACAATCGTTTTCAGACACTGAACTTTAGTGAAGCACTCTGGCACAATTTGCTCTGCAAAAAGGTGTCTGTATCGGAACCGCTCAACTCGGATATGATTTATATTTTTATTTTAGGAAACTCATAATACAAGATATGGTAATCGATTGCAATACTTCTGGGTAAATGTCTGACTACGCTGATGTATCTAGGTAGCAAGATAAATAGTAAGACTATTAAGTCTGAACAACAATCACACGATTTTGTTTAGGTCCAAAACTTTAATAAAATATTCCCTTAAAAATAAACTAAATGTATCATGATTTTTTGAAGACATCACTATTATGTATTTGATAATCGATCATACTCATACAGTGTTTCAAGCCATATGCATAGGTATCAGCGAGAATAGGTACCACAAGGTCCAGCGGGCTCTTTGTGTAAAAAAAACTGAAGGTCCTAAGGTGTGAACCTTCACATTTTTTTTTTACACGAAGAGCTGTATTGTCTGTCTGTCACAACACAGAGGTTTTTCTAGGAATCTATGCAAAGCTAAAAATTGAATTTTAGTGTAATGGCGTAACTACCGCCTTCCCGCTTATCTCCTAGGTTTATAAAGCTATGATTTGAATATAGTTACTAGATGATCCATATTTTACAGGAATATTATAGCGGTTTGCAAAACTGCTAAAATTGCTGAAAAAATACCAAAATACTACTTACGAATTTACTTCGACTTATGTGTCTATCAAATAAACGTTATTTAGCTGAATCATATACCTACCTAAAGCAGTTTTTTTTTCTTGACACTGTCATTGAGATGTATATAGTTTAGGAGCTAGCGCTGGTTTATTTATCGCAATATAGTACCTGTGACGGCAGGCCATTAGCCGTTCCACAGACTGCAAAGTTTAGTTATGTTCGCAACCTTAAATTGTGTAGGCCTGACTCGCTCTTGATCGGTTTTATGATTTAGTACAGACGCCAGCACATCAAGCTACCCGAAACTGTCAAATTTTCCCAATCAACCTTGAACCTAATGCTTTAAACTTGACAGATTGTAGTAGCTTGATGTGCTGGCGTCTGTACATTGAATTTTTCCTTCGCTTCACTTAGATCTTGGGAATTCTTGGGATTTTCGTTACGGATGAAGTGCGTCTACTTGAAAACACAGGAGTCATCAGGACAGACCTCTTAAGAAGTGAAGAGGTGAGAGTGTTAGGTTTGAAGAAATGGGAGAAGCTGATGTTAAAATAAGATAGGGCACACCGATTATAATGTACCACCGATAATAAAATATAAGGACGGCTAAGTTTCTCGAGTAGGTGAAAATGGCAAGGTTTTTGTATACCAACCATCTGGAATCTAATTTGGTCTTTTTTTAAGGGACTTAGACTTAGACTTAGACTTAGACTAGGCCACTAATGCTTATGACAGCGATGCTAGCAAGAAGATAATAATACCTCCTCCATTTTGATGCAAGACCGCAAAGACAAATGCCAAACGAAAACAAAAGACGTTATTCAACATATTTAGAGAGCAGCCTACCATAACCGGTATCTTGTTCAACTCTGCATCGATTCCGGTCAATTAATTGCATTGATCTTTAATACGGATAAAAGGGTTTTCAATACACTTCCTCGAAAACTGGCTCTTATCGCAATACTATTAGGTGGTTTCTTCATTTCTTTCTACTAGTGTTTTATTTCCACAGATAACTATAAACTAAGCCTAATGATAAAACAATGATAAAGTCGTCGGTGATTGTTTTTTTTTTAATCTCAGCATAGAGGAGTATGCCTTTAAAGGCATGAATATTTAAATTGTGCTTTACAAATAATATATCATATAAACATTATTATGGATACAATTAATATTTATTCGAGTACAAAATTTAAAATATTAGAATTTTTAATATAAGGCTTATTTGCGACTTTGCGCTTATCCTTCAACCTGCGAAGGCAAAGCGCAGCAAAATAAAGCAAATTAAATCATAGTTTTATTAAAAAGCCTAAGTGTATTGAAAACTGTAGTTTGATGCACGTGGACATTTATCACTGCAGATCCGGCTCTATAACAATGAATTCCGCCTCAGGTGCAATGACAAAGTTTGCGCACTTGTATCAAAATGTACTATTTCTGTTAGAGCATGTTAGTTTTAACTCAGATTTGGAATTCTGCCCAATAAATGGTTCAACGAGCCGTTATTTTTTATAAACTGTGACTCAGTATGTACTACCTACTATAGAACAATTTACTACTTAGTTACAAGACTGGGTGCAGTTCTTAAAACTCATCTTTTCTAAGTTTATATCATTTAATTTACCGACTTGCGGATTCTCCGTAAATCAGTAGTAGTTTTCTTTCATCTCTATGTATAACAAACACGCAATGGCGCAAATCAAACCATAAACTATGTTTTATTGACCCAATCGCTGGTTCATTGTTCAATTCAGTCGTTTACAACGTAAAATATGTATCTACATACGCACACTCTAAACATACATCAATCGTGCGTAATTCAGTAAATATTGTTACCTACGTCAATAAATCATCGAAGTTTTCTGTTCAAGATAATGTTTGAATGAAACATCTCTCATCCCTCAGAGGTTATCAAGGTCAATAATATTGACGTTGGTCGCAAGTGTGACTGCTGAGGGTGAGGTCTTGAGCTAATGTCCAGGTCGGGCAATTGTTATTCCTTTCTTCATCAGAAATTTCTCAGTAGCAGGCTTGCCTCCGCGCATGGGATACAGGCGAAATGTGGATGTCGGATTTACAGCCGTGAAATGATGTCATGTTATATTGATGCAGTCAAACGTAATACTCATTACTACGACACGTTTAGTTTTGTACGTACCAAGGAACTCTATTTTATTTCTATATATTTAATTTATATTTTTAAAGGTTATTTCATTATTATAGTATGTTCTTGATTCACGACGTTTTGTTATATTTAATAGCGTAATAACTGACCACAAATGAGTGTGCAATCGCTGAGTCATGAAAAATTGAATCCATCATAATTTCTTTCGGTTGTAGTTTTCAGTCCAACAATTTGTCCAATGCCATTTGAGTGATTCACTTTCATATTTTTCTACACAAAAATAACCATGGAAGTCGAAAATCTTATAGATAGACAGACATCGTTACTTCTGTAATTACAATACGTATTAGTTTTGAGTATCCCTCCCTAGTGTTTACTAACAGGAAATAGCAGATACCTATATACTCACTATTAATATACTCCTAATTATTACTTGAAAATAAATGCAATTATACATATAACTACTAATACCTAGTTCAATAAATGCAATGAAGTAGGTATACTAGGTATCCTGAATCTATCTTTTGTAAACTCTAGACTTTTTCTACTAATGACAGTTTTTTTTTAATTTTTAGTCAGCCTGAACTGTCCCTGTTCCAATGATAGTTAATATATATATAGATATGATAGTTAATTTTCTGCTGTCGTTGATAATTGTCTGAGGACTATAAAGTGACTGGTGGATGATTGCGTGTCCTAATAAAATTATTCAGTTATACTTAGATTTTAAGGGACCTCGGGGACTACGCGGTCACGACCACGACTTGACGCATAACCGGCCGCTATCTTGAACAAAACTAGCCGGACGCTCGGTTGTGCGACCAAACTGTCTTCCTAAAAAAAGTCGTGGTCGTGGTCGCTAGATGCTTAAACGGTAAGAGATATACATGAAGGTTAGGGTAAATAAATACGTAGCTGACAAAATGTAATGTCGTGTCATAATGTGTCAGATCAAACGTTTCTTATGTTTCTCTTACATAACTTTGCAACTTATTATGCAACCGGCAGCGCTGGATTTGCCACGTAGCAGGTGTACCAAATGGTACAGGAACGTGCCAAAAATCAAGTGATAGTTGCTAAACCACCGGTAAATCGAATACTCTTAGATTGTTATGTATGATGTTCAAAAACAAAACGGAGTCCTAAATATCTTTGAGCTCGCTTTACTCACCCTTATATCTTAATTGCTCTCATTGCTTTCTGGAAAAGTCGACGAAGTAACTTCTATTTCTTCATGAATAGTCAAAAGAAAAACTGTTTTGTCAACATTTAAGTTCTCTTCAATCGCTCTTGCATCGAAGGTTATTTTATAAAAATAACCTTTAAATCATTACTGGCACCAACTATGCAAAAAACAACAAAATTGGGTTAAAAAAAAGTCTTAAAATTACTTTGAAGAAACTAGCTAATTTGTTGCAAGTAGCTTTAGTGTTAAGGAACACCAATAAAAGAACTTATTGGTAAAAGTGCTGTTTTATATTATTCTCTCCTAAACTTTAAAGCCCAACAAGGAACCAAGTTCAGCAAATGGGTTCTATCTCCTACCTCCGTAGGATTAGCTTCAGGCCCAGCACTGGTTTAATCTGGCACTGGTTCAGCGTTATGTTGCTCAATGTTATGCCATGAAAGTTATTATATCACAGCTTTTGTTAACAGTGTGTTGCGAAAACGCTCAAAGAAAAGATCTTGAAACAAAAACTGTGGCCCTATTCAAATAACCCTTGTACCTTGTAACTTTATTAGAATAATACATTTGGGTTAATGAAGTTAGTTCGTTCCTACCTACTCTTTCGTAAGAACTCAATGCTTCTCAAAGAATGATAAGAAGAAAACATGTTTTAAGTTCGAAGTTTCACTTACAAGTTTATTGGGCTTCATATTGTAGAGAGAGCTACCAAAAAATACGAAACATTGTCAGCATTTTACGAAAGGTTTTGGCTTTTATGAATAAATATAATAAATCAACTACCATTCATATTACACATATACAGAGCGGAAAGGTGAAGCGTGGAACAATATAAAATATTGTTTGATTTTTTAACAGAAACATTTTTTTAATGACACTTGTATGACACGGGAATTGAACGAAATCTGGAGACAGGACTAAATCTGACGCCACGCTAAATAGCGTTAGGTCAACCAATGGACAGATCTTATTATGAGTACTTCTGGTGATTATTCCAAGCGAAGACATAGTACATAGCTCTAAATGTGAATAATTAAGTTTTTTTTAATTCATATTTTATTTCGTCTATTTGATTTTTCATGAAACGAGAGACTAAGAAAGAGGGTAGACATGACTATGTTAGGGTTTCGGTTTCCGCCCTTAGTCCTAAAAGTGGACCATTGTATGTGTCGGGGTAGACAGATTTGTCTGCACCTAACAATTTATTTACCATCCACCCACATTCTCCAGTCATCCCGCGATCATGACGCTTGCAACAGTGTTGAAATATCGGGAGCTCAGAATAATTGAAAATTACGGAAGATATCCCGTAAGTGACAGTGTATGTTTAGTTATAAACCGTAAAAGCTTAAAACATCATATTTTAAGCCTACAAACGTCGTTTTTAAAACACATGACATCAAGTAGTCGCTTTTTATTTAGGTTTAATAACTCCGAGCGAACGAACAATCGGCAAAATCATTTAGTTATAGATCATTGTCCATTCTCTTAAAAAAAAACTTCTGTATTATTATGGCACCAATCGTAGGATCAATAATTTTATTGTAAGGATAAAATCTCTTAAATAAACATAGAATCACCATCATCCTCCTGCCCTTGTCCCAATCTATTTGAGGTCGGCGCAACACGTTTTCTTCCATTCTCCCCTGTCCGACGTCACGGCATCATTTACTCCTCAAATATACATACTATCATTACAAGTCAAAATCACATCATGCAATCTTACAATGACTTATTAATTCATAGTCCAAAAGGCAATTACAAATGTTGCGGCTGTATCGTCGAATAAGCATAGTGTTGCGTGCGTTTCATTGCGCGCTACCGTAAACAGCTTTATTTCTCACCAAAAATAAGTTTTCCCGTAATAACTTTTACTCAATGTTTCTTGTATGTACAAAATGCGTAGTTGACGGCTTTTGATGATATGTAATGGGTCATTTTACAACCTGAGTGTGACGTTCGTGCTAATTCGGAACACAAAGATAGCGAAGCGCATTCCTTTTCTGGTTTAACTGTAGTTCTCTGTGGCGTACTTTTCAGGCCTGCAGGCGGAATGCAAATAAAAAGGTATGCGTGTTCTATACACTGCATTGTGAACCTAAAAGCGATGCAGTAAAGTACCACTTTTCGAGCAAGTGTGTTACTCAAAAAGGCCAGGTGTGCAGTAGGTAAATACGTGCAACCGGCGTGCGTGTATTGTCATAAACGGAAGCTGTTTCAACGTTACACCAGATCTGACATATGAACATATAGTAATAGTATACAACATACTAGGAGCATGGCATATCCGCAGATGGCGTTCTGTTGTTTCTGCCCACCCCCCTGGGAAAAGGCGTGTGTTGTTATTAAGGTAACAAGTAACAATAGTTAGCACCAAAAGAACAAACAATGTGAGTTAAAAAAACTATTTTGCAATAATACGACCGACTTTCAAAAAACCTCTATTGTCTTACCAGTAATGAAAGAAATTACGAATGGAATATTAAAACATAGTACAGCACCAAAATTAAACGACCACCAAATCGTTGTCCAATCGCATGTGTAAAATGTATAATTTTCTTGGAAATATCCTTACACGTAAACATCCAGTTTGTTAGCTTGCAGACATACTAATTAATTCACGACTACATAGAAGCAAAGTACCTAATTAAATTCCAAGTACCTAATAACATTGTTTTGCCAATTTTTTAACAGCAACAAGGCAATGTAGTCACGACATGAAGCTCATATTTAAAACGTTATGAAGTAAATTGAAACAAAAAACTGCTGCATTTAAGGAATTCTTTTTGTTACCTCACCGCGAGCATTCGCCTGTTATGTAATTTAACAATCCAAGATTCAACTTTGTACAGAAACAAGTGAACCTAAACTGTACAAGCGAATATTCCCAGTGAGCAAGCGCTTTTACAGAATTTATGTAACTTATTTTTTTGTACTTTCATGAATAATTAACTAAAACTCGCCGCAGAGTTGAAAAACCGTAGGTTGTACATAGATTTTTATCGTTTTCATAAAGTAAAATGAACTACAGTTGTCTGGTTTAACTACCGCTATAATTTATTCCTAAATAAAAGCAGCTTTTTGTGATAAATTATGTGCTTTAGTGGTATTATCATACGTTACGAGTTATATACAATGTTAGTTCTGAGTAACAGCTAGTTATTATACGTACTGAAGGTTTTTCCGGATATTATGTAACGATTTTCACAGTTATCCGGTTGCTATAAGTTTGTACATTGTACATACCAGACTACCAGTTGGTTGCGGGCAACAATTGTGTTTTAAGGCAGCTCTGAACCGAAGTATCCTTTTTCGTTTCAATACCATTTTTACATTTTTAAATATTCCCATACAAAATAATATTTAAAAAAAACATTTAAAAATATAAAAAATGTAGCCTACCAACATCGGGAACAGGGTCCGAGCTACCGGTGGTCAGGGCTCTTGGGAGAGGAACCTCCTAACGATGCGATACATATTATTGTTAGATACTTTTTATTTAGGTATACGCGAAATAACCATCAAACCAAAATCCGTATACAAAACAAAACTTCAAAAATAGTAAATACCTATAATCTTTTACATACATTGTGAATATAGGAGCATTCATTCGCAATACCTCAGGTAGACACAATTTTCCTTAGATTTAAACTCCTTATTATATAAACCGATGTTTTAAAATAATGGCTAATGCTTTAGAGAATACAAACACGCGCTATTCGTTTTAATTTGTAAACAAAATTATTGTTTCAATTCTAAATCTGCCGCGTTTGTCCATAACAATGGTGTGAACTAACTACGTAGTGAATTTTATAACGTTTGCAATAGCGAGCAACCCACGACCTCTGCCCAGAGCTACTGAAAGTTAGTGGCGCAGAAGTTGTAATTTAACTATTCTGTTGTGAAGGTCAAGGATTGGCTAGTTCTACAGAACACGGAGACACCTGCGCCCGTGCTAGATTCGGTACTGTCATCCTTTTCTATACACACCAAGTTTATTACCGGCTTCCCTTTGAAAAATGGCACATTCGGTATTCTATAGACAAATAAAATAATCACATTAAAGATATGTACTCCGGCTTACCTGTTACAAAATTGACCCCGCGCTACAGGTAGGTATTCAAGTTATGTAGGGGACAGTTGTTTTTTTTTTCGCGATTATGACAGTAGTCCCATGAAGAAACTTGTTCAGTTTGATGGTCTGAATCACAAGGCCTTTCTGGTACACGCTGTAGAAACTGACGGCTTTGAAGACAGATCGTGAGAAAAGTTGTACACTCAATGCTCTTTCGGCACCACGATTGACGCTTCCAGCGCGGCGATTTCGTGCTCTGTGGCCAGTTCAATAATTTTACATATATCATAACACGTTTTTGCCGACAAATACTTATGCTTTACTCTAAATATTCACTTCCCTTCACCAAAATCGACCACTTGCCGACGGCAACTGTTCGAGTGGAGCGGTAGGTAGACCTCCGTGTTCTTGGTGACACATACTGCATTTAAAATATGCATAATTAAAGATTAGCTCAGCAAATTTAATGTTCAAGTTAATTTTACGTGACCTGTAAACGTCCTCACAAAGGTAATTACAAATTCCTCATTCTGCCACCGACGAGGGGTGATTTAATCGATATCTAATAGTTTTCGAGTGGGTTCAGTTTTACGACAATGACACATGAAGTGACCAACTTACAAAACAAAACATTAAATCAAAATATGTTTAATTTTTATGCCACTGGAAAATGAACACAGGTTTAGCGACCGGCCCTCGTTTGTGTGCTCAAGGTCGATTCTCTTTACAGTGAAGTCTGTTGGTTTTACTTGTAATATTCAGTTACGTTACCGCAGAACGTACGTGTAGCGTGCGATATAAATAGAGGTTAGGCTCGAGTTGTTCCGACCGTACTCATGTGCATAACAGACCGGTCCATTATCTTACCGCAACTAATAAAAACTAAAAGGAATTTCGGTACTTACCACTGACACGTGTTGACTGTTGCAATGTTGTATTCTACTAAGTATATCTAGAAACGGAACTCACGATCCAATCAATGTACTCTCGAGTCAAATAATTGCTACCAACTTTTGATTCTATAAAAAAATAGCTTTGGCAGCCGTATCGGTTTGTCTTTCACCGGGAAAAGATTTGTTCTATTGTTAGTATTTGACAAGTGTGAGGACGACTCATTGGACGATACGAGGTAAATGTGTTCTCTGGCAGCTGACCTCACGGAGTGTTGTTCACCGACCCACGGCGGGTTTGTTGTTCATCCTTGAAAGTAGCACCAACCCTGTTTCTGCTACTTAAGGCCAACGACTGTTTTCCAACGCATACGTTCCATACCTAAAAGAAAACAAAGATGACCCAATTTTGGAATGGAGTGTGCATATACACCTTCTGTTGAAATAGTGCCCTACCGTGGTACTTTCCTACTTGTTGACTTTGTTTGTATTTCGTAGCACGCACACATTTTGTGCATGAGGATATTCAAAAGCGTTATTTTATTTTATTTATTAGGGGTATAAAACAGTTACATGCTATAGAAAATCCTTAAAAGCTAAAGATCACAAACATGTAACCTACACCAATATACCTTCACGTCTAAACAAAAGAATAACAGACCTTTGTTACAGTGAGTTTTAAACGGCATTTTCCCAAGCTGCGCCTTTCTTGGCTTTCCCCTAATACGTAGCCATCTCTTGAGTGGACTACATGCTGTTTTGCTAAGGTAAATGACGCTAAGCGGCGTCCGTGACGTGGTAAAAGTACAAGTGACCTTTTATGAGGTTTAAACTGTACGCAACGCGAGTGCTACGCAGGGTCTACGAGTTTTTTTTCCTTTGTTACATTTACAATACAGCCCTCGTTTATCTTGTAGTAGTAATAAATATAATAAGCATTATTAATAAACAAGTTTTCTTCCGTCTTTGTGTCATACATCAGATTTTTTATCCTATACTATTATATTTTATTTACATACCTACATGGTTTTACGCGTGTCTACGCAGATGGCTACATTTTGTGCTACGATTTTTCGTAGACGGGCCATCTCGTTTCTGGACACCCGAGTTTAAAAGCCGTAGCGTGTGAATAATAAATGCGTAGTTAGAATCGCTCGATGGCTTGTTATGTGTAATTAAATTAGGTAATAGCGACGGTTCTACAATACTATTAAATAATGATTAATACATCTATAATGTGACATACACATGGCCATGGGGACTAATGGACACACCACTAGAAGTTTTTCAATACCGAAGTTTGCAAATACGATACCCTCCGGAATGATCTTTTTCTGGTCGTGTCGGGTTGCCCTCCTATCGGACTATGAGACTGAAGGAAGAAATATTGCACCTGTCATCAGGCACCCGCTTGTAACTTGTGACTATTATATGAATGTGTGTAAATTAGGATAGGATCATTTTATTATTCACAGAAAAACTAACAACTTCTACCTACATTACTTGTGAATGATTTATCCACCGAGCGAATTTTTGTTTTTGAACATACGACATAAGGTGTGGGTTGCTTGAAAGAGAAGATTATATTATGGTAGAACTACCACATGATGGTCCTACCATGTAATGATCGTAGCAGGTGGCGCTCTGTGGTTTCTGCGTACCCCTATGGGAAAAAGGCGTGTATGTATGTATGTACCCCATGATGCTCGCAACAAGCGTGCGTATTAAACGTGGAAGTAGCAAAAGGAGCATAGAGTATAGTACATCCTATCTTAGCAGGTGACGTTATGTACATTCTGCCTGCCCTGAGTTTATATAGGTGGTCAGTGTTTCCCCTCAATGGGTTTTCGGTCTTTGAGTCTTATGGGATTTCGATTAATTAAGTTAACCAGTCTGTAATAATCAAAACCTAACTTGATTTCACACTGAAAATATTCTTGCAAATTAAACAATTTTCTGTAACTCTCCAAACGCGTGTATAAAGTAGTTACTTACTTGTTGTACCCCAACAAAAGACATTTAAATATGATAAACGGAACCGGGGACAAAGCGAACAGCGTCGTTTTCTATTTGCATTCCGTGTCTTTGGTAATTATGGCATTTTGCTATATGGCCTCAGTGAGATCATAGTTTTTCTATGACATTTCTTGTACAAGCCACTATATTATGATGCAAGCGTTTGCACCACGCTGAAGTTGTCTGAAATAATTATGTAGGCCACGTTGCCTGTTACTACACCTTAGAAGTTAAGAATATAAGGGGAACCTATATTAAGTATAATGTGAATTAATTTTACTGAAAAAACAATGAGTAATTAACCCAAAAGTTACTTACAATTTTGTCTTAGTGTCAAAGTCGATATATGAAGAGTAAACATTTAAAATAGATCAACAAGTCATGCTTTGCTAGAATGACCTGTAAAGGCTTGATGATGAAAAGGTCACGCAACAAATGTCGGCAATAGTGAGACAAACTTCTCCGTGCACCAGGAGTCAGGACGTACAATCTCAACCACCGTCTACTACGGTAACCACTGCAATAGCGACACTTAAAAAAAATCGTAAAAAATAAAATTGAGATGTAATCAATGAGTAAAACTTCTCCGGTGCCATAAAGACACTTATTAAAAGATAAACAGTATTCCTAACAGTATTATAATTTACTTTACAGTGGCAGCTCATTCGAAGGTCAATGGCAGAATGGCAAGCGGCACGGCCTGGGCGTGGAGACGCGCGACCGCTGGCTGTACCGCGGCGAGTGGACGCAGGGGTACAAGGGCCGCTACGGCGTGCGCCAGAGCACGATCAGCAACGCCAAGTACGAGGGCACCTGGGCCAATGGACTCCAAGACGGATACGGCTCCGAAACATACGCTGATGGCGGTCAGTATTATCTCATTTCTTTCATTGCCAAACTATTGGAATTTACACGAAAATACACTACGTTTACATGGCCATGGCATTCTTCGCTAGGTAGATCCGTTCGTTACGAGAAAATACATTATTGTTAATCAGATGATAACACACAAAGCTATTGTTTTAATCCGAAAATAATCTCTTGAAATCCGGGTTAGCCTGAGATGTACTAGTATAGGTATTTGTAATAAATTAATTTCATAACTATTTGTTGTACGCGGTGTTCGCCTCATGACCCAGATTGTAATGGCGTGAACTAGGAAAGAAACCCTTTTGCTTGCGCAATGTTTGCTGTCAGAAAATAATGTATGTAAACTATGCACCGTCTGGATAAAACATTCTAACTGAACACACCTAGGAGAAGGTACAATAGACAGATTGTAGCTCGCAATAAAAAGCACATGATAAAAGGAACGGAATCTGTACCTACGTGGACTTATATGGTTTTGTTTCTCATTTACTTTGGGATTTCAATTGCGCATGCACCTATCAATATCCATATCACGTGTATTGAACATTCAGATGTCGGTAATTCATGTTGTGCCAAGCGACAGATAAAAATCACAATCAATGGTGGCATAATTTACCGAGTTATATATAATGAAGTCCAAAATTGGACTTAATTTAGGTAATAGTTTGCGAGCGTTGTGTGTGATATACGTCATATGTTTCCTGACGGCGGCATACCGTTGACTCATGCTCTCAATAAAGATTTGTCATTCATAAAATTAAAATGATGAATTCAGTGATTTGTAACATAAGAATTTCACCTTTAACAATATTACGACTCTTTTTATTATCTCATGCCGAAGCATTCAGTGATTTTTTTTATGTAATAGTACCTATAAATATTTCCGAAAACAACTGCCGAGAATAAGTACTTAACTTTAGTACCGTTCACATACATTCATCTTCTTTATAATTTAGCTAATTTACTCTGAGTTCTGACAAACTTTAAGCGATTTACTCCAATCATAATGTTAACATTTACTCATAGAGACATCTTTAGAGCTGTATTATAAATTATAAACATGTTCAGCACCAACGGCTCTATCAACTGTGCGTAGCCCAGTTACTCGTATGCATGCAATGAAAGTTTTCAGTAGTTTTCTCGATGAATGATCGGAGTGAGGCGGCCCTGTGCTCCGCCGCCGCCCGCCACGCAGCGGCCCGCGGCCCTCGCCGGCTAAATATAGCACAGGCACGCCTGCCGCGCCGCCTCGACACACAATCATGTCGACCACTCATTTAATACTAGGGGCTTCAAAAAATCAAAATCACACCCTAATTACGTGGATATAGTCATCTCTACATTTCCTAAGATCAACTGGTGTCCGACCTAAACTATCGTCTCCACCGTCTCGTCTCTACCACTCTACATATAACTGTGAACTAACTTTAAAGTGTGTTCGAAAATTGAATGACATTTAGAAACGTTTTTTTGCTTGATTGCTTTTCGTAAAAATAAACGTAGTTATACAGCTGAAAGGGATGTTATAAACACAGGAAATATAAGATTTGACACAGTTTTACACCTTTTAGTACGGAAAACGTGCTAGACATTACATTCATGAATGCAATTGACGTCATACGGTGCTTGAAGATTGACGATAGCGAGATTGACTATGAGAAATAAGTCGTGCCATAGACTTCATTCGTGTTCTCAAGTGATTGATGCAGAACATCAGTAAAAGTCAATTTTACACTGCTTATTTATGTAACAAGATTTTAATATGATTTAAAACCTAGAGGTTGACGCATCTTTATCTATAATTTTGGCGTCCATCTTTTGTATTCTCTTTAGAATATGGCTTTGATTGATTAATTTTCATCCGTTCTTTTTGTTTTCGTATCCATATTCATAATTACTACGAAAACAGCAACAAAAGCTACAGGTGGAATCTATTAGATATAGGTACGATACATAGAACATAATCCACGTTTTGGAATAGGGAAATGTTGAATCGTTCTTGACGTGTACGGGTGATAGATTAGCGCATTTGCTCGTAATATTTAAAGACCCACCGGACTCGAACTTATGACGTCTTTACATCGCATTTGCTGTTCAACGTGCCATTATTGTGCGATTATAGATTAGCGAGCGATCAGTATATTCTCTATCTCTTTTCAACTACATTTTACATAAGTAGTAGCTAATGGCATTATGATAAAACCCTTGTCAGGCTTCTGTCGCACTTAAGTGGTTTATCTCTACAAAATTAATAGCAGGCGACTTATGGTGTTATCTAGTTATCATTAACGTACATGTTTTCCCCTGTTACAACCGTTTTGCAATAGTGATTATAGCCTACAATTTTGTGTGCCGAGTTGGGGTGGTACCGCCACCAGCAAACACGCGCGAAATGAAACCTTGGCCGTGTACTCAAACGCCTTAAAAAAGCCAATACACCTTTGTTAGTAAATAATGCACCTAGAGGATAAAACAGTGAGTTAGTCTAGAATCCTGAGGGCGGTGAGAAATTTAAGCTCGCCCAAGATGAAGCACCTTTATCCCCGAGGAGCATACTCTACTTTTCAAACCCAAAACGAAATCACACACTAACTTTCTACCGCGGGGGTGCGCCAGTGTTGGTAGATTGAAGATTTTATCACTTTTTTAGAGAAACAAATCGTTCTAGGGGAAATTTTGGGAAAATATAGTCCTTGGAGAAAGTTATAACAAGAGAAAATCTTGAGACATTTTACAGCCGCATTAATAATTTGTAATGATAACTTGCGTAATAAGCCGATTGCAGGGTGTCGTGCGTGAACGGGATCTAGCAATAAATACAGAGACACCAATATCAAGTGGTACTTTTGTGGATGAAAATAATTTTATATCTCTCTGTTTGTTTCATTTTTTGTTTGGGGAAAAATGTTGCAAAATGTATCATTTTTGGGGGAAAAAAATTGAAAACGAGGAAAATTAATAAACTCATTTAGGGTTACCTATGGTGCGCACGAAAGCAGCCAATCAGCCGTTGCGATGACTTGCCGCCATTACTGCTACAGATAAAAAAGCTTAGGGCGAGTCAATTATTCAATTATTAATTTGTTCACTCAATATTACTATGCACTTGCCTTATTTAATTATTTTGATCGTCGACAGCAAGTAAAAACTCTGAAAGCTCTTTGCTGAAAGTTATCATACAAATTTTTAAATTCAAGATTCCAAATTCAAGTCACATTATCAACCAGCGGGCAGTCATGAAATTCAGTACATTATTACTGCCCGATCAGAGCCTAGGACAATAATAACTTGCTTTACGTTAGGTTTGCATGACATATAATTTGACATTTGGGAGCAAGGGTGTGAAAAAATTATTAATTACTCCCTTATCTAATCTCCGTATCAGCGTCACTTAACTCTAAACCATCAACATAGTCGTCGTATTTTTAGTGTCAGGTTCGAATTTGTACGGTCCAAAATGATAAAACTGTCGACTATGATTCCAGGTACATACCAGGGACAATGGATGCGCGGGTTGCGGCACGGCTACGGCGTCCGCACGTCGGCGCCGTTCGGGCTGGCGTCGCACTACCGCGGCGGCGCGCGCGGCCACCGCGGTTCCCTGTCTTCGCTCACCGAGGGCGGCGCCGACCCCTCCGAGCAGCGCACCACGCGCATGGACGACGCCCGGGGCGGCTTCGTGCTCACCGTCCGCTCCGACCAGCCGTCCGGACGTCGCGGATCGCTTGTCGGCAAACCTAAAGGACTGCTGCACGTAAGTTGAGTCTGCGATCATTCTCTATGCTGTCCTCTACTGGATCTCTACTGGAAAGAGAGGAATTCAATTCTCGTTATCGCCTTGCTGGGCACACGGACAAGATCCTGACAGTGCTTTTTTCACTGGTGACGCGTTACTGATGTTCACTTGCTGTAATGGGGTGTCTAATTTGGAACATGTTACTTCGAAATGAAACATATTTACGGGTGCTATCACATGGATTTACAGCTGAAATCCAAAAGTGCCTGCTTTTGGATTTAAGATGTTAATCCCATAGTCCGTTTCTTTACCATAATCTGGAATAAGCACAAACTAAGCACTATGTAATGCAGAACATACTAATCAAAATTTAGTGTAAGGAGTAACTGATAAAATGGGATCTTTTCGTGAGTATTTTAGGGATGAGTTTTTATTAATTTGCACACAGTCCTGGACAAACAAAACCAAAATACAAAAGGAAAGATTAAGTAGATCCTTTAAAAATGCCTAAGCTATTGAACTCCACTTACTAAGACGACGTATAATGTTTTCAGAAATGGCGCAAACAGCGCAGCGTCGGCGAGCTGGACGGCACCGGCACGGGCTCGGTCCACTCCGGGGGCTCGGGGGGCTCGGGCTCTTCATGGGTCTCCTCGGTAGACAGCACCCACTCCGCTATGACCCATGCCTCTTTGCACACAAACTCAAACGCAAGTTTCGTTGTCGAGGTGGGACTTTACTTATTTGGTTTAAATCACAAATTGATCACCCACATTACCGTTCGCATGTTGATGCAATGCCATCTTGATGCCCTCCACCCCCGGGCCGATCCCTCGCTAGCATGGCTCCACACGAACCCAATTATTTACACAAACCCATTAATAGATATTGATCACGCATAATATGTACGTGTAGATCCAGTCCTAACTAAAATAAACATGTTGTCATAATTGTGACACACCATCTCTAACTTTGAAACCTATATATTTATTAACAATGACACACTCCACATCCTAAATGGGAATCTTTCACATGTGCTAACTGAATGACTATGTAAATAACGGTTTACGACGAATAGAACGTGTGGAACGCCATTACACAATTATTAGTTCGAGGAGACACACAATTGACTCATTTTAAGACCTCGATTAGTAATCTACGTTTGCATCAATTTCAATCGAAAATAATGTTTTTGATATGTTGGGATTGATACTTTGCGTTTTGGTTTTGTTTAATAACCAATACTTACCTAAGGCATTGTCAAAAAATGGAAAAAAAACCCGGTTTCCCCTTATAAAAAATCAAATAGAGATGTTGAAAAGTAATTTTCCTTTGGCAGGATGAACATTTGGATGCGAGTGTCACAGAAACTTATATGGGCGAATGGAAAAACGATAAGCGTACTGGGTTCGGTATCAGCGAGCGCAGTGACGGCCTTCGGTACGAGGGAGAGTGGTCGGCGAACAAAAAGTACGGATACGGCGTTACGACGTTCCGAGACGGCACGAGGGAAGAGGGCAAATATAAAAACAACGTACTTATAACAAGCCAGAAGCGAAAACATTTATTCCTCATGCGGTCCGCTAAATTTCGAGAACGTGTTGATTCAGCAGTAAACGCAGCGCAACGTGCCTCCAAAATAGCATTACAAAAGGCTGATATAGCTATCTCCAGGTCAGTGTAGCATCAGATTCATGGAGGTCAGATTAAGGCCACAATTTATTTTTTATCTTTTTTAAATTACACATTTCACTGAAAAAACATTTCCATAATTGTTACAGAACCGCCACGGCTCGAGGGAAAGCTGAACAAGCCGACGAAGCGGCAGACCAAGCAAAAGAAGACTGTGATATAGCGCAAGCTACTGCGAAGCAGTTCGCTCCAGATTTTAAGCACCCAGGCTTTGACAGAATAGGATTAAGAGAAAAATATAGACAAAAGGTTTACGATGCACAAGTTGCAGCAGCCAAGAATATATCACAAGAATCTGAAAAGATCTTGGATGGAAAGAGCATTCCAAATCATATCCCTCCGATGCATTCACAGATTCCCCAAAACAATAGAGCTCCAAATGCAGTACCCTCCAGAAGACCTTCAACGCAATATCCTAAAGCTGTAGATCCACGGCTCCCGAACAGTTCTAACTACAATGCAGACAATAGAAATCTTGGACCTCCGCACGATCCGTACTATTCATCAAATCAAGATAACTGGAAATCAGCAAATACAACGCCTCAAATTTCGCCCGATAGTCAAAAAGCATACTTACCAAATGACCAAACAAATCCATACGGACCTATCTCACAAGGCAGTCAACAACAGCAGCAGGCTGCCTCGTACAGATACAATCAACCAAGTATGGACCAAAGTGGCCAGCAATACGTCAACCAAGATCGACGACTCTCCTCGACTAACAGACCACAACCAAACCAAAGACCCCAACAGAATGAATGGAACCCTCCTCAAGCTCCTCCCCGACGACAGAGTGTACTCGGTCAGCCTTCTTATGACGCACAGGGTAACTTGTACGTTGACAGCGGACCCGCTGCGTATGGACGAAATGAGCTTCGAACCGGAACCGTACACTCTGAGGGCCCTCTCGACCGACAGGCGACGAGTCAGCAACCCTATCGTCCAACGATCGACTCCCAAGGTTATAGACAACCGCATGATCAACAAGGGTACGGCCAACCGCAAGATCATATGTATCGTCAGTTGCCGAATGACAATCAGGCATATCGACAACCAGGCTCTGCTGATCAGGGATACAGACCCAGTGCTCCTACTGAACAAGATGTTGTCAACGGAGCTCGGCCAGCAGGACCGCGTCCGTCCATTGACTACTTCGATCACTACAAAAGGCCCCCAAGTCGAGATTCAAGTGTCGACCGGTACGGACGGCGGTCGCGGCAGCCGTCTGTGGAGGCGGCTCCAAGCGGAGGCTCCCGGGGAGGCTCCGTAGCTCCGCAGCCCGCAGTGCCGTCTCGGCCGGCGTCCCGCGCCGCAACACCTGCTGGCAACGGCCATCTAGCGTCTGGCCGCGGCTCCATATCGTCTCGTGCGGGTTCGCGAGAACCTCAACCATTTGAGGACACACTTTTGAGAAAACGGACGCTTGGACAAGAAATATCACCATCACCTTATCAGCCCAAACGTACTGAAAGTTTGTATGTGGCTCAAGTACCAGAACCACCGCCGCCTGCGCCGAAGAGGAGCGGAGGGGGTGGTGGAGGCGGCGGAGGCGGGGGAGGCCGTAAGGTAGGTTAATTACAATTACAATTAAAGCACAGGGAAGGTAACGCTAGGTAGTGCTCACAGAGCCTTCCGATTTAACCATATAAAGATCTTATGGCCTAATAGTGCCATTTATAAACAAAACTATGTATATGCGTCTTTAAAAAAAACCGGACAAATGCGAGAAAGACTCGCGCCCAAAAAGTTATGTCAAAAGCTGTGCCTGGTTACCCGAATTTCTAATACTTTTGATAGAGTGCAGAGTAGATGATTGAAGAGTAGACGTTTGATAATATGACCCTTGAATTTTCTATTGCGTGTTGAAGAGCAAACTTGACTTTGTAGTTAACAAAATAGTGACCTTTTGACTTCGTAATAGTTTGAATTTCCCCTTATCTTGTTCTGTGAGACCCAACTGCCTGCCACATGATGTTAAGTACCCTATGGGTTTTGAATAGTCAAAAAATATTTAATTTAATTGACCCTGTCTCTTGATTCCGATGACATAAGCTTTTCCACAAGTACAAGGGACCGCAATGATGGGATCTGTTGTTTATTTTGGCCACTGTCACTAAAATCAATAGGTAGTTGTATTATTTAATTTGTTAAAGAGTTATTATTTTCTTAATCATCTCTAAGGGTCTGTTTCACCACCTACGATTAAGTTCCCGTTAACTTAGTTGGCAGATAATTTCATACATATTCTGTTCCATTTTTGAATTTATTCGGTAAGTAATGACTATACGGACATCGCGAACTACAGGCCCTAAGTTACAATAAACTTTTGTTAAATAAAGAGATCTCTAGCTACCACAACTCCTGGTAAAATTAGTTGGTCAGGTATTTTAATTTCCTAGCCTGAGATATCAGGAAATAGTATAATAATAAATAGTAGATAGATTTTGATGCAAGTGCAAAATGATTGAACACGAGGCGGGATTACAGCACGAGCCGAAAGCGAAGGTCTAATGGAGCCGAGTCTTATGCCCGCGGCTTCGCCCGCGTGGAGTTTGGTGGTATCCCACGGGATCGTAATACCAGGATAAAAAGTATCCTATGTGTTAATTTAGGTTATAAACTGGCTGTGTGCTAAATTTCATCTAAATCTGGTCAGTAGTTATTACGTGAAAGAGTAACATCCATCCATCCTCACAGAATTTCGCATCCTAACTAATATGATAAATGCGAAAGTAAGTTTGTTTGTTTGTTACATTTCCCGCCTAAACCCTGAACCGATCATCCTGAAATTTTTCATATACGTTACCAGGTGTATAGAGACGGACATAGGGTACCTTTCATCTCGAAAAAAAGTACTATTCCCGAGGAATACAACAATAACGTTCTTATCATAATAGATTGCGCCACGTGTGTTTTGAACCATGATTGTATTATATTATTATAGAAAGTTTAGTAGTGTATTAAGAGTTTAATTGTCAAATTACAAATTAACGCGAGCGAAGCCGCGGGTAAAAGCCAGTTTATAATATTAGTAGGATCATCATATTTTGAGATCCCGCCTATGATCGACCTTCACCCATCAGTTAACCGAATGAAAAATACTTTTTAGAAATCTTATTACACGAATAAACATATTGCGTACGAATAAACATATTGCGTACGAATGAACATATTGCGTACGAATAAACGTATTGACTTGACTTAATTTCATCAGGCAACCCTTGCCACTAAAACCTTACTCGCTAACTTTTATGAAAAAAAATCTTTACTTATTTTTTTTCAATGTTTGAAACGGTTTCCAAACACGGTGGTTTTCGGGTGTCAAGTGAAATCGATCAAGACTCACATCTGTCGCACTTTAAATAGTCTTGACTTAATTACACCGGGTAACCTATGCGTAATATGTTTGGTTATTTAGTCAGATACAAAAAGAAGCAATAAAAATCATCTGTTATATAATACCACAGACCGTGACACTTTGTCAGGTTGTGCAATACTCGTAAGAGCCACTTCTAGAAGGAGTAATGAAAATTTAAGACACGCTTCATTGCTGGCTTTTTTAACGTTAGTTGGTCAGTCCTACAAGGTTATCAATCTATATATGAGATACATGCAATACAAGCAAAGAAATATAAAAACATGCAAAATAGTTGACAAAATCTATGCGCAAGGAGGAGGAGAAATGTACTGACTGAGTGTATCTTTTGTTTCAATGATCATAAAGTCACGTGAATATTTACGCCAGAACACCTCCATACAAGGTATTTTACACAATCAGCTCGAGGGAACTTTGCCCCGTTGCTTGCTCTGGTGAAACTGAGTTGAATCTAGTGCAGATTACCGCACTAGATTAGAGTTGCTACGATATAAGAATAAGAATAATTAATTTAAAAAAGTATTACAAAAGTGTACATTTGCAGGAGTGTAATTTCTCATATAATGGAATAGTTAGTGCTTAAAAGTAAACTATAAATAAAATATATTTAACTGTTGCAAGTTATGATAGTGATGAATTCAAATGTTTGGTAGCGACCTGCCCGATCTAGGTTTACCTGTGTTTCATGCCATCACTTTATATAGCATAATTTTACTTAGGACAAAAAAATTATAAAATAAAATTAATCTAATGACAACTACATATAACAATAGTCAAATTGGTACAAAACGATACGATACGAGTGGATAACATAATCAAACCACAACTTCTAGAAGTATTTCAGTATCTGTGTTAAAAATTATCCGATTTTACAAAACTAATAAAACAACTGTTTGCGAGTAAAATTCATTACTTCAAAGCCCCTAGATTACGCAGGTATTTAATTAGAAACTCATTAGTTAGTAAACATTATCGAAATATTTTTTTTGTCACGTCATCCTCGAAAAGATAATTGGTTAGTGTCCAACTGTACATACCTAAAGATCAAACAAATTTGTCGTTTTAAACGTAAGCAACTAAAAAAATTAAAATTTTGTTTAGTAGCGGTTGCCATGTCGAAATGTTAGGGGTGGGTGATAAGTAATTTAACCGTCTCAACGCATCGAATAAATCAGAAAAACGACGCTGTAGCAATATAAGGTCACATAAAAATAGATGGACAAAATTTTAGAAATCATTCATTACACCAAAATAAGGCCAATGGTAAAAAAAAACAAATGAAAAACTTACAAGAAAAAAAATCTGCCAACGAAAATACCCTAAAAATGAACGCTGTGTTAAAATTTGTCCTTCTAATTTAATGTGACCTTATATATTCTATCAACAATAGCTAGCCATTATGCTACTACAGCTGCTAACTTTTGATCATTTTCTAACATTTACAGGCTTTTACTCAAAAGTAATGTGACGTATTTCGTGCTTTTTTGCAAGCAACAGTAATATATTTGTAAGTGCTACCAATCATGTTAGATAATAGACAAAGACAAGTCTCTCCTCAACCTCGTTACGCGCAATTTATGAACAAGGTCACCCAGGTTATTGTACGTTTTGCGCACCTAAATAGCTGGCCACTGAAATACGGTATTACTAAATAGGAGGTCGAAACACGCTGTATTTCATTCGAAGCGTCTGTTTATAGATAAATTATAACAAATATGAGTTGGAATAGACAGTTTATTAAGATTGATTGACTGGTTTAGCAGTTGAGCAAAGTATTTAGGCCCATACAATATTTTATAGATGGAAAATGAACAGCTCGATCGAAGATACTCAGTATTAACGCGAATCACAACGCGATGGATGCGCGAATGGCATTGCAATAAGTTTAGTAATGACACGGCACTAGGCAGTAGGCGGGCGGGCGAGCGGGCGGGCGGGGATCGGCTCAGCGCTCAGCCCGTTCTATTTCTAATTTGAGACAGTCACTCGCTGCCGCTTTCCGTGTATCACCTCTTCGCTATATATAACTAAAATACATTAAATCTCAAGAAAATACTTTGCAAATTACTCACTAGACCAATCTACACGCGATTAATTGTAAAATGTTAATGAATACGTAATGTAATACGGTGCCACTTTACCTTTATATAAGTCAGAGAAACATGTGGAGAGTTTGTGAGCCGTGATTCGTAGAATTGGATAAAGTTGTGTAATTATCGAAAATGTGGTACCAAGGCGAGGAAGATGATGAAGAGGATCTTATGTGCTCCCCGGCGATCCTCGCCAGGCGAGCGTCCGAGAGCTGGATTAACGTACCTCCCGTGGAGGTAAACTATCTCGCATAACATTTCCACTGACGGGTACTTTGAATTAGTAGAAATAATCTTAACCAGTGATAATGTCTATAATACCTTACTAAATATAACGCAACTAGCTAAGCTCAGTCAATCGATATAATGTTAAACAGATGTACAGGTACGCTCTACTCGTACCTGCGATATTCAAAGGTCAAAGAGTATGCGTCCGTGCACTCAGATGCAGTGGTGTCTACGCAAATAGGCACTCGCTTTTCCTTTCAACTGAAATTTCATTGGATTTGTTTGTACCGTCAGATAAATCAATTTGTTTTTCTAAACGGCCCTCGCCCGGAGCGTAAATGTAAACCAAAACAGTTTATTTTTCTGACTCTTATTGCAAAGCTTTTAGGTTCACAATACAGTGATTCATACGATTTTTACTTTGCTTTCCCACACTAGTGCGGGAAGTACACAAATATAATATGCTAGTCAGTAATGGGCATTTTGCGAGTCCTAGTCAGTACCTCTCCTTGAAATGCGAAGCATAATGGCACACAAAATAAAAAAAACATTGCGCTGTTTCTGGGTCAATCGGGTAGAAACTGGGAGTCACATATGTTACAAAATATTGTTCATGGTTTATTTGATTGCAAAGAATGAAAAACTTTGCACACTTGCATCACGATGTAAGTGATATTAATATAATACATTTTATGATGAATTTCATTTGCCTAGCCTTTTTCCAGCGGTCGGCTCCCAGTCTAACCGGATGAAGCTGAGTACCTGTATTGTTAATATTATTGTCAAAGCATCACCTTGATAAAGCATAATTGCTCAACTTTAACGACTATCATGCATACGTACAACCATAGAACAGCAGTATTGGTTAATTCGTCTATTGGATAAAAATCTTCTTAATCTTAATTCACTGACAGACAATGAGATAACGCAACGAACAGTCGCAACCATGAATTTGTGCATAAGAGTTCCTTATGTAACGAAAGTGTAGCGCTCGCTGAAAATGAAAGTTCTTAATTTTTTGCCGATTAGAATACCCATCGCATCGGTTGCCCGGCTTCTAATACAATAATTATTATGTATGTACAGATGCTCAGCACGCCGCAGACCCTTCAGCGTAAGAAGTCGTTGCCGGACGTAGCGGGGATGCCCCGCATGCCGGACGGTGGCGGCATGTCCCGCGAGGAGGTGTCGGCCCTCGGCTCGGCGCGGCGCGAGGAGGTGCGCCGCATGCACGACGAGACCGAGAAACTGAGGGCCAACCCTCTGCTCTACCTAGTTAGTCCGCAAGTTAAGGTTCGATTCTCATTCGCTCTATTACTTTCATAGGTCAATATCAAAGAGATATTTGAATTGGGCATATACAAAAATTTCGATCCCGAACATTTTCGATTTAGACACACGAATGCTGACAAGCAGGGTATACACTAGACAGTCCGACTTGTTAGTTGTTACTAAGTAGTTACAAGTATTCGATTATGTTTTTCTTCGTCTTGTCCCGTCTATCGCTCGTAAATACTTGAATGTCTTTGGTCAATATCCTCAATTTCTCCAACTTTATTCAGCTGCTACGAAAGTGCTACGAAATGGCTACGAATGCTACGACGCACTTCATTATAAAATACAAGCATAAATTATTGACCTCTGCACTTATATCTTTGTAAATGTAGTGTATACTGTTCGCAGGACTGGTTCTCCCGGCAGCAGCTGGTGATCCTAGTGCTGTTCATCAACATCTCTCTGGGCATCATGTTCTTCAAGCTGCTCACGTAGCATCGGCGTGTGGCGCACGCGCGCCTTCTCTTCCCGATGCTGTAAACGATACTTTTGTAAATATTTGTAATTTTTGAACCAGAATAGTCCAAATATTATTTGATGTGCGACGAATGTTTAAAATAACATTTATTCTTTATTCCTTTTTAATACGAGAGTTACATTTACACATCCAATGAAAACGTATTTATTTGTCAATAAGGACTTCAATTTGCTAGTGTAAAGTACACGTTTGACGTTGTGAAAGTGTGCAAAGAATGACGATACAAGAGTGAAAACATTATCCAAATATTTCGTCGAGCTAATTATTTCGACTTGTTTTGTGCGGGAGTGAATTGAACCTGTTTTGTGTCCGGTAATCGGAAACTTCGAATGTAAGAAGCACGTTGTTCTATAAACCTGCATATTGTAGGTTTATTTATGCCTTCTATTATGAAGCTTAACGCCTTTAATGTAATTTTAACAGCTGCGGTGTTGTTGAAAGCAGAGAGTTTTCGAAGAATTCATGGTCGCTTGTTCATGTGGGAGGAAGATATACCTATATATAAATAATAATGACAGCCCCGAGGTAGTCGTTCGTTTCACTACACGACGCAGCACCCGCGCTGCTCTGTAGCAGCTGTCGAGACCTTACATCCATGTAGCATCCTACTTCATCAGATTGTAGAGATTGACCGAATTAGGTATTTGAAAACTTTTCCGCCACTAGTGAAGTCGGCTAAGGGGACGTTATTATTACTAAATGTTATTGTTGCTAAGTCAAAGTTTAAATAATTAATAAATTATATTTGTCAATTTTTAATAGTTTGTGCTGATTATTAAGAGATTGAAATATTACGTACCCCGAGTGATAATAAAAGCACAAAATATGTTAGATATAGGTATCTACTTGTTTCGAAAGTGTATATAAGTAATAATGATATTAATTAAAGTTTTACAAATATTACACAAAGTACGCATACCTACCTATAAGTAGATACGTTGTTATGCTTGCAAAATGTACAAGACAACAAATAAAATGCATGTGCATTATTTTCCTATTCTATTAAAATTGTAAAAATCTAGCGATGAATACTGAAATTTTTATACAAGATTTAATCTTCATTTTATACCTATGAAGTCAATTCTCTCGTAATCGAATTGTTTATATGGTTAATACTATATAAATGGTATGTTAGATACTTTATTAATATTGGCATGGAAAGCGTGCGTTGAGACTGTTGATACGTATTATATACACCTACAACGAAACTTATTGAAAGCGCACATTCGTTGTTAGGTTATATATACAGTTGGTTAGACAATTTTCACAGTTTCATTATTATGTAAAGAATTATAAGTTATGTCTCTAAGAATTTTAATTACTTGTATCGATTTTATCTACGTTTCAGAAATAAAATATTTTAACAAAACAATTAGGTATGCCATTTATTTACACATGATCCCAATCCTTGATATTCCCAACGCTGAACTGCGCGACAAGCAAAATGCGGCCACTACGCCACTTACATATTATTTAATCATTTATATTAGTTGGTCTTGAACACAGACTGAAGTCACTAGAAAATGAAAAATTGCCAATTAAAGTATTTAAATAACCAGTCTTTCCAAGGGGTATCGTGTTACCCAGTACTGACTAGGTTGTGGAGGTCAGCAATTGCTCCATGTAAAATACTTGTATTCATTTGCATCCGGTTAGACTGGAAGCTGACCCTAACATAGTTGGAAAAAGGCTAGGCAAATGAAAGAACGGTAGTGCTATTCCATAGACGAGTGACAAGTTGAAATGGATGGAATGGCTTTTGCAGTGAAAATCCAACTAGAATCGCTATCTAATCTAACCTATAATTACTTACTGACAATTATCGTAGTAAAATATAATACAACATTGGTAATCGCTATTTACAAAAAAAAAGTACTAAATTAAATAAAAAACTTACTAATTAGACTTTTTTTTAATGGACTCAGCGTCAAAGTTCCTATAGATAATAAAGAAAATAATAAGTTTCCATCACTCACTTGCTCGAGAAGTTCATCTTATTGCATCGTTTTAGGTTCACAATGTAGTGTACTCATGTAGGGGTAACGTATTACCCAGTACTAACTGGGTTTTGGAGGTCAGATAGGCAATCGCTCCATCTAAAATACTGGTATTCAGCCTGCATCCGGTTAGACTGGAAGCCGACCCCAACATAGTTGGGAAAAGGCTAGGCAAATGATGACTACTGAAAAAATGCAGTGCATTCTCGTATTGACGTCGACAAGTGCTCTTCAGTAACCTAATTATACAGCGAAGCAGTGCCGTAAGACGACCTGCAACTACTGTCAACTCTGTCCCCAAACCATAACTGATCCATCATGGAAACTGACGGTTTGCCTGTTAGTAATTGGCAGAAAACTCTCCCCATGCCTTCTCCATACACGTTCGCAGCCATCTGGAGCTCTTAAAGCCACTCTGCATTCGTCAGTCCACAGAACTTTACTCCACTGCTCTTGAGTCCAATATCCGTACTCCGAGCGAACTGAAGTCGAGCTACGCGATGGTGCCAGAGCAGTTCTGGACCTCGAGTTAGTCTTCGAGCACGCAGCACGAGCACCTTGTTAAGGCGTACCTGAGAGTTGTACGCGGTACATTTAAAGATTCAGCAATCTCTCGCTGCGTTCGCCCCTGACTCTTTAGCAGCTTGAGGTGAAGTTGGCAGTGTGTTCTAATTCTAGAAGCATAAATGACTACAGATTAATTAAAAAATAAAACAATAAAGATCAAATGTACGACCATTTTAATATTGACTTTTAACTCACCCGCGTTTTGTGCGTTCCAGTAACGTACTAACTTTAAGTGTCACAGAAATTAAACAAATGAACTTTTATTTGTGCTTACCCTCTTAAATTATCAAAAACAACTGTCCTGACAAACTAACACTCGAAATTTTCATACTCGATTCCAAAACGCCTGTTATTGGTTAGTTTATGTTTGGGCCATAATCCGTGCAGTGTAATTTCTTAGATAAGCTTGGTCATTTCTCATATTATGCCCATCTACCCGATCATTCCCTAAATGATCTCTGATCCAGACACATTAAAATACAGCCTAAGTAAGCTTCTAGAGACTTTAAACGAACCGGTGTGCTCATTGTCAGGATCTCCATTCTGTGGTATACTTTCGGCAATGGAACTCCCATGAGGATAGTTATTAATAATAACCTGACGACTAGTAATGGCTACCCAAGAACTTCTATCAGTAACAAGATACACACCATTGCAACATCATTCATTGGTAAGGACTCACCCTGTATTGACCTACAAAAAGGTCTAATTCAGCAAGTTGGCATTAGCTTTGGCTGACGCTAAAGCTGAACGATAGTACAACGCTATCGCATGCGTAGGTAACTTCTTATTAATTTAATTAATACTTTATGGCTTCTTCCCGTTACACTAAAGGCTGTCAAACTGTAAGGTTGAAAGTGAATGGTACACTTTAATACACGTTTTATTTATGCCGTATACTGTTTGTAGTGAGTGGGTGAGTGAGTGTAATGACGAAAAATGGCAGTAACACAACTACTTACGGCACGGAAGATAAACTATCGGTACTTATTATTAAAAACCTTTGTTTTGGTTTGTGATTGTAGTGACTTCGTTTGTGTGTATGAAGCGTGTGACTAATAAAAACAATAATCAATTTAGTCATAGTTTGGCTTTAGCTACGGTGAATTTGATTAAATTCTTGGATTTTTTACCCATGACCGACATGACCATATTGACCATACTCTATAGTGATTGCTTTACTGTTGCGATTTAAGTAACTAGACATTGAACCTTTTAAATACACTGCGAGTGAAATAAGTAGTTCATCCACTTTCAAAAATTCGCCCTATAGCTACAGTAGGATTTTCACGCTAATTTCAGACCGTACGGTTCAGAAAAACTGACAGTGTAGCCTAATAATTAATAATGACTTCTTTAGGCTAACGAACCGCACGAGGCCATCGATTTGGACGACTTGCTGCCTAAAATCGGGGAGTTTGGTCTGTACCAGAAGCTCCTATTATGGTTCGTGTGCCTACCAGCCTGCTTACCCTGCGGCTTCTGTGCGTTTAACCAGCTGTTCATGACAGACGTCCCCGATTACTGGTGCCGAGTTCCTGAACTGGAACTACTCAATCTTACGCAACAACAACGTAAAATATTATCAATTCCACGAAAGGTATTATAAGATGATTTTATCGTTATCTTTTATCAGCTATTTCATCTTTATTATCATTTATCTAACGTTCGTCTTGTTTGGCACACAAAACCAACAAATGATGACTAAAGATTGTCACCATAATGCGTAAAACTGAGACTTAAACCGAAACTATGTCCAAGCTGTTAATGGAGCTCGCCAAAATTAAGCCTTTTCCTGGCTTATTTGGGGGCGTTCATTAATTACGTGAGGCGTTTAAGGGGCTCGGAAGAAATGCGGGAAAATTGGGTTTAATTAAGTAAACATGTTTCTCCACTAAAATATGGCTAAATCCTACACAAAAATAATAAACATTCAAAGAAAATAATTAACCAAATTATGTTTTATTTACTTACGATAGATACCTATCGTAAACTTAAACTTTAAATATTAATTATCACTTACATTGTCTTATAGTAGGTTGGTAAAACACTAACATGTAAAAAATCTATCTGTAAACCTAACTGTTTATTTTCTAGCGAGAGAATTTGGTAATTGGAACCTTACTGCCAAATCATTTTTACTAACATTGATTAATAGGCTCCGAATGACACTTAATATCTGCAACATTGCAATAAATGGCTGAGATGACGATGATTTGGTTGAACTAAAACTTGTTTAACTTCCAGGACAATACCACCTTCGAAAAATGCTCACGATATGCCATAAACTGGACAAAACTTATAGAGATGGGTGGAAACATAGAAGTCAACGAGAGTTGGCCTACAGAACACTGTGTTCAAGGCTATGAATACGATACCTCTGAAGTAACATCGTCTGTTGTTATCGATGTAAGTAGTTACTTTTAAAAATATATCTTCATCAAATCCCTGACATCTCTTCATTCGCCAAATCGTCTCCCAAAAATTTCAAGGTCGGTTTCAAAGCCGATAGCTACTAAAAACGTACCAGTATTTTACATAGAGTGACAGCATTTAAGACTTCCACAACTCCAACCACTGGGTAACACGGTATCCCTTGGTAAGACCTGTTGACAGACTTACATGCCTGAAAGTCTGTCAACAGGTCTCATCAGTCGGTTCCACAACAATCAAAATTCTACGAATGACAGCTGGAGCCGAGACACTTAAAGGTTTCGACATTTACTTAAAATCTTATAAGGTTGTTAGGTGCATATTGATTAAAATTGCTCCGTTGGCGGGCACGGGAACGGGAGCGGGAATTGATAAAATAATTAAAAATCGTGACCCTTTGCAAAACATGTTGTAGTAGTTCTAGATAATTAGAAATGTAGCGTTCTAAGTCCCTTATTAAATTAAAATGCGTTAATATATCAAAAAATATATGTTGTTATTTTAAGTTTAGAAAATGAAAAAAGTTGAGAGAAAATGTTTGATAATTATTAATAAATAAACTAAACTAAACTGAAAACGCATTTTGTCTAATATGGATTTTGACCGACACCAGTTAAAAGTGGTTTTGACCGATTAACAGTTTTGACTGTAACATATTCATTCATTCATAATAAGATGACATTCCTTTCAGTTTGACCTAGTCTGCGAATACGACGTTTACCCTACTCTTGGTCTAGTTGCTTTAAATATTGGAGGGCCAGTTGGAGTATACACTTTTGGGATTTTAAATGATCGAATAGGACGCAAGAAATCTTTTTTCCTCTGCCTAAGCACACTTCTACTTGGAAGCTTAATGACAGCCTATGCTCATGAGTTCTGGTTCTGGACAATGGCACGAGTTATCGTAGGACTAACTATTCCCGCGGTTTATCAGATACCCTTTATTATTTGTAAGTATTCATATAAGTTAGAATGATAAACATGTATTTATGCACAAGGAGAAAATAATGTGAAAACTTAATCTTTTCAGCGTTGGAGTTAGCAGGTCCAAACTACAGATCTTTTGTTACTGTGATGACTTGTGTGTTTTACACTTTGGGTTTGATATTATTGTCTATCGTCACATACTTGCTGCGAGACTGGAGAAGCCTCGCCTTAGCTACATCAGTACCTTTCTTTTTTTATTATTTATATTGGTTCGTACTACCGGAGTCTCCTCGATGGTTACTCATGAGGGAAAGACTGGAAGAAGCCAACAATGTTTTAAAAACAATAGCCAGAATCAATGGGAAGGAATTACCCGAAGAGTTTACGAATAAACTTCAAAAGAATATCATAGAACAAAAAGAGAGGGGAGTAACAGAGGCTAAAACTGTTAGTGTGTTTGCTCTGTGTCGGACTCCAAATATGAGGCTTAAAACATTTCTGATAACTCTAAACTGGTGCGCCTCAGAGATGGTGTACGTGGGTCTCAGCTATTACGGGCCGGCTATAGGCGAAAACCAGTACATGAGTTTTTTCCTGTCGTCGGCCGTAGAGATACCAAGTTACCTCGTCTGTTGGGTGCTGATGGACCGTATCGGACGAAGATGGCCACTCTGTTTGTCAATGGTTATAAGTGGAATTTTCTGTATCGTTACTGTATTACTCCCCAGTGGTAAGCACCATCGTGATATAATAACTGCCCTTGTAAATAGTTACCCACTTATATAGAACCTAAATAATTTTCCAGATGCTCGAACGGAAACCCTTATCCTCTATTTAATATCCAAGTGTTTTATTTCTGCGTCCTTCTTAATAATATACCCTTATGCCGGAGAGTTGTACCCGACGGAACTGAGAGGCGTTGGTATCGGAACTTCGGCATACATTGGCGGCTTGGGTTTGATTATAATACCTTTTATAAACTACTTGGTAAGAATTATTTCCAAAACCTAAGTAGTCAAATATTTTGGAGCTAGAAAGATAATTTGAGTTGCATTTTTCAAAATATAAACGAACGATTACTCGCGATCACTGTAGATCTTTTCATGTGTTTCTTGAACCCTTTTACTTCATAATATTTTGTATGTTTACATTTTTTTTTCTGATAACAGTCTAGGTTTTTTACTCGCTAAAAACACCTATTATATAATTTGCAGTAAAACTATCTAGATATTTAGTTGACTAGCTAATTACCACACTGTATACCGTAGTGAATTCCAACATATTTAAATTCTATCTATTCTGCTTTAATTGCTACTTGCGTAGACTATTTCCACGGTATGTTGATAAAGACGAAAGTACATTTACGTGGAACTACGTGGTGCCTCTTTATATAGTTACACGATTATGTATAGTCACGCACTGACATAAAAATATACATGTTGTTATAATGAATTTGTGTTGTGGTGTTACCCAATACATTCATCATTTACTGAAACATAATTCGCAAATATTATGCTGATAAAATTTTATATTAAAATTTTCTGCAAAGTCACACCTTCTAGCCAATACAACCCATTTTAGCGAGGAAATATGAAAGAAAAATAAACAACGACCCACACCAAGGATTGTCTTGTTACGTCTATTCATGCTCATGCCTTCTCTGAATGAGAAGAGGGGGCTCTACAGTGTGTCAGTAATTGGCTAGGCTGCTATTGTAATTCTTCGACAATCTAGCTGCAGCTCTCAAAAACCTGAAAATAACGGAACAACTGAAACTCCACTTGAAGGAAGATATTCGTGTCTTGATGAGTGGGCCACTTTTGTCTAGTATTATGATAGATTAGTAATTAATAGTCAAAGGTAGGGCTTAATGTAGTGTACATGATAACCTCATTTAATTGCCTACATTACAGGGCTCGAGTAACCTCGTCCTGCCTCTGGTAGTGATGGGCGCAGTGTCTGTGGTAGGAGGGCTGAGCGCGCTCCGCCTGCCTGAAACATTGCACACCTCGCTGCCACAGACGGCTGAGGAAGGGGAACAGTTTGGCAAGGATTGGACTTATGCTGACTGCATGGCTTGTGGTGATCAAAGGTGAGCCTGAGCACAGTGACAATTAAACGGTATCGATCACAACTGATCGATAATATTAGACATATCAGAAGTATTAAGAGAGTGATTGACACAAATTAATAAAGCATTTTACTCAAAGAAATACATTCCTGGTGAAATAAAATTGACTATGGTAAAAATGAAATATAAAAAAAAATCGTAGCACTTCGTAGCGCCCTCTGCAAGATGGTGCTACGAAATGCTACGATGCGGCCTACAAAAGCGTAGAGGCACCGTAACTATAAACAACAGCAGTTCTAGACAGTAGACCATGTTTTTAGATACTGCTACTGGCGTTGTGTGGAGATTAGTGTCAGGTAACTTGGGTAAATAAAACATCCAAACCTAATAAATACATATTTTAAGAAGTATGATTTGAATGACGAAAATGTTGTTAGGAAAGTCTTTAAGTACGAATGTGGGTTGATTTAGGAATAGGATAAGTCCAAAAAAAGATGGTTGGACTGTCTAAAATTTTTATACAAAGAGACAGCGAACAGTTACAATTTGAGAACTTACAATCAGTTTAACAAAATCAAATTTTGGTTTCACTGGACAACTGAAGACCGGCCTACCTGCCGCTTGTGAAAGGTTCTAGGTACAGCATAACAAATCAAGTTGTTCGGGTTGATACAGTTGAATTTGTTTCTGTCAATTTTATACAAAGTGTAAAAGCACAAAGCTGTTGCCCAAGCATTCTATACATCAAACTAAGTAACTCTACGTATAAATTATTGCTGGGAAACGAGTTTTTTTAGGGGTGACATGTAGGTATAGCCTATAGGGTGGTATCATGGAGGTATTTAAAGTAAATTTATAAAATTAAAAACAAGTATTTAAAAAAAGTTGTAAACAAGTTGGAACTTTGACCTCCAATATCTCCCTCCGTAATTAGAAGACCCACTGCCCAGGTATGGTTTAGAACAACAAAGTGATCGCGATGACGAGGAGGACAAGTGCCTTTCGGCTTCGTTAAGGGTATTTTTGCACTTATAACACAGAATAAGCAATATTCCCACTATTCAATATTCCCTTTATAAAACAATGGCTTCAAGGTAGTTTCTTTGGGAGCTAAACTGAGCAAGAACTTGTACTTGCTAAGTAACTGGGAGTAAGGTACCTAGGTAGGAATCTAGTATAACGCCGAGATCGCGTGAGAGGCTACATGGATAGAATAATAGAGAAGTCTAGAAGAAGAGGACATGCTGTAACGGCTCCTAATCATTTACTATACTTGCTATACTGGTATGCATGTCTATTTTTGTTTGGCTTGGACAGACAGTGACTGGTAATTGATGGATTTCGACAAATACAAAGTGTCTATAAAGTTCTATGGTTCGGTATGTTTTAATGCGTAGCCGCATCGCAGTGTATAAGGAAACAGTTTCACCGTATTTTTGGTTACCCAACGAAGACTTAACAAAAACTTACTTATTTACAGAAAAATATCAGATGCGGAGTCATATGAAAATCTAGATCAACTGGAACTCGCACAGGCACCGTTCGTCGAAGACGAAGTTCCCAACTTGCCGGACATGAGACGCAGTTCTATGCGCAAACTCGTGCGTCGCCAATCCAGCATCGTTGAAACGCAGCGCGATGTCGATGGAAATATGAAAATGACATACTGGTTTTAACTGAAAATTTAAATAAATAGGATACCGACGGCTTTTTTTTAAGTCACCCTACCCCAAGGTTTTATAACGAAACTTTCTTGGGCAGACATATACAAATACGCGCCCTTATGCATATAATATGTCGCCGTAAGATTGAACACAGTCAGTGCCAATCAGTGCTCTATCTTGCGAGCCTATAAACTGTCTCAAAATTATGTCCTATCTTTCAAGCTGCAACCATACACATTCACAAAATTTCATTGAAATCAGTTCGGCGGTTTGTGATTAGCGTGTCCTTCATCACACAATCCTCACCTTTGAAAACTTCATGAAAATCAAATTTGAGTACGCAAAAAAATAGTCAAGAAATAGTCCTAATGACTCCGAAGTTATAGCTATATGTTGGTGAGGATTGTGGGATGAACGTCTCCACACAATCCTCACCTCAGTGCAAACAAACGGCTGGGAGTATCGACTTGGTTTCAATTCCAAAAAATAGTCGTTAGCCTTACGACTATTTTCATCCACAGGTTTTAAAACTATTACATTCATTGATTTCGGGCAAAGATGCTACAGTGCACTCTTACGTGTCTGTTCGGCGAAAAGACACGAAAGAGTGCACTAGTCTCGTCAAGTTTTAACCGCGTTTATATAGAATTGTTAAACTGTAGCTATCTTTGCCCGAAATCTGTGAATGTAATAGTTTTAAAACCTGTGGATACTGACAATAAATAGTAGTTACAGTAGTGTTCGTGTGTATTTCATTGCTGCTAGATTAGTCCTCTGTCCTCAACAATTTTTTTTTTCACTAAGTTTCTGAAGTTACAAATAATTTTTCGCGAGACTTAAAAAATATTGAATAAAGTGCCAATACTCATAAATCATGGTACACAACTACACACTGTCATAAAAGCACTTTTGTAGTGATTATACATTTCCTAGAAGCAACTAAACACCACTAATTGCATATTTTGTAAAAATTTGGTATTTTCTTAAAAAACACTCAAGTAGTCATAACTTTTAAGGAGATCAAGTTGGGACTCTGACACAGAGATATCTTTTACTGCAAATAACCCCATATATCGTTGTTTCCACCTTAGATGTGAAACACCACTGCAACAACAATTATTAAGGAAGTTCAAACAAGAAGATCACAGATCATAATTATGTAGTTACTAGCGACCCGCCCCTGCTTCGCACCGTATACTTGTGTACATATAAACCTTCCTCTTGAATCACTCTATCTATTGCTGAAAACTGCATTAAAAGCTGTTGAGTAGTTTAAAAGATCTGGAGCGTATAGACAAAGGGAGCGACTTTGTTTTATTCTATGTAAAGATTCCAATTCAACCTTAGACGCATACTATCGAAAATCATAACTGTGCAGCAGGTGATAAGCGAGCCAAAACATTATCCGAAGTGATCACGAAGTGACAAAGATGTAAGTAGCCCACTGTAGAAAATTACATTAATTTGCTTCGGTCACTGTGAATGTGCACCGTAATTGCCTCGTGTTACACGCCTATATTTTACTAAGTAGGTAAATTCACTTCTAACACGACCCACTGACCAAATAGATTTATAGGGTGACTGGTAATTATTGACCGATACTTAAACACGTGATTGTATTCATGATAACAAACAACTTTCCCGAAGAAACTTTTTTTTAAATACTCATTCACTTTTATCACAATAATACAACAGCGGAGCATTACGGAACGGGCTTGCGAGCCGCGCGGATGCTCTGCCTACCCACTGTTGCACGGTATGTTAGTAATGAGACAAAACGGCGTCACGCGGCTAACAGGTCACAGCCGCGCGTGCGCGAATTTCATACGGCCCGCTGTTGTGTTATAAAAGTAAATGAGTATTAAAAAAATACATATGCGTGCAAAATTTCAGCTCAATCCGTTGAAGATATCTGCTTCAAAATTGAGTTGCAAGATTCCACCTGAACAAACATAATTACATACATACACATTGCAAGTTAAATAAAAGCTTGTAAAACAATGACAGTTTAGATTTTTTTGCCTGCTGTTTCTGCAAAATTAAAACGATCATTTAAATACATGCCTTTATCACATACTAAATACCATTGCAGTACTTGATAATTCCATGACTATATACTACGTGGAATAACTAGCTAATCATTATCTGTGTTGTGCTCGTGGATTGGCTCGTGGTGTTCTCTAGGCCGTCATATCAAATGTCAATTCAGTGATTGTCATTCACATTGTGTTGTATTGTGTGAATGTGTGTACGGTAATACGGTTGTCGGAGGGAATTCCAATATTCTGTAAGAATGTTTTACCCTAGTAAAGCGCTGTTACTGCGTCTTATTCTAGCATGTACAATAATTGTGGCATTGGGACATAGTCATAGCCACTCACATGATCATTCTCATGGAAATGAACCGCCCGCATTCAAATACTCCAAAAATGCAAACGAACAACACAAAAACGAAGAAGTGATAACTGAACCAGATTACGACTTATACGTCAGAGCATTGAGTTCAACACTCTTTATAAGTATAGCGCCGTTTTTTATACTGTTCTTTATACCTATTGACGGCACGGTGGAAAAACAACCGTTACTCAAGATTTTGCTGTCATTCGCATCTGGCGGTCTTCTCGGCGATGCATTCCTCCACTTGATCCCGCATGCACTTATGTCGAGTGACGGCGCCGAAGGGCACAGCCATAGTCACTCACATGACAATGAGCATCATGAGCCACATGACATCACTGTTGGTCTTGGTGTGTTAGGAGGAATTATAACCTTCTTAGTGGTCGAGAAAACTGTTCGGTTGTTTGATGGAGGACATGGCCATTCTCATGGAGCGGAAAAGAAAAAATCTGATGATAAACAAAAAAAGAAGATAAAGGACAAAAAAGAAGATATAAAGATTGCTGGATATTTAAACCTTGCTGCAGACTTTACCCACAACTTCACTGATGGATTAGCAATTGGAGCATCCTATATAGCAGGACAAAACATTGGTCTTATTACAACAGTAACCATATTTTTACATGAAATCCCCCATGAAATTGGAGATTTTGCAATTCTTGTTCAATCAGGATGTTCACGAAGGAAAGCCATGATGTTGCAGTTGCTCACTGCGTTTGGTGCAATATCAGGCACAGTTTTGTCCATATACTTAAGGGGTTCAGGAGATGGCCTTGTTTCATCTCTCATTTTGCCGTTCACTGCAGGAGGCTTTATTTATATTGCTACTGTGTCTGTTATTCCTGAACTTTTAGAAAGTTCTACTAAATTTTCTCAGTCTGTCAAAGAGATAGTAGCTCTACTAGCTGGAGTGTACATGATGGTACTTATTGCACAGTATGAATAATTTAGTATGCTTGTGTGACATGTAACATGAATATAATTATTTACATTGTTCTATTTTTTCAATTAAACATTAATCATCACATTAATTTTGTTCTGTTGTAACTGTCAATAAATATTAGTTTTGTTTGAATTCACCTTGCAGGTTTGTGTAAACTATGAATTCTTCAAATGAAAATCATGATATGGAATTATTATTCAGATAAATAAGTCCCACCATTGGCCATTTTCACATTAGGCAATAACAACATGATATTGTGGGACTGTTAGTTTCATACGTTTTGTAACAATGTAAGTTGCTGGTGGGACGCGACTAGGTACTTGAGACTGAGCTTGAGAGCTGTTGGTTATTGTCATCTCGACATCAACAGGTAAATGAAACTACCAATCCCACAATAGTGTCATTATCACCTATTGTGACAGTCATTCACTAAGTACTTATGTCATGAATTATTGTTGTATGTTCATGTATATTATTGAAAACATCAGTTCTTTTAGTTATATAAATGAAAAAACTAGTGATAATGCTAGAAGCAACTACACACCTATAATAAGATCAAATGGAGTAACAAATAAAACTATTAAATGCAGATATTATGTTTTTATTTATTTAGATTAGATTACTTCTTCTTAGACACACCAACAGTTCTTCCTCTCCTGCCAGTAGTCTTAGTGTGCTGACCACGCACACGCAGGCCCCAGTAGTGACGCATACCCCTGTGGGCACGGATTTTCTTGAGCCTCTCCAAATCTTCACGAAGCTTAGAATCCAAGTTAGATGATGTCAACTGGCTGTACTTGCCATCAACAATATCCTTCTGCCTGTTGAGGAACCAGTCAGGGATTTTGTATTGTCTGGGGTTGGACATGATTGTAACAATCTTTTCAACCTGAAAATGAAAAGATATTTTACAGTGACAAATTAAAATAGTGGAGTTATTGCTATACTGTGACAACAGAAGAATAAGAAATATATGCCAGTTTATTTTGTTAAAGATACAGCTTCTGTAGGGTCCCCAGTTAACATAACACCAATGCCAGTAAGAAATTACAACTGTTTAAGGCAGCTTATAGTTTTTTGGTACCTATTGAATAGTGAATCTGTATGGGCCTATAGTTTGTTACAATGGATATATTTACACTTCTTCTTAGCGTGTCTATCGATAGACTCAAATAGGTAATACCCGACCAGTATATTGCCACCTGCCCCTCTCTTCCTTTCACTTATTTACACTCATCGAAGGGTTTTACAAAAACAAGTCTTATTTCCACAACGAATCACAAATGTTTATTACAATCAAATAACCAAAAACACGTACCTCTTCTTCAGTGCATTCTCCAGCACGCTTGTCAAGATCAATGTCGGCCTTCTTCAGGACGATATTAGAATACCTGCGACCGACACCCTTGATGGCGGTCATGGCAAACATTACTTTGCGTTTGCCATCAATGTTCGTATTCATAATACGGAGAATATGTTGAAACTTGTCTGGAATTACCAGCGACTGAAACAAAGTTGACACTCATTTTAAAACACCGATTGAAGTAAAATATTTAGAAAACTCGCACCAAATCTATTCCAAGATCACATTAAATCACTGATTTTCAATTTTGATCGTATGATTAGTTAAAAATTATAAGATTATTACCATTTTTGCAAATATTGGTTAGACAACCACCACTAACAACAAAGGTTCATGGGGTAAAAGAATGACATTGACAGCATATTTCAAGAGTAGCCATTTCATAAAACTTATTTTTACTCTTGGCAATATCTTCCAGCATTAAATGGGCTTTACACTATCATGCTGCCTAAGGCTAGATACACACGCAGCTTTCACGTCCACACATTTTGACACAGTAGCGACTTCATTAGGCACTTTTTACTTCCGTTAAAATTTTACAAACACGCTTTCAAGGGAACCTTGCCTGGAGCTCAGAACATTGGCCTACACCGAACTTGGATGTTTGACTGAAGGGCCGGGCTCCACCGAAGCGCTCTGCTTCGGTGGAGCCCGGCACGAGTGGAAAGGAGATTTTTGTTGTAAACCACCAACAAAATTTCGTTATTTACAATACTCATCTCCGCTTAGCTTTAGTGGAAACGGTTGAGCAGAGAGGAGAGGAAATGTCTCGTTATTGTTTAAGCCAGCGGAAACGAGAAGAGACGGGAGGGGCGTGCTGTGAGCATCGTGCGGTGAGCGGCGTGAGGCTTTGCACATCTTCGCTCGTCTCCACTTCGGTGGAGTCCGGGCCTTAAGCAACGTTCGTACAGGCTGTTCAGGATGCCAGAATAGTGAATCGGCCACTATTTTTAGGGTTCCATAGTGAAAACAGGCTCTTATCGCAGTGCGATTAGGTTCAGCATGTATTTCACACTCGTGGATTTTTGTCATTTATCTCTACTAGTGTGAAAATAAAAAATAAAAAACAGAATTGGACCAATTTGGACTTAGTTTAAGTAAAGTTAATACTTAACCTTATTCCAAATTGATTCAATTCCTATAGTCGGCGGTGAATCGGTGATTGTTTTTTTTTATCTCAGCCCAAAGGCGCATATGCCTCTCACGGCGCGGCCGGCGGCGCGGCGGTGTAAATATTTTTTGATTATTTAAATTGTGTTTATACAGTTTCATAAATAAACATAATTATTTAAACAAATCGTTACTTTTATGAACAAATTAACGTTTGTTTCTATTCTAAATTCAAAAAGATTTGAATTTTCTATTTTTCATCTAAGGCTGTTGAGCGGCTTCATGCCTTTGCTTCCTGCAAAAGCAAACCGCAAGAAAAAAAGCAGATTAAATCGTATTTCCATAATTCAATGGCAAAAATATTTATGGTTCTATTAATTTATTTCTTCGAAAGTGTATTGATAAACGTCTCCAGAACACTGAGTTATGCATTGGCTGCAATAACAAGGTTTTCCCACTTTTGATACAAGTGTAATGCTATTACAAAAAATGCGCATCAAAAGTTTTCAACTTTACCATGGCAAAATCTAAACAAAACGAAGTTGCTAGTATTAAAAAAAGATACGTCTCGAAGTTGTTGAGATTTGGGATATTTTTGGTCACAACAGCAGAAATAACATAGTTTTCCTCAGCGTTAAGAAGTTTTATGTAAGATATAATTATAAACTTTATTTGCTCGCCCCTATAACATAGGACTTAAACATAACTAGTGAATTGTTGGTGTAATATTAAATACACCTCTGCCGAACCCTTCGAGGATTTGCGAGCCATGATGTTTGATTTGAATATTTGTGTCGGTATTATCAAAATTTGACTGTGCAACAGTAAAATATATTCGTCCTGATTACGGGACCCTTCACTGTATATGGTCCGAAGCGCACTTGGCAGGTTTTTTTTCATGTGGGGTAACACTCTGATATTATCATTTCCATATATTTTTCACAACTAGTAACATTACATCAATGAGTGTTCTTCCGTCGGTGGTGTGCCGGTTTCTAATTTTTATTACGGATTCCAGTTATTATCTAGAGTTTGGAACTAACAGTGAATACAATGCATACAGAAACGACATTAACTCTTATACAAATATTGGAAAAGACTGTATCACCAGGTAAGAAATCACATTTTGTAATTTACTGTTCATGTATGGCGCTTCAGGTCGTCAACCGACTTATCACCCAACGTAACTGTTTTAAATTATATTTTGTCGAATCAGTCGTCAGAAACCAATCGTGCAATGGGTCTTTTATAATTGAGCACCGTGTACAAATAAATAGCCGTTGAAAGAATGTGGATGACAAAGATGCTTAACTGTCATGTAAGGAAAATTCTAGGTTCACCTACGATTCAAGTTTTACAATACGCGGCAATGATGTGCGTAAACAATTTGACATTTCAACATACATCTTCAATTATTTTAAATTTGCTATTACTGGTTTGTTCCTTGGCCACTGGTAGTCTTCTCAAGGTTTGAAGGTTATAATCTACAATCTTTCACTACTTTGACATTACAATTTACATTCGTGTAGTCCTCACAAAGAACTGATAATATTATGAACTTTATGTATTTTGTCCCAAGTACCCATTATAGTCTGCTAGATTGCGAAATGTATTTAGTCAATTTAATAATACTTCATTACATTACTACTTTATTAATAACATGCAATATACAATATGAAGTACCAACTTCTAGGTGTTAACCTCTAAACCAACCCCTAAAGACAAGTTTGGGTTTGTTTACACCTAAAATTAAATAAATTATTTAGAACATATGTTGTAAACTTGACATGAGGTTTGTTATAATAAATTATTGCATTTGTTTAATTATTTAAACAATAAGCTGGTCTAATATAGTGATACTGCATTTCTACTATAGTTATTTGAAATAACTCCTCAGTAATTCTGCCTAAATACAACATACCCATATTAGTGATAATATTTATCACTTGAGTAGGTTTTTTTTTTTTCTCAGCCTGAGTTGTCCCACTCCTGGGCAAAGGCCTCCCCCCATTCCTTCTACTTTTGTTTGTTGTGCCTCTTCTAGCCAATTAACGACTTTTTACTAAAAAGTTATTTGAATTTTGCAGATCGAAATGAATTGGAAGCTGCAGAAACCTACCTTGACCATGCAGCCGTTACCAATTTCACAACATTCATCAAGATGTTGTCTGATGTTCTGGTTGCGGGGGGGAACAGTCAGGTGGCTCGAATGGCTGCAGGTTTACAGCTAAAAAACCACCTAACTTCTAAAGACCCAACCCTAAAACAGCAATATCAACAAAGGTGGCTGGCACTACCTGAAGACATCAGATTGTATATTAAGAAAAATGTAGGTTTATCATGTATGTTTTGTAGAAACATTTTAATTATATCAAATAAATGGCAAGGAATATAATGTGATATTTCGTTCATAGATTCTCACAGCTATTGGAACAGAGAACAGCAGACCAAGTTCAGCCGCCCAGTGTGTAGCATATGTAGCAGTAGCAGAGCTTCCTGTTGGACAGTGGAATGACCTCATACCCATGCTTGTAGAAAATGTTGTAAATGCTCAATCCACAGAACTTAAAAAAGAAGCAACATTAGAAGCAATTGGTATGTAAATTATGAAATCAAAATTTAAGTATAAAATTTGTTGAGATTTTGTGCAAATGGTATATAGAAATTTTTACATAATTTCCAAAATGGACTGAATCTCTGAATGTAATAGAACTATAGCCATGATCTTTTATTTTTAAAGGTTACATCTGCCAAGAAATTGATGCTGAGGTGTTAACAGAACAAAGTAACCCAATTCTCACTGCTATCATTCATGGCATGAGATCTATTGAAACCAGCAACCATGTCCGTCTTGCTGCCACTCAAGCTTTACTTAACTCATTGGAATTCACTAAAGCTAATTTTGATAAAGAAAATGAAAGGAATTTTATAATGGAAGTTGTATGTGAAGCCACGCAGTCAAGTGACATGAGGATCAGTGTTGCTGCTCTCCAGTGCTTAGTAAGTATCATAATACTGGCAATAGATGGAACATTTATATTCCTAAAGATGAAACAATTATATTTGTTTAGTTTATGTGCAAAGTAATATGATTATTTGTTTTTAATTTCAGGTTAAAATCCTTTCTTTGTACTACCAATATATGGAGCCTTACATGGGTCAAGCATTATTCCCAATAACTTTAGAGGCTATGAAGTCTGATGTGGATGAAATTTCTCTTCAAGGCATTGAGTTCTGGTCTAATGTTAGTGATGAAGAGATTGATCTAGCGATTGAAGAAGTAGAGGCAGCGGATGCAGGTATGTCTAATTTTAAAGTTGATATCTTCACACTAGTATACAGAATTAAGATCTTAAATATCGAACTGCTTCTTGTTACAGGACGACCTCCCGCACGTACGTCAAGATTCTATGCCCGAGGAGCATTGCAATACCTTGCACCTGTTCTCATGCAGAAACTAACAAAACAAGATGATACTGAAGATGAGTTGGAATGGAATCCGTCTAAAGCTGCATCTGTTTGTCTCATGCTTTTGTCAAACTGCTGTGAAGATGAAGTGGTTCCTCATGTATTACCTTTCATAAATTCTAATATAAAAAATGAAAATTGGCGATACAGAGAGGCTGCCTTGATGGCATTTGGTTCTATTCTTGGAGGACTTGAAGCGAATACTCTGAAGCCATTAGTGGAAAAGGCTATGCCAACCTTGATTGAAGCCATGTACGATTCTAGTGTTGCTGTACGAGACACGGCTGCCTGGACTTTTGGAAGAATTTGTGAAATTGTTCCTGAAGCAGCTATAAATGAAACATATCTGAAACCACTCTTAGAAAGCCTTGTTAATGGTTTAAAAGCTGAACCACGTGTAGCTGCTAATGTTTGCTGGGCCTTTACTGGCCTTGCAGAAGCTGCGTACGAAGCAGCCGATTGTGGAGATTCCAATCAACCTAAAACCTACTGCATGTCAAAATACTTTGATTTTATTGTTCAAAGGCTTCTTGAAACAACAGATCGCCAGGATGCTGCTCAACATAATTTACGATCAGCTGCATATGAAGCTCTCATGGAAATGGTTAAAAACTCTCCCACTGATTGTTATGTAACTGTGCAAAAAACAACTATGGTGATTTTGGAGAGGCTTCAACAAGTTTTGCAGATGGAGAATCACATTTCAAGCCAGGCTGATCGTTCACAATTCAATGACCTCCAAAGTCTATTGTGTGCCACACTGCAATCAGTACTTCGTAAGGTAACTCAAGAAGACGCGCCACAAATATCAGACGCCATTATGACTGCCTTGTTGACTATGTTTGCTGGCAATGCGGGAAAAGCTGGTGGAGTGCAAGAAGATGCTCTAATGGCAGTCTCAACCCTAGTTGAGGTCTTAGGAGAAGGTTTCTTAAAATATATGGATGCTTTCAAGAGGTATCTTTATGTTGGACTTAAAAATCATCAGGAATATCAAGTATGCATAGCGGCTGTTGGGCTCACTGGTGATATTTGTCGCGCATTGAAAAACAAAGTAAGTTCACCTATTCACATTATATTTGGGTTTCACATATTTGGTATTATCATTTTCTCTAAAACCCCTAACTTTGGGACATCGAAGAGATATAAACTGTGAACACTTATTTATGTAAAATATAAATATTATTACAGGTGCTACCCTATTGTGATGAAATCATAGTCTTGCTATTGGAAAATCTTGGTGATCCCTCAATTCACCGCTCCGTGAAACCACAGATATTGTCTGTGTTTGGTGATATTGCCCTGAGCATTGGTCCTGATTTTGCCAAATACTTCGACGTCGTGATGCAGATGTTGTTGCAGGTAATAAGTTCAATATTACATTGGAAGTAAGAACAATAAAAATAACCTTTGATTTTACGTCAACTATTTTATATTGCAGGCAAGCAATGCTCAAGTAGATCGTAATGATTACGACATGGTGGAGTATTTGGGAGAACTTCGCGAAAGCGTGCTCGAGGCCTACACTGGTATCATCCAAGGCTTGAAAGGATCAACAGGCGAGGTTCGTAGTGTTTCAATTCAGCTATTATTTAGTGAGTATATTGCTGAACAAACAATGAACGTGTGTAATGTGGCAGGTGCGTTCGGACGTGGCCCTGGTGGAGCCGCACGTGCCCGCCATCGTGACGTTTATGATGCAAGTGGCGTGCGAGCCCGAGCGCACAGACGGTCACATGTCGGTGATCGCGGGGCTGACGGGTGACCTGTGCACGGTGTTCGGCCAGCGCGTGCTGCCGCTGCTGGAGACGCGGCCGCTGCTGGACTTACTGCAGGCGGCGCGCCGCTCGCGCACTCCGCGCACCAAGGCGCTCGCTAACTGGGCCACCAAGGAGATCCGCAAGCTCAAGCATCAGACGCCTATTGCTAGCTGGTATGTACTAAATAAAGCATACATTTTTACATGTATCAAGTTTTTAATATCAATTTTGTCGAGATTTAAACTAATATTTCAAAATATTGCATCATAAAAAACCTATGTGAAATGATAAACTAACATACAATCCTGAAAACAGATACAAAAAGCTAAAATATTCATAAATGTCTTTTTTTGTATTTCAGATTTGAAACAATTAACTGCCACAGCGATCCAACGCAGTTTCAGATAACTAACTGCTGGTAAACTCAACTGTGCTGGCAGGCATATTATGTCGTATTAATAATAATAAGTCGTTAGGTGCATTCGTTTAGAGGCCTGTATTGTTTTAAACTCTCTACAACAATGGTATAGTAGTTATTTTGTGCTCAGCGGCTAACACTCTAGCCTTTTTATAAATAAAATATATTATTACACTATCTATGATATTATATGAATATTTGTCTACTTTAGTAACATGTTACCATTATTGTAGCACTTTAACATTTGGAACCATTGCTGTGTTTAATTTACAGAGCATATTACCATGACAAAACAGTCAATGAACTTTGTTAAAACCAGAAAAAATAAAAACAAATCAAAAGTGGATGAATGTTTATAAATAATATATTAACTGTTTTTTTTTTGCATGTAAGTGCTAATTTGGTTAAGGCGTTTTCTTCAAATCACCAAGTGATTTTTGGCCCCAAACAATGCACTTAGCGTAGCATTATTGAAACTGTTTAATGTATGCCTGACCATAATCTTTCCATAATAATTATCTTAAAGTTGAAGCATTTTTCCTATTTGGTATTATAAATACAGACAGTGGCTGTGGTATCTTTACTTATGTGAGATAAAGTGATAGTTTGGAAGGGATGTATGAAAGTTGATGTATGTTACTTTAGGCATGCACATGTGCAAGGGATTATGAATTTTATAAATTATTATTATGTTTTGTAAGATGTATGAAAGATTTTATGAATGGGTAAGAATGCATGTGTAGATGCGTGCATGATTATCTCGGATATTTTATAAAGTTAGGCATTGTCGATCATAATGAAAATTCGGTATATTAATGTATGTTTAAGATTCCGTCGGCGTTACTCGAGACTGAAGGACGCCATATTGGCGACGATTATTTTTGATTCATCACAATTCAGGTTAACATATTGACAACCTCTTATTGAATTTTTAACAACAACAAAAAACGTTGACCAAAGCTTAAGATACTATAATTATAACTGCTAAACAACAATATACCTGTTTTATTATATAGATCTTTAATTAAATAGGAAAGCGTTTCATTGCATTCAGGTTATGAATTTATTAAAACAATAGTAGTGGGTCAGTACAACTATGTTACAACAAGAGCTTAGCAAATAAACAATGTTGCATTGGATTATCAATACTACTGTACCGAGTCAACGAAATCTTTGGTCAAATCTTCCTTTGTGATGAATGAAAAATGTCTTTGCCTTCTGATCTCAATATCACTTTATTGTACATATGTAATTAAAGCGTTTTTTTTTTCCTTAAGATATTCCGAAATGGCAAAGTAGTAATACCCCCAAAAATAAATCGAAAAGACAAAAGACCAAGCAGACCTATTGCTAAAACATGTGAGCTGAGAGAGCTTGCAAATTAATGCATTTCGTTAAACCGTACCGATTATTATGAATACAATTCCCAATGGGTATATTTCACTAAACTTATTTCGTTCTTTCGTATTAACGTTTTAACTTTATTTAATGTGTCCACATTTTGTTAGTCTAAAATGAAATTTATGTTCAAAACACATTTTTATATTTTTTTTACGTCTGATTCCTAACGTAATATTTATTTAAATGTTTCTTTCTGCCTAACACATTTTGGCAACACACAGGTTGTTGTTTTTTTGTCTTTTATCGCGTCATCTTATCAAGTAACAAATAAAAAAACTACGAGGCCTTGCTCCCATGTCGAATAGCTCAAATAAAAAAGTTCGTGTGTTGCAATAACTGCTTATGGTTAATAATAATATTAGATAAAAAATATCTACTTCGATACGCGCAATTACTTGTCATGTATTGAAATATTTGTTTCCGATAATTGGTCGATGAAACTTGTGTTTATGCTGACTATATCAGTGCCTTTGACGTGTACGAGAACTAAACCTAAACTGTTATCAACGTCCAGTTTGATTACTCGTAAAGTCGTGACTAATATTTAAATCAATTCGTTTCGTTAACTTTTACATGATAGAATACGTTTTATGCCTACCTACTACTCTTCAGGTTTAAGTCTTGGTGTGTTCTAAAATTTGGAAATACCGTTTATGTTATTTAATTTCGATTGACGTGTTGAGTGTCTGCTAGTCTGTGAGCATCACTGATAGGAATGATGTTTGCGCGAATTATGCAAGAATTTATTAAGTGAAGTGTGTCATTACTACCATCTACTTGTTTTACATAATACCATATATATTTGAAGAAGAAAATGAACAATTTGGATATGAAAATATTTAAAAAATTATTTCAGATGTCATACAAGTTACGTATGTACTTATATTTAAGTATGATAGGAGAATATGTGAGGACTAGTGCCATGCCATGAAAGGTTCTGAATTAGAATCATAGGCATCGAGTCAATGAATACCACCCACTTTTCCTGCGCGAATCTAAAATCAATTAGTTATTTTGTTACGGCGTATATTTTCATTCCTTTGACTATGACTATCTGCTACCCTGTAAACTGTTCTATGATGATTAAACAATTTAGAAGTAAAAGTTGTTTCTGATTTTGATATACTATAAACCTATTTAAATACGGTTCGTCAAGGCTTCCTTTTTATAATGTGGCCTTGCTATCATCATCTGCCTACCCTTTTTCCCAACTATGTTGGCGTCGGCTTGCAGTGTAACCGGATGCAGCCGAATACCAGTATTTTACATGGAGCGACCGCCTATCGGTGCTGATTACTTAGTACTAGCGTCCGACTGAAGCTTCGGCTTCGGCCAGAAAAACCACATTCGGCTTGGGCCGAAGTCGAAAGTTTCTAGCAAACGGTGAAATTAAACGAACTAGCAACGCGCGCGGTTGGAGCAGCCACGCATTTCGAAGTGTGTTATTTTTGTCAAGTTGCAGGATAATTTTATTCATCTCTCAAGTTATATTTACGGCTAAAAGCCGAATTAAGGTTACACCTAGCCGGCTATACCTAGGTGCGGCCGGTAGCAGTACTAGCAGTCTGTTAAACTTACATCCTTTTTATTACTAACACACCAAATAAATGGGTTAGGTTAGAACTGCGACCATACGGCGCGAGCCGAGCGAGCGGTCCTGCGGCAGCGGCCGGCGAGCGCTAGATCGAAATTGGTTGCATTAAACCGCTTGGCTTTACGTCGACTTTTAGCCGTAACATATATACAAGCTGTGCCCCGCGACCTTCGTCCGCGTTAAATTAGCAGTGTGAATTATACTTCCTATTCTCATACCTACCAAATATACATAAATAAAAATCGGTCGAGCCGTTTCGGAGCAGTGCGACCACAAACATCGTGACACGAGATTTTTATACAGAGTGTAAACCAAAGAGAATATAACCACATAAATGGTTATATAGTCTGGTGTAAACGGACCCTTCACGAAGCCGTCAACCAAGCGTTCTGTACATCAAACTAAGTTGGTAACTCTACGTAAAAAATATTGCTGAGAAACGCCTTTTTTTTTGGGGTGAAAAATCACGTTTTACGATAAAACTCAATGTAACGCACTCAAACATTGTGCTGATGGATGGATTGGATAGTACGGAGGTCGTGGAGGTGTTTAAAGTAAAAATGTTACATTAAAAACATGTATTTAAAAAAAACTTGTGAAAACGTTGAAACTTTGACCCCCAATATCTCCGTAACTAGAAGTTTCCCAGGTATGGTCTAGCTAGAACAAAAAAAAATATCAGGGTGACGGGGAGAACAAGAGCCTTTCCGCTTCGTTAAGGGTCTATTTGCACCCTTTATATAAGATGTATACAGTCAACATAAACTTTAATTTAAAAGATAGCAAAAACTTGTGGCGATAGCCGATTAATCGGCTTCGGCCAAATTAGGAGGTTTACGTTACCCTAGCAGGAAAGTAGGTCCTAGAGGGATATGAGTGGAACATATACATAATTAGTGTATATTAAGCTGCTGTGAATGTGCACCACATAAAAAAATTGGTGCGCTTTGTCATATTGGGAAAAAAACTGAAAAAACGATTCCTGCTAGGGTCACGTTTTTCCAGCAGGAAAATTCTAAACGAATGATCGGAGAGAGAAATATTGTGCATGACCAGAGAGCTTATATTTGTGTAAAAAAGTGCACCATAAAAATTGATGGTGCATCTTCAGGTTTTCGAGATATTGCATTTCCTGCTAGGGTAACGTTTTGCAGAATCGTGTGCTTACCTCTAAAACCATTGTGTGTGCGCCTGTAGAATAAACATACACGAGTAGCTCTTTATTAGTGCGCATTTGTGAGAGAATTAGATTTAAGAAAATATTTAAAATTTTCAAGTAATCGCTTTTTTTTTGAAAACCCGAAAAAATATCGCAGCGCCTTAATTAGAAACATATAAGCTCGCTGATAACTGTATTCGGTCCTTCTTGACGCTTATAATAACCATAAAAAGTTTCAAAAGTGTAAATGCATGCGTTATTAGCCGCGTATTCACTGAGCGAGCAGCCTCGCGAGGCAGCCTCGGACGTTTGCTTCGCAACGTTTGCCGCGCGAGGCAGCCTCGGTCTGTATTTAAAATACATGAGGCTGCCGCGCGCGGCAAAGCCGAGCCGGAGCGAGGCTGAGCCAACGACTTGAACGCTCAGTGGTGACTCACAAGTCGAACAGAGGCCACGCGTGCGTAGCGCATATTCAGTTCTGTTCAAGATTATCATGAGGCCGTGCGTTCGGAAGGCTTTCGCCACCACTGCCTTTATACTAATACATCAACTTGTACAAAAAAAGAAAAGAAAAAAACCTTAAACGTTTTTGGATAAAAACGATTTACAAAAACAGATTACAAGCTGGTAACAGATTATTTGAAGAGTTGTGCTTTGATGATGCAGAAAGCAATTTTACTAGAATAGCCGCGTATTCACTGAGCGAGCAGCCTCGCGAGGCAGCCTCGGACGTTTGCTTCGGAACGTTTGCCGCGCGAGGCAGCCTCGGTCTGTATTTAAAATACATGAGGCTGCCGCGCGCGGCAAGACCGAACCAGGGTGAGGCTGAGCCAAAATCGAGCGCTCAGTTTAACGTGAAGTCGAACAAAGACCGGTCGGCTTATATGAACGCGGTTTATTACCAGTTTTGCTCAAGACCGTCATGAGGCCACACGTTTGGAAAGCTATAGCCACCACTGTTTTTATACTAATTCTTCGACTTATACAAAAAACGAAACGAAAACCGTTTTTGGATGAAAAAGATATACGAAATCAAATACAAGCTGGGAACAAATTATTTGAAGAGTTGTGTTTTGATGACGCAGAAAGCAAATTTACTAGAATGAGATAAAGTCGTCTTCGTCGAACAAGCGAGGCAAAACATAACCGTCTTGAGTGCGCGCGGCAAACCTACCGAGGCGCTTTTGAGCATCGACAAAAACCGACAACGCTCGGCTCGGGCCGAGGCACGCTCGGGCGAGGCAGCGCGTGGGTTTGCCTCTGGCGAGGCACGTCCTGACCGACCGAGGATTTGCCTCGCGCGGCTGCCTCGCGAGGCTGCTCGCTCAGTGAATACGCGGCTAATGAGTAAAAGTCGTCTTCGTCGAACAAGCGAGGCAAAACACAACCTTCTTGAGTGCGCGCGGCAAACTTACCGAGGCGCTTTTGAGCATCGACAAAAACCGACAACGCTCGGCTCGGGCCGAGGCACGCTCGGGCGAGGCAGCGCGTGGGTTTGCCTCGGGCGAGGCACGTCCTGACCGACCGAGGATTTGCCTCGCGAGGCAGCCGCGCGAGGCAAATCCTCGGTCGCTCGCTCAGTGAATACGCGGCTAATAGCCGCGTATATAATAAATAGCCCACATTGCTGATGCATTCGTGATAAGCTGTAATAGCATTTGGCTAAATTTTTAAATTAATAGTATTATTGTTGCCCAATAGAATAATATTATCCCCTATATGCATCAGTGCCGTGCTCGGCCTAACTATTTCTAGTTAATATCACGACGACTGCGAATCGTAACTTCCAAAGAGTAATAATAATAGGTAACTTCTGTCATTTTTTTTATGTGAAACATCTATTTGCGCGCCTAGGTAGTAAAACAGACTCGTATGCCGTGACGAAAGATGGCATGACGGTGTCGTGGCGTGATGCTTCCTCTATGCCACGTAAAATCACCCTTTTTTGATGGAAGTAAAGTTTGTATTGGAACTATTATTGTGAGTAATTAAAAGTCAAAATAATGTCTCTTTTATTAAGAAAAGTAAATTGAATTTAAAGTATTTTTTTTTCTTTATTCTTTATTTTACTCCATAATATTATTATTTCGTTATAGTTTTAATATTAACATACCTATATGTTTCACATCTGCTGGGCGTCCCGTGACGCCAATTTTTTTAATAATTTTATATTAGTTGGACAAAATTAACTAAAATTTAAAGAAGGCAAACTTAAAACTTATTTTGGAAATTTCAGTATAATGTTTACGATTGTTTTTATGAGTTTTTTGTCCTGATGCCATACGCTTCTGAGAATATCATGCTTAACGTAGTCGAAAGCCTGGATAATGCATGATGTAGCAGTGAATAGACCGGCTTCGTTTTGTCTGCGTTAGCCAAGACATTATTAATGAAATCAAAAGTGGCCATCAAGTGATTCGCAACATAATGCAACACTGACTATGGGAGGGCCTCGAGGGGTGTCCGGCCGTGTGTGTTCGTTTTGAATCCGCTTACCATGCACCTCTGTGTTGCAGCTGGGCTCGCACGCACTATTAGGGACTGCTTAAAAGCCATTCGCAAGGTAATGCGGCACAGACTATGGGTGTCTGTGTTGCAGCCGCCTTTGTATTTACGCAATTCGATCACTAAGTCGCTAGACTCGGTTAGGCCAAATTGAGCTAACCCACGATTTCTTAATAATTCAGTTAAAATCAGAAAAAAACGGTTAAATCAGTCCCATATGCAAGGTCCAATTGAATGACTAAATATAAGTACTTACTCCTAAAATTAGTTCAATTACTTAATTGTCATCGAGTTTTATATACCAATAATTATAAAACTCGATAAATATCCATAAGGTACCTTTCCCGGACTGTGGCGTTTCCAAGTTTGAGCATATAATATGGCAGCCCTAATCTGTGATCTGTCTGTCGAGGCTTGACAAGTAGGTATGTCTGTCAGTGTCGCTCTTTCGCAGAATCTCAGTTCACAGCACAGATTCCTATTTCTTTCTTAGAACAGAACTGTCTGTGGTTAGGCTTGGTCGTTTGCATTGTAACTTGCAAGTGATCAGTTTTATTTTGTTATCTTTCGTTTTGGTTCAAAATTAACACTTAATTTCAAGAACTAGCTAGTGAAATTTTTCATATTCGCGGGCAAATACTTTAACTCATCTAACATCATGAAGCCTCCGTACAAAATCGGTAAGTAATGTTACTTGTTTTCTCAATAATGGAAAGTGGAAAGTAATGTTAAGAGAGCAAAATAGTTAATTGATTATTAATAGTACCCAAATATACCTGTGATAGCAGATCCTTTAATTTAAAATACATTTATAGGTTATCTTAACCATGCGACTTCAGAGATAGACCGGCGCTTTTGTGTGTTGCTTATTTACTCTAATTCACGATAATGTTTCTTATCAATTTATCAGTAATTATGACTATCTTCAGTGTTTACATCAATTAAATGATAGCTTTTAAGTTTATGTACAGTGGGTACGTACCTACGTTACCTATCGTAATAAACAGAGAAGCAAAATTATTATTAGATATGTCCCTACACATTAAACATTAAAGGCTTATTTTAATTAGGTACTGAGCTAAATCACACATCAAAACAGAAGTAATAATAAACTCTTAGCTAATAAATAAAATACCATGCCTAGAATTTTGTGTCAATTTGGATGCTATAAAAGTAATAGTGTGAATGGATATGCCGCCAGCTGTACTGGTACAGAGTGGCTCTTTTTCAGTACCTTGTCCATAACCACTCGAAAGACTTACCCAAAAACCCCCAGATGTTCAGCAATTGTTTAGGAGAAAACTTACCTTAAAAGAAATCTGAAGTTCGCCTATATTTTTTTCTTACAAAATTATCAAAAAGATCAAAAGTATCATTACACTATAGTCAACTAACTGAAAATGTAATAAGCGGACATTTTAATACATTTTCAGTTGGTTGCAACATACAGGACAAAGTAGGTACTTAATTGACCAGGTATCAGGTACTCTCCACGAGATTGTCAGCAACATCAATACGCTGCTGGCCTTTCTCAGGGAGTTAGAGTGGATCAAATAGATTTCCCACCCGCACACAAAATAAGTCCTTGGACGTGGAGATGCGGACACTTGTCCGTTATACAATAAATTTTCAGACACACCAGGTGGTTTTGACAATGATAAGCAGTTTTTTAAACTACAGGGAAGTCTTTGCCACACTTCTTGTATTTTATTTGATTATTTGATTCTTAGGGACTGGAAGAAATTTGGCTTTCAGTATGTACATTTATTTAAGAATTACATAGAGGCCCCTAGACTGAACATGTCAATGTATTTTTTGAAATTCCATGACAAAAAAAAATGAACACTAACATTATTGCATAAGAATTAAACTTATTTACACAAGTATTGGAAATATTATATAACTCCTTGATTTGCAATGCAAATACATAATAATATTAACTTAATAAAAAAGTACTTACATACATGCCAAGAGATATTTTTAAACTGATAATAAAGTTATAATTTATGTTCCATGTTGAATGTCTGCCACTATAAAAATTACTTTACCTAATGTTATATAGGTGTTAAGGTATATATTGATGAGTCTTAAACTCAAATAATTATATTAATGAGAAATTTCAAAATATTTAATCCTTATAATATGAAATAAAAAAGTGTGATAGTGATTATTTAAGTAATTTTAAACAATGAGGAACGATTTTAAATGTTTTTATACTTTTATATTACAGCTGATGAGAAGTTGGCTGAACTCGGCCGCAAAGAGATCATGCTGGCAGAGAAGGAGATGCCAGGACTGATGGCTTGCCGCCGCAAGTATGCCCCTGGAAAAGTCCTCAAAGGAGCTAGAATTGCTGGAAGTCTACACATGACCGTACAGACTGCAGTCCTCATTGAGACACTTATAGAGCTTGGTGCTGAAGTAAGTGCTGTTGATTTCTGCTGTATAAGTAATTTTCAATTCCTAATTTTCATTTTCGAGATAGCCTCCTTGGGATCTTCTTTTTCCAATATGTTCAACATGGACCCCTCGAAATGAATAAAAAGTTAGAAAGGCTAAGCAGATGATGAAAATTCAAATAAACTTTTCCGTATCCATCACCACACCACCATCTCATCCACAGTCCTTACTATTGTAATAAAAATCATAAATGCACTAGTAACTCTGACTGTCTTACCTTAGCTGTTAATGCATGATAGGGTAACACACAGACAGAGTTACTTTAGCATTTATAGGATTAGTATGGATTACATTATCTTCCTGGTTACAAGTAATATATCATACTCGGAGATAATACAACCAAACAAATGACTCTTTAAATCCCATATAGATCAGAATCTGATCACTGAATGATAAACTTGTCGAAATACATGAAATGTCGATATAGGTATGTGGTATTATCTATACCTACATTTGTTATCTGCAAAGTTTTAGTTTGAGGAAATCTGAAATGCCTAATATTATCTTACGATTAGATTTGCTTGGTAACGTTTAGTAGAGCGTTAAGCAAACCAAAGCGCAGACGACTATGAAAGAACGCTAATACGATAAAACGTAGGAATTGGGAATGGGTATCACAATCTCACATTCTAAAAATATCTTGACCAACTAAATGGCGACGCCTAAAATATAAAACTGGGCAACTGAGAGTTAAGCTCGCTCGGCGAGGGTTCACTAACTAAATAGATCATGAGAACTCAATCTAATTAATAGGTACCATTCGCAAAATAATTATTTATTTATAAACTAGCTTATCTCGCGGCTTCGCTCCCGTTAAATACGAAAAATAACTCCACGGGAACGTTTAAAATGTAATGTAGCTTCCCGTTAGTGAAAGAATTTTCGAAATCGAATCAGTAGTTTCGAAGATACCCCCTACATACATACTTACAAACAAAACTTCTTTATAATAATATACTAATGGTTACCTTGGGTTTACACAATACCTATATCATAATATTAATTTTACAGTAACAAGAATATGCCTTCTCTGTATGAGAAGAGGCCTTTACCTAGCAGTGGGATAGTAACAGGCTGGTATTATATTATTATTATATTTAAGAATATAACAGCACCATGTTTTTAATAAATAAGCATTACACATTTCTATAAAGGAAAAGGGATGTCTAGCAGGTAACTTAATAATACGAATAATATAACGTTACGCAGATTGCTAGGCTAACGAACCGCTGCGAAACTCTCTGTTACGAGAATATAGGCAATCATGTAACTATAGATTACAGAGATAACATATCTACATACATAAACTCACGTGGGGCCCAGACAGAAACTACAAACGCCACCAGCTACGATTCTTAAATTCGGCTGGCCCTCGTAATATAAATAATAGCAAAATAAAATTAAGGTATCTTTCACTGGTAAAACTAGACGCTGATTGCACAATATAATTCAGAATGGTACGATATATAACCTCTCAACAGTCTGATCGAAATTAAAAATATATATCAATCAGTATTTCTTGCCACCGACTTCCGAAAGTAAAGTTATTTTCCACTTTTTTTGTGTTTTTTTTTTGTATTTTTTTATTTTACCGTTTTTAGTTGTATTATAAATAAATATGCAAACATTTGACATTGTAACTAGAAGTTATTATGAGATCATCAACATATGCCAAGAATGAAAATAAAATATGTACTCATAAATTACTCAAAGTTAATGCAATTCATATGGGACCACCGCGGGCGCTTCTTCTACCAAAATGAACCACGTAAATCGGCCCAGTAGTAACGGAGAAAAAGGTGTGAGATGCTGGTGGAATACCAGCAATATATAATATAATAACCTCCTCCTTTTTAGAAGTCGGTTAAAAAGAAATACAGTTTGAAATCCATCATTTCCCAAACTATGTTGGGGTCGACTTCCGGTCTAACCGGATGTAGCTGAGTATCAGTATTTTACATGGGGCGACTGCCTATCTGATCTCCACAACGCAGTAATTGGGTAATACGATACCACTTGGTAAGGCTGGTTGTCAGACTTACAGGCTTCTGAATACTCGTAACGACTGTCAAAGATCTACAAATGGCAGCTGGGACTATCGGCTTAACGTGCTTTCCAAGGCACGGAGGAAATTCGATATGTAATGATGGTCACCCGTCCATGGACCGACCTAGGCAAGCCCTGCTTAACCTTGGAGATCGACCCATGTGGCTGTTATTATTTAGCCACGAGCTTCTATATTTCTCGTTTTAAACGAATGGTATATGAGTAACATTGTGTTTGTTATTTCGTATGGATATTGAAATGTGACAAAGATGAAATCATATTTTGTTATCTTGTTTCTGTGAACACATGTAAGAATTGAGCTGATATTTATCATCGACACTTGGCCTCTTTATCTTTAACCCCTGATCTGTTTTTAAATGTGTCTGCTATTATGAAATCTTTTTTGCAATTCATGTTTTGTATTCAATTGTTAATACCAGCAACTTAGTATTTTTTGCTAACTGACTTTAAAAAAGGGAGATTATCAATTCGATCTGAAGTTTCTTGCCCCTTCTTCTCCATAGATCTACGCTTTGGAATGGGCAACTACAGTACTTTCACAAGTTATTATGCCTTGTGTCTGGGACTGTAGCTGCGCCTTCTTTGTTTTTCTGACATTCAAAAGTGCTTGTTCTTATTGACATAAATGCTTTGAATTTGAAATACATTGGTACCTACATTACGGAATGTATCAAAAATAAATTTACTTTCCAAAAAAGTTAATAAAACAAAAGTCTCCGACTTCTGAAAGTAAACTTACTTTTTCACTTTTTTAGTGCTTTCTTTTGGAGTTTTTTATTACAACACAATAAGCTTCAGGATTTTCTGCGATTCTTTGTTTTGTCACATAACTTGCGTAGCCTAGAACCTAGCCTCGAGATCTAAAGTTGAAAGAGCGATCTTTGCAGTGGCGTAGCGTGGGGGGTGCCGGGGGGGCCATGGCCCCGGGCGGCACATTTCAGGGGGCGGCAGAGAGCAAGAGCCAGGCTGCGGCAAGCGGAACCAGGCGGTAGCGTCAGGTCATAATTATCAGATCAGATAATTACTAAAGTCATCGGGACTACGTTGCAAAAACAAGGACAACCAAGAAGTGGAGCATTTTCCTTAATATATGCTGCTGGCATATATATTCATACAAGCCTCACGTCTATTCCGGTCTGCCGCCCCGTATTTTCTAGATACAAGCATTTGATTCTTCTAGCCTGCCGCCTCCCTTTTTATATCTGTATTTATGGTAAAAAGAAAATCGAACCTATCTGGGATGCTAAAATTTTCTAGCTCGCTTCGCTCGCTCTTACAGTAAGTTTTCTTAATCGTTCCATATCTTTAATACATTCGTAGAAAAAGTATGTTAAATTCCAATTGTTTGAATCGTGAAAAGAAAATCTGTTACCTATCCGAGGCGGGGTGCTAAAATTTTCGAGCTCGCTTCGCTCGCTCTTGCATCCTACCTACCCTCAAATCTAAAGCTTTAATGCATAATTCGATAAAAAAAGCTTATTTATCTATATGAATAGTTAAAATCAAATGTAATTTATCAGATGTGCTAAAAAAAATTGACCTCGCTCTTTTTGTTTATTTCCCGAACGGCAAACGTTATACACTAGGTATTAGCTATATTAGCAATTGAACTTGACCAACCTACATACATACGAACAAATGATCATCATCATCATCATTCTCTTGCCCTTCTTATCCCAATTCATTAGGGATAAGCGTAGAATGTCTTCCTCTTCCATACCTCTCTAACTCTTTATTACTCGTCATCTCATCAGAAACCTCCTTTCTTGAATGAAATTGTGTATAAAAAAGATTTTACTTTGAAAAATAAACTTACAGATTTTTTTTTAATAATTTAAAAAATTGCTTTGTATTTTGACTGTTTCCTACGTTTCTTGACTAATTATGAAATTAGAGGGGGCGGCCAAAATTACATTCGGCCCCGGGCGGCAAAATCCCACGCTACGCCACTGGATCTTTGACTTACTCAGTCTCATAAAGGAATATGCAAATTAACTTTTAAAGTAAATTTCATTTTCGTATGAAACACTCCTTGAGTAAATTCAAAGTTCGCTCCGTAGATCTCAGAGTAGGACTTCTGCAAGGTAAAGGAAAACCGTTGAACATTACTTGACTTTAGCTAGGTATTCCATGTTTAACATCTTGAATTAAAGCCGATGTAGGTACCTACTCAGAGGTCAATGAAAATACGCAAACTCAGAAATGCATGAAAATACGCAAAGAGCCAAGAACATTTTCAGGCGCTTCACTCGTGTTTTGTTGTCACACGGAAAATATTTAGCCCCCTCGACCCAGACAATCAGGGCAATAAAGAAGAGCAGTGTCTTCATAGCCCTAGCCCACAATGTACAGTAATGATGTAATCTTATTTTTACGGTAATATCTTGGTTTACAATAAAAACATTAACTTTGCACAGGTCCAGTGGTCAAGCAGTAACATCTACAGTACGCAAGATGAAGCTGCTGCGGCGTTGGTTGCGGTTGGCATACCTATCTATGCTTGGAAAGGAGAAACCGAAGAGGAATATGTGTGGTGCATTGAGCAGACATTGGTATTCCAGGACGGAAAGGTAATAAAAGTGTGGGTTTTCCTTCGCTTACATTTAACTCAATGTAAGAAACATTGAGGAAAATGCTGTTTACCTTTTTTCCTTGATGTTTGTTGTTATTGAAACAAGTAATAAATCATCTTAGGTCGAGAGAAAATAGTTATAAAAACATTTCTTGTTGGTTTAATTTGTTATTTAACACTTGGTACTGTAGTTCGTTTAGCAAAGAATCATGTCATATTGCCATTTGGTCCAGTCCCCTTAACGCATCGATGATTCGAATTAAAAAGCATTAAATTAATCACGGAAATCTACAGTTCACACAGTTCAAATATATCGCTGATTGGAATGTTTGGTTAAATATTCCAATCAGCGATTGATATAGGCCATCTGGGACTGCGTGCGTGCAAGACGGATGTCATGTTCCGGGGGCAGAAAAGTTAGCGATATTATTTGTGGCAATTTTTAAACAATTTTTATTGTCTCACAAAATTAGTTGGTATGAATTGAGCCGGTCCGGTTTCAAACGAACTTATTTTACACTGCACTTCTTACATTTAAATTTTCTTTATTTCAGCCCCCGAATATGATCTTGGACGACGGTGGTGATTTGACGAAACTGGTTCATAAGAAATTCCCACAATATTTGGAAGGTATTAAGGGCATTTCTGAAGAAACAACAACTGGTGTACACAATTTGTATAAAATGTTACGTGAAGGTACATTAAAGGTTCCAGCTATCAATGTAAACGATGCAGTAACAAAGAGTAAATTCGATAATTTGTATGGGTGCAGGGAATCATTACTTGATGGAATTAAAAGGGCCACCGATATAATGGTCGCTGGAAAAGTTTGCGTGGTTGCGGGCTATGGCGATGTCGGCAAAGGCTGCGCTCAGGCTTTTAAGGGATTCGGGGGTAGAGTCATTGTCACTGAAATCGATCCCATTAATGCCTTGCAAGCAGCTATGGAAGGATTCCAGGTAACAACCATGGATGAAGCTGCTGAAGTGGGACAGATATTCGTGACCACTACTGGATGCCTCGACATCATTTGCAAGGAACACTTCCTAAAAATGAAAGATGATGCAATTGTTTGCAACATTGGGCACTTTGACTGTGAAGTAGATGTTGCCTGGTTGGAAAACAATGCTAAAAAAGTAAACATTAAGGCACAAGTAGACCGCTATGAGCTTGACAATGGCAATCATATCATTGTATTGGCTGCTGGACGTCTAGTTAATTTAGGATGTGCCACAGGGCATTCGTCGTTCGTTATGTCCAACTCTTTCACCAACCAAGTGTTGGCTCAAATTGAACTTTGGACAAGACACAATGTATACCCCGTTGGAGTACACACATTACCTAAGAAATTGGATGAAGAAGTAGCTGCTTTACATTTGGACCATCTTGGTGTTAAACTTACTAAGCTAACACCGAAACAAGCAAAATATATTGGTGTCCCAATTGAAGGACCATACAAGCCTGACCATTACAGATATTAAATGATGTGCATCTGCCAATTTAGGCTTTTCACACTTTTTCTTTAAGCTAAACATGTTTGTTCGTAAGAACTTCAGCGAAGTTCCATACTTTATAATACACAAATGTGATTATTTGTAAATCATTCTTGTTTTCAATAAAAATAAGTACCTAGCCACTTTGATTAACAAATAAATATACAAAATGTAAGTATTGTTTTTGTGACAGTAAACAAAAATATTCAAGTGATACATTTTATGTCTTTTATTAATACTCCTTGTCAAGTATTATTTATGAACCTCGCGCACTACGTGGCCACGACCATGGCTCACCGCAGAATAGTCTAGTCATATTAGGAGTTTCACCTCGGAATGAGAGATAATAATCTGTAAACTTGTATACCTACACCTTCATTTTGGTGTTCTAAAAGTTGTCTCATAAAATCTCGTGTCTGCGCCGTAAGTTATTCAAGGTCAAACGTCACAAAAATCAGTTTTTCGCTATTATCTCGGTTTCTATAGCTCCTATGATGTTAACATTAATTATAAAAAATGTAAAGCATAAAATTTGTGACAAATTTTGTATTGAAAAAATTTTCAAACACCCAACCACTTTTGAGATAGAGGGCAGAAGCGTGTACGTTACCCTAGCAGGAAAGTGGCTTCTAGGGTGATATGAGTGGAAACAACAACAAACAGCAGATTACACACTAATTATTACTGTATAATCTGCTGTTAATGTGCACCACATGAAAAATTACACTAATTATACGTGCCACCCATATCAGTCTAGGAGCCACTTTCCTGCTAGGGTAACGTACACGGCAGAAGCCCATGTGCATCTGGATTGAGGGCCAATTTTTTAAATCCTTGAGAAATGAAATAAGACTTCTATAACACCAAAATGAAGGTGTATATGTGTAATGAGTTTACAGGTTATTATCTCTCATTCCTGGGTTGACCCCTTTTTTTGTTTAACTGACTGGACTATAACCGTCCGTGGTCCGCTGTCATTGAAACAAAATAAAAAAAATAGCGGTAAAAACACGTGACGATATGCACGCATCGCGCAGAAATCTGTACCGGCACTGCAACGAGGCGCAGGGCAGACGTATGTCAGAGACACATGTGCCTGCGCCGCAGCGTACACAGCTCTAGTACGTTCATGCATTACAAAATCTGCGCTGCGTGGACATGCGTCACCGGCGTCTCAGCATACGCTTAATCTTTATCGCTGCAGCGCACGTAGGTTTGCGGCCAGGCAGTTTCCTGCAATTCACGGAGATTGTATTGGGTGGTCACCCATCCATGGAGCAAATGCGGCTTAACCCAAAGGTCGACCCGAGTGGCTGTTACTATTTAGCCACGAGCTCTTCCTTTAAATATTATTCGAATAGCCACAAGCTCCTCTTTTGAATTTCATTAAATAAGTAATTGATTCATGTCCGTGACTACCGCCGGACCACCAACGCCAATCACTTCCATATTTGGTAAATAATTAGTTATCAATTGGTGCTAATTATTTAGTGCTCGAACAAAAAAGTTGATGCCTTAGTAGTTTTCGAGAAAATCGACTTTGAAGGTGGTGCGGCGGTTGTCATACTCCTTTCAGCAGGAACATCATGAGCGCCGACAAATATAGCATGCTACAGCTATTACCAGTATACAAATAATTAATGCCCTTATTTGTGATTCATTTCGCAAAGAAACAGAACTGAAATATTTGTACCGAGAAATTAACGACGATACCATTGACAACTTAATTTCGTCGGGTTATACGCGGATATTTAGTATGGAAAAGTAATGAAAGCTAGTTTCTCTTAAAATACAAGACTTAGGAATCTGGATTTTTGGTCACTATAACTTCTTTAGGAGCAGTAATTTTTGTACAAATTTGGGAAGAAATCATAGTTTTTAATAGAGTTATCTTGAAATGAAAATTTATCACCGTGACTACCGCCACCCCCCAATGGCATGGGTATATCTCGTAAACTACCGGACTACTTTTGAATTTTGGGCATTAATTTTATCTTGCAGGGCAGTAATTTTCTATGCAGCTTTGAGGAAAGCAAGCTCCTAAAACTTGGAATAAACATTCAAAGTCGTGGTCCTGCTGAACGAGCGCGCGAAAGTTGTCATCGTTGATTTCTCGGTAAATACAAATATTTCAGCTCTGTTTTTTTTTACGAAATGAATCACATCTAAGGGCATTCATTATTTGTATACTTGGAATAGCTGCAGCTTGCCCTCTTTTTAGGCGCTCATGGTAGTCCTGCTGAAAAGAGCGTGACTACCGGACCACCTCGATTTTCTCGAAAACTAATAAGGCACCAATTTTGTTGTTCGAGGACTAATTTGCACCAATTGAGAACTAATTATTTACCATACATGTAAGCGACTGGCGTTGGTAGTCACGGACATAATTGATTCAATATGATTGCCAGTTTTTTGCGACATTGCTGACTTTAAAATACATCCACTCGGTTTTTATATTATACAATCAATATAAACATTGAATTTAAAATTAATAATAAAACATTATATTATTCACTTTTAGCCAGGCTTGAATTGAATTTATTAAAGTTAATAAACCATTGGCTTTGGAAGGTTGTACAATAACTGAGTAATTGGCTTTGGCTTTGGCTTCGGCCAGAAATGGCTTTTCAGTCACACAATTGTCCCCTTAAAATGCTCTCACTAGGACACATGCATCCTCTCAGTGAGAGCTAGTGGACTGTAAATATTATAATGCCCGAGGCATTTTTCCTTTAAATATAACGTAATCAAACAGCTTCTGGAGAGCCTTCAGAGCTGGTTTTCCAGCTTCAGAAGTTTGGCTGTACTGCATCATCACCCGATTCCTTGTTGTTTAAAATTTGCTTCAGAGCCATCCTAAGTGTTGATCCAACTATTCAAACTTTTATCCTATTCGTAAATAATGGGGGCAATGAATTTGTGACATAAATAAAATAATGATTAGATCTAAGTAACTATTTTATTAAAAATAAATATTCTTTCACTTATGTGTTGTAAAACTGCAGCAATTCTTGATCTTTAGGTTTAAGAATACAATTATCTTTCAAATTTACAACCCATCCAGGCTCTAATCCATAAAATATCTGTCTAGGATCTTTCCTTTCACATAACATTTGGTAATTAGATTCACTTTCTAAGTCAGGGAGAGTATACCCATATTTTTGAGATAGTTTAAGCCTTTCCTTGGATATTTCTTCTGGATTAGCCAAATATCCACGTGTCTTAGCATTGGTATAGTATTCAATGGCATCAGGTGGTGGAATCATCCTCCTTGGAATAGCTTGCCCGGACTCAAAAAACTTTTTAGGGTTCTTGAGCAAGAAAAGGCTATGTGGATCATAATAAGCAGTTGTAATAACTCCACCATTTTTTTCAATAGCCGCAATAACCTGTTCACTAGCCCACTGTACTTCTATATTTATCTTGGCTGCAAAGAGATCTGCTCCTTCATCTGTGAGATGAATACCAAACTGCTTTTGATCAGGGAAAAAATTGTAAATACCTGACCTAATGATACTAGTAATATCTATAGGTTGGTTTATGTCCAAGCGGTCTTTATCTATCGAAATCTGCAGCTGATGTAGGGATAGTGGTGGATATTCCCTTTTGAGGCTGAAAAAGAACATTAGGAAACATTACTGTTTTACAACAATTAACAATTCTAAACTAGTTTTGTACTAATAGCAAACTCTTATGTACAGTATAAGTAACTGTTTACTGGAGTGTATTTGATAATATAGAAATAATTTTTGGCTTCACACCAAATCCAAAATTATGAACCATAGAAAATTTGTTGAAGGGGCTACAAGAAGCTGTGATTATTATGTTGTCAGAAGGACAGAAAACCAAATAGGGAACTTACTGATGGCCTCTGTAGTAATGTTCTTGAGGTACCCGCAAATAAAAAGGATTATTTCCAGTTTCATAACCTAGCCTCATAAAATTCTGCCGTTGACCTGAACCTTTATTACCAGAACCGTGCTTATCACCACCATGTTGGCCGCGGCCTCGTTTTGCCTGCAAGTAAAAATTTATGAATAAATGTTGAGTGGAAACACGATTTCATTAATTTCTACATAAATTCGATGAGGTACTCACAGGTTTCCGACAATTAGGATTGTCGCGAATATTACCAAGTGATATCCTTGGTAGGGACCTCAACATAGAGAGTGATTTCTCTATTATTTGTCGGGAACCCATTTTGAATAACACTTTCAGTTCATTTATATGCTTATATTATATTCGAAAAAGCATCAAAATTTTGCACATTATTCCACTCCACATACAAAGATTTGACACTTGACAGTTCACTGAGAGTGAGTTCACTCACTTCACTCAATCAAATTTTCAGGTTAGAATTTTAGAAATTGAGGTTAGTGTTGCTACCCTTTAATTTAGGATTTCTCACATTCCTTGTCAAAATTGTATCCAAATCGGATGCTATGGTAAAAACACTAAAAAAGAAACTGGAAAATATGCCTACTAAAATAGTTTCCAGTTTACATAATTATTATTACATATGTTTCTTCTCTTCCTCTTTTCTTTAATATTCATTGTTGTGGCAAGGACAGCCATAGCAATAGCGTCTTTTTTTATTGTTTTGATAATATAGGTGGTATGACATCAAAGAGATTTAAAACACATATAGAGAGGACATTGGGAATATTGTCATACAATAATTTTCATCCTGAATATTTTCGATTTTGACACACGATTGCTACCTGACAAGCGGGCGTATGACACAGATGACACTAGACAGAACGAATTGTTACTAAGTAGTAACAAGTTTTGGATTACGATTTTCTTCGTCATGACTCGTGTATAGCTTGGAAATATTTAAATGTCTTTGTGTCATATGAATGCGACCTAACAAGGCGACGTATTGCACTGGACTGATCGACTTGTTAATAATTTGTAACAGGTTTTGGAATTGTCAGTTTCTTGTTCTTGTCCCGTCTATAGTTAGTTATATTTGAATGTTTTTGTATGACATGCAGCATCTCCAAGATTCGCTCTCTGACTGAGCAAGGGCGTAAAATCAGGGTAGTGTAATAACGAACTATAACGGTCTCTAATTAGGGGCTACGCCCGCGGATCTTAAAACAACAACATGGACATAAGAAAGTTTAAATGTAACAGTGGCGGAATAAGCTCTAGAGTTAGCATAGCTGAACTTTGGCTATCAAAGTACAGACGCCATCACATGAAGCTAGAATACAATAAAGAAACACATACGCATTGACAAATTAACGTGTATCTATACAATTGTCCTAGGACTCCAAACAAAATGTGATGGTTATGTGACATAACCAATGAGTGATATTTCATTCATTATCCATGAATGAATAGCCAGCACATCAAACTACTACAATCTGTCAATTTTCCCAATCAACTTTGAACATAATACTTTAGCGATAAAGTTGAAAATCTATTAAAGAAATTTGACAGAATGTAGTAGCTTGATAATCTGTAAAAATAATGACACCAGAGATTAATGACAGAAAATTATGTTTGGCGATTCCTTGCTGCCTCCATAGGTTATTCCTCTATGTATCTTTCTACATTCAGGCATCTCTTACTCAAAACTCAAAAGGAATCAAAAGAAGTTATTAAAACGAAAAATAAATTTAAAATACGCTACCCTACCTACATACTCGACCTGCGTGACATGAGCTGTCAATTGCGAATCATGCCAAAGGGTAGATCATATATTATATAGTAGTCTATGGGGTAGATAGGTACCTAAAGTATTTAGGGAGATAGGGTAGGTAGGTAGGTAACTATTTCATGAAAGTCATTCAATAGTGTAAAATGAACGTTTTCACTGTTTTTTTACATCTCATAGTTTTCGAAAATTTCTTTCCCGAAAAGTTTTTCATTCGAATTACCATTTTTGAGAAAAGAGCATATGATCATTAAAAAAAAAACAGGCCCATATTTTCTCAGAGGGTAAATGGTTTCTCGTCATTGTTTCTATGGCTAAGGTTAATCGGATGTTGCAAAAAAGCCCTCCGTTTTTCTACGCCGTAGTCGGGTAACATTGGTAATTTCGGCTAAATTGCGACCTTATGGCTACACTCCAACCTGTTTAAATATGATTGCACTGCGGTCAGGTGGTACAGGTTATATGTTGATGAAAAATATTTTGGTTTCTAAGTTCATTTAATCCCTTTCAATAACTATTTCATGAAAATTCATTCAATGTTCATTCGAGCTTGCTCTTGCATCCTACTAGGGCCCCATTATTCTCAAGCTTACACTCAGGGCCGTCTTTAACCATTGGAGGCCCTGGACTCCAATTGGTTAAAGTTGGCTCTCTAAAGGCCTCTTGCAAATTGTGTCATCGTCATCTGCCTAGCCTTTTCCCAACTATATTGGGATTGAATTCCAGTCTTATCGGATACAGCTGAGAATTTTATGTGGATCAACTTCCTATCTAACCTCCACAACCCAGTTAGCACTGGGTAATACGGTACCCCTTGGAAAAACTGGTCATCAGACTTTCAGGCCATTGACTACCTTTGTAACAGGAAAATATACAAGAAATACCTTCTTTATTTATTACTTAACACAATTTATTTATTTTAATTTAATGTATAATAATAGATGAACATGAACATTACACTGGTATGCATGGTCAGCAACAGAAGTAGATTAACACTAGTTTTCTACATCAACATTGACACAAAATGATGTAATAATCTGCTTTTTAGTATTTCATATTTAAGAGCTAACAGTTATTATTCTTTAATTTTTGCTTTTGGTCTGATTGTTTCAAGATTAAGATTTAGAAACTGAAGTGTTAATAAGCTTTTGTTGCTTACTGTACTTTATTTAAATATTCACACAAGTAATTTGTTAACCTCTTCTGGTTTTCTGCGAACAATAGTATGTGGGTCAGCATAACCATTTACTGGATCATGCACTGCTTGATATAACTGTGCATAAATAGCAAATATTACTTCAAATGCTCGTTTTTTTACCAATGACTTGTGAGTATGACTCAAAAGCAAATTGAGTTGTGGTAACATGTACACATCTGGGGATACTAAGAACATATCAAACTTGTTTAAAAATGTTTTCAGTGTTGATGTGTCCATTCCAGGTATAGCTGATAAAGGACCACTTATTTTTTCTTGCAGAATAGTATAAATAGGCCCCAAATTTAAATTAGCAACAAGGAAGCTAGCCTGTTCAGAAGTCAATGTATCAATTTGAGCTTCGGACTGAGCTTGTAACCTTTCATTATATTCATCCATTACAGTGTACAGAGACAAGGTACACTGAATATGATAAATACAGTTTAACATATAAACTGACATGTCAGAAGAACTCAGATGGCATGCAGTTTCATTTATGGCATGTAACAAAGGATCTAATATGTGTGTTATTATCATTTTTCTATCAGCAACATTAATATTATGGGACTCATTCATTATGGCCAACAAATCACGAAGGAAACTGACCAAGTCAGTCACTACAATTGAAGGGTTTAAATCCACCGGCGGAGCTTTGACACCATGGCTTAGTTCCTTCTGTATTTTGCTATCCAGAGTAATAAGGAAAACTTCTTCACTTTTCTTCAATAACTCCTTAAATGTGTTTATCAGATGGCCCTTTGATATAACATCCTGAATGACATCCTTATAATAAATTATTAGATTAGTTATAGACCACAGAACAAGGGGATCTTTATCAGGCTTCAAGATGAGTTCTGCTCTAACTTTAAGCAAAGGACAAATGGCTTCCATGATATTTGTCAGAGCATCGATAATAAGTTGTTTCTTATCAGGCATATCACAAAATTTAAATAAAGTTATAAGATTATCTTTTTCTACTGGTATTACTTGATACACCCATGTTAAAATATCTCCAATATACCGCTTAGCATCATTGGCATAAAATTCTATAGGTTTAGAGCCCTCTGTACCTTTTGTCAATGCATCAATAAAGAGTTGTACAATAGTTGCCTTACGAGCTGAACTGTACTCATCAATAATATTTGAAAATAGTACTTGTCTGTTCTGAAATTTAGCTAAAGCAGTAGGAACCAATGCATTATTTGGCGAATCAGTTATTAGACAGGCTCCAATTATCCAATGATACAATTTTTCTATAGCAACTTCTTGTTGCAGTCCCACTGTCTCCATGATATCAAAAGCAGAAGTCTGATGCCAACACTTAATAAGTGTTTTACAGTTACCGTACAACTTTTCTATTTGGGATAAAGTCCCAAAGAAGTCATGTGTTAGTGGTGTTTTGACTGAAATATTGTAAAGGTACTCAATTTGCTCTGGAGATAGTTGAAATTCTTGAACAAAAGCGCTCACCCAAGTCTGCTTCTTTTCTGTTTTTTTTCTTTCATCTTTGAGTTTAGTTGTTTGAGTTATAAGATGGTGGGTTTTATTTTTCGAATCAGATAATCTGTTTGACATATCTTTCACAGCCACATCTAAAGACGATAGAGAATCAAGCAGCACCTGCAGCTTATCTTTCACCTTACTATATTCTATTAAAACAGCTTTGTTTACCAGCATATCCCTTTTTTCAATTTCATTTACTATTACTCTTCTTGTATATGCAGAGTTGGATGAACAAAAGCCAGACACAGAATGTAGTGCATCAGTATTATCTGAAAGGATATGACTGTCGAAGATTTTATTAATTCTTTGTCTTATAGGATTATTATAAGCAGAATCCATCGTATTTCTGCTGTTTAAAGGTATAATAATGTCCAAAATATCAATGACTTATGTGACACGTCAAGTTTGGCAAATAAACAATGGGAGACCAAAGATTTTAAAATCATAAATTAATCAAAGATGGTACCACAGACAATTAATTTCACCAAAGCGTAAAATACTTTTCCATACTAAAGGGGTACTGAAATCTACACCCTTCATTATGCTATTTCGAAGACCTCTCTGAAATAAACAAAATCTATTCAAAAATATAAGGTACATACATGATTTGTGCCTGGACTAGGTAATCCTGTGTTTCAAGCGATTGGAGGTAATATTAACTGATTAAATAAACACGACTCGTAAGTATCTAGCAGCGCGAAGGGTGTTAAAGCAGTGTTAGATGTTAAAGGAGTGCTCGTTAGGTTTTGGGATTGACTCAGTTTTTTTTCTGCCAGAGACTTATCCACATTACCGAAGATTTGTTTGCTATGTTAGCGGATTCCACCGGTGATGAGTGTGCTTGTAATTGTTTTGTGGTAAAAGTTGCGTCTTTAATATATTTCCACAACTTTTTTTTACTATTTGTTCCAGCCTTTTCCAATGCTACTTTGTAGTAGTTGCTTTTATTTTTTTAAGGAGATCATTATAGAAATTTAGATATATTTTGTACAAAAGTTGCAATACTGCATTTTCTGGATTAGATTTAGCTTTCATAATGCAGTTTATCCCAATGTTTCATACAGCGAATAAGACCAGACCGATGTGATCCATGGTTTTATGCTGTGATATTTGTTGCTCAACTGCAATACGACTGTGTTTTTCTGAATTGCATTTCGTAAGTTTTCATTTACAAACAACAACAACACAAACAAAACTGCGGGTCAGCGGAATTATACATATTATACTGACTGGATCAAAATCGATGATGGCGTGAATCATTTTCAAGCCTATTTATATTCAGTTTTGAAATTTTGCGAGTGTATTGTTTAGGTAATTTACAATTTAGGGTTAGTAGGGCAGTACTGATCGGTTATTGTTGAATTAACAACAAGTGCAAGTGAAATTTGATTTAAGCATATTATGATCCAAACAGGAGCCACACATGTGTAGGAAACCTGTGTGCTGGGAGCAAGCCATGAAAGGAGCATAGGTTGAGATAGTCCTAAGGAGAAGCATCAGCACTTCCTCGAAAAATATTGATACTAATATCTCCAATTACAATCGTGTTTTTGATGGATGATAGGTTCTGCAAGGTCAGTAAAATTGTTAGTATTTTTAAAAGACAGGGGTCTATATAACTCGAATACAGAAAATTCTGACAATCTGTTACAGTCGTGCATATCAGGTTCCTTAATAGTAGAGACGTTCAGATGATTTCTTGCATAAACTGTCACACCATCATTTTGGTTGTCATTTATGGTACTTATGTCCTTCTATTCATGTTACATCCCGGGATTAGTAGTATGTTTTTTTATTTATTTATTTTATTTTATTTATTTACTCCAAACAAATAAATATCTTTACAGGCTAGACCCAATGCGATATTGTATCACACTTAAAATTTAAACAGTTATTTACTAACATAGCAAATTATATAGGTAGCTGTTCTTGTGAATTCACCCAAAGTGCAACAGAATAAGTCTACGTCCTCAGCAATGAGGTTGAGAGTGCGGAGCGCGCTCGTGAGCGGCGCCTCGCGCAGCAAGTTAGTTCGCGCGCGCGGTTCCACCAGCAATCGCGCAAATTGTTTGGCAAGCCAGCATTCGGTTAAAACAATAACATCACAATTTATGTTTAGCCATTGCTGAAATGTACTAAAGCTATCAAAATTCTTAAAAGCACTGCGAATATTTTGTGTTAATATGGTTAGTGGAGATATTGTTTGCAGTTTTCAGCTTCACAAACTTTGGACTCGGGTACAGAGAAATTATCTAAATCTAATTAAACTATTTAAGTAACAGAATGCTAGTTTAAATAAAAACGTAAAATACCTAATTAACGGCGCTCTTAATCTTTCCAAATTGATGTACCTTTTTTCAGCCATTATTTTCTCCGGGCATTTAGCAGCACCTGTGTTTTGAAATGTAAGCAAGTAGCGCATTCTAGTTTGTCAGCCTTCTTTGGACATTCTTTTACTGTGTGATCTTGATCACCACAGTGGCCGCAGGTATACAATATCTGTCGACACTAGAACTTATTCCTCTATGAAGCCTTCCATAGAGGAATAAGGCGTTAGTAAATTAGTAATTTGTCTACGGTGGTAGTCGGTTCCAAAACTAAGAACTTAATTGTCTATGGATGCATCATATGATCATTGATCACCCACTTCAATTGATTTCCTTCCTTCTTCTGTCTTTGGGATTGAATTGCTTGGATTTCCAATAACAGCTTAAAGTTTAACTGTTGTAGTGAAATTATTTTACGGGCAAAATGTACGGGTCCTATTTCAACATTGATAATGGGTATTTGGAAGGATTGTGCCGTGGTTTTAAGAATGGTATCCTGAGGCAGTCGGACTACCTGAACTTGGTGCAGTGCGAGACACTCGAAGGTAAGTAAGCAATACGAAGTCAAAAATCCATTTTTTAATAGGAATAGGAACAACAAACAGCTACATTATGGGATATTATAACATGATAACATAAATAATAATGTAGCCCAAAGAGCTGTTCACAGATTACCATTAATTAATAAACTTTACATTGCTAAGAAATAAGCTGTTCTTGCAGCTAAAACAAATTATGACAGCAAAAAGAAGAAATAAAGTATTGTGCCTACCAATGATGATTAATCAATCCAAGAGCTTAAGTGTCTCATAATGGCTTCGAAACCTTTGCCAAATGTAAACACCACAATTTTTAAACCACTTGTTTTATATCAGAGTCGTAATACCCAATTTTACAATAATTCATGTTAATTATTTGACATTAATCAATGCTTACAGATTTAAAACTTCATCTGCAAAGTACGGACTACGGCAGTTTCCTGTCTAATGAACCCAGCCCCCTTTCTGTTTCCACCATTGATGATAAGCTACGCGAGAAACTTGTTATTGAATTCGTACATATTAGGAATCACTCGGTGGCGCCCCTGTCTACCTTTTTGGATTTCATTACATACAGTTACATGATTGACAACATCATTCTGCTGATTACTGGTACTTTACATCAGAGACCCATTTCTGAGCTGATTCCGAAATGTCACCCGTTGGGTTCTTTTGAGCAGATGGAAGCTATTCATGTTGCTGCTACTCCTGCAGAACTGTACAATGCAGTCCTTGTTGACACCCCTCTGGCTCCATTCTTTGTTGACTGCATCAGTGAGCAAGACTTGGATGAGATGAATATTGAGATTATTCGTAACACCCTGTACAAGGCATACCTGGAAGCCTTCTATGATTTCTGCAAGCAAGCTGGTGGTATTACTGCTGATGTTATGTGTGAAATTCTGGCAGTAAGTTGTGTACCTTGTCTTTTATTTATTAAATTTAGTCATGATGTTGTTTCTTTAAAATGAAATAATTCTTGCAGTTTGAATCCGATCGCCGTGCTATCATCATTACCATCAATTCCTTTGGGACAGAGTTGTCCAAGGATGATCGCTCCAAACTATACCCACGCTGTGGTAAACTGCAACCTGATGGATTGGCTGCTCTAGCCAGAGCAGATGATTATGAGCAGGTCAAGGCCGTGGCTGAGTACTATGCAGAATACCAAGCATTGTTTGAAGGTGCCGGCAGCAATGTTGGCGACAAGACTTTGGAAGACAGGTTCTTTGAACATGAGGTAATTTTATAGGATTCAACTACTAATTTAGAGATAAGTTCTTTTAATTGGCTATATTTCAAATTCTCATCACCTGCTAATAAAATTATTGATCACTGAACATAATAATGCAGGGTAAAAGGGACATTGACTTTATGTGAGTTCTATGGGTTCAGTAACAGTTTGTGTGTTGATGTCCCTTGTACTCAGTATAGTGTCACTTGTATGTGCAATTGTATCAATCTATGGACAGTATGACATCATGGTAAGAAGGCTGCTGCCTATCCATTTGGCATTATGTTAATTAATAATATTTGTTGGATTTGCTTTATTTTTTTAGGGTAGTAATAAAAGCTCTGAAAAAAAATTATTATGATTATACTCAAAATATGAAATTTACTGCTTTAAATAGGTAAAACGAAAATCATTACAGCATTAATTTGCTGATGATGATCTTATTTTTTTATAAAATAAATAAAACTGAAATAAAATCAACGTGAAAATAAATATCAAAATGTTGTAATAAGGCGTAGTCGACGTAGTTCTGCTACGCGGGGCTCCTTTTTCTGTCTGCAGGGTTTAAAGTAACCTAACACAAAGAGGATGGTGGGGTCTTAGTGCGCTCGCTCTCAAGACCCTGCCATCCACTTCAAACCTAACCTGTCCGGAGTCGGGGTGCCTCAAGTCCCGAGCTCGCTTCGCTCGCTCTTGCATTCTGAGTTATAGGCCTTAAGAAAACGATTATTTTAGCAGAATATGTTTTCAGAAGCGTATTTTTTTCGGAACTTATAAGCTCATGTATGTTTGTTAAATACCACAATTTTTGTAGGTAATAATTTAATGTTTTCGGTAATTCGGTAGGTAATAATATAAAATTTTCGGTAATTCATTTTAAAGGTTAATTTGTTTTCAGAAGCTTTATTATTTCCCATTTTTTAATTCTGTGTCATGTATCTTTTTATTTTCCCTAGTATTTTAATTTGTTTTGTTTTTTATTATTTCAGGTGAACCTCAATGTACATGCATTCTTACAACAATTCCACTTTGGAGTATTCTATGCATACCTGAAGCTTAAGGAACAGGAATGCCGAAACATTGTATGGATAAGTGAATGTGTGGCTCAAAAGCACCGTGCTAAAATTGACAACTACATTCCGATTTTCTAAACAGTCTATCTATAGCATTCTGAACTTTAAGAATTCCTTAGAACATACTTTTTGCTTTGTACATCCCTATTTGTAATTTTGATCAGATCAGATAAATGTTTACAAAATTCTGTTATAATGTAGATAATTTAAGAAATAGTGTAAACATATTAAGTCATTTCTGTAATATATACATCTAAAGTTATTCATGTTATTTACAGTTCTGTATTTGCCACAGTTAAAACTTATAATTATCAAAAATAAACCTAAACCATTTTGGCTATAACACTCCTTTTTTGGGCAGTCATGTAAAAACTAATATTTATTCAGAAATTTTGTGGGAATGTAAGGTTTTTGATGTGACTCTATAAGAAACATCTTTATTTGTGATGTTCTGTGGTAGTGTGAGTTTATAGTTTATTAGTAAACTTCGTACTGGAATTGAAGTTTCGTTGGCTACTGGCAATACTAGAAGACAAATGGTACCATACATATTGAAGTGAGTCGACGCGATAGAATAGGTATAAAAACCTGCACTAAGCCCACTGATTTTAATAGCAAACTCGAACTTGATAGAAGTCTTCACAGATTTAGAGTTTTAGCTAAATTAGGGGAAATTTTGGGTTAATCACATATTCTGTATTATGCCTACACTGCTGTGAAAGTGTATTACAGCTATTTAAAACTAATATATTATTATTTATTATTTTTAAAACAGTATTTTTAATCTCTATTTGATGTTCATCTGGTTCATAAGGACATCCTATTGTTAATTGCCCGTATAAACATTGCCCGTCTTATTACCAAACAAGGTTTATCTATAGACTAAGTTAAAACTATCATTATTGTATTTACACTTTATTCCGACAATGGTAAATTTGCTCACTCGCGCGACTTCCTCGTTTTGTAATTAGACGGAGAAAGCATGAAACATACTTTTGGTTTTTCTTTTAGATGTTAAAAATTAAAAGAAAATTACAAATATGAATTTATTATTCTACATAATTACATATTGTTATTAGAGTAAAAAATGGATGTTATAATACTGTTTGTGAGTTTACGTAAGCGGCAATTTCGCCTTTAAAAATAATATTTAAGTACCAGTGGCGAAGGTTCCATACAACTCGATTCTTACTGGCTTCTCTATAGACAAATAATATAATCACAATAAAGATGTGCTCCGGCTTACCACTTACAAAAATTGACCCTTCGCTACTGGTAATTACTCCTTGTTTCTAGCACAGTATATTCTCTTATTTCAGTATATGTTCGTGGTGGTTATTAATTTGAAAATGTATAGCTATTTAAAATCGTTGGTCACCTATAATGTTATAAAATTAAAGTATTCATAATAATCCAAGTTTGATTCTCATCATTTGACCTCTTCCCGACCTTCCGCCTCGCTGCTTCTTTACGCCTAGAAGCCGCCTGCTCTAAAAACTTTAGATTAGATTTGTTTTTGACATAAGGTAAACAGAACATCTTGTATTCAACAATCATTTAACTTTAAATTTTACAGTACGAGGGCGGCGGACTACAGTTATTTTACCCACATGAACCTTATTGCAACGAGAATAAAAATCACTCTGCTTGATAGACTTGTCAGTAAAAGCAACCCAACATAAACCTTTTTTTTTTTTTTTTTTACTTATGGGAAATCATCAAATGACTTCTCCCGCTGGGAGGGAGTGTCAGACTCTTACTGACTAAAACCCATCCATGTTCCTTCATTGCCCTTTGTGTTCCAGGGCCACGGTATCTCTTTCGAACAGTCCCGCAGCACCCAACATAAACCTTACAGTTCCAACATGGAGATCACAGTAATTTCGACAGTGAATCAGTGATGCTATGCCAGAGGCAAAATGACTGTGGCGTACCCTTTCGCCCGCAATTCGCACCACAGAGTAGGTACATTTTAGGGTGCATTCCTTGGAATTGGCGATACTAGACCTAATTAACAACTCTTTTGACCTCGATAACTTGGGATCCGATGGCAAACGACTGAGCTAATCCTGTTTCTGTATGAATGCACAAAAATAAACTAACCTAACCGAGGCGCGGCTCGCTTCGCTCGCCCTTGCGTTATCTTCAACTTGATCCTTTTTTGCATTTGTCATTTCTTGTTGAATAGTCAAAAGAAAGTCTAACCGATCTCAGATGGAGGGTTCAAATTATTCAGCTCGCTTTGCTTGCTCTTTACGACTAAATTTTGCCCAACACCGTGTAAAACGCATTTTATTTATAAAAATTGGTTGAAAAACAAAAATATGTTTATAAAGGATAAAAAAAAACCTACCAACCTAATAGGTTTCTCTAAGTAAATGTTAATTTTTGACTGATGTTTGCAATCAATATTGGTTTTGACCAGTTAACAGTTTTGACAGACAAATCATTTTTACAATGCAACTTTGAAGCACAAGTTTTACATAATAATAATTATGAGTTCAAATGGAGTTCTAAGAGGTTTCTGAAAAACAAAACTTGAAAGATTTTATAAAGGAAGGTCAACCATCCATGGATCAATTTCTGAAAGTGTACCTTAATGTTTGATTGATCGTTTTTTATTTTGGTAAAATATTTACCTACTAGTGTATTTTACTTGTGAAGGTATTAGTATCAATATTTAAGTAAGTATATAAATTTTCGAAAACAAGATGTTATTTCTTTTCAGATATTATTTTGTACCCTATTACAGTTGTTCTATTTAACTAAAAGGTTGACTGGTAGAGAATACTTTGTGGCATTGAGTCCGCCTATGTACCACTATAGTACATGCATGAAGTTTAAATTAATAAATTAATTGTTGCTGTTATAAAATAGCAAAAGGTCCTTCAAAAGAAAAAAAAAGAAGTTAATTATTATTCTTTAATACAATTGGTTTGTTCTGCAATAATATCAGTTATGGGACCATCATACATCATACTTTCCTTAGACTTGTTCAGTAATAAGGTGGAGTGCTTCTTCCAGAAGTTGTCCTTGAGCATGTCATCATGTGTATCTACTATCACGTTACTGTGTTTATCTAAATTACTATGGAAAATGGTCTTCCTGATCAGTAAAGTACCTCTTTTGAATATTTCTGGTTCATTATTATAATTTATTAGGAATTCTTGAAATAAAATTTCATTTTTATCAGCAGAGACTGTCCCACATAAACGCTTCTCAGCCTGAAATAGAAGTTTTAGTATTAAGCACAGGCAATACATAAAAAGTTAACTTAAGAGATGTTTCATATATAATCGTTTGTAGCTGAAGCCTTTGGAGTGGAAGAGTTTAGAATTATAATTAAATTCACACTCTTTACTGCAACAAAGGAGTGAGGCAGAAGCAAAGGATTGCTGTGTGCATAACATAACATCACACCTATAATCCCTGAAGGGTTAGCAGAGGTGTATCTAGTAGGACACCCACATTTCACCACTTATGTTTAAGTCCCATGTAATAGCCTATTGTCAACAACCAGGTACAAATCCAGACTCTGTGGCCGTTACTAAGAAATTTCTGATGGGTAAACCCAATAACAATTTGCCCAACCCAGAAATGGAACCCAGGACCTCATGGTCAGCAGTCGCACTTGCAACCACTAGACCAATGAGGCAGTTGAGGCAACGAGAGAGGTACTGTGTGCATAGTTTTTATAAATAGTTGTATGTTACTAGAATTAACTTACTTGTGATGGACTCAGATTTCCTTTTAAAACCAAAGTCCAAAATGTGGTGTTGTATAAATTATTGATGTGCACATCTGCTTGTCTCCACTTCATATAATCTATTAGGTTCTCATCACTGGGATATAGTACTATACGACCATCAAATGTTGGTGGGTATTTTAATGGTTCTTCATCAAAAAATTTTTTCCAGAAAAATACATAAGAAGAAGAAAACTTGCTATTAATGGTAGTCAGCAGTTTTGCTGCTCTTCGTTTGTACAATGTAGTACTTTTTCTAAAAACAAATGAATATTCGTCGCTTTGTCCAAAAGCCATTAACAAGTCATTGAACTCACTAAGCACTGTAAACGCAGCATAATTCATCAATTTCAAAGCCCTAATATCATTCGGTTTCGTAAATTTATGTTCTTCGGAGAATTTGTGAAAGCATTTTCCATCTAGTCTTACAACCATCCAACTATTGGGTAAGAGAGTATCATCTAGTTCGAATTTCTTAACATACTCAAATGAACTTTTTGCCATTTTATTTGTTTTTAGCAGTTCAATTTGCGATAAAAAATTTCTTCTCATAAGCTTGATAGCTATCATAACATATCCCAAACAGTTTCTTAAAACTTCAAACTCCTCACAGGAAAGGTACTCGTAAATAGTACTACTAGTATCTTTTATAATATTAGTTGTTGGTTGGGTCAAAAGTCACTTAGAGGTGTTTTATAGTCTAAAGATAAAACTTAAAACAACAAAGTTGTAGACTTCACAAGTTTTTCAGCCGCTCGAAACTGGTTACTATTGTTGCGGTTGTTAGATGGGGTCACTCTGGTTCACAATATGTGATTATCACAAACTACTGAATGACTGGATGGAATGGGATAGGTTACGATAACACAGAATATTGGGATAGGATACAGGAAGACATTCAACTTGCACCGGCCACGGTCAAACAAGTCGTATTATATATGATGCTCTGTGTACGAGTCAACAAACAAACCAATATAAAGAATCTAACCTCAAATCTTGTAAGTCAGAAGTGTCATCAGTCATGTTGTCATCTAACTTCAAACCTTTTTTTTTTGGGTGCGTTCAGTTAATTCATGCTTGTAATACGGTTATCGACTTTTTTTGGGAATAACATCATGCAGCGCGCCCCACTTCGGGGCATGGGGCAATCAATGTCGGGGCACACCGAGTGGCTCAAGATTTAAACTATATATTACTGTTAAACCCCGAAAACAACGGTAAATCCCAAGATTTCACAACTCTTAATGATAAATGCTGTGATCATCGTTCATTTCGAACTTTTACCACTATACACTCGGTAAATCATAGATTTTACCTCAGAGACAGAAAATGTTATAGAATGACTGTGAGTCACTGCCAAGTGCCAAATGTGAAAGTGTGAATACACATCCAATCCAACTTGGATGTAACGCTCGCCGACCGCTGGCGCGATCATGTTCATTTTAGAGTTTTGCTGCTAATGAGATTTATTAAATTAACTTTTTTGGATTGCTACTGATTCTATTTAGTGATTGACAATTAATTAAATTTCAACTGACATTTAATTCTCTTTTAACTTACGCAACATGGAATACACGTAGGTAGGTGTTTTTAGCTTATGTGGTTGGATAATTGTGTAAATGGTAATTTAATTGACATTTATTTTATATCTATTTGGCATTTATATTCATTTAATTATAGTACCAGTACGTACACCAGTACTTAATTATTCTACTCTGTCAAGAAAGTACTGGGAAACGATCAATAATACAAGATGGTGCAAGATAATCCAAGAATTTTCTTTTCACAAATCTGGCTTTTTTCGTCGAATTTGCTCTCTTTAACGCCGCATAACGCTCAAATAATATTCTTTATTTACTGTTTGACCTTCCGGCAAGAATTCTGAGTGCACAACACCGCGATAGTCAAAGAAAACGGTCAACATGACTTTGACTTTTGATCGACTTTGGCGTGGTCTTTTCGGTTTCGGTTCAGTTGGAAGGCGCCACTCCGAAGCTTGTTGACTAGTTTGCATGTCAAACTCGTAAACCCACGTCTCGTACCAGTAACAATGCGTTTCATGAATGTTGGGTCTAGTTAACTCGTTCTAGCATGTCCTCAGCGACTCTTATACGATTGAGTTTTTGGAGGAAAATCACGTCTTTTGGGACTAGCCGAGCGGCAACAAGTTTCATACCCAATTGATTATTTAAAATGGTACGGATCAACTCGTGAGACACATAAAGTTCAGCGGCTATCTCTATTAAACTTGAATAAGGATTTTCAGTCACTATTTCCTTCACTTTTGCGATGTTCATTTCAGTTGAAGAAGTTGATGGCCTACCAGAGCGAGGCAAATCTTCCATCATATCTCGACCTCTTGAACGCTTTGTACCACTCATAAGCACGTGTTTTTGATAAAGTCGATTCACCGTAAGTCTTCTGTAAAATTTTCAGGGGCTCCGAACACGAAATTCCATTGGCGATGCAAAATTTAAGACAAACTCTTTGTTCAATGTTTTTGTCCATTATGAAATTCGCAATATAATACTAGATACGATCTTATTAAAAACAGCAATGTATTTAATCTAAATAACAGATGCAACTCAAACTCCGTGCCAAAATGGAAAACAGTTTTGCCAGTGTAACAAAAAAAAAATATATATTATAATTATATTTGGAATCATCAAATCAATTTTTTTTTAAATCATCCATTCCCGATACTTTTTAACTGAATCTTACTAATATTATAAAAAGGAAAGATTTGTATTTGTGTGTGTGTGTATGTTTGTAATGAATAAACTCAAACAAAAAACGAAAAAACTACTGTGCCGATTTCAAAAATGTTTTCACCATTAGAAAGCTACACTCACCCTGAGTAACACAGGCTATATTTATTTTATTGCTAGAAAAGATAAGGAATCCTTACTAAAACTTTAGTAAAGTATCCCAAGGTGTAAAAGAAATGCCATAAAACATCTTATGTCGCATGCGCTGCGGAAACTATTGATGATAGAACAAAAGTATGTTCCACAATATTAAAGAACATATCAATAACTACAAAAAACTTCGCGATACTATGTGTCCAACTAGTATCGTTATGTCACAATAACCACTTTTTACATTTTAAACGTTGATAGAAATACCGAACGAAATGAGACCATGTTATTCATACTTCTGTTTAAATCCTTATCCAAATGAATCATATTGTTTTCAAGACTGTTTCAATTCATGTAGATTACTTTTTGAATTGCTCAAATCGGCTATTCCAATCAATAGATATTAGGAATTTAATAAGTCTCAGAAATAGAAAAAATAAACGCTGTCGCGTCGTGCATGTTATACCCGTGCGAAGCCGGGACGAATCGGGTGTTTCCGGATAGGTTGAAGTTAGCGGTTACAAAACCACTATCCAATGTCGCCCATGCGCATGTGACCGCCCGTAATTTTCTGAATATTCATGAAGAAATGTCGAAAATAAACTTCAAAAGGGGGGGTCTATCTATAAAATTTTTCATGTTATTCAATTTTTAATTTTTTAAGTATAGTTTGTAGATTTGCTTTCTATTTTTTGACACATCTCCGAAGTTTATGGGTCGATTTGGATTCTGTTTATTATTTCTAAAAGCTTATGAGTTATTTTAACAGGTTAATTAACATTTTTACTAAAAAGTATCGACGACGAAAAAAAAAACGGAATCGAAGTCATTTTTTCGGTGAAAAATTGTGTATTTATTTTAAAAAAACTAGTGTAACTCCATAAATTATCCCGATAGGATGACTTTTTTAATCATTATTTGTAATCTACTATATAACAGCTACAAATTCACAGAACATTGTTGATACCTATCTCTAAAGAAAAAACAAGGGCGGGTATAACAAATCATCGCAACCTTCATGTGTAGGCCACTGAAAATCCACACGTCACTAGGGAAACAACTTTCCAGACTCAATTTTCCATAAATGTATGGGCTGGAATGATTGACGGTGAACTTATTGGCCCTTTCGTGTTACCAAACAGACTAGATCAACACGCGTTTTTAGATTTTATAGTCAATACGTTGCCGTTGCTTTTGGAGGAAGTACCGCTGGAAACAAGAAGGCGGATGTATCTGCAATTAGATGGAGCTCCAGCACACTTCGCACGACTAGTTCGTGATTATTTAAATCAAAATTATCCGTGGCGGATTGGCACAGGAGGTGCCATTGCTTGGCTGCCGCGATCTCCCGACCTTACACACTTAGATTTTTATCTTTGGGGCTACATGAAACAAAAAGTGTATGCCGTGCCCTTCGAAAGCCGCGAGCAATTAACGGCTAGGATTTTTGCTGCTGCTGCGGAAGTAAAATAAAACCGTGAAAAATTACGTCGTACAATCAAAAGTGTTGCCATGAGGGCTTTGGTTTGTTTACAGGAGGGTGGGGGCCATTTCGAAAATCTAATTAATTAAAATTCTTGTATTTTTTTATTTTTTTAGTAAAAATCTGGCTATTGCTTGTTTGTTTTTAATTCCGTTATCATCCTCATTATTAGTTTGATCTTTTAGTACTCACTGCTAAGAGCAACATTCAATTGACTTTCACATTATCTTTTCCTAAATTTGACTCATCAGAGTTTTAAGAGTTTTACCTTGGATTTAGTTACAGTTAGGTATCGATAATGTTCTGTGAATTTGTAGCTGTTATGTAGTAAATTACAAATAATGATTAAAAAAGTCGTCCTATCGGGATAATTTATGGACTTACACTAGTTTTTTTAAAATAAATACACAATTTTTCACCGAAAAAATGACTTCGATTCCGTTTTTTTTTTCGTCGTCGATAATTTTTAGTAAAAATGTTAATTAACCTGTTAAAATAACTCATAAGCTTTTATAAATAATAAACAAAATCCAAATCGACCCATAAACTTCGGAGATGTGTCAAAAAATAGAAAGCAAATCTACAAACTATACTTAAAAAATTAAAAATTGAATAACTTGAAAAATGTTGTAGATAGACCCCCCCTTTTAAAGTTTATTTTCGACATTTCTTCATGAATATTCAGAAAATTACGGGCGGTCACATGCGCATGGGCGACATTGTATAAGAAAGGTAGCAAACACGATCCAGCCAACTACCAGCCTATTGCCTTACTGCCCATATTCTCTAAAATTGTAGAAAAAGTAATACACATCAAATTAAATACACATTGTTTGAACGTAACAATCTTTTTTGCTGTTGCACAATACGGTTTTAGAAGGAAAAAGAATATAAATTATGGCAATTTTCAATCTCTTCAAAAATTATAACTGGCATTGATAACAGAAGTCTGGTAGCTCCTTTATTCATGGTCATGAAGCATTTGATTTTGTGGAATAGAACAGTAGGTACTTTTAAAGAAGCTGGAAAGGTATGGAGTTAGGGGCAATGCATTGAACCTTTTGAAATCGTACTTGTCCGACAGAAAACAAGTTACGAAAATAGATAAGGTTTGCGTTACTTCAAAAACCGAGCTTACGTATGTATCGAACCAGAGAGCTAATAACTACGGTGTGTAAAAATGAGTCGCGCTACGTACTTGCGCGACTCATTTTTTATCAACATACAACCTGACACTGACCTTCATATTGCAAAAAACGCAAATAATTTGAATTTCGCGGGCTACCCTGACGCTTCCACCTTAAATAGCGGAAGGGAAAATGCTAGACTCGTACTCGTACCTTTATTTTTGGTTACCTATGAAATTATTTCACAGACTAATTAGCTTAATTAATTGTTCCAAACTTGAATGATGATTCTTCTTATCATTTTCCAACTTTGTCCCATTGGTTGGCCAAGAGTAGGTAATATGTAAGCTATATAACATAGATAATACAAGACTATATATAAACTCTAAGCTGGTTTCAGCACTGCCTGTTAAGACCTGGCTGGGAGCCTTTAAGTAATTTTTGGCCACCACAGGATAGACCGGTTAAGCAGTAACAACCTTCTAGAGCTGTTGTACTGCGAGAGGCCATTCCAAATAAAAAAAAAAATCAGCACTACTTTTTAGACCGTTCTGTCAACTCTATTTGTCAGCCTATCAAGCGGAAACAAAAACAATAGCGCCCCCCACACGTACAGTTCGGACCGCGCATCTTGGACTGCGTTCCAAACCGTAGTTAGATCTGTACAGTTTGGACTACGTATTAAACTGTTGTGCTTATTACGACTAAAAATGCATTCACAGTTTGGATTGCCGACGAAACTTACATAATCTAGACAAACGTTCCGAACTGTGCGTGTAAATTGATTTTCAAGAGTTTGGACTGCAGTTTGGACTGGCGCGTAGAACGTTATAACTTTTAAAAGTTTTCTCGAAGTAGTAAGAAAAATGGACGATCGTTTGGTCATCGCGTTAGCGTTCTGTATTTTTTTTGCTGACGAAATCGCGATCAGCTGAAACAAAACCTACTGACTTGCAAAAATCAACGAGCTCGTCATATGCTTTATTCCTCATATTCCTGTTAATATACTCCTTACTTTTTATCTTCCAGAGTTCATTCGTTTGTTCCTTGAAAATCCGTGTGGATGTTCACGGAACAAACGAATGAACTCTGTGATAGCTTCGACGCTCCAAACCGCCATTTTTGTAATTTACGTTTACACGTGATGCGCGCATAAAACTGTAAGACATGCGTTCGCGTCGATGTGCCAGATCGGATTGTTAGACCCGCACATCTACACGTACAGTTCGGAGCGAGGGATGGAACGGCGCGTGCTGTTTCCCGCGGTCCGAACTTTACGTGTGGAGGGCGCTAATCTATTTTGTCATAATTTGTGTCATTGTCACCGAAAATTTTTATCGAGATAGATTGCGTTCTGCGTATTTCCACTGTTATTTCAGACGTTGAGCTTGGTTTTAGATTTATTTGTTTTAACTATGTCTCGTATGTATCATTTAATGAAAATGGTTCCCAAAAGTAAGTGCTCGAGTTTTTTTGGTACTGCCTCATTCCTCCTACCTGTTTTCCTGGAGACATCTGGTTTTCAATATTTACGAATAAAAAGCAGATTAATCTCGTTTTTATCGCTAATTTTTTTTATGGTAGTTGTCTCTCTTAAACTTAAACGGGCCATTATTTTCCGGATATGTGTATGGCTGCCACACAGTGTTTCAAGAAAAAAGACCCGGCAATAATTTAAATATTGCTGTGCTACACAGTATTTTCAGATGACTTCGGCAAATGCAACACTACACTGTATCATTAGCCCATCAGCCATTGTTACCCATGTAAATACTGGCTACATTGTTGAAATATTGCTGGGCATTACTTTTTTTTTTGATATTGCAGATTTTTCATGGATAAACTTGTCAATATGCAAGTATTCCCATAATGCAACAACAGCTCAAGAGACAGAAACAATAGAAAAAACTGGTGATGAATCCAAGAGGCCCCAGTCCAAAAGAATGGCTGAATTTAGAAAAAAATTAAGAGAGACTACTGATATTGATGATCTTGGGGAGCAACCAGTTATACATCCTTCCCAAAAAGAAGAACCCTTTCCTGCGTGGCCCAATGACACTAATCCTCATACAGGAGAAGTAGGTGGACCCAGGGGACCTGAACCTACCCGATATGGGGATTGGGAAAGGAAGGGAAGATGTTCTGATTTTTAAAGAAATTTAGCCAATACTACATTAGTTCATAGAAATTGCTTGTTAATGTCAAATTATAATGATGTTGTGTAACAAACATATTGCAGGATAGGAGAGCCAATAAATTGGTGTTTGTTAACTACCGTATTTTTATGCAATCCAGTTGGTACTTATGCTAGCAATGGTGGCAGGTCCACCAGTCCACGGGAAGGTCGACCCTTACTAAGATGTTCTACATATTGGCCCTTTGAACGCCAGAGCATAAACACTCGCGCATGCTCTCCATGCCAAGCCACGATTTCACCGCAAATACCTTCAAAAAGAATAGGGATTCCAAAACTATTTAATTTTTTATTTCACCATTATAGTGCACCGTTTTTTCCCCCCGTTCCATATATCCCTACTGACATATCTCCACTGGTAGGGATACTTGGAGTTTTTTTCCAATTGTCCCTACCGGTTGGGATATATGGAACTTTCTACTCCATATATCCCTACTGATCCGCACTGGTGGGGATAGTTGGATTTTTTTTTCCATTTATCGCTACCAGTAGGGATAAGTTTTCAAGGGTTTCTTTATATATTTAATTAGGGGTTCCTAAATTACTTGTGATAAAAAATATTAAAAAAAAAAACAAAAGAAAATCGCAAAAAATTTAATACTTACAAACAAACCCATATGTACTAAATTACCTACTATTAAAAACATAACTTCATTGGAGTCAACTTAAAATATAAAATTATAGGTATTCCCATACATTGTACAATGTATTCCGTTTAGTGCCGGATTTATTATGATAATTAAAAAATATAAAAATAGGTAATTTAGTATGGGTTTGTTTGTAAGTATTAAATTTTTTGCGATTTTCTTTTGTTTTTTTTTTAAATATTTTTTATCACAAGTAATTTAGGAACCCCTAATTAAATATATTAAGAAACCCTTGAAAACGTATCCCTACTGGTAGCGATAAATGGAAAAAAAAATCCAACTATCCCCACCAGTGCGGATCAGTAGGGATATATGGAGTAGAAAGTTCCATATATCCCAACCGGTAGGGACAATTGGAAAAAAACTCCAAGTATCCCTACCAGCGGGGATATGTCAGTAGGGATATATGGAACGGGGGGTTTTTTCGTCAGATATTTGTGTGGTTGGCATACAGGGCATGCACTTGCTTGTCATGTGTATGTGACAATAGCGTTCAAAAGGTTAACAGTAGTATGTTATTTAGAACTTTGGTGCTTAATAGATTGTACCTTATGAATTATTATTTATTTTTTTGGCACTTAGGTGGAATTATTAGGAAATAAATACAATTTTGAAATGTTGTTTTTTATTGATTGGAAGATTTACCAACAGTTTTAGGCATCTTCTTATTTGTGGAATCTTCAAGTTCTTTGGCTTTGTAATAATGTGGAGCAACTTCCAAGAGCCATTTGCTTTCTATTTCTGTAACTTGTCTCATGAATTCTTTGGAAGTAAATACTAATTCATGATAAATGACCCATCGAGGTAATTCTTCAAATAAAGCACTATTTGGATGAATCATAACAGTCTGGAAAAAATAAGATTTTATATAACATAGATAATAAAATAAAAAGGTGCAAGGTGGGCAATATATATGTACATTGGTTGTGTGTTGCGTCTGTGACGAGATGAGAATTGATGCAATAATCAAGAGTTTATCACTACTAGATACTTCGAGGACTTTTTAGGATAAGTAATTATCTTACACCACACAGTACCGAGTTGTGCCTCGTGACAGGTGTTCGAAAAGCAAGTGAAGCCAAGGTATGTCTCATCTTGCCATTGTCGCAAAGACTTACTTGGTTATGTTTTACAGTTTTGTAGTGGCCTCCTTTTGAAAATTTGGCTATGTGGTAAAAGTAACCAGCAGTTATAGCTTTTCGAATGTTAGTGTCGTCATTTAGGCTTGATACCATTTCAATTTCCACTCTTTCCATGAGACCTGCTAGCTGTTCTCGCACATCCCGAGCTCGTTTCATTGATCGGTACTGTATAAAGTTTTCATAGCACCACTGTACTGAGTATTCAGAGCCCAGCCATTGGTTGTACACATTCATTAGTGTTAAGTGGTCTCCATGCGGGTGAAAGAAGTTTTTTCTGGCAGTATCTGCATGTATTATCTTATCTTTAGGCCTGTAGAATACTGAGCTATTTACTGATAACATAGCTGCAATAGTGACAATTTCTTCAGAGCATTTATATCTAAAAAAAAATTTGGTATTATTTGTGGGAAGTCCAAGATTTACGTTTTATTAAGTCAAGAATATAATCGCCAATCTGTCGTGAGCAATTTAATAATCTGTTAGTTTTATCATAGTAGGTACAGCACTCCAAATTGCGTAAAGGTGCTCCCTCACCGAAGCATTCAGCTTTAATTTTACCAAATCAAGATTCGATTTTGTTCACTAATGAATGATTATGTATTACAAATTGTATTGTTACAGGATGCGCGCACTGTAATGGTAATTGGTTTTCCTCACTCATTAATGTAATGCCCAAATCGTGACTGTTATATTACTTAGCGAATGCTTCTGGTGGGGAAGAACCTTTACATATTTTTCAATCACAAGCTGGTACCCAATTTTCAAACTTAAATTCTCTAAAACAGTCCTTAATTTTCTTCTTACTACTTTCACAGATCAACTTTTCTAAATAATTAATGGATGAGGATGATACTTACTTTTCACTTGCCAATAACATTTTTGCAAGCATGGGATCTGTGGGAAACTCAGCCATTCTTCTGCCAGCTTTAGTTAATTCACCATGATGATTAAGGGCTCCCAAAGCATAAAGTTGTTCTAAGGCTAACACTAATGTTTCGTGTGGTGGTGGGTCCAGGAAATCAAAATGGATGAGATCGTTAATCCCCAAAGCTTTTAATGTTAGAACAGCATTGCCTAGATTAATCCTCTGTATTTCTGGAATAGTGTTATCTTCAAGTTCATACTTGTACGCCCAAGCTGTGTAAAGGCGGAAACACTTCCCAGGTGCCACCCTACCAGCTCTACCTGCACGCTGGTTGGCTGATGCCTTAGATATAGGTACCACCATTAAACTTTCCATGCCAGTTTTCGAATTAAAATTATTCTGCTTTGCAAACCCAGGATCAATAACATATATAATATTGTCAATAGTCAAAGAAGTTTCAGCTATGTTGGTGGCTAACACTACCTTACGAGCACCCTCTGGAGTAGGCTCAAATATTTTAGCTTGCATATCACTTGGTAAGTTTGCATACACTGGTAATATAAGTAGTTCTCTTAACTTTTTTCCAATTCTCTTTGTTCTTTCTTGTAACATTTCAAAACAAGTTTCTATTTCTTCTTGTCCTGTGAGAAAAACTAATATGTCTCCAAGTGGTTGTGTGGCATGTATCTGTAGTACAGAAACAACGCAAGCATCTACATAATCTGCTTCTGGTGCTTTTGTGTAATAGATATCAACTGGAAATCTCCTTCCAGGGATTCTGAAGATAGGAGCATCATCAAAGAAACTTGAGAATTTCTCAGCATCTAATGTGGCACTTGATATAAGCAATTTTAAATCTGGTCTAAACCTAGTTATATCTTTGACAAGGCCAAACAGAATATCAGTGTGCAGAGTTCGCTCATGAGCTTCATCAATTATCATTACACTATAAGATGCTAAGTCTGGCTCAGAGAGAAATTCTCGATGCAGGGTACCATCAGTCATATATTTAATGACAGTTCTGTCAGATGTGCAGTCTTCAAATCTTATGCTATAGCCGACTTCATTCCCAAGTTTGACATTCATTTCCTGAGACACGCGAGCTGAAACAGACATGGCGGCAACTCGTCTTGGTTGTGTACAACCAATTTTCTTCCCATCTGCAGTGAAACCAGCATCATGAAGATATTGAGGTATTTGAGTAGTTTTACCAGATCCTGTCTCACCTTCTACTATGAGTATTTGATAATTTTTAATAGCTTCTATCAATGATTGCTTAAAAGGATAAACTGGTAGTGACTTCTTTGTTTCCTCAATGGTCATACGTATTTTCTGGTACTCAGACTTTTCTTCTTGTTCTTTCTTTTCTTTATTACCTTCCAGTTGAAGAGCTTGAATAAAATCAATCTGCTCATCCAGTAACAGCTCATATTCATCTTGGGCTTTTGCATCCTTTGCACCAAATTTAAAGAAAGCAGATTTAATTTGCTCCTGTTCCCATCTTTGTTGTTCTGAGTGTGGTACTTTTTCTCTCTCATCAACTTCAACATATTCTCCTGTAAAGTAACATTTTTTATTAAATATTTGGGAATTATCAAATTGATAACAGTATGGAAATGTTCATTATCATTCCTTATAGAATTCGAAAGTATATTAACATACAAAAAAACCAACCTTTTGCATCTTTTCCCAGGTCTTGTGGCATATGATATCTCTGGACATTCTCCAACTCTCGGGCTCTTTCATGTTCTTTAGCTAATTTTAGAATCGTTTTTTTATGTTCTCTTTCCAGCCGTTCTCGTTGAGTTAAGCTGTAACAGAAGTTAATAAAGAATAACAACAAAGTCGCTGAAAAGGAGTGAGTGAAACCACTTTGTCAGCTTTATTAAATTAAGAATCAGTTTACCTGCTCTCATCAAAGAGGTATTCATCATCAGCTATGTCTGCTTCCAACTCAATAACCTTATCATCTTTTCTTTTTTCTAAGTATTTCCGACGAGAATGAATTCGTAACTTGGGCAATATTTTTTCCCTGTCCTCTGCTTCCAGCTTTAGACGCTTAGCTGCTTCTTCGTAGGATCTTTTACTCGAAGACTCCGTTACTTTTTTTACTTTTTCTTCATCGCGTTTCTTCAATCTCTTGGCAAATTCATCACGTTCCCTTATGTCTTTTCGACGGTCTTCTTCTGCGCTATCGGAACTCGACGAGTAACGTCTTTTATTAAATTTATTCATTTTTACAGAACGTAAAGAATGAATAAATAAACACGCGTGATACAATACAGTAAAAATGTATGTATTCCACTCAATCGACCGACTCAATCAAACGTCAAATTGTGATGTCAACAATAAATAGAATAGTTTACTCTTTGGAAGATAGTGCTACATGGATCTTTTGGCACTTGAATGACATTGACAGGAGGCATGTTGAACCATGGAACTAATAGGTACTACTAACTACTTGGTGAGCCCGTATGGAGAACACCTTTTGTTCTTTGTTTCTGACACTCCTATCAATAGCTACGTGTCGGGGACCTCTTTGGAGTAACCGAAAGGTTTGTCTGTGAAATTCTGGGATAGTTATGATAACGAATAACTACCGGAGATTTATTGTGTGCCACCTTCCGGCGAATCAATCAATCCTTCGGGTGTTCTCGTCTTGCTAACGGAGAGTACTTGCCTAGACACAACCTTGTAGCCAGGATTATCCATCAGTAACTTGCTCTAAAAATACAGCCTTGTGGAATCTAAAGTACCGAAACACAGGAATATGTGCCCATCCCAGTTCTTGAAAATGGCATTATATAACACTGTACTGGAACCGAACCATCGTCACTGATAGGACTATTGTAGCCAATAAGCCTGATTTATTGAATTAGTGGTGATGCATTAGAGCACAGCACAGTGATAGTTGACATAACGGTCCCACATGACGAAAACTCCATGAAAGCCAAAAAAGATAAGCAAATCAAGCATCTAGGCGTAGCTCGCGAGGTTGTCGACATGTTAGTCAGTTAAGTATCGGTGTTGAAACCTACTGAACATTTTTAAAAGGCAATGACATTTAAATATTTACGAGCGTACCTACTCATTTAAGCCTTTTTATTAAAAGGGTACCTTTTTTGAAGTGCTATCATTTTTACGTGTAAAGACAGTACCGATGTCGCTGAGTAACAGCGACTTTTCAGATTTGCAGCGATTTTATTGCCGCATCGCCAGCAATATTTTATCGCTGCTAATATTCACGCCCGTTGTACGTAGTAGGTACATATTGGTGCTATGTCACACCCAGGGTGTGACATAGCACCAATATGTGAGTGACTCACACTTCGTTTTTGAAATAGCCAGCGTGTCACCGGCTTTACATTAATGTCGTTTCTGTACTTAAGTTTATTACAAGCCACTAAGAAAACATCACTTTTTTTTATATATCCTATTTTCATATTGCGACATTTGTTAAATGCAAAAAAAAGTTAAACCGAAAATATAACCATTTTAGGCACAAATTTATTAGACTGGTTTTTCAAACAATGTTACGTTCTTATCTTCGTTGGTGAGTATCAAATCCATTGATAATCTTTCAATATTAAATTATTTTAATATAAAAAAACAGGATAAGATCGTAAGACTCGGCGAAATATAAAAATAAAAACTGTCCATAATTCATATGGACAGTTTTGCTAAAACCAAAAAATAGGTAAGGGAAGAAAAGGGGGAATAAGTTTAAATAAAATATCATGTTCCTTGGTTTAATCTTGAAACTTGGCAAGAATGCCTTAGAGCTCATTTACGGCAACGCCGGACGCGGCGCGTTGTGCGGCGCGGCCCGCATTACATTCAAATATATAGCGATGTATGAGGGCGTTTGCGGAGAAGCGATTCTGATGATATCGCCGCGACGCACGCGGCTTTTCACGCGCCTCTTCAAGCCTCGCGTCTCCGGAAACAAAATCGTAATTGTTTGTGTTGGCGCGTGTGATAATGCGGGCCGCTGCACGCGCCACTTCTCCGTAAACGAAGAAAAACGCGCCGCAAGACGCCATACCTCAGTTGATAACTATAGTTAGGTTTTAGGTAGGAGATAGGTACTGCAACAGGACAATTTCAGAATCGTTTTATCCGTATACAGCACAGGGGGTTTACTAAGACGTCGAGAGTTGTAATTCCCAAACTGGAATTACAACTGCTTTAAGACGTCATGGTAGGCCACCAGGACCTTGAGCCTATGTTGTAACGGAAGAGTAAGTAGGTTTACTAATAATGCTTTCGGTTGCAGTATTCCCAATCAATTAAATCGTTTGGACAAACAATTTTTAAATACCAAAGCCGAAAAACTCCTCGAGAGTTATTTGCCTGCTCTTAGAAGTAGTCTTGATTTCATTAGGATTCATGGACCAACGGCAGATGAGGTAAGATTGATTCTATTCAATTTTGTGAATAAGGTGCAGCATCCTGCATAATTTCCGCCATATATAACAATAATTACGGACGACCGCAATCCGATGACGGAAGAAATGGTTTCTGATAACTAATGCTGCACCCATGAGGTAAACAAGCGTGCACGCACTAGCGGACTACAAACTACCAATAATAACACACAGAATACTCATACATGAAACTCATGGCTTTTTCCCATAGAAGTATAAGGCAGAAACCAAAGAACACCACCTGCTGCGATCATTACATACTCCTTTCGGCTCGTTCACGTTCATACGTCTGGCCATGTAAGCAAGCTGGCTGTGAGTACTAAGCACCTGACCTTTCTGAAGAGTCACACCAATAAGGTCACTGAATATCCTTCTTGGGCGTCATTTTATTTTTCCCATTTGTCACCACTGGTGTCAACTGGGAACAAAAAAAGTGGCTATTCCCAATTGCCACCACTGGTGACGCCACCACTGGTGGCAAATGGGACATTTTATGGAAAGAAATCCCATTTGTCACCAGTGGTGGCGTTGACAGTGGGGACAACTGGGAATAACCCCCTCCCAGCGTTACCACTCACATTTGCATTGTAAATACTTTTTGTTAGTCTCGTTTCACTCGTACTCTCTACATGATCAGAGTTACACCACATCACCACACATGCATTTCCACAGCATTAGGTAATTATTTTTCATGCCTGGTTTGCCTCACCCAAAATTCACTTCCACACATAAGTGTAGGCACCAGCATACCAGTGCGAATATCCTGTCGACATTTTTTGGACATCGACTGATTAGTCACAACCGTATCGTATGTAGGTATAGCAAGATTCACTTTATTTACCGCATTACTCTCCTTTCCACATCTGCGTCAATCTTTTGTAAGCAGTTTCCACAGTTTTGTAAACAAACTGCCCAATTATACTAATTTATTCGCTTGCTCCACACTCTTATCACTTATTTTCAAATCACACAACGGTACGCGTAAATACAAAGGCGGCTGCAACACAGACACCCATAAGGATGATTTACACCAAACGGCTCGCATCGTTTGAGGCAAAAGCATACGTGTCTTTAAGATATAAATTCGGATACGTTCGCAAGCGACGGTACGGAACCCGCCGTATGCGTCAACATCTTGCCGGACGCGATCGGCTGTCGCCGCATTCGTATCCTTTCCGATCCGATGCGATGCGAGCTGTTTGGTGGAAATCATCCTAAAGTCTGTGCTGTATTACCTTGCGAATAGCTTAGAGCAGATATAGTGCGTCCGAACCAAGCTGCAAAACCGAGGTTTGTATTGGAGCCGCATTTGTACAAGATTCAACACAGACACCCACAGTCTGTGTTGTATTATGTTGCGAATCACTTGAAGCGTTATAAGTTCGTCCGAATATTATTTCAGCACAGTATCTTTATTGTAGTATGAAAAAAGCCAAATACCAACTAGCCACACTCGATAAGTGCAGAGCCAAGAGGTTCATTGGTGTCAATAAGCTGGCCCACCGGCGCAAAGTTGCATGCGCGTCGATCTTTTACTGTTTGTACTTCGGTGAGTGTGGCCAAGAGCTCCACGAGGTCATTCCACCATCTCCTTTCTTCCATCGGGAGTCCAGCAGACAGTTTTCAAATGTTTTCAAATGTCATAAGGACGCGGCTGCGTTACGGAACAGCTATCTACTGTCTATGTTGCAGCCGCTTTTGTATTTACGCTACCGGTAGGTACCCTCTTCTCTTTCAAACACTACAACTTTCGTCTTGTTATCATTTACATTCATACCTTTTCTTAAATGCTTCTGCTTACGGTTTCGCTGACGATGCAAGAAGAACTTGGTCATATGCATAGAAAAGGCATTTGACAGGCAAAACTCATTCAACCCTAATCCACACTCACTCTCTTTCAAATCTGTCAGGCAAATAATAGCCATGTACAATAATTATGAAAAGTTGAAAACTCTCCCTCCGACTCATGTGCTGTGGCGGTAATTTTTCGCAAGCTCTGACGCGTACTGGCACTTCTTAATTCTAGCATGCCCGCGATTTTGCGTGTAACATATGTGTACGAATGTCACAAAGAAATTTACCCATTTTGCACGCTATATTGGTTAATTTTAAGTTAGTTTTTCAAAGAATAAATATTCGAGTACCTTGCTGCTATGTCTACGCTGATCCTAAGCGTAAGCGGGTGATGTGTACTAGGGCTAACACTCAGGGGTCAAATAAATGTAGCTACTTACGTCTTTGTAGTTAGTTGTATGGTTTATACAATATCGTGGTACAAAATTCAATTCATCCAATTAATAAAAAATTACCTGTTTCATATAAATTCATTTCGCATTGTTTGCAATAATAATGATTCACACATAAATTAAGAAAAATAATGTGCTGTTTTAAGTTACTTATGTATTTATTTTGCAGGTGACAAAAGATATTGATTTGTCCAACAAAACATGTTTGATTACGGGCGCAAATAGTGGGATCGGACTGGAGATGGCGAGATGTTTAAGTTCTCGGGACTGCAATGTGCTCATGGCTTGTCGCAATTCTTACGCGGCGAACATTGCTAAAAATGCCTGTGGCAAAAATAGCCACCTCCTGAAATTATACGACCTTAATCTTGCTTCATTGAGATCTGTGAAGAAGTGCTCCAACGATATTCTGAAAGAACAACCGTAATATATATATATTTATGAATAACATTTCGTAAAAAAAGCTCCTAAACTAGCCACGTCACTTTTTTTTCTTTCACGGCAATGTGTAGCTGCAACATTGCAAAACATTACAAATAATACTGCATTACTCGGCAATATTTTCAGTGCAGCCATTCCGGCAAGTATTAGGTACTGCAACATTGGAACTACACCACATGTGACTGTTCCTCAATAACTCTAGGCTGATCAAATTTTCGTTTTTCCCAAATCAAATATTTCGTCAGCCATTTTTACCCCGAGTTGCCCGTGTAAACCCAAATACTACCTAGTTTTACTATTGTACAGTACACATACTGCCAGCCGTACTAATTTACTAACTGTATTAAAAATATTAGGGAGTCATTCTCAAAATGCCACGTATTGCAGTAAAAGTATTGCCCGTGTAGGAGCACCAAAAGATACCTTTTGTCTACTAACTGCAGCATTCACCTGTAAAACTTTAAACTAACTTAGACTTAAATACTGGCAACTAGCGAAATATGGGTGTACTATTAGGAGGTACACCTGTGTCTTACCTTTTGGGATTACAGGCGTGATGTTGTTTTTTTTTTTTAGGAAAATTGATCTAGTCATTTTAAACGCAGCTACATTTGGATTACCGTGGACTCTTACAGAAGACTCATTGGAAACAACTTTTCAAGTTAATTACTTGGGTCAATATGTCTTGCTAACGAACATTGAAAACATACTTGCCCCCGATGCCCGGGTTGTACTTGTATCATCGGAATCGCATAGGTATAACTTAAAGAATGTATTCGTTATAGGTATAGTTTAGTATTGCCACAAGCGGATTTACCATTTATATTTTCTCAGGCACGTGAGCTGGGATTTCAACCATCAGTTAACACCCACTGAAGCGATGGTGTCACTGCCTGAACACGAATACACTTCAATAAGAGCTTATAACATTTCAAAGCTATGTGGTATTCATTTTATGCATTACTTGAGTTACCGGTGGGTTAACACGGGTATGTCGGTGTTCTGCGCTCATCCTGGATCCTTTGTCAAGACTAGACTGTGTCGGAACTGGTGGCCCTACGAATTGCTATACACTAGCATGAAGCCTTTCTCCAAATCGATTGTAAGTTTCCTTTAACTTGCAATTTCTTATGATTATGTTTTATACGTTCGAACTTCGAACACATCCTACTTAGATCAGGCTGACGTTCATTTAACACAAAGATTGGCTACAACTAGATAGACGACGACGGTCGATGCGTCGTGCGACCAGGTGGTCGTTTCGGCCAAGTGCGCAATACGTACTGGGTTACGATCCTTAGCTTGCACTGACCGTGACCGTGGCCTTAGCCACTAATATGCAAGGTCACATAATTAGCCCATAGACAACAATTTATTCGTTTAATTTTTAATATATATATCTTTAACGAATGTCAGTCTATTACGGGCTGTTTGCTGTCTGTGTCCCAGTGGGAGCATTTAGGCTGCTTTTGCTGTGCCTCATTAGGTACCGAGTAAAACGGGGCGAATCGAGACAAAAAATTTAAAGATTTTTTTACCTTGAATTAATCAGATATGATTCAGATTGTACTCTATTTACAAGCTTTTTATTTAACTTGCACTGTTCTTTCGTATTTTTTCGAAGGTGGTATGACGATCTGATCTCGTTTGCGGGGCGAACATGGCCAAATATTGCACAGGACAGAGAGGTTTGGAAGGAGAAAGGGGAGGCCTTTGCCCAGCAGTGGGACACTCAAATAGGCTAACAAAAAAAAAAGTTCTTTCGTATGTATGTAAATGGTCCGCTTCAAAACATGCAAACCATTTTTCGACCACTTGATGGCCTTTAGGCGCGATATCCGATTAAGCTGAAATTTTGCAGACACCTTTGGTTCTTGTGACAATATTTTTTTATGACAGTCATGACTTGATCCTGCGGCCTGGATCGCCACCTCTCGACAGACCTCTTCAGCGGTTAATAACATGGGACACGAAACGTTGTATACGCGTTCAATGTTGAATACAACTAATTCCCTTCTTTTCATTTTGATAAAAGCATGTTTAAAAAAGTTTTTTTTTTACATATTATACTTCATTATTTAGAGACCTTGTTGGCAACATAGCATATTAACGTTAAAATCCCTTTCAAAAGTTTTGCCTCGATTCACCCCTACTTTTTACGAATACACGTCATGTAATATTTAAGTTTGTCTTGAACATTGAGGTAAACTCGACTTGGTGTCAATGCGAATCAACAAGCTGTGGCGATCAATAGACTTCTCTGTAAAGGAGCGACTTAGTACCATTAGTGCGACTATAAGTGCCCATTTACGGAGACGCGGCCCGTCGGGCGGCGCGTTGCGCGGGGCGTCGCGCGGCGCGGTTCGCGTTTTTTCCGTTTACGGAGAGGCGGCGCGTGCAACGGCCCGCGTTATCACACGCCCAAACACAAACATATGGCAATTTACGATGTTGTTTACGGAGACGCGGGGCGTGCGCCGCCGCGGCGAACGCCGCGGGCGACACGGCGGGCGACGCGGCGGGCGACGCGGCGAGCGACGCGGCGGGCGATGCGGCGGTATCATCTGCCATATGTTGTATTTGCGCGTTCGCGCGTGTGATGCCGCGTGCACCGCCGCGTTCACCGCCGCGTTCGCCGCCGCGTTCGCCGCGGCGGGCAACGCGGCAACTTCAGGCGAACGCGCGTAAAAACGCTTCTCCGTAAACGCTCTCATACATCGCCATATGTTTGAATTGAAAGCGGGCCGCGTCTCCGTAAATGACCACTAAGGCGATTGACACACTGCCACGCATCACGCTGCATGTTGCGTGTCAACGCGCCTTTTATTATCTGAATGAACGCGCGTGGATACATTTTCTGTGTGTTGGATTGTGCGTGTTTTCTATACAAACGGAGATACTCACAAGCAACGTTACAACACGCATTCACGTGCTACGCTGCGTGGTGCGTGGCAGTGTTTTAATCGCCTAATAGTTTGGCGTTATTATTATTACTATTGACCAAAAACCGGTTTTGTTGATTACGACAAAATACTTGTATGTAATAATTTATTTGTACAGAGCCAAGCAGCCAGCACGCCACTATACTGCGCAACTTGCCCCGACCTGAGAGGCCTCTCCGACATTTACTTCAAGGACTGCCGCCGCTGCGAGGTGAGCGACCTGGCGCAGGACTTGCATCTATCTTTCAGGATCTACGACTTAACCAAAGAATTGCTCCGCAAGCGTGTTGTCACAGGCACCGACATCGTCATACCTAAAGAACCAGACGCATTCCCAGATATTGATGAAACGACTCTAGTGGCTAATTACTCTGGTTAATTTGTGCAATGGTGGATTAATTTATTATTACAGTTAGGTCTCTGCACTGTTGGTTTGAAAATATAATAAAATGTGCTAATTTAACAATTATTTTAATTTTAATATATGTGTAAAGTACCTATTCACTATTGGTTATGCAAGATACATTTATTGTACAACACGTACCTATGATTATAAATAAAGCATTAAGATACATTACTTATTAACCAATTTGCACTTACAACAATAATCAGAGCCAACGTTTAAAACAAATACTTCTAACCCCGTTCTAACTCACATCATATACAAGTTGTGATACTAGTTTTCAACAAGATTTGTAAAAGACTTGTCCAAAAACATGTTGTGTTTCAGATATGTCTTGTTGTTAAATTGGTGATCAACGAAAATAGTGGACACAACATGTAAAATATAATTTGTTTTATTAATTGGGATAAACGCAGGATAAAGTAACGACATCTGTTTCTATTTTATAAGTATTCAAAAAGTACTAAAATTGATAATTAATTAATCTTCACCTAAATAAATCGGTACAATTTTGGTATTCGTTGATATCTGGTACGGTAAACAACAAAACATCGTATACCGCATGTATAAAATACCGACCCTTAATTTTAATATTTCAAAAATGTTGATACTTTTTCAATGTACCACCGTATTTTATATAGAGTTAATACTTAAATGCATTTCATGAGGCGATGTAAATTCATATTTGTCAAAATATGAAGAGTACTAGGTATGTTTCAAACGATTAAATTGAATATATAAACTATAAGTAGGTAAAACAGCAGCAGTAGTAGTAGCAGCTAAGTTGATGAATACAACACAACATAACAATATCACGTTTGCGTAACATTCGGCAAACGGTAACAAAGAAGCACGGAACTTCAATATTATACAGTTAAAATTTAGACATAATGTTTCTAAATCAGCCTTACTCTGTAAATGCTATAATATGAAGTTTCTTATAGATTATATTCGAACTTTAAGCGCACGTACGCACGGGCGGTTTTATAAACGCCTTTCTTTTGCTGAGGACTGCGTATTGAGAATTCAACAAAGAATTTTCTATCACGTCCGTAAATGTATTATTAGTTTCGATGAGCCGAGCTTTGAGAATCCAGTGCGCGGCAAATAAACGTTGCGTTAAGAAAGTGCCTGTGTGTACAATCGCTTAGTTTTTGGGCTGAAATACACTTGCTATAAATAGTCATGCTCGTGCTAGTATGTATGCTTTATTATACGAGTAATATGCTGTACTGTTACTGATGTGCTAGAATAATCGCAAAAAATGGAATAAAGAACGCGTCTGCTCGAAATTACCATGTTTTTCTGCTAGTTCATAGGATGTGTATTCCAGCCATTTGTGTTTAAAGACTACTCGCATTTAACAACGTTGACACGAGTAAACATCATGTATCGGGAATCAAAGTAGGTAGTAGTTGCTCATCATGCAAGTTCTCTCTAATAAATAACACTGAATGCTTAACTAAGCCATTATAAAGAAAATCAGCCTTATAGTACTGAAGCCTGAAGCAAGAGGCGGGCTTCTGTATGAAGAGTATTATCATAAGTAGCTGCCTCGCTGTTCAGTAGAGCAGGATCCGCTTCTCGACCTGCTTGCGGCAGATGGGACACACGGTGATGCGGTCGCCGCACATCTGACACATGCCATGCCCGCAAAGGAAGATCATGTTCTTCAGCCGGTCCAAGCAGATCGGACACATTGTCTGGAACAAACGTTTTTACAAATGTATCATTTCGTTACAACTACCTTGGAGTGTGCACCCAGCTTGTCAGTTGTGTTGCTGTGTGTCGTCAGCGGGTCAAACGAATCGTGCTCATCACATATAGCATTGTTGTGGGGCGTTTTCTTTGATGATAAGGTTTTAAGAATACAGGTTGTAATATTTAATCATTGAATGAAAATGGTTAAATATATCTTGCTATTACATTTGAAATTAGGCTATCATCTTCATTATTACTTCTGCCCGGAAAAACCCACAGCAGGGTATAGGCGTCCCCTTTCTTATGCCACACTTCCCAGTTCTGTCTGTTCCCATCCAGGTACGTCCCTCAAACAACTTTTGCATATATCATTCAATCTGATGAATACGCAAACGAGGCAGGAGCTTCACGATGTGATCGAAAATAAAAAATAGAAACATGCAACTCCTAACCTGTTCCTTGATGTCCTGGAGCTGCTGCTGTAGCTTCTGCACGTCAGCTACGGGCGCTGCGGGAGCGCCAGGTGCGGCACCGGCGGGCGCAGCGGGGGCGGCAGGCGCGACGGCGGGCGCTGGGGGCGCGGGCGCGGCCGCGAAGCGCGACCCGTTGTTCATGTAGTGCGGCGCGGACTGCGCCGGCACCGGCTGCCCTTTGTTCACCTGCACTTGCGCCAGGTTGCTGCCGCTCTCCTTCTCCACTGCGGATATGCGACATCAATCATCACGACTCTCAAATTGGAATTGACTCCATGGTAATTGAATAAGGCAATGTGAACTCAAGGAGCTATGGTGATGATTTGTAACATGTTCATCAAAATAACCTGATACTGACCGAGCTACTCTTGTGCTTCCGATTTTACATGAAGCTTGATAATCTTAAATTTTGAATAACAAGCGGACATTCGATTAAAATCTATAGAATCGGATCGAACTGAAAGGAGTTCGACATCGACTTGTGGCAAACGTGCTGAAAGATAGTTACAATCAAGTTTGTTGTGGTGTTGCGGCTGCGGCGTGGGCGGCGTAGGCGGCGTGAGCGGCGTGCGGCACTCGACGCACTTGCGCATGAGCGGCGCGCAGGCGGCGCAGGCGCACACGTCGCCGCACGGCCGGAACACCACGGTGGCCGGCGCCTCCGAGCACACCACGCACTCGCCCACGCGCGCGCGAGACGACACGCACGCGCGGCAGATCAGGCACTTCTTCACCTGTGTATAAAATATTACATTATTTATATTATAATATCGATATCGGCTGTGGTATTGTAGCGACGACTATGCCACTACGTACGATTCCTACATCACGCAGTAAAGTTACCCGCAAGATAAGCATTTAAATTATATACAACACCCGACAACCGTCAGGCAGTAGCCCACCAGTCTGGTCTGAAGATCTTCTTTTTTCCATGGAAGAATTGAGGATTTTTCTACGCTGTGCCTTATACTTCTAAAGTATTGCCGTTTCGTTTTTTGCCGGGTATTGGCTATGAGTGTGTGCTCTGATGTGCTTGATGGAACTTATCTTGGCTGTGAAAGTACACGGTGCAGCTGCAGACGTAAAAATACCATCATGGTAAGTTCGGTCTTGCGGCTGTCGTGCCTTTTGTCGAAATTCCTTTTCTAGACGACCCAGATTCGGAATTAGGAAGTTATTAACAAGGACTTGTTACCCTAGCTGCGCAGACGTTACAGCAGCAGATGTGCCCACAGGGGCGGAAGAGTGTGTCTCGCTTGGCGTCGGAGCAAACGAGGCACTCGTCCGCGGTGGGGTCGTGCGCGGCGGCCGCGGCGGGGGCGGGGGGCGCGGGGGGAGCGGGGGGAGCCAGCGGTGCAGGTTCCGCGACCGGCGGCAGTGGGTCAGCCGCACTACCACCGGCCACAGCCACAGTGTTCAATGAGGTCAGCTCGTTTTCCGGAGTGCTTTCGCCACCCAAGCTTGCTCCTTCCTTGCGACAAGATGTCAAAGTCTTGCATAAGTTCGGATCCGGGCATAGGTCCAACGGCGTCTGACCTGGAAATTGAAATTATTTCGTGTTGTTTCATCCTTCATAATCTTAAGGAGACAGAGCGAGTGCGAGAGTGTATACAATATGTTAAAAAAACCCTGTTCGATCCGACAAGGGCATAAAGGTATACCAATGCCATTAGCATATAGGTATGCCAAATAGAATAGGAATCATAAAATATTCATCAAAGTAAAAATATTAATGAATTTAAAAATGTATGTGATTTTTGTCCCAAAATTACCACCGTTTCCCTAAATTCAAACAAACTTTAAGACGTCACAACACCATCTTCGGCATAAGTATGTTTTTTTTTTGTTTTTACGGATGGGAAATCATCAAATGACTTCTCCCGCTCTGGGTGGAGTGGGAGGGAGTGTCAGACTCTTAGGCATAAGTATGTTCGATCAATTGTCAATTGTTTTTTATGACATCACTACCTGAGAATCTACCGCTCGCTCGCTCGCATTAGTAGGTACCTACATTTTATTTAATTATCATTGGGGTATTTTTTTTTTTTTTTACTTGTTCTCCAAAAAGGATTATATAAATAGAATCTAATCTCGATACCTAATAATACGCTCATGGATCGGATAGTTTTTTTTAACATATTGTATAGTAGCGTTAGTCTAGCCCCGGTGTTCCTCGCTTGGCTATACGGGGTGGAAGGGACACCAACGCGAAAACTGTTACCAAAAGTGCAATGCAACACGGTCAAAATGTATGCAACAGCTGTTTTTTTTTTAATAACCGATGAAAAATTTCTATGTCGGTCTGAATGATGTTCTGAATACGTGGTAACCGTTTTCGCGTCGGTATCCCTACCACCCCGTATACTCTCGTACTCGTCCTGGCTGGGAGCGTCTCGGACAGAGAGTACAGCCACCTTGAAAGATATTAGAGGTGATATTTTAGAACATTTGTGAAAGCTGTTCAAACCTGACGAAATGTTATTATTTTACCTTTCTTATTCTTAATGGTGAGATCTGCACCATGCGCGGCGAGGAAGCATGCAATAGAGGCGGAGGACTTCTTGTCGTGCGCATGCGCCAGGCCCGTGAGGAGTGCCGCGTCGCGCGCGTCCTGCAGGCGCCGGAGCTGCTGCAGCGTGTGGTGGCGAAGGGCTTCGTGCAGAGGCGTGTCGCCGTCCTGGTAAAAAAAAAGTATAATTTAGCCACGACTCCGTCGTTAAAGACATGTGAGTCGCCCCTAAGACGACCCACAGACCAGAATATTGCCAAAATCGTGCTGGTTTGCAAGCACGGATAGTGTTTTCATGTCGTGATGGCCCAATACTTAGGCAAGTACAGTCGCCATCAGATATATCGTAGCGGGCGAGGTACTTAAATATTTCGGAGCAGCATTACTTTTCAATAAATTCGTTACACTAGATATGGCCAATAACATCAGAACATGCAATAATAATATGTCATAAATATAAGACCAGCGACTTTTCAATAGGGGAATGAGGGGGGAAACCGGACAGGGGGTGAAACCAGATAGTTGCTATTTCATTACTCCGCGTACAGCTGTCTACTTGTCTAGCTCTAGGTAGCGCTGAAATACGCGCAAACGCTTACTCAGTGCAGTTGCAAAAGGCGGCTACGGTAACATCTCAGCGCGTGCGTCTATAAACGAAAATTGTAAACAAAGGTAAGTTATCTAATATTTTGATTTTTTTAAAGTGTTATCATTAAGTTTAGCTATGTGCTATCCTATACAGTTGTATTTTTTACGAAGTAATACATATTTAACCTTTTAAAACGGTATTTGTTGTTGCTATGAGTCTAAACATAATCTCTGTTAGTATTACAAATTCAAGCATGGCACCTGTGGGGTACAAGCGGACGGGGTGATTTCGACTATCCGGTTTCACCCCGATTGATTTTATACGTAGGAATTGCGGGCATTTGTTTTATTCCTTTGTTTAATTACTATTTTCTTAGACAGAGTGCGAGCGTCAACATGCCACGAACATATGTGAGACAGTCAAATAGGCTGCAGTGGTCGGAGTCAGAAATGCTTTTAGCCATAAATTCAGGCAAATTCAAGCAGGAACACCTACAGAAGGACCAACGTTTTCAGATTCTTTAAGTCTTGTATCACCGAAAGATATCATGCCGATTCCTCATTTTAAAAAGAACATGCGGCCATCAGGTTGTCGAGGAAAAACCGCAATTTTGACTGAATCACCGTATAAAAATGAACTGGCAGATAAGGTTATTTCATCAGAAATTAAAACAAAAAAGGCAAAGGTATTGGTAAAAAGACGAATAAAGAAAACATTCAGGAGGATTCGGAGTGTTTGGTTTGTGGCGAAAAGTACAGTCACACTAAGTCCGCAGATGAATGGTACCGATGCACTGCTTGTCTTAAATGGGCTCACGAAAGTTGCATCAGTTGTTCTGAGCAAGAATTATAATTTTTTGTATGCAAAAACTGCGAATAATTTGATTATTTAGTTTTATTGCTAGTATCTGTATTCACCCCTTGAATAAAAAATGCCCATCCGGTTTGACCCATAGGTATGGGGTGAATTCGGATTTATAATTTTTTATTTAAAAAATTATATTTTATAGTTACTAAGATTTATCTCAAACATTTTTTTGCCAAAGTTATGCCTAAGGTATACTTAAACATTTATGACATTGATTACCTCAATAAATAACATACTGATTTATTTATTGTGTCTTTTGCTTAACTATCCGGTGTCCCCCCACCTTCCCCTACATTCGGAACACATAACGAGCTAAAAATATCAAAAGCACAGAAGTGCAAAGGTATCGACGCAGTCAGGATGATCATAAAGATCGGAACATTTATGGAAAATATACCTTAAGTCTGTATCACACAGTTTAAATTACACTATATTATGCATGTCGATCTTCGTATATCATATGTGTTCCGATCTTTATAATCATCCTGACTGCGTCGATACCTTTGCACTTCTGTGCTTTTGATATTTTTAGCTCGTTATGTGTTCCGAATTTATTGAAAAGTAATGCTGCTCCGAAATATTTGAGTACCTCGCCCGCTACGATATATCTGATGACGACTGTACTAATGTGACTTTTTCAATTATTTTTAAGTTTAAGTTAAGGTTAAGTTTGAGTCTTTTTTTGTTTGTTAAGCAATGATAGTCTAGTGACCGTCGGACTGTCAGTCATAGGTCTCGAATTCGAACCCATGTAATGCACCTCTTATTTTTCGGATTCATGTGCGTATTGTATAATTATCACTTGAAAACATCATGAGGAAACCAGCATGCCTGTGAGATATTTCTCTACGGCATGTAAAGTCAAGTCAGAGGCCCATGTGCGGCATAAAAACTCTGAAACCAGGTTAGGCACTAACCACACGACAAAGAAGAAGAAAGAAAGAATTATTTAAAACATAACATCACGCCTTATAATTCCCGAAGGGTTAGGCAGAGATGTACCTAACAGTCTTTTTTTTTGTCCCGTCCTGTTCAAATTATAAATATTTGTTATGCGTTGTACCTACCTATGTTTATTGTATTTTTTTTTGTTATTTTGTAAGATGCACGTCATGTCCCTGCGACAAATAAATATGTTTTCTTTCTTTCTTTCTTTCTTTACACCCACATTTCGCGAATTATGTTTAAGTCCCATATAATTGGGGGCGCATCCATTGACATCAACCATCATTTATTTTTTATATTTCAGTTTATCTAAGCAAACGTGGTGATCAATGCTCAGGCCTTCTTTGTATGAGAAGGGGCCTTTGCCCTGTAGTGGGACAGTAGCAGGCTGATATTATACTATATTGATAAGGGATGTATGACAAAAAGTACAAATACGTAAGGATTTGTTTTAAAAAGCACCTTGTCACAAATGTTGAGATTCGCTCCATGCGCGACGAGTAGTCGTACGATTTGCGTGTGTTGCCGCTCTACGGCGAGGTGTAGTGCTGTTTGCAGGTTAGCGTTCTGGAGGTCCGGTCGAGCGCCGCCGCGAACGAGCAGCTCAGCCACCTCCGCGTGGTTGTTCAATGCAGCCAGGTGCAGCGCCGTGTAGCCATCGTCCTTCGCGTCGTCCACGATCCACGGCCGCGGCAGCTTGCCCAGCATTATCTTCATGGCACTGTAATCAAAAGGTTTTGTGTAAGAATGGCAGAACGGAAACACAATAAAAGCAGTCAAGATCTAAAAGAAAATTATGAATGTTGTATTAAAACAACATATTACAAAAAAAAAATAACTTAATAATCGATCCAGTTCCGTTTTAGAACGTAGAACTAAATTGTTTGCGTTACCAAGACGCACTGTACGGATGAGCCGTGCAGTTTATTAGCAGCTTTTAAACTGGCTGGCGATAAAAGTTCAAAGATAGTGTATCCCAGAGCATATCTAGTTTGTACCAATACAAGTTGCTTTGATACCGTCGCAAACAACGTAATTCGATAGTGGAGATCGCGATGTTAGAGCAACTTCGTAGAGACTACTACAGTGACCTCTTTATATGGATTGGATAACTTTCCCAGTACTAGCTGCAGCTATTTAGGTAAGTAAGTGCTTACTTAAATCACAACTTGGTAGTAGGACTAGTAGGTTTTAAGAAATTAAAGTTGTAATTAGAATGGAATGATAGCATAAAAAAAAACCTTTTTTTGTTCACAAGATAAAACCTGTAGGATTTGTTTTGCGACTACCTTCTAAACTAAACACTGACATAAATGTTAAATATGTTTCACACGTTAAGTTTTTTTTTAAAATACCCACAAGATTTTTTGTCTTATTCTGATTACGCAGTGGTGATCAATGAATTATCCTAAAATCCAAAACTGGTGGTTTGATTTAGGATTTATATACATTGTGTAGGTGCACAATATATGGGTATTATCCTTTTCCCAGCAGCAGCATTTGGAATAAATAGGTACCTACTCTACACAATACCATCTACGCATGCTGAAACCTGAAAACCCCGGAAATGTTTATGTTGGTTTTATTCTAAGTACCTATGCATATGCAAATTTATGTAAATAGTACGTTGTATTCAAAAGCCGTTGCCGACAACGCCTGCCAGTGACAAAACATTTTTCCAAAAAAACATGAGATTTACACCCCCGCGTACAGCAGGCGATATTCCCTGGGGTATTCATAGACTGTTTAAGAAATAAAGTGGATGTAACGGATCCCCCGCTGAGCCTCACTATTATTAACTTGTATGATAGATTCACGAATTATGTCATTTTGAAATTGTGTAAAAACGATTTTTTTTGCAGAATATGAATTTCTCTAGATTGTGTTCAACAATCGATAGAAAAATTCTCAACATATTTTGGACTCTTTTAAAGTCGTACATGGATGGGGGTGTTTTAGAAAGTCCTTGGAGAGAGGTTTCTAACTTTCATTTACACGTCAATTCATGAGCCACCTGTAAAAACAGACTCTATTGAAGCCAAAACTACTGAAGTTACAAAAACCGTTACACAGTAGCTTTTTGTACACAGAGACGAGAGATAAGAAAGGATTTCGAAAAAAAGGGGAATAATCTCAATCCTTATAAACCTGAAACTTGGCATGAATACCTAAGTAAATAATAAAGTTTGACAGTATTCGTTTTTCAAAACTATTCTCCCAGTGTCACCCTTTATTGATTTATCGTAATTCTACTAGGTTTTTAGAGTCCACCCACATCTTCCTACGAAACATCAATATAGTGCCGAAAATGTCTAAGTAAAACTGCTGTGCAACATACAGACAGACTGACAAGCCGACAGACGGACAGGACGACTTCATAAGGAGTTATTTTTTTCAATGTTTCTACGTCAGTACTCCGTGCAGCATATCAAGATGCGAAATCACAAATTTTGAAACTCGAGCCAAGTAGGTAACGAGAACACAGTGAGTGTATTTTTTCATTTTCAATTCGGATAACAACTTATACTTTATTAGAATTTAGTGCGAGTAGTGCGAGTAAATGTTCTGTTCGGAGGCAAATAATTTATGTAATCTCAGATGCAGAAATCAACGACGATGTCGAGGTGGGTGAACTCCAAACAGAAATAGCGCAAGAGTTGCTACATCGTAAGTAGATACAAGGTTTACTCTACAAGAAAAAATAAAGTTCGCTTCAATTATACGAACAGGAACCTAATAATACGCTAAATAAAATCCTAAAGTCAACCCTCATTTTAAAGTAAAGAATTAATGAACTACACTTGGATGTGGTCATTACTGCAATTAAGTGATCCTGATCGTTATGCTAGTAGAGTAAAGAGTTGACAATATTAACCGAGTGGATGGCAACAAGGAATTAGACGGTTACACATTTTAATATGCTACGTTACATTCAAAGAGTAAAAACGAACGAACTAATTAAATAAGGTCAAACGTCGACAGCGGCGGGCGCGGCGGCGGCGGCGTTCGGCGGCGCGCACGCATTGCGCTCGGCCTACGAGGACGAGCTACGACACAGCAGTCCGCGTCAGCGCGCCGCACGCCTCGCGCCCGCTCATCTGTCACTGCGCAACGCATCAGTGATACATTTATCATTTATGCACTAATCTAGCAGTTCTCGTTAACTTGTACACAAAGTGACTGAATCATGAAGTGTTCTAACTATATCGACTATTTTAAATTAGTTCCAGAATGTCTCTTACTTTGGCGTATCTAAAGGAATGGTGTATAGCAGTGGTAAGTTTATATATTTCGGTTTCAGTTCAATGTCGTTACAAGTCATAAAATTATAACCAAAGATACAATTTCGTTTTATCGTCCTACATCTAATGCATGTACCAACAATATATTTGTAAGCATGTAGGTCCTAGATCGTAGACGGACCTAGATCTGAAAGTATATTAGAAATAACTACTGAAATCATTATTATTTTAGACTAGCACCGGGACCGTGTACCCTTAGTGATATATGTGGTTTCAGGCATCTTGTAAACAAACTGTTTAAGATATTAAAATGTATTTGCTTGATGTCAATGGATTTTCGAAAGCGTGGAACTGTGTTGATTCGTCAGATTAGTTTTAATGAACAGAAACTTACAAATACCTACGAAATTTGTAAGTATACGGATTTAATTAATGCTTTACGAGTTGAATAATAAGCAAAAGTTTAATATTACTTGTACACATATCAAGTAACACGTAGTTTTTAATCGCTCTATGTACATAATTGTAGAAGGATTTTTAGTAGTTAAACAATAGTAGTTTTCAACTCACTAGGTCGAAAAGTGGTTCTTATTGCACTGGCTTTAGGTTTACAATGCTGTTATTGAATACGCTTGCTTTATTTTGCATTCCCGCACTAGTGCGTGAAAGTACACCCATATAACTTATACTAGTCGGAGAATGCGTTTTTCAAAATCTCATCCAAGAATCTTCGTGACTTTTTATGACAAATATAGAAATAGGTAGGTAGGTATACGGGGTGTAAACAGACCCTTCACGAAGCCGTCAACCAAGCATTCTGTACATCAAACTAAGTAACTTTACGCAAAAATTATTGCTGGGAAACAACTTTTTTTTTTGGGGTGAAAAATCACGTTTTACGGTAAAACTCAATGTAAAGGACTCAAAACATTGTGCTGATGGATGGGTTGAATAGTAAGATGGGGCCGTGAAGTTGTTTAAAGTAAAAATCTTACATTAGAAACTTGTATTTAAAAAAAAACTTGTGAAAAAGTTGGAACTTTGACCCCCAATATCTCCGTAACTAGAAGGTTCCCAGGTATAGTCTAGAACAAAAAAATGATCGCAATGACGGGGAGAACAAGTACCTTTCGGCTTCGTTAAGGGTCTTTTTACACCCTTTATATATAGATAAAAGATGTAAATAAATCAAATATGATATATAAACATTATATTTCATAAAATTATTTATTTATGTCAACATAATTTATTTTCGTACACACGGGAATGCAAAGTAAATACTGTTTGAAATCATAATCCTTTTGTTTCGCCATAGTCGAGTTAAAAGCATGCGTCTTCGATAATTGCATTGTGAATTGAGCGGTGCAATAAGAGTCACTGCTCAGGGAAGTATGTTGAATAGTTACTACATTTTAGTAGTTCAACATTCAAAAATATTTTATGTGTTAAATCTTAATTTTCTATGCTATCAGGATTAGTATTAGTACGTTACTTTATAGGTAGGTATTAGATCAGTGACGATGACTGTTGTTTTTTAACTGATAGATGTATATGTAGATAATTTTGATGTACAGTAATAGTTCCAGGCAAAACGAGATTCATGACTATATCACACAATCATGGAACGAGTGAATGAAGAAAATAGAGAGAACAGGAATAGTGCCGCATTATTTTTCAGTTAGTTTGGAAAGACACATTTTGTTACTTTGTGAAATATAATCAAGTGTTTGGTGATCAAGTTTTTGACCATATTATTTCAATAGTAAGTCATTTGTATCGTTTAGTTTTCTCTTTGATAAGTTATATTGAGTATCTACCCCTAGCAGGCGACAACACAGTGCGGGTGAGCTTTGCGGTTAGAGGAGAGATCTATAATATTAGGGGTTAATGTATGAAATTGCCGGTTTGTATGGACGATTTCTTGAAAAGTGATATTTCCATACTAACATTTTTAAATTTTTCTTTGAAACGTCTGAACCGATTATGTACAATGCAATTGCAAACTATAGAATGAAAAAAGGAGCGCTGCACTGCGTTTCTTAAATTCTAAAAACAGAGTCTATGACAAAAAAATATTTACTTGAAGTAGTGAAACCGACGCGACGGCACATTGAAACGGGCTGACACACTACCCTATGAAGTAATATGCAACTACTAGTACAGTTTTTAAACGGTACGTAATTTAACAATTAATCCAATAAAAATGGAATTAGGCAAAAATATAACTAAACGTCAAAGTTACAAACACAACAAAATGTGAGAAAAAACGGCAATTTCATAGTTAAAGACGTATAATAACTCCATTTCATGTCATTGTGCAATAAAGAGAATATATTTCAGGTATTGAAACAATTAGGTAATTCTTGTCGTACTCCCTCCGGCCCGAAGTATCGCATATTGTGTACTACACATTTACGAGTAATACTGATTTCCATTCCAGGAGTCCCGCAGGGACTTCATCATTTAGTGAACACGCGCGGAGCGGCTGAAGTGGAGAAAGCGAGCGCAGACACGAGTACAGATAATGTTCGGCTGCATAATTGAACACTTACCTACTTAATATTTAAATACTGATACCTAATAATTGAACACTCAAAATGGGTATTTGTAATCGAAACCATATTATTAGTCATTTGTCGAAATAATGTTCCTGAAGCTTCGAGACGAGCCGAAGGCGACGTCTTAAACTCGATTTATAACTGCTGTCTCAACTTATTACTGGTGTCTCTTAAGTGATAGCTTCAAGATAAGTAAGTAGAGCTCCAATAATTACCAAAGTTTGAAGCGTGTCGCGGAACGTGTTGGGCTTAAGGATAATATAATATAGGACAATAATGGTGCACTGTTAGCTAGTCTCCTACGAGTAATCCGTTTTAATTAGTTAGACTTGCGTTACGAGCTACGACGCGTTCCGTTTAGTAATTAAAAAGGATGTTGTTATTGTTTGGTCTTATTTCCAAAAACGAACATGTGTGCGTGTTTGACTTATCGATATGTAATGAATTGATTTGACTCGTTAGATTATTGTACTCCTGAAAATTATTTTGATGTATGTATTACTTTAATGAATAACACGCCCAAAATTGTAATGTTTCCAACATGAAAGGCGAATTGTTCCAGCTGAAACAAAACTTAACATTCACACAAACTTCTCTATTAATTTATTGTGTTGAATTCGATCAATGATATTACCACAGTTTTGACTACTGATTACTTGTTCCATATCCGGTTAGTTTTCAGTTCTCTTTATATTTCTGATTCATAACTTGTAACTGGAAAAGTATGACTCAATTGTCTAAATCGAGCTGCCATCCTGATTTACATTTTTGGCATTCATACTTTGGTATAGGCTACCTATCTATTACTGATGTTGCTTGAGACTTGCCATAAATAAACATGACGCATTAACTTGCTCTTACCAGTCTTTCTAATATAATTTGCTCCTTTTGAGAATTCAGTAAAAATATCACCTACTTAAAGCAAAACCTAGTATACAGTGTCAATCGGACACTTAGCTAATAATAATAGAATTGTGATACTTGAAATTTCGAAAAGTAGCTAGTTATACTATGCGACTTACACAATTTCTTCCCAAAATGTACGGTTATTTTATAGTTTCTTAAACTTAGTCTGCAAAGATCCCTACAAAACATGCTGTCCTTACAAAAATAGCAAACACACATTACTATTATAGCAATAGAAGGAGGGGACCTTTTAACATGAAACGACTTTGATTCAACTTAAGTAAATCCACCGAAAACAAAGCAGCGGAGAGCTGCTTAGAATTTTGAATGGAGAAGTAGGTTTATCTCCGTGGTTAAATAAATATAAAGTGAGCATGTATTTTTAAATTGTAAAGTCGTTGGTGCAGTTCTCGTTAACAATTGACATTGGAAACACTTAATTCAGTGGCTGTTTACATCTCCGACAAATTAAATTACTAGTGGACCGTACCTGCATGATATTTAGTAACGTTATGTGAACCAATCGGGCCATGAATCATTACGCTGCCACAGAACTTAGCATCATGCGGAGTATTCGAGAAGGCGGGCTAAGTTGCCGACCACTTATAGATTCTGTAATGAATAATGTAATGTATTGTCGCGACGGAACACAATTTACAGGGCAAATATGAGTGGCCCAAGTGATCATATTCCTACATAGTGAGCTGATTCCCCGCGGATCCAGAATAGTAAGTTATGGAAATGTGCGATTGGGGCAGCAGCGGGCGCTAGTGGCCAATAACAATGTCGCATTAATATTCAACAGACGCTCTTTGGACGGACGCGGGACGGTGCTCTGCGGACAGCATCGCCGCCTTTCTTTACTCAGTGGATGCTCCTCGTAGCTCATCTTATGAAATTATTGAATTACATTAGATGACCACGTACCCACCGCAATAGTTGCAGGGTGCATTCATTATGTAACGTATTTACTGAAATATTAAACTTTACCATGCTGATGCTCGTTTTCTGAGTTCTGAAAATGAAGAACTGAAAAAACCTGTCTGGAGTAATGTTGAAGTGTAGCGTCATACTCATATGTATTTGTATAGACATATTTTAAAAACAAAAATAGGGCTTCAAAGATAGAAACTGCTTTGTATTTCCATGACTGATTTTACTACTTTACATATTTGAACTTACTCGTGCCGGTTTTTTACAATACCATAATAATAATGAAATTAGCTACTTCTGTTCATTCAGGTTCAGATGATCTAGGTACTTAAGTGTTTTATGCTTACGATGAGTTCATATAAACTTCGGCCAATAATACCAAGCAGATTATTAAAGATGAAATTTAGGATATTAACTTGTTACCTAACGAACCTGCAAACTTTGGTTTGTAAAAACCAAAGAAAACAAAAGCCCAATAAAATATATCTATTTGACGAAGAAGATACCTACAAAGGAATGAGTGTTTCAAAAAAGTACTCTTTGCAACATTGTGGTATCGAAATGCTAACAAAACCATGTTGCTTTCAAGCAGACAAAAGATGAGTTGGCTGTCGTCCCACTTGTTTGTCTGCGAAAGTTTGCCAAAATTCTTTTATTGACTGAGAGTACGGAGAGGCGAGCTTTACGGGCGGCATCGCGGCAGCGGGAACTGTACCGCGGCGCGGCTGCCACGTTCTCTCATACACCGATACACGTCTCTACTAGGATACATAGATTAGATACAGACGCGAAACTGGTAGCAATCATAAATTACTTGTTCAATATTGCATTAATGAATATCTCCTTGATATACCTAATAACTACGGGTTGCCTACTGCACACATTAGTAGAGGTTTAAAATCGAACATAAATGGATTGGTTTATTTATTATACATATTATGAGGTAGGTATTCTGGTAAATTGGTCAGGTACATAATATTTGATGTTGTTTCAGGGGAGGTCAGTGAACGCTGAGGATTGCCAGATCCCGTGATCGGAACTATGTATAGCTCGACTACCCTGCGGGAGGTGACAGTGGTGGATGGTGTTCAACTAATAATAGCCTCCCCTCCAGCGCGCGATCATTGGAACGCTGACGGGAGCGCGCACATGTGGCGCCCGTCGGCGTCGTACTCGGCGTGCACGTTTATTTTCGAAGCGGTCGTCACGCGGCGCGGTTCACGGTGTTCCTTACATAAGCGCGGGCCTCCGGCGAGTCCGCCCGAGGTTCAGCCGTGCACTTCGACCAGTCCTCGCACGCTGCAAGTCGTTGCACGGTCGGGTAACCGATCCGATGGACGCTCGCTGCCGGTTCTATTTCGGGAAAATACAAATTTGGAATGGATGGTACTCCCGAGTCGTAAGCGAACTCCGCCGGTTGACTCCATTTTTAGAGCTGGTCTGCGCGTGCGCAGCGAGCGCGCTGCCAGTGCTCAGCGAGCTGCCACCACGCCGCGTCGCTCGCCACCCCCACGTTGTCGCCCACCGTCGCGTTGTGCTCCCATCACCGTCGACCAAGAGATGGCGTCACGCGCCCCATCCTTGCTGCATATTATTCACGTGTAACAGGTAGTTGCTAATTGCAACTGCACAGGATTGCAGTACACTCAAGAATGAAGACACATAGCCTTGCGCGAGTTCCGTGCTTCCTTACTTCCCATAGTGCATATAATCGTATGGAATGTAAAGAAGTATGGAGCAGCGCGGGCGTGCCCGCGGGTCCGGAAATCGCATCGTCCTGGCTCACATGTGTGACAGAAGCTTTGTCTTGTTATTTGTGATCACAGTTTAACAGTGTTTGATTTTAATTAAATTGTGTGATATCTGTTTATAGTTCAGAAGAGATGTGTATAGGTATTTGCCTTGGATTTATTGTATTTCAGTCTGTGTAGCACGGGATTATAACTAACTTTTAATAAATAAGTCAGTTGTGAGAAATAATAAAGCTACTCGTAAGACGCGCGCGCAGTGATAAATATTAAAATCGATTTAATTAAATCTTTAAGCCTAATCTAGTGTCGCGTTTTCAAAAATATTTTAATCTCTTAATTTTTTTAAATCAAGAAATAGGCAACGTTTGCAATTTTTTCTCTACGGACAATAAAAGCAAGAAAAGGGAGAGATTGTTTATTCGGTGGCGAACTGTCGTAAAATAACATCTGGCGTAGGTAACAGTTCTGACTAAGGCAACATAAATAAACGCGAGGCTAACGCAGCCCGGAGCTTACAACTCGACTCCTAACTTTAAATTATGTGAAGGTGTGGGAATTAACTAAGGAAAATAATTGTAGTTTTACATTTAAAATTATCAAAATAATTATCATTCTATTTTATTACATTGAAATTATTATTCAACGGTTGGAATTATTTTCTAGTTCTCTGAAGGACACTCTTAATCTCTTCATGACCTATTATCATCAATTCATCATGTGTAGATAACCAATTATAGCTGCCAATATTTTTTGTTAATCTGATCTAAATATTTAAATAATTCGATAATAGAAATTCGTTAAAGGTTTAATATTTAATTAATAAAATTTGCAGTTCAATTACAATCATTAGATTGTACAAGTTAAGCCGTTTTCTTCAGTTAATCGCTCATATGTGCAATTTTGCATACTTTTATAATTTACCTATTAATGTAAAATACAATATTATTAATAGAAGTGCCGGCTCAAATGAAAATGTTTAGAATTATGAATTAACCTACTACTATTTCCAGGGATTTATACATTTTTGTGAACAATCTTCAAGATTACTCAGGATCTTAAACGTTGATGTGTAAGTAGCCGGCATTGCTAAACCGTTTATCTAGTGAGTGAATGGTAAAAACGGGGAAACAAAAAATGGCAGCGCGTTGGGCCGCGCCTGCGCCACATCTGGAGGAGCACTGCATCTCATTATACGGAGCCGTCGCGGCTGAATGGACGCCCGACCCGTGCCCTCGCCGAACAATGCTCCTAATATAACTATATTATTTGGACATTACATTGTTTCTTGCTATTAGCTATATTGTTCTTCGGTTCCGACTTGTGACTTGTAATAACTGTGTTTTTCGTGTATTTTTATTTCCTTCACAGACAACGTCGATTCCAACGCAGATGAAGATACCGATTAATTGATTAAAGTATTTATGTTGTATTTACATCTAGATATTGTTTCATGTCAGTAAACGATTGCTTATGAAGAAGGATAGAAATGAGTAATACTATTACGCTTCGGTAAGTATGCAAGATTACGTAATTGATTAATATATAAAATTTTACTCAATACAACGTGTTTCACGAACTACCCATATTTAATGATCAATCTCAACAAAATTCCTTTTGATAAATTTTGTGAAAACTATAAACATTCATATTCGCAGTAAGTCGTTGTCATGTTGCCAGATTAAAATAAACGATCCAATAAATTATTCGAAAGCTAAGTAGGAATAGGTAACTAAATACATACATAAAAAACACTGCACAAGCAATACAGCAACAGCCCGCGGGTTCGCCCGCGTAATGGTCGGATATGATCACACGGGAGCGGCATTAAAGTATCCTATGGCCTACCTCAGGTCATGGTCTATCCGTGTGCCATAATTTCATCAAAATCTATTCAGCCGTTAACGTGTGAAAAGATAACAGCGTTACTTTTGCATCTATCATATTAGAATAGAATACGATTTTATTATATGTACAATTGTACATGTAAGTAACAACAGACTGAAATAGTAATCATCAGAGATACAGTTTTTGCAAGAGCGGGTACATAATACATTAGATAGTATTTGATTCGACATTTGCAAGCATCTTGAAACAAACAGAATGGCTTCGATTTTCATACGGAACTCCATTGAATGGAATATATTGATTTTTGAATTCTCATTGAATATTCAATGATCAAAAGGTAAATTTTAAATAACTCCGAAAACAGAGCGATCATTAACCAGGTTCCGTTCATTGTTCCAAGAGGCGAGGGGGCAGCGGCGGGACTAGGGCAATGACAGCGCGCGCGCATTGCGATCACGACCACACACACAAGCGAACACTCATACAGGCGCGCCCAGCGACCGACTGGATGCTCCAAGTGACCAACATGACACTCTTCGCCCTTCAAGAAAGCAAACCCAACTTTACTCACCGCCATAGATTAAATAATAATTACCCACAAATCAACATTCTACCCGATCCGCGCCCTTTAATAGCGAACGCCTTTTACTATCGCACAAAAGAATCTTCTATGAGAAAGGGATCTTGACCTACCAGTTTGTTCGGTACGTTCGACTCTCAAAAACAATTTATTCATGCATCCATGCAACGACTACGACCAACAAAAGAATTTCAAACTAGACAGGGGGATAATGAATACTAGACAAAGGGCATTTTAATAGAGTTACTTGCGTGCAATTCGGTTTAGTGATTTTATTGAAGTCGAATGTAAGAACGGGCTTGTAGGAATATAATAGAAACGTGCTGTATGAATGATAGCATGTGCGTCACAAACCATTTTTTATGCACGGTGTAGTTTTTTCATAGACTATACATAGATACAAGACTGAATCGGTAGATGTCTTGTTATTCGTGGATGACGTGCGAAAATAACCACCAGACGAATCGTTGGCAGCGCTCCAGAGGCCACTGAAAGTCTCCGACGCCGTGCCTCACTCTACATACATTTCCATATATTATGCGTAGATACAACTTACTAATAAATTACTAATTGGTTAATACACCTAGCTTTGTAACAGAATAGACTGCACAAATCTACAATATGTACTCAAATAACAGTATATCTACCTAGGTAGAAGAAGAAAGTAGACGCTGTGTTAATATAAGCTTGTGATTATCTTATTAATGATTAAATGAAAACTAAGAAATCATTTAATTTTTATGTTTCAATAATAATTTTGTAACGTGTATTTCGCAAGATACAGTTCAATATTTGGAAATTAAAACATGAAGAATTTATTCTGGAATTAAGAACAACAAATAAATGATTGTATCTGTCGTTCAGTGGTTAGAACCTAGAGAAGGAAGTAGACTTAGCTTTTGATCTTGGATATTTGTACATTAAATAAATACGAAATACACGCAGACGAAGTCACAGGCAAAGTGCTGAGTAAAATAGAATTTGTGAATTTTATAAGTGAGTTAGCAAATCATTCAATGTAATGCATGCATGAAAATGAAACGCGATACTAATATTATTGTTATAGATCGTGGAACTATCGTCAAAACAACTAATAGTTTCAGCTACGTACACTAGATGGCGACACGAGTGTGATTTAAAATAGGAGATAATAATTAATCACACACAAACACACTCATCCAAATTACGATATTTATGTTATAAATTGATGATAAAGTTAGTCTCTTTTCATAAGAAAAAGTGGATAAATGGAACTATAGTAAAATACATATTTTTGATATAGGTATTCAAATAATGCACCTACATTGACTAGGTATTGCATTTTAGCGAGATCGAGTCGTTAAAGACAAAATAATCGCAGTAAAATAAACGAGTTAACATCAACCGCTGCAGTTAGAAACTATTTGAAACCTACGCATCACAGTTTAAGTATGTGATGAAATCTATGAGCTAATTTTGTACAGCGTTTTGTTAGTTTGTGCCAGCATGTTATTGAACCGAAACAGAAATTCCATAAAAGTGTAGGAATAGTGAGCTCATAACAAAATCATCATCTGCCTAGCCTTTTCCCAACTATATTGGGGTCGGCTTCCAGTCTAACCGGATGTAGCTGAATACCAGTATTTTACATGGAGCGACTGCCTATCTGACCTCCACAACCCAGTTAGTACTGGGCAATACGATAACCCTTTGTAAGACTGGTTGTCACACTTTTTGGGCCACTGACTACCTAACGACTGTCAAAGATCAACCGGGACCAACGGCTGCTTTCCGAGGCACGGAGGAAACTCGGTATGTAATGGGTGGTCACCCATCCATAGACCAACCTAGGCAAGCACGGCTTAACCTAAAGATCGACCCGAGCGGCGGTTATTATTTAGCCAAGAGCTCCTCGAGTATTTTGTTGAGTTCACAACAAAATACTTAATCTTAAAGAGTCAATTAACATCCAGTCTAATAATAAACGATACTGAAAGAAATGTATCCAACGAGAGATTGTTAATGAGCTCACAGCAGTACCAGTATTATTTCTGGCTTTATTTTCTTGCCCCATATTTGTTTTCTCTTCTAGTCCAATCAGTACGAATTATAAAGCACTTTACGAAACGATTTGTTCTGGCACCTATGTGGTTTTATAAATGGCCGCTGCGTCTTGCTACTTACATTGTGTATACGGGGTGTAAACAGACCCTTCACCAAGCCGTCAACCAAGCATTCTGTACATCAAACTAAGTAACTTTACGCAAAAATTTTTGCTGGGAAACGAAATTTTTTTTTGGGGTCAAAAATCACATTTTACGGTAAAACTCAATATAATGCGCTCAAAACTTATTGCTGATGGATGCTTTGAATAGGAAACGGACCATGGAGGTAATTGGAGTAAAGTTAGAACCTTAAAAAGTAGTATTTAAAAAAAAAAACTTGTGATAAAATTGAAACTTTGACCCCAATATCTCCGTAACTAGAAGGTTCCCAGGTATGGTCCAGAACAAAAAAATGATCGCAATGACGAGGAGAACAAGTGCTTTTCGGCTTCGTTAAGGGTCTTTTTACACCCTTTATTATGTATGGCAGATGAAATTCGTGTTAGGATTCCAAATAATTGCCTAAAAAAGTGTTTATTAACTTAGTTTACGCTCTGTTTCAAAATTATTTTTATGAAAAAGTGAACAAATGGATCTGAAAATATACCCGTGGTTGTTTTTAATTTTTTTTTTCCCAATTTAGAGCCACAAGTAACAAATTGAGTGCTCTGATTTGATTATTTGAATACACAAATCCAAAATTCTAATTTTAAATCACCTTTAAGATGTTTATCGCTCCAATTTTGTGGGTGTGGTTATTTTTATAGCCTCCATTTCCCTCGATTTTCCTCCACGATTTTTCAGTTACCTACAATAATGTTACTCCAAGAATAATCGTGGGAAAAAGGTTCGTTATCAAATTGACTGAAGAGCTTTTTATCAGAAAATTAGACAAACTGGTTTCTGTAGTCCGTTTGTCCGTGGATACATCTAAAATTGATCAGATCAAAATCTATATTCTTAGACAAAATAAAAAAAACCGGCCAAATGCGAGCCGTACTCACACGCACGCAGGGTTCCGTAGGACCAAGCAATAATTATAATAAAATAGTTTCAGTTCCATGTACGGTTCACATCGTACAGCGGTTCACATCTACCTATAAAGTTTCAACTGTGTAGTCCTAATAGTTTCCGAATAAAGTTGCTGTGATGTACGGACGGAAAGACAGCCAGTCAGGCAGACAGACAGATAGACAGACAGACAGACATGACGAATCTATAAGGGTTCCGTTTTTTGCCATTCGGCTACCGAACCCTAAAAATTAAACCTAATATAATATGTTGTACCAATTAACCGAAATACTCATCAAACCGTCCCACTATAAACAAGAAGTTCCACTTAAGGATGTAAATAAAGGATATCGCGTAATATATAAAAAAAACTTATTTTAATGTCTCAACACGACGGATGGCTGTATCCAGCGACGTGTATACTCTTTTTTTTAAAAAGCATCTCTAGATGATAATTCAACTAAATAAATAAATTAAAATCACTGACATAATATCTTACAGCCTTAACCGGAGCCTTAACCAGAGGTCCAGAATCATGACACTTTGCACTACAGTTCCATTCACAAGTACCTAAGCAAGGATTTTAGAAATTTCTTCCAGTAAAGTATATTCGTATGGAAGTTCATATTTTTGGCGATCGGAGATTTCAAGCACACACTTGTTATGATATCATATACAAAAGATATTGATTCGTTCTAGTGAAAATACCCATGATAAACTTAATTGGGACACACAGACACTTTCGAGAGTAGAGACTTTGTCCATTTGAGGATAAACAAACCTCTACCATTATAAGACTTCCTTGTTTAAACAGTCATTACGGCTGTTATTTACTTAACTTTTAGGGCGCGTATCTTAAACAAGTGAATAAGTAATTAGTGGCATATGTGTATGTCGGGCCGGGTAACCGGGCGGCCCCCGGAGCCATCACCGACGCGCCTGTGACCGCCCGTCCCGGCCGGCGCCCACCCATCGCACAATTAACCGCCACAAAATTATCTTTTCAAACAATTAGCTGAGACTTATTACCCAACAAAATGTTCGCTCCGCAGAAATATCGGCGTAATTAAACAAGCTGTAATTAAACCAACGTTTTTTTTCAAAGATATGAATAATAATGTTAACCGTATTTAGATAACAATAAAGCGAACAAGTCTGACCTTTAATGTCTGCTTTGCTGCTGCGGATATCATTGGGTTACAAAATGCTTCAAGTAGATACCACTAACAGCCCAGGGTAGAGAGTCGCTGCACAAAGCTCAACTAAGCCTAGAACAACCACACAATGTGTGATGTGAAGAGTTGCGGAAAGAACACAACTGACCATCACCGGTGTTACTGGGAAACGTCACCGTCCATTTATTTAAAATCCTTTCCTTACTAATATTATTAATGCGAAAGTAAGTTTGTTTGTTTGTTACCTTTTCACGCCTAAACCACTGAACCGATTATCCTGAAATTTTTCACATACGTTGTCAGGTGTACAGAAGCGAACATATGGTACCTTTCATCCCGAAAAAAAGGACCGTTCCCGAGAAAAACAACAATAACGTCCTTATGATAATATATGGCGCCACGTGTCTTTTGAATAATGATTTTTAATTACAGGCAGAGTACAACCCGAACTCACATTCTAAATTAACGCGAGGGAAGCCAAAAGCTAGCCTTTCATAAATCAATAAACAATATTTAAGTCATAAAACAAAGTGAATTAGTGAAAGGACACTCCTATATATAAAGGGTGTAAAAAGACCCTTAACGAAGCCGAAAGGCACTTGTTCTCCTCGTCATTGTGATCATTTTTTTTTTCTGGACCATACCTGGGAACCTTCTAGTTACGGAGATATTGGGGGTCAAAGTTCCAATTTTTTCACAAGTTTTTTTTTAAATACTACTTTTTAAGGTTCTAACTTTACTCCAATTACCTCCATGGTCCGTTTACTATTCAAAGCATCCATCTTCCATCTATATATATAAAAGGAGAACTGACTGACTGACATATCAACGTACAGCCGAAACTACTGGGGCTAGGAATGTGAAATTTTATACACGGCTTCCTATTATAATGTCCCCTACATTATAATAGGAAGCCGTGTATAAAATTTAGCACTAAGAAGGGGTTTTTGGAAATTTAACCTTTAAGGGGGTGAAAAGGGGGAATTTTGTTTGTATGGAAAATCTTATTACTTGTGTTAATAAACATGAAACTTGGCACGAACATCTATCTAAGTAAATTATGAAGTTTGGCATTTTTTGTTTTTCCAAATTACCTCCTGAGAGTGTTTGAGGGGGTGTGAAAATTTGTATAGAAGAATTTAGATACATGTAACGACATCTATTGGGCCAGAATGGTACTAATGGTGGTAATGGTAGTACGTAACCCACGCGGACGAAGTCGCGGGCAAAGTGCTAGTCAGCAATAAGTTTTGAGCGCATTATATTGAGTTTTACCGTAAAATGTGAATCGTTTTTAATCTCTCGGTCTCCTATATGGATAGAATTAAGACCTATAAATAATACCAATGGTTTTGTAACTTCACTAGTTTCGGTTCAGCGATGATGAATCAGATATTCAACAACTTAACGCCTCTGCTACTACCTCTTCATAATTAGTAGATGCTGATGAGACAATCTATGCCGTTAGAAGACAGACAAATTCCTGATTGTTTTTTTTTCGAGAAAATAACAAATCTTATAATGTGTGTAAAAAGACCCTTAACGAATCCGAAAGGCACTTGTTCTCCCCGTCATTGCGATACTTGTTTTGTTCTAGACCATACCTGGGAACCTTCTAGTTACGGAGATATTGGGTGTCAAAGTTCCAAGTTTTTCTCAGGTTTTTTTAAATACTTGAAATATCTCCACGACTTCCGTGTATTCAATGCATCTATCCATCAGTACAATGCTTTGCGTGCGTTATACTGAGTCCTACCGTAAAATCTGATTTTTCACCCCAAAAAAAAGTTGTTTCCCAGCAATAATTTTTGCGTCGTACTTAGTTTGATGTACAGAATGGTTGGTTGACGGCTTCCTGAAGGGTCCGTTTACACCCTGTATGTTCCGAACGCATTTGCAGTGGAACAAGAGGTTTGCAAAATAAACTACAGTAAACAGAACACTTCCGGGGCAATAAAAACTAGAACTTGTACACCTAGCATATGATATCATAAAAATCCTCGAGATTTCACGAAGAGAGCGTGCTCTACGGAATATTTTTAAGGAAAATTCTTTAGGATTCTTTATAGTTCTGATTTTCTATATAAATTACGACGATGTATGGTAGACTGGTGTGGGTTTCGTCGCTTAATAATAATAGCCGCATAGATCAATCTTCGAGGTTAAGCAGTGCTTGCCAAGGTCTGTCTGTGGATGGGTGACCATCATTACATACCGGGTACCCTCCGTGCCCCGGAAAGCACGTTAAGCCGGTAGACCCTGCTGTCATTTGTAGATCTCGGATAGTCAGAAGCGTGAGAGTCTGACAACCAGCCTTACCAAAGGGTATCGTATTACCCACTTTACCCAGTTACTGGGTTGTGGAGGTCAGATAGTCAGTCGCTCGATGTAAAATATCGGTACTCAGCTGCATCCGGTTAGATTGCAAGCCGTGACCAAAGTTAGTTGGGAAAAGGCTCGGCTGATGATGATATGGCCACTAGGATCATGGTAACACTAACAGTAATAACAAATATACCGGCCCGACAAACACTATTAGTCGCTATCGTGTTTTATTCGCGTGTTTTCGAAATTGCGTTCACTATTATTATTTTTATATTTAGAAACTTACTCACTGTTACTGGACGGCTTTTACTTATAAATGTAGGTACACTCGGCAGTGCTTTATATGACGTTTACCAAAAATATGGCTCTATCACTCATTTACCTTCGGGGTCGGCTTCGTTTGTCATTCTGTTATCTTTCCGTGACTAATGACCATTAAAAATACAAACCCAGTAGCGGTTTTCCGAGGATTTTTTGTCAAAGATGTTTATATTTCTTAGTTCGTGAATTTACTGTAAAATATCTAGGTATTGCTATATACCACTAGCAACACTGGCCTTAGTATTGAGTAGATGTATTTTCCTGATGATCCATAGTCATTTTATAGGTAGGCAGGATGAGGAAAATTCTACCCTGTTTCTCTTACTCCTAAATATACAAACGTGGCAATTATCGTTATTTTTAGTGGTAGGACTTTTGCCAAAGACCATCTGATATAACGTAGGTACCTAAGTAAAACGTGACCAAAGCCAAATGATTGTATTTATATACATTGTATCCATGTCGTGGTGGTGGTTAGAATTGATCACTTCATTTTGTGTTTGACCATTTATGAAAATTAAAACATTAAATGGTAATTTATATGAATAGCCAGCTAAAACTGACCATATCGTTTAAACGTCAATGTTTGATGATATGTCAACGTTTAGCCATATTAGATTACACTACGACTATCAAATACAATTTTCTGTTTGTTATTGAAACAGGTGTGAAAAAAGACGTTTGTAAAATATATGTAAGTACAAAGCCCCGTTGAAAGAAAACTATTCGCTATTGACGAGTTTTCCAGCACTTATTTAAATCAAAAGCAAATTCAATAATTTGTCTTTCCAAACAAACGTTTCAGTTAGTTTTGAAAACAAAGTCTAGCTACGAGGTGGCCATAAAACAAATAGATCTCTTTATATTTTCTTGGTAGATGATAGCAGTCGTTACAAGGAAGTGGGCTTCCCAAGGAGACCCGTGGCGAGAGCTATTGTGCAAAATGACTTGGATGTGCTGCAACAGCGCACGTGGGACTACAACTAACTGCTTCAAAAATATTGCTAGTGGACCTGTTGTATTTGCCCTTTATGCTTCAGACTGTGTAATTGTGTATTGAATGGCTACGACGACAAACATGTTACTTTATGCGCATAGACAAACTCTTTAAAGATAAAGAAGTCTCGTTAAAGTACAGTCTAACTATATCTTAGGCTAATTAAAACATCAAGTTTACCTGAAAATATATCACAAGATAAGTATGGGGTCGGGGGTTACTTTGCGGAAATCCATGATTAAAAAATGTTATGCAATTTCAGTATTTAGTTTTAACTGGCGGAATTGAAATTGCATAAAATGTCCACCTTCAATTGACGTCTTAATTCGATGTTGATTCTATACAAAAAAGTACTAAGAAGATTTGGAATGGAAAATTAAGGAATCATTTAACTAACTCTGAAATTCAGGTTCTCACAAAAAATGCCATCTCACACTTAAACCGATGGCGAACTCACATCTTTTTCCAATGCTCTATGCTTGACCAATAAAAAACAAACAGATTTGAGGTATTTTCTGAAAGAAATTGCTGATCCTTCACACCGACTTTTTCCTTTTAACCTTATCTGGTACAGCACTATGAACACATTAAAGATTACTTTTGTAACAGGAAAATCATCATCATCATCTGCCTAGCCTTTTCCCAACTATTTTGGGGTTGGCTTCCAGCCTAACTGGGTACAGCTGATAATTTTAAGTGGAGCGACTTCCTATCTGACCTCCACAACCCAGTTAGCACTGGGTAATACGGTACGCCTTGGAAAAACTGGTCGTCAGATTTTCGGGCCATTGACTACCTTTGTAACAGGAAAATATACAAGAAATATCTTCTTTCTAATTTTATTAATAGTCTGTCCCTAATTCTGTTACAAGTTAAATACCAACTGAAACTTCTGGCCACGAGAAAAATCACAGTTACCGTGGAAAATTATGCCTGTACTTACTCTTAATATTTATTTGGGGCTTAAAGTTGGAGGAACGTTTCAAATAGTCCATGTCCTTAAACTATCTGGTTCGGGTTATTTAAACAGATCTGATGGTCAGGCATGTCCTGAATTCCGAAAAACCCTAAGGGAAATAACAGATATTCCTATCAGAAAAATAAACATATTTTGTCCTTATTTAGGAGAGGGGCAAGCATGGGATATAATTAGTGATGGGCCGACTATCGGCCAATCCGAACATTGCTATCGCTAGACTTCAGGGGCTATTGGCAATGTCCGTGGCGTTTCATGTACAGCTGAGTCGCTCGCATTAAGTACATCATAAAATGTTTTCGTTTGCACCCGCCTTGTGGTCATAGAAATCAAAAATTATTTTTTATTGTTTAAGTTAAAATCATATTTATCTTTATATATTTTTTCTTTAGCTCGAAATTGCCGATTTTTTCTCACATTTTGTTCTGTTTGTAACTTTGACGTAAAGTTATATTTTTTCCTAATTCCATTTTTATTGGATTAATTGTTAAATTACGTATCTTTTAGAGTTTAAAAATCGTACTAGTGGGTGCGTATTACCTCAAAGGGTAGCGTGTCAAAACACCTGTTTCAATGTGCCGTCGGTTTCACTACCGTCGGTATATTTTTGTCATAGACTGTGTTTTGAGAATTTAAGATATGGAGTGCAGCGCAGCTTTTTTCACTATAGTTTGCAATTGAATTATAATATCAGTATTCATTTCATCCATAAAATTCGGACATACTTTAACCCCTAATATAAGTTCAATTAAAGATTACCAAAAGGAAGAGTTACGATTCATAGAATATAAAACAATCTGAAAGGCTTATTATTATAAAGTTAAAATTATTAATATTAAAGGATAAATCACTCAGGCCAACTGGTCTTCGACTATTTGCCGACTACGAATATGAACGGATAGTCGGCTACTACTTAGTACATCTCTAGAAAAGAAACATAGTTTTACAAAATAGTTTTATAATTTGGCAAAGAACGAAAGTATAAATTATTATTTATTTTGTAGACGTATTATTACGAATTGAAAATGGTTATCTATATAAATACGAGTCTTGATGAATTGAAACAGATCGAAAAGGTTCCCAAGGAATTTTATGTTGGGAATAATCCCAAAAGCGGCCGACACAATTCTTCATTTCATTCACGTTCCCTTGCGATGAAACTTTTTCTCTGCAATTTTTCTGTGGAGGGCGGGGAGTTATCAGGTGGGGCGCTTTGCGAGTCGCAGCACGTAGCGGGCCGGGCCCCGCGCGCCCGCCGCCGCCCGCTGAATACAAACTTCATTAGCCGTTTGATAATTAGCCCGTTAAACGCCCCTCACTCAACCAGCTACCGTCTCTTAAACCAACGATATCTGTACATGTTCTAACATCATGTCTTAAATAAATCACTCTGAAACAGTCGTACATTAAGTGACTTACATAAGAAATCAGACTATTTTTGTCTTCAAGGTAAAATGAGAATAGAAAAAGTAACCGATTAAAACGGGTTTTCCTGATATTTATTTCGCAATTGGAACCGAATTTAAAAGAGGAGAGTACAGACTCAATTCATGTTTACTCCTCATGAGTAGTCAGCAAATATTCTGACTTCAAATTAATTTGAAAATAATTTAAGGATAGACAAAGCCTCATCCAGGTTTTAAAATGAATCGGTAAATTATTTCACTAACCTCGACCAAAGAGCACCCCTGCCCAGGAACGGATAATAAAAGTGACAATTTAACCGGAACATCTCCGGAAGGAAAGGACGAAACAAAAGAAGCTCCAATAAGCGAGGAGTAGAAAGAAGTTAGGAAAATTAGGAAACAATGAAGCAGGAAACGTGTTTCCTCGGCGAATGGCAATGACGCGGACGGACGCGGTGCGCGGCGGCGCGGCCCGGCGGCGGCGGCCCGGCGCGCTACCAGCTAACGGGGTTAGCTACACGCTCGCAGCCTGATCGATACATGTTATCTCTACGAGATTTAAATTGATACGTCTTAATCATCTCAACAAAACATACACCACTATTTTCATTATGTTTAACAATTCTAAACTATGTGTACGTATAGACGAAGAATAATATGATGAAATGAAAACTCGACAATTTCTTTTGATGTAACGTAGCTGTAAATTCGTCTGGAATGGATATGGTATTCATTGCAATACATTGTTTTGTGATTTTCCTGCAAGGCACTGAACTGACTTTGATAAACGATGTGTTATTCGATTTATCTTCTCACGGAATTTGTGTATTAAAATGATTAAAAAATGTGACAGAGTTTTAAATAATGTACTCGTACTAGTGGAATCTATAATATATTTTAACTTAGATTATATATCACAGAGCCGGTCGGGTCGATCTAAAGGTAAAGCCACGCTTGCCTAGGTTGGTCCGTGGATGGATAACGGCCCAATACATACCGAGTTTCCTCTATGCCTCGGAAAGGTCGTTAAGCCGTTGGTCCCGGCTGTCTTTTGTACATCTTTGACAGTCGTTACAGGTAGTCAGTGGCCCGAAAGTCTGACAACCATGCAGTCTTACCAAGGGGTATCGTATTACCCAGTAGGTAGTTAGTACCTAGGTTGAGGAGATCAGATAGGCAGTCGCTCCATGTAAAATACTGGTATTTTGTTGCATCTGGTTAGACTGGAAGCCGACCCCAAAATAGTTGGGAAAAGGCTAGGCAGATGATGATTATATAGTTCAGAAATGTCGATGTTTTGACATGTCGCCACATCAATAGATAGCTCCCGTGTGGATCAGGGGTCGGCGCTCAAGTCAACATTGACAGTGGGCTCTTATTTAAACACAGCGAGTTGACATGTAACAGAAATGAACGATATGGATAGAGTCTAGCCGGCATCAGGTGAAAGTAGAATTAAAACATGTCTGGACATAAGTAGCCATTCAAATATTTATTCTGTGCGAGTATCGAACCCAACAACAGCCGTTAACTTGCTAAGATACTGTGTCGACGTGCTCCTGAGACAGTAACGGGTTAATTTTGACCCTGTGACAGAACTGATTGAAGATTACTGTACAATGACATAATGTGCTTAGTATTGATAATTTATAAGTTATTCGTTGATCAAGAAACCTTGTACCGAGTAATGAAATGTCCATATTATTATTAAATGTCAACAGGGATGTTGCAATCGTAAAAGGCCACAGCAATTGTGCAATGGCTAAGCAAGAAGAAAGAGAAAAATACGAAAAATGTAGGTTGGAAATTGGAAGAAGATGATAATTTTCAAATAGATTTTTCCTTATCGATATTTCAAGACACATTGAATTAGTCTTCAAAGAAAATACGAAGTAAGTAAGTATAAAGTGTGATATTAACATAGTAATGACAGGTCGTGCATTGATAAACTTGAAATATATAACGCTCCAAGCACGTCAATAGATGGCGCCTGTTATAACGTTACACATAAATTAACGGAGCGCGCAATTAACATTTCGAGTGCCAAGCACTCCGCCCGATGACATTCTCCGTTAAGTATCTGTGTTTATTTTCAACACACACATCACACATACATCTTTGTAATACTTTGCAGCATTTCATAAATCTTTTACTATCGGAGAGATTTTCCCGTACACTATCCCGAAAAGAGCTAAGCTTTGAAATATAAAAAGCGGATAACTCTGCGGACCGAGTGTTGTGGACAGGGCAACACGATAAATGATATTATCCTCAAAACTGATACAGGAGAGCTGTGTAGCGATTGACAATAACATATGTAGCTACAGCTACAGCGATAATACAATGTCGCCCATGCGCATGTGACCGCCCGTAATTTTCTGAATATTCATGAAGAATTGTCGAAAATAAACTTCAAAAGGGGGCGTCTATCTATAACATTTTTCATGTTATTCAATTTTTAATTTTTTAAGTAGAGTTTGTAGATTTGCTTTCTATTTTTTGACACATCTCCGAAGTTTATGGGTCGATTTGAATTCTGTTTATTATTTCTAAAAGCTTATGAGTTATTTTAACAGGTTAATTAACATTTTTACTAAAAATTATCGACTACGAAAAAAAAAACGGAATCGAAGTCATGTTTTCGGTAATTTTTTTTATATTTATTTTAAAAAAACTTGTGTAGGTCCATAAATTATCCTGATAGGACGACTTTTTTAATAATTAGTTGTAAGCTACTACATAACAGCTACAAATTCATAGAACATTGTTGATACGTAACTGTAACTAAATCCAAGGTAAAACTCTAAAATTCTGATGAGTCAAATTTAGGAAAAGAAAGAATTTAGGAAAATGTGAAAGTCAATTGAATGTTGCTCTTAGCAGTGAGTACTAAAAGGTTAAATTAATAATGAGGATGATAATGGAATTAAAAACAAACAAGCAATAGCTAGATTTTTACTAAAAAAATAAAAAATACAAGAATTTTAATTAATTAGATTTTCGAAATGGCCCCCACCCTCCTGTAAACAAATCAAAGCCCTCATGGCAACACTTTTGATTGTACGACGTAATTCTTCACGGTTTTCTTTTATTTCCGCAGCAGCAGCAGCAAAAATCCTAGCCGTTAACTGCTCGCGGCTTTCGATGGGCACGGCATACACTTTTTGTTTCGTGTAGCCCCAAAGATAAAAATCTAAGGGTGTAAGGTCAGGAGATCGCGGCGGCCAAGCAATGGCACCTCCTCTGCCAATCCACCACGGATAATTTTGATTTAAATAACCACGAACTAGTCGTGCGAAGTGTGCTGGAGCTCCATCTAATTGCAGATACATCCGCCTTCTTGTTTCCAGCGGTACTTCCTCCAAAAGCAACGGCAACGTATTGACTATAAAATCTAAAAACGCGTGTTGATCTAGTCTGTTTGGTAACATGAAAGGGCCAATAAGTTCATCGTCAATCATTCCAGCCCATACATTAATGGAAAATTGAATCTGGAAAGTTGTTTCCCTAATGACATGTGGATTTTCAGTGGCCCACACATGGAGATTGCGATGATTTGTTATACCCGCCCTTGTTTTTTCTTTAGAGATAGGTATCAACAATGTTCTGATAATTTGTAGCTGTTATGTAGTAGATTACTAGTAATGATTAAAAAAGTCGTCCTATCGGGATAATTTATGGACTTACACTAGTTTTTTAAAATAAATACACATTTTTTTACCGAAAAAATGACTTCGATTCCGTTTTTTTTTTCGTCGTCGATATTTTTTAGTAAAAATGTTAATTAACCTGTTAAAATAACTCATAAGCTTTTAGAAATAATAAACAGAATTCAAATCGACCCATAAACTTCGGAGATGGGTCAAAAAATAGAAAGCAAATGTACAAACTCTACTTAAAAAATTCAAAATTGAATAACATGAAAAATGTTATAGATAGACCCCCCTTTTGAAGTTTATTTTCGACAATTCTTCATGAATATTCAGAAAATTACGGGCGGTCACATGCGCATGGGCGACATTGTATAATCCTTATCTTTTCGATTTAAGTTGTTATTAAATTTCAACCCTTTGAGCTTATGTAGAGTACATAAGCTCAAAGTACATTTATAGTGCACACAAATGAGACATAACTTTCCCAGTCTGTTTACAGTCACGGTATGCAAAAGATACTGTTTCATAAATTCATATTAAAAAGGATTAAGTACACCAATTAGAATGGACGGTAATTGATTACAGTTAAGCTTCACATAGGTTTGTAATTTGAAATCGTGGAATCGGTTTGTTTTTATCATTAATGGGGTTTGCAATTTGCAATAAAAAAAGTGGATCGAGCCGCGGCGCGCGGCGTGGTATGGTGCGGTGTGATGCGTGCGGCTGCGGCGCGGCGCGATGCGGTGCGGACACAGCGGCGGATATTTCGACGTAATTAAAACAAACAGGAGGAGGCTCGCCACTCCTCTCTAATTGCGTTCGTGTTGAAATAATCACGGAAACTGTGACAGGGTGTACTATGTGTATCGGTGCTTACTGATTACGCAGATGACACACTGAAGCACAGACGCGGAATCAATTATCGGATAGAATCCGAAATGAGTGAAAAGTAATAAACCGGGATATATATTTATCATAGTTCTGAGTGCCAAAAGAGAAGAAAAAGAGAGGTAAAGAAACTAAACTTAAAGAAACAATAAAATTCGTTAATATAAGTTTACCTCTAGGGTTCATTCAAGACTAAATGGAAATAAAAAGAAAGGCTTTAAAAGATCTGACGATATAAAATGTAATTGCTTTGGCTAGGAACCAGGAACCGTAACGGCCTCTAACTCCACTCAATAGTAATACGAAAAGAAACGAAAGAGATAAGAATGAAGATATACCTACCCGAATAATGTCTTTTATATATTGAATTGGGTCACGGGGGAATCAGGGCTAAATTGCTAACGATATATCGACCTGTGAGGTTAAGCAACCATGTTGCGGTTAAGTCTCAGGTGGGTGACCGTTCGGAGGACATCGCAGCTTTCTACCTACCCACTTATCACAAAGGGTAACTCTTATATGATGAGTAGCTTAGTAAAGAGTGGAAGTAAAGAGGTAGCTGGCAGGACAGTACGGATGCAAATACTTAATTGATATTGCTTACTAGCTGTTGCCCGCGACCTTCGTTCGCATGAAATTATTATAAAAAAATATTACTTCCTTTTTGAAACGGATATTGTTAACAATTTCAAGTGTTTTAATTTTGCACGGACACCCTAATTAGACCTGATAACATCTGCTATCTGCCAGTAAAAGTCCCGTCAAAATCGGTCCAGCTGTTTCGGAGATTAGCCGAAACAAACAGACAGACAAAAATTGAAAAAAATAAGTGTTTTTGTTATATGTAAGTGCCGTATATATTTTCATATGCATTCAGTAAAACGCTGTCATTTTGATATTCCGAACAGACACTTCAATTTTATTTATTTTTATAGATCACCTCATAGCGCACTAGCTAAACTTGCCTTGACTTTCATCAGTGTAACGTGTTGTTATTGCAGGTACATACGACTCCTATCCCCATTTTTCAAGGACGTAGTTGAGATATTTTAACATATTTTTCAGTATATTTAGGTTGTATTTCATAATTTTTACTAACCTTTTTACTTTGCAAAAAAATAACATTAACATTTGGGTGGATAGTATTTGAACTACCACAAAGAATCGACGATAGCGATTTTCCCTGAAACTGTGCAAATTAAATTGCGCAGGTACAATAGTTAGGCTGTTATATAGGGTGGAATGGACATGGAGGTACAAATGGTTACCACGTATTCAGTACATCAATTAAAACGGTTTAAAAAAAAAATCTGCTGCACGCACATTTAAGTTGAACTTTACTTCTGGATATAAGATTGAATACTTTAGGCTGATTATTCAAACAATGAACTCTATTATTAAATAAAACTAAAAAAAAATAATTATAAAAACTAAAAACCCGACTGAAAACAAAAAACAAGCGAATTTGGAAGGATCCCGGGAGGAGGAGCCATTCCATGTTTTAATAATTTTATATTTCAATGGGTTTTTCATTTCCAGGTTTTCAGTTTTATATGTGAAAACTTAGCGTATATGATTTGTCATTTTGAATAAACAACTTAAATCGTTCTAAATCCTAAATTGGCATTCGAAATGAAAAATGAAGATTACTTTCAAATACCTATTCAATGAGTGTGGCTGACTCTGGCTTGCCCACCATCACGGATTTTAATTTTGATAACACAAAAAATTAGTCGCTAATTAGTCGAAATTTGTCGCCAAATATCAGAATTTGTCGCTCACTGGTTCAAAAGATATAAGGGTTTATAGGTGGCCGATCTGGAGAGAGTCTCCCCAGCTTGGCCACATTTATATCTCAAAAACTAGGGCACCTAGCGAAGATCTGTTTTCTCCCATATTTAGTCGCCAATTAGTCGGAATCAGTCGCCAAATATCAGAATCTGTCGGTCACTGGTTCAAAACTTATAAGGGTTTATATGTGGCCGATCTGGAGACACTCTCCCCAGCTTGGCCACATTTAGATCTCAAAAACTAGGGCACCTAGCGAAGATCTGTTTTCTCCCAAATTTAGTCGCCAATTAGTCGGAATTAGTCGCCAAGTCACAGATTTAGTCGGTGTATAATTAAAAAGATATTAAAGAATCAATTTCCCCATACAGTGGTACAAGCAAGTACAAAATACTTTAAGTAGTTTCTAGACAGTATCTATGACGTCTTATGGAGGAACGTTTGTTTCGAAATATATAAATTTAAACTTATTCTATGATTTCAACCCACCAAAGAAAAGCTGTATTCATTACCTATAAACAGATCTACAGTAAATAAGTAATTATTTATCGAACACAATGTGCACTTAGTCGCTGGCAGATAGATCGCTGCGCTCCTTTTCATTTACGGTAAGTTAGAAAGAGATAGATGCGCGTGTACCACAGACGAGCTACTTAGAACGAGTTGCCCGTGACGTAAGTTAAAGTCAGTCAGTTTAAAGTGGAACTTATTTTGAATAGTTAGGAACTCGAGTGTTTTATATATTTTTCCTTATAGGTATATCTGTGTAAAGCAACAATAACAAAAAACATAAACAGAGGAAGTCTTTGGATAACTTTGAAATGATACGCTTAGTGTGCATTGATATTTAAAAAGGAAATTTTAAATCAATGTTAGTTTGTTAAACTCTGAACGCAAAAAAATAAAGTAAGTAAAATAATCTAGGTTATTAGGTACCTAATTTGAAAAATGCCCTTTGATGAGATATTTTTATTCCAAAAATAGCTATTTACCTAGATAAATCTCACATTCGTACATAGCTTTGTTTAAGTAGTTGTGCTGCGGCTGACCTACGTAAACATGGCTACGTATTAATAAATTCTGTATCTATTTACGAAGCTTAAAATTCCACTCAAATTACATAGAATCCTACTAGGTAATTTGAGTGGCATTTTAAGTTTCGTATTTCGCTATTACTGTTTTTTTTTATTATTATAAAATCGATCTCGCCTGATGGAAAGCGATAGGCAGATGAGAACTAGGATGGAACGAGCTTACCCAGAGGTGCTTGTTAAGGCAAGGTTAACCCGAGCGCACGTAGGCATTATCGCTTACCCCAGCCCGCGCAAAAAGACTCGATACGTAACAAATTACGCTGCGCGGAAAGCGGAGTAGAGTAATGCAGTAAATCAACTTGAATTGATAAGTATACGTTCATTTTTTTATTCAAAATTCAAATGCGAAATCATAAATAGCGGTCGCGGTCGTGACGGTGGCGAAATGAAGAATGTAGCTGTCGGTGACGTGTCGTCGAGTCGGTAGGTATCGATAGGCATCGGTGTTGGTTTCAAGCAGGGTTGTCCAATGAAGAAACATCCATTGATTTTTTTATTGAGAGATATAATATATACCTAATTAGCTGACCCGTGCAACTTCATCTGCGTCGTATAAGAGAAAGAGCCAAAGAAATAAATTTTCCCCGTTTTTGCAACATTTTTCATGTTCCGCTCCTATTGGTCATAACGTGATGTTATACCCTATAGCACTCAGGGATAATATACCTTTCTAACAGTGAAAGAGTTTTCAAAATCGGATCAGTAGTAGGTACCGGAGAATATCCCTAACATCCAAATTCACAAACTTCATAATATTAGTACAGATAGGTATCCAGGTACCTACATCTTTGACTAAGTAGGTCTCATTATCTGTAAGTACAATAAGTTTAAGGTAATAAATCATTTTATATTTCGACATCAGAAGTTTTATTATTCTAACCTAAATTAAGATAAAATAAAAACTCAACATCCGTCCTTACAAACTCTACATAAACAACACAACACACACACCCACAACACAACACTCAGAATCACCTCAAAATACACACACAAACACAACACACATCAAACCACCTTTTTGGAAATTCATTTTTATAAAATAATTTGATTTGATTTTGATTTATTATTTCTGTACATAAAAAGCGATTAACTGAAATGTCTAACCGCTCATAACTCTGGGAAGAGAACTGTGACCTGAAATACAAGCTCTGCCTAGCTCAAGCGCAGTCGATCATATTTATTGGTTATGCTTAATTCTAACTGCATTTAAATACCTACTGTTCAACATGTTATATTTCTAAAGAGCAATAAATAAACTTATTATTAAACTTATTAAACCTTAATAAAATAATTACCATTAATGCTCATATTAGGTATCTAAATATTTACATCTTTGATTAAAGATTATTAGGTAGGTATTTTTTGTAACGTATTGTAGTGTATTTCAAGCAATGGGTTGATACTTACATACTTACAATACGTTTTCAACGTTTAAGTATTTTAAACGTTTTGCTAAAGGTACGATAATTTTAACTTATTTTATTATTCTAACGTAAATTAGAGCTTAACATTGTAAATTGGTAAAACAGTTGCATGCGACTGTACAACTTGACACCAAATAGACCAAGAGCAAGGTTTAATGTTTTCAAATAAGTTTAAGCCACTCTAACCAAGTAATTTAAAACATAAAAACATGTATTTAATTGAGAATTTGTCTCTCTCGGACATTTCTAAGGACTTTAGACCGATAAAACTAGAAGTATATTACACATATTAATAGAAATATTTTTTCTTGGCAATTTTTCGTGAACTCTTTGATCTAGCTCTTGGACTATACCTTACTAATTGGACTCATTATATCTTCTAAACTAAGACCCGACTAAATCTGTGACTTGGCGACTAATTCCGACTAATTGGCGACTAAATATGGGAGAAAACAGATCTTCGCTAGGTGCCCTAGTTTTTGAGATCTAAATGTGGCCAAGCTGGGGAGAGTGTCTCCAGATCGGCCACATATAAACCCTTATAAGTTTTGAACCAGTGACCGACAGATTCTGATATTTGGCGACTGATTCCGACTAATTGGCGACTAAATATGGGAGAAAACAGATCTTCGCTAGGTGCCCTAGTTTTTGAGATATAAATGTGGCCAAGCTGGGGAGACTCTCTCCAGATCGGCCACCTATAAACCCTTATATCTTTTGAACCAGTGAGCGACAAATTCTGATATTTGGCGACAAATTTCGACTAATTAGCGACTAATTTTTTGGGTTATCAAAATTAAAATCCGTGATGGTGGGCAAGCCAGAGTCAGCCACACATTCAATGATACTCCACTTAACACAGTTCGTCGACTTATTTTTTTTTATTTTTCACAATATTGAGCCTGGTTGTCGCCATATTGAATGTTGATTACTGTCATGTCTTTAGTGACACTCGCCATATTAAGACAAATCGATTAAACTAAGAATCATCAAAATCGGCCCACGCGTTTGGTCTCAGAGGGCCACAAAGGAACAAACATATATGTATAGAGTATTTTTTTTTTCCTCCCAAGTCGGGTTAAAACTGGAATGACAAATACATATAAATGTATCAGTGGGTACAAAATCTGTCTATGCTTGTCTGTCTATGCTATAAATAACTTTTGCCTGCACTAAGGAGGGGTTTTAGCGATGTAATCATTAACGCGCTGAAAGGGGGGGAACTTTTTGTAAGAAGAATCTTATTCCTTGTGTTGATAAACTTGACGTTCACGTTCAAGTTTATGATATTATAATTTTTTTAACTACTCAAATAGGTTTAGTGGGTGTTTGAGTTTGTATGGAAGTATCTTAACTTTTGGTTCGATTTACTCGAAACTCGGTATTAATATCTAAATAATAGAATAATTAGTATTTGGGTCTTTCTAGAATGGAAATCTTACTTAAACGCTTGGCTTGATTAACTGCAAAAACGACTAGTGGAAACATCCTGCACGATTTTCCAATGTTGTACCCCTTTGAGGCAAGAAAAGGGGATACAGTTCACATGGCAATACTTATTCCTTTGATGTACAAACTTCTAACTTGCCTTACCTTTAAAGTGAGTGAAAAGGGTGTTGAATTAGGAGGGAAAATTACAAAAGTCATGCGGATGAAGTGCTAGTTGCACAATAGGAACATTTTTGATAAAATGCCTCTAGTGAAGGAGTACACCTACATTTTGTGTATATCTTTTGTTGGTGATCCTTAAAAAAATGTCACATCGCTAGGTTTCCAGAAAATTATTCCTCGACTAGCGCTGTACTGTCTTTACACAATTTAACTAGCGCTAGTTATTAAGTTGGTTGTAAAAAAATATGTTCTGCTAGGTAATTATTCAAAGTTTTGGTTAGCCAACTTATTTCTTTATTTTATCTTTTATGTATACACAAGAGAGAACATAAGGAAACACCACAACATAACTTAGAGTACAACGGCTAAAGCCTAAGGCTAAGTACGTAGTACTTAATACCTAGCCGTAATTAATCTGCACAAGGACTATAGCTGTACGACTAGCTTCTGCACTACATTCGGCAGTCCGTAAGCTTATATTATATACTTTTTGAATGTTTATATTGTTAGGTAATTCACCTGTGTAAACGAAAAAATCTGACGTCGGGGAAACGTTTAAAAAAACAAATGAATTGTTGTTATAACTGTTACATAAACAGAACAGGTATTTGAAGTGAGATAGCCGTGTTAACGTTGAGCCAAGCCACAGGTAGCCGTAACAATTTAAATCACGTTTCTGTTGAAGTGACAGCCCGGTTAGGCTGAAAACACCGGGTTCAGGAGCTAACAGAAGTCATATTAAAGTCGAAAAAGATATAACATTTACGGATACATAACTATATGAAAGCTATAATATTATACAGACGAAATACAATTACATACGTTCATTAATCTTCCGATAAATTCGTCGATGAACAAAAGAGTCGACTCAGCGAATGGATATCTGCGACATCAGCCTAAAAGCTCAAAGCTGGGACTTTATTGTTGGTCGATAGACATTCAATGCGGACATCGCTTTTTCCGATATTTGAATAGTGTGTTTTATGTAGTGAAATTGTGTGAAAAGTTCCAATTTGGCCGAACGAATAACATTTTAGTTTTCCGCCGGAGTATTTTTAATACTGTTTTATAATTGATAGAAAATGTTATTGTCGGGAACATGAATGACTTTTGAGCGTAGTCGTTATTTTTTATTTTAGTTAGTCGTGTTTATTAACTTTTAATCAACACTACAACGTCCAAAATGTATGAACTGTGAGATACGCGTGTGTTGGTTGCCTTCTCACAGCTCAAACTTGAGACTTTAGTTTTAAAGTGTTTACTTAGTTATTAGACATTTTCATTTCAATGAAGTGAGATTGGTAACATTTTTAAAGTTCCGTAACCAAATGGCACAAATAGAACCCTTATTCGTCTGTCCATACATCCGAATGTTATAGTAATTTTACACAAAAATTAAGAGATGAATGTGGGAAGGAAGGTGTATTCGATGACCCGCTAAAAACTGCATAGTGAAATAACGAATACAAAAATTGGGGTGGCATTTACCATAAGTGCAAACGAGGGATGAGAAAAAGATTATGATGTTGATAATTAATACCCATGGTATATTAGCTTGCAACTACAAAAATAACATTGTTTTTCTATTCATTCTCACTAAGGAACCCTTCTATGCGTGGTCCATCACTCACTTGGTTTTTTACTAACAAAACTTTTTTGTATAACGAAGTCATACTATGTCAGCGTAGAACCGCTTGACTCTCTATTTAATAAGAAGATTCCTTTCTAATTTCATTTGCTTGACACGCTGGTGCTCCAGGAAAAATAAATTATTTTCCATAGAATGCTAAGTATTTATGTATGTGTATATTTAGGAAAGTCATTTGTAATCTTTAAGAATTTATTCTAAACCATAAATATCAAAGGTTTGAGGATGAAATCAAGAGACAGTCAAAACCATGACTGGCAAGATCCTAGTATACTTTTTTATTATATTTAGTGATTACTTTGATACACCTATTAACAGCCAGCATTAAGGTGATGAAACTGCAGGTTTATATTGCTACTAGACCAACTCTGGAAGCTGTGGACATGTTAAACCAAAATTTTTCGAGTTTCACCGATTGCAGCTAACCAGCACTGGCTACGCGGCATCATAAGAACTTATTTTAAATAACGTGGGAAATGAACCATATTAAAAAATACTGTATTCCACATTTGTCAAGTTATGCGAACATAAACTTATGCAGAAGATGTAGAAGCGAAACTTATTGTTTTTTCGGGATTTCTTGTTTTATTAACATGTTTGAGTAATTACAATTACCTACACCTTGTATTTTATCTCCTAAAATGGTCCCTGATTTTATTGGGAGGCATAAGTGACTATGTGCCAAATCTGTTCATTCATTCAGTACAATATTCATTAATAATTTGCGTGCTTTTTATATCACGTGAAGTTTACGCGGGCAAACGCATCATGAATGAGGAAGCTAATTTTATTATCCAATGAAGGCACTTGTCGATGCTGCGGGACCGTTCGAAAGAGATACCGCGGCCCTGGAACACAAAGGGCTAAGAAGGAACATGGATGAGTTTTAGTCAGTACAAGTCTGCCACTCCCTTCCGCTCCGCTCAGAGCGCGAGGGTCATTTGATGATTTCCCATACGAAAAAAAAAAAAAAAAAAAGGCACTTGTCGATTGGTCTGAATGAGTCTTTGTAACATATTGAATGTCTATTGGTTTCATAGCTTTGTCAATAGATACCCTAGGTTGCCGAAATCTATGCGGCTACAACTTCTCTATTTGCAATTGTATGCGACAGCTTAAAATCTTAAATACATAAAAACTTCTAACTTAGATAGATGTATATGTATGGAAGTAACTCATATCAATCGCAATTTTAATGACACGAATGATAAATAATACATGGTGCTACGCTGTTATTATAACGGTGCGTTGTGTAGGTATAATTGCCAAGTTTATCTTCTAAAGAAAGGATTCCGCCGAAAAGTACATAACGCCTTAATTTAGTATTTTCCTATACTTTATTTGTTGGTGTAAATATAAAATACTATACTAGCCGTTGCATTTTTCGTTTTGCTCGGCAGTTATAGCGTAATTATAACCTTCTCAAGTGTTGGGCTATCGAATGCAAAAATAATTATTCAAATCCGACTGGTTGTTCCAGAAATTAGTGCGTTCAAACAACCAAAAAACCAACCCTTCAGCTTTATTAAACAAGTATAGAAGATGGCTTGCCATCATACATCCTAGTTTCCTTCATATTCAAAAGATTCAAAATTCATTTACTATCAAACAAATTTGATAGTAAATGAATTTTGAATCTTTTAAAAGTTAACAACAGCATAAAGCGTTAAGCTCTCTGGTGGCTTCGCACCGTAAAGTCGCGTTAAGAGATTAATGTGTTAAAAGTGTTGAAAACCTAAGGGATTCCTAATGGGGTTATTAAAAAGAGCATCAAAGTCTCGGGCAAATCCGAAATAAAAAATAGTCATAGGACGCAAACAGAAGTAGTCTGTCGTTGGGAAGATGTGAAGAAAAGTTTTAGACGAGGCAGGTAGATGTGTGCGGCGGGTGGGCTGTGGGGCTGTGGGCTAGCATGCGCGGCGGCCGGCAGCGCGGCCCGGCGCGGTGCAGACGCGGCAGACAGTGCGGCTCGCGCGGCGGCGCCTGAGGGGCGAGGGGGCGCGGGGGCGGCGCGGCGGCGCGATGCTGCGCGCCTCTCAGTCGAGACGCGAGGCCCGCCCGCCCTAGCCGCCCGTGCTGCCGCCCGCCCGCCCCGCGCGCTCGTCACGCGTCGCTCTCACGATTCGCTCTACCTACGATCGTTAATTACATCCCTATGCCGGATTCGCATGTGTACTTAATGAATTATCACATTCGGCGAAATTTTAAGAATTATCTCCTCATCATTTGGGCTCACACGCGCGTATAGTTGTCGAGTATTTTCGAAGCTTTTGGATGGACCGGAAGGGGGGCGGGAGGGTCGACGGATTCGGAGGGTCGCGGGGCGCAGGCCCCTCGCGACGCGGGGTTAGTAGGTTCGCGATGTCGCGTCGTCGTCGGTCGGAATGCATTCGCGAACGTAGAGCGGCGACCTGAGGTGCCGCCGCGAGTCTCACCTGGCCACTCGGGGTCGGTCACCTCTTTTATTAATGAAACTTCACTCTAACATTTCGCTCCATTTTGGACTTCTTTTCCCGGTTGCAACCTTCGAGCATAGAATTATTTTTGGGTCAAACATGACGAGATGCAAGGTCAAGCCTGCTAGGTGTCAACGAACCCCTCGTCCGGTGCCTACGTCAGGTCGATGACGTTTAGGTTGACAGCCCAAAACTTTTAAGATTGTCGTAGCACCAATTACTACTGTAACCGATCCCTGAACTGAAACTTGACTGTGTAGTGCTCTAGTTAGATAAAGTAACGAACCGGAAGAAAAATAACTGAGTGTCGACGTGGAGAACGAAGACGGAAGTGTGTTACGACTGGCGGCGATCGGGGAGGCCACCGCGTTAACCCTGCCCGAATTAGTGCACCGGACGAGACTAAAATAGCGAGGCGGCGTGTACGGTTACATGCGGCGCGTCAATGTCGGCGCGCCGGCTCCGCGTGCTCCGGCGGCTCCCGGCGGCTCTCGGCGGGTAAGCTTACACTGCGTCTGATTGCAGAGCGAGCTGAAGCCAGCCCTATATGTGGAGGCGGCGCTGCGGGCCCGCCGCCGCCGCCCGGCGCCGCTCTCCGCGCCGCGCCCGCCCTCGCACGACCACTACTAGCTATTCCTGGAGTCATCTGTTCCACTGTATACGCTAAATTTTACACCTTTCTAAATATACATAAACTAAGCAGACTGATGATACAAAGCTTTATGAAACCGAAATTAGTATTCTCTGTAACCCACACATGTTACGTTTATAACTGTTTAATATTATATTTCAAGAGGCACGAAGAGATGTACGTCGATGAATATACTTTAATAACAAGCGAAGAATTTGAGCGACGTGAAACGTGTGAAGATTGTTGAAGAGGCCGCGGCGTCGGCGTCGGCGTCGTGCGTGAAAGTGTAAGCGTTGTTCGCTTTAGCTGGTTGACTTCGGGTCAAATTGTAATTTTATATCATTTGGTCCCCTTCAACCAGCTGTAGTTGACATCTGTTTCGCTTTCTTACAGCACAACCCGAAGATGAGCTGCAATTGTTTGTAACACGCCAACCCCGAAATTGAAAGGAATCTTTATAATATTTTTTCATCTCTTTTCTTTTCCATTATTTTAAATATGTCAAACCATTATTTGTATGTATTGTACTCCAAGTGTATGATAAACAATGCTATACTTGAGATGTTACGTTATTTACACTGTAAAAAAGATAGTCTTGTATATATATTCTACTAAAAAACATACATAATGGCACTTAGCCCACGCAATTAATTGTAAACCTCTTTTTTAAGATATTACATCTTTAGGTCCATAATATTGTGAAACATATTTTAATGAAAGTTGCGCAAACATTGGTCCCGTAAGCGTAGTTAATGAATTACATTTTGTGTCACCCCGCCCGGTGCGGCACGAGGAAACATGCATTACTTAGTGGAAAACATCTGCTAATGAGATGTGTTATTGTTGTGAAATGGTCGCACATACGCACTGAGCTGTCTCCTGAAATATTTTCCAACAGGAAACTTAGGTAATATTCATATCCATACTAAACATAATATTTTATCACTATCATGCTTGTATTATAGCTTTAAATTATTTATACAGAAAACTAAAAGAAATATTGTAAAATTAACAAGTAGCTCAGTTGAATTTAGGGTTAAATTTGAAGGTAGATAACTGGATGGTATCATGAAGGATCGCAATTTGTACATCATCTTATACAACTCTCTAGTCTTGCAACTATTCTTACACACATAATTTCAATAATAATCAAAAATATTCGAGTTTCATCTTTACATAGTATAAAACAAAGTCGCTCCCGCAGTCTGTTTGCTTAGATCTTTTAAACTACGCAACGGATTTTAATGCAGTTTTCAGCAATAGATAGAGCGATTAAAGTGGAAGGTTTATATGTATATGTATATTATCTACATTGCACTCGTGCGATGCCGGGGCGGGTTGATAGATGTCATATAAAATGACAATGAAACTCAAAGATTTTTTATTAAAGATTGAAATTTGTAGAAGGTACCTGGTACATTAAAAAACTAGTATCTTATTTTGTTGTTCATATTTTCTCGTGATTGATCTAATTCGTGCTAGTTATGGGTAATTGTATCGAGAATTATGACCAGCACGTCACTTCTGGTGAACTTCATGCAAAAAAATGTTATGAAACCAACAATATAATCATCATATTTTATTATTAACTTATTAGAACAGGGTGGTAAGGTTGTAAGACTCGATATAGATAGAATTAGGACATTAGCTGTAGGTAATGACAAAACTGAGTACTCAGGATTGATAGCGAAAATCAACATTAAAGGTGTTGAAAAGGGGGGAATTCGTTTATGTGAAAAAAATTGGCAGGATTATATCATTTCTATCGGTTAATAAATCAGTCCGACATGATTAGTTTTACAAAACTATGCTCCTAATAGGTGTTTAATTTTGTATGGAGAAATCTTAACACGCGGTCCGATTAATATGTAACTCGTTTTCTTGACAAAAAAAAATTATATGATTTGGATTTTTCAAAATTCAGGAATCGAGAAAAGGGTTTTCAAGTTTTAAGGGGAGTATTTCACCGCTTGCATTGATTAAATCGAAATTTAGTATAAACAATCTTCAAGTGTAATAAAGGGCAAACGATTTTTCGAAAATCTATGACCCTTCAGGGCGAAAAAGAGGAATAGGTACAGTCTGTATGAAGAAATTCATTCTTCCTGTTTAGAAACCTGAAATTTGGTTTTAATACTTGTTTTGGTAAATAATAAAGATCGTAATAATTTATTTTACAAAACTAAAGTTTTAAGGGAGCGGGCCTTATATTTTAGTTTGTAGACAAAAGTACCAAATCCGCAAGGATAAAGTCGATCGCGAGCGAAGTGCTATTTTACATAATGGAACCAAAAGGAGGATCATTTCACTACAAAGATGTAACATATGGCTTTTATCTCATTCTCATTTAATACTGTTATACGTAAAAGTATTGCAAAACAAAACAATAATAAAAAGAATCTAACATAAAAGGCAAGGGATCTAAAAATAATATCGGAGTAGCGAAAGAAGAATAAAAAGATGGCTTTTAAAAGGTAAATGTAACTATGCGTCTCGTGAGTCGTGAGCCGTACCTGAATTTAGTGCGGACGGTTTGATGGCTTTACAGATTTTTTTTTTATCAAGGGTACCTTTGGGAAAACAAGCTTTCAGAAGGTAGTGGATAAAGTCGTTTGTGCCAGCGCGGTCATGATATTGATTGAAGGCAGTAAGGTTTTCGGAGTTCGCACGCGAGGGAGAATCATAACGCGCAACGCACTTTGATAGTATAACGAGATTATTCGAGAAACCGCTAACGGGTTGCCGCTTTGAGCACATACCGCATAAATAACATGTATTTACACATTAACTTCGAAACTACAGCGATAATAATATTATAATAGTGTCGTGTAGCATTTCAGTGTAGTATTATAATTCAGTAGACGAGTTTAGTTAATCCAATCTGACTTTATAGTAACGAATACGTGTTTTTTTAAGTAAATACATTGAATTAACACTCGTAAGTGAAATGAATGATTAATATCGATAACATTTCGTTGTTGAAATTAAGAAGTTGCATTCTGAATGTTGGTATCGTTCTAAATTGCTGTCAAATATTTAGCTGTTCTGATTAATTTGTCAATATTATACGTGAAATTATGATATATCGCAATTCTAGTAAGTGGAATATGTAGAACTTAATTACCTTTAACATCTCAATGTACCATATTTGACGCAAATAAGATTATTCTTATTCTTGCAATTTACATGCTGATTGAATTCATGTTGCAGTATGTGTTAATTTTTATTTGAAAACAAATCTGTGAGTGTGAGTCTAGAAAAAACTTAACCCGTCAACAAGATTGTTCCGAGTTTTCTGAATCATAAGACTGTTTCATGATTGTTATATAAACGCATGACTTAATTTTTACATGCATGCGCTTAGGTGATTATAATTGAATTTGATTAACAAAAAAAACTTGAGTTCCTTTAGCAATTAAACTATTCATCCTAAAATCATCTGTTTTTTTACACAATTTTTTACTGTGGTATCACCATAGTCCACATTTTCATTTTTGCTACGGGTATAAAACTGATTCAGATGCTTTTTAAGTAGCATAATAGTATGTTGTGTGCTTTATTAACCTGAAACAATTTAACTACAACACTATAACTGTTTCTCTTAATTGTAGGGTTTGAAAAATACTGGATGTTCATTTTGTTACTGCTTTTATTGTATTTGATTGATATTGTACAACGGGAGTACATTTTTCCTTTCAAACATACTCGTATCTTTCATGGTTGTCTGGTTCACGAAGATCGCTAATTGTGATAACCCTGGCTTTTGTATTTTTTATAATTTGATGTACTTCTTTTTGAATTTGGAACGATAATTTATCTACATCAATGCTTATTTGTGGGATACTCGTGAACGTATTTAACATTGAATTTAAGTTCAAGTTAAGCTTCGTTTAGGTAAACTATTTAAACGAAGCTAAACTAAACTTCTTGAAATTTCAATAACATTCCTGACTGCTCTACATGATTAGTTTTTGTTGGGCAGGAAAGTGTGACTGCTGAGAGGGTGGTGGGGTCGCAAAAACCCGGAGGCAGTGGCTGCAGCCGCGCCGGCGGGCGTCGCGCCGCTCTGCGGTGCGACTTTGTGCCATAAATCAAAAGCACCCGCGGGAACCCTCCCATCGTATAATGTAAGTATGTATAAAACACTCTATCACTGATGATAATACAAAGGAATTTTAAGTAGCCGGGTTAATAGGGATCAAAATGAATTTTGTTTGTTTTATTTTTGTGAAATAGGTAGACCCTGATGAACCCAATAGATAGAATGACATTTGCACAAACAAAGTTTCAATTTAAACATGTTTGTTAAGTGATACTTTCAATTCTTTTAATTGTCATACTCGGGACTCGATCTTTGGCATCATTTAAGTAGTAGAATTCATGGAAAGCGTAAGTATATGGTAGGTAGGTACATGTTTATGAAACGATTGTGGGCAAAGGAAAAAGTTAAACATTTAGAGTTGTTCCAGCGACATTGGCGTGTTAAGGTGGTGGCGCTTTACTCGAAATACGGCTTAGAAGGAAATCACCTGGCAGGCCATTAACCTAATTCACGGACGCAAAGACAGGGCGGAGACGCGGGTGGCGGCGTAGCGCCCGCTTTAATATCGCCGCGCTGCCGGTAATAAGATGGAAATAAGGCGGTGGCAAGAAACCGGGCCAATCATTGCCGTTCGCAACTTGACACCGCCAATGTACATACTTCGATAAGTATAAAGTAAATTCACTTTGGCTTTCAGGCCGTTTAAAAAATGTCACAAGGTAGGAGGTACTTTTATCCCAAGAATCGTAATAAATGTCTTAACCAAGTATTTACGGGCTGCTTCTAACATCGCCCGCTCCGAGCACTGCTGTCATAGCCGGTACATTAAAGCTTCCATAAAATGCAGGCCTTGCCAGTTTTCACGTTCTTCCGAGGCTTTAGAATATATCATGCTTTAATAAAATTGTTTTCTTTAAACTCCTAAACAAGACTAACTTTTCTGGGACTTAAGAGTTTAAGAGCACTCAAAGTTTAAAGCTTTATTTCAGTCGGTAGAAGATAAGTAAGTACTGAAAACTAATTTTAAAGTAGCTGCATTACCAGTTCATTTAAAATTCATGGAATACACGGCGCATGGTTCGATGTTTGTCATGGCAAATAAAATTATAATGGTACGGCAGAAAAGGCAGGGCGCCCTACTGCCCCGCGTCGAGTGGTCTCCGCGAAAAGCTACACTATAACAAGTTTCGCTTTTTTCCTCTGTTTTCTTTGAGTTGTGAATCTAGTTGTATGATTTTTTTACGGATTATATTTGAACTTTGCTATGTAGTCTATTATAAAACGCTGTGAGATTTGTCAATGGCTAATTCTAATGAGTAAATCATATTTAATACAACAATATTCTAGAACAATTCTATTCACAATTTGCTAATCACTCAGCGTATAAAGATTGTTGTTGACATTTGTAATTCGTTTAAGTGTACAAAATGAAAAGTTTTATTTTGAACCAGTTATTATCAAACTACACGGAAAGGAATATAATATAGACAGAGCATGATTTATTGTAAAATGAAAGTATCTTCATAATGGTGCAAGAGAGCAAAATTGCTCACTGCAAAATGCTCACCAGTTTCATACGATGTTTTTCAAGGCATTTGCGAGCAATCAAATAAATAAAGGAAATTGCTGAAACCGCCGTATGAACCAACCCGTATTCTCAATCACTAACCAAGCAGGAAAAACAAACAATAAAGCATAATCTAAGAGTTTTTGACACGGCACCTGAGCTTCAATGTTGAATTCTATAATGTAAAGCCACACTCGAACACAACGTGAATATTTTATTCAAAGGAATCAGGGGCGGACTTGCAGAAATACAACAGGTATGCGCAACGCACTGGGACTCTAGCCCTCGAGAGCCGTGCATACGACTTTTCTAAACGATTAGGGGACCGGTAGACTTTAGGGGTAAACATAAAGACTTTACAATTCAATGGTTTCTATAAAATTAACCGTTACAGGCCAAATCAAAACAGATTCACTCAATTCTTTAATGAGAAGTTATAAAATAACTAGCTTTTGCCTGCGGCTCCGCTCGCGTTGATTTGGAATTAGATAATTAATTCGGGTTATACTCGAAAGACATGTGGCGCCATCTATTATCATAAGAAAGTTATTGTTGATTTCCTCGCGAACAGTCCTTTTTTCGGGATGAAAGGTTTTCCGTTTCTGTACACCTGACATATGCAAAATTTCAGGATGATCGGTGCAGTGGTTTAGGCGTGAAAAGGTAACAAACAAACTTATTTTTAGATTCATAATATTAGGATTTGTGGATTGTACTTAGATGGTGTAGTTCTGATGAAAACTCTATGGTATAGAAAGTGCCATGAATTTTCATTTCCGGTGAATTAAAGCACAATGGCTGGTCTGAATTAAATATTTCAGGTGGTGCGCCGTTCTCGCGAGTTAGTGCCGAGGTTGATGAAACGACATACTCCGCACTCAGCGCCGAGGGAAAATTTAATTATTGTTCCACGACTACAGCGCCACAGTTGAACACACTTTTAAATGGTGAAGCACATTTCTGTGACATTAAATGAGTTTTCATGTTGAGTTATTATAATTATATAAAGAGTAACCGTCCGCTACGCTGCTGCCCAAATAATTATTCAACGTAGCTGATAGGATTTACAGCTGATATCATACATACTTGATTTTGATAAATCTGAAATTTTGTTGTAACGTAATACGTACCCTGCTTGTCTGCACAACTAACGGTAGATACTTAAACATATTCCACGTTCTAAAGTAGCTATCATGGACTTATAATATGCTAATAGAAAGATATAAGTAAATGAACACATATTGTACTTGTAAATCGATCAGCTAATGGCATATGAATGAAGCGGGCGTGGAAGTTGCGGCGGCGGTACACACGCTGGATCTAATGGAATTCACTTGTACGCAAACAAGCCGCAGAACGCCCTCGCCCCACCTGAGCGGAGCAGACGTAAGTATCCGACGGCTCACGGCCGAGAGCGGCCGCTCAGGCTGCATCACCCCCACGTTTTATTCCATTACATGCGTCACCTTTAATGTGTGATTACTGATTACACACAAATGACGAGAGAATCCATTCTGCATTTGCTGCTTTAGAGGTTTTACGGAACCAATGAATTCATAATATTTTGAACAGCTAGCTCTACACGGATGCAGCACTAGGTGTGTGTACGTTAGCCGACATAGGCTGACGAAAAGTAAGTTGACAGAAGTAACTCCTATTTGTGTAAAGATATATTATGTGTTATTTACTCACGGCCAAGTAGTCTCTATGCTTACTATTTTCATGATATTGTACCCAAAATTCGTACCTGAAACAAAATATAAATATATATTATTAAGTTACGTACAAGTAGTCATATGAAAAAGAAAAATAGAGGAAAAGCTCGTAAGAGAAAATATTCGGCAACCGCTGATGTCCTTTCATATTTCACTATACCTAATGTCGTTATATTATGTGGTGTCGCAAAGACGAAAGAGACTCCATGTGTGTAATATTTCAAACTAATATAAGTATCCGCTACATAGGGACAGTGATATAGTGTCATAAAAATGTTAAAGCGACAGACACGAGGCTGGAATAAAGTTATCTAGCAGGAAAGAATACATACATTTTAATCTATTATGCACATGTCCCATTCTAACTTAAATAATGTTTGTTTAAAAATTCAACGTAAAATCTAAATGTAAAGCGGAGAGTAGCGAGTGCGAGTCTCGATTTAGAAAGTCATATGTACTTCTAAATATATAAACACGAGGGATGTAGTACGTGCGGCGCTACTCGAGTCGCATAGCTTTGGGTATTAGTAAGACGTTGAATAATATATCTATGTCGGGAGATGCCGAACAGATTTCTCGGAAAGCCTTAGTTGGCCTTAAACCAGATTGAAGCGCTTAGAATTCCTTACATAAGCGCTCCGCTATAATATCGGAAAAGAGATCAGAAGTTAATCTATCGGCAACATTCCTCGCGTTTCGCCGGAAGGCAGCGCCGCGCCGAGCCGCCCGCCGCCCGGCCGCTATGGCCCTCGTGCACGCGACCGCGCCCCCATACTAACTAATCGATCCTTTGCTTTGCAACTTAACTATGCACTAAATAAATATAAACATAATTACATTAAACTAAAATTTAGATTCGAACCAATTTACCTACGTACTTATTAGCCAAGCTACAGTGGAGAACAATGCTATTTCGTGATCAAACAAATTAGGTACCACCGCACTACTAGTAAATATGACTCGATACCAATATCAACTAAGGAACAACATTATAAATATAATTAACTGCTCATAAGTATTATAATAATCAATATATCTTTGTCTATCTATCGGTTAGTGCGCTTTAAAGCTCGACAAAAACTTTTTTCGATTTACATGATTTCTATAGGTGGCTTCTGGTTCTAATGAATGAATCTTAACGTGGAGCAGTTAACTTTGAATTCTGATTAAATATTTATCTCTAATAAACTCGTACTATGAATTCTATGGAATATTATTAATTATTCGCTAGACAGGTTTTATTTTAATTAAATCTATTGTCGCTTAATTTAAGATGTATTAATTTGAAAGCTGTAAAGGATTGTTGGAATGCTGGAAATAAATTAATATAATATTGGGGTAATACAGTCGAAACTGTAAGTGACTACCTGTTTTTGTGGATATTTACAGAGTTATTTAATAACAAGATTTTTTATAATGTCTTTAAAAAGACAAAATATCCTAGTTGATATATTTTCAGGCTTACACAGCCAAATAGCAGAATCGGACTGAGGTAAAACAGTATTTTTCAGTGACAAAGTGGGACAAGCGAAATTAAATGAGAAGTGACAAGGTCTGACATTTTTCTGTACAGAAAGGGATTAAGAAAGCCTTTCCTCCTAATCTCATACAAGAAAGTAGAATTCCTTCATGTGTATTTATAAGGAGCTGAGACGAGACTTGGACAACAAACGTAAAACAAGAACGTCGCCCTATCAGGTTAAAGGGCGTCTGGAGCAAGCTTACCAGCTGTTCATTCTCACTGCTCTTACCAACCGAACTTGTTTATTTACGACTGCCGTTTAAACGCTTATGGGAAATGTACAAATTGCACGACCATAAAGGCTCAAAACTCATAAAAAATATGTAATAACCTAACTGAGTTATTTAGGGTTAGTTAATTTGTAAATTGTTATAATTTATCCTAATCACAATTAATATTATAAATGCGCAAGTAAGTTTGTTTGTTACCTTTTCACCCCTAAACCACAGAGCCGATCATCCCGAAATTTAGCATATACGTTGTCAGGTGTACAGAAACGGACATAGGATACCTTTCCGAAAAAAAATACTGTTCCCGACAAGAACAACAATAAAGTTCTTATGATAACTGGAATTATATTATTACAAGCAGAGTACAACCCAATTGATTGTCAAATTCTAAATTAACGCGAGCGAAACCGCGGGCAAAAGCTGGTTATGTATATTGCAGTATCCCAACATAGTTGGGAAAAGGCTAAGCAGATCAAGACGATTGCAGAAGGAAATGGTAGTTTAGGAATAGACGAGATCATTAACGATCTCTCAACTTTTTTTTGAGTACATACTAACTAATAAAAGGTGAAGCGATGTGTGTGTGTTTTTATTTAAAATAAATTAAGGACAACATGTTGCAGAAGGCCTGGTGAATGATAGAAGCCATTATAAGAAAAACGAAAAGATTTTTTTTTAATTTCACAAAAAAAAATAAGAATAAATGCTTCTCTTGATTAAAATGTTAGTTACTCCATTTTTCACTCTCTCTATTTAGCTGCCTTAGATTTTCAGTGCATCATTTTTATATGAAAAAACATCTAAAAAGAATGCCTTACAAGGTTTATCTTTTACAGTAATTAACGCAACGAAATTGAACGAATTTTACTTTGCCTGTTTTTCACCAGCACACAATGGAGTATCACTTGTTTTCCAGCTGAGATAACTAACAAATGCTACAGGGGTTGGCGACAGGCGTGTTTTTGAAAACTTGACATTCGTTGCCGTCGTAAAAATATAATGGTATAACTTGTGTTTTACGAGCGCTAGAAGTCCCGATGGCGAAAATGAGAGTTAGCGTGTGAGCGCGTTGCTAGAATACTTGAATAATAATTAGGTTTTCGGGTTTTCAACATGTATTTCTGTTCTTTTATGACCTTCAGAAAATACAATTTTACTTGTGATCAACAGAAAGCATGTTATTTCGGTTATTTGTGGTGATGCGATAGTGTTTTTAGATGCGGGTGTAGTTCAAGCGTTATGGAACCCTGAAGGCGTTTATGTGTTCGGAAGTGTACATTGCGGGCGGCATTGCGCACGGTTCAGTAGGAGGAAATAGATTCCTTTAGTCACATTTATGGCTAATATATTCATGAAAGTTTCACAAAAATATCTGAGCGTATCCCGTCTGCTTTGTTAGAAGCGCGACGTAGACAAAACACACAGGAGCCCGTATCAACTTCATATTGAGACAAGCTCGCTTCCTACTTATGATGTCTTTGTGTAGAAATATTCTCATGAAAAGTGACTTATAAGATGCTTCTCGTTGTCCTCAGTCGTATTAGCTTCAAGTTTGTACCTACTGTGGAGGTTTTTAGGGTTCCGTAGGAATCCCTACAGGAAGGAAACACCTTATAGAAAGGATGAAAGATTCCTTATGGTTCTGCCATGTCTGTCTGCGGTGTTACTCAGACACTCTTGATACAAATATGTAGTTAAAAATAAAAACTAAAAAAACACGCTTTAATCACGCAGTAAAAATTTCGGTTTATTAGTAGCCACTGCAGAGTTCCACTATCCACCTCCTGGCTCCATCATCAGAGTCTCGACACCAAGTCATATCATCATATGACCCTATACTCGAGGGGTATACTAGTTGCCACTGAAGAGTTTCACTATCCACCTCCTGGCTCCATCATCAGACCCTCGACACCAAGTCATATCACCATATGACCCTAAACTCGAGGGGTATACTAGTTGCCACTGAAGAGTTTCACTATCCACCTCCTGGCTCCATCATCAGATCAGCTCCAAGATAGCAAATCATTGTATTTTCATCCAAACTACATATACATAAAAGTTCAATTTCAATACGACAATTAGAAGCAGGTTAAAATTGACTTCCAAGATATGATTACATTTTTTGTTAATTAGTTAAAACAACTGAAGCTAATTTAAGCCTATTAAAAAGCTGTATTTTGACATGGTTATTTAACAGACAGAATTTGAACTGTAAAGTACGTTTTGCTTTAATATTATATCGGTAGCAGGCAAAAAAAGCCTCCGTAAATAAACGACTCGGAACTTGACACATTTAAAAGCTAAAGACTTGTAAGTCATTTCTGTGTGTGACAAAATGATTTCAATAGAAACTCAAAGAAAAATGTATCAAAAGGAGTTCAGTGCTCGGAATTCAGCAGTGTAAAAGATTTTGGAGGCGTACGAGGAGAGTAGCAAAGCGAAATAAAATAGCAAGCGAATAGAGTGCACGTCACGGACACGCGGCGGGCGGCGCACGCGACGCGCCGCGCAATTTCCGCTTCGCTATCAGATGCGACGCTCGCGCCGGCCCGCACCGCCCGAACTTGCCACCATGTGAACTCAACCGAGAACGTGAAACAGGGTGGTGGCTACACGATGTTGCATTCTCCACTGAATAAAAAAAGCATTGATACTGCGAATCTGAACGACATGATGCAGTGTGAAAACTGTTTAAGATGCATTTCAAACGTAACTTTTACTTTATGGCTGTAGATAAAACAACGTCAGAGCGCCTTCTGTTGGAAGAAAGCAAAAATAACTTTGAATTCATAACGCTATTTATGCCATTCGGCGTCCACGAATGTTATGCGACAGGTACTTATTATGTGGTTAGGTTGGGCATGAAAGATCTTACGAATGTTGTGTAAACTTGCCCTCAAATACATTTCCAACAAGCTATTGATGTTAATGTGCATGGTTCACTAGGTCCGGTAGCGCTTTTTATTTGGGTGTGCCCCTTTCTTGGCGAGCTCGGAATGGATTTAATAATTATGGGGCAAAGAAGCGAAGCGTGTGGGGTCTCGACGGAAGGATGGAGTGAGGCAGGGTGCGATTAAATCGCAGGCGTTTCGGCATGTAACAGGAAGTGGGTCAAGCGGCACCGCCCGAGCTATTTATTGCGTTTCCGACGAAATTGCAACCGCTATCTGAGATTTTTTATTTAAGTATCCTTCCTAGGTGCACTGCTTCAAGTCACATTCACCTAAAGCATTTGATGTGATTGTTAGTATTCAAGCGCGACTACTTAATTGGTAGTGAAGTAAGGAGCCTTAAACAAATTCATAGTATATACATTGCGTGTTATTGTTGAGGGTTATAAAACTGTGAAGATGGAAGTAGGTCGAGATAAGTTTTGCGAAGCCCATAAAGGTTCGACAAAGGCATACCATTAAAACTTTTTTATTCGATAACGCCTGCCGTTCAGTCAGGGTAAAGTCTTAGTCGCTCTGCAATTACAGACAAGTGCCTTTAAATGAACCGAGCTCTCGAGCACGGCGCATCGCTTCGCACCCGACTGCGCCCACTCTGCCGCCTACCCATTTCCACACTAACTGAGTTAATTTCATTTAAAAAGAGTGTTTTCACTTATTACCCGTGCTTATGATTGCATGTCAATCATTTATCAATTACTTTTAAGGGTTTAGTTTAATAATGACTAATCCGCGACATGACTGCACAGTCTATAATTGACCAATTCTTGAAATGTACAATTCTATAAATTACTCATTCTATAAATGACTGATTCTACAAATGACAGATTTTTTAATATATGAACAGAAGTACTTTATTAGGAATATAGTAAATAAAATGAAATGTAAGGAATGGGGAATCATTTATTTCAAAAAGCTTTCATTACAATAAGAATGACGTAAATCCCACCTAATTCCTAATCAAAGTACTTCTGTTCATACATTAAAAAAAATCAGTCATTTGTAGAATCAGTCAATTGTTTTTGTCTAGTCGTGAAACCTCCCGAGGACCTAAGCTAGTCCCAAGCAAGGACTGATTCTTCGACAGTGTTCGTAAGGCTGTTCCTATTGTGTTGATCTTATGGTAGATAATATTTACGTACTGTAAATTCCACTCAGAAAAAGAAATGTCTTCGGAAAGATTTATTTTTCATGTATTATTCATTCACGTGTCCTCGAGCGTTTTCATTTCGACGTGATATTTTGGTCGTACGATAATGATATTTGCCATAAACCTTTGATATAGGTAGGTACGTTGAAGTTATAAATAAAAAATGTTAAAATTCAAGATAATTATTCTAATTGGATTTTCTCTCACTTGTCTATATCTTTTACTACACAAACTGAACTCGCTTCTCAGTTTTTATCTATGTGACCGCGTTTTTCTTCTGAGCAACGCAACGGATTTTGGTGCGGTTTTCACCATCATTTAAAGGATTTCTTTCGGTAGGTTTATGTCTATAATGTGTACATTCATATGAAACTTACATGTACCTAATAAATTAAACTCAATGTTTTATCCAGTCGAAGCAACAACCGCGCGAAGAAGGGGCGGGTCGCTAAATAAGAATAATAAATACCTACTTATCTAATACATAAGAGGAAATATTCTCAGGTATAACTACGATTATCTAAATCTGTGCAAACCCCGAAGACGAGAGGGATGTTTACACATTTTTCATCGTAAGTGAAATGAAACTATTTTTATCATGATCAAATAAAAACCTTTCTTGAATATGAAAAGCTACTGTGACCACATAACAACATTTAGGTTTCATAAAAATTAAGTGACCCCTTTGTGCCACTGCACACGCACTTCCACTAGAGAAAATTAAAATAATGTTTTCTATGAAAAAATATCGTTGACAGCTACTTATCTACAAAGTATACTGCATGGTGTCTTTTCGGTAAGATTAGTGCAAAATGCGCGACGGCCTGTGTATCCGAAGATATTGATTTTGGAAAGTAGCCAAAAAAACTCCTAGAGCAGGCACGCGTCAACTGCCGCGCTGCCCCCTATCCCGACGTCAACCCTTTTACGAATATTAAATTCTGTTTTGCCACTTCGCGATTCCACATTTCTCTGAAAAAATATGATCCGATTCGTAAGGCCTTTGCATTATTCACTGTTTTCGGCGATGCGCGCTCTCCCACCGGTGCGGTTGGCAAAACATGTTAGCTTTACAAAGATTCATGTACGTTTGTAGCGCTCATTGCGATTGTTAAACTAATCAAATATTTCGGCAATGTTTAAAATTTGTATTATTATTTTTTTTCGTTTTTTTTTGTTCAGAGAAAATTCACGTGTGACAATTTGGGTATGGAAAATCTTTCAGAAATTCAAAATTATTCCTCAGATATCTGGCGTAGGAAAAATCAGCCTTTAGAACATGAAATTCTTTTAAAGATACCCTTTCAGATAAATAGATTATGAATTTTCATTTCAGAGTTCAAATTGCTTGAACCTTTAATTACTTTAAGGAAACTTGTACAAACGCGCGCTCGGCGAAGGGTTAATCCGAGCTTTGCTACGAAAATAGAACATTTGCCTGATTACAGACAAAAGGTGGCGACGTTCTTGAAAGGTTCCTCTAAGAACAACATAGACTTAATGTTAGAAAATCAAGGTTTGTTCAACAGCTCCTAGGCTAAAAGTACGTAATGAACCCAAACTTAATATTTGCCCCTACAAAATGAGTGTTATTTATTACTAGCGCCCTTGCTTCTCACAGCGCCACCTATCGGGTCCAAAACTATATCTAATGCAGCCTATATTTTAAGTTAAGCATCTAGCAGTAGAGCGGTGAAAACTGCGTCCAAATCCATGCAGTAGTTTTTGCGTGATGCACGTACAAACATAAAGACAGACAGACAGACAAAAATTCTAAAAACTGTTGTTTTGGCTTCTGTTGCTATAATAAACACCCCCCATATATATTTTTTTCAATATCTTCAATGTGCAGACTTCGGCCTGTAATTTTAAATGTATAGATTTGTTAACAAAGATTTACGTACTTTACAGATAGCTAAGGAGTGACTCCCCGCAAAGTTTTCTGTTGCACAGAACGTCTACCGTCTACTTTTCTCTATGAGCGAGTCCGTTTCCGTTTATCTTTGGTTGCTTTTTTGTTAGTGTCAGTTTCTTTCGTTTCGTTTCTCATATTCCACCGCTACATTTGTCGTACAGAAAGAAACTAAAGAAAGCTACTGTAGTGGAAATAAATATATAGATGTACAATGTCTTTAAAACAGTGGGGGTTTTTTTGCAACATGACTGTAATATGTATTTATGTAGTTGCAGTTTAATTAGAAACTTATAATTGCATTTGCTTACGAATGAATCATAATACATAGGAAGATAAATCGTACACAGTTATGCGATCGAGTAGGACTCGTACCGTTAATTGACGCCTGGCTGGGTTCGGTCTTAAATTGGTGTAAATCCTCAAGGCACAGATCATGCCAACCGAGCGGCGGCTCTCAACGTGCCTCCTCCAATTACTTTAATTAAAACAATACCACGGCACCAGTGCTTCGTCGACTCACCGCGTCTGTTTCCCATTTCCCTATTTAAATACGAAAACGAGCTCGTAGCTCGCGCTGAGCATGCAAGATGTTGCTATTCAACTGCTACACGAACACACATACAGATATTTAAATACATTTAGTTAATTCTATGCGACGTCTTAGTCTATGATTTTAAGCTAGGTAGTATTATCTATTTAAAACTTGTTTCGGTACTTGTTCATTAGATTGAATTTAAATCCAAGAATAATATGGAACTGCATCGATGCGGTCTTCAATTTTGCGGTAGTCATTTATACTCATTTGTGTCTCAAGCTCTTAGGTGAGTGGTTTGAAAATCGATTAAGGAGTCGGGTTGATTCAGCGACTTCGAAGCTAGTAATTTACTCTCGAGTTGGCTGAAGGCGACACCTGTCGAGCGAAGTGACGGTTGATAATACGACGCGAGCGCCATTCACGCGCAGTGGAGTGCGAGGACGCGAATCCTTGAGCTATCCGCGGCTTTTACTTCGTCGAACTCAACTCATACGATACAAATGAAAGTAGCTAATCTCGATGTTTTTGAGAATATAATAAAGAAGTATGGATGATTATTTTCATTCGAAGATATAAAGAAGCGATACATGTCTGATCTATATCTTTGGTTGTTAAAGATAACATTTATCAGGCAACTTCTAGCGGAGGTAATATAAAGCTGCTAAATCCTAGCATCATCTGCGGGATTACAGTTTACACGAGGTCGGCAACGTCGCGAGGGCGGCACGGCATAGCACATCTCCGACGGGAGGCAACTTTACCAACTTTCTTAAGGGCGGTTAGCGAAGTTTGACGTGCACGCGCCAGCACCGTAAGCTCTGGGATTCGATACTTGGTAACAACATCCAATAAAGAGGCAGGGCACGCATGTGTTTACGTTAAACGTTGCATCAAAAGAAACCCGCACTTTAGTTTTAAAAACTCGATCGAAATTAAACATGACTTATATCAGATCCGACACCTTCCGTTTGTGTACGTTATGAAAGAATCAGCACTGTTTCGATGTGAAATATTATAAAAGTATTTGCTGTCAGAAGAGCCAGCAAATATCTATAAAGTCTTTTAATAACAAACAACTTCCCTTAACTGTCTTCTTCCCTCTTCTTCATCACAACAACACAACATAATTGATAACGTTTTTATTATTTTACATATCTAAACTGGTGATATAAAACAGGGAAGAGTTGGCTTAGTTTCAGTCCGGTATTTTTATCTTTTACGAGACGTATAATACAAATAATCTTACCACTACTGTTAGGTTAGGTATAGTGTTGGTGTATATTGTGTAATGGGAGAACAAAGAAAAAAACACGTAATCTTTAAACTCACTGTTTTCTTCCCACATAGTAGAAGCCTGCAGATTGCTAAACCATCATGGTTTGCTTGCTCCAGGTAAAAAACAAAAAGAGTTGCAAATGTAATTATTCACAGTCATCTTAATCGTGGTGGTGAAAGCACTCGACTGTGTTATTAAAAGGTGGCTGGTGGAGCGGAGGTTCAGGCAGGCGGCTCCCGGGGAAGGGCTCATATAACTTCAACTTTTCTGTCGTGGGCCGCGGCGCGTCCACGGGCGGTAGGAAGCTACCTCGAGTTTTATGAGTTTAATCAAATCGTTTTAGGGGTGTCAGGGCGTGCCCTAACGGCTGATTGTATGAGCGGAACACGTGTGCTGACCCGTGCGATTTCTACCCAATACGTACAAACATAGTTCGGCTAAAATGGAACTGTTACAAAAATGTTACTTTTATTATACACACTGGGAGGGGAACACGCGAAACAAGTATTAGAGTTGAGGTCGTTTTGCTGGCAAGTGCGACGTTTGTGCGTAGCGGTCCCACCTTAGGGTTATTTTGTTAAGATAAAATCTGAAAGTGACGCAACTGGGTGTGCTCAGTTAATATGTGCTTTTGATATTTAATTTATTTTATTACAGGCTTTATTATCATTGAGTTTTGTTTATGAAACTAGGTTTATAAATCTATAAGATATATTTTTTTCTTTAAAGAGGCAACATTTGCTTGCAATATACGAATGCAAATGAACATCATGACTGGCGGCGATCAGCTCCGTCGTAAAGAACATGTTATATTATATACCGGCCTATCTCAGTGGGGCGGGTTGCAGTAATTCTTTTCTAAGCAGCGCGTAAAGTTATTCAAAATATGTATAAGTTACGTCCTAAGCTGGTCGTAAAATGGTATTACAAACGTTATGAAGGCCGGGGTTCGGCCGGATCTCATCACTTAGGGTTGTGCGCTGAAGACGACTATCTTTCAATAAACCCATAAAATTGCCTCATCCAAAGCGAGTTCCGACCTCGCCCGGCTCCCGGCTGCTTGTTGTTAACAATGCACACGTCAATATTAAATTTTAGGCGAGGTAACAATATACCGGTTTTCAAATTTTAAGGGTAATATCCTTATTCGAGTTTCGACGTTCGCCCTGAGATAATCTTTTGCTTCGATATTGGTCCTTCGTCAAAGACACGTTGTAAATATATTGCTTCGTACGAAATATTATCCATGTAATTAAATCGCTTTGGAAATAAGTTACCGTAATCATTTTATAATTACTCGTGTTGATTGAGGACTTGGATTTTTAATAACAGCGAGAGAGGCGTTAGAGTCTAATTTATATTAAGGTTTATATTAAAAAAATGCAGCCAATCACTACGTGTAGCACATTGCGATGTAGCTAGGTGTCAGGCGGTAATGAGATGCGCGGCGTGACGCGAGCGGCGCCGGGTGCCACATGCAAGTTAGATGAGCCGCGCGCCGTGCTCTCTCTACAGGTGACGTCCGACTTATTTTTAATGCACAACATCTATTGCAATTTGTTGAGACTCAAGAACTCGTTTATATAGGAGGATTTACTTACGAAGCGCTGTCTGTTGTTTTTATCTTGTGGGTACATGCAAATTGTGAAATAATGGATTTTATTTTAATTTATGTAGGTAGGTACGGGACGGAATTTGTGCGAGCAAATACACCAGTATTAGGTTTATTATCATTTTATAATGTCAACTACTTCAATCACCAAACAAATGAATTAAAAATGAAATAATTAAACTCATGCCATTCCCAACGACACCCAATGCCTACGTGCTACGCTCGTAGCACTATTGCTACGCGCCTGCTACGCAAGGCATTTTCAACTCGTAACCGTAATGCGCTGAACACCACCCCAATAATTGCGTTACACACTTTTCTATGGCATTCCGAAAAATTTTGAAGATATTCGTAATACATTGCTTCATATATTTGAAATATTCGTGTGCGCGACATCGTAAAAAACGCAGTTAATGTTGTTGAATTGTTGAAATAATATCGTTGGGAATGCGTGTGTGTTACACAATTACTCCGCTGGTTAAATAAATGAATGCATGTGGTTGTTATGCGATATGCTAAAATACGACGCCTTGTTTAAAACAGTAGCAGTATACGATTGTTATATTACGTTACATCGTTAGCTGAGAGAGGATAAGGGTTGTTTCAAAATAACATCAGACGCATTATCAGCAGACGAATGGGAATGACTTGAATGTCAATGAGCTACAATTGGTACTCTACATGTATACAAGCACGCCTAGTATAAACAAACACAAATAGATTACGAATTAGATAAATACCTTGTTCATCAGAAATGTGTTACGACGAGAGCAAACCGTTCAGGTAGAAGATTCGTTTAGTACAAGGATAGAAGACAAATTAAAAGAGCACTGAAACGCTAATTCCATTACGATTCGATGGACGGCAAAAGTCGCCTCCGTTGGACTCAAAGCCGGTAAAACGTAATTGCGACTTCACTAAGCTGGGCTCCGCGCGGCCCGATACGGACGAAAGGGGACCTCTCTGTAACGGCTGATATAAAAGCGGCAATAAATTTAACAGGATGAACGCACTACTTACACAGAACGAGCGCGGACGCCGCGCCGCCGGTGCCCGTAACGAGGGGGCACGCAACCACCGCTCTGTGTTTTAACCCGCCCCGCCCTTCGTTTTTCAGGCTTCCCAGGACATTTTTATTTAAAACCGTTTTATTAATGACCTGTGGTATTCTACTATGTGCAAACTTTCCTATGAATATCATAGTTTATTACCATGTTAAATATTGATGGGCAATATCATCGACATTATTTGTGAGTTATATTTGCGCTTCGCTAGCATTTACAACATTATGATTTCAAAGTGGTGAGGATCTCTTAAAAGGTTTTCTACAGGATGCCATTGGAAGTGTCTGAAATGCGAGAAACAATCACATTATGGTTTGGGGATCTTATTACTGAAACGATAGCAAAACGTGCGATGGAGCCTCTGTGGATGGTGCGGATGAGGTTTAAGTTTAACTAAAGACTAGCTTTCACATTTTTAGATCTTTTAATTCTAATTTTAGATCCTGCATAAGAATGATCGTATTAGATTATTTGAAATAGGCTACTGTAGCATGCGCTTCGGCCGAAATGGGTGTGATGGCTTCCTGATACCCTGGGAAGACCGTTAAGGGTCTTACGTAATATGTTAAGATGAGGTTCACAATAGTTCTATGCAGACATCAGTAAAGATATGTGCGTGCAGCGTACGGACCTTAGACTAAGTCCTGCATTCGTTGACCTTCCAGCTGCCGTTCCTGATGATGATGACGATGGTGCTGGATGGCGATGAATCTAGTGGCTTAATCAATGTTCACTCGAGGTGCGCGTTGGTCGGAGGTAGGACACGAAGTCACAGAACAATGTTCTCACGATGGCAGGTTCGGTCGTTCTTACGGTCGCGCGCTCCATACTAATTTTGACTTTTTGAAAATCCGCCAGTCAGGTTGACCAAAGACAACCTCATGCTGTCACTCTAGGTTTTGATAAGTACGTACGCGCATGACAACCGGAAATATCGGCGTCTCGTTACTGCTATGTGCAAAGACGTACGTGAACCTCGATTCCTTGTAATACGTGTCGTTAAGGTAACGGGACAGCTACGTTCTCGGATGAATGATAAATACGTTGGGATTTACAATCGAACTAAAAATAGCAGTTGAATTGAAGTTTCATAATCCTATTGATTTAAGTTTAACAATAATAAAACTTCATATGAATACATGAGGGCCCATGATTGAAAATTGTTTAAATCGAAACACAAATAATGCCATGTTTTAATCAACGTCAGCGATATAATAACGTGATATACTCGGATTCTGTTTGTAAAATTGCATGAAATTCATTGTAACCTGCAGCCGTATAACACTAGATTTTGAGAACTGATATGATTTTTATTTTTTAGCATCACATCTTTTAAGGCAAAAAGCGCTTATTAGACAGCTACAACTTATTTACGTAGGCTTTATCTCCCCGTTCCTTGGTACCCGCTGTTACAAATCGCTTTAGGAGAAGTGAAAATAACCCAACAATAGGGAAAGGAAACAATCGTCACAAGAATTTTGTAACAAAAGCACCTAAAAGAGAAATAGTTAATGTCGTTATTTTGGATACACATGTTTATTGCTATGAAACATGGCAGCCTCATAACAATCCCTTTCACTCTCCACAAATTGGAAGGAGCGCGTAAAGGAAAACATGGCTATAAATAAAACTGGCAGATCAACTAGATAGGCGGCCATTACCCGAGATAAGCACGACTTATATACGCGATACGTTTTTCGCTTCGGCAGATTAACGGAATGGGACTGGGTTTGTTTGCAGATATCGACGTTGAAACATTTTGGCAAGTCACAGCTCGGAAATTTATTGTGGTGTTCAGGGAGATATCTTCTTACGGACTCATTAAAAAGGAGACACGTCGTACATAAATCAGGGGCAGGCGTCGGCAGCGGCACGGCGCGGCGCGGGCGCGACCGCCTCGGCGGCTCTTATCGGCACCGAGTGCGCCGGCAATAGGCGCTATCCGGTTCCGTCGTCGTCGCGCCATCGCTCCCATTGTATCCGCGCCGCTCCACTGTGCTACCTAGCGCCCGACCACCTAAACTTATTACATTATCCGTTTAACCGATACTTCTTACAATACCGAATAGGCACCAGCGCGCGACGTATTATTTACTACACTTGGGCATAGCATCTTGATCTAGTTTGTCAAACTGGCGGTTGAAAGATCAGTCACTCGTCTTACTTCCAATAGTAAGCCCTGTATCCCAAGTTGACGTGTCTTGGTCAAATCAATGCCCCAAATATTTTGGGCTTACTGAGAATTGCAAATAAATATTTATCCTTTCAATATCCAGGACCGAATCGGTATTGCACAATTAGTAATAAAACGAAAATAATAATTTTATTGCGCGTAATCAAGAAACCTGCGCTAGCTCCCAAGCTATGTTACTACCTAACTATGCGAACCAACTTCTTTCTAGAATCGAACTAATCCACCTAATAATTACAAAAAATAACTTAGGTCTTTGAATTTTCAATTTGAATTTGTTTGGAACCTTTAAAAAATACCTATGGTCACCCTTTAAGTATACTTATGTGTGAACGAATATAATGTACTTTCTCTGTATTTTTTTTATCCCTGACAAATTACATAAAGTGGCGAAATATCTTGAGTCATTACGGCGGTTATATTGGGGTGAACGTAATAAAGAATTCACGACGTTCCGCGACATCTATGATATGTTGTAAATCAATTTATGTACACAGAGCTGAAGTACACGCAAGGCTACGTTTTTTTTTTATTTCCCGGACCTCTCGAATACGGGATACATTCGAGTATGCACAATGATCGTAACTGTCACTTACGTAAGTTCCAAAAATTATCGTATTGATTCGCAAACTATGGATAAAGGCTTACGTTACAATAATTCCATCGATTTATTCTCCGTACATACGTTACGTTGGCTATGGCAGAAAAAGTGAGATTTTGTTGGTTTTGGTTGGAATTTAGCTGACTTTTACAATAAGATACCAAACATTCTCATAATTCGAAATGTATCTTGGGCTAGCGGTCGCAAAGGGGTTAATAAAAAATATCCACATGTACAGGATTATTACATAACGGACATACAATGTTTTTCGCGCGCATATACGATGCGCGCGAAAAACATTACCCTCTTTGTGGGCCAATCGGGTTAAAACTAAAGTTTTTATAAGTATTCGTTTTAATTTGTACTAATGAAGGTAACAACTAAGCATGGTAAAATTTAAAGCACTTACGAACATTAAGATAAGGATTCAGTGAGCGTCACTAGCTCACTGGACCCGGAAGATCCCAACTTTTCGGAGTGCCCTGGAAATTTCCAACATTACGACCACCCGCTCCCCTTGAATTATTGGACTTACACACCTACTTACATGCTGCCGAGAGTGCAAAGTTTTGTTTCTTGTTTGCATGAAATTTCACCGTTGTTGTTTTAGTTGTCGCTTTGCATGCAATGGGTGTTAATAAAAATATTTTTTCAAGCTATAAACGAACGTTGTTTCATGGGGACAAATTGAGCAGCGTGGCCGGTTGACACAGGCAGTTAGATGCGTACATGTGTTGTGTGGCGTTACACGGGAGTATCGTGCCGCGTGACCGAAGGGTGTACACGAGTGGATGGCTGAACAAATGACAATAATTGGCGTGCAGAGAGCAACGACATCGCGGCGCTCACTGCCGGCACTGACTTTAATTGACTGGTGATTTCAATTAATGCACATCGGTGAGCTCACGAAACGCCACTATTCCTGGCTGGTATAATGGCACCAGATATTCACTCAAAATGTCGTTGGCAGCTCGCTCGCTGTAAATTTATGGCACTGACGACGACCAATAAATGCAAATTTTATTGTTTATGGCAGATTTAACGGCAGTGAATTCTTTTATCAATACCGTAAACTCTAAAGTGGTCCGAGCACATCCGGACTCCGGTTGAACAAATTTGTTCACAATGCACGCCCCGTAAAGAGTGACAGTGCAGGAGTGCCATAGAGTTATGAAGCTCTAGTCTCGTTTTAATACTGAACATAATAAACGAATATTTTCAGTAATAAATGGGTATTTCCTACTAACTTACAATATCTTGGCAATCTGTAAACATAAAGAAGGTTTGGTACCTTCTTTATTACGAAACATGTATCAAGCCTTATGCGATTTAAATTTGTATCTCTGAAAGCATTACTTTTTTCTACTACCTATCATAATTAAAAATATTCAAATAGCTTAGGAAGAAATCAAATAATACAGTAACTGAGTTTTGCAAAAAGCGCCTGGAAAAGCAAATTTGACTTTTCTGTAAAAAAAAGTAATGCTTTGCTTTTCCAGGTACTTTTTGCAAAGCTCTGTTACTGTATTATTTGATTTCTTCCTACCTGATTATAAAATCTAGGTGACTAGGTAACGTGATTAATCAAGTTATCAAACAATATAGTGATCAATGGCATGATTGAGATAAGCTTTTATTTATTCTACCAGAAAAGAACTTAGATGAGGCGGTGTTCCGGTTAATAAAGGTTGATGAAGGCTTGGTAGCGGCGGGATCTGTAGCAGGGGCGAGGCGGAGATAGAGAACGCGGTCTGCTCGAGTACTGATAAGGCTATTAAAAGTTCACAGAGCAACGTCTGGATTAAACAGATACTCTACCTACCGACAGACTCCAAAGAAAACCTTTTAGAAGAAAACAAACCAAGTCAAGCAAAGAGATTGCAATAACAGTAGCTACTTTAAAATGGTAACCGCCACGGTAATGTTGCAAAAGAAATAAGTACCTTCCAGCTGTTGTTTGTTTCGGAAGGCGTTCCACTGATTCAAGTTTTAGAGGATTGATTTTTTTCTTTTTAACAAGAAAAATATGGCTTTTGTTGTGAAAATGATCAAATGTTGCAATTTACTTCTGCAGTTTTTTATCATAGGAAAGAAAAGAGTATGACTTTCTACTTGCTATATGAAAAGGAAACTTTGGACAACTTCTTTTTGTTGTTGATGTTTCTCGTAACTTCCACCTAAACATAATTCAAAGTGAAGCTAGACTAATGAATCTCTTTAAATAAATTTGCTGTGTGGAGGTGTCGTGAAAGTGTCCCACAAAAATACCACGATTTTATTGCATGTTTCCTATATTATAAAACGAGTTGTATGGACTAGAACAAAAGACACGTGCGAGGGAATTTTGTTCAAAGCAATTATTGTGAATAGTGCTCACTTCAGCGACGGTAGAAATTCGCGTATAAATCGCGTCACAGACCACAAACAAAAACGTGCATGTGGACCGGCGCCCATTATTCTCGACTGCATAATCGCTTCGTCCGACGCCCGCATCGCTTCCCTTGCTATTTTATTTCCTCCCGGCATAGTTGTGTTTCGACTAGGCGGAGCTTTTTCAGCGTAGCTTCAGTAGGGAAATTAAACCATGTTTAATTCTGTTTAAGGTCTGGTTCCGGTTAGTAGATGCAGGGAGCCGATGCGACCGGCGACAGACCAAAGCCACCACGCTACAATTCTGGCACAATGTGTGTCCGTTTTAATAGGATTAAACTCATTGTTACATACGAGCTGAAAGGACCACGAGCGAAATGAAATTGTTTCTAACGAAACCGAAGAGAATATTGCGAACACCGCATTTCGATTGGGGAAACGGAAACTCATTCCTTTCAGCTCATATGAAGAGAAAATAAATTTAGACAATAGATATTTTCGGCTGCTAAAGGAAGACCAGTTGTTACACCATAAGCTTTCCAGTGATATAAATTTAATTTTTGTCGCTTTTGTAATGGAATCTCAATGGTGTTCGCTGAATGGTATTTAAAGTTAAAAATTACTAGGTTTTTGTCGGAGATCATAACATATTGGCATGCTTTTGTTCAGTTTTGTAGAAATTAATAACCCGAGATTGGAAAATCTAACAACGTTTATTGAACGGTAAAGTATTACAATGACAATTATAAGTTCAAAGAGTATAGACACACTCGCACCATAATGGTAACTTTACTAATGAGTATTTATGTTTAATATTTCAACATCCTCCCTTAAACAGAAATCAACCCCATCTTGGAAGCACAATAAACCAGTTTTGTGGATGGTGTTGGTTTGGTAAGAGCATCTGCTACCATCACATCCGTCTGTATATACTGAACATCAATGGTCCCTTGAACAACTTTATCACGTACAAAATGGTGCCTCACATCTATATGTTTAGTCCTAGAATGATAGCCATCGGAACCTGAAAGTTTGATAGAGCTTTGATTATCGCTGTATATAATCATTGCCTGATTCTTCAGTAGAGGCCAAAATGCTTCTTGAAGTTGCTTCAGCCACATAGCCTCTTGTACACAAGATGACAAAGACATATACTCTGCTTCGGTTGTCGATAGAGCAACAGTAGGCTGGCGTTTAGAGTTCCAGCTGATTGCTCCTCCCTGAAACAAGAACGTGTAACCAGTGCAGGAACGTCGGTCATCTTCTGAACTTGCCCAATCTGCGTCACAAAAACCATGAGTCATATTTTCCTCCGCATTTTGTCTATAGCTCAATCTATATTCTTCAGTACCTTTCAAATAACGCATGACTCTTTTTAATGCTATCCAATGTGACATTTCAGGTTTATTGTTGTATTTACTCAGCATATTTATAACAAAACTTATATCTGGCCTTGTTATTTGTGAAATATACAATAAGCATCCGATTATCTCTTGATAAGGGATTCCATTTAATATACCTGATTCTTCAGAAATCTCTTTGAACTTTGTATTAGGATCCATTGGAATCTTAACACTTTTGCAATCAGACATGCCATATTTATTTAATACTTCGTGTATGTATTTTTTCTGATCTAAATATATCACTCCTTTCTTCCTGTCTCTTTCCACATGAATACCAATACAATATTTTATATCTCCTAGATCCTTCATTTTAAATTGTTTTTTAAGCTCATCTTTAATATAATCTTTAGATTTTATAGTATTTGTAAATAAAATTATATCATCGACATAGACAGCTAAAAAAATCATATCATTGTTGTCCACAATTTTGTAATAGATACAAGGATCTAACTTATTCTGTGATAAACCCATTCCTTTAAGTGTAGAACTAAGCTTCTTGTTCCACTGCCTGCTTGCCTGTTTTAATCCATATAAGGATTTCTTCAATCGACAGACTTCTTTAGCATTGCCATTGCCATACAGTGGCGGTTGTATCATGTATATCTCCTCCTCTATGTCGCCTTGAAGAAAAGCTGATACAGCATCCATTTGACATATGTCTAAATCAAATTTTACCGCCAAGGCAAACAAATATCTTAAAGACGCATACCTTATTACTGGTGAAAATACTTCCGTATAGTCTATCCCAGGTTTTTGTGAACAACCCTTAATTACAAGCCGAGCTTTATATTTCACTATTTCTCCATTTTCATTAGTCTTCTTCTTAAAAACCCATTTGCATGATATTGGACGTTTATTGTCTGGAAGAGTAGTAATTTCCCAAGTATTATTTCCTAATATAGACTGATACTCCTCATCCATTGCTGTTTTCCAATATTCAGCATCAGAGCTCGACAAGGCTTCTTCAACAGTAAGTGGATCTGAGATCGGTTGAACACACATGAAATTATTATGTTTCTGACGAGATCTTAAAGTAATATTTCTCGTGAAACTTTCAATGCTAGTATCATCATTTGAACCGGGATAATACGTTTCATCATCAGTGGTTCTATTCAACCCACAACTATCAAAAGATATGTCAGTGCTTGAGTTTGAAGACTCATCTTGGATCTCACTCTGTGAATTATCACCATCAGATATTACCTCATCATTTTCTGCATTTAGAGGAATATTAACAAGCTGTTTGGTAGGTACGGATTGCAGTATGTCCTTATCAACATTATAAGTTGAATTTTCAATAAATATGACATCCCTACTAACTATAATCTTTTTATTTAGTGGATCATACAGTCTATAGCCCTTGGAATTGTCACAATATCCCACAAAAATTAATTCTCTCGATTTACGATCCCATTTTAAGCGAATCTGTTTAGGTATATGTACCATGGCCTTAGAACCAAAAACCTTTAAATTTGAAAGATTTGGTTTCTTACCAGTCCACTTTTCATAGGGAGTTACCTCTGCTAAAACCCGTGAAGGTGATCGGTTGACGACATAAGCAGTAGTAGTGACTGCTTCTGCCCACAACTGTTTATGCAGCTTTGCTTCAAATAACATGCATTTTGCACGTTCAACCAATGTCCGGTTCATCCGCTCTGCTAGTCCGTTTTGCTCAGGCGTATATGGAGCACTGGTCTGATGTTTGATGCCAGAAGCTGCTAGAAATTCAGAAAATGCTTTATTACAATATTCTTTTCCGTTATCACTTCTTACAGTTTTAATTTTCTTCTCTAATTCATTCTCTACCTCTTCTTTAAAATTTTTAAACACTGATTTAATATCCATTTTGTTCTTGAGAAAATAAACATAAACTTTACGGGAATAGTCATCTATGAAGGTTATGAAGTACTTCGCACCACCAGCAGATGGTGTCTCCATCGGACCACACAGATCAGTATGTACTATTTCTAGTAATGCTTTTGCTCTCGAACCAGAATGTGGAAACGGTAATCGTGTTTGTTTCGCTTCACAACATGGTATACACACAGTATCAACATTTTTGTTGGTGATAGTTATACCCTCAGCACACGTCTCTAATCTCTTAACATCAGCCATGTTTAAATGACCCATTCTCTTGTGCCATGTAATAAGATCTGACTTATTTTCAAATGAAGTAGCATAAGCATTTACAGTAATGGTATTCAGTTTATACATGTTATTGACTAGTTTGGCATTTGCTATCAGAATTTTATTGGCATTATATATATTACAGCCCATGTCAGTGAATTCCACTTTACAACCATTTTTGGTTAATTGACTAACTGATAACAAATTTACACTGAGCTCGGGAATAAATAAAACATTTCTCACCTGGATCGGAGACTCATCTTTGCAAAAAGTAGTTTGAATATTTACTTTACCCACATTTTGCACGGAGATAGCATCATTATTAGCCACCTTAATTTGTTGAATCGGAGATGCTTGTACGTCGTACATCCAGTCAGAGCGTCTTGTCATGTGCATTGTGGCACCTGAGTCAATATACCAGTCATCCTTATCCACATTACTGAATGCTGAAAAAACTGCTGAAAAACTATTATGTTTAGATTTGTCAGATTTCTTCATTGGGCATTGATTTTTAAAATGACCATATTTATTACAACTGAAACAGCGAGGACCTTTTCCTTTTGGCTTGACGTTGTTATTAGAGATATTCTTGTGCTTTGTAAATAACGCAGAAGACTCGGAAACTTTGACTTCCTGTAAAAGTTTTGTCTTGACAAAATCTGATGAAATTTTTATGCCGGAACTTTCCAGACCCATGATCATCGGTTTATAATTATCCGGTAAACCTGCCAGCATGAGTGTTCCCAACCATTCGTCATCAACTTGAAAACCGATGTTTCGTAATTTGTATGCAGTACTCATTAATTTATTTACGTATTCCTCGACATTTGCACAACTATCCAGAGATGTATTTATTAAATCCCGCAATAATCCGACCTTTCTTGACAGCCCGGAGTCCTCGAACGCATTTTGTAAATTCTTCCATACTTCCTTCGACGTTTGTGCATTTTCAATATGGACGAAATTTATAGGTTCAACCAACAAAATTATTTTGGACTTTGCTTTTACATCTTTCTTGAGATCGACTTCGGTGCCAGGATCGACACATTCCCATAAATCCTCGTGTTGGAGGTAAGATTTTACGGCAAACTTCCACGTGGAATAATTATCCCGACCGGCTAATTTTTCAATTTGTAGATTAGACGTAGCCATTTTGTCTGGGTGCTCCGATGAAATACTCGCAAATTACTTATTCTCAACAATTGTTCGATACTTTATAACAATAAATATTAAATTTTCTATCTATTTTGGTATACGGGAGGGCCCATAACCTGTAGAAATTAATAACCCGAGATTGGAAAATCTAACAACGTTTATTGAACGGTAAAGTATTACAATGACAATTATAAGTTCAAAGAGTATAGACACACTCGCACCATAATGGTAACTTTACTAATGAGTATTTATGTTTAATATTTCAACAAGTTTGAATGTAATGGTCTGGGATAGATCTTTTTTGCAATAAATTAATGATTTGATGCCATCAACTACTTATATTTATAAAAAAAAAAATGATATCGAAAATTTTGACTTTCGATAATCTGATTGTTTCATTCGTTCCTAGGTTCTATCACAAGTTAGTTTATTTTTTAAGGAAAAAATCTTATTCCACAAGTGTTTTAACAACAAGTTATGAGTATTCGTCAACTGTTTGTCGTCACATAATATAAATTGCGGTTGGACGAGCCTATTATTCACAGCGATGCGAAAATCTGCGCCCCATCCATGCCACGCGTGTCCACACTGTCAGTAAGGCGCCGCTAGCTGGTGGTGTATCGAAGTCGAGCGGCTGCGTGTCGAGTGCTCGGACGCAAGACGCCTGAAAACGCGATACCGGAGGAGACAACTTCAGAATTCCGATGAAGAAGCCGCGCGAGGCTCTGTGGCTGGTCACCGGCAAGTCGAAGATCCGCTCCAGAGACGAGCTGCTGGAGACTCTAGACAGGCATCAATGGGGGCGCCCTTACTGCATGGTCCGAGGGAAACTGCGGCTCGAGACCTTCGTTAGCGCCCCAGCTAACGAAGGTCGAAGGAAGAAGGTAAGGAAGGCTCGAGCCGCAGCTTCTGGAGCGGTTCCTAGGTTCCGCGGTTTCTCGGCTCTCATCCCTGCGAGAACCGAGTACGAGCCACCGCCAATGTCTCTGCCCAGTTGCGAAACAGTCCCGGAGGTGACACAGGCGAAGATGAGCGCGGCCGTGATGTGGCTCCGGGCAAAAAACACTGCTCCGGGGTCCGATGGAGTGCCTGGCCGCGCTCTAGTCATCGCATCAAACTGAGCATCTCCCTGCTATGCTTGAACTGAGACATTAATTTTTGCACAAGAGGTCCTTATTACTGACGGAAGAGTTTTTTTTAATTCTTCTCCTAATAGGATGAATTAGAGGACAAAATCAGTTATGTCGACAGAAAATCGGCTACATTCACTAATTTCAGTCATAAGCATATTATGCAATAAATTCTGTTAATTATTTTGTTTGGCGACAGCTAATACACCTTATGAATTGTGAACTCATTGGTCGAGCTGTAACTAACCTGAAAAAAGAGACTATTAAAGTATTGCACACGATTTATTGCATCACTGTGAATAAAAAAATAACCATGAATTATTACTTCGCAAACTGCTGCTGAATGTAATTTATCTGTTGCAATCAATGATACCGCTATGCTAATTCACAAATTTGAATAGGCACCTATTATCAGAAGTTAGCCGCAGTCTGAATGCTTACGTTTCTAGTTCCATCCATTACGGATTCAGATTAATTGCGCACTTAATGCTACTCGTAATAAACTAAATCCGGTGCCGTGACCCATCTACTTAGACGTTTTAGTTGGAGGAATTGTTAAGCGAGTAGGAGAAATTGAATTAGGCTGAGCGGGCGACGTTGTCAGAGCGAGCGGGCGAGCGGTCCCCGGCCGCCCTTCTTCCTACGTGCTCATCTAGTTCCTACAGCAACGCAACACGCCATGATGTATTCAGTTTATGTTAGCAGTTCCAATTGTACAAATCGAATGTTATGTTATGTAAATCAAATTATACCGAGGAACAGTTAGTATCAAAAGCAGATGATCATTGAAAATACATTTAGATTTTCGAATGAAACAAATAAACGACACACATGTACAAACTCACGACTTTTTCCCCCCGAGGGAAAATAACAATTAACAACAAAACCCCTTCATAATAATGACCTACGTTAAACCGTTATTTATTACCGCTAATGAATGTACATAATATGTTTATGATGTCGATACATTCCTGCACATAATCTGGGCACTACGTAACTTTCTCGGCTCACTTATAACTAAAATTATCGAAATAAAGATCTCCCACGTCCAGTACAAGCACGTTGTGTCAACGATAAGAAAGCAAAAAGCAAATAAAGTATGGTGGGTTGCTCTGGGAGCAGAATGGAGCAATCAGGACGAGAACACTTTGACACAGCAATTTGGACGGCGCGCCTCCGATGTGTTATTTTGATTGCGCCGCTTTTGTGCGGTGTTGTTTGTGCGTCCGCTTCCTTCGTGCTTATAAAAAATATTTATGACTCCTATGAGACGCGAATATTGCCTCCTACCGCCTTAATAACCTGCCTGGTAACAGAGAGCGACAGTCTCCTGAGGAGGTATTATGTCGTAACAATTGGCTGCAAAATATACGCACAAAAACTAATACTTTCTACCCTCCTCGGGCGAAAACAAATGCAGGATAATAACATTCATGCGTACGTATGAGTCGCTATATACATTTTTGATCAGGTGAATTTGTACAGATTTGGGTAAACTGGGTAATTGAGCTTTATACAATGTATTCTAACATGCTTATTATTTAGTAGTGTTTTCCAATACAAAAGCATCAAGTAGTATTCGCAGATGAGCCACAGAAGCCATAGAGGCCTCGTAGGAAATAGCCCCTCTCCGGAAATTGAACCATGCACGCGAGAGATAAGCTGCAACTATTTCAAACGGATCGCTTTGATATTTTCCTGTTAGCTTTATTGTTTTAATAGATTTTCTTTGTAATTGGGCCTTTTATTTTGTCTTTCCCTGTAAAATTGCATTGACGAGTGTTATTTTTACATCATGCTAGTAGATAATAATTGTTTAATATGTACTTGGAGCGTACTTGGAGTAGCGACAGTAGATTCTATTTACTGGAGTCACTTACTCTTAATGTTCTTACTAACCGTGCCCGACCGTGAATCTATTTTGTCCAGCCCTTCTCTTAACAAATAGGCACAATCTGTCTATAAGGAGTACAACGATGTCATAATTTCATGCATTTATAACCACTTGCAATTAATTAAACTACGTCAATGTCCGCAAGCAATTATTGTAAAGCATAAATCCAAATATCATTAAGTAATTATTTAAAATAACAAGCGTCACGTGAAATCTATTTGTAGATTTCATACAACATTTTCATTATTTGCAGTATTGATTGGTTCGCATCAATCGCGATATGCAAATATTAGCTTCGCTCGCTGACCAGCAGGCTAGTGATTTACGCGTGTCCCGACGAGGCGACGCTACGTTATGCAATCACATCTCTTATTAAAAATTAACCAGCATGCCGTAACCGAATTGTGCGACTTTCGTTACATTGTTTGGTATGCAATCATGATTATTCGTTCAATGCGATATTTATTGCACAATACAGCTGCATACACGGTACAATAGTGCGCTAGGTGCGACGGTGCCGCGGTGTGCTGGTGGGCGGCCCGGCCACGTAAATCAGCGCGACGCGCCGCGGGGCGCCCGCTGCGCGCGACACCATCTACCAACTAGCTCACTGATGTCAATGTTTATACATTTATCGTTTTGATTTTACTGAGTTAACATTTATTAGTATTCATTTAAAAGTAATACTAATAAGCCATAACAATTTTGTTATTATCATTAGTACGCAGCTACGAGTTTTTCCGTAGCCAATTAAAATGAAAACAGAAATGGACCTGCAGCGCCGCCATATGGAGCATATAAGAAGCCTACAGTATAATGGTGTCCCCGCATGGGTGTATCATTAAAAACATCACAAAAAGCCGCAAGCGGAGCTGAACGTAATGGTGAATATAATGTATGCTAATGAGGGCGCGGGCGGGGCGGAGGCGCGGGACGTGACGTCACGCGTCGGACCGCAGCCGCTGCCGCTGCTGGCCGGCGGCGGCGGTGCCTAACGAGCGGCTGTGCAATTTTCAATACTCGAAACACAATTCCCATACTTTACTATTCCAAAGGCAGCGTTTCATTCATGAACAGCGCACTAGTTTACTTTTATTTAAAAAGCAGCTTTTTTTCATAAAGTTCCGTAACCAGCTGCGTTGCAACTGTTTGTAACAGTGTGGCACCTCTGTAAACCCGCCTACAAATAGATAGGATATTACAGGAGATGGAGCAGGCAAAGCCATTCGCGATAATAAAAACAGCGCGAGCGCTACAAAAATAATAAAAGTTAGCGCTGGGCGCCCGCGAGGCGCCGTCGCCGGGAGGGTTCGCTGGATCGCTGCGGCCCGACTCGCGCGAGCTGGCCTCGTCACGGGCCCTGTTTACTATCACTCCCCCGGGATGCTATTTCTTGTTTGTTTTAGATTTCTTTTACTTTTTAACACCGTCATAATAAGAGTCATTCCCACCCAGACGGCCTTATATTTTGTACCATATATGCCTGTTAATTAAATCATGTGAAATTACGTATTTCATTCGCCATTTTTTTACCATTATGCAGGTCTTGATCAAAGCGGGGACATTCATTCCCATCAGCAAAAATGACGACCTGGCACAAAAACTTTAATCCCTTATTTGACCCTTTCAGGAGATGAATATTCAAAAATCGTTCTTTTGTGAGTCACGCGTGCGTTATACAAGAAATTCTTGTGCATTTCATTATTAGACCCAGCGGTTAAGGCTGCGCGTTCAAAAAAAAAATGTTGTTTAAATTCGACGAGCGATTTGCCAGGCAGCGCAGTGAAACGCCATTTCAATTGTAGTTGCTGCAGCACTTCGTAATGATTGTACAAAGAACTAAGATTAGTCATCAATCCCGTAAACCGCAGTTTACGTAAAATAATGATGTCCTAAAAAGGAGGTTTTATAGCATTTTCCTAACTAAAGCAACACTAATAGCACTAAATTAACAAAAGTACTCAAAACGTGGCTGATTGTTGCAGTTGTTACCGAATATTAACAAACTCATTACAATCGCATGCACTGTACCGAATTATTTTTAGTCCATTATATAAAATTGAATTATTTTGGCGACAAAATTGCTACAATTATGCAACGCATCTAGAAATATTAAATGTTTCGTCTATAATTCATTTATCATTAATTATTCGGTGAACGCTTTTGCGCACTCCTATTAGTGCATAAGCATAACTTTATTATAACAAATGATTTGTGTATTATTTAGCTTCGACCCAGCAATAATATAATAGTAAATACCTCACAACCGAGTCCCTGTGTGATGATCAGGGTGGAGCTAGCGCGGTGATTAAGCTAATTATCTCTCGTTGCGTTGGCAATATAGCCCATAATAATAAACCATGCATAATCATATTTTAATTAGTGTGTGGGTTGCGTTACTGTTGTGTTTCCATAGAAACATCTTTATGAAGCCTATTTGATTTTCTTATAGCTAATTTTGAAACATATTCGTGTTTACTCTGCACGCACCATTGGAAGCGTTGATTAGAATAACTACGTTAGATAGAGAGGTTATGCCCACTGTTTTTCTATCAGGGAAGAGTCATTTATCAAACGGTATAGACTGATTTATGGCAGGAGGTCGTGGCAGCGACACCAGTAGTGCCTACGCGCGATGACGACGCGATTGAGACGGCAGCCGGCAGCCGGGGAGCTACGAGCTACGAGAAGCTACGTGATGATCCTGTGACACGCGTCCCACTCACTCTTATTTTTCTCCGGCTCGATAGCTTACGTCATACTATTATTGCAAAGTTCCTGGGAGTCATTTATCACGTTTCCGTATTTGTAAGATGTTTATTAGTTTGTTTGCACTAATATATGGAATGCATTAGTGGTGTTATTTGTTTGGATAGTTGAAATAAAATGGATTTATCAACTTAATCTATCCTTTTTATTTATTTGTTCAATTGGCTCCTGGTCCTGGTCCCGGTGTGCTAAGACAAGAGACAAAAATCTTAATAACTAATTCTACTAAATTAGTTATTGTGATTTTTGTCTCTTTTTTTTTATTAACAAGTCATAAGCAATTTTCTTTCGAGTGTAATAGAATGACGTTTAGTTTACTTGCTCTGAAATAAACAACATAAAAAGAAGAAAAAAAAAACTTTTTACTGCAGTCGGGTTTTTTTTTCAGCTTTTTAGTTGAATAATGTAAAACATTTCGCAAACGATTTAACTTTTGTTTTTTTTTCCTTGTTATACGATTTGTCAATATTACTTTTAAAAATTTATGTTGCATGTATTTGAAATCCACCTTTTATCAAGTTAATAAGACTATTATGCTATTATATCAGAAATGTATCTCAGTTTTATAATAAGTGTTGTACCTAACCAACTTTAACCAAGTTTTACCACTTAAAATTTCGTCGATTTCGGCGTCTGGTTGTCGCCATATCGAATTTTGATTACTGTCATGTCTTTAGTGACACTCACATGATTAAGACAAATCAATTGACGTAAGAGTCATCAAAATTGCCCCACGCGTTTGGTCTCTAGAGGGCCAGAAAGGAACAAACAAACCTACATACATAGAGTGATAAATACATTACCCTCCTTTGCGTCGCGCAGTCGAGTAAATGAAAAAACAAGGCTTGTTAAGAAAGCCATTAAGTTTCTTAAAAACACAGAATAGTTGCGATTTATGGCTTTTTAGTCAACTGATCTCAGACAGGCGGGACCCGTGGGTCCACTCGACCTAATGCATGTTTGAATTGGTCTACTGGACCTGTTGACCAATTTAGTGATTTGTATAGTCAAGTAGAAAGTTTTCTTGATATTAATCCATATCACGACCACGTTCTTAATGATCGTTGGAGCCAATTCGAGGATTCCTTTTGGTCGCGACTTTAGTACTGATGCAGGAGAGGATGTGTAAGGTGGCATCTACCCAGTGCAACTACACACAAATTATGTACCCCAAAATGTACCAGGCTGGCATGTGTTCAAGGTGGTATTGTATAACGGGCTGGTTAAAATTACGATTTTAAGAATCGGTCTACTAGTAATGAATACTAAAATTTAAATACCATCTGGGATTCATGCTAGCCTAGTACTTTTCGTGAGGTCCATAACAAGCACAAAACATGTCGCAAACAGAATTCAATCCTATATGACAGCCTACTACTTCTTTCTTTTCTCATCCCTTTCGCAGTTGGAAAATCTGCAGCTTTTGTCGAAGGCAAAGACATTTACATATTTACTCATCTTATTTTCACCAAAGACGGTAGATTTCTTAAAATATTTTCTTATTGGTGTCAAAAGCCAAAACGTAATTAGATAAGCAGCGTTTTTCTTATCTCATCTGATCGTAGCGGTCTAAGGTCTTTGTCATAGACCCTTTTCAACCACTTCCTGAGACTCGGGTAAAGTACGAGGATGTACTTCACCACCCTGCACCCGACTATACGGTAGGTAACTTGGTGTTACTTAAGTCACAAGAGTATGCACTACGATGCTGATCGGGGCCAAACTTCCAGAATTCCCAGGCGTGATGGGCCGTTTAAGATACTCGCGGTCTTTGGTAGTGCGTTTTACAGTCTCTAGTGTGTCCTCCCAAATTCATTAGTATCAGCTAAACATGGTGTATCATTTTTATTCCTCTCAACATTTTCTACACGTACTGAAATATGAAATTCAACGACATTTTTGTTTCCACTTTAACAGCGGGCCCAATCGACTTTAGAAAAATAATGAATTAGTAAACTCAACCTGCGGGTCCCATCTAAGTGGGACCAGTTGACTAAAGAGCCTGATTTACAATATCTATGAGAGATCTGATGATAAGTCTATGTATCTGACTTTGATACTTAAACGCAGCTATACTTCTTTATAATACCAGTTGAATGAAATGGAAACAGTCCTCAGATTATCCAATTCTTCAGCGCCACAGGAGAATCGATTAAAATAACTAATATCATTTATCACGCGGGTAAAAAGTTTCACGAGTTACAAGGCTATCGTCCCCGTGATCCCGTGAGAAAATTGCTAGTATTCATCATAATGCGTGACATTTAAAATTACCGCCGGCGCGCTCCACAACCCGCTATAAATCAAAGCAAACACTAGTTTCGGCGAGTGGATTTCTATTATTAGGTCCGTATTTACATGATTGTTACACAAACTATAAATATATGAACAAAATACAATCGCTTTTATAAATTCTGACTTGAAAATATTCTACTTTTACTGGAAATTCTCATGTGTGCAATAATTTAGGCGCTCTGGTTTGCTGATATTTATAGCATGGTTACCGTAGTACTGGTTTTATACGACCGAGTGCGTATAATGTGCATTTTGACTGTATAATTTACCTACTCTCCTATGCTATGACGAGATCGATAGATATTTTATTCTAATTTTAAACTATTTGCGTGTGATAAGATCGAGTATTGTAGTTTATGGTGATTGTCTCGACTATGTAGACGATACACAAACAGATAATGACAGTTGTGTTTCGATTTATTTGGTTATCGGTAAATATAAGGTCGTAGAGATGTGGTAGCTGTATGAAAATGAACGCGGAGATTTAGGTACATACAAGGAAAGTGCGGTAGACGGGCGGGCGGCGCAGCGAACGGGTACATGCACGTTGCAGTCGTCACAAGAGCCCTAACGAGTGCCGAGGCGGACCCGTCTCGCTCGTCGCGTCGGCCGCGGCCGCGGACCACCCTCTTGCATTTATTCATGTCGTTACCGCTAACGATAATTTTATCGTGTGCTCATTTGCCGGCGCCAGTCTCGCGGCCATCCGTCAGCGAGTCCAAATCGACAATTTGTGCAACACTAAAAACTTTATTGCGACATAATTGACCCCGGTTGTAAATAACCCTCGACCGCGACATTTTATTGCTGGCTTATTTTGTACTAGTTAGGTGATAAAAATTTTAGAGATACCATTCGATGGCATTAGGTTTTTGTTTTTATACAGGGTGAATTATTGAGATAGGATTGGAAGGCCAACAGGTACTTTATTCCAAGAATCATATTTGGGTTTAGAAAAATGGGGCAAGTTTCAACACAGCTTCCGTAGGTCGTTGCTGTGTGTGATACGATTGTCGGGTTCAAAATTTTAACAGCATAGCTTATCCAGCAGAATTAGATCAGGGTTTCTGGGGGCGTAAAATGGCCACTTTAGCAGAATCATAATATGAATCACGTTAAAATCCTTAGACCCCCAGATCGAGACTTCCCGACGCGAGAATTTCCGGGAAATTCAGCTTTACACGAGACGAGATACGTCATAAGTCTTCCTAATACCAAAACTTCTCAGTTCGAAATTAAAAGTGGTATCACGATAGCAGCTACTGCTAGCAATGCTAAAGTTCTCATAACCAGAAGCATCCTAAAAAATAAATTTTAGCTCTATGCTGCTAAGCTGGTAAAAATCGCCAAACGTTTAAAATTAATATAATTTGGTTAACATCGTATCGGTAGAAAATGGTTGGATTATCTAATTTTTTGGAAACGTTGTAACTGAAACAATGGACGGGTTTTCTCGTATTCTAAAACAAGCTGTAATAATTAGCTCTCAATTACTTACAGATACTATACCCGTAGTCAGTAAAAAGAAATAGGAGAGATGTTCAACATCTATCAGGAAAATTATCTATTCACTTGAATTTCCGACAAAAGCTTCTTGTAAACTCCTCTCAGAATGGTGTAGGTAGGTAATTGAATAGCAGCAGAAGCCAGAGCTCGGTAGTTAAGGACGTGGCCGGCCACCGCACGACAGCGCAGCGGCTACGGCATAATTGCACAAACTTTCATGTGCTTCGCATACATTTTCATAATTAAAGGGGCAGTTCGCACCAACTGGCGAAACTTATTTATAGCCACTTACCTCAATAATACTAGTTTGTCTTGTTGTACATTAATTACCAACTTATCGTGTGCTGCAATATGACACGAGTTATGGTACCATGCAGATTAGCATGCGTTGTGCTGTCACATTTAACTTTATTATAGGGGACCTAACGGAGGAGCTCGTGGTTAAATTATAAAAGTCGCTCGGGTCGACCTTTAGGTTAAGCCGTGCTTGCCTAGGTTGTTCTGTGGATGGGTGACCACCCATTACATACCGAGTTTCCTCCGTGCCTCGGAAAGCATGTTAAGCTGTTGGTTCCGGGTGTCATTTGTAGATCTTTGACAGTCGTTAGGCAGTCAGTGGCCCAAAAATCTGACAACTAGTCTTACCAAGGGATATCGTAGTACCCAGTACTAACTGGGTTGTGGAGGTCAGATATGCAGTCGCTCCATGTAAAATACTGGTATTCAGCTGCATCCGGTTAGGCTAGAAGCCGGCCCCAATATAGTTGTGAAAAGGCTAGGCGGAACGACCTAACGGAGTCATTATTGGGTTTTAATTATATTTATTAACGCAATTAAAGTACACGTTACGCAGGTGTTAAATGTAGTTCGTTTAATGAGATGATCCATACATCATGGATCTTTGTACTTTTCAAACTTCTCGACTTGATCCTTTACTCATTCATAATTACCAAATAAATAATCTGATATTTTAAAGAAGAAAAAGGTATTTTCCTGCATTTTCTCAATTGTGAGTTTACTTGTTGCTATGAACTTTTTCTGAATAAATTAAATGAATATATGCCAAGTCCCCTAAGCGTCGTCAACGTTAAGATACAGAACAAAAGAAGCTCCTTCACAATTATTTAGAGAAAACAATCATGGAATAAAATATAAGGATATCTAATGAGCAAGAACACAAACAAAAAGAAACAAAAACAGAAAGGGTGAACTAGAATAAACAACGAAGACTGGAGTTACCTAATGAACTCGTGAAAATTTGGCGCAGGGTGTACACGAGGGGTTGCTTATTAGATATTCTCATCTCGAAAGCCAAGTCCAGTGGCGACACCAGTACACGGGACATGGTTTTAAATATGACATATGGCGCCAACGTGACATTATATTTAATTTCTTATTATGTTGTTGTGTTGTCCTGAACATAGAGGAATTTAATATAATGCAGGCCGTGTGTCCAATGGGATTTTTCATCGGCAAAAAATATGAACTTCCATACAAACTTTCATCTCCTTTATTTTTAACCCCTTTAGGGTATGAATTGAAAAACAAACTCTTAAACAAAATTCAAGCGTATTGGGCCAGCAGTTTTCGCGTTGTCTGGCAGTGAATTGAATAGACATTTTTATTAAGTAGAAGATACAAAGAGCAAATAAGATAATTATCATAAAATCTAAAGGAACAAGGGTGAGCTAAGCTAACATTAATGTAAAATCAAACAACACCGGGATCGTATAATTTTCAGGCACGGTTCGTAGCCATAACAAGGAAAATGTTAAAGGAAGGTCTTTTCACAAACCCGAAATAAATATCTCGCTTTTCCATTAAGGACATAAAAGCAATTCCGCGAGAGCCGAATAATAACGAGGGGCAGCGTTGTCCAGCCGTGGCCTCCTCCGAATTTTATTTGCATCGCGGGGCGCGTCTCGGGTTCGGCCTCGCTCGCCTCGATTGCCCCAATAATCGCTATTGTGTGGACCGCGACGTTTGTAGCGCGAGTGAGCGCGCGCCCGTGCGCTGCCGCCAGCGAAGTTAGCGCGCTCGCCGCGCGCCGTCCGCGCCCGCCGCCGCACACTGGTCCCAAATTAAAAAAAAGTGGACATTGATAGTAGACCGCTGATATTTTTTTTTATTGTTGATACAATGATAACAGATAAGGCAAAAAAATATTATTGTCCTACTTCAAATACTTTTCTGTAAAAAAAATATTTCTTTTTTTTTTGTATGGGAGCGATTACATTTTACTCAATTTCTCAAAAACTTTAAGCGATGTCGAGATGGCAATCACATATGTTAGAAAACTAATAATTCTGAGTATTTGGCTCGAAGAAACTTATTGCTTATCTCTGCGTACTTTCGAGATAATAGTGACAGAAAATAACAATTTTTTTTAATGTTAATTGTTTGCTTTTTTTTAATCATAGCCTTACTCATATCACAATAGGTCCGCTGGCCAGCAAAATGGAGCTTCGACGCGAGTTTGCCGGGATAACAAGATGGCCGCCTCTCATGACGTAACGTAATACGGTCACGAATCGCGCGCGTACACCTCAGTGTACAACTAAATGTGGTTGCGATAAGACGTGTCCTTATTTTTTCTGTGCGCTTGAAGAAATGCTTGTTGTTTGTTCGTTTTGTTATTGTTGTATTTTGAATCTTTGGATTTTAAAATCAAATAATTTTTGTTTGTCTTTCTTTCGTCGAATTTGTTTTCGTAATTTTTTTTTGTTAAAATCAAAGTCACTTTGTCTTTGATATCTTTGATTCTAATTTGTTTTCAATTTTCCTTAAAATTATAATATGTCCGCATTTGTCACCAACTTAGACTTATACGTTGTTCTTAAATCAGGAGGTGGTTTTAAAAATGTCGATTTTTTATTTAATGCCCTTATTGAACGTATTGGTGTTGAATTGTCTTCCGAAGATTTGAGTAATATTAAATTATTTTGTCGTAATTTTTCAAGTAATATCTCAAAAAGATGGTCTGCTTCCAGTAGAGCTCAAAAGACAATTCAGACTGGTTACAATCCCAAATAGTTTGGCCAAAATGTCAAAATATCGATTTAAGCAGCATTTTTAAAGTTGCCGAGGAAGTAATCCAAATTTCGAAACGCAAGTGGATACTCATCAATTAAGTTGTGGTACAAGTAAAAAACCATTTGTTGATATATCTGATAAACAGAAGAAAAGGCGTTCTCTAACACTTCTAGATCACACAGAGGAGGAATTAGTTTATGCTTTATGTGCCAAATTAAAAGAGTCTAAAAAAACAAAATTAGCAGCTATATTAAACGAACTCAGCCAAAACAAGGAAAAATGTGAGATGGTACATGATGTACTATTCGCTAAAAAGACTGACAAACCGTGTTTACCAGATGATAAAACTTTAGCGCTTTACACCTCAACAAATTTGTCAAAATGGCAATATCGAAATTTAAGAACTATTCTTGCTTCAGAGAAAATGTATGGTCTTTCATCCTATCAAAAGCTCCTGGAAGCTAAAAAAACTTGTTATCCTCCAGAGTCAGACATAACTGTAACTGAATCTGATGCTAAGATAAGACTTCAATCGCTTCTAGATTTGACAACCAATAGGATATTAAAAACAATTCAGCACAACTCTGCCGACAAAAAATCGCTAAAACTAATAAGCAAATGGGGTTTTGACGGGGCATCTTCTCAAAGTAATTATAAACAAAAGTCACACTCCGACGACACTAAAATTGACGATTCTTCAGTTTTCATGATTAGTTTGGTTCCGCTTCGTTTGGAAGAAGAGAGTGGTACTATCTTGTGGCAAAATCCTGCTCCCTCTTCAACAAACTATTGTCGTCCAATTGGCTTTATATTTGCAAAAGAAACAAATGAATTGATAAAGAAGGAAAGTGCATCCTTAGAGGAAGAAATTCGTAATCTTGTTCCCACAATTGTAGATAATTTTGATATTAAACATGTTTTGTACATGACTATGATTGATGGGAAAATTTCTACTGTGATTTCCAATACTTCTTCTGCAGCTGTTTGTAATATTTGCAATACCCTACCTAGCAAAATGAATGACTTGGACTTTGTATCCAAAAGACTCATCAGAGAAGATATGTATAAATATGGTCTGTCTTCGCTTCATATGTGGATAAGATGTATGGAATGTATTTTACACATTTCGTACAACTTAGACTCCAAAAAGTGGGCTGCACGAAAAGAAGATAAATTGTTAAAAGAAATTAAAAAGAATTTGACACAAGAAGAATTCCGGGAAAGAACTGGTTTGTTAATTGACATAGTAAAACAGGGATATGGTACAACCAATGACGGTAACACGGCAAGAAGGTTTTTTGAAAATTATGAAGTATCTGCTGAAATAACGGGAATCCACCCTGATTTAATCAAGAGATTTGCAGTCATTTTACAAACAATTTCATCTGGTCAACTTATTAATACCAACTTGTTTAGGGAATATTGTAAAGAAACAGCAATGCTGTATGTAAACTTATATCCATGGTATTACATGCCTTCAAGTGTCCATAAATTGTTGATACACGGTGCTGATATTTGTGAAAATTTCTCCTTTATTCCGATAGGCATGCTTTCCGAAGAAGCTTCCGAAGCGAGGAATAAAGATTTCCGGAATGTTAGAATGGCACATACAAGAAAAATCGGTAGAGTTCAGACTAATTTAGACATTATCCACAGCTTTCTAATTAGCTCAGATCCTTACATCAGCCATATCAAACCAAAGTTTGCTCGTTTACATAAACAGTTGTTTCCAGAGGCTAGTGCTTTGATCTTGAACAATGAATTGCTTTCGTTGGAAAACGAGGAAATAGAGATTTCTCAAGAGAATATAGACCCAAATATTAATCTTTCACCATAATATTTTTTCAGAATCGTTTGTGAACATATTCAACTTTATGTTTGCAGCTTTATTTGTCTTCATTTTGATTGTTTTTTAGAACTGATGAAAGTACTCCTTCAGAAAGGTCATAGCTTTTCAGTCATTAGTGAGCCCCCATAACCTCTTTTACAGAGAAGTCTCTTTTTATTTATTTGACATTACGCATACATTATAATTATGTGCTAAAGTAAGGCTATGATTAAAAAAAAGCAAACAATTAACATTAAAAAAAATTGTTATTTTCTGTCACTATTATCTCGAAAGTACGCAGAGATAAGCAATAAGTTTCTTCGAGCCAAATACTCAGAATTATTAGTTTTCTAACATATGTGATTGCCATCTCGACATCGCTTAAAGTTTTTGAGAAATTGAGTAAAATGTAATCGCTCCCATACAAAAAAAAAAGAAATATTTTTTTTACTGAAAAGTATTTGAAGTAGGACAATAATATTTTTTTGCCTTATCTGTTATCATTGTATCAACAATAAAAAAAAATATCAGCGGTCTACTATCAATGTCCACTTTTTTTTAATGTGGGACCAGTGTGCGCCGTGCCCGTGTTCGCTCGCTGTCGAGCAACTCCGGAATTGCATGCGCTCAAGAAAACTTTTACCTTTGAGAAATTCCAAACGCTTCGACGTGCTCTCGATGTAACTTGCAATAACCAGATATATAACCACTACAATTGGCAATCTATTTCTACAATATTTCCATTGTCGTACTTATACAACAGCACCTATATTTATTGTTAGAAATTTGTACTCGTAGGTTCTTCATGTATAAAATAAGGCTCCTATACCCAAGAGCCAACGGGACCCTAATCTGTTCTAAATCTCGTAAAATAGTCGTCGGTATATCCATCCGTCCATCTGTCTATCTGTATCATTTTAACCGTTACAAGTAGTCGGTTGAAAATGTGTTACTATAGTAGATACTTACAAATAAACAAAAAACAAGTAAACAAAAAAATAAAACAGTTGTTCAAGTTTTTTTGTTAGGTACTTTTCAATCTTTCATCCATTTTTTTACAAGAAACTATCCATCGTCCAACCTCTACTCATACCTAAACCCGCACCAGACTGACCAAGTGACCACTGAAGTTGTCTCATAAATAATGTGTTGACAAACTTTTCATTCCTTAATCGTTTCCCAGAAAGCTACACCAACTTCTCTCTTTGTTGACTTCTGAGTAACAACAGCGAACGAATATAAAAATGGGCCACGGCATGTGTTCGGAAAATGATATACAATTTTAAGAGATTCCTTTTTTTTCAATCATTCTATCGGATTAGGGTGATTGACACGAAAACATACTAAAGCCCGTGCGAATCCTTCAGTAGTATTTTCACACTTAATTTTCTTTGAACACAGCGGCGGTAAGAAATAAAGTTAAAATTAAGACGCGAGTTTATGGGGCGTTACTGGGGGGGTGGAGGGCACAAGGTGGGACCGAGGAGGTGCGGCGGTGTGAGAGGCCATTCGAATTCACCGCGCGAGCTGCGCCGTAGATAGCGGCAGGCGGAACACGTACTTCACTTCCACTAACTCCAACTATTGACAATATTAATGCACGCTTAGCAGGGCCAAGCGCCTCCGTGCATTGCCTACAGAACACTCCAAAAAAGTGCCGAATCTGCAGCCCCAGGACCCGTCATCGGCCCTCAGAAACAGAAAACAATCGAGGGCTAGAATATTATTTTTATTTTGGTGAGTGTAACGCAATCTTCACTTATTGGCACTAATTTATTCCATTCTTAAGAGAAGTCCCCGGAAGTAACGCAAATATTAGACGAGGCTCGGCCCACGACGGCTGCCATTAATTCCAGAATTGAAATCTGGAATTGCGGCGGCGGCGGTGGCGAATTTACATTCATCGCGGTAAGAACTTAAATCAAGTTCTCAGTTACGATTCAGTTGCGATATTATTTTATTAAAATATGTAAATGACACCGTTCCACCGCGTAGATACTACGGTAAGGACCTTACAATTGCGGGGGAGGATATCTCTAACGACGCAATATTTTCATTAGTGAGACTATTACCTACGAGCGTTATCACAATTTTATACAGCTTCACAATTACTACGTCACATAGCTTGGGATTAAGAATGTTTATTACGTTACTTTGTTCACATTGTACGTTTTCAAAATAATAATTAGGTTTAAGAACTGCGTGTGTTAAAATAACGCTTCAATTCACATACAAAACAATCCTAATTTTCTAAATCCTGCTTCCACAAACTCACACTAAAAGCTATTTAACTTTAATTTCTGTATAAAATTTTTCAAGTTAAGTTTAAGCTTATGGCCTATCTCCCAAGTTAAAAAAACGCTACCCGCAGATTCATCTGATTCCAAGCACAAAGCAGTTTTCAATTTATCGGGAATAAATGCTTCGGTTGGCAGCTCAGACACCCAATTACCGCGCACAAAAGCTGATTACCGCGCGGGTGCGGGCGGCTGGCGGCGCGGCGCGTCGTCGGCGCGTCACCGGCGCGGCGCGGCTGCAGCGGCGGTGCGCTCACGGAATATTTGAACGACTTGTGAGGAACTCTTCATTTACTCTCTTTACACAAGTAGATGGCACTGTAAAACGGCTCCCTCTGATTGAAAACTACGTCGCTCCAAAAATCCTGACTAAACTTCATTTGGGTATTTTATTACAAATTGCAAACGAAGTAAATAATGAGTCTAGGTGATCTTACAATGATTAATTGATCAATTACGGTGTACGGGGTGTAAAAAGACCCACACACAAAAGACCATCACAATCCCATACAACGAACTAAGTAACATTGTACAAAAATGATTGCTGGGAAATTACTTTTATTTTTGTTGTCGATTTTTTTTTGTAACAATATCTAATGCTTCACATCAAAAAAGTGTTTAAATCACACAGCTTACACTAAACTCTACGCTATTATTTTTAAGGTAAGCATATACAATTTATGATTTAAGATTCAAATCCATAATTAAAACTGTTTTAAATAATTCGTAGAGTTTAAAAAATATCTCCTTGTAAATAAGTGACTATTTGCAGCGAGTTGTCGTTTCGCACCAATTTGCAAGTAATCCAAAACTCACGTGACAGCTGTCAACTGCGAGGTAGCATTATTCTGATCACAGCGGAACCTTTTTTACTGTAGTTTATATTATTGTCACCCTTCTTTTTAAAAGTCGCACCTTTCCGATGTCTGAGTAAACAATGTATTACAGAAGATGACACGAGTGGTAAAGAAAGGCATCTTTACTAAATAGTTCAACTGAAACGTTTACAGCAAATATTTAACGAGCTAGCGTCTACAGTTGCATTTATCGTCGTGTATCGCACGAAGGCAGTGGTTGACGTGATTGCAATAAGGCAGCGGCTCCGCGTAACCCGGGGTGCCAACTGCACTAGGTCTCGCGTTGTCGACTGTACGCCCGACAGCGAACGCCCTGGGAAATCATGACCGACGCCTCTCTACCCTTACAGGCAACGATGAATCCTGACATCGTAGCGACTAGCTTTATGTCCCAGCAAAAACATAATTTGAATCCACTAAGTCACATTTAAAATATTCTCCATTACATAAATAAATGTATTCATCTCCGGGATTTAAGAACTAAGAAATGAATGCATGTAGTTTTTGTAAATATAAGTTGGTGCATCTCGCACGTATCGTATCGTAAACGTCCTTCATTAGCAGTGTAAACCTCCATTCCGGTTGAATTATGGCGGCGTGTCATATAAGCTTAAGACGTGTGCAAACAAGATTTATGTAATTAATTTAGGAGATAAGAGCAGGCGCGGGAATACATACGTTATAGAGCACAAAGGATGCCACACCACCAGTCGCCCTGTTCAGCGGCCTAGATTCCTAAATGTGATGTTACCATTGTGAAGCTTACGAACTGAAACACTGGTTAGGATTAGGAAAAGAAATTGTTTCATTTTTACGGTTATCAGAATTGTTTTCATGTTGTTTTATTTTTTGTGAAAATGAATTCTGCCAACACTGTTGTACACAATAGCTGTAGATGTTATCAGTAGCATAATTATGAAGGGAGAAGACAAACACAAATGTAGAGAAACGGGCACAGGCACACGGGCAGACCGGGGGCGAACACTGCCGACACCGACGGCCGGAGATATTTACGTTTATCTTCGGGTAACGGCTTCATCGCAAGCTTTATTACGACATCCACTCACGTAATCCTCCGCCGACGTCATAACTCCTCGTTTGCTGGCCCGCTACAATGTACTACACCGCTTTTCCACTAGCGAAACACGGGCGGTGCATCGTGCGTCCAGCCACTATTGCAACTAATAGTATATTTTCATAAATGTTCATTTGTGAAATAATTACGTGGTTGCATGGTCATACGTTCAAAATTAAGGGTGAATATAAAGCTAATTAAAGTGTTTTTGATGAATGGTTTTAAAATAAGGTTTTACTGGTAATAATATTTCCCTTGCTTCTGATTTAACTTAATGCCATTGCACGTCTGTTCCTACAGAATTGTAAATCCTACAATTATTTTAGAAATAAAATCATAGGCAGGCGTTTAAGTGGAGTTGCAGGAAAGAAGGAGAACATATCAAAGTCTGTTTCAATAGAAAAAAAAAAATTGTGTCTATTTCTTTTCAGGATCAAACAATAAATTATAATCAGTTCCTTAATTTATACATAACGTGCAAAATTATAAAACAAGCGAAGCGCTCTTTAGGGTTCCGAACATAAAAGGAAAGCAAAACCTCGAAACGTAAGAATTAAAATTTTGATACAATATTAGGTCTCGATTACGTGCGCAAGTACGGATATCGGGGTGCCCAAACTTGGTTACTGCGACCATGTTGGCTCGCATGCACACATGGTTGGTTACAGTTCTATTAAAAAATACTTTATTTTCAATTATTTTGAAATGATAATCAGATCGAATACTTATTGACCGTTGCGTTTAGGCTTATGTGCAGATTAGCCGGCTACTCCAAACTTTTGTACAGTCATTAGAAATACACGTTTAAAGAAACGGTTAGTAATTTCTTTACACCGACTGCGAACGTGTTTTTATTAAAGCTTGAGCACAGTGTACACAAAATATTCAAAAATACATGAATCAAGGAGTCATTTTCAAGTTTCTGAAACGCTCTCATAGGGGTCGGGCGCGGCTCCGACCCGGCTATAAATGAATATCGGATATGGAATCCATAAATACTCAATCTAAATTCGTAAATTTTCTCCGAGGATCGTAAAAAATGAAGAGGTAATCCGAAATCGGCTTACGGGTGCGGTACAGTTAAAACATTTCCACCTCTAAAGCAATTTATTAAGCTGGTTCATCAAAACTGAGTCTCGTTTCGGTTTTTAAAAGACTCACTGAAAAATAATTACGGGTTCGTTAGTTATAATCATTTGTTCAGTAAAATGAAATAACGTCGAGAACAACTTCATCGTGAAAATGTACTTACTCCAAATAGGCGAAGGATGAATGGTGTTGCAGAAAGGCCGAAATTGAGCGGGGGGGATTTGAACACGCCAGCTTAGTGCAGCCGCCGGAAGTAGGCCTCTAACCGCCGCCGTATAATAGCTTCCAAATTGACCCTTCCACTTCGGCCTTCGCCGCCGCTAGCGTCAGCATTATCACTATACACATTTCATGGACAATTACAGTCTTTTTCTTTATTGTACGGTGTTTTAAGCTATAAATTGTTCTCAAATGTTCAATTTGTTACAGCTGCGAACCTAAAGCCTACAACTAAATTAATTTTCATATAAAGGCATTAACACGAAATCGCATCGGAAGTTTCGGAAGTGTTATTTCCTTTTATAGCAAAGGCAAACGTCAACCGACCGGCGGCGGGACCGGTATGAGGATAGTCAAATACATAAAAGGGATGAGTCGCGCGAAATACTGGCATTGTAGGATCCTAAGCCCTGTTTAGATTAGATCAGACCTTCGAAATAACAGTGAATGAGGACGTGGATTAACTACGGTCCGGGGCACTTCGGCCCGTGCGCTTAATGGGGCACCGTTAGGGGGGTAATGAGGGGTGCGGGGATCGGGCGGAGCTCGCCTTTTGCTCTACTATGCCTAGCCCAGACGGCTGAAAATATTTCTGCTTAAAGTTAAACATGAATGCAAGGCTTCTGCAGGTTTATTAATTAAAAACATACTTGAACCATCGATCAAATAATCTTAAAGCTCTGAAATTTCATAAAAAAACATGATTTACATATTAAAATGATGTGGGTGGTTTTGCTCCCGATCGGTGCTTACAGATGTCCCAGAACGACAAAAATAACTAAGGGGTAGAAATTCATTTTTCAATGTCAGAGAAGAAAATTCATTAGAACTTTGAAATTACTGATGGCTAAACGGACGGAGTAAAATTTGCTCTTAATTTGTACCGAAACTTTTTCGCAAATTTTAAGAAACTTCAAAATGACTTTTGAAGTGAGAAAGATGGGAACAGTGCTAATGATTACAGTTGCGTTCTTATTTACGGCAATTCATTACGTTTTGCAAGATCATCAATTTATTTGAAGATTATTTTCTTTAAGAAGGAAGAACTATGTTAGTATCAAGACATAATGCAAGGTTGAGAAAAAATGATCAAAGAAACTTAATATTTGCTCCAATATGGAGTAAAACATACTTTAGTAGTTGACATTCGCAAATGGAGTGCACATATTAAAAGTAATAAATCTGTAGCGAAGATGACGTCGGTCGGGCTTCAGCGCCGGCCAGCGCGCTCGTCGCCAGAACAACCCGATATTAGTTTACTTTTCCTCTCCAACTTACTATATTAGTTACCCACCCGCGAAAGCTGCCGGTGATAGTTTTCAAGTTATTGAGAAGTCAAGAAGACGTCCAGTATGTGCCACTATATGAACTAACCTTTTCCAAAATGAAGGATCTTTATAAACTCGAGATTGAACTCGCTGATGTTTTATTCATTTTGACCACAACAACACACTCTGAAAATGTCAGCTATCTCTTACCGATAGGTAGGTACTGTAACTGTAAATAGAGCCTTGTGAAGGTAGGACACACATACAAACGGACTTGTTAAGTGCGGTTGCTTTAAAGCGATTTTAAAGCATGTAAAACTGAGCTTTCGTTTATTTTATGTTTATTATTGCAGGGGTGGGCTGGGGACCGTTGTAATTATGTGGATCTAAAAACACTCAACATCTATATTAAGCTTCGGAAACGATGACACCGAAATCCATGATAGACTAAAAACAGGTCAGGCGGCTTTTCGTTGACAACAACAGCTTTGTTAGGGAGGATTTTATTGGCACAAATATTGTCCAAGTCGAGCTGCGGCGCGCAATTCTCGTGATTTACCGAGCTGTTTACGCGAGCCTGCCTATCCCGATCTACCAACATTTTTACAGCACCATTTACCCGAAACTCAGACATTTTCTACAACACAAATCATTTTAACTATATTTTTATGCAAATTTTACGCCATCAACTGAGAGAAGAGACTCGATGTTTCTAAAATACTGTTTTGATCTCGTTCCTATATCGGAAGATAATGTTTATAATTTGAATAAAGTCATCCATACTGCATAAGTGTTCACTTATTTCAGCGACGCGGTTTAATTCGGGTATCTTTAACAAGAATAAAGTTTTATTACAACTGAACAGTCGTTTTGATGATATTTTCTATGGCCTTTTTATTTGATGATATCTCTAATGTAGCAATGAAAAAGGTTTAAAAATACTAAGCACCATAAAATTAATGTGACAAACTCTGTTCCTAACAATAAAAATAGCCCTTAAGCCATCGAAACATTAACAAAGTTTTCACGTTAACTTTTTGTATAAGTAGAAAAGTTGCGGAGGCATTTTCCAATCTCTGAGCGAGGGCCGACGTCGACGGCTCGCGTCGAGTCATTATGGCGCGGCGCTGAACCGTCACGGGATACAATCTCACCTTCACTCCGCTCCAGGGTACATAATCATACAAAAACGAACATTATCTTTTCGTAACATTATAACAAGTATTTAGGACTGTGATGTTTTATCATTATATGCTGATGGGGAACTAAAATATAGGCACAATTTATTTTTTTACTTTTTGTACTCGATCCTGTAAAATACGCATGAATGTGCTGAGTGGTAGACGTAATGTAATTGTGAGTACTTTGTAGAGGGGAGTAGAAAGTCTGCTAATCCTTTTATCTAAGCGCAGCACGCGGTGGAGTTGGGAGAATGTGCCTGTAGTTTACCGCCTCTCGCACCTGTTCGGCCACACTTGAGCCGAGCCGAGCTTAATCTGCCCTCTTTTTATTATGGCCGCGTTTCAGTCGCTTAATTAACGAACCGCTCGCTTCACCAACCTTACCAAACTGACGTAATAGGTTTACTTACGTTTCTGTTTTGCTGATAGCATTTTAAATAGTCCTATACCAACGCTAAGTTGAGTACCATGAAGATACTCAAATAAGTAGTGGTTACCCAAATCAAACATAGATCACAAAAATTAAAAAGGTATTTCTGTCCGAGATTGGTAAATACGCCAATGTAAACGAAGGTTCTCCAATCTATACAAATATTTGTATACATTTCAGAGAGGCGGCTTATACTTTTCCGTTTTTTACCTTACCTTACTTTATGGGTTTCATTTCTTTTTTCCTTCCTTGTTGTTAATTACAAGGAAGTAATAAAGTTGCCAAGAAGAGTTAGATCTAAAACAAGTTCCTTCTTAATCGAGCCACGATAAGAAAGGTACATTAAAAAGGTCTGGCGTGACAACAAATCTAAAGGAAAAATCTCCGCCTCTGAGAGCCCAACGGTGATAAACGAGAAAAACTTTGGAACTAAATGGAGCATTCGAGACGGCGGAGCTGCGCTCCTGTCGCAGAATAATACTTCTCTCGAAGAAATAACACTTATAGTCCGCGAGGCTTAAAATCAAATGTCCCCGCTCTCTGGAGTTTCAAGCGAGCACGCCGTACTAGCTGGAGGAATTTATGACAGAAAATATTGCCGATTTAAAACCGAACTTTGAGATTTATGTTGAAGAGATATGGGTATGGAAACAATATTAGACATATTTTTTTTAGGCTAACACCCATTGTAGCCTCTAATCTCTTTGCAAACCTTTTATCTGATCCGAGGAGGCAGCACACCATGTGAACACTAACATTATTATGAAGTGCCTACACAAAAGTATTTTCTAAAGACTCACCGCTTTCCGATTCACTTACCTGAAACACATAAAAAGACAGTTTAATTTTAATGTCAAATTTTTTCTAACATTATTATTCTGTACATGAATAAACTAAAATTAAACTATTCATGACGAATTTAAGAGTTTCACAGTAATAGTATGTTTATGTAAGTTTCAGTATTTAGCTGTATTGCGTACTTTTAATGTAAATCGAATTATCAAAACAGTTTGAGACGTTCACGAAGTACTAATAATAAGGTTCTCAAACCAAAAGTAAAAAAAAAAAAAAAAACTAAGTATTCTTTATATTTAAGTTGTTTAACAAATTTAATATTTTTTGTGTTATTTCTTTATAAATATTTTAGTGAACTAAATTTGTTGTTTAGTCTTCATAATTGAGTATAGGAATGACAGAAACTGCGATTTCGTTTTTACCCTCAGGTCAGCACCCGTAAAATTTCCAAAACACAAAAGAAAACTGCCAAGATAATCTTACAAATCATAAAAATACCTGAGAAAATGTAATTGAAAAGAATTGTGCTGCTCTTTACAAAAATAAGTTAGTAAAAATATAATGACGAGGGTGTCCTCTGCTGACGAGGGAGAGCAAGGACAGGTTACTCTAATTTACATTAATACGAATTTTCCGGGGACAGTGACGAGCGGCGCGGCGGCGTGTCAACGAGCGAAGTTCTGTAGGCGGCTGGTCCGGTCGGCCGCACCCGGACGTCGCCGGACGCCCGGTCGGCCGGTACCTCCAAATCACGCGTCCCAAGAGAGCACACCTCGCAACGCCCCAGGATTATGTTATATGAAAATAATTGTCGCGTCGCGTCAGTTAGCGGACCGCTAGCAAAATTACCTTCACAAAATAAGGGTCGATGTGTTGTTTTGCTGCAGCAAACTTTCTTAATTTGATTAATTTTAGTGTGGGGATTCCGTAACGGGAGAACATTGGAATAACACTCTCCATACCATCCGAAGTTTACTAAGCGTAAATTATTATTTGTGTGAAATTATATATTTACGGTTCTTAGGAGTAGAATTGTTTGTATGAGTGAATTTGTTGTCTTACACGACTTGACTGACCCAGTTATATTCTTTTAGTAGTTACAACGACAGATTGCAATGCCTTATGTTCTCGAAGGTGTGTAGGATACCTAGCAGGAATAGTGTAGGTAAGTAGTGCCTAGTGGTATATGATCAGTGGCGCGCGTGCGATAGTATCGCGAGGAGTGGCGGTGATCGGCACGTGCGGCGCGTCGAGTGCGGCGGCTGTGTCAGCGAGCCCAGGCTGAATGGCGCTGTGGCGCGCTAAGTGCCACACCGTCAATTACCTACCTGATTGACAACTTAACCGGCTACCGTCATAATGTTCTGTGATGCTGGCTTTCATAACGCTAGGTAGATGTAATGTACCAATCAGAACGATCTATCAAAAGCTTAATTATTCCACACACGCTGCAACTTTCAGAACCAACTGGCAGATACAGGAATATTACTCAAGTATATTCCAGTATATACACTACAAGCTTAATAAACTGAATATACTTGCAGGTAAAATAAACTTTTAAAAGCTCGACACAGAATACAGGCACACTACGGTGGAAAAATATTTTCAGTCACAATACAATTATATCAACATAATCAACGTTTTTCGAAAGAAACAAATACAAAACGGTTGCTTTACATAAATATGATTGGATACTGAGGGAAAATTAAGTAGGAGTTGCGTTGAATGATGTTCGCGCTTCGTAAAGCTCAAAAAGCCACGTTTATGTAGGAAGATATGAAACCGAATTCACTCAGAGGGCAATATCATAATGGAGCTGCGCGGTTATTATGTGAGCAGGCGAATGCATTCAACAAGCTGTTAGTATATTGACTAACGCTAAATATAAATCTCTATATTTTTAGCGTTAGTCATCGCTTGATAGGAATAGCGGTTAGAAAAGCATTCGTTTTATAGACGCGATTTATAATTTCAATCAAGATTTAATAATTACTTTTATCACCATAACTAAAAACCTTGCTACAAGATTTTTTGACTAAAAAATATAAAAGGCGTAATACAAACGTCATTAATATGACTGAGAAACAGTAGCTGTCTGCAAGGGGAAACGATGCGATACTGTGTTCTGAGATGTTCACCGCACTACAGATCAAGATCAAAGGTGCGGTATGACGTGACGCATAGACTTCGTGCAGAATGTGACAAAGTAATGTCATGGTTATGTGACAGCTCCGCATCCTTATTCAAAGGTTTCTTTTTTGAGAAGTCATATAGTAAATCTACTGTAAGTTTACTCGAATATTATATTACTTTGATATCTCGTAGTAAGCTTACCCAAGTTTACCCGAATATGACTTAAGTTTATTTTTTGAGTACATTTTAGTTCGTTCCAGGGCCGTAAATATTTATAAATAGTTGTTTTTTTGAGTTAATTAATTATTCATAATATATTAACGACGTGATGTGAAATATAAATTTTAATTTACAAATAAATAATTACGATTGTTCTGTTTGACCCGCGACATCATCGCGTGATAAAAGCTCCGTTTGAGTCGAATACTAGTCAGGCAATCCCAAAACAGACAGGTTAGTAAGATCGTAAACCTTCCGTGACCGTGAATATCTATGAGTCAAGCTATGATATTAACAAAAAAACTTAAACCTATTACGTATTATTATTGCACCTATTACAATTTTTCACAGTATTCTGCACACCCATCTGGCATAGAGGGGTAACTGTGGCTGTGGGCCACATGGCTTACTGACTTAAGAATTAAGATATAGTGAAGCTTTTTCGAAGTGTGATTTACACCACATTTAAATTTCAGCATATACGAACTAAGAATTGGGTATTCATTTATTACGGACGTTCAAGGGGTTATGGTAATAATATTTATTCATATACCCCACCAAAGTATGCTACAAGCAATGTATAAAAGCGAGTAAATACCACAGACGATACGTGGCGACCGTTCAAATGATTTCATTTGGACAAGTTTCTCTATCAGCCGAAATTCAGAGTGTAATTTGTTAGCAAGGCAAAGTTTCGCCTTATCACAGTATTCCACGTGGAGTGTTTTGTCGGAATACTCTACTTTATTCTGTGCCTAACAAACTTTTGGCATTATTTATATATCACGTCGCGACAATTTCAAGCCTTCGAACGTTAATGTTTGTATAAAGTTTATAACAGAGAAAGAAAAAACTTACAAGTTTATTTAGCACCCACACGGGATTTTCATTTTGAAATTCGACATTAATAATTGAAGCGTTCTCGCAAGACATTTTTTTTACGGTGGTAAGATATACTCTTCCCATACACTTTCAAGTTTTATAAACTGTATAATAACACTTTATAGTGAAATTGAACTTTGAATGGGAAAAAGGCCTTTAGAAACTATACCAATCAGGCTCTCAGGTACTAAAGTAGTTGGATCAATGACTAAATCATACCTATTAAACGGATTTACCATCGGTGCTACAAGTTAAAATTAACTACATTATTTTTCTTAGGTAAATCCTCACAAACTGTTTTCTTTCTAAGCTAGCAGCAGCTGAACGGTATCGTATCAGTATCGTTGAACCGCATTCATTTAATACACAAGGTGCAGCCACAAGCCATACAACTTACAATATACTATGAGAAAAAAAACTAAAACCAATTTTGTGTAGCAACAAGTTATCGGAGTTATAACACGGATGGTCCAGATGTTGGTGGCACGTCCCGGTAACGAATGGAGCGCAGCGTGACTCCGGACCCGTAGCGTAATTGGAAAGACGCTACGTGGCACTACGACTGCTGAGCGAGTGAGCGCCCTATCATTAGCGTCACTCACAATTTGCTTCCTGCCACCGATTCACATAGTCGCTTTCGTTAACCGTGTCCATTTAATTAATATAGAAATCGGATCATGTCTTTTTTAATAAAATCGAAAATACTCAAATTTACGTAACGTTTTATTGATACCAAATTCTGTATGATGTGAGTACAGATCGTGGTAGTTAGTTTCTAAATAAAATACGTTTGACGAAACGCACACTATTCGGTGCTACACATGTGCTACGAGGTCTGCGCGTAGCACTACGTAGCCATTCGTAGCTAAATGTTGTAAACTTTATAAACAAGCAAAATTAATAAAAAGATCTTGTTATATCAAATTTTAGATATCATTTAATCAGATATGAGTTAATAAGTGTTTGTTCAAAACAATAATTATTTTGGTTTTCACGTACTGGTCGCAATATGATAAAATACAATTAATAGGAACTGGTTTCATAACAATAAACCTTTTTGATGTAAGGGATTTTGTTTACTGGCTGACATATTGTCGTGTACACTGTTTTTTATTGTCGGCGTCTTGGGACTGTGGTTGATGTAAAGTATCATTATTAGTATTTTATTACGAATGCGTAACATGAAAATGTATTTCGTTTTATTAGAAAGTAGGTCGGATGCCGTATGACTACCGACGGCTGAAATCTTATCTGTCAGTCGAAAAGGTATCCTCACATACGGGCAATATTTTCACGACTTATCCTATTTGGGTAAGCACGATTACATTTTTGTGTCGAATTATTTTTATATCTTGTGTACAGTGTTCGAATATATGAAAAATATATTATTATAATCAGTATAATAATTTATGTTTACAGGCAACAATACTACTTATTATTCATGGCTGCTGTGTTATGGCACTGGCCACACATAAAAATAATAGAGCTTAAGTCATCGGCTAGGTACGGTTAATAAAGTACATGTAGAAGAAAGCATTTTGCGTAATTAAACGTTCGGGCGGCAGCAGTTTATGTGACGATTAGTGAGCAGGGCGCGCAGAAGGCTCGGCCGTTTAATTTGCCGCTTCACTTGACACAATTCGACGCCTGACTCGGGGACAATCGCACTCGAAGCCCCGTCGACCTCCTTATCTCCCGCCGAGGTAATCTTTCCTTCCCTCGGCGGCAATAACTCCAAGTGGGCAGGATTACCTGCAAAGGGGCTTCGTAAGGCAACCACCTCTACAAAGGTTATCGATTTAAACAATGTGTGCACGCGTCACTTACTTCACTTATTTATTTTCTCTTTTTCACACGGGTCACAGACACGAGAATACAGAATTGGTTATTGTATAAAACGAACATCGTCATACCCAAATACGATTATACATACTTAAATTCGCTTAACGGAGAACATTGCACCAGTAAAATATGTATTTGTATTATCATATTATGTACCCATGTTTGGAAAATTCACACCCATCTGAGAACATTGTGAAATTGAATTGTATTTCATCATAACAAACATTTAATATATGTCGTTTTCCTTACTTATAAAGAAACTTTGTCCAATTTCAAAGTAGATAGTCCTTAACAATCTGCCAAACATCTGTTTATATTTCCATATTTTACACGAAAAATATCTTTTCTTTTGAAATATAAAGTGATAATTTCATTTCCACGAGAGAAACCTTAAAGTGTGCTCGGTACGAATCATAAAATATAGATGAATCGCTCGAGGTACCATTTGCAAATAATTTCGTTGGCATGTAAATCTGCGCACGTAAATTCCGCTGCTGTCTGCGCACGGAAATTGAATCGTTCGAGAACCATGCCAATATATAATTTTTAGCGAAATATGACCCGACCCATTTCGGGTCTACCTACCTACTTGAATTATGAAATTATTACTACCGAGCCGCACAAGAGCGAATAAAGCACTTAGACATTTAGCATTTTGATTTTTTGGCCACAGCTCATAAAATGTAAGTTAGAACATAAAGGTAATATTTTAGAGAAAATAAGGAAGTACAGTTCATTTTGAGATATATGTATGTGATGTGTAAAGCGGGTGGCCGCAGGCGAGCGACTGGCATGGTTCTCTATGCGAGTGGTGGACGTCGTGGCAGCGGGGATATTTCAATTTGGCCGGAGACGCGACCCGAGAGGCCGCGCGCTCGCCGCACGGCTCGCTGAACCGTAAGCCCGTTGCGGGCTCCGCCAAAGAGCAAACACCGCCTCCGCAATCTTGTGCCACGTGGACCATGCCGAACACTCGACCACGAGTCCACGACAATCTACTAGTACAATTACCCACACCCTTCTAGCTAGGAACTGAATGGCGCACAGCACATGTATCGTGCAACTTATGAATCGAGTACAGTGATATATTGTCTAAAGTTCATTGTGTGATCCTTTGCATGGTTATAGTCATAATTATTTCATGAGATAGAATCGTTTCAAACAGAATAGTTCTGAGCCAAACTCGTTAGTTGAGAATAACAATGAATTTGCGCAGCTCGTAAATCAAGCAGGTGTGCGCCTGTTATTGAATAGACTCCGACAACGCGAGACTACATTAATAACTATGTACATGGGAAATATAAATCTGTCTTTAGGCAGATCCTTAATCAAGACCAGTACGGGATTTGTGAAGGTTCACTTAGTTAATTATTATAAGATGATCTGGAAACGCCAATGTTGATAGTAGATAATAAAATGTAATGAACCATTTATATTGTCTGAGTCATCTATGCTATGCGACCAAACGTAGTGTATTTCCTGTAATCTTCTATCTTTCAGAAAGTAACGAACTGTGTAATTGGAAACTGCGATTGTACAGACTCCGATGTCTATGCGCATTACGTTTGGGTTAGATTATATTTTGGATGTAATTATTCTTATTTATGTTCTAGTATCATCTATAACGTTTATAAACCTACTGTTTCTAAAACAGACTTACAATTTCATACAAAACAAACATAAGACTTCCGCGTCAGCTCTTCATCATCCAATTTTCAATAATATAGAACAGACGCACGCCCGCCACAATTTTATGATGGTCTTAAAAGTAAACTGTAACAACCGACCTGAACGCCAAAGTTTGGTCTACATAACTGTCTTGAATCTTGATTATATTATTTTGCTCTTGAGGGCGTTAAATTATTTTAATGTTATATGTTTGTCGATAACGTTGTTTTGGAAGATACATTTAATTAAAATTGTCTCAACTTGTGAAGCTGAGTTAACCAATTAAAAACTTATTACGATAATTGCAGTACGAGACTACGAGTAATTTTACTATTGAATTTAGTACATATATATATGTCAACGGAACCAGAATGTTTCCAATAAGCCAGTAAAATTTTACGTCGATAATATCATGCGTCACCGCAAACCAGAAATGTCATATTTGAATTTTCTTCTCCAATACCTACTGCCAACTGGGGTTCAGTCATGTGTTTTGAAGAGCTTGGTTTGAGCCTTTCCCTCATGTGTTATTTTGGGCTTTTGCATCTCATTAAAGGAAAACCGGTCAATTGCGTGTTAGAACACGCACAATAAAAGGTTCCGTAGTCGGAAGGAATTATTAATCCCAAGAACAAACAAAACGTAGCTGACAAATATGATCTATGAATTACAAAAAAAAAACGCTCAAAATTGTGCGGGTGGGAGCACAATTATGAGTGACAATTTTGTGTCACACTTAAAGTATGCAAATTTAAAAAAAAAAACTAAATTGGACCCCAACAGTGACACCCATATTCAAAAGTATGTGTTTACGTTACACGTCCGTATTTGAGTCACCGAACTACATAATATGTGTGCCAAGTTTATATAATCGGAGGGAGCAAACTGGCTGTGACAGACGGATAGACAGACAGACCAGTCATCGATCCTATAAGAGTTCAGTTGTTACATTCCGACGTACGGAACCCTAAAAACACTAGTCAATGTACCATGTTTGCCAAACAAATGCAAGACCAGAAAATAACATAACATTTTGAATAACTTGTTCTTTGTATAGTGCAGCCTGCGATGGACAAAGGAAAAACTTTAGAAATGTTGCAAAAAGATGCTTTTAAAGTTGCCGTCCCGGAGGTGTACTCGATCGTAACAGGAGATTGCTGGTAACTTTATGTGTATATCTACGTATTGTGTGCCTGAGTCGCGTGCGTTACATTATTTATATTTATAGGGGAATATCTGATTGTACATTAATCAAATAACGCCAAACTGTGGATCCAAAAGTCGTTCACTGCTTATTCTGTGAGACTTAGCATAAGAACAGATCTAATGTTAATAAGAAAATTCTCTATTATTAACTGACAAATCTAATTGAAATAAATGAGAAGTATTGTCTTCCAGTGACTTTATTCATTAAATCCCTGTCTTAAATATATAGTTTTCATTGGAAGATTGGGTAACACACTGCATCGCATTCCTAGAATGTTTACACATTTAACATTCAAGTAAGTAGGTATAGGTAACCATCGTAATTAGTTGCCTAATTGGCTTGGCACTGACTCCAAATAACGTCCATCGTGCGACAAAATGTCTCCCGTCACAATGAACTGAGAAAATTCGGCTCAGGAGTCTAATTACTTTATCGATATTTACACATATGTATATTTATTAAAGTAGCATTATACGTGACACGCTATTTTTCCTATGAAAACAGATAAATGTGCGTTCGTAAAACTACAATAAATCCCCAAGTAATATAAACGCGCTGTCGACATCGGCGAGCGAGGCGTGTGGAACGCGGGCTCGGCGCGGCGCGGCTCGGAAGCGTGAGGGGGTGCGGGGGGAACCGAGTGCGGCAATTTTTCTCTCCGCTGACAACATGATGTAACGCCAATATCGCACGCTGAGCGATTAAGCCGCGCACGCCGATATTTCAGACTTGCCCCTACTAACTGTCAAAGTGTCGGCAAGAACTCTGTATGCGCTGTACACAAACATGTTCGGTATGGTACCGAGTATGCTCTAAGCAGTTTATCATAATTTTGTATCTTCTGAAAGAACCGTAAACAATCTTTTAGTTGTTCGTTCACAAGTAAAAGTTTTGACGGCTAAATATATATCTGGATAGACATACGCATGTGTAGAGAATAAATTGAAAAACACGATCGATATTGCGAGTCTTCAATATTACCCAGCCATCGAACAGTAATCACGAGGATTGTAAAATAGAAATAAAAGCAGCTAATCTCAGGAAAAGAACGTTCAGATCGGTTCAAAAGATAGTTGGCAAGTCGGATCACGCAGGGAGGCAATCACTCGATAATAAACGTGGAGCGAGTCGAGTGCGCCGCGCTACGGCCGCACGTACTGCTGACGCCGTCTCCGGATGCATCGCCAGCGCCTCCGACTTCCATCCACAATATACCTCTACGACCGACACCACGATAAATCCCAACATGCAACATTTCGCTGATTTAAGAAACATCATTCGTGCGGGTTAGCTGCGGTGAATAACAGATTTTCGTTTGACACGCATCTGGTTCCCAAGCAATAGTTTAATTAGAAAGGTAGGTACATTTATAGGAGAATTTTAATAAGAATGACTTCTTGACAATTTTATCTACATGTCCATAAATAACTAAGGCTTGGACACGATCGCGAAGCAATGATAAACGACGCGGAGCCGGCGCCTGAGCGTCGGCCGCTGGCCGCGAAAAATACAACTGTCATCTTGAGTGATGGTTAAATAACGGCTGCGTATGCTCCGCTCTGCATGCCAACAGCTATTGTGCTCCTCTTTGTAGACCTCTCCTTATTACAAGGATTACATCGAGGCGTGCCAAGCAAGGTGAGTAACCATAAATATTAAAAGTCGGTTATTTTACGCGGATATTGTCGCTACGTAGGGTTACCAGTTAAGCGAAATGTAGCAATATTTTGTTTGTATGGTACCGGTTATATGCTTTGTGAGTGCATTACTAAGATGAAAATCCAACAGAACCGGAAATAATACAGAGACCTAAAATAAAATAAAAATTGTTTAGAAGAAAAGTCTATACATAATACTGACCTTGAATATTATAGAAAAAATCACTGTTCTGTGAGAATGCCGGTAGGTGTATTGTAAGCAATAAAACACAGGCCAATTGATTATTGCTATTGCGGTCACGTCGTTCAGTTACTGTTTTCACGTCTGACGTAATAACGTTAGCAACAAAGTTATGGTACATACGTGACCCGTTAAAAGGTGCCATTCTTTTGCTCCATCTCATCTCTTCCCAATTGCGAGTAGATCATACATTAAACCCAATCAACTTATCAATATGACTTTGACTATTTATTGGTCATTTTTATAGTCTTCTTGCATAGACTTGCTATCAAGGCTAAGGTAATTACAATTGACTTATCTACCTACATTTTAGCATAATATTCGCGACATCATCGCTGTTAACGATGAAATTGTTCATGAAATGAAATTATTTGTTAATCCTCAACATAGAAATTAGCGAATGGTTGGCACAGTGACTTCACCTGTGAATGATGGCCGTGTCTGTTTCACTCTCCGTGCGAATATTTCATTAAGCGAGCTCCGTCAGGCCGCGCCATGCATCATAGGCTACGTTCGGCCAAGCCACGCTGACGCCGTGATCCACTCAGCTTAGTAAAGATATTAATACGCGGCCTCACGTGCTATATTGCGACGGGTTAAAAACGACACCGCACTAATATACGCCATTTTCATCGATGATGCTTTCATCTAACTTCGTGGTCTCGAAATAAAACTGGTTCATACATCAGTCTACCTGGTGTCAGTCTATTAATGGTGTAAGGATACCTTTTTGGACGGCAAACTGGACATAGCGATAAAGGTTCTTTTTAAATTGCAAGGTGGTTTAAAGACTTGTCGTGCATGTAACTAGCTAAACTAAAATAACAAACGTCTCAAAGGATCGCTAACGCTTTCTGCGACTAAAAGTTTTGTATGTGAACGAGGCGCAAGGCAAAGTAGCGCAGTAGCGCGCTGCGCCTGGGCGGGGGGGTGAGGGGGCAACGACACGTACCGAACTCCAGGCAAATCCGAGCACGCCACTCGCCAAGAGTTTATTACCTTCCTCATATTTACACAATTTGAGTGGGTGTTAGCGGTCTTGTCACTCGACAGCGCAGACATACAAACTTCTTTGAAAAATCCGATGCCAAACGCAAATTCGTAATGTATTCCTTAGTGGTAGTCGAAAATTCTAAACCTTCTTAAAATGTTAATTTAAAAGAAATTCAACCTTATGGTCAAGCAATAAAATCTTTCTAGCTCTTGATAAATCTATAAAAAGGATGTAATGAATGAAGAGAACAAACGACTTTAAGAAATGCGGGGCCAACTCGGGTGATTAAGTGTCTCATTTAAATGCAGTCTCCCAACGCGGACTTCTCAAACGCAAAGGGAGCCCGCCACTCGCGGAAAACGGAAGACGAGTCTCTTCACAAAAGGAAGGAGAAGTATTTAAATTAGCGTAGTCGCTGAAAAAGTGCACTAACAACATTAGCGAGTGGAACAATGGCAAGGCACACAAAGAGACGGAACGCGCTGACAAAACCTTGTATGCGAGGGCGGGCTCCGTGTTGCTGCCGCGTACAAATGCGGCTACCTTATATATCATCGAACAAAGTTCCGCTTTGTCAAATCGTGGAGAGGAATAATTCTGCGCCACCAGATACCACAGAGCATCTCGCAATCCGCTGGAGATTTTAACTTGAAACTTTTGTCGATAGCACCCACACATGGACCGACACCCGCATTCTTGATCAAAACTTGCAGCAATGAAACATTGCAGATCCTCGTATTTGTCTTCAGTACACATTGCCTGTTCACATATATGGCTACATCTCGTCGTGCTTATGCTTGCTAACTCTATTTACATTAAACTACCTAAGAGATTATGAGTAGCTAACCATTTTTTAAGTACGTAGACTCTGTGGAACTATTTTTTTTTTCTATTTGTACGGTGTCATACTGGGACATTCCAATCAAATTCATATTTTGTAATGTTTCAACATTCCTTCGCAAACATTTTTAGGTACGATTGTTTGTCTGTTTCAGGAATGACTGCTTGTCATTAAAAAAAAAATAGCGCAACAAATGATTGCAAATCCGATTCATGAAGCAAATGCTCGTGCTGAGTACGTTGCTATGAATAATGTTTTCACTAATAAGAACTCATTTTCCTGTTTAAGGCTTTTTCACTCCATTCATTTACATTTCTGATGCTGCCTTCCAATGAGTCAACATTAATTTAGTAGCCTAATTACAATGGAGCTAGTGAACGGCCACACAGCCGCTGTGTTATGTAAATATCATGAAATTATGCAAACATATTCCCATTGTACACTTGTTACATAACATTTTTGATACCGTAACTTTGAATGTGTAATATGGGACAGCGCGGGACTATTGTTAAATATAAGTTTACAGACCAACAAGGTTAATCCGCCCAAACAAATTATGAACAACATTAATATATCCTCTGTATCCGGCAACTTCCCGCAATAAGCAGAATGTATTAGTGTTATTTATCTTAGCTCGAAGCGCCAACAAAGTTTTAATTGCAAGCGCCGATACAATTTGCGTACAAATGAATTTATTCGCTGAATCCGTAGTGCAGTCGTGTGCGGGCCCGGGTGGCGCGGGCGGCGCGACGCGGATTATCCGCGTGTGTAGAGCCGCTAATTGCGGGTAACGACGAGCCAACCGCCGCGCGCCGCCGCCGCGCCGCCACCGCACCGCGCCGCGCGATGCACCTACCACCAAATCACCGCGCGCCATCTGATCAGTATATGTTGTACGCTTGCATATGTATATATCGTATTATCCGTGAGTGCTATGCACATTTACTCAGATTTATGAATAGCATTATTTACAATACCATAAATAGATTACCGCGAGAACATTACCGCCTGATTTACAAAATGGAATTAGGTCCGTGTGAGCTTTACGTTTATGAATACAAAACAAATGTGCGCATAAAAATGTAAATAATTTAATTAAAAAGGTAAAGTCTAAAATGCTAGTAAGCACACAAGGGGGCGAGGGAGGTGAACATCAGTAAAGAGAGCCTGCATTCGGGCTGGCGGAACTGGCACAGCAGTCGGTATCCGGCCTAACAAAAGGGTGATAGCGGTACGTGCGTAAATCAAACGTCGCACAATAACAGAGCCTCCCGCGACCGCCCGACCCTTCTCCACAGTCCCTCCTAGTTATAAGCCTCCCCATGCCTCTATAGCCGTCGGTCGGTTCTCATAAATCTGCCACACTGAAATGTGCTCCGTTGCCGGCCAGTCGTGTGACGGACGCCGATATCTGTGCCAATAGGTTTTCAATGTCAGTGTACCCGCTCGCGCTGTTTCGATTCAGTTAAACCCAGTGGTCAGTCAGGCGCGCCCTTTTACTATCTCCCCTTGCATAGGCGGCTCCCTGTATAATGCGCCAATTTTGTTTTGCTTGAAAAGAGTGTATGCCATCAAAGCAACAATTTATTAATTTAAATACCGCACAACACAAACATGAATGTTAATATCTGAAATAGAACGTCGAGTATTGCGCGGTTCACGTGTTTACATCGCACACATTATTCTCATGAGCTACACACTGAAGCAGTCGACGGGGCATTACATTTCTCGTTCGGATGGTACGATACCATCGTACTTCGCTCCACTCGCTGCAATTAACGCTACACAATGACCATATAAATCTTCTGCGAATGCTCTGTTCGTTCTATATTCCACGTAGGTACCTACTTGTCGACGCAGTCCGGCTTATTCACTAGCAATGAACATTATTCGTTACTGCAAGATTGATAACAAGAGACAAGATTGATTGAAATGAAGCCAATTAGAAACGGCAAATAGCAATTTAAGTGAAGGAAAGTGTCCGGAGTTCGGGTCGGCACGGATTGAGGGCGCGTAGCTTAATCTTACCTATACGTCTCGAGCCTAAGAACAAACAAGCCGCGAGCTGAGATTACGCTCCGAATAAATCAATGTTACGACGCGTTAAAATATTTAAGCTCACGATTAATGCCAGGCGGGATACGCGTCTTATCGAATGAGAGCGGCGTGTGGCGTGCGGTGACAAACGCAGATGTTCACCATGCCAATAATCGACCGATCTCACAAACTTAAAAACCTATCATTCATATCTAAATTGTTTGTTACGGTGAACCTATACAGTTTAAACAAACACGCGATTTAATACAGGACGTATAAAACATCGTAATGAATATTGCAGTGTTTCATAATACCAGTTAGGTACATCAAAATGTGACATAATAAATGGCATCAATTTGAGCGGAACAGTCCCATTCACCTGTAGGTAAATATATGAATCCTCTCCTGAATTACCATCGGTTTATAAAGTCACAGTAATGTGTCATGATAATGCTACAGAAGTTTTACTAGGGCTCGTTAGTGAGGCTTTAACGATAACCGCAGCTGATAACTGTTTCTAATCGGACGTAATAACACGGCTGGGCCCCTATCACCCCCGCCACTGTAACCTCGTGTAGGCGGGCTTATTCTTAACATACAAAAGTGATGATTGAAATTAACCCTGATAACATACCTTGGTGGTAACTTTTTACGATTGTAGATAAGAAGTAACAAAATATGATCGGAAATAAGCTCGTAACGTTATAATTAAGAAACTGAATGGTATTCAACCCGTTTGATACAGTAAATATCTCTCCGAAGCTAGGAGGACGGGTGCTTCTGATATAACGATATACTGGCGGAAGTAATAAAATAAAACGATTTTACATCTCCAGGGGGAAACGAACGTTTTTGTCGAATGGGAAAAGTCGCGAGCGACTTCTCATTCCGCGATAAAATCTGGAACGTTTTACGACAATCTTCTATTCGATTACCTTCCGTTAAACAACAATCTTAAGAAAAAATCGTGCTCGGCGTTTTTTGTATGTCAATTATAAAATTGGAGTTTAGAGAGGTTTTTAAGAACATAGCTTGTTTTGAAACTAATCTGTGTTCGGCAGGAAAAGTTTGTACTTAAATGTCCCAACGAAGGAATTTATTCCCGGAGCTTTAAAAATAACTCAACCCCCGAACCCGATCAGAGATTTAAAAGAACTCAGAGGCCTGTGCGTGGCAACACGTTCCGTTGTTTGTAATATGCGACGCCGACGGACATACGGAGAAGTGTCGCGGCTCTGTGCTGGGCCTGCGGGCCGGCGGGCCGGCGGGCCGGGCTGCCGGGCTCTGTGCCGCCGCATAATGAACTGGTCACGTAGCCACATTTCGTATTATTTCCGTGGGACGCGTCACGTGACTTGAATAAATGTGAGCCTCCGCGATCCAGCGTCTCCTCGGACCCTCCACAAATAAACCGCTTTACGCACGATTCGCCAGCGGAGATTCATTATTCTAACTCTTACCGATTCATAATACATTACCAAAGTTTTCTTTTTCATGGATCAGTTTTATCTGACCACCCTTACGGGTCCCTGGGTTTTTCGATCCAAATATATGGCACGGCCGGAAGCTTTTAAATTCTTTTGTATTATAAAGTGCTTCTTTTTTTGCAATGACGATTGTTATTCGAAAGTGACGGGTAGGCTATTATCTGAAGGCCAATTCCCGTATTTCCTCGTTCAAAATCTAGTCTTTGTGGCATTTTGACAAAAAGGATAATTGCCAAAATTCTAACATTGATTACATTGCTGAAAACTAAAAAAAGAATATCGCAACCCAGTTTTCCTTCGTACAACCGGCAGTGTTTCAATATGTTACAACCGCTAAAGCCAGAAATTAAAGCCAACTGCAATATCCACTGCATTGCAATCGTATCAGTCCGCTACACTAGCATGCTACGATGCTAGGCTACGCGCTACATTGCTACGCTACGTGCTACCTGCTACGCCGTAGCTAACGCGTGTGCTACGCCGTAGCTAACGCGTGTGCTACGCCGTAGGTAACTAGGAAGCGCGAGTGCTACGCCGTAGGTTACACGAATGCTACGCCAGGCCACAGATGTAGTAGTTTAAAGACTCGCGTCCGTTCAGCACGCATTTGGGATATTGCTTGATAGTCTGAGAAGTCTGAACAAATAAAGCAATGATAAATAAGTTTTGTTACGAATGCTGAGCGGAAAGAAGAGCATTTAATAAGCAAATAAAGTCTATGGATCTAAAAACAAGCCTTAGACTTATTGCTTTTTTTTACTAGCCTCCATCTTGTCCCAGTGTTGGGCAAAGGCCTTCTCTTTCTCCTTCCATACCTCTCTATTCTATGCTATCTATGGCCATTTTAGACCTGCAAACATGATCAGATCGTCACGACATTTTCACCGCAGTCGACCTCGACGGCGCTGTCCTTCCTTAGGCGTCCAGTGTGTGACGATCTTTGCCAATCTCTCCGGGTGCATCCGTGTTATGAGGCCTGCCGACGCCCACTTTAGCCTCGCTGTTTTGTCTCCAACACTAGCTACGTAGCTACGTGAGTTATGGAGCGTAGGCTAGTGTTTCTAATGCGATCTGTTGGCTTAACACCTATTATGCTGCGCTTCATTGCTTGTTGAAAAATCTCTCTAATCTGGACTTCTGTTGTTCAGTACGTGACCAACTTTGTGCACCGTAGGTTAGGACGGGCAGGATGCACCAACCACCATTCAGGGCCCAGAAGGTTTTCCAAGAATTTTGGAGTCTTCTTTCAACTTCCTTGTCTTGCCTGTTTTTAAAAGACACTATATAGCCTAAGTTGGTATAGTCGTCGACATATTGCAACGCATGCCAGTCTACGGCGACCCTACGTTTCGTGCGGTCGGTCATGATTTGGGTCTATTCATTGAAAGTCTAACCTCCACTCTTCCTGTGCTCAGATCTTGGAGCATTTCTTCGAATTCTGAAGCTGATTTGGAGAACAGCACGTTGTCATCGGCAAAGCGGAGGTTTGTTAGGTGTTGGCCGCTGACATTTATGCCTCGTAACTGCTACGAACCGCGCAGCTTGTTAAAAACCTCCTGCAGAGCACTTGTGAACAATTTGGGTGAGAGTGGATCACCCTGTTTGACACCTTTTTCTATGATGAAATTTGTACCAGAAATGTGCAACTTGATATTCACAGAGCTGCTTCGATAGATGATGTGATGTTAGACTTAATACAAATAAATAATATTAACATAATTAACCTATTAGCAATCCATTGCTGGACCAAATCCTCTTCATTGCATGCCACTAAGCTCGATCTAATAACACATTAACCAAAACAGAACCCAGCTTGAATTTACCAACATAAGCTCGTAAAATATTCTAGTGCATCTACAAATATTTTTGCTTTCTCTAAATAAACACTATTTTACTCTTGGGGAAAACTATTATAAGGAAATATTTACTTCTTCCACCACAAAACTCGTAGCGTCGTTCTACGAAATAACGTACGCCGTAGATAGGTACTAAAATTTTTAGGTTTAAGGTTTTAAGTTTATAAAAATATTTTGTTCGAGGTGGCACAAGAAAAGAGCACATGGAAGGAATTGGGGGAGGCCTTTGCCCAGCAGTGGGACAGTACAGGCAATAAAAAAATATATATATATTTTTTGCTTATTATAGTTATGAAATTCAAATAGATAGGCAGTTTTAAGCACCAGTTTTGTGAAAACATCGTGAGGAAATCTAGACTTATGATTAATAGAACTCTGAAATCGCTAACTCGTCTTGAGCAAGCGCGGTGATCAATGCTCGTACCTTCTCTGTTTGAGAAGAGGCCTTTTCCCAGCAGTGGGGCAGTAATATGCTGGTAATAATATTATTAAAAGTGAACAGTGCAAAATTATGGTTCATATCTAAATTGTAGTTTTCTAGGTAAACCTTCACGGCGCGTTGGCAGCAATAAAGACATCACACTGCGGCTGCGGCCACACATCCTCTCGGCGCGCGGTATTAGACGTGTAAGCAGTTTATTGTGAGGCAGGCTCGCTCATAACTACCCATTCTCCCCGGGATAATGTCGGACAAGCGACGTTATGTTTATTTCAGACTAAGTCCGCGTTATAAAGGTCTCGTGCACAAGTGGCCGAATATTATCTTTACACGAACATCGTATATTAATCCACGATCATGGAGTTGTTGTTGTCATTTGGAAAGTATTTTGGTGAATAAAGCCTTTAGTTGTATCGAGTTAAAAGTATTTGCAGAGAATTTTGAGAAGAATAAGAGAAGTTACCAACTTAGTTTACGATTGTGTCTGTTTAGAAGCTGTAAAGAATATTTTATGTAAGTGTTAGATTTCAGTTTTACGTTACCTTGGATTTCCTCGGAGAGCCGCGTGGTGTAGCGCGTTGAAACCATTGTTATTCGTGAGAGTCATGTCGGCTCCATGCTCCAACAATAAAGTCAACATGTCGTCACGTTTCTTCGAAATGGCATCATGTAAGGGGGTGTCGCCTTCGGAATCCTGTAACAGGGAAATACAACAGAATATTAATTTCGGCTTACATACATACATTACCGTGAAGGGTAGTCGTAGCGCGCCTATGGAGGAATTAGGTCAGTATGCACTTTAATCGGCAGATAAAGACGAGCCGGTGCCAGCTGCGACGATATTCGCTTCTGAATTATAAAGCACAGCCCGTCTTGAGTATCGCGACAATTTTCTAAAACATCAAACCGCTCAAATGAATAATTGAGGCGGCGGAGAAGGCGTTTAGGGCGTGGATTATGGCGACTTGCATAATTTATAAGCGTCTCGGAGTGGTTGAGGCGAGCAGCGAAAGGCAAAGCCGAGCGGGTGCCGAGCGGATGCCGGCGCGGAGCTGGGCGCGCGACAGACATCAGAGAATGGTGTCGAGTTCAGTAATATAGGACGAACGCCGCAAAAAGCGCGGCTACCGCGTCATTATCATAATCACCACTGCTGCGTGCCGCTGCGGTGCCGCCCAAGCCGTTTTGCTTTGTGAGCGTGCATTAAGAGAGCCGAGCGTTGTGCTCTGTCATTCCTGCAATTAATTTGCAAGGGTCCCTAAGATGAGTGTTTTCACTTTGATGTAATAGCATTCATCAGGGTATAGGCCCTCTTAGTGCTTTGAGATACAAAATCGTACTTTTTAGCCTGTTTTAACAACACATAACCAAATAACGCTCTTATTCATATCACGAAACTAAGAAGCTTCCTAAACATTGTTTCTCAGTAGCAATCCGAACTCCTAAGTGTCCTTAGCTATGTGATAAATATCTTAAAGAAATCATATTGAAACAATAACCAAGTGAATTGTTCGTATTGCTTGAATTAAACATTCAAGCGTACCCATCACAGAAATACCAACGGCCAACGTTTAGATTTAATACGGTGAGATAAATATCAAGCTGCGCTCACAGGTATATCAGGGGGATGACAAAGCATCCGACACCCATTCAGATGCAGTAATTCAGTGCAAGCTCAACCACAGACACGGGGTAATTCCGCGCAGAATAGCAGCATTAAATATTAATCGTATTGGCATATAGATGGTCATTACGGGCTGTAATTCATGACATCGTGTTGCGGTGTATACATTACATGCTGTGGTAATTATGTGATTGTACATCATTATGTTTATGTTGTGTTACTGTTTAGCACATGCCTTGTTATACTGTGAACGGAGTAGATTGTAGATATCTCGAAAAGTAGTAAATAAATGTATTCGCGAGATTATTTTGTCCCAGTTATTTATGGTCGCTGTATTTTATTCTCTAAAAATTTTCTACTGCTGTAAGCAAGGTTTGTAGTAAGAAAACTCAACGGCGTTCTACAATCAAGTTGTTAAAGCCTTCGACAGTTTTCAAAATGAAATCCTGAACACAGAACCGTTTCTACGGCACTGAGCAGACTACTGGGTAGAAAACTATAATCACTTGAAAAAAAGGCTAAAATATCTGAAACTTTTGACCGACGATGTCTCGTTGATATCAACCTTAAACTTTTTAAAGAACTGGACATTTCATAGTCACTTTCAAGTCAGTGTTACATTTTAATTGTCAGCTGGGTGTCATTCCGTGACATTGATATTATGGCAATATATTGAGTCGGTTAAGCAATAAAACAGTAACGCACACAGAGCAAAAGTTGAACCTTAGGTGAAGAACGGATTTTTACTTTGACTGCACGTTACAACGCTACACAAGAATTAATAACACGTTGATGCGGTGTGTCCTCACACGACACGGCACGAAGTAAACACGCTCCAGCAGAAATAAGTGTTAAGGCGAAATAAGAAATTTGATTTAGGCGGCAATATCCGCAGGTGCACGAGAGATGCACCTGCAAGCCGCGCCGTGGTATAAAATATCCTCGCGAATATTATAGCTGCCTAGTTGACGGCCTCATAACACTCGCCGCGCACATATTTTAATTTAAAGCTTATACACGTGGGAACTGACAACCCCAATCACAACTGTTATGGTTAGTTAGTATATTTAAAATTACGAGTTTTATGTTGGACTCTTTCTAGTTCATATTTTTAATTATAAAGCGCATACTTATTGTACGAAACTTATCTTTAAAAAGCACTTAGTTTTTCGTAAAAATTGTAGAAAGAAAACCATTACAACGGTACTACAGTGATCATGTAATAAAACAGAAAGCGACTCGGAAGCCCAAACAATAAAAACAAAACAACAAGGTAATTACTCAAAGATAAGAACAACGCGTCGAGCACGAGAAGTGGCGAGGCGTGCTCGTGGAGGCGGGCGGCGGCTGATATCGCGCAGCCTCTTACTAAGGTTAAAAATTCGTTAGCCTTGATTAAAACGTCTGCCCGTCGCCTTACTGTGGATGAACAAAGAGCCGGCTTATCAGACGAATTTATACACGAAACAGTAAGAATAAGCTTTACCCTAAAACAGACATTAAAAAGCAGCGGCTGCAAATAATAACTTGTAATATTTAACAATTTAAGTGCACAGTTCTAGCGGAATTATTTCGTTTACTCGAACTTCGTGTGTCATGTTTCAGGTTTTGTAAAGACAAAAACATTATGAGAAACTTAATTCCGCAAATGGAAAATCTTCTCAAACAACGGCACCCATTCAGTGCTATTCAGGCGAAACTTCATCATTGACGAGGTGGAAAGAAAACAACTAATTGTTTAATTCCAAGCCATTAAGTCGAGTATTACGGGTGGATTATTCACGGGCCATATACCGCAGCATCAGCGCAGGGCGCGGCGCGTCGCGTACCGGCACGCCACCACACCACCACCGCTGTCGCCTCCGACCGGTAATACCTACTTTTGACACTCTATACTCCACATCCACTTTAACTATCATTAAACACGATACATTACACACACAAAAGGCTCATTTCTGGACTCGAAATGCCGGCTCTATTTATCACCAAATATTTCTGCGACAGGCTGGATACCACTGAAACATCCATTATTGATTGTACAAAAGTGAATAACGACCGCAATAGTTAATGGTCGGTGAAACAATCAATGTGGATGCCGACTATTTCAAATGTCCACGAAAATATCCTTGCATTTATCGTTGCCTACTATAACTCAGGAGTCACAGTGTTTACTAAACCACTTGTACTTGACTATAAATAAATACTCAACTGACTTTTAATAAAAAAAACGTAAGTAGAACACATTATTATGGCAATGACAGATGTGTAAACTCTAGAGTTCTATCAAAATATACGTTTAGCAATCAGCATATCGTGAATTGTCAACGCCGAGTATTGGATTTACGTTATGTAAATTTTAACAAGATAAAAAGTGTTTGTTGAACGTCGACGTGCAATGTGGGAGTTGCAAAATAACTGAATTAATTTGCCGGTCCATATCGATAACAAATATATCAATAGACTCGCTAAATTACGTAGTGCGGATTTTACACTAACAGACTGCACCCTCATAAGTCGCCTTGATTGATTGTGCGGAAATAAACCCAGCTTTCGGTCCGCATCCACGTTCACTCACTCATGGATATTATATTACGGAATGTATGAAACACTAGTCCTGCCACGCATAGTTCATTACTTATACATACAATGTTCATAACGACGACAAGCTTCTGGAAAGCTTCATAAATTCCGCAGTCCATTAGTGTTCCGATATCTCAACCACGCAATTCTTTGTTATTCAACTGGACCGCAGCCGCAGCGAGCGCTATGCTTTAGATATCGGAAAACGCTAATGTACTCGTACTCGGTAAGATTTAGCGCTGAGCGGCGCTCTGCCGCTCTGCGCAACCCCGTGCTATTGTAACATGATCCTCCACCGCTGTGACTATATTATATAGAATACACAAACAGGCCAGTGCTTCGTAGCGGAAAATAATATTTCACAAATTATCATATTCTTGTAATTAAGCTTAGATATAAACTTCGTTTACTTTATTATTATGTGGCCAAGGAAATGAAATAAATTAAAATACCAAATTAAAAATGTGGTCCCATTTAATAATGCTTTTAGTTAAGCTTGTAACCATAAACAATCACAATAAAAGAATATGGTAGGTAAACCCGTAAAATATTCGGATCCACGGTTTCAATAATAATTCTGGAACTATCGATAGCAGCGCTGTGAATATTGGAGAAGGAAAGTATTTATTAGGTGAATATTGGCCCGATGCGAGTGTGCGACATTACGGTGCGAGGATAGTTTTTCCGTCCTAACGCTGCGGCCGACGCACAGGTGTCGGTAATGAGGCACAAATCGTGCTTCGGGACAGAAACACCAACTCCGCATGTTATTTAAGTGGAGCTATTTCAGTATGTAACTAAACGTTGAATGAATGTGTATTAGATAGAGCGGGTTTACTCAAATGTTCGTCAACTTTACATTTTGTTATTTTCCTTTTAAAAGATGTTTACAGTGACAGCAATGGGTCTAGATAAGAGCCCAATTAAAGCTCACCCGGTGGCAAAAAGCTCACCTCGTTTTACCTGGAACTTTAACATAACTGCAAACGTGCTTGTCCCTTCGGAGAATATACACGTAATGATACTTTAGATCTTATTTTAGAAATTATAATAACCGGGTGAACATTTATTAATAAACGTTTCTTGAAAAAATGGTTGGAACGGAAATATCCGAGTAACAAATAAGGATCATTCTAAAAATAAACATTCAGATTATTTTCCTACCTACATACTTTTTTTTAAATATGCCAATGTATATTTATACCTTAAGCTAAAAACTACCCAAGTTATAAATATAAAAGGTGAGTGCCGAAGAAAGAAACCATAAAATTTCAGGTGACGTCGGCCCTTCCATAAATTTATCGACAGCTCGTGGTAACAGGCAATAAGGAAAATATTTATGAAGTAGAACAGCGCCGGGCGCGATTTTCATTAGCTAATTATTAGCCTACCGCTCTAGCTGGGACAACGTAGGACTGTCTGAAAGAGATCTTCTGCTTCTGTAAAGTAGATTGTAGTTTGAAAGTAAAACACAAAAGCTTTTCGTATTATTTGTCACAACGAGGTCAATTCTGGGCTTTAGACTTATTTCTCTGTACATCACACGTTCAACAGAGCTCCCTTTAGGCTAATTGGTACGTTTAATTGAACGCCTGTTTCAGTCATTACTGTACAGGAGAACAGTTTATTGGCTCGACGTCCGGGCACACAGATCGGGACGCATGTCGCGCTACGAACCTTATCGAAGTGTTGCGATCTATTGGCGCGGGCGGAACATTTTATGACACGTAGCATTTCGTAGCGCCGGCTACGAAATACATATTAGGTTATACTCTTGTGGGGTTTCTGTTACCGCGGTTTTACGTTTATTTGCATAAATCAGCAATAGATAGTTACTTGTGAACTATAAAATTCAGTTAGTAGATCGCATGTATGGATATGTGACACCGATTTTAAACGACATATTTTATGAAAAATATTTTAGGAAATATCATTCTTTCTGAATGTGACACGACCAATAAATCGCATAATGGTGTCGTAAAATTTCGGCGGTATTATCTTGGGAAAACCCGGCTATTTTACATTCACCTGCGAGGCTTCCCTCCACGTCCAATTTATGTTAGTGGGCACAAAACGAACGCTGACAAATGTGGAAATAAAATGAACATACGTTTTATCTCTACGCTCACGGAGTCGGTTTTCGAGCTCGTGGCGGTGTAGGGAGCGCGCGGGTGGCGGGGCGAGCGGAGCGGTGCGAGCGAGGGTGCGGGCATGGGATGTGGACTTTTCCCTACATCAAGCTTGGAAGCGACTTGTTTCATAAGAATCCACGTACAGTGGAGATAAATATCTGACAAAGCGTCACCTGATATGCGTTAAGTAAGTACACGCATAGCGGTAGGAGATAACTTATGAAACTGACTGGAAAATCGACCTACGTGTGAATTAAAAAGATTAATTTTAGTGTTACTTTAAATTAATTTAATTGATTCTTGTAAGACGTAGGCATTACTGACCTAAAATGCCTACTCCTTAAAAGTATCAATTAAATAAGCGCAAGGAAATCAATGCAAGATCCTTCCTGAATTAGAAACCTTTGCTCGGTAGTGGAATATTGTATGACGAATGCTTAAATTGAAACCAAAATTACCGCTTTACAGGGACCTGAATTACCATATTACTATAAAAAAGATTAGGGGCAAATGATATCGCCTACAAATTCCCATCTTACATTTATTATGAAACGTCTTAAAAGCGTCCCTGGACTTTCCAACCACTCGCGTAGTTCTTACTTAGATACGGTACGACGACGGACGAAACTAAGTGGAACTTTTCCCAGGTTGGCGTATATAAAAAGAATTTTTAAAAGATACTTCACATCGTACGTTGCAAACAGACTTGGAACTTTAAACTTCATGCATAAGCATACCAACACCATAGGTATAAAATTATTTAAATACCTACTAGCAGTGCTAATTTCCCGAGATGGAAACTCACGTGTATCCAAATGGCTGGTAAATATATTCCCCTTTTTCTTTTCTTATCGATTTGCCAACCGACAAAGTATAACAATCAGCTTTGACGAATATAACATGATGTGAGATAATAAATTAAGTTACTATTTCATTCGCCACGCGGGACGACATACAAAGCTCTTAATTTGGAGAGGGGGCGAAAGATAACGAGTAGCAACGAGAGGTATTTAATACGTACAGGTGTACGGGAAGTAACCTCACGGCGAGATGGAGCCCGCGCCGCGCCGTAGATAAATACATCTCCCTCCCACACCCCGCTTCGACGCACACTTCTGATAACCGCGCATATCGTAAAACTTTATTTACCGCCTCCACTCCAATTTGTCTTTGCGAAAGTTCCCAACTCAGATATGACGATAACTTTCAGTTGTTACGTATAAGAAACGTCCAACCCAATCTACGCGTAGACAGACACGTGTTAGATGTATTTTCTCAGATTTATTTGTGTTGCCTTACGAGGGAAAACTTTGGCAGGACACTTGTTATAAGCATCTTAATTAAATATGTAAACGATCCTTTTAATATCGAGTCTTTTTCCATGCGCAATCGTTATATTCTACGGATTTTTATTCGGAAAACAGCCTCTTATTTTTTATCTGGTTTAATTTACTGTAATAACACAAAAGTGCTTTCGCGCCCGGTGAGCTATTTCCCATAGTCCCCGAGTAATTACACGGCGCGGCTCACAAAGGCCGCGAGGCCGAAGAGCAGGCGCGCACTAGGCACAGTTGCAAAGTGTCTAATGCATTGCCAATACGTACTCCATGCCGTCGTCTGTATATGGTATGGTCTTATTGGACACTTTTATTCAAATCTTAGATAGATAGATGGCATTTCTAAGACTGTCAAACTGCCTACTCAATTAACAACCAAAGGAAGGACTTACATCGTCTCACCATGTGTCTTTTTCAATAAATCGATATTTGAATTCTTTCAGCTCGTGCGTACCTAATCGCTTCTCATTAAATTGGAGTTAAGCAATCGTTTGTTCTTCAAATATTTCGTTCAAATATAAATTGCCAGTTAACGAAAAATAAACGTAATAGAGGGTAGATAAAAGCTATAAAAGCTCAAGTTACTTTAATTGAACAAAGAACAGTTAGAGATTTCGGGAGCTGTAATGGATGTAGACGCATATAAGAGACTTGAATTGTGCCTTAGGCGCAATTCATAAGAAACGGCAGAGCCGGTATCAAAGAGAAGAGTAATTTTGATTTGTAAGATGTTTTTGCACGCCGTTATATTAAATATTTTATACTGTTTCAAACAGACTTCATTGAATCTCCTTCTGAAGAAACTTAAGGTAATTCTTTTGAATAATGCTTGTGAGTGTATTTAATGAATAGAAACATTAAGGGGTTATGGCGCGGCAGAGGCGGTGCGCGCTGTGCGCAATCACGCTGTCTTGGCGGCACGAGGACGATCGCAGAGCGCGGAGCCCCGGAGCCCCGCACCCGCTGTCCTAATGAAGCCGTAACGAAGCGAGCAATGGGAAAACCAACACCGGCTCACACCGGCACAGCTGTTGTTATTGTTATCATCACTATATAGACGGTATTTTAAAACAATACGCTTCTTAGAAAATTACCTACTTGAGATTCAAAGCTTTTTCAACAGAGAACTTTTCGTATTAAAGATTAGAACTTGAAATTACTGAGTGGCTGTTTTCAGTCCGAATTTATGTAGATACAAAAACATTGTGGTTTTAACCAAAAGTGAATTTGCACACTGGCAACATGAGAGGCAACATGAACAGCATCTAAGCTATTTCACTTACTACACCGAGTTAAGTGCCATTCGGTGGATCATTTTGGGATGAATTTGTGCCGATACGAGAGACTGCTATCAGTGTCCGACCGAAGGTAGATTTCTGGGAAGCCAAAGCTAATTGGCTATCGCCATAACCTTCGGCCGAAGCCGAAGCCGAAGTTGTAATAAAGCAAAGAAATTCAGTTCAAGATTGGCTTAAAGTAAGTAATATAATGTGTTTTTTAAACTTGGTGATAAAAATTACTTCGCACCTTGTCAAATATAACAAAACTTCAAAATGTGTGACCACGGTCCTCAGCGCGTCGCCTCTTCCCTTGCAAATTTAAACAGTTCGTTCAATTTCTGCATTTATTAGAAACCTTCGGTTTCGGCCAAAACTTCGACCCATTTTGGCTGAAGCCAAAGGTTTGGCCGAAGGTGAACAAAGCCGAAGCCGAAGTTTCGATCGGACACTTACTGCTAATAATAGATTTCTACTAACGCAATTCAACAAAATATTACTTACTATAATTCTCTATTCTCTGCATTTACTTTAAAATTATTAACTAGCAAAAAGTAAAGCAAGAGGATAACGACACAACTGGGATTAACTAAATAGCAGATTCAGATCACGGCGCTATGTTAACCAGCGCACGAGTTCGATATTCGGCTGATGGCCCCCGTGCTGCCGCCCGGCCGTGCCCGCACTCCGTACTTATAATCTAATATTCGCAATTTACGAGGATCGCAGAAGGGTTCCACTGGGAGCCATAGCACTGTCATCGCGCAGGTACCTGCCGCTTGCACTTACCCTGCCGTTATCTATATCTTTGTAGTGTTTATGCTTTTTGGGGAACACGATTATGTTCATTGTGCACCTTCTTTTAAACACAGTAAAGATAAATTTGTTTTAACATGATTTGGGTATTTTATTAAGAGAGACAATACTGACCCATTATGTCTAAAATACTAATGATCAATTAAATTAATGTTTTTCCAAAACTGCGAAGATTGCGATTTGAGACAGCGCTAGTTGCTCAAGTGTCAGAGCAAAATAACACAAGTAAAAGATGAATAGGGTAGGGGGAGAGAACTATTACTAGATGTTCTAACAGCCATTGTATGTGACGACGGCATCCGATACTAAAGCTCCGGCACAAAGTCTGCTCCGGATCTCGTCACACTTAGGTAAATCTCCAATATCCGTCGCTATCGGCTTCAGAAAAGCCACATGCATGAATATAGTTCCAATGCTACGTATGAATAAGGTATATAAGATTATCATTGTTTCAGGAAACTCTTACAGAATATGTGAACACATATTTAGCATTCATGGAATTATTTTCCGGATACGAACGTCAGAAACATAATAGTAATATGTATTACCTACGATAAGTCATCATTACATTATTTAAAGTAGCATAATATGAGGATTACCTGGACAAAATTGTTTTAATTCCTTAACAATCTTCTTCATATTGACCCAACATAGTATAATTATGTACAAGTAACCAAAATATATGTTGAGTCCAAAACACACAATTTAAACGACCTTTACAATGCACACAAACAATACGAGATAACAAGCGGACGTTCACGTTCAATTTCAAAATAGCCCCAAAGTAAATGTAAATACAAAGGCGTAGTACAATAAGAGGTCGGCGGCGACATATTTACTCAAATTTGAATCCGGGACGTGAGGAGTCAGTCTATTACGTGACCTTTAATAGCGTTCAGGCGGGGACCGGGCAGACACGCAGCTAGCAGACTAGTTGCTCTGGCCGAATCGTTACTCTGAGCCCGGGGCGGGGAAAGATCTATAAATTACTGGAACGACAACTCGTTCCGCGCCAGATAAAGCTACGCCGCAAAACAATGCCCCGGACGAATGCTTTAGTCGTTAGCAAAGAGAATCGTACATCTTTATGAACTGTTTACTCGTCGGATTTTGAATTGTCTTTCGTAATTGTCGTTACTGTTCTTTTGTCCGGAATTTCATCGGTACACTCGGCACAGACGGCCCAGTCATTACTTATTTATAGCTTTAAACTCTACTTCTGCCGTGAGTCCGTAGAGGATAAATACTTTTCTGTAACTCATGACTATCCCCAATTTTGTTTCAGAATTCACGTTCAAAGGCGAACGTTTCTGAACTTCCAATAATTTAATAAAGAAAGTTTAGGAAGCGTGCGTGGCTGGCACGCTCGCCGCAAAAAGCCGAAAACTTTGATTCAATTAAAACAGAAAGTTGGACGAAGAAGTTACGAGCGCGGCCGAAAGTGTTCGGTCGGGTATCGCGCTCGGCGGCAGCGCAGCGCGGCCCGGCTGCAGCGAGACGCTGTCGGCGCACTACCACCACTAAATCAAAACTTAAACTCAGTTCCGCTAGTTCCTGAACGTTTATTGTTTATACTACGGATTTATGGAAAACTAGCTTAACTGTGCATTCGCAGTTACGGAAAATTTATTAGCTTTGTGTTAATGTCAATGAAACTCCTCGCTGGACAGATTTTGAGTAAAAAAGGTGTCGGGTCCGGTGGGACACCGCCGCGTAGCCTGTGAAAGTCGCTGGTGGGGAATAAGGGGTGACGAGCATTGTTATGCAAATTGAGGTCGTTATTTCGCTACGAGTGAGGAAAGAGCGCGACAGCGGCCGCCCTGCCTGCACCCCGCGACGCCCCGCCCGCGCACCGCAACGCGGAAGACGCTTTGCATAATTGGTAATACAAGTACGTACATACAGAAGCAGAGCAAATATAACTGTGCGAATCGCTTTGATCAAAGATTAATCCAATAGCAAAATATTGGTTTGTAGTTAAGGAATAACTTTTACGTTTTAATACGAGTATAGTATATCTTTGACAACTATTTGGTTGCACTATTTTTGTCGATCTACTGTCGGTTTATTAACGATCGATAAGAATCAAGGTATGCAGGCTAAAGTAAGAACAGACGATCTTCAACGTATTTTTGTCGATCGCCGCTGCGATCGTGTTTGTCGATCGATAAATCAACCAGTGATTCCCAGACACGGTCCTGGGGTCTCATAGTGAATGATCTTATAATACATGTCAAACGCAACCCTATTCTTAAAAGTTAATTTACCGCTTGTATATTTGGGGGTATGAAGAACAGGATGTAAAGTTCTTCATCCTCCATAGAAAAGGGGGATCCTCCGACCAGACGGGTGTTATGTCTGGTGGGCTACTGCCCGACAGTTGTTGTCGGGTTCTTCTATATAGTCTTAAGTTGCGGATAACTTTACTTGCGCGATGTAGGATTTAGATGTAGTACTTTTTGTTCTATGTTGTGCTGTAGTACTCTATGTAATGCCACTACATATGCAAGAAATATGCATGAGCTTCCACGACAATGTGTCACGATCATCTGGTATGAATAGTTTGGGAGATCAGCAATCGCATTCAAAAGGAACTTGTCGCTTACTGGCGTCGTTTTACGTTCATGATTTTATGAACGACTAGAAAGATTTTCCTCCTATTTTGAAAAAAAACATATCTATTTGGAAAATCATGAAAATGGAAGAAAAATCCTTCTAGTCGTTCATTTTCGATAGGATAAATATAATGTAAAAAATCTTCATCTTACTTTATTATATACTGTTATAAATGCGAAAGTTTGGATAGATATATGTTTGTTACTCAATCACGCCAGTACGGCTGAATGGATCTGGATGAAATTTGCCACAGATGTAGATCATAGTCTGGAATAGCGCTTTTTACCTTTTTTCTCGAACATACTATATCAAAATACACGCGAACGAAGTCGCGGACAACAGCTAGTTTTTACATAAGGTAGACGCCTGAATGTGAAAAATCGACATTCGTTTTTTCCCAATAAAACCCAGTTACAAATTGAAGTGCTTCTGCTTAGTATGCGATGCCGAGCGAATTGTCATTAATCGGCGGGGTATGGAATTACTTGTAGTTTGATAGCATACACGATCGGTCTTCCTAAAAAGGCCTTATAATGTAGATGAAGGGACTTATAATGATGGGAATACTGTCACCAATTACTTAAGCAGCACTGTAAAGGATTTGTTCTTAAATTAGTCCCATTATGTGGCAACGCAGTAACGTTTGACTATTTTAGAAAATGATTTCGGGGGAGTCAGCTGTGTAAATGTTGTATGTGACAAGTTTTGTTTTAATGCCTTTACTGTGCAAACTTTATCCGTAAAGTAGTCGGCGCCACCTCATGCTAACGTTATAATAAAGAGGATTCTCATAAAACCTTAATCTGGGCTAAACGCCGTAGGAGACCGTTTTTTATGGCGTAATCGACAGAATTTTTCTGCCTTTCGCTTAAATTACTAAAGTTGTGGCCATCATATTCATATTTTCGGCCGAATTATCCAATATAATAAGTTTCAAAAGAGTAAGAGACGACTTTTAAAAGGAAAAGTTCTGCGAAAGCACGTAATGGCTCATCCCGCTCACGATTCCTGCGCCCGAGGCGGAACAGGCGGACCGGCAGCGTCAAATAAGTTTCTAATTGCTTATATTACCAAGTTATATTCGCTCTTGGAAGTAATTAAGTCACGAAGTTAAAACCACATTCACGTATTTTCAGAACTTAACAGATTTTTCCTCTTTCCAACTACAGTGAAAGAATATTTTCTAGCAGTCATGAATTAAAGCTTTTCAGTGCGAACGTGGAAACGAAAGCACTTTGACATAACTCAGCGGCAAGGGTTAGGTACCTCGCAAACCCATTGAAGCAAAGCGGTGAAATGCATCCGCGTGGAAAAGTCATGAAAAATACCCTCTCCTTTTTACGGTGTAAGCCTCTCGAAGAGGTGACAAAACGTTCGCTCGCGGCCTCCGGCTGCGGTGTAATAAAAGTGTCGCACACGTGGCATGCGCCCGACACGCCTCGCCACTCGCTACCGGCATGCCGACATTGCCGACTACCGATGCTCTTCACGGAATAATAACAATACCCCTCGGGTTAACCTATTTGGAAAAAAAGATCAACCAAACCGGCATGAAAATTATGTAAAAAATTGTCAAAATTAAAAAGGCTTGCGTCGTAGTTACGTCAATAATAAAAGAATACCTACACTACAATCATAGGCCTGCCTACTTTCATACGCCCACAAAAGTTTTATTAATTTATGAATATAATAACCATCAACCAGCGAAACTACCCTAACAAAAAATATAGACCATGGAAAGCTCTGTATAAAACTGGCGTCTGGTACGAGTTGTATAAAAAGAATATAATGTAATGTTAGAGTGGGCAGACGCTTAAATTCAGGAGATATGAAGGAAATGTGTATGCTATTCTTGCTTTCAAGTTGGCAATAACGCGGTGGATATGGAGCGTGCTTGTGGCGTTACCGTGGCAGTAAATTAAGTACGGGCACGGGCGAGGGACGCGGCTCGAGCCAGCTATCTTACACGAGCATCGTACACTATCTAACACCGCAACCAACCAGGAAACCTTTTAATGTTGCAAGTGCACTTATATCAGTTTCCAGTTTGAACAGCTACCTCGTATGTAGCTACGTGTATTATCTAGTTTGTTGTGTATTTGTATTTACCTCAGCTCTTCTGCATTATAAAAACCTTTATAAATTGGAAACCGTAATTAAAACGACTGAATTGAACCCAATAAAAGTTTTAAATAAAAATGTACGATATTTTTCCAAAAGAAGACCATCTTCCGTCCAAAAAGAATTTCTGGAGAGAATATAAAGAAGGGCCAACTTAAATTTAGTGTATCGGTCTGTGAGTGTTTACGAGCCAGGCCCCTAAAATAAACAAACCGACAGTAAAGCACAAAGGCTAGGGTTCTGGGAAATGGGCAACCATTCTGTATTTCATCACTGAAGACGAACAAACGATGCTGAGTACCTACATGAAAGATATTTGTAAGGAAAGTTCGTTAGATTTTTATAACAAAAAGCTGGAGAAAAGTAATTTTTGTTTTATGACCAAAATTGTTATTCGCATAAAAGTATCTACTTTTAAAGTCGAAAGGTTATTTGACTTATATGATTTAAAAAAGATTGGTACACTTCTACCAATTTAACCAATGTAACTAAACTTTACTAAACCTAACACTACAAAATACGAGCCGAGGTAACAACTATAACAATGTAAGGTCTTTACGCTCGTTTTGTGCTACGTATGCTGAGGTGAGTAAAAACTAGAAGTTGTAAAGGGTTGTAATGGACACAATAGGGTGTGAGTTTGCGGCGAGGGGGCTGTGGCAGCGGCCGGCACCAGCTCTCACTGAGAATTGCTACGAAAAGGCAAAGTTACGTGCGCCCGAAAACTCCTAGCAACACATGTGGAAACGAGGTCAGGCTCCGTCAATACCACTAAACAAATAAATATGTTTCGTGTATTAAAATATTAGCTTTGCCACCCAGGGATTAAACAAAACCTTTTATTTCGTCCACGTACATACGAAATTATATACGGTACATAAAAAGAAATTACAAAAGTTCAAAACTGATTTTTTAACATCGCAATCATAAACTGATTATTATTAAAGACACATTTATATTTGTACATGTTAGCTTCGTACAGCAAATACAAAGCGTTAATGTTAATCGTAAAACGACAAATAACGAAGGGCTGTATGCGGGGGCAGAAACAAATTAAAACATTAACAATAGGTAATCCCCACGTGGCTAACGAGCTGGTCGCGTCATTATCACACGCCTCTGAAACTGGATTATTTTATTGTTATTATCGTAGTGTCCATTCATTGCCTGCGTAAATATCAGACCGTATTATCAGGAAAATAATTATATGGTCGTATATGTACATTTCGTATATTAGGTCTTATAATTTAACCTATGTTTGTCGTTTGGTATGGTATGTTTACCTACGTTTGTTAGAAAATGCTCTTTTTGCTAAATGATACTGAACAGGCTGATTTCCTCCTCATAAACAACTGTTACCGAATCCCGTGAGTCAACATCTGCATCGCTTAGGACCCAAGGGATCGCATATCTTGGAGAAAAAGTATCATGAGCATGTAATTTTACTGATGCGGTACACTCAAAACACTCAAGGAAGAAGTCTACTGAATCTACCAAAATATCGCCCGCCGTTGCACTCCTGATGTCTGTATTTTGATAATGTAAGGGCCATGAACAGCGTAATCACAACGACACTATACATAGTCGACATAGAGGAAATTTTAGCTTTTGTTTGTGAGTTTACCTGGGTTCCAAATAATTGTGTTTTGTGTTCAGCTCACAAGAAGAAACTAATCAAACAAAAAAGGAAATATAGGATGAGGGAAAATGTGTATCCATAAAAACGGTGAGTTAGGAGACGGCGCTAATGAGAGAGCATAAAGCGTGACGTCGTAAAGCCAGCGCATTAAGCGCCGCTGCCAGAAGCTGCCCGTAATCTATTCGGAGCTATTTTAATTAGCATCGTAGTAATAATAAAACGGGGGTGAAGTTTTTGTGGCATCTCCGGCGATGTTTCCCGAGGCGTGGTGTCGGAGCCGCTCGGCCGCCGCCGCCGCGCCGCCACCACGCCGCACAAACACGCTAGCCTCCGACAACTCCTCTCGGTAAGGGAATACTTAAAACAACTTCTCGTTTACTAAACTTGTAAAGTTCACCTCGCTAAAACTCTAATGGAAATTATAAATACTGAAAGTCCGCTCACGTAAATGGAACAGGTAACGCGCGACATATTACGACGTGTATAGAGAAACTTTAACGAGGAAATGTTTTATAATTCCTAAAGATCTCATAATTTTCATTAAACATATTTATGTTTCATAAACTGCATGTGAATATTTTGACGGTAAAGCACATTTTATCCACAAAAGCTTTTGTTACAAGTGCTCAACATTTTTGTAGGCGAAACTAGCGTTGGCGTTTTATAGATAAAGTTATACATGTATTCTATTATGTAGTAGGGAGGACACAAAGAATATATTGCTCAACCTATGCGAAACTAAATAGAATATATTTGAATATGAATATGCCTTTGCCTACTTTCTATTCTATTCGCCGGGAGCATTGGGTTAATGTCTCTGCCTGGTTTGCACAGTCAACACTGCATTCATTGGATATATTGTCCGTGACAATATACTTTGTGTGCCTAGCGACGGATATGACCCTACTTCTTGCGTGTTACGGGTTCTTCTGCACTAGGTTGTTTATTTCTAGCAGTAACAGTCCCAAAGGATCGTGGGACAACGTTAAAAATGCGCTGAGAATATTACCATATTCAATGCATGCACATTAAATAAATGGAGACTCCCCGACATGCAACGAAAAAATAAAAGATGAAAGATAAATACCCACTTTCATCCCCCATGTCTAGTAAATGGCCGCACCGATTTTGATAAAACATGACTAATACACACATCACACACACACACATCACACACACACACACACACATCACCACCACACTCACATCAATATACACATCATGCGCTTTCATTTGATACCCCACTTGGGTACATTTGAAAATATTCGATTTTTCATACCCACTTTCATCCCCCATATCTAGTAAATGGCTGCACCGATTTTGATTAAACGTCTAAGAAACATCGCCAAGAAACTAGCTTTCAAATTTACACAGATTTACACAGATTGTGGTCAAACTTATGACACCCCTCTTTATGTGTCGGGGGTTAAAAATGATATGAAATAAACTTATTTTTTATTTTTTTATTGATATATATATCCCCAATTTACTGGTTGTCTAAATAATTGTCCAAAGATGTTATATAATTACATTATAAACAAATAATGTAGTAATTCAACTCGGACTCGTAGGATAGCTGATACAATAAAAACAAAACGCGCACAAAAGCAGACGTGTACATAAAGCTGTAGTGTAGCTAGATAGCGACAGAAGCAACGTTCCGTACCAAGAGGTTGGACATTAAAGTGGAGCGTATCTCTGTAAACTAAATCTAGCCGGGCACGGGCACGATAGCTCCACAATCGCTTTCCTACTACCTCTTGTTTCACGCACCGGCTGTGACTGTAGCGCTACAATAATACTCCTCTCTTGGCACATTTTGCGGTATCACTATCTACCCGCTTTATATCCAATTTTCAAAAGTACTTTTATACTTCGGTTATAGTTTTATTTTAGTAGATAGCCTCAAATACTTTTAATATCAATGTTATAACACAGTTTTTATTACTTTACTAACTCAACTTTTTTATCTTATTTATAGGAGACAGAACGAGTACCACAGTACTATAATAAATATGAGACCAATAAACAGACAAAACAGTCAAGGTTACAGATCCGACCCATTGCTTTTTCAATCTTTTTAGATGTCCTATTTTAATCTCATGAATGTTTGTCGGTTTATAAAATCGTTATAATAACCTCATACTTTAATATATTTATACCACCTACGCAAGAGAGTGAAAGAAAGCAGAAAGTGTATTGTTATTTATTTTTTGCAAAGTCGTAAAGTAAGGACATTTCACAATTTATGATAGCATCCTCTCACATGAAACTTCTTCAACCTTCAAAATAAGAAACATAAACAAAAGTTAATATGTCCTTAGTCTTTCTGAGGAAATCGAATGGAAACGGGAAAATGCTTACCTTCGCGAAACGCGTACCCATTGCGGACCTTTCTAAACTCCACTCTGATAAGAGATAAAATTAAAAGGAAAGCTATCTCGAAATAAAGGTAGGTTGGTACATTAGCTTTAATGGATTTAAAGTTAATTTATTAAATAGAAAAGCAAGACCGGACCATAAGATGCGAGATAGTGTCGTGCAAAGGGAGGGCCGAACCTCACAAGCAGAGTGTCCCCCAGGACGGCATTACATTTCGCTATAAATTTATCCGCAGCTCGGCCGAACGAACACAATTCTACTTGCGATTCTTTCATACCAAAAGCCTTTTGTTTTCACTGTCTCAGATAGGTGTTTCCGATCAGAGGGACAGCCTGTAACGCTTGATATTAAAAAAGTTTTCCTATAAGGACTTCGTCTAAGAAGAGAGCGAGGATTCCATTGCAATTAAACGCAACCGTAAAGTAAAATTCCAGATTTCAAAGAACGCTGATGTTTTTCATTGGATTTGAACATTTTCTTTCTTCAAACAATATTTTGAGTAGATAAATGGGCAACAAAGTATGAAGAAATTGTGAGCTAAATAGAAATACAATTCTTGTGTACCTACTATCTTCGCTATAAATATTTTTCCAATTATATCGTTGTTTGTGAATACCAGTGTTTTTATTTCATTTTGCTTTGAGGGGAAAATTAATGCTTATTTAGATACATATATACAATGTATAAGCAATACACTTTTCTTAAAATATTAAATTATAGCACACAAAATTTACTAACCTTCATAATGTATTTATTTAAACTTTATGAAACTCTAACATCAGGGAATTTTCGCAGTTTTCGGAAAATAAAATGTTAAAAGTTTGAAATACAGAAGAGTAGCTCTCGCCAACGATACTCCGACTGACTTGTTTCAACAAACTGAACTTGTTTCAGATCTGCGGTACCACCACCCACAAAAACATTAACATTTGTGTAGAAAATCAAGAGGGACAGAACCTAAACAAATCGAGCGATCAAAAAGTGTTTTCAGGTAGGTATTGGACCCTATAACGTAGGGATTCCTATATTGATTTCGTACTCTGTTATTAGTTTACGGATCGTAACCGAGTTAGAATAAGTATCCAATAGAAATGGAGGCAAAGAGCCATTTGTCCGGCAAAATGTCGTTCGCCAGGTCAGGTGGCACACGTTGAAAGCGTTCATAAATTTACGTGAGACGAGCTTGTGCTGGGCGCAGGTGGTGCCGTATACGAGCTTCGAGAGAGAGCCTATATCCACAACTAAGAAGCGTGTTAATAATAAATTCGGCGTAAATATCGCTATACATCAACTCATCTCCGTGTTAACATAGCACATCACATTTTACGGAGAAAACTTGAATCGATTTGAGCCAACATTTCTACACGATGCTCTCACTTCTCGGAAAAAATATTTACCTTCGCGAATATAACACGATCAAAGTTCGTCGAAGCAACGTGTGTGCGGGTAGAGATAGAGACTCGGCTAACGAAGTAAACAATCGACACAGACTCGCGTCCGACGAGCGGGCTAACGGAGCGGCTCCAAGACAAAGGGCTGATGAATTTGATTATTTTGTTCCACTGTCTTTACCCTCCATGAAATCTAAACAAACGTGCATCCTGCCTTCAATACGGTCATAAGAATGAATGTTTGTTTTAACAAAACAAACTGGATAGAGAAATTTTATTCAGTTCTAGAAAATTAAAAGTGGAGCTATATGTTACTTCGCGTGAAAAATGGTACATTCAATTGATTTAAAGTACTTATTGATTGACTCATGGACACATAATCAAACAATTTTCAATAGCAGAAATTGTAAAACTGAAACCCAAAATTATATTTAGAAGCCGAGCAGCTATTAGAAAATTTGAATTCACGTTTTCATGATAATTCAAGAGCTCAGGTACGGCTGTGTAACAATAAACTACCGGTTGACATCAATTTCGCGTAGGTGCCTACTCGACAATGGCTTGGGTATAAATTATTTGGACGATGCGAGGTGTAACCGTAGACTATTCCGCATTCCGTACGTACGCTTGCAGCTGCGAGCATGGTTTGCCGCCTCTGCGCTCTCTAACCGACAACGCCGACACAACACTGAGTGGCACGTCGCCTGCATTCCACTCCACTGCTTCGATACAAAACTTCCAGTACAATTTTACGTGGATATGGTTTTATTACCAATTCGATTCCTGACGCAAATCAATTTAAAGCTTCTAAACCTAACATACTGAACTGCAACTGGAAAACAAGGATGAAATGTTTTTTTGGCAATTAATAGCGATTAATCAGAACATTGAATTCTTTTCTACCTCATTTTGAACATTTTCAATTGTAAATGTAATTTAAAGAAAAGTTTTTGTGGTACGACCATTATTAATCGTGATTTCTATACAGGGTGTAAACGGACCCTTCACTAAGCCGTCAACCAAGCCTTTACGCAAAAAATTTTGCTGGGAAACAATTTTTTTTTTGGGGTCAGAAATCGAGTTTTACGGTAGAACTCAATCTAACGCACTCAGAACATTGTGCTGATGGATGGATTGAAAGCACTGGGGTCGCCGAGGTGTTTAAAGTAAAAATCTTACTTTAAAAACATGTATTTAAAAAAAAACTTGTGAAAAAGTTGGAATTTTGACCACCAATATCTCCGTAACTAGAAGGTTCCCAGGTATGGTCTAGAACAAAAAAATGATTGCATTGACAGGGAGAACAAGTACCTTTCGGCTTCGTTAAGGGTCTTTTTACACCCTTTATAGCCGTGCTTGTGCTTAGAGAAATTAGTTAAAAAGATGGTTATTCCAAAAAATAAGAGAAATGATCTTTAAAATATGTGCATAAACAGTGCACAGATAAAGTTAAATGATTTATTACTTTAGCTAGCAAATTCGAAGGTGGTTCCTACAAGCAGAAGAAAGGAAGCACGAATGCGCCGTGTTATTTACGACCAGTGATTCCGGCGCAGCTACGATTGTGCAGGAAATCCACCTGCAGCTTGACGTTGTTCAGACTTAATTTTTATTGTTTGCTTTACGGGTGTATTCTGCATTTCACAAATATACGAAGAGAACATTTTCGGTACGTAAAGTTGATGCCCGAGCATCAAAGATGGATATTTATCAAGGGAGCTAACTTGCAGCCGTTCCAGGGACATAAAACGTTACTTAGCGAGCCACAAATCCTCGTAACGCTAAGCCGAGATAAAACACTAAGCTCGCGGCACAACGAGGCCACGCTCAAATTTTTCACCTGGGGCTGCGCACCGGCGCCGCCAGAGAATGTGGCACACACGAAATATTACTCACACATGAATTATGACGTTCTATAATGAAACTCTGGCTAACTTACCAGACCCACTATAACACCTCAGCTGAATTTAACTTTGTGCGCTATATTTTATGTAAGTAAGTACCTATTTCCTTGTTCCTGCTACACAAAACTTGGGATAAGAATACATAATCTTAAGACTTTCAAGGAGGAATAGCAAATGTTGAAATTTGCTGAAACGTTACATACGAATACATTACGTAGGTACTTATTTGCCAAACCGCTGATTCAAAAGGGCTTTACGGCTGTTCAAACGGAGTTGTGGACGCGGACGGAGCTCGGCATCCGAGATCAGCAAACAGAGAAGAGTAATAAAGCCATTAATTCCGCTTTACGTGCAAATAACATAAATCAGAGTGTAGCGCCTCGCGCCGCAAGACCGCTCCGAGCACGCAGAGGAGCCGCGGCTAAATTAAGCGCCTGTCATACGTCCTATTGCAGACGAGGCGGCACTACAGCTCTACAAATTAAACCAATCGGCTTTAAGTATTAAATAAAAACCTACAATCTAATACATGTATATTATACAAATTATTTTTTACGATGGTACTTTTCATTAAGAGGAAATGTTGAAAGCTAGCAACAATTTATTAAAAAGAGCTTCATACATAGCCAACCATATTAATTATTAAAATCAATACATGTATACGTCGGTTATGCATGAAACTAGGTATATGAATATCGGAAGTGCCTCGCCAAAATAACAGTGTCAGTCGCGTTATAATAGTGATAAAATTCGTAACGACCAAACGTGTGGGAGGTAACCGAGTGAATAACAAAAGCCAATCATTAAATTACTCGATCTGGGACTGTCACACTTCATATTGTCTCCGTACGAAAACAATGCCATTAATAAGCACTCCGTCTGTGTTGTGTAGTGTTAATAAACGTGCGGTGTACTACAAACATTATCATAGCATTTCAATGTAGTGGACGGAATGAAATGCATTCCGCAGAGTAATAACAACGACAATATTATTGGCATTGGCTTCGCTTCGCCGGCGGACTCGTTCCGAGGATTAACGAAAATTAGATTTCAATAAGACGCTTGAGTCGAGGCATGGAACAAACCTAAGTCGAAGCCGGGTAATGCGCAGACGGTCACGCTCCACCTTTTAATGCAATGTCAGCAACCCGGCGGCTGCCGAGCGAGCGCTGTGAGATCTGCGCCTCTCACTACATACGCACACATTAAATAAACACTTAATCCTATGTTAAGCTGAGACATGTTCAAATTATAGCTACCGTATATGCATGTAGTATTTACTGAAACAATTTTCAACCCTCAACTGAAACAGTTAAGCGTTTTGTACCCGATTAAATTACATTTGAATATACCTATACTAAATAATATAAGGTAGAAGTTAATACATAGAAGTAGCATAATATAAATAAACAACAGCTTTGGGGTCGCAATTTAATTTAGGCTCTCGAGTCCGAAACGACCGGAATAAATTGGAACAATATACACATAGGTATATATTTTAACTTTAGTTAACATCTTTGGGTAGGTAGTACTTTAGTTAGAAAGTGAAATTATTTTAGGGCGCTTGTTTGAACACAAATTGGTTCTTTTATATCAATGTTGGCTTCAAACAGTGACCAAATAAGTAACAACAAGGAAAACACCCGGGGACGTTAAGCATAGAGAGCTGTTCTGAATAAAAAAGGAGCTTTCCAAATAAATTATTCCCCCAATTCGGCCGTTTCGATTCAAATTGAAAGAGCATCTCAGTATAGAGATTTCTCTAACCGCGAAGGAAGAGAGAATACAAATAGGCATATAAACGGAAATGAAATGGCTTCATGAATCGTATGGACGAGTCACATCGGAGGACAGTTTGTCAAGGGAGGAGATTACAAAGAATTTATTGTTAGAAAAATTGAGCGTGAAAGCTAGTCGAGCTCGATGTTTGTGTATGTAAGTTACGTACACTGACAGCAAATTTTCATTTAGGTCGACAACGACAGTTATCCTACATCTTACAATTTACTACATTTGTGGCGGCACTTATTCAAAAGAAGAGGACCAAGATGCGACCCAGACGTACGGTACTAAAAAAATAAGTATTAATTTTCCTAATTTAACTGCTGAATTGCCCCTCCCGCAGCAAATGCTTCTATAACTCCGTGGTCTAACCATACTCTACCTCTGACGATATATGCCAAAGTAAGTGCCAAAGATCATTATTATTTGGCAAAATAGTGGCCTGTTTGCCAATTTCTGAAGTCCTAATTAAGTCCTTTTTACACTTTTATATACCTAAGCATAAGCCAACAGCTACCTATGTCAACGAAGTTCAATGAACAAACACAAATAGCCATAAAAAACGTAAGCACGCAGGCGGAGCGCGGATGGGTTCCTAGTTCATTACATATTCGCACGCCGTCCACGTTCTGTATAGATAGCTAGCATAATTCTCACAGGGACGCCGCGTTGCCCAACGAAACAATAGCAGATTATCAAACAAAACGACGTAAATAGTCCTCGGAATAGGAGAAATAGGACGCGGGTTAAGGGTCCGCGGGGTATCCGCAGCGCGACTCGAATGCTAGATGAGGCAATCGCCGAACTGCTCTTGTTCTTCTTATCATTATCCATAAACTAACGTTTTTCGTCGCCAATATACACGAACAAACAGATGTCTAGCGTGGAACACTGCATATGCAGTTTAGTGCCTCGTTCGATAAAAGCGACTAACAGCCAACGTAGTTTTTCTTCGCGTTTAGACGATCGCATAGAGAAACTGAAGCCCTCGAGACTCTCCGTAAATGTCGACTTAAGTAAAGTGGCCTCTTACCTGTAGTATATAACTGATAGCAGTTTTTCCTATCCTTTTACACTATATCGTTTGTTATTTTTGTTGTTGAGGCGCAGTTGAGTTGAGGTACATTTATAAAAAAAAAATTGAATGTGGTTTTATTAAAAATGTTGAATGTGATTGATGCAATACGGTTATTAAAAATAGTTTTACGTAATTACGTAAAAGATCCACCTTTAGAGATTGGTTCGAAACTCCGAAACTATTTACACAAATGGATCCGATATTCGACAATAGGTATAACCATAAAAATAAAGCCATAGAAATACCGATATGAGGCACATGTTGTAGTGTGACAATTCAATTATCCTTTAGTCAGAGCGGCGTAATCTGACTGCCTTTCAAAACAAAAACCCTGCTAATAGTATCGCCCGACGGATAAACTGCGCGACAGAGAGTTTGTGTTGAAAAAATAAAGGCGCGACGACGCCCGAATAAATGAGAGCTGCGATAAACAGGAGGATCCGTACCGAGCGGAGGGTCGATACCGAAATACATTATTCCCCGATCCGAGTGTTCCGATTCAAATTGAAAGAGCACCTCCAACATGAGATTTCTCAGGCGGCGAGTGGGCGCAGAATATAAATCGACGCATAACCAGAAATGGAAGGGCTGTGAATTTCCGTTTCGTGGTGAACGGTCGGGCTCAACTTTTACCCTTAAACAAATAGAAAATTATTTGAATTATTGTTAATTGAAGTTTTCTCAACAAAAACTGCGCTAGATATCACAAAGTTTCAACCTTTAATTTGCAATCACCGAGTACCAGCTTTACGAGAGAAAATCGCCAAAAAATGTATGGTCGTTAAAGCAGTAGCAATGCAAAAGAAAAGCTGAATGTCTCTTTAGTTTAACGCAAATTAGATTTTAATGGGATATCAGTAGTATTGGTCGTTTCTCACCCGTAGTAAGGTCTGAAACTACGTACAGTATTTTTAATAAGGACCATTTATTTTACTTACCACAACACATTAAATAACATAGTAAAAAAACTTTCAGGCGCACTGTTGACTTTTCTGTCACGTATAGAAGTGAACATAAAGTTATTTTAACTCGTTGTTGAATACATTTACTTATACAGAATAAACGGGACATACTTTCGTCCTCCCCTCATCGTGTATTCTGTCCTATTCGCAACACGCCCAGCCGATATTTACGTAACAGACGCCTCTGCTGACTTCTGACACCGTCTTCTAAGCGTAACAAAGCAATGTTATATTGAGTACACATAACAAATCTGCACCGTATACATCTCTGACTGGCACAAACCCAATTACAATCTATTTGTTGTGCGAATATCTGCTAAAAGTATTTTTTTTATATTCTTCATTGTTAGGAATAATTTTGTTTGTTTCTGTTTCTTTTAGATTGCTTAACCACCACTAAAACTAATTAATCGCGATATGACTAAAGAATTATCTTTCTAAATGCTAAAACAGTTAATGACACAATATGTTTAATCCGATTAGTCTGAACAGATCTATGGTTAGACAATCAAAGTAATTACAGTCCCTTTGTGTGGCTAATACAAATACGCATGGTCCATTGCACATAAACTAGGTAGCGGAGTGTAAAGAGGTTCGAGAAAGGCATTTAGCCCGTACAAGATGATTTCGAGAGTCGCCCGAGGCAGCGGTGGGCGGCGGGCAGAATGGGTGTCCACGAGCGACGGCACTCTAACTTTATTAAGGACGAGACTGCTCGCTGAATCAAGGTGACGCGCCTTCACAATGCCCTATTCAGATTTAAATAGCTTTACGCCCAATTGCGCTTCAATATGGCTGTAGCTCGAGAGAATAGTTATATAATTAAACAAAGATTTCAGAGATAAGTTCGCATCGGAATACTTCACGAAACAATTTAACGAACTTCATAAGTTTTACGTTCTGAAAATATTTTATAAGCCAAGTACGGCAGACAAGGAAAAGATTTCTAATTATAATAAAAACCTCATAAAATAGAGATAATGTGAAAGTGAGAAAGAAAGTCTCGCTGATTCACAGCCGTTAATTAGCTATTTAAGAAATTCAAGATCTTAAATGTCTAAAGTAGTAATTATCTACCTAAAACTTTTAACTGATGATATTTCTTTAGAAAGCTGTTTTAATACTTGTTTAGAAAAAGTAGTCGGCCGTTCCTCAGTACTCTGTTTCTGAACTCTTTATATAACCTACATGCATACTTACATACATCGAGCTGTTTATAGTCCTATTCCATTGGGCTCTTTATATTTATGGATAAAGAATTGGCATTGATTATCACGTGTCGAGCTTTTAATCATTTAGTTAGACTAAGGACTGTAATAATAAGCAGACTCTCATTTGATGGGATTGGGTTTGTACTTGGAATTTGATTTTAGTTTAGCGTAGATATCTTTTAATGGAGAAGGTTTAATAATAATTGTTCAAAGTAAAGGTAACGTTACATAATTCAAATCGAAATAGATATTCTGAAGGCCTGCGTGAACGACATTATGTAGGTAATATTCACGAAATCCTGATTTTCAAATTTTGCCACCAAGAGTCGACTTTATACATAACCACGTTGTCAGGTACCTGGATGAGCATAAGCCGCTCCCTCCATCCCCGTGGGGGTCGTAAGAGGCGATTGGGGGATTATTACACGTTGATGGGCAGCAATATCCACCTCGACACGGTTAGACATTATACTACATACACAAATCCAGGTGGTAAGCAAACGTTTATCATCGTTTGTGTACCGATGTACATGGAACGCAGGTGCAACGCTAATTATGAGCGTTTACGACTTCCGTTTGAAAATGTTCTCTGATAACTTTTTAAACCTATGTATCCTGATTATGCGTATGAAGATTCATTAAAATCAGTTGAAATCATTTAAAAAAAGGACTTGAATGTTTGTATGATATGCCAGTCGTAAACGATCTTAAATACTACTAGTGACAAAGGGAGGTCCAGGTAGAAGGTATATTGTGATAAAACCCTAAGTAGATGAAGGTTTAACGGTCTGTGTAGTAGCGGCACAACAGCAACATATTAGATAGCCACGAACAGGCTACGTGTGCGGGTGTCGGTGTGTCTTATAGCGTAGTAAGGGATAATTTATAACTGTATCGTACATAATCATCCTTAATTTAGTGTGAAGTTACAAGTGGCGTTGAGTAAAGGCATCTACCGCACGCGTTACCATGCGAACAACGGCGCGCGACAACCAGAGGGGCGCGGGCTCTAGGCGGCACAAAGTTCGGCAATTATGGCGACCGCATGTCTGAGAGCGTCGCTACACTCATTACCGACTGAAACTCGACTCGTCTAGATTAAAAGTCCAAGAGACACGGGTCTCGGGAAATACCACGCCATGCGCTGAATAAGATGGGGATTAATGTTCGAGACAGCGTCTAAACAAATAGCGTAGTTAAGACTTCCCCGATAGTTGAAGTGCCCTTTGGTTAAACAACGTAATCAATTATTCGCTTCAAACGGAACGATATACAGTGTTCGTCATTTACCCAACAGAGACGTTGAATAAATTCAACGAAGGCAAGTAAAAAAGTCTTAGGATAATTAAATCACGAAGTCTGAAAACAAACGGGTAAGTTTAATAAGTAGCAAGCTAACTGTGCCACGCCAACTGCTTCGCTCCGTGTTCGGGAACATCTAAACAAATAACGTAGTTAGATTTCCCCTCTTCTCGAGCACTCTTAGTTCGAATACGAAAATACAGGGAAACTTATCACAGAATATACAAGTACCTACCCAACTACATCAACCCCGTATTGCCCTTTATGGGATTCTGACCGAACGGTATCTCGTAATGTTAGTAAATACGTAACATAGAAGATCAATTTACTTTGAAAGGATAAGCTGTTTGAAAAAGACTGGTTTAAATAATGAAAGGACTCAATTTCTCGAACCAATATACCCGCAATCGACCGAGTGAAGAAGGAACATGCGTAGCTCACTAGGATTTTAGACGGTAAAGTCAAATTTAGGCAAGGGGCGGCTCAAGGCTGTCGGATTTGTGTCTATGGGGTCAGATATGCTAGGTTCTGCAGCTTTTGCCTAGCAGTGGGATGATGTAGGCTAACAGTACTAGGATCTGAGAGGGCATATCGAAGGCAAGCATTCTACCGGTGCTAGAATGTGAATCTGGAAAGAATGCCAATGAAGTGTTACAGACTATTTTCTTTACAAGTATGAAAATGAACAACATCTTTATCGCACGTACTACTAAAGTTTTTTCGTTTATTTAGGTCAGATAATCCGTGTCGAAGAGACGAATAACACGTAGATTTAGTTTGCTCGTGTACGTATAAGTTTCCACGTTGTGTGCCTTTGTAATGGTTGGCCGAAGTTGAAAGAAGTTGTTCAAGCACCCGAATCCCGGTAAATACACACATCTCTTAGTTAAAGTCGAACTTAATAACTTTATCTTGATCATGTGTGTTTTGCACCTAAGGACAAGAAATAATTATCGAATCCAATTAAATTGAACCAGCAAACTGGCGTAGAAAGGAAACATGAAACCTTTAAAACACAGACCAAACTAAAAAGATTTCCACCACCACAGACGCATTTTCCCAGGAATTATGAAATGAATGAATAAATTACAAGTCTTATTCATAGTCAGTTCGTAACACAAACACTTTCTGATAGTCAGACACACACTTCTGAGTAAAGACCAACGAGGAAAGTTTGAGTGCTAACTTTACGCGAACGAAGCTGCTACTTATTATTCTAAAAGGAATATCATTTTCGTAGAAACGGTTACTTTACTCGATTATTCGTGCTCTGTAGTTTAATGCTTACAAGCAAAACACCAAGCTTTACATCCACAATGGGGGTGAAAACTATTTTAGGACATATGAAGGATAATATGGCTAGAAAGGACTACTGAGATGACGAGTAATAGAGATGGAAGAAGAACACATGCTGCGCCGACCACAAATAAGTTGGTATAAGGGCAAAAATAATGGTGATGCTGATCTCCATGAAAGACGGGAACCATTTTATGCGACTTTTTCTACCAACCATCTTTAATGATTGATGATCTACTTTAATCTTGGAAGAATTAAATACTGCAGTAAAATAATAGCGACCGCGACGCTCCGGTTCCGAAGTCGTCTTCAATTTCGATACAGCCTTATTTTCGAGGTGTATAAAACATCCGGTTGTAGTATACGAAGTAATATTTCTGTTTCAGTATGTCTTTTGACTACCAAAGGAAGGGTTCCGATTTCTAGATTATATAACAAACTGGAAGGCTAATAACAGTTTTTTTTTACGATATAAGTTATAATAACAGTTCAATCACTCGAGCCGATTAGTCGGAGCTTTTTGCCGACTATTCGCCGACTAGAAACGTGGCCGGATAGTCGGCTCTTGCAATTAGTCGGTGACTAGTTGCTACACCATTCAAGCTTGGAATTCACGCTCATACATTGAAAGTCGATCCGTAATAACGAGGGGAAATCTAAGCGTCTGCCCTCTTACAAAGTCCGTCTGTGCCATTTCAAGATGCAATCGTTGTCTATGCGTAGGGACATAACCGATGCTTTGTTTCTTCACAAACTGTTGCGCAATAAGATCGACTGCCCCGGTTTGTTGAAGCTTATCAGATTCCATGCGCCTTCTAGATATCCTAGGAATAAAATAACACCCCTGTGTCCGCCACTTCGAAAGTCTGTGCTTGGTGCGAATTCTCCAATACCTAGATTGTGCAAAATCCTAAATGGCCGGAGTGACCTAGTAGATGTACACCACGATAATATAAATAAATTCCTACGAGCTTTTGTGAATAATCCAATAGCGATTTAATTTAATCATTTAATTTTTTCTCTTAATTTTATACCTGTTTTAATTTTTTTTTTTAATTTTAAGCCTCTTATCAATTTATAGTCATTATATTTATTCATAATTCAATTAATCAATCATAATTTAATCAATTATAATTTAATCAATTACAATTTAATCAGTTATTTACATTCCAATGTTTTTTTTTTGTTTGTTTTTTATTGTACAGCATTGAATTGTATGATAATCTTCTTTGTAATTTTTTATTATTTTTTTATTATTCTTTGCATGTATAAGTTTATATATATTTAAATATGTTATGTATGTAAAGCCGTTTTTTGTGCATGTGGTGTTAACCTGTAATTAATTGTTGCACTTGTAAATGTTACTCTAGTCTTTAAATCAGAAATGTATATAGTGTAAACAATTGTTGGTTAACCTAAATAAATAAATAAATAAATAAATAACTTCGTCCGTCCATTTGACGCCAGGCATTTCTAGTTCATTTCTTGACTACCGCCAATAGATACGGGCAATTGCATGTCACAACCACTAACACAGCTATTTTGCTATGTTGTCGTACTGTGCTGTGGGTTTCTCATAGAACATCATTGTGCTGAGTGGGAGCCTTCTTTACACGTTCACGTTGTTCAGCTGATGGCTATTTCTATTCCGTGAGCGTCAGTATATATTTGAGTAGGAACTACAGGTAACAATAATGCTAATTGCAATGTTCCCCGTGCATACAGTCTAGCGGCCAGTCATCCTTGCCGCACCGTAGCAATAACTTGTGAACTATTAAGATTATGTAAGAAACGTCACTGCAACTATTACTCATGGTTATCATCAATAGACTTTATACTGGACACTGTGATTTTATTTAAAACCTTCTCCAACCACATAGCATTGGTGAGCCCGACGTGATCTAAGAGACCTGGTTGTGGAGAAGTTAAAATCGGCAGTGTGTAAAAGTTAACGAACAGTAAACAGTTAAGTGATAATGTGAGATCGCGGAGACGACGACTCCCTGTCGACTCGGAACCTATCGGTAGGAATTTTAAGGGTTTCCATCATGAGTCAACCACCACCACCACCACCGGTAACTCAACTAGCCAACAACAACGTCACTGACAGGATTCAGTAGTTTTGGACAGACATGCCTCGGTTGTGGTTCGCACAGTTAGAGTCCGCCATGGAACCACAGAAGCAAGAGGACGCAGCAAAATTTAATTTGGTGATATCAAGGCTGACCAGAGACGCTTTGCAACAGATTAGCGATTTAATTTTTAAGCCCCGTATCGATAACAAATATGGTACGTTGAAACAGAGGCTGTTAACGGCCTATGAGGAGAACACCAAATGGCAATTCCATCAAATTAGTCGGAGAAATCGACCTAGGATCTCAACGCCCTGCACATCTACTACGACGTATGAATGGCAGATAAGGTCATGGAGAATTTAAACAGTGGAGAGGTAGCGAGGTATGGATTAACTTCGGAATTGAAGGAACTACGGAGCGAAGTGAATGAGATACGCGGACGTAGAAGGGGACGCGGAAACCGTGGAAACTTGCGCAGATCGCAGTCAAGATCAAGAGTTCCACGTCGTACAACGGAGAGTCCAGATTGACTAAGCAGCTACCATTATGCGTATCGAAAGGACCGTGCCATTGGAAGGAGAACTCGGAGTCGGCTAACTGAGTGCAGTGCAGTCGTGCTCGGTGGGAGACTGTACTGCACCAACGAGAAACCATCGTCGTCGTCGTTGTTTTGTTTTTACTAAGTGATACGTTTTGAATGAGTTTTTTTATAGGTACATACGTGACTCCGTGACATCTAAATATTTTTTCTTTTTTTCATTAACTGCGATAACCACTGGTACTGTTACAATATAACGCAGTTTCAGCTCCATTTTTTAAGGATATGTCATAAACTGTTTAAAAAAAAATCTGACCTGCAAACTGGGATGCACGGCTAGCTGCAACAGCGTGCGCACGACGCCGAGGTGTCCCTTGTTAACGGCGATGTGCAGCGGCGTCTGGCGGCGCCGGTTGCGCGCGGACAGGTCGGCGCCGGCGCCGGCCAGCGCGCGCAGGGCGGCGGGCTCGTCGCCGAAGGCCGCGTGGTGCGCCGCGCGGTCGCCGTCGCGGTCCTCCGCGTCCACGTCCGCGCCCGCCTCCACTAGCGCGCGGATCACCTCCACGTGTCCGTTCTGAGCTGCCGCCTGTTGTGACGTCGGTTATCGTTAACCTCGTAAATCTCACAATCATAGTCATAACAACTTTTTTTCATTATCTAGTGGTCGCATGAGGTCCTGGGTTCGATTCTCAAATACGGCAGTGATAATGAGTTTTTCCATCAGAAACTTTCAGCCACGGAGTTTGGGTTTGTACCCGGTTGATGGCTTGATGGCTTTTTCCCGAAACTAAAACATAACCGTCGAAATATGGTGTACCCTTGCCTAATCCTTCGGTAATTATGTAACAATTTTTTTTAATTTCATCTCGTGTAGGTCTACGTTCGTAGAATGAACTATTTACTACACAATAAGTAGATGTCCCGCCGATGATAATATTTTTTAAGCAAATTGACACAATAGGATGTTGAATTGTAATAGTGTAATCTTTGAAAAGAGTCACGTTTTGTACAAAAACCTATAAGAAACCTGTATGGAATGATGATATTAATATAGGAAAATTAGTATAAAATACAGACTCACAAACTTGGGAGTCTAACTTGGTGTTCAGTCAAAATCCTGCTATACCTGTAGGGCAGTATGTCCGCCGTAGAAGCCGTTAACATCAACATGCGCGGCGTCAGTCCGGCCGAGGATCTCAGCGCAGCGCGTTGCATCGCCGTTGGCCGCCGCCTTCACCAGCTCCTCGTTAGCGTCGCCCGTCACGTGAGATTCGAACAACTTCTTCAAAAGCGCCGATAGACGTTCTCCTATAATAACGATACTTTTTACGATACAAAAAAAATCGTATTTATTATAGGTATCTATCGCATCGAAGGCGGGTCTAGCGGTGTTTGTGTTACGTACGGGCAAATTTTTTTATAACTCGCGACTTAAATAGATTGGACAAAAAAGAAAAGTATTGTTTAGCAGATAAATACAATATGTCCAATAAGCGTGCTAAAGCCATTTCACACGATTGATGCAGAATGGAGAAAGAATGTTATTCTAACTGAAGTGAATTTCTATGACTGTACAACATTGTCCTGCATTGAACACCGATACTGACCCACGATCTAAGTGACTTTTTTGTTTTACTTAAAATAAGAAAATGCTTTTTTGCTGCAAAAATTAACCTTGTTTCAATTTGTGAGTCTTGTCGGCGTATCTCCTCACCGTCCGTTTTATGCAACTCTTCTACTGAAAGTATAATGTTTCTATTTTTTTTTGTTTTTATCTTTTCATAAGCAATTCATTAAGCTTAATAAAGGCGTTTTAAAAGCAGCCACGTTTTTGCTGAGCCAGCGACATTGATAGCACTCATCTGTTATGAGTCTCTGTCTTGAACCTGACCGTAGTCTGTACGGATGATTGCTTAAAATGGTTCCATCTTATATGGCGATATGCGGGAGCATCTTCGGATTAGGCATAGTTTCTGGAGCATTACTTAAAACAGCTAAGTCTTATTTTAGAAGTTAATCAAATTGATATAATGCGTATTAGTGACAAAGAAGCAAGTAAAGGTTACCTGACGAGTTTCCAGGTATACTTCCGTCAGATGACGCGACTTTGGTCACCGCGTTAGGGTTGTACGTCCACGATGTGTTGCACACCTCCACCTTGAGGTCGTTGTCGTGGTATATTTGCTGAACGCGACCAATCTTGCCGAGTGTCTGGGAAGATAAACATATTTACATACATTCTGTCAACTGATGTTTAATTTGTTGGCAATCTTTAACCGGGGCTACATGTTTCTATTCAAATCACTTTTAAATTTTATATTTAAGTAAGCAGATGAAGTGGACCACTTAAGAAATTGCTTATTGTGAGAAATCTTAGTAGTTGCTTTCCTGTTAGATGAATAACCAAACAATAACCGTCATTTCTCGAGGAAAATGTGTCCATAAGTAATGGAACCTAACTAATCGAACCTAACATCCCCGGTGTAAATCTCATGGGCTGCAGCTGAAAATCAGCGTCAGGTGGTACACCTTGTGTTGCCATCTGCCATTATGCTGAGCTGAGGCCCTTATGGCATTATTATTATTGTGTTTATAATAATAATAATAACCTCGCCCTAAACCCACTATCAAACATTTTAAATTCAACCTGCGCAGGATTCCCCTTAGAAAATACAGCCCGCGACGAACAGCGTGAGGTACAAAATAACACTTTAAATCATCTACTCTACATGGATGATATTAAAATATATGCAGAAAGTGAGAGCCAATTAAATGAACTAGCGAACCTTACAGAACAATTCACAAACGATGTTAAAATGGAATTTGGTATAGATAAGTGCAAAATAAATTCTGTTCGAGCGGGAAAATACTACCAACACCAGTACACATTAGAAACAGGAGAACAAATAGATCCATTAGAAGAACACGATACATATAAATACTTAGGGTACAACCAATCACGACAGATAAACCATAAAGAAACAAAACAAAAATTAAAACAGCAATTTCAACATCGATTAAATACTATTCTAAAAACACAACTTTATTCAAGAAACACAATAAAAGCACTCAACACTTTTGCAATACCCGTACTTACCTATTCATTCGGCATTATCAACTGGTCCAAAACCGACCTAAAAAACCTACAACGCAAAATAAATACCACCATGACCAAATTCCGAAAGCATCATCCAAGATCGTGTGTGCAAAGGCTCACACTGCCAAGAAAAGAAGGAGGCAGGGGCCTCATCGACATTCAAAATTTACATAATAAACAGATAACAACCCTTAGACAATATTTCTTTACCAAGGCAGAATCTTCTACACTTCATAAACAGATAGCGGACAACGACAATCACTTTACCCCTCTAAATTTAAAAGACAAATCCGAACAGAATAACGAGAAAGTTACCGATAACAAAACCAAACTACTTGAATGGAGCCAGAAGTCTTTACACGGAAGACATTACCAAGATTTAAGCCAAATTAATGTCGACAAGGAAGCGTCGAACGCATGGCTTAAACGTGGCGAGCTCTTCCCGGAGACTGAAGGCTTCATGCTCGCAATACAGGACCAAGTAATTGAGACTAAAAATTATAGGAAGTACATAATAAAAAACCTAAGCAATGATACATGCCGAAAATGCAATAGTTCACCAGAAACCATCCAGCATATTACAGGCGCGTGTAAATCAATAGCCCAGTCAGACTACAAACATAGGCACGACCAAGTCGCTAAGGTCATACACCAGAAACTAGCACACCAATTCAAATTAGTAGACTCCATAGTGCCCTACTACAAATACACCCCCGAAACTGTGTTGGAAAACCCTTCGACAAAATTATATTTTGATCGAGGGATTTTTACAGATCGAACGATCCACTTCAATAGACCAGACATCACATTAATAAATAAAACAAACAAAACTGGATATCTCATCGACATAGCTGTACCAAATACACACAACTTACAAACTACTATTGCAGAAAAATTATCTAAGTATATTGAATTAAAAGAAGAAATTACCCGCCTCTGGCATTTGCAAAAAGTAACAATAGTCCCTATAGTGTTGTCCACAACAGGAGTAATACCAAAACAACTGCACCAGTCCCTTACTTCTTTGAACCTGCCCTCTAACACCTACCACCTGCTGCAGAAGGCAGTGATACTAAACACGTGCAGACTGGTGAGGAAATTCATACAATGTGAATCAGACAACCCGCACCAACATATCCACTTAAACATACCCTCATCTCTCTTTCAAGCTACAACGCAGAACCGTAATGTACCAATTACTACATCTTTAACTCTTAACCCAGCTGATAATCACTTGGCTTAGGCCCGTGCTATCAGTAAATTCCGGCTACCAGGCTAGCCGAGCAAAATAAACATAGATCAAAAATAATAATAATAATACCAGCCTGTTACTGTCCCACTGCTGGGCAAAGGCCTCTTCTCATACAGAGAAGGCACGAGCATTGACCACCACGCTTGCTCAAGACGGGTTGGCGATTTCAGACTTTATATTAATTATAAGTCCAGGTTTCCTCACGATGTTTTCCTTCACCGATGTCTGTGATGTCCAAGATAAACTTAAGAAAGTACATATGAATTGAAAAAGTCACATTGGTACTTGCCCGGATTTGAACCCACAACCTCATGCATGAGAGGCGAGGCCTTAACCTCTGGGCCATCACAACATTATTGTGTTTATTAAAAAAAAAAAAAAGTTATTTTTGTTTTTAATAATGCCAAATAATCTTTCTTTTGACGAAGTTCAGTGCCCTTTTGCGGTATTGGTTTTGTCTTGTTCCACTACACTGCAGCTTGTGTGGTGCGGTGTATTAAGCCTTATGCACCAGCACAATGCATACATAAATAAACTCAAATCTTTTTCCCGATGGGAATTGGCAGAATCTTCAGAACGCCACCTGCTACGAGCCTATGATCCTTACCATTAGCTTTTTCTTACATCAACGTTGGTAGATCTGGTAATATACACACGCCAGTTGCGAGTACTACACACGTCACGTTTCATAATAAAGTCACTAATAAGGTCAGTTGTAGCCTTCTAGAGCGCCACCCGTTGTATGTAATACTTAAAGAAACTAGTACTAACGGGTGCCATGGCCTCCGCCCACTCGCCGTGTCCGCGCTGCAGTGTCTTGACTCGCTCCTGGTCGGCGCACACCTGCACCAGGTCGCCCACCGCGAACCCGCCGCCGCTCGCGCCCGCGGACGACACCGACGCGCTCAGGTTGCCGCTGCATACCTGTGACATTGTACATACATTCGTAAGTGTAGACAGACATTCATAGACCCTCTAATGCCCGTAGTCCGGCGGTACCTAAATGATCACTTTAAAAAGAGCATCTGTAGGATTTTCAACTTTCGGCGCTGAGCAAAACGGTTCTTTTATCTTTAGACCTGTATTACTCTGTCTCGAACATGATGTTTTGTTTAACTAAATGGAATTTTGAAAATAAATGAAGCGAAGCTATTGAAGTCCTTCTCAGTTGCTCAAAAGATTTCAAAATACATTTTCCACCACCACCTTAGGTTGATCGGTAACGCAATAAGTCTAGTGGTGTTTGAGTGAGTCAATAATTCGATGCATAAAGTTTACTTCTGTTTAATAAATACGCGGCCAACTATCAGCTTCAGAGGAATTCATGTCAGCCATGGCATAAGCCGTTAAAACGCAAAACACCTGGCTGCGGTGGCGGAACATGTTCCAATAAGAATTTGTCTGAGTCGATTCAGACAAATCCTTATGCGTTTGATTCAATGTGGCGCCTAGATGATTTTGAAATTCAGAAATAAGTTAATTATTTTCATTATAGAAATCTATACAAATTAAAAATCTTAATTGTGTTTGTAATTTTAAAATAACAGCTTTTTACAGAACGCAGAAGTAAAAAATAAATTTTAAAAAAAATTGTCTGTTGGTTCGTCTGTCTGTCTGTTTGTTCCGGCTAATCTCCAAAACGGCTGGACGGATTTTGATAGGACTGGGCTAGCTGATGTTATAAGGAGTAACTTAGGCTACTTTTATTTTAGAAAAAGAATTAAGGTTCCGTGCCAAAAAATTAAATACCTTAAAATTGTTAATAAAATCCGATCCAATCAGGGAAGTTATATTTTTATAATAATTTCACGCGGACGAAGGTCACGGGCAACAGCTAGTAATCAATGATTTTCCTATAGCCAATATTACCTCAAGTAATAATATAGTAAAGCTATTATTTGTTCTATTATCAATAGTTATATTCACATTGCCTTATGTGATTCATTTATAATAATAAGTTTAGACATGACATCTTTCCTTGTTTTGCAATGTGGTTTTATTTCAAGGATTACGTGTTGTTTACAATAAATTCAGGGTAAAGCCATGGTGGGGCTAAAGTAAAGCCAGGTATTCAAGAGATTGGAAAAACAGAAACTTTAAATAATATTCTTATGCAACTTATCTCTACCAGTAGGTGACAACGAATGGCTACACTAGTATTAAATAGTAGTCTGTGGGCTACACTGGCAGATTTTCAATGTTTCACTCTTTCATAATTAGAACTACATACAATAATACATTACAAAACAAATTGATGTAGTTCTTAGTTTTTGGTATTTAACATCAAATAGTGAAGTTATGAGCTTTCTCCCGAATTATTAAAACGGGCATGATAATTCGTTACGAAACAGTCATAACGCGCGCATCCCTGTCACTAAATCTACCTCATGTATCTCTTTCTACAGCTCTGCTAGTACTAATATACCTTAGTAAGCACAGCCGGGTTGAAGGTCCATCTGTTTCCGCTGGGGTACGTGACCACGATATCATGGTCCTCATCGATGCCGACCACCGTGCCCGTGGTCCCGAGGCACTCGAACATGCCGTCTGTCCAGCCGCCGTGGCCATGTTGTAGTGACTGCACTATTTCAAGATCAAGGTCCACATTCACCTGAAAATAATAATAAATGTTATAGATTCGAAGTCATACTGGCAAGGCAGCAACTGCAATGAAGAAACAGCAGACAACAGTAGCGAAGGTTCCATACAACTCGATTCCTACCGGATTCCCTTTGAAAAATGGCACAGTCAATATTCTAAAGATAAACAATATAATAACATTAAAGATTATGTACTCCGGCTTACCTCTTACACAAATTAACCCTTTGCTACTGGCAGACAATTTAGCATTTGAAAAGTGGACAAACGCCAGACTGAATTGGAGGAAATTGGTGCTTGCCCATTTAATAATTTTATGTGTTTAACTGAGAAAACGGGGCTATCTTTTATGTCAGTGTCTTCAGCAATAACAAGGAATGTACAATAGGACACCATTTTTGGACCACCCTTGGTTTTATATAGGGCAGCCATTCCTACAAAAAGCAGTAATGACTGCCACATGTTGATATTATTGGTCACATTATACAAGTGACTAACTATTCTGAGACATCCTATGATAATTTGACAACTTCCTTTCAGTCAAGTGTTCATATTTCTTAAACATTATGTCCATTGTCATGCTAAGAAGAATGTCTATTAATATATATACACCCACCTGATCACCCACTTGCAGGCCGTGGGGCCCAGTGCGCCCAGGGCCTAACTCCCCCAAGAGAGGTAAATGTTCCTTATATACATTTTGACCTTTTACATCATTTACAACCTGAAAAGCAAATTATATTTTTATTTATTAGTTTCATATAGTAATTTCCATAGATATATTTGCTACATTGCCTGTTTACAATATTACCAAGGGAAGTATGCATTAAATACTTAAATAAACTTGATACAGTTTTGTAAAACTATGTTTTATTTTTAGAACTTATCCCTTGTACTATAACAAATAAACAATTGTACAAAGTTATCTACATATATTCTGTTTTGTACTATATCAATAATGAGGAAAATGGAATGAACCTTTAAGTCTGCCATGCCCTCAAATCCAACCCTGTAGAGATTCTTGGCTCCATTATCCCATACAACATATGCAGCAGATCGAGGACTTGCAGCAGACCAGTCTTGTACCTCATTCACCTTTCCTCTTCTTCCATTCCCACCATCCTGATCTTCCCATTGCCAGTCAACCTGCAAAATAATGTAGAGTCTGAATATAAGTAGTCATCCTTTCACAAAAACATAATATTGGTCATAATAAATCAGGTTATATAACATATCATAACATTTCTGTAATCCCCGAAGTGTGAGGCAGAGGTGTACCTAATAGTACACCCTCATTTCTCCAGTTAAATTTAAGTTCCATGTAATGGGGGCAAGCCTAATGCCATTAACTGGGCACCAATTCACACTCCATGGCTGCTAATGAGAAACACAATAACAATTTCTCTGACCCGGTAATCAAACCCCACCACCACCACCACTAGACCAATTAGGGAGTAAATTTAAAGTATCCCTTATAAAATTTAAGACAATATTGATGAACTTAATGAACATACCCCTCTCACAACTCTTGCTCCTGGAAAGATGCCTCTAACAGCTTGCTTTTTGCTCTTGCGTCGAGGTTCGACAAGACACCTCTGGGCCCCCGGTGCACTTATGCGGTAGAACCTGTGTCTGAGATTATGTTTGTCTCCGTGATAGCAAACTGAACACAGATCATAGTTGCTGCACTCAGCACACTTCCATCGGATACCTGGAAAGTTTGCAATAATTTACATGAATACTAGATTATCATGTTTTTAAATTCCATTACAATGACAAAAAAATATATAAATCAATGACTTTACTATTGTAACAAAAACATATTATAGTGTACTTACCAAATATAGGTTGCTGTCTACATGTGTCACACATAGTACCTTCATGCTTGACACCAGTTGGGGCACTATCAAGTATTCTCAAGTCATAAGCTCCAGAACATCTATAATTAGCAGCCGTTCCATTGTCCCAAACTACAACCACCTCCTCAGGAGATTCAAAGTTTCTCACGGTTCCAACATGGCCTTCCCCACCATCCTGCAAATAAATAGTTGCCAAGTGTTGGATACATTATCTGCATTCATTCATACATTATTTAATAGCTTGAGTCAGTCAACAGTTGCTTGGGAGTTTATAATATGTTTATAGAAAAACAATCAGCAAGCAAAATTCATGTTTTATTTCTTTTGTTTACATTAATTTGTTATTGATTACTAGCAGAATAATAATGTTAGTGCAGCACATTAACTTAGAAACATACTATATTGTAATGATAACTTCTATTATTCACGATAATTAAAGCAACGCTTGTTTATATTACTATGAAGGTATGAAACCTGAAGATGAATCCTATAGTGTTGTAAAGATATCAATGAAAGAAAGAAGAAAAGCAATAGGTTTAGTTGATTTTTTAAGTCAATTTGACAGGACATTTTGTATGGTTTCAAAAATACCCCAAATTGTTTCAAATTTATCGAAAAATATAATAGAAAATAGTGTTTAACAAAAATAAACAGTGATCTACCTGTTTGCCCCACTTCCAATCTGGACCTCGAATTACACGAGCCCCAACCCCTTCCATCATAAATCTGGTGGCCCTAGAAGATGTTGAAGATCCAGGTATATTAGGTTCCATTGGAACAATAATATGCAGTTGTATAAGATTGTAAAAAGTTATTTATTCACTCCACCTAGCTTCAAAGGTAAATGTCAAAACTTTTTGACTTGACAGTCGAATTTCGTTCAGTAACGTTTTATAACCCAACTCCTTTGTATTTGCTGTGTTGTCATTCAGATTCCGAAATTGTTGAACGAATTATCAAGGGGTCAAGAGAATGCGAAGTGTCAATTATGATGAGGCGGTTGCGCTTATTATTATTATACTCTTTGCGGTTGCGATTAACTTCATGGTGGCGATGCACGTGCAGTCTTCTGGAAGTTCTTTGGAAAGAAAAAGCGTCTGGAAGACTTTCAGGAAAATGCTCTGTTGATGAATTATTTAAATCTTAAATGGAAATTCATTGTTATCTCTTTTGATCACACTTTGAGTGCTTTGAAAGCTCATCTGTGCCGTGACCAAACCAATTAAGAAATGTTGTGGTGACTGTAGAGTACGGACGCGCCTCAGCAGACACCACTGCCAACGCGGTGATTTCGTGATATGTGCTCACCACCCACCAACTTGTTCTTACAAAGATATCAGTGCCGATTCGCCGATTCAATCGATCAATAGGCAAGAAATACAGTCGTAATCCGAAAAGTAATTTCATTTATAAAATCTCTAGTACCTATCGTTTCTTGAGTGATACCTTTATATTAATAAAATTTAGACTTTAGGACTAATATTAAAGCAGGTACCTCTTCCTATATTACATGGCTTACCAAAATACCTAAAATGTTAGTCTTATTCTTTCAGATTCAATGCTAAGCCAAAAGGACAAGGCTATGTATGAAACCAGCACCATATATGTGTTTGCACCTTCAATGCTATACACAATGCTGGCTTATTTAAAATAAATAAATAAAACCAGCAGTATGTATAGCATTGAAGGTGCAAACACATCTACATACATACAGGGCCATTGCAAGGCCCTCATGAAAAAAATTGTAAACATTGTACATTTTCGGTGTTTTGGATCTTTAGGAAATATATGTCTCCCTTTATTTTTGCAGTTTTAAGTTAAAAATTCCGAGCCTCTAGTGACGCCCCCTGGTGGCGCCCATGTGGTGGATAAAAAGGCAGTTTTTCACCCCAATGACTTTGTATGCGTTGATGAACATTGTCCAGTGGAATAATTGAACGCACCCCAACGTTTTCTGTGCTGTGAACCTGTTTTTAGCTGTCAGTGTCACAGAGTCAAAACTGCCAATAAGATAGATTTTGTTCGTGGAACAGGTGTATAAATTTAATTAGAAATTTGATCTTCAACAAATGCTTCACTTCAGTCAACTTGATAAATATTGTGTTACCTCTTTCAAGTCTTGAACCGTGCAGAGGTTTATTTTTATATCGGCTGGTTTATTGAAGGGTTCGGGTGTATTCAGTTTCTTTCAGTAGAGCTTACATAAACATTTTCGCTACGATGTCTAACAATCGCAATAAATACGAAAAAGCTCGAAGACGTCTTGCTGCCGTAACATTTTTATCAAATATATCATTAGATGGAAAGATAAGAGATCCTGATTTAGTTCAGATAGTGGAAAAGACACCCAAAAAAGAAAAAACTGATTCAGGCTCCAAAGCGGTTGATATTCCCAAGGATAAAGAAACGACTCTACGAAACAGTGTTCGGAATAAAAATAAAGCACTAAATTCAAGTCCAGTACATCGTATTGGAGCTGACAACCATTCTTTAAGCTCAGACTCTGAACACACGAACACCATTATTACACCTGTGAAAGGTGTTAATACATCTTTCATCAGAGAAAGGTACCAAACAGCATTATTTATTATAATTTTTAGATAGCTACATGTCTAACAACATAAGCATCCATTCACTATACAGCATGTCATAGGAAATGCAAGTAGTATTGGTGTTAATTTGCTATTAGCTGAATACCATTATTTCATACAAGAAATATATAAAATGAACAACTCTTCTTTGGATAGTTACTTACACATTTATTACTATACTATCCCCATTAAATCTATTGTAAATAATTCCACTCAGAATTGTTTGTTGTGGAGATTGGAAGTCAGTTGTGCATAGTTTATTTTGGCTGATACTTGTAATTTTAATACTAATACTTATTTTATAGGTGTTCTTCTGGTACAACAGAATCTTTTAAAGATAAGCATGGCTCATCTAGATCTAGAAAAACTCATCTTGTTACCCTGACTGGTGCTACTGCAGATGAGAAAAGCAGTTCAGAAAGCCTTAATTTTGGTAAATAAAATATACAACACATTGTTTAGTATCAAATATTATTTAAAAACTAAAGGCTTCAAATTCATTCAAAATGAATTGTGCACTGTATTAACTGTAAATATGATTACTGTTACAGGCAAATTCAGAACAAGTAACACATGCATCCCAGAACATCATGCGTTAACAAAAGAAGTCCGCATGGTTCGCCTAAACAAAGGAGTATCATTCAGGGATGAAAGACTTGCAATAGTGCCAGGACAGGGTGCTCCTTGTGTCATATTTAGCACCATCCCGTACTCTAAGACTATCCGCAATGCACGGTAATTAATTTTATGTTATTAACATTTTTGTTGTTGCTTTATTTATATTTGTGTTTTACTTCTGTAAAATTATGTCCAAACTCATTATATTTCCTTTAGGTCTGATCTAAGAAAAGATGGTGTCAGAAGGAGGAACACATCAGGACCAAGACCTCTTTCAGCCATCACAGACAATGGTATGGATCCCTTTGACCTTCTTGGCCTAGAGAAAGAAGAAAATGGCCAAGAAATATCCTACTCAAAATTATTGGTGCCCTCCAAAGTTTGTACAAGGGAACAGTACAAAAAAATGTATGAAGGGGACTTGACTGAAAAGGGTAATTGGAAAATGGTTAATCGCCATCCACATGTTATAGCAAGGTAATTACTTACAATATTTTCTTCTGTTTTGTAACATTTGGTTTGTGTGAATCGTTTGGCTAAAATCTAGGAGTTAAAAAAGTTTGATGCAAGACGTGGTAGCATTTTAATGCAGAATAGACCCATCAATTAATATTGAGCCACTTTTTTGTTGAATTCTACCATTCATTAAATTTCCCAGTATCAAAGATCTGATAGATCTCTACATGAACCATGTTGTGCATGTTATTGAATGTTTTACTTTATTCAATAATATTATTATCATTAAAGAATATTTGTGTGTCCTATCTTCTCTATCTAAAACTATATTTCTTTGTGAGTGTGTAGAGAGTATGTGTTACTATAAAATTTTAAGGAAAACTTAAGACAGCATTTACTGTTCTTTGTATTTTGTTATGAATACCTCATCAGAAAATATTAGATTACATAAGAACTCAAAATCTTGACTAAGACAATAGCAAAGTACTCATCTATATCTTAGGTACATACTTATCTGTTAATACATACATGCATCACCCACATGTTCACACACACATTTCCATCATTCTACATATTATTTACTACAAACTGGTACTTACATGCATTATTATTAAATGCATTTTAAATTCATGCAGTTTTCACAATCATTTCATCACTAACAAATTTAACTTTCAGGACTAAGTTATTGACGAGGCACAAGGATAAAAAATGGTAAACACTGAACAGATTAAAATCTGCTATGCAACACTTAGTTTTGGCTAATGCTACTATATCCCCGCTAAAAATATGGAGTCATTCTGTATATTTTATAATATACAATAGGATAATTTGTACTATTTTATCTGCTTAGTTTTGGTCAGTAATCACATTACCTGGTTACTTAGGTGTTGTGCAGTGAACACTTTGAGCTTTATATTTGGGAGTAATTGGTTTCTAATGAAGAACTTCAGTGCATTTATCACTGTCTTGATACCTAATATTATGTAAATCCAGGCTACAATATAGTATGTATGTAAAACTCACCTCAACCACTAATCACTATAGTCCATGTAATAACCTGGCTTTCATGTGATTTGAAAGATGCTAGAACATAATTTAACATTAAGAAATGTGCATGATTTTCATTGGGAACATAGAATGAGATGGAGGGGTTTAAAGTTATAATATAGACAAGTAAGATGTATTTAGAATTTTAGAGCATGGTACTAAACCACCTCTTACTAACTCTTTTCTCGATGCATGCTGATTTAATTGGTTCAAACATAAAAGTAATAACAGCCTGCACACCATTTACAATATTTTAACAGAATAATGACAGTACTTATCTTTGTAGGTGTTTTTCTTATGAATCATCGCAGAGGACAGCAATACCATCGTCACCACCACACTCTTCAGTTGATATGAAAGCATTCGACTGGGATGAAGGATCAATACTCTCTCAAAAATATGTATGTATCCATTGGATTTTGTGTAAAATATTATAGATAGCAGTAGCCGGTTAATTGAAATTGGAGATTGAAGTCACGACGACGGCGACAGAAATTGAGTCAGGATCGCGAAATGTGACACTAGGTTTTCTTATTAGGAAATTGTCAGTGAATGAGACTGGGTTTTCCTAATATGGAATTCTCAGTGTTTGACTCAGGGGTTTTTCCTTTTGAGTTGCCTGAAATGTAGTCAGTACACCTAATTGTAAAGGCATACTAATCTCTAATGTTTATGTTCTTCCAGGTGCAATATTGCCCCAATGTATTAGACGATCCGGAGCTGATCGCCGGAAAACACAGAACACTTCTAACATTCACATCCTACATGACGTCTATTATTGACTACGTCCGACCGCAAGATCTCAAGAAAGAACTTAACGACAAGTTTAGGGAGAAGTTCCCACACATCAAGTTAACTCTCAGTAAATTAAGAAGGTAATATTTTAACAATAGTTTTTCACTAAAGATATTATGGATATTAACTGTATCTTTATTTTGCAGCATCAAGAAAGAAATGCGGAAGATAGCCAAACATGACAGTGGAGGAGTTGATTTGCTGTCAGTTGCTCAGGCCTATGTGTACTTTGAGAAATTGATTCTGGCAAATCTGATCAACAAAGATAATAGGAAGTTGTGCGCCGGCGCTTGCTTAATGCTCTCTGCTAAACTCAATGATGTCAAAGGAGAAGCATTGAAGGCACTCATAGAAGTAGGCATTATTTTAAATATACTTAATGAAATATTTCAACTTCCCTCATATACTTACAGTCATGTTCGTTCTTTCAGCGCATTGAAACCACGTTCAGAGTGAATAGAAAAGATTTGATGCGTTTCGAATTCGCCGTCCTTGTGGCATTAGAGTTCGGGCTGCACGTGCCCCCGTACGAAGTGTTCCCGCACTACCAGCGCCTGCTGCACGACTCGTGACCTTGGCGCCGCCTGGCCTTCGAGCCATGTATCCGCGTCTGCCACCGGCGACGCAACACCATCGTTGACAACTTACGAGCCAGCGCCTGGATGTAAAGTGTTGACAGATAAGTTCATAAAGACGTTCTAAACGTTGTTGGGACTTGTAAAGTGATTTATTACAAATCTAACAGTAGAAGTGGTTTTGTAGATATTAGTGTATTGCATAACAAAAGTGATCGTCAAGTCAATGACACGTCGGCAAAACAGGGAAAGCGCTTCACTTAGAGGCAAACTGGTAAACCGTATATTTACTAGGCTTTTTAGGGTTCCGTAGCCGAATGGCAAAAAACGGAACCCTTATAGATTTGTCCTGTCTATCTGTCTGTCTGTACATCTGTATGTCACAGCCACTTTATTGTGAGCCGCTTTATGATTTTTATACAAAAATTCAAAAACTAAAAGATTAAGGGTAAAAAAAAAACATCAAACCTTTAAAAATCAAGTCTTTAAAAATGACATCGAGGTTCTTAAATCTATTTTTTCTTAAAGTCAATCGTTTGAAAGATAGACACTTCCAAAGTGGTAAAATCTGTGAAAATTCTGCAAAAAATCGAATACCTAACGTAAAAAAACTTTCAACGAAAATTGGTTTGAATAAGATTTGATGTTTAGTTATTGAGGTATGGGATTTTTCATCAAACTGCAGTAGTAACTTTGTTTTTCATAAACATACTATGAAAAACAAATATAGTTTTGCTGTTCAATGTAATACAATACAACATATTGTATTACATTGTTTAGTGCTACGGAACCCTGTGTTCGTGTGAGTACGACTCGCACTTGGCCGGTTTTTTTACTTCTCCCATGCAGGAACTAGCAAATTTTTCACAAAAGATTGCCGCCACATATTATTATTGTCTATATGCAGCAAAACATGCACGCAGCATGGACGCAGCTTCTTCGGTTCAGTGTGGAAAGCTTAGGAAAACTCCTTATTCTGAAGTTAAACCATAATAGAATTAATTCATCATGTAGCCGCACTAGTTTGTTTGGGTATTTAGATGTTAATAAGATAACACTCAATGTAACATCGACACATTTTATTAAGGGCCTTATAATATTTATATTAAAATGCCAGTGTTTAATTATTACTTGCCTAGCCTAGCCTAGTAGTTTCGTATTTCTGTCATATTTGTAAGTAGGAAAATAAAATAGTTAGTACTAAGTATTTATTACTACACACTAAATTGTAAATAATGTAAATCTGCTAGTAAAACTGTTTTGGTATTATAGTTTGTAACAAAATAGTATTTTAAGATTAAAATAGACTAGCATGTAAAAGCACTATTTGCCCCTATCTGACTTGTCTCAGAATTGTAATGCTCAAGCATACTACTATTTATTAATATTAGACAAAAGCCCCAGCAGCGCATAGTTTGCTCATGTACAGTGTAAGTAGTAGAAGTATCGCCAGCTATTTAAATTGACTCGTAAAAGTTAGTGGTCTATGGAAGAGCTATAAATAATATAAATTAACTAGCGACTTGCCCCTGCTTCGTAACCTATGGGTCCAAAACTATCCCGGAACCAACCATACACATACATACAAATCCACATTTTCATTGAAATCACTTGGGTGGTTTCGGAGATGAGCGTGTACGAACGAAGTGACACGTGATTTTTATATATTAATATAACCCTCATTACTTAACATTAACGGTTTTTGTGATGATTGCTCGACAGCCAACCAATATTTAGTTGTTCAATCTAAAGAAAGTTTGGCTGTCTCGTTTGATAACTCCCACACGAACTCCTGCCCTGTGCAGGTGCAACTCACTGTCGTCTCACATGCTCGCACTGTACATCGCGGTCCTATCTAGCTTCTTGCCAACATAGCTCATTAGATTGGTATAATACGGTGAGATATTAAAGTAATAATAGCCAAATGATGCAACTGTGATATGAACACATTTATTTATCTATGTAATAATGCTAAAATGTAAGTAAATTATAATGTGTTGTGGAAGAAATTTATTTTCGGAATATTTGGGTAAAAGAGAGAGTGCTGCAATGACAATGCAAACGCATTCAAATGTGAAATATTGAAACTTGTTAGGTCCAGTAGTAACGTAGGTAAGACCTACCTGTCATGTCGCAATTCATTTACTGATAAGTGTTATGTTATTTTAATCATTATGGTGTGACATCTAATGTTTGTTTTAATAAAACATAAAAAAACATTGTTGAATTTTATTTCAAACTAGCGGCCCGTCCCGGCTTCGTACGGGTGCACATTTATTTTCCCCTAATTCCCCCCCCCCCATTTGTTTTTCTAGGAATAAATATAGCTTAAGTAGCTTTCTAATGGTGAAAAAAAATTTTGAAATCGGCATAGTAGTTTTTGAGTTTATTCATTACAAAACAACACACAAAAATACAAACCTTTCCTCTTTATAATATTAGTGTACAAATAACTTTTTCTGATTTCAGATACAGTTATGAATTATTCTCATTGCAATAAGGTTGCTGGTAAGTTATGTGGCATTCAGAGGTAATATAACTGAAAAGCGAATAGGAAAATCATTTGGGAGAATAAACTCTTAGACGCTAAGATTCCAGGAATGTCAATTTGTAGCAAAATTATGTCAATCCTCTTAATTAACTGGCTTCCCTGGCTGTATTTACTCATTGAATCAATGCTGCAGCCTAGAGGTGAGCGCCACACGCTTGATATACCGCGTGTCACTGAACCACACGGTCGAGGTGGAGGTCGGTCGGTTGAGTTAAGGAACCCCAACCTACCAATATTAGCTTTGTCAGACAATAAGTATTTACTAGATTATTATTTCCCAATTTCCCCACTGCGCGATCAGCATTTATAATTATCTAGAACATGCGTCAATCTGATCACGCTGTGCATGTACTACGTTAGCAATTAAGTTAGTATATAAGATCAATATTTTGTTAGATTTAATTAATTACTGTTTCGCTGTAACTCTGTCGGAATAAAGTTATTTTTAAATACTTCCGTTGTCGCTTACTTAATTGGCGCAGCCGGTAGGATCTCTGTAGTCAGTTTGCCGTGTATACAATTCTACGTGGAGTAGCCGACGTCCGTGTCTACGGTTTAGCAGAGATCGCCGAACAAATAAATTCATTAAGAAGCCACTTCGAGTTACGGAAGAGGGCCAGCCACAGCAGTAATTCAGGGAGCATGGAGCTAGCTGCGGAATTGTGAGTAAATCTTTTTCACCTTCCTCTCAGCTCTTCCATCTATATCCCAACCTTGTAATAGTCTATGTGTTTGTGTATTATTAGGGATTGGACAACGCCGTAATAATATTTGCATAGATTTTAATTGTACTAATATTTTAGAGTAGTGATAGTTTAGTAGCACATTAGTGTGATTTTTTTTCTCCGCGTTGGTTTCTTTCATAACTTTTCACAATGGAAAACGTAACCCGTGTCCCACAGGAATTGGTTAACATCATACCAATATTCAGCGGCGACACTAGAATGTTGCCTTTATTTATAAAAAAATGTGAATACATTTTGTCTACGTTCTTAGGAACCGCAGCCCAAAATGAATATTTATTTCATGTAGTAACAAGTAGGTTATCAGGCGAAGCAGCCAGTTTGGTAGGCGAAAGAGAAGCTATAGGTACGTGGGACGAGCTGAAGAAGTTGTTAAACCAACACTTCGGTGATCCACGCACAGAGGATTGTTTAGCAATGGAGTTAGAATCGTGTAGAATAAATAAGGGTGAAAGTTATTTAGATTTTTGCCATAGAATACAGCGGATGAGAAGTGTTTTATTTGCTAAAATATCAGAAACTATCATTGATGAATCTCTACGTAAGGCAAAGCAAATCATTTATAGTAACAGAGCAATGAATGCTTTCCTGTTTAATTTACCGCCATTTTTAGTTAGATTAGTTCGTTTGCGCGACGTCACAACGTTAGAGGATGCATTAAAAATAGTTTTAGAAGAACAAAACTTCCAGGCAGTCTATGAGTCGAAAACAAACGACAGACGTAATTTTAGCAGAAATAACAGACCCAATTTGCCAAATAACCAAAATGCAATTGAATCTAATAATCAAAAGAAAGATTCACATAGCATATCAAGTACACATGTACCGAATAGTGCTACAAACAGCACATTTACACCGAACAATTCGCATCAGCCCAGACATTATAAACAACATAATAATATTCAAAGAAATCAAGACAATTTTAATCGTACAAACAACAATAATGCGTCACCGCAGTCAAGTAGGTCATTTGTTCCGATTGCACAACCGAACCAACAGTTCGCGGCACATGCACCGAGCACGCCGTCTTTTGCAGCGCAAGCATCTACGTCGGGTGCGAATACTGATGTCACCATGCGTACTGCAAGTTCACGACGTGTTAATTACATAAATAATTCTAATAATAATGAACAGAGTTCAAGTTATTCGTACAATGAGTGCCAAGAATTTTCTCCTGAAGAACCCGGGGCGGGAAATTTTTGCATAACGGCCTCTACCCTAGAGAACGAATAAAAATAAATTGTAATAAACGCTTAAATTTACCACATATAGTTATACCAGAATTAAAGGCAGTTTTTATGATAGATACGGGGAGTGTTAGATCGTTTATAAGCCCGTATATAGCGAATAAATATTTTAAAAATTATTTACAGTATGAACCCTTCGAAGTTGTTAGCACTCACGCATCGAGTGTTCATAGTGAAACGGCTATTATTCCATTACCGGTTACCTTTGGAAGTCAAGAGTTCCATAAGTTTTATGTCTATAGTGTCGACGATAGGTATGATGGGTTAATAGGTAGCAATTTGCTGAAGCAATTACAGGCAAAGATTAATATGGAAAATCAGATACTACATTTAAAAAATACTGATATTCCTATCATATATTCACCGCCTATGAGAGAGATATATAATCTACCATCTCGTAGTGAACTTAGAGTAAGACTCCCAGTCAACGTACTGAACGGGGAAGCTGTGTTAGATTTTAAGCAATTTACGGAAGGGATTCGAATGCCCGCCGCATTAGTTACGTGTATTGAAGGCTATGCAACAACTGTTATTCAGAATTGTAGCCATGAAAATAGAAAATTAGTAGTTACGGGACCTTTTCAAGTGGAACCATACATACAGGACCCATCTGTTAGTGTTAATTTCATAGATAATAATATAGAAGTGGACAGCTTGCTAACAAAGAATTTAGACAAATTATTGTTAGATCATAGAAAACGCCTTAAAATACTCTATGAATTCATAACAGAAAAATTAGAATCCGATAAAATTAAAATAATTAATAAAAAAGGTGGCGAAACGACACCGGTACTCGAACCAGACGATAATATTTACATGAAAGACACTAGGACTAGAAAAGCTAAAGAAAAACCTCGATATGAAAAAGCGAAAGTAATAGGTGAAGTTGAAAGAAATATAGTCCCAGTAGAAGTAAAGAAAAGGAAAACTAGAGTAGCCTTAAAAAATGTAAAACGTCCTCCACAGATCGTGCCTGGTACTTCTGGTACTAGTGGTGCCAACACTCACGCTGGACCTACAAAACCTCGGTCAGAATCCGGGGATAGCAGCGATAAAGCGGGGAGTAGCAGTGAAGAGGAATAGTTATTGGACAATATACAAAAGTGTAGATTTAGAATCATTACACTTACAAATAGATAATAATATTCGGGATTTTATTAACTTGAAAATTAAAATTAAGGAAAATAGTCTTAGTAACGAAACTATAGGAATAGAAAGCCAAATAGAATATCTTATTAAACTAACTAAGGATAGATTTTTTCAAATCTTACCTTTCCATTATAGAAATAAAAGAGCTTTGTTTAATCCATTAGGCTCACTTGTAAAAGCTATCACAGGAAATTTAGATGAAGACGATGCAATTAAATATGATAGAGAAATCCAAATGATACAGAACAAAGAGCATGTGGTCGAACGTAAAGTATCATCAATGCAAAAAGCTTTTGATAAATTAGTAAATGACTCTGAAATAATAAATTCAAATATTAAAAACTTGGGTTTACATACCAATGAAATGGAAAAATTAGTTGAACATGAGTTCAGGTTTAACAAACTTTTCCAAATATTAAATACTATGTATCAAATTTTAAATAACTTTCGGACCTGTTACGAAAACATACAAGAGATTGAAACGGCAATAGCCTTTAGCAAACTGAATACATTGCACCAATCCATTATAAATAGTACAGAATTATATAATACGTTAGAAGTCATTGCTAAACATGCTAGAACAATATACCCAGTAAGCAAACATAATTTAATAAAATTAGAACGTAATATCATACTTAAATCATATATAAATAACAACAAGTTAGTTTTTGTTTTAGAAGTTCCCCTAATAAATAACGAAACATATAATTATTACAAGGTTATACCCATCCCTATATTCCATTCTCCAAATACCTTTACAATAATACCCAAATATCCTTACCTGATGGTGAATAGATTGAAATACATGCCCGTGGTAAGCCCATGTACTGAGATTGAAAATGGAAAATTTCTTTGCGCTGAAACTAATTTAGCCCAGTTTCCAACCGAGACCTGCATTGAACAAATAATGCTGATGAAGAACAACTACAAAAACTGCATACAGAACCATATTGAAATAGAAAAAACTAAGATACAGAAAATAACCGACAACCAATGGTTGGTTTACTCAGAGGAAAATCTCATCATCACCGAGAATTGCAATACAGAAATCCTGAAGTACACTATTCTTGGGACCTACATCGTGACACCTGGCCAACAATACGAGACACAAATAGGCGAAGTCATCGTTGCCGCCACCACAAACACTACAGTTTCCAGTTTCCAGCTGCCATTGATCCAGATGCCAGACCTACAACAGGACATTCAGAGAAGATCAAAGAAAGTGGATTTAAGAAATGTGGACTTCAGTGATGTGAAAGAAGTGTTACAAAGTGCAAAATTTAGTGAAATAGACGATACGACACAAACAGTGACAATAGAAATTAGTATATGGACCATCTTAGAGTATGTGGTTATTGTAATAGCAATAGTTATCTTTATAATGTATAAATTTCAGTTCATAAACTTTTGTCGAAATTCTCCGAAACCGTCTGCGACACCTTCGGATAATTCCTCTCTTAGGGAGGGAGGAGTTAAGGAACCCCAACCTACCAATATTAGCTTTGTCAGACAATAAGTATTTACTAGATTATTATTTCCCAATTTCCCCACTGCGCGATCAGCATTTATAATTATCTAGAACATGCGTCAATCTGATCACGCTGTGCATGTACTACGTTAGCAATTAAGTTAGTATATAAGATCAATATTTTGTTAGATTTAATTAATTACTGTTTCGCTGTAACTCTGTCGGAATAAAGTTATTTTTAAATACTTCCGTTGTCGCTTACTTAATTCGCGCGTCTTAGTAATAACACACATCACTACCCACCCTGGTACATGTACACTAGTTCCTCAAGGCTGTCCTTTGAGATTTCTTATTAAGGTGGAAGCGCCGGGGTAGCCCGCGAAAATTAATTTTTCTTACGTTTTTTATAATTTGCAGGTCAGTATCAGGTACTTTTTTATGAAATAGTCGTCAAATGGGACTAAACTTAGAGGGTTGTATTGATGATTTTGATTATAATTATTCTGTAACTACATACGTGTTACGGTCGCGAATCATATTATAATCAACATAGAAGCCGACCCAGAAAAAAAATGTAAAAAACGTAAGGAAATTTGAATTTCGCGGGCTACGGCGCTTTCACCTCAGGAGAAATATTCGCATAAGTCGGATAAGATAGGAAATAGAGATTAACACATGTTTTATGCGAATGGTTGACACTGACACTTCACATTGGGTACAAAAAGTTTCACAGATTCCATTCTTGCAAGGCATTGACTAATAGTAAAATTCAATAAGCTAAGTATTATGTTCATGTTGTATTTACTATTGTGATATGTCATAAGCGCCTACCCACAGAACTAGGACAGCTTAGTTGACGCCACGGATTTCTATACCGTAGTCACCAAGTACTTCAGCTTTAGTTAACAGAGGCAGTGGTTGAGGTACTGCTCTTAAATTAGCAGGTTCGATTCCTGGACGAAACTATTATTTTTAACACCCAAAGATATGTAGTACCGTTCGTGTAGTAAAGTTTGGCAATGAGCAATCCGATAATTAAAATTACATATAACACATTTTCATGTGGTTGAGATTGTGTAGCCACACATAAGTGGAAATATAACTTCAGCCGGAAATTTGAGGAATCTTTGCCAATTGCAATAATACTATGTAAATAACAGTTAATAACTAAGTGTCGGTAGACTAGGTAGGTGTTCCATACCTGTATTAAAATAATAAAAAATTACTCCGTAACTGGTTTACACAATGATTATTTGGATCACTGAAATTGCTTTTACATTATCGTGTGTCCTAACATGAAACCTCGTCCGCTCCACATAGTTGAAGTTGAAATAACCAATATAAGTACATGTTTTATTCATTCACGTTTAGAAATAAAATAGTACTCGTACCTCAATCACGTAGAACACTTGTATTTTGAGTAAAAAAAATGAGTGCTAAGGTAAATGTTTTTGTGTTAAGTGACCGTGTCGTTACGTCTTGTATCAAATAGTTTATTTCTTTTTGCACCCGCGTGATTTTTCTCAAGAAAGATAATTATTTCTTTAGCTTTGTATTGGAAGAATAGTCACAGACAGGGAAGTCATTTTATTTTCCCTTGGTGTAGCTTATCATTCGTCTCAATGGCCCAGGAGTCGTGGAATTGGAGATGGTGGGAGATGCCTTTTCATGCCTTATTCTTATACAACAACGAATTTCCTCACCATACTCAGGCCTCACTATAAGTCTATTGTGGATGGCAAATCCCGGCTACCGCTCCCTGGCCTTCAAGCGGCAAAGTGAACCAAGTTTCCCAATTCTCTCTCTTGCCGCGCTGCCATCTTCTTCGACTGTTCCTCGTATGAGATGGCGACCGGAACCATTCCCGAACAAGACTTAGAATTAGAAAAATATGAATTGGCAATCAGATTTTCAGAGATATTAGGAGGATGATTAGGGGGTAATTTTGGCAATTGAATGCGTTTTGTTCATATTATTTTTATCTTCTTCCATTTTAGATATCGGTTTCCTGTGCAGCATTGTGCATCCTCAGCTTATGCTACGCCCACTCGACCCAAAATCTGGTGACGAATAGTACATCAAACGAAACACTCGATTCGGATTCCAATGAGTGGTTATCAGATGACAATGACCTTGATCAAGAAGCGAGCATATGGCGATTATGGAGGCCGTTCAGGGACTTCAGGGACTGGGGTCAGTATATTTTAGTTCCTACCAACATTTGCGCGTCTTATGATTTACAGAGCACTTAAATGAATTCCTAAATAAAAGAGCACTCTTGTTTCTTAACGGTTCAGCGTCGAGAGTGAAAGTGTCAACAGTGCAATCATATTTAGGCATTCATAGTGTAAAGGGTCCCTATCTTCGCCAATGTTAAGTTTTTTAGTATCTCAATAATATAGCGGGTGTAAAAAGAGGTTTAACGAAGCCGAAAGTCACTTTCGCAGTCACTTATGTATCTGTAGATACTTACCTATATGGATCTCTACTAGTACTTAAGCTACACTACACTACGCGACACTTATACACTAACGCGACAATTTTGTTTTAAGTGGGGAAACTTTGTTATTGTATTCGAGGCGGAATTCACACCCGAGCTGCAAGCGAGGGTGTTATGGAGCCGAGAACTGCAGTAACAAATCCGTATCAAACGACGTTTTCCAATACACTTTCGAAGGAATAAAATGTTAGAACGGAAAGTATTTTTGTCAGGAAAAAGGGTATCGATCGAATCGATACATCAACACATGAAACAAAAGAAAATATTTGGTGTTTTTTTATGAGTTATCGATCTCTCTGGGTAGTTTAGTTACTTGAAGTGAAATTAGTGTATTTATATCGCGTCCAGATATAGATAATCATGACGCAAGCAGAGTTTCGCTAAATAATTTAATTTGATATCTCCGAGGATAGCTAAAAATGTGAATCGAGCAGGTAGTGTTGTACCTATCTAATATTTAACTACGGTGTGTTATGGTAACTGTATGCTTGTTTTTTTCAGGTCATTCAATGTTTCATAAAAAGTTTACACGTTCCCCTGGAATGAAGGAGAGCGAACATGGTGGACTACTTTATCATCGTGACAGGCCCAAACGCAAGCTTAAAAACAAAATTAAATTACTTTTCAAATTAAAACAGTTCGAACAGTAAAGTTTTTTTTTTGGTTTCAAGATTAATGTATTACTTGACCTCCTCTACTTGATCTCAGAAATAAGTGAATTGACTCTCCAATCTCTCTCAATTTGAGAGAGATTGGAGAGTCAATTCACTCATTTCACTATAGGTAACATTCCTTGAAATGGGTGAATGTCGTGTGTCTATAATTTTGCCACTCTCTTGGATGACAGTGCATGGGCCTGCCCATTTTTAGCAAGTGTGATGAACAGAAAACAACGGTGGTTACGTACCAAATAAAATAAACAAGCTTTTATTATAAAGCAAAAAGAAAGAAAGCGGAGAAAGATATGCAATTCAAGTATCTAGATCTGGCTCGCGAGGTTGTTGACATGTGGGCCCTAGTACACCAGTCATTGCGCCCATAATCGTGTCGCCCAATGACTTTATAGCCAATAGCAGTGGCGAAGGTTCCATACAACTCGATTCCTACTGGCTTCCCTTTGAAAAATGGCACAGTCAGTATTCTATAGACAAAAACAAATAATATAATCACTTTAAAGATACGTGCTCCGGCTTACCTCTTACAAAAATTGACCTTTCGCTACTGGCCAATAGACTCAACCAACATCTGAGGAGGCTCTCGCTTGGCAGCTTGATTCAGAAAGCAGTACTTCTGGACACGGCGAATATTGTTAGGAGGTTCCTCGCTCAAGAGCCCTGACCACCAGTAGTTCGGACCCTGTTCCCGATGCTGGTGGGCTACTATTTTTGTTTTTTACGTTTTTCGACTGACTCGTTGGTCTAGTGGTCGCAATCGCGACTGCTGAGCATTAGGTCCTAGGGTCGATTCCCGGGTCGGACAAATTGTTATTAGGTTTTTCTATCAGGAATTTCTCAGTAGCAGCCACGGAATCTGGATTTGGGCCTGGTTGATGGTAGCCTATTGACCCCTATTACATGGGACTTAAACATAACTGGCGAAATGTGGGTGTACTGTTAGGTACACCTCTGCCTTACCCTTCGGGAATTATTGTTATGTTTCACTTTTTTTTTAAAGAAATATGTAGGAATATAAAAGATAGCTGTGTGTAAAACTTAATAAACCAAAGAATAGAATAGAATATTCATTTATTTGCTCAGAATGTAGGTATTTACAATAAGGTGGTTATAATTATATTAAATAATCCTTGTACAGACGCCAGTACATCAAGCTACTACAATCTGTTTATAGTAGAGTGCAATTAGATTTTAAGGTACGAAAAGAAGAAGAAGGAACGAAGTTTATAGTGGTCGGATTTTCATGAGGTTTTTTATTGAGTTCCTAAAGTTGTGGAGAAGAAAGTTAAAAAAATAAGATCGAATAGATATAGAAAAAATAAGATAATTTGCATCTGGTCTATAGTTGTAAATAAACCGTTTTAAACCAAAATCCGTGATTTAAAACCCGGTTTAAAACCACGACCACGTGGGCCGTACATTGATTACGAATTACTTTGAAAGGCTAATTGAAATCATTTACTATATTTATTCATATATGTGAAGTCATTTATCTTACTTTTACTACTGTTTAGGATTAGACAGATTAAAAACAATCATGATATGCGTGTTTATTAAAATATAACGGCAACGCCGTATTTTTATGTTGCAATATGCTACCAAAATCGCAACGTACGTATGAGGAGAGAGAAAAGAATGAAGAAGAAGAAAATACATTTATTTGGCACATGTAACAAGTGCACACAATAAAACAAAACGAAAACAAACATTTTAAACCATTATTATCCGCTAAATGTGGTTTTAAATCGTTTTAAACCAAAGAGACGGTTTAAAACCAAATGGTTTAAAACGTTTAAAACCCGTTTTGCATCTCTAATCTGGTCTCTTAGATTCAAAGATAATAGCATTTCATTGAACATACCCTAGATCAGCCGATTAAAAAAACAAGATAGCTGCCATTAGCGGTGTGTGGGGTTAGGAATATTTATATTTATTTGTCGAAAGAAATGAGTATATAACATGTCCTTTAAGTATTGGTAACCGGTAGCCAAACACACTGTATAATCATCATGTTTATGTATGATATTAAGTAACTATAATTTATACATACTTTAAATATGTATTCAAAAAATATTTACGCCGTCAAGACGCATAATTATCTCTTTGCCGAGATAAAAAACTTAACCTTAACATATAATTACACAATTTTTTCTTTTTTTTACGGATTGGAAATCATCAAATGACTTCTCCCGCTCTGGGTGGAGTGGGAGGGAGTGTCAGACTCTTACTGACTAAAACCCATCCATGTTCCTTCATTGCCCTTTGTGTTCCAGGGCCACGGTATCTCTTTCGAACAGTCCCGCAGCCCCGGCAGGCATCGGCCCTTGCTGGTTGCTGACATCTCTTTGAGGCGCGCGTGGAACACGAACGCGCCGTCGACACGGCCTGTCGTGATAAGACGTACGGACGATAATTACACACTTAACTACGCGTTTTGTTAAATCTCAAGTGAAATTAGGAGCGGGGGGGGGATCAAGTCAACTCTCACGACATCCCACCAAGGGGGAAAAATCGCAAAAATTGCTTCACTTTATTAATGGACGGCCTCTAACAACGCAAGTAATTAAATAAAAGCTTGTATTGGTGCCGATTCCGTTCTGTTGGACATCAAACATTCTCTTGTATAAGTAAATGATGCATAGACAAATATAAAAACCTACTTCGTCACCAAACATTTAAAAAAATTGCTTCTTCATTCTTTACATTGTCATTACGACAATTGTTTTCATAGACTACTATATTTTGTCCAGAGGTATTATGTACGATGCTCTGTGGTCCAGAGTAAAATATTTAATACCAAAAGGAAATTTGTCTTCGCTTGGAGACAGTACTTAAATTTATTTTTGTTATTATCTTGTAACCATCCAATACGTTTTTGAATTATCTAGACATCATGTTTTATGCGGATTCACAGCGAACTGGTACGCGCCGTGGCAGTTCTCTGATTCTACCCGAAAGACATGGACAAACGAGGGACTATGGAACGTCTTCAATACAAGGCCATAATCTATCTAATATAGCATTACCAACTGACTCTACGTCCTCCGTAGGGCCGCGTCCCAAGGAAACAAGAAAGGAATTGATTGTAATGATGTTCGATTCAATGCTAGACTGCATCGTAGAATCATGGGAAACCATACGGCCACTTAATGATGAAGCCTTAACTCGTTTTTCCCAAGATAGGACAAGTAGCAATACTACAATTATGGGAAAAAAGAAAAAAAATACTCGTAAGTCAAGAATACACCTAATAAGTAGACCATGCCAACAGTCTTTCATCATTTATAATAGACTTATTTTGAAATGCACATCAAAAAACTTATCACCCGTCAATTTATTTACATCAATTAAATATTTTTTACATCAAAAATGCTGATTACACATCAAATTTACCAGTGCGTACTAACGTAATACTTGTGAGTATTGGTCAGTGGGTCGTCTAATTTGCAAGATGTTTTCATAGAAAAAAGGCTTTGCGGCAAGGACGACATAGGATGCAAGAGCGAGCGAAGCGAGCAGGGACTTGTGGCACCCTGACTCGGACAGGTTAGGTTTTTGGGGGTATGGAGGGTGTAAAATTTTTAATCCCCCATAGACAAGCGAGGACCCTCCGACCAGACGGGTGTTATGTCTGGTGGGCTACTGCCCGACAGTTGTTATCGGGTTCTTCTATATAGTCTTAAGTCGCGAATACTTTACTTGCGTGATGTAGAATTTAGAAGTATTTTGACGTTTATCATCATCATGTAGTTCATTATCGGTGTCAACGATGGCGCCGTAGTTCTTATTGTTCTATGTTGCTGTTGTACTCTTTGTAGTGCCGCTACAGGTTCGAAGGGAGTGCCGGGGTCTTGTTAGCGAGCGAAGTGAGCAAACGGGGGTGCAAGTGCACTACCTTACACCCCCCTGTCGGAAAACAAAAATTCATAGATAAGATTAAGATTTTTTTAGTTGTTGCCCAAATTTGGCCATCACCTTGTCGATAAAGTTAGAGTGTCCTCCTCTACTCTTTTCCTGTGAACACTAGACGCACGGCCTGGGGCACGGGCCGCCAGGGACAGGGTTACTATAGAGAAACCAATGGTTGATACCCGAAAAAAAAAAAATCGAGATCTCGCTCGGGAGACCGGGTACAAAAGTAACACTTTGTACTTTGACACTGATTTCTAGCTAGTTATCGTATTTTTGATGAAATGAATGTAGCCACATATCAAATTCGATTGTACTCTACAAATTTGTATATCAATTTACCTCATTATTTGCTGATTATTGTGAAGAGAGTTTAAAAAAAAATTACGGTTGTTACTTTCGACCCCGAGGCCAGGGCGAAAGTAACACGGTGTGGGTCGGAAGTAACATGATTAAGGTTTATGTAATAAATATAAAATGCCATATCAAATCAACTTATTTATTATAAAAAGTGTTTTAAAAACATACATGTTTATTTGTACTTTTAACATTGTCATCCTTTGACCATGATGATTTCGCAATCCAGTTTTCTGTAGCTGTGTTTATCATTTTTTTGAATGGTCCAAATACTGCTCTCTCTAGCGGCTGGAGTTTGTGAGTGCAGTGGGGTGGAAACGATAGCAAAACTATTCCATTTGTCTTACAAAATCTAGAGCATGGATAGATATATGCGATACGTGATTGTCCAGCATTTTTTATAAAATGTTGGCCTGGCCTGTTTTTTAAAATGTTCTAGAAATAGCAAAAATTCTCCAGCCACTGGCATTCCCAGCACCAGCAGACCCAACCGGTCCTTCACGTATCATGTGGTCCTGATACCGCTTCAATGGGAATACAAAAAAAGGAGCTGTACAGGGCGTAAACATACCCTTCACCAAGCCGTCAACCAAGCATTCTGTACACCAAACTAAGTAACTTTACGCAAAAAAATTTGCTGGGAAACGACTTTTTTTTTTGGGGTCAAAAATCACGTTTGGTAGAACTCAATATAAGGTACTCAGAACATCTTGCTGATGGATGGATTGAATAGTACGGGGGTCGTGGAGGTGTTTAAAGTAAAAAAAATAAATTAAAAACATGTACTTAAAAAAAAAACTTGTGAAAAAGTTGGAACTTTGACCCCAATATCTCCGTAACTAGAAGGTTCCCAGGTATGGTCTAGAACAAAAAAATGATCGCATTGACGGGGAGAGCAAATGCCTTTCGGCTTCGTTAAGGTTCTTTTTACACCCTTTATGTCCTCCTTGGACATTAATGGCAACAGCAACAGTTACTAATCTCCCACGTTCCGCTGAGGTTACTGCACCGACTTGTTTAATTCCTCTCTGAGCAACTATCTTGTTAGGTTTTTGGACTGTGGTCACCCCTGTCTCATCCATATTCCAGATATCTTTTGGCTCAAATTTATAGTTATCCATTATGTCCGCTAAATTATCAAAGAATTGGTTAACATTATGCTCATTAAAGCTCGAGGCTCGAGATAGGCTCGTTCCTTGAGGGAATCTCAAAGATAGGGTCAAGTGTCGTTTTAAAAAACAAGTCAACCATTCCCGTCATTTGAGTGTCATGCCATTGTTCGGGATTTTTTTTACCATTTTACTAATTCGTATGCCAGCTTACGTACTTCAGATGGGGTCAATCCAAAATAAACTCTAAAACACTCAATTAAATAGTTTTGCAGTTTTTTTTCTTCAACAACAGTAAACACTTTGATTATGCTTGACATAATGAAAAACCTAAAAAGGATTTAATATTTTTAGAACAGAGAAAATCCTCAAAAGTGCCGAAACGATCAAGAAGTGATGAAGTTCAGGTAATTGTGTTCTTAAATGTTAAAAGAAAAGTCCCGACTCACCAAACTGACAGACTCATAGACACCTAGAATTCCTAGAAAGTTGAAAGAATGCACACAGGTTCAGATTTTTCGAAATACCGACGGTCGGTTTCCTAGGGCGGACAAAATCATGCGTGATAATGCATGCATAGTCAACAAATATTTTGATTGAGGTAGGTAATCTGAAATTTCATCAGCATGGCTGCCGCCATGGTCGTATAGACGTATAGTGTATGTTACACATTGTTGGGCGATCTCATCCATCACATTCCACCAGGCGAGACCAGGCCCATCAGGCAATATCAAAATATATTAAATTTTTGCAGCTCATCTATTCACAGGTTTTCACTCAAACTACTGGGCGGTCATTTCCTGATGAAAAAGCTGTTATACGTTTCCGAAACGGCAACATGTATGAAGGACATATTTCTTTCAAATGTATGCATGGCGCCGGTCGTTTTCAATGGGCGAACGGGACCGTCTATATGGTGAGTTAAAAATACGGAGCTCCATTCTTTTATACGGATTGGCCCGTTATCAGGGTCCAAAACGGTGTTTCTTAAATACTCCGAAGTAGGTACCTATACTCAGATATTATGTATAAATATCTTTAAATTGATTTTAATTCTAGGGAAATTTTCAAAATAATGAAATACTCGGAAAAGGTAAAATTCAGTGGAAAGATGACACCTGGTACGAAGGCGAGTTTGCGGGAAACGTGCGACACGGTCAGGGTCTTTACGTGGACTCTCGCAATCAGCGCTCCTACGCTGGCGGCTGGCACCGTGGAACCAAGCATGGAGAAGGAGTTATATACTATTCCAAAAACTTTAAGAATTCGTATGACGGGAAATGGATCCACGTATGTATAAAATTAACGTTAATCCAAAGGTTAAAAATAATAAGTTAAACTTCCTCGTTGGTCTAGTGTTCGCAAGCACTACTGCTGAGCACTGGGTTAATTAATTACCCGGGCAAATACGCTCTCCCCTTGTTATATTACATGGGACTTAAACATAACTGGCCCAATGTGGGTGTACTATTAAGTATACCTCTAACGCTTCGGGGATTACAGGCGTGATGTTATGTATATAAAATAAAAATTAACTAACTAGGTATATTAATTAACATTTTTTAAACTATTTCTTATTGTATTAAAAAAAAAAAATTAGGTTTATCTATCAATATTAAACGCGTTTTTTTAACTTTGGGTTAAAGTTAGTTTTTATTTTATTTTTGGGAATCTCACATTCCGGACACTGAGCTAAAATTCCGGACATGTCCAGAATTCTGGACGTATGATAACCACAGTTAAGTGGGTGGGTGGAGTGAAAAATATCTTAAGGTTTCTATTATTATATTTCATTTCGAATCACCACGGAGGATATAAATATATAATAACGATTTAAAGTTGGTTACCAACCATTCTCACTTAAATTAAAGCTGTGATAAAGTTCTTACCTAATCTCATAATACAAGGCGTACACATAGAAACCAGTGGTGTCGGAGCAACACGTCGTCCGCTGCTGCTGTGTGCGGTCGGCTACGAACTCGTACCTTAAGCCTTCTGTAACATTTTCAGCTTCTCGGAACAAGAATGTCCATTGGCGATGCAAAATTTAAGACGTAACTCTTTGTTCGATATATTTTCCATTATTAAATTCGCAATACACAGTAGATAATAATATGATCTAACTAAAAACAGCACTGTATTAATTTAATCTAAATAACAGATGCAACTCAAACTCCACGCCAAAATGGTGAACAGTTGTGCCAATCTAACAACAAAAAAAAAACAAAAAAAATAATTTGGAACCATAAACAAATCATCCATTCCCGATAGATTTTTGACTGAATGTATACATCCAGCCTCTGTTGAATCGTCAGGAGTGCTGAAACAGAACTCGGTTTTCCGTTGGGCGCGAGAGACCTCTTTTCAACGCCTGATTTACCCAACAAGAGCGAGTTTAATAAACTTTAGAAAATACGTAGTTATAAAATACGTAGAATATTACCAATATTATTTTGCACTAAAAATGACTGCAATTAATGCATGCATACGTATACAAACTGGACTGAACACTCGTTGAATACCAGAAAAGCTCTTTCTAAAAGGGTGACCAAACATTTTCCTAACAAACTAGCCGTAGCTGTCGCGTGAAATTATTATAAAAAATATGACCTACTTCCCTTTTCGAATCGGATTTTGTTACCACTTTCACGTCCCGCCACCTCCTTCGCTAGCATGACTGCTTCGCAGAAGGAGGTGGAGCCTCTCTAGCTATTTGTCAAAGAGGGGACTTATCGCCAGTATTGTGGCGTGCCTTCCCCTTGTACCCCTCTCATCACACACGGTTCTCGAGTTATTCGCTTTGGTTCAACCGTCCACCGTTTCAAGCGTACCCAGTCTACCCTAGGTTCTATTACATCATTTTTAATGCATATAATATAAATATCTACCTATACCTTCTTAATTTAGAATGAGCGATACGGATACGGATCCAGAGAGTACTGCGAACTAAGTGGATACAAAGGAGAATGGGATAGAAACGAGCGGCAAGGTAACGGATTAATGATGTGGCCGAATCACGACGTAAGTTTTATAAATTAACATTATAATCATTTTTCCTTGCACACCATGTACAGTCACGTGTAGGGAATGCAATTCCGATCTCGCGGGATCTCGATCTCGCGAGATCTCATGTCATTTTTCGAGATCACTCCCGAACCATAGTATGACGAATTCTCGCTCGCAATTGACGGGATGAGGCGGCAGTATTCAGCGACTCTACACACGTCCACTCGGTGCGCGCGAGCGATGCGCTGACTGACGGCCAGGAGTGTCAAACAGCGAAAGCAAACTATCCCGACTATTTACGAATATTAGCGACGAATGACTAATGAGCTTACTTCCATAGTAGCAATTATATGCACAACAAAAAAAAGGTAGTAAAAAAAATAAAATGAAAGATATAGTGCAATAAAGTAGCGATATCCCACACTAGGATACCCTGTGTCGTGGGATCTAGTTATTTCTGCGTTAATGACACATAATAAGTGCACTAGTGGGTAGTTAAGTAGATAGATAGCTTACAACTGTTTACTCACGCTAATGCAAACCAGTGTTGAAGCAGAGAGGGAGAGAATTTTAAGCTGCTGGATTTTTAGCGACGGAAATAAGATGCCATTTATCAGACAGCACATTTCCAAAATCACCCCAGGAACTAGACTTTTCCACATTTGACTGACAGTGTTCCTTTGGTGTTTTTGTTGAAAAAATATTAATTAAAAAAATATATATATTAAAAAAAAAGAGCTAAATTAAAGAATAAAGCCAAATAATCATCATCTGCCTATCTGATCTCCACCACCCAGTTAATACTAGGTAATACATACCCCTTGGTAAGACTGGTTGCCAGAGTTTTTAGGCCACTGAATACCTAACGACTGTCAAAAAGTACAAATGACACCCGGGAGTCCGGGACCAACGGCTTAAAGTCCTTTCCGAGGCACGGAGGAAACTCGTCTGACCAACCTAGGCAGGCACGGCTTAACCTAAAGATCGACACGAGCGGCTGTTATTAATTAGCCACGAGCTCCTCGAGAATAAAGTCAATTAATATTTTATCTTAATTTTTTCATAATCAACCAAGCAGTTATCATCGCTTTTTAGTCATCCGAATTAAACATTTTTTTTTTTTAAACTATCCGAAATCTCGAAAATCTCGCGAGATCTCAACTCGAGATTGCATTCTCTAGTCACAAGCAATGACATGTGATATAACTAGAGTACCTATATACGCAGCAACTTTTAAAAGTTATTTTCTTCCACTGTATTGATTAACGTTTTATGTTTTCACAAGCATACTTACTAGTTCAAAAGCCATATTATTACGAAATAGGTCATAACTCAAAGTAGAAGTTGTTGTTTTACGAGAAAATTGCTTTTGTATTTTGCTACATTTCATTGCTCGTGACTGTACAGTCAACCGACTACTTTTATAATCAGTCAAAGTACTTTTTTTCAACAATTTTAACAGTAAAGGTGGAAGCAAAGTATATTGAACAAAATATGATTTGCGGCCGTAATACTAACAGAATTATAATCATTAACATCACCAAACAACCCTTTTGTTCATTTAATCCCATTTAATGACTTTTTCATGAAATAGTCATTCAATGAACTTAAAGGGGTCCACGACTTAGCCATTTTTTTAGAATATTCTTCTAATAATTTACAAATTTTGTATACGAAATATATTTTGTACATTTATATGATTAAGTTCAATATCATAAATATACCCATTATAAGAATGTTTCTATTCTTTCAGTTTTATCGTGGTGGGTGGCAGAATGGAGTCATGTCCGGTTATGGTATATACATATGGGAAGCTTGTTATAACAACACCATGGCACTACCATCTATTAATGTTTTTCATGGTATGTGGGAAAAAGGTCAGCGCAATGGACACGGTGTACTCAATCTGGGATTCGGCTTAGGATCACATTATAAGGGAGGCTTTAAACAAAATAAAAAACATGGCGTAGGGAAATTTGTCACAAACAATGGATTAACTATCCAAGATAAAAATCTTTTTACTGATGACAATTTAGGACCATTGAATTCTGCTGGAATCGAAACCAACACCAACCAATTACAAGATACTAAAGGAAAAGTAAAAGAACCCTATCGGTTTGACATTTGTGACAGTACTGTCGGCCTCTTTTATCATATCGATCAAGCGCTCAAAAATATAGATAGACGAGATGAAATTAGAACGAGAATGATTAATGACTACTTGGAAAATAATAATATAACAGAAAAAGAATCTAATAATAATATAACAGAAAAAGAATCTAAACAAATGACTGGAAAACACAAGCTGTTTTCAGAAGAAACACATATTAATAAGTCAGAAAACTTCGACGACTTGATCAGGTTTGAGGAGATTTCGTTACGCCAGACATTAATGTGTTATGAAATCGATTTGTTGAATATTTATAACAAGTATGCGACCATATGCAACACAGAACCAACAGCGTTTACACCTGTACTGATTCGCCTATTTCTATGGCAATTGTATTACGACTGTAATGTTCACGAAAAAGGCTTGACACTCGTCGAGATTGACAGGCTGTTTCACCAGAATCCTGAATGGCTCTCAGTGAACCCGCATGACCCGTTCGAGAAAGTTTACTTCTGGCAGTTTACACATAGTCTGATATCGGTTGCCAGTAAATTATATGCAAAAAGAGAATTACCAGGCCCAAAACCTGACACAATTGTTGCAAGTGCTTTCAGAAAATTTATGGAATTGAACGTACTACGGGGATCTAGTCGTCAAAGAGGTACTTAAGGTGGAAGTTTCGAAAAGTTATTTAAATTCATCATCATTATCTGCTAAAATTTGTTTTCGTTTAAAGGTCATTTGGTAAATGGTCATGGTAAATGGATACCTTTGAAAGCGACCTATGAGTTGTACCGGAGCCTTGGGGAGCCCCACACAGTGCGCACTTTTCTTCGCGCTGTACGTCGTCCACCACATTGCAAGAAACAGCCCCAACCTGGCCTCGTCGAATTGCCCGACATATGCCTGCCACTAGGCCGCAATGTTTATATTTTTGGAGATGAATTAACCTTTGTTGTTGGTAAATAATATTTACACAATTTTATGGTTCCGTTGCTAAATGGCAAAAACGGAACCCTTATAGGGTCGTCCTGTCCGTCTGTCTGTCTGTCTGTCTGTCCGTCCGTCCGTATGTCACAGTCCCTTTACTCCGAGACAGTGCTGGTGCCTTCTATGAACCGCTACACAAATATTATGTGAAATTATGAAAAGGATACAGAGGGGTGGCCCTCCATACATATCACTGAGGGTTGGAAAAAATATATCTACGTACATTCAGGGTGGAATTTTTCAACCTCACCTGTAGAGAAAGTACAGGAAACATTCCTTTATTTTTAAAAAGAAACAAATCTTCATTCAAAGATTTTCGAAACTCCGGAATCGAACCAAAAATTTGAAAAAATAACAGCCTGTACTTTTATGACTTCAATCGATAGGGTCAATCATATACATAAAGGGTGTAATAAGACCCTTAACGAAGCCGAAGGGTACTTATTCTCCCCGTTATTGCGATCATTTTTTTGTTCTAGACCATACCTGGGAACCTTCTAGTTACGGAGATATAGGGGGTCAAAGTTCCAACTTCTTCACAAGTTTTTTTTTTAAATACATGTTTCTAATGTATTTTTTTTACTTTAAACACCTTCACGACCCCCGTATTATTCAATCCATCCATCAGCACAATGTTTTGAGTCCGTTACATTGAGTTTTACCGTAAAACGTAATTTTTCACCCCAAAAAAAAAAGTCGTTTCCCAGCAATAATTTTTGCGTAAAGTTACTTAGTTTGCTGTACAGAATGCTTGGTTGACGGCTTCGTGAAGGGTCTGTTTACACCCCGTATATGGATCAAATCAATCTCTCTAACAAACACGATAAATTAAATGAAAGCCATGATAATTTAATGAAAACCATGAAATCTAAACTTATAAATTCTATGAAACAATGTTTCCTTTGAATAAAATTGGTATCTCCAGTATTTAGAGTAGGTGCTTTCCCTCTAGGTCTAGGTAGGGTATACAATACTTGTTTGCATTGATATCAGCTATTGATTGATACAAATTTTATGCGTGGCTAATCAAATCAAAGTTGTACTGAGAATGCCAGTGAGTGAACTTTAACTTTGATAGCTCATATCTCGGAAATGTGACACTTTAGAACATTTTGTCTCATACATAACTTGTTTGTATTGATGCCAGCTATCGATTGATATAGGTTTTATACGTGGCTAATCAAATCAAAGTTATGCTGAAGATGCCATCAGTGAATGGACTCTAACTTTGATAGCTCATATCTCGGAAACGTGACACTTAAGAACATTTGTCTCTTAGAAAACTTGTTTGTATTGATGCCAGCTATCGATTAATGTAGGTTTTATGAATGGCCGCTATTTTTAAATTAAATAAAATAGCAGAAGTCAGTGCGGCCATACAAAAATCTTTTCTCTTCATACAAAAATGTTTTAAAAAACTTTTGATGTTGAGTGCAAATTGACATTATATGAATGAGCGTTAAAAATACCCTTTGTGTGCGAGTCCCACTAGCACTTGGCCGGTTTTTTTTATCCTTGCACGAAACCTTAAACAAAATAAAGTTCCGTTACTTTTAATTCCAGATGATAATGAACTCTCTGAACCCTTTGAAAAACACGGAGACGTTGAAAACTTGAAACTTTTTAATTTTTCAAATTTATCAAGCAAAAGCATTTTAGGAATATTTTCTAGAATATTTCCGAACCTACGCGAAGACAATAAAATTATGGATCTTGATAACGAAATAACATTTTTTGAATTTTTTGAAGCATTTGTTACGTGCGCGGAACAAAGTATTCGTGTGACAGTAGAAGAAATGAAGTGGAGAAATAAATTATCTATGAATATTGAAATTCCAGTGCCACCAACTAGTCCAGCGGGACTTGGCTCCAGATCTAAATAGTTGTCTTTTATATAGCGCATCACTAGCAGCACTTTACCAAGGGGGGTTGGGTATACTTACCATGAATTAATTATCCTTACATGAAATAGAGAGGATTACAATTAGTTTTATGCTAAACGAAGTAGAACATAAAAACAAAAGAGTTAGTTTGAAATAGATATATAAAAAAATAGTCCTAAGAACTAGTATTAGTACCTACTTACTGTTAGCCATATTTTTATCTTAGGAATATTTTTAAACTATAAATAAATCCTAACATCAAAAATAAAATAGTAGTGAAACAAACAACAAGTGAAAAAAGGGAATTTAGTTTAAGGGATACAAGCACCGAGGTGACTTTTTTCACGAGTTGTGCACTTTACTGTTTACCATTGACTGCAAGAAAATAAACAGATGTTAGAGAGTAAATAGAAAGTAGTATAGTACTTATTTTTATCATATATTATTATATGTATAATGAATAAAGGATTAAATATAAACATTAAAAATGTATAAGTAATGAATTAGAACAGTTTTTGAAATTCAGTGTTATATTCTTGTCAGCACGTTCTATAATTTTTTTGTTTATAATTCTTATAATTCGTGCTTGTTCCAAATTCAAAATGCTTTTGCTCACTCAGCAACTAAAAAAGAGTTTATTCGATTTTATCGATGAATCAAATCAAATGCCCTTTTTCGAGTGACAGCGGTAAAAAAAAAATTTAATGGTTTCACCTTCGCCCCGTAATCCTCGGTTCCTAGGTTCGATCCTCTCGTTGTTATTGTTCTTATTATTTTTAATGCTGTGAGAATTGCAAATAAAAATGAAATAGTTTTAATTTAAAATTGTTTGATTGACATTTTTTAAATATTTCTCCAGAAAGTAGTTTTGCGATGCAGCATACAATAAAAAAAAATTGCTTTGAGTCGGGAGCATGGTTCAAGCTACCGGTGGTCAGGGCTCAAGGGCGTCACCAGCTTTTGAGTTAAGGTTGAGAAAAAAAAAACAGATTTTTAAGGGTTAAAGGAGAATGGGCAAAAATGTATGGGAGCTGGTCTACCTACTCAACACTAACGCCATCTATGGGTATTAGTAGTTAATAAGTAGTTGATCAAATTACGGATAACTTTTATGCCGAAATCTGTGGGAGATTTACAAAAATAAATAACAAAGATATTTATACAAAACCTATTTATTTACTATTCTTTACGTTTATAGAAGACTGTCGTATAGTATGACATGAGTGAGATGGGCCGCAGGCGGTGTAAAACCATCTTGACGCCGGCACCAACACAAAAAAAAAAAAAAAACGCACTCAAAACGTGGTGCTGATGGATGCTTTGAATAGTAAACGGGTCATGGAGGTAATCAAAGTAAAGTAAAAACCTTAAAAAGTAATATTAAAAAAAAAACTTGTGAAAGAATTGGAACTTTGACCTCCAATATCTCCGTAACTAGAAGGTTCCCAGGTATGGTCCAGAACAAAAAAATGATCGCAATGACGGGGAGAACAAGTGCCATTCGGCTTCATTAAGGGTCTTTTTACACCCTTTATATTATTTAAATCTCATAAATACCTATTTTTCAAAAATTAATGTTTTGTAGTCATTGTATACATGAAGTGGGCTGCCGTTGTAAGACGACTAAAAAATCACGGTGTATATTTTTATTTATTATTATTATAAAAAAATGCACTAATTAATAATGCTCCGTCAGTTCGACGCGGTCGCTAGTCACTTATGTAGCTATAGTTATTGAAGAATTGCATTATTGTTCTATTCGGCGTAATTATTTTGCTTTACCTTGTTTTTGGCAAATATCTCTGGAACCCCACTGCCTACACCTTAACGGCCATATAACAAAATGAAGTACACACAATTACCTTTTCAACGACGTATATTACATTACTGTTGAGTAGGTAGACCAGGATGCTCATTCTCCTTTCCTATTTACGGATGCAGCTGAAGGTCTTCTAAGTATCTAAAATGCAATAGCCACCTCGGATTGGCTATATCTTATATACTTGTACATATAGAAGTTACTAATTTTGTTGAGTTATTTGAAAAGTCTAGGAACTAAAACAAAATGTTGTAATTTCAGAAAAGTTAGAAGTACTTTTATTTAATAGATAATACTTAATAATTTAGGGAAACAACTTGAAGAACATAAGACCTAAGGCTCCAAGAGCGAGCGAAGCGAGCTCTATAATTTTAACACCCAATATTGGACAGGTTAGATTTTTTTGACCCATCATACAGGAGTTACTTGGTCGACTTACAGACCAAGCCAAGATTTAAGAGGATGAAGGCTGCAAGAGCGAGATTTTTACATTATGCCTCGAATTCATTCTGATACAGAATTTGAAATCAAAATGTCCACATATTATACCATTTTGGTTTGTGCAATCTTATGTATGACATAATTGCCTATTAACCGATTCATTGCGGCATCCATATTCGAAAACTTTTTGCTGTGGCGGTGAACAATTATTTCATGACACGACTGGCGCGCCTACCGACAAAGAAGATGATAGCACGCCTATTAAAGCTATTGTGTCATCAGCCGTTTATATAAAAATTTATACTTTCTCTGGTTTTTTCACTGATTTAGACTTGTTTGAGTTCAGTTGACATCAAACCAAGGAAGTGAACTGCAGGATACGTTGTTTTAAGCAGTTTTTGAGTGGCTAATTTACATAGGCGGACTTAATGCCACAAGCAAGGCATTCTCTACCAGTCAACCTTTGGGTAAAATAGGACAATATTGTTTATTCTTTTTTTTATTTTGATAATATTATTATAAAGTGGGTTAAAGGAATAGGTAAAATCTCGTTAATTAAATAAAATTGCTGTTTGAGTTGACTAACTCGACTTGCTGTAATCACTTTGTAAGCGTTTGGTGTAGGTTACTTAATTTTAATAAAATAAAAGGTTTGAACATTTTTGCATCACTAGCATAGTCCACATCCACCATGTTTTCTTTTTTTAAATCACTTCACTCTATAAAACTACATAGATAGGTACATATTCGATTGCACTAGCACTTTTTTAATTTTTATAATTAACTCATTTTTTCACACCTACCTATGTAATTGAACGAGCTATTTAAAATCATCTCATTTCAAGTTAAATTGAAACTAATACAGGGTGTAAACAGACCCTTCACGAAGCCGTCAACCAAGCATTCTGTATATCAAACTAAGTAACTTTATGCAAAAATTATTGCTGGGAAACGACTTTTTTTTTTGGGGGTGAAAAATAACGTTTTACGGTAAAACTCGATGTTACGCACACAAAACATTGTGCTGATGGATGAATTGAATAGTACGGGGGTCGTGAAGGTGTTTAAAGTAAAAATCTTACATCAGAAACATGTATTTAAAAAAAAACTTGTGAAAAAGTTGGAACTTTGACCTCCAATATCTCCGTAACTAGGAGGTTCCCAGGCATGGTTTAGAACAAAAAAATGATCGCAGTGACGGGGAGAACAAGTACCTTTCGGCTTCGTTAAGGGTCTATTTACACCCTTTATATAAAGGGCTCAGGTATGGTGGGAGTACCATGACGCGACCTACCAGTCTACCCACACCACAGCTTGTTTCTGCAGAGCCCTGCTGTTCAGTTGGAGGTGAGGGCGACATTCAATGTCTGATCGCGGCGGAGTTGACGTCTTGGAACTGTACCCGATTCATTGTGCCCCGTGTTAAGTTGTAATCTCAAGTAATTCGATAGTTTTTCTAGAAACAGTGTATCGCACCAAGTGTGTTTTCATAACACGAAACCCATCGTCTGTCCACATGATGTACTTGTACGAGCCCATCGGAATAAATCCGCACAAATCCGATCCGATCCGGCTACGGTTGGGACCGAGGGAGGGGCTTTTTAAAGTTCCGGCAACCCGTACAAACTTGATTCGTGTAGTAAGAATGCTAAATAGTGTCTCTCGGCGTTTGGACATATTTTCTTGCTCTTTGGCGGAATTCCAGAGGGTGCCACTTTGTATGTTGTCCACTGTGTAACTTGTGCTTCTACCCAGACGGCTAGACCCGTTGTTTAGGACTGGGCAATTAGCAATTTTTGACTACTTTTGTTAGCTTGGGTCCGACCTGTTAAAATAAATGTATGTGTTAATAAAAAATAAATTAAATAAATAAAGTAATAAAATAAATAAAATATTTATTCTACACTAGAGAAAAATAGTCACTAGTTTAGTGAAATTTTAACAATTTTGTCTTGTTCAGAACGGGTACACACAGCGTCAGTATTTGCTAATCCCTCATGTTTTAGAAACAATTACAATCATACATATAGCGTGGGCAACTTCAGAACTAAAGCTGCCATTTTATTTTTTCAATACATTTCACAAATGATTTTCAACAGCGCTCTCCTGTCATCTTTTATCGAGCGTCAAAAAATCCTTATAGCACTCAGTCCTAGATTAACACATAGGATACTATTTGTATAAATTGGTTTTGGTTTGCTTTTCTTGAAAGGTCTCTTATAAATCCTTCCTCTTAAATCCATACATGTTTTATTAGAATTTGCATTTAAGCCTCTATGCTTTAAGCTGCTTTCAGACTACGCTATAATATAATAGCATACAGGGTGTAAACAGACCCTTCACGAAGCCGTCAACCAAGCATTCTGTACATCAAACTAAGTAACTTTACGCAAAAATTATTGCTGGGAAACGACTTTTTTTTTGGGGTAAAAAATCAAGTTTTATGGTAGGACTCAATGTAACGTACTTAAAACATTGTGCTGATGGATGGATTGAATAGTATGGGGATCATGAAGGTGTTTAAACTTAAAATCTGACATTAAACTCGTGTATATTAAAAAAACTTGTGAAAAAACTGGAACTTTGACCTCCAATATCTCCGTAACTAGAAGGTTCCCAGGTATGGTCCAGAACAATAAAATGATCGCAATAACGGGCAGAACAAGTGCCTTTCGGCTTCGTTAAGGGTCTTTTTACACCCTTTATAGTATACAGGGTGTAAACAGACCCTTCACGAAGCCGTCAACCAAGCATTCTGTACATCAAACTAAGTAACCTTACGCAAAAAAATTTGCTGAGAAACGATTTTTTTTTTGGGGTGAAAAATCACGTTTTACGGTAAAACTCAAAGTAACGCACTCAAAACATTGTGCTGATGGATGGATTGAATAGTACGAGGGTCGTGGAGGTGTTTAAAGTAAAGTTACAACATTAAAACCTTGTATTTTAAAAAAAACTTGTGAAAAAGTTGGAACTTTGACCCCCAATATCTCCATAACTAGGTTCCCAGGTATGGTCTAGAAAAAAAAAAATATCGCCATAACGGGGAGAATAAGTGCCTTTCGGCTTCGTTAAGGGTCTTTTTACACCCTTTATAGCTCATAGCAAAACAAAATCGCGCACAAAACATTGCAAAAACAGCTAAAAACTCATAATTTGCCAACGCAATATGGAGCAACGCATGCTCAATATAAGGCTACGTGATAGGTGGACTACATCAAGAATAAGGAAAATAACAAAAGTAAGCGATTTCTTATTTACTAAAAATAAAAAGTAAACTCAAATGGCACTGGACAGGTCACATTATGAGAACGGAACGGACAGAAAAATGAACGAGAGACGTAATGGAATGGGTTCCTAGAGGGCTAGAGATGGAAAGAGACAAAAGGGACGCATAATCAAGAGATGGGAAGATGACTTACCTCTAATAAAGTACTTGATAAAAAAATATCTTGTTTTGACTGCCTAATTGCATAGCCTATAAGTAAGAAATCTAGTTGTAATCGTCTCGAAAGTCTCGTTTTCCCCGGGAATTTCGAGACCACAGTGAGTCTCGTTTTTTTTTTCCGGGACTCAGTAATGCATCAAGACTGAAATGCCTAGTGTGTAGTTTGTACTGCAGTGAAAGCGTAGACCCACGTTGTCAAACAAATGAATCCACGCAGAATGCACAGCATGCGCCGCGGTGGGTTTGCGCCTTGACTCATTATAAGTAAATGACAATTATCAAAAACGTACTTCAACACCAAAAAAAAAATGAAAATGCTTCGTTTTTCTTTACATTGTCATCATAGACTACTATATTATATATACCACAGACTACTATATAATAGTAATTGTCATAATGACAATTTATTGTTTTGGCCAGAGTAAATATATAATACCTAAAGGAAGTTTTGTCTTTGTTTGGGGCATGTTTGAAGACAGCTGTGCTTGAATTGATTTTTGTCATTATCTTGTAACCACACAATAAGTTTTTTAATTGTCTAGACATAATGTTTTATGTTGATTCACAGCGAACTGTTACGCGTCGGGACAGTTCTCTGATTCTGCCCAAAAGAAATGGACCAGATGGGAACTATGAAACGTTTTCTTCAATACATGGCCATACATCTAATATCGCATTAACAAATGAATCTACGTCCTCCGTAGGACTACGTCCCAAGGGTTCCGTCAGAAAGGAATTGGTTGTAATGATGTTCGAATCAATGCTAAACTGCATCGTAGAATCATGGGAAACCAAACCGCCACTTAATGATGAAGCCTTACATGTTATTTCCCAAGATTTAACAATTACGGGAAGAAAGAAAAAAAATGCTCGTAAGTCCAGAATACACCTAATAAGTAGTCCATACCAACAGTCTTGCATACTTTATTACTAGCTTTGCCCGTGGCTTCGCTTGCGTGAATTTAGAATTTGACAATCAATAATTGTAATAATATAATTCAATCATGATTCGAACCAATGAAACAACGACAACAACGAATGTTGTCCGAAACTGAATATATTGATAAAAATAAATAAGAACGTTATTGTTGTTTTCCTCGGGAACAGTACTTTTTTGCTGGTGTACCTACTGTCGACCCACCCCTGCTTCGCATGGCCCCATCTATCTGGTCCAGAACTATTCTATCTTTTAAGCTGGAACCAACCATTCACATTCACATGATTCACATTGAAATCGGTTGGGTGGTTTCGGCGATAAGCGTGTACGAACAAAGTGACACGTGGTTTTTAAATTATTAAGATTATACATTCTTCTTCTTAAACTTTTACTGTCACTTACGGAATATCTTCCGTGATTGTTCATTATTTTGAGCTCCCGATATTTCGACGCTGTTGCAAGTGCCATGATCGCGGGTTGACAAGCGACAGGGTTGGTGAGTAACAGTATAAGTTTAGTTGTAAACCGTGAAAGCTTTAAACAGTATTCTTCTTCTTCTTCAAGTTTTGGCCACCCAATGCTGGGTGTAGGTCTCTTCCAAATCTCTCCGCTTTTGGCGGTTTTGTCAGAGTGATCAGATCATCGTCTAAGAAATTCAGCTCAAGAATGGCTAAAAGTGAATAACATAACGAGTCATTATGTTACCGGTACCCATGTAATGTTATGTAAATGAGTAGACGAGCAATTCCCTTGATGGAATTATTAATACTGAATTATAATTACACGATTACATGCTAAATTAGAGAAATGCACACTTAAATAATATCGATATGCATAAAAATTTGTATGACCGATGACAAAGGTGTAAAGCATAGCTCGCACACAGTGTGTATTTTATACCCTATATTATATTACAGTCTAATTTCTCTTTGCTAAAACACATGAAGTAAAGCCGAATTTACATTACGAAACTAGCGGCATGAAAGTAGTTCCGTGACATTAATTTCATCAACAATTTCACGTGTAAACGTCAAGTTTTACAATGCATGCATCGATTTCACGACACTGAAACAGTTTCGTGTTGCGCGCGATTTTTGGAAAAAACTAGTGTCATGCAACTACTGTCATCGTATAAACGCGACGCGAAAGCGCCTGCGCTGGTTGGATGTGTTGTTTTTTAGTCGTGGTGTGGTTACTTCTGCTGTCAATGTCAAACAAAATAAATAAATAAAAATGTCAAACAAAATATATAAAATAAAATACGACATGTCGTATCTTTTTATATATTTTGTTGGACACTTTACTCAATAAAAAATTAAAATGATTTCCACTCATACGAAAATAGTTTGTATAGCTCTCAGGATCGTCATCTGGTAATTCAGATATTAACTGTGTCGCACCCAGATGCTTTCTTGCTAGCTACCCAACGTCTTTTCTTTCGAGACAACCTTTTCTTAATTGTATTATACAATAACATACGTAGGACACGTTTTGCAATGCCAAATAAAGCTTTGATGTTGGCGGAGCCATGACATACTGTGGATTTCACGACACTATTATTTTTAATGAAACTGGTTTCACAGGTACTGAAAGTAGTGTCATGAAATTAATTTCATCATGCATGAAACTAGTTTCGTAATGTAAATTCGGCTTAAGAGTACCTACCTAACGTTTTTGCTTCTGGGGCGACCGCACAGCTGCCACTACCCGACTGGGTAGGTAGTAAAGACCGGATTCAACATTGATGCCTAACGAGGACTATCAAGTCAAACGTTGTTGTGGTAACAGTAATGTCTACATCATCAACCAATTTCTATTAGTAGGCATTTCTGTAGTTCGTTCCAGATTTCGGTCTAAAGTGCTACCTCAAAAACCCTGGCGGCAGATATTATGTAGGCCCCTCATTAGCCAAATTAAACTTTGATTATGCATGACATAATGAAACACCTAAAAAGGATTTAATATTTTTAGAACAGAGAAAATCCTCAAAAATGCCGAAACGTACAAGAAGTGAAGAAGTTCAGGTAATTGTGTTCTTAAATATTATTGACTTAAAAATTGAAATGGGATGGTGAACAACGAAATCGCAATTTGAATGTACTTTCCAATATTTATGTTTGATGTGATGAAGGTGTACTTGTACCCAATATTAAAAGAAAAGTCCCGACTCACCAAACTGACAGACTCATAGACAGCTAGAAAGTTGAAAGTATGCACAGGTTCAGATTTTTCGAAATACCGACGGGCGGTTTCCTAGGGCGGACAAAATCATGCGTGATAGTGCATGCATAGTCAACAAATATTTTGTTTGAGGTAGGTAATCTGAAATTTCATCACCATGGCTGCCACCATGGTCGGCGTATATAGACGTAAAGTGTATGTTACACATTGTTGGGCGATCTCATCCATCACATTCCACCAAGCGAGTCCAGGCCCTTCAGGCAATATCAAAATATATTAAATTATTGCAGCTCATCTACTTCACAGGTTTTATCATTTACAGAATGGCACCACTCATACTACTTGGTGGTCTGGTCCTGATGAAAAAGCTGTTATACGATTCCGAAACGGCAACATGTATGAAGGACATATTTCTTTCAAATGTATGCATGGTGAAGGTCGTTTTCAATGGACGGACGGAACCGTCTACTTGGTGAGTTGAAAATACGCAGGTCCGCTCTTTTATACGGAGTGTCCTGTTTTCAGTGTCCAGAACGATGTTTCTTAAATATTCCGAAGGAGATAGATAGATAAACCATTTATTCAGTGCATTCAAAAGATATAGCGCAACACGCAGTTTGTTTTTACAAATAAATGATAACAAATTACATGAATTTCTATCTATACATATGTTAACGGAAAAGTTAAATCCGTCTGTATATACAATTCCTAGGAAATGTGTACAATTCCTAAAATACATAGGAAATCTATGATATATTTTGTAATATGCAGTTTTCCTAGGAAATCTATACATTTCCTAAATAGCGATCGAAAATGTATTTCATTCTTGATGTTCTTAAGTACAGCGTGGAAAGTGATACACACACAGTCGAGAGCATTTATCGTACTCCTATTTCTTATGTTACACTAATGGATCAGAATGTTACTCCACGAAAGGGATGAATGAAAGGCATTTGCATGTGGCTGAGATGGGAATGCTAAGATAGATAAATGAGAAATGAGTACATAAGAGGAAGTCTAAAAGAGATGCCGGTGACTGAAAAGTTAATGTCGTGGTATATGATGCGGAGGAATGAGGAAAATTTCGCGAGGAAAGTTCTGAGTATGAATGTGGATGGAAATAAGAGTATGAAATGACGAATAATAGAGAGGTATGGAAGAGGAAGAAATTCTTCGCCGACCCCAAATGAATTGGGATAAGGGCAAGAGAATGATGATGACCCTAACAAACACACACCATACCATCATCAACAAAGCATTGTGGTAAGGAAAATTTAGAATGCAAGAGCGAGCTAAGCGAGCTCGGGACTTGGGGCACCCGGACTCCGGCCTGGTTGGGTCTTAGTTCGCTCGCTTTGCTCGCACTCAAGATCCCGCCATCCCCTTCGTGCTACTTTAAACCCTGCGGACAGAAATAGTAGCCCTGCGTAGCGGGGCTACGTCGACTTCCCTTATTACAAAATTTTTAAATTTATCTTGACGTTGATTTTATTAGTGTTTTATTTATTTTATTCACAGAGAGCATTCGTTTTTATACATTTCTTAGTGTCATCACGGAATTGCACACAATTCCTAGGACATATACGTACATTTCCCAGGAAATGTGTGTATTAAAGAATCTTTGAAACATTACTTTATACATTTCCTAAGTAGGCTCGGAATTGTATACATTTCCGGTAACATATACATATAAAATTCAAAGTCCTGACTGACTGATATATCAACGCACAGCCCAAACCGCTGCTCCTAGAGACATGAAATTTGGAGGGTGTATTCTTTGTGAAGAGGTAGGTATCAACTAAGAAAGGGTTTTTTCAAAATTTCAGCCCTAAAAATGTGAAATGGGGGGTTGAATTTTCTGTGAAACTTTTTATTCTCGGGGTTGATAGACTCGAAAATTAGTGTACACAGTCTGCAATTTAAATTATGAGACACATGTATCACAGTTTTTCCAAAATCATCAGCCAGCAGAGTCAAATAGGACTTCAAATAAAATAACTAGTAAGTACCTACTTAGATACGTATAAATATCTGTTAATTAAGTTCTCATTGATTTTAATTCTAGGGAAATTTTGGAAATAATGAAATGTCTGGAAAAGGTAAAATTCAGTGGAAAGATGACACCTGGTACGAAGGCGAGTTTGCCGGAAACCTGCGACACGGTCAGGGTCTTTACGTGGACTCTCGCAATCAGCGCTCCTACGCTGGCGGCTGGCACCGTGGAACCAAGCATGGAGAAGGAGTTATATACTATTCCAAAAACTTTAAGAATTCGTATGACGGGCAATGGATCCACGTATGTATAAATGAGCAAGAGGTCCTGGGTTCGATACCCCGGCAAATAGGCTCGCCCCTTATTATTTAGTCCAATCACTTAAGCAAAAAAAGGGGTCAACTTCGGAATGACAGATAATAAGCTGTAAACTCGTATACATACACGTGTCTCAAAAGTCTCATAAAATCTCGTGTCTGCGTCGTATTACATTGACTATTGCTGAGCGCTGCGGGCTCTCTGCCCTCTATCTCAAAAACGGTTGGGCCTATGAAAAATTGTTCAAAACAAAATTTGTTGCAAATATGCTCTACAATTTTTACAAAAGGTTAACATCATTGGAGCTATAGACACCGAGATAATAGCGAAAAACTGATTTTTGTGACGTTTGACCTTGAATAACATACGACGCTGACACGAGATTTTATGAGACTTTTGAGACAAATTATAGAACACCAAAATGAAGGTGTATACGAGTTTACAGCTTATTATCTCTCATTGCGAGGTGAAACTCCTAATATGAATGGACTAATTATTATTATAAGGTACACTTTTGCCTAATCCTTCGGGGATTACAGGCGTGATCTTATTTAGGTAAGGTGTGAATGAAATTCAAATTTTCTTACGTTTTTGCAATTTGCCGGTCTGTGTCGGGCTGTATGTTGAACAAAATATGATTCGCGGCCGTAAAACCTATGTATTTACAGAATATTATAGTAATTAAAATCATCAATACAACTCCTTTTTATTCATTTAATTGGTTAAACTTGGAGGATTGTATTGATGACTAGCTTTTGCCCGCAACTTCGCTCGCGTTAATTTAGAATTTGACAATTAAACTCTTAACACATAACTTTTGCGGAATCTAGAAAGTATAAGTAGTATGTATTATGGAGCGAAGCGATCTAGAAATTTTAGCATTCCACCTTGGATAGGTTGATTTCTATGTAGTTTTCCGAGATTTCTGGGGAGAGGAGTTAACCCCCCCCCCCCCTGCCTACGGCCCTGCCCCTGAGATGAGTTATATTTTCAAGTTTCAAGATAGAACGTAAGAACGAGTGCAGCGAGGCCTCGGATACGTTAGGTTCTTCGAGGACATTCCTAGAGAAACAGGACTTAATTTAGTCGTTTGCCTTAATGCTTGCTAAAAAAACTCTTACTATTAAATCATTTTTAATGCAAAATGTATACCTTCTTAATTTAGAATGAGCGATACGGATACGGATCTAGGGAATACTGCGAACTAAGTGGATACAAAGGAGAATGGGACGGAAACGAGCGGCATGGTAAAGGATTAATGATGTGGCCGAATCACGACGTAAGTTTTATAAATTAACATTGTAATTATTTTTCCTTGCACATGGTGTACAGGGTACTGCCTTTCTTTTCTTCTCCTAAAATTGTTTGTCCGAAAATCATTATCCATAACACGTTTGAAATAAACTTCAGTAACCATAATGTTCAAAAATTCGAAATTTTGTTTTACATAATTATATTTACTTCTAAAACTATTGTGTCATAATATCGAGTACTATGATAATTCCTTCTCCTAAAGTTATATGTCCTAAGTCACCTAAGTGTTGTATTATATAATGTTTATTATTACCGCAGCGCATGGGTAATCAGCAATTTCCTAAAAAATATCCTAAAAGTCTTGTTAGCTGGCGTGAGGAGCGTAGGCCAAAGGCTACGACGATATTTGTGACAGCAAGTGGGTGTGCAATGTAAAATGCGAGCGTAGTGAGCGCGCGTCACATAGTCGTCGCATCTGACAATCCTCTTATCTATTTTTAGATCATGACGTCATCCGTCTTTTGTATATTATAGATAGTAATATTTATGATAAACGGAGTTATATTATATTTAGGAATTTAAATTTTATGACATGTGATATTAAGTTCGGGTAAGTTATCATTCGGACAAATGATGATTAGGAAAAAAAAAATTATGGCACTCGATTATGGATAAAAAAGTTAGGGAACACAATAGATAACCAGTGAACAGTCACGAGCAATGTGATATAACTAGAGTATACACGCAGCAACGTTTAAAAGTGATTTTCTTCTACTGTATTGATTAACGTTTTACGTTTTCTCAAGCATAGTATTTCGAAAGCCATACTATTACGAAATAGGTTATAACTCAAAGTAGAAACCGTTGTTTTGCGAGAAAATTGCTTTTGTATTTTGCTACATTTCATTGCTCGTGACTGTAAAACGTGTTTTTTTTTTCAACAATTTTAATAATTAAGTACTAACTTTACTACATTACCGTTGATGTAGATGTAGGTTTTTTTTTGTCCTTTTTTAAACAAGTTTAATGATTGAAGATAATTATAACTTACAACAGATTTTGGTGTTTCGTAACCACAGTTTATAATAGAGAAAACACTTTTTAAACTAATTACGTTTTGGTCCCATTTAAAACTGCTTTTGATCGAATAACAGTTTGGACTGTTACATACAGCATGCACAATTACACTGATTGCTCGTTTACCCGCATTCGAGTGTTCGAATTAATGACTTGACACGAATTCGGGAACCCGATGCATTTATTTCACTATTCATCGCAATGGAATGCAAGCTTACAATTGCGTAAAAATAAAATGAAGCCGGACGAGTTTGCTCGAAGACGGGCGTGCTCGACAGCGTTAATTGATACAAGACTTAGTCGTTTGCTCGGATTCCATAGCAATCGAATTCGGAAGAAAGACCTTGTCTAAAATTTTGCGCCATCAGAGAGGTGTGGTCAGTGGCGTGCAGTGGTTCACCACGGAGGGTAGGCCACCGCCACGCACATATATCGCGGGTAACGGTATCCAAAAAAAAAAAAGAAACAAAAAAAAAAATGAAAATAAAAAAAAAAAAAAAAAAAAAAATGAAAATCAGCCTGTAAAAACAAAAGTTATAAATAAAGAACTCACCACTTTATTCAAGGTTCAAATCACTATTTTCTGACGATGCAAACAGAAGAAAGATTCGGCCACCTCAAATATCTAATCCAAGTGGGTGGGTGATAGTTACAGAACACGTCACTTGCAAGATATCCGAAGCGGCCTGTTAAAAATGAAATGAAATGAAAAATATTTCTATTCCTATCTACTTTAGAATTATGCTTTTCTATATCTAACCTTAACTGGCCGTTAATACTAGTTTCAATACGTGATTTACCAAATGTATTTAACTTTAAGCAAGCCTCTAGATGTTTTTCTGATAGGTCATGCTTTTTTGCCGAGGAATGAAAATTATGCAAATCAATGTACCCCTCACTCCACTTACTGGAAGTATTAACAAAATGCACGGAAAACAAAATAATTTATTTGTGTGTATACAACCACATAGCCAGCTGAATGTTGCATAATTTTGAGGTTTGAAATGGCGGGTACGAGCTGAATTATCAGATTTTTGGATTAATTCTCGTAATTCGGGTGTACATCTACCTTTCGACACCACAAGAATCTTATCATTAAACGATAATTGCGAAAACTTACTGCTTTTAACTTCTAACAAACACACATTTTCTGCGCAAGTATCACAACAGAACACCATTTTTAAGTAAATAAACAAATACTAAACAACAATTAATATTTACATTAATGTTCGTTTCAAAACGAATAACTGATAAGGTTTAACTTGGTAAGATATGATAACATTCAAAATCGCATTTAAATTTGCTTGTCACATGAAATAATAATGGCGTGACTAGGAAAAAATTAATTCGTAATTTGTTAAAAAAAAACACTTCCAAATTAAATTGCATCATTTTCATACCTAAATCATATGTAAAATCTGTTAACAAAATTTTGCCGGATAATACTGAGTCTGACAGCACGTGCTTGTCATACTTATTTTAAAAACTCCCCGAAAATCAAAGCGAAAAATAAAATTCATATAGTTTTTAATTATTTTTATAGGCCTTTTGCTATTTTTTAGGTATAAATTCAAAAATACCACCCTATTTTTTTAACTGGTTATAGTAGTCATTAAGAAAACTATCGTGTTTGTGTGTAGTCTGTTTCTCGAATTCGCCGGAATTTCGGTTTAATTTCTACAAATGGCAACTCTGATCTTCATTCATGTTAATCTATTTAACCAATCACAGGCCGTCTCCTTTCCCGGGAGACACGCCTATAATCTAGACATGTGTGCCGTTTATACACACGAAAATATGCACCAGTGTGCGTAAATTTATGAATCGAAAATACTCTACAACCGATTTCGCCTTACAATTGACGACGCGTGGATAGCTCACAGTATTGTGTGAGTGTTACGTCACACGGGCGCGACAAGTTGCTATAAGTGTTATAACAGGAGTTTTAACTTTTAAAATGATTTTTATTACAAAGTTATAATAATTGCACTTGAGTTGGCGTTTATGATAGGAGGATTGATAAGGTAGGCTAGGCCTAATTGCCTCTATGGACTGCACGCCCCTGGGTGTGGTCATAATTAGTACCTACCAATTTAATAGAATATACTTCTAATCTATAATATAAAAATGAATCGCAAAATGTGTTGGTAAGCGCATAACTCAACAACGCCTGGACCAATTTGGCCAATTTTTTTTTTTAAATGTTCGTTGGAGTTCAAGGATGGTTTTTAAGGCGAGAAAAATTCGAATGTAGGGTAGGTAGGGTAGGTAGGGTAGGTAGGGTAGGTAGGGTAGGTAGGGTAGGTAGGGTAGGTAGGGTAGGTAGGGTAGGTAGGGTAGGTAGGGTAGGTAGGGTAGGTAGGGTAGGTAGGTAGGGTAGGTAGGGTAGGTAGGTAGGGTAGGTAGGGTAGGTAGGGTAGGTAGGGTAGGTAGGGTAGGTAGGTAGGGTAGGTAGGGTAGGTAGGGTAGGTAGGGTTGGTAGGGTAGGTAGGGTAGGTGGGTAGGTAAGTAGGTAGGTAGGTAAGCAGTAAGTAGGTAGGTAGGTAGAGAAGGGTAGGTAAGTAGGTAGGTAGGGTAGGTAGGATAGGTAGGTAGGATAGGAAAAAGGTGCATTGCAACGCATGCCGGGAACAGCTAGTCTATAATATAAAAATGAATCGCAAAATGTGTTGGTAAGCGCATAACTCAACAACGCCTGGACCAATTTGGCCAATTTTTTTTTTTAAATGTTCGTTGGAGTTCAAGGATGGTTTTTACGGCGAGAAAAATTCGAATAATTGCCGGAAAAACCCTTAAAACAGCCAACCAAGGTACAGCCAAGGTAGGGTAAGTAGGGTAGGTAGGATAGGTAGGGTAGGTAGGGTAGGTAGGGTAGGTAGGTAGGGTAGGTAGGGTAGGTAGGGTAGGTAGGGTAGGTAGGGTAGGTAGGGTAGGTAGGGTAGGTAGGGTAGGTAAGGTAGGTAGGGTAGGTAGGGTAGGTAGGGTAGGTAGGGTAGGTAGGGTAGGTAGGGTAGGTAAGTAGGTAGGTAGGTAGGTAGAGAAGGGTAGGTAAGTAGGTAGGTAGGGTAGGTAGGGTAGGTAGGATAGGTAGGGTACGTAGGGTAGGTAGGGTAGGTAAGTAGGTAGGTAGGTAGGTAGGTAGAGAAGGGTAGGTAAGTAGGTAGGTAGGGTAGGTAGGATAGGTAGAATAGGTAGGTAGGATAGGAAAAAGGTGCATTGCAACGCATGCCGGGAACAGCTAGTAATTTATATATTTTGCACATTTTAATATGATTAAATTCAATGCCATCAATATACTCATTATAAGAATGTTTTTATTCTTTCAGTTTTACCGTGGTGGGTGGCAGAATGGAGTTATGTCCGGTTATGGTATATACATATGGGAAGCTTGTTATAACAACACCATGGCACTACCATCTATTAATGTTTTTCATGGTATGTGGGAAAAAGGTCAGCGCAATGGACACGGTGTACTCAATCTGGGATTCGGCTTAGGATCACATTATAAGGGAGAGTTTAAACAAAATAAAAAACATGGCGTAGGGAAATTTGTCACAAACAATGGATTAACTATCCGAGATAAAAATCTTTTTACTGATGACAATTTAGGACCCTTGAATTCTGCTGGTACCGAAACCAACACCAACCAATTACAAGATACTAAAGGAAAAGTAAAAGAACCCTATCAGTTTGACATTTGTGACAGTACTGTCGGTCTTTTTTATCATATCGATCAAGCGCTCAAAAATATAGATAGACAAGATGAAATTAGAACGAGCATGATTAGTGATTATTTGGAAAATAATAATATAACAGAAAAAGAATCTAAACAAATGGCTGGAAAAGACAAGCGGTCATCAAAAGCAACACGTATTAAGAAGCCAGAGAAATTTGACGACTTGATCAGGTTTGAGGAGATTTCGTTACGCCAGACATTAATGTGTTATGAAATCGATTTGTTGAATATTTATAACAAGTATGCGACCATATGCAACACAGAACCAATAGCGTTTACACCTGTACTGATTCGCCTGTTTCTATGGCAATTGTATTACGACTGTAATGTTCACGAAAAAGGCTTGACACTCGTCGAGATTGACCGGCTGTTTCACCAGAATCCTGAATGGCTCTCAGTGAACCCGCATGACCCGTTCGAGAAAGTTTACTTTTGGCAGTTTACACATAGTCTGATATCGGTTGCCAGTAAATTATATGCAAAAAGAGAATTACCAGGCCCAAAACCTGATACAATTCTTGCAAGTGCTTTCAGAAAATTTATGGAATTAAACGTACTACAGGGATCTAGTCGCCAAAGAGGTACTTAGGGTGGGAGTTTCGAAAAGTTATTTTTAAAGTCATCATCATTATCCGCTAAAATTTGTTTTCGTTTAAAGGTCATTTGGTAAATGGTCATGGTAAATGGATACCTTTGAAAGCGACCTATGAGTTGTACCGGAGCCTTGGGGAGCCACACACAGTGCGCACTTTTCTTCGCGCTGTACGTCGTCCACCACATTGCAAGAAACAGCCCCAACCTGGCCTCGTCGAATTGCCCGACATATGCCTGCCACTAGGCCGCAATGTTTATATTTTTGGAGATGAATTAACCTTTGTTGTTGGTAAATAATATTTACACATTTTTGGGGTTATTGAGTCGTTCTATCCGTCTGTCTGTCTATGCGTCCGTATGTCACAGTCCTTTTACTGCGAGACAGTGCAGGTGCCTTCTATGAACCGCTACACAAATATGATGTGAAATTATGATAATGATAAAATAAGGGTTGGCCCTCCATACATACGGGGTGGAAGGGACACCGACGCGAAAACGGTTACCACATATTCAATACATCATTCTGAGCTACCCCACATATAAATTTTTCATCGGTTATAAAAAAAAATTGCTGTTTCCTACAAAAGTTTTTGAGTTTGAGTTGTCGTGTTTTTTTGAGGGTTTGAAAAAAATCTACGTAACATATATAACAGTGTGGGGTGTTTATTGATAACTCTTAAAAATATATAAAGAGGTTCCTTGGATACAGTTTTTCTTAAGTCAATGGTTAATGAGGTAAATTAGGAGGAAACAATTTTTAACGTAAAAAGAACTATCAACGAAAATTGGTTTGAATAACATTCGATTTTTGGAATATGAGACTTTTTGATGAGCATACTATGAAAAACAAATTTAGTTTTACTGTTGAGGACAAATTAAATTAAATAATTATGTTTATACATATATGATATTCTATTTATAAACACAATTTATATACTAAAAGAATATTTACGCCGTAAAGACGCATATCTCTTTGCAGAGATTTAAAAAAAAAACAAACACCGCCGACTTGTCATTGAACCCACTTGGACTTAGTATATTAGTTATCTGTGAAAATTTTTGTTTCCGCACGTGTGCGAAAAATATTAAAAATCCACGCGGGTGAAATACATTGCATGTTGAACCTAATAGTAGTGCGATAAGAACCAGTTTTCAAGAAAGTGTATTGAAAAAATATTGCCCAATATATTATTTGGTGCTACGGAACCGTTTGTGTGTGAGTCCGACTCGGACTAGGCCAGTTTTTTTATCGTTCCTCGAAACATTAAACAAAACAAAGTTAACTTTTTATTGCAGATGAACTCCCTGAACCCTTTGAAACATATGAAGAAGCTGAAAATTTGAATCTTTTCATGTTAGGAAATTTATCAAGCAAAACCATTTTAACAATATTTTCTAGAATATTTCCGAACCTATGCGTAGGCGATAAAATTATGGATCTTGATATCGAGATAACATTTTTTGAATTTTTTGAAGTATTTGTTACATGCGCGGAAGATAGTATTCGAGTGAACGAAATCAAGTGGAGAAATAAATTATCTTTGACTAATGTAATTAAGGTGCCACCATCTACTCCAGCTTCCAGACCTGTAGACAGATCTAAATAGTTGTCTTTTATGTAGCGTACCACTAGCAGCACTTCACCAAGATTACCAATTTGTTGGGTATACCTACAATAAAATGATCCTTACATGAAATAGAAATATGTTTAACTTATAATGTCGTCATTGATGTGTGACATTATAATGTGTAAATTGCTAATGCATTACTTTTTAACTCGTTAAAAAATTCCGATAAGCTGTAAAAGCATTTGACAAAAATATTTTTTAAGCTGTATTTTATAGAGTCTATTTGGTAATTGCTTAATAACATTAGGGATTTTATTAAAATAGAAAAAACTTTTATTATGCATCAGTGCCGTGCTCGGCCTAACTATTTCTAGCCTATTACTATCACGACGACTGCAAAATTACCTACTTCATATTATAAACAAAGAAGCTAACTAAACAAGCAAAGCTACTACATTATCCTTAATAAAATATGGTTTGCCGCTCTCCCCTGTGGGACTCCGTATTTCACTATTCGTTCTCCTGATTTGTATACACATTTCTTTTTTTTTTGTTTATTTTGAAAATGTCTAAATATTGATAACGTTATTTAAGTATGCTTTTATATAAGTTCTTAGTTCCCCCTGAAGCCACATGCTTCTAATTTACTGATGAGAATGTCATGATTAACGAGTCGAAAACCTGGGTCATTTCACAGTAAATTGCACAGACCGGGTTCGTTTTGGGTACGTTAGCCATGACATTATTAATGAAATCAAATATGGCCTATTAATAGTTTTATTTTTGCGAAAAGCTTTTTGATCCCTTGTAATGGCGCATCCATACATGCCGAGCGGCACGGCACGCGCTTCTTTTACCTGCGGCACGCGCGGCTTTTGGTTGCCGGCGGCAGTTTGCTTGCGGCTTCGATACGGAGTGTTAGTGTTGTGTCAAAGAAAATATTTCTTATTCATATTTAAAATCATTGTGTCAACGTCTAATAAATCGATGAACGCCGGCTGCATGCACGAAAAAGGATGACTCATTGTCCCGTTACGCTCATTGTCCCGTTACGCTCACTGTACGCCGCATCTATCTCTCTTCCGCTACAGAGCACAACACCTCGATTGGCCTATGCGTTGTGTTTTGTTATGACGTTGTCACGTTAAACTATCGTCCGTAAACCAACTTTTTTTTTAAAAAACGTTGCCTCACACTAGGAATTTATCCTGTATCGTGGGTGCGTTTACAAACATTCAAACTCACATACACAAACAGCCAGACCCGGAACAACTACCTGTAGGCCATACAAATATTTGTTCCGCGCGGGAATCGAACCCGCGACACGAAGCGCAGCAGTCAATCGCTCAGCCACTGCGCCAACCGTGCCGTCAACTTTACAGACAACCATTTTTTTTTAAATAAATAATAACGTATATCACTACACTTGCGATACACGCAACTATATTATAGTCCAACATCTTCCAATCCTACGTACACGACTAACTTCGACGAAAGTCACAACACTACTGCGAAAACTGCAACCGCATCTGCAGGCCGCCGGTAAAGCCGGCGGCAAATTCAGCGGCTAGGCAGCCTGAAAGCCGGCGGCAAACCCGGCGGCATGTGTGGATGCGCCATAAGAATGTATCGTTTTTTCTAAATAATTGTACTTACGTTTGTGTATATATGTGTATTTTTCAAAGACTAGATAATATGGGAATTAGAGCTTTGGGTTTATAAGAATGCATGCCTTCTTTATTGTCCTTTTGAAATAATGATTTTACTATTGCCGTTTTTAGATTCTCTGGGTATATTCCTGTGCTTCTACCAATGTTTACAATATGTCTTAGGCGATCACAAATATTATGAGCGACATATTTTATAATTTTTGAGGATTTCCCATCATACCCGACACTTGGAAGTGTCTTTCAACGATAGAATTATTTGAACTATATCGTATGGTGTACTTGGTGCCATAAATATAGATTGGTTTGATTTGTTAACATTAAAATTTGAGAAAAAAAAAATGTTACAGGATCTCCTATGGCTGAGTTAGGTACTGTTTTATCAACTATTTTTACGGAAGATATTTTATCCTTCGGCTTGTTCAATTTTGTTCTGTTTATTATTTATTATGCCTATTGTGGCTTTAGATTTATTAGGTTCTGTTTTTATATTATGAATGTTTTGAGCTAGTTGTATTAATGTATGTGATTAAATGTTTATAACGTCCTCCATATGTTTTAAATTCTTAATTATTTCTTCATTTTATTTATTACTAGCGGCCCGTCCCGGCTTTGCACAGGTGGACATTTATTTTTTAAACAATTTGGGATAAATATAGCCTATCTTACTCAGGGATAATGTAGCTTTCTAAAGGTGGAAACATTTTTGAAATCGGCACAGTAGTTTTTGAGTTTATTCATTACAAACATACACACACAAAAATACAAATATTTCCTCTTTATAATATTAGTAAGATTTCTTTATTTATTTGTTTTCTTGATTATTTCGATTTAGTCTATCTATAGTTCCACATTAGCTGTCTCTTTTTTCGACGACAGATTCTAATTGCGTGCGATATCCATTTTGGTTTCCTTTCATTTCTGATGGTTATTTCTTTATATGGAAAGCATAAATTATATGGAAGTTGGAATTGTTCTATGAACGCATTGTAGGCTTTATTTGGATCTTCAGTTTTGTTTATTTCTGAGAAGACCTACTTGCTAAATAATTATCTAATTCGAAGCGAAGTTAAAAATGTACATTGAATATTTTTTTTAAACTAATTGTGTCGAGGTTTGGGAACGATGACAATTTCGTTTTAACCGCCTATCAAAGTTGTCCCTACTGAGTATTGGCAATTGACAGTCGTTAGGTAGTCAGTGGCCCAAAAAGTCTGACAACCAGTATTAACCAGTACTAACTGGGTTGTGGAGGTCAGATAGGCAGTCGCTCCTTGTAAAATACTGGTATTCAGCTGCATCCGGTTAGACTGAAAGCCGACCCCAATATAGTTCGGAAAAGGCTAGATGATGATGATGAACTTCTTCCATTATTGCACAGACAAAACCTTCGGTTTCCCCGAATAGGTCACCGAAGCGTAGCCAAGATACGGACGCTAAGAAGTCTACATCGGGTCCATGTAAGGCCCGGTAAAAGCGTCCGTGAAGCTTCTTGCCCTGCCATACCTACCATTTTCTCATTTAGGTATACTTATTCACTCTGATGTTTGTGGACCTTTTATGCACTCAATTTCCAAATTCCGATATTTTGTTCTTTTTAAAGACGACTACTCTCGGTATCGTCATGTCTACTTCATGAAAAACAAAAGCGAAGTTCACAGCAAACTTAAACAGTTTCTAGCTGAGATAAGAACCGCTGGACATGTTGTACAAAACTTCCTAAGCGATAATGGAGGAGAATTTGATAATGAGCAGGTATGCAATACACTTAGACAGAATGGTATAAAACAGCGTTTCACTATGCCTTACACGCCAGAACAAAATGGATGCTCGGAACGAGATAACAGGACTATAGTTGAAACTGCTAGGGCAATGATGCATGCTCATGACGTAATACCACAAGGTCTTTGGGCGGAATTAATTAATACTTCTGCCTATATACTTAATCGAACGGGACCGACAACCGTTGAGGGAAAGTCACCTTTCGAGTTATATTTTGGAAAGAAACCAGGCATCAAACACTTGAGGATTATTGGATCGAAGTGTTATGCACACATACCGAAACAAAGACGAAAGAAACTTTGTAAGAAAGCCGAAAAAGGTATACTTATCGGATATGATGGAGATGATGGCTATCGAATATGGTCTAAAGAAAATAATAGGCTTATCAGATCAAGAGATGTGTTCTTTGATGAACGTCCTCTCATAGAAAAACCTATAAATCGGACAGCAGTGGAGGCACCTAAGGTTGACAAAAATAGTTTTGTTGTACCAATACCCTCAATAGAACCAGAGCCCATCATACCTGAAGAAGAATCAAATAATATACCGATGGATCCAATTAATGACTCTGCTAATTTTGATACTGCTGAGTCTGACTCTGATGTCGACAGCTCTTTATCAACGGGAAGTATTTTACCGCATGAACAAGTTCAACATAGAATGACTTTAAGAGATCGTTCAACAATCAAACCGCCAGATCGATTTGATGAATTTGTTCTTAATTGTATTGAAAAGGTCTATGATCATGAAGAAGAACCAAAGACATTCAAAGATGCGATGAAATCTGTTGATAAAAATAAATGGCGCAATGCTATGGATGATGAAATAAGTTCTCTGAAAGATAACGAAACTTGGAAAATAATGCCATTGCCCAAAGGACGCAAAGCCATTTCAACTAAATGGATTTACAAGATCAAACGAGATTCGAACAGAAATATCGAGAGGTATAAAGCCAGACTAGTAGCTGTTGGTTATTCTCAAAAGAAAGGCGTTGACTATGAGAAAACATTTAGCTCCGTCGCAAAAATGAGCTCAATCAGGAAGCTACTAAGTATTGCTGCTCGAGACAGTATGATCCTATTTGATGTGTCTACAGCATTTCTTTATGGAAGTTTAAATGAAGAAATTTACGTCAAACAGCCAGAAGGATATAACGATGGAACTAGCAAAGTATGTAAATTGAAACGCAGTTTATATGGACTTAAACAAGCACCATTGTGTTGGAACAATTGCATCAAAGGCTTTCTTCTAGAAAATGGGTTCAAACAAGGAGAAGATCCTTGTATATTCTCTATGAAAAAGGGAGAAAGCAGGCTACTTCTAGCCCTGTATGTTGACGATGGCATCATTGCTGGCACGTCACAGGCACTAATCGATGATTTTCTCGAGAATTTAAAAAAGCGTTTTAAAATAAAGGCCCAAAGTAATAAAAAATCCTATTACTTCCTAGGACTCGAAATAAAGAAAGAGAATGATTGTATCAAAATACATCAAGGTGCCTATACCAAGAAGGTACTTGAAAAATTTTGTATGCAGAATAGTAAGGCTGCTGCTACTCCTATAGTCAAAGACTCCGAATTGAGAGAAGATGCTGGAGGAGACAATTCGTTTCCTTATAGAGAAGCGGTTGGAGCCCTTGCATATCTAATGGTGAGCACAAGGCCCGATATAGCTTACGCTCTTAGTGTTGCATCCAGACACTTAGAAGCTCCTACAAAAAGAGATATCACAAAAGTCAAAAGAATATTTCGTTATTTGAATGGTACTCGAGATTACTGCATTACGTACAGAAGAGGCATGCAGAAAGAACTGGTCTGTTACAGCGATGCGGACCATGGTGGTGATCCTGACACTGGAAGGTCAACTTCAGGACTTGTATGTGTTTACGGAGGTCCAATATCATGGAGAAGTAAATTACAGACATCAGTTGCGATCTCTAGCACAGAAGCCGAAATTGTAGCTGCTAGTGAAGCTGCAAGAGAAATCATATGGATTAAACGATTGATTGAAAACATAGAGCAATCAACGTTGACTCCTGTTCTCCATGTGGATAACGAATCTGCCATCAAGCTTGCACTTAATCCGACATATGAGTTCCACAATAGAACAAAGCATATCAAGCTTCGACATTTTTTTTATACGAGAAGCTATAGCTGATGGAACTATGACGATTGCAAAGATTGGTACAGAAAACCAAATTGCAGACATGTTTACTAAGGCACTCTATAAACCAAGGCTGTCTATGCTTTGCCGTGAGATTGGCCTGCAGGTTTAAAAATTCTGTATTTATTCCCTAGCTTCAAGAGAAGATGTTAGAGTTTGTATAATAATATCAAAACTCTTTGAAGGTGAAGCTATGAAACCTTCAAAAAGAAGAGAATGCAGATGACACTTCTTTAAATATTTTTTCCTTGTAAATGTCTATAATATAATTAAATTTATATTATTGTATTTATATGCCTCTATTTATTTTACTTTAATAAATGCGATCATTAGTATCTAATACTCTAGGCTTGCGCCAGTTCTCGTTAGCCAGGGAGAGCGGGGTGAGGCCCTTGTCCACTGAGACCACATCTCGGTGCATCCCCACGTCGGCTTCTAGGATGTATTCCCTGAGACTGCATACCTCACGGTTGTGCACGGTCTTAGCATTTAAGAAGCCACGACCCCTGCACTTCCGCGGGATATACAGTCTCATCACCGACGACCGTGGGTGATGCATTCGATTTGCGGTCAACAGTGCGCGGACCCTCCTATCCAAGGTATCAAGTTCCGTCTGAGTCCATTTGAGTATGCCGAAAGAATACATCAAAACCGGCATGACCCAACCGTTGAAGGCGCGCACCTTGTTTCCGCCTGACAAAAGACTACGAGTACCTAGTACCTTATTCAGGCGGACAAAGAAGCGCTTCCTCAACGATTGTTTCATGTCGGCAGTACTGATACCTATTGCTTCCGACATACCCAAATACTCGTCACAGGATCTAGGGGGGTTCCACAAAGCGCCTAGCATGGATAAAGATAAAGATGATGGAAAAAGATAAAGACCAAAGAAAAGATTGATGTATGGTGTGATGCCGGCCACACACGTTCCAGTATACTTGCGCAAGTCCAGACTTGCACAAATACACGAATTTCGGAGGTGACCACAGACGGCTCAAGCATGCTTGCACAAGTATCATTTCAATGATATTTGTACAAGTGTGCGTACATGCAGCGAGCTACTTATGCTATGGATATATATTACATATTATATTTATAAATTACGTTTGGTTCGAATTTTCGGTATTGCTCAATTGTTTTATTATAAGCAGCATTTTTTTTTGTCCCTGTGGTGATAGTCTTTACTTTTTATTTGCCAAAGACTTGGCTCATTTCTGTACATATTTATTAATTCTTCTATAATATCGCGAACTCCTTGCCTCTCGGTAGTCTCGTTCATTTTGGCGCGAAAATGACGTGCGTACATGTAGGTGGCTAAAACAATACTGAAACTTGCGCTAAATGCTCCCACACACGTTCAAGTAAACTTGCACAAACGCCAGTTTGCACAAGTTGGGAATTGAAATTTTGAACTTTTTAAAGAACTTGTGCAAGTCGGAAATTTGCGCAATTATCTTCCAACACACGTTCCAGTATACTTGCGCAAGTCTGGACTTGCGCAAGTATACTGGAACGTGTGTGGCCGGCATGAGGAATGATTTGCGTAAAAAGGGATAAATGATCGAGGCGGTTGTCTGGGTAGCAAAATCGTTTCGCACCACCCCAATAACATAGCAGGGCAGGAAAAAGTCCTTGCGTGGTTTCAGTACCTAGATGTGTGAGTACCTACTCGATAAACATACATGTGATCCTCTTTCCCAAAATCAATGGCTCATGTAGCACTGGGTTAATAAAAAGGTACCTTATTTGAATTTCTTACAGTTAGTAGATTATGACTATTACTTTTTCTGAGTTATTATTTCAGAGGCATGCAACCTTAAACTCACAAACTTTGAAGTTTAGTTCTCTTCCTTATTAAAAAATAAACAGATGACGTAGGTACTTAAGCGACAAAAAACACAGCTTTTCTAAACATATAACGAAAATATTTAAAAGTTATTATACTTTGGCACACAAAGGCTTTCCCAAAATGAGGTTTAAAAATCCTATAGCGAAAAAACCACAACAAATATTGTTTTCCAAGAATACATATGGACCAAAAACAAAAGTAGAAAATTGGGACTACGCTATACATGCCGAGAAAAAAGATTGTTATATATATCGCGACAAGTTGAGTAACCATGTCAGCACTTACAACCGCTGGGGCACGGAGGACCAGGGGACTAGCATGACCGAAACCCGCCACATGCTAGCTCAAATATTCACCAAGACTGATCCAATATATTCCTTCAAGCCACTTGTAAATTTCACATCCTATCCGTGCACAGAGTAAGTTGAAGTATAACATAACATCGCGCCTGTGAGTATCAATACTCTGAGGGGTTGGGCAGAGGTGTATCTAAGTAGGCACCTACATTACATTACCCTAAGCTTGCCCGTACTATTATTATATATAGTATCGTACTATATTTCAGACGATTGTACTATCATATAGTACAAAACATACCTACTATACAAACAATCAATTTTTATCGGGGATTGAACTTGTAGTCTGTTTGGTTTTATTGATCTAACTCTCTATCTAAGGCTTTGCTCCTAAAATAGCATTTAAGATGTCAATATTTTGGAAATGACGTTTATAGGCTTATAATATGATGTTTGAAACGTAGAGTATCAATGAAAGTTAATAAATTGACGAAATAACAGTAATTGATCTAAACTAATTTTTCAACATTAGAGCTCTATAGCTCCTCTCTGAGTCTGAATCGAGAGAAGTCGCCATAATAAGAAATGTTCTTCTTAAAGAGATCTATCCATAGGTATATAAGATCCCATTAAAATAGATTGACTTTTAACACAGCAGCGTTCAGTACGTCTTACGGTCTAACCAAAGATATCCAAGCAAAAAAAACACTGATTAAAGTGATTGTATTTTGACCTAAAATAATAAATTGCCGGAACTCTAGAATAAACACATCCAATATGGGTAGGTACTTGCACTCGCGCCCCGCCACGCGCGTTCTCGTAAGTAGGAACCCAGTCAGTTCTGTTAATATCATTCTGTATTTAACCATACCAACTTTCAATTGACTAACATTTTTATTGTATTTTCGTTAGCAGATTTTTTTTCTTGTAAGTATTCTTATTTTGTTTTTTACCATTGTCCTTATTTTGGTGGTCTGGATGATTTCTAAAAGTTTGTCCATCTATTTTAATGGGACCTTATATATCTTAACGTTATTGCTAGCTCCTTTGCGCCGAAAATAAAATGATCATGGGCAATTTTCTATGAATTCTGGGCCAACAGAATTGAAATATAAGTATTTCAAATAAACATCTAGGGTTGATTCGTTTTCTTGAAATTTGACGTCAAAGATAATTAAAGACATTTACTTTATTTCTTTTACATTATTTAGCACTCCAGGACGAAATAAATTAATGAAGAACGCAGATTTGGCTCAACTTCCTGCAGATTTCGGAGTGATGGATTACCTATCTACTCAACAGGACGATTACAGGAACCCTTACCCAGCAGTGACAAAACCGGTATGTTTATACTTATGTACCTACATAGATATATTCAGCAGTTAATTAATAAACTGCTCGATCACTTTTGGACTGCTGAGAGATCTAACTTGATGTGCTTTATCAACGTATCATTTCCGAGTCCACAAGTGTCGTAAAAGTTTTTAACGAAGTTTTTTTTGTTTTTCAGTTGACTATGTCATCTCCACCCTGGCTATTGAACCGCGTGATTCGCTCGGACCTCACACACAACCACAGTGCTGCACCACCGCGTGGCGACTACCAGTGCCTTGATACCCACACACCAATTGAACACATACGTGAAATGAGATTATTCCGCTATCAATCTTTCAATCCTGCAACATGTCTTCAAGACTATCCCAACGACGATATACTTAAAGTTAGCAAATCTTTGGCCAATGATTGAAAACAAATATTAATGTATGAATTTTTTTATTACAATGATTATTCCACACAAAAAAAAATAAACAAATGAAATAAAACACAAACAACAACAAAAAAAAAAACACAAAATGCACAGAAATACAGAGCACGGAATCACCGCGCGGCTCCGCGCTGGCAGCTTCTAGAGACGGCAGTATCAATTAACTAATAAAAATCGTGGAGCGTTGAGAACATCTGCTGTCACTGAACTCACAGACCGCCTTCAAAGCCGTCAGTTTAAATGTGATTAGTCGTAGTGCGAGTAAACGTGACACGCTTGGTTTGTAATGCTTGGCTTGTGTTGACAATACCGTCTCTATAACCGCCGAGGCATCTCTGTGCTAAAACAGAACTTACGAATTAATTTATTACTATCAAAGATTTTGTCGGACATAAATACCTTGGTAAAATAAGTTTCACGCTCATGTAATATTTAAGACAATATATTTTCAATACACTTCCTTGACAACTGGTTCTTATCGCACTACGATTAGATTCAAATTAAATCATAGTTTCCTAATAATTCATGACAAAAATATTTGTCGTTCTATTATTTTATTTCTTCGAAAGTGTATTGAAAACGTCGTTTGTCACGTGGGCATTTGTTACTGCAGTTCTCAGCTCCAAAATAACCTCGCCTGCGGCTCGGTTGTGAATTCCGCCTCGTATGCAATAACAAAGTTTCCCCGCTTATATCAAAATGTTCAATTTTCGGAATCAGAATTTGCAGCCCACTAAACAAACTTTTTGAAAAGTGTTTCTACAACTTGACTATCCTTTGTTTACCTTTGACGTGTACTTTAATTTTTAAACAGGACGTGTACTTTAATTTTTAGAATATACTGAGATTTACTAAACTTAACTTGGTTTTTGATTTTTATTCTTGCTCCTAAAAAGAGACAGTTTCATGGTAACGCTGCCAGACTGGCAATACCTACTGACAATATCAGTACTCCAGCGTGTGGCGTGATTGGAGACATTGGATTTTATCTAACATGCGTAAACTGTTAAAGCAATGGTCAAACTGCCATCTTAGGCGGGATCTGAGGTGCAACACAAGCTGACCTAGAGGGTGGTTGTGTTAACAGCGACGTGTAGCCTCCGATCTATAAGAGGAGGCTTGGAAAACCGAATTGTACAAGATACATATCAAAATGCTGTTTTAGCAACTGCTGGCAGACTTCGCCTAAACCATCCCGATAATGTCAATAGTCAATCGCTAACTTTGCGTCTGTGGCGTCTGGCGTGTGGCGCCACGAATCGGGAATCGGTTGTTGAGAAGGCTCGTACGTGACAATCAAGCACAATACCTTGGTAACTTGCGCTATCCGCTCTGGACGATCTGTTAAATAATCCTTAGAAAAACGTTACAAAGCAGCGCTGCTCATACTATCTTTCAATACAAACACGTGAGCGTGCGAGTTATAGCGTACGCCGTAACCGCATCACTCCATGCGATGTTACGCACCTTCAACACCTATGGTGGGCGTTGATCGACCGCAGTCTGGTAAGTTCTGGCGGCCCTGAGATCTGGGACCATTAGGCTAAATGGCGTCCTGGCATTATGATCAGTTTGTCAAGGTGCGCGTAAATGTGGCAAAATAATAATGTGCGGTCATTATTATTATGAGACTGACGTGTCCCACCTCAGGGCAGAGGCCTCTCTTCCGTCTTTCCGTTTTTCTCTGACATAACAGAATACTCTTCTCTGATAATATTTCAATGTCTCTTAATCTTCTACATAATTAATGTAACTTGAAATACTTAGTATTTTTATTAATAATAGGGAGAGTATCTTATTGTTTAAATGAGAATTACCCTGTGCCCTATCTTGGCTATCTATGTTCCCTTTATTATACCTATTGGAATTTCTGTGTTGAGTATTTACAATAATTGAATTTAATAACAGTTAATATGGATCATTTAGTATAATACAGTATTTTAGTATTATTTTATAGAAATAATGCATTCCAAAAAATAAATTAACAAATCTTTTTCACATAACATAACACACGCATAGTAAGATTGCAGAGCAATTTCTTCAATAACAGAGAAAAATTAAACATAAAAATAATATGGAACTCTAGTTGCCAATTTAATGAAGAAAGTTGTTTCAAGTTCTTTCTAATATTGTTGTACATAGTATATTACAAGTACATATAAAACCCATTTTCTCATTGAGTACGCCTTCTTTTAAAACCTTTACCTTTCTTAGACTTCAGCTTGTGTTTCCGAGGCTGGTAACTACTGCTTGTACCAGTGATTTCATCAGCAATCATTCCTACTGTTGATAACTTTTTCCTGCGGTTTTTCTCTGCTTTTGTTACTGGCAAACGAGTTAAATAATTTTCTTCATATTCAGTCTTTTCCTGTTCATATTTAGATATTGACTGCTTGACATGATTTCCTGTGCTCACTTCTAGCGGTGCTTCAGAATATTCATCACGCAATTCACGCATTATACTTGAGTTGAGGAATTGCTTCTTTGACTTTTCTTTATTCTTCTTTTCACTATCAACTCTTGACATGTTTCCATCAAAGTGTACTGCAGCTAATTTAGGAGGCACGTAAATATTTGGTTTGCTGCTCTTATCTTTTTTGTTTTCTCCCTCATCTGAAGATTCACTCGATTCCTCAGCAGAATCATTGATCTTACTCACTAGATTTGCAGGGTTAGCATGATATGCTTGAGGATCATCTTCAGAAGTGCCACCAATAACAGCTGTTTTAACAAGTTTGTCAATTTGGTATTTTAGTTTGGAATCTATGGGACGAATTTTTTCGAGAACAGTTCGTATCTCAATTAGTCTCTCAATTGATGGATCTGATTCTATTCTTTCACCAGAGCACTTTCTTAATACAATATAAGTCAAATTTATTAAATAACTAAGTAGCATTTGATATTTCATTTCCAGAAAACTAAGACCTTTATCTGTTGACAGTTCTCCACTTTTGACCCGCACCAGCATGTTGTCCACAAGCTGCGACACTTGCTGGACATTAGTATTCATTTCTTTGAGAAGTTTAACAGCTTGAGGCAGGTCAGGCTGCTCCATTTCGTCTGAAGCCTGTAAATAAATTCATTATGACGTTAATACACTCAAATTCCTACATCAACACCGTAGTTATAGTTATTATTCTTTGCCTAACAATAAATTTGTCGAAAATTAATATTTCAAATTTCATTTTTTTAAATTATTATTTTAGATCTATCTGTAGTTTGTATATAGGTAATGTACATGGTACTGAATAAAGGTATACATGGATTTCCCGATAAAAAGTTTTTCATTTAGAAATATGACTAATCACATGGCATAACTAAACTCTTCAAAACAATAACCTGCACCATGATGCTGTAGTTAACCTCTTCAGTAACTTCGGCTTAAAAGACCACTTTTATAATAAATTCAATATCAGCACTGAGTCTGCTGCAGGGTCGAATGATCCGAAAAAACACATAAAAAGAAAAAAAGCTGCAAATATTGAATGACTAACGCAAGTTTCACAGTTCTTTACAGTTTTTTTGTCAATGACACTTACTCCAGTGTTACCAACTCTCAAAAATATTTACCCCTAAAGTTTGTGTCAAAAACCCCTAAAATCGCCTTAATTATAGAGTTATCCCCCTAAAAAAAAAAAAAAATTACACAGTACAAACTAAAATCGAAATAACAGTCGTCGTAAGAATATTCTTACCTACTTTTTTGGCGGTATCCTATCTGATATAAGCTAATGTCAAACATACGTTCAAGTTTAAAAAAATATAGACATGAACACAACAATAACCGCCAATGTAAGACAATAAAATGACCGCCAGTGGCGCTAGTATTGCCGCCAGTCACCACAGAGTGGTTGTAGAATTACGTACTAGATGTCGTTATAAGTCGCTAGGTCAAGAAAAAAATATTAATATTATCAATTTAAAAACATTAAAGACTCAAAAAATCCCTGAAAATACCCCTAAAATTTTCAGACCCCTAGAAAAACCCCTTTTCACTTTTTTACCCCCTAAATCTGGGGGGAAAACCCCTAAGTTGGTAACCGTGACTTACTCTACTCATGATCAGTAACAAGTATCAATTTTTTTCATAGAGCTGTAGAATAAGAAAAACAGGCAGTTTGAATACTAGTATTTTTATCGTCCTATTCCTCAAAATATAAATTATGCACACTATACTTATGAGAAATAACCCACAAGAATAGTTTTTCACTATGACACATTGCTTCTTGCCAATTATGAGAGCTGCAGTATGTCGAAGATCTTTTCTTTTTTTATAAGTAATCTTTCTAGTAAAGGTTAAAGTCCTAACATGTGTTTAATAAATAATTAGAACAATAAATGCTCTATGTTATTATTTCATTTTCACCTAAAACAATTATTCAATAGGTCAAAAGTTATAAAAATTTGTAAATAATAGTAAACAATCAGGTCTGCTGAAAAAAATACCCGTTTTGATTTTGAGTTGCAACAGTATTCATGTAAAGCAGCGATATTGTTTTTTTTAAATACCTACGTCATTGTTAAAAAAATATTGGTAAAACTGAAAAACATGAACGAAGCTATAACCGAACGTCCTTACGTCAAACTTGTGTGAAATAGAACGTCTGATTTTTATTGACAGTTAAGAGACGAAGCAAGCGATCGTAGAATGATTATATTTTCATTTAGTTTAAACTGAATAATATTTATTAAAATATGTTGTCGGTGCGTATTTCAGTAATGCAACTATATTGAACTTATTTCTACTCGTCGAAAATAAAATTTATTGTTTTTTTCAGGTTCTTTTTCATTGCTTTTTATTTAGTAGCTTCATTCACTTTAGCAATGGATTCTATGTACCCGGGGTGGCTCCGGTGGAATTCAAAAAAGGCCAGAGAATAGAAGTTAAAGCCGTCAAAATGACCAGCATACATACACAACTTCCATATGAATATTATTCTTTACCTTTGTGTTTACCCAAGAATGGTACGTTTGTATATAAGTCAGAAAATTTAGGCGAAGTGTTACGTGGAGACCGTATAGTAAACACTCCGTATGAAGTCCATATGGCAGAAAATATTAAGTGCAGACTTCTCTGTCACCATAAAAATAACCCCATAAACTGGAGTGTGGAAGAATCTGAAAAAGTGGCTAGCCGCATTGAACATGAGTACTATGTGCATTTGTGAGTATTGATTGGTTGCCGGTGTCTATTATTTCGACTTAAATATAATTTGTGTGTCAAATACTGCTATTTTAAAAAACTTATACATAAATCTTTTCAGGCTTGTTGATAATTTACCTGTGGCCACCAGAATTACAAACATTGACACTTCAGAAAGAAGTATAGAGCAAGGTTATCGTCTTGGGTTTATGTCCAAAGGCAAAGCATACATCAATAATCATTTAAAGTTATTGCTCAAATATCACAAGCATAGCCAGTAAGTATAACTCTATAAGAATTGTTATAGTACTTGTGACTAAATTTTAACTTGAAGTAATTCCTACTACTAATATTTATTTATTTGCACATAAACTGTCTAATTTTGTAGTTAAAAAGGATGAGTATTTGCCTGAGATTCAAACTAGGCTCATTCAAACAAAAACAAATGGACTTAATTTTGAAAGGATTACAAACCAATGAAAAAATTGAATAAATTAATAATTGATTGAATTGCAAAAATTGAAGATTGTCATTCTTGTTTTCAGGGACTCTTACAGAGTTGTTGGTTTTGAAGTTGAAACTATTTCTGTGGATAAAGATGATCTAACCTTTGCTGATGATTCTTGCCAGTTTCCAACAGATCCCAATCCGCAACTGGTCAATGAAGACACAGGCACAAAGTTATATTTTACATATTCTGTTGAGTGGGGAGAGTCTGATATAAGCTGGGCGTCCAGATGGGATATATATCTAGGCATGAAAGATGTACAAATCCATTGGTTCTCTATTGTAAATTCTATTGTAGTATTGTTCTTCTTATCAGGTAATTAATTGATAAATTATTTTACATTTTGTTCAATTAATATCATTTATAAACGATTACACTTTTGTAAAACAATGAAAAACAATCTTATGAAATAATATGACATTCTAAAAGACAGTGAATTTAGGCCATTAGAGCCATTAGCTTAAAAATAATATATGGAAATTTTGCAGGTATCTTGACAATGATAATGGTACGCACATTAAGAAGAGACATAGCTCGTTATAATTCAGATGAGAGTATTGATGATATGATGGAAGAAACTGGATGGAAGCTTGTGCACGGAGATGTGTTTCGCCCACCACCCAAAAGAATGTTGTTTGCTGCTGTCATTGGTAGTGGCATACAAGTCTTCCTGATGGCCCTCATTACAATCTGTAAGAAATAAGCATCCTTTTAACATAATTTAAAACTAGCTTGGTTTTAATAATTGTAGCTAGCACAGAAAGTGCTAGCTAACAAGATACGAAAACATTTCAAATATAATATCACAAATATTTGGAACATATCATAATTGAAAACTATGAAAAAATTGTTGGTGTTTTTTAAATACTTAACTGTGCTTTCTTTATCAGTGCTTGTGATAATACAGTCATGTTAAAATTTTAATAGGTTGACATTAACAATGTGTTTTGTGAGGAAATTTATTTTAATTACGAATGCTAAGCACTTATTAAACATAGCTTTACCTTGTTGTTATTATTGAAACTAAATTAATAAGTTTGTATACGTTTCAGTTATCGCAATGCTTGGCATGTTGTCGCCGGCGAGCCGTGGTGCGTTAATGACTGCTGCTATTTTCCTTTATGTATTCATGGGTCTCATTGCGGGCTATTACTCGGCTCGCTTGTACAATACTATGAAGGGAAAACAATGGAAGCAGGCTGCATTTCTGACGGCGACACTGTATCCAGCTATTGTTTTTGGCACATGTTTCTTTTTAAACTTTTTTATCATGGGTAAACATTCCAGTGGTGCAGTTCCATTTTCGACCATGATGGCTTTATTATGTCTTTGGTTCTGCATTTCATTGCCATTGGTGTACTTGGGATATTATTTTGGGTGTCGGAAACAACCATTCCAACATCCAGTAAGAACAAATTTTATTCCTAGAAAAGTGCCTGAACAAGTTTGGTACATGAACATTTTTATTTGGTAAGACTTTTAATAACTATAGCATTATTCATTTAAATATGCATATTACAAAAATGGGTTTTTAAATCACTGAGCATGAGTGGTTTATCAAAATAAACTGTTAACTAATGAGTATGGGTCTAATTAATTAATTATAATTACAATTTCAACAGTATTAACTGCGGGCTATGTAATATCTTTTATCATAGAAATATAATCCTATTGTGCTTGCCCCTTATCGGGGGAATTTTCTACTTTTACTGATTTTATGCTGTGATAATTTACCTTTTTCGAAATTGTTTCAGCATTTTGATGGCTGGTATTCTACCATTCGGAGCTGTATTCATTGAATTGTTTTTCATTTTTAATGCTCTGTGGGAAAACCAATTTTATTATCTCTTTGGATTTTTATTTCTCGTGTTTTGCATATTAGTGGTTTCTGTATCACAAATATCAATTGTTATGGTATATTTCCAACTCTGTGGAGAGGTAATGAAATGTTTATTTATTTGGTTTTATTAATTATTCCAATAGACAGATATTTATTGTTGTTTTCTGTTTCCAGGATTACCATTGGTGGTGGAAGAGTTTTATCGTCTCAGGAGGTTCTGCTGTGTATATTTTAATATACTCAATATTTTACTTTTTCACAAAATTGGAAATAACAGAATTTATACCGACACTGCTTTATATTGGCTACACAGGTACAAATACAAAATTTACTTTGCAGCAACGCAATGATATAGCGCTTGTCCAGTCCAATCCAGACTCCGTAGCTGCTACTGAGAAATTTCTGATGGAATCATGCATTCGGTTGTCCTGCTAAGAACCTTGCTGGCTCGCTAATGATGCATCAGGCGGAGACGGCCAGCGGCCGGAGCGGAATGAGAGGAAGAATTGAGACCAATTACACATATAACACGCCACATGGCTTGTCTTGTCTCTTTCGCGTTTGTGGTTTATTTCTGCACATCTCTGCCTCAATCGAAACGAACCCTAAGGCGCTGACTAAAAGGGGTTAATATTTCTGATATATATGATATCGTGTATTGTTACAGGTCTGATGGTGTTAACATTTTGGCTTCTCACTGGCACCATAGGATTCTTCGCAGCATACACATTTATAAGAAAAATTTATGCGGCTGTTAAGATTGACTAGTTTTAATTAGTAGCAATTACTATTTTATTTAAGTTGGTATGAGTGACGAATGAATTGAACAAAGATCTTTTGCTGATTTATATTGTGCATATATGATTTGTGTAAATAGGTATATAGTTAAACCTTGCATTTTAAAACACAATTTTATTTAACTATTAATATAAGATTGATTTTGTATTATTTCGAATTTTAAGATCCTTATTTATAAAAATGTTAAAAATTTAAACACTGCCTCCTTTCTTCTTAAACTCAAAGAATCTATTCTATTTGTACGGATTTAGCTTTGTATTATTGATAGGCACATTTGATCACTATCTCACCCGATGGTCAGAGATTAGCTTTCTGTAGACATGTAGATACCTACTGTATCAAATGGTTGCAGTCTCTCATTATCTTTATCATGTTTGTTAATCAGTGAGTCGTCGTATTTTATTTAACTCTCATTATATTTTTTAAACACACATAGTGGCTATTAAATCTCCTTACAATGTTAAAAAAATACCTGTAAGTACCTACACAAAACATGGAAATTACAAAAAAAAAGCCGTTTCATTGAATGATTGCTGCATAAAAGTAACACATTGCCCCTAACATCGGTTTCTGAATTGAAAAGACGCTGAGATCTTGCGCCCTGCGAAATTCAATTTTTCTTACGTTTTTTGCAATTTGCAGGTCAGTGTCAAGTTGTATGTTGATGAAAATATGATTGGCATCCGTAACACGTATGTAGTTACAGAATTAAAATCATCAATACAACCCCCTAAGTTCGTTTAATCCCATTTAATTAAAAATTGAATTCAAATGAATTTCGCGGGATGCCTTGGCGCTTCCTACTTAAATTCTAGTGTAGCTTAACCTACGGTTTAAGGGCCCAGTCCAGTAACATTGACAGCCCGTCGAAATATTCGCGCAGGGTCAAAAAAACATTGTAATGTTTTTTTGACTAAAGTTATAAAGGAATTGCAATTATTTTTAGTGCACTATAATATTGGTTATATGCTTAATAACTACGTATTTTTTTAAGTTCATAAAACTCGCTCTTGGTGCGTAAATGTGGCGTTGAAAAGAGGTATCTCGCGCCCAACGCGAAGCAACAGAGGCTAAATCACAAAGTCTATCGAGACAATAAATATCTTTATATCTTTGTCTTCAAAGTTGCCTCGTTAATTTTTGTAAAAAATCTTTTATTTTCTTGGATTCGATAATATCGTCAAATTTCTCGGTTTCCACTCTAAAAAAATACGTAGTTTCTGTCAATAGATTTGTATTATTATTCTATTTTATCGAAGGGCCATTGTTGAATGACACGACAAAATAAAACATTAAAATTAACGAAAATTGAAAATTATTTTTTTAGTATACCAAAACACCCATACAATTATAGTTTATATACAGAAACGTTTGCCGTGCCCATATGTCTACGGGCACAAATTGAGTGAATTCTACGAAGGATATTACCTCAGTGACCGCCTAGCTTGGCCTGGCGGCCGAGGTAGAAGGAAGTCGGAATAAGGGTCGAATTGATAACTTCTTTGTTTTTAAGTCGGCTATCAATGTGATGATACCCTGGCCACATGGGCGAGCCTTTTGCCAATAAGGTGGAAGCGCCAGGGCAGCCCGCGTAATTCAAACTTTCTTACGTTTTTTGCAATTAGCAGGTCAGTGTCAGGTTGAATGTTGATTAAAATATGATTCGCGGCCGTAACAAATACAGCTTTACCAGGTTATAATCATCGATTAAAATTTTGTACATACATATTACGGCCCCGAATCATATTTTGTTTAATATCCAACCTGACACTGACCTACTAATTGCAAAAAACGTAAAAAAAACGATTTTCGCGGGCTACCCTGGAGCTTCCCCCTTAACTGGACATAAAAGTTTCTTCATGGACAGGCGAAATTCACCCAAATTAAAATAACGAAAAAAGCAATAAGTAACAAAAAAAGACACGCAAGTTTTTATTTTACCATTAATATGTAGGCGTGATTAATATTTGTAGACCGTACAAGTCTGTCAAAAAAGTCATGAAAAAAAGGGAGGGCGCCACCATCATTTTTACATGTTATCCCTATAAATTTCGACTCAAAGGTTTTGATACTTTTTTTATAAATTAATAGTAATTGCTGATTTATTATTATGGTCCCTTTACTGTCTTATTCATTTTCAATTTTGATGGCATGGTCAACACAATTTTTCCATCCTTGTGGACTTACTGACTGAAATTCTATTTCAGCCAACTTCACAACATTTTGACCTTTGAATTGTGCTTTCGGAAACAGCTGAAATCAATAAAGACATGTTAAATAACTAATACCTTAATCATATCTAAATAAATAACGCAAAAGGATCAAAAGCGTTGAGTGTAGGTAGGTAAATTTCATAAACTCAACGAAATATAAGCAATTATAAAAATAGATAAATTACACCTACTTAAAAACAGAAGATTTTCAAGAGATTATAATATTTCCTTTACGATTTAACATTAAAAATAAATAAATAATAAATACTGGTATTCAGCTGCATCCGGTTAGACTAGATGATGATTTAACATAAAAAATATATTCACGTACCGGTTAACTTTGCTTTTAGACAGTAAACATCGTCTTTGTTCGTCCCAGCTTGAAATTCAGCCATAAACTCTTGAAGAAAATCTTTAAATATAATTTGCCTCCTCCGCTCTCACCTTTCCGATTCATTTTTTGTAGTCTATGCTCTAAACGGTCATTAAATTAAAAAACTCAAAATATAAACATATTATAGAACATCAACCACAAAGCTACGATGTGACAGTTGAAGTAGGTACTCAGTTTGACAATTATTCAGTGTTGCCAGTTTTAGAAAAGCAGTAGTTCCCAAAACATTATTTTCATGACTTTCTTGACAGCCTTATGTACCCATGCCAAAGTACAGATTTCTATTATTAAGAATCTCTGAGCTAAGCCGTGGAAACACAGACAGACAGACGGACATGGCACATTATAAAAGAACAGTGTGTGATATATAAGACTGTGGTATGTCATATAACTGCACACTGAACTTTCAGAGTATTCAGCAGGAAAGACATAATCGCTTGTGTGCGTCAATTCTATCGTTGATGTTTTTATTTCGATAAAACTGTTTTTCGTACACTGAATATCATGGCTCCGTTGTCTTGATTTTTTGTAGTCACATTGACAGTTGCTCTTCCGGATTCCGGACCGCCCAGTAGTTGTGAAATGTCAACTACTACTAAATGTCAAAAATGACCGGAAAACTGAAATGTCATTTAGAGGCGCATTGATAAAATAAATATTTATTTTTACATAAAAACGTAGCGTTTTCTACGTAATTATTATTAAGTTTCTAAATTTCTATGTACAAAATGGAAACCAAAGTAGCAATAGTAACAGGAGGCAACAGAGGCATAGGATTTGAAATAGTGAAGGGGCTGTGCCAAAAGTTTGATGGTGCTGTGTACCTTACGGCTAGAAACGAAGACAGAGGACGACAAGCCGTAAAGAAATTACAAGACTTAGGCCTGAAACCTCTATTCCACATATTGGACGTTACATGCGAGGAAAGTGTTCAAGACTTAGCTACACATATTACAACACATCACTCGACCATTGATGTTTTGGTAAACAACGCCGGCATCCTAGACTTCGATAAGGCTATCTCATCACACGAAGACGCTAAGAGACTCATCGATACGAACTTTCTGAGTTTGTTGTCAATCTCAAAGATATTATACCCTCTACTCTCAAACACAGCCAGAATAATAAACATTAGCAGTGATTGGGGGTTACTATCTAATGTACGTAAACAAATATGGCTAGACACATTGGTTAAAGAAGATCTCACTGTTGAAGAAATCTTAGACTTTGTAAATGAGTTTTTGCAGGCAGCTAAAAATGGTAAAAGTTCTTTTGTTTCAATTGCGGGCCATTTTGGAGATTACAAAGTGTCTAAAGTGGCTATGTCAGCATTAACATTTGTCCAGCAGCGGCAGTTCCTTGAACAAGGTAAAGACATTTCTATAAACTGTGTCCACCCTGGATTTGTAATGACTGATATGACCAAAGGCATGGGTGACTTCACCCCAGAGCGGGGGGCGCGAGCTCCTCTGTACCTGGCACTAGAAGCACCCCAGTCACTAAAAGGAGCGTTTATATGGCACGATTGTCATCATGTGAACTGGGATGACTAAGGATGTAATGGCTTTTTAAATTGTTAGTGTTACAACCATGTTAATCCTGTGATATCAGTGTCACATGCACTTTAAACTAAAATACATGATTTCTTCTAGTTTACATGTTTTTATTTGTTACATATTATTATCTGAGCTATTGTGTATAATATGTACTTATATTTTCCTGTACGGAGGTTGTGAATCATTCATGCATGTATATTTGTTGGCCTAATTGTGACTTAATGTAAATTCTTATACCTGCTCACTTTTAAAATGCCATCATCACTATGTTATGGGATGATGTCTAGTTATCTATTTGTTAGTAAAAAGTATTCAAATCAAAACCACTCAACTGTTTTCTTTGATGTATCAAGTTCATTATGTATATGTATTGTCTACTCACTTTATATTATCCTGATATTTCCACATTTTTTTTCTTCATCTACCAACATGATTTGTGAAAGCGCATAGGGGAAATTTTTGTTATTTCTTAGTTAATGTAAACAAAAAAAATGCAAATAGATTTATTTCTCAGAATAAGTGGTACAAGAAGTTTAATATTAGAAAAAAAAAGCTTGGTGTATTTTTATGAAATAATGGTACTATTATGAAATGATGAAATCGTTAATGTAATTTCTCTGCCAAGACAAACCTAGGTTTTTAGAAAGTCTAACGAATCCCATTTTGTACAACCCAAAGAAAAAGGACAAAATATGAAAACATGGAAGACTGTAAAGCATAACATAATATTGTTACAAATGTGTTTAAATGAAACAAGTCAATGAACAATATAGTAGTTGTATGATAACCTTTTGATAACTTATAGTTGATAAAATAATTCAGTTGGGTTGATGAATCAGTTCTGTACTTTAAATATTTATAGGGAACATTATTATGAATTAGATATATTATGTCATTAAAAATGACAAGTTATAAATTCGCTATTGTACTCAATAATGAGAGACTGGACTGTCTTTCACAGATTAACGTACCTACCTACCTATGTGCCAAAAACCAGTAGCAAGGATTCACAAAGATAATATGCGAATATGTGTTCTAAAATCTAATTAAGGCACAACCTTATTACTTCCAAATTCAGTACATCAGACAGTGGGCTAGGTACCTACGATGTAGATAGGTAGGTACTCGGCGACTGCACACATAGTTTCAGCGAATGTAATTGTACCGATTTTCAGTTCACGAAATAAATGAATTTTCTACTCTGGGATTTTTTATAATAACGAATATTCAAAGGTTATAGTTGATACAGGACCTCCACCAGTGGGCACCTAGATCACACTTAAACAACTGAGCTAATTAGGGTAAACTAAGGTTGCCTTACTAACGGAATATTCCGGACAGGTCCAGAATTTTAGTTTAGTGTCCGGAATGCTGGGGAATTTTAAAATAGAATTTCCAAAATTCTGAGTTTTATAACCGTCTATGAAAATAAAGAAATTTTAATGAAATCACTTTTCAACAGTACATACATAAGTATAATGAGAACGTTTCTTTGTTAATATAACGTTATAAAAAATAAAAATAAAGTTATGCCTACTTAGGAAAGAAAAATCCGGAATTTTCTTCAAATGTCCGGAATTGCCTCCAGAAATTTTATTTATGGATCTGGGAACCGTAGGGTAAATATACCTATTGATGACAACCCACAAATTATCGACAACCCACAATTTTTATTTAAAGAAAATATCCTTTTGCAATGTAACTTATAAAGTTTAAATCAAGTAAAATGAAGTATATTCATCTTTTATTATTCTTTGAATGTTCTCAGCTCTTATGTTGAATCACACTTTCCACTATCTCCACCTAAGCTCAGCTTCAATCTACCTACCTATTTCCTTATGAAAGTCACATTTTTGATTTTAAACATCACATTTGCCAAAGGCGTCGCTGACTTTTGAGCCGGGAGGGAGGGGGGAGCAGAAGAATGCGATTAAAAACGGATTTGTTGAAGGGTTAGGTTAACTATGAACGGATGCAGCTGAAGTTCTTGTTTTTTGACATCTTGCCTTGGACTGTTGGACAGGTTAGAACTTGGAATGTTTCGGTCCTTCATATAGGAGTTACTTGGTCTGCTTATAGACAAAGTAGCCTGAAGATCGAGCGAAGCGAGCTCGAAAATTGAATAACCTAACCTTGGAAACAGGTTAGAATTGCTATTGATCCTTCATAGAGGAGTTACTTGGTTGACTTACAGACAAAGTCAAGATTCAAGATAAAGTAGGCTGCAAGAGTGAGCGGAGCGAGCTCGATTTTTTTTGATATCTTGTCTTGGACTGTTGGACAGGTTAGAACTTGGAATGTTTCGGTCCTTCATACTTGGTCTGCTTTTTAACAAAGTAGTCTGAAGAGGGAGCGAAGCGAACTCGAAAATTTTAATAATCGACCTAGCTTGGACAGGTTAGAATTGTTTCGGCCTACCGGAGAGGTTGCAATGAAAATTTTTACATCTTGCCTCGAATAAATGTTATCGTCAAAATGAAGGGACCAAGTCTCCAATGTCTGTCATACATAAAGGGTGTAAAAAGACCCTTAACGAAGCCGAAAGGCAATTGTTCTCCCCGTCATTGCGATCATATTTTTGTTCTAGACCATACCTGGGAACCTTACGGAGATATTGGGGGTCAAAGTTCCAACTTTTTCACAAGTTTTTTTAAAAATACCTACATAATTTCAATGTAAGATTTTTACTTTAAACTTTTTACAATGAGTCCTAAAGTAAAACGTGATTTTTTACCCCAAAAAAAAAGTCGTTTCCCAGCAATAATTTTTGCGTAAAGTTACTTAGTTTGATGTAGGTACAGAATGCTTAGGTGACGGCTTCGTGAAGGGTCTGTTTACAACCTGTACCTATATAAAAATTAATACCATTAATCTACTATTTCCTACCTTTGCTATAATTTTAGCTACCTCATCATATACCTACTTATTATTTTAACAAAATGATTGGTCCCTCCATCATGATATCAAGATGGAGGGACCAAACTGATAGACTACCTACTCCCTGGAATGTTCTACTTACTTAGTGTTATAATACCTTCATTCTACCTTAATATTATTGTTTTGGCTGCCCGAAACATAATATATCGTTTTCAAGATATCGATTATGTAAGTTGGTCCCTCCAAATTGACGATTCAATCGTTTAGTGCAACAGGTACTTAAATGGGCGGTTTATTTTCGATCTTCGAAGGTTAAATATTTAATACCTTCAATACATGCAAAATTTCTTAAGTTAAAGTCTATTTTTACGAGCCAAAAAAATTAAAGAAAAAAGTAGGTACAACGTAAAAATTATTTTAATTGTAGTAGCATTAATAAAGGTGTTTTTAAAAAAAAATAAGAATAGCACAAAAATATCTAGCTAATATAAAATGTATCTTCCTTTAGTTTTGAAATATTACTATTTATTTTATTTAATTCTCGTAATACTCAATGTAGATAAACACAAAGAAAAATATTGAAGGTAGTTCTAAAACAAAGTCGATGGATTGCATTGTATCCCCTTACGATTAAAATTTGTACGTTGTACAGTCAGCAACGAAAGTCCATGAACAGATACTAATTTACAAAACACCTGAACACTACAACGGACGGTAAATCACTTACCAGAATAGAGTACAAAATAAGGTTAACATTTCAATGTTACAAAAACGCTAAGCATTAATATGTCATAAGTTGCTAAACATCATTACAGCATAAGTCGGTAACTATCATTTTGCCGTAAGTCGCTAAACATGTTATGCGCGAGTATTTTAACAACAATGCACGAGTTGTTGAATCTCATAATTGATACTACAGAATACACTATTACCTTTTTAACATCGTTCTGATTTATTTCACAATTAAACAGTTGTGATTATGTGATTTTTTGGGTATATGCTGTTATTTTATAGTAAATCTACATATTGATGATGTTAGTTTGAGTTGATCTTATACGATTTATAAAACAGTCATCAAATCAATATTTTTCTTTATTCACTAAATATACGGCTCATCATTACTTACGACTTTTTCTATGGAAGCAACACGGAAATCACGAAAAAAAATCAGCCATTTCATACATTTCCACTTTCGGCAGCAATTTCATACAATTTTTTTAATAAAAAGCAGATTTTTCTAAATTGCATTCATGTTGTTCCCATACAAAAAGTTGTTCGTTGTTGTAGATGTTTTCTTTTTTCACTAATTATTTTTATTCTTAGTTATTGTTATAAAACAAATAATTGAAGGCAAGTAAAATTTTTTTTTTTCTTCTATCTTCAATTATCAATTTTTTTGAAGTCGGTTTTTTATTTGCAAAAAAGTTTTTTTATTTGCCCATTTTTAGTTGTAATATCCTATACTTACAATTAATATTTGCTATGCATTTAGTTTACTTTATCAACAAAAACAAACTGTGTGTTGTACTGTACACCTCTGCGTACACCCTCACCTCAGAGCATATCGTTATATTATGTTACGATACTGTGTAAACAATAAACAATGCCCATAAAAGAGGATTGCCCTTAATTTTCCTGGGGTCCCATCAACAGATCCTGACTTATAACTTCCATCATCAGCTCATTACCAGCGATCACCAGGCACAAGTATCTGAATTGCGTTAAAAAGTACATATGTGAAACACATTGTATGTGCATTTAACATTTTTGGTTGGCCCACGATTTCTCTGGGATCGCATCATCAGATTCTTACTTCGTGACAATGGGACTTGGTGTCATGGTAATAAGCTTATCCCCAATAAAATGTAACTTAACATACCTAACTATCAAAATGTGGGTGTATTTCACACATCTGCATACTTCCTATACCTATACAGGCGTGCTGTTATGTTATGGTGTTGTGTAAACAATAAACATCCAAGCGATTGCAGCAATCACCACAGATTTGCTGTCTATTATTGAAGCCCATTAATATCTCCGAAGATCAGCATCAGATCTACACCAATTTTAAACGGGACCACCGCGGAATAATATTCTTCCCAACAAAACAAGAATCATCAAAATCGGTTCACAATTGGCGAAGAAATCGATGAACATACAAAAAAAATCTGACGAATTGATAACCTTGTTTTGGAAGTCGGTTAAAAATGCGGTGCGCTGCGCTTGGCCAGGAAATGGAAGAAATTAGCTATGCTCACCGACTTTTGTATTTATTACAGATTATACAATTTTGTCTGTAGTAATGTGTAGCAATTAATGGTGTAACTGAGTTCAGCGACTTTTGTAGTTCAATTATGACAAGTTGTTTTGTAACTTACTTTAGTCAATAACTTATGCTAAATAATAATGATTAGGAAATATTGGAAACAAATTATGTTCAACGACTTCTGTTGCTGACTGTACCTACTTATTTCTGACGTGACGACGAGCTAACCTATTCTCACCGTCCACCTCATTTTTAGCCTTAAAAACCGGCCAAGTGCGAGTCATACTCACACGCACACAGGGTTCCGTAGCACCAAACAATATAATAAAAATACTTTGAAGGCTCATTCATATATTGTATTGTATTACATGCAACAGCAAAACTAAATTTGTGTTTGATAGTATGTTAATGAAAAACAAAGTTACTGCTGCAGTTTGATGGAAAAGTCCCATATCTCAAAACCTAAACATCAAATCTTATTCGAACCAATTTTCGTTGAAAGTTTTGTTTATTACATATTACATTATATGCTTATGAATTGAATACAAAAGTTATCAAAGTAAGCCGTGAGCGCGAACAGAGTGTGACGCACGAAGAACACCGATTTTGCTCCCAAACTCAAAGCATTTATTTCAATTAGACCATAACAGGCACATTTGAATGTCAGAAAAACAAAGAAGGCGAAGCTACAGTCCCAGACACAAGGCATAATAACTTGTGAAAGTACTGTAGTTGCCCATTCCAAAGCGTAGATCTCTATGGAGAAGAATGGGCAAGAAACTCCATGGACACTCTTTTCAATCAAAATATTTTTACAAGATATATTATGTTCTACAATCCTATTTTTTTCAGAATAGCCTCCTCTTACTTTAGAAATTAAGAAGGACACACACACACATTTTACCACTTTGGAAGTGTCTATCTTTCAAACGATTGACTTTGAGAAAAAATGTTTTTAGGGAACTCAAATGTCACTTTTAAAGACCCGCACGTCAGTTTCAGTTCCACGTATGTGGAGCCCCTTAATCTTAGTCCTTAATCTTTTATTTTTTTTCTTTTTGTATAACAATCGTAAAGCAGTTCACAGAATACATCTACCTACCAAGTTTCAACTGTGTGGTCCCAATAGTTTCTAAATAAAGTGGCTGTGACACGGTCGGACAGACAGACAGGACGATTCTATAAGGGCGCCTACGGAACACTAAAATTGTTTTAATTTGAGAGTGCGCTACAATTTATTACGTACCTACCTACTTACAAATTCTGTGGCATCAGGCAGGAAAAGTTATAAAGGAGGGGGGGGGGGGCACAGCTACATGTTAATCTGCTGTTAATATGTAGGTACTGATTTGATTCCGTGTTTATTACTTGGGACTTAAACATACTTAACTGGCCAAATGTGGGTGTACCTACCTACTATTAGGTGCACCTCTGCCTCCTAACCCTTCGGGGATTACTGGCGTAATGTTATGTTATTGCCTACAGTGTTAACATACTTATATACCAAGGGCGTCGCGCTCATCGCCAGCTTTTGAGCTAGGGGGGGGGGGGGGGGGGGGAGAAAAAGCTTTTGTTTAAGTATTATTTATTGACACCTCATTTCCTATAGTTACAAGGTGCACCGATTGTGAAATTTCATTCAAAATTATATAACAACTTTTCTACGCTGTAGTTTACAAAAAAAATTGTTTTTAGTGGAAATAAGGTCTTTTAATAAATCACTCTTCATTTGAAAGAACTTATTAACAAAAAAAAACTCAAACACTGTTTTATGCTTTCACGGTTTATAATTAAACCTACACTGGCACTGAACTTACGGGATATCTTCCGTGATTATCACCTATTCTACAAAAATTACATACCAAAGCGGACAAGAGAAGCGATTGAAATAGCAAAACATAAAATTTTCAATCGAGAGGAGGGCTTCAAATTGTCAAGTACCTATGTGAAATCCAGTGTTAAGTAGATACCTATGCTCAAAAGCAAAAGCCGGCGTCGTAATAAGGACTCCACAAAACCTTCCAGTATGCGCGACTGCGCGTAGCAAAAGACTAAGAAAGAGGGTAGATAGATTTGTCTGCATCTACCCATTTATTACCATCCACCCACATTCTGCAGTCATCATGGCGTTTGCAACAGCTCCGAAATATCGGGAACTCAGAGTAATTGAAAGTAAAGCAAGTTTAAAAAAAAATTAAAAGGATAACCCACATCTAAAAATACATATACAAAAACTTTACTTGAAACTAAAAAAATATTTACTATCGGAAGCTTAATCCTTTATAAGGCAAAGAAAACCGGAAGTGGTAGGAAAGCGAAATTGATGTATGTTCATAAGGATATTTTTATGATTTTTAAGTTTTTTTTTTATTTCTAAATATATTAAACCAGTACCTACTTCAATATTTTTTTAAATTGCCGGAAAATATGTGGAAAATTTGATAACAGTATCACGGAGAAATCGGTGTAGGTACATACATACCTACATTAAAAAAAACAAATTTTAGAAGTTGATTGAAATTTAAAAAGACGAAAACAGGAACGGCGCCAAATACACTTAACGTATTGCGTAAAATGATAGAAGTTTGATTGATCTTTCTTGATTATTTGTTTGGCGCCACCTCACACGTTGTTACGTATCTACATTTATGTAGGAGCTTATTTAGATAATAAAAAGGTTTTTATTTTTACATTTCACTTTCCTTTTAGTCGCTCCAGGTCTCTATTCTGTCGTATTGTAACCAGAACTACGAATGCCAAATTTCAACAGAATCGTTTCACCTTTGAAAATTCAGCAGGTGTAAGTGGGAAAGTCTACAGCCAAGCGAGGAACACCGAGGCTTGACGAGCGCTCTTAAGTACACTCTCGTACTCGCCATGTCATGAAGTGTCTCGGCGAGAGTGTACAGCCCCTTTAGGGGTGGAACTTATTTTACAAACTAGCTTATTCCCGCGGCTTCAGGCGTGGAGTTCGGTAATTGTTCCACGGCTCGTTAGTACTACCGACCTGTATAATAAGTAAAGTATCCTGTGTTAATCTAGGTTTAAACTATCTGTGTGCCAAATTTCATATAAATCGGTGCGGTAGTTTTTGCGTGAAAGAGTATCAAACATCCAAACATCCTCACAAATTTTCGCATATTTGTTATAGTAGTAAGATTTAAATGGGACTAACTTCGAGGTATAGGTACCTCCAACGAAAAATCATCGTTAAAATCGGACCACTCGCAAGATGGGTGACCTGTCTAAGAAAAGTTAATCAACACTCCCCAAGCTACAGAACATGACAGGTGACCTTTCGATTAAAAGTTAAGCAACACTCCCCAAGGTCTAGAACAAGATGGGTTACCTGTCGAAGGAAAGTTAAGCAATAAAAAATATGGGTGTTGAATCGAGAACCTCCTGCTTTTTTTTTTCGTCGGTTAAAAAGTCTAAGAATGAAAGAAAAAAACTTATACAGTTATACAGTTACTTACGCGACGGACGGGCGGCTTTCACGGTTTTTTTTATCTATAAAACATAAACATAAAACGTGATCTTTCACCCCAAAAAAAAAGCCGTATCCCAGCAATAATTTTTGCGTAAAGTGACTTAGTTTGATGTACATAATGCTTGGTTGACTGCATGTGATGGGTCCGTTTTCGATCTTGTATGTATGTGGGAGATAATAACATATGACAAACATATACAAAATGTCGTTTGTTTGTATTGTATGAAACAATACAAACAATGCTTTGAAGAGCTTATGTCCAGATCCTTTTATAGTGTACAATTGTACATTATTTACTTTCGGCAGTTTATGTAGAGGCAAGTACGACAGGTTACGAACATAATTTCCTGTTAAATACTTACTCATGTTATGTTCGCAGTAATCAGAGGCAACAGCTAATTTCATTACATTTACGACTTTACAATATTGGAGTAACAAATCATAATCGAGTTTATATTTTTTAACTGCACAAACTTTGGAGGCATGAGGCCGTAGGTACCTATACATCGTGGGCCTTCCTCTTAAGTTAGGTAGGATTCTTCGTGAGTGCAATGATCGACGCGTTTTGCCTACGCAGCATCTACGACCAACGCTACGAGATATCTACGAAGCGTCTACGACACACGCTACGCTGCGAGTTTTTGATGCTTTTACAAAGTAACTAAGGTCTAATAGCTAATTATGTATTTCTGTTATTAATTTTACTCAGCCACCGAGTTTGGTGTTGTGCCCGGTTGATGGCCATTGCCTACCCTATTACTTACTTTTAGGTACCTACACCTCTGCCTTACCCTTCGACGATTTACAGGCGTGATGGTGTCATCATATTCATTTTATTGTAGTCGGTTAAACTAGAAGTCGAGCCTAAAATTCTTGGCCTGATAAATAATAAATTAATTATTTTACCTACTTAAGTATACCTACTTACAACAACCTATTTACCAAAAATATTTTTGTGTTGGCTGGTTTGCTGAAGTTTTATAGCATCCACGTGCAGGTATCTCGTAAACTTATTGTATAATGTTTATGGATAGCTTACAGAAACCGCCCACAGAAGCCGTATATATCTCAGATATAAGGCGTTAGTTGCCCAGTACTACACTACCCCTTTACCGTCCACTATTACGATTTTATAATACAATTAGGGGGTAAGGCAGGGATCGACATCGACATTAGAATCCATACAAGGCGCTGCTTGTGCATTGGTACTACCGTAATGAGATTTGTTGCTAAGTATCGAAGGGTTGACACGGATAAACAAGTAGGTATAAATAAATCGACATGTTTACCTATAAGGTAAGGTATATATATATATACTTATATATATTTTTTTTGTTTTGCCTTCTCTGTGCCACTGCTGGGCAAAGGTCTTTCCCATTCCTTTCCAACTCTCTCGGTTTTAATAATATAATAAATTGACAAATTATTGAAAGTATCTCTAGGCGGATTTCAACGAGTTAGCTATTAGGGCCAGACTCTGCCGAAGCGGGAACGGGACGAGAAGAGAGGAGAAGTGTTGTAAACCATCAGTAGAATTATACATACATTTCTACTTTCTGCCACTTTGCACATCTCCTCCCTTCTCCGCTTTGCATATCTCCGCACAGCTTCGGTGGATACACTCCAGCTTTTACGCATTTCCACTTCTCTCAGCTTCGCACATCTCTGCTCGTCTCCGCTTTGGTGGAGCCTAGGCCTTATCCAGAAAATAAGGTGGGTTCTGTAAGTATCTACAGTTGTAAATTATTTCCTTAGCATCATAAAGGGTGTAAAAAGACCCTTAACGAAGCCGAAAGGCACTTGTTCTCCCTTTCATTGCGAACTGGGAACCTGGGAACCTTCTAGTTACTGAGATACTGGAGGTTAAACTTCCAATTTTTTCACAAGTTTTTTTTTTAACTACTTTTTAAGGTTTTAACTTGACTTTAATTACCTCCATGACCCGTTTACTTTTCAAAGCATCCATCAGCACCAAGTTTTGAGTGCGTTACATTGAGTTTTACCGTAAAACGTGATTTTTCACCCAAAAAAAAAAACAGAAAATGTCGACAGCCCATAAGAAAGAAAAGAAAAAGTATAGGGAAGTCAAGATAAAACGACTGCATTCATGCAATAACTTGTTATAAAACAAGTTGAAAATAGACGCTCCAGATACCTACACAAATTGAATCCTGGATGTAAGGTACCTTAATAAAGACTAAGTTAACAAGTATCTTGTCTCGACAGAAACATTCGATTAATAAAGCTATTAAAATGATTGCGTCGGTCCAAATTACAAAATTCTTTTAGTGCCACCTACAATATCTACAACTGAATTGATAAGTATCACGCGACACTCGTTATTTTGATTTCCTTAGTACATTACCTCTTGGAAACGAAATGAAAATGCTTTGATAAACACGATTATTTCCGAATGACTTATGTTAGTGTTCATGTACTGCGTAATGGTCATTTCATATCCAGTAATTGTTGTTTATGTGGAGGCGTCTAGTGCCGGCGTCGATATCTTTCAGTTGATTGTTGATTTAATTTTGGTACTTTAATAGATAGGTAGGTCACTATTACACTTTTTGGTGATTCTGATTACTTAATATCAAGTACGATATTAAAGATAAGTACCTAACATTTAGGTTTAAAACATTGCAATTAGCTTGGTTAATTTTGTTAAGTTACGTGAAAGATTTTCCCGATTTGAATTACTCTATCACAACATTTCATTTTAGTTAATAATATGGCTACACAATTTAAATTATGATGATACAGAGTTACTTTTGCAACGTGTAACTTTATAATAAACTAGCTGTTCCCCGCGACCTTCGTCCGCGTCGAGTTATTAAAAATACAATTTTCCCCGTTTTTGCAACATTTTTCATTGCTGCTACGCTCCTATTGGACGTAGCGTGATGATATATAGCCTATAGCCTTCCTCGATAAATGGACTGCCCAACACTGAAAGAATCATTCAAATCGGACCAGCAGTTCCAGAGATTAGCGCGTTCAAACAAACAAACAAACAAACAAACAAACAAACAAACACTGCAGCTTTATAATATTAGTATAGATAATATAGAGTGATGTTATTCCCTTACTTAGTCACACATGTAGGTACTCAATATCTGTCTCTCTCTCTCTATCACACACACACACACGCCCTTATACAATTGATCGTATTTTCTTTTTTTTTCTCTTTTTTTATTTACCTATTCGTATGTTTATAATGTAAGGGAAGTGCGGAGCCTTCAACTACACCTACACGCATTTTCTATGCCTAAATGGCGACTCCTCGACATGCAATGTAAGTCAAAATGGTATGAAATAAACTTATTTTATTTCAAAAAAAAAATGGGTAACAATCAATTGATAAGTAGGTGTAAAGTCGGTAGAGGTACTTTCCAATGTTTTGGGTCCGATTCCCAGTTCTGCTAAAGGATTTGTGTCAAAAATAATTGGTCAAATGTTGGTAGCTACAATAGGTAGGAGGTAGCACACTGCTGCTGCTTCGGGGAGAGAGGCGTGTTGTTATGTTATGTTGTATGCAGGTAGTTTTAGGCAGGGTGGCAATAACTCAGGTTTAAGGGTTCCGAACTCAAAGTCTGACAACGGGACCCTGAATCGAACGAACCCTCATTTTTAGCAGACATCTATGGCCAATGATCCTCTGTTGGTGTACCTGCATGCACTCACTAGAATGGTGTTGTGAAGGTGGTTCTACTTCATGCTCTGTACTCTTAATTTTATGTGATGATAGATCTAGGTCTGAATTTTTTTTTTGTAAACCTACCCATTTTTCTGCTCGTAGTTATCAGGTATCAACTGTTCTGTTTAATTTAATTACGACCTCTGATTGTAACATCAAACTCACATCATCGGAAATAATTAATTTTATAAACCAATAATCCTCTTTAGTAATCATGAGCTATTCAAATAAATAAGCTCGTGATCTTTAATTTGAGAAGCGCCTACTCATATAATGACTGCAAGTTATTTTAATTCAGCAGTGTAACTTTGGGATCAACAACAATAAAACATCAGGATATTTCATAAATATTTATATTGAACTGGCCTTAATAAATTACAACTTAAAACCAAACTTAAAAAAAACTGACTGACGATTCCACTTTTAAGCATATATGGGTGATGACAATATTAAAATATGTATGTGTGTCCAAAACATTGATAGTAAAACGGTTTCACCGCAGTACCTTCTTTACCATGAAAATTTGGTATTTTTAATAATATACAAAGGTAAATACTTATTCTAAACGCCTCGATTGCTGCTCACATAGTTCAGTCACAAGTCAAGTCGTAAGGTATGGACGAATCAATCGTAGCTGACCGCTGTACTCTCTTTGGTGTTCTAGCCGTTAAGTCTTCACGTAATAACGTAACTTTTACAAATGAAAACACGCGACTGTATGCTATACCTATCTAAACATAATAAGGTACATCTGATTTTTATAATAACATAAAATTTCACACTTCAATTACATTGATATTAAACACCTATAAACCGCATCTTAATACACGTTCAAAAAATAGTGTTTCAGTTAAATTTTTAGTGCAGTCTCATAAAAGAAATTAGGTATAGCCTCTAATGAACTAGGTCTATATTTCTCAATATCTATAAAACACGACTTATTACTAAAGTAAATGCATTATGACAAAATATACATTAATAATTGCATTTGTTTAAAATAGTGACATTAATGGTAGGTGTTGCCATATAGCCGCCATGTCCGGTGCTATTAAATGGTCCCTACGTTGCTGTTTCTCTAAGTTTACGTGAATAACTAAGTACATATATATCAGATATCAGAAACGTAAATAGATCGATAAGACGACTGCTGAGGGAGGACTTTCCTCCACACAAATGTTTGTGGTAACAGACCAATAAGTGGTAACACGTGAATTTCTCATTTGAGTGGTAAGGTGGTGTGTGGTCATTTGAATATTAAGAATGAAATAAACAGAATAATTAAAAAAAAATGCATAGAATGGAGAAAACAGTAATTTAAGAATTAATATTGGTACACCAACAAAGTGATCACTATACGCAATCAATAAAACTTCACAAGTTAATAAGTCAACTACACGGAATAAATAAACTAAAATATATGACGCCTATTTAGTTCTAGTCTAAATAAATAAAGCGTTTCACACTCGACTAAATAAGACACTTTACTTTGGTATTATTAGACTACATATTACTTACTGTTTACCTGGTGGCTGTCAAACAGTTGATGGACAAACTGTACCATTAGCTATTTATTATATCACTGTATCAAGGGACGGACATAATGTGATAATCATAATTATAATAGGTACATATTAATCGAACTAATAGTAGTTCGTTTTAGTACATGGGTAATTAATTAGTAACAACACATTTCACAGGTTTTTCTTAAGGCACTAAAAGGTAACAGTTATTTTTATTTACACGTAGACACTCCTCATAGATACAACCTTCCAATTATATAACACTATACGTATTACATATTACTCTTCGTAGTTATGATTTTTTAAGAGTTTCCTCTCAATAGACTTCATCGCCGGAATGTTAAACAACATGATAAAATACACTGAAAAAAAATCAGTTATACTGTATACAAATAGTGGAACTATCAGCATGTATTTCTGCAGCTGTGGTTCCAGGTCGATTTTAATTGGTGATAAGTGGGGTGAGTGGTGCCGACGGCTCGTCGCCGTAGTACCTGTAACGCTGCGGGACCTGCAGGGTGGCGGGCTCGGCCGCGTCCGAGTGCTGCGAGTCGCGGTGGCGGCGCAGGTCCACCTTGCGCTGGAACGCCTTCTCGCAAAGGCCGCACGAGAAGGGCTTGTACCCGGTGTGCTTGCGCATGTGCGTGATCAGGTTGGAGCTCTGGCTGAACGCCTTAGAGCACACAACGCACTTGTGCGGTTTCTCACCTAAAACAAAAGAGCATTCTTTTTATTTTCCATTATAATAATGTGAAATCTTACTACTATTATAAATATACAAAAGTTTGTGAGGATCTTTGTCTTTCACGCAAAAACTACTGAACGGATTTGGATGCAATTTAGCACACAGATGATTTATTTGTACTTGTTATCCTGGTAGTACAATCCTATGGGACGCGAAGCCGCTAGCATAAGCCAGTGAGCTATTACTATATTAAAAAAACTTTACGAAATGTATAAAGTTAAGAGTTAGAAGCTTTTAGGAGGACGGAATAAAATAACATGTCAAATAACATAACACAGCACTGCTTTAAGTAATTACGAATTCCTAATTCAAAAGCGGAAAACGACTTGAAACATTACGTATCACTTCGTCAAGTAATTAAAGCTTGTATAAGTGGAGCAATACTTGTCATAATCATCGGCTATTTATTATTTACGGTGAGGTTTCCGAACTGATTTAATATGCAACGTCGCCTTGTACACCGGTATTTATTAACTTTAACGGTAATTGTTTGTAGCTCGATATAACGATATAACACCAACCAGTTTCGTAGAACTTTATTATTCGGAGGGTTAAGGGCAGAAGTAACTTCATGACATTCTTGTATTTCGTGTAATGAATCACGTTCCAATAAAAAACATCAAAGAAACCATTGGTAATTTTACCTGACCAGTTACTTAAAATCTCCAAAGATAGTTTACGAATAAAATTATAGCAAAAAATGCAAATGTCATTTATAGATAGAACAGGATTTAAGTTAACTTTTTGTTTGTGCCGATGACGGCGTGCACGTGAGGGCCTGTGAAGGCTGCGCGGCTAATTGCAGGCCGAGCCGCATTTTGGAATATTGATGATGAGGCATTTATCGGGAGGACGAGCACCATGTAAGGCCGCTGTAAATCATTCGGAACAGGGCAGAGACGTGACGAGATGTCTCCGGCCAAGACAAATATGTCCGCCACATTTTTTAGCTACTATAATTCGTCTCGTTGAACTTATTGGAAGTAGTCGGACCATTGAAAAACGTATGACAGACATTTATTTTTCTTACTGTTCGTCTGTGTTTTTTTTGCACCATATCCATTGTGTGGTAGGCTTTTCTCATTCAGAGCTCTTTTACTATCATTAAAATTTTGTATAATGGTCATTTTTGTGAGATTAGAAGGAATGTAACTATTATGTGAACAAGATGTTACCAATAAGCGTAAAGTTTTACGAAGCGACGAAAGCTCTAGATAAACCGTCGACCATTGCTATATTTTTTTGCTTATTGGAAATTCATTAAGTGCAGTGGACGGACTGCGATTTGCCGTCGAAAACGTAATTGCACAGCATTTAAATATTTAATTCCCAAGGCATCGTCTGCGATGTGTCGCGTGATTGCTTTTATTGGGCGACTGCCTATATGTTTTCCATTTAATGAACTTGTTTCACCGTAGAGATGTCTAGGCTATGCCTCGGTTATAACACTATATCATGTACCTACTTATACAGCTTAATAAATCGACGAGGATAAAGTCGGATAACGTCTTCAGCAGCTGTTTACTGTCATTCCGATTAAAAGGGCAATCGTCGGAGATTACCTATCATTACACGCTCAACACGAACGTACGCGGGTATCGCAGGCGACTAATTGAGAAAGTAAAATTTTATGTGAATAAATAAATTAACAGCTACTTGGTAATGGTACAAATTCTTATAAAGGACGACGCGATTGAAATTATGGCGAGGAAGACTAAAATAATGATATCGGATTTCTTTATCGCAATAAAACGTGCTATAACGTTTTTTGCCGCGGAACTGACTTATTTAGATGCTATAGCTGCAATGAACACCTTTTCATGAAGTCTTATTTGACTGCCCCGGGTCCACCTTCGTTGGAGATTAAGGTAAACTGCCAGGTTAGGTTAAGCTTTCAGCAAAGTACGCAATAATGATAGCTAGATACTAATAATAATTACCTAACTGGCGACTTCACATATTAGGGTTTTTCCCTCCTGTACACTAACCCGCCTAATCCACAAAGTAAACAATAGCAAAAACTGAAAATCCTCCCTAATTCAAACACATTTGTAACTCTTTATTGATAGACGACATCAATATTAAGGTAGCAATAAAAGTTTCAAATGAAATGATAGGTCTTCGTAAAGTTGTGTAACGAGGGGACGCGCTGACACTTCGTTACGTGAAACATGAAACAGTTGTCATAATAATTTGAGTTTCACACTACTTGGAACGAAACACAACGTGTAATTTAGTTCCTGTTTCGTATCTTTGACAAGAAAGTGTTATTGTTTTTTTATTTGTAAGGAAGATTTTAGAACCTATGTTCTTTAGGTTTATGATGAATACGTACCTAATTAGTCCTTGTTTGTTGTGTCAGCATAAAGAATTCGATTACTTGACTTTAAATCGGTGGATTTTAACTTACGATAAGTTAATTTTGTTAAATACGTTAAACTAAAAAGGTCTTATTTACTAGTGTGCTATTAAGGTCATATTACTAGGTAAAGGCTATTACCAAATTCACTAAGTAAGTACTTATCTCTACAGGCGGTTCTATTTCATCACTCAGCTAATAGGTAGGTACAGCAGGATCAAAATTGTAACAACAGAAACCGAAACAGTGTTTCGTCAATACTTATTTAATAAGTCCTTGAATACAATCGTTTCAAACGAAAATGTTTTTGCGCAGTTGGAAAATGCATACATTCGTACTTGTGCAAATAAATTAACACGTTTATCAGTTTCAATTTGTTTTGAGCTCAATGATTTTCGTAAAATAATTTAATTTTACGAATATCATTGGTTTATACGTATTACCTATACATATGTAAAGTAAAACTGTGTGTTTGAAGCTTGTTGTAATTTTTAGAGCAGGGGTCTTATTTACGATATTGATTGAGAGTGTGCGCTACAAAAACCTTTAAGAAAATGATTTCTCTTTAATGGTCCACCAGCTGTTAATAGATTTTCACGGTAGGATATTGGAAAAATAGATGGCAAAAGTGCTTTAACAATAAACAGTTTAAAATTGAGTTATTGATTAATGTGGACTAAATCAAAAGTGAACACAAACCTGTGTGTATGTAGGTGTGCTTCTTCATGTCGGACTTCTGGTGGAACCGCTTGCCGCAGTACTGGCAGGGATAGGGCCGCGTGTCCGAGTGGATCAGCAGGTGCGTGGACAGCGTGCTCGAGCGCTTGAAGCACTTGCCGCACTGCTTGCACTGCACGGACAAACATATACACTTATTATACCAGTATAGGGTCATATTTATTAGATGCCTGTCGTCTGCAAGTCGCCGATGCTAATAACCCATAATAAGTCCCTTTGATTGACGTGTAAAGGAATATTGCAATTCAGTCATTTGACCCCACGACGATTGCTAAGAAATCGGGTGAAATACAGCCGTCGTGCGACACTAGATATAATTATAAACGTGCCGCGGACAGCGTCCATCACCTTCAGTTAGACGGTGACAGCCAGTAATAAACTAATAACAGGGTTCTACCCCTTTCTACACTTTTCTTTGATTTCCCATCTAGCATCGGCTTGGAATATTTTTTCATTGCCTAGTAATTAGCGTCTATTAACCGGTTATTATTTGTAGGTATTTTTCATGAGAATGACTAATAAAAAGAAAAATGAAAAAGAAATCAAATGTAGGAACGTTATGTGATGGGTACATTTTATTGATTTGTTTGACTGTACAGTGTAGACTTCACAGTACACGTGGTAATATTGTAGCGTAGTTTTAGATTTAATACTTATTGATTAATTTACGGATGTAAAAAGCATTAGAAAAATTGTCGAATCCAAGAACGAATTCAAAAGTGGGTGTGCTACGAACCTTCTTGATATAAAACCTTACCAGTAACTTGCTATATAATTGGTTTCTGAATCCCTCACAAAGCTTGAAATGCAAACAGAATGTCTTCAGTTCACCTTTGTTGTGAGACAAAAGGTTTTTAACCAAGTAAGTACTTGCAGTGACTTTGCTCTAGATTTATTGAATCAGATGTTTTTGGTATGCAATGGAATAATTCCGTTTCTAACTTAGTTTATTTACTCGACACACAGATTAAGGACGTTAGATATGCATTGTTTTGAAGGAGGATTTCACAATCACTCATTTGATGTCATGTCCGCTTGAACTTTCGGGGAACCTTATATTTTAATTATAGCTAATACTTATTTGTATTAGTAATGAATGAGTACAAATGCTTTATCTAGAAATTGGAACACCTACAGTGGTTCTTAAAGTAATATAACGGAATTACTTAATCCGACGGCTAACGTCTTGCGGATTTGTGTTTTTTTTTAAGAATGTTCATTTTAAAATTCATAGATTAATAAACAGCTTTTATTATTAAGTTTTGCTACGAAATGCCCATTTAGATACCCATAGGAAGGGTTTTTCACTTTCCATCCGAAAACCGGTTACAGAAGTAATTATTCGCAGTCTGGCATAAAACATAAGAACGGGAAAATATGATGTACGGCTATTAGTCGGGTGGTTAGTCGTTAAGTATGCGGCGCATGATAATCCATGGCACAAATCCGCGTAGCGGGCCCTGTGACAGTTGGCGGGGCAGCTGCAGCGCCTCGCGCCTCACAAAAACCACTACTTTTTTGGTCGCCTTTTTATACAATCGATGCACTCTCTTATAAACAACACAGGTGCTAGGGTATGACCGTCCACATATGGTTATCGGCTTGCACCACGTAGAGAGGTGATTTTTTATGATAGCCGTTTGAATTTAAAAAATCTAGTGTCGTTTTTTACGAAACTGGCTTTTTATTAACGGCTTTGTGAAACTTGCCGTGGTCCCTCGCGAGGGGTAAAACTGGCTGTTATGTCTTAATGGGAATTTACAATGATTACAAGAAAACTTTTTAATTGCCGATTTGCCGTACTTTATTTAGTTTTATCGCGATTTATAATTTGATGGTACGTGTTAACTTTTGGAAAAAAGCTTTGATCTTTAGAATTACTTAAGAAATTAATCTTTGAAACATGTAAAGTATAATTTACCAAAGATTCCTGAAACATATTATTGACATAACTACGCTGAACCTTTGGTGAAAATCGTGCGTACGATTTCCATCGTAAACTTATTTATGTACCCATGCGTACTTTCTTCTACAACTTTTAAAATAAGCATTTTACATCTAGGTCCTTAATGCCGGAAGCCAATCAGAGGAAATGGTATTTGGTTTCTTCGTCATTGGTGATAATATACCTATAGTTAAATCTATGGACTAATAATGTTGCAATTTATCCTCGTTTAAGTAGATATACGTGTACCCCAAAAAAACATGAATGAAACTCAACAATCTCGTTTTCAGAAATCAGAAGATGTTCACTTGATATATGTGATTTATAATGGGTTATTATGTAGTTATATTTAGTGGTAAGTAATGTTTGAAGCAGAGAGCGACGCGACGAGGCGAGCGACGCGTGAGAGGCGCGTGGCGCGCACGCGCCGCCTCTCTCGCCGCCCGCCATTGTTTTACTACGTGCAATTATTAATGCGATCATAATTACAATTTATTGTTCCCTCATAAATTAATAATTAGTCAATATAAATGCTTACAAGTAATTACCGCCTTTTTTCGTAACAGGAAAATATGAATATTTATTTATGAAATGACGATGATTGTTTTCGAACGTTATTTATTGAATACCATCTTTATAATTAAATTGACTGAGAGACTTATTTTCTCTGTTGTTCCATTCAGGTAGTAGTCGTGTCACTTTTAATTATGCACGGTTCGGTTTCGATGATACCTAGCAAACGATCAACACTTTATTTAAATGATAAAGTGTGGTATCGCGGAGAGGCTCTGCAACATATTTATCGTCGTATGACACAAGGTAATTATTGTTCCAATTATAATCTGCCGCGCCGTGATATTAAAAGTTGGAATTTTGATTAAAACCGATGCGGATTTTTATAACGGCGGCACGTAGAAAAAACGAAAGGCACAAAAATGGCGAGAAGACGAGCCAGCAGGCTCCTTGCGACTCGCTAGCGGACGACGCGCCACGCGACCCGTTCCGATACTCGACTTACTTATTAAGACAGGGGCAGTTTTTGCTATTTGATTTGTTAAAGAGACTAAAACGGATACTGGTTTGCTATTTTAAAGCATTTTGAACGGAAACTGTACAGTTATTCTGAACTTGTTAAAGGATATAGCTATCTCGAAGTTGGAGCTATGCATTGAGAATTAATGCTATCGATTGGGTAGGTACTTACTTGGAATGATTTTTCATTTCTGTTTTCGTTTTTGAGGAGAAGTGAGAAGTTGAGGTTTCCTGCTGGCGAGGGTTTGATGGGATAGGTCTGGTGCGCTGGGGCGGAGGGGCAGCGGCGGGGCTCGGCGCTCGGCGGACGCTCGGCCTCGTCAGGGTTGCTGCGGCATCTCTTGACTAGTTCCAGAGGTGTATCCGTGTCCTCGTGAGCGTCCCATCGAGAGATCGGTGACTCATCTCCTACTTCTACTTTTTCACGCTCACAGGCGCTTCCCGGAGACCAAATCTGACGATTTTTTGTTGATAAGTTAAGAGGAAGCTCTTCCTCGTCTTCTGCAAACAAGTGAACATCATTGTACTAAAGGCTGAGGTAGGAAATACATCGTTATAGTAGATAGAGTTACCTAAATGAGATACTGTGTCAACAGACATGTGAGTGCCGACAGTTTCTCTTCGTCTGTTCTTCACGCTTCTATAAGTAAATTTAAAGTCGGACGAGTCAAATCGGGCGTCTGTGGAGCGACTTATGAAATCTGTACAGGTGCGCCGCTGTTTGCCGACGGTAACGTCATTGTTTGCTCAACAATACATTAAAAACTTGCATACACTTTTGTCTACATTTACGGAAGATGATAATAATTAAAGGAGTTGTATTGTTTTTGTGATAAACCACCTTTTCAAGCAAGTAAGTTATTGAATTTTGTCGTTTTAGAATAGATTCTTACCAACTGTTAGTAGGTATAAACAGCGATAGGATACACTTATTCCATCATCCAACCAAGACATTATCAGTCCATTGAGAAATATTATGCCGAGTTAACATAATACGGACTTATTAATGTTTTCAGTTACAGCTACTAACTCTTACGGCTTCACTTTCTTCTTTAGAATTTATTGTTAAGTTTGAGGTTTATGAAAACACAATACCTACGCTTTCAATTACTTCAAACTGATAACATAGCTACTTGCAAACCACCTAATTTCAAATTAAATCTTTAAAATAAATTTACTTATCGACGGCAATTAACGTCAGTTCGTTAAAACGTTAGTCTAAATAAATAAATAAAATCAAGTACTTATTGAGGTTCTTACACCCGGTTCGTTTGTTATCTACGAGGTTGAGTCGTAAACGGTACCAATATGGATAAGAGACAATTAGAATACAATTTCGTTTGGCGACAATGAGTGGCGGTGCGCGGTGGTACCTCGTCGTTTTTCCTTGGAGCGTAGGAAACAAGCACGTCGCTTCCATTGGCGGAGGTAAACGACATGTAAACGACGACATATCAGCGCCTCGAGTTATTAATCGGTGCCTTACACTGATAGCTATTCTAATGAGTGTTATTCAGGAGAAGCCGCGTAAGGAGGCCGAGGCGAACGGTGTTTTGTAATGCCGCGAACGTATCTAATTACCATTTTTAGGATTCTTGAAACACGTAATCACTTTCAGAGCGAGCTGTTTATATGAATCCCAATGTGAAGACACATACGAACACAAACATTAATTCTTCAGACTTTGATTTAAGCACTCCATCGATTTATAGTAATTGCAAATATGTGGGTCAAGTATTGACTGGGAATGAGTTTCAATACAACACAATGTAATTCTAGTGAATTACAAATAAAATATTACTAGCTAACTACATGTTATCTATTGTCAGCTGCAACTTGTCCAGACACTACTCAGTGTTCTAGAATGTAACTGGGCTACCGTGAGTCATATTCGATTTAAAAAACTGTTCGAACACTGCTGACGTTTTTAATTTTATATTGGTAACAGGACATGCATACAGGTATCTAAATATTTAGATATATTGATTTCAATAGCTAGTTTTACGGTGGCTTTACAATTTTTTACAAAAAATTTAAAGATTCCTCCCATCATTTGCAACTTAAACTCACTTAAATGTTAAATGGGTTTTTGTTATTATTTGCATTAATTTTCCAGCGGCCTTTCCAAACAACATGATTCCCAGTTATATTACAATCGAGTAAAGCTTTGATCTGGTTGCAATTAAAGCAAGGTAGTTACCATCTCTGGGCGGGGTATGCCTGGCGTGGTCGATGGGTGGTCGCACGAACTGCGGGGAGGCGCGCGGCATCAGCAGCGGCCAGACTCCTGCGCCGCTATACAGGGCTCCCAGGCCACTGCAGTACATGAGTGCTCCCAGTTCTGTACACAAATGACTCACTGGTGACAAAAGTTCTCTACAAAATTAGATGGAAAAAGATAGAACTGCAGTCCGAAGGGACAAGTTCTTTTGTCTACTTGTCATGGAGACGTGTGAGATATTTTTTCTTTGACAAGACAGGTCAAAAATTGTTTTAAAAATTAGTGGGACAAGGTAAACTGGGCTTGACACAGCAGTGAATACATACCAGTAGCTCGCGCGTATTGCTTGAGCGCTCTTCCTGCAATTTCGATGTCGCCCAACTGGAGTAGATCCAGTCGGTGATGTGAGAGCGAGTCGGGCGAGCGCGGGGGTGACCGTGGTGAAGGCGGGGTGCGGGGGGACACGCTGCCTTCTGGTGACGGGAACCGGTGAGCTGGTGGCGGCGGAGAGGATGGCTGGAACTGCTCTGCCAGCCTCGACAGAAGCACGTGCCGAGACATCCTAAGCAAAAGAACAAATAATGTTTGGATGACAAACATTCTGGCAAGTTGAAGCAGATCTCAAGAATGCTATCTCAAGAATGCTTTAAAAAAAAAGAACACCTTGAAGGTTCCATCGAGAGAATACCGTGATAAACCCAACAAACTTTTATTCTCATTTGTTTCCACGCAGCTACAATAACATAACGTGAATAAATTACAGGTAATAATGATTCTTTAACAATTAACGCCTGCATCACAATGTTAAGTTTCATTATGCGTCCAATTAGAACAAACCACCTGAGCTTTTGAATTGTCATTGACTGTAGAGCCTTATCGATCGATCGTATTGCAACCATTCTGCTTTCCCGTGGGAATCTTCAGTGTTCTGAAGAGCTTTATAGGTATCCAGCTTTTGTAATAAGCTTCATATTTACATTAAAGATGTTTATTTTGTTTTAAAGTGACACAATTATTCATTCATAAAAAAGGTTTAAAGCCCGCTAAGGAAAAACTGGATTTCACAAGGATATCTCGTTTCTGCCTGTTGCTGTATTTTAAAGTCATTGGCATCTAGATTTTTTCCAAGGACATTCACGAAGCACTTCAAAAATAAGTTTTTCTATTAAAAACATCATTAGTTAATTGACATTGCTTACAGTCCTAATATGACTTATTGTCTTACTTCACAATAACACACTACTTAATTGCCATAAGTTCATAACATTTTCTAAATGATAACGTCACGGCAGTGTTGTCAGTCACCTTGTTCACGAAGACAACTCAATATGATGGTAAGTAGGTACCGCGTTTATCAAGATTTTACGGTCAGCGCGGATCAATTCAAAAGTTGCGATATCATCTTTGTTTTACGTGACCGACGTCATTAGTGTCCATCCGACTAGCTACGTACGTATTTGTTGACAGCCCTTGCTGATTAATCCGACCGCTTGTTTGTTGACAGCGAATCGTATTAAAAGCTCAATCAAGCAAATGAAGAATCAGAATAATGGAAGTGGTCGGCGGAGCGCGGCCGTCGCCCGCTGCGTACGCGCATTAATAATGCACGTGTCGAGTAAAACAATCTTCATTAGTCTAACACACATTACATATTTACAGAATGGATGTCCGCGTGTTCCCATACCATTTCACCGCGCTTCCATTAGGAATTAAACTCGAGGAGCTCACCAGCGCCAGTATAGGCGGAGACCTAACATTCGTCGTCGTAAATTATAAATAATGATGTCGAACAATGATTTGCAAAATATCCTAATTACAATAATGCCCGACAGACTAATTAAGGTTAAGCAATAGTTTCCGTGTAGATATCGATCACATTCATGATATCCACGAAGGGGCAGTTCAATTTTCTTGTCTTACAAATGCAAACCAATTGATTCGTGCCATTAGCTAGTAGTAATTGGCTAACAAGCTGGCTAACGCGAGGGTTGTGTGTCGCAATTTCTTGTTTCAATAAAGCAAGGCTTTATTTATTAGATCGTGAGTAGCAATTACCTACCGCGCGACGACTGCCACCTTGGTTTTTTTTACAGTAAGTGGGAATTCGAACAAATGTTGAGAAAATCAATCAGCGAAAAATTGTCATTAATAAAATGACATTGATGTTTACCTTATTTGTTAATATCTATTGTTTCTTTTAAATTAAATCTTAACAGACATCTGTGTGTGCTTTATAAAGGTGTTATCCACCTTTTATAATCGCCTTTGCAACGAACAGGTGTTTTAGAAGATAGATTAAATCAAAATCTGACGTTCAGATTATTTGAACAGATTTCTACATCTCTTTTTGAAGAGATTTATTTAGAAATACGCATCACCTTTGTACTATTTTCTGTTCCTTTCTTCTTTTCTGTATTTAGTGTGTACATAAATTGTTAAAAAAATGAATAATTTCTTAACAAATCTTGTCATTGTCAATCAGTGTAATTAGCACCAACACAATTGTAAGACTTGGATTTATAACAATTAAATAAAAGGTTCATTAACAAAACTGTAAGAGAGTGTTGAACATTACAAGCACACAAAGAGCCGAAGCCTGCCGATACGGACTGAAAATTAATTATTTCATCGATATTCATAGTTCCGGTTTCACGGCGCACAGGTTGCAAAGTAAATTGCGATGTTTCCACGTAATTAAAACGAGCGTTCATAATGTTTAAATTATCACGAGCTTTAAACAGAGATTTGGTTTCAACTTAACAGTGTACTAGGTACTACGTAGCTACTTTTCGTCGCAAATTTTCATAAGTTTTTTTTTTTAAGAATCGATAGAGGCAGAACACTAAAATTATTACACAGCTTTTAGCACACCATACAATACATAGTTTGTGTACTTATTATACTTCGTCAGTCTACCTATTAAACAACTAAACCTAGTAAACATTTTTAAACTGTTTTCCTAAAACTTCAAGAGCTTCTAAACTTCTCTAAAAATCTCATAGCAGACCAAAATCAAATGGTAATTTGGTACAATACAAAGCCTAATAACCAAATTAAAAACGATTCATTCGCAGACAGAAAATATTTCACCAACCGTGGTTTTATCTTGCGGGTTGCTCTTGTGTTCAATACTTCTAGGTATTAAGCAAGTCGGAACACATGTACAAATTTGGTTTCGCTTTGTTTGTTTAATGCTATGAGACTAGTGTTGCAGATTATTTGCTCGGCACTGCATCTCCAGACGTGTGCCTTAGTGACTACGTAGGTATTAAATTACAGTATATTGTTGCTTATATAAACATAGACATGAGCAAATATGGGAAAAGTAGGACTTTCAATGTGCAGTTCTCGCGTTCGTACATTGAGCATGATTTTCCTGATAAGCAGTTAGATTTTCAAGTTGGAGTTGCAAAATGGTGTGCAGGCTCTACGGCGCGTTCTTTTAAGGTAGAGGAGCTTTTATAGTACCTTTATAAGTGTAGATGGCTGTGAAAGCTCTTGAATATTGCTTTAGAAACATGATATTGAGGTCATTTTTTGTTGCAAATGTGTACTTAAGTATACTTTTAAAAAAAACAAAGATTTAAGAATAATAATCAAAAACTTGTTACACCTGTCTATGTAGTATAGTATAAACTTATGATAAAGTAAAATTTATATTATAATAGATGAGTTAATTTTTTAATTAAATGTAAATGTTTTAACAATTTCACAGACACAGAAAGTTATTTAAATAGGTGCTAAACACATTTTTTTTTTCAAAATAGTAGGTAATATATCCCCAATAAATAAAATAACTAATATGGAATCTTTAGAATAAAGCGATACAATTAATTTAAAATTGTTAAGTTTTTTACGATGACATCATCGGTATAAGAAAATTTTAAGAAGAAATACTTCTCCAGGAAGAAAATGTTATGAAGAAAGCTTTTTAAGGATTTTTGTATTACGCTGCAGTTCATACTATCTAATAAATCATTAAGTATGGGTATAATATTATGTTAAATAATAATGTCCACAAAGAACTTACCTCAATCTGAATTTCTACGAAGCTACGAAATTCTATTTCACTCACTGCTCCGAAACACTAGGTTCTATAGAAAATAGATTTTTTTAATCAGTCCAACATACACCATAAATCGAATGTCATTTTATTTTAGGTAGAATAATAAAATAAAATGAATAATAAATGCAGCGAACGATATGACGTCGCGAAAATCGTAAGGCTGCGTAGGATCGGAAAACGTCACTGACTGCTACGGTGCGTCGCGTTTGGCGCCTGGCACCTGACTGAAATAAGGCTCGCGCGCCCCGACCTACCCGACTGCTCTTCCACAATAACGTTCTTTTTTCAAAACTCTGCTAACAAAAAAGAGGTCGGACGGAGGCTGAGCAATAAAGAAATGATTTGATGAAACAGGCACTTGACAGGTGGCTTGCGTCGCATCCTCGCATGCAGCACTTAATTGTTGGTTGCGCTTACGTTGACGGCGCGGAGGATGCACTGAAAAATGGCTTTTAAGTATTAATGCCCACAAATAAGCGGTTGCTCCCTATGTGACATTAAAACCCTTGCATTAAGAATTGCAAAAGTTAGTTGTGCATAGACTGGTTCTATACTTTGAGACCAAGCCTCAGGTTGGTTACATCAGTAACATGTCATGTTCCTGGATTAACTATGTACTGGTAAATACTACTTAATGTGATTTGTGCCCAAAACTGAGATTAACTAAATGCACAAGGCTTAGATTTCTCGTAGCGTCGCGCCCCGCCCACCGCACGCTATTGGTCGCTATCTAGAGCTGGGCGGAGCGTTGCTTAGATACTAACTTAGAAGCCTTTTTAACGTAACAATCTAATATTATTTATTTACAAAACGATTCGTTCAATTATTTTAGAGCTTTAATGTAAATTAATTTGTCTTGTGAAGTGACAGTCTACGGTGTGAATTTATTGTCACGTCAGTCATAAAAATTAGGTCAGGACACTAAATTTTAGGGCTCTATGTTACACTACCTATGAAAGGTCCAAAATTATTTTTTTGTAAGACGCCTGAGACGCGGTTTTTATTCGAAATATCTGTGACTTAGAAATTCCGTCACGTCGTGAGCTTAATAACATTTTATTTAATTTTGTGGATTTGGTAATTTTGGTGACTTTTTCATAGCTAGACTACTAAGAATTCTTCAGATGTTATGAACTTATGATGTAGAGACTAGTTTGTGATAACACGACAAAAGTCTTTGTCTTTAAAGTTCATCACTTACGGGAATTATCAATTTAGCATGGCATAAAATCCCCATTTACTTGCATGTGAAAAAACATTTTTACTGATTAAACGCTTTAAGGCCGAAGTAAAAACTGATTAACTTTGCATAAATAGCTAATACTTCTTATGCATTGCCCATGGCTTGACAGACGACGAACTAGCATGAGAAATTGGCGATCAATGCTTTATGTGACATTTTAAATGCCTTATTATGTGTATATTACAGTCCCAATTAAAATATTCGATAAAAACTATTTATGTGACTAAAAATAGCTGCAACTTGGGGTAAGGTAGTACATAAATTATGTTTATGCTGTGTTTTAGTAGTTACAGAAGTTATCAATATTTACTAAGGATCTAGAGCTTATGATTTGTGTTCATTGACAGTTTTAGGTTAATTAGATTGGTGTATTAATTGCAGTTTTTTAAAAACAACAGCCACAAAACTGTGGCCAAATTGTAAACTGCGACTTCAACTAACAGATATTTCAGTTTTTCCAGCGTCACAATTCTCTTTAGTTTACAAGAATATTGTCTTTAATTAATCACATTTCCACCTGATCAAGCGATTGTAATAGCAATCTCGGGAAATTCAATTAGGTGGATAATCTGCTTTGGTTGCTGCGTGTTTTGTTACGCGGGGCAGCGTAGGGCTTCAGTGGGGAAAGTGCTTCAGCGAGTGCAGCCCGCGGGGGAGGGGGGGGAGGAGAGGGAGGGAGCTATGGGGGCTGTAAACATAACGGCGAGCGCGTGTCGGGGGCGCAGGGTGGGCTCGCGGGGGGCGCGCGTCACGGCCCGTTAGCGCGGATCCTCGGCGCGTGCACATGTCGCCCCGGCACGCGCCCGCGCCACTTTTTATCCTTCTTTTTTTCTGTTGCTGTTTTTGTTTTCTCCCTTTGTTCAAAATACGAATTAAAGCCTCCTTTTCGATTTCTGTAATGAAGTCGGGTTTAAGATAGCATGATCGTCAGTCTGATAAGATTTTGTTATTCATTCATAGTACTTTGTGACTTTTATTTTTGGATGTTCCCGAAAATTTGGTTGTGTATCGATTAACGGGACGCAAGTTGTGGCGTTATAAGTTAGTATAAGTACAAAGTTAGTTCTAGGTTCTAGAAGATAAACCGTTAATGGTCTAGCTATATATAATTTATTGTTTAGTTACCTAAGAAAATATTCGCAGAGGAATCGCAAAACATTAAAACCAAAAGTGGAGAGGTAGGCAGTGCGGGGAGATGTATGTAGATAAAACCATGCAAATCTTTAAACACGTTCATAAAGTATGCGAGTACATGGTTGATAGATAAGTAAATCAAAATAAAACAGTTGAAGGGTAGATACGCATGTTTCAGCTGCAGGCGTGTAGAACCGGTCGAAGGCGGTGGTGCGGCGGTGCGGTGCTGCGCCGGCGCAGGCGGCTGACGCTGTCGCCCTGCGCCATTCCTTACAGTCAACTTTTATTAATTGGGCAGATGAGAGCCACGGCTTCCATGATGAATGCTTATCCCTTATACGGCTAGCAGTTCGCGAAACCTTTTATAGATTCTCAATTAAAAGTGTCTATTATAGTTAATAGGACGATCAGACATTGTAGCGTTTATAGAAACGAGAATATTTGTTTAAGTATGTATAAAAACAGGTAATATAACGGAAAGGACGATTAAGTTGAATAAAATATAGTGTAGGGGTGCGGGTGGCAGGTGGCTGCGGCTTAGGGATGCTCCTATTGTTGCGACTTAGATATCGACACGCTATGTGATTTGGAGACAAATAACACAAGTTTTGTTGTGGGTTTTGTACTTATGCAAATGTTTTCTAGCAGGTTGTAAAGATACTTTTAGATCTTGATATTGTAACTCTAATCTGAAAACCTTTGTATATCTGATTATACTGTATCAATAGATATAGAATAAATGATCAAAAAGGCATGAAAATCTGAACTTATTAAATGCTTTCAGATGTGAATAATGATTTTCAGTATCGTAAACCAATGAAAGCTGTCGTGTATAAAGCCGACAGCTTCAAATAAAGACAGACGGAACCCTTATGAAGATGTAGCTAATTAATAGCCTGCTTGTATCAGTCACTGGGGTCCATTCCAGCTGGAATTCTTGACATTCCTTTTTGTGACCTTGCTGTATAAAAAGTCAGTGTTCGAAAATAGAGAGAGGTTATCAATCTTTTTACGAACAATACATTAAGTATTTAATACATTAAGTTACATACAAAGATCAGAATTAACATAACATAAGTTTAATTAATTCTATCATTAAACGGAACGAGTTACGCATTAGAATAAGTAAATCATAAATTTCATATCGACAAGTACTTAATTGATTACTTCCAAAAAAATAATTAATTTTGTTGAATTATACCTAGATTTCTTACTAACTGCTACGAGCATGAGCTACGCAATACTCTACGACTGTAACACTTAGTTTAGAAACAAGGTGTAAAAGTATCGTTTTCTAACGTTAAATAACTAACATCGATAACGGGAATCGACACGCGTCGCGTCTAAGGAGCACCCTCAATGCTTGAGACAAGATTCAGCACGCGAGTCGCCCGCGCCATGTGCCTGTAACGGATTTATTGGAACGCCTGCGCGTGCCGTGCGTCATCCACTCGTGAGCACCACCTTTATTTGTCCAATGTATGGGACTGGGTGAACACTTTCTCTACAGTTAATCGAGGAATCGATCGAGAAAATGGTGGTGTTGAGAAGTTTCTGTTTTACAAAATGCAAGTAAAAGTCGTAGTTTACAGTAATAGGGTTTGCCATGCAAAAACTCAAAGAAGTTTTCAAGTTTGAATATGTAGGATTGAAGAAGGTGAATCTGAATTTCAGGATGGAGTCATTTAAAATAATTTGCTAGATGCATTTTGAATAAATCATTGAGAAACAAAAACTTTGTCGCATGGTTAGAAAATTAAACGGTTGACAAAAAACTATCACAGTCGAAAATATTTCATGTTAAATAACGTTTTTTTCAGTAAAATAATTATAAGCTATCAATTAGAGTTAACCCAACTCATCTCACTTTCGTGTAGAGTGGGTTTCGTTGTTCAAGTTCTACCACTAACGTGTGGTTGACTGATTATAAGGAGCTGTTTGTTTATCTAATTTTGTTCGAAAACGACAAAACCAGCAATTCATTTTAAAAATTCTCAAAAATAATTATCCTGTGTTTGCGAATCTGCGCGCTTGCGCAGCCACACATATGCCTGTTTATTCCAAAACAGCAGAAGGGAATCCAAAAAATCAGTGTAACATTGTATCGCCTAAACATCCGTTATGAACGGTATCAATTTGCATATCTTAGCAGTTGGAGGCCTACAGTTAGGAGGCGACGGCGAAGAGTCATATGGCGGGCGTCGGCTGAAACCGTAAAAGCTTGTGGAGTGTGCGCATTGTGTGGTGCGGGCGATGCCGCGATGGTGCGGCGGTGCGGACGACACGCCCGCTCATTACGACGAAAAACTGCGCTCCTCTCCGCTAATTGCGATCATTCTTACGCGCTCCCATATTGAGTGAGCACATGTTCCCGAAGCCGAGGCCGCGCAGGCGCACGGCTGCTATGTTGCGGTTTTCGATTACTGCGTGTGTAATTGTGTAATGAGAGCGCGAGTCCTCGGCAAAAACGTACGTTTCAGATATTCATATTTATAGCTTTTATTAATAAATTATTAAATAAACTGCAGTTAAGGTTTGCGGTAACCGACTGCTGGGCGCGAGAGCTTGCGTGTGCGCATAAGTAGAGCTTCACAATCGCGTCTATAGAACTTACGAACGAACACAGGCATTCACTTGACTTTTGATTATTGGAAGCTATCAGAGGCATACACAGGCATGCGTACGTGTATTCTTTGACAATTTAATAGCATATGCGCTTGCACCTGCCATTGCAAAAAGTAGGCGCACGCTTCAGGCAGTGAAGCGCGGAATTCGTCGCCGCGGTCGTCTTCTAGACTATCTTATACGCTATTTATTGGTAATTGATTGGAAAGGTGCATTAAGCCCCCGTGTTATGTTTTTATAACGTTTGACCATACTTGGATTTGCTGGGTCTTTAGACCAGCCCTGAACGTTAATACTTAGGTATAACATGTCTCGTTTTCACATTTCACGTACACTGACATACCTGTTCTGCTATTTGTATGTTAAACATAATTGCGCCATTGAGAGTAAGAGGTAAGCTTTTCCAATTATGTCACCCTTTGTAAACAGCAACTTGGATTAGAATTTGTTCAGGAGGGAATTTTTTTGCTTGATTATAGTGTTGTTAGTGTTGTATAAAGTAAAATGTTCTAAGAACAATGTCATGAGTACTTGCAGTTATTTTCAGGACTAGAACTTATCGACTGCTATGTAAGCAGCTACGGGACTTCTATGCGTAAGGTCTTGGTAAGATCTTCAGGTCGGATTTAACCTTCAAAATGTTATCGGTTTTTGCCAAAAGGAAGTTCACAATAGTAGCAAGGGTACTGTTAATTTTTATATATTTAAAAAGACACTTCTGCCTCTCCTTTTGAGAAAATATATGGGTGATGTTATATTAATGAAGAACAGATCTAGGTACAGCCTATACTAATACCTATCTACCAAAACTGGGACGTCTTCCTTCGCTATTCCTTCTCTACTATTGCTATCCGCCAGGTTTTCGTAACCGATAGAAATTCGTAGCACAGTTCTACGCCGAAATATTGTGCGCCTACGGTATATGTAGTAACACAAACAAATAAATAATTTTGACTGTGACACATTCACTCAGATTATAATTCAATTTTTTTGTACGAAAACATGATTTTTTGAGTTTGACCCGTATCTTCTTTACAATTCGTGTTCGTTAAATGTTGATATCGTTATTCTTATGCTTTGCCTCAGACATACTTTCGGCATTTTTTTAAATTATGATATTAAAAGATGTAAATAAAATCTTTTGCAAACGGGTAATAAAACATAACGAAATTATATGTGTCCTGGTTTTATTTGTGTGCGGCTCGATCTGTCTGGTTTGGGCTGCTCGCAATGCTCGCAAGTGCTCAGTGAAGATGTCTGGGCGAGTTAACGCGTGCCCCGCGGCGGCGGCTGCGGTCGCCGCTCATGTCCGCTTAATGAGTGTTTTAACTACTGTTGGTAAATCATGCTTTTACGTCCTTCGGGCTCAGATATACGACGCCGCGACTCAGCTGCGCATCATGATTCAAAACTTAAAGCCAATTATCGTATGCAATCGTATAATATCGACAACAGAAAGGTTGTTCACGGAGATCTATAAAACACATGAGATGTCCCAAAAATAACCTATAATTCAGTAAAATCGTCATCAAGCCGAAATATAATGGCATGTGTAAAGCTATATTTTTATTTAACGACATAATATTTTTATTCATACACACGACAATCGAAATAAACTTCGCAATGTGCTATCCCGAACGACAATTCGAAATTCGGATACAAAAAATTGGGTTACCGCAATTAACCGCCAAAGGTGCCGCGATTTTGCTGGCGGATAATGAATGGGCAATCACGCGCCTTTGATAAGTGCGCGGGGTGACCAGCTAGCGGTACCCGGCGGCCGCCAAGGAGCCGCGTCCCGGGCGCCCGGGGCGCGCGAGGCGCGGGGGCCGGGGCAGCTCGCGCCGGCCGCGCGGCGGGGAGCGGCCGGGCAGGTGGCGCGAAGGCCACTCCGGGACCGGGAGCGCGTCGCCTCCAGTTAATTGATTCCAATCTGAGAAGCGGCCCACGATAATTCAATCTGTAAGTAAGTGTGTATCCACTCTCGCTCTTTGGTAATTATAAAACGGTCGACAGGTAACGGCATTTCGTAGTTCTATTGTTTTTATATTAGTTGATAGTATTTGCAGGTTGCTAAAATCTAAATAATTGATATCCATCCGTTGGCAAGTGTATTTTCTTTCTTCATTGTCAGTTTTCATTTAGGTATGCATTTTCTTTTTATGGTATTTTATCGGTACGCATTTTTTTTTTGGTTCTATATTATACCTAACTCTTGAATTCAGTGCAACTTCCAAGTAATGTTTTGGCATAGAAACCTCCAAAAAAAATTACAAACCCTAAGTTAGGCAAGTTATTGACCAGAAATGCCAAGTTTTCCACACAAAAAACAATTAAACCGAAATTCAGGTTTATATCCAAGATATGGATCAAAATATCATTTATTCTGTATAACCTGATCATTTTGCGAGTGTATACTTGCCTATAGATTACAGAACCATTGATTTTCATTAAGTACAGTCTAGAAGACAGTGGCATAGCAAAAAACGAGCTTTTGGACCGAACCGGCCCGCGCACCGCGCGCCGGCCGCCCGCGCCGCCGTGCGCCAGAGTGAACCGATTTAATTGCCGTCATTAATCCGTGGACAAGACCGTTTCCTCTGCACAGTGGCTATTTCAAGTGCATATCGCCATTTTCTGTCCATTTTACTCAAGTAATAATAGGTATCGATAATGAAAATTATTTAATGTTAATATTTAACGACCGCAATCAATATTTGGAAGGAAAGAACTGGGTAGCAAAAATTACTTAAGTATGAAAAAACAATTGATTTATTAAATAATAACTTACATTGACGTTGCAGGTAATGGACCACTTTAGAATCAGGGACTAGTAATCAACATACATAACTAGGTACCTCACAAATAGAAAGAGAAGCAATACATCCGCAGCTTTGATCAAAATTTTCAGACTAATTCATAAAAGCTCGAGAAAGAGTTTGGCTGGAATGGAAACTTGTCTAAGATTGGATGTTAAAACTCGGGAACACAAATATCGATAGTCTGATTAGTACCAAAAAAAATAAACATAATTTGGCAAAATAAAAGGAAGGTTCGTGTGTCCGATTCCAATTGACATAAGCACAGCCCTGTAAACACTTTGGAGGATTAAACGCATGACACTTTTAAATTATGCTGTTTACTCATGAAAAACGACAGCAGCAATGATTAATTACTCGTCAATGCTCATGTTCGCTGGTAACAAAACAAACGAAGCATTTTAGTCGTTATTGATAAGAAGTTACTGAGTATAATAAAACACTTTGTTAACTAGTGTGATTAAAATCAAACACAAAAAATGCTAATCAAAGGGCGAGTGTTTTGCAAAGTAGCTGTTTCCATATATGTAAGCGGACAGCGGGTAGCGGGTATCGGCGAACGGTGCGTGCGACCAGTGCGACTTGCACAGAGAGCGCACGCGCCTAGTAATTACGCGCAAAGGTCGTGCGCGCACATTGCGCTCGCTCGCGCCGCCTGCGCATACCCCATTCCACCACCATTACACCGTCGCCTCGGGCTCATCTTCACTTTCAAGCAACATTAAATGCGCTATGTACTGTCGTCATTAGATCCTGTAACATGATCCTTCGACATTCAATCCTAAGCTACGGTACGGTCGTTGCTAATGTCTTGTTTAATGTAAATGCTAATATGGAACCTCTCCATAGCATATTTCGGCTAACTTTATTATAATTGCTTTATCTTTTTATTTTCTTTTAATTAGTTACTTTTCAAAATTAAAATTCAGCGATGTGATTCATAGAACTAGTTTACCTACTGGTAGGTAGGTAATAATAATAAATATTAACAGCACATTGCAAAATATTACTTAGAACTCGACCAAAATAACTACACAACTGTCGGTCGAAAAACTATTGAGCTTGCTATTGAATCAGCATTAGTTGCCTTCTTACGTTGTCAATAATTTTGGTGGAGCATTTCCCTATATACTATAGTTCGTTCAAAGGTAAGTTAGACATCGCCGTAGGTAACCTTTCCATAAAAATCACGAAGAGCAAAAATCCGTGTAAGTTAACATGGAAATGTTTGTTTTGTACATGATCATGAACGTTTTATGATCCGCCTTATGCATTAAACGCAAAAATACCAGTAATTATGCTAATACCATAGATTTCATTTTGCGAATGAAGAAATAATCTCTACCACATAATGTGATTACCCATTCACCAACTCTGCATACGAGATATTTATGTAAACTACCCATTGCAACTGCTTATGGACCAGTTGCAATACCAGCCAGTAATTTGAAAAATGCAAACTTATGTCGGAAATTAGCCTGTATTAATTAGGTATCAAACCATGCCTACTAAGTATAGGGAATTTAGTAACCGTATCAAAGGTGCATCATTCCGTACGTCTACGTACGTGTGTTCTTTGCGACCATTGACTGCTTAATCTTTTTGACAGATATTATGCCGTACGCTTCATCGCAGAAGTACTTACTTTGTTAAAATTAAATGTTAGGAAGCAATTTAAGGCCGTAGTTCGAGTATCCACTATTTAAGAAAAATCATTTTTTAACAATAGATTCAAGTATATAATATTCCGTAATCTGTACGTGAGGTTTCACCAAATATGTGAATTTGATCTAAAAGAGGCCAAATATCTTAAAAAACTAAAGTTACTAGTCACTCTTTTAGTAAGTATTTAAATAAAACATAATAAAGGAAATAACCTTCCTACCTGCATCTAGACTTATCACGAAACAAGAAGAGTCTATTGTGTCTCCAGCATCAGCTTCCAGCTTGTAGCCAAGAAAACATTTTGTAGTCGACAGTATCAACATAATATCGTAAATGCTTTTAACGATTCCATTTAAACGTACGTAAAGATATGCAAAAACGTAAGCTGAGTGCCAGTGTTAAGCTTTCATATGGCCATAGTAAATTGTACCTAAATAGGATGACGCTATTCGAAAATATGAAGATATTTTAAAGATTTTATGGGTATCTATGGTATAGCACAGTCGGCACGGTTCCCGCCATGATTGCATTTAGCATTATGAGTCCTCCAATAAATTAACATAATATAGCAATAATTATTGTCGATCGACATATAAATTACCCACCTAAATGTACGCGCGGGTACGACGTTCAGGGCAATTTATAAGAGATTATGCATAACACTTATTCTGTGATATTATTTAGAGACGAAGAAATATACCCTATCAGTAGGTTCTATTAAAACCGTACTTCAGACATGCAAAGAATTTCAATCCAAGTAGGTAACGAAAATTAATTTGCTAGTTATTCGAACCAATTAAATGACACCACCACACAACTTGACCAAGGCCAAAAAAACGACAGTGTTATTAAAATAAGTTAAATTCGTTAAAATACAATTTTTGATTAAAATAATTAAGTATGTTAGTGTTTGTAAAATAGTAACTACTAACCTACACTTCTGCCCCTGACTATAATTAATGAATAAAGACATTGTTTGCATTTGTGATACTAAATTTTCTTTTGTCACAGCGCTTGTTCATTTACACAGCATATTCGTGTATGTTAGTCAGTGCATGTTTTTCAGGAAATGAACAAAATGTCTTACAATAAATGTTTAAAAAGTCTTCTGTGGCACGTGATTTCACAGAGTGCACAGTTGAATAAATATTTCAATAATTGCCAGCAGCAAATGGTGTGTATTTGAGAACCGTCTGGGAGACTTTGGCTTTTATTCGTTTCTAGGTTAGTATTTCAATTTTACTATGAATAAAAAACTAAGAGAATAGAAAATAAGTTTTTTGTAAAACAATGGGCATTCTTTGTTTAACAGCGGTCAACAATATAATAAATATGTTTACCGATAAATGGTCGGTTCGCCACGGTCATTCTGTCCGGTTAATAATTATTAAAGCCGATTGCAATTAAGCGTCGGCGAGCGACTGCATGTGGTAGTGGCACAACAAAGCCCCCATTAACTAGGTACGACCATGAATTTCATGTGTTATGATTGTGCGACAGGTTCGCGCGTCGGTCGCAGAGTGATGCGACGCGTCGCGGCTCACTGCGTCTACGTAGCATCTGCCGCCGCGCCGCGCCGCCTTTATGACCCAACAGACGTCCACTTAACTTGCCTAGTAAACTATACCAACCCCAGCCCTTAAATAAATAAAATCTTGACGAAAGGAAAACTATATGTACTGATTTTCCCCAGATACAGGGTGGAAGGCATATCGACGCACAAACGGTTACCACGTGCTCAGTAAAACATTCTGAACCCCCCCCCCCAATAGATATTTTTCATCGGCTATTTAAACAAAAATCTGCTGTTATACATTTTGACCGTGTAGGTATTGCACTTTTGTAGGAAACAGCAGATTTTTTTTTAATCGCCGATATACATTTATATGCCCCTACATTTCATATCATCAGGCATAAGTAATTTTATAAGCGGCTAGGTATGAGGTAGGTATGATTGCAGAGATTCTGCATTTAACCATAAACACATCAATTATTATTATTTTAATATCTAGTTAACATTCTTATTACAGCAATTTACAGTCAAAAGAGTTATTTTATTTCAATGTTACTTTGACGGCGAGTACTTATCAATGAAGATAAAAATTTTACGATTTCATTTAGATACGTATAAAGTCATAATCTGGAAGCACTCATAGCAAGCAATTAGGTATTTAACAATCACAATTTAATATACACATCTGAACTGAATAAAATAACTTTATTGCGGAATATGAAAAACAAGTTTTAACCTCTTTAGTTAATAGGCGTTTTGTTGCTTATGTGTGGACATTAATTGATGAGAAGCAATTCCTAATTACCTCGTGTATTTTTATACAACAGTTTCTGAACTAAACAACCTAAACATGAATGCTTAAAAATGTTTCAGTTCCGTTATTGTTTGTAGGACTGTATATAAACTGAATATCTTTTCGCCAAATTGCAAGTGCTTGTAGCGCGTAATAACTGAGCAGGCTACGCGGTTATAAATAAAACTTTCGCGCGGCGCAAGCGCGTTAAATCGAATCCGACGATGGCTGGAACTCGTCCTGGCGCACCTGCGACAATTTTTATAGTATAAATTTGCATTAATTCATTTAGTCCTGTTTTCAACGCGGCGTATAAATGGGTTAGCCGGTAAGTGGTGGGATCTAGCCGCTGCCGGCGCAGGCTTGCGCGGGCGCGGGTGTGGAGACGCCCGGCGCACGTCGCGTGTCCCCATCCACCTTTCAGAGTTAATCGACAGACAACAAGCCCACGCGCCTACTGTATTTTCTTTTGTTGCGTTTGAAGTATCTATGACTTAATAATAAAAATAGTTAGAATTAAGGTGAAATCATTAGTAAAGAAATAGGAAGGTAGGTACTTTTAAGAACAATCTTAGAAAGTTAAACCTACTTAAGCAGATTTTAGGACACCTGGGACAAAATCCTGGTATATGAACCGGGATAGTCACAAAGAGAATTTACTAAGAAATCTATTCTAAAAACCCTAAACTATGACACCGCGTTTAATAGACAAAAAAAAATGCTTCAAACAGGCAGTTCTGAGAAAATCTATGTGTATCCTGTAAGTATATGAAGCTTGTCTACTTAGAGAGATCGCATCTGTAGTAATTACCTATCGACTGTCAGCTATCATCCTCGGTGCAAGACAACTTACGCGCATTTATTATGTAAATATGTCTCAGATTTTTACTTATTTTACCTTCAGGCTATATAAAAATACCCTGCTGCGGTTTTAGATTGGCTTCATAAAATGTTTTTATTTGTACTTAGGTCTACAATGTAAGGTTTTCTTAATGATAAGATTGTGCCTAATATAGAAACAGAAATAAACTTGATGGCTGTAACTGTGCCTTTAAGTGTAGTAAGGTAATACATACACATAGGTTCATACACGTAGGCAGGTAGGACATACATGAGCCGAAATTTTTCGATGGAAACCTCAGATTGTGTTCCTACGGCTACCAAGCTTTCAAATTAACTGTGAATGACAAATTCAGGCCAGAAATACTCGGGGCTGCGGGACTGTTCGAAAGAGATACCGCGGCTCTGGAACACAAAGGCCAAAGAAGGAACATGGATGGGTTTTAGTCAGTAAAAATCCCTCCCACTCCACCCAGAGCGGGGGGGTTGATGATTTCCCATCCATAAAAAAAGGCCAAAAATACTTCCATATTTTAGAGACAACATAGGTTCGCGTAATTTTCAGAAATTGTGCGCTAAAATAATGATTTTCTTTGTTCATCTGAAAAATAACAAATAAACTTTTTTTTTAATGGCTTTTTTTCGTATCCTTTGAAAGACAAATCCTCTTATAAAGATAGATCTTTGTCAACAGTCTCTTTGTCTTATTAATGTTATCATTCACCAATCACCGGTCCCCGGCATATAATAGCGAACGTAATCTTCCCTGGATCGATTACAGTAGCGGTTAATGGTGTACCACATTTATCAGTGAACATTTACGGGCCGATATGATGAGCATCCGCTCACTTTCCATTTCATACGGAGCAGCATAAACAGGTTCTCTTCACACCCAATTTACTCAGTGGTTTAATAAAACACACACGTGTTTCTTACATGGGAATACACTTAAGACTGCTGGTTATGTAACATACGTAGGTACATACACATAGTATAATGACAATATAACATTAGACGTTACAAGGATCCGGGCTAACCGTCGTCAGCGTAACGTTTGCTTTATTTATTCATTTCGTGTTCATTCCACATTTTCCCACGGGCCTCGGCTTTAAACATAGTGAGGTCATTACAGGTTTTACAGCTTCATTAAAAGCAGATTCTTTATTAAGCTTAGAACGCATGGAATGAGTTTTTTTCATAATATTGCCTACCCTTACTATTTTGACTCCTGAAATTCGATAAAATTAATAACATGGTAAATAAAACTATGATTGCGATTCTAATAAGTAGGGGTCAATCATAATATTGCTTATGAAACCTACTCAGTAATAAATTAAAGAGGAAGATCAAAAGCTGATAAGATAACAGATCGGCATAAATTATGGTTCAATATTAATTTTATTTTATTAAAAACAGTCTATACGATAAAAAATATAGATAAGTTTACAAAGACAATCAAATAACCAACCTTTATATGAATTATAAGTACCTACCTAAATAGCTATCCGTAGATATCCATCTATTGATGTGTTCAAGAACGCACTGACATGCGCGCAGTACAAAAGACATCAACGATCCAATCGGTTTGTGTGCATACGCAGCTTTTATGACTCAACGCCAATGATTTTTTTTACGATTCACGGTTATATCCTATCTATAGTGAACTAGTGTAAAATAATAAAATTATCTTAATAAATTGTATACAGTTAAATAGATGTGATCTATTTTGGATTTTTTTATATCTTGATGTCAACAGCTTTTTAATTTTTTTAAAGTTTTTATGAGTTCAGAAATAGTTCTAAGAAACTTTCTCCTTTTAGAGTCATGTGTACAAAAACAAAACCGCGACACTTTTTATGAGATGCCTCATGATGTTCTAAAAAATTCAAGAAGTTTTTCGAAATTCAAAAAAGTCGTGGGGTTGCACTCCGTTTACGGCTAAAGTTACTTTGTTGCTGGATCAGACATGCTTGCCAGTTTAAAATTTATTCAGTCCGTTTTTATTTACTCGCAAACACCTTTACTGTTTCAGTAGGTAAGTAATCAAAATAATATATGGATAGGTTTATGTTTAATTTATTAACTACTTGGTCGTTTGTTATAAAGACGTATATAGTTATTATTGATGTGACTGCCTCGTTGGTCTAGTGTTCGCAATTGTGACGGCTGAGCATGAGGTCCTGGGTTCGACTCCCGGGTGGGGCAAATTGTTATTGGGTTTTTTCCAACAGGAATTTCTCAGTGGCAGCCACGAAGTCTGGATTTGAACCCGGTTGATGGTAATAGGCTCGCCCCCTATTACATATACAACGAACGGCGAACTGTGGGTGTACTATTAGGTACACCTCTGCCTTAAGCTTCGGGGATTTCAGGTGTGATGTTATATCACGTTTATTATTATTTGAAGGGCAAACTAATACCAAAAACATAAAGCCTTATTTTTATGAATGCGAGTTCAATCATGATAATCTCAAACATATTTAATCGCAGAAGTAAATAAAAAAATTCATATGCATCGTGATTTTCGGGTTAACTATTCCCATGTTTACTAAATATAGTAGATAGCCTATTAATGTTAGTTCTCATATTATCATTTGCTAATGATTATAGTCGCCATAATTACGTTTTCTTTGAACTTATGAAATAAAATAGAAATAATTAGTCGACTCTTGATAGACATAAAATCAATGAGTGAGTAATAGTTAAATTTATTATATAACCGTTCCAGTAACATGGTGTCCTTGGTTTTATAATGTATCTGTAAGGTTTGGTGGTCGTCCCTCGAATTGCTGACGATGGCCCCGCGCCATATGGTGGCCCCGTGCCCGCTCCAAATTGCAGGTTATATCAATTGGTCTCGTTCAATGAGGGGACCTAACGTTGGGACGAGCCTGGTGTTAGTATAATTGTTTGCACTTAAAACTACGAGTTTATGTACCGTTACGAATTTACATGTCGGCACGCGACAGAGATATTTTGAAATCTTTAGATTCAGTTTGATTTGGGAGAGTAATGATTTGGAGTATACATGATAATATGTAGCAAGAAGGTAAATCTATACATATACCTCCGGGTGCTAATGTTCCTACGTTTGGCACTACAGTTTTCAGAGTATTTTACAGATTTTTGTGTCCTGAGTCTCGCAGCCTCACCCTAAATGAAATCAATCTAATCAGTTTAGACCAACACTCTGTCCGATTCTATGTACCTACGAAAAATATTATTATCATTTATCACAGGTTCGTTAGGATGTTCCAGTCATCTCCGTTGAAAACCAGAACGAATCGTCACAAGATTAATTCGGTAACGTGTCGACATTTTAATTGTTACACATTGTTTTAGATGGAAGCAATATGTCGGAGGCGGTGGGCCGTTATCTGATGAAATATGTCCGTTATGATTGGCAAACAAACAGTATGGCGCCGCCATATGTCGCGGCACGTGCGCCCGCGCATCCAGCGCGCTGCTCACTCACCGGTGAAACTGTACACCACAGGGTGTAGTATGGATAGATATCGCACTTTAACTAAAGCTTATTTCTACAGTTAAAGTATGCATACGTTTACAGCATGGAAAACTCTGTTCCTAAAGATCTACCACAATGCCTTTAAACGGAAACTGGTAGACTGTTGAGAGTCTTCCTATTCAGATTACTGAAAGTTCGTTAAACGTTATACGGTCTTGGTCCAAATGGGCGTGAGTACAATAGAATTAAAAATCTCAAATTATAGCTCATAATCAGTTCTGCAATTCATAGTATTGCGACAAGTACCAACGCCACCGGAGACCAGAGCTACGGCCAATTGAATTTTTTTTTTGTTGGTATCTCACGATCCTTAATAGGTAGACAGTTGATATGTTCACAGAATTTGTCGCTATAACAACACATAATAAATTAAATTAACAATCAAAGGGGGCACCCCTACTACGATGGTACGGAACCCTTCATTCGCGAGTCCGACTCGCACTTGGCCGGTTTTTTCTTGTATTTTTTTGAAGATTTGACACGGCAATCATTTGTTTTTATAGTAGATGATGTCGAAAACATTTAGCTAAAGCTAAGCATACAGTAATTAATCCGTAATAAACCTAGACCGGTGACTGCCGGTGAGGTCCTAGAATCGATTTAGGACTGTAGAGGCTGTGTTACGGAACCCCCTTGTTGAACTAGGATTATTTTGAGTCTGAATAATAGATATTAATAATAAAGAGACACTTAAAATATGTAGCCTTTTCCTGTATCTTTGGCATACAAGAAAAGGCTTCATATTTCAATTATCTCTATTTCTATTCTCCGGTGAGTGACTTAGGTACTTTTTTGTTTTAGAATGAATTGAAGTCCTAATTGTAAGCTACTATTTGAAAAATTTTTCAATGCTGTTGATCTTCGTCGTCCAGAGTCCATATAAAATTGCCCATAGTCCTTTTATAGTGAGTAACAGCTCATGATCAACAGACGTCTAAACTACGCCTTATCAGAAAACCTGAGAGTACCCGCGTCTGATGCTACGATCATGGCTCTACAAATAGCTTTTGAAAACCACATTAGTGTCCCATGCTGGCTGTAGTCGCCTATTCTATTGCACGTGAAAGGAAAAAGCATAATTTAAATCCATCGCAGAGCTTCAAAGCTTTCGTTACCAAGCTGTAGTAGATTGTAAGCTCTATGGTTAGAGAAGCCAGTGCGCGCGCGCCGCCCATCCGTCAGTGTAATCGCTAGTTAATCATTTTTCGGTTGATGGGGTTCATTGTGCTTCACCCTACACGGATTATAACTCATAGCCAATTTTAAGCGTGCAAAATTTTCAAATTACTTTTTTTTGTACAAATATTATTTATCATGGAGATGTGCGGTGTCAACGAGGTTTTGCGAACAATGACAATGTGTGGACGTCATCGGTCGCCCGTATGGCTCGACCGCGGTGCGACCCTACCGCTGACATTGAACTCTACAGCTTGAAGCTTGGGTGGCGACGGGAAAAACTACAGCACTTTAATTTATCAATATTTAATCTTGTAATGATTTTTGAGATTAGGGTGTAAAACTAACTTCCATTTTAGTTCACCACACCTCATCTTGTCACTGGCTTTGTAATTTTCCGAATGATGTCTATAGTCAGGCAGGCAACGAGATTGGATTGGTCTATCGCCATGCCATCTTTCCTGAAAAATCTCCAAAACGCTATCCAACACAATACCTAGATATTACTTCCCTACCTACAATGTCAAATTACAAACACCTTTAGCAAAAGCAATACGAGTGCAATCTGCTTTAATAAAGTTTGCAAATAAATGATAATTGGGTATCTTTCTAATAACTAAATAAGATAAAGCCACTGCTGACGGCTTCTTAGATAATTAAATGAAGCGAAAGCCGATAGCGAGTAAGTAACTACAATTACTTGATACGATGCTTTTTTCTATTTTTACAGAATATTCTTAAAGTTCCACACACAATGAAAGTTTTAGTGAGAACTATTCCAATCACAGGAAAAATATATGTATAAAGGTACACCTGCCATTCAGATTTAATCTGTTGTTTTAAGTATTGTGGAGAAAATATGAGATCTGCCGTCCTTATTTTTTCATACTCGAAAAAAAACGAGAAATCATGAATCAAATGTGAGATGAATGACAAAAGTGTCGTAGTTTTGGCGTAGCGCTCGTAGTAGGCAGCGTAGCACTCGTTGTCGGTTACTAAAACGTTGAATAAGTTGGTAAATGTAATTGGATTTTTTTTATAATACCAGATTTTACCGATTACTAAATTATTATATGCAGAGCAAGTAAGTACCCAATGAGATAAAAAGGTACTGTACATTAAAATGTAATGAGCACTGAGTACACCCTCCAATAAAAACGAGTCGTCATTATAATGAGGAAGGATATCAGTGGTTGTGATAGTATCCAAAACTGCATAATAATACACATTTACGAACTAATGAATGTAAAATAAAAATAAACGTTAATGTAAGCCAAGCCTCCCCACGGTTGTGGTAGTGAGGAGTGCGCCCGCATGCCGCGCGTGGCGTAGTGCGGTGATTTGCATGCTCCTCAAGCGAACCGATCACTTCACGATAACTTTAACAGCTTCGACGGTTATAAATAAAACACATGACGCACTACTAATCAGACGTTGAATCAAACTCGTGTATACGTGGGCACTTAGCTAATCAAAGGTTACCTGTTGGGGACACTGGCACATATTTACATAGGTAGGTATGTATCGGCCGACCGCCGAATACAAACATGACAAGATAGCAATTAGCAGTTTAATTCAAAACCAATTTACTACTTTCTAATTAATGTTATAGACAAACTATTAATGGTCCACTCACGAAGCACTTAGCTAAGGACAGCGAAGTCGATGCGATATTAGTTCCCACAGGAAATTAATTTACCCCAAACTGCTGATGCCCAATAAACAATGATAAGATTGCAAATGTGTTTATTCACACAATTAATACACCCTACAAAATAAAAACGTTTCAATAATTATCTTCGTCTATATTTTCAATTAAGATAAAGAAGTGGTCCAATAAATGGGAACATTTTGAATAGCATTTCGCAACGAGGGAAACAATATATTTTAGGTTTACGCGATTAACGTGTCGAATTCTTCGCTAGCGATAAAGACAATAAAACAAATAAATTATTGTTGCGAGGTGTATCTATTATTAGAGGATGATATTAATTGCGCGTACGCACCTGGGCGTGCAGGTGACTGTTTCAATTTGGGGTCAGCCATGGTTTTGACACCGTATAACATTTTAAAGAATAGTGGGAATTGACACCGCACAGAGATACGGAGATAGTGTTTGTTTAAGTGTTTAAATGTTTAATTCATACTTTTGTAAAGTGTTTTAAAATCTACATACGGAATAAAACCTGAGTAGTTAGGTACGTACTTAGAAATGACTAGATAGCTAATTTGTGTTTGGTATAATTATATTTTCAGTAAGTTATTACAATATTTACCTCATGCTATCTTTTCAACATACGCATAGTTAAGTGTACCTACTACTAACCCGGCCATGAAGTAGGTAAGCCAACTAACAGGCAATAGCAATCCCATAGTAAACTGCACTTATTTGTAACCATAAATAAGGCCCCTATTAATAAAAGGAGAGTAAAGTTAAAATCTTTATAAAATTAGATCAGATGACAGCGTGATTGGCGTAGTGACTGAGCGATTGGCTGCTGCGCTGCGTGTCGAGGGTTCGATTCCCGCACGAGTCAAACATTTGTATGGTCTACAAGTAGTTGTTCCGGGTCTGCCTGTTTGTGTATGTGAGTTTAAATGTTTGTAAACGATACAGGAGAAATTCCTAGTGTGAGGAAACTTTTTAAAAAAAGATTAACCGATTATGACGTAACTACATAGGTACATGGCAGCCGACGTAAGAATTAAAGTTAAACCTTCATAGTATAGCATGTTTGACTGTCGCGCTAGCATCCACTATGCCCATAATTTATTTCTTTGTTTTCCATTCTAAAAACTGAAATATGGTCGCAAGTAAGTTCAAATTCATTTTTTTGAGAAGTCTCGTGTACCTAGGTCTAATGAAATACGTTGCTGAATTGTCGATAAATATTGTGAGGAAGCCAATCTAATCGCCAACAATCATTTGGGGATAAGAAAGCAAGACGGATTCAACTGCTGCCATCTATCATCAAGTGCGAGTATTTCTGCCGCCAAGTGGAAATGCTATGTGCCACTTTGAAAGGATCGTCTATGAACAGGCAGAGTCAATCTAATAAGTCGACATTTCCTACGAGGCTTGGGAAAAATGCAGTAACTACTGGGCAGATAGAACTGCATTCCCAAACCTCGGACTATTATTTATTATGTAGGGGAGAACGGGCTAATGGGAGCCTACTAAGGGAAAATTTCGATAAAACGTCATTTGTTTACATTTTTATAATTTTTAATTAGGAACTGTTATCTTCATTATTAAAGTATATTTTAATCACAGTTATAATCAATTACAGTCATGTATTAAGATACAATAACGATTTTACAAAAAAAGTCGGTCGCTCCCATTACCCGACACATGCGGGTAATCAGAGCCCATTTAACGCTCATATGGGAAATGGGAGCCATAATATTTACTTTTTCCCGAAATTTAACTAAACATACTTTAAATGAGATCTTTCTTATGAATACAACGAAGTACTTGTTGCACAAATAAAAAAATGTACTCTGCAAACAAAATAGTGAGAGCCATGCTAGGCTACCATTACCCGTTGAACACCATTTAGAACACTAAAAACATAAATAAATAATTCTACTTCCAATCACAATTTAACCAATTGGACTTGTTAGTAAATGAATCTAGGGATGTAATAAGCATAAACATAATAAAATAAGAATATAACTTCATGCTTAGCTTGACGCTGGCAATCGGCAGTTTTTATAAGCGTGGAGCGAAAAACACATAACTGTCCCTCATGACTTAACACATAGCACTAACGGCTCGTGAGCGTCAGGTAAAGTTTCTCGATGGTTGACGGAAGCGGCCGAGTGCTTACGATCGCGAAAATTGTGCGTACTTTCCATTCAATCACCATCGCTCCCATTACCCGACCGCTCTCATTACCCTGTTCTCCCCTACTTGAATAATAATCTGTATGCTGTACCTATCAGACAACCATGCTTTGATCTACCCACCTATGATCAAGTACCGGCGCATCCCTCTATACTGAAGGCCGAATGTAAAGCTAAGGGTGCAAAAAAAAAAAAAAGCTAACGGTGATCTCGAAGGCTTATAACTATGATATTATCCTTTTTCAGTTGTGAACCTGGACTAGTCTATGCGGGACTTTTCAATCACAAAGCCCTAGCTTCCTACAGCAGCAAAATCAAGCTATAAAGCACGACGCGCAGGCTTCCTCTTTGTGCACACTCGCGGGCACTGGGCCCGCGTGGTGGATTTTTGTTTTCTAGTACGTGTCGGTTTCCTCACGAAGTTTTCTTTCATCGTTTTTAGAACAGTTTTGGCAAAATAAATTACACAATGTACTCTGCCTGCTTTGATCTCATAACTTGTAGTCGGGATCGACACCGCTGCTGAGCTTCCTGTTATTTGGCGTAATAATTACGCCTAGCAAATTCTGAGTTGTTCGTGGTATGTTTTAAAATCAACTGTACTTGTACATTTAGGTAATACAACTCCTTGTCCAGTGTGCATACAGCATTATGATCTGTGATGCGTTGTATTTATCTGAATAAAAGTACCTCAAAAGGATGTTTAAATAAAAGTCCATATTAACACTTTCCCGTTTATTTAGAATATTCAATAATATTTTATCACATGTCGGTAAGAGTTGACAATAAGCACGCCAAGCATTCTTGTATCTCACCACGAACGTCGGTAGACGATCTACTTGCCAGTCTGCCAGACCAACACCAGTGGAAAACATATTGAAGAACAAAGTAAAACAAAAGAACAGTTATCGTACACACGTTATAACTTGTCGAATAATTAATCAGAAGTAAAACCTTTCATAAGTTTAATAAAATATTTAGCAGTTGAAAGCTCGGTTTAATTCAGCTGTTATATAGATTCCCTGTAACTTTAATCACTAACTAAAAGATTACAATTTTGTAAGTTGCCATATCAAAAATGTTGGAAACTATGCATATTGATGTGTGGTGTTAAATATTCAGCTCATAATATTAGCCGTCCCCAGATTATCAAAAGATATAGTTTATCAATAAAATATAGTCTGCCCTTCTTGTTCATGAAGCATTTAAAAGTTTTTTCGAAACTGTTTATATTTCACCATTCAACTAATGGATCCAGTGTTAAAGAAGTGGTATTCTTGGAAAGAAACATATTTTACAGTTATTTAACTTCAATGGAGCTTTTAAAACACTTGTAACGAGTCATAAAATTGTCATAATAATCAGGTTTTAGCAGAAGATTATCAGAATAACATTTGCAACAGGATGAATACATTGTATTAATGTTTTGAATGAGTTCAAGTGCACCTGTGCTAAATGCTCGTAAAAATATAGTAACCTCGAGTGACTAATTAAAACAAGACTATTTTTTTTTAATTTTAAAAGAACACTGTTAATATCGGCCTGTCAAATTCACCTTGTTGGTGCTACGTCCGTTAACATTATAAAAATATATTACAATACATACATAAATTATAGTACGTAAGTAAAGTTGTATTGTTTAATAATAGTGTAATTTACGAAACGCTTATACTTATACTGGAGTGCGGCTAAGGTGCACATTTGCATTATTATAATTTGTAATGATATATTTATTTCCAACATTTCATTATTGATACATATAATATAAATTTTGATTAACCTAGTGAATAACATTTAGGTAAATAAATGCGCCTATTATGATTGTAGTAAACAATTTAGAGAGAAAGGTACATAGTTAACATAATATCATAATCATAGAGTTTGCTTGATACGTTCGTACTATCACCTACATCACGGTCAGTATGATGATATATTATCTCTGAACCCCAGGTCATATCATGTTTTGAATCGATGATACAAAAAATACATAAGACATTTTCAGGCTATGTTGACCAACATAGCCTGAAGTTGTCTTCTGTATTTCTGATTAGACTTTTTTTTAGGTTGTTTGTTAGGCAATCATAAAAGGCGAAATAGGTCTACATGTACGAAGTAATTAGAGGGCGCAAGACCATAATGTAAATGATAGCACGTATCTTAGCCGTCGTACACACAAAAATATCTTAGATATATGCACGAGATATTATAGAACTAACAATAATGGTAACTAAATCTAGCACAGCAAAACTATTCATCAGGCACAACCGTTACTTCTAGACCTGAAATCTGATCTAGTCAGAGATATAAAGGCCCAGGTGACGATTATGCCTAAATAACACATAATATTACATAGTATTCGACTACATAAAAAAGTAAGAAAGATACTTAATATCAATAGGTACACAATAGTAGGAATAACACTTGAGATCTCAAGTAATAAACAATAGAATAGAAGAATAAACCATTCTAAACAATGAGCTATTAAACCACGACGAATTAACTTATTTTAATGATACACTTTGTTTTAATTTAGAGGCCTATACGTACTTAGATAAACTGATAACATTGGTGTCTTTCCAGTCAGTACCTATTATAGAATGACCGTTACAAGACTGAGTATTTTACATGGATCAATAAGTTATACGATGAGTTAAGTACCACTAGAGATGGATTACATATATGTGATGGAATAGTGCGGCCACATATTAATATAGATATTATAAGTTTTCTTGATTTAGTTGCCAATTCTTCTTAAAGATTTAATAATATTACGTCTGTAAAATACTCAAACTTATATCGGCATAAATACATAACTAATTAACATGTAATATGATTGTAAGAATAATAATATGTTTATGTATCACCGACGAATTGCTTAGAGCTTAGCGAGATTAAATTATTTGGATAAGGCAAGAAAGATCCATTAATTATTTGCTGATTGATAGTACCATATATTTGATAGTTATTGTTACACAACAAATAACCAGTCAGCGATATCCTGGAATGCAAATGTGTATAAAGTACTACCTAACAATAGTATTTATATGGGATTATATACATATTCTCAACATTTAAATAGATGTTTGTGAATTATTCCATGTAAATACAGTGATATAGTGAATACTTTTATTTAGAATGTGAAAGGCGTAAATATGCAGAATTTATATACATATATATTATGTATATATATTCTAAGATATATTTTCAAAGATTTGAAAAGTTCTGTACATAAATAGTTATAGAAATGAGACATCGTAACCAACAATTAGTCTAGATATATTACTGTAGATAAAAGTGATAGATATTGAATATTAATGAAATATTCCGGTTTGTTAGGTAGTAAATTATGAAGGTATTGACGAGGTAATCACGGGTAGCGCTCGATTTGCATTCCGTTAGTTATTTAGTATGTAAACTACATTCATTACAAGCCTCCGATAAGATCACTGGACATGATCGACGGCATGTGCATCTCTACATGCCTACCTGTATATATTGTGAGTATACTAGTTTATAAAAAGTAACCACCTATGCCTTCGTTGAGAGCTCATGCGGTGTTTATGTAATAACATAAAATAAAATTGCTTTGGTTATATAGTCATTGGATATTGTTTGTCCAAAACCTTAACCGTATCAGTATTTTTGCATTGCTTTTTATACTTTTCGCATTTATATTACTCGATATTTATTTAATACTTTAGTTCGTATACGCATAAATTCAAACCATATGGTTGAGTCTTTTGTTGATAATATTTTGACTAAGTAAAGTATACTACATATATTGTAAGAATAACTTAATTCCGCAACGGTAGCCATCAGTGGCTTGCCTAAAGGCCAACAATACAGCAAGCCCATAAGGCAAGCAGACTGTTCAGAAACCCTTACATCATGAAGAGTAGTAGGATATGAGGGCAAGCCCAGCTTTTAGGCTTGTATGAAAGGAGCCCCCACCTCACCCCGAAGGCATAGACGCATTATCTATGATAACAATGAGCACTATAATGAAAAAATATTTTTCTAATCTGCGAATAATATTGTAAAATATAATATTTAGGTGGGCTATAATATGTATCTATTTAAAGCGGACATGTATTGTATCATTTGAATATACAGTAAATCCGATATACACATTTATAATTATAGGGAACTGTGACGGAGTTACTTTACTAACGAGAGAACCAGTATATACAAATATATTGCAATAATAACGCCTGTTACGGAAGACCGTGCAGGGCAAACAATGGGGCCGCGGCGCCGGCGCCGGCGCAGTGTGGCGTACGGACCTAGCGACCTCCTCATCTCGCCTCTTGCTGATGAACATTCTGTTTAGCTGTAGCCTTCACTTTCTATGAATGAATTATAACTTGGTACAAGCCAAGGAAATGCACGCTTCGTATATTAACTAGAATATTTTTTCATAATTTCGTCATTCTAACAAACTTAAAAATATTGCAAACTTAGCTGCAGTAAACGCCAAAGAGCCTCATTCTTTTATTGGTAATATTAAATGCATTCAAGTGTAACCATAACCGAGTAATGTCGATCAGTTAGATTTGAAACATTCTCGTAATAGTTGCCACACGGAATTCACCTCGGCCCGGGCAACCGCGACCCTGAACATTTTAACTAACTCAGCTGTCACAAAAATTATACGACATTACCGATTATACGATTTAGGAATATCATTTACAGTGCGAAGATAGATGTACAACCAATTAAAATGAATTAGATTTTCAGATGTAGTTATTTGATTACTGTAGTACACTGGGTTCGAGCCTTGTCAGGGACAAATAGAACAGGATTGTCTCTTCTAGCAGACTAGCGTATAATGTAGTTCAGTGAGTCAGTACAACACTTTCACACCGACTGCAGTGTTGACGCACATCACACAGCGATTCGATACACAAAGCGTTTTCACTCTTTATATTAGTTTAAACGTCTATGTGGAACGACAATGAATTTACTGTAGCGTACGTACAAAAACACGTGCATATCGAATCGGTGTTGCTCATATCTCACGTCAATTTACTCTCGTGTGTTCAACCTTAAAAGACGACTCAATGTCAGGACTCTGTCGTGATATCTATCTTTCGCACTGTTACATAAACGCCTTATTACAGTGACCACCATTGTATGTACTAAATAGATAGATCGCAGTTATAATAAGCCTAATGTTAAAATATTGTGTACTTATTTGTGCACTAAAGATGTGAGCCTCCTCATAGCCGTTTTAGTAGTGCCTTTGGTTTTCTTAGTCTGCTCTTTGACGCCCCTGAAAAGTGAACCACCAGTTAGTATTACTTTATAGTATTTCTAGAATCAGCACACTAAATCTATAAACTAAAATTAAAGTACAGTATACCTAGGCTACTTTTGAAATTATGGTCCTAGTAACGGCATACAAGTAAATTCTAATAAAAAACCGAAATTCTTATTCTACCGATGTTAACTATTTTCTACACAAGTGTGAATATTATTATTGATTGTTACATCAAGCTCTTCCTCTTCAACCGGGATATTTTCTGGGATTTCATTATCTTCGATCGGAACGCACAAATTGAAAGTCTCAATTCTGTATTTAAATCGGAGAAAAAGAAAAAATAAACGTAATAAACATAAATTAAGCAAGCACTTTGTTTTATTAACTATATAAACCTTGTAAATTTTCCTTGGGCCTTGGCATTTTGCCTTATTTCTCAACATGCATAGCATGATGTCATTGTCTGCAATCATAAAAGCTTTCAAAGGCTGTTCGCTTTATTGTGATTGCGCGTTCCATTTCTTCATTCAACCGTATTGGAAGTAGAACAAATGTGACACTTTTAACCTCTTCGAACAAAGTTATCTAGTTGTCCTACACGCTACAAAATGGGGCAAGTCGGATTGGAAGTGAGAAAAAGATATTGTCAAGCAGGGTAATTTAATTGCGTCGCTTGACAATGCAAGAAATCCAAAGAGCAACAGAATAAAGGTATCCTACTATTTCAGAACATACCGTTGACTATCCAACAGTTCCACCTAACTTGCACTAAATCATAGACTAAACTTAAGGGGTTTATTCATAAACGCTGATTAAAGAGAAGAGACATTTAAACGTCAAAAATATCTGGCTTAACAGTTGCTAGTCATGATTTAACAGTAAGCAGTCCTCATCTTCCTGCCCAAGTCCCATGTTATTTGGGGTCGGCGCAACACATTTTTTCTTCCATTCTCCCCAGTCAATCAAGCACGCTATCATTTACTCCTTTTTCCTGCATATCATTCCTCACACAATCCATCCATCTTTTCGAAGCAGTGATTATGAATAAACCCAAATATTTTTCTCGAGTTATAAGACATACAAAAACAAAAAAAGAGAGATAGAGAGGAATGTTGCGTATCAAAATATGGGACTTGGAAGGGACAGTAAGTAACTTACAGATAGCGCGTGAGATCCTCAATATCGACGAGCATGGAGTCCTGTCCCATGTGCAGCTCGTCGCGCGCCATGAGCATCTTAACGAGCGTGTCGTTCAGCGACTCGATCTGCGAATGCAGCTCGTTCACTATCACCTGCAAATACGTAAAATGACCGTCTTTTATATCTGTCAGTTAATTGCAGGCATCAGAAATTCCTGGTGGAAAGCCCAATAACACAGATACCGTGGCCCTGGAACACAAAGGGGCAATGAAGGAACATGGATGGGTTTTAGTCAGTAAGAGTCTGACACTCCCTCCCACTCCACCCAGAGCGGGAGAAGTCATTTGATGATTTCACATCCGTAAAAAAAAAAAAAAAAGCCCAATAACACTACGCCCGAACCGGAAAATCGAACCCAAGACTTCTTAGCTGTAACGCTTACTACAACTAACTAGTCCAACGAGGAAGGATTTTTTCTGTCGCGTCCGAAGTCTGGCTTTTTGTCCAGTAGATGGCAATAGGTTCGCCCCTATTACATGGGATTTAAACATAATTGCAAAATATGGATGTTTGTAGGGTACAATTCTACCTAACTTTTCGGGGATTACGAGTGCTATCTTCTTTAATTCTCTCTTCTCCAGTTAATTATTTGAAGTTTGAGATTGAAAGTGGTCAATGGTATTATTATAATTGTTTGTTGTTAGTTGTAAACAAATCACAACAGCTATAGTTGCTGCCAGTTAAGATCGCAATAGCGGTCATTGACCCACCAACATTTATTAAAGTTCTAGCTTTGAAATCCTTAAATAAGCCTGTTCATGTCTTGAACCATCATCTATCGTGACCTTCAACATTTTTTCTAATGAAACAAAAAACGATACATGGTTCATTTGTTTTGGTTCGTACGAAGAGATATTATGGAAAGAGCAATGACCGCTATTGCGATCTTAACTGGCAGCAACTATATCATGCATGAGATATAGAAGATCGGAGTTTCAATCAAGATTTCAGGTACCCGATTGAAAATTTACATAACGCCTTCCCCATGTTCAAATAAACGTGATATCGGGAAGTAAATAATATTATTATAGGAATTTATCCTTCCAACGGTCGCCCGGTCTGGAAAAGATAACCATGTGTGATAATACCACAGGTCGTTCAATAATAAAGAACTTCATAACAATATTCCTTGTTAATTTTATCAGGTTAGGTGTTTGTTACAAGTTTATCGGTACGTCTGTTTTTTTCCTCAACATACTAAAAATAACAAATACTTAGATATTAGAACCGTACCTACACAAACTCATTATTATAATATACCGTTGGAAAGTTTAAGCGTTCATCTTTATAACCATAAAGACTGCTAACGGTGTCAAAAGTAATTACATACAGTACAATTAAGATTCAAGAATTATTTCAAACCTTATGTCGTACATTTTAAAGTTGAAAATGTTATGGAGTTCAATGATTTCGTGTCAATTACTGAAGGTAATTACACAACAGCCCACGCATATAATACACGGTATGCTAATATTATAAAATGCGAAAGTGAATCTGTCTACATACATGTTTCATACGTTTAATGTTAACTACAGTTTCGCAAAACGCATTTCTATGTGTTTCTGTTGGCAAACAGGTCGACGCCCCTGAACCGACAACAATTTTTTTTATTTATTACCTTCAATAATTGTACAAGAAACACTTATCTAAGTACTATGCAGCGTTACAACAAAGGAAAAGAGTGTTTTGAAAGTCGTTTAAGTTATCATGGACATTGCAATACTCGGACCATTAATTGCCAATACGTTGCAGACCGAAGGTTGACGACCTAAGAACCAAAAAGATCGCGTACCAAAAATGCGTAATAGTGGCGGAAGTGTTTTCGTATCTACTTGTACGTGTTGATTTGTATTATTTTAATTTGTATTTAATTTGTATTATTTAATTGTGCTTCTGTGTGTTGTGCTATGTCTTTTGTGTGCACTAAATAAATGTTTTATCTATCTTATCTATCTATCTATCTATCTACTTGAAAAAGTTTTCATCCCAAAATATGGAAGATCAACACGCAGCAGAAGATCCCCATAGTACTATCAAGATATCATCCGTTTGATTTTCCCCTGTATCTGATGTGCTATTAAAATTTATCTATCCATTTGATACGACGAAAAACGAACAAAATCTTAAACACAATAGTCATTGTGGTTGAATAAATCCATTGTTTAAAATATTGGTCTTTGTGCATGACTCAGCCTACGCCGGAGTCGATCTTGATACTCAAGGCCGCGGCGAAACGTCATAAAAACCAGTAATCATATCATACTGCACGTTTACTTACAATGTGAGCTATTACAGATCTGTTCGACACGATTACGCGAATCTTTAGAACGGCGAACAAATGTGTCGTGTGGAGGATGGATACTTATATTATAAACTAGCTTTGACCCGCGACCTCCGTTCGCGTGAAATTATTATAAAAATATTACTTTCCTATTTCAATCGGAATCTGTTAACAATTTCAAGGGTTTTAAATTATTTGCATGGAATCCTAATCTTTTTTCTAAAATAAAAGTAACCTAAATTAGTTCTTATAACATCAGCTATCCACCAGTAAGTCTCGTCAAAATCGGCCAAGCCGTTTCGGAGATTAGCCGGAACAAACAGACAGAGATTTTTTTTTAATATGTTTTTTTTTTACTTACATAAGCTAGTAAAAAACTGTTATTGTCTGTTATTGTCTGTTGTTGTTACTGTTATTGTCTGTAACTGTTGTTGTGTTGTTGTGTTGTTGTCTGTTGTTGCTGTTTCAATTTAATTTATTTGTATTGATTCGAAAGTAACTGTGCTGTCTGTTACCTTTATACGTCAAAACGACTGAACGGATTTTGATTAAACTTGGCACACAGGTGACCTGGGATAGGTTAAATACACTGGATTTTTTTTTACCGGGTCGTAGGTCTCATCCGGAAGGAAGCTAGTTATGTCTCAATGTGAATCATAAAGCACAATACCACAACATGCCGAAAATAGTTCAAGTGGGAAGCTATTGATGTTCGTATAAATGCAGTTTCATAACTGAGATGATGACATAGAGCGTGGGATAATTTATGTATTATGCAGTCGTCCTGAATAACTTTGAAACCATATTTACTTATTGTATTCACTAGCCTTTGTATAAGCATCTAGACATTTGAAAATGCAGGGAAACACTTCAAGGCCTTTGCTTCGAGTATATTTTATTAGTTGAAGTCTACTAAACAGACGATTTTAATCCTGCAGTTCCGTGCCGGCGGAATACTCCGACAAGTTTCGGAAATTATACCTAACAAGCCAAAGGGATGTTCTTAGTGTATACTGGTATTATCGGCAGAGCTGTTTCATAAGTATTAACAAAATTCATTATCAAGAAGTGTTTATATTAGGATTAACTTGAGAGGACTACTTTACTTGGAAACATTTAGCACCACAACCACAAAATCGCCCATTAGGCAAATATTCGCTTCATTTGGTTATACAAATTAAACCTTATTTTTATGGAATACAGTATGATTTGTATTGGCGTAATAATGCGAATATTTTCGAGTAAATAAATGAGGGTACCTTCGACCGGCATTACGGGCACAGTCTCAAAGTCTCAAGCTAATCATTTTGGACTACGTGATGCAATCTGCCTAAGCTTTTCCCAAACTGCGGTGTTGGAGCGACTGCCTATCTGACCTCCTCAGTAACTGGGTAATACGATAAGTAAGACTGGTTATGAGACATTCGGGCTAATGACTAGTCGACTGACTAGTTGACGACTGTCAGACTTCTAAAAATGTCAGCCGAGACCAACAGCTTAACGTGCTTTCCGAGGCACGGAGGGAACTCGGGTATACTGGACCGACCTCTGCTAGCACGGCTTAACCTAGACGATCGACCCAACCGCCCGTTATTGTTCAGCCACGAGCTCCACCAAGACATGCTTCGACCCCCAATAAATTGGAATAAGCTCAAGGAGGATGATGATAATTACAGATGTTGTACCGCACTAGTCGGTAGGGCTGACTATCCGGCCATGTTTTTAGTCGGTTCTTTAAATAGGGTCGGGATTGAAATGAGATTTTTACCTTTACTATTAGGAATTTTTGTTTTATAATAATTTTTGTTTAATAGTAGTCAACAACTTTCTTAAATCCAGACAAATATAATTTTATCTTTAACGTGTTTCTTGCGAGCGAAGCCTTTGTTACGAGCGACCGAACGACCGGCTTGGCCGACTAATCGGGCTTTTTGCAACCGACTAATTGGCCAGTCGGCTAGTCAGTCAAAGACATAGTCGGCTAGTCAGTTAAAGTCATAGTCGGCATTGCTCTTGTGATGAATTTGAAACAAACCTGCAACTGCGCGATGTTCATGTCGGTGAGTAGCTGCCGCGAGACCCGGCGGCGGTCGGGCGCGAGCGGCACGTTGGCCTTCTGCATGCTGCGCCGGAGCATCTCCGTCACCGGCGACACCGCGCGGCTGCGGCGCTCGCGCTGCAACCACCACCACATTATCATCACACGCGCTGACGATGTCATGAATGAACTACCTATCTATTTTTTTGGACTGTAACTTCACTACTGCTTATCAATAGAATTTCCAAATAAAATTAACTAAGTAAAGTTTTAAATGGTATTGGAATAATGCTGCAGGATTAGAAACAATTGCTGCCTTAACTGAATACATAAATCACTTCACCTGTTAAATAAGTAACAAGTTAATTAGACACAAAGATTATGAACTCAACCAGGCATTCAACATAACATTACAAGTCTAGTTCAATACATTGCTAGATACTGTGCATTGTAGTTTCTTACCTCCATTTGTATACGAGCCATTTCTTTAGCTTGTGCCAGTGCTACCCTGGCCTCAGTCTGTAAAGTTGCTTGCAGGACATAAAAGTCAGATTCTTTTATTTCAATATGCCCTAGAGAATGCGACGACCTCGACTTTGTCTTTAGTGAAAGGGAAGTAGGGCGAAGTTTTGCACCTGCAAACAAGTAACAAAAATAAGTACTCACGTCAGTTAGGAAACTAATGTTGATTACATGCAAGATATTATAAAAAAGAAAATATGATAAAATCTAATATGTTGATATTCCATGACTAAAAACAAAATAAAATTTCTATTGTTAGACGCATAATGTACTCAAGTAATTTACTTTATTACTAATAACTTTCATTTCTACACTTACAATAGAATTCTAAAGCCAAGACAGGGAAAGTTAAATGCTCAATGGTAAGCCTTCTGTGTCTGTAATGGTGTTAATGTAAAATCAATTGTTCGCACACTGAGTGGCCCCAACATGAAACAATAGGCAGGATGTACTCACCACTCTGCACGGTGCTTATTTTGTCATGTTTTGTGATGTTAACTGATAGCGGTCTTGTTTGATACGGATGGTTGTAGCCCGACTTGCTAAAAATACTCGACCGTGACAAACTTTTTGTGTTATTGTAATTTTTTTCTAAGTCTGATGCTTGAGATTCATTGTCAGATGCTGTCTCATTCATAAAACATATTTGTAGGTTCATCCCTGTACCAGACACCACAATACATTTAGTATGAGAACATCACAAAATGATCGTGAAATATAGAACATAGATACAATCTGCATGTTGTTGGGATATGGTAAGTTACAATTTTTTTTCTATTGATGTTTAGCAATACAATTCATTTATGTAAACGAAAAATTATAAGCGTTTATTTGCCTTTTTGTTATTCAATGCAAATTGTAAAGATGGAACTGATTTACAAAAGTCCCATTGTAATTTTATTCTGCATTGTAACTTGTTTTGAAAATCAGTTGTAATGTAAACATGTCAATGTAAACATAACTTTGTTACACACAACCCAATACCATGTGGCAAAATATCTGATCATATTGTGTATATTTTATCTGTAATGATATGACTTTATCATGTTTGGTTGTCAAAACAAGGATAACTATTTAGGCAATTAACTAATAAAGATAAAACTAATTAGTGCTCATCAATAGCACAAATTACTTTAATTAACTATTGTTTATAAGTAATATCTTGTTATTGTTTATATGAGCTATCTATTTATGATTCCACACCCAACACAGAACTGTACAGCAATGTGTGATACTCACCACTTTGAAGTCGTGAATGCAGACTAGGTTTCTTCCCCGGCCGGTCGGTGTGGCCCATACTGTAGTACTCCTCGGCATCGGCGCCCATTGCCAGTCGCCTTCTGATCTCTTCTCTGTCATTGCGTTTCTGTAATAAATCGCAGCATGAGTATCCATTTCTTGTTATTATAATTAAGTATGCTTATGTGGTATTTATTTATTTAAACTTTATTTAAAATAGTGGTACATTGTCGGACCTAATGCCATAAGGGACTTTTTACCAGGCCGTATATGTATATTCGTTAATATAGTATATTAAATGGGAATTTCCAAATTGGCTACCCAGTTGACCGAGGGCACATAACCACCATGAACGTGTGCTGGTGAACACAAGCCATGTGGTATTTTATGGCCGCAGTAAAATATATGAAACAAAGCTAGAAATCATAAACTTCAGTGTTTTCAACCCTTACATTTTTATCATAAGGTACATGGTCAGTGAGAGTCACAATTCTTGTGAATTTTTCTAAGATGTTAGGGTTATTGTCGGCAAGATGAGGCCACTCAATCTCTGTCAGGGCATTACACTCTGCTGAGCCAATAGCTCTTGGACTCAGCACAGTATCGTCACTATATTCAACGCGAACATTTTCACTGTCATTTTTATTAAGTAACTTCGTCTTGAAGAGATGTAAACTTCGTTTGAATCCAGATTTTTCTATCGCATCTGTATTCACGTCTTCACGAATTTCTTCAGGTGTTTTGCTAAATTTCCTTCGAATGTTAGTAACTAAATTTTCGAACATATTAAAAACTAGTCAGTCTTCTTTATTTTGGCAATAATATGGCACGGATGGCTGTTGTACAAACGTTAACTGTAAATTGACTAAAGTAAACAAAAAAATGGAAGTCCTGTCATTATTCCTGTCATTTTGACATTTAGGACAAGGTCAAAAAGTGTTCCATTTAACCTATATCCAATATGTTGAGCTTGAGCAAGAACTTCTCTATTACATAAAAAAATTAAAATAAACTTAAAACTTACCAAACAACAGATGTTGTCAACAGATTCGTGGTTATCGTAAGTAATAGTATATAAATCCAATAAAAACCTGGTATCTTTTTTATAATGTCTTTGTTCCGAGTTAACAAAATAAGGCATTGACGCCATCACTTAACTGAATTTACAAAATTATAAAGAAACAGAAACTTATATTGCAGTCTTAGCACCACTAGCACACCTTGCGGAATGAATAGGTATTTGGTAAGAGACTGGCAGCCTGCTACGTCGCTGAATCACCTTAGAAAGCTGAACGTACTACCTATTGATAATTAACTGTTACACATGGCTGCGGCAGACGTGGATCAAACGCGAATGTGCGGTTACCGTTAACTTAACAGCGCGCAATTTAAATGATTGTAAGTTTTATTTTATTTACTAAGTGCAGACAAATCACTCAGCAGTGTAGGTTGAGTTTTAGTATTTCTTCTAACATTTGTTTATTACGTAAGGTACCTACCAACCGTAGTTACCATGCAAGTAAATGGTAGGTACAGCTTAATGGTTAAGTAGTTACAATTAGGTAGGTCCAAATTTTAGTTAGCAAAACTTAAATTAATCGAACTCACCCGCCTCTCGGCTTCTTTTGCTGCTTTCAAGTGGTTCTCAATAGCATCCAAATCTAACTTGGGTAGCGCTGTTTCAATGTTGTATACGTCAAAACTCCCTGAAAAATATAAGACAATAGAAAATACCCAGCCTAAACTACTTTTTGTTTTGTAAAAAATCTGTCAACAATAGGTACTGTCTGGTCTCTTCACACAAAGAAAAATTAGAATTAAAGGTAAATGCAGAAGCTACCTATTTACATAATAGCTAAGAAAGTCTATGACTACCTAGGTACCAATCTACCTACATGAATTATTAAGGATTTAAGGTATGAACGAACTATATACCTTCCTAAAAATAATATATATATATATATATATGGTATATGGTATAGCGGGCTGGTTTCCGAAAAAATAATATATACCTTAGTTTTATCACGAAGTTAAAGGAACATGCCATACGATACAGGTTTACGTTGGTTGGTTAATGGTTTGGTAGAGTAATTTTGTGGCAAAGACAAAGTCTAAAAGTTATGTAGGTAGGTACTTCTAAGGTTACGGTTAAGAGGGAAGCAACATGGTAGCCCACGATTATAATTCTGTAAATACAGATGTGTTACGATCGCGAAACATATTCGATTAAAAATATAGCTTGACACTGACCAGCAGATTGCAAAAAACATAAGAAAATTTGAATTTCGCGGGCTGCCCTGGCGCTCACACCTGAGGAAGGTTTTAAATAAGTACTTACATGCTATTGAAACGTTTTTATACCTACAATTACACTGTTACACTTAAATGTACGAAGCAGGTATACCTAGATAGAAGTAAAATACGCACATTGTGCATACCAAACTGAAATATGATAGGTACCTAGACAATCATGAAGATCATTATACCAACAATAAAACATCTCTATTACCTACATTATTATGAACTTATTTCTGTGTGGGCCACCCAGAAACACAGGCGTGAAATATAGTTACCTAAAGGTTTAATGTGCAATGTGGTAAAAGTAAATAAAATAAATGGTGACATAATTATTGCAAGGAACTAACTACAAAATAATAACTATGTAAAATGGCCGACTTACCCAAATCTACATCTTTTGAGTTATCATTTTTACGGACGGATGCTTTACTTTGAGCAGTACGGTAAGAGTTTTTACTTGAAGTAATTTCTTTTTGTTTCTCTCTCGCCGCCTTGGGTTCACTGAAGTATGAATGCATTTTAGATTACACTCGAACACAATTTGAAACAAATTGCTGTACCACGCCTCATTTGCAAGAATTCCACCAATTCAATGTGGCCAGCTAAATTAAATTGATACGAGGAATTCCCGAGCACGTCGTGTGTACTTCCCTTCTTAATTTATCGGAGTTATACGTGCTGCGTCAAATCTATTTTAAACTTTTACCTAAGCGTAGTACAAGGCACTGAATTTGCATACGGAGGTTTGCACTGACTGATTTACAACCATGATTTATACCTACTTAGATACAAACTTATCGAGTTACCCCAAGTGCATCCACCTAGCACTTGTGAATTTGTAATTAATAGGCTTGAAGATAGGTAAAATCTAATTTACAAATATATAAAATATAGGAATGAGTAAATCCATGAAAACTCTATCAAACTGAAAATATCAAAAATACTTACTTTGGTGACCGTAGGGTATTATTTCTGACACTAACATGGTTATCAGTATGTCTGGTAATTTTACTAACATCTGGTTTGTCTTGCGTATGAACACTATTTATCAAACTGTAACCTTTATTATGCGCTATCTCGTTAGAATTTCCGTCTATAATAATAGTTTCTTTTTTACTTTCGGCCCATATTCGATCACGTTCACGCATTTCATCTAGTTTTGGAATTATCTTTCTAAGTTCGGTGCTAAGCTGCTTAATTGTGTTTTCTACATTAAGGCTCAACTTCTCAGTGTCATAATCGTTAATATTTATTTCGTCTTTTCCATCTGAAAGAAAAGCGTCCGTGATCTTTCCATTGGTGTTATTCTCTATTAGTAAAAATGTAGGCCTACTTAAATTCATTTCTGTTCGGGTATTTTTTTCATTTTCTTTATTGATTTCACTAACTTCTTTGTTTATTGTTTGTTGTTGAGTCAAACTATCCTCATTTTCATCACACTGCGTTTCTACTAACTTCTTAATAACGTGATTAACAACGTCACTTATATTATTAATAGTATTTTCAATAGGTTTTGCAAAAGTTTCTTTTATATCTTTGCGTAACTCTTCTAAATCATCTTGGATGTTGATGTTGTAATTAAGTAATTGTTTTATTTCATCTTCAATTTCTTTATTGAAATCACCGATTATATCTTTGGTGTGGAAGTTATTCTCTATATCTGCATCCGTGCAGTTCAAATCATAATTGAACGTCTCATCATTGTTATTATTATTCTTAGATATAGTTTTTAAAAGGTCTGGTATGTCATTCTTTATTTGGCTATCTACAATTTTGTGTTGAGAATAAGATTTATTTTGTGGTGACAATAATGTTGTTTTAACTAGATCGGATTTTACGTTATTATTGTTGTTAATATTTTTATAATCCGTGGTTCCATTCTGGTTAGGTTCGGGTTCATATGCCAGGTCAGTTATTTCTACATCCACATCATCATCAGTCATTTCATTTTCCGAATGGTAAAAATTTTCTATATTTGATGAATAATCCTTAAACAAGCAAAATTTATTCAATTATCAGTATGAATATTAATAGAACTCGGAAAAGAAAGTGTGTCAACAAAATACATGAGTTAAACAAATAGATAGAACTCAGTAGAAGCCCACATAAATGTACACAAGTATAAATAAGTAGTGACGGTTCCCGGCCCAGTAGCGTTCAGTAACAACTGGGGCTTCCTTTGTGTCGCTGTAACGAGCAAAGTTTAAACACTTCCAAGGATTCTTTTTGTAAGTGAATCTTTACCTGTAATGTGTGCGCTAAGTGTTGGAAGCCAGGATAATTTGGATTCACGATTCCCCTCGGCACTGGATGGATGCCGTTCTCAGACATCTCATCTGTGTCAGAATGCTCAAATGCTCTTTCCTCGTCGATTGGCGTAGGTTCTGCAGATACATTAGTATTATCTGTAATAAATTATGGATAAATTTTAGTTTTCCCATTCTTGTTTCTGAATGTTGAAAAAAGTGTTGAACGATTAATACCTACTTAAGAAACCTTCGCAGGGACCACGGGCGGTGGTTGTGGTTTCTTCCAGAGGTTGCGTCTCGCTGTTATTGCGCGACTGCAGGGTATTTACGTGCCTGCTGTTGATCCGATACTGTCGGTTGCACACCAGCTCCGCACTCGGGCTCGAGGCTTCACTGTCTGCACCACTTCTCCTGATACTCGAGTAATTCTCAAAGGTTTCTGAATTCCTTTGAGAGTTATAAACTGTGTTACAATTTGTAACTTGCGAGTGATCCGTTGTATTCTCACGTAAATTGGATTCTGCACTGTTCGCAGTTAACCAAGTCCTATTATCGGGATTTCTGTGTGACGAGACGTCCTGGCGGTTGTAGACAGCGATGTTACCATTGTCTATCGTTTTGATCCTCATGATTACCTGTAAATAAACGTAAGGCAATATTTTTAATTAGAATAATAATGTCCTATAATAAAAACTGAATACCTAATGTTTTGTTTAGGAAGGCCTCATTATTAAAACACTGGCGCAAACTCATGAATATTTATTTGAATTTATTGTAGCTAAGTGTGGTGCAGAATGTGCAGATACACAAATAATCAACTCGCAAAGTAATAGGTTGGAAAGTAGTTTGGCAAAATATATGAAACGCAGACATAATATATCTACAAATAAATAAGTAAATATCCACAATTCCACTGTAGAGCACATTTCATAAACGTCCACCCCAATTACATATTTACAGAAGTAGAAAGCTACAGGTCGAAAATCCCTAATAAAACATTTGACAAGGCACACTGAACACCCGAATTAACCTCATTTGGGCTGACTAAAAAAAGGAGAGTACGGATTAGGTAGACAGACTTTTTTGGAAGGAATTCGACCCTGCGCCGTTATATCTAGATAGAACCGTTAAGGCTATATTATAATCATTGAATTTTATGTCCTAAATCCATATAGGGTGATATTGCGGATCAGAACCGGATATTGTGAGCACGGCGCGTGAGGCGGTGGCGGCGGCGTGGGGCGAGCGGGGGCTGGGGGGGGGGCAAACACGGCGTGTCTCAAGTCCGACCCCAACCCCGCACGCACCCACTTAATAAACCGACCGACCTCACCCATATTTACTAAAGATAACATTACGAAAAAAACCACAGAGCACTGAATTTTCTTACATTTCCCACGCGATTTTAAATAAAAGGGAAACTGTCGAATCCTTTCCCTCGACCCGTAAAGAAAAAAAACTACATATAAAATTCATGGATATGCTAATACTCCAATATTAAAGGAATATATTGGATAAGGTACAAGGGATATTCTATATATACCTATACATATGTTAGTACATATTCCAAAGTTATGGACCTTTCGAACCAATTCGCTTTTCACGCTAATCTGGGAAATCATGAAAACCAAAGAAAGGAACTTATCATGTCAGCCGCGCAAATTGAATTTACCTACATAATACATATTATGCACCTAGTTAACTCAATGCGTTGGCAGCAACGATATCATCCACAAGAGGTGTTATCTACCAAGTATACCTAGTTGGTGGGCTTAAGCATGGCGGTAGTGGTCATTGAACCACCTAAGTTTATTTTACTGATTCTTGTATGAAAACAACATTCTGAAAATCGATTCCTATCGTTGCCGTCAACATTTTTCACTTATTAATTACGATCAATACACAGTACCCATGGTGGGAAGTCGGAGCAATAACCACTACTGCCACGCTTAAACGTAGGTACTAGTACAGTTCGCGATTCTGAAATAATAATATGATAGCTAAAATTAATTTTACACAGAGTCATGAAATAACTTCTAAACTAAATCAACTTAATGGAAAATTAACAAAAGGAACTTGAAAGTTTCAAATAACTCGATAAGATAAGTATTAACAATAGATTGCTTCTAGCGAGTTACTATCGCGCAGCTCATTGGTTAAAACAGAAAACTTTAAATTTTATGTCTGTGGAGAGCGAACTGCTAAGATAAGTGAGAGATTTAATTAATTTTAACTCCGCCACCAAGCCGCAGTATCTAATGGCACTTAGCTAAGAATTCCAGTCAAATATAAACACGATCTTATTTTTCTTAACGGTCCATAATCTTGCGTTTTCATTGCGTGGAATGAAATTGAATTGGATTTTCAGGTTAGAATTAGGAATAAGCTACATGCGAGGATGAGTATTAAGTATGTATTTATACCTTTATTGGATTCTTTTCCAATCCAACTAGATAGGTAAGTGTTATTGGATCATCATCATCTGCTTAGCCTTTTCCCAACTATGTTAGGGTCGGCTTCCAGTCTAACCGGATGCAGCTGAATACTAGTAGTTTACACGGAATGAGGCTATCTGACCTCCACAACCCAGTTAGTACTGGGTAATACGATACCCCTTGGTAAGACTGTTATTCAGACTTTCGGGCCACTGACTACCTGTAACGACTGTCAAAGATCTACAAATGACAGCCGGGACCAACGGCTTACCGTGCTTTCCGAGGCCCAGAGGAAACTCGCCAAGTAGGTAATGGATGGTCACCCATCCACAGGCCAACCTGAAGATTGATCCGAGCGACTGTTAATATAATTTAGCCACGACCTCTTCAGCTAACAATTATTGGATACAAACACTAAATATTATTATTATCTTCTATTTCATTTTATTATTTGAAGCAGTCTCACAAAAGCAGCCTTTCTTTAAAAAATACCAAATCTCGATAACGTATAATACCTAGTAGGTACGAATCTAAAGGTCCGTTATATTACTGCAGACAAAGTCGACGAGCAATATAAAGCTTAGTAAATTGTTATAGAATACTGAGCTGGGGAACGTATCAGCGTGGCTGGATGCCAGCAAATTGATTTCCTGCCGACAAGCGGAAACTAATCTCATTACGGAGAAAACTTCAGGGCTGTTCCAACTAATTGTTTACACTTCAAATTACGTTGAGAAAAGACGAAATGAAGCGCATTTTTGTCGCTCGAACGAAAGCGAGAGCCTTTTGTGTTCCCTAACAATCTCGTTAAGATGGCTAAATAAAGCAATTCAGCTTTATAATTGTTCATTTCTGAGCTGTAACCGTCTTTGTTTAGGATAATTCAGCAGAAACGTGCCCCGCTCGTGCCGCGTCCCGACTCAAATTGTTATTTACAATTAAGTAAGTCGAGACATCCACAAATATTTATATTTTATGGTCACGTGCTGGAGCGCCTGTTTTTATTTTAATTTTAATTAAATTGTTACCTTCCATGAAAATTATATCTTTTATATCAACAAAATTATTCATTTAACACCTGACAAAAAGGCAAGGTAAACCTACCTCCAAGGTTTACGTAAACCGTTTGCTTTGTTAAATATCGGCGCCCAATTAAAACTTTTCCGTAATTTTTCTCTATTCTTGTCGTTCAAAGTTTATGCAAACATAGAGTTAGCTATTGATAATTTATAAGCGGTTGGTCGACTGTTCACGTGACCAGAGGGCGGGCCTATTTTTTGGCCAAGGAATCAGCGTCGCCATCCAACGTGGCAATGCTGCCAGCCTTCTGGGCACTTTTCCTGTGGAAGCGATGTGGACGGATTTTTTGAAGCCCTGTAACTGTTTTGATACTTGTACATATTTTTATTACTATTATAGATTTGTAGTTTGTCAATCGTTTTCATCAAAAAGTTAAAAAATTATACTGAACAAAATCTACTAATGTAAATAACATCTACTTCAACAAAGATGCTCGGTACAACTTAAGACCACCATTGACGAGCTGTCGGTGAAGGACGATACTCCTCTATTTATCCCTCAGAGGCACCCTCACCCGGGGATAGAGGTTATATTTATATAAGATGAAAGGCTGTTTAATTTCAATGACCTCGCAACTATCGCTATCCAGTTTGTTTTTGTCTTTGTTATTTCGACCTAATTCTATAGAATTGAATAAAGTGGTTTCTTTCCTTTGAAAAATGGCGCAATGCTTTTGTTCCAGTCATTAGAACGCCTGACCTAGTTTTTAACTGACTTCATTAATGTATAAAAAATATTACTCATTTACTTGCTTCGGGAATGGTATTCATTTAAGCTAAATCTTTGTTCTTTCAACCTTTAACTGCTTGTTGGATCTAACAAGGAAGGTGAAAACTTCGCAGTGTTCTCTCAATGGCAGAAACTTGTAGGAAAAGGGACCGAGTCACCGAGGCACTACCGTTAAGATAACGCTGAGACGGAAAGTTTGTCAAGAATCATTTACATTTCTATACAAACATTGTGCGTAAGTTACCTTCTTAGGAAAGGTTGGGACTCCTCGTCCTACAAGTTTTGTTACAAGTAATGACTTACGCCTTAAACGGAAACTGAAAGCAAAATCACAAGGCCGGCGCTATAAGCGTATCGGGTCGAATCGTTTGCTATCTAAAAAGTAATCTATTATTCAAACGACCTTTCACACAAGCCCTTTTCAAAGTGAACTTAATTGATTTACCTAATCTGTAAAGTTAATGGCATGAAAAGTGTACCTACTAATATTCGTTTTGTAGGTAATGCTAGTGGTTACCTACTGAAAACAATTAACGTAGATATCGTTTTTCTGTTAAAGCTTAAGTTTTAAAGTCATATTTTCCGCCATATATAAAGTCCCTCCTTACCCTTACGTAGGTTCCCAAAAAACAACCTTATTCGACCTACTTTAAAACGATTTGCGCCGACTACAGTTACTAATGATAATAATTATGTTTTTTTTTCCTGAGCCGCGGCTCACAACTACAGAGGCCAGTAACAGAGTTTTATCGATAAAACAGCTAACAGTCCATAGCGAAGCCTCTATAATACTGAAATACCGTACGATGTTGTATTGAGCACGGGGGGAATGAAGGTATTTCATTTTGTTTATTATTGACGCGTAAACTGTGCGTTCAGACCCTAATACACTCTCGGGGATGCGAATACCTCAGAGCGAGCACATTATTTCGTGTTATTAGAATGTATGGGACAAGATAGTGACACATCGCGTTGTGGACTATCGATTCTCATGGTTCCGGCTCGCACTGGCGCGGCCCGCGGCGTGAGGAGCCAGCGCCGCATCTAATATTTATAGCGCGGCGTTACAGCGTGCGAGCCGTGCGAGCGGTCGCAGCCCGCCGCCGCCGCGCCGCGCCGCACCCGACCGTCATCAATTGCTCCGGACACCAAGGACCAAAATAAATAAAATTACTTAGCCATATTTTCAATTTGGGACTTCATGTATTACGGGACCAACGGAATTTATCCCACAAAGGAGGTCGTTCGCCTCGCGACCATTTAAACTGAAAGTTAGTCGACAAACATTCAGTTTAAATTAGTAGTAATAACACTCATTGTTGCTATTCATGACCATAGACTTAAGCTTCCATTTCAACGATTTGAGAAAGGCAATTGCCACTAGAACCGTTCCCTTGAGCTCGGTACCTAATATTACCCTCTCGCGATGGCCTATTTGAAAAATGAAGATAATGAAATTCCACGTCGATCCGAGATTCGAGACGGAAAGAAAAGGAAACATGGTAGATTCTTAAGTTAGGTATCTATATTTAGCAGCTCTTGCCCACACTTGTGAAAGTAAATTGTGAGTGAAAGGCAGTTTTATATAAAGTTCTACATTGAGAAACCCACAAGCTTTTAACTACGTAGCGCAAACTTTGAACTAAAGTTAACCAAGTAAGCTCCATGTTTCAAGCAGTGGAAATCTCGGATTGGTACCATTAGTAGTTTTTTCGTCTGTTAAACAAATTTACCCACGCATACCTGGGGTAAGGTCACCAATTTCCTATGAAAATCCGTAGGTATTTTATCTGATTACATCTCTATTTTGACACTAAAGTATGAAAAGACACCCTCTACATACCTACTTAGATGTTCGTCATTACATGAAGGCATCCTGGCACCAGTATCTTAATTTTAATAAAAAAGATCTTACGTAAGATCTTTTGCTACAATAATAACTGGATCACCTAAGATGAGGGTACTGAACTCTTAAGAGATGCTTGACGCTTCACCGTCGTCGTCGTTTTCGCCGGTCGGCAACAATTCAGGTCATCTGGTGAACAATAACAATTTGAATCAAAGTTTTGTAAATTGTTGGAATAGGCCATTAGAACGGTTTACGACAACCTACAAAATCCAATGTCTTTTAACTTAGATGACTTGCGAACAACTTGCACGCAAGGCGAAGAATAAGCACTACAATTTCTAAATATTTATTATAACCAGCAGTCCCGGTAGTAATTGGTCACATGAATTCCTAAGGTTTCATGTATTCAGTTTTGTAGTGACTTGGCAGGTTCAGAACTGTAAAGGTTTTAACCTCCATTTATTAAGTTACTAGCAGAGAAAAACACTAATGAACATATATTTAGAAAAAATAAGAAAGTTAAGGTAAGCCCTAACGGCTGACTAATAAATATTTAATTTACAAGTGTACAACAAGTGCGCGATAAGTTGAGACCCGCGTAGAATTATAAAAGCTATTTTTTTTTAATGTTGATATCGAATTAATAGAATTAGACTAACAATAATAATATTGTTTTTTTTTTCTTGAATTCTTTTGTTGCGAGAATCCGCTGGATGCGAGTCGCACGGGACCTGTCAATGTGGAAGCACTTGGGGGAGGCCTATGTCCAGCAATAGGCGTCTTTCGGCTGAAAAGATGATGATGATGACTTTTTCTTATTGTGCTGTTAAGTATTTTTATTGTATCTTCACCGCGGTCAGGTTTCAACTTATCGCGCACGGTTGTATTTATATTAATTAGTCCCTCGACACTCACAGTATCTACTTCAGCCACATCATTGAAAAAATCATTACCTACTTATACCCACGGCCTAATAACTGATTTAAGTGTTTTGTAAACACGAAAAATAATGGGATTACAATTATTTAACGCCATTTTTTTCTAGGACATTTAACATATTTTGATGTAGCACCTACTTATAGCCTTTTTTCGGCGGGTTAAAATACGTAGGAGTCGGTTAGGTTAGCGTGACCCGGCGCGCCCTCAGCCTTCGCCCTACGCGTTAATGGCCCCAGCATGATGGATAGCTCAAGTACTGCACGACACAATCGCGGCCCGACACCCATGGGGCCTTATTTATGAAAAACGCCGACCAAATAAATATTAATTATTTTTTTAATTGGATACGGCTGCGATACTAAGCGGAGGATATTTATTTTTATTAATATTTAGTTTAAAATTGCGCTTAGTTTAGTTTTATCTTTAAATTATTTTAGGCAACGTAAACATTTATTACGATACTTTTTTAGAAACAGCTTAAGGGTAGGATTAAATTTGGTTTGCACAGATATTCTTACTACAGCTATGTAGTGTACCAACCTAATACACTTAAGGTATTCGTTTCTTAAAGGTAAGTAGATACCGCTTTACCCTACCCACTTCCAATAATCCAATAAAACGAACATAGAACAACGAAAATGTTCACATTGGTTTTGTTTTCAGATTTGGTATCTAATGAGGCGTATACAAATCGTTACGGTTCAGTGCGGGCTGGCACGATCCACCCTTTAGCTAGGCAAGTGTTACAGTAACAGGTACTAGTGGCTAATAGGTTCCATCGAATTAGTCAATAATGGAATATTTTACCTTCAGGGAACCAGTAGCGAAGGGTCAATTTTTGTAAGAGGTAAGCCGCAGTACATATCTTTAATGTGATTATATTATTTGTCTATAGAATACTGCCTGTGCCATTTTTCAAAGGAAAGCCAGTAGGAATCGAGTTGTATGGAACCACTGCAGGGAACACAGGTGTGATGAAACGTGTCTCCTTATCAAGTTGGGTTTATGTTGAAAGCTTCCAGGTAAAATAAATGTGCAACGGTCTGTTATTAATACGAATGAGATGGTAGGTACCTTCGATAAACCAAACCCCTAAGAACAAATAACAAAAATAAATAATGTCAGTGCACAAAAGGTTAAGGTTCAGGTCAACCTTTTTAACCTTTTCGGCGTCTAATGGTAAATGTGATTAGATAATATAGTATGGTATCTTAACTTGTATAGTATACCTACTTATTTGGCCTAAGAAACTTTGAAAAGATCTATATGACAACTACATGCTAGGCGGTTCTATTTCATACTGATACTGACTCATCATCTGCCTAGCCTTTTCCCAACTATATTGGGGTCGGCTTCCAGTCTAACCGGATGCAGCTGAATACAAGTATTTTACATGGAGCGACTGCCTATCTGACCTCCACAACCCAGTTACTACTGTAGTACTGGGTAATACGATACGTCTTGGTAAGACTGGTTGTCAGACTTTTTGAGCCACTGACTACCTAATGACTGTCAAAGATCTACAAATGACAGCCGGGACCAACGGCTTAACGTGCTTTCCGAGGCACGGAGAAAACTCGGTATGTAATGGGTGGATGATACTGATACTGACTAATGCCTGAAATTAATAAACAACGGGCAACGGTTTTCAGTCGATTTAATTATTTTATTGCAGCTTTCATACTCAGAATATTAGCAATACTTAAATGTGTTGCACTGACTACGATATTTAAAATCATAAAATCATTCGTTTTTTTTATCGTTACAATAAAAGGCATTCGCATAATCATTAATAAGCTAAAAGCTCCAGAGTTTTAGAGTAAATTAAATTCAATGTAACCTTTTTACAACATTTATGTCAAATGCAAAAGCAAAACGTTTTCCTGGAGATGTTATAAATCTCAAACGGTGTGCCTCTTCCTCTTGACCTCTCACTTGACATGAAACATAAAAGGACCGGTGGTGTTTACAAAGCGTTTATGAAACGTCAAGATTTTATGAAAATACGGGGTATTTTTACTTTTTTCTCTAGCTAGACAGAATTTAAAGCTTTTTACTTCTAAATGCAATTTTAATAAAAAAGGTTTTAATTGACAATTATTAATTCGTTTTATATACTGCACTGTATTTAAGAGATAGGCACACTTAATTGTATCTATTTATTAAGATGGACTTATATTGATTCCTCCTGATATTGATTCCCTAACTGAAACTAATTCCCAAAAAAAATCGCTTACCATACCTGATGTACATAATCTATTTCTATTCACAAAACTTATATCCTTCGTAATATATTCGTGCACGGACAGAATGACTAGCAAACATTAAAGGTCGGAAAAGATTGATTCTCAGTGACGAGAGCTTAATAGGAAACTTTGCCCGACATGTCATAATGTTTACTTACGGCCCGGTTATTACTTTATGACCTGGAAACAGGTTATATGCCTACGTGAGTAAATGGTAGGCCTGTTACACATTTCAGTAAGTGTATTGAACGTACATGTGTATGCTCCCATCCACACATTTTTTATTTGCTTCTCTTCTATGAGCAAATAAAAATTGTGTGGGCGGGAGAATTACATGGACGTCTGAATGTGTATGTAGTAAGTAAGTACGATCCAACGATTTAAAACACGTGTTCAATTTAAATATTTTTATTTTCGAATGGTTTGAATTTATTAGAGTAGCTAGGAGCCTATGGAATCCGGAAATCAGTAATTTAATGCCGCTCTAAAGAGTCTAACAACTTTTGTCACGCAGAACTGTTCTGTGGGTTACTAGATAGAATTCAAAGATTACAACTTTAAGGGTGTTTCCATAACTGGTTGGGTACTAAGACACCTAGCGACAGAATAACGGGTGTAAAAATACCCAACAAATCCGAAAGGCACGTAAATGTTTCTTCCAGCCATCGCCATTGCGATCATTTTTTTGTAGAGCGTAGGTACCCGGGATCCACCTAGATAAATATTGATGGTCAAGTTCCAACTTTTTCACAAGTTTTTTTTTAAATACAATTTTGAAATGTTATTATTTTACAATTTTAACTACAAACTTATTGTTATTATTTTACTTTTACAATTTTACATACAACTAAGTAACACTATGGAAAACTTATTTCTGGCAAACGACTTTTTTTGTGAGTGAAAAATCACGGTTTACGTTAGGGCTCACCTACCGTAAACAATGATTTTTTAGTTTGCTGAATGCATGGTTGGGTTGGCGGCTTTCTGATGGGTCCTCTTACACCCTGATTATTATTAAAATCACGTACGCTAAAATCCATCCAAACTCTGTCGTTGTAACCGATTATTTAACAATCTCTAAATTAAGGTTTCAGCAACATATTTCTTATTTCATTGTAACGACCGTCAGATAGGCAGTTGCATACTGGTATTCAGCTGGGTCCGGTTAGACTTTAAGCCGACCCCAACATAATTAGGAAAAGATGATGATTGTTACCTTTTTAGTTACCTACAAAAATAAAGAAAGCAGCTGCCGGCTAATTTTGGATAAAAAATATAAACAATAGTCATCAAAGTTTTATTTTTATTTGTTTAATTTTAAAATAACCAACGGCTTTTTGGCTGTTTTTTTTTGCCGATTTTTTTATTTTCATTCATAGTTAAGGAGGTTACCAATCTGTTTCATTCAACCTCTTTGTGCCTGAATTTGTTGTTATAGTATGACCACTTTAAGTGTGCAGTTCAAGGTAGCGTTGCTTGTCGTGAAAATTTTCATCGATATGTCAAACTTGGTGCATTTATTTTAATTCTGTGTTTTCCCACCTGCACAGATAAGTTGGTCGAAGTGTATATGAATATCTTTTGGTTTTGTATAATATAAGGCGAGCTATACATAGATATATCTACAAGTTCAATGAACTTAACGCGCGTGGCCAGAGTCGGAAGTAACATCTTGTTTTTTCAATACTTTTTTACCATCCTGCTGTCAATATCCGTCACAGCAGTTCAAGCGTCAAAAGATCCATGCAGGGTTATACACTTCAGCCAACTTATCAGTGCAGGCGGAAAAAAAAGACAAAAATAAATGTACCAAGTTTGACATGCCGATGCATTTTTTCTTGACAAGCAACGCAACCTTGAACTGCGCACTTAAAGTGGTCAAACTATAAGTAAGTACATGTGCTAGATTATGTGTGACAATTATAACTTAACAGAATTTCATAGTTTAGAAAAACTGTACAGTTTTCTCCCATAGGTTAGATGCACGTTCAAATTTGCATTTACCGCTTCTCTAGTTTTATTGTATGCTGTGAACAGGTGTTTGTCGTTATACAAGGTGTAAACGGACCCTTCACGAAGCCGTCAACCAAGCATTCTGTACATTTAACTAAGTAACTCTACTAAAAATTATTGCTGGGAAACGACTTCTTTTGTAATCTGAAAAATCATGGTTTACGGTAGCGCTCCGTGTAACGCACTCAAAACATTGTCCTGATGGATCAATTGAATATTACAAGAGTCATGGAGGTATTTAAAGTAAAATTATAACATTAAACTCTTGAATTAAAAAATAAAGTGTGAAAAATTTGGAACTTTGACTTTCGATATGTCCGTAACTAGAAGGTTCCCAGGTAGGGTCTAGAACAAATAAATGATTGCAATGACTGGCAGAACAAGTGCCTTTCGGCTTCATTAAGGGTTTTTTTCACCCTTTATAAATCAAAACAAGTCAAAAAAGCGCAGATCGGATAGCATTAATAACATCATCCGTCGTGCTCTGGCCACCGCCGCACAGTGGTTCCGTAGTAGGACATAGGGCTCGGATGCAATGACTGAGTTAAGCCACGATATCTGGCTCAGTTACCCACTACTTGTCATACTACCTGAGGGTATAAAAGATTTTGCAATCTATTGTTCGCATCAATCCTTTTTTAGTATCGGAAGTGCATGCATCTAAATAGTCATCAACCGTGTTATCACCACGCTAATTAGCCCAAGACGCGACGCTTGTGTTCAAGTTCCAACTGTCTGTGACCTGTTATTTTGCAATGGACATTCAAGTTAAAGGTATGTTTTATAATTTTACTTTACTATTTTGCGTTTTCAATTAATCATTTTTTTTTTTTATAGAGTGCTACGCCGCAGCAGTTCTTACATATTTATTTCTGTATTTTTTTAATGTCGAAACTTTTACTTATGTTCGTATCTACTTGTGCCATTGAGTCTGGTATTAAAATGTAGCTTAAAGTCTCTTCTATTAGGTTCTAAAATATGTATTTGCAGCGTGTTGCAGCCGTAAGGTGCAGCCAGGGTCTATGTTGCGCGCCTGGGCGCGTAGCACTCGCTACGATACATGTATTGTAGTTTGATCCGCATTTAACTGTTTTCTTGTTTTGTTTTAGGTACTAGTATTGAGTGTTCTTTCAAAAGAATGCTTGCACTAGATACTTGGCACTCTATTAAGGACAGCAAATCCGAACTTGAGCGGTCGGGTCGAGTTTTTCAAACCCTGATGCAGTTGCTGCCTGTTGTTGAGAATTTGATTACTAATGACTTGGAAAAAAGAGTTACTAATCTTTGTACAAGATTTGGAGCTATATGGAAGCTAGTCTCTCGCAAATATTCACACATAGTCTCTAAATACGGAGCAGGAACAACAAGTGTCCCGGGTTGTTATAAACACCGACCTGATACATAGACTTCTTCTTAACTCGGATCCTTATATTTCTAGTTTAAGAAGGTTACCACGGAAGAAGAAGTCTATTCTATCAAAAGAGGTGTTAAATTTGTTGTCAGTATAGAATAAAATGTGTATACATAATAAACAATAGATTTACGTTACATTAGATATAGCACCTAATATGTAAAACTATTATGTATGTGATATATTTTTTGTCCATTTTTGTGTTTGTAGTTAGGTAATTTTTAGGTATTTACTTTATTTTTAATAGAAAAGTGTAAATATTTAGGTTTATTAGTTATTAAGTTCCAATTCTTTACTTTTGATGTAGTGTGTATTTTGCTAAGTATACTAAATGCATTATTTTTTCGATTATCATTATATTTTTAACAGTAATTTGGTATTTTTTAGTTTATTGTAACGTAAAGTATTACAATAGAGCATAAAAATAAAAATTAGTATTGATAACGACGGTCATTACCTTCGCAAACCCTATGACCGCCACTCTTAGGGCGCGGGACCACTGTGCGCCGGCGCCGCCGGGGTGCCAGCTGTATTAGAACCCAACGGCTTGGCACGCGATGATGGGAAGAGACAAATCGGTTTGACCATAACGCCTTGGAAGATGTGGGATGCAACGACTGTATTACTGAACTTCGAAGTTTATATGTAGATTTAACGTATACATAAAGTTTGAAAGTAAGACTTACATGAGTCAGAAGGTTCGCTATAACAAATAACTTAATTGAGAGTGTTCATCATCGCGATGTACGGATCTTTGAAAGCTTGCTATGACGAATTACTTCATTGAGAATGTGACGTGCTTCATCGAGATTTTGAGAGAGTATTTTGCTTATTATGTATGATAACTTAATTTAACGTAAGTCCCCCGAGGGGCGGGGGCGAGGGCAGTGACAGTCCTTCAAACAATTATCAAATTGAAATTACATATGCCGTCGGAGCGGGTTAGTCCATAGACTACTATATATATACTAGGTTTTGTGTTTATTATTCTGTATTCTGTGAAAATGCAAGTTCGTTGTGAGTTTGTGAAATCGCGCAAAAATAAAAACCAGTTGATGCAAGATGGAAATAAGTTTGACGTTTAATTAAGTTATCATATATAAAAGCGAAATACTCTCTCTCGATGATGAACATTCTCAACGAGGTAACTCGTCATAGCGTACCTTCTGACTCACGTAAGTCGTACTTTCAAACTGTATGTATACGGTACATCTTTATTTTAAACTTCGAACTTTAGTAATACAGTCGGGATGCAACATGTGTCGACACTCTTGCGCCATCCCATCTTCCTAGCACGGCGGGCTGTGCTGGGGCGGCTGCTGCAGGTGCTGAAAACCTCATACTGCTCAAACACAATAACTTAATTAGTAGTTGTGTGTTTGAGTCGTTTGAGTTTTGAAACACTCGGGCCATGGGGAGTGCCCACATAGTATTTCGAGACATCACCGAGCGGTTGGTCGACTCTTCTCGTGACCATAAGGCTGGCCTATTTTTTGGTCAAAGAGTCAGCATTGCCTTCCAACATGGTAATACAGTCAGCCTTCTGGGCACTTTCCCTGTTGACGGCGATGCGGACGAATTTTTTGATGTACTTTAATTATTTTCTGCTTTCGATACATGTACATATTTTTAGTATCACTTTAGGTCAGTTCTAGTTCGTAATTAACGCATGTATGTGTGTAATTAAAAAATACCAAGCTAAGAGGATATACCAATAGCAGAATGCCAATACCAAGACACGTTACTAATGACGAGAAAAGCAAGAAGACTGTAAGTCCATCCAGTAGCAAAGAGTATTAACTCAATATGAAAAAGTATAGTTGGAAGAGGCTACTGAACTGGAGACTGGGATAGTTTTAGATACAAATGTCACCAGGTACGAGGTGATTTCCTAACATTAAATTTCAAGGCACTTAGTTAACATTGTTCATAATATACTTAACTTTACGGGCAGCAAGTAAAGGTACGCGAAGTAGGTAGTCAAACGTTGCCAAAGTTACGGTTTGGATTCTGTTCATCATGCCAAGAAAAAAGACTAATGATACGCAGGAGAATAAATACATAAATTGGGACGTTCTCTTAATACGATATTTGGCAAGCAAACTTCTCTGAGCTAGATAGTTGAAACTATGTAGATACTGAGAGGTTTTCTAATTATAGGTGATTGTACCTCGCGAACTTTCTAGACTGATAAACTCACCAAGATAAACACTAAACATTGCAGATGCCAGTGATTTCTGCCATGGCCGCCGTCGTCGCGCCGCCGGCCTGGGGGCTAGACGGCCAGGCCCCGTCTGCGAGACGCCGGCACCGTCTCGAACACTTTATTTCTATTATTATTTAAGTGATAAATGCACAGACGAGAATGGACAGGCGGGGAGACGGTATAAAAAATAAGGACGCCATTATTTTGCCCTTCTGTGTAATCTCTTATAGACAATGTAGGCATTAAATTTGTCTTTCGAATAGATCGAGAACATTTTAGGTCTGGGCGAAAAATGGAGGATGTTGTATTATTAAAGCTTTTGTCTGACAGTGGCATCATCAACCCCGAAACGTGTTGCCCAATGTTGAAGTAAGGACTTGCGTGGATCTATCGAAATGTGCCTTTTATTTTTGCAGTCATGGCAGTTACAATAACTGACTTATCAATTAAAGTGTTACTCTTGGAAAGAAAAATAGTAGTTGCAGTAACTATGTACACATTCCTTTGAAAGTTCCATTTATAATGTAATCAACTTTTCTGTACATAAATCATTCAGGTCCATGAACCGTTGCCTTTGCAGTTAACATACTTCCATAAACCATTTGTCATGCAAATTATATGTACACAGTATAGTAGCTCACTCCTATAATATTACAATACTCTGTAACTTCAAACAAATATGTGAGTAGAGTTACTGTATTATTCATGTGATAGTAGGAAATCTTGCAAAGGTATATATGTGTTTATGTGATTCTGGCAGGATATTTCATCACAACACAGATGGCATTTTGGCCATTTTTAACAATTCTAAGAGCGTAACCGACGACCCCATCCGTACCATCATTATAGGTCAGTCGACGATCGACGCCTACGAGAAAAAGCGGCGTAGGCCGTCGTAGGCCATTCGTAGCAGCGGCGTAGCAAGGACTACGAAATATTTTTGTCCTTTATTATTGAGGTTGATTTTGCTGCGAAACCAACTAATAAGATAAGATATCTCTTTATTCGTACTAACATGTGTGAACATGACAAACAAAAGCATGTAAGATATTAAATCAATACAGTCCAATCATGTTTGGCTTCACAAACCGGGGCACAAATATTGTGCATGCGAATATCGATAAATTTATCGATATTTGAAATCAAATAAACTAGATACATTAAAATCTAGGTAAAATGAGATTCATGCTATAATTAAAAACGGTAGGCTTCTTCGATATTAGAAACCTATTCTAGAGTCAATTTTTAAATTCAGTATTAGTTTTAACTGGTTTTCATTACTGTTAGGATAGGAAATACATGACCTCGATTCAAATAACTTTTTCAAGTACATTGTTTTTAGGCTTTTTGAATACCAATGTTAAAATATTAGCAGCAATAAGTACTTAATTCTGAAACATAATACAATACAAATCAACGTTTCGACCTCCACGTGCTCGGTCTATGGGGAGTAGTTCAGTACATAATGGTAGTTATTAGGCTAATTTGCTCAGCATACGCCCACTGGACATTATCATAAACTCGGTATTAGCATATCATTATGCATGCGTGGAGACATATATGAATATAGGTTTATAACACCATTGCCCTAATCCAAAAATAAATGGGACACATTTGACCAATAGGGACAGAATAATGATTCAATACTCGCGCCAAGACAGTATACCCGTAGTCTTAATAGCTTCAATTAAAACGTCGGTAGCTTAACGACAGTCTTTTGTCAGTGTTAAAGACTATCGACAACCGCCTTTGGTAATAAGAAACTATACGTAGAAACTATTCCATTCTGTTTCCACAATACCAACGACTCAGAATTCTATGGAAGCATTGAATTAGTATCGATTTCTCGACATAAGCCGACGCTGCAACCACATAATTCTAGAGTGTGTGACATTGTACGAGGCAACATTTTACTTCGCGACCTTAGAACTGCTTACTTATGTAGTTCTACTGAAACAGCTTACACGCCATTCTGCTCGTTTGGTGCGAATAAAATATGTAATAGACGTCGTCTTCTGCTTTAATGTTCAGTCGAGCAGTTATTCGAAATGTTGTGACTCTTTTTATTCTATTTATTTACATATTTTGTGCTATTTTTATTCATTCTGAATACTCTTCATACTTGTAAATTTCGTTGTAGAGGAACTGGTCAATTATTCACGTATCATTTCGAAATTCCAAATGGTTCAGGGAAAAGGAACTGCGCCATTGTCGTTGTAAATACAAGGGCTGAATAAGTTAGTAATGAGGTCGCTGTATACTTTAAATGTACTACAAACTCAACCAGTCCAAACTCAAATAATATCACAGAAACAGTAAATAGGTCCGCGGCAGAGCTAGTAAATAAGCTGCGAAAGTCCAAACAATACAGCGGTATTAAGAAGTAACACAACCCTACGAAACCTTATCGCCACACTCCGCTGGCACTTAGTTGGGTTTATTTTTAAATGTGTTACTTACTTAAATACAATGTAAGTACTTATACTGTTCTTTGTTCGTCGAAGAAAGCAACGAGTAGAACCTCGACCATAAAATAATGTTATGTGACGTCAATACTTCATGTAATCACGCTAATATGAAGTATGTAAACAGCGCTGGCAGTAAAACCTTTATTTGGTCCAGTCAGGCTACAACACACACTTATTCGGGCGAAAGAAATGTCGACTAGTGTAATGTAAATAACGTTTTTCGATTACATTGGGCTCCGATGCCATTAATCGAGTTGGCACAACTACTATCGAACTGCCGACCCAGGCTAGGGTTCTAACACACATTGTTTTGTGTTTTCGTATTGCCAAGCAAGACAAGACCACATTTACATATAAATAAGCGGTTACGCTTTTATGTGCCCATTAAAAACGTCTGCGGTGTGAATGTAGGACTCTGATGAAAAATGTAGACGCCGACGCGTCGGGTCCAGCCGATGCCATACGAGCGATTAGAAAATGCCTGCGTGGCTTATAATATTTTAATCTGACTCGTAGACTTGGCTACGAAACCGATGACCCCGCTTCTTAAGTATTTAATATAAAAAGATTATATCTGTACCAATATTACCGAAAGTTTGGATGTTTTTTTTTTCACACTTGCACATCAACATTTCCACGCGAGCGAAGTCGTAGGCAACAGCTAGTATATTATAACATAAGACATTTCACAAAGGAAAACAAAAAAAAAGCAATCAATTAAGAATGTAACTCTCACCCAAATTGTTTAAAAAGTGTTAATAAGCGAAACGCGGTTTTGATGAACTCTAGGTACTTCCTTAATTGGGGTAGGTAACAGTATCAATGTTGCCACGTAGATGCCCATTAGGCCTAGCACTCAACAGCACTTTAGGCCTGAACCTTTTGCTTCCATTAAACCAATGCTTAATCAATTTAGTGTAGTATCGTGTGTTGTTGGCAGGTCGAGCGACGGAGCGATGCATTAAGTAAAGTTCACGCTGGTAATAAAGTGACCGGCGGTAAATGAACCGTTCGCGCCGTAAATAGCGCTTACGACCGCCACCGGCCCTTTCCACACTACTCACTGCTACTCCAATCGTTTTAGTACTTGACTACTGTGGAACTACCCTGAGGACTATAGTTACGCGATTTGTACGACAACAGCAGCAGTTAAACTTCACAAAGTTGTTCTCTACAGCCTACGCTGTAGTCTCTACAGTAAGTAACTTACAACTCCTGAACTATACAACGTCAATCTAAATACATACGAATTCCCATTCCAATGTTACTTTTCGAAGCAACCGCAAACAGTATAAGGTACTAGGTACTGTCGTTTTCTACTGCGCTAGGGTTACAAAAAGCAGACGTAGCATCAAAGCATGCCGCCGCCGGTAAAAATAGCAGCAAGGAGTTGCGCACATCGGAACATGCACCCGCTAGTGATTGCAATTCATTGTATTTGCTGACACATTTTGAACCTTAACCACAAACCTGATTATAATTAGTAAATACCAATTAAAATAAATGAAAACTCAATTTGATTAAGCGTGTGCGTATCTACAAGTTGTCATTTCAAAATCTATATTAATAGCTTCATTTGACATTGTGAAATCTGATGGGAAAACAAACCCATAGAAAAACTTACCTGTACAGGGCGCCATCCTGGCTATATTTATGGCTTTAGCGCAGTCACTGAATAATAAATGCACCTCGCAAGGTTATCTCTTATTTGTCCGCACACTACAAATCCAATGCAACGATTCCACGTTGTCCTCAATAACGTTCGTACTCATTCACTGTGCGCGTCTATATGGAGGCTTTACGTCACTTAGACTAACGAGGTTGTAGTATAGAGTCGGTCCGTGGGAGGCGCGGGCGGACGGCTTCTGGTCGACGTGCACCCCGCCCGCCTTTCGGTGCAAAATGATCGCGTGGCGTGGCGGTCGCACGCTCGCTCCCCGCGCGCCCCGGCTGCAGGCTTGGGCGGCTTTTGCATAGTAAATACTAAGATTTCAGATGAAATAACGTCTATTGTTTATACTTAACATTATGAACATGTGTTGCATGACCCCTTTAAAAAGCATGTACTAGATAAGTATGGTAAGTTTTATATCTAAACGTTTTGAGGACAAATTGTATAGAAATTGTAACGAAGTTACTGTTAAGTAAGCCTTATTCGCAAATGCTCCGTTCAGTAAATTTTACATGAAACAGCCTAAAATAAAAGTTTACAAATAAATAAATAATATCTCATTCAGTGTGAACCTGAGTTCTATTTAAATATTGCATTCGCGGCCTAGGTCACTACCGCGCAGGTCTGTCTAAAGTCGCCAATGAATTTGTATGAATGTTAGTGTACCTACTACCTAGCTTATAGGACTGCATCTGATTGTGCACACGAGAGCACGTTGTTCACTATTCATTCGAAGCTTTACCTACTATATAAAATAATCGTTCGTCGTACATAATTATTTTCCCAAGCACCGTCTATCTATTTTAATGTTAACTTAAACTGGAGTAGCAATGTGATTAAATATCGATTCTACATGAGATTTTTAATCATCACAAATTCATATTGAACCAAGCCTAATTTTACTGCGGTGACCTTGCCGAACGTCGACCTGTTTTTTAAATAGATTTTCACTGATAGGAAATAACCATAGCAACCCTTAAAACGGTCATAAAATTGATTTGATGACGGTGTGTTCTACGGTTCTACGCGAAGTTGTAAAATTTTTATACGACTCACAATACGAACGGAATTCATATCGGCTACATTTGATGTGGCTTTAAGGATTCATTCATAGTAAGTAGTTACGTGCGGACTCTGTACGTATAGATAGGTGGTCGGTGAGGCCGGGTAAGCCATTGAGAAAAGCCCTCTGGTTTTCGCATCGGAACTAAGGACATCCTGTCCTTTGTCCGGATGTTTCTAAAGAACTTTCTTGGCAAACTTTAGTGAAATTTAAAAATGTCTAGATGCCGCTTTAGCCAACCAAGCCGAAGTAGTTCCGTTTTTTTCCGCAAAGGTACGAGTTCACGACCTCAGACACTGGTAGCAGGTTTACCGTTTATACAACCTCCCGCTAGATGGCACTTTTCAGGCACCTGTTGCTCCAACTGTTTCACTATTCACACCGTCTCACAGATGGCGCTACAACTCGTTAGTAAAGTCACGATAGTCATAGTATGATTACAGTGCAGTGTACCTAATTGAACCTCATAAATATGCATATTCCACAACTGTTAAATATTTAACAGCGCTGAAGCTTGCTCAATGATAGTAATCAATAGAGACGGTTGAGTTCGTGCATTTACTTAAGCAGTTTTAGAAAAACAGAATAGATCGTTGAAAAAACTTACTCTTGTAAGCGTAAGAATTACCTAACGAAGAATAACGGTTACTTTTATATAAACACTAACGTAACTATTCCCAGTCAATTGAAACTTGAAACAATCGATCCAAATCTATGGTTATGGTAAACTATCTAACGGTCACATCTAGACAGAGAGACATTCTAACGATAACGATGATGGGATAATAAATGTATGAGATTGAACAAGCTTCTAAAAAGTTTAGCTTCTTGAAAATTTTTGTCAAATGAAACGCTTTGAAAGCGATTGCCCATCAAATGAGCATCAAAGGAGATCGGCAAACGCCCGTAGTAAGAATAAAGAGATTCAATATACTTACGAAGAAATAAAATAAGAAACGAAAAGTATTTTTTTCATTAATTATTAGGAATTGATTTAATTTGCATTTTATTTTCCGCGATTTGCCTTCGCAGGTTAAAGAAGAATTAAAACGCAAAAAAGCCTAATATTAAAAAAGAAATTCTAATATTTTGGAATTTATAACACGAATAAATGTTAATTTGTTGATAGAAGCAAATAATTTTATAAATAGTAATGTACAGTTAAGATATTCTATTTAAAAACATAATTTAAATGTTTATAAAATAGTATGCTCCTTCATTCTGATATTTAAAAAAAAACAATCTTCAATTATTGGAATTGAACCACGTTGGACTTAGTTTATAGGTAATATGCGGAAATAAAACACTAGACTAGTTATTGCATTCTACACCAATTAGGTGTAGAATGCAATGCAGTGCGTTAATAGCCAATTTTCGAGGAAGTGTATTAAAAATGATCTTCCAATCAAGGCACAAATCTTTTTAACACAAAATAATTCATCACTTTAAAACCGCTCTAAAAGAAACTTTATTCACCATTAATTTCCCACAAAACATGATTGCTTTATCTGAAAATCTCAAGCGGAACTGAGGCCTATAATAAAGTAAATTAATTATTCGAAGTAGCTATCAATCTACTTGTCCGGTTCGATCTTCCTTTGGGCAATAAAATGTTTGTGATTGATTCAAAGCAAACCGCTTCATTGACTTGTTTCCGATTTGAAGTTAATTAATTACCCGAAATCGAGGATAATGAGTATGTAAACAACACCGAACAACTCACACCCTGTTCATTATCATAAGTATCTACCTCCTCACTTGATTTTTTCCACAGTTAAAGCTATTCTCATACGGTCTAGGGTGGTACAACTTGACACAAGATTTTATCATTGATTTTTCTTTAGGCTTATTAAAAAACCTGACAAGTGCCAGTCTGACTTGCTTACCGAGAATTCCGTACAAACTTGAATGTTGATGGTTTGTTCATCACGGTAATCAAGTCTGTGAAGTTCATAAGCTCTTAAATGGTCACATTTTTTATTGCGTTAACAAAGATGCTTGATTTCTTACAGCTTCAGAAGATAAATTTCAACGCTATAGAATCGTCAACATGTGCAGAATCTCCTTTACACCGCGTAGTTGGTACCGATATAAGAAAAGACTATAAGTACAATGTGATGTTGCACGAGTATGGATGTAAGTAGGTACTAAAACCAAGGCTTTCACAAACGATGCTTTTAAAATTCAGCGCTCGTCGCTGTGTTGCTCCAATACGGAACAACTTCTTTTATTTTGTGGGAAGTGTCATCAAAAATGTTATTGTGTTCCAAATGTATGGTACCTAAAAACAATGCCCTACTTCTATTAAGCTTCTATTATTCTGTGGCAGTCGGGAAATACATTAGTAAGCAAAGTACTTATCTATATACATATAATTTTAAATTACCTACTTCAGACACTATAAATTACTTACTTATGTGTAATTTATGACCAGTGCTGACTAAAAGAGACGGCTTTTAAAACAACTTAATTTTTTTATTGTTTCGTTAAATATTTTGCGAAATTTCGCCCTAAAAGTAGCATAAAAGCTACTAATAATACAATTCAAACGTGTTGCCTAATTGTCTGGCCGTTACTAAAGGACCGTCATATTTACCAACCTGCTTCCCACTATCACGTTTACATAATAACAAAGATCTCAGCACAACTTTATTTGGGGGAATAAAGTGGCTCTTTCACGGCTTCGCCCAGGGAATTCCTTTATTCCTAATACCGTCTCCAAGGTTGACGGTTCTTACGATACAGTTATAACAACAGCGATTCCAGCGAGGAACACGTTCAAGAGTTTAAAGTGTTAACGATTTATATGTAAATGAAGCGCAATTACTTCTGTGTCAATAACTTTGGTTAGGAATGGTATGTATTCAAAAGCTTGGTGGTTGTATACCCACTTAGATGTATACTCACCCTAAGTACCTACTTACAAAAAGGTTTTATACCTACAAAATGTTTCAGTTCTTAGATTGAAACAGCAAATCAACGGCTGAACGGGGCCGCGTCCGACACAATTTATGTGGCTTAACTTTCATTGCAAGCGGAAAACCCCTTTTATAATTACTTTGGTAACGAACCTCTGAGTCGGTTACGTAATATTATTACAACTTATTATAATTAAGTTGATTCGGTAAAATTCGTATCTCTGTAGTTACGTAAATAATATGTTACATACTCGTATTAATAATATGATATGTTTCGTTTTAAAGTAATTTCTGGAACTGCTTTTATCACTAGGTATTTAGAACTCTTAACTTCTGTGATCCCTTTTCTTGAATTGTGAACCACATTCCAATAGATTATCAAGTTTGTCGCGGTCGTATAAAAGGAAAGTTTTTATTTATTAGTTTGTTATCTTAATTCAATCTCGAATCGATTTTATTCAATTGTCAGAAGTTTTAGAAGTGAGTTAGTGTGGACTCGTTTTATGTATTCGAGTCAGCCGCAAAACGAACTATTGAGCGTACATACAAAGTACCAACCGTGCCTGATTTAACGCTACGACAATAACTTATTATTTGTCACTATGGCCTACCAGCCGCTTTCATAAAGTAAGTTCTCACGATACACATTGATGTTTTTCCAGTGACAAGCCTGCTAGTTTACAAGGATCAATTTATACTTGAGATCCGTTCGATCTTTGATCATCATGTGCTTAGTTTTTCCCGACTATGTTGGGTTCGATTTCCAGTTTATTCGGATGCAGCGGAATACCAGTATTTTATATGAATCAACTGCCTATCTGACCTCCGCCCAGTTAGTGCTGAGTAAACCGACACCCCTTGGTAAGGCTGATTGTCAGACTTTCGGGCCACTGACTGCCTGTGCGACTGTCATAGATCTACGAATGACAACCAGGACCAAGGACTTAACGTGCTTTCCGAGGCACGGAGGAAACTCGGTATTGTAACGGATATTCAACATCCACGGACCGCCCTGGCAAGCGCTGCTTAACCTTGAAAATCGACTGTTAATATTTAGCTAAGCTGTTATTATTTAGCGAGCTCCTCCTTCGATCTTGATCTTTGAAAGATTATTTGCTAAAATACCAAACGATTTTTATGATTGCAATGAAAGTGCTGAGCTTCTAAGGACAATCCTTGATAGGAACTTTCACCCTTCACTTCTGCTACTACTACGGTCTAATAAAAGAATATAACAAAATAAAATAATAGAATATATAATAGAATTACCAAACAAAACGCAATTTCATATTTAAAACACTCAGGTTACGTTTTGTTCGTAGATAAGCAAGTTGTTACCAGAAAGAATTCATCAAAGTTTATTAGTATACCGCTACCCCAGTTCAATAATGAAAACGGGTTGTCGTTGGGTTTAGCACTAGGTACTTAGCTTTGAGCTTTATCTGTAGTGCCTAACGGCCTACTGTGCTTTATATACATGAGCCTAAAATATAGCTCAGTCTAAAATGGGACAAACGGTCGCTGTTGACAATCTGGGATTTGCGGCTTGCTCATTTTAATTTTGAGAGTGCTCTTAGGCTGTATGCGTTTGGATCTACGAGCCATTTTGCAGTTGGTATGCATATGCCATGCAGTATAGGTTGATATTTTAAACCTTCATTTGTTTTCGTATTTTTATATAGATACTAGCTTTCGCCCGCGTGAAATTATTATAAAATACAGTTTTCCCTGTTTTTGCAACATTGATGTTCCGCTCTTATTGGTCGTAGCGTGATGCTATATAACCTGTAGTCGTCCTCGATAAATAGGCTATCCAATACTAAAATATTTTTTCATTTCGAACCAGTAGTTCCTGAGATTAGCGCGTTCAACCAAACAAACTCTTCAGCTTTACAATACTAAGTATAGATATTGGGAATTTGACTGAAAAATCTCACCAAGGGATTTACCAATACGGAGTTATCGTAAATTGCAATCTCACCACGAAATCGCGATCATCCCCAACCCCCTCTATATTTTTCATTTCATTGATCATCGTCATATCAACTTCTCACACCAATCATGACCCTTCTTGTAAACTGCTCCAGAAAATATATCGAGCTATGATGTAACGATATGGCCGGGGAAACATTTTTGACGGTTTTTCACACTTGGCTACCTTGATTGGTTTTAATCGCAAAGAAGGATCTTGTTACCCATCCGTTGTCATTATCCCTTAATCGTATTAATGACGCCCACCGAAAGAGGATTAGATCGTTCTGAAGTATTTATATTCAATCAGACGAATTTTGAACAGTTAAGAAGTTTCGAACGATGAAAAACAAACACAAGGTCTGGTTTTCGTCCAACAGTAGGTACGTACAAACCGGAAGTGGTAGCAAATATCAAGTGGGAAGCAAGTAAAATATTCCATTTGTGTCGCTACCGAAATGGCGACGATATCAGGGGGCAGAATCACTATCGTTAACATGGAGCTGCACGAATGTTTTTCAAGCATGTTCTGTTTTTTATTTGAATAAATTATTTTCTTACTAAATATACACATATTTTCACACCTCTTTCCCTTTGCAGAAACGAAAGAACGCCAGCTGCTAATCCTTACATGCCCTGTGTGTTTCGTCCACTTTCATACATATTCGTGGTTTCTTACTCATGTGTATTTAATAGTTTATAATTAAAGTTGACTACTCATATCTAATAAAGTGTCGTAAAATTTTAACGACCGACTGCATAGTGTTCAAAATGACGCACATGTAGTTTAGACAAAGCTGCACTCGACAAGTCTAAAACTTACTCGAGTGCTAAGTGACGTCATCCTAAAGCTATTCATGCGTCATATATGAACACGTTTTTCTTGTTATAAAATGAACTGTGGGAGGACACATGTTTATCTGCAGTCTTGCAATCTCCCACGTTATAACGTGTATGCATACATACATACATAGTCTACCTTAATCAGATAAACAGGCTTCAAATAAAGTACACTGTTTTATTTGTTATCTGTTTTATCCGAGTTCTAGGTGTACTTTAATAGGTACGGTTCTGCCGAAACCTTCAGGGATTACAGGCGTGAGGCGTTTGTATTATATCTATTTTCCAAAAAGTATACATACTTGATCTTTTTCCTTTATAAAAGCTTTTATTTACAATGACAGACTGTTTGTTGTTTTTTTAAATAAATCTCATAAGACATCAAGCTAACGCTGAACGACACACATCGTCGGAGAACATCCACTTAATAATAAATTCTAGTTGCGTCGTGCAGTGAACGCGATAGGAACCGCCACCTGACACGTTGTTATGAAATAACGTGTAAGCAGAGGCTTTTCGTGCCATGGACTGCTCCTTTATTAACAATGTACGTTCATATCACAACTATAATGGCCTAACTTGTACAACATACATTTGAAAGTCAAAAGTTATGAGCTTTCATGCAGCATTTAATACCGAAACGCAGAAGGAATATACTCCAATTGTAGTATCATCGATTTTGTAATTTGGACTCCACCCTCCCTGACTGAACTTGTTCCATATTTACCTATATCATATAAGACTACAAAACAGTGTGTATTGTTTCTGAAAGCTACTTTGAATTCCCAGTATTTTTTGCCTTTGTTGTCTTGAAAAACGTCAACGTTACAAAAGGCTAAACTTATTTACCCCTCTCCCCCCTCCCAACACCTCTCCCCTTGTCTAATACCCTATTCTCTTTCCATTGTACATTCCATAAATATATCATTGCCAGAAACAAAAGTACCAAGTGAACAGGCTACGAAAATAAAGCTTGTTGATAAATTCGTAGCACGTCTACGAAAAGCGTAGCAGTTGATTTTTGCAAGATAGTGTTAATTAAGACATCCAGTTTTGCTTTCCTTGTAATGTTGCTGTTACAATGCCGGTTAGGAGGGAGTGTTTTTATCAAGGATTTGGTTAGTTTTGTATTCACGTTATATCCTTTGCGTGGTAGTAGCAGAATACATTTAAAGGCTACGGTATTTTGAAACCTTTGAGTAGAAACGAAATTACAAAGCTAAATTCGTAAATTACATAGACTGCCTATATTTATACTTTATATTATATGCCTTTGTACTACGTGCCTGAAGTCAGACAGCTACTTGAAGCCAGACAAGTACTGCGAACAAATGAAACGAGTAAGATGGGCCAAACACTGCCCCCAGAGATAATCAGATTGGGTGAAGCCAGTACTGATCTGCTTAAAGATTTTGTTTTCTTTATTACGAGAAATAAATCTTTTATTTTTTGCGATACAGAGCTGATTCTTACTGTCCCCTAGAAAATATTATTTAATACTAGTTGTGTCCCGCGACCTTCGTCCGCGTGAAATTAGCGGTGTGAAATATACTTTACGACCTATTCTCATACCAACCAAATATATATAAAAAATTTAGTGATAATCGGTCGAGCCGTTTCGGAGGAGTGCGACTACAAACACCGTGGCACGAGATTTTTATATATAAGAAGTTAAACACATTGATGAATGATAACAAAATACCCCTTTCATTATTTCATCTGCATTGTGTTATCATTTAATTAAATCGCTCAGTCTTTCACTTTTCAATTTTGGACTAAAACTCATGAGAATCGGTCAAGTTAAACATACTGATGGCTTCTACATCATAACATCACGCAACGTACACAACATCAGCACTATAGAACATAAATAACCCTCGTGTAGGACGCACTGAGTGAACGCAATATTAAATAACAATAATATTATATTAGCTAAAGCTCTCAAGCAAGCAATTAGCGACGAGCATTCTTCTCGTGATATACAGCGTGAGTTAGTAACACGCTGTCATTTACATTCACAGGCAACCTCTTGAGCTTGTACTACTGTTTGTTATTACTACAATCTTGTACAGTCATAACTAGAAGTCTACTCTCTAAGCACGAAATCCGTAGTTTCGGCCGAAGTTACGGTTGTTTCCTACTCCGTATCACTTACGGACATAAGATTCGTTAAGTGCCCGAACTAAAAATAAATTACAACATGATTGGTTATCTGTATTTACTCCCGAAGTGTTTTCAAAATTCATGAATCCGAAATTATTAGGGAGTTCATTTCGAAGTATAAAGCTAGTTTCAGACGAGCCCCGTATCTTCGTTGACGGACTTAGAGAGTAGACCCCCTGATACAAGCACTTATATGAATTCACTAAGCAACTTTAAAAAGTGATTTTCTCTTACTGTGTTGATTTGTATTTTATGTTGTTGCAAAATAATATTTTTGAACCCAGACAATGTAACAGCTGTCTCTAAGTTGCAATCGTTATTTCACGAGAAAACCAGCCCCCGCTGCCATCACACAGTCGCTCAACATATCACCCAATGGTAAGCTCTTGTGCACCTTTCGTTTAAATATTAGTGTACATGACTGTACTACTCTTTTACATTACTACAATTTTGTACCTCATTATCTGTTCTTAGAATGAACCAGAATGTTTTGACTAAGAAGTCTTATTTCTTGGAATAATAGTAAAATTATTTTATAGAATGAATTTTCTCTTTAGTTCGTTAACTACGAATTTTGTTGAGTTGTTAGAACAAAAAGGAATAAATTAATTGTTTTCGCTGTTTCTTTTATTCATTTTTCGTACATATTTTTAAATATTTCTTAAAAAAAACATATAAATACATTTAAAAATAGTAGTCCACCGGTGTCGGGAGCAGGGTCCCGGTGGTTAGGGCTCCAGAGACAGGAACCGCTGTTTCTTTAATAGTACGAGTACAGGTTTGAATTTATATTTTCCTATCATGGTCTATCGGAGATCCACTTATTACAAAGCTTGGACATACCTACAACTACATGGGCATTATACACCTATACCATTGGCTTACATATTAATATTCTATAGATTTCAATTAAAAGAATTTGAACAGAAATGTTTTCAGTGCAGCCTCTTTTCATACTTTTACACAACCTCAACAATACTGGTCATTCTCAGTCAAAATAACTTGAGATGCCATTAAAGTTTATTTGTTGTTTTTTTTTTCTACATGATTATGGCGGTTCTTATTTTTTTCATATGAAGCTGCCTGTAAAGTTTCATAAAAACTTTTTAGTTGAAACGTTACATAAAATAATATGTCATGAGTTCATGACCTGCGGAAAAAGAAATTATACGTCGAAGTACAATTACTAAAATCTTTTACCTCATTTCGCAGATGAGAACAGAATGTTAGATACCTAGCAAAATTTATTTCTTGGAAAAATGATAAAATAATCTTGTAAACTGAATTTTCTGTTTCTTACTTTGTAGTTCTATTACTACGAACTTTGCTTGTGTTGTTAGAGTGGTTTCAGACTACCGTATATTGTAGCGCGTTTAAGCACGCACCGGCTTACGAACGTACACGCACAACATTACACGCTTTTATAATATTTTTGTATTAATAACACTCTAATTGGTCAGAGCGTGTCAGTGTCACGTGTTTGTTAATTTTTTTTCAATTATCGAATTGGCCGATGATAATGACCGAGCACAGTGATAAATATTGACGTTTGGTAAAACTTTTCCTTTGCATGCCCACCTCTGTAAAGTTGCAGGGGTTATGTTTAATCATTAATATATAAAATATAAAAGCGTATAGGTACACATTACAATAATTTAAGTGGCGATTACACTCGTAATTTATATTTTAAGCCGGAATGTTCTGCAACAAATCGTTCTTTATTAATATAATGTCGTCAAAAATAGCAGTTAAGTTATAGGTAGGCACTGAGAAATGTAAAGGACCGTCTTTTTTTCAATTGTCCGGAATTTTGTCCGGAAGTCCTAGTTATGAATCTGGGAACCCTCTCTGAATTTGTTCTTACAGAAACAGTTGTTGTAATAAAAATTTAAAAAAACAGCGAAAAAACGTTATTTATTCTCATTTATGTTCTACCAACTTTAACATGACCAAAAACAACTAAATGGGAAAAAAATGAGGTTAGTTTTTTTGGCGTTAGTTAGATAGTGGATACTTCTTACGTGATTACAATTATCAAAATTTTGTACCTTATCTGTTCGCAGAAGGGACTAGTATGTTATGCTTAATAAGTTTTATTTCTTGGAATAATGGTAAAATAATTTCGTAAAATGAATTTAGACCTTCTTACTTTGTAATTCGTTTACTACGAACTTTGTGTTGTTTCTAAAGCGCAAATTGCGTTTTGTTTTTGTTGCGCTAATTTCGTTGTGGCTGTTACCGATTTACATTAACAGATTCTATCATAACCTAGGTACTGAAATTCCAGGTTGTAAAGTATGTACCTACATGCATGGAGTGGGCATCATAAATCCATAATATTTAAAACTTAATTTTGTAGAATAATTTTACTAAAAAGAAAATGAATGCAACCTGTTTTCGTATATACCTACCTGACCTCAACAATACTAGCCGTTCAATGTCAAAATAATATGGGATGCCATTAAAGTTTTTCTTTTGTTTTTTTTCTACACATCCATTTAAGGCTTCTGCTATTTTTAAATACGAAGTTGCCTGTAAAATTTCATAAATTCTTTTTGGTTGATATTTTACATTAAACATGTCATTGCCATCAACAATGAAAAAGAAAAAGAGATGAGGTCATTAGATGGTAGATACTCCTTTCATGATTACAAAGCCAGAGTCCTGAATCGATAAGGGCTCATAGACAAAATTACGCGGTCAGGGCAGACGGTGCGGCGCTCCGAGCCCCGATACTTAGCCGCAAGACCGCAGGCCAATCTACTGGCAATGTACTTACATAGCCAATGTAAGGGAACAGGCACAATCTAGACGCTTCCGTGGCGGCAGCGCTGATTACTTTACTGAGTAGTTCTGTGCTAGTTACGACATAGATTAAACACTAAGTGTGGAAGGGGTCCCATCCTGTATAGGTACTGAAAATCACTGCATCGACGACGATGCCCAAACGATTACCACGTATTCACATTCAGAACATCATTTGAAGTTTGAACCCACCACACACAAATACAGGCTGGAGGTGGAAGGAACATCGACGCACATACGATTATACCAACATAGAAATAAAAAAAAACTGCTGTTTCCTACATAAGTGTAATACCTACACGGGAAAGCAGATTTTAAAGATATAAGATTCTAAAAAAATAAGATATTTTGTAAGTTTAGATGTAGGGTTAGAATGTAGTTTGTATAGTCTCCGAAACTCCTAATTCGATACGAATAATTCTTTCACCAGTGACTGTTCGACTCCGACGTCGATGAAGTCGCAGGCAGACGCTAGTCATTAATTTCGCAAAACAGTTGCCTTCAATGTAGAATGCACTTTGTTTATCAATCTATAATGTTCTTGGGAACACGATTACGTAAGCGCGCTGAAACCTTGGTTGTGAGGACATGTCGTTGTCCTGTAAGTAGGTCTTATAACAAAGAAAACAAATAGGAACAATGAAAATTCCTCACTTGCCACCGATCATTTTAATCCGGCAGCGCCGTATCCACGGATAAATCGCCCTTAAGATCTGGGATCATGTTGGAGAGAAACGTGTTGGTCGTACGTGGCGGTTTTACTTTTTAGGGTTCCGTACCCGAAGGGTAACCAACGGGACCCTATTACTAAGCCTCCCCTGTCCGTCCGTCCATCCGTCTGTCTGTCAGCGGGCTGTATCTCATGTTCCGTAATAGGTAGACAGTTGAAAATTTTACAGAATTTGTATTTCTGTTACAACAACAAATATAAGTTAAAGGAAGCTCCCCTACTACGATGTTAAGGAACCTTTCATGCGTGAGTCCGACTCGCACTTGGCCGGCCTTTTTCATAGGTATAAGTATCTAGGAATCTAACATTATAACAGGCTATGAAAGTTTCTCACCTCGTATCAACTTCAAATCTCCAAAACAGTTTCTATGTAATATTGAAACAGAAAATTCAACATGGCATAATGTGAAATGACACTTAGTTATAAATTCTTTTTCTATTCTCAATTTTGTCTTAAGCCACAGTATTATAAGATATATCCCTTATAATGTTGTAACCAAAATAAATATTGGAGTAGGTAAATACATCGCTAGATTACTCGCGGGGAAACATGGTAACGTTATTGATGTTGATCCATTACGTGCGTGAAATTGAATCACAAGTTAGAGTGTCAAAGTTTATGAAGATATATCTTTTACCGCGGTTGATAGGAATGTGACTTTAGCTATTCTACGTTATAACTCCAGGTAATCCTGCCGACGAAATCCTTTCAATCGTAACTACTTATTTAAGATATTCAATTCAATTTACAACCCTAACAGTAAGCAATTAATCAGCTCCCTTACACCGTCCGTCGCTCGACTTTCAGAAGATAATAATGGTAAGATAAAGTTGTAATTTGAACGATAAACGTTTGCAGACATCTCAGAACTTCGCAAGATCCATCTAGCCGACAGCAAAATCAGCAACGTAAGGGATCGTTTCTTCGAAAGCAGGTATTACACAAACTGCCTTCAGGCGAAACGTAACGATCCCTCGAACAAGGCCTTGGGTGAGCCATAACTTTAAAATATTAGCTATAAATGTGGGATCGTAGAGCCAACGTAATCGAAAACAAAGCCTCGTTTAACCGCCTATTACCAGCAAATTACAATAAGTAATTGCTAACTTTGATAACTGAACAAATAAATGTAAATTATATAAAGAGGAAAATAAAAACAGCTGTAAATTCGAGATAGTCTCGATAAACAAAAATGTTTACGATTCTGCTTTTGTTCAAGATAGCGAGAGAAGTTTGCTATGCTCAGTGTTGAGCTTTTGTTTGTATGTGGTACAGATGCAGCTATTCCGGAGTGAATAGTGAGCGGCACCGCACGTCACAGTTCTGTTCCTCTTATGTAACAGACAGTGGCTCCATTGTGCGCCACAACGAGCCACGCGAGCACGAGTGCGCATTCACAGTTGTCACCAGGCGCTGAAGTGACGCCGCGCGCACTAATTGGGTCAAGGTTCTTATCCCGAGTAACGATAAACAAATAAAATATGTCTAGGGACTTATTCTTTGTTTGTTTCTGAGTTTATGGTAATTTGAACATTTGCCAATAAAAGCCATTAAACAAACACAATTACTTCAACGGAAAAGTTCCTCACCATACTCTGCATTTCTTTTTTTTTGTTTATGTACGAAATCGCTACCTTCTACACATATCCATTTATATGCAAACTAAAAGTACCTACCTATACTACTTAGAACGTAAGCAATTAAAGATTATTATTAAGAACCAAATAAGTGCCTCTGATTAAAAATGACCGTTGAATGTCGCACTTCCTTCGAACAGGCAAACAGATCCCAAATTCGGAATTGCCATGATCACCAATTGAACACGCTTGGCGGATCACGACCGCAATTCGATTCCGAAATGTCGCTAACGAAGCTGCCTCCGAACCAAACCTTCATATCCTTTAATATTAACGTAGTTTCATTACCTTTTTAGTACCCGTCATGTCTTGTCGAACTTGTCATAAAGGTTCCAACGCATTTGTGTGTACCTACTTGTCTGAAGGACTGCTCGTAAAAATATGTACGGAATGTAGACAATGCCTTAGCGTGTTGCGGAGAGCTCGTTTACAAGGCAATCACACTGAAGGCGTTTTCATAACAAACAATGGGCTGTTCGCGCGGGTCGTCAATACAAACTGGAGTGGATCGCTCTTGACAGCGTCAAGTTTGGAAACAAATGTCACGACCATTGAACGCTTTCTGCACCAAAGTAAATTTTTGTGTAAGTAACAAAACAAAAATCTGAAATATACATCTAATAAGTTCCCGGAAAATATATTGTTACAATAGATAGCTGTACCCATAATCCACGTGGTTTATTATGACGACCCTAGTGGATCTATTGTATAGGATAACAAAAAAACCGCCAGACATTCTTTCGTATAATATTTTCCCTTATGTCAGAGATATGATAGGTAAGATATTATATCCGTAGATACCTTTTTTACCAAATCTAATTTCAGCAGCTTTCTGATTCATCGACTATACTAAACTTACAAAAAATCAATTAAACATATTGCCAAAGCTTCATAAAATATGCAGATAGTTTATGCAATCAAATCGAAACAACCGAAAGATTCTCCTTTGAAATTGAAATTTGTCTCTGGTACAGAGCGCACAAAACGATCTCCATATCCACTCCACTCAAAGTTCCCAGATATTTGTTTTATCTTCCTCATCTGAAGCTGAGGAGAAGTTTAAATTTTGGAGCTGACAAAACCACCCAGGAAAAGCATTTTACTCGTATATTTCATATGAAGATTTATAACGAAACTTCAGCAGTCAATTTATTTTCTGGAGAATTTTCCTCTCCGACGGGTCCTTTACCTGTTAAGACTCTGCTAACGTTTAATGTCGAGCCATTTCATTTTACTTCCTCCTAACTTTTAACTCAGATAAAAACGTAGTAAAAGTTGATTGTCTGAGAGAACATGGAAGAGGAATGTATAATGAAAATAATTGACTACGTTTTTTTAAGTAAAATGACGTATTATGGTTGAAAAACCTATAAAAAATTAAACAAATCTACTTTGAAAATTCTTATTTCGTTAATAATAAGTGTTTTCTTAACCAGCAAGTAAGCCTTTTAAATGTTATAATTTCATGAGATAATGACCATTTGACGGAGTTGGTGTCTGGTAAATTCCGCACTTTATTTATGTCTTAATATGTCTATTGCCAGCGACCTTCGTTCGCGTGAAATTATTATAAAAATATTACATCCCTATTTGAATCGGATTTTGATAACAATTTCAAGGGTTTTAATTTTTGTGCACGGAACCCTAATTCTTTTTTTAAATTAAAAGTAGCCTTAGTTACTTCTTATAACACCAGCTATCTGCCAGTAAAAGTTCCGTCAAAATCGGCTTAGCTGTTTCGGAGATTGGCCGGAACAAACAAACAGAAAGACAGACAAAAATTTTAAAACATGTTTTCTTGTTATAAGCTGTTATTTTGAAATAGTAAACAGGCACTTCAGTTTTATATATTTATATAGATAGATTATTGAAGCGTCCTTCAACCATCCCAACTGGGCCACATTCCGGACAACTTCAAGGCGACAAGTTAAAGGACCAAGTTGCACTCCAAAACACGGGAAACTAAATTACATGAGTTGGCACAACGCCAGTTGTGAGTAAGTATCATTTTTGTAATATCAGCGGTAGTCCACTGTTAAAATCTTGTAGATCTAAACTGATTTCAAGATGGCCTTCCAGTCTTTACTTCGGAACAACTTTAACACATTCTCTAATACAAAAAAAAAGAAAGCTCAAACTTAAATAACGGTTTTATTCATTTCCGTTTAAAGTATGTTATTATCTATGAACACGTTCAAATAACTTTTATTCTAGTTCTAATTCCCATTTAAAGTCCTTTCGGTATGCTGACATTGCAATGAATAACCAACTAATAACCAACAAGTACTTAATATGTTACGCATTTAAAACTTTCTTTACAGATTTTGTTCTTTTCTTTATTAGTGCGAATAAAAAGAGATATTTCAGTTTCGTTGAGGTCCAGACATTTTAGATAGATCTATTGTACTCCGTTCCTCATCAACGCTTATTCGAATATCCAGAGAGAATATTCTTCCAAAGCCAATAAATGAAGAGTCGTATTGGAATTTTGAACTACGCCAATGCGAAAAATATCCAGATATTGTTCCCGGCCTCCCCGTACTCAGACAAATATTTTTGTTTGTGTACTACTTGTGTGCCTCGCATGTAAAGATAGGCGAACAGCCGTTAAGGTGCGTCATCGTGGCACATTTGCATGAACTGTCTTTTGGAATCTTGCCCCCTAAGTGGATCGATGGCGTACGGCGCGCGGCAGTCGCCCATTCATCATCCAACCGAACTTAACACCCTTTATACACATTAATTTGAAACACCCACCCGAAGTTTGGCAGACTTTTTCACATACACATAAGCAGCATGTAACTACATCAATACTTGTGAAATTACATACTTTCTAATGAAACTTAAATACTAGTACTTAAAAATAATACTTAAAGAACTTAAATACTTTCTAGGTTTTTCTTTTTACATTTTGTGGTTAGAAGTTAGCTTTAATGGTTTTCCAGAACCTTTAAACTGTGAGTCTTGGTCGTGGCCCTACTTTTTCCCACGTAAGTAACGTGTGAAAATGAGAAAACTTTCCGTATTAATATCAACGCGGTCGGCGTTCGTAGATATCGAAGGAAGAATCTCACGGTCCAGTAAAGTTTTGTAATATTTTGTATACGAACAAATTGAAGCTAAAACTAAACAAATAAGAAGTTGTCTGGAGTAAACACATGATATCCATAGCCAGTGCACAATAGAGAAGTAAATTAGATTTAGAAATGAAAATAGATGTACGTATGTCTAAATTTTTGCACTTGTAAACGATGGGCAAGCCTGATCCCCACCTAATTAACCTATAAACCCGAACATAGCCGAACCGAGCCTGATTAAAGTTTTTACGCTGATTTTGCAGATCCTCTCGCAAGTCGGGGAAAGCAATTTAACCTGCAATGCACGTTTAAACTGTCAATAGAAGAAAACAGATGGCTGTGGTGTCCCGGGACGAGGATTGTGTTACTGCTCACGCTTTACTGCCATCCTTTATCCGATGCGGTTTGCTGAACGGACACGGAGAGTACTATTTTGGAACTTTCGGACCCAATGACTCGAAATGTAAGTAATGCTTATCGCCCCTTCAAATTATGCTCATCCCGTAAGATAAAGGGGTGCGTTTCTGTCTGTGTGAGTAAAGTATACCTACTGAAGTGGTGTAGGTAGAGTAGGTAAGTATAGCTAGGGCACCCCAGCAACGAGGGGATTGTGGAATGGAATTTCTCTTAAATCCTTTATTGAATTACAGAAAGTCACAGGTCGAGTCTTGAAGATCTGTGGTTCGGAGATAACGCAGTGAACCTTTTTGGGCAGATTTACAAAACGTGAAAATCGATAACAGATTTCAAAACAGAAACATCCTTGGAGGGAACAAAGTTTAGTAATATACAAAGTGGTTTTTATGGTCTACCAAATGACTTGTCCCAACAAACGTAGAAATATGAGTATTATTCGTTGCGTGACAGACCGGTATCAATAAAGTGGGGTGATACGAGCTGCGTGTAGGCGAGTGTACAACCCAACAAACTTTGTGGTATACCTCTGTACCTGTTTCACATTTAGGAGTGTGGGGTCGTTTGGTATTTACATATCGGTCAAAGTTGGAAAGTATCTCTTGCTGTTTAATAATAATTCCCACAATGACGGGTTAACTTCACTGAAATTGTCAATTTTAGTAATTTTATAGAAACTACTTCATAATAACTACTACCAACATGGCGTCACAAGGTTGTCTATTGATTACAGTTGCTACGCTATCTGTATCTCTAATGAGACACGTAAACGCGCCTCAAGAAACGCCGACGACGTTAGGCAAATTCGTTTATTTGTCCGTAAGATTTATCAAGGCCTTACCGAACGCTTCGAGTGGTGAATGGAATATTTCATGTCAACAAGCTTAGGTATTTTTAACCATGTTTTCTGAACATTTTTCATTTTATTTGTTTTGTTCATTCGAATTTCGTTTCATTTAGGATTTTGGTGTTAACATCTATAATAGTTAAAGGGTTATATGCAAAAAAAACATCACAAGATCGACCCTGAACAATACCGAAATAAGCTAAAAAAAAAACTGTAAGCAGTGATCAATTTGACTAAGGAGTTCACAAACCATTCGAACCTTATTCATACACTAGCTGTAACCCTCTCTTTTTCTGTTTTTCTGGATAAAATCCATTTTTATCCCCTCAGAAGTTTTGTACACTAATAGTTGCTTACAACTTCAGGGACAAACCAATCACTCACAGTAACTTGGTTAACCACAGCCATCTAGACAGAACAGAGTGGTTTGTTACCATAATCGTTACGTTTAAAGATTCTTTACTCGGTGACCCTCATAGATTTTTCGAAACTAACTAGGAGCCGTTACTCCTAAAATAAATACAGGTTAAAGGAAAATACGTTCACTCGGCAGACGAAACGGTTTTTGCTGGCGTATTTGAAAACTTCGATTGAACATATAAAATTGCAGAACCGTGTGGGAAAACTAGGTAGTTAATTAACTCCTGGATAATCTGGATCAAGATCTGAACCTATTTTAGAAAGGTACTCGAACACGAAGGTTGAAAGTTGAGTCAGCATTCTAGACTCAAACCCAAACTAATATTATAAATGCAAAGATCTGATCGTTATATTCGATAGATATACAGCCTCGGAAGTACATAGCACTGCATCCTGAATTTTTGCAATACAAAATACACATAGGCGAAATCTCGGACAACATCTTCCATAGTTATGGGTAAATCGAGATTTATGCTTGATCATCGGACCGTGAGAACTACTGGCCTGAGAGCAGTGGCAGTGCATCTAAGTAACTGTTAAGATAGGAACCATTCAAAGGGTGTCAACAACTGAATTCAACCAAGCTATAAACTCACCTTAAAGATACATAGTTTTTTTATATATTTATACTCAATACTAAATACTTTATTGCATTCCACAATGTAGGCTTAGGTGGTAAACATTTTTCCAAAAGAAACAATCGTGGACCCTGTCGGGCACAACAAATGAAAGATAATTATGTGGACATAAGGACTTATCATTTAGGTATCTTATAATCCAACTTATTCTAAAAACATTTTTGTTTATTTTATACGAGTTTCAATGATTTATCTTTTAGGATTCGTTGAGTCGTTGACACTGTAGTAACATTTGTTTATTAATAGCTTTTTTAATTTGTTCGTGACTAGATGGAGTGTTTTTTCTTTTCTTATTGATAAAAAAAAGAAGAAGACACGCTGCGTCGACCCCAAATAAATTGGGATAAGGGCCGGAGAATGATGACTCTTATTTATATAAAAAAATAAATTCAAATCCCCTATGGCTACAGTTTACTGCAGTTTAGGGCCATGTAAGTCCCTTATGATATCTCCATTAATTCCAGCCATAGGAAAGTGGAATTCTGGAGTACCCCATAGTTATAAATTACGGTCCTTTTTACCCTAGCCCCTACATAATAAATAAGCATCCTTGCCAATAGAGCCTCCGTAGATAAACTATTTACGGAGCTATTTACGGATTAACTAAACCATATTTTATTTGTGTTTTAGGCATCTTATAATATAAGGATTTCAAAAGATCAGCTTCAACTTTGAAAATTTGAGTTTAAACATTTGAATACCGGAGAGGGTGCTTATCCTGTCAGTGCTGATTCATCGAATTTATGTCTCTTTAAGTTACTTGCTACTGGTAATAATTACTCGTACTTAGTAGATAGGTACTCTAACATACTAGTTGGTGTAAAACTGTGTATTGTTTATCAGATCAGTACCAGACGGTACCTATTATACAATCGACAATCAATTTAAAAAAAATCAGTATACCTACCTATTATACCTACCTAAGCAGAAATACTTATATTTTATGATGGTAAATGTTTATGTGGAATGTTTAATTCTGAGAAATCTGATATCTGTAACAGGGTCAATAAATATTGTACCTAGTAGCGGGTTGATCGTATCGTCCATACAACCCTACAACAAAGAACTTACCTACTTGCAATAATTCTTGAACGTGCGACTAACGAACCGAATATCTTATTTATTTAAGTGCAGGAAAAACAAGTAGGGTACGTTATTCAAATGATTAATAATAAATCAGCGCATTAATTGCAACGGTTGTTGGTTCAGAATATCAATAGGTAGGTTGTTTTAGTTTAACTATTTCTAAGACGTCCTAATAGGTTTATAGGTCTTATTAGAAACCAAGTGATGGAACACCATTATTGAATGTTGCATTGACGCCGTTCTTATTAAGAGAAATACCTCCCTCATTGATGCCAAGTTCGTGTTATGAGTACTAGACTATGAAGGGCACTCTATAACTTGCGACGTACTAAAATTGAGAATTAAGAAAGTGTAAAAGACATTTTTACGATTATTGCCAGGCACTGCAAGCAATCGAAAACACTTATCACGTGCCTAATAGTCATTGCAGCAAAAATATCATTACGTGTGTGCCTGTTTGCCATCTTAAGTGGTACCTACCAATGTGTGTGCTCACTAGTAGTGATGCGACAAGGCAAGACAAGGGGTTGGGCTTCGTTGCAACGTGCTCCGCAAATAAAGTCTTAAGCTTGTCACGTTTGGTTTAACCTCAACCTACGTACTGCTCAAAATGCTCCTGGCTAAATGCTCATTATACGTGAATGCTTGTGGCATTCGCACACCTTCAGATAGTTAAATACAATGACGATCTTTTTCTGTGTAGTATGCAGCGTCACGTCTTTATGTTACCAAGAGGTCAGCAGTAAGCATTCACAAATTCAGTAATGGGTGATGAACTATAAAATTTAATTGATCTACCAAGCGTTAGAAATAACATCAATAGACCACTAGTTTCCTTAATTGTGAGCAACACTACTTAAACTGAAAGTGCAGAACAATAACATCATTTACATAACAATTACAGAAATACATAAATTGCTCACAAGAAAATAATAGCATTAAACCTCATTTTTATTATAAGAAGATTTCATTGATTTCTATTTGAATACGTAGTGTAGTAGTAAGACACTTTGTTTCGAAAATTGCTCTATAGAGTGGAGGCATTATTTCGTATACGTACCTAAGTGGATATTACACAAAATAACAATATGTCACAATAAAATGTAGGTACGATGATAAAACGAGTTTATCTATCAACATTCTATGATAAACTTCACAGGGCAATTAACATTAGTAGGTATGCAAATAGAAACTGTTAGCTTAAAGAAATATATCAGTCGAATCCTTTTATACGTTACGTACTTTGAACGGCTGAATACTATTTATAACGTATAAAACAAATGGTATAAATCCGCCTGATGGAGGGTCCCTATCTGGTTTTTATAAAGGAGCGCGATTTACATTTAGCATTTTACGAGCTGGGTCGAGTTCGCCGAAGCTCTACTTATCGCAAAAAAATGGAAATATAAAATAATATAAAATCTCGTTGCCTGCAATAACACCTAAACTTTATGCATAAATATTCAAAATTCATGCAAATGAAACGTAAACCCCATGAACGGCGGGCGGACTTAGATTTATAATAACGTAGGGTGACCAAATAAAAGAAACATCAAAATGTTTTGGTCTGATACGTAATAATCTACGTGCTTGTGTAAAACTACTGTCACTGAAAAATACACGAAACAAATACACTTTTACGTTACTAAAAAAAATGCTCAACTAATATTTTCGAACTGTACTTGAGTTACGGGCAAAAAGTTTAAGAAAAACCTAAAAATCTTAAATAATCTCAAAATTATCATTTAACACGTAAACCTATCTTAATTATATACTTATTTAAATGTTAACAAAAATAATATAGCCACTTACGTATGCAAGATAAATCCGTTGTGTACACTTTCACGTGAAGGTTCAGTCGGAGTCGTAATACGAGTGGTTCGGGCGCGGAGCAGCGCAGGGCGGGCGCATTACGTAGCCAATGCGCCCCTACTGAAAGACTGCCTGTGACGTTGGCCGGGCCGCCCCGCCCGCATACACCACTTCCTAGCCTGCCAAGTGCGACTTCGAACTACGAGAATTCGTTTTTTTTTTCAAAATATTTATCAAGTTAGCGTATAGTCGTAGCGCGTAGGCACATGCTACGGCGTAGCAAAATAAGCTACTGTTTTGCTACGGCGTAGCAAACTAGAAATAAATTACAGTCCTTCTTTAGACAAAAGCATGCTGTAATAATTTAAACATTAATTCTTATGTTTTATTGCAAATCATTATTATAAAATGAAAATGTGTACCTACAAAACATACAAGCTTTGATAAAATCTGTTTTTTTTTATTTTTCCCTAAAAAACGGCAATTTAATAAATCGGATACTTACTTACTTAAATAACAAAATTGAGATTTCGTTAGTTAGGTACTTACCTAAATTAGAGATGAAAATTGCGAAAGATAAATTATACACAGAACAGATTTTTTTCAAATCATTAAATTTTTCTTGTAAAATACAAGTATACAGGGTGTAAGGGACAGCCCTCCACAAATTCATTGGGTGAATTCAGTACTAAGATGACCGGTACATGAAATTATTACAGAAAGGTTATGGGAATCCTATAAATTTAATTTGTTTTATTTACCTCACACGCAATGTATCGTTACCGTAGCAAAACGCACGTAGCGAATGGCAAACGCGACGACGAGTACGATGAAGTCTGTAACTAGGCAGAAGAGAATAGCTGATTTCACGAAAATCCCTAGAACATACATAAACTTTTTGTTACGTGCTCATTCGTAGAGGTACGAAAAAAAAAACCAACCAATGAGGCAGTATTTTATTTTATTGAAAAATACATCCTTAAAACATATATTTATCGCGTTTTACACATTAACACATTACATTCCAAAATTATGACGTTTGAAAGACGCGGTATTTTATTGAATACAACTGCTTTATGAAAAATACGAGTACATGTATCTTTTGTGTATTTTTCATCGCTAATATAAATCCTTTTAACGATGAAAGTCTGAACTCACAAACCAGCCGATAAAAGCCATTTAACCGGAAACTCGAATAAGCTCGATGTCGGATTAAAGCCTTCGGAGGGTAATGCGATGATCGCGGCTTTATCTTAGAGATATTTCCCGCTTTGGCTTACACAATATTGGATGCGAAGCCCCTGTTATAAAGCACGTCCCATCAAATAGATAACTTACAATAATCACCTGCAATATTAGGTTCAGGGTAGGTGACAGAATATGCTATCTTTTGAATTTTTTTTATTACATTTGTGAAGTTCATTTTTCACATACAATAGAATGAAATGACTTCTTCAGATAGAACAATCCATATTTAACCATGTCTTGGGTTGCGCAAAAGTAAGCACCTACCTAGGCACCTAATTCTGAATACCTTTAAAGTTCCGAAGCCAAATAGCAAAAAAAGAAACCCTTATAATTTTGTCCTCTCCGCTGACTATCGGTTCGCCCGCCCGTTCGGATATCTCACAGCCATTAAACCCTGAGACTGTTAGCACTTCTAGGAAAATCGATGAAACTTGGAAAATTATCCCATCATAAAAAAACGGGCCAAGTGCGAGTCGGACGCATGAAGGGTTCCGCACCATCGTAGTAGGGGAGCCTCTTTAATTTATTTTTATTATTTGTTATAGCGGCAACAGAAATACACATTATGTGAAAATTTCAACAGTCTACCTATTACGGATCATGAGATACAGCTGACAGACAGACAGACGGACGGACGGACAGCGGAAGCTTAGTAATAGGGTACTGTTGGTTACCCTTCGGGTACGGAACCCTAAAAAGGAGATTATGTCTCTGTGTGTTGTTTTAAAGTCAATAGTTAGAGAAATATGCGCTCCTTAAGACTTATAAAGTGTTTGAAAATTCAGAAAAAAATGCAAGTTAAAGCTGCAGCATTTTTAACGAAAAGTGCTTGAGATTTGGAATAAGTTTAGTTATAACCACAGCAGTAAACATTTTTTTTACACATTGTTTATTTATTTTTGGTCTCGATAAAATCAATATTGTACATGCCTGACTTATATATTCGTCCCGACTGCGGAACCCCGTCATTGTACGGGGCCTGACACTCACTTGGCCTTTGTTTAAGGGTGCATAAATATGTTTTTCTGGTCAAATCTCCCAAGCCGCTGTCACTGCCGAGCAGCCTTACCCACATATTTCTCAATATTTTTTGCGATGGGTTCGCCATTTCTTATTTGATCATTTTCTTTAGTGGGCCGGCCGTTCAAAATAGACTCTGGTTGTCGAAAAATTGCATAAAATCTAGTCTAGAGCGATAAACTTGTTATTGGCAGCATTGTCGACTTGTCGCGCAGGGGGGGGGGGGGGGCAGTTGCCCACCCTAGAGGTTCCGGACTTTTTCAAGTTATAACTTTTCCTGCCTGATGCCATAGAATTAGCAAGTATATAATAAATTGGACACAGAGGCTGCTTTTTTCTACCTCTGGATTGGCACTCCTATAGGATTTTTGTTGGATAATCGACCGGCTAGACAGAAGCTGAAACTAAATTGCCTTGCCCTTTTTTTTTGGGATGGGAAATCATCAAATAACTCCTCCCGCTCTGGGTGGAGTGGGATTTTTTTTTTTTTTTTTTTTACGGATGGGAAATCATCAAATGACTTCTCCCGCTCTGGGTGGAGTGGGAGGGAGTGTCAGACTTTTACTGACTAAAACCCATCCATGTTCCTTCTTTGCCCTTTGTGTTCCAGGGCCGCGGTATCTCTTTCGAACAGTCCCGCAGCCCCGGCAGATTGCCTAGCCCTTTGGTTGCGAAAAATTGAGCATGTGGACATTTTGATCTCAAATTAGATATCTGAACCGAGGGAAGGAAAAAAATCGAGCACGCTTTGCTCGCTCTTGCAGACTAATTTCTCTTGAATATTTGTCTAAAAGTCGACCAAGTAACTCCTAAAGGATACAAACAATTCAAACCTCATGTTCAATTCAGGAAGTCAGGAAATTTTCGAGATCGCTTCGGTTCCTCTTGGAGCCTATTTCCACTAAACTTGAATCTTGACTTTGGCTGAAGTCGACCAAATAACTCCTGTATGAAGGTAGAATCAGTTCTAACCTATCCAAGGTGGGGTGTTAAATATTTCGAGCTCACTTCGCTCGCTCTTTGAGCCTTAGTTCCTATTGTTCTTGTGATTGTTTCCCTAAGAAAAGGAAAGATAACTTGTCTGGAGTGGAGAACTAAAAAAAATATATAATATAACTAACTTTTAAACTGACCAAAACAAAAGGAGGTTCTCAATCTCATGGCGACATGGAGACAGCGACTGTCGCAACCCAGTGCAGGGCACGCCACAATAGTGGCGATAAGTCCCCTCTTTGAGGAGTGGCTAGAGAGGCGCCACGGCGCCCTCACCTTCCGCCTGACGCAGGTCCTCACCGGACACGGTTGTTTCGGGAGGTTCCTGCACCGAATCGGGCGGGAGGAAACGCCCGGGTGCTATCATTGTGAGGATCGTCCAGAGGACACGGTGGCGCACACCGTGGAGGTCTGCCCCGCTTGGGCGGAGCTCCGCCGTGTCCTCGTAGCGGCGATCGGCGGCGGCGACCTCTCGCGCCCGGCCCTGGTTCAGGCCATGGTCCGGAGCGAGAGAGAATGGGAAGCCGTCACCTCCTTCTGCGAAGCAGTCATGCTAGCGAAGGAGGTGGCGGGACGGGAGAGGGAGAGAATCTCTCGTCCCAGCCGCCGCGGGCGACGCACCGGGCGTCGGGGGCCACGTGGTGGCTCCCGGCCACCGTAGGCGCGGGCCTGTGGACGGTGAGTAATGGGTTAGCTCACCGTCCGTCCGTCTTATGACGACAGGCCGTGTCGACGGCGCGATCGTGTTCCACGCGCGCCTCAAAGAGATGTCAGCAACTAGGAAGGGGCCCGATGCCTGCCGGGGCTGCGGGACTGTTCGAAAGAGATACCGTGGCCCTGGAACACAAAGGGCAATGAAGGAACATGGATGGGTTTTAGTCAGTAAGAGTCTGACACTCCCTCCCACTCCACCCAGAGCGGGAGAAGTCATTTGATGATTTCCCATCCGAAAAAAAAAAAAAAAAAAAAAGTTTCTCAATTACAGGGTGATTTTTTTAAGTGGGCGAGGATGGCCAATTCCGAAACTATGAGGAATAGCGAAAAATACATAGTCTCTAGCCCGATTTTGATGAAAACTAAAACCGCATCATTGGATTTTTGAAAAATCAATATTCCTAGCCAGGAATCGAACCCGTTGATTTTGAAAAAAAAACACTGTGTTATTGCATCATTCGCATTTTGAAGCAGTGATAGCCTAGTGGTGTGACCGCCAAGTCATAGGTCTCGAGTTCGAACCCAAGGCACGCACCTCTGATTTTTCGGATTCATGTGCGTATTGTATAATTATCACTTGCTTTTCGGTGAAGGAAAACATCGTGAGGAAACCAGCATGCCTGAGAGATATTTCTCGACGGCATGTAAAGCCAAGTCAGAGGCCCATGGGCGGCATAAAAACTCTGACACCAGGTTAGGCACTAACCACACGATAAAGAAAGATTGCATCATTCGATAACGTCGCTATCGCGGATCAAATTATGAAAACTACCTACCTAGGTTATCATTCTTGCCACCCCATTGAAATACCTGACAGCGTGGGACCCTAAGGTTCGATTCCCAGCTCAGACAGTGTTTTTGGGTTTTCGTATCATGTTTTTTTCGCTAGTTTTCCGGAAGAAGATAGCGCCGTGACAGCCTTGTGCGTCAGCAGGTAAAACCTTTGGTCCAGCATCTGATCGCTCTCCGGTCGTCTATCCTATCAGACTATGACAGTAAAGAAAAAGATAGTGACAGACACCTATTTTAGCGCACACTATAACATCCGAGTGTGATTGTATCCGTTGAGATTGGCCACCCTGACCGAAATTCGGTTGGATAACGGAATGGATGATTCGGACACGGAGCGACTGCCTATCTGACTACCACCCAGAGTGGGTAATACAGTACGATACCCCTTGGAAAGACTGGTTGTCGCACTTTTTGTCTTTCTGACTGATAGCTGTACAATACAAAGTTCATTAGGCGCGTTGCCGAAATTAGAACCAACGCTGCTATTCTGCAATTCAATCAGCATCTGCCTAGCCTTTTCCCAACTATATTGGGGTCGGCTTCCAGATATAGTAGTCTGTGGCTTCCAGTCTAACCGGATGCAGCTGAATACCAGTATTTTAATGGAGCGACAGTCTATCTGACATTCACAACCCAGTTAGTACTGGGTAATATTCTGCAATTCAATATTATATTTGACAAAATTTTAACCAATAGCGAGTGCTACAAGTTCCTTTTATAGCAGTTTAACGACTGTCAAAGATTTACAAACGAAAGTGGGGGCTATAGGCATGACATGTTCTCCAAGTCTCCGAGGCAGTTGGTGTTTGGAGATGGTCACCCATCCTCGGACCGACTTTGACAAGAATTGCTTTACCTCGACGATCAACTCGTTCGGTAAAGGTATAGCAGGTTGGTAGGTTGTAGCAGTGATAGCCTAGTGGTGTGACCGTCGGACTGCCAAGTCATAGGTCTCGAGTTCAAACCCAAGGCACGCACCTCTGATTTTTCGGATTCATGTGCGTATAGTATAATTATCACTTGCTTTTCGGTGAAGGAAAAACATCGTGAGGAAACCAGCATGCCTGAGAGATATTTCTTGACGGCATGTAAAGCCAAGTCAGAGGCCCATCGGCGGCATAAAAACTCTGACACCAGGTTACGAAGTAACCACACGATAAAAGAAAAAGGTAAAAAAAAACATGTAATATAACAATATGAAATTTTTGTTCGTTAAAATAAATAAAAAACTATAACATTACAACAATATCAACTCTAATTAACGGGGAACACGCAAGTTGGCTGATAATATCCATCAGGACCCAGTGAGTGTCGCTGTGATAAGTGGATCTCCGTTAACTCTGTCACTCCAAAGTCATAGTCAGCGAATTTCTTAAGCACCTCTGTGCCGTCGAAAGTTTCCCTTGGCCGTCTTGTATTTCTTGCTGACGACGCAGAGTTGTCAGCATTCGCGCTTTCGGAATGACTCCTGTACTTAGAATTTATTAAAGTTACGTGCAGTTTCACATTGTCCCTGCCGTGTTCTTTGTTCATCAATCCTGTAAATAATTTTAAACTTGGTTATTCTACAGATAATTTGAGTTAACATATAGTAAATCTATAAGTTAATCTACATTATTTGGAGGGAGAACGGGTTCTCTCGACAACATAGTTCCATTACCTGCTTTATAAAAATGATCCACTAATGCATCAGCTAACTCTTGAATCAACCCATTTGCATTTCCCTCTTCTTGAACAAGTCCATACAGAACATCAATTTGTGATGGATCATCATTCATGTACGACAATCCTTTTAATCTGATCTTTAATGGTAGATGCCCTTCAAGTAAAGGCCTGAAAAATAAAACATGTTAACATGCCGTGAGGTAAAAGAATATAAGGAGGAAAAGTATTAAAACAATAATAAATCATTCTCACTTGACAACTGTTTCTTTAGCTTCAGTGAGTAGCTTGGATGCAAACAATCGTTCTTCATTGTCCATCAGGCACATTACACCAAGTGTAAGATGCAACTTGTTTGGTCTGATAAATAGAGACTTATCAAGATTTCTGCTAGGGCAGTCGCGCATTACACTTTCCTAAAATCATAAAATAGGGGACATAAACACAATGTCACACGTACCTAATAGCACACCCACATTTCGCCAGTTATGTTTAAATCCCATGTAATTGGGGGCAAGCCTATTGCTATCAACCAGGCGCAAATCCAAAATCCGTGGCTAATACTGAGAAATTTCTGATGGAAAACCCCAATAAAATTTTGCCCAACCTGAGAATCGAACCCAGGACCTCATACTCAGCAGTCCACAGACCACTAGACCAATGAGGCAGTCAAATAAAATAGGAGAGCATTAACATAAGAACATAGAAGTGTTGCTGCAGTCTGTGATTGCAGTTGGGTGATATGTGGCTGATGCCACGCTGCAGTCTAAGGCTTGCCATCACTGTCATAATTGTACCTCTTTTTGCAGTACAGACAGTTTGTGAATATTACCTCAAATTCTTCGAATCTTTTCTGTATGTTTGGCTGGTTCATAGGTATTGATATGAAATGTGTAGACTTCTGTTTCATTCTAGATGACATTACTATTATATTTATTCTTCGTCTAGCTGCTTTTACACTCTGAAAATTCAATTACTAATGAAACAATAAGGTTATTATATGATATAACAAAACACCGCTGCAAACATAATCTGGCAAAAGGGGTATTATTTGTTCCTCCAACACCGAGTGTGAGTGCGGTGCTCCGGATCAAACTTTGCCCCACCTGCTGGAGTGTCCCAGGTGTCCGTTTACGACCTGAATAGCGCCTGTGCCGCTGCAATAAACTTGGCCACCTACTGGCAACATCTATACAATAAGAAGAAGAGATGATATTATATTAACTACTGTTTGCCTGAAGACAAGTATTTTTTAAGTTGGTGATACCAGTTCTCAATCATAAATCTGGAGCAGCCTATTTGGTAGTCAGAATCCCGAAAGTCTGACAACCAGTCTTACCAAGGGGTATTGTAACATCCAGTAACTGGGTTGTGGAGATCAGAGCAGTTGCACCATGTAAAATTCAGCTGCAACTGTTCTGATTTAAATCTGAGAAAAGGCTATCTAGGCATAGGCAGATGATAATGAATAGTATTCAAGAAAATATTTACTGCTGCTGTGGGTCCAAATATAACAATGTCACCTTCTTGGCCATGTTTTGGTATCTTAATATCTGTTTTAGTATCTCTCTCTATTCTAATTTTGGTTGCTCCCTTCTTTCCGATAATTGATCCAAGGTAATGTCTGCAAATCAAATTAGTTTAAATTAATTATTAATTTGTATTACATAGACTATCTCATTTGTCTAGTGGTCGCAAGTGTGACTGCTCAGCATGACAATGTCTTGGGTTCGATTCCTGGGTCAGGCGAAGTGTTATCGAGTTTTTCCATCAAGAATTTCTCGGTAGCAGCCACGGGGTCTGGATTTGGGCCCAGTATGGATCTATTTGTTAGGTACTCCTCTGCCTAACCCTTCGAAGATTACAAGGCGTCATGTTATGTTGTGTATTACATAATAAATGAGTTTGCTTCTAAACATCCAATTCTACACTAAAATGCCCTGAGGGCACTGCAATGATCTGATATGGCAATGCAATTATAATCTGTAATATACAACTATGTAACTTACTTGGATACATGTAAGCTGGTGCTATACCTAGAATTATCTACCATCACTACTTCGAAGTCATCGTCATCTCCTTCATCAAGAATATCATTGCGAGCTTCATCTGCAACAAATAAAATAAATTCTTAAGTTGTGATTATTTGACTAGTTGACCTGACATATGTTTTCCTGACTAAAATCTCAGTATCTATTGCTACAAATAACAATATTAACAAATTGCTTAAGCCGTTCTGAAGAGATGCTCTTACCAACAGTATTTCATTTTATTAACAGTAGATAAAATTATAAGATTTGATATTTAACAAGCCTTTGCCAGTGCCTTTGCCGGCGTGAAAGTCAAAAATTATACTCCATTACTTTTCAGCACCTTAGCCACATTCGTGATTAAATTAGTATTGCTTTATTTAAACTTACCACTTTCATAGTAGTCGTGTTCTTGGAAACTAGTTATATCCACAGCTGAATCATTCACCCTATAACATCTGCCTTCTATCCACTTTACGTGAGGTCTAAGGATGTCTGACATATTTTTAGTAAGTAAATAAAATCTTATATGTAAACTATTGTAGTCTGTTTGCGACTATCACAATAAAGTAAGCCGGTGAATGTTTGTTTTATTACGAGTATCACTCAGCACAGTTTGCAAACAGGCAATAAACATCAGTCACAATATCAACAATCTAAAATTTTCGATAATATTTGTAACTCACACAAGTTCACACAAGTGTTTAAATGACTTCTTGACTTGACTTCTTGACTTCTGTGTCAGTGTGTGACTTTGACTTGACACATGACACTACACACCACTTTTCCAGTGCATGGTATTATTAAGTACTACCAACCTGGTGTATTCATGAAACTATTAGTTACTAAGTAATTGTCCTCAATTTATTTACCTATTTCAGTCTAATTTGTTCTTAAGTCAATCCTGCTAACAGTAGTAATACGCGTAATTCCATTGTCTTTCGTACACACAGTCACACATCATGCTATACATCCAATATAACATTGCCTCGGTATTTATAAATTTCACGTACAGAGATCTGCCGAGACTGGTTTTGTACATAGCTTGATTGGTCGTTGTGCGTACTACTGCAGTACTATAGTAAGTTGTTAGATGGGTACACAGACTACTATATAACATGGGTAATTAAAAATTTACAGTGTTTCTACTTGAGAAAGAAAAAAAACTTGTATACATGTGGTTTGGTCACAGTTCTAACAGAATCTAACCCATTTGGTCGGAATCTAACTCATCTAATAAATTTCATATGTTACGGGTAAGGATTACCGTAACCACCACTACCGTTACCGTTACCAGATTGTAGTAACAAAGATAATGGGATTAGCCTTATTACTACTGCTATGGTAGTAATACGTGTAAGTCACCGAATAAACATACGATTGACTGGGATTTGGGTTTGGAAGAAAATTCTTAAAATCAATGGCATTAGTTAGGAACCCAAAAGTACTAATGCCACTAAACTAAAAATTAATGCCGCTAAAACCAAATCGAATCATTCGATAGCAGAATTGTTAAAAGAACTTGAATTGATCCTCGCGTGACGTGATTAGAAAATTAAACATCGATAAAAATAATTGGCATGTCAAGTGCGCATCGGACAACATACAAAGTGTTTCGTTCACCGCAGGCAGTATGTGGTTGGCTCCTGCACATCTCATTGTCACTAGCTTTTGCACACGGCTTTGCCCGTTTGCAAGTCGGCAATCACTACACGGGAACGTACTTACTGCGGTGTTAAAAACTACATGTTACCTAAACGCGAATACTTTTATAGTAGCCTACACAAGACGTCGTTGACACAGCGAAAAAACAATACAAAGCTTTCTTAATCGGACGGGGCGTGAGTATGTCCCAATCCAGGTATGGTTTACATGTATGTCACATCGAAATCCGCTCAGCCAAAGGTAACAAACAGATGACAGAGTTACTTTCGGTTTGACTCGGCAGAGCACTCATAGGCGAGTAAGCGGTGGTGACTGGTGACCAAGCTGCAACCCTAGCATATCAGCAAAATGTTAGTTTCCTTTCGGTGTTCCAAACTAACCAAACTAACAACATTGTATGTGAGTATGTACTACATACAGTGCACCTACGTGACTGTACTTTTGAGAGTTGTATTCGTGAGCTAGACCCACCATATTCTTTTTACTGCTAGACTTCCAAAGGAATGTACTGCGGTCTGCGACAGGAGCATCCACACTTGGTTGATACACCAACATACTTTATGACTTATCAGCATATCACCTCCGCATTTATTATGTGCGCAGCCAAAATGTGAAACTTTCCAGTCTCCAATATAATTTTTAAACTGAAATGGTCACCAACACTGTCATTAACATTAGAACGGCATATTTACCATGTTAACTATATGTTATGAGTTTCCGATATTTCGGCACTGTTGGAAACACCATGATCCCGCATTTGTCCGTGATCCCGTTTTTAGTTTTAAGTCTCCGCCAACGTTAGTGTTCTGTGTGGGTGGGCGAAGGAGTCTGTCAGAGTAATAGTGACTAAAACCACATGGTGTTCTTGGACTACCTTAGGCCGGAGTGCTGGAGTACTTGCGCAGTTGCGTCACGCTCCCCCGGCCAGGTTTTGGCCCACTATAATCATGCGGACCCCGCCGTCACCTTTTAGAGAAACTGTTCTGAGCAGTTCCTCATGAGAGGCGCGCGCACAACACGCGCGCCGCCGTCCCGACCTGTGTCTGGTCACGGCGCTGCATTGCCCACGCCTGGGCACTCTTCCAGTGTGTTCTGCGCCGTGTCGTCGGGTTATTTATTAATAGTCCCCGCAGTGGTGCCGTGCCTGTGCCGCATAGGTCGGGAACCGGGCGTCGTTTCCCGACCAGTACGGCATACATAGGTACTTTCCGAAGCATCCATGCCTGTGAGAGTAGGTACCTGTGTCAGCCGGAAAATGAGGGCGTCATGCGCCTTCGTCACGGGTCCTACTACGTTGCTAAAAACCTTACGTCCCTAAAGATATACAGAACATATTATCCTTTTTTTTTTGTTTTACCCTAAGAAATTGACGGAGGCTCGATTAAGGAGTCATCTGTCTGAGAGTGTATTTGTGTAGGTAGTATTATACCTAATCAAAAACTTTTCAACACCGGAATGATCTCTTTGTTTGCCTATTTTTAAAAACTCTCTTTCAATAACTTTCGTTTGAGAGAAAATCTTCTGTACAAAAGTTGGACAGACTTTAGTCTGAAGTGTTGGTGTTGCCAAGTTGCACGGAACTCTAAAAATACAACACTTCTACATATTAATAGAAAAATATAACTAGGCACTTAGCATGTTTATCTTACAGATTAACTACCTTAAGTCATTGATGCTTGCTGATATTTAAATAGGTATACAAATAAATTGAGATCACGAGAAAAGGCGAGTCAGTATGCATGTTTCTCATTTGTGGACAAGGCGTAATATTGTACCTACGACAGCTGATAAAACGGCTGATAAGCTTATCATTAACCTATTGCGCTGCTAAGTACTTAAACAGTATTTATATTATCGTTTGTAACATAGTTAAATAACACTGCAGCTTACGTGCCCGTGTTTTTTCTTGAACAATATATTAATTACTCCTAGTCCTTGAACGATGGATAAAAACTTTCCGAGGCTAGTCAATACGTCTTACTACAATACACATTATCAGTATACTAACGTAAACAAAGAAGGTAAGGACACTCGAATTAAAGTTATCTTCGAATGTGATTTCACAGGGTGGATACATAGAACTAAATGTTGTCTTAATCTTTTGTGTGCAACTATTTTGATTCTTAATGAAAAAGCATGGCTATAGTACTTGTATTTTATTTTAGAACACTTAAGTTATTTATTTTTTGCTGCAACAAGCAACTTGTACCTAAAATAATCGTGTTTTAATTTGGAATTTTATTGTGGTATCAAGTTGTAAACATTGTTATTGCAGCCCGAGCCGAAGGCACCCATGAAAAACAAAACTTATGATTTTTCGGTTTCTTGACTTTTAAAAACGTGAACTTGGTCATTACTCATTGTTCCCCAGTTATTATCGAATGTGTTACTAAATTCAACTAATAAAACTATGCATCATTTTCCATCATTGTCAAAATCACAGTAAGCCTTATTCTCCTAGCCTTAAGGTTGCTTTTGGGTTGATGTATTTATGCTCTTCTTAGAAATGCATTCTAAAGCATTTTGGCCTGGGCGATGATTTGTGTCGAGTCAACTTGGGACATAGATAAAACCGTCTTACATGTTATAATACCATAATTAATTAATAGCTATTAGCTGTGGGTGTGCTATTAGGTACACCTCTGCTAATCCTTCGGGGATTAAGGCGTGAAAATATGACTTGAATAGCTATTTTAAGAAATCATGACATTTGAGGCCAACAATAACTAATTTTTTTTCATTGATGATAATTCTATAAATACACAGTTTTATTCATGGTCGCGAATAGTATTTTGATAAACATAAAATCTGAAAATGGCCTGCTAGTTAGCAATACTGGTGATAATTTGAATTTCGCGGGCACATCTCCCAAAAAGCAAATCCCATAGCGCATCACCTCCCAAAAAGTTTTTTGACAGAAAGGGAAAGGAACGTAACAATGCTTAGGGAAAGACTACTGGTTTGATTCAAAGGATTCGCAAGGAGCTATGAGAAAATAATCTAAAATCACATGGAAGCAGCACTGATACCGACTGGACTTGTGATTTTTTTTTTGTTTTGTATCACACCTGGGAACTTTCTAGTTATGGAGATATTGGAGGCCAGAGTTCCTACTTTATCACAACTTTTTTTTAAAACACATTTTTTTGTTATACGTTATAAGTAACTTTAGTTTAAATACGTCCATGACCCCTGCACTATTCAATGCATCCATCAGCACAATGTTTATTTATTTTTTGTTTTTTTTTACCATAGGGGTCCGTTTACACCTTGTATAGTGTTGCCATAATTGCCTATAGAAAATTATGATAAAATTGAGAATGACATGATGACATTGTTGACACACAATCAATCAACAATGGTATGTGAAATGTGATAATTGTAAACATAAACACTATCCATTTTTCTGTGAAAATATCTCGATTTACAAGGCTTTTTAAAAGAACACAGTTATAATGATTTTTTCGTAATATTAGAAGCTGGTAGGTATCTCAGTACCTATTTAAATAACGTTGTGTCCGTGAGAGTGCAGTGCGTGAAGTCTCACTTCTTGGTTTACTTTAATTCCAAACTTATTTATTTTTCAGATGGAAATAAAATGCATGGATCTCGGCGTGTTATAACATTTTGCCTGCTTACCACAGTTTTGCCTTCGATTTTAATTGTGTTACCCTTGTATCTGAGAAATATAAGATATGCTGATGTTATGTATAAAATATCAGACTCAGATGTTATCCAAATTCATAAAGGTCAATCATCAATATTTTGTGAAAAGCATTCATTAAAGATGAATACCACATTCAGTGCATTCCAAATGAAAGGTACCCCAGAAATATCAAATAAGCGGAAACATATTCGATTAAAAAAATCTATGACCTTACCAGATGATACATTAGAATATTGGGGATTTTATTTATTAAAAGGGGCTGCTGTTGAATTGAAAGCTTGTTCTCAGCATAAAGGTTCCAAGATTCTAGTTGTAAAAGGTGACAGGATATTGAACACTTGTGGAATTTTAGACGGATATAACAGGCAAGAAAATGATCTCCCAAAAGTGGAACACCAAGGAGTTCTAGTGACATTAGAGAAACCTGATGTGAGACATAAAAACAATAATACTCCACAACATGCTACACATAATAATGAAGATTTTATGGACGCAAAAGCTAATATCAAGAAGAGCCCACGGGACTTAATGGTAAATGATACTACCAAAGATGACAGTTATACAAAAAAAGGGATACATAATGATCAAGAAAGACTAAGAAGAGATATTAAAAATATACCATTGCATAATCCTAACACTTTATTAGATACTGGAGTGTATCATGGAGGAAATGCTTTAAACAACACTCTGAATCTCCAGGAACCTATTTCTAGATTTGAGAATAATTTGCAAGAATGTTTCCGTGATACAATTTTAATAAATCGCTTATTCCCCTTCTCCATGCAATGTAACAGTACAAATTACTTAGAAAATACTACCATTCTCAAGGTAGTTCACGAAGTACTCCTTGATGGATATTATTATTATATATTCTATACAGATAATGGAGTTAATGACATACATGCAATTTTCGACATTTATAAACCAACATTTCAATATGTAAATAATTCTGAAGCTAAAGTTTGTTTTAATAAAACTGAATGTGAATTTAACGTTGACTTCTTTAGTGATGAATTAGTTATAGTTGAAAAACCCACAAAAGAAGGTTTACAAAATGAAGAAAGTGATTCTTCAATTCTAGTATCCATATGCCATCCTCGAATTTCTATTTACATATTTTTTCCTATATCTGTCTTGTTACTTGTACTCCTTTTTGCATTTTTATGATATTTGTTAATAGTTTTATTTCATTTAATTTTAGTCAACATGAACATTACCAGAAGTGTGATATTAATTTATTAAGTTTTTTGAGTATATGTTATTGATGTTAGATAATGTTTAAAAGTTGTGAAATTATATATTACCGAAGAATAAAGGTATAATTATTATTGTGTATAATCAATACAAATAAATAGATATTGAAGTGTCTGTTTGTAATTTCAAAATAACAGTTTATTACTGAATTCATATGAAAGTACCTATACTTAATACTTATAACAAAAAAACATTATTTTTTCATGTCTGTCTGTTTGTTCCGGCTAACCTACCAAACGGCTGTACAGATTTTGACGGAACTTTTACTGGCAGATAGCTGTTGTTATAAGGAGTAACTTAGGCTACTTTTATTTTAAAAAATAGATTAGGGTTCCGTGCAAAAAATTGAAAATCCAAGAAAGTGTAAACAAAATCCGATTTAAATAGGGAAGTAATCCTTACTAATATTATAAATGCGAAAGTAAGTTTGTTTGTTACCTTTTCACGCCTATACCACTGAACGGATCATCCTGAAATTTTGCACATAGATGTACAGAAACGGACATAGGGTACCTTTCATCCCGTAAAAAGTACTGTTCCCGGAGGAAAACTACAATAACGTTATTTTGTTCATAGATGGCGCCACGTGTCTTTCGAATCATAATTGAATTACACAAGCAGACTACAACCCAAATTGATTGTCAAATTCTAAATTAACGCGAGCGAAGCCGCGGGCAAAAGCTAGTATTTAATAACTTCACGCGGACGAAGGTCGCGGACAATGGGCGGGCTTGTAAAAATAATGACACCATTTTTTATCTTTAAATTCAAAACCCTAACCCAACTTGCCTGTTGTATAGACCCCAGCACATCAAGCTACCCGAAACTGTCAAGTTTTCCCAATCAACCTTGAACCTATTGCGATAAAGTTGAAAATCTATTAAAGTTTGGCAGATTGTAGTAACTTGATGTGCTGGCGTCTGTACCTATACCACGAAAAAAACCCAGCTATTTCCAAAATAGATCAGAGCCGAGATATTTAAAGATAAAAATGTGTATAAAATCATGACAACATCTACTTATACAGTGGCTACCGGTTTCGATACTTTATGGCAAATAATATCGACGGTCCCTACGTACATAAAGACATGTCGAAAATGGCATTTTTTTTTTATTGCACAATTGGCTTTAGATTTTCCATATGCACATACCTGTATATATATATTTTTTTAATATTACGTATTTAACGTCATTTACAAATCGTATATGAGAACAAGTATTATATTTACAACGAATAAGTGTCGTAGATGCGGATATCTATACGTATCGTTTTGTACGGTGTTTTAAAATGCGCACAACTCGGTGCGGACGCGGCCTTGTCTGACATAACGTCATTCACGGCGGGAGTTCCCCAATAAGAAGGGTCGATGCTTGTTCGCGTGGTGACATATTAATGTTTTGATACAGTTTAGATAGATTCAGTGGTGTGTTTTTTAGTTATAAGTATTCATAAGACCTGCAACAATACTGTGATTTTTTTTAATTAATTATTAATTATAGCTCAAACTTTAATAAAGCTGTCTACTCAGGTAGAAGCCACGATTCGGTTTCAGTCAGTCAGTTCAATAGTGGATCGACGGGCCTGGTATATCGAAAATATCAAGCTTGAATATTTTGGAGAACTTGGGTTTTAGACAGTATTGTCTTTGGGATACGCTAGATTACACATTTGCCTTGCCAAATTCCATCTTTTAAGCAGCAATCGAGTCTCTTCGCTTATATGGGGACTCTGCCTAACCTACCCACTGTTGCACGGTACGATAGTAAAGAGATAGAACGGCGTCACGCAGCTAACAGCTGATAGGTCACAGGCGCGCGAGCGCGAATTTCATACGGCTGTAGTGTTATTGTGATAACATTGAATGAGTATTAAAAAAAAATGTTTTTTGGTAAAGTTGTTTGTTATCATGAGTACAATCACGTGTGTAAGTATCGGTACCAGTTACCGTTCCTACTGCTGGGACACAGGCTTCCTCACTGTCAGATTTGTGGGGTTCTCCACCCAATAGTGTCTCATAAAAAATATTTACAGTTTTTTTTTCAAAAATAAACGAGCTGAAAATATTTCTAAGGCTGAGATCTGACTCCGATTCCCAGTTCGGCAAGGTTTAGTTAAGGGTTATAGGCTAGCATCTTCAAAATAACTGCTGATTGATTCAGTCCATTTTTGCCTCCCTTTTCGGGCATGGCAGAGTGGTGTTACGTTATGTGAACATTATACTATGTTATACGTCATCATCGTATCAATAACCAATCAGAAAAACTGACTAATCAACGAAACTGGCAAGTTAAATAAACTGACGAGTGAGGAAAACTGACTGCGGATATGCGGACGGTGAAACGCGGACTCCTACAGCATCACGATATCGGATCACCTTTGTTCTAGATGTGATACCTCATATAATTTCTTGGTGTACTTAGTGAATGAATTGTGTATTTGTGGGTAATGATTTAATAGGGAATATAATTTGCATCACAACATAATTGTGCTGTTGGTGCTTGAATTGAGAAATTGGAGTAAAGAAATTGTTATTTTTTTCTATATTGTTCAGTAGATTGATAGCAGCTTTAGTAGATTAATAATCGTCTTGATACTAGAAGGAAGCCTATTATCAATAGTGGACAATGGACATAACTACTGCGGGACTGTTCGAAAGAGATACCGCGGCCCTGGAACACAAAGGGCAAAGAAGGAACATGGATGGCTTTTAGTCAGTGAAAGTCTGACACTCCCTCCTACTCCGCCCAGAGGGTTATTTGAATATGAATTCCCATCCAAAAAAAAAAATGGATATAACTGGGTTGACCAATACGATAAATCAGGATGCCTTTTAGTTTGAACAAAATTAGCTTTTTCCCACAGCTCGACTCAAGCTCACAATTGTCACAATCTTTACTTCTAAAATTATGCGGCCATATTTTCCGATTCGCCGCCAAATGCAAGTATCATTCTTATGCAAAATCTTCCTATTTAATTTAATTATAATTAATGAATAAGCTGTGATGATTATTAAATATTACCAATTAGGTAGATAGATGAGACACATACTTAAATAATGCTGTGATGATTATTAAATATGACTAATTATTTAGATACATAATTAAGCTTAGGTTCATGCTTAAATAAAAATGGTTAATTATCAATCTTAGAAAACTGTGATTTTTAATGTTTAGTTCCTGCTTCAATGAGACTACAAGTACGATATTGTTTAGATGCTACAAAAATTGTTAATTAACAATGAATTATTTTCAATTATAAACCTTGTTTAATTAATAAAACACAATCCTGATTATTTTATTTAAGGACATGTCTTTATTTACATTACAAGAAATATAGTCCTACCCCGAATGAATGAAACCGCGTATAAAGCGATATGTCTTCATTGATGTATTTTTTATATCCATGGGTGGCGATCTTAGGATGTTTAACATATCCGTTTGAAAACTATAACATAATTCTACGTTTTAATAAATCATTTTATTTAAATTACATTTTATTAACTGTTTTCTTCTTTCCTGCGTATAAAAAGGTATCATAGACATGTCTGACATGCTTTTATTTTAATATCAGCGTAGAAACAGTCATCTATCAGTTTTTCCAAGAAAATATAAAAAAAGAAAATATGTAGAAATACCATTATAAAGTTCCTAAAGCTAATAAAACATTATAGAAAAATAAAAATTATAATTGTACATAGAATTATTTCTAGAGCGGTTTGAACATAAATAACGCTCTCCTGTAAACCTCGGTTTTTGACATGTCTTTATGTACGTAGGGACCGTCGATATTCACATTTCTATCGACAAATACACGTTTATAAATATTCCTAAAACCCCACACCCTAGCTAGAGTATTATTGTTCTGTGCCAAGGAACTTATATACTAACTGGAATGAGTACGAACAAAATTTTGATAAAAAAAACCGTTTGAAAATAAGCTTTATCTCAAAGTCATAGAGTTCGTATTACTTTAATTAATTCAAAGGGGGGAGAAAACTTCAGAGCGAGAAAGCGACGAGAGTGGATTGTGTCCTTGTCTAATAATTGCCAGTAATCAAAAAATTTAAACAAATATTTTTTCTTTTTTTTTATATAGCAATCGGAAATCACGTTGATAGCTAAACTAGCACATAAATCGTAACTGGAATCATTTGATATTTAAATACCAAATATTAAAATAATAATTTCTTGCGAAATTGAATTCTTTAGTAGTTACTTACATTTTATGAATGCCAAAATTGATGAAAGATTAAAAAAAAAAAAAAAAATGGCCGAAATGGTTTCGCGTTGCAGTCGTATTTTTGCTTTCTCAGGTGCTTTTTATTGTATTTAAGTGATATCTTCCACTATAAATAAGGTGAAATTATGTTGTTTGAAGGGGTGTAATAGTGTGAGGGGTTGATGGATATGCAATTTCGTTTTTCAGGTACGTTCGTTTAACTTTGTTTACAAATTACGACTAGGGTGACAATGTTTTACATTTGTAAACGGGGATTATGAAAATATTGTAAAGACGCCGCCTTTTCTATTATCCATATCGGTATTTATAATCTTGTGCACATGCGTATAAAATAAAAAACATTGTTATTTATAATGCAGTAGCAAAACTTAATCATTTACTCAATTTAATATTATCAAAAGTAACTTCTTGAAAATAAACATTTGAATTCTATCTTTATGTTTAATAACGTATAGTGTGATTAATAAATTTATCAAATACTATTAAGTTGTTTGAATATGCTACATCCTCATGCTTAATCTATGTGAGCATTGCAGCCCTGTACGCTTTAAAATCTCTATTTACAAATGAAGGATATAATCTATTTAGACCACCGTGAACGAAAATAAGTGTACGTATTCTTCACATAATCAACCTATCCCACTACAGAGTTTTTTTTAACTGTGGCACCCTTGGAAAATTAAAATTTATGGAGATACGTTACCGCTGGTACATGCCAGCAGCAGTCAGATGAGTTTTTTTAGTATTATTATATCTAAAAATAAAGTAGATTTTTTTTACAAATGGCTCTGCCTTAGATGAACAGTATGCGTAGGTTTCGGCATCGCCCATGCAAAGCGGGGTGCTAGTAAGTTAGAACAGAATAACTGTCCCAAATTTAAGTACAATAATATGGATACCCTATTAGAAAGAGATGACATCCACTCTCGAAGGTTTCTCACTCGGAACGGCTTTGCGTTGCACGTAATCATTCCAGTTAGTATATAAGTTCCTTGTTCTGTGCTCACACCCCGCGAATGGCAGCCATCTTGTTTTTTTAATCGCTTGATCTAGGGTGTGTTATATGAAATGCTAATATCTTTCAATCTATGAAACCTAGAGACGTGCAAATGATCTTAATGCAAAGGTAAACGCTGAGGCTATCGAATGAGTACATATTTTTCCTGAAAAGTTAGCACAATGAGGTTTTATATTTTCTGCTGTGTATGTTTTATTACCTATGTTAACTCAAAAGTATTTGAGTCAACCAACAAACCGATATCAAAATATTAAATAGCATTTCATTGAACATACCCTAGGATCAAACGATTAAATAAACAAGATGGCTGCCATTCGCGGGGTTAGGAATGTTTATAAACGTATAGGTATTTGTCGAGAGAAATGAGTATACAGGTTGGAATTTTTCAGCGCCACCTGGAGAGAAAGTATTCTAAATACTGGAGATAGAAAATTTTACTCAAAGGAAACATTCCTTTATTTTTAAAAAGAAATAAATCTGCATTCAAAGATTTTCGAAAATATCACCGTAGAAACGAAACTCGTTTCTACGGTGGTCATGTTACGCGTGCAGGTGGCGTTGAAAAATTCCACCTGTATAATATGCCCTTAAAGTATCGGTAACCGGTAGCCAAACACACTGTATAAATAAAAAATAATTGCTACATTTCTGACGGAGCTTCACTTGAGGACGGCTCTATAGATTTGGGTGGTTTTTTTTGTTGTGTTCGGGGCTTCGGGGCAAGGTTTGTATGAAAATAAACTGATCATTTTTAAATACTTCATTAGTAAATCTCAACCGTGCGAAGCCGGGGCGGGTTGCTATTTATTTATTGAATAAAAAGGCTGCAAACCATATACACTGCCCCAGGAACTGATGACATTCCAGGCCGTGTATGTGTTCTGGCCATTGGGGCTCACTGGCCCCGATTATTAGGACTTTTAAGCGCATGTTTGGAGCGGGTTCAGTTTCCACGCCGGTGGATATCTGGAAAACAGGTTTTGTTAAATAAGAAAGAGCGCCCTGCAGACACCTCATCTGTATACCGGCCCATCGAGATGAATGAGGTCGACAAACTCTGAGAATTAAACTGCAGACCGCCTAGTCCAGCACCTGACCACTGAGGGGCCTAATCTGGCGGACCCGCTTAAATGCCACTGCCCCCCAAAGCAACTTTTTAGCTTGACAAACTCCTCGACTCTCCCCAGGGCTGAGGATTTCCGCTGCGAGAAAAAAAAAGATAGGAGGCATTCCCATACCATGTTCAACGTGTGCCGTAACAACCTTTGCCGCGTCATCGGGACCCGAGGAATAGAGATAATATCTACCCCTGGGTATATCTCGAGAAGGATAGGGTCAGTGAGAGCTGTCGCGCGGTGTTCCACCCCTGTGGCCCTAGGGACATTGTGTACGACAGGGCGCCTCGCGGTGCGTTTCTTCATGGTGTCGGTGTAATCAGTTATAATGACACGCTGGTGACGGCACGGGAGAAGACGTACGTGACCATCTTGGCGACAGCTGGGGTCGCGCAAGTCGTACATGGGATCCGGTGGTTGGGAGGCATTGCATAAATCTGAGGCCCTGTGTTTCCATGAACCTCAGAAAGTGCAACCTCTGAGAGCGAACATCGTGTCAGGAGGTGTAAGCATCCATGACTTATCGATGATGAAGTAACTGGGAGTTGGGACTTATTCTCGATAGCTGGTGGGGCTTTGGGCCACACTTTCAGCAGTTGGCATCCCGGTTGATGGGCACCGCCGTTCAACCGTTTCCACTAAAGCTAAGCAGAGACGAGAAGTGTAAATAACGAAATTCTATTGGTGATTTACAACACATCTTCTGTCCTCTCGTCTCGTCTTCGCTTCGGTGGAGTCCAGGCCCTAATCCGGGCACGCGAAGTAGGTCTCTTTTGGGTTATCTAAGTAAGTATATCTATAGGGTGTAAACGGACCCTTCACCAAGCCGTCAACCAAGCATTCTGTACATCAAACTAAGTAACTTTATGCAAAAATTTTTGCTGGGAAACGATTTTTTTTTTGGGGTGAAAAATCACCTTTTACGGTAGAACACAGACATTTCAATATTATTTATTTGTATAGATTAGGTACCGGTAATAGATTCGCAACGACTTTAGTGTTAAAGTGTAACATGGTGACGTTAGTCCCTCCCGACTATGGCCACGCGCCAGTTAGATCCACGAAGTAGTTTATATTGAAGAAACAATGTCTCCTGCTTCTGTTGATCTGCGGTACGCCGGCGGTCCTTAGATCGCCGAATCCGGTATACACCATCTACCCAAATAATTTAAATGAAAGTCTAGTTCTCATCTAACCACCAAAAACTGGGTAAATATTTATGCAGCGGTCAAAACAATAGTAAAACAGTAGGTACTTCTAATTTTCGTTCGTTTTCATTTCAGACAATAAAAGCTATCGCGATTTCGATAAACCTGAGTGTCGTTCGATTGGATAAGACAGCCAATCTTGTGGCTGTGAATAGCTATGCTGGATGTTTTCTTAGACCATCTAAAGAAAAATGGGTGCTGTAGCGGTAGCTCAAAAATGTCAGCACTTCGACGGGCAGGTTAGATTTTCTATTGACCATTCATTTAGAGTTCCCCCCCTCCCTCAATGTCTAGATCCTACTACTACGCTGTCTAAGAATGCGAAACAAAACGGGCTGGAATGTGAGCGACTGCTCTGACGCTGTTGCAGTGTGCAGGCTGCAGCTGGCATTCGTAGTGTCTTTCGGCGGCGAGATGGGCAGACGATATTTTTGCCATCGCGAGTATTTCTTGGACGAGGCTGGCACAACCAGAGAGGTCTATACCCGGCACTGGGAGAAGTCGGGCTGTGGATGACGATGATACCAATTAAGGAGGAAGCGCCAGGGTGGCCAGCGAAATTTAGATTTTCTTATGTACGTTTTTGCGATATAAGCAGGTCAGTGTCAGGTTGTGTTGAAATAATAATATGATTCGCGCCTGACACTGACCGGCAAATTGCAAAAATCGTAAGAAAATAGGAATTTCACGAACAACTCTGGCGCTTGCACCTTAATTTCTGCTTGTTTGTTCGTCTTATTATAAATACACGCTTCCATACCGTTCATCTGATTGCAATAAAACTTAGTTCACTAATTGCTGGCACTTCACTTGCGCTTGAAGTTTATACACACTTTGCCCGAGTATTTTTATTTAATACGATTATTATGAGAAAAATATACTCGAGCAAAGCCGCGGGTGGAAGATAGTACTAAATTATTATTTTTTTATATCTGAAACTTGGCCCTAATTTGTAACGTAAGAGAAGACGCTTCTTGGTCGGTAATTTTGATGCATCTCTCTATTCGTGTAAAATCGATTCACATTTTTCTACGACTGAGTGAAACTCTCTATTGTTTGAAAAGTTCCACTAGAACTATCAACAGCGTCTTCTACCTGGATTAACTTCACTGATACTATGCCTTCTGCGCCTCAAGAGTTAACAGTTTTTGGAGCGGCTTTTTTCTAGCAATTGACGGTTCTAAGCGACAGAAAAGGATAAGAATATGGAAAAATGAGATTCCGTGCTGCTAGATGAGGCGCAGCCCTTGCAAGGTAGAATGCGGCAGAGAATCGTCGATACGAACATCAGCTGGTTTGGCATTTGGTTGTGCTGCAGTCGAGGCGTACAACTCCTAGTAGAACTTTTTTACGTAAATATCTGGTCCCGATTTTAACAGCATACATTAAAATACTCAATCGATATTGTTCGCGTAAAATAAGTTAAAATTTTGCAACAACCCCGAAAATAGCTGTTCCCATTTTCCCAATAAGGGTCAAGACCGGAACCGGGAACCGGTTCTGCATGCTAGGCCATGCAGAACCGGTTCCGTAGTAAGATCCGGTTCTACATGTCCTAGTCACATTGATCGATGGTTTGTTCATTCCTACTATAGCACGTATCGGAGCGCGTCCGCTGCGAATGATTGCGAACGGCGTCCCATAATTTGTGCTCTTTTCGTATGGACAAACCGTGGAACGCCGTCAATCAATGCGTCGTGGCCCTAATAATCCAAAGATTTTTCTAACCTACGACACATCATACTGGTTCAAAAAACGAAAATACTTGCCAGAATGAGATGATTCTGGAGGAGGGTTGATAGAAATATATGATTAATTTGAGATCAGGATAGATGTATAAAATTTCATTGCTTCTGTTCGATTCAAGTTACCGTAGACATACAGGAACACGTCATAGCAACAACTAGTATGTTCAACTTGAAATTCAATATTCGATTTTTCTCATAGTGTTCCTGTTAGCAACGCAGCTCCAATTGATCAAATCTGGAATGGCGAGCATAAGAATATTATCGTAGTTATACGGGTAGGTACTATCGGTGATATTGAGAGTTAAGACAAGAATATTGGTCATGCGTTTATATCTGAACATTGATCGTCACAAGTGTTTATAAGCTAAATTAACAATTATGTAATTTAATGTATTTGGAATAAGATCAGTATCGTTACTTATATAAAGATAATATTATGTAAGCGTAGGAACCTTAATTATCATTTTTTGTCAAAAGTCACTAATACTTCGAACAAAATTTATTCCAAAAATATAAATAATTCGAAATGAACATAAAAACCATGTAGAAAACAATCGTTTTTTAAAAGTAAAATGCAAAAGCAAATGTAAAAGGGAATACAGGATACAATAAGGACCTGTCAAAAGAAAGTAATGAACATATTGAGGAAATTTTGATTTATTATTTCCACATAGTTGTGTCCAAAGTGCGTTTCACAGGCTCAGTGGGTAGATCTTCTGTAAAACAAAATTTACACAATTCAATACAATTGCTTTAGAGAAATTAAGGTTCCGATCGGGAATGGAGCGCTACAATTTTCAAGTATGTCAATAACAATACAGTTGAGATATTTCATTATATTTATTTAGGGTATTACAAAAACAGTTACCATATTATGTACAACTGGAAAAAAAGTTACAATACAGTGGGTTTCCTTCTAGAACTTTTGTGATTGAAATAGCCTCTCCAGTACCCGATGAGACCTCTGTGCAAGCGGCAAAGAGGCCTGCGCGGAACGGGGGCCATCCGGCCGAGCCGGTCTTACTCCTAACTATGTATATTAAACTTATATTGATACGTCTATTATAGTATAATGTAATCATTAATTAAACTAAAACGATTATATCGGTCCGAACGAAATGAGTTCCAATGAAAATTCGGCACAGCGGTTATTAGAAGGCTCCTCCTAATACACACACCTTATAAATATCGCAATAGAACGCAGGACACAAAGTATAAACCGGGTAAGCGCAGGCGCCTCAGATGAGGTTAGCCACATCACTGGGCATTTCCGAGATGCTTGTATGGTAGAATTCCTCAATATCCTTGAGCGCTCTCCTATCAGCTTCAGTGACAAAGTTTATAGCAATTCCTTTACGGCCGAAACGACCACCCCTTCCAATTCTGAAAAGAAGAAAATATGTATTTATAATTGCTGAGTACTAACATAAGTCTAATTTGAAATAAGCCAGACTTTCACAGTTAGGCCCTTTCCCGATTCGTTGGCGAGGTAGCAGTACGGTATAGTATGCTCTTTATACTGAAACAATACTGTGCTGCTTTTATTTACGAACTTGAAGTTATATTTTCGGCAAAGTTTGTGCGGTATCGCTTAAATCCTCGCGAAAAAATGTCGTCTTATCTAAGTTTTTTTTTTAATTTATTCCTCCCTCGATATTAAATCGAAGTACATTTTTTCAAAAACTGCTTTATTGCCCTGTATTTTTGTTTAACACTCGAACGAAAAATCATCACTTCTCTATTTTGAGGAATTGCGGCAACCCTTTTGGGGCACAGCTTTTTCATGTCCAAAATTTCGGCCAAGATACGATTAACAGTACTTGCTGAAATCCCTACCTTATCTGCTAGTTCGGACTCTTTCAATCGACGGTCAATATTTTTTTCATCATTTCTGGTATGAGCGTAGTAAATGAGATAGCTCATTCGGACGAACATTGCGATTTTCATCTTAGCAGCTCATACGGCCTCGTTTAAACTACGCCCACCCAATATTTATTGTTGAATAAAGGAGCAGACTCCTCCTGAGTAGAATTTAACTCGGTTTTGATATTGATCAGACAGAAGTTTTTCAAATGAAAGTCTTTTATCACATTATGATCACCAATTTTCTCCATGTTCATAAATTCAGTGACAGAGCTCTTTGATGATGCTCAGATAGACGTGAAGTAAAGAATAAATATTGTGCCTGCTGGAAAGTCTAGGATTTTAGTTTTATAAGGTTGGTATTTCTCTACCAGACATTTATTTTGAAACAAAAACCGCCATCAGGCCAGAAACTTCTCTAGTGTTTATCCCCGTTTACGAGAAAAACGAAAGCGCTGTTGGCGATATCCGTACATTGAGAAAAAATATTAACTGTCAACTATTTGTTACAGTCGGCGAAGTTTCACAGGATCATAATAAATTTTTATCCATGTCCAGAATGTCAAAGCAAAAATACCAAGGGCTTAGAAATCTTGTTAGTCCAGCAATAACCAATAATATATAACAAATTTTATAGTTTAAAAGCGTGACGTGTTTCTGTATACATCGAGCAGGCACTGGAAATTTTATCGAAACTCGGTTAATCGAAACGATCGATCCCCACTCCCGGGCAAACTATCAGGAAACGCTATTGCAAATATAGGGCCGCTCGTGAGCTTTCGGTACCGGATATACAGAGCATGTTCATCCCGCACCGCAAACCAGAAAGATGGCCTTAGTTCACTTCTGATTGGCCATCACTGTCAAAATGAATTGACGAATGATCTTTATTATTGTTAGGGTTAGTTCAGACATCGGAAAAAACTTCGCGCGTACTCGAGCGTCCTCTGGTTTTCAAAAGCAGAAATTGCCTTCGTTTCAATGCGACATAGTGAAAAGGCTCGAGGACGCGCGAAAAAGCCCACCGGGTTTGCCCGCCTTCTCATTGGATTAGCATCGTTCGACAATTATGTCTTTGTACTAAACATATTTTTCATCAACACTATGCGCAAGCAGCGACACATGAGCACATCAGAACTATAGCTCGCGCGGTCTCAGCGATCTTTAAGGATTTCTGAACATGCGCGAAGAGGCGCGCGATGATACGATACGGTCTTGTTTTGAATGCAGCCAGTAAACTGCTCAAGCATTTAACCGTTCCGTCTGAACTGACCCTTTCAATAAGGTAGTTGATGGGTTGCGGCTGTCAGACCTAACTAACTGTGATTAGACTGTAAACTCTAGTCATCTTTTTATTTGTATGTCTTTTTTTGACATCAATTAATATAAAAAGACATGAAATAAAATCCAACATACAGCATGAACAATACCCCTAATGTTAACATATACATGAAGTACACTTACCGATGAATGTAGTTTTCACGGTTAGTGGGCAGATCATAATTTATGACGCATGAGACTTGCTGCACGTCAATACCGCGGGCAAGTAAATCAGTTGTGATCAGGACACGAGAGGATCCTGTACGGAACTGCCGCATAATAACTTCACGCTCACGCTGGTCCATATCGCCGTGCATAGCAGACACGGTGAAATCACGCTCATGCATGGATTCAGTCAACCAGTCCACCTGAAATATAATGATATGTTTATAAAAGACTTGTCACGGATGTTTCAAAAGAACTGCTTTGGTTCTACCTACCATATCAATAACTCTGTAAGCACAATTCCTTAGAATATATTGTGAACAAAAAGATTGTGTAAACAGTGTATCAACAGAGAATAGTCTTACTGTAGTCTCACACTTTACTAGGCGGTTTATCACATTGTAACCATATTTATGTGAGAGAGTTTAGTTCTACCTGTATGAGTTTCTAGCAATTTTTATAGATTAAACATTACTCTCCCAGAAGAAAAGGTATTATTTTAGAAATAATAATAGGTGGTATTTACCTTGCGGCGAGTGTTGCAGAAGATTACAGCCTGAGCGATGGAGAGGGTGTCATACAAGTCACAGAGAGTGTCCAACTTCCATTCTTCGAGTTCAATAGCAATATAGAACTGTTTGATACCTTCCAGGGTTAACTATAAAAGAATTAGAAAAATATATTTATCAAAAACTCTCCAATACTTTAAGTGGTTCATTATTGCAATGAATCCTGTTATGAAAACACAAGTAGCATTAATAATGATTTACCAAATGATCTGATATTTAAAAAATAGAACTTTGTTTAAACAGAACTGGGCTGCCTCTTGGTGCCAAGCGCTACTGCTGACGATGAGGTCTTGGGCTCTCAGTAACCACTAAGGAGTCTGGATTTGTGCCCAGTTCCAGTTGTTGCCAATAGTCTCGCCCCCTATTACATGGAAACAACTGACATAATGAGGGTGAACTATTAGGTACACTTTTGTCAAACCCATAGGGTATAACAGAGTGTTGTGTTGTTTTAACTGAACTATTTGGTTTTCTAAAGGTTTCTATTACAAATTCAAAGATGTGACAATTAACACCCACACTGGGCCTGCATGATGGATTACAGCCCTTTCCTCCCCCTCATGCTGGAAGCTATATAAGCTTATTTGTTCTCAGTTGATGGCAATAGGCTTGCCCTGTATAGCATGGACCTCACGCAATAGATATTTAAGTGGTTATTAATTGAAGATGACAGCCAGAAATGCTCTAAATGACTGCAGTTTAGATTCAAGTGGCCACTCATGACTAGATTTGAAAAATACTGATACTTAATAATATTGTTATAAACTATTGATGTAGAAATAGACATACTTCTTCCTTTTGCACAAGAATGCGCACAGGGTCTCTCATGAAGCATCGAGACACCTCAAGTACATCGTCTGGCATGGTGGCAGACAGCAATATAACTTGCACATCAGCAGACAGCATCTTGAATACATCATGGATTTGATCTTTGAATCTGCAATGTTTATCAACACAATTATTAGCTTGGGTAAAGAAGTACTTTAGAAACTAGAAGGTTTTAAAAAAAGACAATTACACCTCCATCACAGCTCTGCTGAACAAAAATAATATAAACATGACCACGTAACGAGGATGATTCACAGCCAACAAGGCTGTGAATCGTCTGGTGGTTTCTACCTGGCTGATGGGAGTTGGCTCACTCTCATCATAAGGGATTCAACCATAACCAGGTATTATGTATGTGTATAGGTAGATACTGCAGTAGCTAAGGTTGAAAACTTAGAACATCATGTCATCTTTCGAAGTACAAACTTTTACAATGTTAAGATATCAATAATAGTGTGACTCACCCCCTGGACAACATTTCATCAGCTTCATCAAGGACAAACAGCTTGATAGTGTTAGCACGAAGTGCACGGCGAGTTATCATGTCGTAGACGCGACCAGGCGTACCGACCACTACATGTACACCACTCTCCAGCTGACGCACATCCTCGCGCACATTGGTGCCTCCAATGCAGGCATGACATTTAGCATTCAAGTGATCACCAAGAGCTATCACCACCTAGAAATATCACACTGTTAATTCCGAACTCTAAGCATTAAATGAACCACCAAACACAACACAAACAACACAGTTCATACCTTTTGAATTTGCTGAGCCAGCTCTCTGGTTGGGGCCAGAATCAGTGCTTGGCATTCACGAATACTGGTATCAATTTGTTGAAGAATTGAAATCGAGAAAGTAGCAGTTTTGCCAGTTCCTGACTGAGCTTGAGCTATTACATCGCGACCCTGAATGCAAGGCATAATAGCGCGTTGCTGGATAGCCGACGGCTTCTCAAAACCGTAGGCATAAATTCCTCTCAGCAATTCTTCCTTCAAATTCATGTCATCAAAGCTTTCCACGACCTGATGCCAGTTAGTATCCAGTGCTCCTTGGAGTTCCGTCCCCGGAGGTCCATCGTAGCTTCCTTGGTCTTTTGATGGCCCATTTTTGGAATCCTCCGGCCAATCTTCCGATCTGTGAAACAATAGTTTTTGACATAGAATTAACATTAATTCGATACTAGTAAAAAGGTTAACCTTATTTGAATGAATTAGCAAAAATCATTGAAAATTGCATTATTGGTAGCACTTCTGTCAAATTGCCCTACCGTTGTTGTAAGGTAAACGCTAGAAATGAAAGCACTGGATCAAAATCAACACGGATATTACTACTGTATGTTTTTTAACAAAATAAAGTGACAAAATTGTTACTAGAATATAAAACACGTGCGTTGAATCAGACTTGCAATAATGTACTCCTACCAGCGCCATGTTGGCAATCGGCGACAGGGACATTGAAATTATTTCACAATTTATGGCAAATTACATGAAATTACTAAGCCAGAACGAAACCCGCCGTTTTTTCTATGAAATATATCATATAAACTCGTGGTAGCAAGGCTCATTTAGCTCAAGAACTCAACTTACCTTCTTTCAGGTGAATAAGACATGTTCCAATCGCGGTAGCTGAACGGAAAAGAACTAGCAAAGCATAAGCAAGGTCAAGTTAAGTTAACAGAAGCTTTTTTTATAGGTTTTGTGAAATTGAGTCTTTTAGTGAACAAATTGTATGACAATAATTTTAATATATTTTTTGATGATTTATAAAATTATTAAAACTCGATAAACGTGGTCGATTACAACAATGCGAATAATACTAAATTATTGAGGAATAAAATAGCGGAAGTACGTCACGACAGTTTATGGAATACAGGCCCTCTATACACGAAATTCACAACGCACTATCGATTAGTAGTCTATTGCCATTTTTTAAAAGCTTTCATAATATCACCTTTGCCTTACATACGCAAGTAATATATTTTCTTTATAAACTTCGATCAGTTTTTTTTTCTAAGTTAAAACAAAACTAACGTAAAGAACTACATAAAATAACGCCACCCCGCTAAAAAAACATCAATATAATAAGGTGATGCAATGTCGCTTAGGGGCAACGGCACGGCACGGTAACCGCGACGGCTTGGCTTTTATACTTTTATATTACTATTTTGGTATGAAACCATAAAAACTCACGTTGGTAACTAAACCCAAAAGAAAAATGAGGAAAACTAACAGTGTGATGGTAAAAGTCAAGCGACAGCAGCGCCACCTGGTCTTCTTTTCCAGAACTAGAATTATTTAATATATTACCACATTTTGCTCACTTATTTCGATCATTGATGAAAACAGAGACAAAAGGGTCCTAGCACGAGAGCGTGGTGTAAACGTAATACGTAAACAAGTTGATTTTAAAATTAAGAATACTCGTTTCACATATAATATTAAAATAATTTAAAGAATTTATTCAAATCTATAGATACTACTGATTGTGCTAGTTGCAAACAATTGCGATACGATAATTTGTATTTTCGCTCGTGCTAAGGTATACCTAGGTTTAGTATGTCGTCCCCTGAATTTGAGGATTATGTCACTGTGGGGAGGGGGGGCAAAGGGGTTTATCTGAAGCGCCGCCATGCGATTTTAGCTATAGGAGCAGCTTCTAAGTATTTAAATTTATTTTCAAAAAAATATTGGTGAGCTGGGAAAGAATACTTTACGTCATTCCGTTGCTTCCAAGTTTACGTGAATGTCCTCCCTAACGTTTTTATCAAGTTAACGTTTTTTTAAGTTAATATTTTGGTGTTTTATTGAGTGCAAGAGCGAGCGAAGCGAGCTCGGGACTTGGGGCACCCCGACTCGGACAGATTAGAGTGGATGGTGGGGTTTAGTGAGCGAAGCGAATTGACCCCACCATCCCCTTCGTGGTTCTTTTTTTTTAAACTGTTTAGAAGAACGCACCTCCGGCAGGGGTGGAATGTAGGGGGCGACTCTACAGCCACTCCCCTTGACTACCCCCACCCCCTAATCAGGCGACCCGATACTAAAACTTACCCTTAATTTACCTTTACACATCCAAGATACAACGTGATTGTATCAAAAAGTTGTAGTCTATTGTTATGTAGCACCATTTTAAGCCCAAAGGTTAAATGCTTCTTAGATTTGAGTATAATATGTGGATATTGCTACTTGAGACCGCTCAATCGCTGAGAAGTAGCCATTACTGGTCACCGGTGACTAAAGTAGATCCATATGTGCAGTTTTAATTCTTTATAAAAATTACTTGCTATCATATAGTTCGTGATGTATCTCACGGATTGTGTGGTCGTATCTAGGATTGATTGCACTGCACTAAACACACACACACACTCACATACACTCCCATACTTAAGCACACTCCCATACACACCCCATGCGCACACTAAACTAAATTATTTTATTTTATCATTTTGATTATCGTATTCATTTTGTTTTGAATTTTGATTCTTATTAAAAAATTTAAATGTGTTTTTCTATTAATATTTGATTTAATTTTTATATTAATTTTATTTTTATCAAAAATGGTATTGATTTTGAATTTGATTTTATTGTTATATTGCTCACTTATGTATTGTTAATGTAAACCGGAAGAGTGGAAGTACCTAAAACAAGCAATTTTTTGCTTAAAAGGTACTTTCTATCATTTGATTTTTATTTACATAATAATTATAAATAAAAAGATATTTTTTATTTTTTTTACCTCTGTTACCTTAAGAGCTACTTTTGTCTGTCATTGCATGATAGAATCTGTTTCATCGACGTCATCATCATCTACATCATCCACAGCCGACTTCGTCGAAATTGGCTCGTCTAAAATCCCCTTTAGAATATATGTGGACTGGCCAGACCACATTTTTTAGAAAACCATAGCAGCATTTTGTCTTTGGTAATATATCATAAACAAAAATTATGTTTGTTAAGTTGGTGAACTGTTCTTCCGGTCGTGTCTATGACTTCGCTGCCATTTTGGAACGGCAGTGCTTTTTGTTCGTGTGAAGCGCTTGCTCGTTGTGAGGAGTAGATTGTGATTTAGTCAAGTGTAGTTTTATTTTAAGTCGAACTCAATCAAAATGAGCTGGCAAGATTATGTCGATAAACAGTTAATGGCATCCAGATGTGTTACAAAAGCTGCGATTGCCGGTCACGATGGGAATGTCTGGGCCAAGTCAGAAGGCTTCGAAGTAAGTTTTTCCTCTGTCAAGTTCTTACTACGCGGTCAGTGATTTGCAAAATTTAATCTTGCTGTGAATACCAGTGCCAAATAGTGTTATCAAGTGTAATTCGTATTAGGATCGACGGGTGACGAATTCTTTATCCGGCGAGTTTGACAAGATGGCGACATGTGGTTGCCTGCTATTCAGATTAGAAATGTGAAATGCGCCGCAATAAGAATGATATTGCTTTAAAATCACTACGTTAAAAAGTATTGAATTGCTATTACTTTTGCCGTGTTAATGAATTTGTTGCTTCTTATTGTACTACCCATGCAAAAGCCGAAACTACCGGCCGGTATATTGTCAGAATGCTATAAAATTTTATACGATTCCTGGTCAACTCTTCTGTGTACTGTAATGTGTTATGTATTCAAGTCGACACTTATTTCGAATAGGAGGATTAAGAAATCTTTCTGATTAAAGTGTGCTAATGAGGACTTGTTGTCACATTAAACCGATAAGTTAATCCATAGCAAACCACCAATTTTAGCTCAATTCGTGCTCATTGCTCGAAGACGAGGTAGATGAATATTTACTCAAAAGATTTTCCCTTAATCTCAATGACAACTTTTCCAACAAAATGATTGTCTTGAGGGTTACTGGCACTGCTCATGAACTTAAATTACAGAGGTAATGTAACTTCTGTTATAAGGACATTGTTTAGTGCTTTGTTTCTACAAACTCGTTAGCATAGTAACTATAGGATGACAACCTTTGTCAAAGCATTCCCTCAATGAAAGATGAGAAAACCTTGTGAGACTAAATTACGATTGGGAACAAAAATACTGGACAGGATTATAAATCACTGTAGTACATTTCCTATAAAAAATGGATATGTCAATGCCTAAAGGGTCCCAAAAATTACATTTTGGGGTGTGATTATAAAATGTAAATGGATTTTATTTTTAGCTATAACAAGGGATCTCAATAATCTTTACAGTCTAGTATAATGCTTTTAAGTCGTGGCCCTTAACATAAATGTTTAAGGGTAGCAAAATTTGTTAGTAGTTAATCCAACTGGTTGTCAAGTTAAAACCATTTTTTTTTTGTGTCCAGTGTCTAAATTGACAGTAAACAACATTTTTGTGGAGAGACAAAATTCCCTTGTATACTGATGCATTCATTGTTTCTCATGTATTTTTGAAAGGTCAGGCAGAGGTATACCCTGTAGTATGTGCACATTTTCAATTGTTATTGAGCGTTAACTTAATGTGTCACATGCTCCTTGTGCTGCTTCACTAGACCTCAGAATCAGTCTCTTGATGTTATGGTTATTTGTCCCCACATCTTAACATAATGACAAAACACTCTATAGTTTCCCGTTCACAAACAATTCAATTTCTATTCTGAAAGTCCGTCTTGCTCGCTTTTGTAATGCCAAAATAAAGATTGACATGTCACCTTGACTTGTCAACTCGAACTGGAGCATTTGTGAATATGGGGGCTGGTTCACTAATTTAAAGTTGTATAAAAGGAGGCTTTCAAATTCAGAACCAAAAGTGGTATAAGTAGTCTTACCAATTCTTAAGCTATCTAATACTAACTAAACCATGGCTATAAGTTATATTCGTTCAGCTAGCATGCATGCATTAATTTAGATTTGATTTAAAACCTATTTTTATAGCAAAACTCTAGTTCTAGAAATCATTTTCTTGAACAATATTATGGTGAAGATTGTATAGTCAGCCATTTAAACAAAAAAAAACCTTTTTAATGTTGGTGCTATGTGACGGATGAACTTTGTTTTGCAGTTCAAATATTTATTTTTATTTTTTATTTTACACACACAAACGCCACAACAATTTTCCATTAGAAGGGCGTGAGTAGTATGGACATTCCTAGTATAGCCTGACAAGTGATATTGTTTAACACGGAAAACATATGGGTTGGAACAAAAGACCCATCGCTTAGCTATCATCTAAATATTCTTCACATCAAACTAACAAAGCAAAAATTAATCCTGAGAAACTACTTAGTTTTGGAAAAGTTGACTGTTTTCGGTAGCATACAATGGAATGCAAGCAAAACATTATGGTTATGAGTAACAAAAGTTTCAGGGTAAAAAAGTTCAGTAATAACATTTCAAATTTGTATCTTAATTGGCAAAGAATAATTCATAAATGACGGTTCTCAAGTAATACTACTATTGCCCAAAATTAATAACTTTTTTGGGTGGAGGTTCAGCGATAATTCAGAATTCTTTACCAAATACACTAATAAAAAGAGATAAAGGAAACAGAGGATCTGAGCACTAAATTTCAGCTAGCTCCAATGTTATATTAATTTATATATTCCATTACCAACTTCCAAAAAGAAAGAATTAATATATCATTTTGGAAGGTCTGGCAATGTGAAAATGGATGGATAACGGGCACACAGAATAGAGAAGAGTGACAGAAGAAAGGGGAGGCCTATACCCAACAGTGGGTGACTCCAGGAGAAACGATGATGGCAAAACTAAAGTTATTTTTTATAAATATCTCAACAATCAGATCCTAAGGAGAAAAAGTTCAAGTTTTGATTGATAACTACTCACATAATGTCACTTTACAGGGCTTAGATTCCTACACAGTACATTTATTTATAAATGTTATTTTTGTCAACAGATATCAAAAGATGAAGTCGCGAAGATAGTGGCTGGTTTCGACAATGAATCACTGTTAACGAGTGGTGGCCTGACGATAGCAGGTACACGGTACATCTACCTCAGTGGCACAGACCGCATCATACGCGCAAAACTCGGCAAGGTCGGCGTGCACTGCATGAAGACACAGCAAGGTAGGCATCTGTTGTTATTATGGGAACATGCTGTAAGGGCTGGTTCAACCCTTTCGCTGCCCATCACCCAGCGTAATATGGGCATTGGACTCATATGCTGGGTGCTGGGCACTGAAAGGTTTAAATAAATATGACTACCTCGCATCTTTCTAAAATATAGATTGTATAACAATGGCAAAATGAGATAAAAAAATATAAACAAAAATTTGTTTATATTTTAAATAACTTAAACCTGAATATTATAAATAGCAATCCTTCAATTTTATGTTGATATGTGGTTGTTTTGAATAAGATCTGTGGGGCATTTTCAATATTTTTAAGTTTTTTACATAAGGTTGTCGCCAAAGTTAGGTTGTGACTTGGATTTTCAGGCGTACAGAAATTACAGCTGATATTTACTGGAGCGCAATCAAAAATGGTCTATCACTGCATCATTCCAATTAAACAAAATAATATTTAATACCCTGACAAAGTGCTGCCTGTATACTCTCCCTCCAGTCTTGGTTTACAAATGCCACAACCTCTAGAGACTATTCAGACTAAAGAAAGACTAATAAAGGTTTTGCAATAACTTAATTTTTAAAAACCTTTACAATATGTGAGATGTGACACCCGGAACTATCTTCCATATCTTATGTGAACTGGATACCTATTATACCCTATCAAAACAATGAATGCGTTTGAACAGAAAATCAAATGATAATGCCCCCACCCTTTCAAGTTTTTGTCTCAGGTGACTAACCCAAACCCTTTTTTTTGTAACACACTCATCTCAACTTTCGAAGCTCTGCTGCATTCTATTTTCTTACATATTCACACACCAGTTTCGATCCAACCAAACAGATTTAGTAGATAATTAAGAATGACACCCACTCTTCATAAATTCACGCACGAGTCGTAGCGATAACAATTAAATTCGCGACAGCCCTATACGGAGGTGGCAGGGCCGGAATGAGCTAGACTTCTTTTATGAGGAAAGGTCCTTAGTTGCCCCAGATAGAGAGAAGTGGAAAGAGAGTTGGAGGTTTTATGTTACAGGCTAATTATTGTTATGTTATGACAGCTTTATTATAATTATTATACATTATGGCCACTATGATCAGCCTTGTTATGTATGTGCTCTTCTCTGTTTAGATTAGTGACTGCAACCGCCGCAATTATACATTATTTCGTAATATAAATGGTCTTTTATGTGGATGTTACGTACAGTCAAGTTGTAATCTTCATTATATTAACGAAAGGGAAAGTTTTCAAGGTACTTAGGCACGGTTATGTGCGGGGAAAGTGAATCAAAGTGACGGTCGTGCTCATTCTACAGCGGCTAGTTTATTTTAATATTTTGTTTCAGCCGTCGTAATTTCTCTGTATGAAGAACCCATCCAACCCCAGCAAGCCGCATCCGTAGTGGAGAAGTTAGGAGACTATTTAATTACCTGTGGTTATTAGAGGTGAGTTCTAAAACTACCCTGTTAATTTTGAACGTTGACGACACATAGCCCTGAAGCCTTGAAAAACATCATTTCTTTCTTTTACAGATCGAAGCGCGCCGTGATCTAAGAATACTATAAGATAATATTTTTTCCACAGGGAAATAAGTAACTGCATTTTGTATATTCTATAAAGTGATAAGGACCGTTCATTTGTTTTGATATTCGATAAATTATGGCGTCAACAGTGCGTGATGCGTTTATTAACTGTGAGCAGATGCAATTACTTTGCGGATTTTGGACCCTTTTTATACGCTCACCGCTTCCATAAAGTAATTGTAAGCTGTAATGGTTTAAACATGTATTTTAAAGTTTGCTTTTATTGACCAGTATGGTAAAGCATATTCAGCTTTGCAAGCAGGTCTCAAAGCATGATGTATAGAGATTTTTTTTAGGTTTCTTCTCAAGCATTCTGGTACTTTATCTGGCGTGTACAATGATCTAAATTATAATTATGGTAGACTTGAAAATAGCGTCACTAGCCACCTAGACAAAAATGCCCGCGTACAGATGCTTGAAGAGAAGTTATAATAACCACGTAATGAAATTACTGTAACAACATTATACAACATATATATATATATATAATTATAAATAGCATTTGTGTAAGGGCTTGTTACAAATTGAAAGACACTGTAACCCAAGTATTACGATTTTAATTGAAGATCTCTAGTCCCACTGGATCCATCGTGTGAGTAATATCCGACACATCAGTGCGTGGCGTACGAGGCTCGTGCCGCGACGCGCCGCGGCCGCGTCCTCCACAATGCCCGCTATTACAGTTTTCTGCTATGCTTTCTTTTTAATTGTGCCGCATTTATAATCTTGTGTAGTGAGTAATAAACATTTGCATTCTGTTCTATTCTATCTCTTAGCTGCAGAAATAGAAGCGCTCAATTACCCTGTATCCTCAGACAAGGCTTGCAGTAAACGAAGGGTGCATATTGTTTATATTTGATATTACTACTATAGCTTTGTACATTGTTTCTGATAAGCGATGGGAACTGTGTCTATCTAATAATAAAATGATTTGTATTATAATATTTTGTTTCTTTGAAAATCATCCAACTGAGTTGCAGGTAGTAAAGGTGAAAGTAAAACCTCATTTTATTGCTAATGAACATAATTTATTTTCCTTTTGACAAAATCTACAGTATTAAGAGTTAAGTACACTCGAATACAAGGATTGGTATAAAATGTTTAAACTTGTAGCAATAATAATTTATCAAGTGATTTTGGTTCTTTAAAGTCCAACACTCGAGGATTTTTCTCAAATGTAAATTATTTTCAGAGAATTTATGAAAAAGGTTTAGAGTTAAGTTGCATTACTATCTATATTTAATTAAAGTAGATTTTCTCTGATGATGACATACAAATTGCTGTTTATTCATTATTTTACTAAAGAGCATTTATAACAATATAATATCAAAGAAATTAAAATGTTATTGTTTTACTTACTACGTGGTTATCTACATTTCTACAATTCTATTTATACGAAAAGAAAACGCTTGTCGTGTATGAATTAAATACATAGGTACTTATCACATCTTAACAAATAAATAATGCGTCGATAAAAAGCATGAATTATACAAATCAATCCACAATGTTTAATATTATCCCTATACATCAGATTTATTAAAATAATAATACTCCAAGTCCCATAATGCCAAGACATCTTAAAAAGTAATTTAACTAATTGATTCCGTAACCCAACACGTTATTGATAACTGTACTATCAACTACTGTAGTTTCGCACAACTGCTGTAGTATTGTGTTGATTTTAATTCATCGAATGATTGACATGACGTATTAAACGTGTTTCAAAAATATATGCGTCATGTTCGACTGTTCGTTCAAGCAGACACTTTTTATCGGTCTTTCTCTCCGAAGTAATACGCTCGTTAATTTACACTTATCGTCTGAACATTTTCTTGGTTTCCATCTTTGCTGGGTGCGAGGGAAACAACATCCTGAATCGTGATCAAGTCGAAATTCTCCCATAGTGTTTCTTCAAGGGTGCTCGAGAGAGTAATGGCGAGATTTTTTCCAAAGGCTTCTGAAAAACCCTTTGCGTTGCTTCTGTCCTGGGTGCTCCTCACCTGTTAGAAAACAAAAAAATATCTTTAATTTTAGATATATACAGTTGGCAAAGGGAGTCGGGGAAGAAGTGTGACACCATTCATTTTCTTTTTGTGCTTTTGCGACAAGTAGTACCTAACTAGAAAGGATCAAACGACAGGTGGCATTCTGGCCCTGCAGTCTCGACATTAGATAACGACAAAAATCGGTCGTTAAGTGTAATCGATGTCAAATTTCTTTAATAGATTTTCAACCTTATGCTCTTGAAATAAAGTAGAAAATCTATTAAAGGAATTTGACAACGATACGACTTAGCGACCGATTTTGGTCGCTATCTTATGTCGAGACTGCAGGGCCTGTTCTGCCTATTGGTTACTGTAGTTAAGATAGTAACGAACACGTAGATACCTAGGTGCTGTGTAACAAGTAAGAAATTATTTTATAAACAAGTAGGCAAAATGAGAAGTTGCTATAAATACATAACGTTACACGGGTTGTAGATAAATTTGCTTCCGCTGTATGAAGATAGTATTTTCCTGTCGCTATAATTATGCCAATGATAATGGAAGTTAAAAACATCGCTATGCAGTATGCAATTACAAATACTTATCAAAAGAAAAAAGGTTCAGTTTGAAATGATTGCAAGCATAAGTTAAATTCAGCGCTTATAGGGTCGTGAACCCTCTATTGGGGAACGCGAATGTCAAGTGTACGAGCGCGCCGCAGTCGGCTCGCTCGGTGGTGTCTCGACAAGCGGGTCGATACAACGCGTAGGTAAGTACACCCTGTCGGCTGCCGCGGGCGGTGGGAAGAGCTTTCGGCCCGGAACGACACGAACGAACTTTGTAGTAACTACGCCGTCCTTCTCTACCTCGCCCGGTCATAGGATCCAAGTTTAGATGTAAAATAAATGCCTAGTCAGTATGACCCATCGTCGACCAGAATAAACTTCAAAGTCATTCCCAATTTTGCCATGGCATCTGAAGTGAGATCTGAAAAGAAGCTCCTTGACATAATTATGCCAAGGAGCAGTTTTCAGTGGCCGTGGTTATTTTTATCAACCATCTTCCATAGGGCCTATAATAATGTGATATACCTAGGTAGGCAGAACAAATACGTATATATCGCACGCTTAATCATATACTGACATAACTCAAAAATGACGTTTTTCGAGAAATCGCTAAAAACGATTTAGCAAACCTGACTTACCTTACAAAATGGCTTATTACTCAAAGAAAATAGCTTTATATAATGAAATAATGTATTGTAGGGATAGTTGATAAAGTGAGTATTGTATTTGAATACTATAATTTTAAAGAAATTTAGATTTTTTACTATAAATTAATCGGTTAAAAAAATTGTTCCTCAAGATGCGTCACTTTAATATAAAATATAAAGTTACATTGATTTAATACTGGTGACACATTTTGAAATGAGTCCGTGTTTTATTTAATATATAACTAAAGAATACTCATTATTAAGGTATGGGTCCTTATACTATGAAGTGAGATTTTAATACTGGTGACATATTTTGAAATGAGTCCGTATTTTATTCAATGTATGTTCTTATTGTTATGATTACGATCGTAGTCCTTGACGCATACTGATATCTGTCTCTGTCTCGTAAAAACGTTTGCCAAAACGTTTGCGTGTGAAAGAGACATATATAGGTGTAACTCCGCCTAGAAACAAGATATCAAAAAAAATCCGAGATCGGCCGAAAGAGGGCGTTAAAATAAACTTCTTGGTATACTTAATTAAACTTTGACCGAAACACTAATCGGTCAGTATATTATTAAGCGTGCGATATGTTGATCTACATGTTCCGTACAAAATCACTGCAGAAAATTCAATTTACCTAGGTATTCAAAGACAACATAAAGATACTAAATGTTGGTTAACCGTTAAATTTACTGTTGCTGCGTTAGGTAGGCTAAAAACTTTATGTACGTTCACTTGCTCGCAGTCGTGTTCAGACGAACCTAATTAGCTGCACTTTTTTATTTAGACGCTCTGGATAGAGCCATGAATTAATTTAAAGCTCACAAGACCGTGAATGATTGCTCTTCAGCCAGATACCAATAATGCACCTCGTACCTACCTACTGTATTCAAGTAAAATATTGTTATTTTAGGCAGGTCGATATAAAAATAGATGCCAAAATTATCTTGTTTGAAAATACCGATATTTCATCTATGCAGTAAGAGCTGTTAGTAGGGCATCCGAAAATAAACCGCAGTAAGTAGGTAGGTAGTTTCCAGCACACGTCCCAAATGCCATGCACGCTGCCTAAAATAGTCGTGGACTGAGCCACGTGAGATGCCGCACCCGACATCCGACTCCGCTGCTTGTAAGCGTAATTTATTTATCTATCATTGAAATAACTGATTTCTGAATGGAAGTTGTTCTATTTCTGAATGCCATGTCCCTTACAATTTCTTGTAAAAGTTCTTGTGCGTACTGTACCTGCGCCTAGATATCTTTTGCGAACTTTTCTAGACCTCTGCTCTATAGCATTTCTCAAAATTATGCAGTAAGTTAGTATCTACCTATTTACTTGAAAAAAAAAGCCTCAATTTACACAGCTGTGCCGTGCGGCACAGCGTGCCTTTGTATTTATAGCACGTGTCTGTGCAGTGGAGGTCCATCCAATTCATGTTCATTGGCTAGACTCCCCGCAAAGATAAAGACACCGGCGTCCTAAGATCCAACCAGAGCTCAGAACTATGTTACTTATGTCAATACAGAATTAAAATCATTAATACAACCCTCTAAGTTCATTTAACCCCATTCAATAACTATTTCATGAAAGTCTTTCAATGGGGTTAAATAAACTTAGAGGGTTGTATTAATGATTTTGATGTTTATAATTCTGTAACGACATACATGTTACTTGCGCGACTCATTTTTCATCAACATATAACCTGACACTGACCTGCAAATTGCAAAAAACGTAAGAAAATTTGAATTTCGCGGGCTGCCCTGGCGCTTCTGCTTTAATGCACACTTAGTTTTGATTAAATTGGTCGTAAAAATAAGAATATTACTAAAAATAAAGTATTTCGTCAGGACTCAGGACTTAATTTTCAACCTTAATTACCTATATTATTCGTAATTTTACTACATTGTTTGGCGGTACACTGAATTCACCTTATTTTAAATTTTCGTCGATTTCACAAATACTCACCGATTAAATAAACGTCAGTCGGCAATTTAGCTGCGGATCCCTAAAGTGATCCTAGAACGGTATTGTTTGAAAGGGGGGACATTATGCTGTACAATGTATAGATAACTGCGGGAGCTCCCTAAAAATTCATCGACAGTAGGTACGGAGTTCCGGGCGGCAGCCAGCGGAAGGACTGATTGGAGTTTGGACATAACATGCAGATACACCATACATAAATGACGAATCTGTCCTACAGGAAATGACTCGGCTTTGGCTTAAGCTTTTACGCATCTTACGATTTTGGAAACAATTAGGTAGTACATCCATCTCATGAGCCTGTTTCAGGTTTTTGTTAGGATTTTTATCTTTTTTTTCTAATGAATGATCCACCTATGAAGTATGAACAGATCTTTGTACATAGGAAGTAACTTCAGTTGATGGTTTTCTGGTGACAAAGGAAATATTAGCTAATCAGGTCACGAAGATCGAGTTGGAGAAGTGCGAAGGGCTGATGTGCGAGGGACGCGTGGCGTGTGGGGAGGTGCGCGGGGTCCAGGGGTCGTCGACACTTCGGTGAAGGGCAGCGAGGTCGGTGCGTTCGCTTTCGTAGGCGCGCGGCGGGCGGCGCGGCGCGGCGGCGGCGTCGACGGCTCCGCGTATTGATCGCAGCTTCGCAGCCTCCCGCACTCGATCCGCGCTACATCTCTACTTGATTTCCTAAACATCTACTTCTATTAGGATTTTATTCTTACGAAAATTTTGAATTTTTTGTAGTTATGTAGTATATACCTGATAAAAATATAAATAGCTGGGTAGCTGGTATCTAGCTTGGCAGGCAGTTTTAAATATGTTTGTCATCATTACATTAGTCATTCATTAAACGGTTTTTCGTTATTTTTACAAACGACTTGGTTTTCTTCTCATTGAATTACGTCAGTGGGTAGTAGGTGCATGCCATTAATTGGCATAGGTTGGTACTCCAATAAGTGTTGTAATTTAACGATAAAAAATAAATGTGTTAAACTTTGGCACCTAAGTATCTACATTGCTACTTTGCAAATGATTCAATTGTTACAATAACTGTAACTAGTGAGACAGCAGTGTTGGGTGTTGTTGAGAGTTGACCCATTGGAGTTCTGGTAGCGGCCCCGACTTGTCGTAGGTCGTTGGTTCAATTCGAATGATAAGAGCCCAGACACATTTACATTATACACATGTAATTTATTTCATGGCCACTACTTTCAAAACGATGGAAGGAAAACATCATAAGAATACTGATCTCCGCAATGGGACCGCGTGGTGACCTCTCACAGAGAGAAGAGATTTGTCATCCGTGTCCCGGCTGTAGGAGTATTTTAGGCTGATTATGACTTATGGAAAATACAATCCATTTTGTCTTTTATATTGTGGTGATAGCCCTGAGTGTAACGTAAGTCAGCTAGGTTGCCGCAGAGACCGCGGCTGCCGGCGCCGGCTATTGTTTCTGCAACACGATCACTATTAATACTGCCTGCGCCCGCGCTTGTCATTATAATCTTCCCTCTTTAGAAATGTCACAGAATAAATAATAGTGTGTGCTCATAAAGTGTTCTCTGCAATATTCTTCCTCGTAAATCTTGTGCGGCCATTGAACTGCGATAAACGACGATGTATTGACCTCTTATCACTGGCGTTCAACTCTTATTAATTTTACCTTGTAATTGAGTGCAAATAAATAAGATTATAATTATTGTTATTGTTTTGGCTCATTCTTTTAAAAATATTGTTGGTAGGTAACCGCGGTATGCACTAGTGGAGACGCTTTCGAACCATAAGCAATTTTAATGTAATAGCTCGAGTGCACTAATTAACAACGAGAGGCGAACGTATCCGCGCCAACAATATTTACCGTTTGTGCAAAATGCAAAACTAATTGGAGTTTTGAGCAGTAGCTAACTAAGTAAGTACTTATATCAAATCTAAAATATTAAGTTAATAACTGGTCAAATGTTTCATTAACTCAACACAGATTGATGTCAACAGTTTGTACGTAGGTTTCTGTGATAATATGCAGGTTAGTAGGTAGGCAGGTGAGGTACATCTGTGAATCTTTACTTTCTCCGAGTAACAGGCTCGCTAGACCAGTGCGATACGCTCGAACTTGACTCGCCGATTAGCGACACACTTAGCCAATCTACAATATTTTTTTTTATTTCTAGAAAAAACTTTGCACTACACTAACCAAGTAGATCAGGAAAAATACGTGTAGGCCGTACAAATATTTGTTTTCTGAGGGAATCGAACCCGCGGCATGCAGCTGAGCAGCTAGTCGCTCAGCCACTGCACAAGCAACTCCTTATTCCGTTTGCGAGAGGTGTAAGATCATAAGTATTGTATTGTATCGCATACGTTAAGTACTGAAGAAATTTGCCAAGTAGAAAAACTAATTTACTTATCGATAGCCAATCAGAGTTATGAAGTGTACCTAATTGATGGTTAAGTCACTCTCTTCCGGTAATGAACAGACTGATCTAATCTGCGCATCTAGGCGGAACTGATCCCGCCGCCATAACTGTGGAGCTGTGGCTATAAGTTATAACACTATAAGGCGCGAAGAATGACGATGACGTGCAACTTGAGAGTGTGAATAAGGCATGTATGTACCTACTTAGCTAGGTACTACTAGTACGCTAGAACAAAAACACTCGCTTATGAGGAGTCGGTATTTTATTGTCACTGGCAAAGTGATGAATCATAATACCTACCTACTTTATTGTGCACAAGGGAAATTAATTCACATAGAAAATAATAATATGAAAGCAAGATGTGTAGGTAAGTACTTGAACTTTGTTCAAACATCTTGAGATGTTAAATTCTGAACGCTCCTTGCCTTGAAATTATGATTGCGAAAAAATAAAGTTCGCCAAATGTGTTCGCGGTCAGCCGCCATAACACATGAATTATTAATTGTAGACAATGTTCAGCATAAGTTCATTGACCTTATCACTATGACATCAACTTGAGGCCTGTACGCTTCGCTCTACTAAATAAAATATCATGACTCGCGAAAATCAATTAGCATTTTTTAATTTTGCCGGCTTCAAAATGCCTAACGCAGGAAAAGAAAGTAAAGAGAAACCAATGGCAGCTGTGAAAAGTGATCTGCCTATGGTAACAATTATACTTAAATATTATTGATTTATGATAATGTCATAAATAATACGACCCGCATTCAACTATTAAAACGTCTGTATTTAATTAACTAAAGACGTTAGGTACGGGTTCAGTGAGCTAGCAAGTCCTAGGTAGATACCTACCTATTTCCTTCGATTTTGTTTCTATAGAAATGGGTTAGTAATAGGTAATATTAGGTACCTATGTGGTTCATATATTGCCGACCTGAACAGTATGAAAATTAAAAACTTCTCTGAAATAATATTTTTAATATCTGTGAGTATTTTATGCTGTCGTGTTCACTACTGGAACCGATCCAAATTGTGAAAATGAGGCGAATGTTTATCAGCAGCTGTGACTACGAATTAATGAATTGCGTTAGCTTGTTAAAAGGTAAAAGATAAATGTAATATAACCTGTGAAAATACCTGGTAAGAGAGGGGTTCTTTGAACTAGAGAAGTACCTAATGTGGGCAGTTTGATATTTGAACGACAATATTGGTAGCTATGGGTTCCTACTGTTCGGTATCTGAGTATTATTTTTAAATGCATTGTTTTGTTAACCTTGCAGCGTGTATACGTGCTTTAACTCAAACATTGTTTAACAAAAGATATACTGCTATCTCTGTGAGTGATGATAAAAGTGCGTCAGAACATCAATTAAGGAATACCACGACACTTGACTCACCAGTCTGCTGTAATGGACGGGAAGATTCTAACCAATTAACTAATCGCTTATTCCCAGTGGAAAGGTGGTAGTTATGCTACATGACGTCACCTACTCATCGCTCTATCGATGAAAACTGAGTTGGATACGAACGTGAACTGGTTGTTTACTCGACGTAAGTTACTGAAAAGTAGCTAAAACATATCATAACCCTTCTGGGTAGTCGGGTTAAAACAGGCGGTTAGACATATTGACACATCTTTTCATTATTAAGCAGAATAACAATTGAGTAAAATGTTTGAGAGTAGTTAATTTTGTGGCTGCACCAGGCCCTGCAGTCTCGACATTAGATAACGACAAAAATCGGTCGTTAAGTGTAATCGATGTCAAATTTCTTTAATAGATTTTCAACCTTATCCTTTCGAAATAAAGTAGAAAATCCATTAAAGGAATTTGACAACGATATGACTTAGCGACCGATTTTTGTCGCTATCTAATGTCGAGACTGCAGGGCCAGGGCCTGCAGTCTCGACATGCGTAACGACGCTGACGCAAACTAGCGATCGCTAAATATTAACGAAAAAAATCGGTTGCCACAACGAGGCTTTCGAGAAACGCAAGTCTCTACATCCAAGATAACGAGCAAAGTCGTACATTATCTTGACATAACAATGTCGGTACGCTAACGAAAAACGTATTCATAGTGCGGCTTTTTCAAAGACAATTTTTAACCTTTACAATATCTCCTTGAATATGGGGAAAAATGGAGAACATGGTTCAATGAAAATAATTGGTTTTCTTGTAACTTAAACTGAGACTATATCAACGTTATTTTGAAGGCACCATTTTTCATGAAAACTTGTAAGTAGATCTAAAAACGTTTTAATTTTTTAAAATAAATTATTAAATATTTAAGGAAATTAGAATTTGCCTTCTTGCAACATTGACTTAGTGTCAAACTTGTCAAATGTCAAGTCAATTGGTCTTGTTTATTTGTTGTCATTGAAGGAAACCAATACATTTTGTTGTGTTTCTGTTTTCAATGGTATTTCTCAAGCATTTTTCATTGATTGCCAAGAGTACAGTACCTCTGCTAACCTCTTTCTGGCTAAACCTGCGACTCCACCGGACATAATTCTACATTCACGTATATGTAGCTACGAAATGATACTGGAATTCGACAAAAAGCCCGTAAGGTCGTTGTGTTTGAAGAGATGGCTGAAATTCATATAGGAGCTCCAACAACTCTCTTGTTATTCCGTCAGGATACGGAAATAAGCATATCCAAGGGATTTTTCATTTCTACGCTAATTTCGTGTGATGTGTCACCATACCAAACCAAAACTATCGGAGGCAGCATGTATCGAGCTGTTCACACTACAGAAAACCTCCGAGGGGCTGGGGAGTTCGATAAAGGAATGACGAAGAACAAGCAGAAAATCAAACTGAGTGAAATAGTGTAGTGTGTGTAATATTGATCAGATTTTTTCAATACCATATGTGTGTATTCACTGTGTTCCAATATTCGATATAACCATATCATAGTTGTAGGGAATACATAGCAGAGCTATCACGAGTTTAAATGGCACAAAAGAAATGCTTGTATACAAGATAATTCCAAAATATTCAATATACAACCGTTTGAATCTTGTCAACCTATCTTCAAATCACAGAACCATTTAACTAAACAGAATTGAAGAGGCCTTCTACTAAATTTATGAATTATCAAAACCTGATTATGTGTTAAATGAAACATTTTCAAAATAAAAATAACTGAAACATGTGTGATGCAACTTGTAGAATTACCAGTACACATCCCCCGCACACAAACTTAATATTTAGTAGTAGTCCCATTAATTATTTATAATGCTCTACCTAAGAAAGTAGTTGACCTATCCAATTTGTTTTTACACCGTGACATGTTCCTGAAAAATACTCAACTCATTCTTCCCATTTTAAAATGTTGATGTTGATGTTCATGTTAGTATTTAAAAATTTGATAATTTTTGTTTGAAGAAAGTATTTGCGTTTATTATTGTTTTTATTGATGCAGATGTTTGTATCTATACCGTGTTCAGTTGAATTAAATGTGTAAAATATATTGGTGATTATGATTGTATGTACCCATATTTTAGTCTACAGTATTATTTTGTTTTATAAAGTTGAGGTGTGTGTATTAGTTATTGTGTCTTGTTTAAAATGTTAACATAGGAAAGTATACCTATGATGTATACTTGATTTTTTTGTAATTTTCATCCCATTGTATTATGAGTATGACGGAAAGTGTTTTGCACTGAAATAACTGTAGGAAATGTCCATTTTACTTCACATCTTATGCAATTAAAGATAAATCGATTATAGTTGTGTTATTTTTATTTCAATGAATCCTCTTCCTACCAATGAAATGAATATCAGCGACGCCTATTAACACATACGTCCAACACATATTTATAGGTTAGGCACGGCATTTTAAGGCCGTAATAATAGCATACTTCGCTGCAGACAGTAGATCTTCGAGTAATAAGCCCGTCCGGCACAATTTTTGTCAATAATTCAGTAAAAACCATCAATAAATTAGCTTACGATGCTACCGAATCTCTTTGCGGGCTGTCAAAAATGGTCGCTAATTATATTCGTTATCTTTACGAAAATCGTTAAGTTTGCGTCTAAGATCGGTATTATATCAAGGACAATCGCAAACTTCAAGTGTAGAGACTACCAAATATCGTAAAATCCGGGTCGTTATGACTTAACGACAAAAATCGGTTGTTTTACGATCGCTATCTATGTCGAGACTGCATGCCCTGGTGTAGAGACTACCAAATATCGTAAAACAACCGATTTTTGTCGTTAAGTCATAACGACCCGGATTTTACGATATTTGGTAGTCTCTACACCTGAAGTTTGCGATTGTCCTTGATATAATACCGATCTTAGACGCAAACTTAACGATGTTCGTAAAGATAACGAATATATTTAGCGACCATTTTTGACAGCCCGCAAAGTGATTCGGTAGCATCGTAAGCTAATTTATTGATGGTTTTTACTGGATTATTGTCAAAAATTGTGCCGGACGGGCTTATTACTCGAAGGTCTATTGTCTGCAGCGAAGTATGCTATGATTACGGCCTTATAATGCCGTGCCCGTAAGCCGTACCTAACCTATAAATATGTGTTGGACGTATGTGTGAACAGGCGTCGCTGATATTCATTTCATTGGTAGGAAGAGGATTCATTTAAATAAAAATATCACAACTATAATCGATTTATCTTTAATTGCATAAAATGTGAAGTAAATGGACATTACCTACAGTTATTTCAGTGCAAAACACTCCGTCATACTCATAATACAATGGCATAAGAATTACAAATACATCAAGTATACATCATAGGTATACTTTCCTATGTCAACATTTTAAACAAGACACAATAACTAATACACACACGTCAACTTTTTAAAACAAAATAATACTGATGACTTAAATATGGGTACATACAATCAAAATCACCAAAATATTTTACATTTAATTTAACTGAACACGGTATAAATACAAACATCTGCATCGATAAAAACAATAATAAACACAAATACTTTCTTCAAACAATACAAAATTATTAAATTTTGAAATGCCAACATGAACATCAACAATTAAATTAAATTTCACAATGCATTTTTAAAATGGGAAGAATGAGATGAGTATTTTTCAGGAACTTGTCATGGTATAAAAAAATATTGGGTAGGTCAACTACTTTCTTAGGTAGAGCATTATAAATAATTAATGGTACTAGTTCTAAATATTAAGATTCTGTGTACGGGTAATTCTACAAGTGGCTTCACACATGTTTGAGTTATTTTTATTTTGAAAATGTTTCATTTAACACATAATCAGGTTTTGATAATACATAAATTTAGTAGAAGGCCTCTTCAATTCCTTTTAGTTAAATGGTTCTGTGATTTGAAGATAGGTTGACAAGATTCAAACGGTTGTATATTGAATATTTTGGAATTATCTTGTACACAAGCATTTCTTTTGTGCCATTTAAACTCGTGATAGCTCTGCTATATATTCCCTACAACTATGATATCGTTATATCGAATATTGGAACACAGCAAATACACACATATGGTATTGAAAAAATTGATCAATATTACACACACTACAACACTTCTTCACTTCACTACTACGTGTTGAGTGGCGTGCAATTGAGGAGGCCTATGTCCAGCAGTGGACTGCTATGGGCTGATGATGATGATGATGACACACACTACACTATTTCACTCAGTTTGATTTTCTGATTGTTCTTCGTCATTCCTTTATCGTGCTCCCCAGCCCCTCGGAGGTTTGCTGTAGTGTGAACAGCTCGATACATGCTGCCTCCGATAGCATTGTCATGGTGCGACACATCACACGAAATCAGCGTATAAATGAAAAATCCCTTGAATATGCTTATTTCCGTATCCTGACGGAATAACAAGAGACTTGTTCACGGAGCTCCTATATGATTTTCAGCCATCTCTTCAAATACAACGACCTTACGGGCTTTTTGTCGAATTCCAGTATCATTTCGTAGCTACATACACGTGAATGTAGAATTATATCCAGTGGAGTCGCAGGTTTAGCCAGAAAGAGGTTAGCAGAGGTACTGTACTCTTGGCTATCAATGAAAAATGCTTGAGAAATACCATTGAAAACAGAAACACAACAAATATTTGTTTCCTTCAATGACAACAAATAAACAAGACCAATTGACTTGACATTTGACAAGTTTGACACTAAGTCAATGTTGCAAGGAGGCAAATTCTAATTTCCTTAAATATTTAATAATTTATTTTAATTTTCAAGAATGGTTATAGCTCTATTTACGAGTTTTCATGAAAAACAGTGCCTTCAAAATAACGTCTATATAGTCTCAGTTTAAGTTACAAGAAAACCAATTATTTTCATTGAACCATGTTCTCCATTTTTCCCCATATTCAGGGAGATATTGTAAAGGTTAAAAATTGTCTTTGAAAAAGCCGCACTATGAATACGTTTTTCGTTAGCGTACCGACATTGTTATGTCAAGAAAATGTACGACTTTGCTCGTTATCTTGGATGTAGAGACTTGCGTTTCTCGCAAGCCTCGTTGTGGCAACCGATTTTTTTCGTTAATATTTAGCGATCGCTAGTTTGCGTCAGCGTCGTTACGCATGTCGAGACTGCAGGCCCTGCACTACAACGAGAGCGCCGCTCCGCGCGCCGCGCCGTCGTGATAACCTTTTCCTATTTGATTGATAAACCTTTGAACTTGAAACATAACATGGCCAACGTAATAATAGTCTAGGGTCTTATTTTGAGACCTGAATTTGTACAATTGGGTGTAATTGAAATAACTGAAAATTACTTAAGGGATCATTGTACATTGTGTGAAGAATTTTTAGTAAGGGAACAAAACTGAAACAACGAAACATAAAACCGACTTCAAAAACACAAAAAGTGAAAAATAACTTCAGCAAAAATAGCTTCAGAAGTCGGTGACTTTTATTTGTATGATATAGTTTCTTTGTCAACTTTGTTCCTTGTTGTTTTGTTCCTTTTGGAAGTCGGTTGAAAATAAGTAGCCATCTTCTTCCCCACATTTTGTGGTGTTATGCGATCATAAATGTTTGAAACAGTTGTTTTTTTCTGTGATTTTGATGTTTGGCCCAGAGTGACAGTTGTTCATAATGGTGAACACAAAACCCCTTCAGTTTTCACTTACACCTTGTATTGTATATGAAAAGGCTCCATGTAAAAGGTGTTATTATAAAGCAGAAGAGAGAAATCGTGTTTTAGAATACCTACGTGTTGTAATGTGCATTAGGTACTTTACGATACTATCATATTTCTAGTGTAACACGAGTTTGTAGGCACGGAAGACGGATGTCCTTTTATCTGGCAGTTTGTCCCATTGATATGTCACGTCTGACGATATGGTGACATTGTGTTTCTACGATGTATTATCATTTATCATACCGCAGTGTTGGGATGCTTTTGTAAAGGCGAGAATATAATTATTATTGAAATAAGTAGGACCTATGTAAACGACACCGAGATTGTGTTATGTTAGCACTATGTAATGTAAACTCTACTTATATCAAGTTCATTGTTTTGTCTCGTACCAAGGCGACGGTTATTATTGTTATTGTCATAATTCATTGGAGGAGCCGTTATTCGAACATAAATAATATTATCTATTAATAACGACATAATGACTCATTCTCGTTTACCTACATTATTGAGATAATTTTATCTGGCGGCTGGCTTCGGTGATTTGAAATAAAATCGTGCATGCGAATATGATGTACCCAGTCGAATATCTAGGGAGGATTCCAATTTCCGCAAAAATGTGGTAGGATGGGGTGTCGCTCGTCGCCCCTGCAGAGAGGGGTGTGCGGCGCGGGCGGGACGGGGCGCGGCACAGCACAGGGGTGCCGGCTGCGCGCGCCGCGACCCAGGCCCCGGGGACGCGCCGCGCCGCATGTGCGTTGTATGCCCTCCCCGAACCCTTGCGCCGCAAACCAGGGGAGCTCCCTCTCCCTCCCGTCCCGATTGAAAGCTCGATTATTAAGCACCCATTCAAGCTTTAATACGAGATTATCGCCATGGTAACTAGGAGCTGCGAGCCCATCGTGGCAGTCAATGAGATATTGTATAAGAACTGACTACTGAGCTGTAAACAGAAAACTGGATAGTTGAGGAAGCTACTGACCGTTTGCGGAGCGCGCTGCTGGTGACGTGGCTTCCTTGTTTCGAGAATTTTCTTTCTCCTTCCCGTTGTTCCCTAGAACAAATGAAATAGATTATTTCAAAATGGAGATATTTAACACAAACAATGGATTTAATTACTTTCGATATTATTTTGACGATAATTTGCTGCTAAATTTGTCACTGCGTCACTGGGTACCTAAAACGCATAGGTAATAATTTAAACACACTCCCAAATACTCGCGGGGCGTACAGAAGTAGGTGGTACAAAGTAAATAGCAATCAATGTTGAGAATCAGCCCAGAACTTGTTACGAGTATAACTCGAGGGCGTTCTTGGCAGAGGACAGGTGTGCTATCGTTCACATATAGTTCACCGCTGTTAATATTAGAACACAAGTCCCGATATAACTGCACAGAGTCTATTGATGACTTATCGCATCGAGAATTCGAGACACCATCCATTTTAGTAGCCTAGGATCTTTGAACTCAATTAAATAAGAAAGAAACATGGCTGCTCGTTTATAATGGTGGTAGAGAGAAGGAGATAACTCCTTCTCCAGGTAGCTACAAACTAGTAGTAGCGGAGAACTAGTTTGTAGCTGGCTCCGAAACATAACCACAAGCCAATTCCGCAAAGTAACTGTGATGCAATTCCAGAAAGATATTGTTAGGTATATGTACCTAGGTATTATAATATCGATACAGGTAAATTATTACATTTCAAAGTGATGTCGGCCTGATAAGTGACCGATAACGTCTAGGTACATCAACTTGACGGAATTCGATGACGCTCACCAACACAAATCTAAAAGTAATTGGCATTTTATCAGTTCTTGCAATACGAAAGCGTTTATTGCTAATTTATTACAAGTCCTACGAGGAAACGCACCGTGAAAAAAACAATAAAATTCTTAGTACCACGAAATCTTTCTGTGTTAATTAAATAGTTATAAATAATTGACAGGAAAAATAGATTCATAATTGAATCACTGTTGTATTCAACTAACATTACAACTAAAAATACATTCCTGTTGCTGTTGCTATATTTCCTGTTGCTGTTTCCTCTGCACAATGACCGATAACACCACTGTGGAGTGGTTTTCAAAGGAATTAGTTTCAATATAGACCGGAAATATCTGGGTGCAGATAGAGAGTGCAGGAGTGGTCGGAGGTCCGCAGAGCGCGCGGCACATTCCCGGGAGGATCCTTTTTGCCGCGGCTGCCTGTCAGACCGGTTCTATTGCGATCGTTCACCCGAGCACACTCGCTCGCAAATTTACATTGCACGGCTTTCCTCTACAAAGTAACAAATCGCAATTGAGTATTATTCGATATCCACTTTATTATCGATTTTGCTACGTCATCTCATTAATATTCTACTAAGTTGTCGGAACGATACCTCGGGTCGAGGTGACCGCTTGGTACTTTGGACTGGTTACCACTGCCCAGTGGTTAGTTGATGGTGAACGTTCTGGAATAGGGTTGTGATTATTGTGTAGTTAGGACTTTAAGGCATGAAACACACTTGCCGTCTGCGAAAACATGGTGTTTTTTAAAGAATCCCATATATAAAAATGCAAATCGTAAAAGGCTATAAAAAGCACCAATGTAGAGACACTGGGGACCTAATGCTAATCTGCGTGACTGATTAAAACACAAAACAAAACTATTTTGTCAATCGGAAAGGACAATGGGCATCCATGTATAGGCATATGCCCCAAGGTCCAATAGCCATAAGATACACATAATTGAAAAGAGCTTTTTACGGAGAACCTTTGCTATTAACACGACTTTTGGCAATTCGTAGTACGTTCGGAGTTATTGAACTAAATATGTAACTAGTTGGACAACGAAGTTAAGATTTTCTTGGCATCAATTAAGGTTGTCTGGGTAACCAATAGTAAAAACATATAATCCATTTCATAGAGCTTTTCAAGGAGAACCTTTGCCAGAAACACGACTTTCGCCAATTCGTTGTCCGTTCGGAGTTATTGACCTAAATAGGTGACTATTTGAGCACCGAAGTTAAGATTTTCTGGGTGACCAATAGCAATAACATATATACCATTGCAGAGAGCTTTTCAATGACAACTTTTGGTACTAAAATAACTTTTGCTAATTCGCAGTCCGTTCAGAGTTATTGAACTAAATAGCTGACTAGTTTGACACCGAAGTTAAGATTCTCTTAGCAACCAATAGCCATAAAATATACATCATTAGATAGAGCTTTTTGACTAGAACCTTTGCCAGTTACACGACTTTTCCCAATTCGTATTCCAGTCGGAGTTATTGACCTAAATAGGTGACTATTTGAGCACCGAAGTAAAGATTTTCTGGGTAACCAATAGCAATAAGATATACATCATTGTATAGAGCTTTTCAAGAAAAACCTTTGCCATTTAACGACTTTCACCAATTCGTATTCCGTTTGGAGTTATTGACAAAAATAGCTGACTAGTTGGACACCGAAGTTAAGATTTTCTTGGCAACCAATTAAGGTTATCTGGGTTACCAATAGTAATAACATATGATGCATTGCTTAGAGCCTTTTAGAGAGAACTTTTGCTACTAGCATCACTTTAGCTAATTCCTATTCCGTTCGGACTTATTGACATAAATAGGTGACTATTTGAGCAGCGAAGTTAACATTTTCTGGGAAACCAACAGCAATAAAATATACACCATTGGAGAGAGCTCTTCTATACAACTTTTGCTACTAACATAACTTTTGCTAATTCGCAGTCTGTTCGGAGTTATTGACCTAAATAGGTACTAGTTGGACACCGAAGTTAAGATTTTATTTACAACCAATTAAGAGTGTACGGGCAACTAATAGTCATAAGATATACACTATTGGATAGAGCTTTTCAAAGAGAACTTTTGCTACTAGCACGACTTTTGCTAATTCGTAGTCTATTCGGAATTATTGACCTAAATGTGTGTCTAATTGAGCACCGAAGTTAACATTTTCTGGGTAACCAGTAGCTATAAGACGTACACCATTCGAAAGAGCTTTCAACTAGAATATTTGCTACTATACAACTTTTGCTAATTCGTAGTCTGTTCGGTTTTATTGATCTAACTAGGTAGTTGATTAGGCACCGAAGTGTAGCTCCTCTCTGACTCTGAATCGAGAAAAGTTGTCAAAGCAAGAAATATTCTTCTTGTTGAGATCAATCCATTGATACATATCTTGACGCTATTGGGCATTGGGGTTGTGTTAACGATCTATCCAAGTTACTGTTACAGTAAGGATTTGCTCCTAAAATAGCATTTTAAGATGTCAATATTTTGAAAATGATGTTTATAGGCTTATAATATGATGTTTGAAACGTACAGTATCAATGAAAGTTAAAAAATTGACGAAATAACAGTATTTAATCTAACTTAATTTCTCAACATTAGACCTCTGTAGCTCCTCTCTGACTCTGAATCGAGAGAAGTCGCCATAATAAGAAATGTTCTTCTTAAAGAGATCTATCTATTGGTATATATCTTAACGCTATTGGACGCCAGGGCAATTCTGCCCATTCTCCTTTCTTATTGTCTAATATTGGTACAATTTACGACTGATTAATAAAGATAAAGCTTATTCGCTTGCACCGAATCCAAGTAACGATTGTTTGGAGTGGCGGACGAGCCGACCTTGGCAGTGGCGTTGACTCGCGCGGCCTCAAATCGCAACCGACCGTCGCGCCATAGATCTAACACATGAGCCATACTATAGCTCCTGTACTTACACGACACGACATCATTTATCACTTGATACATGTTCAAGTAACTACTAGATTTACCCAAACGAGAAAAGATAAATCGCCGTCGTCTAATATTCGGTAATATACCCATGGTCAGATTGCAGCCGTTCCGAGTAATATATTGACATTCTGATACATCTAGTCTAGTAAGGACCTAGCTAGCCTTGTACCTTACCTAATCTATGTGCGTTAGCTACCCAATAGCAGTGGTTCCGTACGCAGTGTGTCATCTATGAGGCTCCATTACTTTACGTACTTAAAGCTTACTACATTTTGTCGGTCCGTCGGTCACGGAGCTTTATCTCAGTATCGAGAGAGACAGAATTTGTTGTGACTTTATTTTTGGCAACCAATGAAACAAAAATGATTCTTCAAGGAGGTTCCGTATAAGGATTTTTCTTAATAGCTAATTTTGAAAGTTCTTGCAATGGTTGCGTTCATAACCTCATGAAAAAGGAACTTAGTACCGTAAATCATTCAGGTTCTGTACATCATCATCAGCTATAATTATACGGTTAACAATAGACGCTAATTGGTCAACCATGTACTAATAATGCCACATTCCACACAGTAAAGGAAGGAAATCACGTCTTTCCTTCCCTAACTTTATTGTAACTAGCCATACAATAGGGAGTAGGTACCCATGGGCGCCGGCAGCTGGGTGCAAAGGCGTGCACATGTAACCCCCTGTCGGGGAAGAAAATATATAGAAAAGATTTCGATTTTATAATATGTTACTGTGTTGATAAAAACTTAAGGCGTCTAGGTTGCTGTCCAAAATAGTTCATCACCTTTTCAATAAATAATTTAGTGTCCTCATCTCTTTTTCTGTGAACACAATCAGGGCCGTTGGCAGGTCCCGCGGGTTGGCAGGTAACTATAGAGAAACCAATCTATCCGAGGCGGAAAGCAAACATTTTCGTACTCCTATTCTCGAGCTGGTTTCTATGGTGGTTTATAAGCTTTTCTGTATAAACAGGCAGAATTAGCCCTATTTCTTTACTAACGAACAAAAGAAAATCTATCAAGTTCGAGATGGGTGCTACAATTTTCAAGCTAGTTTTTGTATCCATTTTTTTTCGATTGATAGGCTTTTCTGTATAAATCGACAAAATTACTCCTTGTACGAATTGACAAACGTAAATCTAACATATCCGAGGTGGAGTGCAAAAAGTTTCGAGCTGTTTTCATGGAACTGACGATGCTCCCCCTGGAAATAATCCTGTCGGCGCCCATGTAGTTCACCTAGCTACCACCAACAAATTAGCCATCAAAAGTAGAAATTAGGTGATATCTATTGTACACTCTTGATCGAGTGCTATGTCTCTCCCTCGCTGTGACACTACGAGGCAGGGCAATTGCGAGGCACACCAAGGTTAGATGAACGCTACCTACTATAAACATTCTCGACTCGCTCTGCCTCGGAGTGTCTCGGACGCAAGTGTACAGCCACCTTGATGGTACACTCTCGTCCGAGAGCTCTCCCAATGTCTCATCGGAGACGTCTCGCAAAGAACCAACACAGGAAGTAGGACAAGCGAGGAACACCGAGGCTAGACGAGCGCTATTTACATACACTCTCGCACTCGCCCTGCTTCGGAGTGTCTCGACGAGAGTGTACACTGTACAGCCACCATATTAAGGACTTTATCTATCATTCTACATAATTTATGGTGGCTTCAAGGAATTATAAAATCCCTGGTTTATTTAAATTATTAGTTGATTTTTAACTGCGGCTAGTTTGCCACTTTGGTCAACAGGAAAATGTGTTTAGTTCGTTAGTTAAACATTGTATGGAATCAATCAGCACGTAAATAGTTCACACTCTGTACTAACGAATTGAAAGATATAATGATTAATGACTCTTATATGGGTGACTATAATATGAATTAGACTAAATTCGGTGTTTGCATGTAGGTATAGTGGTTGTATTGTATGTATGTAATTGTTATAATAATTATTAAATATTCATTGTTGAACTAGAATTAACACTGACGCAAATAACTATAAATGCCGCAGTTACATACTGAACTATTTAAGCTTCTTTGGTAGATACAAATAATTATAAATGAAAGGGTATTTTGCATTTAAATGATAGTTATTGGGAGCATGTGTCAATCGGTGAAAAATGACTTTCGAAAGTTATTTTATCGTAGGTAATTACTTTAAATGGTGTTACAGTTATTTACTGCAGTCATCGTCAATTCATTATTGTACCTTAATTATTTTAAATGTTTAGAGAAAACATACTTCGTTGAGTCTACTTACTTCCTAGACTCTCTGAAATAATCTGTGTTCTTGCCTGTAAGTATAAGCTATCGAAATCAAATCTTTCTGCACTAAGACCAAATGAGTATTTTAGTCAGTAACAGTATTAAAAGTGCAGTGTGTAAGTGAGGTGTGCGAGTGTGTGCACAGGTGCAGCAAGTAGACATGCCGCATGCGGTATGTGGGTGATGGTCGCAAGTCGCAGCCGCAGCGCGCCGCCCGACACTCGCGGGTTCGCGACCACCGACCGACGACCGACACGTCTGGACTGGAGACGAGTTTAAAAATACATTTACAGCTCGTTCGATACTCGCTATGGAAAATAACAGATTTATACCGCGACTCTATTGATTGTACTTGGTACCTATCATTATAGTTTGAACGTTATGATATGAATACTCACAATGAATAATAGAACTCGACGAAGTTGGCTAGTGCCTTATCGAATGGTGGTGGTGACTCATGCCTTTTATTTTTCAAAGAACTGTTCCGATTGGCACGATGGCACGTAGGTGCACTCATTATAAGGATTATTAATAAGAGATGATTGTAACATGCATCTTGTCACAAAAGAGTAATCAGGGCGTAAGTCGAGCGTGGCGCCTCGCCATATTGTGTTACCCCGAGGTCGCGGTCGAGCGTGTGATACCAAAGGATACCACTAAGGTTGAGCTTTGTAATGTCACGCACAAAAGGTTTTACTAGATTACTAGAAATTATCAACACTCCTTTCTACAGCGACCAACAAAACATTCAATATTTACCACAGCGAAAACCTGCAAATCGATTGCTATTAAAATTGTGACGGAAATGAGTCACTTAGTTGAAAGAAAGTGTTATCGTCGATAAGCATTTTAACTTATCTTTATTTCTTTATGCTTGTTGGCAGGCAGGCAGACCTCCAAGTCGTTCAAATGATTTGCCATTGCCTAAATAACAAAAAAGTATTATATATTTTAAAAAATAAGTAAGGTTCTACTTGTTACATTATCATGGCACACTGCACGTATCAATTAATCTTTGATATCCAGTTCAACATGTGAGGTAGTGATCCATAAACATTATCGTTTCAGTGAATGTGTACTCGAGTGTACAGCGCCATATGGCACTAGCGGTTGCCGACGGACTCATACCCATAAAAAGGTTTATGAAGCTTTTAGGTTACACGCCGGCAAAGGTCGTGCATGCATCAACATGTACCCACTGAATAACGTTACTCTTTAAGGGACTGTTTAGAGCTCATTGATTGAGAACACATGCCAAATATCAACAGCCATGTTGAGACATAATTATAGCGTCATAACCAGATAGATCTATCTAATATTTGTCGAAGTAGAGCACCTAAACCGTCTCGGTTTAGGTATAACCACTATCTAAATTCAGTTTAATTAAGTCCCTGATACCGAGACAAAAACGTATTCTGTGTAATTAAACAAGTACTGAAGCGTCTTCAAGCGAGACAGTAATGCATAAATATGGATTACTAACAGGAGCACCGAATGACCGAACGTCTGCATTTCTAAACAAACTGGATTGTTGCGTGCTACGCTGAAGTTTATTGGTGGTTTTTAATAAAGATTTATTTGCCAACTACTCACTGGCCGGTCGTTTAACTTTTGCTTAAATTAATTGTGCCCAGCCCACATATTGAGTGTTCGTAGCTACTCACATACATGAGTACAAATGTGCACATTCGTAGCTGGTACATAGGACTGGTAAGCACGTGGGCATCCAAGGTGAAGGTCGTTCGCGAAGGCGTTACGTAATTGAGATTCAACAGATATTTCCAATACCCAATTCATAGCGCACACCCCAGCTCGGACGTTAGTGAAGCTTACTCATCACTTCCGCGCTTGGATCATGTTGTAAGTATAGAATCACTCCTCAGCCAGCACTGAGGCTAGCGGCTGTTTTATGGAATAGACTAGAAAGAATATTCATCAGTCTGTTATTCACCCTCGTGACATGACGAATCCCTTATGTGAGTCTCTAAAGAATTTTATAATGTTTTCTCGTCTGAAACATTCCAACCCGAATACCGGGAAAACGTTCCATGAAACTGTGCTACTAAAAATAGAACGGAAAAGCTGAGTTGAGAAGTTTACTGCTTTTTGAAAGTATCAAGAAAATCTATTTTTACGACAGCGGTTTCTTTGAAAACAAGGCTGAATCATTGGAGTTTGGTTATATCTAAGTTATAAGTTGTCCAGCAGCTAGTTTCAAGTAAAAAATGTGGTTTGTTTAGTCAGTTTCTATGTCCCTAATCTATATAAGCGTGTTAAAGTAAGTGGTCCGTGTAGCGCCGAGTTGAGTGAGCTAATCAGATTACGTGACATTACTCTAAACGTTTCCCTTGTCGTACTAAACGCAGTTTATCTATCGCAGGTTCCTGACATACCTAAGTAGACTTTATAAAATGTAATATAATAATGTTTTTGGGTTAATCTGCGGCGAGCCACGAAGGAGATGGCGGGACGAACTGGTCAGGTTCCGTCAAAACTGGAAGGAGGACGCGCGGGTTCGCGAGAAATGGAAAGAGTGGAGGGAGGCCTTTGCCCAGGAGTGGAGCAGAGAAGGCTAGGAAAAAAAATTGAAACAGCTGGATCCTCTTCGATCAAGAGCCTTAAAATGAACCTACTCATAAAACTTAATTGAGATGATACGTATCTAAAGAATTCGAAATCTTCTACATAATAACTGCTGAATCTGCTTTATAAATAAATCTTCCAAATCCAGACATGGGTGAATAATATGAATATATTTTAATTAATCTTCGTTTTTCCGTCAATTGTGAGCACTAGTCAGCAATGTAACAAACAATGGAAGAGGATAAATAGAGGAAAAGCAAAGTTGGTCGGAATGGCATCCTTCAGTGATACGTGGTAACGTGGCATACCGTGGCGTTAGCGGTGTGCACAGAGGGCTGTCCAGGAGCCAACAACAAGATTTTCTATATAACTACATGAATATTAAAAAGGCCTTACTACACACCGGATATATTATTCGCTGGGAGACGGATGTGGCGTCATTTGCATGCACGTCGCGCCGCAGGACAATGCATGCCTGCGGACTGCGGAGCTCCCGAAACGATCTTACTATCAGAATATATTACATTGACGTAGAACTAAGTTTTATTGCCTACCTACCTTAAGGTTTTATGAATTCTTAAGAAAAATCTAATATGTAAGACTTTAAGTAGGTATCTAACGTTTTTAAATGCCCTACTAATATTCATCCAAACCTTATTTATGATATTTCTTTAATTTTTTACTTAAGAATTGTTGTAGTTTATTGAAAACCGTGTATTAACAATGGATTATTTACGTACACATGACTAATTGGAATGATATAAATATCTGGGTAGGAATGTTCACATTCTGCGTTTGTTTTGTTTCAAATAAATGCTTTCTTTTTCTAAGTAATAATGCATTTAGGAAGCAAATCCAAGCAACCTCAAAGGACCAGCAAATTACTGTTTAACTACAATATTATAATAACGTAATGTTAAATACGCACACAAATTTAATTTTCTTTTTCTTTTTTTCTTATATATTTTATATTTAAAAATCCAGATATTAGTTCCAGGATAATGCCCGTTGTATATAATTATAATAGGTATTGTATTTGTGTTGTTACTAGCTAGTTTTAAATTACTATAAATTGTAGTATGTGGAGAACGTAGTGAGTGAGCATAATTGTTTTAAAATGTAATATAATTATGTGATTATGACTTATTCTTATTGTGCTACTGGATGTTTTTCCTTAAATAAATGAACAAGCGCAGAGAGCTTGGGCCAGTGGCAATCGCTTTCATATATCTACAATGGCTGATAGATTGTCACTTTCTAGGCCAGACCTTTTTAAATAAGTTACTTAGTACAATATTTATGGCCAAAATACTTTTGATTATCTGTTAGACACTAATGTGTTGTACAGCTATCAGATATTTCTTCTGATAGTAAATGCCCGCAAAAAATGGGTTTGGTAGAGCCAGGCCGGATAACGTTGATTAAGATGTGAAGTTTGTTGATTACACCGCACTATCACTGATACCAGCGTATCAGATTGCGTTATCAATATTGGATACTGTGCGCCACAGATATATCAGCCGAGTTGAAGGCAGTTCAATTTGTACAAATGCAACTGCTGATTCGAAGTTCAAAATATTCTGAAAACTTTGCTAAAATGGGAACAGAACAACAACAAGAATAGCCAATACTCATTGACACTGGTTTAACTTATTGTTGGCAGTTTACACTTAACTCTGTAATCGACAGTTTGATATCGAAGATGTTACTTAAATAGACGCCAAAGGGCTTTCCCTTGAAAACAGAGCCAAGTTTTAAATAACCTGCCAGTGTACACAATGAATGAAAGCTGGCCACCGTCCAAACTATTTCAGAGAAAATATTTTCCAGCATTTTCTAATAAACGACAACGACACACTGTATCTATAGGAGTTTACACTTTTAGAGTGGATGTCAAAGGGGCGATTTCATGATGTCATAAACTTGGCGATACTGATTAACAATTTAAAACGTTAAATTCTAAAGCTATCATCTGAAATTTTAAACAACTGCACTAAGTAGGTATGCGTAGTCATAAGAGCAGTCAACTAAAATTAGGCGCATGCATATCGATGCATCATCATGTTAAACGTAACGTTTAGAGCTAACTCATTGACTCACTTTACGAGCTAAATCAATGAGTCGATAAATTTGATATCATTGTTATTCTCGAGCCCAAGTTTAATATGCTTTATAAAGAAGATAGCGGCGAGGTCGTATGTAGGGCAGCAGTCGTCAGCCGCGCTCGCGCCGCACTCTGGCCGCTGTTACAGCTACGATCTTGGCCTCAAATCCTGACCGGTTACCTTCTTTGGCAGCGACCGGTTTAACAGACCAAGTTCTTTGTAGAAAAGTTTACTCTCTAACACTCATTATTTTGCGTGAACGTTACAAAGCAAAAGTCGTTGGATGTAATATCAGGACTTCTCGTAACGGATGTGTGAATAATCAGACAAACGTGGTTTTCTGAGAAGTAATAATTTATGGGTGAGTAATCTATACATATAATAAGACAGTAAAAAAACTGTGTCTGTACATTGAATATATTTAAAAAAAAAAAATTGAGGGGGGTTTAGAAACAGTAATAGAGCACGAATCCAAAAAAAAAATTCTGTCTGTTTGTCTGTTTGTCTGTTTGTCTGTTTGTCTGTTTGTCTGTTTGTTTGTACACGCTAATCTTCGGAACTACTAGACGGATTTGAAAGTTTTTTTTTTTGTTGTATAGGTATTAAGTCTGGGCAACATATAGGCTATAATTTATCTTGGAAACTTGAACACCTGATGCAGAACCGCAATAGAATAGCTAAACTATAAGAGATACAAAAATGGTACCATAGCAAAAATTGTTCCACGTGATGAGCATTTTCTGCTGAGAGAATAAATTTGAAGATCTGGAACACCTGATGTGGAACTCCAAGAGTCCAGCTACACTATAACATATATAGGAATGACGTCTTAGCAAACATTGTTCAATCTGATGAGCACTCTCTGTTGACTTATAAAATCGAAGATCTGGAACACCTGTTGTGGAACTCCAAGAGCCCAGCTACACCATAACACATATAGGAATGACGTCTTAGCAAACATTGTTCAATCTGATGAGCACTCTCTGTTGACTTATAAAATCGAAGATCTGGAACACCTGTTGTGGAACTCCAAGAGCCCAGCTACACCATAACACACATAGGAATGACGTCTTAGCAAAAATTGTTCAATCTGATGAGCACTCTCTGTTGATTTATAAAAATCGAAGTTCTAGAACACCTATTGTGGAACTCCAAGAGCCCAGCTACACCATAACACATATTGGAATGAAGTCTTAGCAAAAATTGTTCAATCTGATGAGCACTCTCTGTTGACTTATAAAAATCGAAGAACTGGAACACCTGTTGTGGAACTCCAAGAGCTCAGCTACACCATAACACATATAGGAATGACGTCTTGGCAAAAGTTGTTCGGTCTGATGGGCATTACCTGTTGACTTATAAAAATCGAAGATCAGAAACATCTGATGTGGAAATCAAAGCTATCACTAATTTCACTGTATAATTATAAAATAACATAGGGAGTTGCAACTGTTACCGCCTTCACCGCGTGGATACCTCCTCGCGGTGAAAGCGGTAACAGTTTAGGACTGATATTCGATAACGACGGTATATCATTGAAAATTTGACTCTACTGGATAAAACTCCTATTTATTTTTTTATTTTATCGTTTAAATATGCCTTCGGGCTTATGTTATTGAGTGTTTTAGACTTTTTCCACTTATCTTCGTGACACGATAGCCTACCCGGTAACGCAGGGGAGCAGTCACTTACATTTTAATTGATCAGGTATCTTCACAATAAAACTATAACCATGCCTAGAAAGAGGTCAAATCTTTCCCAATGTTCCAAAGGAGCTAAAAGATTGAGGATCATAAGATCCCAAGAATCTACCGAAGAACGTCAGGAGAGACTTAATGCTGTTCGAACACATCAGGCTGCAACTCGCTCCTTGGAAACCTCTTCCTCTCTTCTCTTCTCTTCCTCTTGGATAACGAAGCACGCCTGCGTTCTCAGCGTATTTACGCATCTACATCCAGGTCTCTAGAGAACTGTGAAGAATATGATGCGCGACTGACCGCTGATCGTGAACGTCATGCATTGTCTCGCGAATCGGAGACGTTCACGGATAGAGAATTACGCTTGAGTTCCAAGCGTATCTACGCATCGACTTCTAGGTCTCTAGAGACAAGTGGGGAACGTGATGCGCGACTGACCGCTGATCGTGAACGTCACGCATTGTCTCGCGAGTCGGAGACGTTCACGGATAGAGAATTACGCTTGAGTTCCAAGCGTATCTACGCATCGACTTCTGACTTACAAAAATGAAAGATATGGAACGTCTCGAATCATCTCGCGCATCCCGTTGTTTTCCCGTCCCCCTCTTAGAATTCGACATCAGACGTTTCAGATCTTCGATTTTGACGACCCCGTTGTCGCTGGCATAAGCAACAGGATCCGCGTACGAAGTCGCGGGCAGAAGCTAGTAAATAATAATGGAGTCAGGCTTTATCTACTTTCACGTCTCTATTAATCACAGAATATGGGTGTATTGGCATCTTCCCTGGCGCTGCGGTGGCGGTGGCGCTGGTGGGTGAGTCACGCGACAGCGACAGTCATGCAGGGCGAGCGCGCTGATTCACTGACTGCAGCGCCGCCGCCGCCATACCACACCACCACACCGTACCTTGCCCCTCGCCATACTATTATGCACATATTGATGTCGCAGGTAACAGAATCGCCATTGTGTGCTATTCACTATTGTGCAGCCGAACTTTTTAGGTCCCCGTAAGCGATTGTTAACGCCTTATTGTTACACGGCTCGAATGTGCCGGTTTATTTGGAGTGTAATAATAACAGGATTCTAAGCCCACAGACCAGTTTTATTCAAATTGTTATGTTTATGTATTATGAATATATTCATGTCTTGAGTCATGCCTGCCTGCTGCACGTTGTGTCAATTAAAATTGTAATTGTCTAGAGTCTAGGCTGTGCCTTGCTTTGTTACATCGCCTGAATCTGTACAGGTAGGTAGGTGTCGGCGGTTATTGTTTCTTTAGCTGACACTAAAACTCCCTGAATTTATAAAATAAAGATTGCACGGCTGCACGCCCAGAACACGTGTTAAGAAGACGGTTAACTTTGAACAGTTAATCATTTTCATTGCTCGTTATCTACACAATTTACAATTTTTCATGTAGGTCCCTATTGATATTTTTCAGTAGATCTTACCCTAGTTGCACGCTTTACTAGGCAACTCGGCAAGGTATTAATCACTCATTGAAACAAAGAAATATAGGTACCTAGCTATTTAAATAAAATGTTTTTTTTTTCACGATTATAATTAGATCCAAGATTTCAGTAGGTAGTACATCTCCAAGTAACCGATGATAAAAATAGAACTAGGTAGCTAATTAACAGTCCTTGTGTCATTCGTTGCTATTGTCCTGCACCGCAATATTTCTTATTTAACAGCTCTTTTCATTCAGCTGCGACATGTTTATTGTCCGATATCTACATACATTATACCTAATAGTTGAGAGTAGGTATGTAGATATATTGATTGTATAGCTACCTAAACATGTGTTCTAATACGCAGATGTTTTCTAAGCGCGCAGAACAAAATGGTACAGTCCTTACCGTACTTTATACAATTATACAAATGTAGGTATTAAGATGCAGATTAGTTATCATATTAATTGAACAAAGTACATTCTAGTGATTAGGTCAATAGTTTAAATGACGATTTAATGTAGTCACTCGCCGAGATAGAACGTAAATGCATTACAGACGGAAAATAAGTGTCTCATGTTTTAAATCGATAACACACATATTTCTTTTTGTGCCTCATAAAGTAAACAGCTATTTAGACACGTCCGCGGTTGTTTGTGCCGCGCAGGAATTAGTCACACACACAAATATCACAACGACCAACCGCTACCACTAACGCCATCTGTTAGCAACAAACGAACACATATGAAATATAACGGTCAAATTAAAACTTAACAAAAACATGGCATGCAAGTAAATGTAGGTATGTTCAATCTTAATTAGTGCTTTAATTTACCCTATTAGAGAAGCTAAATTTAATTTGGCTGAAGTAATTAAACTTATATTCTGCACAGTGCACACCTTAACTTTCAGGCAGGGAAAATTACAATGAAATGGTAGGTGACTAACTAGATATGATTTTATAATTAACTATGTAGGTAAGTATAATTAGAATAATGACCTGCAATAAGTAACGGTTTAACAAGATCAATGTCGATTATATCATCGAACTAAACAACCTTGATAGACCAGAATAACCAAAAGAGAGAAAATTTTAACTTTCTAATGTTTAGACAACTTTATATCGCCTACGATGATTGATATTTGATAGTGATAAAAACGTAACAAAACTGCATAAATATTAGATTAGAGGACACTCAAGATCACTGCGTTTCAGTTTTTACTACATGAACATCATTTGGCAATCACCCAACTACTTTATATCGGTTATGTAATTTTCTATTTTATTGTTTAGTTGTTGGTTAGATATTATAAGGTTAATGGCACCTTATTAAGGTCGTTATAATGATGTCATGAATGGAATTCTTTACGCCGGGCGTGGCCATGAAATGTTTAATGTTGAACCTTGGGAGATTGGGATTTACTTCTTTTCAACTGTACAATATAGATCTAAAATAGAGACTGAATCATTCGATACAGAAAAACCGTAAAAATACGTTTTTGTTTAAAGTCTAGACTCGTGATAATTCACAATTTTTCAGCAAAGATATTTTCGGGAAGGCACTGCCCGAGTGACTGTAGGTACAATTTAAACGGACCCTTCACGAAGTCGTCAACCAAGCATTCTGTACATCAAACAAAGTACCTCTATGGAAAAGTTATTGCTGGGAAACGACTTTTTTATAGTGGGAAAAAATCACGTTTTACGGTAAAACTCAATGTAACGCACTCAAAACATTGTGTGAATAGTAAACAGGTCATGGAGGTATTTAAAGTGAAGTTATAACCTGAAAACTAGAATTTAAAAAAATCTTGCGAAAAAGTTGGGACTTTGACCTCCAATTATTTCCGTAACTCTAGAAGGTTCCCAGGTATGGTCTAGAACAAAAAAAATATCTCAATGACGGGGAGAACCAGTGCCTTTCGCCTTCGTTAAGGGTATTGTTACACCCATTAATTATTGCATGTAGGTGAGTGAGTAGGTATGTCTCGAACCTATTCATTATTACGCCTTCAAATTCTGAGTAGGATGTGTTAATAAACATCATGTCATTCGCCACTTTAACATGACTAATTGTTTGCCTATTCTATGAATATGATAAGATAGACCCATTAAGAACCTTTAAGTAGATTTGAGTTGCTAACATAAAAAGCTTAAAGTATCTGCTGTTTGTCTAATGATAATTATGATCTTTTCAAACATTCATTTAAAATCGTTTTGTGTTTATGTACCTACCAAATCAAATAAACATACTAACGCAGTAAAACCAAACCATATCACCAGGATAACAGTTAATTAGAAGGCGTATCCGGTTAACAACATTAAATGCTGCGACATAGCACAGAAGGGAAATTATTGTCATGTAATTTATTTATACTTAATCGTCTCTACGTGATACCATAACCATATGTTCTAAAGCTATTTCGTAATTAGCTTATCACTCTTCGTCAGCATCCTACAAAACTTCATCAGTTGCTGGTAACTCAGGTAGTATTCATGAATTTTCATTTGTCCTAGTGTGTGGTAACAGAAACGCAAAGGTCTCCACACCTAGTTGAGCTTATATTGTCATTTTATCGATGATTTACATAACGTACCATTGCGATCTTGTTGATGGAACTGACAGGACTGACAAATCGATCCATACTAATGTAATAATTACTCTAATCTTATTATTATCTCGTAATATGTTCCCGTGAGTTAATTACCGACATCCACGTGGGCGAAGCCGCGGGCATTTGTTAGTTCACCTATAAATTAAACGAAGTAAATAAAATTAGCTCACCTTTTCGTATTAGTAAGCTGGTAACCCTGCGCAGCGCCTCCCTGGGTGACTTCTGGAAGAACTTAGGCGTCAGGTTGGGCGGCAGGGTCAGGGGTTTGCGGGAGGCACTGCCCTCCCAAGCCACGGGGTGCTCCATTGCCATCTTTGACGAGGCTGTTAGTCGGTCCAGGTGTTCCGTCGAAGCGGGCCTGTCGGCAAGCGCACGGGTTAGACAGCTAGTCAATGCGAGTTAAGAAGGAAGAACGTTTAAAATAATTTTAATTAATTTTGTAAACGGGATATTTACGTAAACGGGATTTTTGGATTAAAACTTATAATTTGAAAAAGCTCAACTTTACGTAAGCTTCTTATTTATGAGCTAAGTAAATAGCAGTACGCAGGGAGGTCTAACTAACAAGTGTCTCTGACACAAGTAGACAGACATAGTAGTGTCTGACAATAAGTATGTACTTATCTATATCACGATCTCATCAAACCAGGTCATGTACCAACTACACAATAGACTGTAGGTACCTATGTACATTCAGAAAAAGAAATAAGTATTTAATAAGCCTACGAGTTGATAACATTTTATACGTTCCAAGTTTTGAGGTTACGCAGGGATTGATTTTCCTTAGTTTGAGGATAGATAAATTAACACATATATGTTGTCCTGGTTTACATTGTAGTTATTAAAACGGACAGGACTATAAGGAAACAGTGATGGTTGTGTTCCAGGTTTCCGTCTATTTAACAAAAATACATTTTAACTACGGTTCGGAAAGGCCAAAATGGTGATAGTGATACTTTTGTGACAAATTGAGGAAACAATGAAGCGGTAAAATGTCCCAAATCTGTAATGCCTATTCTCTGATAGTGGTGCTCGTAAACTCGTAACGCTTGATTAGGTAGGTATACCAATATGGGACGAATGATAATGAAACAACTATTTGTTGAAATACTTCCTTCCTGTTTACGTAAATAATAAATATAAAAGAGCAGATACGAATAAAATATAGGTACCTTTTTTTTTCCTACATAAACGTGACTTGACATCGAACCCAAAAATGCTTAGTTTTGTTATTTACTTATTTAATTTGATTCTTTTTATTTTTAGTTGCTGCCGCCTCCCTTTCTCTATTTAGTTTATATTCAAGCATATTGTAGTATTTTTAGGTAAGCAAGTATGAGTGGCTCAACACTTAGTCTAACGTCAGAAGTGGATTACAATAGAGTTTATAAAAATAAACAAGGTTAGGTAGACATCACATCAGTGACGAGTAAATATAGGGAGTCAAGTTAGATACAAATCGGTTGAGCTAAGATTGCACCTCACTCACCTCAGTGGCCATCAACACCTGATACAAACTGAACTCAACCGGGTTGCACATAGTGTGCTGGTGGACATACCTGTGTCTCTGTCGAGGGTACCAGCCGCGGGGCGGGCCGCCCAGGCGCAGCAGGTCGGCGCCGGTGCACACGCCCGTCGCGCCCATAACTGAACCGCGCCCGTACCCTCCCAGCGTCGCCGAGCTCCCTGTTCAGACAAAAAGACATAATTAAATTAAAAAAAAAAAAAAAAACCATAAAATCCTTTTCTCACAGTCATGAAATTCAGGTAATTAGATACTGAAATCAGAGATCACTCGCTCCTATTGTAATAACGGCAGATTGCGATGATTCAATCATAATTATGCAACTATAAAATTGTGGTAAGTGTTGTCCAACGACTGGACAAAAGCTGATGGTAGGAAGTTTACGAGAATAACATACGTCCCTGTTAAAAGAAAATACGCTCCTAGCAGGACACACCCATTCCTAGTCTCACTGCAGTTGACAGTTAAAGCTGCTCGAGCTGCCGGCCAGGGATACCTAACGTGCCCATTTCGTCAGCCGTGGCAAATATATTAGCGCAGGGAATCAGTAAAAACCCAAACAGTAAAACACGGCACCACAACGCATTGATTACCCGTAAAATAAGAGACACGCATAAACTGATTTTAAAAAACTATTAGGAATAGGCGAGGCGATAATGTGAGTTACAGGAGGCGTGCCACGATTATTTTAGAAATATAAATGGCCATTTCTAATTAAATATAGCGATGAAAACAGCTTACAGGCCTAATTAATGACAATTAGACAATGACTTTCACAAATCTCAGACGAAAAAAAGTAATATGCATTTCGTTCAGTGAGCAAAACACAAGGTCTACCTTTTTATTTCTAATAGTAAAAGAAGAAACTGAAATATTATTATTTCAGTTTCGTTATTACATGACGTAATTTTTGATAAAGCATGCAATGAAGTTTGATGAAGGAAAAGGATGAAAGCACATGTTGACTTTATGAGGACTGGGAATATAACATAATATTTATTATGATTATATTTGTATAATCGAGCTGCACCACACTGCGCATGACATCATAGGCACGATTATATTTTAGGTATTAATAGTGCTTGCCACGCTAATAGGCAATTTGTGCGACTTGAACTATCTATATGTAAATTGCCTGTTTGTTTAGTGGTTACGGTAAAGGACGTTTTTAATTATGCTAGTGTTATTGTGTCATATTGATATTAGCATTGTTTTTTTATAAATACAACAAATTCCTTCCATCGAAATCACTTCCAACTTTTAAAATGCTATTAAAGCACCACCTGAATAATGTATAACAGTAATTTTTTGCCGTTTTCTAACTGAATTTTAGTATATTACCAAGCGAAACCGTCGCTTATTTTATCTTAATTATTATGTTTTTCCTCATATGAGTGAATAATTGTATTCTTTTTGAGCGAAATAACCGTTCCTAAGTAATGTAAAAATAAACTATTGAACCTAGACAACTTTTTTAACTCAATATGTGAATCAGTAAATTAAAGATGGTCATTGTCCAAGTTCTAAATAGGCTCAGAAATAATGTCATGTTTAAAAAAACATCGCGATAGGACAGGAATCAATTGTGTCAAAAAAAGCAAAAGCAATCACAAAACTGGTTTCTTTTAAAGACGGAACTTTCTCAATGTGAGGACACTATATCACAAGGTCACAGGACCTTTGAGGAAAACGACAGAACAGCTTGATCAACTCGGCTTTACTTGGGTTATAAGTGAGCACTATTTACTATTAAACGTGATTCAAAACACCAGTAGTAGGTGTACAATTAAATTAACGTTAACTCTGTATGATGACGACCGTGAAAAAGGGCTTTGAATGATTTGGCCTGCCTAAGTTCCTTGCTTTTTGATTTGATTTAACTTCTTTCTTTTATTTGATTTTCAAAGCAGCCACGCATTAATCATATAGTATCAATACAAGTACTGCAGAATCATCTAAAACATCACATTTCCGAAATATAAGCTATCGAAGTTTTACTGATGGAAAAGGATGGGAATGAATATAATAAAAAAAAAAAAAAAAATTACCTCATTGAATTAAATTAAAAAATAGGTGGATCATCATTTGCACATGTTACTCCCGGGAGTAACGTCACACCAGATAATTCAGTATGTCTCATAAGTCCAAACATAAATACTCCTTAAAATATGAGCTTATACAATTTTATGTTTAATTAGGAAAGTTTATGTAGAGGTCAGAAGGGCTCCTCTACGGCGTAGCACTCTCGTAGCACTTTTATAGCAACAGATTAGAACAACATTTTATATTTTACGATTTGGTTTACGATTTATTCATTACATGTTTTTGTACCCAAAGGGAGCCATCGGAATCTACAAATAATTCTATGAATAAAATAAATACATCCATACCTACGTCTATTTGTCACATAGCTGTAACTTTTTATAATACTCGTAGCCAGTTAACACTGAACACGTAACTATGTCCTCTATCATGGCAAATAATGAACGTAAAGTAAACTGTAACGTTTTTTTTTTAAATATTAGTACCCGTACGAAACTTGTAGTTTGGGAGAGTTTTGGCAAAGGTCAATAAATGTCCTCTACGACGTCGTAGCATTCTCGTAGCAATTTCGTAGCAACAGATCTTACAAAAACTTTCCAACATTTGGTTTGTAATTCTTTTAATTTTTTTTCATTAGTTTCGGTTGAGTCTACTTTCAGATGTACGTTGTGATGTACCTGTTTATGATACATTGTTCGAGAAATGATCAATGATGCCAAAAGTATTCGTCATAGTTATTTTAACAGGGGCTTGCACTTGGCAGAGTTTGATCTGCCGTCAGAAATAGTAACTTTCTTGTTGTGCCAAGCAATTTGCAATATAATTTGTTGCTAATCGCTATGAGGTTCGGGGTCGCAGCTTGCGAGACACGTGTGTCGCGGTTTTCTTTCATTCATTAATTAGGTTACCAACAAAAAATAAAAAAAAGCCGAAAAGACGCTAGGCTAACGAAATCCTTAGGGCGGTGACTCGGATCTCAATATTCTTTAGTGTTTGAATCATGTTAAGTGAAGGTAAACTCAAAAAGCATAATTATTTTATTAGACTAGTACGGACAGATTGTGGACCGACGCCGGACAACAGATACTAACAGACACTTCGAGCTGCGTATGCAAATTTTCCATACGGAACCTTAAGAAGCGATGAAATGATGAATTATAACATGGCCAAGCTAACCTATCGACTGTATTGAATTCATGGTGTTGTTCCGGGGGGGTCCAGTAGAGTTTCTCGGTGGGGTGCGGGGCACGTCGCAGCCCCGTGCGAACACTGGCGTCTCGGGCAGGCTGGCAGACGTCTGCAGCGGCCCGCGCCCTGATGCTGCAGCCTCGCGGCTCTGGCGCTGCAGGGTCCTACGTCTGGCGCCGCTCGCTCCGATATCTGAAAGTACAGAAGGTTTCTTTAAAATTTGCATGGAAAGTACGAATTAAATGTGAAATTCCTACAGTTGGTTCAGTCGCAGAATGTACCTTTCACAAAATGCACCCCATACGCAAAACGTACCATTCTCAAAAAGCATATCTGTTATTTTTTTTGATGTACAGTCACGAGCAAAGAAATGATACACTTAGCAAAATTCAACAGCGATTTTCTCTTACTGTATTGATTAACGTTTGACGTTTTAATAAACATAGTATTTTGGCAGCCATACCATAAATAGGTCCTATAATTATCTCAAAGTAATTATCCGTTATTTCACGAGTACGTCACGTCTTTTAAATTTTGAAGTGTTGTACACTTTATTGCTTGTGACTGTACATAATAAAGGGCAGTTTGTCTACATATCTAGGTACGTGTGGGATTTTTATTGATTAACATTATAATTAGTAGGTAGGTAATGTAACTTCTTTTATTCTGGGGTCTGTGTTTGCTTTGTTATTTTTGTCGGATACAGGATTAACAGCCGATTTTCATCTTTGGTAAATCTGGCACTGACCTATTCATAACTCTAGCTTAGTATTGCTACATCGTCATCATCAACACATTCCTGCCCTTGTCCCATTCTATTTGGGGTCGTTTTCCTCTTCCATTCTCCCCTGTCAGACGACACGGCATCATTTACTCCCTTCTCTTTCATATCATTCCTCACAACGATCCACACATTAGCATTGCTACATACTAGCAGTTAAATTGGAAAGGAAGTCTCTGTTTTTTAGTTTTCATCTGTTGGCGAAGATGGTGCCATCTATCGGTGTCTGTTTGAACTTATTAAGTTACTAACACGCACTCGCATCGTGTACCGCATGTTATGTGGTTAGGCGGCTCAATTTTATAGCAGGATAGGACATAACATAATACTTTACTCAATATAGGTTCCCTTTTAGAATAGATCTGGGATTTTTATTTTATGGAAGCAGGACTAACAACAGATTTGTATTAAAATCAGAACGTATTACCTACGTCTGACGTTGCTATATTGGACGGTCAGAACAGCTATCATCTTGCTGATTTGATCAGGATCACTAATTATGTTCAAGGGTTCTGACTAGTCAAAGGTACCGAGATAGTGAAGCCCATACCTGTAGGTAACGTTCTTCTATCTGTTGATCCGCTCTTGAAATTACTGCTTCTCCTGTTTTTGTTGTAACTGGTTTCCATGGAGCGCGTCTTAAGGCTGTTCGTGGTGTCACGATGCGGTGGCACCGCAGGGGGTTCCGAAGGCCTGAATAACAAAATATTTACATTTATAACCGATTGAAATTCTTTGAAAAATAAATTAAAGCAAATTAGGTTTCACAGCTATTCTAAAATTTATTCAGCGTACCTTCTCCTAGACTCCATGGTTGGGGTTGGCAGCGTGTCGGCTTTCTTCACATGGCGTTTCTCTGATGGCTGCATAATTTCTGTATATTCATCTTCAACCTCCTGCACAGGCGAAGGAGGTAGGGGAGGAAACTTTGGTGACTCTGGGGTTTGCGGCAGAGGCCCCATCTCGTGCCCTAATATCGGCGATGGCGGCAACGGTAGCGGTGGGTGTCTGTACGAGTGCTCAACTATTTGAACATTGAGGGGGAAGTCCCCGCCGCTCGACACAGCAGAGTCTGACGAAGATGGCTGCCGCATCAAACTAACTGGAACGTCTTTGGCGCTCGTGGACTTATGCATACTGTTCGACCTCTTCGAACGGTCGCGGCGATCTATCGACCGCTGATTCTGTATTTCATTGTGACTCGAAGATTTTTGTATATCATGTCTCTTTTGTCTCTCTCTAGAACTATAACGGAAATTGTTTTCTAATATATCTTTAGATACGTCATCACAGTATTCATCCTTATGAATATTCCAGTCTTTAGGTATATAAGGGGTAAAATGTTTTTGGTCCCGACCTTGACTTAATATAGCGCTAATATTGTTTTCGATCTTGCGCAGCGGCGAGGTGTCCCCGCTACTGGCGGGCTCGGCGCCGTCCGCGTCCTCCTCCTCCTCCACCGTCGTGATGAGAGCCGTGCGCGCCGCGCCCGCGTCGTCTCCCAGGCTCGGCAGCGACACCACGCGTACCATATTAGGCGGCACCGTGCTCAGCTCATTCACGGTTTCGTTGCACTCCGTCGGGGGAGTCTCCTCTACCTTTCCTTCTCTTATGAGTGACTGAATATTATCAAAAGTCGATGAATACTTTTTAAAATCAGAAAACCTATTTTGTGGAGACAGTTTACTCTGAACTTTAGACGTATGAGCGCCTTTCTCACTGTGTGTTTTTCGACTTTTGGGACTGTGGCCGAAGTACTCCTGGGCGATATATCTGTCTGGACCATTATTAAGATCTAAACTAAGACGAGATTTTGGCGACGTTATCTCTTTACTCAATCTAGAATTCGGTGTGCAAAGGTCTATACTATATCTAGAGTTTGGAGTGTTAAGCTCACGGCTCAGTCTCGAGTTCAAGTCAACACTGTAACGAGATTGCGGCAAACTTAAATCTGAGCTCGGCCGGGAGTTGTACGAGCCTACTGATCCGGAGCCGCTCATTGATATGCTCGACCCGTCCATTGACTTATCAGTATCTAAGCTTCTATTCAAACTGTGACTAATGAGTAGGTTGGTGGGAGACTTATTGGTCGTGTTCTTGTTGAAACTTGGTAACTGCTTTCGATTTTTGCCTTTTCTAATGACGTATGTTCCACAAGCTAGATCTTGTGCTCGTCGGCTTTCTTGTTCGGCATCTGAAGTTGGCGACACGAGGGACTCGCACTGCGTCAGTGGAGGCGGCGGCGGCCAGTACTCCTCTGCCCAATCATCGTCTACTCTTTGTGGTATCGAGCTTGTGCTAGAATGTGACTGATCTCCTGACTTTCTTCTTCGTCGGCCTATAACCTGTGAACAAGTAACAAAATTATTGTAGTACAAAGAATAAACATGATTATATTAGTAAGTATGGCGGGTAGGCAGTAGTTTGCCACATTCTAGTTGATATAAGGTACTATTACACAATTCTACTTTAAAACTAATGGGTTTTTTTTTCTCACTAGTACTACGTTTTGGCGTAGGTCATACATTCATACTGTGGAAAACTCGCACTAATGCGAATTTATCACGATTTGGATTTGCTAGTAGTATATTGGCACGAAAAGCCTCACAAACTACCAGGAGGCCAATAACATGAAGGAGGTATTGTATATTGTTAATAGGAATCTCATAATCAAATTTATATACACTTCAATTATCATGCAGCATGCAATAAAGACAAGACAGAAAAAACTCGCACTGGAACCTGAATCTATTCGTGCCAATATACTACTAGCAAATCCAAAGCAGGGTAAAGTCGCATTAGTGTGAGTTTTGCACAGTGTGAATGTACGACCTACGCCAAAACGTAGTACCTACTAGTGAGAACAAAAACCCCAATAGTTTTAAAGTAGAATTGTGTAATAGAACAAATGGAAATTTTTGGTCCCACCAGTTCTACGATTTTGTACCACCTGAAATCGTAGGACTAGTGGCAACAAATATTCCCATTAGTTCTACCGTAGAACTGTTTAGTAGAACTAGTGGGTACGAACCGCTTTTAGACCGTCGATCTCTATCGCTAAATGTTTTCTGTCGACTCAATGAGCACATTTAATTGAACAACAATTACCTTTGTGCTTCCTGGTGTAAGTAGAGGGTCATCACCATCGAGTGACACTTCCCAAGCTATGGAATTGCGTTTCGAAGGCGTAGTAACAGCGGGCGGCGGCGGCGGGAACGACTCCTCCAGCGAATCGTCCGAAAAGTGCTCTTCGTCGTTGCTCTTACTCGAACTTCTCCTCTTGCAGCTCACAACCACGTCCTCCGTAGATCCTCTACACACTTCTCTATGTCTCTCCATAGAACCGGCGAGAGTACGCGGAGGTAATTTCCCTTTGGGTGATAACATTTCACCGTCCGACATGCTGTCGAGTTTCATACTGCTCTTTCTTTCCGAGCTTTTCGTGTTGGAAGGTGAAATTTTTGGTACGATGTATGTCGGTGAATGTGCTGGTTCTTTTTTGAATTGTATGTTTGGGCCTGGATATATGGTGACTGGATGTTCATTGTAAGGTTTGTCATTGAATTCACTGGAGAAACCCATGAAGGGGAAGACCGGTGGGTTCTCGACGCTGGGTGATTTCTTGAGGTTGGTTTGCGGCGCACTGTGTCGCGGCGGCAGCCAAGCGGCGGGCGCGGCGTCCGACGGCGGCGGGCGCGCGCCGTGCTGCAGCGACGCAAACCGGTACGGAGGCACGGGTGGCTGCTGCAGCTGGAAACCGTTAGCTTCCGTGTCTTTTTCCCATCCATACGGACGTTGATGTCTGGTTTTCGGCTGAAATGAAAACGAACCAGATGAAAAAATAAATTCTTAAGTCAATAAATTGACAAATACTCAAAAATATGTTAGCACGACGGAAGTGGTATGTGACATCGTCCAAAACGCACTGTCTTCAAATTATTCTGTTATCACCTAGTTACCACTGAACATGATTACAACTTCGGTAATAGGAATGAACCATATTGGACAATAAAATGTCCACTTACAAAAGTGGTCTGCGTGGCCGTGGTGATACCATTGACGCTGATGATGGAGTCTAGTCTCTCCTCTGCTTCCCGCTGTTCTGCTGATATCGTTCGCTTGGCTGAGTTCGCTGGTGACACTCTGTAACATTTTTGAGTTCATGTGATAACAACTCGGTAGTAAAAAAATATGATGTGGTAGAAAATTGAGACTTGGGAACGCTTTTTGCTAACTAGTGATATCAATGACAAAACCGTTTAAATAATGTTGGTACGAGATTTTTTTTTACAATTTTATTATTTTTCAAGATAAGACTTTTTTTTTTTTTTATTCTTGCCTTCTTGGTCCCTTTATAAGGAGCACACAGATAGCACAGATAACACTTAGATAGGTTTTATAAGGCATTTCCTAATACCATAGTCATTCCAGGCTATGAAGCATTTACTAAATTGTTTAGCTTGTGGTACCTATGTATCTCCTTTCTCATTACCATGTATCTAAGTGCAAGACTCCATTGTCCGCGCTTAGACTCTCATTGTGCGTGGTGGATCCTGGCCAACAAAGCTAGCCCAGCTCCAGGCAGACACATAAAAAGCTTCTGGGGCTCAATAGGGTTTGTGAAGCTTGCTCAATACTCACTTGGGCAACAACGTGGAGATGATGCGCTCGGCCTCCTCGGGCGGCGGCGGCGAGCGCGGTGACGGCGGGTCGGGGGGCGAAGGCTCCTCGCGCTCCTCCGTCGGACGGAAACCCAGCGCGAACTTCGCTCTGAAACATACCACAAATGGATACATCAGTAAGAAAATTATCAACATGATTTTCAGGTCTTTCGATTCAAGTCAAACAGATCGGTGATTTCGGCAAGTTGTTAGGTTCTAACCTACTCACTGGTTTTACTGTCTTGTCTGAACCCATCAATCAACTTAGCCTCATACTCCACTGTTGGACGTAAACCTCTCCTTTCCGAAGTTGCGCTACAACATTCGTTTGGTCGCCTTAGGCATCTAGCCTGTCACCCTAAATGACCCTAGTACGTTATCCTAAAATAAGTGGACACTGATATATTCTTAGAGCCATATCCTCACAGGTACACTATAACCAATCATAATATTATACTACTACTAATAGAAGCGTTGAATGTTATTATATCACAAAGGAAGAGCTGGATATGGACCTGTCTAGGCAACAATAGTCGTACGGCTTCGGTTGGGTAGCGTACTTACTGTATGTGTGTACCTACATAATCAACCATTATCTGTGACTAGGATATCATTGTCTATTGTACAGTAGTGGCCTAAAATGGGCGCGTTATTATTAGCTCGAGTCTATATTTGGGGTTGCCAGGTAAGTATCAATAGGCAAGAATTTGATTTGATATTTTTCCATGACTGCGTGACAGCAAAGAAAGGTCATGTTTTTTTCGAGGAATAAAGGATGGGTTCGATGGACAGTACCTACTGAGTTCGGTCGTAAAAAAATACTCAATAAACTCAAGACCGTGACTTCCTGACAGAGTAATTAATTTTTCATAAGATGTGATTTCTGCCATGTGCTGACCGAAGTCTGTATCCATTTTTCCTAGTCGTTTCCGGTGCTGAGTTAAAGGCGCTGTTGGTTAGCTATTTTATCGTGACTTTATCGATTCTTAAAAGTTTAGGAGCACGCATTGCGTCATTGCAGATTTTATCATCGTGCCGAAGATGACTTGTGCCATGTCATAAGTAGGATTATCATGATACGATTCTACTTGCACTCATAAAAAAAGGATGACGGCTACACGTTTCTTAGAACTGATTTTCTGCAGAAGAGGTCTCTACTTTAATGCGTTGCTCACCTCCTGCCGTTCATGCTCATGTATCCATCGTCCTCCGAAGTGTGTCCGGCGAGCGGCGAATCGTCGTCGGTGGCGGGCGTGGCGGGTGTGGCAGGGGTAGCGGGGGTAGGCGGCGCACGCGCCTCCAGCGAGCGAGGCTCGCCCTCGTCGTACTCGCTCAGCACCTGGTCCAGTAGCTCCAGCGAACGCTGCACGTCGTCGACCCCGCTGGAAACAAGCAAAGTATCAATAAGTATAGTTATTTTTTGCAAGTGAGCACACTGTCTCGTAGTAGTGGCCGCCACCGCTAACACTGGGCAAGAGATCGTGGGCTCGGAGCAGGAACTCAGCAGACCGGAGTTTGGGTTTGTGTCCGGTTAATGGTAACAGGCTCGGCCCCTTTTTTATGGAATTTTCATTACTTTCTCAAGGCATAGATAAAAAAAAAACTCTTGTTATTGATGGTCTGACTTACTAAGTTTTGTAAGATGGTAAAAAAATACAAAAAGCTGTATCATAATTCCTTAGCTTCTAGTTTCCTTAATTTAATACCATAATAAATACAGAAACTTGGACTGAAATATGGATATTACCTTTTTTCTTTTAAATATGCGGGAAAGGTTTGATAGACGCAAGTCCGTATAAAATCCATAATAGCACCGCGCCCCGTTCGGCTCCTATTTCTAAAGCTGAACTATTTTTTTAGAAAAGAAATAAGGGCCTCTTCGTAAAGCTCAGTATTCAATAAAATCGAATTCAATAACTCCGAGTCACCACAGCACTAGAGCGAACCCAATTTGCAACCGTGCAATTTCCGTGATGGTTTTCTAGTTGGATTGTCATACTAAATAAGTCAGTATAACAAGTGGCGAGCGAGGTCGCACCACTCAATTCCCCGAGATAATGGTAAATTGAACTCATTTCCTTCACGAGGACTGGCCCCGCCTCGAGAGCGGTTCCTTAACTGTTCCATTAGAACCGAATTAGAGGATAACGATATAGTTACATCCTTATATCAATCAACCGTGACGTACTTCCATTACGGTGATTCTATCTGGACCAGACGGAACGTTGAACAATTTGCTTATCAGACGCCATCGGGATATATCGTCGGGTTTTTTTTGTTTATCTATTATCTAAAATACATATGTCCCTACTTTCTATGAAATGAAATTATTGTACCAACTGAAATAAAAATGTTTTTTGTTCCAAGAGGTAAGTATAATAAATTCATCTTGGCATTTACTTAAGGTGGGCGCTGTAGTTCTATCCTCAACTATTAGTGTATAGCTAGTGTATTGTTCTAAAGGTCAAGGAAAGTTGCGAAGACCTCTTATCGGGGGAAGGTTACAATGTAACCGTGTTAATACAAAAACGTAAGTTTGAATTACTTCATACTATTTACGGCAAATTGGTAGTCTGTGAGCTTATTAAGCAAAGCAGGTATATCTTAAAGGAAGCATGTCTTCAGTGCTGAAGAGCGGTGCTAGTGGAAGGCACAAAGCTACCCTTTAGATAGAAGAGTGCTCTTTCGCCATCTCCCGATAAGCCTCCGCCGAGTGGAGGGCCGCGCCGGCCGACATGATCTTATATTTGCTCAATAAACTGCAGTACGAATAACCTGCTTAACATGTGAGGATATTCTTTACCGGACCAGGAGAAGTCGCCAAAATAGTAAATAATAAGCACTTCACACAGTTCACACTGTTTGTAAAAGAAAGATCCGATAAGCAGTTTCAATTCGGGTTATGATTTATTTCATAAATAAAGAGTACACAATTTAAAAATTCTTAGGGAGCTCTTGAGGTAGTGACTGGAAGGCCTGAGGCGAGTTTTTGTAAAAATCTTGTTATGAATTCTTGACACGGAATATCGGATATTTGGTGAAGTAGATGGTATCGCGCTATCTCGGAGGGAGACGGAGCGCTTGTCTCCTCCGGCGATCGCGATCGAGGAGGTCATTAGTGTTCACCTCACTAATGATCCTCGCTGCACGGTCGAGCAGAAGGACACCGACAATCAAGTGGAAATACTTTTTTGGTGACAATCTATTGGTTCAATTTATTTAGAATCTACTCTTATACCTGTATATAGTCCTGTATACAATAATAGGTAAACATAAAAGATTGGATTTGTTTTGCTTTAAAGAAATGTGATGAAAAGATGAATTTGTTTTTTTTAAAGAAGATTTTGTAATTCCATACCTTCACTAAAATAACTGAGACAACGCTAACCCCGATGAAAATAATTAAATAATAATATCCAAGAAAATGGCACTTACAATAAAAACCAAAATGAATTGAAAAGATAATTTTAAAACTAGCAATTCTTTGAAAAGGTTAGTGGGCAATACGTGGCTCGTGTTCGTTAGCTAACGAAATATTGCGACGTATTGTGGGGCCGCCGGCGGTACCTACACTTAGCAGGTAACACAATATCGGTTCCGCATCGGACGTACGCCCGCGGAAGCCTACTTGGATATGCTCAGTAGAGTCGTACTTGTGTGTGTGCATCGTGTATTGCATTGTATCGCCCAGCCTGCCACAAAGCAGAGCACTCAGCATGAGTGCCGCGGCGGCGGCGGCGGCGGGCGCGTGCCTGCCTTTGTTTTATTTCACCCACACTCCTGCGCTTTCGAAACTTTTAAGGGGAACTTCAAATTGCGTTTCTCCTTTTAACTGGAGCTGGTTTGCGCTGATTAGTTGGGCGGAGTCGGTTTAGTTGGTAATTTATTTTTGTTAGCGGTCACGGTACTTCTTCTACTTTGTATTCTGTATTCAATTTGTACTTGTAGAAGAGCTGCGGACTGCGGACTGCGGTATGTCAGTGATCTGAAGGTCTTGATCCTAATTATGCGTGTCATAGACGTGTCAACGCCTCAGCGGCAAGCCTACATCTTGATACTGCGAGGCAGGTATTATTTATGCGGAAATGAGTGCAGCGAGGCGGAAGTGCAAAGCAACCCCGTGTCGCACCCCCGCGCGGCGCCCTCGGCCGTCGACCTCGCGTACGTACGACGCGCTGCCTCGCTACCTCACTACCTCGCCACACACAATAACAACTCAATGCCGTCGGCCTCCAAGCTCAACAGCCCGCTATGGAAAATCTGTCGAAGATCAATTGAACCTAAACTCATGGCTACGTTGTCAACAGATGGCGTATAGCGATCCTACGTCGAAACTCTACGCTCATGACACTCGCGTACGATTCTGTTTCAATAACAAAGGCATTGTCGCTGCTCTAATCAGGGACTGGATACACATAACATAATATAATCTGCATAATAATATGGAAAGGTTTCTTTTTACATGTGAGTGGACAGATAAAAATGCAGGGTTCATGTTATTGTAAGGTAATTCGCATTAAAGAAAAACTACACGCTCCTAAATTTCTTTAAATAAGCATGTTGTATAACTTTAAGCATCTAACCATCAGGAAACATGTACAAAGATTACATTAACTGCAACTTGGAAGTAAATTCAACCGGGTAAACTCACCTTAAGTCGAGAAAATCCGAAAAGTTGGTTGAAAGTTGAAACTTTTTCAGTCCGGACATAATTCAACTATGTAGTTGTTAAAGTGTACAGAAGTTGGCCAATTAGTTGGTAGGAAGTTTCGCTAGTATTGTTTCTTAGGGGTTCAACACGTAGAGGTACTTTTAAAATAATTTAAGTCAAGACAATGCATAATGTTGGTAATATTCGTTGTGTTTCAGTACTGTTTCCACCTTAATTTCTGATCGTTGCTAGGTGTTAAATTACACCTGAAAACAGGGGTATGAAAATATATTTAAATAATTTTACTACTTTACTGAATAGTTTATGTCATAATTTCATCGATAAGAAAGACGAAAGCTTATAGTTTCCCGGGATTGCAGAAAAGGTAACGCTGTCATCGTTAAACCAAGTTAAAGCCATACCTTTCGTTTTCTTTTTTCTGTGGTTGGCTTAACAATCTTCCGATTGAAAGGAGCTCACTGTAAACAATGCTGCTATTTACTACAGATAACATATCTACAATTTAAACATTACATTGTGATCGAAATCTTTGTGTTTCCCGCGCTGATCTGAGAATTACAGGAAACAATGTATCAGTGCTTTTCATCTCGGAGAATCAGGTAAAGAGACATGACCCAGGTTTTCCAAGAACACGTTATCAGCAAGCTAACACTCAGCACGTATCTTTAGCAGCACTTGGAACTTTAGCTGTTTGGCTATGCTAAATTAATTTAGGCTTTGTCTTTCTAGTCACAGGAAGTGTTGCATACTTCCAAGATGTCTTAAATTATTTTACCAATCTGGCTGCAATGTTATAAGCCTGGATTGTGGATATCGGGTGAACACATGGTTTTTATCTAAACCTGTCAGTAAGGATACTTTACCCAGATTGTCCCATAAAATAACCTTTACCATCTTTTTCCTTTTGCCAAAGTAGGTCAGTGTGGCCTTCGGGCTGTGAGCATAACCAGATATATACCTATTATCTTGCAACAATATCTCGTTAGTGTTAAGCCTTTTATTCAATAAATTAAAACATGTCCCATTTTCCCATTTAGTTTGCAATGTAAAACAAATCCGTGGCATATCATAAAATGGCGTGATACGTGACCAAAATACAAGCGATCGGCTCGTTCGACAATTTTCCCGAAAGTGCTTTCACTAAAATGAAAACTTGTTGTCGATTGTGAACGAGTGTCGTCGTGACGGCTTCTGAGACGTTTTTGTACATTTTTTTTCGACTACCTTAGGTAAATGATTATCGGGTTTTGTGAAGAAACGAGCGTTTGGTTTTCTAGGAAAGAGAAAAGATTACGAATATAAAAATACAATGATCGGATACTATGAAAGTAAATATGAAGGTTCTGATAAAAATAATGTCAGTAAGGTATACTTGGTAAACGATGGGGCACTTAATATCGTGTCCTGCGTGTCCTGTTGTTTGTTCACTACAGGAACTGATGGAACCGAAAGCGCCAAACTACTAGCTCAGTCCTGGGCTGACACAATTTAGATTGCCATCGACAAGCTAAGAAGAAGACTCCATTATCCTCAAAACTAGGTGTCCTTTTCAGATGTTCAAATTAAAGCTAATCTTTTATATTGGAAGTGTGAGAAAGTTTTGGTCCATAATAACTAGCGATGGACCGGTCCCCAATGACCCCGAGCTTTCGAAGTACCGCAAGGGAATTTAATTGTAAGTAATTGAAGTGTTTTCTAACTAAATAGGTTCCTGCTAATTAGTTACTTAAGACTATCCAATAGGACCACAGGTACCATTGTCCATTACGTACTTATAAGCACGGTAGATACGCACCTACCCCATAATCTATGATATTTGGCACTCCGACACAGCGAGCGAACAGTTTTAATCGAATTTTGTGAAACAGGAAATTGGGATACAATAAAGGATGTACAGACAATACTAACGATGTAAATAGGTAAAGTTGGTAAACCCGTATCAGTCGTTTCATCAAACGCACTGTCATTAATTTTGTGCGCTCGAGTACACTCGGAAACAAAATAACTTCGTTACAATGATACGATACACTTTTGTCCGCGACGGTCTAGGCCTAACTTATTCAGACCGATCCCGAAGTACCTCGTACCGAAGTGCTTATCGCATATAATTGAATCACATGTATTTTTGTTCTCTATAAATAAAAATGAGATATGTAGTGTATATTATATTTTGAAGTATTTTTCCGTGAGTTCTCTGCAGTAGTTAACAAAGAATATCCTGTAAATATAGGGTACTTTTTTAGCTACACCTTTACAAGGAATTGGTCTACCTGAGTACCTATCTCAAATAAAACAGCAATTTTAAATATGTTTAATGATAATAACCTAGGAAATATTCTATTTCAGAAGATTTTCTCTCAAACGGAAGTTATTGAAAGAGCCTTTATTCAGGACAGTAATCTATTATTTGCAAGATTAAAGAAAATTGCTCTGTAGATTGTAAGAGTTTATGAGTAAAATTAATTATATACATATTATTCTTTCGAGCAATCAATACAGATGAAGCCCCTACGTCATTCATGGAAGTCCATAGTCATAACATTTTAACTATCTTCAATATAAAAAAATCTGCCATCAAAAGCCTTTGAACCGTTGGCTCAGGTTTACAACATAAATGAATCTAAGTGCACGGCAGGTACCGAGCCTTGTCTAAACATTATTGGAGGGCTGACTTCTAGCGGAAAATCCTCACTATCTTGGTTGTGTCGGAAGGAAGCTTTGAGGACATGCCAATAACCGCTGGAGCGGTAACAACACCTCGCACAAACAAGGCCCGGAAGCAATTCCAATCGTGCGAGCATGCAATAAGGTTGACATTTCAAACAAGCTTTCACTATTATCGGCTGCAGCGACTTAAAGCAATTTTGTGAGTCAATATTGAACTTTTCAACTCATAGGAGCGATGTGTCCCGCACTAAAATACTGTGCTTACTCACTGAACCACTTACATGGCTGTGCAGTGCGCGGATCCGCGCAACAATTTTTATATTTATTTTAGTTATTATAAGTTTCTGTCTGGGTAACTTGAACTCGAAAGCTTTGAGCAAAGCACAGGAAGATATCCTTTGAAGACGCTTGCGAAATAAACGTTTAACTATCAGTAATCTAATATGTTTGAACTTTCAATTAAATGAAACTATTCGGTACTTAGTTATCACACAGTCGATGTATCAAAGTGAGGGTAGATTACGCTCGGCGTCGTCGGATTGCGGTGTTAATTAAGCAATTAGGTCTCGTCAGCGGCCTCAGCGTACCTCCGAGTACCCGACAGGCCGCCACGCCGGCCTCGTTAAGGTATTAAAACGACCAAGCAGCCTCCTGCGACCTTATTTATCAATCCCAAAGGCCGACGGGTAACTTACTATACCTACCTAGTACCTTCGTAGACAGATAATAAAAGCGATTCAACCCTTATATTGCTAGGAAGATTTATAAGCCGTAAATAATTTTAAACGAAATGTATTTAAATAAAGCCGTTTTAATGTGACTGTACATATAGCGAAACAATATCTATATAAAGGTAACCTATATAAGGATAACCTATATAATTGGGTATATATTGTATGTCTTATGGCATCGTATACGAGTCTGTAATGATGTTATAATTGAAATGATGAAAGGTAAAATTATTTACAAGCGTTGGCTATTTTATTAAAAACTCATGTGCTACGCATAGCTGCGTGTTGTACACACGGTGTATAGTATTTCGCTTGTGGGTACAATCTGTGGCCGGCTGACATTTACACCCTAAATCACGTGTGAGCATTTCATCGAAGCCATGTTCACGACGCGTGGTTATACATATTACACAGGGTTCAGGGGGCGTGGGAATGCAAAATATGTGGTACATCGCATTTTCATTTTAATTCCGAGTGGTCGAGTAATATTTCAGCGGAATAAACGTTCTCCCCGCTCTAATTTACGGTACGGGCGCGAAGATTAGTATTTATGGATTTTACTGCTTGTGGTGCAATTAGTGGTTATCAAATTAGTGCAACGGAAATCGTTTTTACGTTTATAGTACCGCAGTGCCGCGAGCGAGGGACTCACTAAATGGTCCCCTTTTCGAAACGAACTTTTTCAGGCCTGCCGGCGAATTTAGATTATGGGAATCTCGTTGCTTCAAATTGTGCTATTTTAGACAGTTATGATTGAAAACTACTATTTTTGTATTAGTATTATTAAGCGTCGTTGGTCGAGTGAGGCCTTGCAATCGATTTCCGGGTCGGGAAAAGTGTTATTGGGTTTTTCCTTCAGGAATTAAACAGTAGCAGCCATGATAGAGTCTGGATTTGCACCCGGTTGATGACAATAGGCTCGCCCCTATTACATGGGACTTACACATAACTGGCGAAATATAGGTGTACCATTAGGTAAACCGTGCCTATGGTCTAACCCTTCGGGGATTACAGGCGTGATGTTATGTAATATTAAGAGATCGCAACGTAGCTTTTAGCCATTAATAGGAACAGTTTAATGTAAAACTTCCTTCAAAGCTTCGCTCCCGTTTTGAACGGAAAATAACCCATGGAAATATGACACTTGGGGATAATGTACCTTCCCGTTAGTGAAAGAATTTTCTGAATGGGATCATTAGTTCCGAAGATTACCCCCTACATACAAACTTACGAACACCACCTCTTTATAATATTAGTATGGAGTAACACGTAACTCATCATATCTGTATAAATAAATATATATATAGCCTTTATATTTTATATAATATAGGTAAGCGCATTAAGCTCCTCATCTACTTATTAGTGCCTCGGTAATCATAATAGGTGCCTACTTATTGCTATAAAGCTGAAGAATAAACTTTAATTTAAAATGCAACAACATTTTGATTTTCGATAGCGTTGAATTTGTTTTTGTGCACAAGTAGTACATGGCGGGCAGGCAGATAAAGCCTGTAAAGCGAGCCAAGGTACACATATCTCCCGAGCTCGTTTTTTGCAACGGTTGTAAAAATGTGTCAAGTATGTTTAATTTAAACGCTCATAAATGTAGGGCTGAGCAAGTGTGCAGTGGAATTTCTGCCTTCTCTCTCGGTGAAGCTCCAGTCAGCTCACACAGTACAAGAAATTTAGCTAGTAATAGTGATTAGATCGTTGGATTCTTATTAGTGCTTTAATTTTTTTTTGTTAAAAAAATAACTTAAAAAAAAAATACATTCAAAAGTCTTCGAAATTTAACTACAAATATAGGTGCCAACGATTTCCTTCACATTGGTCTGGCACTACGGCCCTGGCACTGGCACAAAAACATCTACTTATGTAAACTTAATTGGAGCTTAGAGTGATGTTTGTTCGCGTTAACCATTTAGGTAGAAAGATTAATATTATTATTTATCTTAATTTACAAATTAAGATAAATCCTTGGTATTTTCCTCTTTTTGTAAGTAAAATAATAACAGAAGAGCTTTCAAAAATATTGTTCTAAAACAAGCTTTAGAGCTGTTCCCAACTTTAAATTAACGATCAAAAGTTCAAGAGCCTTAAGTAGTTAGGTACCTATATTGTTTCGAAAGTTTATATTGACCAGTCCAACTCGTGGTAAAGTACACGAAGGCTATAGAAGACATTAGTCAAGTTAAGACAGTGGCAGCAAGATTGTGTCTGGAGAGCTGCAGCCAGGGTATCGATTTTTGGCTGCGGCCAGACGGACGACGACGCGCCAATGAAAAACTATCCTTTTTGTTCACAACTCTATACCAACTCGTTCGCATTCGTAAATCGACAAACTTTATGCAGATTAGTATTATAACTATCTAGACTCTAATTTGAATGTGTTATGTTGATGATGTGGCTTTTTATAAGTCTGTGATTTTGCATAAATGAGTAAGTAGACATTCATAATATTGTAAACTGTTTTTGCTAAAACGTTCCACGCAAGTTTTGTATCTATGATATCATCATCTATACTTATATTATAAAGCTGAAGAGTTTGTTTGGTTGAACGCTCTAAGCTCAGGAACTACTGGTTCGAATTGAAAAATTCTTTTAGTGTTTGATAGCCCATTTATCGAGGAAGGCTATAGACTACGTAACATTACGCTACGAAAAAGGTATTTTTAAATAATTTCACGAGGACGGAGGTAGTTATTTAATAACCGTAATACCTGCATTTAAAACGTTAATAAGCATACATATTCATAATCTTTTTTCGGGTGGCCGCCATGAGCCTATAAAACGGTTTACAAAAGCGTTGCACCATAATGCCGGGTAAGAGAATGACGGTAATAATACCATCGAGGGTTCCACGCTTCATAAATACTGACACAGCCCCCCCCCACCCCTTCTCCCCTCAGCTTCATAAAAAGGATGCGCAATTCTTACAATTTGAGAAGTTTGCGAGTTCTCTTTATGTCTGCCGTTACGTAAGGATATTTGTTAAACTTTTGATATGAAGTGTAACAAGGGGAGTTGTGTCCAATAAACATTTCTAATACGATTCTGGGTGGTATTGTTGTTTAGCTGGTTATTTCAAGACAGTGAGTTCGGTGTTTTTTTTTTCCCGAATTGCGCTGAATTTGCTTCGGGCGATTTTTAGAGTACAGTACTCCATTGACCTAAGTATATTGATGTTGGATTAGACCTCCGATCATTGATCTAGGGAACAAACAAAGTAAGAATCAGAGTGCGATCACAAATATCTAACAGAATTTGCAACTACTTGATTGAAGTTGTTCGCCAATTTTAATACGCGCGTCTTTTCTTTTCTTCATGTGGTCAGTTATTTCTATAATATCCTCTAACAAATACTCTTAAATAAGTACAATCAACATAATTATTTTCTGGCTTGACTATTGACTAAAGTTATAGCGTCACATGGAAGTATAAATTTAAAAAAAATAAGCTTGAGTTGGAAGACTACAAGCTATTTACATCACTGGCATCCTTTTCCCGAATGGGTAAACAAAACGAAATCGCACAAGAAAGTAATTTTTACGAATTAATAAATTGTCGCCTCCCTCGTGTACGACGACAGTCGCCGAGGGTGACTGCGGCCCGAAGTACCGAACATAAGCAAATGCCGGCTCCACAATAAGCGGAGACGCGCCGGATGCTGCAGCATTAGCCGCGTGATTTATACGTCTGGCAACACTACTGTGTTAACTCCACAAACAATACAGGGGACTAGGGGTTGCTGCAACATGTATCAATGGACAACTCTTTCCTACCTACGCTATGAAGCTTAAACAGAACATTATCCGAAACGCTATAAACATGCAAATACGTATCAGGGTACCACATCAAAGAGATTATTCTGATGGAATTTAAATATGAATGGGTAACTTTTAAAGTGCACCGAACCGGTTGAATGGCGGCTTTTCGATTGTCCAAGAATAAAAGAAAAATCAAAACCAAATCGTTGTTTTGTTGGGTCATGTTTGACAAAAAAGCAAGATTATTACGGCTTATTTTGATTTTAAAATAACAATAAAAACTTCCGATGCTTCTGCCATAAACGCAAGCCGCGACAGATGAATTTCAAATAGTTTACTGTGTTAAGTAGGAACTCAAGCCACAAATTGAAGGGTTAAAAGAGATGTCATTTAAAAAATCAATATAATCACGGTCGTTTACCCAACCACCCTAACAATTTGTTGAACCCCATCAGTCGGCGCGGAGCACTCGAGCCGCCCGTCGTCGGCGCCCCGAGCCGAGGCACCGCTCTTTAAAACTTGCGGGTAAAATTTGATCCCATACCCTTGTGCCATGACTGCCATGGATGTACGGGTAGTCGGGTACCTATCTGCAGTTAATTATCTGCGTGCAGAGGGGACGGTCGGGGGAAGACATCGCAAAATGCCAATTTCTCCCCCAGCTACCGTTCGGGCCCAAGATTCACGTGGAACCATTGGAACGATAAGCCCCCGTAATTAGTTTTAATTAAAACCATCAGAAAATAAATGGTTGATCGATATCGAAATGTTACTTTGGTATTAAAGCACCATTCTCGTACCTATATAATCGCCTTGTGGGCTGAGAATAAAGCAAAAACGTCAGATTAAAATTCACTGAATATTCAGAATGTCTCCGATTTTAGCGATAAACCCATTCGTTGAGACGAATATAAATATGATGGCAAGAAGAAAATCGTAAAGCGTTGGAAAATAATATGTGGCGTGAAGTCATTAAAGTAAGTGAGAACGATAGGCGCTAGCGTGGGACGCGGGTTGCACCAGGCACCTTACAGGACTTCAGCGAGCCTGAAACACCTCCCTCCCACCTGCTCTTGTCTCGAGAGTATAATTACCGCCATCAAACGGATAAATTACATTAATCACACTTGCTGTGACGGTCAGGTGCTAATGGAAAGTCGCGTCGGCGTTACGACCTCTAAACTTGTTAACGATGACATGCGCGTCTGGAACGTCGTAAACGGCTACACGACTCTACGATCTGACATTGTCTTGGCGTTTTAGAGAAAGTTTGTTAATGTTTGAAACTGTGGCAGTTGACGGATAATTTGAAATAAGTGGTTTATTTTTAGTGGGGTAGTTGTGTTCGTCCGTGTGTGGTTGTGTGGTTGGTTGCAGCAGACGGGCGCGCTCCGGCGCCTCCCCCAGTAATTAGCCAGGAGCGCGGAGTGACGCGGCCGGCCGGCGAGCTCCCGACGCGCCGTTGTTTGCTAACATCACTACCTCCGCATCCATTCATAAAAAGCATTTAAGATGAACATTAGCTGTTTATGTACATTCCAACAATGGCTAAAGTGGTCATAAATATTCTGCGCTATCTTATTTTGAATGGCGACAAAGAAGAATATATTCTCTCAATATGGTCGTAGGCAAACATTATCCCTTTACAAAAATATTATTAAATAAACTCCTTCGTAAGATGTTAAAAGCACTTAAAGATACATTTTGAAGAATATCAGTAAAAAAACATTGTGACTCGCTGAAAAAACTATACATACAAAGGCTGCACTGCATAATGTATGTGACACTTTTTCATTATTAAAATTAACATTTCACTTCCTCGCGTGTATTTGTAAACATTTGAAATGAATCGGAGTCGCTTTTACTCATATGAATCGAAACAACAATATGACACGACATGGGAAGCCTAAGCGGAGTGGGAGGGCGGGAGGGGGCGGAGGAAGCGGAACTGCGTACAGCTTAGCTCGCTGTTTTACACGCAACATAAACAATGTGCTTACAAATCTCACAATATCATCTAGTCTGGAGGAACGCTGGGCGGGAGAGGCTTCACTTGAGTGCCTGCTCGTTAGTGTGAGAGCTTAATTTACGCCACAACTCTACGGCAGCTCTTACATGCGTAACTTACTTAAAATACGCCTGAAGCAACACTGAAAAATGTTTCAATTTAATTTATCTGCGAACTGCCTCCCTAACGATGTTATGAGATGAGCAACACGCTTCACAGGACAAATATCGAAGTGTTGCCAACTTTAGCTTTGTTATTATATCTTGCGAATTGTTTGTTCTCAAGAGTAACGAAAATGTTATTATTTTTTTATCACACTTGAGACGAAATGTTTGCTTTGTAAGTTTCTATGATAGGTACCTATATGGAATTGTGGAGTACCCAAAAAAGTATTTGAGACGACTCGTGTTTGTATGTACTATGTACCATAGTTGAAATAGATACTTGAGGCACAAAGTAATAGGTAGCCGTACTACTTAACCTATAGTATATGTATTTTACATAACCTTTAAATTAAAGATGATTTATGTACGTGTACGTTGAAAAAGGAAAGTTCATGAAAGAAAGCGTCTCCATTGTTGCAAGGAAACCCGTCTGTCTACCACAAAGTTTATTTTTAACAGGTATAGGTCTCGCCGCTGTCTGGCGGGTTGTAAAGATCGTTTATTTTGTGTCTAGGTACAGGTATCTACTCCTTTACAGACCAGTAGATATTCACGCAGCGGGCAGCGATTCTTTCCAAACATTCAGAGTTCTTGTAACTATTATAAAATACCTAATATTGAAAACGAAAATGTAAACTATTCGCAAATCATAATCCATAATTTTCTCGTAACAATATTATGCAAAAGTTTCCTTGAGTACTTTCCCTGGCGTCTGCGACTCCTCGGGCGTGCATCTGCCGGGGTGCGTGGGGGTGGCAGGCGCCGGGGACTGCGGTCGGAGGAGGGGAGGGGGCGGCTGGGGCACCTTCACTTTCGTCCACCAGGCAGCAGCGCCCCGACCTTCCCAACTGCACAACAGCACAACTTTCCCAATCCTATCCGTTAAGCCTTTCGTAACTCTGTTATCATGATATTATTAAAAAAATCGTGAGCTATCGCAACATCGTGAAGATATTTCAAAACCTTCTGGTTTTTTGGGAAACCGTAAAATGAATAATTCTACATTGTTGCGTAAATTGTTTATAATTTCTTAACATTGATGAATATGAGTAAGCGTATCTTGGTATCATTAATCAACGGAGCCGACTAAAATGCATAACGGATTTTTATCATATTATAGGTAACTAGCGGCCCGTCCCGGCTTCGCACGGGTGGAAATTTATTTTCCCCTAATTCCCCCCTCCCCCCGTAATTTTTTTTAGTACGTAGTTGTTACTCAGGGTGAATGTAGCTTTCTAATGGTGAAATTTTTTTTTAAATCGGCAAAAGTGAGCCGCGCGGGTACCTTACTCATAGATCTATACTCCCCACCCGCACGCGCACCCCGCTTTGGTGACGGCCACTTCGCAACGGGCCGTGCAGCAGAAATCGTAATATTTTAATTTCGCCATAACTTCAAAACCAAACGTTCAATTTTAATCATTCAAAGACCAAATATTATCTACATAAACTGTACTTAGTGATGAAATAATTTATTTTGATAAGGATTATAGCATGAGTAAAATAAATGCGTTTCAATGTAGTCCAAAAAAATTCAAGATAAAAATGGTTGTTGTGCCTCACTCGACATAGATAAGTATAGTGTGTCGCGGACTTTTTCTACACTAATATTATAAAGAGGAAAAGTTTGTTTGTTTGTTTGTTTGTTTGTAATGAATAGGCTCAAAAACTACTGGACCGATTTTAAAAATTCTTTCACCATTCGAAAGCTACATTATCCACGAGTAACATAGGCTAAATTTTATTTTGGAAAAAATAGGGTTCCGTAAGATATTTGGGTTTTTCGGACACAAGGTGTAAAAATCAACCAGAAAAGTTACTTATTTTGCGTACGCTGCCTAAACTATAAAAGATTGAACCATAAAATGTTCTAATTAATTGTAGATCTTATAAATATCTACAAAAAAGTCCGCGACACACTATACCTACCTATGTCGAGTGAGGCACAACAACCATTTTTTTATCTTGAATTTTTTTGGACTATTTATTTTACTCATGCTATAATCCTTATCAAAATAAATTATTTCATCACTAAGTACACTTTATGTAGATAATATTTGGTCTTTGAATGATTAAAATTGGACGTTTGGTTTTGAAGTTATGGCGAAATTAATGTGTTATAAAACAGGTAGATTATTTTATAACAAACACGACGGTATAAGTTTTTTTTTTGTTTTTTAATTATTCTATTCTATCCCACTGCTGGGCAAAAGCTTCCCCCGTTCCTTTCCAACTTTCCCAGTGATTCGCCTTCTCTGGCCAATCAGGCAGGAAAAAGTCTAAATGTATGATGCACGTCATGTCCCTGCGACAAATGAATATTTTTCTTTCTTTCTTTCTTTCTTAAATGTTTACGCAGCGTTTCTTCGGTCTGCCTCGGTGACGACGACCGTTTTCAGGCACCCACTGTGTGACGATTCTGGCCCATCTGTCCTGACCCATCCTGGAAAAGTGACCCACCCAGTCGCATTTGAACCTCGCACACTTATCGCCAACATCGCCGATGCCGGTCATGGAGCGTATTGTGGTATTCGATCGGTGATTTAGATGTTTAAGATGATACGTTCCATCGCTCTTTGGCAAAGGTATAACGTTGTCTTTTGGGGATATAGAGAATAGGGTGTAAAGTTTCTCATCCCCCATAGAAAAGGGAGGATCCTGCAACCAGACGGGTGTTATGTCTGGTGGGCTGCTGCCCGACAGTTGTTGTCGGGTTTTTTCTATATACTTATTCTTAAGTTTACTTGAGCGATGTAGGATTTATCTGTATTTCGATGTTTAGTTCATCATTGGTGTCATAGATGGCGCTGTAGTACTTTTTGTTCTATTTTGCTTAGCACTCTTTGTAGTGCCACTGCAGTCTAAATAAAATCGGTCAAGCCTCACGGCTGTCGCAATTTTAAATATTCTTAACTTAATGTAATAACATGTCTAATAAGGCAATCCATTCGTTGTTTTTTATGTATATATATATGGCGAGCAGAGAGATTATATCCTAGGGAAGGACATAGGCTACCTTTTTTTTTCAAACTCAAAATTACCACGCGAACGAAGTCGCGGGCAACAGCTAGTTGTAGATATTTATAAGATCTACAATTAATTAGAACATTTTATGGTTCTATCTTTTATAGTTTAGGCAGCGTACGTAAAATAAGTAACTTTTCTGGTTGTTTTTTTACACCTTGTGTCCGAAAAACCCAAATATCTTACGCAACCCTATTTTTTGTCAAAATAAAATTTAGCCTATGTTACTCGTGAATAATGTAGCTTTCGAATGGTGAAAGAATTTTTAAAATCGGTCTAGTAGTTTTTGAGCCTATTCATTACAAACAAACAAACAAAGTTTTCCTCTTTATAATATTAGTGCAGAAGTGCAGATTAGCGAAGAAGAGAGGTTTAAAACTATACATATTATTAATCAGTACTTAATAACATTTTCTACAATCCATAAAAGGCATGGGTTTTCTTTAGACGTGCCTAACTGTCGCCTGGGATTAACTATTTCCTGACTATAACACTCGTAAGCGAGGCATGACAATTAACTCTCTCTTCAATTTCTTTTTCTGTCGTTCTCGTAATAATAAAACGTCCATTTCAATAAGCAATCAGGTATAAAGTGCAGCCAATTAATTTCTATTGCAGTATTTAGCTCTAGACGTGCGCAATCGTTACAGGTAGTCAGTGGCCCGAAAGTCTGACAACCAGTCTTACCAAGGGGTATCGTATTACCCAGTACTAACTGGGTTGTGGAGGTCAGATAGGCAGTCGCTCTATGTAAAATACTGGTATTCAGCCGCATCCGGTTAGACTGGAAGCCGGCCCCAACATAGTTGGGAAAAGGCTAGGCAAATTACTACGTTTATGAAATGATTTTATCGAATATGGCAGAACAATGGGCTTACACATCCTACGGTATATTAGCAGCTGGTCAGCGGAAGGCCGACATCGTTCCATTATGGAAATTGACAGGTGGACGGGGAGCCTAGACTGCGCGATGTTCGACGTAGCTAATATTGTTTAATAGATTTATTCAGTGCATTTGAAACTGATCCTACAGAAAATGGTTTTCGTAGCGTTGAATTATTGAGTCCATCCATTAATTTTATCATGTTTGAATGACTATTATAAACGTTGAATTTATTTCTAGCTTTTGCCCGCGCCTTCGCTCGCGATAATTTAGAATTTGACAATCAATTCGGGTTGTACTCTGCTTGTAATTAATATAATTCAGTAATAATTCGAAAGACACGTGGAGCCATCTATTATCATAAGAACGTTATTGTTGTTTTCCTCGGGAACACATCTTTTTTTCAGGATGAAAGGTACCCTATGTTCTGACAACACATAGAATTTCAGGATGATCGGTTCAGTGGCTTAGGCGTGAAAAGGTAACAAACAAACAAATAAACAAACTTGCTTTCGCATATATAATATTAGTAAGGATTCAATCAAAATTTAAATTGGAGACTGTACATTCGGGTCGGTAGCGAGGTTGTAACTTTTTTGTTTAACACTGTAAGTTATAGTTTACCATGTTAGTAAGGTCAGGACGGGGTGTCTTATCTGTGCTACAACACTTTCTCTGATTAAAGGAAGTGCCCACTAAATCATAGCGCACCCTAAAACATGCGTGAGGCGTGGTTAGAATTTATAACAACTATAACTAATATAGATCGTAGAACGCCGTTTTAACATGTTATTTCGAGTTGAACACAGGTTTTATTTTATTTATTGCACATTCCAAAAAAGATTTTCGGTGTTTTAAATTGATTTAGGGAACTGCAATCAGATTAAAATACTTTGGTTTGATTGAGGGAGCTCCGATACAAACAACATATCATAATCGGATTTGATATTTAGGGATTTATTTAGCGTAGCTGGGTAGTAGATATCCTTATTATCATACTAACACTAAACCCCTAAATGTGCAATGCTTATTAAACTTCAGGGTAATTACCGCGTTCGACGAAAAATCTGTTATCTAGTAATTGCAATAGTTTTGCTTAGCATGCAAGAGGCTAACTGTCACTAACGGCTTTCTTTAAACAATCCCTAAGATAAAGCTTTCACATATTAAGTCCAGAAAACAAAATATAAAAGTAAGTAACATAAAGTATCTGCTTACAAATCATTCAACATCAAATTACAAGCCATTGCAAGCTCAAAAAGGTTTAAATTGGCATACAAGTCTTGAATCGTGTGCAAATATTGTGTGTATTGAGAAAGTGAAATGGGAAAAGGAACAGCTTCTCAATCATAAAGCAACAGAAGTCCTAAGCAAATTGACGGAGCGTTCCAAGACGTCGAATATTTGGATTTGTACTCGTATTGCCCTTTTCTTGTACCTAATGCTAACAGAAGTTTTCTTGCTATGTTTCTTATTTGAAGTCCGTTTTATGAACACAAAGGTAAGGATTGTATTATACCACCTTCAATGTCCTAAATCTAATCGGCTTTTTGTCATCATATCGATGACACTGTCATTGAATTACAATTGGACAGTAGCCTCGATGATGGTTTAATCCTTGGTGCAAAAGTACCTGCAGAAACATTAAACATTGGTAGAGTACCTACTTCAAGTGAAATGGTATTTTCAAGAATTAAGAAGCATTTTTGGAACAAGTTTTAGTCATAATCGTAAGTCTGTATTTTCTATTACCTGCCTAAAAATCGAGAGAACTTTTAGAATTTATCGTCATCTGCCTAGCCTTTTCCCAACTATGTTGGGGTCGCCTTACAGTCTAGCTAGATGCAGCTGAATACCAGTATTTTACATGGAGCGACTGCCTATGTGACCTCCACAACCCAGTTAGTACTGGATAATACGATACCCCTTGGTAAGACTGGTTATCAGACTTTTTGGACCACTGACTACCTGTAACGACTGTCGAAGATACACAAATGACAGCCGAGACCAATTGCTTAACGTGCTTTCCGAGGCACGGGGGAAATTCGGTATGTAATAGGTGGTCACCCATCCACAGACCAACATAGGCAAGCACGGCTTAATCTTAAGAGCGACCCGAGCGGCTGTTATGATTTAGCCAAGACTCCTCTTTTATAATAAATATTTTACGATATTTCAACAATTCCCCGAACTCCACCGAACAGAAAAAATATCTCCCAGTGAAATATCACAATATTTTGATTATTTATTCACCTCAGTAAATGATAACATGAATTGCTATCGTACATCGGAAATCGGTTGTACACACGTATGTAATCTGCGAAATCGAAAACGTTCGGAAACTGTGATTCCGGGCAATTACAGATTTTATGCTCCATTTTCGATTGGAATATTCTCAGTCGGCATCTAGCCACGTGTTAATTGATTTTGTGGGACTGGCGGAGTCGGCACTGCAGTCTGAACCGACGGAACTAATCGAATCACTCCAAATATTATTACATGAAGATCGTACCTTCGTTATGAACTTGGCTATAGTACTTACGACACAACATAGCGTTTGACACTTTTCGCAAGCTCGTCATCACTAAAGATTATGTTGGCAGCTTTCCTGTGTTCATGTTCACAAAAAAGATGTTCCAATTTTGTCCCTTCGAGTTTAACTTGACATCAAAAGTTTGTGGTTATTGAAATGATATTCAAGTTCAAGAACGACTTTCACTTTCATAATCGACAATAAGTGCTATGTTGTGTGGGTGGTCTTAGTATTTGTTTGTCTATAACATACATTCAATATTAGACATTGGAGCTGTGGCGACGATCACGAACAAAATACAGAATCCTAAACAAATTGTTGAAATGGGTCCTGTGCGCGTATTTATTTACTTTTATCACAATATTGCGACATTGGACGGGGACACTTATACCACATCGCAAGAATTTGTGGCTTACGTCCACATTGGGGACAGAATTCGTTTACGATAACGTTCTGTTTCTCTAATATTAAAGTTTAGTCACACTAAATACTATTCATTACAAACACATTAGCGTACGTCTATAGCTTATTTATGTTAAATCATCTTAACATAAAAGGCAATCCGGCTTAATCATCGCACCCACGTTGCGTTCATGAAAACAAAAGTCAATCTTTGGAAACTTGTACCTATGTGTTGTAAAATCTGAAGTTAGTAAAGCGATTTCATTTCTTGACAGCTATGTTGCCTATCACTTCCTATCGCTTTAAGAGAACAAAATACCGAATCCAGAATAGTCTTCAAATATTCTTAGAACTCGTGAGGAGCGGATCTGCTTTATATCATTCATCTCTTTTCCTAGAAAACTATTTGCAGACTGGAGCCTGCAGTTTGGGAGAATAATTTCTTTGTCTTCATGCTGCCAAATTTTTAATATTCACCATTTTCTTTAAATAGCCTATATTTAGAGTTAGAATATATAGTTGTTCGCGTTACGGTCTATACAACGCTCCCTTTTCATCATATACATACACGCCTTTGTGTATCTACGTTCCCATTGATTTATGGTAAGCAGTGCAGAAGAACGAGCGGCAGCTTAGACTCAGTAATTGCTTTCCGGGTGAGTCGACAGAATTTGCATCGCGCGGCGCGAGCGCGCGGCTCCATCACACAGAGATGACAGATATCCATCACTTTCATTGTAGCGTTTTGTAAATAAATACACATCAAAGGCTTGTGTGCTACACTCCATGCAGCAAGCTTCCGGTTTTAATTAATCAACGCCATTATGAGCCATTCAACTCAATTAGTCCAAATTGCATTTATCAAAATTAGTTTTTACGTATCCCTCGGGGTGCAACTCAAGTGCCGTAGAGAATACTAATTGTATGAAGTAGTGATCGTGAGGTTTTTAAATCCCTTTGGATTTCGCTAATTAAAGTGTAAATTATGCGCTTGGTGTTAGTCTGTGTGTATCCTAGGTTTACCTACGTTCATTCTACAATGCCGTCTAGCCGAGGTGCAAGTGAGTCGCCACCCGCGCCGCCCCGCGCTTCGTAGCAGATGTTAAAAGGGGGCAAACACTGAAAATAATTATGCAGCCGCCGGGCGCGGTGGTTAACAGTATCCAACTCGATGCAAACAAGATTATACTAAAACTAAGGCTCAAGCTCACCGCGACGTATAGAATTACGTTAGTGTCAAGTGTCGCACGAAATTACGGGCTCTAGAATAGTCGTTGCGGATGCGTGACGAGGGGATAAAACAAATGCATGATTTTCCGAGAGTCTCATGGATTGAAGGGTCATCGTGTGGAGAGCCGGCAGCTTTGATCTGCTGCGGTAATGCGGCTGGCGGACCACATTCGCGGAAACTTTTACGGGACACTGACCCACTTCTAACCGACCAGTAAAAGTAATCTATAATGCGGCCCTCTTTAAGAACCCTCCCCTATTGCAGAGACTCATAAAAACAACAAGCAACGAGCCTTCATTGTAATGTTAATAAAATAAAAGTGAAATTGTTATTGCCATTTATTTTTAATATCTGAGCACGATACGCATCTGCATGTTATAAAAGGAAAATGGTGAATATTGCATAATATGGATTAAATAGCCTATCGTAGGAGTTTCGATAACTAGGAATAAGTCCCGTTGTTAGAAGATAAATGTGCTGTTATTGTGTACCGTAGGTATAATGAAGGCTTTGTTAATCGTCATTTAACTAAATTAACAGCAGTTGCGGTCTTAGAAGGTGATTAAATCCATAATTACACACGTAGCTCGTTGGGTTCTTCGTTAGGCACTGAAGGCTTAAAATTAAATGTCTTTGTATATTCTATTGTTCGAATAGTTTGTATGTTATGTAGCGGTGTATGGTATATGTAAAGTTGTAAGATGTATGAACAATGAAAGCATTCGAGCGCCGCATTGACCCACAATTGGACGCGAGCGAAGGTGAGACCTTGCACGTCGAGGAGGCTAATCCAAGTTATGAGCTATTTCCTTGCCTGCGATACTGATTTATGACAAGCCTGTTGTGCAGTCAATAATACAAGACCACAATACTTCGGTCGTGGGCAGTTGATGCTGCAGGCATATAAAATATTCTTTGGAGACTTGAATAGAGAATATAATGGTCTAATGGGATTTATAGTGCAACCATATTGTCTTGGTAATCTTAAGAAAACTTTTAAGCTACGTTAAAGTTGTATCCAAAAAATCTATCTATCTAATCTACGTCTATATAATTCATGAATAACACACCATACAATGTGTTAAAATTTCGGTAAAGTCATTACGTACAATATAACATTTATGGCGTCATAAAAGCTGTGAAAATAAGGCTCGCTTCCACGTTGTTGGTGGCGTTATACCTGTGTGTAAGTAACATGTTATTATAAGACGCGAGAAGGCGCGAGGCGGGGGCTCGTGCGTGACGGATCACCGCCGAGATCAAGTTAAATACCGCGTCCCCGCTGCGCCGCACCGCGCCACGTCGCGCCGCGTGCCGAGCTAGCGTGCCGGTAAAACAATATGAACAACACTCCTTTGTGCTTATTGAAACAACACACGTATTTTGAACTTATTTAATTTTCTATACACAGCATCTGTTTGACGATTTCAGCGATGAATTCGATAATAAAGCAACGATAATAAAATCGAATGTAGAGCAGGTTAACATAACAATCCCAATATTTCACTTGTTGTTGCAATGATATTGCAAATATCTCGATTGTTCGAACAAACGCAAACAGAACCAACACGCCATGAATATTTTAAGAACATTCCATTTTAATAACTGTTATTTCAGAAAATAGTCATCAAAAGTTGGAGAGGTATGCAATGTACAAATAAAGTTCAGCCGACTGGGAAGCGAAGTTGTAGCTAACAATTTAAAGTTAGTCTAGGATGAGTGCGAACTGAGGTGAGAAAATGTGGGGGGACAGGAACCGTTAGTTGGGGGGAGGGGGTGCACCGGACATCAGGTCTGCCAGTGTTCTCTCCATTGATGAAGTTGCGCCGAAACCAGGGGTAAGTAACTTAACCGGCGGCGGTCCAACTGCAGTTAGCCTATAACATTGAACGCTCCAAAACGTCGTGAACTGAATAACTACAGTCATCTACGGGAATTTCAGCTGTAATATTCGCAGTTAAATTATATTAGCGAATTACAATTGGGGAATGTGAAATATCAAATGAAGGGTTGCCGTCGGCAACGGCGACGCGGCGGGCGGTATTTTAGTTCGTTAATAAAACATCGTCTGCCTACCCGAGTATCGCATTGCTAAAATCCCTAATTAACGTGAACCACATCAAAGGAACGTGGGGAATATTCACCGGGGACCCGTCTGCGAACTTCGACTTGAGGCGACAAGACGGATAGCGCCGCCGCGCCGCACCCGCGCCGCGCCGCGCCCTGCTATGGGGTGCATCGCTTGTATACTATTGTTCTCTAGTGCCGGATTTGTAACTTATCTATCGATTTGTTACTTCCAAGCATACATACATATCTAAGTACTTTGGAGGCGCCTTTGTTAAAAGATTTGAGCAATAACACGCTAAACTGTTTCCCATAAATCCGATTATTATTTAGTCTGTATAATATTATTGTGTACCATTATTTGGTAAAATAAAGAATAAGTTCTAAAAATTCCATTCAAGTTTTAATGTGAGAGAATAGGTCGTAGCCTTTTGTCAACTGTTAATATCTGCTGTAAAAGACGTTTTTCACGAGCTGTATCTTTGTGACCCTGAATAATAACAACAGTTTTATCAGAGAGTGAAAAGCGCCGGATACCTCCGGAGACCGGCATTAAAAATATTAAAATAAGTAATTGCTCTATCAGGCCTGCACCTGCCGCCCGCCCAGGCGTGCCTGCCGCCCGCCCTTACCGCCACGCCCTTAAGTACTTTGTGATAAGGGCAATCGTGCGAGCTCCTCTGCGCACTTTATGTATATTTATGCCGTTCTATTTATAGTGAGGACAAAATAAACCCTTCACGGCACGTGTCGCCGAGAGATATAAACAAACAAAGATTATGTTATAGTGCACGCAAACATTCTCAGATTAGAGCAAGAAGTGTCTCAACTGTACATGTAGCGAACGTGTTGTAGAACTTAGTAAGAATGTTATAACATTGTGCCAATTACGTTAAGTGCCAAATCATGTCTGGCAGAGAAAGTCGCATGTAGGCCGACGCCGCGAAGAATATCGTCCTCGTGTGGGGACAGTGTGGAGTGAGCCATTAGCTAAACAAATGAATGTTCTTAATATAACGATGATGGAACTTTAATACTGTCCATACACCACCCACTCCAGAAAAATAATACCTATCGTGTTTTCTGCGGGCTATTTTCGTAGTTATTTTACCAATACCATAAACCTAGAAGTGATTACTACAGGGTCTTGTAAATGATGACAACCATTTTGTGGAGACGTTTCAATATCCGCGAATACTTCATCGGCGTATGAGGGATAAAATACAGGGTGATAAGACGTGATCAGTAAACAGGAGTAGTTCAGGTTAATACTCACTCGGCTCCATTTTTTCCGCCCCTGTGCAGCATGCCCGCTCGAGCCATCTCACGCCCACTCCCTGAAAAAAAAAAAACGTGCCATCCATTAACGTCAAGTCGCCTTCGAGCCTTTTCCGCATCTTTACGTTCACTAAATACAGTTTAGGCTGCTCTTAATTTATTATTAGTCGGATGATAGACCAAATTATGTCGGCTATGGCGGCCTTCCGTTCTCTCAACTTAATGTTTGTCTACATTAATAATGTATTTTGTTCCGGGACGGCAAGATTTCGGTTCAACCGGCAATATTTCTTGAATAAGAATTTTCTGTCTGTTTGGAGTTTTGACATTATTTATTGTACTTACGTAAGTAACGTAACGACATATATTTTATATATTATTTATTTTCGTTAACTAAGTACAAGTTCCTGTGTCGTAATGAGTCAACTAATTAAAACATAACATTTAATTTATGATTTCAAAAGATTTATTTACCAAAGATTCTTCTTGAAACGCCCTATATTTTCAACAAAGCACACGGAAACGGAAACAATACATCACCTTGAGCCGGATAAACTCCGAATCAATGTAATGCCTACTTGACAACTCCTTGGAGGATAAATGCAGTAATTTAACAATTTAATCAGCGATCTATTTGGCAAAGAACTTGATTGATGGCCAGTCGACAATATCTCAGCGCCGCCGCGTGTTGCAAAGCTTCTAAATTGCGACATCAACGGCGATAGGTACACAATGAAGCCAGTCTGAATTTATGAGCCGCTTCAGTGCCACGAACAGCGTGAAATAGTTCGAGTTTTCTTACACAAACTGTCGACTGTAATTATCTTATTTATATTGATGTCTTTCAGTCTTCGTCTTTCGATTTATGTGTTTCCCTTGTTTATTCTAACTGTAAGCTTTATCATTTGCTACACCAAGATTGTGTCGTTAATTGTTAGACATGGGCATTTTCTGCAAAAACAATTACCCTTTTTCAGGAATTCACTGCAGTAGGGTAAAAAAACTTGTCTTGAGATTTACAATGAAACTTGCGTTTACCTTGATCTCATTTTTGTAATAGAATTAAAGTAGGACGAAGGCGTAGATCGTACGCGATGTTTCCCCCATAATTTGGCCATTTCGCTCCTCGTCTTCATAAGTGAACACCATTGACAGCCATATTTTCCTGGGGAACCGGCGTAATGTAACGCGTAAGTCTCTTTCAGTGTTCTTTAAAATGTTTTACGCACTTTCCTGTTTCTTTTATCATTTTTCTAACATCGAGCTAAGAGTTTGCATTTTCAGTACTATCATAAAACTTTGTCGCCCACACTGCATGGTTTGTTATTATTTTTTGTTAAATTAATTAGTCCGGAAATGGAATCACGAAAATAGTTTCTAATTACATTACCCACATCATGTTGCTAAACATACTCGGTTCATTCACAAAGTTGGCATGCCTGTTTGGAGTTACGTGCGAAGGGGCAGCATTATGAACTTTTAAGTGGATTACAAGCGATATTAGTCGTGTGCTTTCACTTTGTCATGCAATATAGCATAGAACGCGAGTGATAATTCGGGAGGGCACGCGATGCCGCCATTACCCCGGTTGCACTTGTCGACGTAGCCTCCACCGTGAATAGTATTGGCATCAAAAGATTGTGATTGAGCACGTGAGTGTTTCTGCACATTGGAGCTTCTCCCGCACGTGTGTAGTGTACCTACACGTCCCACTAGGTGCGCCAGTAATCCTAGAGGCGGCAAGGTGCACACGAGCGCCGTGTTCAGGTTCACACGACCACACGACGCAGCGCGGCGTCCGGCGCCGGCTGACGCGGAAATTGTTTTCCAATTGCTACTCTATTGGCTGGTAATGTTTTTACGTCATTTTGCGGTGCTAATATCCGTTTTCACAATCCGATAGACAATCTGATAAAAGGTTCTCTTTAGTTTGTTTACATAAACGATATTTTGAATGCAGTCGCGACAAAAAATATTGAAATCAGTTTAATTTGTCACTATACACTATTTTTAGCATATTCCGCCCAAAGTTATCGCCACAAAATATTTAAACAAACATTAACGCGTGCTGTTTTCGTTATGGCTTATTTTACGATACAGTTTATTACTGCTCTAGCTTCGGATAGTAATATAACTTCGAATTTTGACGATAACAAAACATGTATTCACGAAGCGTATTCTATTTCGAGGGGAGAATACATATAAACTAAGAAAAAATAAAAGTGCTTATGTATAAAAGCATAAGTAAGTCGTAAAATGCTGATTCAGTTTTTGTATGCGGAATAAAATTGCAAAAATCTTATGCAAATGCGTGTTCAGTGAGTGTCGAGGGCCGCCGCCGCCCGCGCCGCCGTCCTCCGGCTGATACCGTATCTCGTAACTGTGGCAACTGATAAGCGTACCTATAACTTTACACATTTTATTTTACTCGAGTTACGATTTGTGCTTACCGTGGGTTAGTAGACCCGGCTTATTTCGTTTCACACTCAATATCACTTGCGCTATATTGTATTTCTACTGTAAACTGATAGCACAGGAAAGCATATTATACAATGCTATGTAAGAACTTCGTAATAAGCGTTTATGTGAGAAAATATTAATACTGACTCACCTAGTCATTCGATCGGGGGGTCTGATGTGTTGTTTTCTAGTTTGGATCATTCCAGATACCTGAAACAAATATTTCAAGATCAGTTCTGTATCCTGAAAGGTATTAATCATTATTTAAAACAGCATAATAAAAAGGCGAATTCGCATTAGCAAACTTCGTTGTACATTCATCACTTTCCTCCCGATACAAATAAAATCACGAAATGTTGCACAGTACTAGATAGTACTAACACTAACAAATAAGAACCTACAGTGTTGCCTGCCTTAAGTAACTCAACTTTTTTAAAGTTGCCTTATTTTAACGCAGAAATCCATTTGCAACCTTATGTCATCACTATTGCACTAGAGCAAAGTTCCAAATTCAAAATAAGTACCTTTTAGTTGAACCATGTCGAAGCCGAAGTGATCATAAACTCTCGAAGCTGTCATAAGCCGCCATGGATTTGATATGAGCGTTACGTCCTACTATGTCGATGTTTGAAGGATACTCTATTAGAACTATACATATAGCGGACGAGTGCGCTCGAGCTCAGCTGCTCGTGCCCCGCTAACACCGATCCAGATGACCCAAATGGAGCACCGACCCGTTTGCGGATCACTTCACTAACTAACTCTTCGAACAAAACGAAACAGACCCACCGGCAGATTAATATATGGGCTGCTGCTCCCGGCACAAAAGCAATTGACAATTAAGAACAGTTTGCGATCCTCTGTTCCGTGATTCTATGGTATATTGGCAACATAAATCCCCTTTGGCGTCATTGGAAAACGCGGTTTTTCGCGTCGCACCTGTGGCTGCAGTAAACATTTTTATAGCTCACAAAATATAGGTAATACGCGTTGTTTTGAACGTTCTGCTTTGACAACTTTATTATAGGTAGATACATGGTTTACATCTGACATACTTTGTTTAGCTCTACATTACGCATTTGTCAACATATTTTAGTTGTGTAATAAATATTTTGGTTGTTGTTATCTAATTAAAACGCAGGGTAGCGGTTAACTTTTACATGCAGAACGGCGGCTACTGAAACAGTTCAGTTTTACTTTTTGTTAATTAATGCCTGACCCAATGTGCTAATGTTAAAGTTAATGGACAATTTTAAAGTTCGGCTCTTTATTTTAAGAGCAACTCAGCTGTGGGAACTCACATGAACCGATACTCCACATTAACGTAACTGTGAAATTGTTAATGACGATCGGCACGATTGTACTCACTAATTACAACCTGTAGGCACGAGGAAAATTAAACGAGAAATTTAATAAAGCTTCAATCGTGCAAAAAACGGTTACTTTTCCCGTTTTATTGTCAGATATACGGTTTGTTCCGATACAGAGTTATGAAGGAGAACGGAATGTAGATAATTTACAGCGGCAGTCGGAACAAAGGCATCTCCGGAACGCGACCTACATCCTGTGCCACTATTCGATATCAACTTACTATGAAGTAACATCCACCATGCTACCTTCCTGAAAATATTTCGATTTCAGTTATAAATATTCAACTCGGATCATGAAAGACTAGTACCGCAAATGACTAGTTGTGTACTTATTATAATTTCTTATTGTCAAACATTGTCGAGTTTAAAAAGTAAGAAATCTGATCCAGACGTAAATAAAGTAACAAACAATACAACGGACTATGAATTGATTGCACACTGTAATTGCAGTGCTGTCAGCGGCTAGCGGCGGTGGGCTGAGACTGCACACTCTCAGTGCACAAGACTATTACCCTCCCGCATCCACATAATATCCTGGTGTGCAGCGCCCCAGTTAGCCAGCGACAATGGAGAGAGAGCTATTAGAGCCGTCCATGTGTGTTAACCAGTTTAGTTCTTTTTGCTTGTTTTTTAACGTTGAATGGCCTGAAAAACAGAACGCGACGGGCAATCGGGTCGGATCGGCTTCAATAAAAGCTCGCTGAGAACCTGATGTTTATGCGGCCGGTCCGTAATACAATTTGCGATATCGCTACCACTTTTGTTTGGATATTATGTCAATACTGGATTGTAATTAACTTTAATTAAGTAGGCTTTGTTGCACATATCTACTGAAATAATTCCCCTTACTGAAAATGTACAAATATACCATTACACAAGTACTGCTTGGTACTTGATAACAAACAAAATAAAAATATCAAGTAGGTACGTAACATTATTATTATTTAGTTCTAGTTCTTAGAACCTGTTAATGATAATTATAAAGCTGTAATAAAACAGGACCAAGGCTGACTACCTATTGAGTAGAACCTATGTTTTTGATGTCTAAACGTTTACACTATTTTATGTTATTGCCAATAATGAATGCAAGAAGCTATTACCACGAATTGAATTAATTGCATGACAGGGAGCAGCAGGAGTTGTTTATTAATTGATCTATAGGCTCTCTTAATAGGATTAATTTCGAGCTCTACAAATCAATACACGATTGAATGCAGCAATTACATAATGAGCGGATTATTATTGTTATTGTGATGCTTTATTTGTACCTACCTACGGAAGGTTAACAGACACAATATGGTACCGACCTATTTTTTATAGAACAGTATCAATAATATTGTCACGTTTAAACATATTAAAGCACAGCTGAAGCTTTTTAGCAAAGAACATAGCCAAATAAACCTAAAAAATCTTACTGGAGCGAATTCTGCCCGTTCAAGTTCGTATGGTTTTGATGTGAAATTAAAACAAAGCAACATTCGCAAGCGGGCCTTGTGCTTCTCATTATCAAGGCTTGTTTTGTATGTTTTCGTGATAACTGCTAACGACAATTTTATTTTCATTATATTCTTGGCTGGCAGCGGTGGCGGTGCAGCGGTTGCATAAAGTGCATCGTTTATAAAATGTAACAATGAACAATATTCACGAGGCGCGGTGAGCCTCTTATCGAGGCGGGCGCGCCGAGGCGCCTCCGCCCACAATCTGATTGCGGCTCGTGTCAACAGTGCTGAAATAACTGGCGCCGTTTTACAAATCATTTCAAGACTCTTCATGAAAAATTGAGACCAACCTTAAATATTTAGTTTTGTTCAATATTTTTCGTCATAAACGGGAAACAGCTAACATTTAAGACAGCATTGTGCCTTAATGGGATTTTAAAGACCCCGTGATGATTTTAATCTTAAATATTTGCACAAAAGTGAAATAGGTAAAATCCTTTTACAGATTATATCAGGACCTCGAAATGTAGTTGCAAGTCGGCGACTCTTTATCTGATTGTGGAGCGCCGTTACCGACTGAAAAACTTATTTGCCTTCGCTGAAGAACAAGTTTCCTAGTCCACTGGTTCGCCGTTTCGATAAAGAGGAAATTTAATTTTCTTAAAGCGATAAAAACGTCTGAATAGTTTATCAACACGTTTTCATGAGTGAGGGCTGAACTGGGAGCAAAGTGTATATTAGGTAGACACCTACTTCTGTCGAGATTACATTTCTTTTGAGAATAAGCCTATACTGCTCGGTCATAAACTAGGTCATTTGTTTCAAAGGCGGCACGTAAACTGTGATAGTAAAAGTTTTTTATGGCTCGATTACTGTGAAGACGGCGAACTAGCCGGCTTCACTGCCGATAGTGGCTGTGTTTACGGAGTCAGCATCGATGTGGGTATTCGCTTCATCAAGTTTGTAACATTCATTTATACACACAAACATCTCGTAGGATTAATGACTAAAACGTAGTCTTTTTGTATAAATATGTCACTTTTACAAGTTTCCATTCTGCTCAAGGTAGTACACCAGTAAATGAGATATCCAGAAAATCCTTTTTGATAAACTGTGTGAAAGGCGTAGCAACTAAATCCGTCCAGTTATTTTTATACATCTCGTTAAAAAGTCCATTATTGACGGAGAAGCAAAGTTGTTTCAGGAGCGAAGGTAAACAGTGGCATTGTGTCGCTCGAAAAGCAGACATCAAAAGGCGTGTTTCAAAGACGAGTGTTGCCACATAGAGGGATGCGCGCCAGGGTGGCCCCCTTCAATATGTGAGGGCGCTGCCAGCTAGTTCGAATTTTACATGTAAACTACTCTACGAGAGACAGAATGGCAGAGCTTGTTTTTGTAACAAACGTGCTTCCAAAATATATGACGTTGACGTGAATATTATATAGAAGTCGGCACATTTACCGCCTGTATTATCTGAAATGCAAAACCAAGAACATGAAAGCCACCAAGTTATTGTTTTAATTTGTAGTTGGTTTCAGTTAGTAATAAATCTTATTCCATTTAGTTTATTAGCTGCAAATGCATTAACGACGAAACCAAAGACAAAGAAAGGAACTTCCAGAACGACTTATTGCAGGAATCCTCAACTATAAGTTCTGCCGAACACAAGATGAGATGCGGAATGCCTGTAAGAAGTTTTGCGAACGATCGAGACCTTTTAAGAGAATTAACACAGGAGTCTTCTTCGAATTAATGAAAGCAAGATGCGGACGAACTAACCACATAAATTAACGCGAGTGAATATCTAAGTGATAGATAACGTTTAGTGATTCGGCAATAGCCCGAGACTTCGGAACACAAAGGTAAGGGATGCGACGAATATATATCTTCGGCACTGGTCCCGTACAAAACAATAAAAGTAATTTAATTAAAGTACAAGACTTTTCTTTTCCCAAGGCGTATTTTTTACGAGTGTGTAGGAATTATTGGACTTAAATAAGTCGTATTGAATAAATAAAAGGGCTCGAGAGCTCCACTGGGGAAAAAATGTAGAAGTCGAGTAATTTACTGTGAATAATAAACGAAGAATTTCCCCTAACTTGGCGGAAGTGGAGATGTCGAGTCGAGGGCCCCATTAGACTTATGGGAATATAAAATATATCAATTAAAGACTTTCTCTGCGGATAACGTAGTATAAGAGGTTCCGAATTGTACAATTGAGGAAAACGTGGCCATTAAATGCGCGAGTTGAACATAGGCGTACGCGTAGGTGCGACGCATGTAAGTTGTCTTATGTAACATGTGAGAACGGCTGGAAACATTAACAAAAGCTTCCCGATATAGATCAAGTTTGTTTTCAAATCGCCAACGCAAAAGAAAGTCCGTGTCTCAGTGAAAGCGGCCTGCAAATAAATCTTGACTCGGGAAACAATGCATGCATTGTTCGCTGTAAATTGGTTCAAATAATTTACCTATAACAGTTTGAACTTTGCCACGATGGAGATAAAATTCATAAAATTTGTTGTTTTGTCTGTTTCACTATTGTGAAAAACTTTCCTTGTGTTTCCTGATAAAAAATTTGTAGCTGTACTCATTTCTTACTTTTTCTTAAGTTTTATAGTGTTTTGTTTAAACCGCACGGCGTTTTTGGCAATAATAGATACATTTATTTACTTTTAATAAAATAGGTCATACTAAAATTTGTTTATCACGTTATTCAAACATTTATAATTATACAAATACAAAAGTGTCAATAACATGCTGACTTTGTGTTTTGTTCATGTCGTTATTGAATGAACCCAATTAATTAATAATATGTTATTCGATGTAGAACAAACGTATAATAGTCATCACATTCATAAAAAGAGAATAGGATAATATACAATTTCATTTAACGTGAAAAAATTTCATTAATTTTTTCCGTGTTGAATTTTTTTCATAAGTGCAGCAAAAATAATACTGGCATAATATTCTCATAACGAATGCATTGTCACAATAATGCGAGTAACTGAATAGCACATACATAAGCATTGTCAACATATTGATTGAACAATGCGAGACTGCAGCATTTGACCCAGATATGCTCGAAACACGAGCGACCCACTGTGCACTGGTGTTAATGCTGTTACACGGATGCAGGGTGCCTAACGCCACTCGTGTTTATACTAACTAATCCTGGCTTTACGATAAACTACATATACAGTTAAACTTAACAAAGCCTCTTTATACCTAATATTGTGAAAATTAGGAAGCGGTAGAGTGTTAGTCATTTAAGACTGACTTTTGAAATCAGTTTTCTTTTTACTTACAAAGCCAGTGGCAATGTTTACCCAACATTTTGTTAGTGATTGAAATAAATTTGTAATCCACGACGTTAGCGCTTCGTCGGGACATTTTGGGGCAGTGACGCGGTGTCTACGAAGCGTTCGGCGTAGCGTATAGCGTACCATCTGGCTTAGCGTCTAGCGTAGCGGTTAGAGTTGTATAGAGCGTAGCGCAAACGCTGTTAAAGAGTGTTTACGGGAATTTTATCAAATGCCTACTTAGCGCGTAAGCTGCGCATATGCACTTACGCAGTGCCTACGCAGCCTCTCTGCAGAGCCTACGCAGCCTATGTATATCTATTCTCATGACGAATCGTCTTTTTACAATTTTACAGGATATTGTTTTCGTTGTTACTATGATTAATTCTTAATGACGGTTGTAATCTCGGAACAGGTAATTAGTAGAAAAGTAACTATAATGCAAGTAAGGTAAGTCCTGTTACCATTCAGCTATTACGAACCAACATGAAGCACTATAAAACTAACCGAACCTGCACAAAGGTAACAAATTAGTTGCATAAGTAAGTTCAGTTACCTCACGACTGCTACATATAATTTACGTAAAACACTTTACTGAAATAACTCTTGCCTGCGATAACCGTACTGTTTGTAACTATTAGTTAATTGGCGTACACAGCAAGTAGTATGCGATCAAACGTGGTCACAGTAACGACTGTTCAGAACGCGAACCAATTAAAACATCCTGTATACGCTATACAGATGAAATTAAATTCATAACATATTATCACACCGGTAATCCCTTAAGAGTTAGGAAGAGGTGTAGCACCAGTCATGTTTAAGTCCCATGTAATAGGGGTCGAACCTATTGCCATCAACCGGGTATAAATCTAGACGCAATGGCTGAGACTGTTCGGCGACACTCCTGATTGAAAAATCTAATGAGACTTTTCCTTATCTGGGAAACCAAACCCAGGACCCCATGATCAACAGTGGCACTTGCGACCACTAGACCAGTGAGACATCAACTCCTCTCACTAAATTCCTAACACATTAAAAAAACATAACAAAGGAGTTTCTGAAACTTTTATATCTAAGCTGCGAGATAATCGTAAAATTTCTAAACGCGTTATAGAGAACGTTTGTGTTATTGGGGCAACTCGTGAGCAACAAACCTGGACGTAAACGCGCGTGTCCCAACAGTTTACGATGATTTTATTGGCTATATAAAACATGTGTTACTCATTTATTAGGTACGTTAAGAAATATTAGGAGACAAGTTGTCAGTGCCATAGGTTACTAAACAAAAGTTTAGAAAACAAGGAGAATGATTATCATGATATGACTGATAAAACCTTCTACAACAAGACAAGTATTGTATTGTATAACGGGCTGGTGTCAATACAATACAATACATACTTGTCTTGTTGTAGAAGTTTAGAAAGCAAGGAGAACAATCGTCATGATATGTTTGGTAAAGTCTTCTATAACAAGACAAGTATCAAAGTTGGAACCTCCTACTGTTGGATACTTAAGTTCAAGTTACAATAATTTTTTCAAGAAGTGGAAGAAGACATGATGCGCTGACCCCAAATAAATTGTGATAAGGGCAGGAGGATGATGACGATGATGACTTTTCCAAGTTACGAAGCCGACCTTTTGCCTAATACAGGTAGGTAAAACAGAAACCCTTCGCCTAAGTGTAAAGTTACGTACCTGGAAACACTAGCAGTTAATTTTCCTATCCAATGCTCTTGGATAATGACCTGAAACAAAACAAAACTTATAAGTAAACATTTCAAATTAACCGAGTGAAATTACTTGTTTCTTCACAATTAAACAATACATCTGTTTCCGTAGGCACATTATGTGAAGTACAAAAAAGTGGGAACATAAATAAATAAATACAAATTACGTACAACGATCATTGAGGGACTTCACGTGACCCAAATAAACTTACAGCGGTATTACTGTTCATGAATTCGTTATTACCTACATCTGTACATAATATAGTGTAGGTATGTATAGGCACGTTCAAAGTAAAGTTATAGAGGTAATAGAAATAAAGTTATTATCACGTGGTTTGTTACGGAAGCTACCTTTAGCGGGTAATAATTTATTACTACCTATGTATGTGTTTATATATTTACTAGCTTTCGCCCGCGGCTTCGCTCACTTTAATTTAGAATTTGACAATCAATTCGGGTTGTCGCACTACTGATGTTTCTATTATTGTTTTTCAATCATGATCCGAAAGACGAAGATGTGGCGCCATCTATTATCATAAGAACGTTATTTTTGTTTTCCTCAGGAATAGTATTTTATTTCGGGATTAAAGGTACCCTATGTCCGTTTCTGTACATCTGACAACGAATATGCAAAATTCCAGGATTATCGGTTCCGTGCTTTAGGCGTGAAAAGGTAAAAAACAAACTTACTTTCGCATTTATAATATTAGTAAGGATAAGGAAGTTAGGATGAATGCTGAGGACACTGACAAAGAAAGAAGACTGGATAGTGAAAACGAAAACTAAAATCACAAAAAGTTCACATGAATTTTGTGTTACACACTGTTATGTATAATTTATGATGTTCTAAAAGTAGGTATCTATCTTAAGTGGGGCTTTGAAGTATTCTCTCTAGGTAAAATACAATACATATTGGTTTAAGAAACTTTAATTGAAATAAGAACACTGGCTTAAGTCCTTGAACGTAAAGCTTTTTAATTTAGGTACACTTTAGGTTTTCAGGGTTTAATTGTAAAAGTTTCACTATGAATCTCAGTTTTATTTCCAAATGCTTTCATTTCTCGCCTTTGTCTATCCCGTTATTTCGCATTATTTTAAGCGAAATCAAATAAAACTGACAGAACTTTACGGGAGATTAGCTTTTGAAACTACTTTTTTTAATAATTTATGATTTATTAAGAAATTCTATTCTATATTTAGCTACAGTTCTGCTCGAGTTAACTCTTTCATATCGGGTTTGATGTCTGCAATAATTGAAACGAAGGGCAGAAAATAAACAGGCAAAACAAAAGAAAAGATGTTTCTATTGTGTTCGCTAAAGTCCGCTTATCCCGCAAGCGACAAAATTAAATTCTGTGTGAGTCCCTCTTCAACTGTCTCTGTGCAAACAAAGAAGCAACACAGCAAGTAGTCAAACATAGTCACCTAATTTTGTTTGTGCGTGGAATGAAAAAATCCTTTTCCGTTGAACGTCGGAATTGTGCCAACGGGAGCACAGATATCAACATAAACAAACAAACTTAACTTTCTCATTCGGGCGTAAAAACTCGGCCAAAGGGTTCACTGACAGGCCCATATTGAGTGTACACTGTGTACAGGAACAAATTAGCATTTCACAGGCACGCTACAAAATGCCTTCCAGTCGACTTAATGAACGCGGAACATCGTCATTAAAACGCCTCAGAGATGTAAACGCACCTTCAACGTGAACCTGCCTTAGCCTAAATTTAGCAATTAGGGGTGCAACTACACTCTGCTACTTGGGTCTTGTACACACATTGATTAAGTCGAAGCTTCTGCAGAGTTTCAAGGATTAATGCAGTGCTTAGTCGGTCTATAAACTTTATTGAAGTGGATCTTCGCTGTTAATTTTAGCAGTTGATCTTCGGCTTGAAAATGTTTAAGTAAGCTTTAAATACACAAAGATAAAGTCGAAATGAAAGTTTCCATTGTTTTTACCATCTAACTATTTAGGACTGAGGTAAAACATTTATAGCTTGTGTAGTAACTGGCTGTTGCAGTTATAAACATTTTACTACGGACTCAATTCACAAACCCAAATAAAAAGAGAGCATGGAGTGTAAAGCCAGTTTAGAACGCAATTTCATAGCTTAAGTCGGCATCAGTCAGGCCGTCGGAGTCGCTGACTACTTCATAAAAACTAATGGCGACCCATTTAGCGTTCCGCCCACGGATCACCGAGCACTTTCTCAGTTTCTCTATAATTATTATATTTACAACACCAGTTTTAGGACCCATCGTAACATCGATATATTGCAACATTTTAGATAAAGACGTTGCAATACAATTACCACATTTTCCAGAACTCAGCACAAATCACTGTTACTAGTAACACGGGTTCCTTTTTACTGCCACGAAATAAAACGATCGGAGACGTTAGAATACAAAAAGCAAACTATTTTGGTAGACGAAATACGAAACAATAACACATTGCAGAATTATGGTAAAAGCAGGTAGCGCGCTGCGGCGCTGCGGCGCTGGGGGTACCTGAGTGGCGACAGCTAAGGATTTGAGGAGACGTGTGAAATTCCGTAGTGACACACACTCTCCTCTAAAAATCCTATAAATATTCTTTCTTATTTCCACGAGTAACATTTGAAGAGACGAAAATAAACAAACACTCTTACGAAGTCGATGTTTGCCTAATAAGATACTGTTTTTGCAATCGTGCCCCAGAATACTTCATTGATATTTTTGTTACGGTCATTGATTTTCTCAGCACGGAGAGTCCTACTTTGTAACCAAAAGAATGTTGTGTAAATTATCGTTATAATATTTTACCCGAAATTTATCGGGATGATCTAATAGAAGTAGATACTTATGTACATATAAATAAAGTTCTGTGATAAAGCGGGTGCTATCAAAATGTTCTGACTCCGCGCCAGGATTGGCTTCCGGCTGGCGGAGTGCCAACTTCCTACACCAAGTCTCATGCTACTGGTCTTCTAGCCAGTAAAACCATGGAATTTATAACGTACTCCGATTGTTATAATAACATCGACGATTGCCCAACTGAGTGGGTATACCTATACCCCTCAGTTGGTTGATAGATACTCCTTCTTCCGTTGATTTTACGAAATGCCAATACTTCTGCTTCTTCAATCAAGAATCCGATCCAAAATATCTACTATACCACGCGTAAAAACATAAAAACTAAAACATGAAACTGATCAAGTAATCGAAGCCTTTGTACAACTTGGTGAGTAGTTAGCGAGTAGAGTCTGTTTCGAGGAACAAATTCAAATTAGTCCTGTTTTGGCTTATTACTTTGGAGGGTCTGAAATTCTAAACTTTGACGTACCGTGAACTAGCTTTTATCGTAAGTGCCGGGGGCGAGAGCTAAGGGCGGAAAGGGGATGGAAGAAATATACATTGATATTTCCAGGGTCCTTTAGCGGCTGTCGCGATCGCGGCTCGAGTCACTCGGGGCTTCGAGCCTCCTCGAAGCGCCACTGAGGGGCAGATTGTAATCCTGCTTTGTCAGTCAACCGCGGAGACAGGAAGTGGTCGAGTACTGTTCGCGGTAGTCCGGGGTGCAAGGCGGAAGTGACGAGCGCTCACACATTGATTGTTCTATTATAAATTGATTTTGGCCGAATTTACACAGTTCATTATACCTAATACTGTTAATTAAGTGCCAGTTTCTGCCACTTTTGTTAATTAATTACTGAATGATTTTAACTCGTGTTAGTATTTATTTGAGCTTTGTAATTCCAATTCAAATACTACACGTTAATGTTTGAAATTCATGTCCATTTTTCATAAACGGAAAGTGTAGTGTGAAACGGTTTTTTTTTCTAATACACCTACCATTTATCGTGCCCATCATAAATAACAAAGTATTTTATTACAATAAAATTTAAATGAAAAATATCGTAACAAACTCGAATAACATAAATCATCAAAAGTTTTGAACGTTGCCCATTTTTACGGAGGCGTATTGATAAAATATGAATAACGTTCAAATACAGTATCGTCACAGTAGCTGAATATGGGTATAGTCTACAAATAGACAGCACAAATAAAATAGTAGTAACTTAGTAGTATTCAGTGTATGCTCTGTCTACAGAGTTAATATTTGTTGTAAGCGAAAAGTTTGCTCTCCGCGACGTTACTTAGAATGGCAATGAGCTGAACGGACATGTCACTTTTTATTTGCGTCCGCACTAATGGAGCGAAATGAGCAGCGTGACATGCTGTACCAACCAATCAGATTAATCCTTAAACAAAGTAATATAGATGGACAATCTATTACGTAACTAAATTGGAGTTTCAGACTGATTGAGCCAACATGGCGCCTGGGAAACTTTTCCAGACTTATAAAGGTTTCAGTGGTTATACTTAGTCGTCTTTGTAACATGCTTGTATAGTGCACTTAGTTTATTTTTCTGGGATATGCTTAGAAATAAGTGACCACCATTTTCGGTCACCAAAAATAACTAGGTAACTAGCACCTAAAGTAAATAGCTTTGCGCACATTATGTTATGTCTATTATACGAACAAACTGACATAATTACTATTGAGATTTTATAACATGTGTAATATGCAAATAGCATGCAAATGTTCTACAAATGATTGCCAATTGCCAAAACTAATAGCGTTATTTAATAGTAGGTATCTATGTTTAAAGCTTTACGACATGCTCTTTCACTTTTCGAAAGTAATATGAATTACTATATTTTCCACATATTATCACTAATTCACTGACATCCATACGCTTATCTAAGCCGTAAGACCATTAATATTAATAAAATACGCATAAATATATGTGTCCAATAAATTAAGATAGATTTGCATACACTTTGATGTCGTTTGATATGTCATTGACCGTTTTATTGCAATAGTTTTCTTCATTTTAAGCACAACGAAAGTGTTTTGGGTAACTCAGCGGTACTTTTAAACGAAAATTAAAATGAATGGCACACATTAAAGTTATCTTATTGTTTTCAGCTGTCCCTGAGGTTTTAAGATGTAGTTTACGTGCATATTAAGTTTAGTTAGAAAAAAAATAACGAACGTTATAATGTAACTGATATTATTAGGAAAATCCTGGTCGAGAATAGATTTTACAGCTTCGGAGAGTCATAAAGGAAATCCTCAATAGGTAAGCGATAATCTGAGTGTGCGGCGTCGTGACGTCACGGGGCACGTCCGGCAGGACGCAGCTGTCGTGGCCGCAGCCCTAGCCTGGGAAAGCGACGCCCTCGCGCCACGGTTGCCAACTTAGGGGTTTTCCCCCCAGATTTAGGGGGTAAAAAAATGAAATGGGATTTTTTTAGGGGTCTGAAATTTTTAGGGGTAATTTTAGGGATATTTCGATTTTGGTTTGTACTGTGTAATTTATAAATTTTTTAGGGGGATAACTCTATAATTAAGGCGATTTTAGGGGTTTTTTCACAAACTTTAGGGGTAAATATTTCTGAGAGTTGGTAACACTGCCTCGCGCGCTCTCATCGCCGCGCGCGGGTCGCCGTCGTGCGTCGTGTCGCCCAGCACCCGCGCGCTCCGACTCTCACTATGACATTGAACCGTTCACGTCAATTATTATGAACTTGACTTACTTTTATTTTCATTCTGACATCACAATGACAACAAGTGTGTAATTAAAGTTCGAAGCGGTATTTAATTAAGTGTCATGGGACATTACCGTCCCATTTGCTAGCTGACAATGATTAAGTTGTGTTCGCACAAACGAATATTATTATTTGGTAAAGCACGAAGGTATTATGTTGTACAAGATGTGAGTTAATGATGCAGCTGTACTGTTCGTCGGAGATCTAATAATATCTCATTTGTTTCCATCCGCCTAGACGTTACCCAACCGACGCAGTGAGGCATCCAGGCAACCGAGCGTCTGCATGAAGTAAATAACATTTTCAGGTAAACAGAATTGTAGTTAGTCTTATTTGAAAATAAATAACAAGCGAATAATATACGACTACACATGTGTTACTTTGCATTGGAAATGATTATATACGATTGTATTTAATGATTTGCATAAGAGCTTTTACTTCCGACTTCAGGTTATTATTGGAGGTGTCGTAACATAAACAATTTTAGTAAGAGGAAAACGTAAATTGACGTCATTTTCGATGAAAGCTTCAAACTTTACATAACTCGAGTCATTTTTGATCGAATTATTCTCGGTAACTAGGTATAGGACTTGCTTAGGCGGCTTGCTACCCAGTCACTGCCTGCGGTGGGTGAGCCTTGCCTAACACAGGCGATTTACGAGAACACTACAAAGCCTTGACCCTCGCACAATGCAAGCATACCCTTCTAACGTTGTTCAGTCTTAACTATACTATACTTCACTACTTGTCTAACTTATCAGTTAATTATGGGTAAGTATAATCTAGTTCTACATTACCACACACCACAAAGTTGCTTATAGTACAGTAATGATTAACGTCAGCTTAACAATACGTTTTAAAGATTGTGTTAACTTTAAGCAACATTTATACGCAATGCCAATTAATAGGAAATTTACTTTTAACTACATCTGTAATTGGGTAAATGTAGTTAATGCACTTAGGTATATCCTTTTCAGGAAATCTCGCAATCGAAATAAGGTTTGCTGTAAGAAAACCCAATTCTGGATTAAGCTCGCCATTGTGCATAAGCTGTATTATTGCAATTTGTATGTATATTTTTTATTTTTTGTACAATAAAGAATAAGAACATTCTCCTTATGCTTGACTTATCTTGTTCTTTGAGGAATCTTGAAGTAATTCTACGGCTGTTGAAAACTTGTTCTTTCAAAGAGATATAGAATTAGATACTTTTCTACATTCGTTAAAATTAACCTCTTTGGATAATATATGTATTATTTCAACACTTGCTTGCAAACATAAATAACTAAGTACGAAACTAATTATGTTTATGATTGTAAATATATTCCCAGCAGAGATTGCGCCATTTTCAGATGCATATTACATGAATCGCACTAATGTTTGCATGTATGCTCGTTATAATGCCCTTGGGTGTTTGAACTTGGGTTACTCCCGAGTCCCGCCGTCTGCTGCTATACTCTGTCATATTTGCAGGTACTCTCGGGGAGAGAGGCAATAGCTGTTTAATGTAATTGTTTGAAGGTAAATTTCTGGATCATTGAGCAGAGGTAATTGTACCTGTACGTCTCAGGCAATAATTTGAATATTGTAACGCCTTGTGCCTTAACAAGGCAATATCATCATCTATTTATACTCTTACTCTTATCTCTTAAAATAAAACATGGCCTGTCATCTATATTAGGTTAAGCTACTAAATAAACATAAATCTGTATTAGAAGCACGATATTTTTCCCGAATGCATATTGGATTTTGTTTCCAAGCGATAAATTTTTGTGAATATAGAGAGTCCCTTTAACAATTCCATCAATATTGGTGACGTCGACAGTGTGAGAGGATGGGGGTAGAAATGTAACAAAGCATCGCAAAGATCGTTACAGTAACTGCGCAGCATTCGACAATCGAGAGATTTGTATTGAATTTAAAACAAATAAAAAGAGTAGATACTATATTTTTTATAATTAGAATGTCATATTATGTTACGTGACGATATTCTGACTTAGCAAAAAACTTTGGGGTCAACGTTCGCAAGATAAGTTCGATGGATATCTACCGATATCTCAGCTCGTCGTATCGATTAAGTATCAAAAGGCTGTTATAAAAAGTGCAATACGATAGTATCGTCGTCCGCGCGACGTGTATCTGCTGTAGTCGCCCTGGATCTCAGTAAGCCACTGTGAGCCGCTTTACGGCCAACAAGAAGCTTGTGGATTTCAATTCTCTTTGTCAAGTGGACTGAGACGTCGGGAATGCGTTTAGAGACAAGAGCACTTACGGCGACCGATATCCTCAACTACGCTCAAGTCAGCGTTCAGACTTAGTTTGCGGCAACTTCTGCCGGTTACACGCAGTAAGTGTTTGCTCTTTATTTAGTAATCCGGTTAACAGAGCAGGGATTGAATATGAACAGTCATTTGTGAAATTGTGAATAAGAGAAACTCAGTGAAAGCATCTTATTACTAGAAATCGTTGAAACAAGATACCTAGTTATAAATAGATTTTATACGGTAGAGATTCGTTAAGTTTTTTTTATTACAGCGAGCGACGTAATTGCTGCATGTTGCAGCATCGTAACAGATTTGTAACCGTGTGTGCAGTAAGTAGTCTGTTCCTGAATGTTTCCTGGTATACCTGCAGCGGAGCCTGGCCGCACTCGGCCGCAGTCGTCGAAGGCGTGTGTAATGGTTCATTGTTTTTGCCGTAAGTGGCCTGAGATTACACAAATTGATGCTTGTGTGTTTGAAGTGAAAGGAAGTGTTCTGTTCTAGATAATGGGCTGGCTTGTTTTGTTTTTTAACAATGAATCGGTTTCTGATACGGCCTCGAATGTTATTGTTCTACTCGTATGTCTTTTTGCGCGCAGTAGCTGTCGATCAAACAAAATGTACGGTCAGTCGGAGACAACCGTGAGGTTCTAATGAATTCACTTAGCATCTCAATGACAAGGTACCTTTTAGGTACACAAGTCGCAATACGTCGAATAACTTTGTTGACGATTACTTCACCGGCTCTGAGCTCACCTTCAAGTTGATGCACTTGTATGAATGTCACGGTCTATGATTTCACAGTATTGGTATTTTTCCAGGCATATTTTTGCGTTCTCAATTCAAAACTACTGAGAATCCTTGAGGGATATTACAGGCGTCATGTGCAACCAATCGTATTCCAGCTGATAGGTTTTCGATCTACTTTACAGGTGAGATGCGCTCGGGAGAGGCGCGACAGCCTACCGCTCACGTTGTGGTGGTTTCTATCGAAAATCTCACCTTAGCCGCATTACCATCTGTACTCTTAGATCGGATTTGTCGGCGGATCAGTCTGGGAGCGGCGCTAGTATTTGACTGCTAGTGGAGTGGTTGTAGAACAAGTCTAGCGCTTTTGTCGCGTCTAGACGGTGCGCGGCGGATCTCTATCGGCTGCCGTAAAATTATGTGACGCGGGCGAGCAAGGTACCGCTCTAGGATATCCGGTTCGATTCAATCTTTAGTCGCTTATTTAATTTATAGCAGACCCTTAAACTTCCCGAAAACGCGACAAGTTTGTAAAAGGTAACAACTCACAAACAGTTTTGTGTCGGACGATTCTGTTGTCGACACAACAGACAGACCGATCACATTCTATAGAATGGCTTAAAGTTGATATTGTAAGGTATTTCTATATTGAAAAGCCATTTATGTACTTAAATAATATTTGAATTGTGTACATGCTTCATAATTTCTCATGATTCTAAAAAAAAACAGATTAAGAATTAGTATAAAAACGTTGAAACGGATTTGGCTATTTTTTTTATTGAAGGCTGGTTGTGTTTGAAAAAAAAACGAGAACGGGACTTTTATTGGAAAAAATTAAGATTTGTCTAGTATCAAATTCAAAAGAATAATCAAGACATAAACTTGCATCAGCCTAGTATTCAAACACTGTTGGATCTCTAAACAACTTAGTGCAGGATCTAAGCGTACGTGCCGTGCTAACAAGCGCACTTGAAGACGAAGTCCGAACACGTCGCAACAGGGTCGGTAGCACCCTGTGAGTTAACCGCAGTGCCGTGTGCCCCTCAGTGCACCCCCTGCCGATCAGCCGCGCACTACAATTTCCCCGCGCCAGCTGACAGTCTGAATAGACCGTAACACCGCCAATTACGTGGAAATCTTTCTCCTGACTACCGGAATTCTAGATTTAAATTTGTACCTACATATGGTAAAGCATGGAACACGTTTCCAGCTTAAGGTCGATGTCTAATTTCACCAGTTACAAATCAATTCACACACATACCTACATTGTGCACACACATTTTTTGCTCATTGCAGATATTAGTACTGGTTTTACTTTCAGTTGACGGGTTTCGTGCCGTATAAATAGGTACTGCATTAGTCCAAATGTATCGCGTATCTCAAACAAATCACAACCGAGTGTGTATATTTTAAATCCATTAGTATGTATGTTTGCGTCACATACGCAACGTGAAAAGGATTGTTTCGCAATAGGTCGTTCGAGATAACCCGTGCTAACTAAATAGAGTAAATGCAACAATGAGCAACAAAGAAATCTAGATCAAATGGACAATGCGTTGTTTACGAAACTCGTTAGTAATTTGTGAGGTGTTAGCAACTTTTCTCTGTGGTGAGAGTCGTGCTAAGTGGCGAAACTGTTGGCTTCACAATGGAACAAACGTTCGCTACTGGAACACGGGGCGAACACTGCGCCCGCGCATATCTGTCGCGGGTCATCGCGCTTCAACCTTTCACTAGCGCCTGCACAGCCGCGTCGCTCCGGCTGCTCGCACGGACGATACCTCAAGCTGTTCATAATGCTGATCTTCTCACTAACCAGTACGTGATCGGAACCGAATTTCTATTTCGAAACTTAATAATTTCATCTTTAGTGAAATGCAGTAGCCTCTAGTTTTTTGCACAAAAACGGAAATTAATGTCTAACATAAATAAAATGATGTCGGTGAAGATTATTTTATTTATATTAGGCATTAATTTCCGTTTTTGTGCAAAAAACTAAACGATACTGCATTCAATCTTCACCAACATTGTCGTACCAAAATTACTCGCTTCAAATAGCTCCTACTCGTAGTTCCCCACTGCGCTCTGTCGCTAAAGTAAACGACAGGCTTGGTGGTGACGATGTGGCGGACGTAAATTATGATAAACATAATTAAAATTGCATCATGGTAGAGCAGATTAACTCAATTTATCGATTAAAATGTTACAGTTATTTTCAGCAGCATTACACTGTACGCGATCGCAATATCAGGCGGTTGGGTTTTTCTAAAATTATGCAGTCTAGGTACACGTGACAAGCGGAAGGTAAATATTGATCTGTGGGCCTAGCACGAACGCGCGAAGAAACGTTAAAATTAAACGCACTGAAATCGATTTCTGTGATTATTATCTTACTAATATTATAAAGAGGAAAGATTTGTATTTTTGTATGTAAGTGCGTGTATCTTTGTAATGAATAAACTCAAAAACTATTGCGCCGATTTCAAAAAAATTTTCACCATTAGAAAGTTACATTATCCCTGAGTAACATAGGCTATATTTTATCCCAAAATGTTTAAAAAATAAATGTCCACCCGTGCAAAGGCGGGACAGGCCGCTAGTATTTTATAAATGGAAATACTGCAATAACTGGTCAAGATGTAGTTAACAGTTGATTTTTTCGCGATATCAGGATAGATCACATGGTAGAAGTTGTTCATAATGAGGAGTCCAATGATATATTGAGACGTTTACAGCTATTTAAATTAGGTATATACCTTGATTATGAGTCCTGGGTTAGATAGGTAGGTACCTAGTACCTACATACATTGGTTAACTTGTGTTCCCGGGCGGGCCCTGTCATTACAGCGACATGCGACATTTCCGGTATGATGCGGCGAGACATGCGGTTACACGACGCAATAACCCACCTGTACTGACAAAGGCTTATTAGCCTGAGAAGGTGGAAAACCAAAGCAGTAAGAATTTTCCGAGATTGTCGAAGAGTAAAATATGATAACGCGTAACCACATGTACATTCTTCTGCTTGGTGTCATTTTAAATGTTGAAAAAAAACCAGATATTTTCACATACCATGGTAAATTCTACCCCAATGAGGTAAAATTGAGTGAAATTTTCCAAGTTACATAAAAAACTAATTTACTTAGTGGCTATTAATAAACCAAAGAGCACCCTAGGTGGTTAGCCAAGCCACAATCCTGCTGACTGCCTTGGGATATTAAGATGCGACAGAAGAATATTTAGGATTCGAATTACTCACCGATGCCCAAGAGGACATTACGGAAAGTTTTTAGGATGCTGAAGGATATATATTTTCCATGAAGATAATACGTATATAAGCATAACCTGTAATATTTCCATTGCTGGGACAGACAGGTCTTCCTTGTGAGACTAAGATATTAGATATTAAACATACATATATGTGTCAATATATTATTATTCTGTTGTTCATATGGTAATGTAATTTGTTTATCTGCATATGGTCAATAAAGGTAGAAGGTTACACGCGCCGACGACGTCCACGTTCTCTATGCTCTCGCTGAAGTCGGGCAAGGCCAGGCTGCGGGACGCGCCAGATGTACCGGAAATCAATGACATCGCTCACGACTTCCATTCACAGTGTTCAATAGCAGCAGAGCCTTCGCAGAGCTCTATACAATCTACACTTTTGTTGAAGCTAAAGAAGACCTGTGTTGAGATCTAAGAGTTATTGGTTGATGTTATGTAAATCTAATAAAAATGCGGCAGGAATATCTATCTATTTGATGCCTAATAACTTTATCAGCAGGTGTACAAATAACCTGAAAGTAAGTCGTTATTTATGCCAATAAATTAAGCTTAATATTATCTAATACGTATTTAGTATTCGCATAGTAATTGAGATGCCTATTTAATTTCATACCGATACAAAACGAGTTCATTACGACAACGAGAAAGCGATGGCAGCCTCTTTTGAATTTCAAATGAATAGACGGAATCCATATTTCAGTTGAGGAAGATCTCAAGCCGCGATGGATTATTAGACGAATCTCGAATCGAATTCAACGGTCAGACGAAAACTGTCGATACTCGATAGCAGTTACGCAATGCTGTATTTTGTAAAGAATACGAACATACTCGTACTAATGAACGAATCGATTATGAACTACTTGTCATTGAAATACAAGTCAAGTGACTGATGTGGCATTTGTATTGCAATCAGTGAAAGTCCAGTGCACGAGGCGACTTGTATTGTTGAGACGTGACCTTTAAACTCACAGGCTGTGGTACCTATACAATAAATATATGGGTAGGTGTAGGTATTGTCTAGCACCTAATGGTACTTATAGATGTTGACTTTCAAATGTCGATTGTTTGGTCGATAACTCAACAAAATAAATGTATAAACACAAGGAGTTTGGTAGCAGGAGCTTGATTCTTTCTTTATCATGTGGTTAGTGCCTAACCTGGTCTCAGGGTTTTTATGCTACCCATGGATCCATGGGCCTCTGACTTGGCTTTGCATGCCGTAAAGAAATATCTCTTGGCCATGCTGGTTTCCTCACGATGTTTTCTTTCACCGAAGCAAGTGATAGTTATACATCACGCGCATGAATCCGAAAAATCAGAGGTGCCTTGGGTTCGAACTCGAGACATATAGGACTTGGTAGTCCGACGGTCACAACACTAGGCTATCACAGAAGCTTGATGCAAACTAGTCAAATAGTGCTTTTGAATACTATAAACAGAAATGCGAGACATGTTCCAGTGGTGGTAGACAAGCTTTTAAGTGATGTAAAGATAAATTTTGGATTCTGATCACCAGAGAGTTGCTAGGCAAAAACATACATATGTACATATTATCTATAGACACATTGACTTGCTTTGCATGATATTATAACACTTCCAGATAACTGCACTTCATGCATATTGATCTGATCACAATCAAAGTGAAAGTTTCGCAAAAGCTCGATAATGCAAATTTGCACACTCTTGTCATCTGCAGTATGCTGATGCAGTATCTTTACAATATTTCATCTAGAAGTCTAGACATACGGGGTAGAATGCTAACTCTAAGAGTAATTAGGATCATACATAACTATTAAGTCTTGTAATTACAGTTCTAGAGCGCTGCCTCCGAAACAACAAACACGTAGCAGATCCCAAATAAGCTTACAAGTTACAGTCAGGGAGGTGGAACTACGTTGTGTGAATATTTGAAAGGCTGACATTTCAATTTGACTTTGTTACGCTCGGTTACCAGCGGCTGGTGAAACAGTGAGCGAGTTTTGATCGCCCCGAACTTGCAAGTGACAGGAACGCTCTGGAACCTAATATCGGACTGCATGCTGATGGCAATTTCTGGCTAAACTGAAATTGAATACTCTACACCACTTTTTATTGAGTATGTCTTATTGAGTATGTCGAGTTTCAGCAAAAACTCTTGGACCGCGACCTAACAATAACGAGTAATTTGTATGTTACCTGAACCTGTATTAAAAAAATAATCCCACCTAAACGTCCGGCCGTGCACACAAAACGCCTCGCCATTGTAAACGTAAACGACGCACCCGTTTAATTACAGCTTTTATTCGCCTTTATATTATTTTTGTTTGCCATGTCGGTGATGTCGGCACAATTATTTACACGCAAAATGGATGCAAAACACAAAACAAAACGTTTCTCGTAAGAACATTCTGTCTTTTTCATGGAAGTCAAACAATATCACAAAAAATCAAGACTGTTTTATTTATTATTTTCACTAACGAAAAATATTGCACGCATGGATCGTGCACGTAGATATAATATTATAAATCAGCCAAAGAAAATGTACGCGATCACATCATTACGATAATGATACGCAACCTAACGCGTGTGGTCTGTTAACCTAAGTTTCAAGTTCGTAATAACTAGCTTTACTCTATTGTTAACCTAGTCTATGCTAAAAGTTACCTATAAATTACTACATAGCAGTACCTTTGTGCTCTGTAATTAAGTATTTTGGGTGTTTAATTGAATATATAGAAAACTAATTAATTTTGACGTCCAGTATCTATATCTACGTTTTACTTCGCAGGTTCCTTGCAGAGGTTACATCTCTACAATACCGACCATAAATTCGGCACTTTCATGTTTCACGTAGTTAACATGTAGTTTTTTCCGAATGAATTTCAGTAATGATCTATTTTAATAGGTGTGCGGTGCGACAGGTGAGCCCAATTACATTTCGATCATGGCAGCGCCGGCGGCGGCGCGTGCGGTCTCCCTAACCGGATTATTGGCCGGCGCGGCGGCAGGGCTGCGGGCTTGCGCGGGCGGCGGCGGCCGGGGCCGTCGACCTGCCGCCACCTCACATTATAATTCGATACAGATTCATCAACAACTTAACAACGTTCATCTTGGCTGGCTGCATTAGATTACATGAACCTTTGACCACGCAACTTTCAATTATGAGGTAGCGATATCTAGAAATGGTGTACCTACCTAAGTAAGGCCAAACACGTGACGTAACGATGATGTTTTTTTTTTAATGTATGGGACTGACATAAATTACCGAAAAGCTAATGTCGATATTGCTAAACGTCGTTGTAGAAATACAAACCGCAATGAAAGCGATTTCCACCGATCGGGTTGATTGTTTGTTTTGGTTTTTAAAACAATTTCGAATCGAATTAAAAGACAACGTAGCAAGCGACCATCCAAAACCAACCAAATATATTTTCAAAGTGCAATTCCAGACACAAAGAACACATTCCCGCGATAGGCAATATCAGCAATCACTAGTTCACCGCACTATGTGAGCCACAAAGAAAAGCCTGCAGAAAAAGCTCGCTGTGTCGCATCGCAGTTCACAAACAAAATAAAAAATATTCAGCCAGCATGCATCGAGGCGGAAACTGATATAACGTAGACAAACATTGAAATGCGATACTTTTATGTGCTTCATATTGATGCGACCAGATGAAAAATAAACTAAAACCTGTATTTTGGTACTGACATGTTTTGACTGGACGAGAAAGCATTGCTGTGGTAGCCATTTTAATTAACTTACTAAAATGTTATAAAATTCCGTAAAAAATAATATTTTTTGGCGATGCACGATGTACAGTTTCAATTAATAGGGTTGCGTATCGATTTGTCGCTAAGCAACTTCAAAGGATTCCAATGACCCAAATATGTCAGTATATCAAAAAGGTCGTAATCTGATTACATCGTTGGTTCTTTCCGTTTTCTTTCGTATTCACAAAACGTCATTATTTTATGGCTCTAGCAGCCTAATTGAACGATGGGAAGTTTATTAACTGTTTTGCTTTTTATATGACTCTTGATTGAGTTATTATTAAAAACGAAATGAAAAGCAAATTAGATTTTGCTTTTCATTTCATTTAATAAATATATACACATACATAAACTCACGCCTTTTTGCCATGGGGGTAGGCAGAATTCACAGAACGCCACCTGCTACGATCCTTATATACTCCTTTTGCTTCATCCACGTTCATACATCCGGTCATACTCGCACGCCTTTTGCGAGTACTATGCACCAGACTTTTCTGAAGAACCTCACCAATAAGGTCAGTATCCCCTCTCGGCGTTGCCACTCAATATAGATAGTAAAATGAATACTGAGAAACATGAGGATGAAGGATCTGGATGCAAAATTAACAGGAAATCTCTTTTCGATGTTTGCAGTAACGTCGTTTGTTTGAAACAAAAACACAAAACTGAATCAATACATGGAAACCCAATTGATTGTTACACGCTATCCTCTATTTTTAATAGCTCTTACATCGAACAAAAGTATCGATACAAAAGCAAACAGAAAGAGGTTGCTCTACTAATAAAAAAGTTATACGACCTTAATTAAAAACTGAATCAGATAAAGCGCAAACTCTATACAGCAGAACGTGGAAATTCCATTCGTCCATTATGAATAGCCATCTGACTATTTACTTAACCTGTTTCAGAGAGCGAGACAAAACCCGCACTCATTCCACATTGGTACTGCAGCGATATAAGCACAAAGGAAGTAAATGACTGTCACTGCGGGAAATAGAATTGACCTATCACATTGCGCCATCTTCTTTTTTTATCTTACGACTCCGTATAACAGGCTTTTTCTTTTTAAATTATTATTTGCACTTACTCTTAAAAGCGTGTTTCAATTACCTCCCTTGATAGCGTCCCTGGCCTTTAGATACGTTCCAAAAGGATGGAGGGAAGTGAAAGTTATATTCATTCCTAAGCCAGGTAAGAGTGATTATACCAACGCCAAATCCCATCGACCGATTAGCTTGACCTCCTTCCTCCTTAAAACCATGGAGAGAATCTGCGAGAGAGAGCTGAGGGATGGCGTTCTAAAAACGATACCACTACATGTTAACCAGCATGCATACAGCTCGGGTAAGTCCACTGAATCCGCTCTCCATCTAGTGGTCGGACGGATAGAAGAAGCGATACATCAGAAGGGCACCTGCCTGGGCACGTTCATAGACATCGAAGGGGCCTTCGATAAAACAAACTTCTCCAGCATTAGCACCGCCCTCTCTCGACACGGAGCAGAACAGGTACTGATTGACTGGATTACTAATATGTTAAGCAAACGAGTGGTTCGTCTTGCAGAGGAACAGCAGATGGCCTTGATAGCCAGAGGCTGCCCCCAAGGAGGTGTATTATCCCCCCTCCTCTGGAATCTGGTGATAAATGATCTCATCACTAAACTCAATGCGAACCATTTCTACACAATAGGGTATGCCGACGACCTCGCCATCCTCATTTCGGGGAAAGTGACGGGGACAATCTGCGACCTCACCCAACAGGCGCTACGCATTGTTGAACGGTGGTGCAGAGAATTTGACCTCTCAGTGAACCCCACGAAAACTGAACTAGTCATGTTTACCCAAAAACGAACACTAGGCCCCTATCGCCTACCCAAACTCTTCGACACAGAACTCCAGTTAGCCGACGAGGTCAAATACCTGGGAGTCATCCTGGATAGTAAGTTAAACTGGAGCAGTCATCTAGACAACAAAATAAACAGGGCCTGTATCACCTTTTGGCAATGCAGGAGGATGATAGGTAAGAAGTGGGGCCTATCCCCTAAAATAATACTTTGGTTATACTGCGCGGTGATCCGGCCCATGATCACCTACGGGGCAGTGGTCTGGTGGCCCCGCACCAAACTAGCTACAGCCTCCATCAAACTGCAACGCATGCAGAGGCTTGCCTGCATGGCGACCACAGGCTGCATGAGGACTACTCCGACTGCAGCTCTCGAAGCCATGCTGGGGCTTCCACCGCTTCATCTGTTCATACAGCAGGAAGCGACGATGACGGCAGTGCGCCTTAAAACACTTCAACTCTGGGGTAAGAAGGAAACACAACACACCGCGGCACTGGAGGGATTCTACAATGAATTCCCCCTAGCAAAAGCCATAAACGATCGGATACCCAAACAGTTCGTATTCGACAAAAAATACAAAATCCAACTCCACGAAGACCACCGCTGCGAGGGATTAAGCCCTACAGAACTTCGGATCTTCACGGACGGATCCAAAACAGGTACTGGCACTGGAGCCGGAGTCTTCTCAGAGGATCTCAACATCCACATAGCCACACCTCTGGGGGCCCACAACACGGTATTTCAGGCAGAATGCATGGGCATTTCTCTGGCGGCATCAGCCATCTTAGCCAGGAAGGTTGTGGATCACTCCATTCGCATACTCTCAGACAGCTTGGCTGTACTGCTAGCACTAAGCAACCACACAGTCAACTCTGGGTTAATACACGAGTGCCACCAACGCCTGAACCAGGTTGGTAATCTCAATAATATAACCATCCAATGGATCAAAGGACACAGCGATTCCCGAGGCAATGATGCAGCGGACGAACTCGCTAGAAGGGGATCGAGTATGGCACCAGTGGGACCCGAACCCATCGTGCCACTCCCCTTCGGGTACCTACGCACACTGGTAAGGAATCGAACTAGTGAACAACACCACAAGCTGTGGCTGGACCATGGTGAGTGCAGGCAGGCCAAGGAAGCACTTCCTACCATCGACGGCCGCCTCACCAAACGGGTGCTTCGGCTAACCAAGCTACAGCTGCGCACACTCACAGCCGCCATCACTGGACACGGCTCTTTTAATAAACACCTCTCTGTCATAGGAGTCACAGACAGCCCCCTGTGCCGAGCCTGCATGGAGGAAGACGAGACAGCAGCCCACGTGCTTATTCACTGCCCAGTGGTTGCAACATACAGGGCAAAGTACTTCGGTAACCCAGGTACTCTCCGCGAGATCGTCAGCAACACCAAGGCGCTGCTGGGCTTTCTCGGGGAGTTGGGGTGGATCGAATAGATCTCCCACCCGCACGCAAAATACGCGCTTTGACGTGGAGTTGCGGAAACCAGCCCGCTATACCATATACCATATACCATATACCTCCCTTGAAAGCATGTGAGGCAATCGCTTGGAAGTCGCATAAAGGGACGCACCTTAGCGAAGTTACGCCACTTCTAAAATATTCAAATCTCGGGGGCGACCTTCCCCGCGCTCCAGTAAAATGCAAAACAAGGAAAGTTTCCCCCTAAATCAGCGGAGTCAGCAGAACGGCTCCCGGCTCGCGAGCCGCGACAAACATACCCGGACTACAAACAAACTTTCATTTACGGTCGCGTTACTCAAATTTCTGCTAAAAGATGTTTTATTTCAGAGCAAGAATTTAACAATGTCGTCTTGTTTAATGAGTGTGTCAAAACACTTTCTTAAGATTGCCTTTTCGTTTTAATTTCTCATGACATCGAAATAAACGTCACATCATGATGAGACTTTCATCATAAATATTAGAAATGCATTCATGAATAATTTATTCATCTCTCTGCAACAATCTCTAGTCGGTGGATGATCAAATTGTGTAACAAGGAATTCACTCACTGCTATCCACCGCGTGCCCATTGTTATGAATCGGATGTTTGTATTAGCTATCAATGTCAGGACAGTTTTCCGTGCCCGGAGATTTTAATTGGGTTTTGTTTACGAATATGCAGTGAAGTGCGGATACAAAAAGGCAATATCGAGACAACGTTGCGCAACTCTCAGCAAAAAAGCCAAACATTGTTCACCTATTAACTTCCGAGGAGTTTTTCAATAAAATAAAATCTGTAACAGGCATCGGGCGCGGCAGAGAATGCTAACAATGGAGCAAAACAAACGAGATGGGCAGCTATTATCTCACTATAACCTAGTTTTGCATGGTGAGCGAGAAAAGCGAAACGAGGCTAAATTGCCAGCGAGTTGTTTTATAAATGGTCCAAACTTGAGAAAAAAGCAGCAAAAGCTGCCGCTTTAGTTATGCGCTGTTGTTCGCAGAGTGGAGCTCGCCCACGCAGCCGCCGACGAGTTAGCGGACTCCGGAATCAACATGCAGAATTGATAGCATTCTTTGTAAACAGTATCGATAGTTGTTTGCTTACCTTTAGCTGAATGTTCAGAAGTGGTAACAACGTAGATCTGAAACAAAGCAACAAATACGTTACAATTTATTGAGATTTATGATTGCCTTCTAATTCTTAAAGTGGTGTGGTACAATGAGGAGTGACAGCAGGAATGTACAGGATACGGCACCGCGTTAGACTTTTTTCCATTTATCTTAATAAATTCTAATACCAATTGACAGTTCTTATCTACGTACTACTATGACCTAGTTAGTATAAAACATGGACAGGTACGATTTGCATAAACAATTAATGATAAGTTCATAAAAGAGTTGTGAAGACAATTGAACATTTTGCTCTCTAGGACTGAGTAGCTAAGAATTGATTGTATACTAGTCACAGCTCACCGAATACGCGACAGAGCTATACAACGTTTATGAATTTGCAAGTACTCGTAATCCTTTGTTATGTTTTATTGCGCAGCAGGAACTGAAACTATGCGCTGGCCAGTCCCAAAGGCATCTGATTATAATATTACCATTAGGCAAGTAGAGGCAAGACATCCGGCGAGGCCCTGGGGTCGGCGAGGGATCGCAGCACGTACCCTCGTCCCCAATACGCACTCCAGCCGTCTTCACTTTCCCACTAGTCAAGTGTTCGGAATAATAAAACTGTGTGCAATTCTTTAGCCTCTCGACAGTGTCCCGAGCAGGTCCATTGTGCTGCGTCACTTGCGTCCGTGTTCAAGAGCTTCGGGTAGCTTTAATTGTTCCATTATTACCCTTTCAACTTTTGTGCTTTACTTTGTCGTGTTATATTTTCGCTGACATCAAAATGTTTTGAATGAAGTCTATATTAATCAAGCCTATTATAATGCTAAGAAATTAATAAAGATGTTGACATCAAACGTTGTTCACGTATTGTAAATACAGTTTGTATTTGAGATTAATTAAAACTAGTAAACTTATAAAAAAGTTCTGTTCATCGTCTAAACGCAAACTTGTTACGGGACCCTACAGGAAAACACGAAAGATTTATTTTATTTGATTAACTTGACGGAAAACTTAGTTGTCGAACACGCCCATTAATTTCAATCGTATTATCGTCTCTCTCTATTTATGGAGCTGTCATATAAATAAAACTCCCAGCCCATTAGCCTCGGCCGCTGTGCGATCAGTCGATCACCGAGCGGTATTACTGGGACTGGGAGCCTGCGTGTAACATCGGACCCATCAATATCTGTCATCAGTCACCGAGTAGCCAAATAAAATGTGCGATCGACCTCCGCCGATAGGCCATGACGCGCAGGTTCCTGTTACGATCTCATATTACATGAGATGACCTAATTCGCTGGAAATATTTCCCGTGCCATCGGGGAGATGAATGCTACTGGCCGATAATCATGTTATATCGAGAATATGAATAATCATATTCCTATTTTTATTATAGCTCAAGCAAGTTTATGCTCGTAGTTAGCAGAAATTGTGCACAGTTTATTTAATAAAGCTAGTGGCTATATGTATACAACTGTGTCAAGGATGATAAGCGGAAAATTTCCTTTAAAAGCGCGGGATTGAATAAGCCGAGCTTTGTTGAAGCACGACTGCCGCTTTTCCCTGCTGCTAGTACACGGTAATGCTGCCAGCCTTTAATAAATTGAGATTTCTTTAGCACAATAATTTCTTAAAGACGTCTTGTATTCCTAGATAGTTACTGTATTAACAGTGGCGGAAAGTTTCTCGCATATCTCAAAGAGCAGAAAATTTCTGCTGCTCTAATAATTGTGTCCTAATAAAAATGTATAAATCGGTAATTAGATGAGCTGGCATGCGGCCAGCGATAATCGGACAGCTGCATCGATGCCGCGGTAGTGGTGTACACTGCACATGGCCACTACAATCTGTATTGGTTCACTTTCATGTACATCGCAGGCGCACGGCGCGGCGCACGCTCTCATTATGAAAACATTCATGACTCAGAGTAGGGCCGCTATCTTATACAGCTGTACTTATGATGATACATGGGGATAATGGACGGACCGTAAAATAATAATTGAAATGGAAAATATTTTATGTTAACCCACGTAGGTAGCGGTAGGTTCAGCCTTAATGTATTTAGCAACCCACCAGGGTACCTTTGAAAACCTATGTTAACCTTTAGAAACGATGTCAGCAAAATTTCAAATAAAGGTCCTCCCACACGGACGGTAGGTATTAAGGTTAATCTTTACAAATAAAATGTAAATTTTGAATGAATTGTAATAGTGAATTACTCAGTTAATTGCCCTGAGTATCCGTCTCGAGGTATTACTTCGTTTTTTTGCGTTTCGCGGCTATTTTATAGTGCATCTGAATTTTTAATTTACTAAAGGGTGTTTTATGACGTAACGTGCGTTACAAAAATTAAGTCAACGGGCACGTGGCGAGGTAAGGGCCGGTTAATGACCTCACATAGTAGGTACCGTTAATGACTTTCGCAGGGAAGAATGGAACATGCAATAATTAATTCAAGTAATACATAAATACACCATAAATAATTTGGCGAATGTGATTTCGTTTAATGTCGTAGATAAGTGCCAAGTTCAGTACCAAGGCTATTAAATAAGTGCAAGTACATATTACAGATTACAGCTCAATATACAAAAGCTAAAGCTACACTACAAATACAATTGTGTAAAATATTAAGTATAATTACTTATGTGTGGTGAATGCAAAGTAATAATTTCATACTTGTTACATGTAAGGACACTCCGAAGACTCGGGGCCAAAAGAATACGTAAGCCTGAAAAACGTACCGTAGCGAATGTAGCGACGTCACCTTGAGCCATGAAAGAGAAAACGAACGCCTTTAAAGTGTTGTAGTTTATCACTGAGTTGTAAACAAGGGCCATGTATTCATCGAGGCTAAAACCAGCTCGTCACGTGGCGCGGACGTGGCATCCACAGGTCCTGATTGTACTCATCATAAAAACTCGTCACGTCTACCCCTCTTTCCCCCTCGCGGAGAAAGCCTCCCCCGACAGCGGGAAATTTGCCCCCAGGCTAGAGGTTCACGTCTGAACAGATTTGTACCTAACCACAGGTAATACGACCACTAACTGTATATAATTATGAAATGAAACGTCTGACTATCCGTTATAACGTTTATAACTCGATTTGATTGTTCTACTTATCATAATTTTATTTTCTCATGTATAAATACATTAACTAGTTAGATTCATTCAAGTGTATAATTTCTTGCAATAGATATTATCACAGAGTGGCGATGATAATTTAACTGCAGGAGGCAGTCAATGCAGAGAACTAATTGTATGTATCCGACGCGAGGAGACGATGCGCGAGCCGGTTAACAATTTTTTCTTTCGATTTAAGCGAGCAGCGCCGCGGGCAATGCTATTACCATATTATTAGAGATTTGTAGCACACCGTCTAGATAAGCGAACACACCACTGCAGCGGAAATGATATCGGATATAATGTATATGCACTTTCACGCTCCATAGAGTCGTTGCTACGCCGCTCGATAGTAGCTGTCAAACGGCGTAGCAGCGTAGCGGCCTCATAATCTTTTTTTGGGTAAAAGAAAATTATTGAAAGTTTTCGACGCGTTCTGCCTATACTATGTTAATTATTTTAGATTAGATTTTTGGTTCCTGTCCATAAAGTTTTGCGCTAGAAACCGCATGCGGAAAACTCTTATTTTTTATTCTGCGATGTGTTCACCTGAACATTTAGGTACAGAATACAGCACTTAATTTATTATCGTTCTTTATTATGTATATGTATAGATAAAGTTATTGTATGTACTGTAACATATTAGCCTAAATATCAACATAATAAGGTCACTTAAATGGAGTAACAAGACTTTGTTCTAGACATCACATCGCTGGCACCTGTTCTGTAGAGCATTATCATAATACGATGTGATACGGCGAACATTTTACGTACAAACGGTAAGTAACGTGACGTTTTCGCACCTTGCTCGGCTTAAGCGGCATGACGCAGTTGACAAGCGTACTAAATGTGAGCGTGGAGAAGGACGTGTTCCTACAGATGAAGTAATCATTTTAGCACATTTACCGCAGCACGTACATATGTACAAGAAGCAATGAAATAAAAGAAAAAGATATTACAAAATTACCACAGATGAAAAACGTATTCAGCTTTGCATGAATCGTTTTCATAAGGACCGCATATTACACGTCTTTTCCAACTGTGAACAAATAACCTTTGGTACAATATTCTATTTGTGAGAGCTAAAACCCTTATTATACTCACCGCGTTGTTCTTCACTAAAAGCGCTTAAGAATTCCTACCTTCGTTAAAATTTTACTAATAGCATCATTACCATTACCGCTGTTCCAACTTATGGATGGCTAAAAACAGTAGATGTTAAATAGCTCGTGAGAAAATAAGTTACACCGAGAATGAATGTACACTTACGCAGATAAAATGGGACGGTGCCGGGCCCGGTGGATGCGACATTGTTGCCACAGTTCCGACCTCTAACCCTAAATGTATGACGCCGAAGAGCCAGTCGTATTATATGGCCGGCAACTTTGCGAAACAGCCGGGACAAATCGGGCACAATTTATTGTTTTGATTTTCTCGGAAAAGACTTTTGCGATGTATTATGTACCTTTTTATTTAATGGGACATTTGGTTGTATAAGGATACAGCAATCTATGATATATTGTTTTGAACGCATCAGCTCTATCAATAAATTGAATGGACGTATGTACGTGTATACCTCAATGACTTTTCACATTGTATTGACAAAGTTTTATTTTAACAGAAGGCTGTTCCGCTGAACTGTCGGATTTACACCAGAAATGAAATCGATTACAAAGTAAAAAAACTTCACTAAACAACAAAACGACTCAGACAACAGATCAAGGCCTAAATAATTGCAACCAAATCCAATAGTCTCTATTTCATTTGTATTTTATGAATACAGCCATTACAATCTATTGTTAGAGGACAATGACCGCTAGAATTAACACATGTTACATTAGGTTTTTGCATACGAAGAATGAACGATGTGTGTAATTTTATTTTAATAAAAAAGTGCTCGAGACTTGTAACAAATGTGAGCCGCGTGCAGTAAATGTAATACATGCTCAGAAGCCTCATGTAAATGCAGAGCTTTAGTTTAATATTACAAAAACATATTTCATAAATGTGATTTACATAATTTCATTATGTTGTAGATGTTACAAATAAAATGCAATAGTCCTTGAGACAATATTGGGAAAACTGGATTGCACGTTTTATGAGCACTAGAGGTTGTACTTGAGCCTAAAGTTGAGACAAGTTCTTACATTTCTCTTATCACCTCGGATAAAAAATAATGTCAAAAATCCGTACTTTCAACTTGTAGAGCCACTCACATAGAAGTAATAACCAAGTTGGAAGTGGACTTTTAAAATTTGGGCTCCTGAGCCGAACATTAATGACCTACGCCGCCATTTTGAAGGGCTGTTTTAAGGAAAACCCCCTGTTCGCCCTCACTGGGGAAGTAATGCATTTTCCTTTATCACGGTGCGGACAGTTTGCGCACTTCTCGAGGGGGACAGCTTTTACGATTATTGTGCTCACATCGTTACAACATGGGATCTACAATAAAAAAACACTGGATTCGATCTGGCACGCCGTAAAAGGCAGCGCAGTCGCTGATACGCACTATTCAGACTATTCACAGAGTTAGTTCGATTTTAGGAAAGTAGGAAAGCAATTTTTTATAAAGTTTGCATTTACAGTGAACTTCAAGGTGAATCTCAAGGAAGTTAAAGTACACCAATATGGATAATCATAGTGGGTGTAAAAAGACCCTTAACTAAGCCGAAACTGGCCGAAAGGTAATTGTTCTTTCCGAAATTGCGACATTTTTTTACTAGAAGGATATTTTTTACGGAAATATTGGAGGTCAAAGTTCCAACATTTTAACAAGTTTTTTTGTACTACATGATTTTATGGTGTATTCCCGTTGACCCCACTGAATAGCCCCACTGGTGGGGTCAACGGGAATAACCAAAAACGTCGTTTCGTTGGCCCCACTACCCTACCCCACTGGTGGGGTCAACGGGAAGTCTGCATTTTTGTTCCCGCTGGCCCCACTGCCTTGCCCCACTGGTGGGGTCAACGGGAAGTCTGCAATTTTATTCCCGCTGTCCCCACTACCATAAGCCTTTAATGAAAAAGAAGATTACTATAAGGAAAATGGTAAGGACAACTGGGAGATGAGAAACAAGGATAGAGTCTCACAGACTACCAGGGGGCCAAAATCATGACGAAGTATTATCTTTATTGCTTGCTGCATGTTATCCGAAATATAGATTTAGTTCTGTGAGATTCCTATTTTAGTCGTAAGGTGGCAGGAACAACTAGGAGATCAGAAAAATGAAGGAATGAAACAAACTTTAAGGAATTAAAAAAAAAAAAAGGAATTTTGGGTAGGAACGATCTTCTAGTAATAAAATACCATCTTGGATTCATGCCAGCCTAGTACTGTTGGTAAGGTTACTGCCCGTAACTAGCACAACTATACTAACACTACTCGATTCCATACAATGTTTTTGAGTAATAAAAAAAAATCCAAAAATTCAATTTTTTTTTTTATTACTGGCATATAATACTACTACTAGGCATATAATATACGACACATTATGTTCCCCAAAAAGTACCAGGCTGGCATGATCTTCAGGTGGTGGTGGATTATAGTAATTCTGGGTAGAGAATCTTCTAGTAAGAAATACCCTTTTGGATTCATGCCAGCCAGGTACTGTTCGTAAGGTTACTGCCCGTAACTAGCAAAACTGTACTAACACTACTCGATTTCATACAATGTTTTTGACTAATATTATAACACTCAAAAATATGGTAGGGCCAACGGGAACAAGTTTTAATTGTTTAAATCAATTTCCGTTGGCTTCACTACCCCGCCCCACTGGTGGGGTCAACGGGAATAATTTTGAATTATTTTATCAATTCCCGTTGACCCCACCGCCGTGGCCCCACTGGTGGGGTCAGCGGGAACAATTTTCAATTGTTTTAATCAATTCCCGCTGACCCCACCAGTGGGGCGAAGGGCGGTGGGGTCAACGGGAATACACCGATTTTATGCTACTTATAACATTAATTTAAAAATCTCCATGACCCCTGCACTATTCAAAGCATCCATCAACAAAATGTTTTGAATGTAATTTGTAATTTGACACCCCAAAAAAAACTCGTTTTCCAGCAATCATTTTTGCGTAGAGTTACTTAGCTTGAGGTACAGAATGCTTGGTTGACGGCTTCGTGAAGGGCCCGTTTACACCCTGTATAGTAAGGTTATAACATCCGCTTTAGTTTTTGCTTTGATCGAAGTGGTTGAACGAACTTTCAGTCGGCCTATATTTTAACACGTCTTAAGGCAACCGTTTTTATTAAAAAGGGTTAGGTTTGGTTACAATATAAACAGTGTTACGACACACGTCACTGGCGCGGCATTTCAAAGCGTGTTGCAAGCATCAGGCGAGATCTAAAAATGTCAAATTCGTGTGGATATTTCGCCTTGGGAAGTAAAGTGACGGCTGGCTTCAACAGCGGGCATGGTGGGCATGGCGGCACTCGGCAGTGCAGCGCGTACCGGAACACAGCCGGCCACGCGGAGCGTGAAATAATGCACCACATGTTGAATAACATCGTTAATTAATAGCATCGGGCGAAAGCGCAAGTGTTCACATGCGAGCTGGGCGTAAAACTTGACTTATTAGAACATTAATTACGAATAGGGATAATGTAATGCAGCAGCATAAAATTACGGTTGTTATGCGTTGTTGCGGGGGGAGTGAGCTCGCATCCTTACTGCGGAGTTTCGCGAGAGCTTGTAAAGTTTCAGTCGTAAGGATTAAGCTTCACTTAATATTTGTATAGCAGAAAATTATCTTAAAAGAACAATGTTCTAGTCTATTACGCTGCAAACAACAAACAATATACTCCTCTCACCTATATCGATAACTTTACACATAAAGTTCTGGTTATCTCTCAGAATTCCCACCTGAGTTCATTGCCCCCTCAAAATTTATCTTTAAACTTATAACTGTCGCTGTGTCAACCGCGGCGCAGTCGGACAACAAACATGGACTTATTATAGTTCACACTTGCCCATGTTTAGAACATCGACGGCCAAAATATAAAATATACTCAACGTTTCCTGGGAATATTTTAAAAGAAGTTGTATTTATTTCTGGATCTTGTACTGGTGGACATACCATAATTATGTCGTCCTACGTCCTAATGTAAGACAATATTATCGATGAGGATTACAAACCTTTTAAGCTAAGTTAAATTAATAATAGTGTGATTTGCCGAAGCACTGTAAGCACAATATAGGGCATTCGTGCGGGAGAAAGTGCGCCGGTTGCGCGAGCGCTGCCCGGCTGGCGCAGCGGCGGCGTGAGAGAGCCGGGACGTGCTAACATTGCAAGTCGGCCACTCACCCACCGCTCGCCTGTGCAAGTGTGCTGCAAGCCCCAACTTATCAATGTGTCTATCAATCACATAACAAGCGTGACGGGAATAAAAACCTTGTGTATTTAAGTGAATATGTATTAGCTGCAAATTTTCCAGGACGATTTTGCGTTTCCAAGTTAGGCTTTGGCGTGTGTTAGCCGTAGTAGATAAATACAGTGTTTAATAGATGTTTGATGCCCATTAACTAAACTGATCGGCTATATTGTTTGTTTATTACGTAAGTTGAAGAGCCCGAGTTTGAAATAGGCAATAAAACGTAGCACTTGTTTTCAATTCAAGTACAAAGTAGCACACACATAAAAGGCACTACAGTGTTGAAGATCCTTTTAAAATATTAAATCTAGGAACATAATTCGCGGTGTCGCATTACATCGTGAGTTCGGCGGATATGAATGCGAGGTCACGAGTGGCCGGCGCGGGCGCCTGCTCCGTGCTCGCAGGGTTTCACTAGAAAGCCCCCGATGATACCAGACACCGCGGCCGCCCGGCACAACTTGAAGCTGTAAATCTCGACGAAGTGGAAAGTAAACGCTTTCCAACATGCACTACTTCAGCAAATAGATGTCATTGTGCTCTCTGAACGCGGACAAAAGCATTGGGATTATATCACGAAAATTCACATACCATTTTTGATTTAGCAGAAAAATTCCTAAATTCCGGTTAGTTCGTCACTATAACCGTTCATTCCTCGGCATGTTTGACAACTCAAAGCATAAAAGAAACATGGAATACAAATAGAATAGTAGAAACATCCGGCGGAGGAGGCAATAAACAATCGAAGACCCTTCCTTGCAACGGTATAATTACTGAGTGATTTTTTTCTCTTTGTGTCTCGAACAACTACTGGCAGGAATGAAGTACCGACTTGGAGATTAATAAAAAATCTCACGGGAAGCAAAGAGTTGGAGTCGAGCGCTGGACTGGAGTTATTTTACAATTGAATAATCAGTGGGGAACATATCACAAGGTAAATTACTTATGATAAAAGATAGCAATAAAAATGTCGACATGTGGGATGTGAACTCAGCGCTCATTGTGGCGATAGTCGTCTCAGTTACTAAGAGCCTAGACCAATACCTCTAGAGGTTTTCGTTGGGCAGCTGGATCAAGGGCTTGATCCAGATAACCTTACTTCTGGACACGGCTCGTATTGTTTGGAGGTTCCTCTCTCAAGAGCCCTGGCCACCGGTAACTCGGACCCTGTTTCCGATGCTGGTGGGTATTTCTTATATGTTTATATTTTATTATTAAAAATGCAATTAATGAGTATAAAAATGAATAAAAGAAATAATAATAATATGTGTAAGTCAGTGTTTAATATTTTTTTCCAAGAGGATTATTTCACGTTATTAAAATAATCATTACATATATTTAATATATATCGGTGATCATGAGGATAATAATCTGCTACGAGGCTACGATCAGTCGTTATCTTTGGACGGACTGGGGGGAAGCTCACACAGCAGTAAACATTCACGGACCGTTTTTAAATCGCACTCGCCTTCCGGCTTCCCATTTACTTTTTATATCGCCTTTTATTACATTCATTGATTCATTATTCATTAATTACCCAGAAACGTTTTCATTTCATTGAAGATTAACCTGACGGTCGCATTGACTTTCCTATTCAATATTCATAACATGACATGGTTGCACGCTTAATTAATCATTTAATTGCTATCTATTTGTGTTACTTTCATTTTAATCTTTTATGAATCTAAGTATTATCAAATTGACATAATATGCGATGTTGTTTGTTGTTATAGCCGTGTGCCAATTACGCGTGCCGGGCATCGAACTGCTGCGCAAGCGGCGCGCTGCGGTGCGGACGTGACCTCCGCCCGATATGCACAACGGGACCCTTTATTATTCAGCTCGTGAACCCTTGCCCTTATATGTAAGATATGCAATTTCATTCTAATCAAAAGAAGTTAGCTACCTATACTAGTGGCTATTTTATTTATATTAGAGGTGGTAACAAACATAATTTAAAATGTCGAGGTGCGACTATGTAAACCTATTGTTCAATTATTAAAATAAAAGTAATCGTTAATTTCAAGAAAATATTTGAAAGCTATTTTCTAAAAGGAGACTTGGCTGAAAAATATTTTCCCGATAAGTTTCTACTAATAGTTTTCCGCTATCATTAGTCGACTAACTAGACAAACTGGCTATGAGTATAATAACGAGCACATAATCAACTAGCCCGCTACACAACTATCAATCCATCGTCACGATATTGTCACGGTTTAGAAATCGCAAGATATATTACTACAAGTAGATAAATGTATGCTATCAACTATGTGCACATCGTTGAGGACACATTGGAACATATTATTATTATATTGGTACGCATTTCAAATAATCATACTTTTTCTTATAATCCGTTTCACGGTTTCACTGGCGGCAATGAATTGAAAGGTGAAAAAACATGGCGGACTTATAACAGTATTACGATGTCGACAATAGCTGTCAACGGGGATTATTCCTTTCAGCTTACAAAACAGAGCCGATCATACGCGTAACGAGCCGTGGTCGTCCAATAATAGTATGAACTATGAAACAATAACCGATGGTTACTGATCTGATGCACGCAGCGCAACACTGGGAAACTTTTCAATCAGTTTTGATGACTAGATTGTTGCAACGTGATTGTAGTCATTACACCAACATCATGCGACTCGAGCGGGTCAAGTCAGGTTTGCTCGCCGTCAATTGTTAAATGGAGCGAATTTGTAACGGTAGGATTATCTCTGCTATAAAATGAACAGGCTTGAAAGCGAGTTTCACCTTGAGATCACATTTGTTAAGGTGAGCGTGGTTTAATCTGGGAACGTGCTGTAACAAGAACAGATTTTGGTATGAATTTGAATTCCGAGTGACTTGGAGGATAATGTTCTTTGTGTGTTGCTTGAACACTAACACTTCAATAATACGTCTAAAGCAGCTAATGTAAATACGTTTTAATCTAATCTAAGCATACTGCAGTAACCTTCTAAGCAAAAACGAATATTAATAATTAAAAAGTTGTTTTTTTACGATTATGAATTTATTATTCCGTATTTTTTTAAATTGTCAAATATATGTATCCTGTATATACATAAATCGAATCGAATGGTGTAATAATACAGTGTGTTTTTTTTTTCAAAATCAACGTGTTCGATTCCTGGCTAGGGAAATTTATTTTCCGAAAATACAATGATGCAGTTTTCGTTTTCATTAAAAAATTGGGCACAAGACTCCTTTGAGTATTTTTCGGTATTCTTCATAGTTTCGGATTTGGCCATCCACGCCCACTTGAAAAATTCACTCTGTATAAAACAAAAGAAATCAAGAAAGAAAAGAAATCTATTGTTGCGTAGCGCTCGTAGCAGTTTTCGAAGCGCGTATTTGTTGAAAGTTTCCGGGAACTAACTTAGGTTGAGGGCGTGGCATACAAATATTGCAACAATTATACAATATTGTAGTCCCTTCGGTAATTTAAACCGTAGTTTAAATTCGATACGCATAATAAATGACAATAATCTTTCATCATAAATTAATATTTCGGTTAAATCGCACGAACACAATATGATCATATCCCTGCGGACCGGAATATTGGGAACTGCCCTATTATCTATAGTTACACAAATATGTAAATGAGCACCCTTGAGCATCTACCTCTTCCAAACAAATTGGCTTTTAAAGCTGCTGAGATACTCGAAAAGGGATTATCCCTTGAGTGTGCACTTAAATGTGATCCCTTAACGTTACCGACGTCCATATTGTTTAAAAACGTCCTTAAGTTACACCTAATATTGTTTTAGTGAAGGTAGGTACCTAACTTAATTTATAAGTAGTAGGTAAGATTCTTGACGTCCTAGTGCGTAAAAACTCAAGACGATGAGGTCATGGTAGCGTTAGGTAGTTACTAGGTACTGGTATTGATGTTTGCAGAAATAACACAGGAACAAACAATAATTTTACAAGCAAAGTATTTGCGTGGTTTATCAAGACATAATTTTGTGCAATCTAAGATTTATTAGTTTATTGAAACCGTTAAAATGAAGTTTAGTTTCTTTTTACATTAAAAACATTATTTATGCTAAAATAATAGTAAAAAAAATTACATTTATGAAAAACAGAAAATAATTAAAGGGCGTCAAAAAATTCGTCCGACTCGCTGTCAACGGGGAAAGTGTCAAGAAGGCTGGCTGCATTACCATGTTGGATGGCAATGCTAATTTTTTGGCCAAGAAATAGGCCAGCCCCTCTGGTCACGAAAAGAGAAGACCAATCGCTTGGCGATATCCCGAAATACTAGGTGGGCACTCGAACCCCATGGCCCCAGTGTTTCAACCCCAAACCGCCCAAATACATAAGTACCAATTAAGTTATTGTATTTACGCCGTTTCAGGTTTTCAGCACCGGCAGCAGCCGCCCCTGCGCAGCCCGCTGTGCTAGGAAGATGGGATAGCGCAAGGGTGTCGACGGACGTTGCATCCAACACAAAAGTCCGTGGGTTCTAAAACGGTTGGCACTGTGGCACTCGGGTGGGAAGAGCACGACGGATGCTGTCATGAATTCTGGCGTGTTTGCTATCCGACCTGCACTCTTACTGCAAAATAAGGTTAAAATAAAGTGTTTCCAATGTATTTTACGTCACATCGAATTAGGCAGACGATGACAACATAACGCGTCTGGCGTCCTACGAGTATTAATGAACGTTTTTTTAAGGCTCGTTAAAATATTCTGGCTTGTTAGTTATACGGCACGGATTTTACATTAGGCTCTCGAATGGGTAAAAAACCAAATACGGGTATTTTTTATTCCCACACCCCGTTTAGGTGTTTCGTTTGACGGTTTGTAAATGTATTATGTATTCAAATTCACAGGTAGGCGTCGAGTTAAGGTCTTCAACTATTACCTATAAATAAACTTGAGATCGCCATGACCGAAGCTGACCTAATCAAATATCAAAGTTGAAAACTGCGTTAGGTATTTTACGGTTCCGCGAATTTGGGTAGTATAGGTTGGGTATATTGATTACAGAAATAGATATAGTATTTCACTAAAAGTATACCTATTGATATTATGTATTAACAGGTTTCGATAAAGAAGGTTACAGGTAAGTATTAAGAAAAATGTGTTAAAGGAAATGAGGCTCTCGGGTCGGGTCCGGGTTAATCATTGTTAGCAGCGTGACGTGCTCCATCACCCCGGGATCAGCGGCAATTTGTCAATCACCACGTGAATGCCCCTCACTAAAGCTTTCAATAAGCGATCCCAATCCCGGCCGTGCTGACGACGCTATTATCAATATTCAATAAAATGTCAGACAGCAATTTTATTAGTCACTTCCAGTAGATAGGTACTACGTCACGGAAGGAAAAATGCTGAACAATAGAGAGAAACACTCGATTTATGTCCCTACTCGATATAATGACCAGTTTCTCCTACAAATCCAGATAAAAAGATTAGAAAGTAAAATAAATTGGATAAACTATTGATGCGACTGAATAAAGAGACTGAATGTAAAGAAATTCCGTCTATTTATTATCTAACTCAAAACATTCTGCCCCATAATATTATAACAGCTACTTCCTAGATTATTATGGTTATGAAACCGCAAAAACTTAACTAATGTTCATGCGACACGACAGTCTTGGTAAAGTAAACGTAATTTTATAATTTCGAAATAAATGCCGTACATCACTTTAAAGAAACGACGTTATTTAACAATAAATAATGCTCGAACACGTCATTAAGAATGTCACGCTTGATTGGGTTACGATAGTCACTGTTGATAGCATGATATCATTGACCACTTCGGGACCTTGTCGTACCTTGTATGAGCTGTTTACAAATGTAAGAACGTGTTAACAATTCGAATGTAATATTGAATGTGGCAACTGTCAATAAACGCAGTCCTACTAATGCCCAGATTGTGTTAAAAACATGTTATTTATTTTATCGTGTTTTTTTTTGTTTTCTTTTGATGGAACGTCTCGCAACAGTGCTCTTTGCCAAGTGAATATAGTGATTTGAGTATATTCATTTATTATATGACATGGTTCATACAAATCAAACTCATAAATAACATTGAATTGCTTCACTATTTGTAGACATAGAGGGTGTAAGATGTGAACAGGCGCATATTACTCTCAGTACAATTCCTTCAATTCCAATTTGCTCGATGAAGATATCGCATGTCGCCAAATCGATATTAATTAAAAGCGCTCAAACAATGCTGTCATTATTCGCCTCGCCAAAGCCGTCACGAGGGCTGATTGTCTCCGCAGTCCTCGTGCCAAAGGCTCGCTTGCCACCGCCAGTGTACAGCGCTATATCTTATTTCCTTGTGGTTTTCATCAATTATTTGTTTGATATTCCCCTTTCCCAAAGGGCATTAAATATTGAACTGTCTACGGCAGGTACAGAAGCTAATTCGATTTACTTGTAACAGGTAGGTATCCACTTACTTTGCGTCAACACGGCACGTTCATTATAATTAATCGGCGCTTGTTTCTTAGTAAAAGAAGATATGTAATGATAAGTCACGATAATCAGTCGCACGACAGGTCTACAATGAATGCGTTCACTCGCACTCCCGTTAGTTCAAAGACCCAAATAACAATGATCATCGCAAAGGCACGTGAAACTTTTTAATTTAATCGATTACACAGACTCGATCGTTATGCGCTACACGTAACACATGCAACAAAAACTTAATGTGTGCACTTTGTTGCTTATTCTTTCTCGCGTGACAGTAATGGCGGAAAGTTAATTTGCTTGAAATGTTTCTCACGGTGTTCACAAGCGAGTCCAGACATTACTGCGATAGACATAATCGCAGGGCCATGAGTAACTTGTATGAAATGCTACAGTGAGATTAAGTGGTGTAATACCACACCTGTGTTTACGGTAAATACCGGTAACCGCTTAACGGGAAAGAGCTGATGAGGATAGCGATAGCATTTTTGTTTTTTAATTGTGTCATGGTTATATTGTTAGTTCTATCAACATTGAAGGCAGATCCCAATAATATCAACGTAGACAAAATTATGTTGTCTAAAAAATAAGTACCCAGTTTTCGAGTTAGAGTTAGGTGGATTAGTACCTAATTAAATCACGGTAGAGACTGCGACACCTACTCGCAACAGAGGTGTGAGTCACGAACATCTGGTGTTATGCAAGACCCAGTATCAGCACAAGAAAAGCAAGCAACCAGAAGTTTACCTACTAAACAGACACTTGATTCTTTATGTTTACATCCAAATGTTCATTGACGAACTCCAAGGAAAAATATTTTTAGACTACCAAAACGTCATGACGTAAATAGCTACGGAAAATTTTGTTACCACAAGCACGATAAAAGACCACGATATTTAAGGCAATAAATCCTGAACTTTAGTTCATCGTAGTGAACCACATTTAAATAGAGGAACATGAAAATGCCAAGCCCTTAACACACAAATAGCTGCAGCGTGTTCTATTTGTGGCCATTGTTTTGATCCATAAATACAGCATTCATATAACCGCGATGGCGCGGTAACTCAACAAGAGCAAAGCGACTAACTAAAGCGAGCGTGTTCGTCGCGATTGGCAACCAGCGTGAAATGTGGGGCGACGCAGCTGAGCCGCTCACCAGATCGATACTTGATACGCACACCGCGCTCTGAATGCCGTCGTGACCGGATTCGATGATTTATCCATGAGAGGCCAATTTTCTAAAAATAAAGGAAACTGCATCGACCACTCGCGAGTACGAGAACAACCGGTACCTACACTAAAGTATAGAGCTCCTATAAATGGTGATGATCGGGTGTGCCAACAACCATTGAAATGATTTCATAAGTGATTCTTTGATGATTCATGTTTTAAGCGTTCAAACACTGATTCTGTTTATTTATTTATCAATTTGACATGTTACTATTTGCAACTCAACTATGTATAAGTCTGTCCAAGTTTTAGCGACAGTAAAAGTACCTAGCTAGTAAACTACAGTGATCTAGAAAAATTACGTGAGTCACTTCAACAAAGTACTGAACACACGTGACGATAGAATAAACAAGAAAAGTGTTTAAAGTAATTCCAAGTTCGAGGTCAGCTACTTTATCATCGTTAGCTAGGCGGCTGGCTGTGACGTGATCTGGATTCGCCGGCGAGTTCGAACGTCGCCCGACATCGGCCGAAGCACCACGACACCGCGTACATACAAACCAACGCCGGATCAAACAATATCACAGCTGCACTTTCACTTGTTTGTTTTGAATCGTTTTCAATCACTCACTAAAAACTTCTAATGACCATTTTTACCCATTAATACAAATTGAGGAAGTGGAATTTCGGAAACTGTGTTTAAATCGCATGTCTAACTAGCATTTTCTCCCAAAAATAACTAAGAACTAACAAAAAAGAGAGAATATTTCAACGTTCATCGCGTAATACCTGTGATTTGAAGCAATCTTATTTTTTGCGGAGAATTTCGCCACAATCATCGTCAGTCACGCGAGTACACACAAACATTCTAGTTTGGTTAATCCAAACATTTTTATAATAACTTTGTTAATGTAGAAGACAAAAGATAAGGTCGTAGTCATAATACAAGATGATTCAATTAGAACCGGTCATAAAGTGGCATTTGATGAGGGAACAGAGCGGTCACTTAGTGAGATTTGTCTGATGAGCCGTGACAGCCTGCGACCATTATCCATAATAAATAGTTGCAGCGAGGAGCCGCTCCACGGCTCCACTCCGTTATCCGTCATGCTTCGAGCCACGATCCGAACGGCAATAAATCAGTTTCGGTTTTTACTCTTCGAGCACATTATATCCGTTTCTCATGTTACAAATATCTTCGTATTGTACGTGTCATCTCAACTATTTTAGTATCATCGTTCATTGCCTTGGTATTGTAGGCATTATGTAATTAATTACCTTTTGTTATTACGTTTAGCAATGGATTATGATTTATATTAGTGTTCCGTAAAAAAATATCACTGTGCCATCCAACAAGAGCATCAGCTTAGTTAACATTCTTCTCGACAGTGCCATTTAAATAATGTTAGCTAGTGATGTAATGCCTGCTCATTTCGCATAAAATATCATCACATTGCAGTAAGTTGATTCAAATTATGAGTTATGTTATGATTACTTATGAAGTTATGATGCATGCGCTTTGTGGTTAATTTGGCTGAATTATGAAGGCGTGTGCTCGACCTTGAGGTGCCCGCTTGGCTGCACCCGCCAGTTCCGGTCTCTCTGTCTCGCTCTAAATACATCACCACACATGTGTTAAGTCAACATTACACATAATCAATTACACAATTTAAAGATCATCAAATACGTGTTAAATATGTAGCCTCCACGTTATTGGTAATTAGAATTAGATTACATAAATAACGCTCACGGAAGTTAAACTCATGAGCAGGATCATAAAATGATGTCATTTATATTTTCCATTTAATTTAATGACTGGCGAATGGAGATATGAATTAAATGATGATTTAACAGAGAGAGTTAACAGTAATATTCTGTTAACTCTAACAAACTCTACTTCACTCGTATATATCCCAAAGAACTAAATGTGAGATTTTCTACTGAAATAAGTAAAAGAACTATTGCGACAGCCGCAATAACTCCACACAAATGGAAATTAAACTATGTATAACTATAATGCTGTCGATGGTCAGTAAATTCTTATTTGCGTTGACTGTTACTGCTACATCTCCCAAAAAGCTTCAGCACGAACGGAACGGAGGAATCGTTATTCGTCAGTGCCTTATTAAGCACAAAGCTACTTCCTTATCATGTTGTGCTATGCCTTAAATAAGCTTCTTTTTTTCATTTTTGTGCGGATAAAACAGGAAAAAGTTATTTTGGTTCAGTTCATCCCATTATGCATAAAGAAACGGCACTACCATTTCTGTTCGAGGCAGCGCAACATTTTGGCAGCGTCCTTTTAGTAATGTTATTTTCATGAGAAGCCTTTTATAAAAATATTTTGTGTAGTAATGCGAAATATCGGATGTGCCGCAGTCATGCATTAATGAGACTAACCAGTCCGACCTCGACCCGCCTGTACCCCTCCCCCCGACTTCAGTCTGCCTCCAGCCACCGGCCGCTGTCAAACCTGCGCTAAGAGAATGAAGTCGCGTGAAAACTAATTAAACTTTGACCTCCTCACTTTATAGTGTTATCTCGAACCACCACCTTGATATTGAATAAACAGCTATTAATAACTCATCACATTATTAGCCTTTCTGAGTACGGATAAGTACAAAAGTTGCCAAGGTGAGGAAAAAAGTTGCTTTTATGGAAAGCTTACCAAAAGGGAGGCTGTGAACCATAAATAATGAGACGTAGGCGACGGAGGGTCATCTTTTTATTTCGCTACTTTACGACGCGGAATGCGTCACAAACACCCGTTCAACTTCACACTACTCCATAACAAACATCGATCACACAAGTAGCTACCTACATACTTCATTTTTTTTTCGGTAATCCTAAATATATTGTACCACTTATAAAATATTAATTAAACCGCCGAACTGAATCAAGTATCTGCAATACGCAGTTTTTACTAATGAATAACAGATTGCGCAATAATTCCGCTCATAATGATATCATTAAACAGTCATCATAGAGCAAATGTAGGCACAATGAAGATTGAAAGATTAAATAGCATAGTGTGATGTAAAATGTATGTATAAGTTTTAGAATGGTCGACCTGATTGAGCATTATACTTGAACTCGTTAGCTGGCGTCGCCCAGGTAATACGAGCACTTCTCTTCAAGGATACGAGCACGCACACGCCGGCAGAGGGCACCGGTGCGAGAAGCCGCGTCCCTCGGGAGAGGTAATGTGGGACGAACAGTCTTTACATTCAACGCGCATTAGAGGGACGAGCCGCACGACGTGACAGAGACACCGCCTCTCATTAATGTACCCACTAATTGCAATAATCTCATAAACTGACCTTTTAATATACTATACATTAATCTCTTTTGTAACATGAGCAAAACTGCGCAGTACAGCGCAGGCGATGGCGTCACTCGTACCTACCAACTGATGCCATCATTCTGAACTGAGAGCTGAGTCACAGCTCTGTGTGCCGCATGGCGGCTCACTTGATTTACCATCAGTTTGTTTACAAACAGACCAAACTGCGGTCAGCCGGTCCGTTGATTACTTTATCAATGGCTATTTCGAAATTCAGAATTAGCTCGGCGCTCGCCCACATCAGTAGTTCAATCTAGTTCCTAATGAATTGTTTATCCACTTTGTTTAATGGACTGATCATGGATGAGATAAGATCTCTGAACCCCACATTGTTATCAGGTGAGAGGAACGTGCCGCCTACGTTAGTAGTCGCGGTAATCTAATTTTCTCAGTAGAAGCAGCTCATGTAAAATGTCGTAAGAACTTTTACATACGAACACGTTGTAACGTAACCGTTCCGCTATGTAATTTATTCTAATTTCCCGTGGGTAGGGCTAATGATATCCTTAAAAGCTATTTCAGTTTCTAACACAATATCTTGAGGCAGTTTAACTTCAATTTCTTTTGGAAGTATTAATTCGATTTCGATTGATTTATTATGTTACTTGAGTAAAATTTTGAGCATAATTTGTTTAATAATTTAGAAGGGAATTGCTGCCATTGCGAGACGAGGCGCGGGCGCGCGGCTGAGCCCTGCGACTGGAATTAATACCCACGCTACGATGCTAATTCTTATTGAAGAGGTAAAATGAGTTGACTCGTTATTTCTACATCTAAATATAACTCCTTAAGTAGGGCGGCAACAAAGTCATCTTCAGAGAAAGGAAACAGGTAGAAGTGAATCGTTGAATTTATTTCCTATCAGGAGCGGAGCAGGAAATGAAAGAGGGAAATGAACTGAAGTGCCAAGGTTTATAATTTTTTTATTTAGAGTATTTGAATCAAAAAACGGATCGATAAGATGAGATATGGTTGCTACGGAGAAAATTGATTTCTTGAGAAAAGAGGCCCATAGCCGTGTGTAACCAATAGTCAGGGTGATACTGAAGAGTAATAACTGGCTAAAAATAATCCCTGAACAAAAGTGCTTTCGATGTCTTTGTATTTCAAAGGCTATGAAATATTAGATCAGTTAAGGCAAAAGTAACGTGTCAAAGCTAATCTCTCCTCAATGTTACCTTTCTTTATTTTGAAAGAGAAAAACCTTTGAAAACCTTTCGGGAAGAGACGATAAATTTATTTTAGTTCACATAGGAAAATTGATATTCCTAATTATCTCTCATTCAGTAATATTCTTCCGTTATCTGGGGGGACTGGCAGTCACTTAGCCTTCACTCGGTAAATCTGCTGTTAACCCAAAGCGCAAAACGAATAGCTTGAAGAAACCGGTACCTAAAACCATCCATGTCTGATGCTATAAAAGTGCATGGTGTTAAAAATCCAAGCATTTTACTGCAATATGATGCGAAACCTGTTGAAGTTGTGTACTGAACACGAAATAAGTAGCAAGCCTGGTCATAGAATAGAGGAGTGAAGGCGTGTTCTGTCCGCCAGACGACCTCATCCCGTCGCCATTGTATCACGACTGGCGCTCATCAAATATGCACACCATCGCCTGAAAGAACGAATAGTGCGACTACCCTCCGGCCCGCTACCATCATATACTTTTATAACATCAGCCTGTGTGTGTCCGCTGCTGGACATGGATCCCTTAATTGACACAATGAGGGTACATCGCCATGTTTACTTTGCACTATTCCAGTTCCTTTATTGCTTATCCCATCATAATTGCCACTGATGTCAATATTCTCATTTGCTATGGCCGCTTATTTCGCCAAACAGTAGCAATAAGGGGTAACTTGGGCAACTTGGCGAATTTTAATAAAATTCGTCATATTTGATTGTGAGAATATTAGCCAATAACGGTGAGTAAAGATATAGGAATTTGGCACAAAAAACGGGTTTCAAAATTTTATTCACTTCTATCAGAGTATCAGAGGCTTATTTAGGTATCTCGTAGCAACATCATCGATATTATCAATAAATTTTGCACAGTCGTAGGAAAATTTTATCCTAACGGCCCGTAACGGTTCTCCCTCCGCATGCTTTCTCATATAATTTTGTAAAACCTGTTTTCATTATGTAATTACTGTACCCTCAACCGGTCAGGATCGATGCAGAAGGGGTTCACGGCTACCAAACCTGTTCGGATATTTGATGGCAAGATTTATGGGAACCGCTATGGGATAAGGTGCATCATGCTTTGCGTTTATTTAAATCGACAGCCACTAACTGACTTCACAAATTCGAAGTTTGAGTTCGGGACAGCAAAAACGGTTTGCCAGGTAGGTATCCTTTATTTATGGCTTCTACTAAATAGGTAGAATGACTATTTGTAACAGGACCTTTTTTTTCAATGGTTACATTTCAGTACTTTGCTAGTTTTGAGCCACTGATGGGCTTCTGCCCCAATAGACAAAACCAAACCATACATAGGTCATACACACAATCACCTAAGCTTACAAAAATCGTAGCTTACCTATTTACAAATGAGGAATCTAGAAATCTGCAAAAAGACAAAAAAACATCGCACGTCTTTATGTTTCTGACACAAAAACAAGGCATCCGATGACTTCTAATACGATATTTAGACTGTAATTTAAAAAGTAACCTAAACATTACTTAAGCCTTTTTGGGTTTACGAGCATCATCCATTTTCGTTGTTACGAGCTCTTACATCCCACGCCGTAGGAAACCATTTCGCCACCGAGTGGGAAGGAACGTAATCTTCTGTTCACTTCTTAAGCTATCTAAATTAAAACGCTTTCACTAATTGATCAGCGATAGAGCCGCTCACAATAAAACGCTTGTTTACTTTCTTAAGATTTATTTGAGATGCTGTCGTCTCGAGCACCTAAAATTTAAACGTTTGTTTTGAAAGCTATTGTTAAAGAAGGTAAATAATATGAAACAACTAACTACAAAACTGAAATATAAAAATAAACTACCTAAGTTTACATAAAAGAATTCATAAGAGACGAAACGACAAGAAACATAACAAAAATTAAAGAAAGGACTCAGTAAAGCCAACTTACCCATACTATGTTTTCATCCGGGAAATAGTGCGCGTACCTATCAGTAATAAGACGGCTCGCAGGCACCACGGTGCATATTCCCAAGGTAAACAAAGATTACGTAAACGCAATCCCACGCACGCACGTCACCCGATCGATTTTCAAACTTTCGAATACGCCCACTTAGATTTAAAGAAAGACTAAGTTAGAACCGTTCCGACAGCTCCACAACACTACATCCACAACACTATCTAACCAAAGTCTTTGTGCCCTTGAAATCGTACAGGTTATGTTATCGATAAAGCACAACACGCGCACTGACAGTTGGAGCAAACAATCACCGCTCGAGTTCGGAGCCGGGCTCTGGGATTCGGAGATGAATAGTCTGAGTGGAGTTCATTGAGAGTCTTTAATGAAAAGTCTCGTGCTGGCGTATCACGAAAGCTGCGATGTCCGCAAGGTTAGCGAGCCAGTCGTGAGGCTCGAGGTACAGTGCGGCACTCGTGGCCGAGGTCGGGCGCCGACTGAGCCGCTCGGGCGCCGCGAGTGAGTGCCGAGGACGAAGCCCCGCGCTCCGCCGACGCCGCCTCGCCGCCTGCCGACAGTGCGCGCGCCTCTCCCACAAACAGCCTACCAAAATAAATAATTTGGGATGTTATTCCCAAATTATTTATTTTGATATGGCACACGACTTACACCATTCGTTAGTCTTTTCTCATTTGTACTCATAACGCACCAAGAATCTGCAGTGGCTTTCCTGGCGTTCAAAAAATACTTCAGGAAACGCTTTAATTGAATGCTTGTTGACATGCGTGCTGACCTGGCGTGAAATTTTAATCAGTCCTACAAACTAGCCTATACTACTTCTTCTCGTGAATTGGCTCATATTTGTTGACATTTACCTATCCGTGCAACGTAACTCCGAACGTTATTATTACACTTGAATATTGGAAGTCTGTAGTAATATTCAATCCAGCCTCATTTCCTATCTTCATCCATTTTATAATTTCCTTTACTAGGAAAATATGAAACGTAGAGTCGATTGATAAACATCCTGAGGCAAATCAAATTTCGGAAACATGTATTCCTGAAAAACATGGTACTACCTACGCATTGAAAATTTGTGAAAGTTAGAAACCAAACATTGAATAAGTGAAAGTAAGGGAAACAGGACTTATAAATATAACAGGTTGAATTAAAATACACCAACTATAAAATTGAACGAAAACCGCTACCCGAATTCCTGAAAAACGTTTTTGGTTTTGTCTGCAACGTTTACATTTCTGGCGTGGTGCTGAATGACATTATTATATAAAATAAATAGGTTGTTTTATTTCCTATAATATGCTTCCTAAAAGCTTATCGGCCCCACGCACTCCTTGCATAATAATAGATGATAAATATCATCTGTTAGGAATTCCTCGATACATGTTGGTAGGGTGGCGAGCAGTCACCGCGCTCGGCGTCTGGCGGGGGCAGGTGATTGAGTCTTTATCGCAGCCGACGGGACCCGGGGGTGCAACCTGCGTCCATGTCACTCTCACTTCCCCAGCCATTTATCATAAACAGAGTAGTCGAGAGTTCACTCAAGTGCCATGAGTGCAAAAGAAACAGGGGAACGTCAAATTGTTAGACACAATGATATGATAAATTTATGACAACCCTAAGTACCCAAGAGTTTAAGCGGAACAAAATGGGCAAAAAAATCTGCAGCAGTACCAACATCGAGTATCGAAAACAATGGACTATTTGAAACAAAAATAACTCTTCTTTCGACTCCCATAACATTTCACGTTAGTGTTTTGTGTTTGTTGTACCCGAGCCAAATGGTCCTTGCTTAATGGCAGGTAAGGTCGGGTACGAGGGAGGCAGGACAGGCAGGTAAGCGAAGCGACGTCTGGCCGCAGCCGCAGGGTAGCCCACTCACCCGCGGCTTCCGAGAACCGCGGACACGCACCGGCCACGCCACGCCACGCCGCCGCACCGCAACCTAACCGACAAATAATAAGCGTCATCTGGCTAACTCTGCCAGTCTGGCTTATTGAACACGCAACGGGTTTAACTTGCAATTATATAGCATGCGTATACAATATTAGAGAAATAACTTTTACTTTATACCAGTGAAAACATCTCGAACAGCACAAACATGTTGTTAAAAATAAAATAATGCACGTCTGCTTTCTAAAACGATGCCAAGGCTAGGTATCTAGTACACACGTATGGAGAGTAATTGAAATAAACATTGATCGCCTTGTGTTTGAAAATAAAGATGCTGGCTATCTGTTAAAATAATTCAACGCTCTAAGTTATGCTAACAACATCAAGCTTGTTTAGCGTTATGTCTATTTGGTATTTTCGGAGAAATACCGATTTCTATTTTCAGATAAAATGCTTGTACTCGAAAATTATAATATCGTTACCGTTTTCCCCCTTTCCCTTTAGTTAATCTTTCGCCCTGCAGAACCGTCACAAAAACTCAAAGGATATTAAAAGCAAGGGTGTGTCCAAAAGCCATTTTTGTATAACTCCATAAATATTATCCACGTGTCAGTATCTAACAAAAGTAAATTTTCATGAAATATTTCCCTTGCCCTTTCGGGCTATGCAATAGGCCGCGAATAAAAGGGCTGGCTCCCTCAATCATCTCATCCCCGTATGCAGATAAATTTAAAATTGAGCTCCTTTTCACAATCACTGATGCAAATGTAATACTTTCTGCAGGATCACTACAGTACCGGTGTAGCACCTTTGTATGATACTAGAAAGTTAAATGAAGACAAAGGGGTGCATGCTTAATTTAGATAAAGCTGGGATATTGCGGTAACAAGTGGAACTCAAAAGTCTTGTTTCTAAAATTCCAAACGTGTTAGTAAATTTTGGAATTCGTGACAGCGCAAAAGAAATAAATAAACATTTTACCTTCACAGGTACAAGTCAGGTACGTACAGCTCCAAAGCTAACGGCACAGCTCATCTGGTGGTCATTTCCTGTTCAGACGCGGCTCAGACAACGTGTATCCCTAAATATACACCGAATATCGCAGATCGATAGTATGGACTCTGCGTGCTTACTCATGAATCACTATGCGCCACAAAAATGTTCGCAAATACTGAAAGGAATAATTTTAATAATCTTATTCAAGTAAAACGGGTGAGAGTACGCGCCTCGTATTTGTAAACATTGCAATGCAGATAAAACTCAGACTGTTTACATTCGCTCAACAGGAATAAGTTGTTCTAAACTGTTGTTGCATTGTGAGCGTACGGCTCTCATTCATCTTAAACCTTTTCAGATGCACGGTTTAATTCTCGCCAGACGAATGCAGCCGCGCCGCCGGCCGCCGGCCGCCGCCCGCCGCTCCGCGCTGGGACATATAAAAACGTTCATTTGCATTGGTGCTCCCGCAGACCTGGTATTTATCCAGTGTTACAATGCCGCATAATAAGAGAACACCGTGGGCTTTGACGTCTGGCGCAAACCCTTTTAAAAATCTGTTGAAAAAATGCGCGAGCACTCGTGGGAACTGGGAGTAGCGCTAATTAGCCGATTATGTTCGTTACACCTGACGTTACTGAAGCCGAACATGCTATATTTTGATACTCATACCTAAGTTGCCGTACCTACGGTTTACACATGTGTTATGTTTGATGCCAGAGCCAGCAATTAAATGGACGGTAAATTACTACCGGCTGCAATTAGGACATGACACGCTCCTAATAATATGTTGTGTACACGTATTATACAGTTATACATGCTAGGATCAAGAGATTAGTGAATTTGTAATAACTTATGGTGTTAAATTGGTTTATCAATAACTTTGTTTTCAATTACGAAAGACTAACATTTCTTTCAACGTTTGTGACGTGGTTAGCTTTTTGTTACCTATCTTTTCACACAGCAGTGTACCTGAAAAATCTTCAGTATTTCTGTAATTGCAGACATCGTGTGAATGCTGCATTTTTCCGCATTCCGTTCCGCCGCCGCCGTCGCAACATGAGCGAAACATTTTATTGTCGCTTGCGTAATATGTCCAGACGATCGCCGTTACTTGCAGACATTAGGTGTCCACCCCATGGTGACCCGAGGGCTCCCTTGCCCACCGCGGCAGAAGGTAACATAACAAACAGTAATAACAACTTATCTTCATCGCCTGTTTCATTTCCGTGTCCAACTTATCGCCACATTTCAGGCGTACTACCCTCTTTGTGCTATACATACCTATTTGAGCATATACATACTTTCTAAATTACACCGATACAAAATCTAATGCGTCAACAAAATCAGAGAGCCCAGAGTAGAGTCGAAATTAATTTTTCAGTTTTCTTTTACCCAATTATTACATTATTTCTTTATTAGTGTTCTGAAGGATAGGAAACACCAACTCCATTTAGATTTAGAACATTATTTAATGTTGATGTGTAAAAGTGTTTTTACCACCAATTTACAAAATAAAACTAATTTATCATTATCCTTACTTCTCAAGCAACGTAAAACAATAGCCAAAAATAGTCAATATCTACTAAATTCTGCCAAATCGGATAAAATAAGAGAAATAGCCTTTTACTACAGCCCGCGAACGTTACGTGACATCATTGTCGGGTCCTATCTCCCTATATCGTTGTAGTGGTTATAGTCGGGGAGATCGCCTCAAGTGGCGCCCGTGATTTAGTGGCCATTTTTCATGTGAATTGCACGTGGGCCAACCCAGGCCAACCTGAGCGGCGCGCTGCCCTCTCGCACCGCAATCAATTCAACTGTTTTTATTGCGCGCCCCGACCAATATATAGAAAACTAGAATCCGTTGAGGTTTCTCTTTTATAAACTCGTGATTGGGTTCGAATTCGATGTTACTTCGTTTTATATGCGGTAGTCTGGACCATATGCAATACAGTAAAAAAATGCGAGTTTAAATTTTTCTCTGCGCTTTTCTAAAATTCAATACGAAGCACGTTTCACAAAATAAAAACGCTGCACATTTTTATTAAAATATTTCAAAGGTATAGTCAGATGAAAGTCCCACATCAAAGGACTCAGGTAATATGTTGTATTAAAAAACTAATGCTTAGTTACAATATTACACAAAGAGGAAACAAACATGGTTTACGCAGATCTACTTTTATCTTCGATGCCCAAAATTCTGAAAAGGGATCCGACTGAATAATGAACAACTTTGAAAGGGAATTGTGGAAAAAATGCACAGGCGAATTTCATTTTGGCAAGGGAAATGAAAAAATTGCGCCTGTTTCTGGAACGGGCCGCGTCGGGCCGGGCCGGGATGGTTCCGTAATGGCGGACCTAAATGCCAATTATATCAATTAAATACGATTGCGGTTAGCGTGGACCTTTTTGGCGCTTTTTTGTGGATTTATATATTTTTAGTGTCCATTTATAGACACAAAAAAGGTTTTCTGTTGGCAACGCAAGTATCCGAGAACAAAACAACAGACGGATCGCTAATGGCAGACTGAAAGTTCAAAAGGTGAGGTAAAATATACAAACGCAAATATATCGACTATAACTTTAAACCAGCTTCATGTCATATCAGCTAGTGGTCGTAAATGTCCTCTAATGAACCATGAATGTCACCATAAAGCGGCGTAATTAATGTTAGGGGGATTATGTCATAATCAGCAAGTTTGGCAGGTAGCCTGCCACTAGGATTAGCACCATGGGCATACGGGGCGATTATTCCTGTATTGTACCAATGACTAAGATTACGATACTCTTTGTAACGAAATATTGGTTACTTAGATACTCAATGTAAAACGACTAGGCGACCAAACCCCGTAAATATGAAAGAAATTTACAAATAAGTATAAATAAATCCATTAATAATGTCTGTAGGTGCAATTGAAAATGATGAATGGATTTAAGAAAAATAAAAATGGGAATAATTACTTGATTGAAATAAACGATTGAAAAGAGATGGTGGAACATTTATTGTTGGTCATTTTAGTGAGTTAAAAATGCTTACAAATACATAATGATGGGGAATTATTATTTATGAAACTCAAGAAAATCATAAATTGAACATTTCAAAATAGTAGAATGGCATAATTATTCCGTTTCCTTGATGGTTTCAATGAAAAGAACTTAAGTTGGCTAAACGGTGGGCGACATTGTGAAGGGCCGACTAAAGTATTTAATTACGGAGAGATTCTCGACTGAGCCTCGTTTGTTTCGGTACGATCTTAGCTGTTGGCTGTAAGTAGGTTAGTAGGGTCCATTATTTATTAGCGGAATACAATATAGGTACTATTTTATGTACATAGAACTTATTTCTTGTACACGTGTAGATCAGAGTATCTTAGATTGATAAAGTGTGCAGATTCGCACGTTACTATTAGATAATTTAACTACTTAGGTACAGACCAGTGGCGAAGGTTTCATACAACTCGATTCCTACCGGATTCCCTTTAAAAAAAGGCACAGTCAGTATTCTGTAGACAAATAATATAATCACATTAAAGATATGTACTCCGTCTTACTTCTTATAAAAATTGACCCTTCGTTACTGGTACAGACAATACCTTCATAGTGTACAATTAGAGAACTTAGCAAATCTTTGCAAAAACTTGATGAAAATCTTTTTATTGGCATTGTTACTAGATTTTTTGTTTTTGTGTAATTACCTAGGTCAATTCTCGTATAAGGAAAATCTCGGTTGGTATTAAGTTTATGGTAATCCTACTAATATTATAAATGTGAAAGTTTGTGAGTATGTATGTGTGGATGTTTGTTACTCTTTCACGCTAAAACTACTGGATCGATTTTGATGAAACTTGGCAGTAATATAGCTTATATATCAGAATAACATATAGGATACTTTTTTATCCCGATAGTGCGATCCCGAGGGACATTACCGAACTCCATGCGGGCGAAGCCGCGGGCATAAGCTAGTAGGTTTTATACATTTAAAATGTGTAAAAATAAATATGCAAAACGTAAAGTTATGAAACGAGCATACGATATACGTCTAGTCGGTGTTTAAGCGTCCGCAAACTGTCGCTACACGCTGAACCGAGCTACACTAAACAGATTTTCATCATTAAGGTGGCTGCGAGTCTGCGACACACCAGCGGGATGGCGGGATGGCGGAATGGCGGGATGCCTCACTCCCCACATAAATTATTTCTGCAGACACACTGTTTAAAAATATTAAATACAAGAGATTAAAGCTTGGAAAACAATTTGAAACCCAAATGAGTTAGTCAGGATTTACTTCTCCCTCAAAACCCTTCTGAATTTCAAATCAGATAAGCTTATCATTAGATTAGGTTGATGACTGAACATTTTGAGGGTTTTTTTTCAGTAATATTTTGTCTTGTCTGTACAGAATTAAGGTATGGCAAAATTAAGTAACTGAAGAGAATCAAATTAATAATTGTTATTATGCTGTGACTAGGTTGTTAATCGTATAAAATTACAGGAATTGTAAATAAACAAACAACGTTGGATATAAAATGCTAGTTTCTTTGACTGATGTTGAGAATCTCCGCCGCGCTCGTTACGCACTGAATACCACGTAATTGAGCCGTCCTTCATCCCGACTTCTTTGGGAAATTACACCCTTTCGTTGACCGCAACAGAAACAGGCGGAGCGTCTCCAAGCAACATCAAATGAAAAGGCACTAAAAGTATTTCAAGATTCCACCCGTTACTCTTCAAAATCCCAAGTCTTTTGAAAACTATGTATTATTCAAGTTCCGTGTGAAGGTAAGAATGAAAAATGACAAGCTTTTGTTAGCTACTAGGTATCTATTCTTCTAATATCTTCTTCTTCTTCTTCTAATATTATAAAGCTGAAGAGTTTGTTGGGTTGAACGCGCTAATCTCAAGAACTACAGGTTCGAATAGAAAAATATTTTAGTGTTGGATAGCCCATTTAACGAGGAAGGCTATAATAATATAAAATCACGCTACGACCAATAGGGGCGGAGCATCAATAAAAATGTTGTAAAAACGGGGAAAATAGTATTTTTATAATAATTTCACGCGAACGAAGGTCGTGGGAAACAGCTAGTTGTCCAATAAGAAATAACTAAAACAGAGCCTACTCGATACGGTAGACCTAAAAATACAACGAACTGCGACACTAAAGCTTAGTGCCAAACTGCTCTTGCAGGTCACTTCACAAAGTCGTATTAGGTTTTATTTAGCGCCTCAGACCCCTAGCCAAGGTATGTGCTTCATAATTTTAGACTTCCTCGTCTAAAACTACTCTAAGGATGGTAAATAAAAATGAGCAGACAAGATTACACATGAAATTGCGAAAGCAGAACAATAGTCGCATATTCAGCAAGACGACGACGTAGCACATTACATGAGGCGTACGCCCGCCAGCCGTATAGTGTCCGAAAAGAAAAATGTGGGGCGGGGGACCCGGAATAGTGCGCGAGGTCGACGACCCCGCGGGCGGGTGCCGGCCGGCTGCAGCCTTCAGCATTCTTACATTATTTAGCGCGATCTATGATAACTAATGGTATATTTTGGCTATAATATCACCATGAGGGAGTTAAATTGCGAAAAGAGGGCATGTGAACCGGAGGGTCGTCCTCGGTGTAAACGACACAGCCGGGAGGAACTTTATTTTTAAACTCTCCGGAAATAAAGGCGCTTACTTCGATATGAGTGAACCATAAATCGGTCCCTGAAGACTTCTTGCCGGCTGCTATCTTTTATTCAGATGGACAGGCGCCGCCACACCTATGACAAATGATGAGCAGCTGGCAGAAAGAAAGGCAACTACATGTTGTAATGTATCGGCGGTGACTAATGTTACTTGTTTGTTTGTACGAGAAAGTTTTTGCTTTGATGCTCACCGTAAATGTATTGTATTAACGTAAAACAACATTCTATTAACGCTGAATAGTGTAATACTGAGAGTAAAACATGCTTTATTAGCGCAATTAACTCAGGTTAGTTTCAGTTAAATCATAGACCCTATCTCCAAAGACTGTTACCTCATGAATGGTATTTAGTTTGATGAAGACTGTATAACAAATGAAGTTTCTGCGAAATGATTGAATAGCATCGATTTGAATGTAAAGATATTTAACACGCGCTCACTATAGCTACATAATTATACATGTAGCTACGATTTACGCACGTATATTATTGTTAAACGCGTCGTCAATTAATTTAACTGCGTGATTGTAATCACGAGCAACTAAACACGTAATAATTATTATTATGGTGATGGAAGAGTTCTGAATGCTGGTACATTTGGTGAAACAAAACTGTGCAAATTAATAGTAGGAAAATGGTTTTGTTAAATTTCAAACCGACATACATGAATAATCATCGCAATCCAGCAGTTTTCTATATTTTACTGAATGTATTTTGTTTTATTAACATGGATCCTATGGAGCGTGTTTATCTCAGAAAATATTCGCCATATTATTTTTTCAACAGCCTTTTGTTAAACAGTTTGACAGATGTCAGATTGACAGACAATGCATTACTGTAAGTTACAATTCGTTTGTTTTACCCCGCTCGTTGCTGATTCCAAATTGAAAAAAATCTTTGCTAACTATAGTAACAAGCACGTGCACAAATTGATTCGGGACTATAATCACAACAGACTTTGTGTCACGGAGCAATTGTGTAAATTGTCGGCGTTTGTCGTCATGAAGGAGCTTATCTCTGCGTGGAAATTCTTTCAGTCATGTTATTTGCCTTCGTTAACGTACTATTTTATTTCTCCGGAGTATTTTCATATGCACATGTAGTCACTGGTTTTACTGACTGAAACTAACTCTTCTATCGCACGTCTGCTTGAGAAGGATTTTCTAATGAAGTAAGCAGTGGGTACGTTTGTGGTCCTCTGTGTATCTTTAAGTAATTTCCTGTGTTGCGTGTAGGTACTGATAAATAAATAATGATTTTAGTGATACGTACCTATGTTCCTATGCTAATATTTTTGAAAGAAAATCAAAGTTCAAAAGTAATTTATTTAGACACAATTTATAAATAAAGGTATGGCACTGCCTAATAAATCATCTTCTAGCATCAAGCAAGCTATACGACGAGCACAAAACCCCTCACTTGCACTGCTCTGCTCGTAAAAAGTAGCGAAGCTTGTAAATTGTATGAAATAGGAACGTTTCAAGCTACGGACGGGTAAGACGATGCTTGGTTATCTTATTATAAATCATGTGCAGTCCTTTCACAGTTATTCTACCTCGGACTTTGCGTCACTGTCAAAATCACAGTGTTCTTTATCGTTTTTGCAATAAGGTTGATGTTCGGTTGCTGTCACTGACAAATCTGTCAAAACATTACTAGAAGAAGAATAAAATGTAGCATGCGCATCAACCGAAATGGGTTTGATGGCTTCCTGCTAATCTGGGGAGACCGCTTTAAGGGTCTTGCGAGTACGTTAAGATGAGGTTCAGAATAGTTCTATGCAGACACCAGTAAAAGATATGTGCAGCGTACGTACCTTAGACTGCTACCTGCACTAGTTGACCTTCCAGCTGCCGTTCTTGATGATAATGGTGTTGGATGGCGATGAATATAATAACTTAATCAACTCAAAATGCGCGTTGGTCGGAGATAGGACGCGAAGTGGTAGAAGAGATATTCTCACGATGGCGGATTCGGAGGATCTCTTTAGTATTTTGATCTTTATACTCGTTACAATAGAACTGCTTTTGGGTTGCTACTGACAGAGGTAAAATAAATGTGAACGGACCGTACACACTGTACAATCACTATATTCCATAGTTTTATTTGACATGTGTCAGACTACTACGCATGTCGGGAGGGGAATAACGTAAACTTTATCGTTGGCAGGTAAATAAACCGGCAATAAATTGATTGACACGTACCTTGCATGTACGCAATCGACCGCCCTCACGGCAAGCACAGCGGTGGCGACGAGATTAGGTTTGTTTTTTTCACATAAATGTCATTCAATTTCAGTTTATTTGCAACACATTTTGAAAGTAAAATAACGTCGTATTGAACTAGAAATTGAGCAGCGTGGTGCTCAAGTTTCAGACTACTTACAGGAAAGAATTTTCCTTTTCTTAAATTCATGAAAATGCTCAATGTAGAAAATAGGAAAATTCTTTCCTGAAAATAGCTTAGTATGTTAAGCTATTTGATTAAAATACTTCATTTTCATTAATTTAGTGCATTACCAATCATGAAAGTTAATAAATGTTTTTACTTTTTTCTTTCAGCAGCTCTTTCAACTGTTTCCGATAAGGTACTTTTTACAGCATTTACATCGTTTTTTATGATCCATTTTAAACGCATAACAGTATAGTAATATACGAAAATAAGCAGGAAAAAATGCATAATAAAACATTGTTATATAGACTGGCGTATCTTTCGTTTATATCTGCGCGCCCCTCACGCGAGCTGTATGCGAATCACGCGCGAATTTTCCATATAAAGTCAACATTTTTCATCAGAAGACGTTCACTCAACGCCTTGTCTCCCCTCCTGTACCTCGCGTCAACGCTTTCCAATTACATTTAGCAAGAAAATTTCAAATTAATTGCATCATACGTTTTCTACCTTCCACGATCATATTAATAATATTTTATGTAGAGGTATACCGCAGCTTAATAGAATGTTTATACTTGAGAATATTTCTACACGATGTAAAATCTTTTAAATGTTTGGTAATCTTGTAAACAAACGGTTTAACTAAATCGAATCTAAATTCGTATTAATTCGACAGAACCTACCGTTCCTGTAGACAGCCATAATCTCCGCGCTAGGATAATATCCCATCGGAAATCTTTTGATACCTAAGTATTAGGCAGAAAGCCCCAGAGCCTTCGTTACCTCGAAATACGCAAAGAGAAACAGCGAGTACGTAAACAATGTCAATATTTTATTATCATACTGTCGTTCCTAAGTTAGCAGGAAATTGACACCAGCAAACATCTAGATAAAGTCGAGAAAACCCGTCCCGTAACATTGCGTGCCATTGTAGCACCTAATACAAATATTTCACCTGAAATATTTCACGTACTAACAAGCGTTTTCACAGGTTTTATTCCAGGAATATTGTGAAACGTGAGGTCCCCACACGGCGCCAATAGAACGTTTGAATATGCAAGCAGAGTTATGACCCAGTTCTATAAAAGTTGCTGCGTAAACTTCCTTTCCATACTTTTTATACGCTTCACAGTTTTTATGCGAGTTTTTAATACGAATGTATGCACATGTAAAATTGGAATTCAGTTGAAATGGAGCAAGCACGTTAAACATTCAATGAATCGCATTTCAAATAGTGTTCTATTTCTCAACAATTCTACACAACGTAACAAAAAAATTGAACAAAGTAAACGAAACAAAGAAGCTTAAAATTATACAATGAAAGGAATTAAATTAAGCAATCTAACTTCCAAAAGTCGCTTAATTACACTGTTCGAACTCAATTGACGTCTGACCTAAATCTGCATCTGAATGAGAACCCGGCTCAAATCTTCGGACAAGTTTAGCACAATCGCAGCTCAATCTTAATAATTCCAATCTCGCAGTTTGAATGTAAAGAGGTGCACTGTAAGGATTAGAGTGGTGATTTGACAAAGTTTCCGCATTTGGCACGGCGACTCGACGGTACTAGACTGATCGAATCTTCAGCACTGGCACAGCGGCAGAAGCAATCAGCTGGTATTGTTCACCTACACACACTTCCACATCATATTTGATAAAATCAATATTAGATTAGGAAACTATTTCTAAACATTAAATTAAATACAAAGTGACGATATCCTGCTCCAAGAAAAACAGCAATAACGTAACAAATCTTGCAAGCGTTGATAGATTTATTTATAAAACTTCAAAAATATTTTTTCACAGCATCTTTCCCGCAATCAATAGAAAGCCCCCTCGGTTGAGATGACACAATCTTGAATAGGCAATAATGCATTCCGATCCCTGATCTATCTCATCCGACTTATAAAACTTTCGAAGTAGAGAGGAGGACGCGGCTTTACCAAGTTTTGCTAAGAATAGAACGGCGCTCTAGTTTCATCATACACTACTGATCAGTTTCCACTCGACTCAACCGAGCAGAATAGCGAACTGCGGAAACAAATAAAATGTTTTTATGACTGCCTAGATATGATATTATATAGGTATAGAATCAAAATACAACCAATATTATTTGATTTTATGGCACTGTTTAATTGTTAAGTGGAAGGAATGGAAAACTGACTTTTTCTGAAGAGTTTTTGTTAAGAAGCATGGTAACCCAGTTGAAATTAAACTATGATCTTTATAAATCAAATTAAGATAAACATCTTCCTTTGCTTTCTTAATTTGAACATCATTAATGACTGGTCGGTGCATTCACTTGATCACTTCACGAAATATTTTCATTTGATCCAGATTTTATCAAGACTGCGCGCTCTGAATTTATTTTCACATAATTTGATTTAAAACAGTGAGACTTTCCACGGCTTTTTAATTCAATGAAAGAAATCCTGCGCTCATTCAAGGTACGTCCATCTCGTTAACCTTATTACCGAGTGTGGGTCCTGTATGCGGCGCCCTGCGGCGGAATACAGTCCTTATTGCACACATTTTTCCATGACCAGTGAGAGTGACCTACAAAAAAATATGAAGTTGCATTTCGAGGTGAAAGAAATGAAGCCGTATTTTTTTCTAAAAACAAAATTGAAGAGCCTAACATATTGCGGGTGAATGCGGAAGATGTAGAAAAGATGCGCCTGAAAACCACTTTCAGAATTTTATTTCATCATACAAATATTTAAAACAACGAACAGGAAGGAATTAACCAAAAGACTAATAAAGCTGATTAATTAGCATTCCAAATTACAACAACTATGCAAGAACAGAACCAACACATTTCATTATGAAATGAATCACAATCGGCTCAAAGAGGTTTTAGCGTTTATCGAGCCAATCACGGCTCCATCAATCAATCCGTTGAAATCAGAAGCCCTCGATTGAACGGGACTAGCTATAATTGTACCTAATTATTCCGAAGAGGCAATTATATTCAAGGTTATACGCGACCTCGTTCCAGTGGATGCTACACAATCATATTTTGTATTTGCTATTGTTCCTCTGGGATTACTTTATAAATTGGATCCGTATGTTGTTGGGCGTGATGTTCGCTTTAACTATTTAGTAACTAGAAGTTACATTTTGTGCCGTGGCCATCATTAGCAAATTAATGCTGTTTGTGTTTCTCTCTTTTAACAATTTTATGTTTAAAGTCTTGCACACCTGTATTATTAATTCATTTGAATAAAGACTCAGCTTTGGGCTTTTAGTGCGATGTAATTATGAATTTCATTATCATCCCTCGTTTATGTCTTTTTCATTGTATTGTGATATTTATTTATAATATTCTCGATTTTCTTAACTTTTATAATAATATGTTCGACTTATCCCGTAGGCAAGTACGTAAGTAAGTAGAAATAAGTAAATAACAATAAAGTTGTCATCCATCTTCTATTTTCCGAGCATTGGTACCTACTTACTTACCCCGGAAACAATCTATACATTTATAGATAGGTCTACAATATATTTAATGCCGTATAAAATAAGTCAATGAGTGAGGGTCTTCGATAATATTCTTCCCCTCTCTGCCTTTGTGTAGGTACGTAATGAAAATGAAGATTTATAGGGGGAGGCGAAAATTTGACACCTGCTTTCGATGTAGTGTAAACCGTAGATGAAAAATTATGCGCAATATTGTAATTGTTTGGAAATTATTCAGAGGTCTTTAACGTTGACTAGAAAGATATCCCAAAATAAAAAACAAACGCAGTCCGTTAACGTATTAATCATCATCTAGTTAACCTTATGTAATTAAGGAAATAATGATTAAACGTAAAAACAAAGAAAACTTTTAATTTATTCTTTACACCTTACATTCTTTACGATTTTGTTGGCGAATACCAATTAAAAGTTTAATTTCCTTTGTTCCGCTGATGGAAATACGAATTTTACATCAACGAAGGCACAGATATAAAGGCATTCTGACTTTATTGTGGGAATGACAGTTGAGTAAGTGAGAACGAGAATGTATGAGAGAGAAAGAGTAGGTACTATTTCAGTAATGTGACGTAGTGTGATTTGGACGTTAAGACGAAAAGGAAGTAAAGACGATTGTAAAGACTATATTTTTAAATTATATTGCTTAAAGTTAAGTTAAGTGTTTGATTTCCCACATTTCACGCCCACAAAAGTGGAATAACTGGGAAAATCATTTAAAGACGGACCTACAGGTCAAAAACAGAAAAAAAATTGACGACGTGCCGACGACTTGAAAATTTTCAGTTTTCAAGGCGGCCATTTTTTGCAACAGACGCAACGGGTTTATATTACAGTACAGAGAAGATTGAAGACGAAATGGCGAGGCCCGAGAAAAGCCAAACCCAAAACCCTGTCATGCAAGCTGGTGGAGGCTATTTTGCAGACGATCTGGTTAAAAAATTCAGTGGCCAGAATAAAATTTACACTGTTTCAAAATGGATCCAGGAAATAGACGACAACTCGGAAATTTTTATGTGGACGCCTTTACAGCAACTCATTATAGCTCGAAGATCCCTGGAGGGAACAGCGGCTCTGTGGCTCCAGTCTGAACGGCCATTTAAGTCTTGGGACGAGCTAAAGGCAGCGATTGCCAAGGAGTTTCCTGACGTTTTGGACCAGAAGACAGCCCACGAGATGATGAGTAGCCGAAAGAAACTAGACAATGAAAGCTGTATGGACTACTTATTAGTAATGCGCGAGCTGGGCAAGAGGGGAAAAATGCCGGATTACGTGGCCATAAAATTCATCATCGATGGGATTGACGACGATGAAATACATAAAATAATGTTATACGGAGTTACCACGTATCCAGATTTAAAAGAAAAAATCAAAATTTACGAAATCGTGAAAGAAAAACTGAAAGAATCAAAGAGGCGACGAAGTCAGTCGAAAAATAGTGATGTGGTAGAAAAAAGGGTGATCAGGTGTTTTAGTTGTGGTGAAAAAAGTCATCAGTCCAAGGAATGCCCAAATAAACATCTGGGGCTAAAATGTTTCAAATGCAATGGTTTCGGCCATATTGCGCCACATTGTAGCAGGACGGAAACATCCGATCAGGCACCGAACAAATTCCGAAGCGGCGGCGACCAAGCAGGTGCGAGTTTTACAAGACGTCAGCAGCACCCGACCCGGCAAGTTGTTGGTGATAAACCACCAGGTGGTGTGAGTGCGCCGAGCGACACGAAACGCGCGATGTTCAACAAGGAGGCCGACAATGAAAATTTTACTTCCGCGGGTAGCAGCACGGAGTTGTCAACTGCGAACGAAAAAGGTTTCAGTACTGATTTGTCAACTATGAATAAAAAAGAGTTTAACGTTTTGCTTGACAACGACAACGATGTAAACAAAGATGACGTGTCAATAAGAAAACCCCGGAAAACCGTGGAAATTTTCGATAAGACGACGAGTGCATTGATCGACACTGGCAGCGACGTTAACTTGATGTCTAAAGAATTTTACACAATGATTGGATCACCGAAAAGTGAAAATAATTTTCTTTCATTATTTGGTTTTGGACATGTAAAAGTGTGTTCTATGGGGAAAATTACAGTTCCTGTTGTTATTGACGAACAAAGCTATAGTGATGTGTGTTTCCATGTGGTATCTAATGACTCTATGCCGTATGAGATTATAATAGGACATGAGTTCTTAAAAGATGTAACATTGTTTATGAAGGAAGGAAACATAATGTTTTTACCGTCGAATGAGAATTGGTTGCGTAAACTTTCTTGTTATTTTACAGACGTTCCGTACGTTATCGGAGGTGAAGTTAGTAAACATGTTCAGCAGCAGGTAAAGCATCTTGTCGAGGGATATCAGCCGATGAAGACGAAAGACGCCCCGGTAAGGTTGCATATTATTTTGAAAGACGACATCCCGGTAGCACAGCGGCCACGCCGTTTAGCTATCAGTGAACAAGAAGAGGTTGAAAGACAGGTTGAACAGTGGCTAAAAGAAGGAATAGTGAGGGTGAGTTGGTCAGAGTATGCTAGTCCGTTAGTCTTGGTTCGGAAGAAGGATGGAGCTGTCCGGATCTGTGTGGACTACAGATTAATCAACAAAAAGATGTTAAAGGATGAATATCCTTTGCCGATAATTGACGACCACATTGATAGACTTGCAGAAGCTAAGATTTTCTGTACGATTGATTTAAAAAATGCGTATTTTCATTTGCCAGTACATGAAGACTCGATTAAGTACACTGCTTTTGTTACGCATAGTGGGCAATATGAGTTTTTAAAGGCGCCATTTGGTTTGACAGTCTGCCCAAAAGCATTTACAAGATTTATAACGACTATTTTCCATGAATTGATTTCTAGACGTATTGTACTGATTTTTATAGACGATTTACTAATTACAGCTCAGAATGAACTAGAGGCTGTAGGAAGATTGAAAGAGGTGCTAGACATAGCGTCACAATACGGGTTGGAGATCAATTGGAAGAAATCACAACTTGTGGTAAGACGAGTGGAGTATTTAGGTCACATCATAGAGAATGGTCAAGTAAAACCTTCACATGAGAAGACTGATGCTGTTAAAAGGTTCCCAGAACCTAGGAACACCAAACAACTGCAAAGTTTCATTGGTCTAACGTCATATTTTCGTAAGTACATACAAAATTTTTCACTGATTGCAAAGCCGTTGACCGATTTACTGAAGAAGGATAGTATTTTTAAGTTCAATCAAGAACAAATGATTGCATTCGAGGCGTTGAAGGAGAAACTGTCTAGTAATCCTGTACTTAAGATTTATAATGCTAAGTCGTATACTGAACTACACACAGATGCCTCAGCAGTTGCTTATGCTGCTATTCTGATGCAACGGAGTGAAGATGATGCAAGTTTGCATCCGGTTTACTACATGAGTAGGAAGACATCAGAGGCAGAAAGTCGGTATTCTAGTTATGAGTTAGAGGCACTGGCTATAATCGAAGGGATTAAAAAATTTAGGAAATATTTATTCGGTAGAAAATTCAAGATAGTTACGGATTGCCAAGCGTTTCAGATGACGTTGGAGAAGAAAGACATGGCTAATTCACCGAGAGTTGCCCGGTGGATAATGTTACTTCAAGAATACGATTTCACTATCGAGCACAGGAGTGGAAGCCAGATGCGACATGCCGACGCATTGAGTAGATACCCGTATGTAGCTCAAATTACATCAGATTTTTACGAAAAATTAAAAGATAATCAAGCTAAAGATTCTGCTTTGAAAGCGATAATTGAAATTTTGAAGGACAAGCCCTATGACGACTTTTGGCTTGAAAACGAAATTTTATTCAAGGGTCCTGAGAAACATTTGGTGGTACCAAAGAATATGGAGATGGAATTAATTCGTAGCGCTCATGAGAATGGACATTTCGGTAAGAAAAAGACTATAGAATTGCTAAGAAAAGATTACTACATTAAGAGTATAGACAGAAAAGTTGAAGAATACATTCAAACATGTATACCTTGTTTGTTGGCAAGTCGTAAAGCAGGAAAGCAAGAAGGATTGTTGTCTCCAATTGAAAAAGGCGAATTACCATTGGATACACTACATCTAGATCACATTGGACCTATGACTGCAACGAAGAAACAATACAATCATATTTTGACGGTGATAGATGCATTCACAAAGTTTACTTGGATATTTCCTACAAAAAGCACAACAAGCCGAGAGGTATTAGCAAAACTGCAGATTCACCAGCAAGTTTTTGGTAATCCCAGACGCATTATTACTGACAGAGGAACTGCTTTTACCAGTGGAGAGTTCACAGGTTATTGCAAAGATGAGAAGATTGAACACATTACTATTACGACGGGTATTCCCAGAGCAAACGGACAAGTGGAGAGGATTCATAGAGTAATGATTTCTGTACTAACAAAACTGTGTATAGAGCAACCAGGTAATTGGTACAAACATGTTAGTCGTTTGCAACAAGCGCTGAACAGCACTTATCAGAGAAGTGTCAATGCTGCACCTTATGAGTTACTCATTGGCACAAAGATGAGACGGCAAGCAGATCCTGAGATGTTGGATTTAATTCAACAGGAGAATCAAAACATTTTTATGCATCATCGAGAACAACTGCGGATGAAGGCGAAAGCGCAAATTTTAAAAGTTCAAGAAGAGAACAGACGTGATTTTAATAAAGCTAGGAAGAAAAGTCGAGCCTATCAAATTGGAGATGTTGTGGCTATTCGACGCACCCAATTTGGAGTAGGGATGAAGCTCAGACCAAAGTACCTAGGGCCTTATCGGGTCACCAAAGTAAAGGGTGCCGATAGATACGATGTAGTTAAGGTAGATTCTGCAACCGAAGGGCCGAATAAGACGAGCAGTGCGGCGGATTCTATGAAGCCATGGCCTAGTGTGCGAGACAGCGATGATGTAGATGACTGAGGATGGAGCATAGATTTAGGATTCAATTTTATTTTAATTTTTCAGTTCAGTTCAGACGGTAAAACACTGTTTCCTAATCTCTTGAAGTTAAGATTTGTTTTGTTTAAGTCGTAGTTATTTAAGTTATGTTTTATTGGTTTGTTGTTATAATTTAAGTGTTGTAAGTAACAATGTAAGATGTTTATTGTTTTTGATTTGATTTATGTTTACAGTTTTTATGTGTTTTAAAGATTTCTTATTTGTATTAGTCTAGGGACAGACTAATTGCAGGACGGCCGAATGTGGGAATGACAGTTGAGTAAGTGAGAACGAGAATGTATGAGAGAGAAAGAGTAGGTACTATTTCAGTAATGTGACGTAGTGTGATTTGGACGTTAAGACGAAAAGGAAGTAAAGACGATTGTAAAGACTATATTTTTAAATTATATTGCTTAAAGTTAAGTTAAGTGTTTGATTTCCCACATTATTGTTTCCTTTAATGAAATAAGTAAAGATTTATACAAAAATACACTATGACACAAGGAACTATCGTTAGTGTCCTGAAGCTATATCAACATTAAAACTATTCAGTGACATCCTAGTGTGAAAACAGAAGCAATTAGCAAACCTCGACTTCGCGCGTTCCACGTTTCAAAATCACTAGTGAACATAGAGGAAAAGTGCATACACAAAAATCTCCTCGCGTAGAAAAGCAAAGTAGAGAATGTCTATGGATATTTATTTATTTTTGTTATCAATAAATTAACATTTATGTACTAGCTTTTTATTTATAGAATTTTTACTAATGTAACAATAATATACAGGATGAATGCGCCAACTCACTTGTAAATTCTAATTTCAATTGTTTACGATTTTTTTTTTCTTTTACTGTGGCCTTTAGCCGCGAAGAGTCAACAAAATTTAAATTCGAAAGATCGACTGCGCTGCAGGTGTCTTCAATCAAGGGAATTAATTTAAAATATAAAAAGAACATAAAAACTTAATATTTTTCTAAAGTTTGCCGTATGTAATTACTTCCCAGAATTTGGTCCTTATTAGCGACACTATCGATTGGTGTCATAATACAGTGTGTGTGTTTTTTTCCAAAATCAATGGGTTCGATTCCTGGCTAGGAATATTGATTTATCAAAAATCTAACGATGCAGTTTTAGTTTTCATCAAAATCGGGCTCGAGACTCCTTTGAGCACTTTTCGCACTTCCTCATATTGGCCATCCACGCCCATTTGGAAAATGCATCCTGTACACTATATACATATTTAATATGTATATTTTTTGTTATTAATCTATCATCATAGTTTGCGTGTTCTAGGTACGTAGTATAAACCGACATACCTTCGACTGTTCGTTAGAGCACCGTGATCGATCACGACTACAGAGAACAAAATTTCATCAACTGCTCCCACACCGTTTGTGTAACTTTCAATTCAGCAGAAGAAAAAAAGTGCTTCAGCGCTGTTTGGTCAGAAATATTTCGAGCTACTTTTTGTTCGAACCTTCGTGCGCTGAAGGACGAGTGAGGTGTGTCCTTGGTGATAATTTACTTGCGATCCCCCCGGATCATCCGGATAAACGGCGCCAATAAATCTCTAAGCGTTTTTATTGTTAACTCCATAGCAAAATAATATTTTATTCGACGCTAAATACCCTTCATAAATATATCGGCAACATTTGCCCTGCCATTTACGACATCTGCTTTGGAATTATCGAATATTGATCATATTTTCGCTCGCGACAAATCAACCGTTCAACTCGATTCCGTTCCGTATTTCGATATTTTTTATAAGCATGTTAATATTGTGGTTGTTCTACCTACTTTTCGATCGAATCATTGTTGCTCGAAGTTTAATCTAGTTATGCCGAATTAATTTCAACAGATTAATAAAACACGAACATCAAAGAGTGATCAGTCATCGTTAGGCGCCGATCGGTAATGCCCGGAACTTGGCTCCGATTAGATTGTCTTCCGGACTTTCCAACTAACAAGTAGTTGGTAGCAAACTGTCCGAACTGCCGTAGTGCCGTCGCGACTGAATGGATGCTAGTGTATTAATATCCTGTTTTAATAGCACACTCGACACAATGCTAAGAGCCCTCGTACCTGAACGATCGCGACTATTTACATATCGAATAAGAGTTACGAATCATTCACCTGTTTTAATATTTATGTACGCATTTATCGACGCGTAAGAGCACTTGAATACTGTGTTTTCTCTCTGCAATTAGAGCTTTTTTATCTTCAACATTTTTAAGGCTTTCCATTGATTTCCACCGTGCTTGGCGATAGGACGTTTAGTTAACTGCAGTGAGGAAATTCGAAACAAAATACTAGGTTAATAAAAGCAGAAAGAAAAAATAATTTATTTATCTGACCATTAATTTAGCGAACATCCCATAAAAAGATAATAAATCCTCCAATAGGTATACCTAAACCAAATATCATGTTTTATTAACATTCATTAACGCCAGCTTAATGAATTTATTATTCATCTCGGTTTATGGGTTGAATGAAAACGATGCCGTTAAAAACAAATATAGCAAAGCGGTTTAATAGCGCCATATTTGATGTAAGCTTAGCTTTTATTTCATGAACCCTTGCATTCGTTTCAGAGATAACAAGTTGAGTCGGCGACGGCGACGGCGACGTGCGCCATCGAGGCGCACAAATATCCATCTCGGATGTAATTGGAAAGCTCGCTATAATAAAAGACTGGGGGTGACACGGGCCGATTTGGAGCCATACAGATGTGCCTACGTCCTCGTAACCATGTCAACAGTCTACGTTTCTTTTCAACAATTTGACTTAAATGTAAACCTGCTATTCCTGCTTACATTTTCCGCGATTCATGTTCGAGATTGCGTTAAGAAGTCCCATTTACTTAATTATTTCGTAGCTGTTACAACTTTAGTGGCACCGTTAACTTCGTTATTTGCTTAACTACCATAAAATACTGCAGTGTATAATCATTTCCTTATTGCTTTCTTTAGGTAAATGATGAATGCTTTAATAAATTGCGCATTATGTAGACATAAATAATGAATGTTGAACAAATGTTGGGTTGAGTTACAACATGCATAACGTATCGTCCTTGTCTGTAAATGGTATTTACAAGAGCATTATTACTTCTGTATACCATTTAATAAGCAAAAAGTGAAAAAATGTAAATATATTAATCCCGCTGCCTACGAAACAAATTTCAATTTACTCGCTCACAAAAAACAAAAACAGCACAATTTATAGTTTGCTGACAAAGCTGTCAGCAAATCCTACGCAATATGATAAAATGTTTTAATAGAAACAGATGAAATATTATACGAAATCCACTCCCGTCCCGCTGGATAATCGAAAGGTACGCAAAGCGGAAGAGAGGATCAGTCGCAGGTATGGATATGGATGGAAAAAAAGAACGCAACGTTTGATGAAAAACAGCTACGCACATGTTTCGCGCGTCACTGACTCTACGCGCGTAGTTTCGTAGCAAGTAGCGAGCGCGCGACTTCGCGGCCGGCTGGCCCGTGTAGTTTCAAGTTAAAAACTTTTGCAAATGTTTCAGTTGAAATATTTAAAACAAAATGTGAGATTTTAACAACATAGTTAATTCGTAAACTCATATAGCGATTACCTATTGTTGATCAAAATGTAATGATTAAAAAGGAATTTATGTCTAGCAGCCTAAGATCCAGTGGAACCGGATTTAGCCCAAAACTAATCCTTACATAGAACTGACGGGTGCACAAGCGGATTAACTCGTGTTAACTAGGCTGCAAGCATGTAACAAAGCAACTAAATTTTAGACAATACAGAGGGAGGAAGCCAGCTTATCTTGCACAGGCAGCCTAAACTGGGGCGACAAAGTCGAGCACAAGCCATTGACGTCATGAGTCTGATTCAGTAACCTCTCTTTGAATAATTCTCATGTAAATATTTATTAAAACAATAATTTTGAGACTAGGGTCGACATAATTCTTGGAAACGTGTTTACTCTAGTAATTTCTTCGTTACTCAATTAGTGAGTGGCTTTAACAAAGGCATTATCTATTAATTTAAGAAATGTTTTCACGAAGTTAGAAGTAAATAAGATAGAGTTGGGCGAATGTTCTTGAAAGATACTTCAAGATTTCGTGCTTGCTCATCCACATGCTACCCCTCGTTCACTTACCATAAGAATAGAAGTGCACCGTAATGCAATACGTCATAGTGATACGATGCGAATGTTTCCGAACCCGGACGGTCACGATGCGTAAATATTGGATTCGCATTTGATCTGGAACAAATCAGTCGCGATCGGCCGTAAACGTCATCTTCACAATGATAAATCGTTGCTCTGACCTGCTTACAAATGTAGCCAATATTCCTTCTTGTATGCGGATATATTGTACCTAACACGACAAAAAAACGCATTACTGAAATTCACATTCGATATAGGTACGTGTAAGTATACCTACTATTACATTAGTAAGTTGAGCAAACAAGATGATCGAGGTGCGAACATTGTGAGCGAAAATGAAAAGTGGTTTTTGATTGGTACGGCTTAGCATTAGGTAAGATGTTTTTGCTAAGAAGCTTAGTAAAAGCACTTAAGTAGACTAATACAATTACCTTAAAATAAAAGTCTACGACATTTGTAGGTCGACAGTGGATCTCTAAACCTAACTCAGTTTACAAATTACGAACCGTCAATACTAATATTTCTTGTTACGAACAAATTTTGAAATGGAAAAGGAAAATGCTATTTTTCGCCGGAGCATCGAGCGGCTTTCGGCTCGTCACTCGATTAGGGAAGTGTTCATTAAATTACGCGATTGCCACCGTCCAGTTCGTCGGGCAGATTGCACTGACGATGGAAATTCCTACAAAATCAGCAAAAACCTGCCCCAGAACATTATTCCAGTTTTTGCTGAAGTTAATTGAAAATAAACGTTCAAAACAAGTACCGATTTAATGTTACAACTTTATTTTTACAAAGCTAATAAAAAAAATTAAGTACAAGCAATATCAATAAATTTAAAATCCCCAATAGACTTGTTAGTGGCGACCTATTGAGCAAGATTTCTTATTAATTTAAGATATTATTTCGAAACAGTACCAATAATAACTGAGATCTCTATTGAACTATTGGCACATGGTTAATGTGTTTCTATTAGCACGAACCACAGATTGCTCTCACGAACATACTTGTGATGGGTACCTATGTATTCGTGAGATTATGCTTTCAAATGGAATGAAGCAGAATAGTCACTTGGCTTGGCTCTGTATATTTGTAATTCTACTACTAAAAATATGTACGTACAAAAGACATTCAAATTGACGGTATGGTTAAAACGCATCTCTAAAGGGGCTACTTTGAACAATTCTGTCCATCGCACCAAGGACCCAACAGACTGAAGATCTAAATTGTTTTAGCACATAGTAACTACGTATTACTCAGTTATGATCACAAGCTACTCGAAGAGACAAATCGAATCAGGATGTTATATTTATGACATTGCCAACGATTTACTAAAACATCGTCCTATTCTCAGCAAAACGAAGGACCATTCAGAAGCTATGTAAACGAAACGACCTAAAATAATCATCCGTGTCAATACAGAATTTGTTATTGTTATTCATTGATGCCGACTTCGCTACTTTATGAAATATCTTACCAATATATGCTTGAGAATGATATGATATTTTTGGCACAATATTTTCTCATACTTTTCGATAAATACATAGTAAATTCTTTGGTTTACGTATCAGGGGCCATTGATGTAAAAATGATACAATAATATACTCTATGTTGCTGGTCTAGGTCGCCTAGCTTTACGTGAATTTGGCAGACTTCCAAGACTTCGAAGATCTTGATTTATAGCTCCCATGTTACGACTAGTTTAGACCAATTCACGTGTAAATACTTGTGAATCTATAGTAGACGTAATAATACTGAATTAAATAATATAATGGGGGTTAGGGCCAGTTCCGATCGTAAATAACATATTATTATTTCAGCAAGTAATAGAGAAGAATAACAGCAAAACAATAAAAATAAAACCTTGTTACTGATTGATACTTTAATATGCATCATAATACAAAATAAATATCTTATCCTTATCACAATTTGCTTATATGTTCATACTTCTTTTAAATATTTCCCACCTTAAAAGGAAAACCGCGGCCTAACCAAATTTTTCATGAACTGACTTAACAATGCCAAAATCTTAAAATTCAATTTAATCTTAAAATTACGTGAACTAGCTACAAGATGAATTTGATACTTTCTTAAAAAAAACACTTATAAGGGCAGATAGCGCTAAATTGTATCGTTACAAAACTAAGAAAGGTTTGGTTGCTAAATGGAATATTGTGTCTACGCTATATTGTGTTACTTATTCCTTGAAGAGTCATGACGAAAATTGGAAGGAGAAGGGCACTTCAAAATCACACGTTAATAAATCCTAATTTCGAAATTAAAAAGAACACAATAACTTTACCTGTAAAAGTACCTAAGTTCAATTAAAAAAAAAAACTTTTATAGTTTGTATTTTATAATGTAAATAAATATCTATCGAATGCATCGTTGCATTGCCGATGCCTGGATTTGTATGAGCTCTAGTCCCACCCAGCTGTGTGTAATACATTGTTGGATAGGTATTTTTAAGCTGCACAAAAGTTACTAGGGCGCCAAGTTTAAATCTTAGTCCGTTCAGAGTTTTGCAATATTAAACAAGTCAGTTCAAAAATTGACAAAATTAATATTTTTTCTTTTAGTAACATATTTTCCTTTAAAGTTGCGATTTGTCCTTTATTTCCTCATTGACTTCTAGGCTTCCATTCCATTTCGCTCCACCTTCCCTTCTGCTGAGTCGGATAATAACTGCGTCATATCAATTGAATTACAGTCATGTCTTCATAAAAATAATGCAATAAGCCAAGGCATAAACCTGTTCTAATTAGGGTAACTTAATAGGTGGTCTATTTAATGTATGTAACAATTACTTTGGGCTTTACCAATAAGTTTTGCCGACAGGGAAAATATTTATTCAGATATACATATGCTGTAGGCTTGTAGTTGAAGATTTTACTCTGATTAGTAGAGGTATCTATCGTCCATTAAAGAGCTTGGATGTGTTGATTTATTTAATGCAGTACGTAATATCGTACCGCAATGAATAAATCTAAAAAGTTTAATAAAGATAAATACTTTGTAGAACGAAATTTTATATTGTCTTTTTAGTACAGACCTTTTCGTTATACTGGCAAGTAGTCGGTTCAGGAAAATTTACGTTGGCAAAAAATGTGCCACGAAAAAAACAGCGTCACCATTTTTCGTATAAACCTTGATTATCCTTCACGATGACACCGACAAGGTCCGCCGGTTACCGACGCTATTTGCGTTGGATCCATCTGCGTCAACACATTATCCCAAAATTTGACCCTTTACTTAAAATACATGACGTTTACCCTGGGAAGCTTTCACACGTTCATCAATTTGATTCAGAGTATTTTAAAAACAATTAAATTAGTCCTTAACATTTAAGATGAAACTGGCTGAATTGATTTCAAATAAGTAGGTAGTCCGTAAATATACGATGGGACCGTCGACAATGTCAGCCTTAACTCTGAGTCCAATCCATTTATCCAGTGAAAGTATCAGGCCAAGATTGATGGGGTGGATACTCGGCAGCGACAAGCAGAGTGCTCCAATTGGGTATACACATATGTACATCCAGCAAACACATAACACGACAACGTAGAGACTCAGAATTATTCATTGATGTCTAGAACTGATTTTCTGATGGCAATAAAACTAAAGACAGTTCGTTCCTTCTTCCAGGTGGTTGTGGTGTAGATACAGTTACTTAGTTGTAATATAAGGCGCGAATTACACAGAAACGGCGTAAGGTGAAGGCGCGATGCAGGCATGATGCCGCTTCAAAACATTTTCATACAAAATGTACGTAGGCCGTTAGGCGATAATATTCCGTTAGGCGTGAATTACACTCATGCGGCGCGGCGCAGGCACGCCGTTCCTAAGTTTCCTTATAAATTCCACGCCTGCGCCGCACCTTACGCCTTACGCCGTTTCTCTGTAATTCGCGCCTAGCGGAATATTATAAACACACAGGACAAATGAATCTTTTGATTTTATGAACTATCTACATAAACATTTTTATTTTCTTTTTCATAGCTCAATTCAGTGAAAGCCTCTAGTAAAATCCGAGCGATGAATAAAAACTGTGCTACTGTGTGGATGTGATCCGTTTTCGCTGAATTTCGACTGGATAAACTAACATGCTTGCGGGATCGGAATAAGTTGATAGCAAGTTACTCGGAAGCTCCCACCCTTTCCAATGTGTTCGCTTAAACGTCTTAACCTGTACCTAAAATACATAGGATTTGGCGTAGATGTGGCCGTATTAATGTATGAGGCATGTACAGCTATTACACATCGTGCCTACGTTCCCGTTCGTTTTATTTTGTGTTGGTAGAAAGCCGTGGAATTTTGAAATGAAAGGAATCAGCTTACGTGACGCGGGCGCAAAGGGGCCACCGTACCGCAGCGCAGCGGCAAAACGAGAAACAAATTCACAGGAAATCTCATGCCCCAATTAATATTTTGCTACTACCGGAGCCGAACGGGCTGACGTTTATTTATTTGTGTAAATCAAAACTATTTCACTTGTTAAGGCCTTCTCGCGCGGTAAACTCACTTAACTATTTTAATTGAGTTTACTTCAACGGTACGTGAGAAATATTTAACGTAGATGTAATTAGGTATTATTAATTTTAATTGTTGGTTTTGAAATTTATTTTAGTCTATGTCACTTGCCTTTGAAATAAACGGAAATTCAAATAGTTATATTTCGACACTTAGACCGTTTGTTGGCTATCTGCTAGATAAACAGTTTTCTATATGAATTGTTTTATAAAATAAAACACCAGGACCGAGTAGACTTCGTGATTTAACTTCCTGATAAATGATTCTTATTAACATTCAGCGCGATCGCGGGGGTGATATTTAACTTTACAAAACTTTGACTCAGTTTTTACAAATATACTTATACCAGGAAAATAAGTTTTAACGAAGAATTAATTTACCAAAATACTCGGAGAAACCCGCTGTGATGAAACGACGACAAAAGCGCATATTTAAAAATCAGTAACCGAGCCAAATATGACTTTATATGTAAGGTTTACATATTATTCGATATTATACCTACTGACATGGGTAGCCAACTTCACTTGATATTGTTGTAACTATCGCTTCAGGCCCTTCTTCATCCGTCAAAAAAATGTTGTTTTGATACGTCGACGTTCTTTCGGTACAATGCTGCTAATAACAGTATGGTTTAATGTGAAGATTTACAAGTTCTATGTTACAAACAGTACAAAGTACATGTGTATCTGCCCACAAACTTGGGCATTTGCAAAGCCTTAGCGTGTAAGCTTCAGTTAGTTAAATATCTCCGTAGAGACCTGTAAATATCCATTACAAGTTTCACTAACTGGCTAAGACACTACTAGTTAGCCAATAACGTGGCCGGCTCTATTTCACGTTGTATCAAGACAACTTCCCCACCTCGTACTGTAAATTATTGTTTGGCTTGAATTAAATATAGTATGGGATAGTAAATTAATCAAAGCATAGACAAGGATAAAAATAGAAGATTCAATCTGCTACTTTCGTATTCAAACTCTTTTAGATTTCTTTTTTTTCTCTTTATTTAAAGAATACCTACATTTTAGTGGCGGTACTTTCATACAAGTCTACAAGATTGGCTTGCCCTTATAACCTACTGATTGTCATGGCTTGCCGTATTGTTGGCCGCTAGGCACGCCTCTGCACACACATTTAGATACCTACCTAAATAAAATTATTTACTTGATTAAAGAAAGATATGAAAAAGTGTATGGCATAAGAAATTGTGCACAAATGCCACAAAAGCCTCTTATTTCGTAGTTACCTTTATTCGTGAGTGCAAGCGTAGCAAGATAACCGGTAACGGGGCCGACTCAGCGTAAGGCTTATAACCGCGCAAGACGCGAGTGTCAGGACTGTCAGGGCACCCGGCACCCGGGGCTGACAATTAGTGCACTGCGGCCCTCAGACGGCCCTTCGCCGACTTTCGCCGAGTTGAAACTAAACGCGACGGAATCACTCTCCACGAACTCGACACTCGCAAGGCGTGCGCCAGTTATAAATCTTGCAATTTTAATGTGGATGACAAAAACTGTTCTTACTTTGTAACTGCTGCGCTGCAACACTGCACATGCACACATGACGTTTTTGTGTATTGTTGCAAGACACTTGATATGCCTTTGAAACTGTTGTAGGTTTGTACTCATACTTTGCTTTGTAGGCTCAAGCTGCCTACTGAATTGTCTACCACAGTTTAGTCATTGTCTTCTCCACAACACTGTTACCATGAATATTACTGAAAACTATAACTAGGTAGTGATACTTAAGTAATAGAAGTATAAGTAATAAATAACTAAAAAGGTTACAACATCTACAACACCATAGCAAGTAGGTACCTACTTACGTAGGTTGGCAAGTATTTTTCTTTCACATTTGCAGCCTTGTCGTATATTTAATTAAACTGTTAAACTAAGTATAAAGAACAAAAATTAAAGACCCCCATCCCTTTTAGCTTCAATATAAACACAAAGAACAAAGTCGTTTGATCCGAACAATGTCTATTGTTGGCTACGAATGTTAATCAGCGACTTAACCGCATGGCCATCATTTCGAGACGACACGAATTTAAAAATACTTCTAATTAACTTTCAGAATCAGGCTGACATTCTGTTTATAGAATACCACACTAACAATAATGACAACAAGGATCATAAGCTTCATATGTTTCTAAGGGAATTAAAATTTTTCAATAAAATATCAGTCAGACGATCCCTCGTCTGACTGATATTTTATTGAAAGGGAATTCAGTCACAGAAATACCCGGCCTAAATAATAAAACACAAAAATCGTTTTTTTTTTGTTTATTCCTCTACTCGGTACCCTTTTAACTCAATGTACATTTTCAAATACTCGGTTTTCATGTCCAAATTTTCGGTCAAGATACGATGTACAGCAATTTCTCAAATCTCTATCTTATCTGCCAGTTCGCGTTCACTTTCAATCAATGGTCATCCAATAACATATTTTGTATTTATTTCACCATTTGTGGCGTAGTCGCCTCATATTTTCGACCCAGTGCGATTTTCATCTTAGCAGCTCATCCCTCGTTTAGACTCAGCTGTCCAATATTTTATTTGTAGTAAATGAAGTTGTTGTAAGTGAAGGAGAAGACTCCTCCAGAATAGAATCTAACTCGACTTCAAATAAATGTTTTGTATCAGGTAACGGTGACCAATTTTCTCCATTTTCAAAAATCCTGTGACAGTTTATTTATTTATTCATATAACTGTGACCAAATACAAATGTGACGACCACAATTTGATGGGCGCGAAGCAAATAATAATCGGTTGTGTCTATGGTTGGTACTCTCTACCAAAAATATTATTTTCAAACAAAAACCGCCATCTAAACGTCAAGCCGGGTACTATTGGGAATACCCTAGTATTTTACGAGTAATTAATTCATTGTTTCAAAGTTATCCGACCGATCAATAACAAGATTTCTGAGTGCTGTGCCGCTTTCAAACCAAGGGATATTTCTCTGTTACACCCACAGCTATTTCTGTATTGAATGAATATTTGATTGTGGAGCAAGCCGGAAGTGGTGGCTGAGAAGTAAGAAGGCTGAGTCTAAATCGAGCAAATCGGAAGCTACATCTGCTTCCTAATTGGACAGCAGCGATGCTTAGCTTCGTTCAAACTAAGTAAAACCTATTTTTGTTTGCTCGTACTCGTACTACGACATTCTGACTTCGCGTAGCCAGCTGTTTTTATCGTAAGGCATCTCTGCTGTGTGTGTTCAGAAGTAGGTACCTACCTACCTTCTTCTGAAATTCCTGAACACTGGAAAAAGAATTCGTACCTATATGAAATATTAAAAATCAACATCACAAAGCTATTCCTAGAACAAGTGAAACTGTTCTTATCTAAGCAAAATCTGAAGACTTCATTATTCCACTGATTTTTTTCAACCCTAATTCTCCTGTAAAGTACAAATACCAATCTATGCACGATTCCGTGTACAGGCAGTATAGACGACGCTTATTTCTAAGTACTTATATTGCCAGAGTGGATCGGAGATGCCATTTCCCGCTCGATCGCTCTCAATCATACCCATATCAAAAGTACGGAGCGGATGTGAAATAAAAAAAACATAAGATTTCGGTGAGTTCAACTAATGAACTGATTTCAATTGTATTATTAGGTACGATTTCCAAATTATTAAAAACAATAATGCTAATGTTTTTCCGTCAGTCTTCAAAGAACGCGGAGCAACGTCGCATTGGTTATTAAATTCAAAGATAGCTAATGCCTATACCTACTTAATATTTAACGATATCAATTTCATAAGTCAATTATTTAAATTCTAATAGGGTTTATATTAAATCAGAGTAACGCATCGCATCTTCTCCGAAAAAATAATCCATTTCGCGTGCAAAATTGCGGGGAATCAAATTTTGAGAAAAATCTCGTTACCTCGTCGTTTTGCTACATTATGTACATACGTAGAGATAGAGATTTATACGCATATGATGTGGGAATGAAAGAGTAATTTTCTACCCTGCCTCGCGTAACCGAATGTAATCTCATTACTATTTATGTAAATGTGATGTGTAATTTTACAAAGCGTGGGTTTGTGAGATGGTAATGTTCGCAATCACAGCCGAGACCTTACGTCAACACAATGTTTGGGTGTCTCGTGGAGAGAATCGTTTATCTCTTTGTTATTTGAATAGTTTTTAAACGACAAAAGCATCTTGATGCAGCTTCAGCTCTACCTAAAATATTTTACTCTTTGGTAGCGAGTACGTGCCAAAGTTAATTCAAATCGTTCCACTGAGGAGAGCGGCAGGGCACGACGGCGACAGCGGGCTGGCTGCATTAGCGAGCGTCACTCCCACAGCAGACGTCGACGAAGTTATAGGAACACAAAGTACCTATGACGGTGTACGTCACCTGTTTTAGATCTAATCAAAGCTGAAGGAACGACGAAGTGAGACGCCCCCATCTCGGGTGGCTTGATGAAGACTGTTCCCGAATAATGATTTGATCGGAAATAATTACTACGTGTAGCTTGTTAGCGACAAGTAGTTAAGTTATAGTGATTGTAGTCGGCATTTAAAAGTCGAAAGAACTTGTCGTACACTCGTAAAGAGTTTGCAAAATTTTTGAGTTTAAGCCATGGAAGGTCAGTTTTTCATCGTGTGAATTGTAACTGCTCGTATCAGTTTTATTCGACAGGTAGGTAGAGATTCCTACAATCTGCTCTAAGAAAATGAAAGCCAAATTAAGGGATCAGCATGGTTAGATTAGCCGTCTAAAATCCAGAACATCATGATAGGACATATCTATAAACCCATCACTGGTTATTTAATATCATAGTAGTGGACCTAACTACTAATCCATAGACTAAAGCCGTAGACGTGTTGTTTTGATATTCATGGAAGACGAGATTAACAGCCGTCCTTCCATTAGGTAGACCGTTAGGCACGTTAACCTCGGAAGCAGTACGTTAGTGACAGGTAGCTAGGAGCCGTGCAACATAATCCCTCCTGCAATTGGATTAATTAACGTGACCTGTTTCACCCGACCAGATAAACTAGGCTAGCACCTGTCACCGAATCCCCGAACCTCTGGATATTGATTCAATCATTCAACCAAGAGCTAACCAATCAACGTCGCATCAAACGATTCTATTTACAGATTGGAATAGATTTGCTTCCTTATCTTAACTACTAGTTAACTACTCATGCGGTTTTAATTCTTAGGTGACTTCTAATCTACTTACACGAATTTAGTTGATTTTCATCCACAAGGTGATTTTACAGAAAAGTACTGCCGGAACTAGGGGGCAATGCCTTAAGATTTTCTCTCATAAAATACTTGTTTGTGTATACATACGTATAGATGCTAGCTATTGATGAATAACACAGGTTTAATGCGTAGCCGCTATTTTGAAAATGAAATGAAATGGCGGAAGTTAGGGAGGCCAAATAATTCAAAGCCCTTTAAGTGTCCGGGAGAGTGAATGATGAATTATTGTAAGGTGGAAAATATTAAATGCTTGGAAGGTTGTACCTTCCATTTCCACGTTAAATCGCTTAATTCATCAAAATATCTATCATCCCAGTAAAGGCGTTAGGGTGGGTCGCGGTTGGGCGACCGCTGAGGGCACCAAAAACTCCTGCAGTCTTTTTTTGTCAAATCTTTCAGATTCAGGACTAGATGCAAAAATCCCCGAGCTCGCTAGCCTCAAACTCAAACTCAAAGCATTTATTTCAATTAGACCATTACAGGCACTTTTGAATGTCACAAGAAAACAAAGAGCGAAGCTACAGTCACAGACCCAAGGCATAATAACTTGTGAAAGTACTGTAGTTGCCCATTCCAAGGCGTAGATCTCTTTGGAGAAGAATGGGCAAGAAACTCCATGGACACTCTTTTCAATCAAAATATTGTTACAAAATCTTGGTTAAATCATTCATGTGGAGACTATATACATTTATGTGAGAACGATGTATGAAGAAGTGCAAGCTAAGAGCGTCCAGCCTCGCTCTTGGATCCTGAGTTTTTGGTCGCTTTTAGCTTTTACCACTCGCTTCACTGCTCTTTCATTTTGAATTCTCTGAGCTAGTTATATCTACTTAATTATGTCGACTAAATTAGTCCTAACTAATCCGAACGGTGAGGTAATTTTTTTGAATTCGCTAGGCCCGCTCTTATATACTTAAAGCTTTGTCATAATTTCTGTTTAAATGGTCCAAAGATAATCTAGCTCATCTCGGATGGGGTGCGCTCGCTTCACTTGCTCTTGGTTCCTATATTGTATTTAATTATAAGCCTTTGTTTATAAAAAAAAAATCAACATACTAAGTTCTATTTCTGTATAAATGGATAAACAAAAAACTGTCATCCGAGCTGAAGGTTCACAAAAATTTCGAGCTCGCTCCGCTCGGTTTTGTATTAAATAATTCCGATATTTTGCTATCGCCGCAGAATTGTCTCTCTAGAAGCCTGTAGTGCTAAAACCGGCACTGATTACCCCTCCCGACAGTTAGGTACTACTCTTTATTGATTGACCAGTGATTACATCAAAACAAGAAAAATTTTTACTTCCGCCCTACCTTAAATCAAACTGTAGCTGCGGCCCAGTACAAGTATCATGGTAAAAACAAAACGAAACAACGTATAACCAAATCTATGGTTACGATCAAAGACATTCAAATATAACTAGCTATAGACGGGACAAGACCAAGAAACTGACAATTCCAAAACCTGTTACAAATTAGTAACAAGTCGATCAGTCCAGTGCGATACGTCGCCTTGTCAGGTCGCATTCATATGATAAAAAGACACTCAAATATTTCCGAGCTATAGACGGGTCCTGACGAAGAAAATCGTAATCCAAAACTTGTTACTACTTAGTAACAATTCGTTCTGTCTAGGTGTCATCTGTGTCATACGCCCGCTTGTCAAGTAGCATTCGTATGTCAAAATTGAAAATATTCAGGATGAAAATTATTGTATGACAATATTCCCAATGTCCTCTCTATATGTGTTTTAAATCTCTTTTGTTACGATTAACTACGGTCACTCAGCCCAAAACTTGTGGCGAGTATAGGGTGACATGCTAGGTTTTATGGAAAGTACCGACAATGGCGCGTCTAGCGGCGTGTGCTCGATGGGGAATTTGAAGTAATTTTACACATAAATCACATAGCTCGTTGTCGTCGAACGTGTCTCAGCTAAGCGACAGAGTTTTATTGTACAATCAAATGTACTAATGAAGAAAATAATCTTTAATTGAACATCCGTAGCCCGTGAAACTGAGAAGTAGGAACGGAAAATGAAAATTAGATTTTCTCCTTATACATGGATTTTGACATTATAGTTGACTGCAATTAGACAATACGGTGGAACGAAGTTTATAGAGCTCGGATTTTGATGGGACTTTTTTTATTGAGTTCCTAGAGGAGTGGAGAAGATAGTTTAAAAAAAATTTCGCCACTTGCTACTTTTTTTTAAATTTCCTTTGGAATACTTTTTTTTGTTTATGAATAACTTCAAATTCGACGAATTCATATTGTGGTGTCTAGAGTACACCACAATATGAATTCGTCGAATTAGTGGTTTTCTTGAATATTTTACGTCTAGTTATCTCTAAAAAAGCATTAGTTACCAATTTCAAAAGAAATCTTTGTATTAAAATTCGATATTTTAGAAATAATTGAAGAAAATAGGAAATTTTCAAAAAATACTTGAACATTACGTATACAACAATGAACAAAGAAACAGACCAAATTGGCGTTTAATTGATGCACGCAGGTCACACTATTACGCCACATTATTAATTCGTCGAATTTGACTTTATTCATAAACGAAAAAAAAAATTATTTTTTTTAAATTTCGTCTCCACTCCTCTAGGAACTCAATAAAAAAGTCCCATGAAAATCCGAGCACTATAAACTTCGTTCCACCTTTTGAGTATTGTTTGTCTAATTGCCTCGGCTAGTAGTGTAGTATGAAAATCCCTAACAAAATCCGCTGCTATAAAAATTTCATAATAAAATCTATGTAATCTCGCAACCCGGCAAAAATTAAATAGTCGCACTTTGTTTGTATGGTATTTGCTGAAACCCGAAACATGTTTCAATTCATCGAAAAAAAATTTGGGTGACAAATTCTGTTTCATTGGTAATTCAAAACATAAATAAAATAAGTTATTACTGATACTCTCAACCTGCGTCATCCCATTGCTGGGCAAAGGTTCTCTCCATGAGTTCTAGTTTTCTCAATTAAGAGCTAATGTATACCATGATAATCGTCACCATTCTCCTACCGTTATCTCAATTTATTTGGGGTTGGCGCAGCATATTGTCTTCCTCTTCCATACTTCTCTACTACTTGTCATCTCAGCAGTCCTTTTATTTATTTTATTGTATTGCTTGTATTTTAGCCTATGTTGTCTATTTACTACAAGGCACTATTATTAATGCTAATAATGAAACTTTCATTATAATTATTGTTTTTTAGAATTATTAACGGTACGAGCATGTCCATCCTTAGATTTTTTTAATTTGCAACTGGTTGATAATTTGTATATCTGTATTCGATTCCTCAATTTTGACAGTTCGCAGCTGGTGCTGTTGGATTGTTTCTGTTATGGATTTTCAAGACCTAAGAGCTTAGTTAATGCTCAAATTGTGGCGATAAACAAGTAGGATAATCTAAATTGACTACATCTGTAATATTTTGTAAAATATTTGTTCCACTTGGCACGATGTTTAAGGTAAATTACGCTGTTTTTACATTCGGCCTATACGCAGAAAATGCGCATTGTATACAACATTTAGTACAATTCGTATGAAATATAAAAGAATCTTATAGGTGTCTAGGATTCTGAATAGATTCTGAATCTTATTTTGAGGAAATAAGTTGATGAAATAACATGTTGTCAATTTTCAACATGGCTCACTCCGGTCGTTTGGTACGGTAGGTACTTTTATGTATAATCGTGAGACTATAATGTAGTACGTGACAGACGACTCCCAATCAACTTTAGTTGCAGTGTAATAAGAAATGTATAATTGGTGTGCTCTCTAACTTGTTACATAAGACATTTTCATTGTTAGGGCGAATAGGCGTAAGTGCCAACCAAAATACATGTTTACATGTATGTTGTTCCATTACAAAGCAACATTCCGCCGAATGATGTTTGTTTCATTTTCAGATCTACTACACCCAATTCTATTCAATGACCACAAAAACATAGAAGGTAAATAACAAGCCAGTAACCTACCCTCCCTAAGTCCACAAGTTTACTTTAATTATTGTACATTTCTAACAACACTTTTAAAAACAAAACAATAGATATCAGTTAGTGATAAACAAGTGGCTTAATATTGATTCAAGTGCTTATCTCTTAGGTAAGCTTCAGTAAAGAATATTCTTTTATTAATAGGCCACATCACTTACTTACTATTTATTTAATTATAAAAGAATGATAATAAAATAACCCTTTTCCACATAACCATTTTTAATTGGAATCTTAAATCAATCTTATCTTTTATGGCCCAATAATATGCTACCTCTTAATATTGAAATTGGTTTATAAAATCCCCAAGCACAGGTGTTAAATAAGTTCTTCATGTAAGACTCTATAAGCATATACAATTTTTGAATGGGTTACTACTCAACATGATTTCTGATCAATTATTTTTCATAAAGCATAGGGCAATGGACCCAGTTATAGACAGTGAATGGCTTGCGTGCAAGAATGAACCAATTGATGAAGTACAGAATGTGGGCAACATTGCTCGAAGCTGGCAGTGGCGAGAGCGGGGCATCAACCCACCCAACTACCCTAACAGCAAGACGGTTCTTGAAAACATGGCTGAGGACATACTTGTTCAGAAACCACTTCAGATAAGAGTATGACTGTCTTCCTTTTTAATAAACCTTTAGATTTAATTTGTGTGTTCACAAATTCAGTAGCTTTTGTTGTTCTCAGGTAATGATAAACATGTCATGACAACATTTTTCTTTTCAGAGTTGTGATTTGCCTGGATATCCAAGATCTACATTTTTAATGGTGTTTAGTCCTGATGGGTAAGTCAATATTATTATTTAACCTTATATCGATTTTGCTAGCTTGCTAACAACCTTCCTTCTTTGTAAACTGGGAAAATTGATATTATTTAATCAAAAAGTCAATCAAGTGACCACACCCTAGCACACCAGATTGTTCTAGAAAACAATTAATGTTACTCAACGGAACTAGCTGCAACTCAACTGGTATTTTTGTCTTGAATTCTACTTCATAAAGTAGGCAGTTAAATCTAGCATGGAATTCCAATCAGACAAAATTGATTATACTCAATGCCCTTTAAGTAGCCAAAGACACCAATGGGTGGTTATATTTTTAATACCGTTAGTATATTGTTAAAGCAGACAAATTAACTACTGAAATAAACCTCAAATTACATGGTTATGCTACTACAAATAATTATATTACAGCCTTTTTATTTATATATTTGGATTCAAAAGGTGTAATGGTAACTGAAATACTTACATATTTATAACATTTTAGGACTAAAGTAGCGTCTACACATGGGAACCATAATGTGTATGTGTCTGAGCTGTCCAGTGGCAAACATGTGCGCATTCTGAAGGGCCACCCTCGCACTCCGTGGTGCATTGCCTTCCACCCATCACACCCATTGCTCATCGGCTCTGGCTGTCTCGGTGGGCAAGTCCGGGTGTGGGACATTGCAAGTGTGAGTTTTACCTACTTTATAAGCATAAATTCAAATATTATTATTCATTGTTTAATGTCTTCAGCAATTTTAATAAGTTTGTGTTAATTTATAAAATCAAGTTATTTTAATATTAATTCCTTGTTTTTATTTTGATCTAATTCCATTTCAAAGTGCAGTGATTAGAAAGCTATATATACTACAAAATATGTTTTGGAAATGTTAATCAATGAATAAATAAAATATTTATTTAGTTAAAAAAAAATACATAAATTACTGTAAGGATGGTTCTGAATATTTTCCTTCATTTGTTGTTACAGGGTGGCAGTGAGGTGTGGAATGTTCGCAATGAAACCGTCATAGCTTCCATCGCATTCCACCCTCGCGATCAGCTGTTAGTGATAGCCACCTACAATGAATTATACTTTTGGGACTGGAGCCAACGTGCCCCTTTTACCAAAGTTTCTACTAATAATGTTAACGAGAAAGTCAGGTACGTAAATAAAATTACAACATCACACAAATGTCAAAAAAAACGCAACAAATTTAAAAAAAATCACTAAATTTTTTTAATAACTTTTTATAAATGCATTCCTTTTAATTACTTTTATATAAATGCATTCCTTTTTTTCAACTTTTTTTTTGCCTAAAGTCTATTAAGATTTCCTCTTCATAGAAGCACTAAGAATTATTCACAACCCACAGATGATGATGGAGTTTTTTTTCCTTATTCATTAGTATAAAACCAATATTAAATATTATGCACTCTTCTTAGCTTGTGTCTTTCAGATATGTGGCTTTCGATGCTCTTGGCTACAAACTTATCACTGGTATATCTCTATGGGCTTGTGCTGGGCCTGCGAACAACTCTTCGCAACAACAGAACCCGGCCTCTGGTCCGACAAATAACCCCAATAACAATAACTCGAGAAGAGATGACAACGACGATAGTCCGGGCGGTAGCCGCACGCAGGACAGCCCCGGGACGGCACAAGACATGATTGTAAACTCTTACCAAAACCTGGTGCAAAGATACGACAGTTTAGTGAGGAATTATCAAAGACTCTTTATGGTACGACACCGCCTAACGAACACTCCGCCGCCGCCGCCAAATACGGTAATGGATAATATTATAAAACTATCGGGTTCAGATAATAAAATGTATAAGTTTCGCTGCTAGAAGGGTAACACGTAATAAAGTATATATTTGTATAATGTCCGCAGACGGATCGCGGCACGGACCCCATGGAGACGGACTTCGGGCTCGCTGCTTCGAGCTGGACGCGACCCACGCGTTCTGCCACTACTACTCAAGATGATGGTACTACATTGTGAACTAGCTGTATCCTGCTATTTTCGTCCGCGTGAAATTATTATTCAAATATTACTTACCTATTTGGATTGGATTTAGTTAACAATTTCAAGGGTTTTCATATTTTTGCACAGAACCTCCATCCTTTTTGTAAAATAAAAGTAGCCTAAGTTAGTCCTTATAACATCAGCTATGTGCCAGTAAATCCGTCAAAACGGTCCAGCCGTTTCGGAGATTAGCTGGAACAAACAGACAGCCAAAAATTTAAAAATAATGTTTTTTTTTTTTATAAGTACCGTATATGCACTGTAAACTGTGTTACTTTCATATGCATTCAGTAAAAAGCTATTATTTTGAAATTACAAACAGACACTTCAATTTTATTTATTTGTATAGATGAATTTGAAAGTCACTGCAGCCAATTATTTAAAAGTTAAGAGTAACTAAGTTGGTGTAATATTTAAGTAATAACTTAGATCAGGCCTGTCTAACATACGGCCTCCGGGCCACCGAGCGGCCCGCATAGGTCTTTCATCAGGCCCGCGAGCTATTGTTTAAAAATATTCCTAAGTCAGTTATTCCCGCGCCATATTTACCTACCCGCGAATGCAGACCACATCAGCGCAGTCTAGTCCGGCGAAGCTTATTTTATTTAAATTTAGAGGTCACTTTGCATTTCTTTTGGCCCGCTGCGGTTACAAAAATACTAAACTTGGTCCTCCATAAAATTATGTTGGACACTGACTGAGTCTGGTTTCACCATTTATGCTAATGGTGCTTTGATTTACCATACTTGTAAAGATGATTTTACGTGATTTTCCAGCAACTCCGGCGCCAACAACGTCGCGCGGCGCTATGGAACTCGCGGACTCCGTCGTTGAAGAGAGCGAGCGCTTACTCAACTTAGATGTGTTGTCCATTGATAGCACTCGTGCCAGGTATGCGATTAGATTTATAAGTCCCGATAGTTTGTGATATAATGGCTGAGCATAGTTGAAAACTAACAGTTCGAGTTGAATCATTCATTTCTATAAAGACTAATACTGTTAAAAAAAGAAATGAAGCTAAAGGACCTACATTTATATTTTGGTTAACTTTGATATTTTCAGAAATCTAAGTTCATCAAATCAGCAGGAACGTTCGCTGTTTGGATCACGATCATCCGCTTTCCAACCGTTAAACGGTTCCGACAGATCATACAGAACTATAGAGTACGAGAGTACGAGGCTTTTGCCAAATCCTTTCTCTTCCTCTAACGGAACACCGAGGCCGACTAGGGTTACTTTTACGGAAATCACTCCTTCCAGTTCGACGAATACGTCGCGCACTAGTATTTTCACTTCATCTAGAGGATCTTCTTTGGGACGAGACTTCGCACTTCGCCGAAGAAACTTTTCCCCAATGCAACAAAACAGCGAGTCCACACGTAACGATCCTGCAACAGCAGCGACCACCCCGTCCGCTTTGCCGTTTTTACCGCGACGCTCGTTCCAGACAAGTGCATCAGCTGAAGGCCAACCCTCAGCGTCTGGCTCATCTTCCTCTTCCGCACAAAGACCAACAATGACTAATTCATCTACACAAATGAGCCCCTCGACGGAGCCCGTCGATGCACAAACCATAAATGAAAGTCTTGATTTAATTCGTGACATTCTGCGTGACTCAGGCACAAGGTTGTTGAATTTAATCACCAATATGTCGTTATCTACTCTGGCCAGTGTCGAGCGCAGCATACCGCGGCGCGGCGGAGCTTCGCGCGCGCACTCCGACGAGAGCGAGGGCGGCGGCCGCACGCGCGGTGCTAGGCCTCGGGTCCGACTATTCAGCTCCACTTGGCGACGAGAATTTCTGTCATCAAGTTCTGACTCTGACAGTGATCAGTCCTCGGAAGTAAACATTTTTAGGACTAGAAATACTACATTTCGAGAAGACGAGCCCAGAATTACTGATGGTCCATCTGCTTCGACTTCCTCCGAGAGACTGGCACACCCTACCGATAGAATGGTGTTCGAATTGAATGAGGAATCACGCAACAGTGCCCCTCCTAGAGAGCCCGGGCCGTCGAGGGAGGCAGGGGGCATCAATGTGTCGTTGTCGAATAACAGGTTCCGTGTTCGAACTCACAGCGATTCAATGAGTATCGACGTGCCACCTGCATCTTCAGAAGTCGGCTCCTCGAGCACGACTGTCGGCTCCTCAGCCACAGCTGTCGGCTCCTCGGCCACAGCTGTCGAGGCCACACCAGAGACCGAGACCGCGCCAGCACCCGCTGTTCCCACACCTGCTGCTGGTGACGACGCGCCTGCAGCGGGGGCGGACGTGGCAGACGGAGTCACAGCAACAGAGGCACGTAGACAGAGTACATCTGATTTTAATCCCGACAGACCGTCAACAAGTAGAGATGATTTTTGGAATAGAAGCGATGCAGTTCCACCTCACGAAGCTTATAGAAAAGTAAGAAGCGGTGTACACGCATTACAGAAGCACACTGTGCAGTTGACGAATCTTTGGCTGCGAGGTAGGTGCACGACCATGAGAGAATTACGCGGGATGTGGGAAAATTTACGTCGACGTATACTTACGTTACATAGAGAAACAGGAAGACAAGATGTCCCCAGTTATTATACTAGACCGTTACTAGATCGGTGTATGATGTTGACTGACATGACGGATAACCTCACCCGCACGGCAAGAAACCTAAGAAATAATGCAAGGAATGAAGATAGTGTAAGGCATGCGACTGGAAATCGTAATGCGCCTCAGAATACTAACAATGCAAATAATACTCAGACAGAAGGCGAACGAAATACTCCTAATGACAATTCTACTGATGGTAGACCATCTCAAGGTGGAAGGTCTTCTCATCCAAGATCTTCACCTAGTACTCGGTTTTCTCCGCCTTTGAGAAGAAGACTACAATCGAACTTTCGTTGGCGTGCAGAAGATGAACTTCGGAGGCGATCTCGGAATCCTCGTTTAGCTCCACGCTACACAAACCGGTCTCGCAGAGACTTCGCGCGCGCGATTGAAATTAGTGCTACCAGACATGAAATTCGTATGAGAGCTATGCAAGTGCTGTCAGTTATGTTCAACATGATGATGATGTGTCTAGAAGAGCCCGGCCTCAGTCAACTTATCATTAGCATGTTAAGGACGCTTAAAAGGGCGCTAGCGTTGACTTGCCTTATCGTGATGTCAAACAGGAATAACGGGCGAACAGCTACTAGCCAAGCTCCCACACCCCAACGTGTCGAATCCCTAGATGTGGTTCGTATCCAAAATGTTGAGCATAACGTAGACGTGAACGTCGATGGCCCCGACGAGCTGGCTCCCCCCAGTAATCCCCAGCGTGGTGCTGAACCGGTTGCAAACCGATCACAACAAAGTAGTAAAGATACCAAAACTAAAAGTGAAGAGAAACCGTCAACATCTCAGGCTGAAACTGTCGAAAGAAGAAATAAAAATAAGAAACCACGCGAAGAAACCACACAAACACCTTCAACTTCCCTTAGTAGAATTTCACAAAGGTATAGCAATCGGCTTGCCGTCCAAATAGCCGCCGCCAATAGGAATAATTCTGCAACAGCAAGAAATAGACGAGATCTGTACATGGAAAGCAGGAGGCAAAAAGCTTTGCACAGAACAAATCCTACTGCACATCCGCTCCTCAAAAAGAGGAATTTACCCCCAGTATCAAACTATAGAATACCGACACTGCGAAGTTTACCTTTGCGTCCCAGCGTGTCTAGATTCAGAAGCCCCAGGGTCGATCCGCAAAATAATGAACCAGTAGCCGGACCCTCGAACGCTCCGCCACCCGGTGATAATCCTAATCTTCAGGAATCACCTGGAAGTGAGCTGATGAACGAATTCGAGCACAGAGTCAATTTTATACGCATAGCTCATATGCAGGCCGTGAGGCTTAGGAATGCAGCCAGAAACAGGTTCAGACGCCTGCAGACAATCCGACTGTACACACCGTCGTCCGTCCGGGAGATGTTCTCGCTGCAGGCGAACAACGGCGACAGCCAGGCGAGCGGCGCGTCGCCGGGCCCCAGCGGCGCGGGCCCGAGTGCGGGGGGCGAGGGCACGACCCGACACCCGCTGGCCATGTTCCGGCCGCATATCCTGTCGGCGCGCGCCGACCCGGCCGGCCGCGAGGAGCTGAGCCACCAGTTCCACACGGTGCTCAACAACGTGGCCATGCCGCTCATGCAGATGAGTGACCTGCCCGGAAACGACGGCGGTTCGGCGCAGCGCCTGCCCAGGATACACGAGTATCTGCAACCCATCATCCTGGCTCAGGTAAATAAAATACCCTTTGCTATGTTAACCGGAATCGCACTCATAGAACTGTTAAAGTGTAACTGTGTGTCGGCAGAACGCGATGGTGGTGGACGACGAGGGTGCAGCGGGCGAGGCCGGCATCGCGCGACGCTTCTCGGGCATGGCGGGGCTGCTGGACGCCGGCATCATCTCCGAGGCGCTGCCTGCGCCCTCGCACCGCGTGCAGGCCTGGGACTTCACCACCGGCAACACTCCCGAGATATCTGACAGTACGACACTTTATTTCTCATTATATTATTTTAGGTTTCTTGCTTACCTGAGATGACGGATCCTTATTCTCCTATTATATTCAAATCAACAGAAATATTTCTTATGTTACCAGGTACCAAGAATGTAGTAGTACAGCGGTGCAGAATTCATAATGACGCCAGTATCGACATATCCAAAGACGGCCGGCTCTTGGTGGCGCTCCTTCCTGTGCCCAGGTTAAGAAACTCGAACCATTGGCTCGGTAAGTAAATTATACGTAGAACAGTGGAATGCAGTATGGAGTATAATTTGAAATACATGGCAAGTCAATGTGGCAGTTAACAGTTGCAAAATTGCTTGTATGTGTGTGCTGGACTGTTCGGCATTAAGCGTGCGGTACCCTCACCCCACAGGCGTGTACTCGCTGGAGTGGGCGCGCCTGGGCCAGTGCCTGCACACGGCGGTGCTGGAGCAGAGCGCCGTGTCGGTGGCGCTGTCGCCCACGGCGCGCCACCTGGCGGTGGGGCTGGGCTCGCGCCGCTTCACCACGGCGCCGCACGCGCGCAACAACGTCATCGCGCTGCTCTACCGCCTCGAGCCGCTCGGTATGTACTGCTGAGTGCTGCGTTCGCGACGCACCAGCTTTTCTTTGATAATCTTACTCTCACCAAAAATCAGTGAAACTCACAAATGGTTTGAAATCAAAGCTTTAAGTTCTTTGTAGACCAAGCCAGTAATGTCTAACTTGTTATATATATTATTTAACACTAACCCATTTTTTATGTGGATTTTTAGAAAGTTCAAGCCGCACGGGTTTGTCTCCAATCAAGGAGTTGGAGCAGAATTGGGAGCATGGCTTCACCAGCCTCAACTGCCTCCGTTGGGCTCCCCAACCTGGCCAAGGACTTGTCTACGCAAACAACACTGGTCAACTCATTATTATGAGCTAAGTAGAAATGTCATGACATATGTTTATAAGGATGTTCCAAACACAAAGCCATGGAAGCTGTATCACTGCCACGCTGACTGCCCCTTTGTGTCATTCAGTAAATTCATTTTTACGCACGGCAAGTTTTTCATGTTTATAACTCCTAAAAAATATTGGTTCATGTCTGTTTATATATCGAAATATAATTAATGTCAAGTTGTATTTTCAAAATATCATAATACAATAATGTTAGGATAGACTAATCACAGATTGTTTGATTGCAAGTCAATACAATTTTAAAATACATAGTTTGTAATGTCCAATGCCAATGTTCTTTAAATTGTAATTGATCTCGTGAATCATTGGATTGGGACTGATTGTGCAACATATTATGTCTATGGTGTGATAACTGACAACCAATTGTTACGGTTATTGTTCCATACAAGATTTGAAACGTGAATGCTTGTATTACTTATCGCATTGTCAATGTTTAAACTACATTCACACATCGATGCGTGAGATGTGTAATACGTGATTGAAAGTATAGATTTATCGCCAGTCTTTAGATATTTATTCTTAGTAATAATCTGAAATTCTGAAAAATTCATAGTACCTAACTATAACATATTTTTAAGTTTGTTTTTTATTTCTTTTGTATAAGTTTGCGTTGTGATACACTGCCTTCGTAAGTTAAAATTTCATTCAATCAATGTTATGCTCGTATTATTAAAACTTTCTCCTCTCTTTGCAATCATGTTTCGTTATTTGACATCAAATTATTTTAGGTTTTCTAACTGACTTCTATTAATTATTAATTTTTAGATTTTTTCTTGCGAAGGTAGTGTGATTTCGGTTCTTCCATATTATAATTTATAAAAATTCTGGCGCGGCGCCATTCTTAAGTTTTAGCAGCTTTATTGGTACTAGCAATATAATATGCTATTTTTCTTCCTTTCTTTCTATTAATCGTATTATTTTAATATAAACGATTTTCTTAAACCCATCCATCATTTTAGGCTGGGTCTGCACGTATTCGGTTATACTTACCAATATTGTTTTAAAACTTATTGTTTCAGTGTTGTCTTATATATTATGTACATTTGAATGAGTATAGTCTCGTTATCTGACTAATTGCGTTTAATTATTCCTGACTTAAGAGCAACCTGGAGCCGTGTGTCCAAGCCTGACTGATTTTTCCGTGTTTATAGAGACTGATGATCGATTCGACCAGGGTAAAACGGATAGTTATTCGTATATTAAAATGATTTATCATAAAATTTTTACTTGTGTACATTAATATTTCATAAGTTTACTACAGAACTTTCGGGCCCTACTATCCGTTTGGTTTCTACATGACTAAACGAATAATTTAATAACAATCGACAATATAAATGTTAGAATTTAGATAATTCCGATTTGATTTGATAAACTGATTATAATACCACTAATATTATGATCTGATGACAAAATAACGACAGAAATAATATTAATCTAGTTTTGCAAAAAGCAATAAGCATCATAATATTTCTAGGGGAGTGGAGGAGGTATTAGTTTGGTAGATTTCCGACGTCCATGTTGTGTGCACTGAATTGATTTTTATCTCTCAATGTTATGTTCAAAGTAGAACAGAACTTCAGATCATATCGTAAGTGGTACTTATAATTTTATTCTCTACAAATTGTTGCGAGTCACTACATATAGAAATTAGGTACATAAATGTCATAAAATGAACTTAGTTAATGCAAGTTTTGATTTTTTTTATCGAATATACCCGAAGGGGTCAGGCGCCCATCGAAATCTATACCAATTCATTCAGGTACCCTTTTAAAATAAGGTACGAAATCTGGTTGGCAACCGAAATAGTACCTATCTACTTACATTCGACATTACATTATCTGATAATTCAGAAGCAGTTCTGATGAATCTATTGAATATTTTATAATTTGCCCTGCTTTAGGTCGCTAAACGAGCAGATTCAGTTTTATTCTTATGATTTTACAACTTTGGGTGTCCTACTTGTACCCTGCTGTGAATATTTGTTATGTTAATATTATTATCATCAAAGTTAAAATGTTGATTGAGGTACCTATTGCTACTATGCGTCATTTCTATTACTTACAATAAAAAGATTTTCATTTATTTTACTATTTTCAGTTTAAGATAATGTTATCCGCGGAGTATTCTCCAAACCCCTAAGGGTATAATTTTTGGACTAATTTTGGTTTTATTTTGCACTCCTTGCTAAACCTTTTCTGTTCCTGAATTGCGTTCATTTGATTATTAAGTTGCAAGTAATGTCTGTAATTATGTCCTTTTTCACTTTTCTAACACCTGACACCAAAATGAATGCCTACATAATATTTTACTGTTGGAATTTCAACTCTCCGCGCCGAGCCGAGCTTTGAAAATGTAACTGCGCGTTTTTATTTGGCCATACTATCAGATAATTATTATAGTATTTACTCTTCTAAAGGCCAACTTATATCTCAAGTCTTTAGTAGGTAGGTGTAGTGGGAATTAGGTATACATAAAATAACCTTTTTTAACATTTACGACTACGCTACTAGAAATAGCTAAGGTACTTATGTGCATGTATATCTCTTTTGTCGTCTTTCAAAATCCCGACAGTTTTCACAGACAAATTACTCAGTAATAATACCTACCCTCCCTACTAAAGATTAAAAATGACTTACCGAAATTTCGTTTTTTTATTATACATTTTATTTCAGGTTTTTCGAAAAAAAAAAATCATTTTCACAGCTCTACACTAACAATGTATCTAATTGGTTTTAAGCGGATAAACTATCTGACCTTTTTTCTGATTTTCTGTAAATATTTGTTCTTCAAATAATTTGTGATAATTTGTAAGAATAGTTTAAAAATAACTGTACAGTTTTTATAAATAAGATTCTGTGTACAGATCCCTTCTTGTGTCTAATAAAATCCTAATAGATGGGAGAGGTGTTTCATTTTATTGCAACTTAAAACTTAACCCTTAATGAAATGATTAAAGGATAATTTACTTTAAAAAAAAAATTAAAATGATATAAATAATGTATTTATTCCGTTTCTATAGAATGTAATTGCATTAATGATGCTGGCAAAATAATCATAGGTACATTAAAATATGATACAGAAATTTTGAAAACTTATAGTTACCTATCTATAAATTTAATTTAATAAAAAATACCTGTGTAAGTTTTGCAAATATGTATTAAATCATCTGAATTAATACTAAGCATGGAACAAAATTATGTTAACGGACATAGTATTGTTTGTGTTCAAAGTAAATAATGATAATATTTCTTGATGTAATTAAAACCAATACTGATAAGAATGATATACATATACAATATATATTTAAGAATGATATAATAACAATTTATACTTCTGATATTGATTTAAAATACAAAAAACAAACATTACAAAACGCTCCAATTTAAAATGTCATATATACAAAATCTCCTTTATAGTTACCTGTTTTATTTAGTCATTTCCAAAGAAAATTAAAAAAAAACTTATTGAACTTGCAGACTAATGTGACAAAATATAATGATAAATATTTCGATTGTGACTCCGAAGCTGTCACTAAACACGTCATAAAAACTAAAAATGGTTTTAACAACTTACAAAAGATATAAGTAAGTCAAACCATAAGTAACACTAATTCCTACAATTGTTTATTAAAAATGTTAATTTGCTCGTAGCACAAATATACTTTCCCTGACTCATCACAGACCAAATGTAAAATCTATTTCGATTTCCAATGTTTATTACTGAACCTTGTGTCTTAGCGGCGCCGCACAACACCCTCTGGTGACTTAGAAGCATTTAAATATAATAGCATCTATAACTAACTTCTTTCTGAGGAGGAAGTGGCGATTTAATGAAATGCAATAAGTGTTAGTGTTCCGAAGGCTTGAGTTCTTTAATTTGCTTTATAAGGTAAGCCTTCTCATCATTGAACTGCTCATCCTCAGAACGATCTGTGTGGAATTTGGTGAGGAAGTCAACCAATTTATCTTGATTCCTTAGCAAGATATCCAATATTGGTTTAGGTTTATTAGGGTTGGCTACAAATACCTGAAACAATAATCAAGAATTAATCAACCATTCTGGTTACTTCAAATGTAATTTATAACATTTCAACAGTAATTAGAATGTGTACCTTAAAAACATGGAAAGCCTCAAACTGAATATTACGTGACTTCTCTTTAAGCATATTCATCATAAGCTTAAGATTATCAGGGTTTGTGATGTAACGTGTCATAATGGAGAAGTTGTGGCGGTCGAGTAACAACTCTCCCAGTAGCTTCAGGCTCTGCCGTCGAGTCACATAGTTCTCAGAGTTGAGCAGTCGCTGATAATGACTGAATACTTTATCATAGTTTGTTTCTAGAAACTCAGCACACAACATTTTATGTCGTGTTAGCAATTCCTGTAAGTAATAATAAAATGTGTTAATTCCTTTCTAACTAACTAATTAAAATTCCTGTTCCACAACCTAATAAGGTAGGTAAAGCTTTGCATGCATACAAGTCTCCTGCATTTAATATTTATAGACAACAATATCTCCTAATATGGACATGAGTGAGTCTTTAGTTATATTGTAGTACAAGTGTATAAGTAAACATGCAAACCATTTACTTTCAGTATGATAAAGTATAAAAAAGTTGAAACTGAATTTAACAAAAACATTCTAATAAACAAACCTTAAAAGTAGAAAAGGCATCTGAGGCAATATCAAAAGTGGATACTTCTACATAACGGAAGAAATTGTAAAAATCGTCTGAATACAACATTATTTTAGCCAAAGCCTCATATCGGGCACACTCCCGTAGCATAGTGCCACAGTTGGATGCAATCTCCTGGTGTTCATACCTGCAAATCACATAACATTATTACAATACAATACTTTACTATACTTATCTCACACATTCGCATGATAACAAACCAGAATATAAATAGCTATGTTTATTACAATTGTTGTGTTTGCAATTCCATCACAATTCAAAAACAGCCTACAACACTTATATCTTACTCAATTCTATCAAAAAGTATTTACAAGTAATACAATATTACCCACCCAGACATCAAAGTAAACAGTATCTCAGGCTTGGTGCATATGTACTCAACTGTGGGAGATCTGGTGCCAATCTGACGTCTAAGCACATTGTTGAACACTTGGGCAACATCCTTCTTGCCTTCAAAGTCGATGCGGTTTAGATTCTATATGCAAATGTATGACTCATTACACATCATGATAATACAACAATTGATAATTAATAATTGATCTAATACTCAAATGTTTAGATACCTGGATGAGAAGTAGAAGCAAGTTGGTGTTGTACAGTTCCTGAGCTAACTGTGCTACTATGATATCCGTTTGTGGTTCGGCGTCGGATGTGCCATATAGCATGTTCTTTATCAAAACCTATTGACACAAAATCAACACTATAAATTGTCCACTTAGTTACCAATAAAAATTTTGACCTCCAAACATTGGTGTGCAACAAAATACTCACCAGATTTTTGCTTACATCTTCTTGAGCTTTTTCAGCTTTCTTATCACCCCTTTCTAAAGCAGTAACTGCATCTTTCAATGATCTCACAAGCTCCGCTGGGCTCTTTTGAGACTTACCAAAAAGAGGCATAGTATTTCGATAATTTAGACAGATGATCTAAGCAATACTGTCTACATAAGATTGTACCTGTAACCAACGAACCAATGCGTACAATTCCAACACAAAATCAGATGTTACATGCGATTGTTCTTGATATTTCACGAGAATGCAGGAGAAATGAAATTTGTCAAATTTATAAAACGTTTGCCGACCTGGCCCGAAGACACTGAACTTTAAAACAATGTTGAATTTATTTTCAAATGACTCAGATTGACGTTAAATCCACGAATAATACTAAATGTAACTCACTTTCAGATTAATTATTACAATTTTCCCTAGCAAGACAGACCACACGAAACGAACAGCTGTGATGTCAATAGAAATGTGTAATGCCAATGTAAAAAAATATTGAAATGAGCAAATTTTATTTTAAAGCACACATTCTCGGCTATACCATTCATTTTTTTTTTTTGATAATGTTAATATGTGGTCCGGTCTTACTTTTATTCTATAGATAGATTTCCATAGATTTTTAGTCTATGAAACAGGATAACGAACGTGTCAAGTTGTCAGTCTGATAATTTTAGGTTAGAAAGGTCTCTTAAGAATATTTCAGCACATAAAACAAAATCTATTTATAAAGACATGGCTGAAACTGGTAGTGAAAAGTTATCAAAGAAGTGAGTATCGTGTGAACCAAAAATGTTTAGTTTGAGGAACCTGTGTGTCTTGCCATTTAGAAATAACCATTTCATCAATCGATGTGCGAATTTCTCATCTGCTGTTAGCAAACGGTTAGTGTTAATTGTTAATAATTTTTGTTTATTAATCATACTGATATATTATTATATATTTTAATTCTAGTGAATTGAAACGGCGACTGAAAGCCGAGCAAAAACTGAAAGAGAAAGCGGAGAAGGTTGCTCAGCTTCCAGCTCCCGTGGCGGATAAGAAAGCGTCATCCAAAGCTGAAGAAGAGATCAGTCCCAATGAGTATTATAAGCTTCGAACAGCTGCGGTTGCGGCTCTCAAGGAAGGTTCAAAAGATGACCATCCATACCCCCATAAGTTCCATGTTACAATATCTTTAGAAGAATTCATTGAAAAGTACAACCATGTAAATAGTGGAGAAGTCCTAGACAGTGTTACACTATCTGTGGCTGGAAGAGTTCATTCAATTAGGGAGTCGGGAGCTAAACTTATTTTTTATGATTTGAGAGGTGAAGGTGTTAAAATACAGGTAAATACAATATTAAACATGAGAAATTTCTTTGATATAATTATTTAATTGTATCAATACAAATAACACAAATTCTAATACCCCAGGTTATGGCTAATGCAAAAATGTATGAATCAGAAGAAAAGTTTGAAGCTGATACGGACAAGCTTAGGAGAGGAGACATTATTGGCTGCGTTGGACATCCTGGCAAGACAAAGAAGGGAGAACTGTCCATTGTACCCAAAAGTATTAAGCTGCTGTCTCCTTGCCTGCACATGCTGCCCCACTTACACTTTGGGCTTAAGGATAAAGAAACCAGATTTAGAAAGAGATATTTAGACCTTATTTTAAATGATAGGGTAAGTTTTTTTTTCTGATCTTAAGGCTCGGACTCCATCAAAGCGGAGACGAGCGGAGCAGAGAGGAGACGTGCGGACACCGACCAATCACATTAATTTATATCTATATCGTGTTTCTCGCCTCTTCTGTGATTGGTTGAATCTTGCACATCTCCTCTCCGCTCGGCTCGTCTCCGCTTTGGTGGAAACCGGGCCTAACACTGTAAAACAGTATCTGAGTCAGTTTGTTTAATATTTGTTTCTTCCACAGGTAAGACAAACCTTTTACACAAGAGCAAGAATCATTGCTTATGTAAGGAAATTTTTGGACAATATTGGTTTCCTAGAAATTGAAACTCCAATGATGAACATGATCCCTGGTGGGGCGACAGCTAAGCCCTTCATCACACATCACAATGATCTCAATATGGACTTGTTCATGAGGATAGCTCCGGAACTGTACCACAAAATGCTAGTAGTGGGAGGTCTGGACCGTGTTTATGAAATCGGCAGACAGTTCCGGAATGAAGGCATTGATCTGACTCACAACCCAGAGTTCACTACATGTGAGTTCTACATGGCTTATGCTGATTACAATGATCTTATCAACATAACAGAAGCAATGCTGTCAGGCATGGTAAAAAGTATCCACGGCACATACAAAGTAAGTTTATTCAAAATAATTTCACAATAGTGTATCAATGTGTCTCATTGTCTTATTGCATTTTATTATCTAAATGCATATCAACTCACTCATTGTAACCTCTTTGTCTCAATTGCATAAGTCAAACAATAGGTTATCAAACATACTCTTACTACAGTGATAACTCCTAGATATAGTGTTAAATAATTATAGATAGTAAATGTGCAATAGTAAATTAAATTATTAAGGAATTTGTTTACAGTAATCTTATGATTAAACCTACATTATTGAAACATTATGAATGAAGTTCTATTACCATTATTTACTATTATTTAAAGACATTTTCTGTTTACAGGTTAAATATCAACCAGATGGCCCTGAGGGTGAAGAGGTTGAGATAGACTTCACTCCGCCATTTGCCAGAGTGCCTATGATTGCAAGCTTAGAGAAAGCATTGAATGTCAAACTACCACCAGCTGATCAATTAGAGTCACAGGAAGCCAACCAGCTGCTGAGTCAGTTGTGTGAGAAACATGAAGTAAGTTCTAAAGATCCAATCCAGATTACAAAAATATTTTCAAAATATCCCTGCTTCAGTTATGTTGATGTCTCAAAATATACTTGTAGGGTTAAAAATAAAAATACCAATAATTCTTTTCTAGGTTGAATGCCCACCACCGAGGACCACAGCCAGACTACTAGATAAATTAGTAGGAGAGTTCCTCGAAGATAAATGTATTAACCCCACATTTATATTGGACCATCCCCAGATTATGAGCCCTCTCTCCAAGTATCATAGGGATATCCCCGGTTTGACAGAAAGGTAATGGGTTTTTTTTATTTCCTGCAAAAATTCTGTTTTCCAATCATATAACTCACTCTGTTTTATTTAATTAGTAATTATTTTTATACAAAGATACATTTTTATTTTAGATTTGAACTATTTGTAATGAAGAAGGAAATCTGCAATGCCTACACTGAATTGAATGACCCAGCAACACAAAGGGAGAGGTTTGAGCAGCAAGCCAAAGACAGAGCTGCTGGTGATGATGAGACTCCGCCAACTGATGAGGCTTTCTGTACTGCTCTTGAGTATGGTCTGCCACCTACTGCTGGCTGGGGCTTGGGTATTGACCGTCTTACGATGTTCCTCACCAATTCAAATAACATCAAGGTAAATTTATATGGACTGATGTGTAGAAAATATGCTTGCCAATATATCTACTTTTATAACGCAACTGAGTGGTATTTGGCCTACAGCTGCACACCTGTTTACTGCCTTAGTCTTCGCCAAATTCAAATGTTTGCAGATGTTATTAAAACAGTTGTCCAATTATCTGGTTTCAGTTAAATGTTTTGCATTGTTATTTAAAACAAATATATTTAAGTAATGTTATTTATTTCGAAAATATTTCTTGGTTTTCAGGAAGTACTGTTGTTCCCCGCCATGAAACCTGATGACCCCAATAAGCATAATGCTGAAGGTGAAAATGCACCGACAGAAGCTCCTGTTCAAAATGGTGCATAAATATTGTTAGCATTTAAGTGTCTGAATGTGTGAAACAGAATGTTTATACAATATTGTACTAACACTGATTTTCCTTTTCATAAATAAATTATTACTACATTGTAATGATTTTTAATAAAACAAAGTATTTAGTAAAACAATATATTTTTATTAAAAATAAGTCACCAGGCTATGTAAGTACGCAAGCTAGGTGCGGAGGCCCATGGGCGGCATAAAAACTCTGACACCAGGTTAGGCACTAACCACATGATAAAGACAGAAGAAAGAAATTGAAATGAAAAAAACACAGAAATGTGCATTTTACAATGCAACTTATTACAACAGTAGTAAGGTAAGCTTGTGAGAGTTATTTACAGATATTGTGTAATAGCCTTGACATTAAATTCCATTTTTGCATTCCTACTTTTAAAATAGAGGTATTGTTTAGACTAGTCTTCAATTTGACTATTAACAGTAGAATTGTAATGTTCACCTAGTCCATACATATGTCTATGATATGTGATGACTAGCGGTGGACCCTTATATTCTGCTCCTTGATCAATAGAACCTGGTCCTGTTGCTTGTATGACAGTTATTGGACATTTCAAAATATTTGACAAAGCTCTAATCTCTAACTGACCACCCCACACTTTAGTATTCTCTATTTTGCAACAATATTCCTCAAACTCTTCACTAGTCAGCATCTCACATGTTTCTGGGTTAGTCATGAAAGGAATAAAATCATCTTTATTTTGCCTTATGTAATTTGCTACCTTTTCCCTTAAATTATCTACAGATAATTCTTTCTCCTTCGTTAACGTAAATTGATGAGCAATGGCTTTGTACAAACAGTCACCATCAGAAGGAATTAATAACAACTTAAGTCCCCTTTCTTTTAACTTTGCATTTATTGTCTGCAGTTCAGTATTTCTAGGTCCATGGAGATTTTCCTGTTCTTGTTGTTTTATTAATTCATCTCTTTCTTTTTCTTGTTGGGTTTTCTTTTCACGGCGTTTTTGAGCTTTGGACATTTTCATTTTTGCTAACTCATTTTCAACACTACTGATAACCTCATCTACATGTTTATTTGCAGAAACAGAATCAATTTCTTGTTGATGTCGAGCGTCCAATTCTGCCTCTAACCTGGCTATTTCTGCTGTTAGCTCTTTCTTCTTAGTTTTATCATTTTTTGCGGCTTTTTTCAACGCTTGAATTTGGGCCTGTAACTCTTTTTTTTCTTTCCGATGTTTACCCTCTAGTATAATTAATTCTTCATTTTCATTATCCATTGTATAACAGTTATACTCAGTTACTGATGAATTAAACTAAAAGTTTACTCGTACTAACCCGTAACCGGTGCCAATTTAGAACTTTTTATTTTACTTAGTTTGTCAAAATAATTTTACCGTGATAAATATCTGTCAGCTGTCTACTGTCATTCTGTCTGTCACAGTCAAGTCACCATAGACTTGTGTCCAAAAAGTATAATAATAAGGGAGCTAAGGAGCTTGTGTCCATAGAGTAAAGTAATATAACGGGTATAGAGAGCCCGCTCGCACAATTTTTTGAAGACCGCTAATGTCAATTGATCGGATAAATAGCGCCATCTATTATTTGCATCCACAAACTTGCGACATATATAGCTATAACTAGCTATAGGTACTACTTATGCATTAGTGCACCTATACTTTAAGCTTCCTCACTATTTTACTTGTTTTTGAAGTTGATAAAGTTTTACATCATTTTACTTTTTCTCTTTACTAAGTAACAAAATCATAGTAAAACTTTATCAAATTAAAAAAACAAGTAAAATAGTAAGGAAGCATCAATTTCAAAAGGTACACAGTGGATACATAAAAAAACAACTTTTATTTTATAAAAAACTTATTTATTTATCTTGTGTTTATTTTATAAGCTTGCGCCTCTGCTTTAATTTCATCCGCACCATGATATGTGATTTTGCCAGACAAAATCCGGTTTGTTGAACAAGTCCAACTATATGAGCACATTAATACTTGGGTTTTCAAAATAATTCGTACACTTCACTACGGAGTCCTGTCCGGACTCAACACAACGCGGATCGGCGGATTAATTTCACGAAGAAAGGCACAAACACTGAATGAAAACTATAAACAAGCGCAAGCGCAGGGTACAGTCGCCATATTATTTGAATTTTGACCTGACAATTTGACATTTGACAATCATTACCAAATCAATAATTCAATGTGTTGCTATTGTAATTATTACGCAGATTGTAATCTACATAAATATTTGCAAATAATTATAATACGTGTTAAATAAAATGATTAGGTAATGAAATTATATTTCATTTATTAAGTTTTGAGTCACAAATTATATCAGGATCGATGGTGTCGCCGGTTTCGCCATCTGTGGTGACATAAGGTAACTAATTGTTTTGGATGCAAAAAACAGATGTCGCATTTTGAAAGAAATTACCCCAAATCTGTCGATATATGGAACTGTCCTACCCCTGCTTGTGTCAGTCCGTCACTGTCACTCGACGTTAATTTGCTTATTTACATTGGGTACGTTGTTTACTAAACTTTATGTTTTTTCCGCTCTCGATGTGACTGTCTAACGGTTACTTCAGACAGACTGGAAAAATTCTGGCGCGATTTACTGGCTGCATTAATAAATAATAGGACCGTATTACCATAATTGTATTAATTTCGCTGCAGTCGTCAAGCTCGCGACTCGATCGCGCGCCTTTAAGGCTTTAAACAATGGGAAAACGCTCCTACCTTAATGGGAGCTATCGCTCATGAATTCGCCGCTAGAGGCGTTCGTGTAGAGTTAGGTCTTCCGCTAAAAAGTCATTAAATGGGGTTACATACCCGTTGACTGACTTTTTCATGAAATAGTTATTGAATGAGTAGCCGAGTGCAATTAGACAAAACATACTCAAAAGGTGGAACGAAGTTTATAGTGGTCGGATTTTCATGGGACTTTTTTTATTGAGTTCCTAGAGGTGTAGAGAAGAAAGTTAAAAAAAAAAATTTCGCCGCTCGCAAGTATTTTTTTTTTTTTGGATTTCCTTTGTAATATTTTTTTTTCTTTTATGAATAACTTGAAATTCGGCGAATTAATATTGAGGCATAATAGAAAGACCTGTGTGTATCCATTAAAGGCCAATTTGGTCTGTTTATTTGTTCAATGTTCATATTTCAAGTTTTTTTTTGAAAATATCGTATTTTCTTCAATTATTTCTAAGTTACCGAATTTAAGACTAAGATTTCTTTTGAAATTGGTAACAGATACATTTTTACAGATAACTGGACAAGAAAATGTTCAAGAAAACCGTATTTATGAGTTTAGTGACTGAAAATTCATGAGCAAAAATCAGAAAATCGTCTATGTTAATGAAGGCATTTTTTTTCGAAATTTGTCAATGTTACTCAATGTGAAAATTATTTTTCAAAACTTCATTTTAGTAGCTATCTAATAAGGTATAATAACTAGAAAAATATTCAAGGATACTTGTTAAATATCAGTTACTGCTGAGAAAGTAAAACATGACTAAAGGGATCTATCGCTAAGAATTGGGAGCGGTATCGGTATCGGTATTGATATTAAATGCGGCGCAGAGACCCAAGCTTGCAACTAATTCTAAATATAAATTATGAGAAATGGTTTCGTTCCAATTACGATAATTTTTGTGAGTTTACCAGCGGTCCCAGTCCACCTTCGTCAGCAATAATCAACATTTATTGAGTACCTCCGAATATTTTTTTTTATTTTATGTTCTCTGTAGATAGCTGATTTAATAAGGATGTTTTCAGAATAATATTTACGTTGACCGCCATAGAAACATTTTGAGAAAAATTGCCTTTTTTAACTTTTATATAGACGATTTCCTGATATTTGCGAATGAATTTTTAGTCACTTCACTCGTAAATATGGATTTCTTGAACATTTTTACGTTCAGTTATCCGTGAAAAAGTATCAGTTACCAATGACAAAATAAATCTTTGTGTTAAAACTCGTTATTTTAGAAATAATTGAAAAAATAGGAAATTTTCATTAAAAAACCTGGAAATATGCATTTCGTCAACACCAATGATCAAGGAAATATACCAAATTGCTGTTTAATGGATTCATACAGGTCCCACTATACGTCACAATATAAATCCGGTGAATTTCAAGTTATTCCTATGCGAAAAAAAAATATTCAAAAGGAAATTTTAAAAATTAAAAAAAAAAGTCGCGAGCGTCGTATTTTTTTTTTTTAACTTTCTTCTCCACAACTCTAGGAACTCAATAAAAAAAACCCCATGAAAATCCGACCACTATAAACTTCGTTCCACCTTAAAGTCTAATTGCACTCGACTAGAGGTTAAATGAACTTAGAGCGTTGTTTTATGATTTTAATAATTATAACTCTGTAACTACACTGGTGGACAAAAAAATTAGACCATCCCAATTTTTATGTTAATTCAAGTCGATGGTAATAGGGTACACCTCTGCCTAACCCTTCGATGATTATAGACGTGATATTGTATTACATGAAATGATATTTAGAACATACATCACACTTAAATGTGGCAAATGATAGCTGTCCAGGTGGGGGCCTAAACTGGCCGCTATTATGATTCTGCTAAAATACTGGTTTCAGCTGATTCCGGTAAGCCTGGAAGCCGACCTCAATAAAATTGGGACAAGGCTAGGCTGACGATGATTCTGCTAAAGCGCCAAAGGCCATTTTAGACCCCCTGCACTAATAGCATGACCAACGTAGAAACGGGTTTTGTCGACGGAAGAATCAACAAAATGACATATCAACAAAGGCAATCTGTCATTTTGTCGATTCTTCCGTCGACAAAATATCATTTCATGTAATACAACATCACGTCTATAATCATCGAAGGGTTAGGCAGAGGTGTACCCTATTGCCATCGACTTGAATTAACATAAAAATAGGGGTGGCCTAATTATTTTGTCCACCAGTTTAAAATTATATACATATACTTACGTTTTACTTGCGCGACTCATATTTCAAGAAATTGCTGATCAGTGCGTGTAAGTGTGTTTTCACCATAAATCTCCAAAGCTTTCGGTACACATAGGGCTGGGAGAAACAGTCAAATTCACCAATTAAATAATTTGTTGTTGTGATGCTTTATCCCTGTAGCGTTGTTAGACTACCGATGCGACGACGGCATTTATTATTTTCTTTCCTGTCCAATCAAAATGAAGGTGGCCAATTCTTAGGAGTATGCATGTCCCATTATGAACACGGTTTTACGAAAATGATTTAGAAAAAAATCTGTAACGTAAACCTTACTTTTTTTTACCATTTATTTTAATAGACGTCGAACTAAGTATCAAAATAAAACATATACACGACGACAACTTGTCGAATTGAGAACCTCCTCCTTTTTTTTCGTCGATTAAAAACAGAACAAAAATGTATGGGCAGCTGATATTTTTTTGAGATTTCACAGTGGGCCCCGTAGTAAAACTTGTTCATTAATTATGTGTACGCACGGCGACCAATCAAGCTATTCAGAACCAGTTTAAGCGGATCTGTCATTGTACCGGAAATCTATACAAAGCGAGGCTATGTTATACTGGAAATGTATAGCTATTAGCTTGACGATCGCCGTGTGTACAATAACCCCTTATGACGTTTATGGTAAACAAAAACTAAGCTGTTCCATATATTGACAGATTTGGGGTAATTTCTTTCAAAATGCGACATCTGTTATTTGCATCCAAAACAATTAGTTACCTTATGTCACCACAGATGGTGAAACCGGCGACACCATCGATCCTGATATAATTTGTGACTCAAAACTTAATAAATGAAATATAATTTAATTACCTAATCATTTTATTTAACACGTATTATAATTATTTGCAAATATTTATGTAGATTACAATCTGCGTAATAATTACAATAGCAACACATTGAATTATTGATTTGGTAATGATTGTCAAATGTCAAATTGTCAGGTCAAAATTCAAATAATATGGCGACTGTACCCTGCGCTTGCCGCTTGCGCTTGTTTGTAGTTTTCATTCAGTGTTTGTGCCTTTCTTCGTGAAATTAATCCGCCGATCCGCGTTGTGTTGAGTCCGGACAGGACTCCGTAGTGAAGTGTACGAATTATTTTGAAAACCCAAGTATTAATGTGCTCATATAGTTGGACTTGTTCAACAAACCGGATTTTGTCTGGCAAAATCACATATTATTATCATGGTGCGGATGAAATTAAAGCAGAGACGCAAGCTTATAAAATAAACACAAGATAAATAAATAAGTTTTTTATAAAATAAAAGTTGTTTTTTTATGTATCCACTGTGTACCTTTTGAAATTGATGCTTCCTTACTATTTTACTTGTTTTTTTAATATGATAAAGTTTTACTATGATTTTGTTACTTAGTAAAGAGAAAAAGTAAAATGATGTAAAACTTTATCAACTTCAAAAACAAGTAAAATAGTGAGGAAGCTTAAAGTATACATAGGTGCACTAATGCATAAGTAGTACCTATAGCTAGTTATAGCTATACAATGTCGCCCATGCGCATGTGACCGCCCGTAATTTTCTGAATATTCATGAAGAAATGTCGAAAATAAACTTTAAAAGGGGGGGTCTATCTACAACATTTTTCATGTTATTCAATTTTTAATTTTTTAAGTTTAGTTTGTAGATTTGCTTTCTATTTTTTGACACATCTCCGAAGTTTATGGATCGATTTGGATTCTGTTTATTATTTCTAAAAGCTTATGAGTTATTTTAACAGGTTAATTAAAATTTTTACTAAAAATTATCGACGACGAAAAAAAAACGGAATCGATGTCATTTTTTCGGTGAGAAATTGTGTATTTATTTAAAAAAAAACTAGTGTAACTCCATAAATTGTCCCGATAGGACGACTTTTTTAATCATTATTTGTAATCTACTACATAACAGCTACAAATTCACAGAACATTGTTGATACCTATCTCTAAAGAAAAAACAAGGGCGGGTATAACAAATCATCGCAATCTTCGTATGTGGGCCACTGAAAATCCACACGTCATTAGGGAAACAACTTTCCAGACTCAATTTTCCATAAATGTATGGGCTGGAATGATTGACGGTGAACTTATTGTCCCTTTCGTGTTACCAAACAGACTAGATCAACACGCGTTTTTAGATTTTATAGTCAATACGTTGCCGTTGCTTTTGGAGGAAGTACCGCTGGAAACAAGAAGGCGGATGTATCTGCAATTAGATGGAGCTCCAGCACACTCTGCACGACTAGTTCGTGATTATTTAATCAAAATTATCCGTGGTGGATTGGCAGAGGAGGTGCCGTTGCTTGGCTGCCGCGATCTCCCGACCTTACACCCTTAGATTTTTATCTTTGGGGCTACATGAAACAAAAAGTATATGCTGTGCCCATCGAAAGCCGCGAGCAATTAACGGCTAGGATTTTTGCTGCTGCTGTGGAAATAAAAGAAAATCGTGAAGAATTATGTCGTACAATCAAAAGTGTTGCCATGAGGGCTTTGGTTTGTTTACAGGAGGGTGAGGGCCATTTCGAAAATCTAATTAATTAAAATACTTGTATTTTTTATTTTTTTTGTAAAAATATGGCTATTGCTTGTTTGTTTTTAATTCCATTATCATCCTCATTATTAGTTTAACCTTTTAGTACTCACTGCTAAGAGCAACATTCAATTGACTTTCACATTTTCCTAAATTCTTTCTTTTCCTAAATTTGACTCATCAGAGTTTTAGAGTTTTACCTTGGATTTAGTTACAGTTAGGTATCAACAATGTTCAGTGAATTTGTAGCTGTTATGTAGTAGATTACAAGTAATGATTAAAAAAGTCGTCCTATCGGGATAATTTATGGACTTACACTAGTTTTTTTAAAATAAATACACAATTTTTCACCGAAAAAATGACTTCGATTCCGTTTTTTTTTTTCGACGACGATAATTTTTAGTAAAAATGTTAATTAACCTGTTAAAATAACTCATAAGCTTTTAGAAATAATGAACTGAATCCAAATCGACCCATAAACTCCGGAGATGTGTCAAAAAATAGAAAGCAAATCTACAAACTATACTTAAAAAATTAAAAATTGAATAACATGAAAAATGTTGTAGATAGACCCCCCCTTTTAAAGTTTATTTTCGACATTTCTTCATGAATATTCAGAAAATTACGGGCGGTCATTTGCGCATGGGCGACATTGTATATGTCGCAAGTTTGTGGATGCAAATAATAGATGGCGCTATTTATCCGATCAATTGACATTAGCGGTCTTCAAAAAATTGTGCGAGGGGGCTCTCTATACCCGTTATATTACTTTACTCTATGGCTTGTATATTATTGCGAATGTCACGAATTCGTCATGCTAATGTGAGAGACCCGAAGACACGAGATACCGAGACCACAGGAAAATATGGAATCAAGAAAGACATGAAATTGACAGTTGTATTGATGAATGACATTTATTTTGACAGTGACGGGCAACTAACACACACAACTTCTGCTCTAATAGAAACCGCCAAGTTATTTTAATCTTCGTGGTTTTAGACTTAGTTGATGTGGTAATTTATTAGTCCAATATTAAGATACCTAGTTATTTGATGTGATACATTTTCTTGCAATATTGCTGTGGAAGAATGAATCCTTGTTCAGTCGCCGCTCCTCAACAAGACACAGAAGGAGACGGAAGATGGAATAGCATTGTAAGTTTTCAATTGATATATTAATTCGTGAGCAGTTAGAATTTCCTTCTAAAGACGGTTGAATTCACAATACATTTTATGATTCATATACGTGGTAATATTTTTAATTAGATTCGGATTGCATTTGCTGACCTAAATTGCTAATAATCGGCAAGTGCAGATAAGTGTAATCTGGCACTAATTAGTCAATTTAACTACAGCTATCCTCGCAAGTTAAGGCGAAATCATCGATTTTTTTTATTCACACATATATATTGTGAACATGTTCTTCTAAGTGAATGAGATAACTGTTTTTTAATTCAAACATAATAAGAAGAAATTTTATTTTGCTCTTGGAAACCTTTCTAGTAAGATCTTTGGGATATATTTACATAGAGACATTTATTTCTGTACTTAAGTCTAAAACATTATTCTGTAACACATTTTCATTAATTGCCTAATTTCTTTTTCAGCATAATAGATTTTTGTCAGATGCTAAAGGGAAAGATGCTGATGTGATTTTCATTGGCGACTCGATCCTGCAAGCATTAGAGCACACGGAGGTTTGGAACCAATGGTTTGCGCCTCTGCATTGCCTCAACTTTAGTATCCACAAGGATCAGACTCAAAATGTTTTGTGGCGCATCAAGAATGGAGAACTTGATCATGTTGAAGCTAAGGTAATAAAAATTATTAAAAAGAAGTAATGAAGACTAAAAGTTAAATACTCTTTGTATTCCCTTTGAATCTTTTATTTAACTTTCATTTTAAAATGTTAACCTTTATATTAATTCCAAGCTCTTTGATGTTGTAGGTTTTTGTTGTGCATGTTGGAACAAATAATGTTGAAAACACCCCAGAGCAAGTCTGTGAAGGTATCCTAGAAATAATTAGAACAATCAGGGAGAAACACCCAAGTGCTTACATAGTATTGCCTGTAAGTATGGTCTTAAATATTTCAGTGGTATTGATATTTTTATCTTATATCCTACTAATGTGTCTGTATTTAATTCTAGAGTCTACTTCCTCGTGGTCAGTATCCAAACACACTTAGAGAGAAGAACTCTATGATAAATCAAATTTTACGTGAAAAGGTTACTAACATGAATAAAGTGGAAATGGTTCCCATAGACAAAGGTTTTATACAAACCGATGGCACTATCAGTCACCATGATATGCATGACTACCTCACTCCAACGAATGCAGCTTGTAGGAAAGCATTTGAACCTATTTATGATCTACTTCAACAAATTTTGTTTGAGGGAGAGCCTGAAAAAGACTTAACACCTTCTGAATAACACAACATTGTATTTGTACTAATGGCAGCTTTTTTTGCAGCAGGTTAATTGTGATGGAATCAGTAGTACTTATCATTAGCTTTTTTATATTAAGCTTAAGTGTCAAACATTTTAACTATTATTAACTTATAGACCTTTACATTCCAAATTAGCGTTATGATATTCTAATCGGCTGTGTTTATTTAATCACTTCATTTGAAATATTTTTATTATAATGGCTTTATTACGTTTACAAGCTTAATTTAGCGTTAAGGTTACCTATGCATTTTTATGTGCACAGTTTATTTGTGCACAAAAGGGTTAGTACTTACCTTTCTAGTATTTATTTTCTCACAACCAAGAAATGATTTTATGTAACATTAGAGACAACGGGAAAAGTATTATGTTACTATTGTTATTTTTTAGAACCTCTTTTTTGGAGATGTGTAACAAAGCAATCTTGTTAGATTAATTTTAGATGCTTAAATTATTCTTCTCATAGGTACTCACAAATGCAAGTACATTAGTCTTATTAATATTTTACGTATTATTAATATTTTGCACATCACAATAATGGAATTGTCTGTAACCAAAGATCTTGGAAGATTACCTAACCAAAGTTATAACAGTATATGAATTGCATTTGATGATTTTAAAATGCGATTCTACATATTTTTGATAACAACCTACATTTTACGAAATTACATGATAAGATCAATATTAATAAGCGGCAATTGTTTCATGACTCTTTTTTGTTTTTGTTGCAAGTCGGTAGCTAACTTTGCACAAAATGTGCAGTATCCAACACAGTAAAGAATATTCTATTATAGTATCATTGTAGGCATATTTAGTGACTATTTAACTGATAAGGTACTCATGTTGCCAAACAAGTTTGCTTGAATCTCGAACTGTTATGAAATATTTATTTGCATGAAGAAGCTTGAAAGTAAACAGTGCAATTATTTCTATATAATTAAATTGTGTTTCATTGACTACCCTTTAACACTTCAAACTCTATTATAACATCATTTTTTAATAGAAAAATACCCATTTTTATTTAGTTCCTTTATTTGTACAATTCACTACTACATCCAAATATTAACATTTACTACATTCACTGTGGAAAACCATTAGTTTTCGAAAATTAATCTAATATGTGTTACACATTCTATTAAAATACAAACTGAATGGTAACATAGGACTAGCAGCCTGAAGTGACTTGTCAAATATGTTGAAGTTTTTCTTTTCAAGTTTAGCTAGGTAATTGTTGACAGCTATTGCTGGTAAGAACATCTGCTTCGTAATGGGAGGCACTTTGATCTCCCTTGCCTGAAAACAGCAAAATCACATATTAACAAAATTGGTTTAGTGAGATAGACTACAATACAGCGATTATATAAACTTGCTTTCTAATCAGATTCAAGTTTTTCTTAAGCATGTATCATATTATTTATGGTTGTAATTTTAGAAAGAAATCATCAAGAATGCTCAATGCTTTTGTCTAAAGTTATGCAGTGAGATAGTAACAAGTTGGTCTTATAAAGAGACAGAAAAACGAATAGTTGAATATTTCCAAAAACATTTCATTTTCAATTATTTTGTGGTGTGGTCACAAAACTATTTTACAAATGGTGTTCTGTTGCACACATGCTATAATTACCTTTTTTAAGTGACCATTTGCCCTTGAAGCAATTTCAAATACCACATTTCTCATTTGCTCACTGTCAATATGTCTTAAAACATCTTCCTGGCTTATTTTGTTGTTCATTAGAAGATCCATGGGCAAGGAAACCATCTTATGGTAACTGGATACATGGACAGACCTGAAATATGTGGGTTTATGTAAGGATTACCAAAGTGAATGTAATTATGTTATAATGTGAAGTGGCTTCATACCTCAATATATTTGCTATCCCTTGAGCTTTTCCCAAATGAGATGCAGCATGGTCAGCATGGACATCTTTAATACCAGCTACACTTAAAAGTAAATAATATATTGGAGACACAGATTCCTCAGCATACTTCTCAATATCATTTAGACTTTTAAAGTGTTTAGACTTTAACATGTTATTTCTTGATGTTATAAGTCTTTCCAAATGCCTCCGTTGGAGTCCATAACAGAAGCATACCTTTAATGAAATACAGGTGTGTTGTTTAAGGTTCCAAAAGTATTTATATAAATAAGATAAAAGATAATCTGAAACTGCCAATGTTATTGTTGTAAACAATACATTGAATTCATTTACCTTAAATAGTTCTTGTGCTATGGGATTAACAGGCACATCTTGTAGTGTTTTATCTTTGTTAAAAATGCACTGGAGAGTATCTTGCCAGAATTGTAATCTGAATGCAGCAGTATTTGAGTCAGTTGTTATGTCTTGCACTCGAGCTACTTGTACGTTAAACGCTCTCAGCACAAATGCAGGAGAACGCAGAGACTTCGTCATGAGAAGAGTAGCCAAGAAATTTTCATAGTCATGCTGCCTATCTGCAAAAAGAATAAAAGTACCAGAGCGTGCGATAAACATAACAGTCCAGACTTTCGTCTCACAAGTTCGTGTTCTGTTAATACTACTACTTAGTTTTATAGATTAAGCATAGTTAATGGTGAAACGAATTACTTTACGATGTCTGCACAAAAGTTGATTGCTGTTTCGTCCGAATGAGGTTCATTTGTCTGAGATCTCGATATTATCCTAACAGGCTTAGACAAATCTAGCAAACGAACAAACGTTCTATGTTTATTCATGATCATAGAATACTTGTGGGGTTCAAGATTGTAATTTTAGCAGCTCACAGCTGAGCTAGTAATTTCTGTATTTTTAGACGTCAAAATTTTAGTTGTCAAAGTCAACTGTCAATCATTTGTTATCTATGAATACTAGCTGCGCTCGCGGTGTTACCCGCGATGAAAAAGTTTGCACACGTATGTACACGAACTGAAACTTAGAAAAAAGAATGACATCAAATCAAGATTTTTTGTTTCATGTTCTTGATAATTTGATTCTAAAAGCTGGTAAAAGTAAGCTGTGATACTTCCTTATACTTTTTACTACTCTACCCTACCTACCTAACTTCCCACCTGCCCTACTTAGTCTACCTACCTACCTACCCTACCCTACCCTACCCTACCCTACCTACCTACCTAGAGTTATTTGATCATCCCACGAGAATGCCTTTTTTTACAGGATCAAAAGTAGCCTATTATCCAGAATATAAACTATCTTGATACCAAATTTCATCCAAATCCGTTAAGCCGATTGAGCGCGAAGGAGTAACAAACATACACCATACATATAGGTATACAAACTTTCGCCTTAATAATATTAGTGTGATTAGTGTGATACTGACAGCCGCTAATGAAGATATTCTCGCATTGGTTGATACACAGTATGCCCAGTGTAACAACGTTTAAATTAATATAAAGACATCTAGCCTGTAAAGCTCCTATGTCAGAGCAAAGCCTTGACTCTCCCTTATTATTATTATACTCTTTGGCTTGACTGATCAAAAGAAAACCAGTATAAATCTTAGCAGAAATGGAATGAAATATACTACCCTCATAATCTCAAAGTTTAAATAAATAAATAATTTAGTCTAACAAAAAATAGGTAATCCTACTCACTAATCGCCTCGTTGGTCTTACGGTTGGGTTTAGGTTTATTGGGTGTAAAGTGTTATTGGGTTTTTCCATTTTCCAAGATTTGTGCCCGAAACCTAAACTAACCAAGTTTTCGGGTATTACAAGTGTGATGTTATGTTAATTTTGCTTGTATTGAACCACTGTGGGGCAAAACCGTACCTGTCAATTTTACACTCTTGCGCCAATATGGACCAATTCCGCCTGTTAGCGTCAAGCTCGTCCCGCCTGTGCCGGCCACATTATCGTTGGTAGTTTGTGGTCTTTAGCCCACAATGCATCCGACATGCGGCGAATGTGTCCGGAGCACTTTCACTTGAGTTGGCTGCTTTAGTGGGTTCCGTATCCGAAGGGTAACCAATGCGACCCTATTACTAAGACTCCACTGCCCGTCCGTCTGTCTGTCTGTCAGCGGGCTGTATCGCCTGTATCTCATGATCCGGAATAGATAGAGAGGTATACGGTTGAAATTTTCACATTAAATAAACTTATTATTCTCAGAATGAAATTATAATCGAGTTCATGTGTGGTCATCTGCATTTCGTCCTCTACTTCTCGCGAACTAGCGCGTCCCTCTTTCGATTCTGGCAGAACCTATTCAGTTCTCGACCGGAAAGTCCCGAGGCAATCACATTTAGAAAAGTACCGGGACGTCTAGACACGAGACGTCCCGGGACCCAAACCATACTACCTCCATAAGACGATCAGCCTAGTGAAGAGGATTGTGTGCTTGCTAGATTGACACAAATTATAAAAATATTAGTAGTACAGTAGTCTCAGTTGACTGCCTCTTTGGTCTAGTGGTCGAGAGCGACTGCTGAGTGAGTGTTATTGGTTTTTTCCATCAGGAATTTCTCTCGGAGTCTGGATTTTTGCCCAGTTTACAGGGACAAACATAAATTTAGATTACTATTTAAGAAATTGTTCGGGTACTATCCCTTGCTGAACCCGACTAAAATTTTTACTAAGAATGTTGAAATTCAACTCCCTCAAAGTCAGGCGTAATTACTTTTTACTGATGCTTGCTGGTAAGTCCAGTTCCTTCGTGGTAAGAAGTCTGATAGCCCGAAACTAGCTCAGCTTGTGAGACTTTTTGTCGCAAATCGCAAAAGTGAAGGAAATAGTGACTGGAAATCCTCATTCAAGTTTGAGAGAGATAGCCGCTGAACTTTCTGTGTCTTACGAGTCGATCCGTACCATTTTAAATAATCACTTGGGTATGAAACATGTTACCGCTCGGAGTCCCGAAAGACCTGAATTTTCTCCAAAAACTCAATCGCATAAGAGTCGCTGAGGACATTCTAGAAAGAGTCAATTCTGACCCAACATTCATGATACACTGTTACTGGCGACGAGACGTGGGTTTACGAGTTTGACATGCAAACTAGCCAACAAGCTTCGGAGTGGCGCCTTCCAACTGAACCGAAACTGAAAAAATCAAAGTCGATCCAAAGTCAAAGTCATGTTGTCCGTTTTCTTTGACTAACACGGTGTTGTGCACTGGAAATTCTTACTGGAAGGTCAAACATTAAATAAAGAATATTATTTGAGCGTTATGCGGCGTTTAAGAGGGTAAATTCGATGAAAAAGGCCAGATTTGTGGAAAGAAAATTCTTGGATTTTGTGTGAACGAATTTTTCACCAAAAACTCAACAAAATATACTCTTTTAAAGGCATTAGTTTGAACTAATGATATTTATTCAAACCAAACATACATTAGAGTAAATTCACAATGCGTTGGAGAAATATGTTACGTCACGACTTAGAGTCGCGGAGGATCGCTCAAGCTACGTCCGTTCCCGTTGGCGATCGGGCTATTCCACCTCGTCGCCCGTGTCGCCTCCCTGTGCCAGAGGCTCAGGTGCGCGGGCGGCGGAGGAGGGGGTGCGCACTGTATGGCACTGTGATTGCGTAGCAACAACATGACCGCACTTACTGTGGCCATAGAAAACCCCGTGCTATATCCTCCCCCTCTAGCCTAACTAAGTGCCCTCGCAGTTGGGCTAGTCCAAATACCTGCGTGGCCTGCCACGACGACGCTTCTCCCGAATGGGTGGCTCTACCTGACCGGTGAAAGGCGTGAGGTGCGAAACATGGTATTTTCCTACGTTCCTACCACTCTGTATGTTCTCCAGACCGTAAGTGGTTGGGCTGATAATTTTCCCGATTTTGTATGGGCCGTCACGTCGTGAGATAAACTTCGCGGTCTGTCCGCGGGATGCGTCATTAGGTCCCTGCGTTTTCAGTAAAACTAGGTCACCTACCTTGCACTCTGGTGACGGCCTCCTCTTTTGATCAGCATTCTCCTTCTGGCCGGCCTGCTCCTTCTCGTGAGTGTCCCTGTATAATATACCGTCGGAAATGGTATACCCGCGGTCGGACCATGGCCTCCCCCTAGAGGGTTCGTCGGACTCCATATCTTCAATAATTTTACCAACCTCTCGGTCCAATAACTGATTACTGCGGATATCACCACTGTTCCTCTTCGGTATATCAACGACCGTCATGCATAGGTCACACTCATTCTGGTCCTCTGAACAAAAAGGTCGCGACAGCGTATCTGCAACCACGTTCGAGCGACCGGGAATGTACTCGATGCTAAGGTCGAACTCTTGCAATGTGAGGGCCCATCTGGCCAGTCGGCCACTAGGTGACCTTTGACTCATCAGCCACCGCAAGGGCTGGTGGTCTGTCGTAACTGTGACCTTCGCGGTTTCTACATAACCGCGGAACTTACCGAGTGCCCACACGACGGCGAGAGCTTCCCGCTCGGTCGTGGAGTAGTTCCTCTCGGCGCTAGTGAGGAGTCGACTTGCGTACTCAATTGGCCTCTCGTCGTGTCCCTCCCCCTGCATAAGAACAGCTCCAAGGCAATAAGCGCTGCTGTCAGTGCAAAGGACGAAGGGTTTAGACTCATCCGCCTGACAGAGGATGGGAGCGGATACGAGGAGAACCTTTATGCGTTCAAACGCCTCCTGTTGCTCGACGTCCCATCGCCAAACACTCGACTTCTTCAGGAGGTTAGTAAGGGGCCTCGCGACTTCTGCATAATTATTAATGAAGCGTCGATACCAACTCGACGTCTGTAAAAAGCACTTTAAGTGTTTCACGTTCTGAGGGGCGGCCATATTATCGATGGCTGCTGTCTTGTCTGGATCCACCTGGATTCCGCCTGGCACTATAACGTGGCCTAAAAATTTGACAGAATCTTTCGCGAAGAAACTCTTGTCCCTATTGACCCTTAGGTTAAACATGGCCAGTCGTTCAAAGACCAACTCCAGGTCAGCCAGGTGCTTCTCGAAAGGCCCTGGTGACAGCAATATTAGATCGTCAAGATACGCGAGGAGTTCCACCTCTTTCAGGTTAGACCGGAACCGATCCATCATTCTCTGGAAAGTGGCTCCCGAATTCCTTAGACCCATCGGCATCCGCTTAAATCTAAAGGTACCAAGTGGCGTTGTGAACGCAGTCTTGTCTTGGTCCTCTGGGCAGACGCTTACCTGATGGTAGCCTGATCGAAGGTCAAGAGTGGTCATGTACTCACTGGTCTTGGCCGCGTGGAGTATGTCTTCAATGCGTGGGAGGGGGTATCGGTCAGGCTCAGTCACCGCATTAAGCTTACGGTAATCTATGCATAGCCTTAAACTTCCGTCCTTCTTACCTACAAGCACGACATTGGAGGCCCAAGGTGACTCACACTCCTCGATGACGTCATCACACAGCAGCTTATCGAGCTCCTTCTGCAAGGCCTCTTTCTTATTCTGCGACATCCTGTATGGTGGACAAGCAGTAGGTTCTTGGTGTGAACTCACCTTTATACGATGCGTGGCGAACTCCGTCGCCGGGCCGTCGCGTGCGAATTGCGACGCGCGATGTTCAATAAAAGCACTAAGTTTGCGCCGCTCCTCGTGGTCTAACATCGTACCTTCGTCAGGGCGCAACGACAACTTAGTAGATGCGGCGCACAGCAGGCCCGCGTCAGTAGGATTCAGCGTGTAGGTGTAAAGAAAATCATAACAATGGCCCGGACTATCCGAGAATGACCACTTGCGTCGGGCGACGTCTATTACCATGCCGGCCCGCGCCAAGAAATCTACACCTAACAGCGTCCTAATATTATCACCAGGTAATACTAAAAACTGACACATTACCCTGCGACCTTTAATTATAATATCTACGTCGGCTGACAACAGGTCTCTCCACCCTTGTGTACCGTCAGCTAGGCGTACAAAACGTTTGGTTTCGCTAAATCTACTTCCTGAATCTACTAGAAGTTGGTGCAAAAGAGGGCTCGCAATACTATGTGTAGCGCCGGTATCTACAATAGCCACACCGTTACGGCCCATAACACTAATATTTATCATTGGGTGCTGTTCGCGCGTACTCATATTCGTTATTTGAACGCACGAATCAGTGTCACTCGAGCCAATGTTATTGTTACAACTATCGTCACGACAACAAAAATCTACATCAACAGTGTTGAAAGATGTTTTCTCGTCTGGTTTCGATAATGTTTTCACGCAAACATCACATTTCGATCTCACGACGCCTTGTTTACCACAACCATAACAACGTAACTCCTTAGCCGTAGCATCGCTATTATTTTTATTAGTGGTCACCTTATCGCGATTACGACACTCATCACTAACATGCCCAAATAACTTGCAATAACTACAACGGGGTCTATTTCTGTTGTTGCTACGCAGCGCCGTGTCACTCGAACTCGACTTCGATGTCGATTGTGTGAGATTACGGTCGGTAGTAGTCACCGCCAATGTTTTGGTTTGCGGAGTCGTATTACTACTTGTAACCAAATTTGGTACCTTAAGCGCTTTGTATGTATCCTCCGCAATCCTTACCTTATACAATAGGTCATCTAAATTACGTATACAATCACGCGGCACTCGTTTTATTACACGTCGGTGCAGTAATCCGTAACAAATGTCTACCTGCACTACTTCGTCGAGTTTGTACGGTAATTTGGCAATTAATGCCCGCACTTTACACAAAAACACTTCCGCACGTTCTTCTTCTCGTTGTTCCGTAGCGGAGATTTGTCGTAAGACTTGATACGCAGGCTGCACGACGCCGTAGGTTGCGCGTAGTCGCGCGATCGCGTCCGACCACGTGGTCGCCGAAGCCTTGACGCCGCGCCACCATACTGCGGCTTCACCTTCCAGCAGCATCGGCAATCCTCGGAGGGCGTGCTCGTCGCTAACGGCGGCACACTCCTTGTAGACCTCTACGGCGTCCAGGAATGCTTCCAGGACCTCAGCGTCCTGGGAGGCCCCGTCGAATCTCGACGTGCATCCGGTAAAATTGGCAGCAGCACGTGATGTGGCTGCAGCAGGACTCTCGCTGGTTGGCGCGATCCCGACTGGGGTGGAGGCCCTGAATTCGCCATTGGTTGACATCAGCGAGTTAATGAGGCTTCTATTGGCTTCCACTTGCGCACGCGTAATTGTCTCAATCAGCGTGGATAGGAAGTCTGCTGGAATCTGGGGAGCTGGTTGCTGTGTCGACCTCGGGCCGGCGCTTGCGGTTTCGTCCGCGAGGCCACGCTCGACGACACTCTCCTCATCTTCGGTGAGCGTGACGTTGCCCTCATCCTCTCCTCGTTGTTGACGGAGCGCTTCTCCTCTCCTCGTTGTCGGCATCTTCACACTCGTGATGACAACGGTAAGGTCGAATGTCCGTGCTTATTCCTAACAAGGTGAGTAGGTATACACTTTTAGTCACGTAGGCACCGGATCACAGTTCGTAACGGTTCGAGCCACTAGTTTGGGCGCCAGTTTAAAGGCACTACTTCAAACTAATTATATTTATTAATCCAAACATACATTAGAGTAAATTCACGATGCGTTGGAGAAATATGTTACGTCACGACTTAGAGTCGCGGAGGATCGCTCAAGCTACGTCCGTTCCCGTTGGCCATCGGGCTATTCCACCTCGTCGCCCGTGTCGCCTCCCTGTGCCAGAGGCTCAGGTGCGCGGGCGGCGGAGGAGGGGGTGCGCACTGTATGGCACTGTGATTGCGTAGCAACAACATGACCGCACTTACTGTGGCCATAGAAAACCCCGTGCTATACTCTTCTTTTTCCTAAACTCAAATTACCACTTCGTGGCACCCGTTTTCATTTGGTAGAAGACATAAAGGAGAATTCGCGGCGAGAACTGAACTCAATTCCGGAAAAAGCATTTAAAAATTATTTGATGATTGGATAATTCGTTGGCGTAAGTGTATTGTTTCTGAAGGAGCATACTTTGAAGGTGATAGAATAACTTTGGATGAATAACTAATATTTTGTGTATTATTCGTTTCCCGGTACTTTCTTGACAGATATGACATGACATGGTATGATATTTCTTGACTTGTATGTCGTGGATGTTTGCTTCTGTGAGAGGATGAACGAAAGATGATTTTTTCTTGTGCTAGTTCTGTGAGAGGAAGCATGAAAGATTTTTTTCTTGTTCTTTTGAGTATTTTATTTAATATTTTTATCAGTCCTTATAATAAACATGTTTCTTTAAATCTGTGTTTATGTGTTATATTGTACATGTTTTCTCAAATAAAATAAATAAGTGGCGAAATGTGGGTGTGCCTGCTATTAAGTATAGGTATACTTCTGCCTAACCTTCGGGGTTTACAGGCGTGATGTTATGTTTACGTATAAAAAATATTAAATCGTTTCTGCATGAAAGTATATTAGAATAAAATATAGTAGTTACCTAAAACACTCAGAATGTTAGAAAATTAAATGTTTTTAGTTCAGGATGCGCTTTAATCATGGTAGGTATGAGGTTATCGGTTCGATTCCTAGGTCGTACTAAGAGTTAGCTATTGGGTTTCACCATGAAGAATTTCTCAGAACGGTAGACATCTAGTAATGAGTTTCTTCTTTGACTACGGAACCCCCAAAAAGATAAGGTAGTACCTACCTACGGGGCTATTAAATTTATTGTCCTCTTACTACTATTACTAGCTTATGCCCGAGTAGCAATATCCGAACTCCACGCGATCGAAACCGCGGGCATAAGCTAGTATATAATAATTAAGCAATTTATAGTTATTATTACTAAACGGAACCCTAAAATTAGATGTGTTTTCATAAAAGAATAGTGCTCAAAATTGTTTCATTAATATCGGCTTATTAGCATTTCTAGTTTAGCGAGCCATAGCCGTACTTAAGTGAGGTGTACAGAAAAATGATCACCATTATAGTCTCGATCTTTGAAGATGACGTGTCGATTAAGGGGCCGTAAGGAATGGGACGTGCGAGCTTCTTCATTAGCCCGCAACACATTTAACCCTATAAGAGACATCATTGAAACTCTTCGAATACAGCCGAATCCAAATAAGTCATACATCCCACTTTCAGTCGGTGAGTGAAACTTATTTTCTTCCTTATACGTATTTTGTTGCCGTAGATACTCTTTCACGTTGAAGTACTTACCCAATATGTCTAATTGGTCTTTTGTGGGATAAGTTATTTTGCAAGTGAGGTAGCCATGTAGGGTTTTGGCTATTATTTCACACGTTCATTTCGTGAAATAAAATAATTTGCAAACTGGTTTCTTGTTAGCATTTTTTAAATAGTATTTTTGTAATAACTGTTAATCGTAATCAAGTAAATGGATATGAATCAATCCGGAATTATACGCAAATAATAACATTTATTTGATACGCTCTAAATACCTAGGTGCTCATTAAAAAATAAATGACTTGAGGTCACAGATGATAAAACAGCACTTCTTTTGTATTCGGGTAAAACTTTTAAGTAAGGAATACCCTCCTAAAAAAACATCGTCTTTCCAAGGGGTGATAATTATTGCCTACGATACGAATATGAACTTTAACGAATAACTCTAAAACAGCGAAAGAAGTGAATAATTTCGTTCATTTAAGTTTTTTTTGCGATAATATTGCGATAATTTCAGTTTCCACAGTAGAGTTGGTTGGTAAATAATCATCATAAGTCTAGGGCGCTGAAAGTTTGTTAACGAGTTTAAAATAAGATGATTAATAAACAACCGTTTTCACCCGACTCTTTCTTTTGACAATGCCCGCCGACCCTTTGGTTAGGAGTCAAGCTCGTCCTCTCACTCACTCAATGGTTTTTAAGTTCATTTCTCATCTGATATGCGACAGGCATGTCTTTGTCCGGCCCAATCCTAAGCTTAGTGGCTTTTTGGCTAATTATAATTACATGAATAATTCAAAATTGCCTCCTAAATAGTTCTCGTTTATGCTCTTTGTCTATTTCCGGATATTGGTTACACCAGCCTACCTTATCGTTTTAATTTTAACTGTAGAGCTAAGTTCTGTAAAGCCATGTGCAAGTGCATTTTATTTCTCTAATCTATTGTAGTAATAAATCTAATCTAGAAGATTTTAATACTTTCGCGTGATTTCCCAAAGAGACATCGCAGAGAGCCAGTTTGTTGTTTGTTTGGTTGTGGTAGGGTACCCAATAGGCTCACTGAGGACAACTTCGACTGCAAGCAATTTCGGAAACTTTTAACTTGTAAAAGGGCTGTTTTTCAGCGCCACCTAAGTTGTGTTACAACACCTCAAAATCGATTTACTGAGTGCTGAGACATCAATAAATTCTCATCATAATAAATTCACATAAACCTTTCAACCCAGCTATTTACAATATAGGTCCCTTTCGCGTACAAAGTTCCTAAATGTAGATTTAGAAAAGTAGAGGACCAAGAATATTACATTGCAGGATGCTAAAGTTTAACGGGTCGTTATTCAATAATGAAGTAAATTTTCCACCGACTTTATGAGGTAATGAACTTTTAAAATAACACATTTTTGGAAAATTTCACGAATTTAGGTATTTTAATTAAACAAGTTTGTTATGGATAGTAACAGTGTTGAAAGCTTTATAGAGATCTGGGAACTCGTTGTATTTTCGTATTACCTAGATGTTTAATGACATCAATCGAAGCGAATCCTATTTAACGTAGCTATTATTTTATTATTCAGCTTAATATTGTCATGACCTGCGGTCAGGGTTGCCTTTACACTTTTAAATAATTGAGGAGCAATTAAAGTACTTAGCATTGATTCATTAAAATGCAACACTAATCTAATTCTGCATCATCACGTTATTATCGTGTTGTCGTCAGTTGGCGTGTTAAGGGATTTAATCATACTTAGGTTAATTCTTCTGCGAAGACTGATTTGATTTTTCTTAGACACAAATAGCATGACGGTGAGCGTGGGGGGCAGGTCTAATACAGATAGTAAATATTTTTTAATGTTAAAATACCTAGGTATAGCTTTTGATTAAACGATACCAAAGCCCGAATCCTGCTTTGAGTATGGAAGCCATTTGATTGGTTGAATCGAGCCTACAGTAGAGTTTACATGTGAAAATCGTTCTGTAAAACGGGCCTTTCTAATTTCCACATAAAATTAATTAAAACACGTTGATTCTGAATATGAATAATCATTAATAGAGAAGTTGTCGTATTTCTAATGTAGTCACTATACACACATGATGCGCTTTGCAAACGAAACTAAATAACAATGTTTAGTAATATAGTTCAAGATAGTTATTTAAAACAATACATAGAGAGACTTTTTATAGTTTTGCAACTGTTGCTTGGAAATTCCCTGCGATACCTATCGACGAGATAACTATCATAGGTATTAAAAATTATTACAGAAGAATAGGTACATGGTACCTAGGCTAGGTGCCTACCTGCACTTACAAGAACTAGGTAATTAGAGTATGTAATAAGTTCTCAATAGGATTATTTTCCCTGTCTAACTCGAACATAGAGGTGTTGCATTATATTGCATGGATTTTGATCATAGATTGATGGTTCCATCGAATTTGCAATGGTCTCGCAGGTAATCGTTACTTTTTGTAAAATTACGAAAAGCCTTTATTATTAGGTATTTGCATTCCAGCATATTATGTCTAAAACATTCGTCGTTCGATATGTTTTCGCATAAATTTTGTATTGGCGCGAAATTAGCAATCTACATATTAGATAACCGCTTTTTTTTTAATATCATTGGTCGATGTCGAACACGCGACCAGTGTGAACTATTTTTAAACGCGAACAAAATTCTAAGAATCAGGTAAGTATCAGGTTTTGTAAATATTTGGGAATAATAAAATTATAATTTTATTCATAATTATCATTGGATCAGACGAAAGTCAAATAATAAGATACCAATACAAGTACTATAGTAGATAGGATACTATTAGGTATATGCATGGGATTCATTTCAGTTTAATTGTTGTATAGGTACCTACCTACTTAGGTATAACGACTATTACTTAATTAAATATCAAGACTAGCTGCAAAAAAAAATTAAAATTGGTAATTATTAAAAAAAAAATGGACTATTCTTATCCGCGGCTTCACCCACATGTGACAATAGCGTCTCAGCGTGTACTCATAGCTTCATTTATTTTTTTCTTATTCTTGGTCGCGTCAGCGTGCCCGTGTCACGTGCGGAACGAGTTTTTATTTTATTTTAAAATTAAAATAGCTTTTTGTGACCTTTTGTTATTTGTTATCTTCTATTCGACGCGAATTGTGACATTTAGACTTAGGTCATGTTTATTGGGCACACTAATTTCGTATCGAACCACATGGGGTGCCACACAAACCTAGCTACACATACCTACCGTTGCATACCTACCCGCGTAAAATACTGAATTAATAAAAAAGAGTAAAAAAACTGCCGTACAAAAACTGAAAAGCTGAAAATAATCACAATTAAAATAAAATTAAGGTGGAAGCAGGCAGCACTCATTTGAATATAAAATAATAAAAATGGAATGGGTCCTGCCTGCTTCCAACTTTTATTTGACGTTTGCAACACCAATACGAATCTAACGTCGTATAATTTATCAAGATTGGTTCATCCATTTACGAGTTACGAGCGAACAAATAAACGAACTACCAGGTCAAATACATAATCTTCCTTTTTGGCTTTGCCGCAGTCGGATTAAAATAGACTTATAGATTTTAGTAAACTATGGAACTTTCAGGATATTTGGAAGAAAATCATAGATTTTAAAAATCAAAAGTAAAACGTAGGTACCTACATTCTCAATCAAAATAAAATAAAACTATTTCACATAGGGCTACTTGGGCACTTATTCGTCGAGAGCAAGGAGCACGGTTCGGTCGTTTCCTATGGAGAAGAACCAGCTAGAAACTCCATGGTTACTCTTTTCAATCGCAGACCATGCACGCACTGAAATCATCCCGACCACCACCATCACATTTCTTAAAATATAAAAGGTAGTAAGTGCCTTATTTAGAGCAACTCTGTGAATATATAAAAAAACCGGCCAAGTGTGAGTTGGACTCGCGCACCAAGGGTTCCGTATAAACTTGTATGTATATTTTGTTTTTAAACTACATATTTCCGTTTTTCAGATTTTTTCCTTTTCATGTGCTGTAAGCCATTGCTTCTTGTCAAATTTCTTGATTCTCAGTCAACGAGAAGTAGGTAGGTAGGTACCATAATATAAATTTTGATTCCCTTGAGAGTGTCGAAATATACGTTTTTTGCGGTATAAACGGCCGCATCTTTTTGTATCAAACGACGTTTTTCAATACACTTTCGAAGAAATAAAATAAATAGAACGAAATGTATTTTTGTCGTGAATCATTAGGAAACTATGAATTTGCTTTTTTTCCCCGCGCTTTGCTTTCGCCAACTTGAATGAGAAGCAAAGGTATGAAGCCGCTAAACAGCCTAATATGAAAAATATAAAATTCAAATATTTTTGAATTTAGAACACAAATAAATGTTAATTTGTTCAGAAAAGTAAATATTTTTTTAATAATCATGGTTATTTGGGATAATCTATTTTTAAACACCATTTAAAAAAATTAAAATATTTACGCCGTAAAGGCGCATATCACATTGCCGAGATTAAAAAAACAATCATAGCCGACAATAGGAATTATCTGTTTAAATTTTTATTTCCGTCCGGCACGTCGTGATAAATTAATGGAAAAAATCCACGCTTGTGAAATACATTGCATGTTGAACCTAATCGTAGTTCGCTAAGAGCCAGTTTTCGAGGAAGTGTATTGAAAACAATATTTTACCTACCCATACTTAAATACCAAGTTTTTTAATTTAATTATTGAAATAATAAATACAGATCTGGTTTTGAAAGAATTTTATATTAGGTACATACATCTAAAATATTTATTTACATAATAAAATTCTGGGAAATTACCAAAAGGTAATTTTCTACGACAGACAGACCCAATAAAAAATTGACCGTGGAACCACTACGAATAGAAAGGTACCGATACCGAATTACGCTTGCGTTCCTGTTGTCTGTCTGTCAAACGAGGATGTTCACTCTACGGGCAGTGGTAGAACTTTGACTTACCTATTTGAATATCTAATATAAATATAAAATGATTTTTTTTTTAAATTTCTAATAAGCCAGTTTGAGAAAAGGTTAATAATTAAGAGGCAGGAAAGCAGAGAGCAGATGGTTACCAGCTCCACCACACCACACAAGAGAATTTGAAAGTCAAATCAGGGAGACACTCGTACTTAGAATACTTCGAAGAAGTTTGTGCTTTGCAGAGCTGTAGATCGAACTACTCATGAATGTAGTGATTGTGTAGGTAGAAGCGATAATAGAGGAGTTAGATGTTAGTATTCAATATAAGTTCAAGAACCGGGAAAAAATCTTATTTTTCGCTTATCCGATAAATAGAAACATTTTTATTAACATTTGAATAAATCCTATGTTATAATATCGCTATTAGCATTCATTTTAAAACACGATTAACGTGTTTTTTTGCAAAACTTTGTTTACAATTCAAATCACTTACAGCTAAATTATGTCAACGAACAACAGTTTAAAAAGGCTGTTAATTAAAAAGGATGAAAATTATTAAATTTTGAGAATAACCGAAGGACCGAAATCCCTTAAAGTTTCATACTTGTAACATTTCCACCGAACATCTACAATTCTACATGCAATACATACCATGACAATTTAGACTCATTATTACTCATTTATTTACGCCTTTAATTTAAAAATATTCTATAAAACTACTCTTTTTAATTAAAATTGAAATGCGCATACCTGCATATTTTATTACTATCTACATAATTATATGCTTTACTAATAGTGAACCAATTCGACAAGGAAATGTCAATATCAGAAATAAGATACTTACATACTTGTTTTGGTTTAAAGGTTTTTTGAGGAGGGGATTTTGATTGATCCCTTAGAGGGGATAAAAGTTCTTTTCGAAGTTCATCATTTATGCCGATGGGAATTTCCATTGAGCGTGCGGCTTGTTATGTAATTATGCACATGTTAATTACACAAAACTTCTTTCAATTACAGGCGACCCTACAGCCTTTGGAAATTTGCAACCTTCAGAAAACATTATAGACGCCATATGTGACACTGCTAAACTAAACGAGAGTCGGAACTATGGCCCTACGATCGGTCATCGGGACGCGAGGCAGGCGGTGGCGGAGTACAGCGCTCACCAGGGCTCCGTGACGGCTGATGACGTCATCCTCTGCAGCGGGTGCTCCCATGCCATTGACCTCGCTCTCAGTGTCATCGCCGACGCTGGACAGAATGTATTGATCCCCCGACCTGGGTACTTGATTCACAAAACACTTGGAGAAGGACTGGGGATCGTTATAAAATATTATGACTTATTGGTGAGTTTTATTTTATTGTTCATCATTAGTGCCTAACCGTCTTGGTGGTACAAAACTAACGTAAACGGTACTTAGTCGTTTTCTTACTTATTCTTTCTCAATATCTCTTATCGACTTTTAAGATATTTCAAGGGATTTACAATAAGATTTTAATGAGTTTGCAAATTAACACAAATATATGTATTATATCTGATTCCAGCCTGATAAGAACTGGCAAGTGGATCTGGCGAGCCTCGACAGTCAAATAGATGAAAACACAGCAGCGATCATCGTTAACAATCCTTCCAACCCGTGCGGCTCAGTGTATACCAGGCAACATCTGAAAGACATAATCGATGTGGCATCGAGAAATCGCGTGCCGATAATTGCAGACGAAATTTATGAACACTTTGTTTTCTCCGATCACGAATTCACCGCGCTATCGTCTCTATCGAAGGATGTCCCAGTTTTGACTTGTAGTGGAGTCACGAAAAGATTCTTGGTGCCTGGCTGGCGACTGGGATGGGTGATCATACACGACCGCCAGAATATTTTGGGAAAAGAGGTCCGCGGTGGCTTGTTAAGTATGTCGACTAGGATTTTAGGACCAAACACACTGATGCAGAAGGCTTTACCGAGAATTCTTAAAGAAACTCCACAAAGTTTCTTCGACGAGACGATTCGTTTTATTGAGGTGAGATTTCAAGCCGAATTTTTCTTACCCTTGCTATCAGATTAAGAAGCCTTTAAAAAATATGAGTGATGGTGTTTTTAGAGGTTAAAGATTGCTCTGGTTAAAATCAGACTTGTAGCTTTTATCGAGAAAGGAGAGAAATGAAGTCACATAGATTACCTGTGTGTGATGCACACCAAACTCATAAATTCAATACTTGCACCTCATTCTAAAAGCACCATTTGGCAGAACGGTCATCTTGTGAAATAGGAGCATTGCTTTATTTTTTAGCCTGTCCCACTGCTGGACAAAGGCCTCCCCAATTTATTCCATGTGCTCTTTTCCCGTGCCTCCTCGAACTAGCCCTCGCGGTACGCGTCCAGATCGTCTCACCACGTCTTTTTGGGCCGGCCTCGGCGGCGCCGTCCGTCTTCCGGCAACCATCATTTGGAGACTTTTAGCCGCATGCCCGCTGGATTGCTTTATGAAATTGAAAAAATGTAACTAACCAAATATAATATCTGTTTCAGAGTCAAGCAAAACTAGCTTACACTGAATTGCTCAAAGCTCCTGGACTGCGCCCGATCATGCCACAAGGGTCCATGTACATGATGATTGAGATCAAAACCTCACTGTTCCCTAAATTCGACAACGAGCTTCAATTTATTTCTCAGATGTGTAATGAGCAATCAGTCCTTTGTATTCCTGGGAAGGTACGTCGTTTGAATAATGTTAAAAGCTGCTGTTACAAAATTCAAAACGTTTACGAGTCCCTCTGCGTTCATGTTCACATAAGCTGCACCCAGATCTTTTGGCTGGCTTGTGAGCAAAATTGAAACTAACATCCCCATTTTGTTTTTTTTTTCAATACATTTTACAAAACAATATTCCACAAATGTTTGCAAGAGCTAAAAGATTCTTGTACTTTTGTAGGTTCTCATAGTGTAATATTTTATGTTGACATTCCAGTGTTTCAACTACCCAAACTTCATGCGGATCGTCCTCACCGTGCCTGAAGACATACTGCGAGAAGCCTGTTTCAGAATGACCAGTTTCTGCGAAGATCACATAGTGAAGCAGAAATTGAAGAAAATGGACCACGACGTTGTATCTATCGTTGACGGCGAGAAAACGCATGTGGCGTCCAAACAAAACCTGTTAAAGAATATTGCTTAACTTTACTTAAGTATACATGAATGTAATGTTATACACTTAAATAATTAGGTTACGAATTTAAGATAATTTTATTAAGGTTATAATAAATTATAACAAAGAATCGAAATGTAAGCTCCTGTCAAGATAATAAGAGACGCAAGTATATCGTCTGTTGATTACTTATTAATTAAAAGGATTTACTTTATGGCAGTTTTTTTTGTTAAAAATGGGCTTACAAAGAAGAAGGAGCACGGTTCATACAAAATTAACCCACATCCTAAAGCAACGAGCAGTATACGAAGAATATATTACAATATTGAGAAATACTTGGCTGTCTTGATTTGACTTCTAATAATTATTGAGTTCCATCATGGAACTTTTTTTTTCCCAAAAAATAAGTTGTTTCTCTGCAATAATTTTGCGGTGAAGTTACTTAATTTGGTGTGCAGAATGTTTGGTTGACGGCATCGTGAAGGGTCCGTTTACACCCTGAATTCATTGCAGATATGACTGCCCCTGAACGAATTATCTTAGTATTTTTTATATATATTAGATTGTAAGGATGGAGTGTGGAAGTATGCCATCTTTTTATACTTACCTACCTATTTTTATCATTTTTTTGAGATTTTTCTCCTTGCTTTAGGACGTGGGTTAATTTTGATCCTTCTTCTTTATAAAGAATTGAATCCCTTCCCTCGCGGCGCTGTCTACTAATGTCACTGGAACAATCGGAAAAGAATCGATTGATTGATCGACGTTTGCAAAGAATTCTGTTGGCTGCGGAAAATAAACATCCAATGAGGTTATAGGTATAACATTATTGTAAACATCCCTAAATTAATAAGAACCACTTGAAATGATTTATTACAATGTTGAAAACAAGATTTTTGGTAGATTTAGCTTTCGTCTATAGTGTACCAATTCAAATATTTCTAAATTACTATTAACCATACAAAATATTGTTATATTGTCACTGGGTATGATTATTTAGGTATTATACATATTAAATATTCACAAATAATTAAGAACGTGTAGTTCCTTATTTCTTTCCTGTTCGTCTGTCTGACCGTCCGTATACACAGTCGAAAGGAGAGTAGTTGTCTTCTAAGAACCGCTACACAAAAGGAACGGGAATTAAAAAAGAAAATGGGCTGACCCCATGGCCATCCATATTATGTATGGTTACTGAGGGTTGAAAAAAAATATTTTTTAATATTGTGTAGGGTGTCTATCGACAAGCTCTTGAAAAATTATATCAAGATTTCTAAAATACTGTTTTTCTTAAGTCAATGTTTGACGAAATATTTGCTTCTAAAGCCGTAAAAATTGTGTCCCCCTCTAATTTTAAAGTAATCCTCTTCCTTTAAAAATAAGAAGGACACAATTCTAAAAAAAAACGTGGGAGTTAGATTTAGCTTAGAGTTAGAGTTCTGATGATACTCGTCACCTAAATTGTAAGGTCTAAAATAATGCTTTATTCGCGACGGTATTTTTACCGGCATATTATAGTATTAATCCTTATCAAAAATAAATAAATGTTACCCATCACAAGCATTTAATGAAGACTACAATTTAATTGCCCTTAACACTGTATTAGGATATAATTTAACTTAATATATTAGGAGTTATCTCTACATGCTAGATTAATTAACTAATCTCAGGTGATGCCCCTTCCAAATACTTATAGTTGTCCCTGTTTATAGCTATTTGCATCCAGTGTGATCCATCTATTGTTATCTAGTGATTTTTTTATATCATCCTCCTGTTGTGTCTATGGCCAGCATTTACGGCGTTTACCTTTTGGGCCTTTCCACTTGATACCGCTTTTAGCCCATTAGTTGTCCTGAACTGCTGCTACATGACCAGCCTATCTGAATTACAAGGGCGCCATTGTCTAGTTACTTATTTATGTGTGTCGGATCTCGGGTTGGTTTCATTTTTCGGCATGGTACGCCTTCCATGCCTCTGTGACAGTGTGTGATTTTTATTTTCTAACCTTACTTGGGAATTTCCAAGACTGGCAGCCGTACGCTAAACAAGGGACATGCAAGAGTCCATGATAGTATTTTTTTTAAATACCGACAAGTCACGCTTGTGCACTTCTTTAAGCCTCAAAAATTTATACCTTCTAACTTTTTTGAGGCAAAAAAATAGTAAATTTTGATATAAGTGGGGAAATTTTGGTATTGCATTCGAGGCGGAATTAACACCCAAGCTGCAGGCGAGGGCATTTTCGTGTAGCTGCAAGTAAGGTCGCGGTTAAGGTAGTTTCCCTTACCGACCCGTTGAAAGTTTCCACCCTATATACTGAGCCGCACGGGTTAGAAGACTTAGAAGGATTGTTAACGATGATCGCTGCTGTGTTTTCATCTATTTGACTCTGGTGACGCGGTGTGAGTAATTGTGGAAAAAAAATCTAAATATGTATCTTCGATCTAAGATAAGGTTGATTCTAAGCGTAGGTATAAGTCCCGTCATGTAAAAAGAACGCTGACCGACAGTGGAGGGGATGTGTTTGCGCACGTTATATAGTCGAGTCCTAAAGTACTCAGCTATTGTTTTATAATATAAGTATAAATGTTGCATTGTAGAATCGTAATAGGTACTTTACTTGCTACTTAGTGCTTTGGAATTTTTGTTATTCTAGCCTTAGAATAACAAAAATTGAGAAACTTTATTTGAGCGGTCAGCGTTCTTTTTACGTGGCGCGAACTGTAGCTTTAGTTCAAGGTTTTTTTTTAAAATGTATAATAAGAAAGTATGGAAAAAAGTTGAAGATGGGGCAATGGTTACGTTATTGATATACAAGATGATTTGCGGATCATCTTGAGCCAGGAACAAATTCGCGTTTAAATCTTTATGGAATGTCCAGTACCTACCTACCCACTTTTTAAGTTATATTAATATTGGTACCTACTTGTACATTTTTATTTTTTCTTACTATTATAGATTTGTAGTTTGTATATACCTACTTAATGTAAATATTCACTTGTTATTAATAAAATAATATAGAACAAGTTATTATATTGTAAAATATCCCAAGACACTTTTGATGTGTGTAGTAGACAGACAAGTTTGCAAGCATTAACTTTTACATTAACATTAAGTAGCATTCTCCCTTAAGGGCATCGTCTTGTACACGCTTCCCCTATTTTAAACTATGCATAGGTAATCGCCTACCTGTTTACCGCAAAGGCACATTATAAATGCCTTGTTATTGTTTACGTTTCTCTGTTTACATTCCGAAGTATGCGACGTAGTATTAGGCGTATGGCGTAACGACACAACACCAACAACATCGCTTACGTCGTAGGTACCTCACTGCGTATGAACTGCAACACCTGAGTCAGCTACGTAATTACTTGTTTACGTTTCCCTTTCTAGCTAATGTCGTTGATAAAATAATCTAATAAAGTTGCAGTAGGCATGATATCTCGAAACCTAGCTAAGGCTATTATACCTACAAGGTGGAAGGGACACCGACGCTAAAACTGTTACCACGTATTCAGTACATAATTCTGAACCCCCACATTGAAATAATATGCAGTCCATAATAATGCACATGCTGGTAAAGCATTTATGGGTTTTGATGCTCTAGATGTCTGCAGTTCCATAAATTTTAACCGATAAATTTATCCAAAACGTACTATTTTGTTCTAAGTACCGTATAAACTCATATGCATTCAGTAAACAGCTGTTATTTTGAAATTATAAACAGACACATCCATTTTATTTATTTGTATAGAGTATAAAGGGTGTAAAAAGACCCTTAACGAAAACGAAAACCACATATACTGCCCATCATTAGGATATTTTTTTTTGTTCTGGACCATACCTGGGAATCTACTAGTTACGGAGATATTGGAGGTCAAAGTTCCAATTTTTTCACAAGTTTTTTTTTAAATACTACTTTTTAAGGTTTTAATTTTACTTAATTACCTCCATGACCCGTTTACTATTCAAAGCATCCATCAGCACCATGTTTTGCGTGCGTTGCATTGAGTTTTACCGTAAAAAGTATTTTTTCACCCAAAAAAAAAAGTCGTTTCCCAGCAATAATTTTTGCGTAGGGTGACTTAGTTTGATGTACATAATGCTTGGTTGACGGCATCGTGAAGGGTCCGTTTACACCCTGTAGATTTGACAGTATTTTTTAAGGTAGAGCGTTGCTCACAAAAGCCAACCCTAAATAAGCCCCTTTGAGGGACATAGAGGTAAGACAATTGGGGCAATGGTGCCCAACGTGGGGTACAGATACTTACGTTTATTTTTAGTTTTCCGAATCGTTCAGATCCATTATTTTATTTCATGTGCAAGAATGCCTGATATGGAGAACTTGTATTGTTATCACACTCGTATTTTAAACTAATTACGTTAATTGTTATAAAATGTAACAATCTTAACAAACGGTAAGGTTATACAACCAGTTTTATATACCTATATATTGTAGGGCCTTGACAACCGACTGTAGCAACATGACACATATTTTATAACGGTCCCTGTAGACCTATCTGCATGGAACTGTGCTAGATCCAAGCCCTTCCACAACTTATAGGTAATGTAGGAGGTTCTACATGTTGCAGAACGAAATACTAAGAAGACTAATAAATACTAGATGCCACTGCTAACTTAATACTGGTCTACGCTTCTGCTGTTTTTTATGAAAGCTTGGAAAATCAAGCTTGATTCCACGTAGAAGCGACGTAATTACACAACAGCCTACAATCATGACAGTGGCTATAGAGTCTGCACCTGGTGTGGTCTGCGCTCACGAACTGAGTTTTAGATGAGGAGACTAAAATTAAGCAAAATCAGAATCACTACGCTTGCTCTTGCATCCTCTGGTATATCTTGTCAATCAAACTCTGCATTAGTCGACAAAGTAACTCCTTTACTATTACTGTATCAGGTATTGTCAAAAGAAAATCGAAGCTGTCCGAGACTGAGTGAAGAATGAGATGGCATCAAAATTAAGCAATCTGCTCCAAGCGCCAAAGACCAAAAACGGAGCAAGCAAGTCAGTTCACAAGAAATTGAACTAAAGAACGGCAAATGTTTAAATGCCCACCAAAAAACTTATCACCGTCAATTTATTTAAGTACATCAATTAAATATTTTTACATCAAAATTATTGATTGCACATCAAGCCAGAGCGTACAAACGTAATACACACACATATAGTTGTAAATAAACCGTTTTAAACCAAAATCCGTGGTTTAAAAAGGGTTTTAAATTGGTTTAAAACGGTTTAAAACCACGTCCGTACATTGATTATAAATTATTTTAAAAAGCTAATTGAAATCATTTAGCATTTTTATTAATATATGTGAAGTCATATTATCATACTTATACTACTTTTTAGGATTAGACAGACTGAAAACAATCATGAAATGCGTGTTTATTAAAATATAACGGCAATGCCGTATTTTTATTTTGCAATTTGCTACCAAAATCGTAACGTAGGGTATGAGGAGAGAGAAGAAAAAAAGAAGAAGAAGAAAATACATTTATTTGGAACATGCCACAAGTGCACACAATAAAAACAAAACAAAAACATTTTAACCGCTAATTGTGGTTTTAAATCGTTTTAAACCAAAAAGACGGTTTAAAACCAAATGGTTTAAAACCCGTTTTGCATCTATACTCACACATACAACAAAATATTTTTGTAACACGTTTTCATCGTAAAAAATGCATTACGGCGTAGACAACATAGGATGTAAGAGCGAGCGAGCTCGGGACTTGTTGTACACCGACTCGGACAGGTTAGGTTCGAAGGGGATGGCCCCGTCAACCACTTCGTGTTAGGCTACTTTAAACCCTGCAGACAGAAATAGGAGCCCCGCGCAGCGCGGCTACCTCGACGCGGTTTCGTTAAAAAAATAGAAGCTTTGTTTTAAAAATGAATTACAAAGTTTATTGTGCGCAAGTTATTATTAGATATGCGTTCATAAAAAAGCTCCGCTTCCCAATTAATAGCGCTGCATACGAACTCAAATTGTTGCTAAAATTTTGAGGTAATTAATGAGTATTTTTTATTAGCACTGGGATTTTTTTAATATAAAAATGTAAGATTTTTTGATTATTGTTAAATAATAGAGCCAGCCAAAAAATAATGATTCCTGGCACATCACAATTTATCTTCATATCAGGACCATTGATCATCACTGGGTGCGCTGCCATGCCGCATGAACTGGGCATAATTTAGGAAATCTAGAACTTTTATCAAAGTCCCCTCGAAAGAAAATATTACGTCATTGAACAATTCTTGCATGGACTCATGGAGATTCCATGAAAAAAGGCATCGATGGTGAGCAAGACTATTTCAAAATCACTAAGTTATTATTAAACAGCTTAGTATTTATGATTACGTACATTGTAAAGGATCCTTAAAGGATCCGAGTAAGAGTTTTTATTGATAAATAAGAAATAATTAAGAATTCAATTTAAAACATTACCTACTGTTACATCGTAACTCATGCATCGTCTTTCTGTAAAGGTTTTTGAGGTAGATACAAGTTATTTTTGAAGCTAGAGAAGTAATGAATAATCAGATACCATATCGTGCGCTTTAGAAGCGGTAAGCTTGTTATGTTGAAATAACAAAACTTTCCATAACGTTCTGGAATACTACTCACTCGAGGGAAACTAATTCGAGTTAGTAGTAAGTAAGGTAAGAAATGGGACATATCTGTATCTATAATTAGAAAAGATATCATAAAAAAAATCTCAGAATATGCTTCTTTTTATCATTACTTAGTTGTTATTTTATTAACATGCATACATTTTTATTTGTACCTTCACACATTAGAAAAAGCGCCGTCTCGAACTCTATCAAAGAGAAAGGATTCGGTTGCTTTTCTTGTTGTACAATTTCTATTCGTGTAGGTTTTAGAGTTAGAATTTATTTCTCCTAGTGATTTACACTAGTTTTGGGGATTGCAATTATGGGGAAAGCGCATAAAATATAAGAATATTTAATATATTTTTCTCCGTAGTATCCCGTAGAGCGAGTATATTAATTGCTAAAGCTATCTGAAGGGGCAAATATGTGGCTTGTAGAATATATAAACAACCTGATTCTATTGCCGTCATCACATCTACATTTTCAAACCAGTTTCACGACTCGAGAGCCTGTGCTTGTCAAACGCCACTGTCCCGATACAAAACTGAGTTGTATCGAAATGCGAGCAATATTCTTAATTCAAGTTTAAGTGACGCCGCAGCTTTTAATAATCCGCAAGTTTTGTGCCGATGTCGCGACGGTCTCGAGGAAGCAACACATGGGAGGTGCGTGCATCGACGTTGGCTCGCAATACCCATAACCTAATACGGGACATCGTCGAGAACCTGCAGGTGGAGCCGAACCCAGACAAGCCCCTCATAGCGCTTTCAGTCGGTAAGTGTTTTGTCGCATTGTTAAATCAACCGTTAATTTTGTGATAACTATATTGAATTGGCTATGATATCTTAAAAAACCTGGATATTTTAACTTGTTAATTACAGAGATACAAATAGATACAATAATAATAATAAAAAATGACAACATATGTATGACGAAATACCTGTTGGTTTTTTATAAATTGTGGTAGTAGTTCATATAAAAAACAACTCGTGTGAAAGTGCTCTAAGCCTAAAATGGTGACGATAAATTGTTTTATGAAATATAGTTAAAGTTCTTAGCTGCTTAGACAAGCAGACACTGGTACGACGGTTATAACTATATGTAGGTTTAATAAATGATTGTGGTAGGTACACATAGCTAATGCTGCGCAGCTAAAAGTTGCGAAAATAAGCTTTTAATTATATTATGAAATGGGTTAGCAGACTGTTTATTTATATACCAAGGTCAACAGGATTTCGATTTCACAATATTTTTAAAAAGCCATACTTCATCTGTTTTACACGTTAGGTGATCCGACAACTTTTGGAAATCTTAACCCTCCCGAGCAAGTGCTGCAAGCTGTTCGGGAGAGTAATGAATGGCTTAGCAGTCGCAGTTATGGTCCTGCAAAAGGACACATTGAAGCGAGGGTGGCCGTAGCAGAGTACAGTGCCCACCAGGGGGACATATCACCGGAAGACGTCATCCTCTGCAGCGGCTGCTCACATGCCATTGAACTTGCAATCACAGTGATCGCTGACTCAGGACAAAATGTGCTCGTTCCACGGCCAGGCTTCATGATATACAAGACAGTAGCCGAAGGATTAGGCATTAATATCAAATATTACAATTTATTGGTATGTTAACTTTAATTAAAATTATTTATCGAATCCACGTCAAATTATTATACTTAACTGATTTTTTTTATGAAAACTTTTTGGAAAATATTCGACAGGCAGGTGGGTAAACTTTCCACATAAATCTATGAGGAAATGTGCGAAATCTCGGGGCATAGCAGTGGGATAGACAAGTATTAATATGAGGTGATGTTAAACGAGTTTCTAGAAGCATAACAAGTTTCTTGTGGATTGGATTTGCATACTGCTCATTTACGCTTTATTTTATTTATAACTGCGTAAATCCTTGATTAAAGGTTATTTAGTGAAACGATAGACATAACTAATGATGATGTGTTGTTGCAGCCAGATAAACAATGGAAGATAGACTTGGAGGATCTAGAGAACCAAATAGATGACGACACTGCCGCGCTAGTTGTTATCAATCCGTCGAATCCGTGCGGCTCGGTGTACGACAAGGAGCATTTGTACGAGATACTTGACATAGCATCGAGAAACCACGTGCCCATCATTGCTGATGAAATATATGAACATTTTGTTTTCTCCAACTACGAATTCACTGCATTATCGGCTCTCTCTAAAGATGTTCCGATACTAACATGTGGTGGACTCACAAAAAGATTCTTAGTGCCTGGCTGGCGCATGGGCTGGGTGATCATCCACGACCGAGATGATGTATTAGGAAAGGAAGTCCGTCAGGGCTTGTCAAACCTCGCTACTAAAATTTTAGGGCCAAATACCTTAATACAGAGAGCATTGCCTGCGATATTAACATGTACGCCGCAGAGCTTTTTCGATGAAGTTGTGCTATTTATAGAGGTGAGTGAAAGGACACTTGTTTTGTTTTCATAATCAAGTAGGATTTCTCAGAAAAAAAAGCAGTTGTGATTAGTTTATATAATATTTTTCACTTCCTCGAAAACTGCAAACTCTTATCGCATTAGGTTCACAATGCAATGTATTCACATTCGTGGATTTTTTCATATACTAGCCTTTTATTTCAACAAACAATGGTATAATTCCTATGTTCCGCGTTGTTTTTTTTATCTCCACATGCTTTTAAGGCTTTAGTGTTTTTTTTTGTTTTTAGTATTTTATTTTTGTATATTTTAATTGTGTTTATAAACAGAATACCATAAACATGATTATTTACTTATAAAACTATTTGCATTCAAAAATATTTGTAATTTCTGTTTTTAATATTGGGCTGTTTTCGCTTCTCCTTCAACCTACGAAGGCAAAGCGCGGGGAAGCAAAATAAAACATAATTTCATAAAAAAATGATGATTAATGACAAAAATACTTTTCATTCTGTTATTTTATTTCTTCATAAGTCTAATATGTGAAAAAGGTCGTTTGATTCACGTGGGCATTTGTCAGTGCAGTTCTTGGATCCATAACACCATCCCGTGAATTCCATCACGGCTGCAATGCAAAATAAAATGAACATGAATATGACATAGTTACCCCCCTTGGTATCAAAATGTATCAAATATAGTAGGTACATTTATATTGTACCTACTATAGTAGGTACATTTTGAATCGCATTATAACGAAATTCAAAAAAGAAACATCAAGACAGTGACTTTGAAAGTTTAGTTACTACAGCTGCTTTTAATAACTCATATTTTACTATTAAATGTTTATGCTACCCCTAACATTTTATAGGTACATATTATTAAGAAGTAATTGTTTTTGTTTTCAGAACCAAGCAAAACTGGCATTTGATGAACTACGATGTGCTCCCGGTTTGCGTCCTATAATGCCACAGGGTGCAATGTACATGATGATTGAAATTAAACTGTCGTTGTTTCCAACATTCAAAAATGAATTGCAATTCGTTGAGCGCATGGTCTCAGAGCAGTCAGTGTTTTGCTTACCAGGACAGGTCAGTACATAATAATATACGAGTATACCTTATAATTTCTCAAAGAACTTTACTTTCAATCGTAACATTAAGATTTACTGTTTTTTTAACTTTCGACGATGTCTAAATTCCATAGTTTAGTTGGTATGTATTGTATAAATAAAACTAGCAACAATAATGGATCCAAAATTGACATTTCTATAAAAACTGATACCTACATGGCTGTCTGCGCCGAATTTCTTATTTCTAATAAAAACTCAGGCTACTTTTACAAACACCTATAGAATGTATCTAGATCTTGTCAGCATAGTTATGCAAAATTAACAATTTCTCATTTTACTTTTGTTTTCAGTGTTTCGCCTATCCAAACTTCATGAGGATTGTGTTAACTGTGCCCGAAGAGATATTGCGAGAGGCTTGCAAAAGGATAATACTCTTCTGTAAAGACCACATCGTAACCCGAGAAACTCTGAAGGAAATAGAGAGCAATCTGGTCACTGTGTCCAGCGACAGTGACGTCATCTGTGACAACAGTACTGCCCACGCCGTTGCTTAGAAACTAGGATAATGTTTTTTGCATAAAATAGTGAAATAAATATCATTTATTTTTGAATAAATGGTTTCAATCTGCCTAAGTATGTTTATATGTGTTATAGTTATATTAGACCGTTGAATATTTTGACACTTTCAAAATCGTAGCAGTTTTGCAAAAAAAAAACTAAAATGGTCACTAACATTATCAACAGGATATTTACCATGTTTACTATTAGTTTCGAGTTTCCGAAATTTCGGCAGTGTTGCAAGCACCATTATCACGAATAAACTGATGTTATTGCGGGTGGGTGTTTGTATGAGCACACAAATCGGTCTCTTTCGTGTTCGTTTTTTGCGCTCGGTACCGAAATATCGGGAACTCGAAATTAATAGTAAACATGGTAAGTATCCCGTTTTCAGTGTTAATGAAAGATTTTTGTACAGGATAAAATGCTTATCCATCCATATTAACTATTTTTATCATGTCTGTTTTGAGACTCTATTTTTGAATCAATTGTTAACAGAAACCATTTTTGCCAATAAATTGAAAAATTCACGGTTCCTGAAATTTTTATTTGAGGTTTTTCTAGCTGACCCTACTGCAGTACTTAGGTATAATTATAAACTGTAGTACGATTCAATGTTATGGAGATTATGTATGATGATTGCATTTTGTGATGTCAGTGATTGCATACGCATCACTCACCAGGCCAGTGCATGAATTGTATCACGCATGGACCAAGTGTAAGCTTTGCAGAAAATTTCCGCCTACCTACACGTCATTATAATAAATGCAATAGATTATGTAAAATCTCAAACTGGTGTAATATAACTATTATGTGCATATTTACAAGTTATAACTACTTATAGACAATTTTTGTGGTTACCCTTTTGTTTATGTAAATAAAATACTTTATAAAAAGTGTACACTAGTTTTATTCGTCATATTTATTTTATCCTTAAAATATTAGGGCAAAAAGGGCGAGCAATTTTATACCGAATTAAATTTATTTCTAACAGTTGTTTAATTTGCACTGATCATCCAAATGAAAATCAGCTGCCGTACCTCTGGGCATCAGCTACTTCAGAAGTGATAAAAAAAGTAATTTCATACCGCGCCAAAACCAAAGAGGAAGATTATTAGGGTTACCCTCAACCTGAAAAAAATAGTCCGCTACATGTAAGTGGGGGAATCTACGTCAGCTGCGTAAATGAACTTCGGATTTTGGAAGGCATATTTATTAGATTAAATTCAATACGAAGGTCAAAGAAACCATGATGTTCAGCCACCGCAACATGCTTATTCAGCACGTGAATAGAATTGTTTTTCCTGTTTGTCAATTTTTAAAAGTATGGGAAGGAACACAATATTATTTTACAACACTTCAACTTTAACAACTCAGTTACACAGTCTGTGATATCTTCTTCCTTAATTTTTGAACGATTTCCTACAAATATATTTATGTAAGTATTAATATTTTTAACATTTCTAGTTACTGACGCCATTATCTGTTTATATGTTGACTCTGGCATACAATGATTTTAATTGGAAAAACTCATGTTATTACTTACTAATTTACCTACACCTCTTCCTATATTATCTAAGAACATTATTGAGTACCTATGCATAATCATGACTATTATAATTATATTTCACTGATGAACGAGCACGAACCGATTCGCACAGAGTGTTTTAAACCATCTTTAGGGTTTTTTCGTTAGCAAACTGATCCATTTTCTTAAATAAGTGTAGCAGTTTCCTGAAACGTCCAGTCACGTGGTCAATTTGTTTGGCCAAGATATTTTACATATTAGCAACCTGTTCAAAGCTGGAGCATGAGCAGATGGAGCCAGTGTCATTGTTAGGTTTGCACTTTAACAACCAGTGAGTTGGGCAAGGGTTTCTTGTACTGACACTAAAGTTGTCAACTTTCGTTTTACCCTCATTTAGTGTCAACAAGTTAAAGTTTAGCCATCGGGCCACCTGGTTCACACCTGACACAGTCGCTCCGTAAACAGACTCCCATGTTTTATCATAAAAGTGTCGTCAGCATAGGCGAATGTTTTTGCTATATTGGCTGATAGTGAGCAAAGACTATTAATATAGATGGTGAAGAGGGTAGGCCCAAGTACGCTGCCTTGTGGCACACCGTGTTGAGGCCAGTATAATGTAGTTGTTATCTAACCTCATCCTCTGTGTGCGATTAGTGAGGTAGGATTGGAACCACTCAAGGGCCGTACCGCGAACTCGAGTAACTCGCCTTCGAGTTTTTTTAGAAGGATACATCTAGAGAGAGATTATCGAAGGCTTTCGCCAGGTCTAGGAATATTCCAGTAACATTTATTCCATTTATTTATTTTGGTGACAACAAAATCCACTAGATCCGATATTACATCTTCTGTTGTCCTGTTATTGCGCAAGCCATATTGGTTGTTCGATAGGATGCCGTTCTTCTCCAGGAAATTCACGAGCCTGAAGTTCGTTATCTTTTCAAGGATCTTTCTTCTTTTCAGATCGAGAAGAGAAATGGGTCGGCGGTTGGAAACTGCAGTTTTATCGCCTGATTTGTAAATTGGGCAGACATTAGCCATTTTCATAGTACTTGGTACTATTCCCGTGAAAATGCTTAGGGCCTATTGCTTTTCTGTACAAGATAAAGTTTGTTTAGTTTAAGAATTTTGTTAGCAATGCCATTCCACCCGGGTGCTCAGGAGTCTTTCAAGTTTGAGATAATCCTATTGACATCGTAGTTATCTATTGGGTTTGTATAGAAATAAATACATGGGGATACCTTACCGTACTGACTACTGGGTAAAAGAGTCAATAATTCTGATTCTGTTTTTTTAAGACATTTACAACTAGGTGCTCACCCACATTTAATTTTGTGAAAAAGTCGTTTGCCCTATTTAGAGACTCTTTAGGATCTGGACAAGCGATCGAAGTTGAAGCTTGATGTGCTGGCGTGTGTACAGAATGCATGGTTGACGGTTTCGTGAAAGGTCCGTTTACACTGAACATTTCTTGGATGGCAACACTGGCTGCTAACCGGATTTTGTTGCACGCACCACCGTTCCAGAGCATACAAAAATACACGAACTACATTTTTAAAGTGCTGCACATTCGCCATCTCTATTTAACAGAGGTGACACCAATCTTGCTCTCTCTCAACAAAATCGATGCGTGACTTGTCAGTTTAAAATGGTAATGTCATGCATGTGACATTTGTTTGACAAGTCAGTAAGAGAACTAAGAGAGCAAGTCAATAAAATTGAGGAAGTGAGGGCCGAGTCCGATACTGTTCCAATTTAATAAATAATTGCTACGGAAATAAATAATAATCTATCGACACATAACGCATAGAAACTTCATTTAATTCGTCGTTTCTCGCTAATTGTTATCAAAATGTCTCAAGTCAAGTCGAACAAAAAGTTCAAATGGGCACTGGATTTCAATCCTAAGTAAGTAAGGACTCAATATTACGCCTTAGAACATAATTAAGTAAGTAAATAACTAATATGAAATGTGTTTCTCGGTCATAATCATTTCGTTTCTTTTTTTCTCTAGGACTCGTACGCAGACAACTGAATTACCATCACCCCCAGGTTATAGCCAGTCCGCCAATGCGAGCTACACGGAATCATCCAGAGATACTGATTCTAATTTACTTCTCATCAAAAAGTTGTGGGATGTTGCCCTGGGCCCTCTCAAACAAGTGCCAATGAATTTGTTCATAATGTACATGGCAGGAAACTCCATATCTATTTTCCCTATTATGATGGTAGGAATGCTGATTGTTCGACCAGTGAAGGCTTTATTCACTACCCAGAGCACATTCAAGATGGTTGAAGGCACTCAAGCAACAGGGCAGAAGTTTGTGTATTTTATTGGAAACATAGTTAACATTTTACTTGCTCTGTACAAATGCCAAAGTATGGGGCTATTGCCCACACATTCCAGTGACTGGTTAGCTTTTGAAGAACCTCAAACAAGAGTTGAGCATATTGGAGGGGGCCTGTCACTTATATGAATAGGAAGATTAATTCAAACACTTTTGTATGTATTGCTAACTTTTTAGTTTATCATTGTATAGAACTACCACTTAAAATATTTACAATAAAGTAATTAACTTATGTTGTTTTAACACATTTTCCTAGCCGTCTCTTCTAGTCATTTATCTCCTTTCTTCTTGCTGTCGTCGTTCAATTCGGCCAGTTTTGTTTGCACATAAGCTTGTGCTTTCTCAAATAATACAGATGGTTCTTCGACTTTCTCGATCTGTATCAAAAGGAATAATTAAAAAAAAAGTTGATAACTAAAACTATTAAAGAAAACTTATTTATTTGATCAAGTAAATCATTAATATTCCTGGTTCAAGCAATATACATTTATGTAGTTGCTAGAAAGTACCACATCAGATCTAATCAAATGCTACAAGAAATCTTGGGAGTATTGTTAGTCAAGCAAATCAAAATAAATGGTGAATTAGTCTAGATGGCCTAGCTTTAGCATTATATAGGGGTGCAATTGTTTCTGAGTTACATAATCATCATTATATGCCAATTGTATGCATGCTCATAAAAATGTGACGGATACATGTACAACTGTTGATCTTCTTGATTTTTCACCATATTTTACATAATATTGTACGTCAATACCAAACAAAATAAAAATAAAAAATTGCTAACCAGGATTTTTTATCAGTACTGCTTGCCTTGTCACATTCCGAAGTTATAGTACAAAGCCCCGTCAGGGTACCCTGCATCAAGTCAAATAGCTGTACTATTTCAGTGTGTACAATTTAAAATAATATTTATTAACTCTAGCTAAACAATGTAGACAGAAATGTGACAGAGCAAAAGAGGCCATACAGTTATTTGAACCAGGAATAATGTTATGCTAGTGCCTTAGTAGTTTAGGGACAGCGAAAGGGGGGTTAGTTATGTTATAAAAAAAAAACAAACATGTAGGCCTCCTTTGCAGGACAGAGTTTAATGAATGATTAACAAAGCATTATGGTAACTTAAAATATCAATCATTTCCAGCAGTGTTTTTTACCTTATAGTTTTGAGCTATATAGACTCCTGTGTAAACACCTGCACCAAATATTACCTAAAAGCAATTTTAACAAAGTTAAGTAATACACAATATAGACAATGTCATGTGCACTTGTTTACAAGTTATATACTCTTACGCTAGTTTTGATCAGAGAGAAGACGCAACCCATGGCTATTTGATACGCATTCCTGGCAGAGCAGATTCTTTTTTGTGACCTGGAGGTACTTTCATTTCAAGAAACATTGGGCTTTTCTTTGTGTCATAGTATTATATTGTATTTATTTTATAGTAAGTTAGCAATACATTATTCATTTTATACAAAAATAAACTGCCAAAATGACATTCCAATTCCAAAAGCTTTATGTAATTTTTTTTAGCTTGTCTCTATTACCAAATATTTTTAAAGAAGCCTCAGACATTGAAGCAAGTAGGCTTAAGTTCTTATTTATGGTTACATAAAAAAGTGTGAAGTAGTCTTTGAGGTTCAACTATAATAAATCTCTCTCAGATTACTACTATACTGATACTGTCACTTAATTATTTTAGTCATTTCAGAGCCATTAAATTAGGTACCTAAAAAAAACATGCTCATAAACATCTTATCATTATGTGTAATTTACTAAGAGGTGAAGAAGGCAGGATGCCTTGGGTGGCTTCCTCTTCCATTAGCGGGAGAACACATGACTGAGAGAAGACAAAGGAATTTGGCAAGGCCTATTACCAGAATTGCAATAGTCTTGGTAGTCATCAGGTAAATAAATATGATAGGCAATAAAAAGCCGATGCTGTAGGCAACACAATGAAAAAAACATGTTGATTAGGGAAATCTTTTTTTGTTAGGTCGAAAGGAGTAAGTAAGGATAGTAGCAGGTGGCATTCTATGGCTTCGCCTACCCCTATTGGAAAAAGGCTCGAATCTACGCATGTAAAATGACATTGTTTATATAAAGGCAAGCATGTTACAATTTATTTCTTGTGATCAATTTAAAATGGTTGGTTAAATGGATGGATTTAAATGGTTAATCTGCTATCAAATAGAATGTTATTTTATTTTTGCTAACTTAACATAACAAAAATTCTTTGTTTCGTACGAGGACGTCTCTACCATGATGATCTTTGTGATTGATTATTTGCAGAATCATTGTTACATCGTCTTATTTATTTTTATACGTTTGTAAGTCGTCAAATGATATTTTAAATTTTACTATTTTTAAATGCTTACCCCTGTTTTGATCATTTTTATAATCATGAATTATGTGTTAATCTCTAGTAAGTATTAGATTGATGACTATTTTTAGCGAGTTCAATTCAGTATAACCACTTTTTTCTTTAAACACAGTGAAGAAAGGATTTTCATGAAAAAACTTTGCGCTGACTTTTTGACACTGACTGTATGTGAATATGACAGTTGACATTTGTTTTACAGCTGATTGTTATAGAGGGGCATGATTCGAGTAATCGACTAAAGCGCAACATACTGGCAGCGGACGCGGGATGGGTGCCGTCTTTACATGAAAGGGTGTAATTTCATGTAAAGACGCCGCAGTCAGCCAATCAACCTTAAACTTAATGCTTTAGCAAAAAAGTTAAAAATCTATTAAAGAAATTTGACAGATTGTAGTAGCTTGATGTGCTGGCGTCTGTACTTAAATCACAGATACAGTCCGCGAGGTCTAAGCTGAGCTTTGCATTTGTGTGAGTGCACATAGATAGTGTAGGTGTGACGTCGGCCTAAAGCGCGGCGCATCTTTTGCTTGGTTTAAACCGGTTTAAACAACCGGCCTGAGGCGCGGTGCATCCCCCGCGCGACAGATCTCCGCCGCGCACTTTCCACACTTCACCCCTTGTACTGTCAGCAGCGTGACGTTTTTAATTCTTAATATTATTTTGTTTTTGTGTTCGATTATATAGATACTAGGAAAAGAAATGTCTGCCAACACAAATAAACGAATAATAAGAAAACCGTTAAATAGCCAAGTAAAAGAAATATTGTGTAATTTAAATACTTATTTTAAAGACATAAACGACAAAGACATGTCTAGTGTCACTACATCAGCCCAATTGGTAGCGACATCGACGGGAATCGCGCTGTCTACTGTCAAAAGAGTTTTATTGGAAGGCAAACGTCTTTTGGAGGACGAAAGCAAATTTAAATCTCCGAAAAAGACCAGATGCAGGAAAAATATAATTATCATTGACGATTTTGATAAAGCGGTAATCCGAAGAACTATTCATAATTTTCACATTACTGATAAAGAGGTGCCAACTATGAAACGAATACATGAAAAGTTGAAGACAGAAATAAACTATCCAGGTTCAATTTGGTCATTGCGTAAAGAAGTGTCTCTTTTAGGATTTAAATGGAAAAGGACAGAAGATAATAGAAAAATTCTAATGGAAAAACATGAGATACGTTATCTACGTATCAATTTTTTGATCAAAATTTCTGAATATCGCATTCAGGGCAGGCCAGTCGTTTATACCGACGAAACATATATAGACACGACTCACATTTCTTCGAAATCTTATTCAGATGGCAGCACTTCTGGTTTGAAGAAACCAATTTCTAAACGAAATCGTTTAATAATAGTTCATGCCGGCGGAGAGGACGGTTTCATACCAAATGCACTGCTGATGTTCAAAGCAAATCAAAAAAGTGGTGATTACCATAACAATATGAATGCTGAAAACTACACGAAATGGTTACAAACGCAATTAATTCCAAATTTAAAGCCCAATAGCGTTGTGTTGGTAGACAATGCATCTTACCACAATTCGTTAGAAAATCCCGCTCCCAACTCAAATAGTCGTAAACAAGATATGATTGACTGGCTCAAGTTTCGCAATATAGATCACTCTACATCGATGCTTAAACCACAACTCTATCAATTGATACTGCAAAACAAACAAAGATTTATTGAATATAAAATTGACACTTTACTTAGAGAACATGGTCACAGCGTCCTTCGTCTACCACCCTACCACCCGGATTTCAACCCAATTGAAAATATATGGGCAATGATAAAAGGATACGTGGCGAAAAAAAACGTATCAATGAATATGGATACAATAATGAGGTTAGCGAAAGAAAAAGTTGACACTATCAGTGTCGAAGTATGGAAAAATGTGTGTGATCACGCAATAAAAGAAGAAACAAAGTTTCGTGGTCACGACGCAGCTCTTGATGATATAACGGAACGATTTATTATTAACACAAACGACACATCAGACGAGAGTGAAAATGATGACGAGAATGATAATGAAATTGATGAAGATGCAATGTCCGGTGGAGAAGAATAATTGTTATAGTTTTTTTTTATATTTGAATTTTATTTAATGATCTCTGACTTCTCAGTCACACTTACATATGTAGGTACTCATCAGTCATACATAATTATCATAGCTAGCCTTCATTTTAAAAAATTTTGCTTATTTAGTTTTATTTTATTTTTAAACTTGTATACCTCTCCCACTTATGTTATATACCTACTACCTAAAACATAAAAATATATTTTTTAAAGTTTTTTTTCTGACTCTACTTTTGGTAATCACTCACACAAATGCAAAGCTCAGCTTAGATCTCGCGGACTGTAGCGTTCGCGGGTCGGATGACGCGCGGGAGTCGCGCCAGCACCACAAACAAGGGTTGGGAGCGATTGTATCGTCGTTGCATTGCGTCGAATAATAAACGTGTTCCCGAAAAGGCAGTCACACTCGGGGATGTGATATTGAGTCATAGATTTTTCTCTTTTTTTTTCTCTTAACTGATTTGGGAAAAAACTATTTTAGTGGAAAAATCGTTTATTTCCGTTATGAAAACTGCATGCTTTTCTATATAATAATAAAACTAAAAGATTAATATTAATAAATTATCTGAATAAATCTATACTAATATTATAAAGCTGCAGGGTTTGTTTGTTTGTTTGTTTGTTTGTTTGAACGCGCTAATCTCTGGAACTACTGGTCCGATTTGAATGATTCTTTCAGTGTTGGGTAGTCCATTTATCGAGGAAGACTATAGGCTATATATCATCACGCTACGACCAATAGGAGCGTAGCAGCAATGAAAAATGTTGCAAAAACGGGGAAAATTGTATTTTTAATAACTTGACGCGGACGAAGGTCGCGGGGAACAGCTAGTATCAAATAAAATGATAAGTATAAAACCTACTCAAAACAATTTTTGTTAACTTTAAACAATAATATAATAATAATATAAAATTAAAAAAATAATTGAATTAATTACGTGAACCCAAGTCCTTTTCCATGCGTTTTTTTTTCCAATTTAATTTGTAATATGTAGAAATAAGCTGGTAAGCTTGGCTGTCCTTCTTGTTACAACATAGTAATTATCTGATTTGATGACAATGACCTGATCGGGCACCGCACTCTTGGCTGCGCCTCCTGAAACACGTCGACTATGGCCCCCTCTGCACACCCCCCACGCTACGGCTCTGCATTTAGGCATGGTTTTCCAGTCCAGACGTCACTTGCCGATGAGTGTAGGTAGGTACCTACTTTAGTGGCGATCGTGAGCGGGAACAGCTCCCTTTGCAGATGCGGATATAGAGGGGCAATGGGTGCAATTGCCCCTGAAACCGACCAAATATGTCATTATAACCATCTATAGTCTGTTTTTTAATCCCTGAGACTAAATTGACAAGTAAAAATGGCAAACTGACATAGATTTCAATAGGATTTATGTCAGTTTTGACATTTTCACTTGTCAATTTAGTCTCAGGGATTAAAAAACAGACGTTACAATCTTTTACTTTTGCCGAATGAGTTCAGATACATTCTATGGCATCATCCAAAGTTATTGTAAAGGCACATTCATATTGAAAATATAGTATTTATGCGTACTATATATTTCTTCAACAGTACCTATTATAGTGATAGTACGCATTTACCCGAAATATAGTACAACACTATATTTATTATAGTCCGGTTGGCAACCCGCGCACCTCATACCGCCTAACGCGGTAACATTGAACGAAAAATATTGTTCTAAAATTTCTTAAACTTGTTCCCGGAAATTTTATACGTGTTTTTGAATTACTCTTACAAGTTTGTGAAATAAATATTTGTCATTTAGACTCTCTTTTACATGTGCAAGGTTTCTGTCAAGATGTTTTCTTTAATTTTACAATTTACGAGATTTGTATCTGCGCCTGACACTTTGACTTAAATACTTACAAGGTGACTGGTGGACTACCCGCGTTAGTCTCGTGGTAGGGAAGCCAGGCCCACTTGCCGAGGCTGAACGTGATTGGTACTAAATTCAATCTCCCAGGTCACTCACTGTGTTTTTCCAATAGGAATGTGTTAATAGCTAAACGGGCACAAATCCACAATTAGGATTGGCAATAAGTTTTGCTCTCTCTTCAGCTATGTTACAACTCTGCTTACCTTTTCTAGGAATATAAGTAAGAGAGATCAGTGGCGTAGCGTGGGGGGTGCCGGGGGGGGGGGGCATGGCCCCGGGCGGCACATTTCAGGGGGTGGCAGAGAGCAAGAGCCAGGCCGCGGCAAGCGGAACCAGGCGGTTGCGTCAAGTCATAATTATCAGATCAGGTAATTACTAAAGTCATCGGGACTACGTTGCAAAAACAAGGACAACCAAGAAGTGGAGCATTTTCCTTAATATATGCCGCTGGCCCGGGGCGGCAAGCCTCACGTCTATTCCGGTCTGCCGCCCCGTATTTTCTAGATACAAGCACTTAATTCTTCTAGCCAGCCGCCTCCCTTTTTATATCTGTATTTATGGTAAAATGAAAATCGAACCTATCTGGGATGCTAAAATTTTCTAGGTCGCTTCGCTCGCTCTTACAGCTAAGTATTCTTAATCGTTCCATATCTTTAATACATTCGTAGAAAAAGTATGTTTAATTCCATTTGTTTGAATCGTGAAAAGAAAATCTGTTACGGTCTATCCGAGGCGGGGTGCTAAAATTTTAGAGCTCGGTTCGCTCGCTCTTGCATCCTACTTACTCTCAAATTTAAAGCTTTAATGCATAATTCGATAAAAAAGCTTATTTATCTATATGAATAGTTAAAATAAAATGTAATTTATCAGATGTGCTAAAAAATTTTGAGCTCGCTGTTTTTGTTAATTTCACGAACGGCAAACCTTATACACTAGGTATTAGCTATATTAGCAATTGAACTGACAAACCTACATACATAAAGGGTGTAAAAAGACCCTTAACGAAAACGAAAACCACATATTCTGCCCATCATTGGGATCTTTTTTTTCTTCTAGACAATACCTGGGAAACCACAGGTTCTGGAGATATTGAAGGTCAAAGTTCCAATTTTTTCACAAGTTTTTTTTTAAAAACCACTTTTTAAGATATTAACTTTACTTTTATTAACTCCATGACCCATTAACTATTCAAAGCATCCATCAGCACTAAGTTTTGAGTGCGTAACATTGAGTTTTGTCGTGAAAAGTGATTTTTCACCCCAAAAAAAAAAGTCGTTTCCCAGCATAAATTTTTGTGTAGGGTTACTTAGTTTGATGTACAGAATACTTGGTTAACGGCTTCGTGAAGGGTCCGTTTACACCCTGTATAACATACGAACAAATGATCATCATCATCATCATTCTCTTGCCCTTCTTATCCCAATTCATCAGGCACCAGCGCAGAATGTCTTCCTCTTCCTTACCTCTCTAACTCTTTATTACTCGTCATCTCATCAGAAACCTCCTTTCTTGAATGAAATTGTGTATAAAAAAGATTTTACTTTGTACTTATAGATTTTTTTTTAAATAATTTAAAACAATGCTTTGTATTTTGACTCTTTCCTACGTTTCTTGACTAATTATGAAATTAGAGGGGGCGGCCAAAATTACATTCGGCCCCGGGCGGCAAAATCCCACGCTACGCCACTGAGAGAGATCGTGGAGGTCATGTACTTATGCGTTCTTTGGAAGTGCACTTTGTAAGAAATAAAACAATGTTGTGAAAAATACGTACACTCTTAATTATTAGAGGAAAGTCACCAAATATGAAATAGTATCCTAATATGGAATACCTTCATTTCTCTAAGACTATAAGTATGAAACGCAACACTCGACCATCTTCTGTTCCATTTGGTCTACTAACTATCGCACTCACACCATCGAGTCAGTTGCGCGAACACTTCACTTGTGGCAGGCGTGTTTTGTTTTGTTGTCGTGCGGAAAATTTTAAAGGTAAGTAATAAATGAGTATTACCAGCTGATATTATGTTTGTATACATAAGTGTTATACTATTTAGTATATCGGTATTATGTTTATTTCACCATTTTGTGATCTTTTAATTTCAAAATATTGTGACTTAAAAAAATATTTAGAAGAGTTTGAACTAGTATAAAAATCCAAATATGGACAGTCGTCGGTGTCTAATTATGGAATATTCCATAATTAGATATAATATTTCATATGATAGATACTTGCTTGCTAAAAAATATATGTAATGTTTGTTTTTAGAATGTCCGGTTCACAATCAACCAAACGAAAAACCTGGGATGAAGAAAAAATGGCACAAGCTATAAAATTCGTCCGGGAAAAGAAAATGGGGTATTTGAAAGCGGCACAGCATTTTCAAGTGCCTAGGACAACTTTATTTCGTCTCTGCCAAAAAGATGAACAGTCTCCAGAAGTGGCAGCAGCTACTACATTAGGACGAAAAACTATCTTGGGCTCCGAACTTGAACATCAGCTAGTAGAATACATACTAATAATGGAGAGTAAGTTTCACGGTTTAACAAGAACTGATCTTCGCCGTATGGCGTTCATGCTAGCAAAGCGAAACAATTTGCAGAATCCCTTCGGTGAATCAGGTATGGCTGGAAAAAAGTGGTTAAAGTTATTTTTAAATCGTCATAAAGATAAACTTTCGATAAGAAGACCAACTGGTACATCATTTGCCAGAGCATTTGGATTTGATAAAGAAAAAGTGGAAGCCTTTTTCAACCTCCTTGAAGAGCTTTACGCTAAGAATAACTATCCACCAAATCGTATTTACAACGTGGATGAATCAGGCCTCACAATAGTACAAAGTAAGATACCACAAATCATCGGCCACAAAGGTAAACGCCAGGTAGCTGCACTGACTTCAGCAGAAAGAGGATCTCTGATGACAATAGTTGTTTGCATGAATGCTACTGGTCATTTTGTGCCACCGTTCATTATTTTTCCCAGAAAAAATATGAGTGCTCAGCTAATGAGAGGCTGTCCTCCAGGATCAGTCGGAGTTGCACACCCATCAGGGTGGATACAAATGAACATCTTTACAGACTGGTTCAAGCACTTTATTCAACACACCAACCCGACTCCTGAATCGAGGGTTTTACTGATACTAGACGGACACTATAGTCATACTCACAATATCGATATAATAGATATTGCTAGGGAAAATAACGTGGACATAGTTTCGTTACCTCCTCATACGACTCATAAATTGCAGCCATTAGATAAAACTTTCATGGGGCCTTTAAAAACATACTATAGTGAGGAAATACGCATGTGGATTAGAGACAACAACAACAGACCTCTAAGTCCATATGATATTGTGGAGCTGTTTGGCAAATCCTATTTGAAAGTACAAACAGGCGAAATCGCAGCCAACGGGTTCAAAGTTACTGGATTGTGGCCTTTAAATAAAAATGTCTTCAGTGATGTGGACTTTATTGCTGCGCAACAAAATGCTTTAATAGACGGTTGTACAACCAATATCCCTCCGCTGGAATCAAGATCTGAAACTGGTCAAGTTCTGATAGAAATACCTGCACCACAAACAACTGCTAATTTACAACCTGAACCTGTACCTTCGACTTCTGGGCTTAATCGCAGCAGTTTGGGTCTGGTGTCTCCGTATGCCATAAGTCCAGTGCCAGAGAAACGAAGAAAAGTATCTAGCAGAGGAAGAAAAGCTGCTGTAGCAGCAGTCATAACATCTTCTCCCTACAAAACTGATTTAGAAAATAAAAATATGAAGAGACAAGAAAAAGAAAATAAACTAGTCAAGACAAAGAATAAGAAGAAAACTGCGAAGAGAAACAAACAAACGAAGAAAAATAAGGATGATAGTGAAGAAGAAGACTCTGAGGAACTAGACGTTATCCAGTTTGATGAAGGTAGTGAACATGATGAGTTGATGGACCAAGTACCTCCTGACTCTGCTGATGCAGAATGTATGTTCTGTTCAAGACTTTTTTCCATGGATAAAAGTGGAGAAAGCTGGATTAAATGCTTGATGTGTGGGCTCTGGGCACATTATGATTGTGCTGGTCCAGAGTTTGATACTTGGATCTGTGACTTTTGCAAGTAATTATGTAACTTCTTTCATTTATCACAATATGTTATATTTATTTAATTGATCTCAAAGATATTAATGTCCATTTTTGTTATTGTTATGTTGATTTATGCTTATATTCCATATATGGGTACCTATTCCATATTTGGTTACTCATTTGTGATTTTGTTTTTTATGTTAGATTTTAATTTGATAACTAATATATTTGATTAAAGGCTGTTAATTACTACATATAAATGTATGACTGATTAGTAAAAACATTAAACTGTTTTAATTTATATGAAGTTTTTTTTTTATATCCCAAAAACAAAATAGTATTCCATATTTGGTGACTTTCCTCTATTATGACGTCATATTAAAAATAATACTTCTATTTACAGGAAAACAAAATTAAAGTTAATTACAGCATACTGACGAATTTTTTTTTGTATAGTTTTAATAAATACTTTATTAACAGTTTGGGCAGGTAACCAACACAATGACAATACAATGAAGTATTTATCACTAAAAGTAATATAATATCAATGTGATCATGCACTGTACTGACTGTACTAATATTCTAGTCTTCATTTCGAGAAATAATCGTATTCAGTATCCTGATAGTTCAAAGTAAAAAACTGTTACTTAACATTCCATTTGTCAGAAACTGGTATCCCCTCCAACTGTCATATCTACTTATAACTATCCTATTTTCTATTTAAAACGCGAATATTTGGGGGGATGGATTCATGGATGGATGTATGGATGTTTGTACACGCAAAAACTACTGAACAGATTTTGATTGAAACTCTCCAGTAGGTAATGCAATTTAGGTATCAGAATTAGACATTGGCTACAAGTTACAAAAGCGAAAATTGAAGGTACGCGGGAGAAACCGCGGGCGGGCGAAGCTCCCGAATACGATTATTTTATTTCGAATATTTATTCCTCGAAATAAAAGTAGCGTTAATATGTAACCTACTTATGCTTCTTAGTAGATGCTCGGGAGTAGTCAACCTACTGGTCAAAAATAATATCTAGCTTTCAATTGTTTTTCATTTTTGAGCATCATTCGAGAAATAAATCTAGTTTTTATATTTTTTTATGAGTAGTTGGCTGTCTCTGTTTCACATCTACCTACATTCTGTTATTTCTGTAACTGCTGTTATTTTACTACCCACCATTTTCATCATAATTCGAAATGACTACATGACGTGTATGTTAGAAAAGTTTGTTTCATAAATACCTAAAGGGTGTAAAAAGACCCTTAACGAAGCCGAAAGGTACTTATTCTCCCCATCATTGCGATAATTTTTTTGTTCTAGACCATACCTGGGAACCTTATAGTTACGGAGATATTGGGGGTTAAAGTTCCAACTTTTTCAATTTTTTTTTTTAAATTCAAGTTTCTAATGTAGGATTTTTACTTTAAACACCTTTACGACCCCCGTACTATTCAATCCATCCACGAGCACAATGTTTTGAGTGCGTAACATTGAGTTTTACCGTAAAACGTAATTTTTCAAACCAAAAAAAAAGTAGTTTCCCAGCAATAATTTTTGCGTAAAGTTACTTAGTTTGATGTACAGAATGCTTGGTTGACGGCTTCGTGAAGGGTCTGTTTACACCCTGTATAATGTCTTATAACTAGCTTGAGGCAAGCAACATGAATAGTAACTATGAACTATTTCCTAAATTGATGGTTTGTGATGAGCGGATTTATTTGAACATAATAAATACCTTTCTACTTAGCATCACTCTCAGAGAATGCCTATTGACCAATCGCGTCATATCTAAGTATGATTTCTCTATATTGTTTTACTATAAAATTACTACAATTATGTAGAAACATAAAAACAAGAGCATAGCTTAAAAATAAAACATAAATCTAATCCTACTTACTTCCTAAACCATCATTATTAATATAATGTCTAATCATTACACACAATTTTAACAACCATGAGTACGACTATTATCACATAAGTGTACTGTTACAAGTATTTGTTTTCGCATAAATCACTGTTATTTGGGTCTGTGTCACATCACTTCACTTCGGTGTCCCCAGAATATTTAATCATCACCTTACACACAAATTATCCAATGAACGCATGTTTAGCCTTACTAGCCTTTATACGTCATTTATGTATTCATTACCGAGCATTGTTTTAATTTGACTAATTCCTTATTGTTCCGCATTTCTAAAAAGATATTGAATTGAGTCTTCATGTAGAGCAATCATTAACATAATAATGCCACCCGAGAGTATTCCTAATATTGCGAGTAGTAAGTTAATACTTTTGCCATTGTTGTTTGCATTTATTTCAGGCACTAAGTCTGCAAGTGCGATATAAAAGAAAGTTCCAGCTGTTGCTGCATAGATCCATTGGGATGCAGATTCATGATCTTCTGCAAGCCAAATTCCACCTGCCATGCCCATAAAACTGAGCACCGACGAAAGTAGATTATAATAAAGAGCGCGTCTGATGCTCATTCCGGAGCGCAGCAGCACAGCGAAGTCCCCGAGCTCGTGAGGGAGCTCGTGACAAAACACAGCCAAAGCCGTTGCGAAACCAGTTACCGGATCTCCGCTAAAGGCCGCTCCAATTGCTAGCCCATCTGTTAAATTGTGTAGTCCGTCTCCTACAATCACCATGAGCGCTGTCGACGTCATCGGCCGGTCGACCGGCGGCGGCGGTGACCCCGGCATCATTGCACCGAGTTCTATAGGCTCGATTTGTTTGCCTGAGTCTGTCTTCAATTCAGTTGATCCAGAATCGTGAGAGTGAGCGTGACCACCATTTAATAATTGCATTATTGCTTCTACACTGTAGAAAAGTAAAATGGTGAGGAAAGTGACGCTACATTTTAACACAACTTCGGTTTCTTCTTGAGGCGCAGAAGGTGGGCCGTGTGACTTGAGTGCATGTGGCAGGAGATGCATAAGTGCGTCTCCGCACAATGTGCCGACTGCTACCGCCACCAGGAAATGTAGCACGTGGCTGAAGATCGCCGACTTTAGCAATGGAACAATAGCTACTCCGAGTAGACCTGTCGCACTGATCACCAAAATACTTAAGGTGGCGTATATCCAAGCTGGAAGGAATAAAAATTTCAATGTTATAAATTGTTGAAATTATTCATCATACTTCTAGATACACTGGTTTCTATTTAGCTGAGGGTTCTATTCAAAATAAATTATTTAGCTAAGTACTTACTCCAAAACCTGTCTAATTTCGGTGTTGGTGCTTCTGTTTTGTAACAAGAACGCTGGTCTAGCTGATACACCAGAGCGGGACACATTTCCAGGAACGTTTTGGGCCTTATTGATATGACCCCCGGCGCCTGGTTCTCCATTCCGTACACTTCCAATATTTCCCTTGGAGATAGGCATGATTTCTGCAAGATGGGTTCAGCTGAAACTGTCAAATTATAGTTTTTAATAAAAACGGAATCTTATTTTTTTAATAATGATTAGATTGTATGTTAATCTATTTATATTACGTTCACTTCATGGAATAATGGTATTGAACTTTAAACATACTATTCAATAACTGAGTAGGTACTTTGAAATATAAACGCGCTACAGAATAACAATTTTCAACAATACGATTCATTCATGGATTTATGTGACAGATCCTTGGCCGGGGTCAGACGACTGCGCAAGAGCAGCCGGCCACTCGGTAATAGGATAATCGCGATTATAAAGGACAATAAAATTCTCCGTCCATTGGCGTCAAGCTTCATGTCTTATGAATAAGAAGAAGAGCTAATGCGAGCTCCCAGTATTTTTAACAAAGGCTTAGTTTCCATTATCTTTTTGTAAGTCTATAAAAATCACAATAGGATGATACATAATTTGAAATGAATAGATCGATAGTAAATGACAAGTGTTCCGAATTATTGCATTCCTATATTTTTTTGATCTATAAATATACAAGTTACTTCCTTCATATAAGGGCTACGGCTGACATCGTTAGGTACTGCTGTCGCAATAAATGAGAAAGCAGCGGAACTCTGCATCGCTTTCTACCAAACACTGGTATGTACAAGTCACACCGGATTTCCAAACTGCTCATTTGTTGTAGTATCTCTAACGATATCATTTAAAATAGCCATGAATATCATCAGTCAGTCATGAACATTTGTTGGTAGCTTAAGATCTTGAAAATGGTACATCGCCTCATTTTACAAAAAGCAAAATGTCCTATTCTTTAGCACGTAGACCGGTACTCCTAAAGGTTATATGTAAAAAAGATACATTTGAAATAAGAATGGAATAAAAAGGCAATTTACAGAGATTAGTCACAGCTCAGAAAAGTAGAATGTACCTAACGTACTTTGACTACATTTAAAATTAATAAAAAGTCGTGGCAGTCGCTCGGTCCGGAAATAATAACTTTTTGCCCGCACACGATCGATAAGTAGGAGGTAAACTGTTAATTTTTATGCAAAATTGGTCTTTTTGTAGAAACATGACGGTTCCTGATTAATTAAATACTATGGTAAGTTTTATAAAATCTATATTTTGTGATACTGAATGTTTGAGCCAACCAACGATGTTTTTCCCATTGTTTGAACGCGTTTTATACAATAAACAAAACAAAACCAACAAAATGTCTTTGATACCAACGTAGGCGAGTAAAGACAGTAGGTATTCATCAATGGAATTGATAAATCACAAATCAGTAATATTGCGTACACCAGCGCAACAAAAGGCAGCTTCACAATTATTAACGAGTTAATTCGATAAGTACATTGTTTCTAGAAAATTTTTATTTTTTTTGTTTACAGAATTTGATGCGCTTTGGCACAGAGAAACATGGCTGTGATACCTTCCAAACAAAAGAAGTCTAAGCTGTGGCGGACGCGGGTGTGCCGCCCATACATTTTTGCCCACTATCCTTTAGACATGCACTAAAAACCCACATAATATATCTATTATTTTTTAAGTTCTTTCTTTCGATAACTGTTATTTCTAGTAAGATCCCTGAACAGAACTGATGTTCCATTCAATTCTGTCCCAACCAAATGGCGACGATGCGAAGGGTTTGTTTAAATTCATGGCGCACGTCTTGTGAAAAGTACAATAGTTTAGAATACGATGGGACTGACATACGCTATGCTTAAAAGCCCCTATAAATAAATAATGAAAAAAAAAACATTTTTTTTCATTTTGTTTCTTTCATTAATGAACAGCATATCCAATTCTAGCATGTAAGTAATTTGTTGCAGATAAGGTGGTTTCATGTCTAAAGTAAAGTAAAATTTAATTCATCGTCATCATCATCATTCTCTTGCCCCTATTCCCATTCGTTTGGGGTCGACGCAGCATGTCATCTTCTTCCATGCTTCTCTTTTTCTCGTCATTTCATCAGACCTCCTTTCTTGGATATCATCCTTCACACAGTCCATTCATCATTTAATTAAAATTTAAACACCTTGGTACCTACAAAGTCCGTTACAAGTTTTTGCATTAGTATCTAAATTACCAGAGAATTCCGACAGTTCATGTGTCATTTCAAGGATAAATTAAAATTAACAACATTAGGTATTACAAAGAACATTGATTAGACCGTGTTTCCTCATTTCCTTCAGGGGTTTTAACTTTCAAGGTTTATTCGTTAGTCACATTTACTTCGTTGAGTGAATGCACCATTTCTTTGTCATCCAGCATTTGTTTACGGATTTCAATAACTAGAAGATTGCACGTTTACAGAGAACGTACATTGGTCGGAAATATAACCTCCAGGATCTGCAGGTTTCGTCAAGCCTTTCTTTACACAGAGTGAAATACTGTATGGTGTCATCAAAACCTTTTTCACTTAGGTACAGATCGATCGATAGTAAATTATGATAGGTATATCATATTTACCATATTTTACGTTTTTTGGGTTGATGCCTATATTTTCTGCTCAATGCGCAACTTGAATTATTCCATGAAGTTGTTATCTAATCTTCTGTTCCTACTTATTAATTTATATACACAAATAAATGCCGACTGTGTTTGTTTATCTATTTATCAAGAATTTACTGCCGCGGAATTGTCTTCAACACAATGTAAATAACTAAATAGATAACTAGTCTCATTCATATCATTAAGCATCTCACATCGTAAACATTCATCCCATTGAATATGAGACATAAGTCAACAGAACGCACTTATCAATAGCATCTAGCTATCGCTCTAGGTATGCAATAAAGGGTGGGTTAGGGGAGGATCTCATCAAAGATATGAATAATATCCTTTCAAGAATATAAATAATAACGGGCCGAACGCAAAATACGTGCTTGGACGTGGAGTTGTGGACATCAGCCCGTTATACAATACAATACAATCCTTTCAAGAAAACAAGGGCCAGGCAGACCAAGTACAGCAAGATTGACGTTTTAGTGAAAGAAATAATTATAAAAGCTGTGAACAATAGAACCGTCGTCAAGTAGTAAAAGTAAATAGATACAGTAGGAGAGTAAAGGTCTTCGTAAATTACATATAAGACTCACAGTAAAGCATTGCAATGGGACCTTTATATCATGTTGCTTACAGTAGAATTTTGAACATGGCTATAAGTGTACGAAGCGCAGACCACTTCTTTAAAAAAAAAAAAGAAAATTGTAACAAAAGCCCACTTTTAAATCCTGTACTGTGAGACGAGTCGGAATGGTGTCGGTGTCGAGTCTGTGAAGTTGCGAAGACCTTAACGGTGATAATGAAGAATACTCACTGGCAGATGGAGACCTGCGGTGTCTGTGCTGAGTGTCGTGCAGCTGCCGGAAGGTCCCGTTGATGCGGTGGATGGCGAGGTCGTGAGGCGACGTGAACACCCGCCCCCCGAGTCCTAGGCTGTCCAGCAGGTGCTCGAATCCCTGTAAATATAAGGACACTGTTAGTAATTGTCAGTCAGTCAGCGTTGTGTTGTGTTGTCGTCGCCGTTAGTCGGAGTTTCTTATCGATATCAATCTATCATGTTCATAAAGTTTGAGAAATTATAAATTTTATAAAAAAAATAAGGTAATACATTGGAACAGGCATGAGTGTTTGAAATACATATTTTAATTTCACAAACTTAGGCAAAATATTAATTTGACAGAAACGTCTGAAATGGTGAAGAGTGACGCCTACGCGGTGCTACGCTGCGGCTACGCGGCGCTACGCACTGCTACGCTACGGCTACACGACGCTACGCTTTGCTACACTGCGTATTTGATGCGCCTACGTTCTGCTACGTTACGGCTACAAGAAGCTACCCCTAACCGTTGCTACTCTGCGTATTTGTGGCGCCTACGCTGCTGCTACGCCACTTCGCTACGATACTCAAGTCTCACGATTCATTGTTACAAACTATGCAAAATCATTCGAGGTCAATGTGCCTTTACATATTCGAAACTAATTTTAAGGTTCGGATAGTTTGCCGTAGTCAGCCACATCTGTTACTACCATTCTGTGCATAACCTGTTCAAAGTTAGGGGTCGTCTGGCCACTATGAAACTGTACGGATCGTTTCATTGGTATTTTCGGGTCAACTGTCATGAATCAAAATATGTTATTGTAGGAAAACTTTTTCATTTGTAATCTAAAGAGACATAATAAATTACACGCTTAAAACGTGGTTAGATTACATATCTAAAAAAATATAATACGCATCAGCTGATTTCCTAGTTTAAAAAATGGGTTTGTTCACGTTCAGTCGTCATACCTAATCATGCAATGACAATGGTTTATAACACGGAATAGAGAAAACGTTTATAATAACTGATTCGCACGTGTTTGTAAGGTGGGCCAGTTGTTAGATACCAACATTTTTATGTACATTATCCTATACTATTATCATAAAGGGTGTAAAAAAACCCTTAACGAAGCCGAAAGGCACTTGTTCTCCCCGTCATTGCGATCATTTTTTTGTTCTAGACCATAGCTGAACCTTCTGGTTACGGAGATATTGGGGGTCAAAGTTCCAACTTTTTCACAAGTTTTTTTTTTAAATAAATGTTTTTAAAGTAAGATTTTTACTTTAAACACCTCCAGGACCCTCCTACTATTCAATCCATCCATCAGCACAATGGTTTGAGTGCGTATCATTGAGTCCTACCGTAAAACGTGATTTTTCACCCCAAAAAAAAATTAAAGTTACTTAGTTTGATGTACAGAATGCTTGGTTGACGGCTTTGTGAAGGGTCCGTTTACACCCTGTATACTTTTAAATTAGCAATATTTATGTATATTTTTAACGTTCTTGAAAACGGCTAAGTGAAAAAAATGCGGTTTACGGTTTACGGGGGCGAAAAAAAGTAGTTCTCATATCTGGGAAAATTCGTTTTCTCTATTTTCACCCGAGCACAGCTCGGTCGTCCAGTTACTTTATCTAAAACGAAAAATAAGGTTTTTTTCGCTTGGCACTATATTGTTATTCGAAACAATACGAGAAAGGTGTGGAGCTGATGTATATTATAGTCAGTACATTACCTACGTTAGGTGCGAATTACACAGAAAAGGCGTACGGTGAAGGCACGGCGCAGGCGTGATGCCGCTTCAAAACGTTTTCATACAAAATGTACGTAGCCAACGTGTCGTGAATTACACTCAAGCGGCGCGGCGCAGGCACGCCGTTCTTTCTTTTCCTTATAAATTCCACGCATGCGCCGCACCTTACGCCTTACGCCGTTTCTGAGTAATTTGCGCCTTAGAAGTCACCAAGTCAAGTTGAAGGACGGTTTGACTTGAGCAAGTACCTACCAATATCAGTGATAACTGCAACATTTATCTTTTAAGGTAGTGGGTATCAGTCAAAATTCGCAACGGTCACTGTATTTTGATAGCAGGCTGTGAGAGAGATTATATTGTAAAGATATTAACACGCTATAATTGATAAAGAAAATGTTTTGGTAATAATTTTTAATTTAAGGAAAGGAACGTATCTATAACTTAATATGCAACATTTATTTTATCAATACCTACTTCTTCTTATTTCCCAGAACTTGATCCCCGTTAGCGACACTATCGAATATTGTAATAATTTACTGTTTTTTTTTCAAAATCAACGGATTCGATTCCTGCTTAGCAATATTGATTTTCAAAAAATCTAATGATGCAGTTTTAATTTTCATCAAAATCCAGACTCCTTTGAGTATTTTTCGCTGTTCCTCATAGTTTCGGATTTGGCTATCCACGCTCACTTGAATAATTCAACCTGTATAGTCGTTGGTAATTAAAAGTGATCCGAGGGGGATACCTAATTATGAATCAAGAACAATAACCTTGAACTTGGAATGTTATCAATCGATCATACTGTGAACTCATTGTAAATTGAGCTGAGACATTTCCGCATTACACAATTTGAGGTAATTAGAAATTGAAATTTAATTGATCAGGTTTAAATAAAGTTACCTAGATTAATATTGGGATTGATCAAACCCGGAACGGGACCACCTGTCCCTAATCTTCTTATATATAAAAATCTCGTGTCACGGTGTTTGTGGTCACACCTCCGAAACAGCTCGACCGATTTTTGTTTTTTTTTTTTGTATTTTTGGTAGGTATGAGAATAGGTCGTAATGTATTTCACACCGCTAGTTTCACGCGGATGAAGGTCGCAGGCATTAGCTAGTATATTATAGAATAAGCTGAAGTAGCAAAGGGCTGAGCCCTACGAATCAGCAAGAGTAAGAAAAAAAAATGTAGTTGTAAGTGTAGTTGTTGTTGTTGTTTGTCCCAAAGTATGGTTGGAACAACAATCGCAGGGTAGCAGCTGGATGAGAGTTGCCGAGAATCGAGTTGAATAACGTGCAATCGGAGAAGCCTATGTGCACCAGGGTATATGTTAAAGAAGATTTAATATTTATACAATTTTAATTACTAATAGCTGCCCATTGTTGTGATAACTTGAGATATCTTTTGAGAATAGTGCAACATATTGATCGATAAAATATTTAGACAGCTATCCTAAATGGTAATCGTGCTCAAGACCAAGTTTACCGTAAAGGTAGTTAATAGTCGTCAAAATACAGTCATTTTTCATAGTAAGAAAATTGTAACTTGTAGGTGTAAGTAGGTACCATTGTACACACCTGCAACGTTTCAGAATCTATACAAACAAATAAAATTGAAGTGCCTGTTTGTAATTCCAAAATAACAGCTTTTTACTGAATGCATATGAAAGTAAATACGGTACTTATAACAAAATAACATTTTATTGAATTTTGCTAGTCTGTCGGTCTGTCGGTCTGTCTGTCTGTTTGTTCCGGCTAATCTCGACCGATTTTGACGAAACTGTTACTGGCAGATAGCTGATGTTATAGGAGTAATTTAGGGTACTTTTAGTTTAGAAAAAAGATTAGGGTTCCGTGAAAAAAATAAACTCTTGAAATTGTTAACAAAATCTGATTCAAGTAAAATTTTTATAACAATTTCACGCGGACGTAGGTCGCGGTCAACAGCTAGCTTAGGTACCTACTCCTCACTTTCACAAAATTTCATTGAAATTGGGTGAGTGTTTTCGAAGATCAGAGTGTACGAACATACATACGTGAATTTTATATAGATATTAAAGATAGTACTGCTAAATACCGTTACACTCCCATCGTTCGTTTTGGCTAACTATTAGGTAAATACAATTTACTGACATGTACCCAATTTACCAGCAACGTAACGGTGTCATGCATGAAAATACATTTATAATAATACATAGGTAAATAATTTCTAATTTCATTTTGCTGAATGCGGCCTACGTTTTTGCACAATCTATCACAAAACTATACAATATAATTATGTACACAGTCCAGACAAGGTGTAAACGGACCCGTCACCAAGCCGTCAACCAAGCATTCTTTAGGTACATCAAACTAAATCAGACTAAGCAAAAAATATTCCTGGTTTTTTTTTGGTGTGTAAAGTCACGGTGTACGGTAGGGTAGAAAAGTTAGAACATTGCCCTTCAACATCTATGTCCGTAGTTAGAAGGTTCCGAGGTATGGTCCAGAACAACCCACCCATGCACCCATTATGCCCCATTTTCTCAAAATCATACGTTTAGCAAACATTTTTCCACATTCAATTTTTGAAACAGGAAATTCGACAAATGGAAAATCACTAATTCTGTAAAATATCTCATGATTTCCTTAATTTTACAGTCTGGGGAAATTTTCACAATTTTTTTTCCCAAGGATATCATTTCCTTCGGGACGTATTGTTTATTTAACGTGCTTAATATATACTCAATATACTCTCACTCAACTATACATATTATATTCTTGAATAGGATTATCCTGTTTAAAAAGTGTCTTATCCCTAAGAAGAGGATTTAAAAGTTTCCATATTTCTCACAACTTCATGTAGCACCAGCTTTCAAATCATTGTCTAACTATACGTAAACAATAACAGACTGCAAGTTTAAAAATTACATTGTGCCAAACTGTCAATTTTTTTTTAACCGTTGCCCCACTCTTGGAATTTCTCCTATATCGCGGGTGCGTTTACAAACATTTAAACTCACATACACAAACAGCCAGACCCGGAACAACTACTTGTAGATCATACAAATATTTGTTCCGTGCGGGGATCGAACCCGCGATAGGCAGCGCAGTCAATCGCTCAGCCACTGCGCCAACCCTGCCGTCTATAATTGATAAACGTAAGAAAGTTTCACGGTGTCGATCAACGAATGGATAGAAGTAGAAATGAGTACGTTAGAGGAAATCTGAAAGTTAGTGTTTTTCCTGTGACTGAAAAGTTTTTTGTCTATCAGTTGTCATGGTATGAGCATGTGATATGGAGAAATAATAGGAATATATTGAGAGGAAAGTTTTGAGTATGAATGTGGATGGCTAGAAGAGTAGGGGAAAACCAAAGAAACCATGGATGGACTGTGTGCAGGATGATATAGCTAGAAAGGAGGAGACTGCTGAGTTGCTGGGTTATAGAGAAGTTTTAAAGACGAAGACATGCTGCAGCGAACCCAACTAAAAAAGTATCATATGTGTTAATCCAGGCTATAAACCATCTGTGTGCCAAATTTCATCTAAAACTGGTCAGTAGTTTTTGCGTGAAAGATTAACAACACACATCCATAACTTCTCACAAAATATCGCATTTATAATTTTAGTCGAATAGGATTGGTTTGCCCAACTCCTTTAAACAACATATAACGTCAAATAAGTGCGAAAATACTTTGATTTTGAATTGAAAGAAAACTAAGGATAAAGACGAATGAGGTTCTTAATTTTACTGAGAGTTAAATCGAGCTTCTCCTCCACCGCCAATTTTAATTTATTAATTTAAAATGTAAACTAACTATATACATTAGTAATTAAAAACTATTAAATAAACTAACAACAAAATATAAAAGGGCATCAAAAAACTCCTCCTCAACGCTATCAGCTGGTAATGTGCCCAAGAGACTGGCGGCGTTGCCCCGTTGTATGTCAACACTGACTTAGCCTCTGGCCAAAGTAAAAGCCAGCCCTTGGGTCACGGGAAGCGTCAAGTAAAATTTTCGAAATATCCTTAAATTGGCTAAATATTTAAAATGTATGTACATTGCTTGAAATACATACAGGGTGTAAACAGACCCTTCACGAAGCCGTCAACCAAGCATTCTGTACATCAAACTAAGTAACTTTACGCAAAATTATTGCTGGGAAACGACTTTTTTTTTAGGGTGAAAAATCACATTTCACGGTAAAACTCAATGTAACGCACTCAAAACATTGTGCTGATGGATGGATTGAATAGTACGGGGGTCGTGGAGATGTTCAAAGTAAAAATCTTACATAAGAAACATGTATTTTAAAAAAAACTTGTGAAAAAGTTGTAACTTTGACCCCCAATATCTCCGTAACTAGAAGGTTCCCACGTATGGTCTAGAACAAAAAAATGATCGCAATGATGGGGAGAACAAGTACCTTTCGGCTTCGTTAAGGGTCTTTTTTCACCCTTTATACATTATTAATTAAAAACTATTAAATAAACTAACAACAAACTATAAAAGGGCATCAAAAAACTCCTCCTCAACGCTATCAGCTGGTAATGTGGCCAAGAACTGGCGGCGTTGCCCCGTTGTATGACAACACTTAGCCTCTGGCCAAAGTAAAAGCCAGCCCTTGGGTCACGGGAAGCGTCAAGTAAAATTTTCGAAATATCCTTAAATTGGCATATAAAGGATGTAAAAAGACCCTTAACTGAAGCCGAAAGGTACTTGTTCTCCCCGTCATTGCGATATTTTTTTTGTTCTAGACCATACCTGGGAACCTTCTTGTTACGGACATATTGGGGGTCAAGGTTCCAACTTTTTCACTTTTTTTTTTAAATACATGTTTCTAATGTTAGATTTTTACTTTAAACACCTTCACGACCCCCGTACTATTCAATCCATCCATCAGCACAATTTTTTGAGTGCGTTACATTGTGTTTTACCGTAAAACGTGATTTTTCACCCAAAAAAAAAAGTCGTTTCCCAGCAATAATTATTGCGTAAAGTTACTTAGTTTGATGTACAGAATGCTTGGTTGACGGCTTCGTGAAGGGTCTGTTTACACCCTGTATTTAAAATGTATGTAAATTGTTTGAAATACACATCGTAGTCATTTATCTTCACGTTTGCTCTTGACACGAGTGAGGAGTACCTATGTAATAAAAGTTTCACGTGTCCTTTGTAATAAAACAAAACTGTTTCCGCACATCTCTGCCCTATCTTAATAAAATAGTAAATAACAACATGATCTATGTAAATTACCCATACAATAGTTATACTGTTTAATTTCCTTATTGTATGAGAGAGATAATTAAGGGATTAGTTACTATACTAATAGTATCGTTCTATAATGTTCGCTTGTCACGAAATACTTAGGTAATTAATCAAAGTATACAGGTGCACATAGTGTGAAACTAAACAAGAACGAAAATAAATATGTAGGTACGTCACCCGCAGGGATGTGCCTTAACAGGCGTTGCACAGAGGGGGCTCCGGACAGGTCTTTTAAGAGGAAACGGTGCCTCCTCTCAGGTACGAATGGTGACCACCGGGGTGGTTTTAGTGCGGTAAAAATCCCACACTCCCCGGTCTTATCCCCAAAGACTGGGCGCCTTTTGAAGGTTTCCCTCCGAAAAGGTACGTCACCCGCAAAGTATCGCACGGATGCGGACGATTCCACAGGACGAGACAGTCAGTTTAGGAAATAGGTCGAAACCGGAAGAATTGTTACAACAACCCTGATTTATTTACAAATAATTGTCATTTTTAGTAGCACGTTGATTTTGTAATTAGAAACTATAAAAAACCTCATGTAGCAACCATTTGTTACTCATAATCATAATACTACTCATTTCAATCACGATATTTCGTTTTATGATAATTATAAGTACACGTATTATGTAGTAGTTCGTTACGTGTTCCGTTTACCTGCAGATATTTAACGAGCTCGTGTAAGTAATCAAATCGGTTTTCAGTGAGTGATCTACCGCGGAATACATTCTGCTCTTTGGTACTTTTTCAAAACATCGGGTGGCAGCCGTGGTATGTGTTTAACATTTCCGTAAGAGAACAATACCCCAGACGCGTAATTCTTCGCACTTTAATGGACTTGACGCAAATTTAGAAATAAAAGCAATGTATGCTATTATTATGTACGTTTGTGTTCGGTATGCAATCTGCGTCTGGCTATAGAACGCTGAAAATTAAATTAATCGTGTATGTACATATAGGTACGTACCACGTCTCGTAACAACCATGACGAATCCATCGCCTTGAGTTCAGACTACCTAAATACCTAACACTAATTTGATAGTGAATAGATGTACTTTATGGTCTTTATAGGTAGGTATTCGAAAATGCGCGCGACAGTTTAATCAACACTAAAATCAACAATTACATATTTGCTGATTACACAATTCATGTAATAGAAACAAAAATCTTAATCAAAATCGGTTCATCCGTTACAGAAGCATGAAATGCACTTCAAACTTATAACACTCTTCTTTTTTTAGATCGGGGGTTAAACATAAAGTAACCAGTCACAACATTACGAAAGGGGCAAATAAGATTAATAATTGACTTCTTCGATAGCGTTTACTTAATGCTCTTCGTGTACCTAGTTTTATTGTAATTAATAGTTTACAGGCACTATAACTGAGTGCTAATTTAAGTAGTGGAATAATTCTACATTATTCTTTAAATTATAGTTACCTAATCTTAAAATACGATAATATTTGCTCCACATTCAAAGCACTTGTCTAGTCATTCAGTCCCCGTAGACAAACTGCGACTTCCTTTTCCGCAATTATAATCCCAGTCGAAGATGTTTCTGAATTGTTAAATGCCAGCTCAATAATTCAAGCAAGTTACTCAATTAATTGTGTCTGTGAAAGAATAATCGCTACTAGAAATTACGTTGAACCTCTGGCTGTCATTGTAGCATTCAAACAAACTATTGAATGAAAGAACAAAAGGTGATTGATGTTCTGAGTACATATCAGGTCTCAAGCGTAGAAAATTTGATGCTATAAAAATACCCAGGTATTACGCTACCTTTGAAATTGAGTTCAAATTAGCAGTTATCAATAGATGTTGGATTTAACTAAATATTGATAAGGAGGTGATAAGAAAACTAGCGTAACATTTTATACAAATACTGAAGTAATATTTAAGTTCGATGAACTTCCGTTTATAAAATGGGAAAATGTAGTTTTTATTGATGAACTGTAGCTTTATTTTAGTCAAGAAATGTGTCGTTTATGAAAAGATTCGTTGAAACACCTGACTATTTAGTTGCAAAATGTCAAAGAGACCGAGTAAATATTGCGATACCGTATAAACATTCAATCTAGGTAACCACGGAACATAAAACATTTACAATAATGTAGTTAGCTGGTTCTACTTCTATAAAAAATTGCACCCACCTCAAATGTAATGACGCCTTTATCTCCATATTTATCGAATATTTTGTCAATGAAGTATTGCTCGGCAGGCAGGGTGTCGTTGAGCTCGTTGCCTGCTGCTGCTCCTGCCGCGGCGAGGGTGGCAGCCCCGGGGCCGGGGTTGCTGCTGCCGCTGTCGGCGGTGCACAGCGCCAGCGCCAGCACTACGACGACGCCCGTTGTCAACATGGTCGCGACTGATGTCCGCACTCGCGGATCGCACGGTGGCACGCTGCGTGCGCCGGCGGCGGTCCCGCGTCTCCACACCACACTATCTAACGATCAGCTTCTACAGCGCTCCGTTGAACGTGATAATGTGACGCGTCGCGTGGCGCTCGCGCATCGGTCGCTCTTTTGTTTATTTGTTTGGAAATTTCAATAATTAAATCGCGAAATGAATCAATCGTTAGACGCAGTTGTGGAAGCGTGTTTGTCACTTGAGGTGAGGTGTGCGTCTGCGACTCTGCGCGGTGACTTTCACCCGTCGCTCTCTGGAGGCTCGGAGGCCGGTTGAACACCGTTACTGATAATAAGGTGTATTTACGGAGTGACCGGCTTCGGAACAACCTGACATAGGTGTCTAGTTAATTTGCAACTGGCAGGGTGCGACTTTACGCTCGAGGGTCTCTATCAGCCTTGAGGTTTGGACACTGGGCAAGGACTGTGGATCGAAGTGATACTGTCGAAAAAAAAATGTGGTATACGAATTTATACCAAGACCAACATCGAATTATTTACTAATCATATCTAATATTATATGTATTTTTGGATCGTCAGTAGATTATCGTGGAAGTCAACAAATCAACGTAAATAAAGTTCTTGCGTAGGTAGGATTCATTCATAAGTTAGAAGCATAACGAAATTATGTTATGTTCGTTTAAATTATTTTTAAATGGTAAGTTACGGGTGTTCAGTACTTATTGTAATCAATTAAACGCCACTTCCTTCTTGCGTTAGTGTGAAGCGAAGTCTTTTGTTTTTGCAGGGAGACAGAAGATTTTTGGTCTCGTGTAGTACTTGTCAGTCCGAACACGTCCGTGCGTTACGTATTGCGATTACTATTCACGTCTAGGCACATGTGTTCCTAGATTCCTACAAAGGCAGAGCGTATTCACAAAGAAACACTACGTCAGGCCATTGACTATTATGTATGGTAGTAGGTATTTAGTAAAATGAGAGAATCTTAGGTATTTATTATATAACATTGCGGGTCAAGCGTTGAAAGAGACTGTTGTTGCTACTGGTCACGATAGGCAAACAACGACGGAGTTGTTTCCGTAAACTACGAAAAAGAGTGGATAGCAAGAAAATAAACAATAATTGATAAGTTAATTGAGTAGTAAGTATGAACCTTGAGGTTGTGTTTACACAGGTGTATAGGTACTATAGAGTTGATTAGAAAGTACGCCACAGATCAGTGAACAAGATGATTTTTTCATGTCTACTAAACAGTAATGATAGATTGGCTAGCAAAAACGTAGATAGTTTTATTATTGTTTTGTAACCACTAGGATAATAATATAATTAACAATGTAGACCGCCTCATTTCTTAATTGCTATCTAATTAACGAGGGCTTGTAAAGCGAAAAATAAGCCTACTAATGTGAAAAAAATTCATTGTTTTCAAATGCGTATTGTGACTACATAACGCGTTGCCAATGTGCTAATCTGTTTCAATTCGTAACGCTAATAGTTATTTAACATGGTCCTAATTACAGTGGAAAGTCATTTCCTATTTTGGAGAGTACATATTATTAGCTAAGCACATTATTGGCTTGGAAACAAGACTGGTGCCTAATCACGAGCCTAATCCAGAATGATGGAAATGATAAAGGGATGAAGGCGTCGGCCTCGTCGTGCGTTCCAACGTGTTCTCGCCCCATTGTTTGCAGCGTCATTGATGACGTAATAGGGGGCAAAATAATGTAGGTTTAAGTGAAACCAAAGGAAAATGAGAGTTACCCAGGGTACGATTCTTGGTCACTTCTCTATAGGAACCCAATCGTCGTTGAAATAGAAGGTAAACTTTTGTAATTGTCAATATTCTGGAAAAAATGGATCTGACTTACAGAACTCCTTATAATTTACCTGAGTTAACCTTTCTGTATAATTATACAGACATTTTAACTAAGATGTCAATAGGTATTTAATTATTAGCTCCCAGCCTTAAAACGGTGCAGTTTTGATGGTATGATAGGAAGATCGTGTTCCCCAAGGTATACCGGGTAAAACGGGGTGAATAGGAACGCAGGGGTGAATAGAGACAAAACTTTGAAAGGGATTTTAACATTGAATTGATATGTTACGTTGAAAACAAACTATCTAAATAATTAAGTATAACTAAGTAAATAAAATAGAGTACTTTTTGGTAACATATCATATTAATTCAACGTTAAAATCCCTTTCAAAGTTTTGTCTCTATTCACCCCGTTTGACGGTACGTATTTATTTAGTAAAATTAATCAACCTTTAGTTTATCTAGTAGTACCTAGACAGACCTGTAAAGGCCATTCAAAGTCCATCTTAGTATAAATAGTATAATATGAAAGAGCATTTTTGAGAGTTCCTTATTGAAAACACTATTTGCTTTGACTGCTTCATTGGTCTAGTGGCCGCAAGCGTGACTACTGAGCACGTGATCCTGGGGTGGATTCCCAGGTCGGGCAAAAGTGTTATTGAGTTTTTCCATCAGGAATTTCTCACCAGCAGCCACGGAGTCTGGATTTCCGGTTGATAACAATAGGCTCGCCCCCTATTACACGGGACTTAAACATAACTGGCAAAATGCGGGTATACTATTAGGTAGGTACACCTCTGCCTAACCCTTCGGGGATTGCAGGCGTGATGTTATATTATTTGCTTTGTTTGAGTTAAACCATGGTTAAACCCACACATTTCGACCTCAAGTATTTTGTATTGGGTTTATACCAAAGTATTTGATTAACAAAAATAATATTTCTATTGACGAACTTGTATCACAAACACAACGGCCTCAATTTTATCACCGGTATCAATTATACGGGATTAGATAGATACTATAATGTAGTCGTAAACATATCCTTAACAGTAAATAAGGCAATGTCAATGTTAACTCTATCTACGGAGGCAGGTAGTTGTGACATCGTTTATGTAATACGTATAACGTTTTAGGAAAACGATGAACGAGGTACCTATGTTTATGTGATATCTTTTAGTTTTTAAAGTGCATGGCCGTTGCAAGTACTATAGTTGCTGCCAGTTAAGATGGCAATAGCGGTCATTGCTCTTTCCATAATATCTCTTCGTACGAACCAAAACAAATGAACCATGTATCGTTCGTTTTTCATTAGAAAAGATGTTGAAGATCACGATAGATGACGATTCAAGACATGAACAGGCTTATTTGTGGATTTCAAAGTTAAGAACTTTAATAAATGTAGGTGGGTCAATGACTGCCATTGCCATCTTAACTGGCAGCAACTATAGCTGTCATGCGAAAAGGTGCCTATTGGTAATTTGTATATATGTTACGGCTAAAAGCCGAAGTAAGGGTTACGCCTAGTTCAAGCCGGCTAAGTAAGGTTACACCTAGTTCTAGCCGGCTTACCTAGGTGCGGCCGGTAACTATTCTTTTTATTGCTAGGATACACCGACCAAATGGATTAGGTTAGGTTAGGTTAGAACTGTGACCAAACGCACGTGCCGCGGCAGCGCCCAGCGAGCGCTACATCCAAATTGGTTGCATTAATAAACAAACTGCAGGCCGCACCTAGGTATAGCCGGCTAGAACTAGGTGTAACCTTACTAATCTGCTTTTAGCCGTAACATAATTATATGTCCGAATGGCTGAATATATTAAGATCAGTCTTGCATGGTAGCCTTATCTAACTTTACCTAAGCTATTAGCAAAGTTAGCGTGTAGCCTTCGGGAGTTGGGAGTTTTATTTTAAATTTATTTTAAATCAGTACTGAGGCAAGGTGTAGGTAAAGCTAACTAAAATGGGGAAAAAATACAAGGTGGAAGGGACACCGACGCTAAAAGGTGTTCCCACGTATTCGGTACATCATTCTGAACCCCCCATAGAATTTTTTCTTCGGAAATTTAAAAAAATAAATTGTTCCATACGAGAGAGTTCCATTCCAGAGTCGAAATGACTCTATGTGGGGTGGAGGGCGGTTCAAAATGATGTACTAAATAAGTGGTAACCGTTTTAGCGTCGGAGTCCTGTCCACCCTGTATATGCTGTTCCTCTCCACTACATAAAATTTCTTATTTTAATTCTACAAAATGCTACTTACGTTTCATGATTTCAGGGTAGACCCCGAAATAAAAGTTGTTTAGAGGTTTATATTGATGAGTACACAAGGACGGCTTTTCAGGTCCTACGCCATTTAAATTGCACCTTGTTTATGAGTGTTTCGTCTCACGTGCATAATGACTTCGTCATTTTGACTCATGATTTCGCCACGTGAAGAGATTATGATTATAGTAAGCTAATATACTGATACTGACTAGCTAAGTATTTAATTTCACAGTAACGACTCAAGAGTTATTTTCCATCGAGTCTGCTCATGTTGACGCTCACTATCAACATTCGGAAGGTTATATCGTCTGTCCTCAGTCTAGTGGTAGCTTGACACAACATATCTACAAGGTAGGTACCTACACTATGCTGACTCAACAAATATTGACGACACTGAATTGAACACTGATTCGTCCAGTTGGTAGGTAAGTATTTGGAACAATCACGTTATCTTCCAATCATTAATTCTCGTTAGCGATGTTGTAAATAAAAAACATGATAAAATAGGTGTGTCAACAATCAACATGTTGACGAAAAGAAAGCCCTCGAAATAGACCAAAACCTCACTACCTACTTATATTTATCGATGTAGTAAGAGATTGCCAAATCAGGAATTATTTACTTGTTAGTGTAGATAACAAAATGCTTATCTTTACGTCTAATTTCCTTAACTAGCACTGGCTTGGAGTTTCTGATGCCTCTATTAGTATTTTAGGTGGTCTTTACAATTTAATGTCGATGCACGATCCGATCCGATACTGTAGAGTACCTAATGAAACAAAAATGAAATTTTTATTTTCACAAAAAGCTTCACATACAATGAATTGTGTTGGGAGCCTACTTTTAGGCAAACAAGGCCTGCGTTAAGAGACTCATCTCTTCCATATCTTAGATATAGTGACACATTCAAATATATTGTTATTTTTATCGATATTCTAACATCTTGAGTATGTATGTATCATTTGGTAAGAGGCGTGGTGAGCTTTAGTTTGGTGTGGTGTGTGTGGCGTGTGTTAAGACAAGACAGTCTGCTTGCTTTGGTTTTACATTGGGGAACTTCTGCAATTATATCCTTTCTCCTTTTAAGTTTCTTGTTCATGTTATATGGAGGCTTCTATGTTTTTTAGAACCTTTTGGGTTCATAAAACTATATGTATAGTTTTATGACTAAGAGTAAATGACTGATTTGGTCAAGTTTTTCTGTAAAGTATCTTTTATTTTTAAAATACATAACTTTTACAAGTGCTTGTTGTGCACATTCCACGACCGATAATTTCGACCACCAGAATAGCGCCGACACAATGAAACTCGACGATGTCCCAGAGAAACAATTTAACTGTCTTGGATACCGCGACGAAATTAATCGGAAAAGAATAGCGGAGGAGTGGGAAAAACATAATTTCCACATCCCTCCTTATCAGCAGGAGACAAAATAAAACAAGGCCAATAGGCACAAAGGGACGGTTACAAGGGGGATCCCAGTTGCCTGGCACCACGGTTAAATATTTATCATTCATATTAATGATAATGGGTCATCAGTTGTTAGTTTGTTATATTTGATTCCAATAATAGGTATAGGAAAACTGCTTGATCACGAAACAAGATCCATATAGTAAATAACTCCGGATGTAACCTGTACATTATCCAACATAATATTACGTTCATTCTGCCAAAGACTAAACTCCCATAAAATATGAAGTGCATATTGTTCATATTCGTAGTCAGATGTACAACATTGACAAAAAGGCGAGACAACAAGCTTGTAGGATTTTACTCTTAAAATTACCATGACCTGTGAGAAATTGGGCAACATCCACCACCACCCATTACCTGGCCAGCCGCTCACGAACGGATGGAAAGAATTGGTTGGCTCTTGATGGAACTATTCCATCTACTATTGCACTTCAGACGAAAGTTCCTCCCAGACGTTAGTCTGTGGTTTAAATAATCTTGAGATTTTAGCATGGATTTGATTCGTTATAAATAATGTTATTATTTAGATCATTCCCTATGAAATTGCCGTTTTGATTTGCAAAGTGATTTTTTATTTTAAAATCTAAATTAAAAAAAAAAATAACAATTTAAATTGCCAGTATTTTAGAACGGCAACTTCATTGGTAAAGACCAATATCATAATGTTGATTCGCAGGCAGCAATATATTCGTTTAAATCAAGTTGCACACGGTCATACATAAGGGCATACAAAGTTTACAATGTAAGGACGAAGGTAAGTTCTTCAGAAAAAGTACCCACGTTAGTACTTTATTTACCCCACTTATTTTTTAATGACACAATCGCAGTCCTCGTATTTGCTTTTAAAAACTACTCTGATATCTGTTTACCAGTGCTTATTGCTTACTCAAACTATATGCGAACTTAGATACTGCTGTTTGTAGCAGTATTTACCGACTGCGCCCAAGGCAAACATTCCCATCCACCGGGACAGATAGCCAGAATCAACACGATACTCTAATCAATATATCAACATCAATTAGAAATACATAGTTTTTCTCATAACATGCGAGCATTTAATGACCGGTATTGAAGCGATAGACGTAGAAATGGACAGGCATTTTCTATTCGTAGGAAATATTTATATGGGATTGTTAAGCAGAAAATAAAAGAAAAAAAATAGGTATTAATGACGTAAGGAAGACGTATGGCTTCTTCTAACTGCTTCAACTGCCTCTGCTACTGCTTCTTGGTATGGAGTAATGTGTCGTCATGGTTTTTGAATTTAACATTAAAATATGTCGGTAACTCCCCTTTATTTGCAGGTGAACCTGTCAGAACGGTAGGCACCTGTTTGTCCACGTGTTGATTTAAACCTAGCGACGTTGAAAATAGTGTGATAAAAGCTGGCCCTTCGTTTAATCATACATAACAACCTATTTCCGGACGTCGACTCTTGGGCAGGCTGGGGGAGATAAGCAATTTGGACGTAACTTTTCAGCACTCGTGATGTTAAAAAAAAACTTCTATCTGTTTTGCAATGTAGATAAAGTAACGCAATAAAATAATGTCAGGAGAATCTCCCGAGTACTGTTTATTTTATTTTCATATTCATGTACTTAAAAAATATTTATGCTGCCTTGGCTTCCGTAAGTTTTTTCACGGGTGACCACTGAAATCCAGCGCTGTGCTGTGGGCTCCCCATTGCTCAGCATCATGCTGAGTGGTAACCTACTTGTCGTAGTGACGTCACGTGTTTTTTTCTATTTTTGCCCCGTCCTGTTGAATTTATAAATATTTGTTATGCGTTGTATGTTTATTGTATTTTTTGTCATTTTGTATGATGCACGTCATGTCCCTGCGACAAATAAATATTTTTCTTTCTTTCTCACTGTGCAATTCCTCAACTATACTGTAGGCAGACGACTTGACTATAAAGTTAATTTCGATCAAGTTTTGTGCGAAATCCGTTAACTTTACTACAATGGTTACAAAACTTTTGAGAAAATAAAAGATGATCACAGTGGGTGATGCTGTTACCGTTGCCGAACCGTTAGGCAGCCTGTACATGCTAAGAAATTTCACCGTGTCTGCTGCAGATAGGACCAATTCATCATGTACACGACAAGAATTTTGTCGGTTCTAGGCACGAAAATTTATCTTCCCGCACGTCGGGTATAGCGCAGACAAGATTTTTTTCTTGGTCAACGCCGAAGCAGTGTATACAGTTCGTGTGCAGAAATGACACGAATTCTTGCATAGGCCCGGTGACTTTTCTTAGCGTGTACAAGCGGCCCGAGAGTTGATCCAACATAAAAAGCTTTTTTGCAAAAAATAAAACCGACTTCAAAACACACAAAAAAGTGAAAAATAACTTCAGCAAAAATAGCTTCAGAGGTCGGTGACTTTTGTTTGTATGATATAGTTTATATAGTTTTTTTGTTTGATATACGGGGTGTAAACGGACCCTTCACGAAGCCGTCAACCAAGCATTCTGTACATCGAACTAAGTAACTTTACGCAAAAATTATTGCTGGGAAACGATTTTTTTTTTTGGGGTGAAAAATCACGTTTTACGGTAAAACTCAATGTAACGCTCTCAAAACATTGTGCTGATGGATGGATTGAATAGTACGGGGGTCGTGAAGGTGTTTAAAGTAAAAATCTTACATTAGAAACATGTATTTAAAAAAAAACTTGTGAAAAAGTTGGAACTTTGACCCCCAATATCTCGGAAACTAGAAGGTTCCCAGGTATGGTCTAGAACAAAAAAATGATCGCAATGACGGGGAGAACAAGTACCTTTCGGCTTCGTTAAGGGTCTTTTTACACCCTTTAGTTGTTTATTGTTTTTCGGTTTTATTTTTTGCAAAAAAGTTTTTTATTTATCCATTTTTAGGTGTGATATCCATTCAAATATTTGCTATGCACTTATTTTACATTGTTAACAATACATTTCATGCTAATAGGCTTATCCCCAATTAATGGGAACTTAACATACCTAATTGTCAAAATGTGGTTGCACTGTACACATCTGCGTACCTCCTGAGCATAGAGTCGTGATGTTATGTTATGATATTGTGTAAACAATAAACATCCAAGCGATTGTAGCAATCACGACAGATTTGCTGTCTATTATTGAAGAGTTCCATTGTATATCTCCGAAAAACAGCATCAGATCTTGTCCAAATTTAAACGGGACCACGGCGAAACCATATCCGTCCAAACAAAAAAAAACATCACAATTGGCGAAGAAATCGCTGAAAATACACACAAAAAAAACATTCAGACGAATTGATAACCTCCTCCTTTTGGAAGTCAGTTAAAAACAATCCCATTTTGCAGATATATTCTAACTTAGGTACATTCAAAGACAGCAGGAACTCATAATCACGAGTTCGTTAAATAAACCTAACGAAATCATTGACTTCATAGAGTACCAACATCAAGTTGTTCAGGAATTCATAGCTCGACTCAGCTCAGTCAGCGATGTCCAGTGCGAGAAGAATCCGTTCGTTATCCTAGTGGCTAAGACTGCGCGTTATACAGGGTGTAAACAGACCCTTCACGAAGCCGTTAACCAAGCATTCTGTACATGAAACTAAGTAACCCTACACAAAAATTATTGCTGGGAAATGACTTTTTTTTTTGAGGTGAAAAATAACCTTTTACGTTAAAACTAAATTAAACGCATTCAAAACATTGTGGTTATGGATGCATTGAATAGTAAACGGGTCATGGAGGTATTTAAAGTAAAGTTATAACATAAAAAAATTGTATTTAAAAAAAAAACTTGTGAAAAAGTTGGAACTTTGACCCCCAATAACTCTGTAACTAGAAGGTTCCCAGGTATGGTCTAGAACAAAAAAATGATCGCAATACCGGGGAGAACAAGGGCCTTTCGGCTTCGTTAAGGGTCTATTTACACCTTTTATATATCAGTCAGTATGTTTTTTTATGATACTAAGTAGTAGGTACCTGGGCGACCGAGCTCTGCTCGGGTGAAAATAGAGAAAACTAATTTATTCAGATATGAGACATAGCTAGATCGATTTTTGCCGCCGCAAAACGTATACAGGGTGATTTTTTCAAATGATATGATTTTGAAGTGAAACTCACCCTGTATATACAAATTCCAACTTTCACGGAAATCGTTAGAGCCCTTTTCAAGAACGTGATTACAAATATTGTTCATTTAATAGTATAGGATAGTACATACTTGTTTATTTACGGCTGTTACCTACTATGTACTACAATAAGAACCTAAGAAATTAGAAAAATAAAATATTCAAATGTCTAACTTCCTGTCATGTCTACCGAAACCATAAACTATATATTTTACGAATTGGCGGAAATACAATAAAGTAAACCCTGCATAAAAAGTTCCGGAAAAAATCCTGAAACGCTGGTTATTATTATTGAGCACAAACCCGCATATTGAACTAGTGGACGTTTTGTAGGCTTCCGTAACGGTTACGAAACTTTAATTTGGCCAATTTTCACGGTAAGCATACAATGGCGACGTCGCGAGTACTTCATAACATTGGGTAGAGAGGTACGTGATTTCAGAATCAAGCACGTCAGTTTTCATGCTTCGCCGAGCATTGCTTTGTAATAAAAAAACTTGCCAGTTGAAACGGGAACTAGTTATTTGTTGGTCGAATAATTCGGATACTAGGACTCCTGTTTTTTTTTTGTTTGTTGTGATAAAATTTGAAAATTATTCATAGGATGAAGAAGTTACGTAGGACCGTAGGTATAGTGAATAACATAAATTAACAATGAAAGGAAATGGCCAAGGTGGGAAGCGACAACCAGGGACATCGCGTTGGACACGCTGTTCATTGATAGACAAATAAGCCGTGTGTTTATCTCATGTTATTCGCAGTTTTTCAGTATCCAGACTCTAGTTTATCTGTTTATACTGGCTGATTCTGATTTATTAAACGTAGGCAATCTTTAGGGAGGTGTAGTACTCATGAAAATGAACAACTTTTACTATTGAACCGAATAAGAAATCTCGAAAAAAATATTAGCTGTTCCATACATTATTTGTCGCGTATCGAAAAAAATTTTGCGACAGCACATTTTTTAAAATCATATTTCATTGTTAGTCCCATAATAAGAGTTGCTTAAATATAAAGGGTGTAAAAAGACCCTTAACGAAGCCGAAAGACACTTGTTCTCCCCGTCATTGCGATCATTTTTTTGTTCTGGACCATACCTGGGAACCTTCTAGTTACGGAGATATGGGAGGTCAAAGTTCCAATTTTTTCACAAGTTTAAAAAAAAATACTAATTTTTAAGGTTTTAACTTTACTTTACCCGTTTACTATCCAAAGCATACTTACATCAGCACCAAGTTTTGAGTGCGATACATTGAGTTTTACCGTAAAAAGTGATTTTTCACCCCAAAAAAAAAAGTCGTTTCCCAGCAATAATTTTTGCGTAGGGTGACTTAGTTTGATGTACATAATGCTTGGTTGACGGCTTTGTGAAGGGTCTGTTTACACCTTGTATAAGAATAAAGTTGCAAAAAAAAAAAACTTAAAGTAACTTGCCCGATCTTAGTTTATTTAAACCTGTGTTTCAGACCATCTCTCTGCTGCGGAAGTTTTTAAAGAGGACAATTACTGAAGTTTATATTATGAACATATAATATTTTCTATAGCTACCTTATTATAAACTAGGCGTACAGGATATATATTATATCTCCCTCTATATTATATTCTGCTATATTATATTATAGCACCCTCTTCCAAAACAATTGCTATAGCATGTCGGTCAAAATCTTCAATAAAATACCAAAACAAATCAGAGAACTACTAATTAAACTATCAATTAATTATTTCAAAAAGAAACTAAAGAAATGGCTCTTTAATAACGTGTTCTATACAATTAATGAGTTTTTGACTCATAAACCTATTTCTAATGGTTAAGTAGCTTATGTTCCTATTTTATTGATGTTATCTAGTCTTATGTCTTTTTTATTTTTTTTCTAATTTTATTACATTATCCTACACGAGTATTTTTAATTCTGAAATAATAATATTATTGTCTTTGTGTTTCTTAAATGTTTTTTTAAATTTTTAACTAGGTACCTACGAGTACATTGTGTTGAGTATTTTAATTTTATTTTAAGTTTGCATGCTGAAAGAAGTCAGCGAAATATGAGAAACCTTTTTATTTATAAGACCATCATGTACATACCATATTTCACGCAAATAAACAATCTTATCTCTTATCTATAAATAAAATAACTATAATACCAATTATGTTACCTATCCTATCCAGTTAAGTTAGTTCATGTATTTCCTCTTCTAGTCGTTTTTATGTGTCTGAGTAATAGAGTTTCGCTAAATATTCGAATAACATTTTATTACACCTATTATAACTTATAATAATCCATATTTAATAATCAATTTCTTCCTAAAAATAAATAAAATATGTTCGTGTAAACATGTTTAGTCTGAGGATTAGTGCAAATCAGATCCTTCCGTCGTGCTGGAGTAAAACTATATTTATAACAAATAATTGTCGTACTTTTAGCATCTCACATGCAGGGCCATCTTTCCCATTGGGCATTCTGGGCACTTGCCCAGGGCCCCACAATCCAAGGGGGCCCCAATTTCCTATAAGTGTCAAAGATAGTGGCTTTTTTGAGCTCGCTTCGCTTGCTTTTACAACACTCGCATTAAAATTTCTAAAATAAAAATGATAAACAAAGGAACAGGGCTCTCTGAGGTTTATGCTATACCACTAGTTGGCGTCTGGATTGAGAGCCCAAGTTATACTCACATATTTAGCAGAACTTAATAAAGGCCCATCATTCATGGACCTTTGCTTCAAGTTCCATATTTTTAACTAATTTCCCTACAAGTCTCAATTTGTTTTGCTAGGATTTAATAAATGGGCCCTCAGTGAAGACGCATATGCTTTTACTAACTACTTATATTTCCGTATGAACTTGTCACGCGAAATCCTAAACTATCAGAGTAAGGATGCAAGAAAGATTTGAGCTCGCTTCGTTCGCTCTTGCATCCTACAAGGGGCCCCATTATTGTAAAGTGCCCAGGCCTGGCCTCCAATTGTTTAAAGACGGCCCTGCTCACATGTCATCTAAAACTGGAGAGTGGGAAATCTGAATGGGCGAAATGTGGCGACTTTTAAAAGCACCCTTAAAACGAAGCCGAGAAGAGGCACGTTTACTTCCCGTCATTGCAATATTTTTTTTTGTCTGGACCATACCTGAAAACTTTCTAGATATGGAAATATTAAAAATCAAAACTCTAATTTTTTTAAAGTTTAAAAATACCAGTTTAAATGTGATAACTTTAGTTTAAATACCTCCATGATACCCGTACTATTCATTTATTCAATGCATCCATTAGCACAATGTTTTAACTGCGCTTCATTGCGCTACCGTAAAAGGATATGTTTCACACCAAAACAAAAGGCGTATCCCAGCAAACAAATTGCGAAAGGTTACTTTGATGTACAAACTGCTTGGTTGTCAGAGGTACCCTATGTCCATTTCTATACACCTGACAACATATATACAAAATTTCAGAATGATCGGTTCAGAGGTTTAGGAGTGAAAAGGTAACAAACAAACTTACTTTCGCATTTATAATATTAGTAAGGATTACATGGGACCTAGTCCCCTATTACATGGGGCTTAAAACATAACTGGTGTCTGGTGTACTATTAGGTACACCAATGCCTAACCCTTCGGGGTTTACATACGTGATGTTATGTTCTGTTTATAATATCGTCTACCTACTGAAGCCAGCGTTATGAAACATTGAAAACTCTTTGCATTGTATTGTGGCTTATTCAATAATAATAATAATATGCAAGCAGGTCACTTGTGGAGGAGCTCGTGGCTAAATAATAACAGCCGCGCGGGTCGATGTTTAGGTTAAACCGTGCTTGCCTGGTTTGGTCTGTGGGTGGGTGAAGTCATGCTCAGCAGTCGCGACAACTAGACTAACGAGGTACTGTGTTGTGTGTGTGGTAAAAGGAAAATCTAACCAATCCCAGACGCTGAAAATATCCGAAATCGTTACGCTCGCTTTTTATCCCTTGTTATTTTAATTCTTGCCTAATAAGCTCTCCTGAATTTATGTCGAAAAAGTAATTTCTGTTTCTCTGAATGGACAAAAGTAAACTTAACGTATCCGAGGTGGGGCGCAAGTCGCTAGTTCTTGCACGCAGGCGCTGAAGCGGCTAGCGTCGGACCTGAACCTAGGACCCTCTACGACTGAGGATGGATTCCTGGGTTCAGGCTCATCGTCGTCGTCATCATCAGCGTACACCAGTCCACTGCAGGACGTACTACGTCTCTTCAATCGCACGCAAACTTACCTAGATTCTCGGCAACTCTCATCCAGTTGCTAGCTTGCGGAGATCGTCGCTCCACCTATCCTGAGGGCGTCCTACCTTACGCTTGCCGATTCCCGGTCTCCACTCAAGAAGACGTCTACCCCAACGGTCATCGGTTTTACGGCTAATATGGCCGGTCCATTACCACTTCAGCTTACTAATTCTGTGAACTGTGTTGACAACTTTGGTTCTCTGTCGGATCACCTCGTTCTTGATTCGATCTCTTAGAGACACTCCAAGCATAGTAGCCCGTTCCATAGCTCGCTGAGCTACTAGCTTCAATTTGTAGACCAACCCTACCGTGAGTGTCGACGTACTCCACGTTACAGCCCCGTAAGTCAGGCGTTAAAAATATGGCTTAAACTACCGCCAGATATGGGCTTTATCCAACTACATAACGAGAGGCTCTCCATATTTTATGATCTCCGAGATTTTTGAATGTAAATTCAGACACTTGTTAAAGTCAATAAAGTATCATTGGCAATAACAACTGTCTGCAAAACAACCGCTGGATTCAATTAGTTACTCAGTCAATTCAATTAGTTTCAGTTAGTTACAGAATAAAATATTGGAATCAGCTGCATAAACATGAATTGACTAAAAACAGGTAGCAGAATTCTGTAAATCAAAAGCGCCTATGAATTTGATACGACGTAGCTACGTCACTGTGAATTGAAGCTAGCACCTTTGTAGTGATCACGTGAGAACCTATTACGAAGCACTATACTATAGTAGATTGAAGAGAACAACTTGTCATTAAATACAGAATTAAAAAAAAAACCCTTTATTGTTATTTAGAAAAACCGTGACGCAAATTGTGATCCATTGGCGGCAGTTATGCATAAGCGGCAGTAAGAGCCGGAGTGGCCCATACAGTAGGCAGGTAGGTCGCTTCTATTCGCTATCACCATAGCCCTCAGCAGGACTCCTGAGAAAAGCCATGTGAACCATTACTGCATCGCATGTAACGTGCAACCAAATAATGTTATTTAATCATACTGTACTGTATTATTGAGAATCAGGACATGACGTAGGTAGTGGGTTACGACATCTGAATAAATACACGAACTAACAATAATTGTATTGTATTACCAATAAGAAATTAATTAGTCATATACCTAACATATAGATACTTAACCTATAACTGCATAGGAATCATCAGTTTATCTTATTTATAAACAGATCTGTACTTAATATTATGCCAACCCACTTATGCCACGTAAATCGACATAAAAAAGTAAAATAAAAATAGCAAAAATAATTAATCAGATCACACTAAATACATAAAGTTCTTTCGTAAAGATCATAAATCCTTGGAATCTTCTGGGAGGCATAGGAATATTTTGGAGCAGGCCAGATTGAAGGAATTGCACGCTGTGAGCAGCCATTGAGGTTTGTTGTTCCATACGATGAAGACGAAGTATACTGGCACCCCGAGGGCGATGAAGGCGACGCCAATGCCGACCTCCATGGGGTGTGTGAAGCAGGAGCAGATGACGACGAAGGTGCAGATGATGAGGAAGGACACGGGCAGGATGATGTTGACTCGGATGGGCCGCTGGAGGTGCGGCCTCGTGTACCGCATCCACAGCAGGCCGGCGACGGACGCCAGCGTGAACAGCGCCTCCACGGCCGTCACGTAAACTATCAGGGACTCCACGTTGTTCGATAGCAGCAGCATCAGCGTTGCTATGCACTGAAAGAATAAAATCATTAATTTTATAAACTGTTTCCGTCACAATTCGATAGATGGTGCTGGCAGTTGTAGTTGCCATTTGTTGGTGACGATGTAGAAGAGCGTGGTATCACAGCAAGCCATTTCCGAATTGCCGGGGCTGCGGGACTGTTCGAAAGAGATACCGCGGCCCTGGAACACAAAGGGCAATGAAGGAACATGGATTGGTTTTAGTCAGTAAGAGTCTGACACTCCCTCCCACTCCACCCAGAGCGGAAGGAGTTATTTGATGATTTCCCATCGCTAAGAAAAAAAAAGCCATTTCAGAATACAAGCGACGCAATATTTTATCGTAGCGTCATGAGGTAGAAACATTTATGGCCTCCGTATGATGCCGTACCTCAAAAGATAAAAGCGGAACCCATATAGGATCACTTCGTTGTCCGTCTGGTTGTGGGTATGACAAGACCCTTTTTCTCAGGAATACGTGGATGTATTAAGTTGAAATACTTAAGTCTATAGTCTCTTGGATTTATAACAAAATCAACCTTTTTAGACAACGTAATCAAAAGATATGAGGGTTTTTATGCCAATTTAACCGATATGTTAAAACCTTTAGGGTTGGTTACGGTCCCGTTGACCTAAAATCATGAAATTTGGCGAGATCTCACAGTCTTAGGTAGATACAGCACAAATAAAGGAAAAAAATCCGAAAATCGTTAATTTGTAAAATTACAACCTCAAACTCAACAGGGATTACTTTGGCCTAACTCCATTTTAGTGTTTTTAAACGTCGAGCAATGAAACAAACACTAGCTGAGCTATACTTACATATGAACGACCGTTTAAATGAGTCCTCCACCTTTACCCATCAAAGGCACATCGCGTCCACAAAGTCCTAACAATATCCCACAGGTTATTTGCTTTCAAATAACCACAATCCACGTACCGATACATACATTATTACGATACTAATTGAACCAATACGTGATCAACCTTCATAATATTCCATTTAAATATATACCTTGGCGAGGACTCATTAAAGCGGTCGGTCTATAATAGAGCACGGCAGTTGGGGCTGATTAATATTTAAATTATTTTAAAATATTTTTTGGGGGTTTCTCTAAAAATATGCTGATAAAGGCCACAAGTTCCATATTTTAGCTTGCTAGCCATAGCTCTGTGTTTTCTTTCAAATATAGTAACGAACTAAAAAATTAAAAATTATTCTAAAATCGTTATTATTATTATATTATAGCTAGCCCATATTGTCCCACTGCTGGGCAAAGGCCTCCCTCCATTCCTTCCAACGGTCACGATTCTGTGCTACTTCTTTCCAATTCTCAAGGAAGACATCCAGTTCGTCCCGCCATCTCCTTCGTGGTCTGCCGCGACCCCGTGTCACTGTTTCAGGGCACCAATCCTGAGCTTTTCGGGCCCACAGTTCGTTCGGCATGCGACAGATATGTCCTGCCCAGTCCCATTTAAGTTGGGCAGCCTTTTGAGCCACGTCAACGATTTGCGTTTTGGAGCGCAGTGTAGTGTTTCGTACATGATCTGTTAATTTTACACCTAAGATACTGCGCTCCATAGCACGTTGGCAAACCTTGAGTTTGGACTTTTGGATGTTAGTCAAAGACCAAGTTTGTGCACCGTAGGTCAAGATGGGGAGAATACACATGTCCATTAGCTTTCGCTTAAGAGACATGAGCAGAGTGCCCTTGAAATACTCCTTCATGGACCAGTAACTCTTCCAGGCATTTTCAGTTCGTCTTGCAATTTCCTTATCTTGCCTTGCCTGGAAAGAGATTACTTGGCCCAAGTAGATATATTCTTGGACATATTGTATATTCTCCCCGCCTAATCGTTAATATTTTAAATTGGTAAGTAAAGTTCGTAAGTTTGGATATTAGTCCCGAGTGTCATAGATACAAGCGGAGACGCGAGCATAAGCTTGTTACCTATAAACATAAACTTAGGTGAAATGAAAGGCATTCAATGGACATTGGTTCTTGAATGCAGATAAGGTAATCTTTTCATTGATTCTTTGTATAATGATGAACGTGTTCCCTTTGTTTAGTTTCTAGAACCGCAGATATTAATTTCTCTTCGATTAACTTTCTATTATGACCGTGTCAGTCATCATCATAAAATAGCCATCTCATGATCGTACCTGATTAAAAATAAAAAGTCCTATTAAAACGCGATCAAATGAATAGAACGTAATGATGACTTTTTGCAAGCTAATTTTAAATGTCCCTTCCTAAGTAGGTATCTTAATTATTTTAGCGGTTACAAACTAATGCACTCTGAGAGTGCAAAGACTCATTAGAAAAAAAATAAAACTGCACCATTAAAATTTTTGCAATCAAGATTGTTCTTACCTTGACTAATTTGTCGTTCATCTTAGCATCAGCTAAGATGAACGACAAATTAATGTTTTGTAATTGAATTAAAACAGAATAGATTATGGTTTATCTATCAACATAAGAAGAACTTATTTATTTTTTCCGGGGTTATCTAGACATGTTCTTGATAAAAGCTTATTTTTAAACGACTTCAAAAAAGAGGGCGTTCTCAATTCGACTGTATGTTTTTACTGGCCATTGTCTGACGCAGCAAACGTTCAAATATTAGTATTTGAGAACAACAGTTACTCAGTTTGGAACGAATGTATTGGCCACCCACTCCTACACAGTAATCGTTAGTTGAATTGTGTTGTTAGATCCTTATTAGATTACTTGTCCTCGTTATCGCTGATGGTTGAGAGCTCCATTTTTAGGGTTCCGTAGCCGAATGGTAAAAAATGGAACCCTTTTAGATTAATCATGTCTGTCTGTCTGTCTGGCCGTCCGTATGTCACAGCCAATTTATTCCTCAACTATTAGGACTACACAGTTTAAACTTGGTACGTAGATGTATTCTATGTACCGCTTTAAGATTTTTATACAAAAAAAAAAGATTAAGGTGGGTCTCCCCATACATGGAATTGAAGCTAAATAAACAATATCATACCTATACGTGCGGGGTGTCTATGGATAGGGCTTTAAAAATGACATAGAAGTTCTTAAAACCATTTTTTCTCAAAGTCAATCGTTTGAAAGATAGACACTTCCAAAGTGGTAAAATGTGAGGAAAATTGTGAAAAAAATGTAGGATTGTAGAGTAGAACGTAAAAACTTTCAAAGAAAATTGGTTTGATTATGATTTGATGTTTGTTTTTTGAGATATGGGACTTTTTCATCAAACTGCAGAATTAACTTTGTCTTTCATTAACATAATACCTACGTGTACCCCAATTCAACAGATGAATGAGCCTAAAAAATATTTTTATTATATTGTTTGGTGCTACGGAACCCTGTGTGCGTGTGCGTACGACTCGCACTTGGCCGGTATTTTTAGCATTAGATACTCGATCTATACTCACAAGGAATAGTAATGAAGGTACTGGAGTCAGCCTCTTAACATCAATCAGGGATATCGCAAGTGGTAAGTGACCATTTCTGGCTCCAACGAAGAACAGCCTGGATGAGGCATAGATGGCCCCGTTAAGGGACCCAAAGGTGCATAGAGCGACGAATAGAGGCATGATCCAGGACATCATGCCGAGGATCTTGACGCTGAAGGTGACGGCGACGGCCTGGGAGGAATGGATCTCATCGTTGGAGAGGACTGCGAAGTAGGCCACGTTGGTCAGCGCATACACTAACGTCACCACAGGCATGGATATGCAGATAGCGCGCGGCAAGTTCCTGGAAAAAGATACACGCATTGTTTTAGAAGATTAAGTAATCAATTTGTTTGTATCGCGGAAATGGTGAAGCTCTAAACACAATAATGTATATCGCTGTCTACTCAAACTCAACTCAAAGCATTTATTTAAATTAGACCATAATAGGCACTTTTGAATGTCAGAATAACAAAGAAGGCGAAGCTACAGTCCCAGACACAAGGCATAATAACTTGTGAAAGTACTGTAGTTGCCCATTCCAAAGCATAGCTCTCTATGGAGAAGAATGGGCAAGAAACTCCATGGACACTCTTTTCAATCAACATATTTTTACAAGATCTTGGTTACATCATTCATGTTGAGATAATACATATATGTGAGAACGATGTAGAAAGATGTGCACATTAAGAGCGTCCAGAGTATTGGAAGGAGAACAGAAGTGGACAGTGTTAGAAAATAACCAACCTACATTTGGTTGTTGTGTTCCAATTACAGCTGTTCCAATTACTTCATTTAAGGCTTCATCAGTTAATAAAAAAACTCATGCTACAAGACCTACCATTAGCAATAACATCAACATCAAACTAACTACCTACTAGGGGAGAGAGCTAACCTTATGGCCAAGACCTGCTGGCCCAGTGTGGGAATGGGAACTAGGCCTGATTCCGCTTTCACTATAAATTATCTTAATAACGAATGATAACCTATTAAAAATATCTTAATCGTTAATGTGTATGTAAATAATTTTATAATAAAAACAAATGTGCAAGAATTCCCATGACTCATAAACGTTTACATTAACGAAGTTTATGATTATATTATTGTGTTTACAGTACGGATAAACAAATGACCCGCAACTAATGAGATGGGCGAAATAATGTGTAGGTACCGATTACTGTAGCTTCACATTTGCCTAGTAATGCAGCTGAAATAATTATCTATGAGAACTTACGATGGTAATGCGCTTTGGTAATGATTTTGTTTGTTGTTAAAACAAACATTACCCTGGTATTTATAATTCTTATAATCAACTAATATCATGTTGTTGGCAAGGTCTGGGTCACATCCGTAGATCTAATTTATCTTAGCAGGACGACCAAAATAACATTCAGACGATCCTGTACGATCGTAAAGAATTTATATATCGAAATAACAAACTATTTTTCAATCAACGACTCACTTGTACGGCTCTTTCAATTCCTCCGTGACGAAGTTTAAGTAGTTCCATCCGGAGTAAGAGAATAGCCCCGTATAAAAGGCAATAGCCAGCTCTCCGGGCTTTGTGATCGTGCCCTGCATCATGTTCTCTAAGTTCTCCGTGTGCCCGGAGAATAAGTACCACAAGCTGGCGAAGAATGTCACCAGCAGGGCGAGGATCTTCGCCGCTGTGAACGAATCTTGTACTCGCGTCACCCACTTTACATTGTAGCAGTTTATAACTGTCAGGAAACCTGGAATGAAACAATTGAACCAAAATGAGATTATCTATTATTTATGTCTCTACGAAACATTTGTTTTGATGAGCAGTTGTTCGGCAGCGTGTGGGTATATTGTTCTGGGCTTCACGATGCAGAACGAGATGGTAATGAACTACTTAATCTGAATACGGATATACTTGTCCTTGATACGGATTAGAAGAATTTCCATGTGCAAATTATCATTATTTGCTTTTAGAATTAAATAGAATTGGAGTTGAAAAATCGTCATACGGCAAAGCTTAAAAAAATTGGATGACTCTTGTTTGTTTTACCGCAAGTGATCTGGCGCTATCTATGAGCTAAATCTAAAACACATAAACGACTTTAGCCAATCATCCCATGGCAATTACGCACTTACTAAAGCAGGTCAAAACTCTTACGGAAGTCGTCGCTAACATGGTAATAGCAAAATCACGTCGAGTTATTAAGTGCCCTTACTGTACGTTGAGCGTGATAATTCCGCACAAGAGCGTGTGTCAGTACGATGCGGGAGGAAGCTCTCATTATCTTGTCAGGCGCAATCAGCACGCCAACCGCGCTACAGTACACCTACGTACCTACTGGGGATAAAGACGCGGACACAGTAGCCCTATTGGAGTGACAGCCAGAGGCCTCAAGCACAATACAACGGTCGCCAATGATAGATGCGCGATGTGTCTTAGTCATAGTGAAGCACTGTCGTGTTATTGAGTTGACGCAAAATTTTTTGACAAACGAGAACAGGCGTAACGTAGTAGGTATACCTGAAATTACTTAAAATTGGCGTTGTTTGGATCTTGACTTGACATAATCTTGCGATAATTTTAACCGTTTTTCTTGTGATCATAGAAAAAAAACTGTAGGTTTTAACTCCTCCTTCCCAAGGTGTTGTAATATCTGTTTTTAATTCTCGGAGACTAAATTGACAAGTGAAAATGTCAAAACTGACTTAAATCCTATAGAAATCTATGTCAGTTTGCCATTTTTACTTGTCAATTTAGTCTCCGAGATTAAAAAAAACTGACTTTAGATGTTGCGGGCATAAGCTTCAGCGGATTTTTATTTAACCACGATTACCTACCTAGTACCTACTTATTTCGCTAGGACCACATTCAGTAGGTACCTCAAATTGTTAATTTGGTTGGTTGGTAATTTGGCCTTATGTGGTGAGCTTCAAAATTGCATGAAGTAATAAACTGAGTCTTAGACTTATTATCCACTTAACATTGTAATAAGGCATGCAGTGATGAAAGGTAATTTAAAGCACTCAAGATGAAGTCAATGATCCAGACATGTCAGACGAATGTGAAGCATAATGGCTTCTTCTTTCAATCTTTGAATACAACACTCTACTCACACAATTGCGTTGCTAACCTGATTTTTACAATGACGCTACCCTAATTCTTAAAAGCCAATTTTGGGAACCCAAATAAATCGTTGGAACATTATTCCATGGAGTCAAACCGGTTCGCAGCATGGGGTGATGATAATGCGTTCTCTGACGGCGAAAAATTATTTCTTATTGTTGAGCAAAACACCAGGCATACCATACAAGACTTATGCGAACTCCGTGAGAGAATTCTTAAATCAATTTTCTTGGAACCTGAATATCGATACAGGTTTCATGTTGAGATTTCTGCGTATGATTGAGAGGAGAATCAAATAAGGTTAGACCTTTTCCATAATCAGGCAATGCCACTTCCATTTGGAATTCATAAACAATGTATCTTATTGCTGCTGTTCAAAAGATTGTAAACATTCCAAAGCAAAATTGTAAGGATGATTTTTTATTTGTAATTACAGTTTGTCGAATATAATTTTAAATTCTCCAAAGAACCTAGCATATTTAAAAATGCACCTTCAAGTCTACATAGTACTTTGATTTTTCTTTGACAAGCCTTTTCTCTCTACGTTTATGTTACAGTAGTCAACTGATACAATTGTAACTGTTGGTGAGTTATTTGTTACTATCGGAATAAATAAAGCAATATTAGTTAGAAGCGTGGATACAATACACTCTAACGAGGCTATGTTAAACAAACATTCGTAAGATCTGTTCAAACAGAAAAAATCGGTAAAATGGCGACCTAGTAACCAACCGGGATAAGTACTCGTTGACGCCATCATTTCCATAATCGACTCGTAGTTACACTCGACGCTCAGACATGACATGAAAGGGGCAAAAAGTGTTTATCCAAACATGTGCTTGGATCATTCTCGGGTAGGTCGTTCACCGGACCGGAGAATGTGTTCTATTTATGGAGTTCTTGTCTATTCTATCTATCACCACGAAGCGATTAGAATTCATTTCTAGTGTTTCAGAAACATAATAGATAATCGTACAAATTTTTGCATGGTAACGTAGCAATTTCAGGAACGAGTCCATTTGGGACGACTTAACCATCTGTCTTTCGATTTGAAGGACTACTTTTATTGTTATTTTTTACTACTCTGCCGCACACGTGGTTGGTAGCTATTATTAGGAATGTCAGATATTTTAAAGATTGATCTTGCCACATTTGTTAATGTAGCATCTAATAATTGGGATAGTTAACGATTATAGCGTCAAGTATCAAAATTATTACGATTATAGATAGATAGTCACAGTTAGAAACTCAGCTTTATAAATTATGATAGTAGCAGAGTCAAGTGTCAAATACAATCTCGTGCGTAAATATTTTGACATCGAACCCTACTTTGCTAGCAACCCATCACCAATTTGATTAACAGCATTGGATACTAACATGTAATCGAGGCAGCTATGAGGCTCACAGCAGTGTCAGGAGGTGTGCAGGCTGGCCACAGAGGCTTGAGAATGTTCTGAGCGAAAGTCAGCGCCGTGATGGCGTTGCCAGTGGGTACCAGGATGAACAGCGCCACCCACAAGTACAGGAATGATGGTAGAGGTCCAAACGCTTCTCCTATGTATGCGTAGTCGCCCCCAGACTTTGGAATCATTGTACCTGCAAGAGAAAGACTATTGTACATTTTATTGAGAGGGTACTGAAATTAAACAAATGGTAAGTAATACGGAACTCCCGCAAATTGGGCAAAAAAAAAATTCTCCATTTTCCTCATTAAGATAAGAAATTATGTAGGCTGAAAAGATGTTATTCCAAAATAATTATGTTTGTTAGGGAAAACCTACAAGAATTAAAAGATCGAATAATAACAGTACGTGAAAGAATTGTTTGAAGTAACAGTTGAATCAGAATACCTGTTTCTAACATTATTAACGTGTATTTTTCAAACTTTTACTCATAACTGTAAACTGGTAAGGGGTACCTAAACAATTAGCGTTAAGCCTTAAAAACTTACTAGTCTCGTTACTACAAAACGTCATTTATTTAACTTTCGAGGCTCTATTGATGCTTAAGATAAGTATCAAACAAAGCGTCGGCGTTGGCGCTAACCACTTGTGTTTTCTCATTTTGGAATACTTAGTTAATTGCTTATGTAATATTTCCGAGATGGCTGATGTAACATCTTCGAGAAGTTTCAAGTTCAACTTTGAAGGAACAATGTCATTAAAATTCATCGTGCTTCACGTGTTTCCATTCTAGTACAGGTTTTGAGAGATGCTTTCGAACTTGGAACAATTTTTTGTCCGTAACGAATTTGAGCTGATGTAACATTGTTGAACGATTTCAATTATGTAGGTATTATAGTTAAATAAATTAATCGGCTGGTAAAAATATCAACAGGGCTTTTCCTTCTATTGTTAAAATAACATAGTGAATAATAATAGTAATGAATGAAACCTATTTCATGGTTTGTAAAACGTTTTACCACTTAAGTGACACTTATCTGAACTTCAGGTCAGGCTATTGTATTTAATTATTTTCTTGCGAGTACCTATGTTAAATGGAACATTGGCTGATTTACTCAAACCTTTTGTTATTTATTGGTCTGTGAAAATATTTGTTCCGGGTTGATACAGAAGTTGCGTAATATGTATTCCAAAATAGCATGCCATTATGTCTAGTTTTCGCAGAATGTTTGAATGAAATGAATTGAATGTGCAGAACCGGTTATTTCCGAATCGAACTAGTTCAAAGTGTCAAGGATATTATAACATATTTCTTTAAACTACTTAATTATTAAAAATATGACAAAAGGCTGTTTGTTACGTAACCTAGATTCTACCTATTGTATGCTGTGTAAATTTTATTTTAAATATTGTAAAAGTAGTGGTCCATCCCGTTTTATAATATTGGGCGACCCATTCGTTGTAAAAAGGCACGGTCTACTAACTCCAACATTTGGGTCAGCGGTAACTACTCACAACTGCCAGAACACCGCTGCCTGTACATACAAACGACCTCGCTAACAAGGGGTTGTGCCGAGACTTTTATGAGCCTTTTCCAGTTTCAATGTAGTTGAACACGAAAAGGTTTTGGCAGTATTACAGCTACTTAGAATATTAAGCTCTATTGATCCATTGCAGACTGACAGATTGGGATTTAATGTTAGAACCTGTTAAGGTTTATTGTTATATTTTAATTTCCGCAACTCATGTATTTACATTTTTTAAATTCGCACTCCCGAGCCACAAGATACAAGCGATGCTTAGTTTGTGGCTCACCGATTAATATGACTCAACTGTTTATATTTCTTTTGATTAATAAACTAATTTTGATTTGAACCCCTGATGTGTTTGTGGGCCTTTAATGTTACATGAAAGATGTAATATGGATTCGAGGGTATAGAAATCGGTTTGCCTAATTTCAACGTCGTGATGCTGGAGTCTTGCGGCAGAAATACAGTTAGCAAGTTGACCACAAACAATTTATGGACGTTGCGTTCAAACATCACCCTCTGTTGTGAAGAAAAGGAGGGACAGAAGATGCAGTTTCATCCCAGCTCCGTTTTTCCGTTCATGATTTTTCAATGCACCTCTTTTCGTAAGTACCTAGGTAGTAAAAATGAATTCGCCGTTTATGATACCTCTGGCCCTGGGTAGTTTTGCCCCATATAACTTATCTACGTACTTAGGTATTGGAATACTATTTTATGGAGGAAGGACCAAAATTAAATATAGTTCCTTATCTAACAGGCAATAAAACTATCCCCGTCATATCATATCGGGAATTTATGACTAAGCTGGCTTGTACTGTAAATTGTGAGAACTAGTTATTGTCCGCGGCTTCACACACTTGTATATATGCCGGAAAATACATAGCTCCGGGACTAAAAGCATTAAATTAATTAATTTCTCATTTAATCGAAATTCGACCAGTACTCAAGGTTTAATATATTTTAATATATTTTTTCAGACAGTGGGCTGTCCTTTGATGTTTAAGAACTTACATACTTACCCATACATTTTTCTGACTTATTAATACCTAGTCACAGACTACAATAATCCGTGACCCCAATATTATAGATGTAGACTTTTAAATGTCGAATTAAGAATAACAGAAATGTTGTTTTAAAAAGTAAAAAGTCTAATAAGGTCTAATAAGCTTCTGAGGCATATTGTGAGACGGACAAATAATTAATACGAATGTCCTTAATGCCAAATGCAGACTCGTATAATAGCTTTTGCAAATAGAGGCCGTAACCCAGTCGATATCTCTATATTTAAGCTCCGCATTGCGCTTTAGGTCAACATTACTGCCATAAGTGCTAAAGTAGGTTAAGATACTTCTTGAACCTCATTAGAAGGTGGAACCCTGTTTTTTTTTATTACCCTGGATAACTATGGGGCCCATCTTTTCAAGTACATACTTACCACAAGCTGTGGTTTTCCGATAGGTAGTCATATTTACTTTGCTGCTTAGGTAAGCAGGGTCATCTTATCTGTATTCTTTCAGTTGATCATCATTATCATCTGCCTAGCATTTTCCCAACTATGTTCGGGTCGGCTTCCAGTCTAACCGGATGCAGCTGAATACCAGTAATATCTGTATTCTTTCAGTTATTCAGTAGAAATTACGCAACTTAACGTAACAAAGTCAAGACTAACTTCAACTATTATTGCATTCTGCGTGCATTTAAATTAAACATAGTCAGATTACCATATGCCGCTGCTGACTAGCAACAACCACGTGGTTAAATCATACGATAGTCATATAAAATCAGGTAAGTAGATGATAAGGTAACTCAATTTATTTCAATTGTTTATCAATGAAACTTGCTGCAAAAGAAGCCTTTACGAGTGGCGATAAGTAGGCGTTTAGTGCTCCCTGCCAACCTTGCTGACGGGATAATCTTATGCTCATGATCACGGCGCGGGGGCATGATGTGGGTATTCTTGTCAACCTCGCGCCGATACCAGAGGAGATGGATGGACCACTATTTAATTGTGTTGATTGATGATAGTAGAAGGTGCAAGTATCTACCTGTTTAGTTGTAAATAGGAATGGCATTCGCGCAAAGAATTTAAGTAAGTATTTCGTGTCTTGTGTGATTGTTATTAGCATTTGTATTTAACTGTTCTATAAAAGTTATGTATTCATTACTTTTCAAAGTAACTTAAGATGTTAGAAATGGATTTCTATGGATATAGGTGAGTAACAGGTTCTTTACACCTTGATAACACAATTAGACTTCCGTCATTAATTACCGTGTAATGACGGCATGAGCCACATTGTTGCTTCATGATAAAATCCTCTTACCTAACTCTGCATAGCAGAGAGCTCCGATCATCGACAGGAAGCCGGACAGTACCCACACGATCAGCGCCATGCCCTTGGACCCAGCATACTTGAGGGCCAGGCTTGGGGACACGAATATTCCTGAGCCAACTATCACACCGACTATGATAGCCACTCCATTTACCAGACCTAACTCCTTCTTCAAACGAACTCCTCCTGTGGATTCTTTATCACCGGTATCTTTAGTTTCTGGACCCATTTCCATCGCTTTCGGCGGCAGAACATCGATATCACTCACTTTCGCCATGATCAACGTTTATAAATAACAAATTCTTTGTAGACACACGCGACTTGACTGCGTAACACTAATAAAATTAAACACTTTTACACATTGTCAAAAGCAAGATGTAGCCGAAATTCTGAAGAACCGTCATACAAACATTGCATCACACTGCGGTGTGAGCTGCGGCGGGAAACACCACGTGCGGCGATGAACACCATCTAACTACCATGGACTGATAAAATAATACTCCTGCGGTTTACTGGCCCACAGTAGCTGATAACACGATAGAACCCAACAATAAATATTAGCGTTAAACAGCTTCACATTCTTGTATGTAGGTTAAAATATTCAACACATTGAGGACACCTGTTTTTAAATAAAGTTCTTGTGTTTTTGTTGCTATCGTTGTCTTGAAAAAATATTGGGTTTATTTAATTTATTATATAATTTTTTATTTAGTTTTCCCCCCGGTCGCGATCGTATCCATATGCGAGGAGTAGACGTCCGACGTTACGTCCGCTTGCCTTACTATTCACTAAGCTACTTTGCAAGTTAACCACGAGCAGTCGTCTGCGTCCGCGAGGATGACTCAGACACAAAACGGCATGGGTGGAACGCCATGTCGAGTTAAATTCGACTCTAACGTAAAAGCAATTGAGCATACTTTTAGTGTGGTGACAGGCACGAGAATTCACTGCCAAGTTCGTACAACTAGTTTTTTTTATCTCGTTCTCACCATCACCATCAAATGTGCACCACCACGTGTGCATTTGGCACAGTTACTTTAATTTTAATAACAATAACTACTAAAACAAGCGACGGTGATAAAGTGGCTCCACGTTTAGTGATGGGCACATTGACCGTCTATAAGAGGATTATGTTCTTCACGTAAGCAGGATATGAGCAATTCATTTATAGCTCGTTCGCTGCAAAGAGGTCAATGACAGTGTGGTGATACGAGGTATCAATCAGTATGGTGAAAGTTACTGTTTCTCATCCGGCTACTTGTAATCCTGTAGGTCGATTGCTTTAGATATGACAACAGGACTCGTTTACGGTTTACTAATGACAACTTTTGCCAATTCATGCAAAGGTTTGTCTTACTGAACGCACACTGGCCCACTCATTAGTAGATAGATAGAATATTGGTGAAAAGGTATTTGCTTTCCTGAATGGTGTGTTTATCGTAGTTGAATATTCATTGTAAGATCTTTATGTACATACCTACCGTATTCTCAGAAATAAATGATATTCTATTCTATTCTATTTAGTCAACAGCAGGTCTTGCCGAAAGGGGAGGTGCTCTCGGGCTTAACGTAACGTAATTACTTAGTACCTAATAGATTATCTGCAGTTCATGTTCTGTGTGACTTAATGGTTATGCATTTGATAGTGTTTGTAAAAAGCTTTACATCTCGAACTAGGACTATACCCAACTAGCAAAAAGTGGTTTTTATACTATCCTAGAACCAACATTTATCGAGGACTATATGAGACTTATATCCACATATAAGTCGCGAAAAGGGCCCACTTTATAAGTCTACTTTTACTTATAACGTATTTATATTAGACCGCTGAAATGCCATTATACGCCTATATTGCTCCTGTAATTGAATTACGTCAATGCAAATACTCCTGTAAGTAAGTTATAATCAAAAATTAGATTAATACGCGCCTAGAAATGCTTCCATAAGCTCATATATTGTGAACAGTCGAAGTGAGTGTATCGGACATTGTTGTGCTCTGTAAAAAAATATTTTTAACATCTATTTTTATGAATCAGAACTTATTAATGTCAACCATAGTAGAAAAACAAAATGTTATTGTTGTCAAATTGTTAGTCTTATTGCTTATTCGTAGGGGAACATGAATTTTCTGTGAAATCTATCATGGTTTTGATAACAATTTTAAAGCGCCTCTTGAAATTTGCTTATTTACGTTTTAGTATTAATTAATATTAAATTGATATTATGAAGGCAGCTGACATTTTCTTAGTAAGCATTTCCAAGTGTGACATAGTGCTAAAATAAGTATGTTTAGCATTTCCAAGTGTGACATAGTACCAATATAAGTATATTGGTTCTATATTGGATTATCTCAAAACCGAAGAAAATTCGCCATTGTTAAATGGCTGATGTCAAATCCTACAATAGAATTTGCAAAACTATATAAAGCGTGTTTTCGCCTGTAGTGGTCGTTACAAGCAAAATTGGCTTCTTAAGAGTTTAAACCAGGATTGTTTGAGATTACTTAGACAATAACACTACTGTGGAATGCCTATATAAATATGTCTAGGTTTAAAACGGCATACGTGAAATCTAAAAAAAAAAATACAGAGAACATTTTATCCTACCGAGTGCTGTTATAATCTTGGTGATTTATTATTTTTAAAACGTGGATATGAAATTCATTTAACAGTTACTTCTAAGCTTATGTTAAACCAAACCAGATACATAAATGACTTAAAGTAATTTAACTTTAATTTACTTATATTGACCACAAAATATTAGCTTATATGAGGCTATAAGTAAAAATAACAAGAGTAATTGCTCCTCAGTGCATATCTTCCTGGTACATGCTCCTACGGGAGTATTAAGATTTAAATGGCCCGCAGATGTTATCTTATAGGCGCATTTAAGTCTGACTTACCGGAGTAATTACTCTTGAGTGTAATTACTCTTATTTCATGCTTTTCTAGGAGTCTTGATCCTATATTTGTCTGGAAATATGATCCTATATACGGATATAAGTACAAATTATAGGATACAACGTACTTGAGTAAAAACAGCATGTATTTATGCTGTTAAAAGCGTAGTAGCAACCACCAAAACCTTCATAGGAGCTTTATAAGTCCACGTAGCATTATAAAATCGCATTTCAGGATTATTTTGCTAGTTGGGTAATGACCAAACTGACGACACCTATCGGCAGGATGTGTAGGGTCATCCAACATGATGACATACGAAATCGCCTGATAGTGTTGGTCACTGAGTCACAAGTAGGGACTAATCCATTATTTTGAAGTTATTCTGTAGTCGGTACTTACCCGGTTTCTGGAACGAAAATCAACGATGTGTCAAATTAAAGTCATATCAAGTGATCTGATTGGCTAGTGATAATTCAGTCAACCAATCACAGCAGTTGACATGGGTTTGTAAATTTTTAGAAATTCCGTTGCCATATGGCAAAAAACGGAACCCTTATTCGTCCTGTCCGTACGTATGTGCCAACCATACTACTCCGGGACTGTTGGCACCACATAGTTTAAATTTGGAGAGCAGGGTCCGTGACTACCGCAAGACCAGCAACGCCAATCGCTTCGATATTTGGTAAATAATTCGTTCTTAATTGGTGCTGATTAGTGCTAGAACAACAAAATTGGTGCTTTAGTAGTTTTCGAAAAAATCGACTTTGAAGGTGGTAGTCACGCTCCTTTCAGCAGGACCACCATAAGCGCCGAAAAAGAGGGCAAGCTACAGCAATTCCAAGTATTTAATAATTAATGCCCTTATATGTGATCTTAAAAAAGTATTACGCCGGTAGTTTACGAGATATACCATGCCATTGGAGGGGTAGCGGTAATCACGGTGTTATTTTCATTTCAAGATTTCCCTATTAAAAACTCTGATTTCTTCCCAAATTTGACTATCGCCGAACCACCTTCAAAGTCGATTTTCTCGAAAACTACTAAGGTACCAATTTTGTTGTTCGAGCACTAATTAACACCAATTTAGAAATAATTATTTACCAAATATGGAAGCGATTGGCGTTGGTGGTCCTGCGGTAGTCACGGACGTGAAGAAACAATGATGCGACCTAGGGTGGCGGATCAAAAGAAAACCTTTTTTTCTAAGTCAATGTTTGATGGGAAATTCGCTTCTGTGCGTCCCCCCTCCACTTTTTAAAGTAAGGGAAGGATAATTCAGAAAAAAATGTGGGTTTTAATATAGTTCAACTAGACGATCAACCGACACGTGTCTGCCTACTAGATGCGGACTTATAGCACATGTGTGAAATGTTTTATTATATTTTCTGAGATAAAGGACCGTGGGCATTTTCCTATGAACTCTGTGCGTAAGACCAACAGAATTGAAATATATCTCAAATAGGTAGTCTATAATTAGGACTTTACTTCATTCTAAAACCACTTTAAACATGTTGCCTTATTCTGTATTTTGCCAAGGATTTGACATATTATTCCAACTAATAATAAACCTAGTTTCGACCTATTTTCACTGACACGACTACTTATTGTTGCCAATAAGCCTAACATTGTAGTGATAGATCGAGATTGGAATGTCGCCGTCGCGCAATTATTGTTGATATAGCGGTCCCGCATGACGAGAACCTCGTGAAAGCAGAGAAATGTAAGCAATTCAAGTATCTTAATCTGGCTCGCGTGGTTGTCGACATGTGGTACGTGAATACCTACAGCAATTATTGTGCCGATAGTCGTGTCGGCCAAGGGCTTAACGAATCCCCGCTTCGATGGGGTTCCTAGTTCTTAGTAAATTGACAAGACCATCAGTCCGGATGCGACAGTATTGTGCAGAGCCCTAAGGGCTGGGGATGATGAGGAAGCTCTACTCACTAGTTCACTTTGTTCAGGTTATCTCTTCAAACGTATCAAAGCCGGTCACAATCGTATCGGATTTCGTATTCGTGAATTGCGCCTGCAAAAGTAGGTCGCTTTAAAATAATAGGTCAGGATTCAGGGTAAATACATAATGAAATTGTTTACATTTGACTTTCATGTATTTTGTAAAGAAATAAACGAAACAATGTGATAATATCATAACAATAAATAAAGAAAATAGAAAATAATCGGAAATAGTTATTTAAAACTAATAAAAGAGGTTTTAGTCATTGTCTTTGTTTACTTCGTATTTAAATATCCTTGCGGTTCCATCATCTGATGTGGTTAATATAAGGCTTTCTTTTGGGTTGTAACATAGATCTAGGACTTCGGAGCGGTTCCCTGTGAGCATCTGACTTCTCTCTCCCGTCCTGCCTTCGTATACTCGTATGGATCCGTCGAGGCAGCCGGTGACCAGGTGGTTCTTGACCCACACCATCTTGGTGACACCTCCTACCACGTCGTCTGATTTGGCGCACTGATGACGTACCATTTGTCGGGGAATATCCCATATGCATACTGCTCCTGTTAGTGTTCCTGTAACATTCATTTTATGTTATGAATAAAGAGTTGAGTACTCAGATTATTTGTGTGGTTGGATTATGGAAACTAATGAGATACTGTTTGCCAGGCTAACATTTGTCTGATAAGATGGGGAATTTAAGTGCCTATTAAGAGAGGAGGCTGTTTACCATTTATTATAAAATTAGGCATTTAAAAAATAATAATATTGGGTAAGCCTCTATCCCAAATCTAGTTTGGAGGGCCTTTAACATACACTGTTTTATTAAAAGCCTCTCAGTTACTGTATTTTAAATTTGAAATACAATTTATTCATATTATTAGTTTAGTCTACTTACAGACATAATATACGTTAATAATTAATTCATAATTATATACCTGTGGCAAGAAATCCAAGCTGTGGGTCTTGTCCAAAGGCAACTGTTTCTAAGTCTGTCTCTGTTTCCATCTGGCCAACAACCTTACCATTGGTTGTGGTGGTCAATACCACTTTACCTGCAAAAAAGCGAAAGTATATTACATTCACATATAAAAAAATCGTTATTTATCTATTATTTGGGACTGGGAGCAGTGCCGGATACGCTCAGCACGGGACCCATAGCAAATGTGAACAGTGAGCCCCTGAATTGCATTAAAATTTAGGATGTAAATAAAACTGAACTTTTATAACAAAGGCTTTTCGTGATTTTATGTGGGCTAGAAATAACAGTCGTCAAAAAAAAATTCTAAGTGGAACATTTCCCGTAACATTATTGTCCCATTGTGTTCCTAGCCTCATTTATAATTAGTTTGAATTTTGAAAAGAATGTTCTTCACTGCAGTTTTGATCATCAAACTCAAGTTTTTGTTGTCAATATCAACTGCCACATCTGTTTTGAGTAGCTCAGAGTTCATTGTCCAAACCAGTGGCGCAGCTAGTCCTAATAAAAAAAATTTGGGGCCCCCTTTGAACCCAAGTGAGGTGAAGCCCGAAAAGCAAATGTTTGACTAAATATATGTATAAAACAGCATCCTGACTTGTATTGCTTAAATTGTCATTGATTTTACTAAAAGAATGTACGAGCGAGCAAGGTGAAAATTGAGCATCCTAGATCATGGCTTGCATGTTGGTTAAGTTTTGTTTGAAGAGCAAGTGAAATCGGCTCAAAAAATTGGAGCTTTCAGAACTGCAATGTCTTCCTTGAAGTGAGTGTGAAGTGAGCTCAAAATAGAGATGATAAGGTTCCATGAGTTTAGCTAATGACTGACAATAAACACTTGAATTTAAAATCGTTGTCCAGATGTTTGATTATCAGATCTATAACGACATACATACATAAACTCACGCATTTTTCGCATTGATCAGGCAGAAACATCAAGGTTTATCTTTTTTTTAATATTTTGTGTTTTTAGGCACGGGCCAGTGTAGGTGTAGTGCAACTTGATATTTTCATTTCATTTCAAGATTTCCACAATTAAATTCATTCATACTGAAAACTACAATCTACAAAACATAACATAAAACTCTGCAAACCCTAAAGAGTTAAGCAGAGGTTTGTCCTATGGTACAGTTGGTACACCTACATTTCTCATGCTATGTTTCAAGTCCCTTTTAATAGAGGGCGAGCATATTGCCATCAAACGGAACCAAATTCAGACCCTGGGTAAAACTACAAGTAAAATAAGTCTTACCGTCAGTTGAAATAGATGCCATAAGATTGCCATCAGGATGAGTGTCAATAGCTGTCACTCTCAACTCGTGAACTGACGCAGGAACCTGCTGCAGGACTGCAGATGTCTTGAGGTCCCATATCTTCACTGCTCCATCCTCATAGCCAGCCGCAAAGCGAACTCCGTCATGAAACAACTGAAATCATAATTATTTTTATCAATGCTTGTACAGATAATTCATGAATGATAAAGACTACTTTGCTATCTTTGTAATGTGATCTAAGAGTGACTTCACTATTTTACTCTCAATGTAACATGATTTGCAAAATGTGAGGAATAAACAATACGAATATGAATCTTTGAAATGTGAGACTTGTTAATCAGAAGGGTGACTTTTAGTTACTGAGGAGTGGATGTGTATTTTTAAGATGGAAAAACAATACTGCAAGATTTAGATAGATAGATTTAGATTATTTTTACAAAGAAAATTCACATTTATTCTTACCTTTCCACATTCTACTTTAATATTATGTCCTTGCAACACTTTGGTCTCTCCTGAGGGCACTTTGAATATATAAACATCTCCAGATGTGGTTCCAAATATAAGTACTCTGGCTGCAAAGTGCCACAAGCCCCATGTCAAGTCGTCAGCTTCATACTCAAAGGCAACTGTCCATGGTACTTGCTGATTCTCTTCTGTGTTGCATTTCCAAACTTTGATTAATCCAGACATGTCAGCTGTGGCCAGGTATGCTCCATCAAAACTGAAGCCAACAAAGATGACTGAATCCTTGTGTCCAACACAGTCCATGATCAACTGTCCATCGGTAACAGACCATACGTAGGCTCTGTCGTCTTCTCCGCCGGTAACTGCCAGCTTGCCATTGGGGTGAAGATCACAACAAAATACTGAGCCGACATGCTTACTGAACACAAAAGTCGCATGATCCTCTGGCGGTTCCATATCCATGTCCTCTTCGTCTACGCCTAACATCTCTTCCAGATCTTCTAACTGAATCTCTTCCACCTCATCGTAGTAGAACATGCCGTCTTCTTCTTCATCCATGCCTGTTATTTCGTCACCGTTTACAGACGATGGCGGCGTGTCTTCTTGTTGGCTACGCATTATCTAGAACCAATACACAATAATTATTCATACAATATTTAAAACAATAAACGAAATAATGGCGCAATTAAAAAAATATAACTAACCTCCTTAAATTATGTTTTACACTATGTTCAAACTTTTAACTTGTTTTTGTTTAGTATTTTTTGTTCCTCTTTATTAAAATAAATCTTATGTGCACACGATTTGTAATATCATAAATTTACTAGTTATTCGTATCTTGATAACACGTTGTTTCTTGTTCTTGGATCGTGAAATGTATAAAAACTGTTCTTGCTTGAATCTTTCATTCGCTTTCATTTGACATTTTCACAATGACAGACTTGACACAATGGCAATCTCTATGGGCAATCTATTCTGTCAAGTGTCAATTTAGATAGAGATGCTACAAATAGATTTATGAATGCTACATGCTTCAAGTGAACTATTTGATAGTCGATTATATAGTACACCATGTTCACATCTGGAGACATTCTGATGCATAGAAGAATAAGCTCTAGACTTGTCATGGCTCGATTTACCCCTTGTACGGTTCGTACCCGCCGCCGCCGCGACCGGCGCCGCCGTCACCGTACATTGGCCATTTGACCATGGATGTTATATAAAACTAGTTCATTCACCGACAGACGCCATTGTGTATCGTTTTATGTCGCAAAGTAGTGCTCTCTATGACAGCACTTGTTTGCGGCAGAGATGGTTAGGACAGCTATGCTAACTCTATAGCTTATTCCTCTATCTAGGTAACAGATATAATTATAATGCCTTGTGGGCAGTGTGTGCTTCTAGGAACCAATACACACTCACAGTGATTGTAGTTGCCGGAGACTGGCGATTTCAACATCTTACACCTTTACCTATATTTTAGAGCCTTATATTTTGGCGTGTTTCTGCTGATCGGGTAGACGGTAGATTGTGCCGTCGCCGGTGTTAAGTTATGGAAAAAGCCCACTCGATATTGGAATAGGAACAAACAAAAGTTGTAGTACTAACAACATATCATAACATTACGCTTGTAATTTATGGGAAGAAGATCCTAAGGGTTAGGCAGAGGTGTATCTAACAGTACACCCACATTTCGCCAGTTACGTTTAAGTTCCAAGTAATAGGGGGTGACTCTATTGCCATCAACAGGGCGCAAATCCAAACTCCGTGGCTGTTACTGAGAAATTCCTGATGGAAAAACTCAATATCACTTTGCCCGACGCGGGAAATCGGACTCAGGACCTCACGCTCAGCAGTTGCGCTTGCGACCACTAGACCAACGAGGCAGTCAAGTACTTACAAGGCAGATGCGAAACGATTTTGTTTCCTAAGCCTTTTCCGTATTATATGCAAAATATTTTGCATTCCAGTAAGAAAACTACACTGAAAAAAAAAGAACAAGGGGTTTTTTGACAGTGACAGACAATGACAATTTGACAATCGAAGTTTTTGACATTGTAATATAAAATTTTAGGTTAAGTACTGTGAAATAAATAATCAGTTTAGTTAAAGTTGTTTTATAATTAGCGACTAGATTTTACTGAAAAACAGGATAAGCAAGACCTGAAAATGGCATCACTTAAAAAACGTGCGTAATAATTTGCTGATACTTATCTTCTATACCATTCAAAATATCGAATTTATGATCTCTTTTTTCTGCCTTACAGTTTTGTTACCAACGCAGACGTCGTTACTGATATCTAAACGATTTCGTGGGAAAATAAATATTCAAAGACCAAGGAAACCACACTTCGAGAGACAGCTTCTGATTGACTTTTCTAAGCCAGTGTATGGGCCTCCCAAATACACGTTACCTGATGCTGCTCTTTGCGATAGAGGAGAGAAAAAGTACGCAAAGCAGATTGATAATCCCTTTGAAAGAATATTAGCGAATGAGTGCCTCAACTGGTTCAATACATCAAAGATGGTTATATTTTTACATGTCAATTCAATAAGTATGGAAGATAAAACCCCAGTTTTTGCTGCATTAGCCAAGAACAATATGCATTTAAGGTGTTATGGCAAAAAGATAGTCAGTATGGCCACCACTGGCACACGCTATGAAGCTGTTAATCACTTGTTCACTTCACATCAAAATATTATATTTGGACAACCTGAAAATGTGGCCAAGATGTTCAAGATAATGAAGAAAGCACCTCAATTAGTTATAATGGGTTGGTATTGCATTAATTTTTTTATTAGATAAAAGTTTACTATTTAAGATTATTTGATTGTAAAACAATTTTTAGTGCAATAATTTACTGACCTTTAGTTATTATATTTATTTATTAAATGTTCAGAAAGCTAAAAGTCTAATATGTAAGTAGTTTAATAATGTTAAATTAGCGCTGATATAATATTATGTCTTAATAGCAGTGATAGTCTAATATAGGTCTGACAGGCAGTCGCTCCACGTAAAATACTGGTATTCAGCTGCATCCGATTAAGACTGGAAGCCGACCCCAATATAGTTGGGAAAAGGCTAGGCAGATGATGAATAGCAGTGATAGTCTAGTGGTCTGACCATCACACTGCCAAGTCAAGGTCTCCAGTTCGACCCAAGACATGCACCTCTGATTTTTCGGATCCATGTGCATATTGTATAATAATTATCACTAGCTTTGGTGAAGAAAAACATTGTGACGAAACCGCGCATGTCTGAGAGAAATTTCTTATCGGCATGTAAAGCCAAGTCAGAAGCCACTAGAACACATGGTATAAAACCTCTGACAGCAGGTTAGGCACTAACCACATGTGCTTTTAAATAGCAAATGTTGGGGCTCTTCTTAATAATTATGATAAAGAAGAAGTGTGCTGACATTTGCTATTTAAAAGCTTTCACAGCATACTGAAGGTGTAATTTTCTTTTGTCCATTAAATATTTTATCAAAATATTTTCTTTTCTATTTTCAGCTGGAATCATACAAGAAAGATTGATGTCAAAGAATGAGTTACTTGAGTACAGTCAAATGCAGAATATTGATGTGGCCAGGAGTCAACTATGTGCAGTACTCGAGAGTGCAGGCTCTTGTCTTGTGAGACAACTGAACCAAGGGCCACAAACTCTTGTTGCCCACCTAGAAAAGCATGTGGAACTTTCGAAGACCCCCACCAATGAACCTCAAGACAGCGCCAAGAAAGAACCTGAGAGTTCAGAATAATTTTGTTAATTTGTAGATTTATTTGTTAGTATAAGAGTTAGAAGATTTTATTGTAGTTTTTTTTTAGTAATTGATATTATGAGTAGTTAAAATTTTAGTTTAAAACTCAATTTATGATGTTCTGTTATTCTTGCCGTCACACGAGGGATGTGTGCCGCCGTACTGTCGTGACGCTCGGCCGTCACACGAAGGCTATGTGCGGCATCACTGTCGTCACACGAAGGGTGTGTGCGGCCGAATTGTCGTGACGCTCGGCCATCAAACGAGAGATATAATGTGCGGCCGCACTGTCGTGACGCTCGGCCGTCATACGAGAGATATCTGCGGCTGCACTGTCGTGACACTCGGCCGTCACACGTGGGGTTTGTGCGGCCGTACTGTCGTGACGTTTGGCCGTCACCCCAAGAATGACCGGGTGAGTACGGCCGCATGGCCGCAGTCGTGTGTCGGCAGCCACAAATTTAGGGAACCATTTTGGGACTTCCTCAACCGGTTTTTAAATTAAGACAATTTTAATATTTAACAAAATGTATTTGATTTCAATCTGAAACACAATCTTTGGTTGGAGTTACAACTTATAACTACTTAGTCCAATAGAGATCAAAAGTTAATGACTATACAAGCAGGATTGCTTCCACGTAAAACTTACTTTTAATTTATAATAATACTTGAGCAACACTGATTTCGTTGGCATTACGCAATAGTAAATTTTATTCACGTAGCTGGCTAAACTTAACTAGAAATACAAACAATAATCATATTGGCAGTTACCCTATTACAAAGAGTATTCTCCAGTTAAACATATTATTAAACAAATGTTCAATTTTCTTAAGTATAAAGATCACGGTGCTGCGATGCGGCTGGTGGCAGATGCTAGAGCTGTCAGGGCTACTGCAGCTTCCACCTCGTCTCGATCATGACGTGATAATGTATTGATCGTAATTCGTTGGATCTTAGAGTCTGGCTTTCTTCGTTTACCATCAGCCCACCACGAGTAGTTACACTCGCTCGGTTGGAATCGGGCTGCGCTCTCCAGCCACTTGCTGAGTAACATTGGACTTGTGATCGCTTTCGTTTCCTCTGAACCATTCTCATTTGCATCTGATTTGTAGGAGTTGTTGTTGAAGTTCACACACTTTTCTTTCATAATTGAAGACGTGTTGGAATCGTCGTGGTGGTATTCAGTGATCGTTTCGGGACTGCCTGTCAGGTCGCCATCATTTTCTAAGTGGTCACCTGGGTTGGTGGGGTCGGACTCGCTCCATATGCTGTCATCGGAGCAGATGCTGAACTGTTCCACGTTGCCCTGAGCGCGATCATTGTACGTGCGTATCAGGTGTCCCCATGTTTGTTGATTTCTATCTACATTCACATTCTTCAACTTTCTTCTCCAGTTGGCAAACCAGTTACAAATCTGTAAAAAGACAATTTCAATTAAATTTAACATTGTTTGCTAAAACTTACTTGATAGACAATTAATAATATTCGAGACCTACATACGACTTAGTTACTAGTTGAAACTAATTTGCTGGGTATCAGCAAATTAGTTATTAATTTGTGCATTTTGCACAAATGAAGCCTCGATATTAACTGTGCAATAGTCAATCTAGTTTTTCACTTAATGTTAAACGGTGAACAGTAGTCAACAAAGCAGGGACAAAAATAGTGCCTATTTATGTACAAATAGCAATTTCTGGCATCGATCCAATTAGGTTGCTGTTAGGCACAAACATGATACCTATGTATAAAAATCAGAAAACAATGAACTTTAAAATAATGTGTTCAATGACTTACTTGTATGTATGTGAGGCCCGTTTCGCGAGACAAATATTTTTTTTCTTCTCTGTTGGGGTACGGGTTATCTCTTCGTCGCACTAGCCAATCTTTGAGATAGCGCTTAATTTCTGGTGTGAATAGCCTCTTTTGTGGTCGCTGGCCTGCGACTAAACTCCTTCTGGAAATGTCCATAAAAATTAGGTGCGAATACGTTATTGGCAAATAAAAACATGGACAAAACATCGAGGTTCGTAAATAGTAACAATTTTTAATAAAGGACATTGAGGCATTGTAGATGATACGTAAGTGACGCACAAAGAAAATTTTACTGAATACTGAAAGTAATGACTCATGCATGTCAATGTTTGTAGCCACTAACCGTGTGTATCGTCTGTTTCTGACAGGTCTCGAGGACTTGCCGAGATCTTCTTTCATCGTTGTATCAGTCATGATATCCTCTTTGCCTTCTTCAGTTGTATGGATGAGTGTCATCTGATATTGTATTACTTGATTTACACTTAATTGATTGTCCAGATGAGTGTATAGCTGAAGAGCGACGCGTAATGTGTGGACAGCACGTGCAAGGGCACCACGGCTTGCGACACGACTCGTGTCTCGCAACACTGCCGCTGCGGGGGATGCTCGGTGATCTATTAAAAAAATAAGGACATGATGACATAAATAGATTGTCTTTCGAAGAGTATACTCTTTAATTACGTGAAACAGTTAGATAGGTAACCGTATGTTGTAGTAGCTGCATTGATGTAACCGAAACATGACGGTCACATTCCTCAGTTCACTTTTAGATGTTATTTATCCGCGATACCCTCCTGAACGGCACATTGGATATTTTACATCGATTTATTTCAATTTGATAACCCTACTTTAATTGGACGTATTGTTTTAATGTTTTCGTATTCAGTAATTACCACAATGAACAAAAAACATGTTAACTATTACGTGTGCTCGAGGGTCAATGTTCTTGTTTTTGAATGGCCGAATAAAATTTAGTGTTAATTAGATAGTTTTATGAGTGAGAATGAACGCACTGGTTCATTGAAGTGATTTGTTTGCGACACAATTTTATTTAATTCGTAAGTTTTGCGAAAATTCTGGTACGTACCTGTGTGCGGGAAAGCTCGGGGATTGTGTGAAAATGGCGTCGGATAAGCGCGCGACGGCAGCGCCGCGGCGCGGGCGCATCGCTGCTGCAAATACGTGTTATTTCAGGATGTCTCCCGCGATGTCTTCAAAAACATGATTACAATGATCAACATATATTTATACTAGCGGTATGTACATAAATCTTTTGTTTTTAGTAGATCAACATTATTATATAGTGATATATTTTTCGTGTTAGTTTTGCATGTAGAGCAACATCAATTAGTTTCTAACCACATCGAGCGAACAAAAAATCTCATATTATGTTCATAACCTATGAAAGACGCGTTTTTGCAGGCTATTCAGGAAGACATTACATTTTCAGTGCACTATTATGATAAAATCTTTGACTAGTGTTATTGTCACGACTGTGTATTGTAGCGGTGTGTTAGAAGAATCACGATTTCACGACTATAGTAGATTATAATTACTAAACGTGTTTCAGTTGTGTGAATCACGAGTCTCAGTCTCCATCAGTGCTGTGTTTGGGAGTTGGTATCCCACCTTTCTTCATCCGTTGTAGAGTCCGAACATACGATTTCAAGTTCAGACAAATTTGAATACCACAATGCTCTGCTAGCCAGGACACTTCGAGGGGAGGGGTGCACTTAATTATGTACATACCTACAGAGAAAGATCTGTGGATATTGAGACTAGGAAAGCTAACATAGTGCAATCATCGGTACCTTGGTGGATGAGGCTCATAATATTTTAGTTCACCGTGGAACTGGGAATGTGATCACCTGAAATTATACTCACACAAGAGGGGTGATCGAAAGTTGAATACCTAGGTAGATAATTGTTATATTTTTGGAATAAGTAAAGGTGCTGCTTTCGTTAGCAAGTGGATTAACTATAAAAGCTCTAGTGCCCATATAAAGAGAGGTGCCTGTAACGTCTATGACATACCTCGCCTTATTTTGGGAAAGGATCCTTTCATGAGAACTTTCATGTATTTAGGTACTTAAAAACTGTTCCGGTAGATTTTGTAATGATAACTCATTGGGGATGTACCATCTGGTTCAAGATCTCTTGGTCATCTCGTTTGTGAAGGTAGGTTGCATACTGGTGGCCTTAAGGAAAAAGTATATACTGATTTTCAGAAAAAAGTGAATTTGATTGCAATTGATTACCATTTGCTTTCTTTGTGAAACATCTAATAGGGCTGTACAATTGAATCTTACAATGTTGCTCTTCATAGATTGGTTACTATCTTCAAATGTCACAAGCTAACATACAGCTCCTAAAATCGTCAGGTAGTTTCTTCATGGTTATTATTGTAAAGGCGCCCAGGAGCATGATGCAACTGTTTCATTATGTATCATCATACTGTTGTCGGATCGTAACCAACAACGACGCGGAAGTAGGTATAATTGAAAACTGTTAAATCAATGTTACCTATTTATTTCTTTTATCGGTACTATTTATCACGTTCAGTGATTTGTTTCGTTTCTGTCAAAGTTTAAAAGAGCTGAATGAGCTGGCTGCAACAAGTTCAACTTCAGTCATTGGTTTCGCTGTCTCCCTCTGGTTTGTGTAGGACACAATGGTGGTGTCCCTTTCGGTGACGACGCGGTCCGATCCCGGCGCGCATGGTGTTCCGTCGGAGTAGCGCTCTACACATGCGCTGCGGCGACTGCTCGGAGTGGTCGGCTGAATCGCGTCCTTAGTAAGCTGCGCCTGACGTCAGCACCGCATCGTCTATTCCAGTTTCGCAGATCATAAAAATGGTAACAGAAAGTGATTCAGTCGTGTGAGATATTCCGTGGCGGCCAGTCACTCCATGGTCGTGTGATAGCGGCACAGCGTGGATAGCGCGCGTATTCGACCCACGTGCGTCGCGTTTACCGGTGAACGCGATTGATTTTTTGCGGAATGGGTGAAGAATCTCAAGCCAGCAATGGCAAAGTGGTTTTAAAACGTAAAATAACATTGTTTAATGGAGTTGGAATTATTATTGGGACTATTATTGGTTCCGGAATATTTATATCTCCCACAGGAGTATTCTTATACACTGGGTAAGCAGAGTGTTCAAGTTTCCCGCCTTTTGGACTATGTTTTCAGCCACTTGTTCGCGTGTGTAAATTAAATTCTTCAGCTTTTATCGGTTAAATTTGTACTTATCGCTGAATTCGAGACGCAAGATTTGTTTGTTCAATAAACAATTTTCAGGCTGCTAAATTAAACCGTGGAAACCGGAGATTTATTTTCAAAACACATTCTTTGAATGAAACGCACTGTTTACAGTGTTGCGTTATCATTAAATTTTATTTATGGATAATTATCCTTTAACTGTTAGGTAAATACGTATAACACGACTTCTTACAACTGCTTCCTTGATTTCCATGTAGGTATCTTATCTAAGACATAGTTTTATTATATTAAACTGCGTTTTATCACTCATTTGTTACATAGATTTTATTATACAAAGATACTTACTTATTTATAATCTTTTTCCTACATAATAGTATATTTTGCTTTAAGTATACATAAATACGAAGTTTATAAATTACTCGGTTTACAAGACAGTTGCATTACCAAATAATTGCAATCCAAAATAATGCGTACATTAATTATGTTATTACATAAGTACTTTACCTGTTTTATTTTAAAATCTTGTACGTATTGGCCAGTACGTGACACGGTTGCAAACTTTCATTTATGGCATTGTACACAACATACCTGTGGCTGCCATGAGTACAGTCAGCATGTCAACGTAACAAGTTTCAGAAGTTATTCGAACTATCAAAGAAAACTTGGTAATATTTTATTATTTTCGTAACATAACATCACGCCTGTGATCCCCGAAGGGTAAGGTGGACGATGTAACAGTGATGGACTTATGAGTTTGTTTCATTATTATAAAATACTATCAGACATTTGTCATGCTATCTGTACTTGTACTGTAGGAGCAGGTGTCCAGATGGTCGTTCCAATAAGAATGGTGAACGGGCCCCTCACAACTTAGTTACATGGCCAAGTCGGGCCAAGGCTGCTTAGTGATTTATAACGTGACCTTAGTGCTTAGTGAGGTGACACTTCTAATCTAGGCTATTGAATATCGTATCCATGGATTTCGAGAAACTCGATAGGAATTTAATGTCATGAAATGGTTCAAGGATCCAAAGGTTGCTGCGGGACTGTTCGAAAGAGATACCGTGGCCCTGGAACACAAAGGGCAATGAAGGAACATGGATGAGTTTTAGTCAGTAAGAGTCTGTCACTCCCTCCCACTCCACCCAGAGCGGGAGAAGTCATTTGATGATTTCCGATCCGAAAAAAAAAAAAGGATCCAAAGGTTTCCGCGCGATGCTTTATCATAATGCATTGCACAATATTCAGCGGTTTGTTACGTTCTTAAAAACATACATAACATCACGCCTGTAATCCCCGAAGGGTTGGGCATAGGTTTCACTAATAGTACACCCACATTTCGTCAGTTATGTTTAAGTCCCATGTAATAGGAGGCGACCCTATTGCCATCATTCGGGCACAAATCCAAACTCCGTGGCTGCTGCTTACAAATTCCTGATGGGAACACCCAATAACACTTTAACCGACCGACCCGGGAATCGAACCCAGGACCTCATGCTCAGCAGTCGCGCTTGCGAACACTAGACCAACGAGGCAGACGTTACTAATAATTAGCATAAATACTTAGCTACTACTGATGACTATGCAGATATATGTACATATTTCTACTTGCATAAAACAACAGTAGGTCTCATGTGTATGTTAGACAAAAATTTACGTCTTTAAAATCGGATAAGACGTCAATTAAAAAAAATCAAGAACGGTTTTTACTAATTGACTTGTAAATTAGTGTGATCTACAAACGGTATTCGGGTGAACGACTCTTCATTGAATATTCTTACCTTTCGTAAGAATTGTGGTGATCTCTTAAAAAGGGATTAACGGAAATTCGATACCATATCGATTATATAGGGGTATTAAAGTATCGAGTTTCGTCCACCTACTGTATTCTAATGTGGTTGAAATCCCCGTGGCCGTGGGTGGGCTGGTGATTTTGTTTTAAACCTTAGTTCACCGGAAGAGGCGTTTTACCCATTTAAATCTGGGCTACAAAGCAAACTATTATCAAATAGGTGTAAAAGTACTCTTAACGAAGCCGAAAGGCGCTTGTTTTCCCCGGCATTTTTCATGACCCCCGTACTATTCAATGTGTCCATCAGCACAATGTTTTGAGTGCGTTACATTGAGTCATACCGTACCTATAACATGATTTTTACCCAAAAAATAGCCGTTTCTAGATATGAAACGGATATCCGGAAACTATCCGGCCTATCCGGCCAATTTTTACTATCCGGCCGGATACTGAATATGAAAGAAAACAATAACTTCTCATTAACACGAGATAAATCATGCAACAGTAGTTTATAAACATCATCAAAATAAATAAATCATGTATTTATAATTAAAAATGCAAATTTTATTACTGGCTATTACTTGCCTAAAATATTACTCAAAATTAACAAGTGGAAAATTATGATAAAAAATACTACATTTTCAGCATTTGATGTAAAAAGCGACTCCGCTTTGCTTTGTGAAGTACGCATTGTTATCAAACTCGTCACAACACGTAACGCGACAAAGGGCCGAATATGGGCCTCCGGCAGCCGGATATCCGGCCTCGAAGCTTGCCGAATATCTGGTATCCGGGATCTGGCCAAATTACTATCCGTTTCATCTACGTTTCCCAGAAACATTTTTTGCGTAGAGTTACCTGCGTAGTTGGATGTACAGAATGCTTGGTTGACGGCTTCATGAAGGGTCCATTTACACCTTGTATGTTCCTATTTGTATAAGATGCCATCAGCACATCCTGGCTATACGATAACTACAATTATTAAATTGATGGAAATTTGTGGACTTGCAAATCTGTATTACCTCCTTTTACAACAATAGAAGATCCAAATTACAAAACGGGGACAGCTGGCAATAAAACAACGAATAAAAAATAATAAGGCAAATAAACAAAATGTAACATAATTGCACTATAATATAAACAATTTAAAAACACTGCAGTCACGTTTAGGATTTTTCTCACGATAGTCTTTCAAGGTACGTTTGACACGCTTGCCTAGATTCATTCATAACTTGAAAACTAGCAGACCGTGGCACTGAAACCTCTACGCAGTACGCAAGCGATATTAAAGTAGGTTGTAGGTGTATTTAACAATAAACTATTTAATGCCCTTTTAGACTGGTACTGACTAAAACCCATCCATGTTCCTTCTTTGCCCTTTGTGTTCCAGGGCCTCGGTATCTCTTTCGAACAGTCCCGCAGCCCCGGGTTTTATGCCCTTCAGGTACTCTTGGGTTAATACCAATATTTTGGCACAATACGGGCGCAGCTTGATTCTTTTGAATTCGAGAAAAAGGACAGCTATTGAAATTGCTAAACATAATGTGTAGATTTTTAGTGATGTCTACCGCCACTCTATGTTTACGATTTTAGACCTCTCTATAAAAATGCATATAACTATGTCTATTCAAAATAAATTTATTTATTTGCCATCCATGTTCGGTTATAAAATAATAAATGGAGCAGTACAAACAATTACATACCTGTCAAATTAAAATGATGAAGTAAACTGAATTGATGATAAATCGTTGCTTATTTTTTATACCTACATATATTGGTGTAATTTTCCTTCAATGAAGTACTTAGGTAGTTAAGTTCTAAAGTAATTAACTGGGTACCATTAACCGCAACCATAAACTGTTGGCAAAACCAACAATCATGTTTCTAGTTATTTAGCCGTGCGAGTATACAGATAGGGCTAAATAATCCCCGCGAGCGACTTTGTCCACGTGAAATAATTATAAAATATTACTACCCTATTTGAATCGGATTTTGTTAACATTTTTAAGGGATTTAATTTTTTTACATACAGACAAAAAATTAAAAAAAAAAATCTTTTATAAGTAGGTACAGTCATTAATTAGATACGTGTGCAGTAAAAAGCTGTTATTTTGAAATTACAAACATTCACGTCAATTTAATTTTTTTGTATTGAATAGTTTTTTTATCCATTCATAAAAGGCTAATACTACTACGGTATTAAGCAAGTAGATAGATAGTCCTACACATATTCTCAAATTCTTTCTAATAATAATTACTGAATCGTCTCTCTCCTATGAATAGACTCAACTCATTATTCGTGGGTGTAGTAATGCAATTAATATGACTAAGAGAAACATTTTAGGATAACAACTGTAGAAACTTTCTGTAATTAAATACCTAGAAGACCATTTGCCAGAGTCAAGTATATGTGCTATATGACTTCGTTCTGCAGCCAGCCAGTCTTACCAAGCGGTATCGTATTACCCAGTAAGTGAGTCGTGGACATCAGATAGGCATTTCATCCCTATAAAATACCGGTATTCAGCTGCAACCGGTTAGACTGGAAGCCGGCTTGGCAGATGATGGTGTATTCTTTCTGCAAAAAAAAAAACTAACCGCTACGCATAGTTATAGTTATATATACATAGTTACGTGATGAAGTTACAAAAATAAATATACTTATTGTACTTCTTCTAGAACATTCTGTTTTTCAAGGCAAAGTCGTCAATCAGTCTGAGAAGAAATTATTATTGATAAAACTACATTGACGCAGATAGAATTGATTTGCATTTCATGTTGCACCTGCCACACACAATTCCCTTTCCTTATATATTCCATTGTTTATTTTGCCATGCACTTACCAAATCTTTTTGTCACAGGTCAGTAGGGGCATCATTAATAATATGGCTTGCCAGCGGTCTGCTGTCCACATTGGGGGCTCTGTGCTACGCGGAGCTGGGGACCTCCATCACGAGGTCTGGAGGTGACTACGCCTACATCTACACGGCCTTCGGGCCCTTGCCAGCCTTCCTGCGGATGTGGATCGCGCTGCTCATCATCAGACCGACCACGCAGGCGATAGTGGCCCTGACCTTCGGCCACTACATTGTGAAGCCTTTTTTCCCGGACTGTGATCCACCAGAACTGGCTGTGAAGCTTCTTGCTGCTGTCTGCTTATGTAAGTCAAACTATACTAAAATTATAAAGCTTAAGTGTTTGTCAGAAATTTTGGATATAAAAATTCTTAGGACTTGATAACTTAGTTCTTGAGAAAGGTCCTTCCTTAGAAACCGAGCAATGAGGAAAACGTACATTGTTCCTATATATAGTATACTGTTTGGAATTCCTGTTTTGTATAAAAGTCACGTATAAACATCCATTACATTGATGGAAATCTTGATGACCGTTGATCTTTACATTTAACACTGCACGATGTCAATGTCAATCTTAATAAACATAACAAGAACTGATTTCCTCCTAATGTTCTATAAGTGACGCGAGTAAATTAAATAATGGCGAATCAAAATGAAATCGACAGCTCGAATTGGGTTGAATTGGTGATAAACGATTTGGATTTTTTGTGGGAGATTTTAAATTAGCAGCGTTTAATGTTGACCAGACCCAATATCTACACTAATATTATAAAGAGGAAAGATTTGTATTTCTGTATGTTTGTAACGAATAAACTCAAAAACTACTTGATCAATTTCAACCATTTTTTCACCAATAGAAAGCTAAATTATCATTAAGTAACATATAGGCTATAAATTATATTTATATCATGCAAACAAGCCGAGCTATCAAAATTTTCGCGGAAGAAGTCGCGGGCGCTGTGCTGGTTATAATAATATACTGCAATGAAAGTAAATTACATTATTGGGGCACTTGTTTTGATTTTCGCAAGCTGCAAATACATAACAATAAATTTTTAAAAATAAACTTAATATGGAATCGCTTAAATTGCACAAACTTAATGTTTATGCGTCAACCAAAAGGCAAGACTTGAAGAGCACCGCATTTTACTTAGCGTGTTTTTAACCAGGGACCGTACAACCCCGAATATAAGTTAATTCTTTCGAAAGTGTTACAGATTGTGCGCCTACAGTAACGGAAAATGTTACCTCTTGGTAGTGGTTGCCCTTTCATAACACTAACGTTAGGGTAACCCTATCAATAAGTTAACTAGTACAAGATGTTACCGGCTCTTATATGATTTCCAATTGAAGAAGATAACCCTTTGAAAGGGTTTGTCAGGGTATTCAAAGGGTTTTAAATCAAATCATTTTAAATTACGTTGAAGTGGAGGAACAGGCATTGACCTTGAAAGTTAGGAATCATATAGAATCGTACATTAGTGTTTCTTACTCGGTTTTATGGGACGGTGCTTTCTTTTTTAAGTTTTAAATAACATCTGAATATTGAAGATGAAGGTAAGTAAATGTATTTTAATTAAGTATCACATATAATAAAACTGTAAATAACCTGTGTATGTAAATTAAATATATTTTAAACTTTTAGTGGGGGTGTAATAAGTTATCAATATAGATACCAAATCACGATTTTTTGAACATTTTGTCTGTCTGTATGAAAGTTTGTGCAGGTCAGAAACAATCGTGCCAATTAGTTTACCACAGAATTCTGGACGCAAAGATCCAAGTGTTCTGTTAGAAAGGGTGTACAATGGGTTTCCATGAAAGATGGCAAGTACTCTGGTAAAGGCCAGCAACGTCTCAGCAGTACGCATACTAAATCCAAGTGACAAGGAGCAAGTGATTAAGAAGGGCACCGTGATCGGCACTTGCGAGGAAGTAGCTTGGATGCGTCAATTGCAAGATCTACCTACCGGAAATAAAATGCATAGTGCAAAATTTGATGTGTCAACGCTTTTGGAAAACTGCGACTTAACTGAAGGAGAAATGGACATATTTTCTCTACAAATGATGCTGACATAGGCAGAACTGGACTGGTTCAGCACAAGATTAATACAGGCAACGAGTTACCAGTCAGTCAGTCAGTCAGCGACCAAGAAGACTGCCGGTTGCACGGGAAAAAGAAGTGGAAACCATGATTGAGGGAATGGAGAAGGACGATGTTATAGAACCTTCATCCAGTCCATGGTGTTCTCCTGTGGTCCTGGTAAAGAAAAAGGACGGCAGCATGCGCTTTTGTGTGGACTATCGATGACTGAACGATGTCACGAAAAAAGACAGTTACCCACTGCCCAGGATCGATGACACACTGGATACGCTGACTGGAATGAAGTGGTTTACCACACTGGACCTGAAAAGTGGCTACTGGCAAGTAGAAATAGACCCCATGGACAAGGAGAAAACGGCATTATCCACAGGAAAAGTATTGTGGCAGTTTAAAGTACCATTCGGATTGTGCAATGCTCCTGCAACATTTGAAAGGTTGATGGAGCAAGGACTTGCCGGATTGATGTGAGACGCATGTCTAGTCTATCTAGATGACATAATCATCGTGGGCCGTTCATTTGAAGACCATCTTAAAAACCTCAACCGAGTGCTGTCGAATATCCAAACAGCACATCTCAAGTTATGTCCGAAAAAGTGCTCGTTTTTCAGACAATAAGTGAACTTTCTAGGAAACATAGTTTCGGGGGAAGGTGTTCAAACAGACCAAGAGAAAGCAGTCGCCGTCAAGAATTGGCCAGTTCCGAAAGACAAGACGCAGGTCAGAGCATTTCTGGGTTTGTGCTCCTACTATCGAAGGTTTGTCAAGAATTTTGCCGACATTGCAAAACCCCTACACAAACTCACTGAGGAAAAGCGGCAATTCTGTTGGGACGAGAACTGCGACGTCGCATTGAAGAGACGTCTGTGCAATACTCCTATTTTGGGATATCCTGACTTTGAAAATGACTTCATAGTTGACGCAGATGCAAGTAATACTGGAATTGGGGGCGTGTTGTCTCAACGGAAGGGAAACCAGGAGGTTGTCATAGCTTACTTCAGCAAGTCTTTGTCCAAACCGGAAAGAAATTACTACGTTACGAGACGGGAGCTACTCGCCATAGTAAAAACATTGCAGCACATCAGTAAATATTTGCTGGGACGGAAATTCTATTTGCGAACTGATCATGTATGTACAACTCATGTATGTACCTACATTCAATGCAAATAAATTATTTCTATTCTATTCTATTCTATTCATGCTGCATTGAAATGGCTATTACACTTCAAAAATCCAGAGGGACAAGTTGCGAGATGGATTGAACTACTTCAAGAGTTTGACTTCGTAACTGAACATCGCAGTAGGAGAACTCACGGTAACGCAGACGCGTTGTCGAGAAGTCCTTGTCCTGAAAACTGCAAGAACTGTGCCAGGCAAGAGACTAAGGAAATAGTGCCCGTAAGGGTGCTTACAACGGTTCTCAGCGATGAATGGAAGGAAACCCTATAGCTGGCTCAGCAAAATGACTCGGACATCCATCCGATCTTTGAGTGGATCAAAGCTGGTACTCCTGAACCCAAGTGGAGTGATGTAGCAGTGATGAGTTCCATCACGAAGAGTTATTGAGCGCAATGGAACAGCTTGGTTATCCAGGATGGAGTCTTGTGCCGTAAATGGGAAAACGCTCGAGGGGACAGCTGTCATCTACCTTGGCTTTAGGGACAACCATGTGGTTGTCCCTTGGCTTTAGGGACAACCATGTGGTTGTCCCTAAAGCCAAGGTAACGGATGTTCTGCGGCTCTATCATGATGGATGTTCAGGAGGACATATGGGGGTAAAAAAGACTACTGAAGATCCGAGATCGATTTTATTGGATCCACTGTCGAGAGGATGTGGAGGACTGGTGTCGAAAATGTACCAGTTGTGCGGCTATGAAAAGACCCCACACACGCAGCAGAGGTGCATTAAAAGTGTACAACGTTGGAGCCCCCTGGGAACGGATAGCACTAGACGTTGCGGGACCATTTCCAGAAAGTGCAAGCGGGAACAAGTATTTCATGGTTGTCATGGATTACTTTACAAAGTGGCCAGAAGTCTTCGCCATTCCTAACCAAGAAGCTATAACAGTAGCAGATAAATTGGTTCAGGAAGTCTTCTGTCGTTTTGGAGTGCCCTTAGAAATACACAGCGATCAAAGAAGGAATTTTGAATCGCAAGTATTTCAGGAGACTGGTCGATTGATGGGTACCCACAAAACCAGAACCACCTCTTACCACCCAAAATCTGATGGAATGGTGGAACGATTCAACAAAAGGTTGGAGAGATATCTGGCAAAAGTCGTGGAAAGGCAAACGGATTGGGACAAGCACATACAGCCGTTTCTTCTGTCCTACCGTAGTTCAGTTCACGAAAGTACGACTGTGACGCCAGCCTTTGCAAACTTTGGAAGGAAATAACGGTTGCCTTCAGATTTAATCACTGGGACTCTCCCTGATGCTCCACGCAGTGTAACAGATTATGTGAATGACTTGCATAACAAGTTGAATGATGTTCATGAGAATATCAGACAAGCTGGTCAACAGATGTCTGAGGAGATGAGTCAGTGTGGTTGCATACCGACCATACCGACTACGTGACTAGGATCAATGATGTCATCTACCGAATACAGAAGGGTCTACGAGGTTCGCCTAAGATTGTCCGTGACGAGGGACTAGCATGTGTAAGGAGGGGGCAGGGAGTGTTACGTCGGTTGCTTACGAGAACATTCTTGATTACGAGCGAGTCTCGAATGTTCTCGTAAAGACCTGTCTAGAATATTAGTCTAGAATCTTCCACTATAGAACTGTCTAGAAGTTTCGAGAAAGTTCTGGAACTTTCTCGAAGAATAATGTTTTACTATGGAGCTGTCTAGAAAATTCGAGAAGGTTGTGAAACTTTCTCGAAAGATTATGTGCCAGTAAGAACTTTGAAGAAGGTTCCGGAAAGTTGTGGAACCTTCTCAAAGGATCGGTCGGTATATAAACAGCCGTCGTGTTTGCGGGAAGAGTCAGTCTGATTTTGGCTTGTGTAGCCATCGAAATAAACTAGAAGTGCGATATCTAAGTGAATAGTGATCAGTAGTGTAATTGTGATTAAGTTTTAAGTGTTTAGTAATTAATAAAGTTATTTCGTGTTTAATCAGTAGTATTTAATTTATCCCATACCCAGCTCTTAACAATATCTATGTACGGCATCTCGCCTCGGTTGTGGCATTTTTTAACTCTACAGTTTGACGCAGCTCCAGCTTTCCCTTCGGGCACTAAATTATGAGTGAGACGATCGAATGACATTTATGATTCCGTAAAAAAGACAAGATTATACATGAAACAATCCCGACTATTCCAGAAAAAAAATACATTGAACTTTAAAATTACTGCAATAATAACTATAATCGTATGTGTATGGAGTCGCTAGGGCCTAGACTGCGTTTTGCGACTTGACGCGTATCTGCCGAATGCATGCAGTTTAGTACTTTAAAGTAAAGACACGAGAGATAAAATTACAATACTTGTAGTCCGAATGGGTAACTCTGTTACAGTCGTTGAAGGGGTAACCCGTTCAAAACGTCTTACCATTAAAAAGTATAACCCACCAAGAATGGGTTTTTGAATGTACAGGTAATCAAATCGAAAGGGTTTTGAAGAGGTTATCCATTGATGAGGGTTTTCGTAAAAGAGGGTAATAAATATGAAATTGGTTTTAAAACAACACTTTGTCAAAACCCTAACAAAAACCCTTTCAATGGGTAACCAAAATGGTCCCTGTTTTTAACACGAGCGTGTAAGTTGTAATTCGAGCGATATAAAATGTAGATTATAGCAACTGGTTGTAAAAGGTTCTCAAGTGTAAAAAACAGTTTAAAATATAAACTTCGCGCAGTTTAATAGTTATGGAAAATCGCATATTTTCATTAACAAATCTAGTCATCCATAAGATCAACAGACTAGACACAGCTATACATATTAAATCAAATCGAATGTATAATTCAATGATTCTAAATATAGGCCACTCCTAAATACAAGGTCATTGACACCACATTGGCATGTGAATGCTTAAAACCTAATAAAGATCGGTATTTTTCTAATCAATACTCAATACTTTGTTGTTGTGGTTCCTGAGCAACTTCATGGGCATGTTGATACAGTCCGTTGGGAACACTTTCGATCTTTGTTCACGGCTCCGGTGACAGCTTTGTTTGGACAAACAATCTTCGACTTCCTAAGGTGAAAGCCAATTGGCCCGTAGTTTTGATTTACGCAAAGACGCACTTGTTACTACTACTTCATTTTTGAGTGATTTTACAGTTTCTTCAAGATTGTCAATGATATTGGAGACTCCATTAACATCTACGGCTCTCTTCTGCATTTGTTTGCACAGTATCACAGTCCCTTCTTAATTGATATTTGTTCATGGAATGGGGGTCTTTTGAGGCACGCGTTGAAGTATCCTTAACAGAGTTGTGAGTTGAGATGATTAAAATATAGATATAGTTGCTGCCAATTAAGATGGCAATAGCGGTCATTGCTCTTTCCATAATATTTCTTCGTACGAACCAAAACAAATGAACCATGTATCGTTTTTCATTAGAAAAAATGTTGAAGATCACGACAGATGACGATTCAAGACATGAACAAGCTTATTTTTGGATTTCAAAGTTAAGAACTTTAATAAATGTAGGTGGGTCAATGACCGCCATTGCCATCGTAACTGGCAGCAACTATAGTATTCACGCGATCTGAGGTAGAGTTCATTCATTCAACAACAGAAAACTTATGTACACAGTTACTATACTACTAATGACTTGCATTATTTCAACTATAGTGCTAACTCGAACATAACCCCAAGATATTGAGCCCAACTTAGGTTTTTTTTTTTATTTTTTTTTATTTTTTTTTTATTTTAAAAAACGTTGCCCCACACTAGGAATTTCTCCTGTATCGTGGGCGCGTTTACAAACATATAAACTCACATACACAAACATCCAGACTCGGAACAACTATCTGTAGGCCATACAAATATTTGTTCCGTGCGGGGATCGAACCCGCGACACGCAGCGCAGCAGTCAATCGCTCAGCCACTGCGCCAACCGTGCCGTCGGTAAACAATCCATACACTGTTGTCTAGTCCACGACAAGCCACGATACTCTGATTACAACAATAGGTGGCCGGCGGCGTGTCGATTTATTACGATACGAGAGAATGTGTGTCAACGTAACTTTCCGATGCTGCTACAATTTACGGAGCTGGTGCATATATTGGCGAGACTACATGACTCATGCATGAGAAGAGATTCTACTAAAAATCTTGTAATTATTTTTCTTTTCGAAAATATATTCTACTGATTTACAAGGACGCTATAGTAGCCAAACTTCTGGGTTTTACCGATCAATTTGTGAAGGAGTAAATAAATGGGTGCTAAAATACATTATTAAAGAAGAAAGTCTATTAGGTAATTATTTGAAGTGCAAACTTGAATGGCCACAAGCCTTACTTATCAAAAAAAAAAAAACGTCGGCCAATATAAACTTCTAAAGCAAAGAGCAATGGTATCACTAATAAAGGTTGTTTCTCTGCAAAGCAAAGATCTGGTTCAAAGCAGACTCGTTCCGTAGGCCCCCTATCACATGGGTACCTGATCATTGACCAACTGTTCGGCAGTACCCCTCTACTTATTTATAGACTTGACCCTACCTAGGAATATTATCTCAGATGGAACGATTGATATTAAAATTGCGTTACAAAAAAAAAAAATGTAGCATAACTTGTTTGAAATTAGGTATCAGATAAGTTAGCTAGGACTTATCGGGTGGTGGTTAAACCTGCCATGAGTCTCGCTTTTGGGCCAAGTTCAGGGCCTCTATTACATTAGTGTCAGAATGGTCTATCATAGATATCATAATTGTTGATTTTGACAAGTTTGGTAATCTACTAATATAATGGCGTCACTATGAGTTTCTAATGGTCAACCACTGACACTCCATTGAAAGAAATGGCATAGAATGGTAATCTTGTATGTAATGAACTAATGACAAAATTGAATGACTGACTTAGGCGGTAACCTGCTAATTAATGTTTTTTGCTATTACCGAACTTCTTACTACTTCAGATTGCTAATAAATAATATGTAAAATGGGTTTTATAATAATGGCAATACGACAATGTCAGTATAACACAATTCTATTACGAGACCATTGACCGACCAATGATCGACCATTATGAATTTAGCAGATTACGTACTTTTAGCAAAATGACAATGGGATCGTGTTGGAATGACGAATTTATAAAAAATAGCAGACTTGGGCCCCTGTTCTAAATAACCGTCTTACGAAGTTAGTTTAGCTAGCCCCGTCCACATTTTACAACCGGTAGCTCAAAACTGGAAACGAGAACTTGTCTTTAAAATACAAGTACACTCATCCAGAAACTCGCTTCATGTTTATATCTGTTAGGCTGCGTTCTCAGAGATGAGCGAAGCTGCGCAGCTAGGGATGTGTGTGGAACTAACCAATCATATCGCTTCTTTTCTACAGCTTGAGCTATTCTAGCTATGTGATTGGTTAGTTCCACACACATCCCTCGCCACGCATCCTCGCTCATCTCTGGTGGAACACATCCTTGGTCAGTAACTTGCCTAGCAACATCTTCGATTTATCGTCCGTTATCGTCTGACATACAAGTCATCTGCTAATGCAAAATTAATTATTTGCCCTTTCAACCCTTGGTCATGGTAATCAAGATAACGACGTGCCTATTTATCTATTTATACTTGCATTTCTAACGGGGCTTAGACGCTGACAATCTACATAACTAACAGATTCCTGGTGCAAGCGATCCTGATTATTCATTAGTTGCATTCTTGCCTAGTAACGTAGAGCGTGAATAAATTGTCCGTTTTTATAAAACTGTAGGTATGCGTGTAATGCAGAACCTCAAGTTTGTGGTGGCATTTACCAGTTTTCCTCAAATAATGTTCCTTGAAACAAGTTAAATTAAGAATAACAATAGTACCGTTTATATGCCTTCAACAATTTAAGGGAACTCCCTGCCCCTGCCGTAGTTTAAAAAACACTGCTTTGATGACTAACAAAGTAACAATTCCTCGTAAACTTAGATGACTCTGGTTTACGAGGAATCGTACGGCAGGGGCAGGAAGTTAAAGGCATTATAAATGGTAGTACCTAATATTATTATTCTTAATTTAAATTGTCTTTGTTTCAATCAATCAATACCACGTTATATATTCAACGCAATTTCCTCAACTACTAAAAGCCCAGAGGAAGTCCTTTGTTTTACTCAATGGAATTAACATCGAATTGATTGGTTTATTATTTTAAAACCGGAATACAAGGAATATCGAATACCACAGAGAATTTAATTTCGACTTTCAAGAAATACAAATCAGACATTCATCAGTTTACTTTGGAGCCAAGAAAGATAAACGGGAATCTATAGGAATAGGAAGCCTTTAATACGTTGATTGCATTGCGTCTTGGGGCGGAACTCTCGGCGGAAACGCCACTTAACCCAATTGCTGTTGATAGATGAACGGCTCGGAAAACCCTCCATCTTACCAGTCAATGCTGGCGTAAATTAGTTTACCTATAGCCTTTGTATCTCCGTTTATGTGTCTTGTGAAGTTTGCCGTTGGTAAATGACATGGACAATTGACATGGAATATGGGAACGGTTCTTAGCATAACCATTAATCTCCCCACAGCTGGGACACGAGCCTCTTCTCTGTAAGCAGGAGTGGGCTAGGCTGTGCATCGGGCTGTGTGATAAGAGTTATGTTTGGGACGCTGAAGTATTTAACATAACATAACATCACGCCTCTAATCCACGGGTTAGTCTGCCTAACCCTTCGTGGTGTACCTTATAGTAAGCCCACATTTCACAAGTTATGCTTAAGTCCCATGTAATAGGGGGCGATCCTATAAGCCATCTATCGGACCAATCCAGACTCCGTGGTTAATGGGACATCAGGAATTTCTAGTCGCGCCAACGACTAACCAATCAACGAGGCAGTCTAAAAGATTTAAATGCAAAATTAAGCTTCTAAAATCTAGGCTAATGCGCGATTTTCGGGGTTAATTTCTAGATGTAAACATGTATTCAGGTATTCTTGTCTCTTCATTGGCCCATCTTGTAGTCACGATAGTAGATAGTGTTTATGCAACCTAGTTTCAAGAACGCGTTTAATTCGCGGAGCTTGATCTCTTGACATGTTCAGGTTGCGGTCACCGTAACTCGAGCCTTGAAACTGCGACAAAGAGATCTTGTTCTGAATCCTTTACATAATGAAGGGGTTATCAAAGATCTCAGATGGTTCTGATGTTTGATGGAGTAGGTGTTGTCGCAACTTATCCGCATACTAGCTTTAAAATCTCTCATCATCTGCCTAGCCTTTTCCCAACTATATTGGGGTGGGCTTCCAGTCTAACCGGATGCAGCTGAATACCAGTATTTTACATGGAGCGACTGCCTAACTAATCTCCACAACCCAATTAGTTCTGGGTAATACGATATCCCTTGGTAAGACTGTTTGTAAGACTTTTTGGGCCACTGACTATCTAACAACTGTCAAAGATCTACAAATGACCGGCCGAACAGATCTACAAATGACCCGGGACCAACGGCTTAACGTTCTTTCCGAGGCACGGAAGAAACTCGGTATGTAATGGGTGGTCACCCATCCACAGACCAACCTAGGTAAGCACGGCTTAACCTAAAGATCGACCCGAGTGGCTGTTATTTTTACGAGCTCCTCCTACTTTAACCCTTTAACAGGCATAACGATCTGGGAATCGCAAAATAATGCCAAAAAGGCACAGGTATTATTGGTAGAAAATAAAATTCAACTTTTTTAATTTTTTTTATGCTTTTTGGATATATAATGAGTGATTGATAAGTCTTTAAATAACCTTTGTACAACAATTGAATACCTACCAGGAACACATTATTTAATGAATGAGCTGAAAAATATGGTGGGAAAAATATTCCCTTTGCCTTATAAAGGGTTAAAATCCCTATTTGGGGTAAAAATCCTCTCTTAGACCTAGATCGTCCGACGTGCGATCTTATCGTCTAGGTAAATAGCACGCTTGTTTACGCGTTGCTCGCAATTAGTCGATTTCGAGTTTATTTACATAATATAAGTTGTAATGTGTTATTGCAATGTCGATCTCGATCTATAGCTATTTCGAGGCTCATTAAGCTTGTTTGTTTTATCTAATCGCATACAAAATTATCTTTATTGTGTCATCGCATCACGGGCGAAATCTTCCTGCGAGAATTGATGAAAAGGTCAAGTGCTTATCATTATCAAATTACATGTGATAGAGAATCTTATCTTAGTCGTAGTAGTTATCTCTGAGCTGGTTTTATGACTTCCAATATACAGGGTGTAAGGGACAGCCCTCCACAAACTGATGGGGTGAATTCTGTATTCATAATAAGATGACCGATACAATAAATTATTTCAGGAATGTTATGTTAATCCAATAAATTTGGTTTGTTTTATTTCCTAATACGCAACGTATTGTTACCGTGGCAAAACGCACGTAACGAACGGTAAGCGCGACGACGAGTTCGATGAACTCTGTAGCTACTAGGCAGGAAGTGAACAGCTGATTTCTCGCGTCGTTCGTTTGATTATTTCAACATCCATTGCTGGATTTTTGATTTTATCCGTATTATTTACATAAATGGACTGATGCGTTCTGGAAATATAATTTTACATTGAAATAAAGGAATAATAACTGAAAAAAAACCGGAGAAAAATTCCGATCGAATATGATTCAAAATAAGGAGCTGAATGCACCCTGTATGTTTGTGAAGGGTTGTCCCTTACACCCTGTATAAGAGTGAACTAATTAGGAGTTGGTATTTTACCGGTACAAATGTTTGAATAACGTGGCTGTTCAATGAGAAACCCTACAGGGTGTAAAAGGATTAGAAAGTAAGCAGGCACCTACTCATTTACTCATCAACACTTATTTTGAGCGCTTACTATTTAGCTTTTAATTGGTATAGTTTTTTATTGTCATACGCTTAATTAATTGGTATAGCTTGTTATTGTTCCTTCGAGTAGTAGCTACGCGTCTCAACTATGTACATATGTACTGAGGATTTATTTAACAAGTAACATTTAATTTAAAGTATCAAAAAACCCGCCTTCAAATTGTATGATGTACCTATACGTATAGTTTATTTGTAATCTCCTTTTAAGTTCCTTCATTTTGATATCCTACTCGATAGGTTTGATTGAAAAAAAATATTAACGACTTATCTCGCGCCAAAAATCCGCCATTTTTTTTTTTAATCACCTCTCTAAGGACACTTGGGTTTTTGAGACGAATCAAATGATACATTAATCGTCGAAATCCATCCAGCCATTTGGAACATACGAGGTAATAAAGAAATTTACAAAAAACAAACAAAGAAACATAAGAGATACGCGCGAAAAACATCACCCTTCCTTAGCAGTCGGGTAAAAATCAATGTCATGTTAAATCACAAGTCTCCTGCTCCTCATGGATTTCATATTACTTTAGTAATAAAAGATGAAAGTAAATAAATACTGCGTTGTTCTGATTATGGTAAAAGTTATGAGCGTAAGCGGAAATCTGAGCCGCTACATTACCATGCATAAAAAAAAATGCAGTAACGACATAAGTCTCACCGAAACACAATCCGGAACTGTTTGTCTGCATGTGACGTACTTTAACGAACCTAATGACTCGCTGAAAGTGGATCACTTAGAACAATTTATTTTGCAACGAGTATAATCTGCATCTTCTTGCTATTTGTGTGCTGTCATCACTTCATGTTTGATGCAGTCGTAAAATGTTTGGAAAAATGTAGGACGGTAGCTAAAATTCAAAGCGTTTTTTTTATAATATCATGTATGCCCTTGATCGCAGCCCGGATGTTCCCAGAAACGAGTTTATACTTTCAAATTTTTCCATTCATTCAAAAGATGTTTTTGAACAACATGCTCTATGTTTTTGTTTCGATTTCTCCATCTTCATGTTAATGACAACGGGCTGTTGGGAGCTCAAGACAGCTCAAGACAGCACTGTCGACAGTAGGCACTAAGTACACACTAAAATTAATTACTTACTACAAAAATATATTTTGTATTGACGTATTTTTTTTAATAGTTTAATTTCACCATATAAATACATAAACAAACGTGTTGGGCAAGTATCAGTTAGATTAGAACGGACGTGGTTCTCGTTATTATTCAATTAATGATTTTTTGAAATGCCTGCTTTGTGCTCGGAGTTTTTCGGCCAAAGTTCGATATGCTAGCCACTTGAGAGGACATGAAAGAGCACTATACCAAGCTCTAGACCCTAGAAAGTCATCTAATGCAGTCGCTGTGGCAGAAATCGGCAAGATGGCATCAATTCAATTCAATTAATTTTTTAATTCTTCTTCGCAGGTATCCTGACAGCAGTCAACTGCATCAGCGTGCGATGGACCATGCGGATACAGGATGTGTTCACCTCGTCCAAGCTGCTAGCACTGATCGTCATCATCATCTCTGGCATCTACTACATCTGTATCGGTAAGTTGATAATGATTAGCACCTGTTGCACAGAACGTTCGCTAGAAGCCGACCCCAGCAAAGTTGGGAAAAGGCAGGAAGGTAATAGACTGGCTACCTTTATTTAAAGGTGGCTGGGACAAGCTGTCGGGCGTAGCTTGGGAGAAGCCGATGTCCAGCTGTGGACTGTGATAGGCTGAGCTGATTGTCATTGCAAATTTTCAACCTTTTCCCACGTTTCTGTAATCAGTAACAAGATTTATTCATTTTGCCTTAATATGAATAAATCTTGTTACATCACGAATATTCCGTAGATAGCTACAACAAAATACAATCAGACTCGCTTGTAACAAAATACGATAATTTGCATGAAGGTGAACAGAAACATGGGATGAGCTAATTTATCGATACGGGTAATAATGATTGATACGAATGTCTGATAAGACTGGCTACGTTACGTTCGATTACGTTTCCACATAGATACATAGGTAGTTTCCTCCATAGATAACCCTCTGGTGGGTCAACTGACAATCCAAGGTCGGGTAGAATAGCTCATTGTATTGTAAGCTAGTCAGAAGCCTTAATGAATTCCTATGAGTGACGCAGTTAATGTAGCAAGAACATCGCAGTATCACGCTCAATACATGATTATCTTACATTATGTACTTGAATATAGGGCTTTCCTGTATCTGACGCACTCGCCAAGACATTAGTTATCAATCAAGTGAGACTAAGCAACAGTGGGCCTTTTGTCGGAGTCTACTCATGCAAGTATGACCCTGGCAACGTTAGCCTGTCATTGGCCTTTTGCAGGCTGCAAAATAAATTCTGATATGACATGAAAATAACAAGCTTATTGATATATGTAAATAAACATTGTTGCTTTAAAATAGATCATGTTTAAATCTATTCAAATCGGTCATATTTGTGTAACCTACCAAGATGATTGATAATCCTAATAGCTTAGTCAATTAAGAACACGCTTAAGTATGTATCATAATCTTTGTAGGGCAAGCAGACCACGAGGCAGTTGGTACTCAGAGTCTATTTATGGACAACGTTCGTTGTTGACGATTCTTAGAAGCCACCTGCGAAACAGGCAGGTGGATTCCGCATATTTATATGGCGAAACCTGTTCCGGTCAAATAAACCAATAGGAGCAACTCAATTATTTATGTTACGTATCTGTCGGACGAGTGTCCTTCTGTGTGATCTTTATAAAGGCTGCCCTGCTGACCATAGATTTGAGTTTATAGACTAACTGATCACAAATCCGTTTTGGTCTAAATCTTGAACATAAAAATCTGGTATCACGGTGTTAATGGTCTCACTCCTCCGAAACGGCTCGAACGATTTTTATGATTTTTTAAATGTATATTTGGTAGGTATGAGAATAGGTCGTAAAGTATATTTCACACCGCTAATTTCACGCAGATGAAGGTCGTGAGGCACAGTTAGTATTAAAATATTGATTAAACCCTGCAACAAAGTATATTCATTCTCCCATTGCCTTCGCTCTGGAGTAGACTCTACAGATCAATATTCAACTTGCCTTTAGTCTTGATAAATATTGAATTTGCAAAGAACAAAGCACGTCTTTCTGAGGTTCCCTGTCTATTCCCATGAGATAAAGACCTGTTTTTATATATTGAGTATGTATGGGTAAGACATTTATGGACTACACTAGTCTCCGTTGATAGATTGATTAATGATAATGATGGAGTTCGTCGTCAGCTTCCGATAGTTCTCCTCTTTATTAACCGCTAGATTGACTGGCGTGGGCACTGTGTGCAGAGCTGTTTATTCCGCGAAGGAAATGCTCGTGTAGGTATATTACGACGACAACGCGGTAAACAACATCGACATTGAGATTTGGCACAACTGCGTAATACACGAAAATACAGACTCTTATGGAAGTGTACTACACTCTCGCACGAACGTAATGAGTCAACACCTCATCAGTAATGAACTCAAAAGGGAAAATAGCGTTTAACGCATAAAATTACCGTTTTAACAAACATTGAATAGTAATCAGAAAATGTGTAGAGGCAAATAATCGAGAAAGTACAACGTAACAATTTTTTATTACTTTACTATCGAATGAAATAGAAAGTAAGTAAAGAAAGCTTGAAGGGCCGTATCTTGATCACAATAATTCCCTTCATAATAACTTGTCAGGCGCGTAGACATTCTCTTACTTATGAATGTAATGAAGACAGCGGTGGAAGTGGTATATCAGACTTGGGATGGAAAGTGTTGAAAAGAAAGCCCAAAGGGCCGGCCATAATAGAATCGTGAAACATCGTCTATGTGAAAGCTAACGCTTGTTGTGTTGATGACATCGTCAAAAACGCGGGATACACCTGGACGGGGCCGCACTGAACTGGGAAATCATCATTTTCCTGCCCTTCATCATCATCATCATATCAGCACGGAATCACCCACTGCTGGGTTTAGGCCTCCCCTTTTTTCTGCCACACTTCCCCGTTCTGTGCGTCCCTTATCCCAGCTTATTTGTGGTCGGCGCAGCATGTCTTCTTCTTCCATACTTCTCTATTACTCGTCGTCTCAGCAGTCACCTCCTTTCTAGCCATATCATCCGTCACACAGTCCGTCCATCGTTTCTTTGGTCTTCCTCTACTCTTATAGCCATTTACATTCGTACTCAACATTTTCTTCACTATATCTTCCTTATTCCTCCGCATCACATGAGGAAATGTAAGCGAAGAAAGGGGAGGCCTATTCCCAGTCGTGGGTGATTCTGGGCTGAAATGATGATCGTCTACGTAATACTCGTTTTGGATAGAGCCTCTCCATCTGGTATCTGCCCTAGTAGGAGTCGGATGCCTTAGTCTGTCACTATGGTCGGCAGTGGTGAGTCCTTTGCTAACAGCATCGACAGAAGGACATTATTGAAAGTTCAAACAGTAATGAATTAATTTATGAAACGTAGACACGGATGTCACCAATCGACTTTAACCTTAATAATCAAATAAATAATATTTTGTTTTAGATAAATTATGTAACTGTACATAATACCTACCTAATGATTGTTAAGTTTCTGGTGAATTCAGAATTAGAGATAGTGTTAATAATATATTATGTAGAGTTCAAGTTCACGGTCAACTCGGGTTGAAACTACGCTATTTATTTATGATAATTCTTATATAAATAATCACGCAAAGTTAATTAACCTTTGGTTACGATCGATACACGTACTGCAGTTATACAATATAATGTGTTTGGGCCATGGGCTCTCCATAAGTACGCATAAATGAAATCAAGTTAAAGATCATAAAATACCATAATGATTTTAATTGACACGGATAGGTAAATGAGTCGTCATCCCAACAACGAACAACTATACAAAAAAATTTCGGACACAAAATGCGTCCCAGTAAAACGGCATGATTACCAATGATGACTTACATTTTAAACTATTCGAAGTCGTAATTATGTTTATAGGTACTACATAATTCTCCGTACGACGTGCAAAGTTGTTGAGTAAAAGGCAGAAGAGTTATAGTCATGCACTTATCAGCCCTGTCATTAACTAATTTATAGTCCACACAATTATCTATGGAGGCATTCTTCCATTATTATGATTTATTCATCGAATAAGCTCCGCTCTTGTGATCATTACCTATGTATTATGTATGTACGCAATAAATTAATGATACGGCTGGCAATGATAGGAAAAATTCTGGTGTCTGTTACGTACTACATATTTATGCTATCCTTCTCACAAGTATAATTATTACTTGGTAAGTTTTATTAATGTAGACACTGGAGATGAAATACTATACTTACGTTATTAATCTACAGAATTACTCACAACTAGGTACTGACTAGGTGCATCGCTACGCACAGAGCTTATCATCATTATTTATAAATTTATTACATAACATGTAATAAGTGTGTTATCAGTATAGTAGCTGTGGCCAAACGAGCGTAATTTTTTGAGCTGTGAGTCGCGTAAAATGAGTCGCGGAATTTACGCTGCATTCGGTTTCATACTAAAGTCCTGTGGGCTTACCATGAGTTTGAAATGTATTATTCGTTGTCGAATACTATCGCCCTGTCTCTTTCATATTCATCGACTGTTTTACGACACGAGAAGTATATCCGATAGTTTTCGATATCGAGGACAGTTTTTTACAAACTCATGGTAAGGGCACTGATTGTACCGCACGGCGACGCGAAATGAGTTGTATCAAACGGCGTTTTACACGACTCACAGCTCAAAAAATTATGCTAGTTTGACCTCGGCCTAATTGTCTGGTAATCCTATGCCTTATCTAATCTTGTAAATCTGCTAGGTAGTTTAATGGAATTTTTATGTTGGAGTTCAAATCTCTCAATATCTGTTAATGTGTTCATTATTAGTGCATTATTAAATATCTATTAAACTGCTTATTAATTTATCTTTACGTTATGATTTTTTTAAACTTCCAACTAAACATAGATGCTTTATGGTTTCTTCTTTTCAATTATCAGGTCACACTGAAAATTTCGAGGGAGCATTTAAAGGGGAGTTCAGCGCTGGCAACATTGCTCTCGCGTTTTACTCAGGACTCTTCGCGTTCGGAGGATGGAACTACCTCAACTTCGTCACTGAAGAACTACAGGATCCTTACAAGTGAGTTTCGTCAGATCCCTTAACATATTTACCACCTCTACAGAAAAATAGTATAGATATAAAGGGTGTAAAACGACCCTTAACGAAGCCGAGAGGCACTTGTTCTCCCCGTCATTGCGGTAATTTTTTTGTTCTAGACCATACCTGGGAACCTTCTAGTTACGGAGATATTGGGGGTCAAAGTTTCAACTTTTTCACAAGATTTTTTTTTAAATAGATGATTTTAATGTAAGATTTTTACTTTAAACACCCCCACGACCCCCGTACTATTCAATCCATCCATCAACACAATGTTTTGAGTACGTTACATTGAGTCCTACCGTATAACGTGATTTTTTACCCCAAAAAAAAAAAAGTCGTTTCCCAGCAATAATTTTTGCGCAAAGTTACTTAGTTTGATGTACAGAATGCTTGGTTGACGGCTTCGTGAAGGGTCTGTTTACAACTTGTATGGTAGATACTTAAGTTATTACCAGGCAAAGTAATTGTTGCCCACTATGAAACTATTAATGAGAAGATGTTCCGCTGGGTTTAGCAATATCTACAAGTTTTATAGGTACAGATGAAAGGCAGAAAACTCCGTTTTCTTCGATCTCAGTTCGTAACTAGCATCATTTGTCAGGAAACACGTACAAAACGCACTTTATCAATCGGTCTATGTACTACTGACTACTGTTACGATTTCTAGATAAAACTCTAAAGCAAGAATTTTGCTGCTAACAAGAACACTTAGTTTCGAGTCGGTAAACGTATTTCTAGTGCAACACACGAGTACACGCCTGAGTTGCGTCATTCAAAGTGTAGCAAATAAAAGGATCGCGTCAAGATCGACGATTTGGTATTGTACCAGGCTAGGGTTACACACTGGACAGAATCTAAAATCCGTCTCAAGTAGTCCCCTGGAGAGCTCCTCAAATACCCCCTTTGTTTGACGTTGCGATTACGGCTGGTGCGCACGAAAGTGTCCTTGAAATACGCTGCTGAATTTAGCATTGTTCTAAAGCAGTGCTTTTAAATTGAAATTAGAAATTACAATGGCATAGGAATGTTGGCAGAGGATATTCTTTTATTCATTGGGTAGCCGAAGCCAAGTGTTCCCGCTCTTCCTATTGCATGTTTTATTCATTGAGACATTTATTTCGCACCGGTTGATAGTGAGTAGTGACCACTAGACATTTCGGTATGTTTACGGTTTTTACTCGAGAGGAAAATTCACTCAATGAGGTTTATTCGAATAGCAACCGAGTATCTAGGTCTAAAATCAATTCAGTTGTATTGTTTTGTAGGTGCGTTGTTCATGGTTGGTAATTGCCGACTGGACCTAAGTGGATAGGACGATGATTTTTCTTTGAACTACTTGATTTTTTTTTACCTAACAATTTTGACAACTTATGTTATTTCGTTGAAGGTTTTAGCTCCATAGTTCTTTGAATAAGTCAGTGAGCATGCGTTGTAGTTTTAAACATCCCTAGTCAGAGGTTTTGAACAGACTGGGAGCATGGAACAAAATTTTAACATGGCCATTACATTTAATTGGAATTAAGTTTCTACGACGATTTCACAAATAGTTTTATTAAAATTGGCTGGATGCCAATATCCGTCATTTTACTCAACGGGCATTTATTTTATCGCGTTATCAAAATCAGCGCTGAACTGTTGACTCATCGGATATTTTCATCGTACCTAATTAATATTTAACGTAAACATTGCACTTTGCATATTATTTTTGGTTAAATATTGATAGAGGACATATTTCGAAGATATAAAATACGATTTCACGCATTTTTGTTCGTACTGCGTTCCTATCTCATACCTTTTAATCTCTAATCAGAAGTTTTAAAATCTAATTTAGTACGTTTCTACCTACTTACTTAAATTAATTATCAATTATTTGTATGCAATATACCTAACGTATCTTTTTCAAAGCTAAATCGTAGATTATAATCTTATAACGGAAACTCGATTATCTAATTCAAAAAAGAAAAAAAAAATTAAAACCAAAATGTATTTCGGCTCTTGCACACAATCACTAACAGACAAGTTATTTTTAATTACTTAGCAACTTTAATCTAAAGACTTAATGTAATCCCGTTCACTGATATAAGATTACCTAATTCTAAATATTTTCAATATCAATTTTTAACTTGCACAAGCTATTGCCATGTTCATGATAAGTAAAATTCCCAACATTCTATTCTGAGAGTAATAAGTTTTTATGTGCTATAAGTTCATTGCATTCTGTTTCAGGAATTTGCCCCGCGCGATATGGATCGCCATGCCCATGGTGACTATAATCTACGTGATGGCAAACTTGGCCTACTTTGCCGTCGTCACCAAGCTTGAAATGATGTCAAATCCTGCGGTTGCTGCGGTAAGCGAGTTAATTATATTTTTTCATCTGAAAATTATCTTCTTATAGCTTTTTTTACGCTTCGTTATCATAATTCACAATACCATTGAAATTTTTATAATTTCTGTCAACTATTTAGTACAAACTCGTTAAATATCGCTGAAGTTTTATGTCAGGTCTCATCAGTATTACACAAACCATCATGTCCTAATGATGACAATCACAAAGTCAACTTTTCCGACGCGATTTCTATAGATTTAACAAATGCGAGCTAATCTTAAAATCTTGTGCGCAAGACAATGGCATTGATAAACCAATAAAAGTATAAGCTCCTTAAGAATATTAATAGGGAGGCCTAAAATGGAATAGAGCTACCTCAAGGTAGCTATTCTGGTATACCTAGTGGTGATAAATTTACAAGTAGGTATCTACTACCTAAGTAGTTTGATATGGCGAAAGATCTAAACAGAGCAATGCCCAATTTAAATTCTGAAAACTGAAGTCTAAGAAGTGATAAAAACCTCTTGGTACTTGAAAAATATTCTAGCTCTGAGCAAAGATATGTACAAAAATTACAAACCAAATGTTTTTTTTATTAAAGAATTACCTATAAGGGTATACCAATCTTAGTTACAAGTTATCACGTCTTAGTATTCAATGCAGCGCAATTGAAATTATTCAATCTTTATTATTACATGAGCGTTTATTAAAATGTTAACTAACAACCGTAGACCAGGAAAATTGCAAAGACATCGCGGATGATGTAATCAAAGTGGCCGTTAAATATGTACGTAAGTGGGCCCACTACAAGGTGAAAACAAGTGACTATCCTATGCTTCTGAGAGGATAATGGGCTAATGTATATGGATGTTATAATATAACAAAATCAAAATCAAAATATTTTAAGTATTTCATATAGGCCTAGATGGGCACTTATAAAACGTTGACAAAAAGGTGCACGGTTCGGGTTGGTCGTTTCCTATGGAGAACCGGCAAGAAACTCCATGGTTACTCTTTTCAAATCATTTGGTATTACAATATTAATGGTACATGGTTACAGCATTTGTACTTCAGTATGGCGGGTCAGCGTAGGCCCGACAATAAGTCGTTGTTTATTACAAAAAATACAAAGTTAACAAAAGTAATAATATAACTTCCATAATATCTACCTAGCTAGTACCTACCTAGGCAACTACATACTAAAGATAAGTACAAACAGAACGTAATAAGGACAATAAAGCTCATTTTATGGTAAAGATAAAATAGGGTTGGATTTCATGTACAGAATACAGATGCGTTCAAGTTTAACTGGTGATACATTTATCGTCATCATGTGGACAGCTGAACAATATGAGCCTTATCTAAACTATATCTCTGTAGATTTATGACCACGTTGTCATTATTATCCTGTAGCCATAGCCATCGTTTGTGTGTGGTGTGACAAGAATATATTATGTAAGGAACGAGTATATTAGAGGAAGTTTAAAAGTGGCGCCAGTTACAGAAAAGTTGAAAGGGAATCGACTGTCTTGGTATGGACATATGATGAGGAGGGACGAATCGCATGTGAATAAAAGAGTGATGAATATAAACGTTGATGGATGGAGAGGGAGAGGAACACCAAAGAAACGATGGATGGCTTGTGAGAGGAATGATATGAAAGATAGAGGAGTAAATGATAGCGTGACGGTTGACAGAGGAGAATGGAAGAAAAAACGTGTTGCACCGACCCCAAGTAACATGGGACAAGGGCAGGAAGATGATGAGCCATAGCCATCGTAAAATTCTTTGACTACTAAGCGTCTGATTTTCGCGGTATTCACGGGCAGAGTAGCGGGATTTTTAGTTGAAAGCAACTGAGATTACAAAACAATACATCATCTTCTGACATTATCAGTAGAGAAGGAATATTCCTACTACAGACTTCACTACATTTAAATAGGCCATAATTTAACCAGAAATAATTGTAGTGTTGAATGTTAGTGTCGGACTGTCGGCGATCACTCATCGTCTCGGTAAATTCCATGCATGCAATCCATTGAAGTGGCTACTTTTGATTTAAGTACTAATTTTATTATTAAGTAGCTGTTGCGCGTTGTTGTCTACGTGAAATTATTATAATTTCAAGGGTTTTAATTTTTTTTCACGGAACCCTAATCCTTTTTCTAAAATAAAATAAGCCTAAGTTACTTCCTATAGCATCAGCTATCTGCCCGTAAAAGTCCCGTCAAGTTCCAGCCGTTTCGGAGATTAGGTAGAACACACAGACAGACAGACAGACAAAAATTTTAAAAATGTTTTTTTTTTTTATAATATGCATTCAGTAAAAATATACTTCAATTTTATTTATTTGTATACATATAGGGTGGAAGGGACACCGACGCGAAAACGTGTTCAGTACATCATTCTGAGCACACATATAAATTTTTCATTGGTTTTTTTTTTTTAAATTATCTCTTCCATACTTTTTGACCGAGTAGGCATTGCACTTTTGTAGGATACTTATAAATAACTGGGCTGTTAAATACCTATTATTATTCAGAATCCAGTCGCAGTTTTATGACTACACTAAAGTGTCACAATAGTTATATTGTGACATTTTATTGTACCCAGTAATAGCATGTAGAACTTATTTAATGAATACCAACAGTTCCATTCAAAATCGTTTCGTTTTTTGCAAGACTAGCTTGTGCCCGCAGCTTCGCCCTGTCTAAGAAACATTTCCTACGGCACTCGGTAATTATAGGTGTCCATCAGTGAAAGATTTCTTGAAATCGGATGAATAGTTTCGGAGTTTACCCCCCACATTCAAACTTACACCCTTTACATCTTTTTAACATAAGAATGGTAGTAGGTAAGAATGGAAGGAAGAGCTCGTGGTTTAATAATAACAGCCGCTCGGGTCGATCTTTAGGTTAAGCCGTGCTTACCTAGGTTGGTCTGTGGATGGGTGATTACCCATTTCATACCGAGTTTCCTCCGTGCCTCGGAAAGCACGTTAAGCCGTTGGTCCCGGCTGTCATTTGTAGATCTTTGACAGTCGTTAGGTAGTCAGTAGCCCAAAAAGTCTGACAACCAGTCTTACCAAGGGGTATCGTATTATCCAGTACTAACTGGGTTGTGAAGGTCCGATAGGCAGTCGCTCCATGTAAAATATTGGTATTCAGCTGCATCCGGTTAGACTGGAAGCCGACCCCAACATAGTTGGGAAAAGGCTAGGCAGATGATGATGGTAGTAGGTAAAGATTTCTATTGGTAGTAGGAGCTATTCACGGTTGGACTGACATCATCTGCATATAAACCACTCCTTAAATCCCGTAACAAAATGGCATTAGGTAACTACAATACCCAATATTCATCCATCAATACTTGTTGTGTCACTGTAGGTACACACGGCGGCACATGAAGCTGTACATGTCCTGTATAACTGGCCTCGCTTTGTATAGATTTTCTATACAATGAGAGATCCGCATAAACTGGTTTTGTAAAGCTTGATTGGCCGTCGTGCTTACCTACTATAACCGCCTGCATTCGTGATTTTTTCTTGTAAATAGTACTGCGCAAGAGTGGAAAAAGGTGGTTAGCTCCCGGTGTAGCACAATCTGGGATACAATTTATAAGAACTTACAGTTTCGATTCTTCTTCTTACTTGCCAGCCCTAAGTACAGCGGAGTCAATAGTGCGGCTAGCTGCTTAGGATGCGTCGAGAATCTTTTGATGCAACTAAAACTCAATCTATATTTCGATACTAAAACCTATTAAAAAGAGGTTTTGTAAGTTTGGACTTTGGACATGGCCATATCTTTGAAAATACTGATCCCATTCTGGAAAATTGTTTCAGTAATGGGAAGCTACATTATTCCGTGATCATCCCCGAGTGTCATAGGGCATAGGCTATATTTAAATGTGACTCGTGGGATAATTTCCAACCATAACAGGAGCCGCAGGCAAATCCATGATGGAATTATTAATTAGTTTGCAATTCTTCTACATCGGCAGGTGTTCGGCGACCGTTTGTTTGCCGGGTGGAGCTGGATGATCCCCGTGTTCGTAGCACTGTCAACGTTCGGCGGGGTCAACGGAGTCTTGTTCACTTCAGCCCGACTGTTCGCGACCGGTGCGCAAGAGGGACACATGCCTGCTTTCTTCTCGCTCTTTCACATTAAGAAACAGACGCCTATACCTTCGCTTATATTCACTGTAAGTAACTTTTGTCGTTTTGCATAATTTTATTATTGTTCGTTCGTAATTAAGAGCGTTCATCCAAAGAGTTGGCAACGTCGCAAATAGCTGTCAAATATTTACCTGTTTTAATTAATACGGCAATATTACTGTATTGAAATAAGAAATATGGCTAAGTTCTAGTGAACTAGAATATTAATAATGAATTGCAATTAAAACACTGAATTTGATGTTGTAACCGTTTAAGGTCTAAAAAAGGCATTTGGAAAGTTTCCAAATACTTTTTTTTACATCTAAAAGTAAATATATCTACTAATTATTGCATTTCGTGATCAATATTTTTGTTCACTAGTTAGCCATATTTCTTATTTCCATAAAGTAATATTGCCAAATTAATCAAAACAGCGAAATATTTGACAGGTATTTGCGACTGCCCACTTGCGGTTGCCCACTTTCTGTAGAAACGCTTTAAATTTCAAGAAAGTATTAAAGGAAAACATACTCATTGATTCCTTGTGCCTACAACCAGCATTTAAGAAATTCGTTTTATCCTTCCAGTGTCTCTTCTCGCTCCTGATGTTGACGACGAGCAATGTGTTTGATCTCATCAACTACTTCTCTCAAACGCTGTGGCTGTCCGTGGGAGCCTCCGTCGTGGGCATGCTGTGGTTGCGGCGCGTCAAGCCGGACATCCCGAGACCCATCAAAGTCAACATCGTCATACCCTACCTGTTCCTCATCGCCATTGGCTGCTTGGTACTCATCCCAGCCATCACGCGACCTCTAGACACCGCTATTGGAGCAGCCATACTCCTCTCTGGCATCCCAGTGTATTACCTGTGTGTCAAATGGGAGAGCAAGCCTGAAATGTACCATTCATTCTCTGGTTGTATCTTACGGTTCCTACAGAAAATATGCTCATGTATTTACGTAGAATCCTCTGAGAAAATGTCGAATTGAACCATTGTAGAAAGAATTTGGATTTAGAATGCATTTTTCTGGAACGAAATGTCGAAAATTGAGAAGAAAGAAGTCAAACGTTGAATTGACGAAAATATTTAATAAAACTTGATTAGATATTTAAATGTAAAGGACCAATCTGATACCGAATGTAACTAACCTACACGAATTCAAAATCGTTCATTTCAACATGATACTGTGATAATCATAATTATACTTATTTCGTCTGCAATCGTGTCATAGTATTCGTTTTTGAAAATACAGATTCAACCTTAGCGTGTTGATCCGTGTTCGCCGAATTTAAGTTATTCAAGCGAATACTTGCTTATGGACTAAAAAGAAAAGCTATGAATGCAAAATGAGATAATAATTATATCACGTCAATGGATTTAGTGTTTGTGCAGGACAAATCAGTGATTTTTGAAAAAAGTGACAAGAAAACAATAATTTACCAGAATAATTCGACAATATTAAACCAAGTCAGTATTCATAGACGATCTGCTTCACTGAATAATATTTGCAAGTCACGTGGCTCCGCATGCGGGGGCACCGTAAGGCATGGCACGTGCTACGTTACTTTTATACCTACCTTTTCTCGTTTGGACTGGTTACCTTAAATCTTAAGTTTTTATGATCAGCCGGTAAATGCGAACTTATGGCTTACTCAGACAAACTAGGCTTAAAATATTTATTTATCTAGCTAGGGTGCTGTTACCTTCATATTAACAGCATCCGCCATCTAAATAAAAACTAGATAGGCTTACTGTATTTATATGTGTATGCGATGTTACCTCTTTAGCCTGCCCTATATTGGTATGTCGTGGTTGCTCTCTCACTATCTACTTTATTTAAACATGTAGACTTAAGAACCTATTTATATTTAATGATGATAAGGTACGGACATTCCTACAAAGCACTGTTTTTATTAAACCTAAATTTTAGGCTATATTTGTTAGTTTTGCTACGTTTTTTTTACAACGTTTTTGAAATATTTTTGTAGTTACAATGCTATTTATACAGTTTGTTTTTATCGAAATATTATGACGTATTTATAAATATATTATATTTATAAGAGTATATTTATAAATATTATAGTTATAAGTTTAATAAATGTGACTGTCAGTGTCTTATTATTATATCATGTTATCAAAAAGTGCAAGCAGTTCAACAGTACCTAATCATTTTCATTGATTAGAACGAATGTTATGAAATCAAAGAAAATAATAGGTACTTACAAAAAGTAGGTATAGATAATGTATTAGGTATATGACATATTTATATATAAATGTTTTTAGTAACTACAAAAACTGCTAAAATCAATAAAAAAAACCTACTTATCAATTTATCGTGTTTTGTTCAAATGCCTAAGACAATTCATTTCCCAAAGTCTATGAATCATATAAAACAGAGCCTTCGTACACTACCTCCCTTCTAATCTGACTGCTTTGAGTCTGCCTGAGAATCCACCAGGGATTCTTCAAGGTGAGGAGGTTTTTTACTTTAATAATGGGGTACAAAATGTTATCTTCTAAAATAACAGCCGCGCATAAAACTTGCTCGGCATCCAAACAAACAAGTTTTGCAAAGACAAAATCTTCTAAAGGTGTCAGACTACTACACCGTACCGTACCATGACCGTACTATGAACGTATCGGGCACGGGCGGTAAGGTTGCGCTTTCGCACAGACTACTGACTGGACAGAGGTAACTCAAACACCTTCAGAAAACGACTGGCGCTACGCACACAAAGTGATAACACTAGAGAAACTCCAGTGGGCGATCCGGTGCTTCCATCCTTTCAAGGCTGCCGGACCGGATGGGGTCTTTCCCGCCTTACTGCAGTGGGGTGGGGCCTCAGTCGCCAGCAGACTGGTACCAATCATGAGAGCGTCCCTGGCCTTTAGATACGTTCCAAAAGGATGGAGGGAAGTGAAAGTTATATTCATTCCTAAGCCAGGTAAGAGTGATTATACCAACGCCAAATCCCACCGACCGATTAGCTTGACCTCCTTCCTCCTTAAAACCATGGAGAGAATCTGCGAGAGAGAGCTGAGGGATGGCGTTCTAAAAACGATACCACTACATGTTAACCAGCATGCATACAGCTCGGGTAAGTCCACTGAATCCGCTCTCCATCTAGTGGTCGGACGGATAGAAGAAGTGATACATCAGAAGGGCACCTGCCTGGGCACGTTCATAGACATCGAAGGGGCCTTCGATAAAACAAACTTCTCCAGCATTAGCACCGCCCTCTCTCGACACGGAGCAGAACAGGTACTGATTGACTGGATTACTAATATGTTAAGCAAACGAGTGGTTCGTCTTGCAGAGGAACAGCAGATGGCCTTGATAGCCAGAGGCTGCCCCCAAGGAGGTGTATTATCCCCCCTCCTCTGGAATCTGGTGATAAATGATCTCATCACTAAACTCAATGCGAACCACTTCTACACAATAGGGTATGCCGACGACCTCGCCATCCTCATTTCGGGGAAAGTGACGGGGACAATCTGCGACCTCACCCAACAGGCGCTACGCATTGTTGAACGGTGGTGCAGAGAATTTGACCTCTCAGTGAACCCCACGAAAACTGAACTAGTCATGTTTACCCAAAAACGAACACTAGGCCCCTATCGCCTACCCAAACTCTTCGACACAGAACTCCAGTTAGCCGACGAGGTCAAATACCTGGGAGTCATCCTGGATAGTAAGTTAAACTGGAGCAGTCATCTAGACAACAAAATAAACAGGGCCTGAATCACCTTTTGGCAATGCAGGAGGATGATAGGTAAGAAGTGGGGCCTATCCCCTAAAATAATACTTTGGTTATACTGCGCGGTGATCCGACCCATGATCACCTACGGGGCAGTGGTCTGGTGGCCCCGCACCAAACTAGCTACAGCCTCCATCAAACTGCAACGCATGCAGAGGCTTGCCTGCATGGCGACCACGGGCTGTATGAGGACTACTCCGACTGCAGCTTCCACCGCTTCATCTGTTCATACAGCAGGAAGCGACGATGACGGCAGTACGCCTTAAAACACTTCAACTCTGGGGTAAGAAGGAAACACAACACACCGCGGCACTGGAGGGATTCTATAATGAATTCCCCCTAGCAAAAGCCATAAACGATCGGATACCCAAACAGTTCGTATTCGACAAAAAATACAAAATCCAACTCCACGAAGACCACCGCTGCGAGGGATTAAGCCCTACAGAACTTCGGATCTTCACGGACGGATCCAAAACAGGTACTGGCACTGGAGCCGGAGTCTTCTCAGAGGATCTCAACATCCACATAGCCACACCTCTGGGGGCCCACAACACGGTATTTCAGGCAGAATGCATGGGCATTTCTCTGGCGGCATCAGCCATCTTAGCCAGGAAGGTTGTGGATCACTCCATTCGCATACTCTCAGACAGCTTGGCTGTACTGCTAGCACTAAGCAACCACACAGTCAACTCTGGGTTAATACACGAGTGCCACCAACGCCTGAACCAGGTTGGTAATCTCAATAATATAACCATCCAATGGATCAAAGGACACAGCGATTCCCGAGGCAATGATGCAGCGGACGAACTCGCTAGAAGGGGATCGAGTATGGCACCAGTGGGACCCGAACCCATCGTGCCACTCCCCTTCGGGTACCTACGCACACTGGTAAGGAATCGAACTAGTGAACAACACCACAAGCTGTGGCTGGACCATGGCGAGTGCAGGCAGGCCAAGGAAGCACTTCCTACCATCGACGGCCGCCTCACCAAACGGGTGCTTCGGCTGACCAAGCTACAGCTGCACACACTCACAGCCGCCATCACTGGACACGGCTCTTTTAATAAACACCTCTCTGTCATAGGAGTCACAGACAGCCCCCTGTGCCGAGCCTGCATGGAGGAAGACGAGACAGCAGCCCACGTGCTTATGCACTGCCCAGTGGTTGCAACATACAGGGCAAAGTACTTCGGTAACCCAGGTACTCTCCGCGAGATCGTCAGCAACACCAAGGCGCTGCTGGGCTTTCTCGGGGAGTTGGGGTGGATCGAATAGATCTCCCACCCGCACGCAAAATACGCGCTTTGACGTGGAGTTGCGGAAACCAGCCCGCTATACCATACCATACCATACCATCGGGCACGGAAAGAAAAAAATCACGGACTGTACGCCCACAACACCGTATTATTCGCAAAATATTCTCGCCGACAATAATTGTTGACGCTCTGTCTACTCTATAATTCAGAACAATGTACGGGAACAGTAATTCTATGGCTGTACGGTTTTTTATTATAAGGGGTCTAAGAAACTCCTGGAAATAAAGAAGTAAATTTAATCTCAGGTTTTGTAGAATTTGTAAAGCATCCTATTAATAATGTGAAAGTTTGTGAGTATTTGGATGTCTGGATATATGGATGTTTGTTACTCTTTCACACAAAAACTACTGAACGAATTTGGATAGAATTTAGCACACATACAGTTTATAACCTGGATTAAGACATAGGATACTTTTTATCCCGGTAGTATGATCCCGTGGGGCAATTATCGAAATCCACGCGGGCGAAGTCGAGGGTATAAGTTAGTACATCATAATTACAACACACAACCACCACACATACATAGCACCTACCTCATACACGAACACACGCTCATACAACAGCACTCATACACTGTCAAATAATAAAACAGTCGTTTACTCTTCTACTCTACCTTACATAAGTACTATTACTATTCGTTTGCTTATTTGGTTTAAAAATTCTGATCCTTCGTTTACCGTAAACGTTTTTATTTAAAACGTCCCCGTTCCTGCCCGTAAATTACGTACGCAAAAAAACATTTATTCTAATTTTGCAACGATGTTTTTACGTGTTATTTTCTACTTGTGTATATTAAGACCTTCATGAGACTTGACAAAAACACCACCTACTGGCATTCTATAAAATACTTTAAGTTGCGTCAAGCTGACAAACAAGTATGTATTCTTCTTTTTGTGATAAACTATTTGTAACTATTTTGTACCAGCTGACGTTGAAGTACTTGTATAAAAATGTTGAATTTAAAACGTTTAAGCTTTGTAAATGTAGCGCAACAAGCTCGGCAGCTCACCCTCCATGCCCCGCTATTTGGATTAAGGTGGTACCCAGACGAGACGTATTTGAAACAGTTCGCTGGCTCAGTGATGTATCCCACGCCAGAGACTAACAAGTATTACAGAATAATCCATCATTCAAAACTATTCCCAGTTGAACGCAGGCTTCAAAATATGTGGATTAATTTCGGGCCTCAACATCCTGCTGCTCACGGTGTCCTACGGTTAATTCTGGAATTGGACGGTGAGACAGTGGTCAGAGCCGACCCTCACATAGGTTTCCTGCACAGAGCCACCGAGAAACTGATGGAACACAAGCATTATAATCAGAGTTTGCCTTTCATGGATCGTCTCGATTACGTTTCTACGTTGGCAAACGAGCAAGCTTTCTGTATAGCTGTTGAGAAACTTCTCAACATAGAAGTACCACCGAGGGCTAAGGCAATTCGAATCCTATGCGCCGAATTAAGTCGTCTATCAAATCATTTGCTAAATATCTCAGGTACAATACTTGATGCTGGTGGCATTACACCGTTCTTTTGGATGTGTGAGGAACGAGAAAAACTTTATGAAATGTTCGAGAGAATTTGTGGTGCTAGAATACACTGTTGCTATCTTCGTCCCGGTGGGGTTGCCCAGGATATTCCCATTGGTTATCTTGATGACATTTATGAATTATGTAGTAAGATGGAAGTTCGTTTTGATGAAACTGATGATCTTGCAACCGGAAACCGTCTGTTCTATGCTAGGACTGCAGGTCTTGGTGTTGTGAGTGCGCACGAAGCTATGGCTCTCGGCTTCACAGGGGCGATGCTACGCGGCTCGGGAGTCAAATGGGATATAAGGATTAACGCACCATATGATGGGTATGACTTATACGATTTTGATGGCGTTGTTGGAACATTCGGTGATATCTATGACCGCTACCTGTTGCGTTACGAAGAAATGCGCCAAACGTTACATATTATTAATCAAGTTCTTGACACGATGCCTGAAGGAGAATATAAAACAGACGATTCCAAAGTTTGTATGCCTTCAAGGAAGGAAATGAAAACTTCAATGGAATCCTTAATACATCATTTTAAGTTGTGCAGTGAGGGTTATCCTGTGCCACCTGGGTTTACATATACAGCGACGGAAGCACCAAAAGGTGAACTGGGTGTCTACATGGTGTCTGACGGTTCATCCATTCCGTATCGCGTGCACTTACGGCCGTGTTCATTTAACCATATACTTGGAGTGTCTGTTCTTGGTCCGCAGTTAATGCTCGCTGATATTACTATGATTATGGCGTCAATCGACGTAGTTTTTGGAGACGTCGATCGTTAATTTGTTTCGCTTCGTTTTCTTGCCTTTCTTGTTTATTAACATATTCCTTAAATTATGTTGATTATGCTGTATGAATTTGTTATAATTATTATACATGTTTTACAATAATTTCGGCTGTTGTTTTAAAGTTTGCTACACAAGTATTCATAACACTATTAAGAAAGTATACCTACTACTAAGGTTAGGTAGCACCTGCAAAGCTGTGGTGGGGCTGCTGCAAGGCTCTACCTTACTAGTCATCGGAGTTGGAATAAAAAGCAGTCTGTTACCTACCATAATTGCGAGCGAACAACAATTATCTAAATTCACAAACTCTCAAACACACAGACAACCACATTAATTATATTAATAGCGAAAAGAAGAGACCTGCGGTTTACCAAGAAACAGTTTAATGTAATGTTTAATCGGTTTCCCTGTCCCAAACATCCCTTTTCGTCCTTTCTTTATTTATCGTTAGGAAGAAAAACCAGCGGAAAAGTCCTACGATTAATAGTAGCTACTAGAATTACCGACCTATTGTACAGACGCCAGCACATCAAGCTACCCGAGACTGTCAAATTTTCCCAATCAACCTTGAACCTAATGCTTTAGCGATAAAGTTGAATATGTATCAAAGAAATTTGACAGATTGTAGTAGCTTAATGTGCTGGCGTCTGTACATAAGTATGCGCGTTGAGTGCGTGCTTTAAATTTCGTTTCATTCATTTCAAAAATATTTTGTGGAATTTTATAATAGCATTTTAAACAATACCTACCGACCTCATGAAAGACGAGTCTACTTTAGCGTGTTTGAAGCCTGGCTGGAGGAAAACTGACACAGAGGACAACTATTCCAGTTGTTTAGTTTGTCTAGTTGTTGCAAGCTACTGCTCAGTCCTGAGTTCGAATCCCGAGTCGGGCAAATTGTTATTGGATTTTTCCATCAGGAATTTCTCAGTAGTGACATCTATGCTTTTGTCTACTTATGTTCTACAAATACAAATATTTGAATTAGGAAATATGCCCGGTTGATGTCAATAAGGTCATCCCCTATTAAATGGGACCTAGAACATGACTACCTTTGCCTAATTTGTACCTTTTGTACAACAACGATGTAATAACATCAGCGTAGCATCGAGGTAGCATCAGCGTAGCAACGGACCAACGATGTAGCATCGGCGTAGCAACGGTGTAGCATCGGCGTAGCATAGGCGTAGCATCAGCGTAGCAAAGGTGTTGCATCGTCGACCTTGTAACGGCGTTACAATATTTATTTATTTATTTATTTAAAATAGGTACGCCAACAGTACATACATTTTACATTTAACAATAAAAGTATACAGGTTAGGGTTCTTATGTAGGTACATTATTAATTAAAAACTATTAAATAAACTAAAATAAATAAACTTACAATTATTATCGAAATCCACGCGGGCGAAGTCGAGGGTATAAGTTAGTACATCATAATTATAACACACAACCACCACACATACATAGCACCTACCTCATACATGAACACACGCTCATCCAACAGCACTCATACACTGTCAAATAATAAAACAGTCGTTTACTCTTCTACTTTACCTTACATAAGTATTATTACTATTCGTTTGCTTATTTGGTTTAAAAATTCTGATCCTTCGTTTATCGTAAACGTTAGTATTTAAAACGTCCCCGTTCCTGCCCGTAAATTACGTACGCAAAAAAAAAACATTTATTTTAATTTTTCAACGATGTTTTTACGTGTTATTTTCTACTTGTGTATATTAAGACCTTCATGAGACTTGACAAAAAAACCTACCTACTGGCATTCTATAAAATACCTTAAGTTGCGTCAAGCTGACAAACAAGTATTCTACTTTTTGTGACAAACTATTTGTAATAGTACCAGCTGACGTTGAAGTACTTGTATAAAAATGTTGAATTTAAAACGAAGTTTTGTAAATCTAGCGAAACAAGCTCGGCAGCTCACCCTCCATGCCCCGCTATTTGGATTAAGGTGGTACCCAGACGAGACGTATTTGAAACAGTTCGCTGGCTCAGTGATGTATCCCACGCCAGAGACTAACAAGTATTACAGAATAATCCATCATTCAAAACTATTCCCAGTTGAACGCAGGCTTCAAAATATGTGGATTAATTTCGGGCCTCAACATCCTGCTGCTCACGGTGTCCTACGGTTAATTCTGGAATTGGACGGTGAGACAGTGGTCAGAGCCGACCCTCACATAGGTTTCCTGCACAGAGCTACCGAGAAACTGATGGAACACAAGCATTATAATCAGAGTTTACCTTTCATGGATCGTCTCGATTACGTTTCTACGTTGGCAAACGAGCAAGCTTTCTGTATAGCTGTTGAGAAACTTCTCAACATAGAAGTACCACCGAGGGCTAAGGCAATTCGTATCCTATGCGCCGAATTAAGTCGTCTATCAAATCATTTGCTAAATATCTCAGGTACAATACTTGATGCTGGTGGCATTACACCGTTCTTTTGGATGTGTGAGGAACGAGAAAAACTTTATGAAATGTTCGAGAGAATTTGTGGTGCTAGAATACACTGCTGCTATCTTCGTCCCGGTGGGGTTGCCCAGGATATTCCCATTGGTTATCTTGATGACATTTATGAATTATGTAGTAAGATGGAAGTTCGTTTTGATGAAACTGATGATCTTGCAACCGGAAACCGTCTGTTCTACGCTAGGACTGCAGGTCTTGGTGTTGTGAGTGCGCACGAAGCTATGGCTCTCGGCTTCACAGGGGCGATGCTACGCGGCTCAGGAGTCAAATGGGATATAAGGATTAACGCACCATATGATGGGTACGACTTGTACGATTTTGATGGCGTTGTTGGAACATTCGGTGATATGTATGACCGATACCTGTTGCGTTACGAAGAAATGCGCCAAACGTTACATATTATTAATCAAGTTCTTGACACGATGCCTGAAGGAGAATATAAAACAGACGATTCCAAAGTTTGTATGCCTTCAAGGAAGGAAATGAAAACTTCAATGGAATCCTTAATACATCATTTTAAGTTGTGCAGTGAGGGTTATCCTGTGCCACCTGGGTTTACATATACAGCGACGGAAGCACCAAAAGGTGAACTGGGTGTCTACATGGTGTCTGACGGTTCATCCATTCCGTATCGCGTGCACTTACGGCCGTGTTCATTTAACCATATACTTGGAGTGTCTGTTCTTGGTCCGCAGTTAATGCTCGCTGATATTACTATGCTTATTGCGTCAATCGACGTAGTTTTTGGAGACGTCGATCGTTAATTTGTTTCGCTTCGTTTTCTTGCCTTTCTTGTTTATTAACATACTCCTTAAATTATGTTGATTATGCTGTATGAATATGTTATAATTATTATACATGATTTACAATAATTACGGCCATTGTTTTAAAGTTTGCTACACAAGTATTCATAACACTATTATGAAAGTATACCTGCTACTAAGGTTAGGTAGCACCTGCAAAGCTGTGGTGGGGCTGCTGCAAGGCTCTACCTTACTAGTCATCGGAGTTGGAATAAAAAGCAGTCTGTTTCGTACTTACCATAATTGCGAGCGAACAACAAATATCCAAATTCACAAACTCTCAAACAGACAGACAACCACATTAATGATATTATTAATAGCTAAAAGAAGAGACCTGAAGTTTACCAAAAAATGGTTTAATGTAATGTTTAATCGGTTTCCCTGTCCCAAACATCCCTTTTCGTCCTTTCTTTATTTATCGTTAGGAAGAAAAACCAGCGGAAAAGTCCTGCGATTAATAGTAGCTACTAGAATTACCGACCTATTGTACAGACGCCAGCACATCAAGCTACCCGAGACTGTCAAATTTTCCCAATCAACCTTGAACCTAATGCCGGCCACACACGTTCCAGTATACTTGCGCAAGTCCAGACTTGCACAAATACACGTATTTCGAAGGTGACCACAGACGGCTCAAGCATGCTTGCACAAGTATCATTTCAATGATATTTGTACAAGTGTGCGTACATGCAGCGAGCTACTTATGCTATGGATATATTATTATATTACATGTCATATTTATAAATTACGTTTGGTTCGAATTTTCGGTATTGCTCAATTGTTTTATTATAAGCAGCATTTTTTTTGTCCCTGTGGTGATAGTCTTTTTTTTTTTTTTTTTTTTTTTACGGATGGGAAATCATCAAATGACTTCTCCCGCTCTGGGTGGAGTGGGAGGGAGTGTCAGACTCTTACTGACTAAAACCCATCCATGTTCCTTCATTGCCCTTTGTGTTCCAGGGCCACGGTATCTCTTTCGAACAGTCCCGCAGCCCCGAGTCCCGCAGCCCCGATGGTGATAGTCTTTACTTTTTATTTGCCAAAGACTTGGCTCATTTCTGTACATATTTATTAACTCTTCTATAATATCGCGAACTCCTTGCCTCTCGGTAGTCTCGTTCATTTTGGCGCGAAAATGACGTGCGTACATGTAGGTGGCTAAAACAATACTGAAACTTGCGCGAAATGCTCCCACACACGTTCAAGTAAACTTGCACAAACGCAAGTTTGCACAAGTTGGGAATTGAAATTTTGAACTTTTTCAAGAACTTGTGCAAGTCGGAAATTTGCGCAATTATCTTCCAACACACGTTCCAGTATACTTGCGCAAGTATACTGGAACGTGTGTGGCCGGCATAATGCTTTAGCGATAAAGTTGAAAATTTATCAAAGAAATTTGACAGATTGTAGTAGCTTAATGTGCTGGCGTCTGTACATAAGTATGTGCGTTGAGTGCGTGTTTTAAATTTCGTTTCATTCATTTCAAAAATATTTTGTGGAATTTTATAATAGCATTTTCATTTCACAACTGACACAGAGGACAACTATTCCAGTTGTTTAGTTTGTCTAGTTGTTGCAAGCTACTGCTCAGTCCTGAATTCGAATCCCGAGTCGGGCAAATTGTTATTGGATTTTTCCATCAGGAATTTCTCAGTAGTGACATCTGTGCTTTTGTCTACTTATGTTCTACAAATACAAATATTTGAATTAGGAAATAGGCCCGGTTGATGGCAATAAGCTCATCCCCTATTAAATGGGACTTAGAACATGACTACCTTTGCCTAATTTGTACCTTTTGTACAACAACGATGTAATAACATCAGCGTAGCATCGGGGTAGCATCAGCGTAGCAACGGACCAACGGTGTAGCATCGGCTTAGCAACGGTGTAGCATCGGCGTAGCATCGGCGTAGCATCAGCGTAGCATCAGCGTAGCAAAGGTGTTGCATCGTCGACCTTGTAACGGCGTTACAATATTGTACATTATTAATTAAAAACTATTAAATAAACTAAAATAAATAAACTTACAACTAACAACAAATTATAAAAGGGCACCTCCTCAACGCTGTCAGCTGGTAATGTGCCCAAGAGACTGGCGGCGTTGCCACGTTGTATGGCAACACTTAGCCTCTGGCTAAAGTAAAATTCAGCCCTTGGGTCACGGGAAGCGTCAACTAGGCGTTTCGAAATATCCTTAAACAGGCTATGAGCACTCAGAACCCACGGCACCAGAGTTTATTTTATTTTTTTAATATTGATTAGATTATATATATATATAGCGTAAATATTAATTTTCTCAAGGACAAGATTGGAGGATTGAAAATGAACCTGAATCTTACAATTACTATTACAGCTCATCCAGAGGAAGCGCGCAATTTTTGCTGATGACATTGTGATTTTCTCCACATCATCTTAAGAACTTGAAGAAATGCTCCAAGATCTGAGGTTGGACTGTCAATGAATAGATCCAAGACCCAGATCATGACCAACAGCACCAACGGTACGAGGGTTGCGGTAGACGGGCATTTGATACAATATGTCGATGAGTAGGTACAGATAGTGTCTTTCAAAACCGGGATTTATTTTTTATAATTTATAACCGAGGCGACAGAGATGGCCAGAATTGAGTGAAAGGGGCAAAGGGCTCCTTTGCCCCTTTGCCCCTTTCACTCAATTACCGACAGATACAATTTTAAAGATGGTAGAAAATATAACACCGACAGTCACCTGTATCACAAGTAAAATAAGTTATTTTTGTATTTTTTTAGCTTTAAGATAAGTTTAAATAATTATTTTCTTTTATACGTTTACAATCTGTACATAACACTAATTAATTTAAAATGAGTAAAATTAAATTTTATTATGATTATTTGGAATCTAATATAATAATCATTCTGGTAGCACTGAAACCTGTCATCAATGGTGTTGTGGCGGCATTTTCGACTTCACAAGTTGTTTTGTTAGAAATATAAGATTTAGCTACGATTCTTTATATATTTATTGTGAAAATACATAAAAAGTGTTCTATCATGTCATGTAAAAGTGAATCATTAAGGAAATAGATTTTATTTACTAACAATGATTAAAGTCTGTTTTTTAATCTCGGAGACTAAATAATCTATGTCAGTTTGCCATTTTTGGGGATTAAAAAACAGACTATAGATTTCAATAGCATTTAAGTCAGTTTTGACATTTTCACTTGTCAATTTAGTCTCTAAGATTAAAAACAGACTATAGTGTGACCATGCCATAGACGTTTTGTAGACGAAAGACTCTTATGTATTTTTCACTAAACTATTAATATTTTGCGTTTGAGAAATATAATTTGCACCTACCTATCGTATTATTCAACTAGCATTACTTTTGTTTGTTACAGCTTTCCAGTGAAAGAGGAAACTAAGCAAAAATGTTTGAATACGATTTCCAAATCCCAAACAATAACTAAAAGTTTTGTTACTGTGCAGCCTTCATTTATAGCCGGCGGATTTTTAAATTAAAATGTTTGTCACACACTTTTACTTTCATTTTCCTCCATTTAAATACTGCAGAGCAAACGGAAAAAGGGCATGAAAAGGCCATGGTCCTCAACAAAATTCTGCATGCATTCTTACCTACTTGATCGTAGTTGTTTATTCGGCACAAAGCATGGGTCACAAAAATGTTGTCTATCATAACTTCTTTTCTTTAAAAAACGTGAGAACTAAAAACGTTTGATCACCCTATTAGAAAGAGTCTACAACCACACCATAACCAAACTCCGAGAGCAACCACAGACAGCAGAACTGACAACAGCTGTCATAAAATGGCATTACTGACATTGTCAAAGCTTAAACGTCACATTGAAGTTACATCTACTGCTGCCAGCTGCAGACAAATGTTGTTCGTCATGGCTCATGTCATTGTTTGTCATTAAATTCATAAAACCACCCAAACAGAAACTTGTAACAAAGAGAAAAAAAACAAAAAAAGTTTAAATTAAAAGCAAACATGCTAAAATTTCAAATAGTGTCTTCCAGAACTGTGGAAGGTTTTGAGAATGAAAAGAAATTCGTGGCTTACATGGTACAAGCAAGTCAAGCTACAGAATCCAGGGTGTTAGATCCAGACCCAGCAAATGTTGAGAGGCGATACACCCACTTCCTAGATCTGTACCACGGATTAAGAAAGGAAAATCCAGCTCTGCTTAGCAGCATATCATTTCCTAGAAAGGTAAACAAGTGTTAATTTTTAGTTCATTGTTATTAATATGAGTCATTTCTTTAAATTGATCTAGTAGGCGTATTGTGTGATCTTCTTGTTTTATTATTTTTGTTGATTGCACTTGAAACACATAGTTTTTCTATTGTTAGGCAGGATCTAAGTTAGGTCAATTTAATTAGCAAGTTTGTCCTCCAAGTAGTTGCTAATTTGTGATTTCATTGTGTAATTTATGTAAATTACTAGAGTTTGAAGAATTTTGTGAGTGGTATTTAATCTGTCACTAAAAGTAAAAGGGGCGTGTAATCTGAGTTTTGTTAAATAATTTGCCTTACTGCATGCACTTTTTTGTCTTGTAAAGTTTATATTTCTTTTCCTCAAATGCATCTCTTTTGCTTACTTACTTACCTACTTCTTAGTGGCAGTATTTAAACACTTATTATGATTTTCAAATCTGATCTTTATTTCTTTTTTCAACTCATTTCAGATAGTCATGGGTAACTTTGATCCAAACTTGATTTCCACACGATGCACTGCATTTGAGTCACTACTAGACTTGATAGCGGGTGACTCACGGCTGCGGGACTCCCCGGCTGCTATCACATTCTTCCAGGACATTGAGCTAATTGAAGCAAAACAACTGATTAATGAGGGCAAATTCGATCAAGCACTCTCAGTTTTGGAGACAAGTTTTAAATTATTAAACAAGGTTAGTAAATTAACATCCATTTTGAAATACAGGATATACGGGGCATCAATGCGCAAACTGATAAGTACCACAAATTCCCAAGATATTTTTTTTTTGTCAGTTACCAAAACAATTGTTCTTCCATACATTTTGACTGTGTAGCAGTGTAGGTAGGTAGTAGTGTATTGCACATTTGTAGGAAACCAATATTTTTTTTATGTCGGGGGTTTTAGAATTATGTGCTGAATCTGTGGTAACAGTTTGTGCATCAATGTCCCTTACACCGTGTATAGTTCCGCATCCCGTAACTTGCTAAATGTGTTAAATACTATGCATATTTAAAAACATTAATTCTGTGTTGACCTTAGTCTTATTTATAGAAGTTTTAATAATTTTTTTGTTGGATTTGACTTACTACTTTTAGAGTTTGTTTAAAGATCAATTATAAAAAAATATATAAAATATCCTTGAGACTCGTAATATTGGGAAAATATTTACAACTTCCCTGTTTGAGAAACACAAGTGACTTTTCATTAAAAAGTCAAGGGCATGTGAACACCATTCATTAATAGGTAACAACAATGGAATGGCCTAATGCAATAATATGTATGTGTAACATTTAAGGTGTGGCATAAATGGTAAGATAACCCTTGAACTGTAGATAAATGAGTTAGGTACCAAATACGTCATTACAAATATTTACATCAGAGACTATTTGCCATTTTACATTATTATGAATAATAGTATTAAAAGTGTTGTTCTCATTTATTCTGTATTTTCGAAAGGTTAACAAAAACATGGACTCCTAAGTCACAGGACCTAGTTTGGGAGTCAGGGTTTACTCTATCTGTGTGACCTTTAAAATAAATTCATGTGAACTAGTCTTTAAGCAATCTTGAAGGTTTTTGTTTAAATAAAGATTTTTTATTATTTTATTATTCAAAAAGGGTTCACATATAATAACCCCGTGCTGTTATTGCCTGTTATGCACCTTATTGCCTGTGACAACAGTTTAACTATAGGCTTTTGTAACACTTCTTCTGTTTTACCCAATGAACTTAGTGAATATGCTATCCTGTTCCAGGTGTACACGGATCGCTCACGCGTGGTACTGGGTGCGCTGTGCCGCATTGTGGCGTGCGCGGGCGCAACCGACGGCACGCTGGCCGGGCCCGTGGAGCGCTGGGCGCAACTCGCGCTCAAACGATACGAGGCTGTCAGCGACTCCGATTTGCTGCTCATTTACGTACCACTCTTACATACATGCATTTCTATATGGTACGTATGCTATTGATAATTTCGTTTTTCGAAGTACTTATCTGTTTTGATTTTAAAGACTGTCCATGACATGGAGTTCCTTGCCTGTTCTTATCTTTAATTGGGTTTCACTATATACTATACATTCAAATCTCTGTCACATTGATATTGCCAAATGTTCTGATATTGAGTAGATAAGAGTCATCTTGTTTTTGAGAAGCAACCTAACATACTTATCTAAGGTACTTCCAAAAAACAAGACTTATTTATCGATATATTTAATGCGCGTGATACGTATCAGCTATCTATAACCTCCTGCACAAGCTGACAAGGTAAATGATGACACAAAACAATAGGAAGATTACTTGCGAACAAACAAATGAACTGATAACACAACAATAGAATACATTGAACCGTTTAAGATACTTATTACAATTAATATAATGAATTTTATATGTCATAAAGCTGATAGTAATAGTACCTTTCCTTGTACTGGGGGTACTACTTGTCGTAAACAAGGTCTTTGTATGAAGTGAAGCGTTAGAAATCCGCACTCGGGGTCTGCCAGCGAGCCATGGAACGAAGTATACTAAGATTCATTTCTGACCGTATACGGAACAGTATACGGACCAGTATACTTCGATCCAAGCCACAAATCGCAGATGTTTGCAACACAGGCGCCAAATTAAAATGGAACTGGGCAGGCCACATCTGCCACATGTCACATCAAAATTGGGCCAAAAAGGCAACAGATTGGGTTCCGAACAACAGAATCCGGCGACGCGATAGGCCCAGATGGCGTGACGAGCTGGACTCCTATAAAAATAAATTGGGCCCAAATAGCCAAAGACAGAGATAAATGGAAATAGGGTAGGGAGGCCTTTGCTCTGCAGTGGGACACATCAGGCTCATAATAATAATAAATACCTACACTAAAAAACCAACAATCTAGGAATATTATCAAGCTCGATTTATATTATCCTTCCTATTGCAAAAACCGTCCAACAGACTTACCAATCACAAACGTAATAAAATATTAAATTTACTCACTGACAGCCAACATACAGTCTGAACTGGTGGATTAGCAAGTTTAATTTTGGCAAAAGATAAAAGGTAAGGATGGAAAGGTGTGTAACAAGGGAATGATTTTTGAAAATTGATATTGTCTAGATATCTTATCATATGGAAGGTCGTCATTGTTTTACCGATGGAAAACGTCATTGGGCACACGGTTTGTCACTAAACTTGAGACTTGTTTTCAGGGAGACACTCGGCAGAGACAAGTCGAAGTTGGTCGAAGAGCTGAACGACTTACGTAAGCGTGGGATGAAAGTGGACTCCGTGCCAAGCCTCATGGAAGCTGTGGACAGTCTAACCACAGTCTAACGAGGTTATACTGGTTCTGCATCATGATTTGTTTATTACTACCATTGGAATGTATGTATGTTGCTACATTTTTAGACCAAATTGCGGATATTTTAATACTTTTGGGCTGGGTTACACTTGAGAATATTCGAAATATTCAAGTGGCATGTATAGTGTCGCTAGATGGAACTGTCAAAACATAATTTACCCTATGTGATAAAGAGATGGCGCTGTATGTCCTGTATAATTCTATCTTGATACGGATTTTTACACTTATCAGGCAATCAATTGGCTTCCAACTAGTACCGAATATCTTCATGTAATTTGAAGGATTTATTATTCCTGCCCTGAAAGTTGCTAGATTATGCCATGTGGGCGTGTTTGGAATGCTTCGAACCACATAGCTGATTTTTTAAATCCATGCTACTTAATGGACTCGATTCGTTTGTAGTTCATCCCCATTCCAACAGATGGCGTCATTTACAAAAGAGTCGTATTGTAAGGGCATTAGAAATTTATTATTGTTTTAAAGGATCTGTGTTATTACTATTTCTGGGACGGCGAACTATTTTCTATCTACGTGATAATCTTTTGTTATCTTTTGGTGTAAATAGGCACATTCTTATTTGATACTTTGGTTCCCTGCATTTCATGAATTTATGTTCCTCTTTTAATACCTATTTATTTTATGGTCGAAAAATGAAAGTGTTAACTAACTAACTTTCTTTGGTGTGTGCTATGCCCTCAACTTGTTGTACCTACCACTAGTTCGCCATTTCTGAAATGAACTTGTATATTAGCAGTTTTTAGATTTTTGTTAATAAAAAAGTATACGCGTAAACTACATTGTATTGGCTTGTATCTCATTAGATTCTAAGTAAAGTTATTTGTTTAAATCATTTTTCTATTTATGTTATAAATATTGAAAATTTTAATAAATTAATAGTGATTTGTTTAGGTATACTTATGTAAAACATATTAGTTTAGGAGAGAAACAATTGGATTGTGCCTCAGTTTTATTGTTTTTTGTTCCATAATAAGATTTTCTAATGGTATTGAAAGAATATGAAGAAAGCTCGTCAATGTGTATTAGTATTAGAATTTTCTTAAATCAATTTTGCCATTTTATGGGTCAGTTAACCCTTTTCGACAAAATATCATTACATATTTATGCATATTATCGAAAGGTGCTTTGAATGAAAAATCTCGTTCATTTTAATGAACCAACAGCATGCTGATCAATTGTACTAAAGTTTAAAACAAATCTAGAGCTTAAATCGATTTTAAGCATTCTCAAAGCTCTGATAATAATGCTCCAAATATTACAATTTAATACATTTTAATGTAAGCTTTAATTTTATGTAAAATGATATTAGTCTAGTCGTACTCACAAAATATTAAAAATCAACTAAATAAATTACTAATGCGTCTTCTATGAAATAGCTTTAGCACTCTAATTATTTAAAAGTCAATTACGTATTTTAGCATTAGTAAACATTTGATAATCAGCATTTCAATCTTCATGATCTGGTAATCTACTCAAGATCGAATATATTTTTTAGTTTAAAAATGGCTTCAGTTTTAGTGTATTGTGCAATATAAAAAATAAGCATACCTAATAGTCAAGGCCACAATTTAATACCTAATAGGGTATTTAGCAAATAGGTGTAATAGCAATCAGCAGAGGGTTATAACTCGAATTTTAACTGTTTAGTTTCTTATAAATAAATAATTAATATTACCTATATAATGTGTATCTAATCAGCTGGTTTAAGAGCGGATAGACGTTTTCTATGATATTATTGTTTATAATAATGCTAATGTTAAGATGACTGATATTTTATACATTTGTAGCCATCGTAGGAAATAATAAAATCTATATACATACAAATTTCTGATTGTGGTTTTTATTTATAAAAAACTCCCTGTCCATTTTTATTAAGGTCGGTCTATCGTAACGTGTGTATTCTTGCCAATGTCTCGTAGGTAGGTAAGTATGCTTCTCAAAGTCATGATTTTTGATAAATCTGCAGAGGTCCAAGCTCGAGGCTTGGACCTTGCTAGAGATATAGGAACGGGGATATTCTGGATATCAACTTGTTGGCAGGACCCAGCCAGAGTTGGCAGGATAAGCTGGACTCTTTTAACAAAGAGTGGTGTTTACCCGTGGTCTTCAATTCTACGTGATCGTCAAAATGAAGGGACCAAGTCTCCAATGTCTGTCATACGTATACAGGGTGTAAACGGACCCTTCACGAAGCCGTCAACCAAGCATTGTAACTTTACGCAAAAATTATATTGCTAGGAAATGACTTTTTTTTTGGGGTGAAAAATCACGTTTTACGATAAAACTCAATGTAGCACCCTCAAAACATTGTGCTGATGCATGCTTTGACTAGTAAACTGATCATGGAAGTTATTAAAGTAAAGTTATTACCTTAAAAACTAGTATTAAAAAAAAACCTTGTGAAAAATTTGGAACTTTGACCTCCAATATCTCCGTAACTAGAAGGTTCCCAGGTATTGTCCTTTACAAAAAAATTATCGCAATGACGGTGAGAACAAGTGCCTTTCGGCTTCGTTACTTTTTACACCCTTTATAAAAAAATAATACAATTAATCTACTATGTCCTACCTTTGCTATAATTTTAGCTACCTCATCCTCCATCTTGATATCATGATGGAGGGACCAAGCATTTTGTGAGACCCGAGACTTGGTCCTTCCTTTGGACTTGGAACCTTATTCTCCTTTTAACTCTTTGCCTAACATTGTTAGCAGTGGGACAAAACGGGCCTGTAAGAAAAAGATGAAAAAACTCTTTGCTGAAGATGCCAACTTGCATAAATATTAGTACCACAGCGCAGGCTTAACAAAAGCTAAGGTACAAAATAAGGTTATACCTACCTACTAAGTTCTGCTGTTACGAACAAGGTAAGGAATGAGCTTCGTTGTCCGCAGAACAACAGCTTAAAGTATGAAATGGCGTCTCATTGAGGCAAGAAGATGGATACCATTACCATTGCTCTCACGGGTACCTAATACCTATAATTCGTGAAAAGTGAATCAAGAGCATTTTTTCCAACAATATTATCTGTAAAGATCTTTATGTGTGATACCAGTTATACCTACTTAAGGACATAACAGTCCACTGCCGCAGTCGGGTGAAAAAAAAACTATAAAATAAGTAAGTATCTTATCATAATTATATAAACCTTTTTGTCATAGGTACTTACGTGATGCCGCTCTGTCATAAAACATTGATCAATTTAGTAAATTGATTGGGGATTCACCAAAACAATTTACCCTTCATAAAGGTAAATTAATTTGGTTCAATTATTTGATGTGAGGGCCCCTAACTGCCGTTGAGTGGTTCTTTCATTACTGGTAGGTACCTACTTAGGTACATGACCCATACTTTCAATCAAGCACTTGGCTAATGTTCTCGTGCCATACGGTCAATTACTTTAATACTATATTGGATAATACATTTTTTAAAGGTCAACGCAAACTGTACCTTATATTCTTAGATCCCGCCTAAGATCGACCTTCAGTCAACTGTTTACCTAGTTTGAATAGAATAATATTTATTTGCTTAAAAACATGGAAAAATACAAAAAAAATAACAAGAGCATAGGTACAAGCATAATTCAAACTCAAACTCAAACTCAAAGCATTTATTTCAAATAGATCCGTGACAGGCACTTTTGCATAGTCAAAAATAAGCTACCTACAGTCCCGCCACAGGCATAATAACTGTGAATGGACTGTAGTTGCCCATTCGAAAATAGTAGATCTCATGGAGAAGAATGGGCAAGAAACTCCATGGACACTCTTTTCAATTATAACATGCACTGTCATACTATACAAGGTGTAAACGGACCCTTCACGAAGCCGTCAACCAAGCATTCTCTACATCAAACCAAGTAACTCTACGCCAAAATTTTTGCTGAGAAGCGACTTTTTTTTTTGGAGTAGAAATCATATTGTCGTGTTGTCGGTGCCATCCTGTACTATATTCTATGACCTATACCTATACAGGTGGAAGTGATATGGACGCACAAACGATTACCACGTATTCAGTAGGTACCTACATAATTCTCAACCCACAACATCGAAATTATTCAAAGGTAACAAAAAAAATTGCCCAGCTGTGGGACAATATAGGCTAAAGAAAAACGAAAAACAGCTTTTCCACACATTTTGACCGTATATTGCAATTTTCTAGGAAATAGCAGATTTTTTTTAAATTATCACGAATTATTTTTGCTCCTACTACAGGGTTGACAGGCACGTAAGGATAGACCAGTTGATATTATGTACCTATGTCCCTACACTTCTCTGTTTTCTTATTGAAATAATATTAAAATTCCGATAATTTTATTACATACTCAGTGGTGGTGGTAGTGGTGGTGTCAAGAAAATCGGTCAAAACGCATAGTTGTCGCACTTTAAACCACTTTTAACCTATTCGTAATTTATGTTTGTTGACTGCTCAAAAATATTTTTCATTAGATAAACAGATGAGTGAAGATCGGCGTTAAGCGGCCTTTTAAATTTTGTTGGAGTGTGGGATCTTAGACTATTACCCAGTTATATTTTGTCAGGTCGTGATTCCTATGGCATACCTAAAACATTAATAAGGCCTATTTTGGAACCTAGATGGTCGTGGCTCTTAAGAATTTTTATGTTGGTTGTTTTAGGTAGATATGGATTCCTAACAGGCTGCTATTTTTGCGTATGTTTTATTGATCAAAAATTAAGAATACAGTTGCATGCACACAATGTTTTTCCACCCTGTATAAAGACGCCATAATTCGGACTAACTGCACGCGTAGCACGACTACCGTAGAAACGGGTTTCTTTGACGGAAGAATCGACAAAATGACATATTGTGAAAAGAAATCTGTCATTTTGTCGTCACAATCTGTCATTTTGTCGATTCTTCCGTCAAAGAAACCCGTTTCTACAGTGGTCATGCTACGCGTGCTGGAGTGGGTAGGGTCTCGATACTGTACATATTCAGTTCAATTCAAGTTCCCAATTATCCACTTCAGATAATCGTTTTCAAAAACGCAAGCGGTATCGTAGGCATGAGCATGAGCATCAGTGTTGACTGGAGCGAGGTTCCGTCACGCGAGGCCGCAGCCGACCCTCAAATGCCTCAAATCACCTAATTGATTCGCGTGGCGCTTCTCCTTAGACACGGCAAGTCGGCGGGCACTGCCGCTCGACCGCCCTCAGGGACTTGTTTGCGATCCCGTCAGCCCCAAGCTTGTTAATTCCTCGAGGAAGTTTCTTGTGGCACGCGATAGGCCATCCAGACTTATCGATTTAGGCTTTCAAGGCAAATTCGAAGGTATTAAAAAATGATGGGTTATGATTTGTGACAGCCAGGTTGATTGCAAGCGTTACTATTGAACTGAAAAGTGACTTGTGGTTTAGGTTTTTCCATAGTGATGCGCAGATGAGGATATCGCATTATTGCTGTATAGCAACTCCATAATACCGCTAAAACAGGAACAGTTTATTCAAATAAACTCGTTGCTTTCTTTTGTTCAAATGATCTGTAAAATATGGAGTAGGTACCTACGTAATAAAAAGTTTTTTTTATACCTACTTGATCTTGAAGTAAAATTTTTTTAATCCGTTTCTTTTAAAGTTCGTACTTTTTGCGTTTTTTATTTTTATATTATTAGGAGCAGCCCGTCACACTATTCCCAAACTACTGAACGACAAAATCAACAGTGGCGACCAGTTGACCACCAGAAAAGCGCCGATACAATGAAGCTCGACGAAGTCGCAGAGAAACAACCTAACTGTCTTGGATCCCGCAACGAAATTAATCAGAAAAGTATTGCAGAGGAGTAGGAAAACCATAATTTCCACTTCCCCCCATATCAGCAGGAGACAGAACGAAACAAGGCTCATGGGCACAAAGGAACGGTTACAAGTGGGGTAAGCCAGTTGCCTAGCACCACGGATAAATATGATCATTAATGGGTCCTAAGTTGTGAGCTGTTATATTTGATTCCAATAATAGGTACGGCAAATATGTTTGAACGCACGGAAATTTGATCTAGTTTCTACAAGGTCCGTAGGTTAACACTTTCGCTGCCTAGAGTGCCCAGCACCCCGCGTAATATGGACTTTGGACTCATATGCTGGGTGCTGGGCAGCGAAAGTGTTAAATATCGATGTAACCTATCTAACATAATATTGTGTTCATACTGCCACAGACTTCACTCCCATAAAATATGAAGTGCAGATTGTTCATATTCGCAGTCAGATGAAGGCAGAACATTGACTAAAAGGCGAGGCAACAAGCTTGAAGGAAAATAATTTACCATTAAAGTTGCCATGACCTGTGAGAAATGTGGCTATCGAATCCACCTCTAGCCATTTCCTGACCAGCCGTTCACGAACGGATGGAAAGAACTGGTGGAGGTGTTGGCCCTTGATTAAATTATCCCACCTACATTGCCATTCAGACAAAACATCCTCTCAGACGTCAGTCTGTCGTTGGTTGAAAAAGTCTGCGTCCGCAGTCTCTCGTGTGAAATAGTACATTGCAGCGCGTCGCTGCATTCAAGATTGACTGGAAGTACAACTGCTAACCGTCCTACTTTTTGCGTTACGAAAAGAAAGTATTGGCTGTGTCAGTGTGACCAGTCACAAGCGTAGGATTGCGCTGCAACTTGAATTAGGTGAAATTCGATAGCCCATGTCTTCATTAACTATCCTATAGGTATTTTTTAATGGTAGTAAAGTGTCTGAAGCTATGATTTAAGAGGATTTCGCACACTAGCGCCGCAATATCCTACACCGAAGTTGGTTTCAGCATAAATATAAAAGAGATCTATTTATCTGGAACGCTGGTTTTTCATTACAGGTCTGTATAGGGAAGCAATAGATAGGTAAGGAAGTCCTTTAAGAAGCAACTTTGTTTTAAGCGCGCCTGGTAACCGCCATAAATCAGCCGTTCAGAATTTACGAGGGCCCTCCGCAAATCGGTTTATATTTTCGATAAATAAAATTGGCGCGGGTTTTGCGAGGTAAGCAGAGGCAGTTAGGAGTGCGTCGCCGCCCGGTGCCGCCAGCTGCCGCGTGCACATAAACCCGACTACCCTCGCGTTTTCTTGCTGACAATTTTTTCCTGCTCCGGTCATTACGCAGCTGGGCCCCGAGACAAAACGGCGAATCGTTTAAGCCCTCTCCGGAGACCGTCCAATTTTATTGTGTGTACCTAGTCGAAATTGATATGCCGCGCGAGCGTCGACGGCTCGCTCCATATGACGGACACAGGTTCCGCAAGGGACCATTTGCTGCCTCTCGAATTTTGGGCACTAAACCTTACAAATGGCGATCGCTTCTTTGATGTTTTGTTGTAACGTGAATAAGATGTTTGTATCAATAGTGTGATCTGAATATCGGGAATAAAATGGACCATTCGCATGAATTTACTATCGAGGAGACCTTGAGGTCAAGCATAAGTACTTAAGCATTTCAATTCTAAAGCAAAGGTATGTATCTAAATGTCGTAATTATAATGCCGAATCAATTCATCAACATCGTTGTATCGAAAGCTTTCACTACTGCAGATAGACTTCCAATCGCCTACTAGCTCTTCTACGAATCTACGTCTACGTAATCTACGTAATGCTTCTCGCATCCAGCGCCTTTCAGCTCCTTCACCAGGTAATTCTCCCACCGTGCCGGGAGGCCATCCAACACTGCACACCCAAGGTTTTATGACATAATGTCAATGATATAACTCATATAGGAACATTAAAATATTAACCTATAATAAACTAAGATAACCTACCTCTTTCTTTTTCTACCAGTAATTAATAGTCTCCGTAAATGTCGGAATATCTGTCAATAATTTTCGTGTTCATTTTCGGTTTGTCATTCAAAATCTAAGTCCAAAATAAAGTGTTTTTCAAAAATCTCCTCAGCACACAGTGATGGCTGATAAGGATTGGGATATAACCGTGATACTAGGTCTGCTAGTGGTATTCGCACTACCGGTGACGGTGCTGGTGCCAGGGTTCTCGGTGTGGGACGTGATTCCTAAGGTTCGGATCTCGCGCCTGCACATCATAAGTCAGGACCTCACATGGCCGCAGTTGAATGCAGGCATTATCTCGCTTCTCATGCTGTTTTTCTGCTTATATCTTGAAATTCGGAAACGAAAGTAAGCTCCTTTTCTCTTTCGATCCTTTTAGTTAGAATTTGAAGAAGTCCTGTAGTTGATGCTTTATGAATATTAAGTAGTCCCCTACCAGCTTATCACGTCGTCTTATAATCTCTATCGTCTCATATAGATACCAGTAATTCGCCCGTCGCTCTTTAAAGAAAGCTATTGAATGAATACCTACAGGTCTTTTGAAATTCCTTCCGAAAACTATGTAAGTCGTGAAGAATTGACATAATTACAGAACTAATAATGTTCCTTCAAGCGTTCAGAGGGATTTGTGTCTCTTTAGTCGTAGTGACGGTGATGTAACATTTGTTAATGGAAAGAGAAGACATGATTCCCGCCTAGTTATTCTTTGTTGTGGTTGTGGAAATGTGGACCTGTTGTGACTGTTCTAAAAAAATCCAAAAATCTTAGGTCCTCAAATGTATCTCCTGCTGGCGGCTAAAGGAACCCTATCATATTATAATGAAATAAGTAACAGGTTTGCAAGCACTCAAGCACCATGTTAATTAGTTATTCATCCTCAGTGGCGTAGCGTGGGGTTTTGCCGCCCGGGGCCGAATGTAATTTTTGCCGCCCCCTCTAATTTCATAATTAGTCAAGAAACGTAGGAAAAAGTCAAAATACAAAGCATTTTTTTTTAATTATTAAAATAAAAATCTATAAGTTTATTTTTCAAAGTAAAATCTTTTTATTCACAATGTCATTCAAGAAAGGAGGTTTCTTATGAAATGAGTAATAAAGAGTAAGAGAGGTATGGAAGAGGAAGACATTCTGCGCTTATCCCTTATGAATTGGGGTAAGAAGGGCAAGAGAATGATGATGATGATGATGATCATTTGTTCGGGAAATAAACAGAAACAGCGAGCTCAAAATTTTTCAGCACATCTGATAAATTACATTATAGTTTAACAATTCATATAGATAAATAAGCTTTTTTTTTATTGAATTATGCATCAAAGCTTTAGATTTGAGAGTAAATAGGATGCAAGAGCGAGCGAAGCGAGCTCGAAAATTTTAGCACCCCGCCTCGGATAGGTAACAGATTTTCTTTTCACGATTCAAACAAATGGAATTTAACATACTTTTTCTACGAATGTATTAAAGATATGGAACGATTAAGAAAACTTAGCTGTAAGAGCGAGCGAAGCGAGCTAGAAAATTTTAGCATCCTAGATAGGTTCGATTTTCTTTTTACCATAAATACAGATATAAAAAGGGAGGCGGCAGGCTAGAAGAATTAAGTGCTTGTATCTAGAAAATACGGGGCGGCAGACCGGAATAGACGTGAGGCTTGTATGAAAAGTCGCCCCGGGCCAGCGGCATAATATTAAGGAAAATGCTCCACTTCTTGGTTGTCCTTGTTTTTGCAACGTAGTCCCGATGACTTTAGTAATTACCTGATCTGATAATTATGACCTGACGCTACCGCCTGGTTCCACTTGCCACGTCCTGGCTCTTGCTCTCTGGCTCTGCCGCCCCCTAAAATGTGCCGCCCGGGGCCATGGCCCCCCCGGCACCCCCCACGCTACGCCACTGTTCATCCTGATATACCTACCTAGTTCCTGATAGGTCCTGATAGCAGTTCACTGCTAGAAATAGGAAGGCCTCCCCAATCGCACGCCAATCACCTCGTTTCTCGCCTACTTTTACCCTTCCAGCCACCCCGTGATGTCCGTTGCTGAACCTAGATAAATGGCGTCATCCCTTAGAGGAATACCAAGTATAACACTTTTCATAGCTTTTTGAATGATTCTAAGTTTGTGGACAAGTCGTAAGTATTGTCTGACCCCTCTTCCCTATTCTGTTTGAGGAAGTCGTAAGAGGCGTCAAATAACGCAGAGCACTGACTGTGCCAGGTACCTACCACCACATTAATTTACAAACAATTTCATCTCAGGTTAGACGACATGGTTGAAAAGGTGTTAACTGTGAGCCAAGCTACGGACGCGACGATGGAGGTGGAGCGCGGTCGCCAAGCAAACGCGGTGCGTGTGTGTGTGGACTTGCTGGAAGCCTCCGCCGAGCACTACGAGAACCTCGTGTTGCTGCGAGATGAGCTCCGGAAACGAGAGAAGCTCAAAAAGCAGCACCCGCCAACAATCGTACCAAGCACCCCTTCATCATGTGATGCATGCACAAGGGGATGAATTGCGTAACCATTTCAGTTGTAGGTATTATGTAACACTATGCAAATTAAAATAACCACCATCTTTCATCATTGTGTCCTTAGGTGAACTGTTAACGGTAAACATAATATAATCTATTTATTTTATTTTAAGTGAATCTTGTTCGTGAAGAAAATGCTTGTGTACGTACGTAACTAAAATTAGTGTTAGTAGTATTTTAGGAATGAACAATAAATATCCTGACCAGAGTAACACTCCGTTTGATAATTTGTCGGTAACTTTTTTGAGATAACGCGTCTAACCGATCGCGATGATGACCTGTACGGCAAGGCTGACTAATTGGTTTCCGGTCTATGCAACGACTTGAAATAGTCCAAAAATCGCTACACTATTGTCATCTACTTATTATGACTCTACCTTATCTACTTATTAGAATGCACTAAATAACATCAAACTTGCTGCTGTTTTAAGTTTTTAAACTGTCGTGGTCACCAACATTATCATTAACAAGAAAAACTGGATATTTAGGTACCATTTTTTTTCTGCTGTTACCCATCATCATTTGCCTTACAGAGGTCAGCATTCAGTGTTATATAACCAAAAGCAGGTTTTTATCAGTGTTTTACATGAAGCGACTGCCTACCTGTCATCTGCACCCCTGTTACTGGGTAACAAGATATCCTTTGGTTGTGGCCGCCCTTACGTCATCAATTCCATCTAAGTAATCTGCATACATTCTTATTCACCAGGTTCAAATTCTATAGGATAGGAGAAGGTAGCTTAATCTATTTTAGAAACCACAGTGACGATATTTTTCATTCTTAATTGAAACAAACACATTGAACAATGCACGTCCGCTACAAATTCTCTCTGTCCGTAAAGTCAACTTAAAAAGTAGGTAAGTTTAAGTACCGATGACCGCTGTGAAAATAAGAGTTTTTATTCTACTGTCTCAGTGCTAGAAGTGTTCATTAAAGCAAGGCAACGTCCTGAGGCTCTCGCGGGACGCTGCCGACGCGAAAAAACCAATCTGGAGCTAGCAATTATGGCAAATGACCTAATTAGACCCCACCGGTGCGCCCGGCCCGTCTCGCCACCGCAAGATTTTTCACCTCCCCCGTTGTTTGCGGTCGCCGAGAAAATTGGCTTTTAATATGTGTCGAGTATTTTGTTTTGTGTGAATACCACGGAACAACTGAGTGGATGGCATGGTTTTGTTGGTGAGTTTGTCTATGTTTTGGAAACATTAATTCGGTAAATAATTGTTGAGGGAAATTGTTATAATTGAAGCCTTAGTTTGTGTCTACGGTGCACAATCACGTGCTTGTATCTTTACTTACACATTACATTTGTTTGATAATTACAATTAATTTCAGCATGAGCTGAAGGTTGCAAGAATCTGCTGGATCTGAACAGCGCAGCAGGGGAGGTCTATATCCGGCAGTGGACGATGAGCTTTAGTACCTACTCACTTAATTTTCCATTTTCAAGTAGTTTCTTTTTGCCTTAGGTTAGTATTTTCCGTTTCTTTCGTCATCATACTTATTTATTAACGCTTTTCAAATTCGCTATTATGTTTTAAATTAAGGACGGTACACACATTATAAGCAGACACCGATTGTGTTTAGGTAGGTATATTTTAAATTCGATCGTCTGTTCTTACAAGTCGCAATGTGATTCGGTTTACGACATACGAAGTCAGCGTTACGACAGTTGTGGTCGTTAATCGCGACTAAATAAACTCAAACGTGCCATGTCTTCTCGCAACTTTGTCGCAATTCTCTAACAGCCGGCTTTGACGAGAAATTAACAAAAGTTTTCGATGACGAATAAGTAACGTGTTTGAAATCTTAACATCAAAGAGAGGGAACAGACGAGTGATGTACAGTAAAATAATTGCGACAAGTATCTTCTTTGATAAATGAGAAAACCCAGAAATTGGTACTCATTTGTTGATATTCACATGCACGAGATAGTTTTGTCCGGGTGCTAGAACCCTTACTCGGAGACAAATGTGTCTCAGACGCGTCTCCGCTGCGGCGCGGTGTTAGCGGGCGCGAGCGCGCCTTCCTCTATTTTCATTAGACGGATCCGCCGGGAGCCGGGAGCGGATCAGCCGCTCGCAAAAATAAATAAAACTGTTATTGAGATAAGCATCTGCGCGGCGCGGCTTTTCGCTAAGTCCCGCTGTGTCGCGCTGAGCAATGTACCGAGATATGTTCGGATTACGGCGCGCCGCAGCTCCGTGCGCTTTCCTTCATATCTACTGCTTTTCTTCAGTGTTTTGCAGCTGGAACCCATTTACAAAAATTATCCTCTGTATTTAGGTATTTAGACGCAGTATAAAGTTTGTAAGTTATTCATAAAAAGCGTTTAAAAAAGAAATGGGCTCGTACCGTAAAGTGAACTCTCGTAATGCTTCAGCCCTCATTAAGGGTACCGAAAATAAAAACAATTACAAAGATGCCGCGCGCTGTTCAAGAGCTCTTAAGTGGGACAACTGAAGACATAAAGTGGCAAAGTTTAGGGCGCGTGTGCGTGGAGACGTAGACGCACGGATTAGGTGCACTCATGAAGAGGCTGGCGCGGCGCGGCCAGCTTATTGTTGCGGCAAATTGGCCGCGCACCGCACCTGCGGCGCCGTGGCTGCCACCTGCCCACCCCCGGATTAATTTCTCATCACACCGCCCGTCTTCCCGGGAAATAATGAACACGACATCCTCCGAGAAAAATGCCACTGAGCCCAGAGATGTCGCTCCACTTGATTAATAAACTCTGTATAGCTGCAGCCTGTTGTGGCTTATATTTTTATGGCCGGTCTCCTGAAATTGGGAAAAATTATAAAACGACTTTCAAAATACATCTACTACAATGTTTTTATTAAGAACACACGAAAGAGATTACAAAACGTCGCAAATAGCTAACACTACGTAGCTACCCACTTAACAGTGTTCGCGACGCAGATGGCAATTTCACGGTTCACAACTTCTTGCCTTGTATCCCATATTGTTTTTTATAACTCTGACAAAGTATTTGTTATCTACATGTATGAGAGACAAGATTTTACGAAAAAAATAAAAAATGCGAAACATTGTCGCGAAATTGCAACGGTCTTTAATTAGAAAATTGGGTACAATTACCTGCTAAAACTGTACATAATTATATTAAAAGTTACATCATCGTCACATCATTTACATGGCACCGGCAGCTTTCAGTCGTTACGAACAATTTCGGCGACATTATATTACCGAAATTTGATTTTAAACGGCGACATTGTGACCACAAAGTCACGAACGCGTCATGCGATACTTTTGTCGCAGCCGCAAGATGGCCGGGAGCATCTGTCGGTTTGTCGCTCTTTCCCTGCAAATAACCGTTTTCTTGATACAATTACTCGAATGTTGTTATTATTGCGGTTCACTACATTCATATGTACTTTGTGTAATTTAAAAAAAAGCACCAAACAAACATCGTCGACATATTATTGAAATATTAAGAAATGGTTCGGTTCGTATTCTATAGAGACTTGTGAAAACTCGTAAGGCTGTAGCTGTATGTTAAAAATGATACAAACTGTTTTGATAGACACGATATAAAGCGTAAGCAATCGTATCGCGATGATCCGTAGAAGTTTTCCAAGTGCCTACTGTCACGCCGAGCCGTAGCGTAGCTCATGGCTACGCAACGTTCTAAGACGAATTTCTTGACGATGTTTTCTTCATCCATCCATCGTTATAGTAAGAGCTGTTCGAGAGAGCTCATACGCGGCATGTAATGGGTAAGATTTACCTTACACTCAGTCAGCTAAGTTGTTAGCGGGGTTGACAGAACGCACAACAAATGCGTCGTAGCAAGCTCAGTAAAAAAGTTACGTATCTCATAGAGTAATGTAATGTAAAATTATCTAATGCAGGTATCATGATTCATGTGATAACGATATCTACCAAAAAAACTCATCTCCAGAACTTATTTCTGCTAAATAACTTATTTGTGTTTGCAAGTTGTTGCAAAATATAAGAAACTGTTCTAAGTGCCTCTTAAAAACATTTCATTTTATGAAAGTTATATTCCATATCATTGTACGTAAGTACTTTCTAAAGTACACAATCGACTAATACGTATAATAAGTTCTACGACATTTATATGCACAAATCATTCAATTTGAATACCTAGTTGCTCCTTTAAAGACAGTAGACTGTATCTACATAAATTTAAATTGTCTTCCGTGGCTTCCCTGGAATTATTTATGTCACTATTTATTGTATTAACATAAATTGGACATGAGTTATTTTATTGGCCCGAATGCGTCGAGAATGCGTTGGACAAAGGTTATGATTGTAATTCAGATTTGTCATAGCTCGTAAATGCAGCGTTTGTTTATTTTATATAGCTACGATAGTAATGGTCCTTGATGTGCGCAGTAGAGGTCGTAAGTTTTATGTACGCTTATAAAATAGAAGTAGGTAAATAGGTATATGTAACATATCTAATGTCAAAGTCTACATAAATGTGCATGCGCTACCGTAAAATCCGTGAATGCAGTGTAGTTTTCCGCCATTAACAGTTGCAAAAATCAGGTATTTGCTGGTATTTTTACAAAAAAAAACATCAATTAACATTATATGAGATTATCTGGAGTTTCCAACACTTTTTGTTTCGAAAGAAACTCTTCCAATATTTAAAATTTTTGAGTTTTATCAAATCAAAAAAAAGTAGGTACTATTGAAATGAAATTCGATGAAAACTTTGTTGAATTATTCGTTGTATTTTATTTTACAACACTTTGTATTGTGTCTATATTATGAATAAGAAGAAACTCATTAATGTCAAGTTAATATAATTAATTAATGTTTAAAGGTTTCCATCCATCTGTACCGCATAATGTTTTAGTATCAAGTGTAACAAAGTAAGGCTATTGTGGTCTTACTTTCACCGTGTCTTTAATAATTATTGGTTTATTAAAATAATCGTTTCCCTGTTTCTGTACAAATAATATTTCGAACTGTGTCTGTTTAACGTCTTATACTGTTGGTGTTATATTTCGTTCGGCTGCTACTCGTTATAGTTTGGTCGGAGAGACGAAGTTTAAGTGTAGATTTTTTATAAATAGGCTCGATCAATGAGGAAGGGAGGCCTTTGCCCTGCAATGGGACAAAAATGACTGACAATAATAAACTTCGCTGTACCTGCCGTCTAACACCCTACCACCTGCTGCAGAAGGCAGTGTTACTAAACACGTGCAGACTGGTGAGGAAGTTCCTGCAATGTGAATCAGACAACCGGCACCAACATATCCATTTAAACATACCCTCATCTCTCTTTCAAGCTACAACTCAAAACCGTATTGTACCTATTACTACCTCTTTAACTCTTAGCCCAGCTGATCATAACTTGGCCTAGGCCCGTGCTATCAGTACTTTCCGGCTACCCGGCTAGACGAGCAAAATAAACGCAAAAATGAAAATAGTAACATAAGGCTCGATCAACTAGAGAAAATTTAATTAGGTAGGTAGTTACTCTGTTTTTTATGTTTGTATTGATGCCAAGAATAAAATAACAAAGAAAATGAAACCATGTGATACCACCAGTTAACCGAAACTCATCTGGAGCTTCAAAAGGCCGTTTCACTTCATCGTTGTCAAATAGAGAATATTAAAAAAAATCGCTAGAATAATTATTTCGAATTGAATACAACGGCATACTACATATCGATGTGTATTTAATGCCACCGGCACTCGATCATTCCTGTCCAAACACAGAATATCGAGAGCATTCATATCCTCGCACGAAATCAGTGTAGTGGAGCGTTTTGTGGTTTGACTCGGCAGGGGTCCGGCATTCAGCGCCATCCCTTACTTTAATTCAATAATCGCGTATGAGACAACACGAGTCAACTGGCCATCGCAACATCGGAACCTACTAATGATCATGCGACAGACACATCATAGCTGTGGTCGATGGCTTATCTTTCACCATAGAGTGTGGTACGTTTAGAGAGTACCTCATAGTGTGCTTTGTTTGCGAGAGAATATTATTTTGTGACTAATTTATTGTTATTGACTTCATGAAATAGCAGGACGAATCTGGATATCTTTCCAGTGAGTTGGAAAGAATTAGCGCAGAATCGTGATTGAGGAAAGCCTTGGCTAGTTGGTAATACCTAATAATGAAGAAATTATTGTCTTGTATATAATTGTCTATTCGTTGAGCACCATGGTAAGGCAATGTGACGATGAAGTTGAAGTATCTCATATTTGATCATTGAATAGGCTTTCGCCTAAAAGTTTTCGGAAACTGGATCGAAGATCACAGCGTCACGACTTCACGAGTCAGAAAGTTTATTCAAATTAACATAGAGCTAATTGAAGAAAATGAGGCACCTACCTAACTAGGTTTTCATTGATGATGCAGATAATCGGATAACTGGTGCATTATAATAAATACTAACACCAAACCCTAATGTAATTATTTACGATTTTAGCGAAAACCTTAGCCCTTTATCTTCTGGTACTCTCTGTTATCGCATAGAGTTTGTAACAGTCCGGTTGTCAGTTTACTCTGTGAATAGTTTAGCGTAATGGGGTATTGTTAGAGCGGCTGGCGCCGAGCGCCGAGCGCCGACCGGCGAGTAACGTCTTTCAGTAACATTACTGTAATGTCCTCCCACTCGGCGACGCGCCCCGCTGGCCCGACAGCCCCACGTCCATCGATACCACACCACACAGCTTCACTATCTACTTGACAATCATTAGGAACCATCATGTTGCATTCCGCACATATTTATCATCAATCAAGGTAGGACCATGCAACAGATGAATTTTACTTTTGTTATTTGGAGAACATTTAAATATTTGTACAATAAATAACGCCAAATAACTTTAAATTGACCACAAATAATGAAAATGGACGTTAATCATAAATGTATCTATGGGACAATACCATCATTTCATTTGATATGTTAACGATATGGCACCAACAATCTCACATTAAGCCTTTTCATCTGTCAAGTCTTAACAGCCATGGAATTGGGTTGTAATTTACGATTTTATCTCGGCGGGCACCCCGCATAGGGGCAGCGGTCAGTGTGGCCGGCGAAAAAACTTGCACCGGGGTAATAGAGGGATAATGGTCATCGGGTCCGGCCACCACGCCCGTCCTGTTGTGACTTGCCAAAATAGAGTCGTAATAATGAAAGATGGCCCGCGTAAGTTGCGCGTAATTTAGTGCGATCTGGTAACGAGCGCTGGGGGCCGTTTGTTGCTGTTTGTCCGGTGCGCGCCTCTCTTGTTGTATTAAGTGGTCGGGGGTGATTCAGTTTCACTTTTGTTGGTCACTTTATGTCCGTTTCGTATTTATTACCGACATCGGTAGTAGATAACGTTGCCACTGTTAATAATAGCGGCCGCTCGATTATTGTGCGGTTCAAAGCGGCGGGATGATAAATGGGATACGTGTATGAGTCGTCAAGGATCGAGGTCGCGTTAAGCCAGCAGTTGAGATTGATGCTGGTCGGCCGCCTGTGCCTGACAAATAGTTGGTCCAGCGGAGGCATCGCAGGGCGTCTTGCCATAAATAAGGATTACGCTCGTGACCACGCAGTCTTGTGGAGTGGACGCAGAACAGCCCCGTGACGGCTCCTGGCGCCGCACAAGACTCATGTCAAACGTCTCCTCGTCCGCATCGTTAGTTACTCAAGACACTTACTTGAGAAATCCTACAGCTCTATAGTAAATTGTATCGCCTTAATTTACCAAGTCTTTTCGTCTTTGGCTTCTGCGAGTCGCGAATTTGCGTTACTTCGGCGCCTAAGTCCCAAATCACAAGTTAGAAGACGGGTATCAAGTTTGGCACGAGAAGCGCTAAGCCTCGGCTGTTTTAGGCTCGGCGGCGATGTTTCAATCGTAAGTGCGCCTGCGGCTTAAGAGATCACCCCTACTCCGGGATGCGTTGAAACGCGCCTAACCTTCATTTATTCCGTTTTCACAGCCTTTACAACCTATTTCGGGGTCACAAACGCAAGATATTTGTATTTACTCCATTATCTTTTGTTTCGCTTGCTGTAATTAACGAATCAAAGATGAAATCTTCGATTGTTTCTGTCGTGCATCTGCTAAGTAGGTAGATTGTAAATAGACACGCTCGATAAAGCTAAATAGTCAGAGTTAGTAGAAAGGGCTTGAGTTAGCGATGATAATCTCTCTGATGGCTTGGGGTTGGGGTGAACATTGTCTCACTTACACTCAATAGTTATGTACTCATTTAAATGTCGTAACGAAACGACGACGAATCAGGGTGTATAAGTATAATACAGATTTCAGTATAAAGCTTCCTATAATGTAAGAAAATAATAGCCCCTTAAGTAATCGTTTGGCTTTACCCTCACTTTTGTCTAGTATATTTGTGAAATACATGATGAATCTACGTAACGAGAAGGCAAAGTAAAGTGTATTAAGTTTAAGTGCATTACAGCAGATAACAGGAAGTCGTAACGTCTCATCTTACCTCGGGCCGGGACGTGTGCACCCCATTTCATAATTAGGGGTCATAGTGTTATCTCGTGAAATCTCCAATTACATAGATGTGTATGGGCAGCGGGCGCGGGCGGACAAGGTCCAGCCTCCGAGGATTAGCCGATGGTTAGTCTTCTCACGTCGTGGCGAGCCGGGGTTTCAATTAGAGCGACCCGCCCGGCGCCGGCCCGCCCGCACAAATGACAATATTGGTTTATTATAGCCTCCCATGAATATGTAACGTAACTTTGTTATGAGTCAATATCGTAAACCTGTACCTACTAAACAAACGTTACAGATAAATGGAAATACCTCCTTATATGACACATAAGCATGAAAAAGTTAATGGTGTAGGTCATAGACGGTCCGAGCTTGACCCACCTTTTATACGAATGATATTATTACACGTTACATTAAAGGGTTGTTGCGTACTGTGTCTACATATTTTTTAACGTTTTAATCACGGATCTACATAATAATGTGGAACGGGACTTCCCGTCCATCCGACAACTTGATTGATGTGCCTTCCTAGATTTATACGCCCAAAAAGTAACACGCTACACGTCCGCAAAGCTTTTACCACACAAATATGGCATCCGTAATACCTTTGTTTTATTTTTAAATACGACCCTTTCATAATTAGCGTAATAAATTATAAAATGATAATAATACGAGGGCCATCTTGTGAAACGCTTTAATACCGCGCGTCGGGGGGCGCCGCCGGCGACCGCATGTCAATCACTCTCCCGAATGTAGAACAATTCTTATTTCGAAAAAGAATAAAAAATGAGTATCACTTTTATTTTGTGTCCCACTTTGTCCAGTTGGGTCGCCGTGGGCCCGACAGGGACAACGTATGAAATCGGTCTTGTGGTAACATCTGTGCTTTATAATAGACGCTTACGTAGGCTTCTTTTCGGGGATCGGTGCGAGCCCGGTGGGATCGCTTTAACATGATTGATCTGTTTATTTTACATTTTAAAGGAGCATTTTTACGGTTGCTTGTCAACTTAATAACAAAGTGTTTTATTTCGGGATACGTTAAGTTCAGTTTTATTGAAAGGTTTCTTTTAACATTATTCATTATTATTTATTTCTTGCGACGTTCTGAGATGTTTCAAAGGTATTTTTTGTCTATTCGTCATTGATTTGGTTGATGGTATTGGCATGTTGAGGAATAATGTTATGATGATGAATTATAATGACGTAAATGCGGAATAAATAAGCGCCACTTATGAATTGGGAATGGTTCTTAAAATAGATGTTTTTTGTAAGAGTTCAGAGTAGAGTGTGTGAGGAGGCGCCAGGGGTTAAAGAGAGTGCTACTGTGTATGGATAGTTAACATTCAACAAAGTAAGAGGTCGGCGAATGTGTGGGCAGAGCTTTTAACGTCGCCGTCGGCGTCGGCGCGGGCGCATGTAGCCACCGCCACCGCTATCATACCAGACCGACAGGTGCCGATCTACTTATGTGTTTTGAGAACTACCAATGACTCTATTAAAGTGGTCTGCGTAACCGGGTTTTTAAATATAATGACTTGTAGAGAACAGGATCTATTAATGCTTCAATTACTTTCATTTGCGTTTAGGTGTGTCCAAATTTTTTAAGATGACGACGCAAGTGTCGGTAGTAATTGTAATTCAGGGTAGGTACTGATAGGTTTACTTAAATGTGAAATAACTTCTGCTTTTCTAAACTGAAGTTATCACTAAAAAAAACGGCCATGTGCGAATTGGACTCGCGCACCGAGGATTCCGTATAAACTTGTATGTATTTTGTTATTAAAAAACTTATCTACGGTTTTCAGATTTTTTCCTTTACATGTGCAATAGAAATTGCTTCTTGCCAAATTTCATGATTCTAGTTCAACGGGAAGTACCCTATAGGTTTTGTTTCCCTTGTGAAATCGCAAAGTATGCGACATAAACGGTCATATCTTTGGATCGCGTTGACTTATAAGTTTGTTTTTTACTGCTGCAAGGGGCAGCAGACCTGAGTATTTAATATTAATTTCAGCTTGACTCCTCCACGCGGTCCTTAGAAAAAGGGTCTTGACTGAACAGACAGACAGACGGACAGCAAAGTGATCCTATATGGGTACCGTTTTTGCCGACTGAGCTACGGAACCCTACAAATAACAAAAACGAGAAAAATAAAACGACACAAATATGTTTATTAAAAAGCTCATCGGAAAAATCAATTAGAAAAAACTTCGACGAACAAATTAATAGCGTTTAAGACATGGTGTTTGTATTGTGCGGGGCTCGTTAAAGAGGAAAAAAAAACCTTGCTCCTGCGCCGGCGCAGGCAAGCCGCCCGGCGCGGCTTATCGGAAGCAATTACACGTTGTTCACTTTATTAATTTCCATAACTACCCTCGCGACATCAAAGCGAGCCGCGATCGCGTGCGCCGCCCTCGCGCTGTCTCGCGCATCGGTGCAAGCGATGGAAAACTGCCTTGACGTGGAAAGGTAGGGAAATTGTTGAGTGCAGAACTGATTTAAGGTTTTGTACTCACTGACAAACAAATCTTTAGCACAGTAAGGTACTTCTACATTTATTTTAGCTAATTATTTTCAGGTAGATTCTTTATCTAAATTGTTTTGTCTAAGTACCGACAAGAAATATTCTACGAAATATAGCATTATATTTTCGTTAGTATTGCATTTTCTTAGTTAAAATCATTAATCGCCGTTGTTAGTGATAGAGAACCTGAGTTACTTCTTATGACTTGCGCCAGCGCCGCTGCTACTGTTTACCGCGCTGAAACCCTTGAAGACGTTTTAACAACGCTCTCGGCCTGGCACATACACTCTTTGATGTTTAGCGACACTTCAAATACTCTCTGCTCTTCAAAACACATTCATCCTTTGAAAATTTGTATGACGTAGATAAATACTGATTTACAAGAGACAGTCGCTACCCTTTTTTATTCTCCGTCCGATATGTAAAGTATCTCAAATAAAAGACAGGCGAATCACAGGATACAATAAATCAGTATTCCAAAACAAGCAAAATCTCCATACATCGCGAGAGGTGAACAGTGGAACAGAGGAGAGACTTATCTCGCTAAAACGATTCCCACATAAATAAAGCTCATCGGATATGAAACCGTATTTACATAAGAAAAATATAAAGAGGCCTAAACGATAGGTCCATAAGGGCGTCGTATCGGGCGGGCCGGCACTCGGGACGCCGCTCACGTCCACGGGGAGCGCTGCGCCTTTAATAACAATACGAAATATCAGTTCGTTCCTCCGATCGCAAATCTACGTCAATAACATATCCAATAGTAGCGCTCAATTCATTTCGACATAATCTAATATAGCGGGGCACGTTTCCCGCCTAAATCTCCCGCCACATGTCGCCAAGATGGCCGACCGGGCGAAACGCGAAACTAAACAAAAAGGAGATCACGAATCGGTAATATCTTTCGAGTCCATAAAGTTAAACGTTTATTTGCAGCGATATTTTGTCCTTTTGTAGATATTGCTTTACTATGTAAGCGCTGGACGTGGGTCTGCTCCCGTTGATATTTGTGGAAAATTGCCCAGAAAAAGTTAAAATCAACCACTCGTGTCTACTTCGTTGTTACGTGAATAAACAAATTCAGTTAACATTTAAACAGATTTCGCAGTAATTTCAGCCAAATTGCTGCCAATTTTCTCTAAAGAGTTATTTTGAAACCGACTTGGTTTAGCTAATTGGACCACTTTGTTGCGGTTTACGGAAACCTAGGATTAAGTCAAATGACTACATCAAAGTCCATTTAAATCATTAGCATTAAAAAGACAATTGTACCTTTGTAAAGACTTACACGTATTTATTTCAGCATGGGGCGTTTTGATAATTTGGAAATGCCTGTACATTTTCAAATAATTTTCCCTTAAAGAAAATAATTCTAAGGACAGTCGTAGAAAGATGAAAAGAACTTAAAACAATCACCTGTGTGGTTGTAACCAATTATTAATAGTTATGAGAACATTTTCTTATTTTCCATGGAAGTAGAAAATCCTACACGACATTCATAATTATTAGATATCTCTGTGATCGTTACTATGACACCGTCATTGTAATTAAGACGGTACTTACAAGAAGAATAATAAACAATGGGGGACAGGAAGTTTGAAGAATTTTGAAAAGGACAAGTTCTTAATCTTCTTGGACCATAATGAAGAAAATGGTGCATACTGTGACTCCATTAATAATTTATTGTTAACAACGGTGTAGTAAGAAAAACGTACTTCCATATTTCTTTGCAAAAAATTAGATAAGGATTCCTGATAAAACTGTAATTCAGTAAAATCCTTATACAAGAACAAGTCTGCCTCCAAATAAATCACAAATAGCTTTCCTTACCCACGACGGAGGCATGTAAAGCAAGCATTAACGTAATTCGTCAGTACAAACAGTGGTTCGGAATGGCTGCAATTAAGCCGGCCTTTCTAATGCATTGATTGATCAATCATCGGACGACAATCGAAGGAAGTGCTGCTTTGTGTGCCGGCCGCACTGAGCGCGGACGTGCCGCCCGAATTGATGTGTAGAGTAGACAATTAGACATGTAGCTGGGATGGTTTTATGCCTACTTCATTTTGTTTCAGTTTTCAGGTTACTGGCGCGAGAAAACAAGCCTTTTAGGCCACAATTAAAACTATTTCTATAAAATACATCGGGCTATAAAATATCTCTAGGAAAATGTATATTAGGTTTATTTGTAATTAGAACCTTTCTTTTCTCAAGATATTAATTTACGATGATTATTTATTTAGCAATATTCTTGAAATGCAACGTCGCCTTACGTCAATGTTATTTCACATTTGACAGCCGACGTTGCTACATTTTATCGTTATTAATTTGGTCAATAGTCATTAAACAGTCAGATATTGTCATATTTGATACACAAGGGTATGCTATCACGCGTATACAGTTGATTTAGAATCCTGTAGGAAGCAATTAAACATTTGAATTATTAGGCAAAGCTTTTAAATGAGTAACACTGTAAGATTTTTACTAATTAATTCATGTAACTTCGTTATATTTTGAATAACAAACGATGACTCCGCTGACTATGAGGCAGAGTTCTCGAGTTGCAGTCGGTCATTTAATTTAAAAAGCTGTATCATCGGGATACTCATATCAAACCAAACACCACCTAATTTTAATTTGAACTTAATAGTTTTATGTATTTATAATTATTGAGGAGCTCGTGGCTAAATAATAACAGCCGCTCGGGTCGACCTTTAGGTTAAGCCGTGCTTGCCTAGGTTGGTCTTTGGATGGGTGACCACCCATTACATACCGAGTTTCCTCCGTGCCTCGGAAAGCACGTTAAGCCGTTGGTCCCGGGTGTCATTTGTAGACCTTTGACAGTCGTTAGGTAGTCAGTGGCCCAAAAAGTCTGACAACCAGTCTTACCAAGGGGTATCGTATTACCCAGTACTAACTGGGTTATGGAGGTCCGATAGGCTCCATGTAAAATACTGGTATTCAGTTGCATCCGGTTAGACTGGAAGCTGACCCCAATATAGTTGGGAAAAGCCTAGGCAGATGATGATGTATTTATAATTATTGCTCTCTCATCGTATCTCCTGTATTTTAGTAATATAAATGTGATAAGTGTGAGAATTCTACCTAAACTGATAAACTTGGATGTTTGATCTATGTCAGTAATAGCTGGCTACATCGATTGATCCGTCATTGTGTCCGAGAGCAGTGATTTCAGCAGGAATAGTTCCTCCGGACTCCTGTACCTGCGTAATGCACGAACAAAGCTTTCCGCATTGATTGAAATAACATTTGAATTAAATAAATATACAGCGGCATCGATGAGGCACTTTTAATTTTCGATAGACATATTAATATCCTTTAATTCTGGACGCAATGACACGTCATTGGGTCACCGTTAGCATCATTCTCCTGTCCCGTATCCCAATTTATTTGGAGTGGTATATTGGAAATGGTCATTGGTAATCGTACTAATAGGGTATATTAATATATCGACATAATCCATAATACAAAAAATACAAATATATGCTGCATTCTGAAATCTTTGTCACTTCTTTTGGAAAATCTTGGCATCCAGGATCAGTTTTTATCTTGTTTTCTTTCATAAGGAATGTTGGTACATATAGAATCCTGAAATTGTATCGCGGTCCTCGGAAAAATCCTCCGAATTTTCCGAAGCGAATTTTCTCTGCCCAGTCAGGTTGAAGCTGACCAAAACAAACGAGTTTGCACGATCCCATCTACAGACCGGTGAGGGTTTTCTATTAAGACCATGATCTGTCACGAACTGCCATATTCTTGGCTTGAGTGATGGCGGCTGTCGGCGAGATGTGAGGGTCGTCAGTCACGTGCGGCGATTGCTATTGATTTCCATTTAATTCGGCGCGTGCTTCCACTGCTCACTGGCTGACCGGCCTGCCTACCGACGCTGCTATCAACGACAAATTGCTGCTGGACCTCTGCTGCCTTCATTCCCGCTGATTGAAGGGTGCTGTGGCTTTTGTGTTTTGTTTGCACGTTTGTTTTTGTGGGTGGGTTTTATCGTTGTGTAGGGTTTAGGGCTTGGATGATATTAGGATGTGAAAGTGCACGTGTGATTACAAAAATCTTACTCCCGTATTGTGTAAAAGATGAAATGGAGTAAGGGCGATGATGTCTTCAGTGAATTGCTTCAACATGATTTTATGTTTCGCTTTGGACATTAGCATTGGCTAGCTCCCGACGATCAAAAGTCGGTAGGCAACAAATAATTTACTTAGTGGTCATCTCGGTAGTAAGTAGTTTTCGTTCATAATATCATAGTGTACAAATGATTGTATTAGATGAAATAGTCTGTCCTCGGTGTTCGAGACAATAGCGCGCGTGACTCCATCTCGCGCCGTCCGTAACGCGCACTACCACCGCGCCGCCGCGCTGCGCCCGCGCTGATGATTGCATAGAATTTTCTATAAACAATGCTTTTCTATTAGACGACCTACACCTTGATTACTGTCGTATTTCCCAGCTACCCAGTAAATTGTACAACAACAATTTTAACTCTCGGAGGCAATTTAAAAAGTTTGTTAAATATAAACCTTTATTTGATCAATTACTTTTTGATACCCTTTTTTGCAAGAAAATTGTTTTTTTATTGAGGCCAGTAAATTTCGAGACGGCTTACGCCGCCCAAAAATTAATTGATCGGATCTCGTTTCTCAGAGGAAACAGCGCGGAAGAGTTTTAATTAGCGAGAAAAAAAGCACCACAAAACTTCCGACGTAAAAAACCGGGAGACAAGGGTGGGCGTAGCGAGGAATAAAAATCTCCCGCTCGTAATGCGGGCAACATTTGTGTGAGGAAGACGCTCAGTAATGGAAGACAAATTTCAATATAATTTGCAATACATAAGCGTGTTACTTTAATAGCCCAGAACCACCCTTCAAATTAAACGGGGCTTAAGTTTTATTTTATTTTTTCCTCGTCGGTTCGATCGTGTTGTGGGCGCGTAAGCAAGCTTCGCGGGCTCCGCGGCCGCACGGGGAGAGTCGCGGGCTTGCGGCGCACAGGCCGCCCCGGGAAAAAATATAATCCGAGCAAATTAATTGCTCCTACAGGCAATAGTGGCGCGGCCGCGATGCCGCCAAATCAAATTAAGGACGCGCTATAAAAACCAAATTAGTGCCCGCTTTAACCGTGAGGGGGTATTTAGTTACAAGACGTTAGTTCAAATCCCGCCATTTTCATTAACAATAAATATCCCCTTGCAGCCGCACGGAATCCTTATTGTTTTACTTTTTACACCCTTGTGTCCCGAGTGGGATATAGCGGACGACGGCGACGGCGACGTCTTGTACTGAGGCTGGCTAATTTGTTCTTTTTGTTTACTTACCGGGCAAAGGTAATAAAAATTTGTGTTGCGCGAATTGTATGGACTTTAAATTTTATATAGCCGCCGGTGCCGGCCGAGTTTTGCATTTAATTGGGAAAAATTTAGGGTCGGCGAAGCGCTTCTGTGCGGATTCTTAAACTAATTGGATGGCCGTTACAACTTTTTTGTCTTAAACTTTTACGCAATTGAAGTAGGGGTGAAAAGGGACATTAGAAAAATAAATTCTACTCTAATATCCGTAAGTATTACGCAACATTTTGGAAGAGCTGAATGAATTCCGTTGGTCCGTTATTTGGGTCGTTCTATATTACATAGATGCAGTTATCACTAAGGGGTGAATTTGATGTGTTTTTTTGAGGTCGGCGGGTTAAATAAATAATAATAATAATAAATAAATTCTTTATTTTCACCAAAAGCCATCACAGTACAAGAACCACAGACTAAGAGCATATAAGGCTTTTAACTATGTCACATAAAGTTAATACTCTGACTCCTAAACTAGGTGTATGTGCCTGTGTCTTAGGAGTCAGTGATTCTCCGTAACAAACAAAGCCATATTATACTAAAACGGGACATTACAACAATAAACAAATGGTGTAAAAGAAGCATGATATAATCTAAGTTAAGAAAAACACGAAATGAAAAACGTTTAGCTGTGTAGTGAGGTGAGTGAATGTAGGGTCTGAGTGTGTGTGTTGTGTGTGTAGTGTAAGTGTAGGATGTATGTGTGCGTGTGTGGTGTGTGTAGTGAGAAGGAATGGGGTGTAACCATAGTACATAATCATTGTAAATTACCCAGCAGTAGATCCTCAGCTTCATCATAATTTAGTGTTCGGAGATAATCCCTTAGTAAGTTTTTGCATTTATATTTAGGGCACGAATAAATTTTAATCTTTTTATTTAAGAAGTTGTACATATTTATGCTATTAACGTAGAATTGGCGCTTGGCAAAGGCAGTTCTATGGCGTTCAGGGGGGAAAACATTATGCTTAAGTCTGCCAGTCGGTTCCTTTGCAGGGCGGGAAGAGTGTTTACGTAGGGTCGACAGGAGCACATAAAGTTGCCTGACTGTGAGTACCTTACAATCGGAATAGAGCTGCACAGTGGGGTATCTACGTGGAAGAGAGAGCATTACCTTAAGGACAGCTCTTTGGGCTCTCTCAAGGCGGATAAATACATTTTGGGTGGCACCACCCCAGACGGGCAAGCAGTACGTTAGGACAGACTGGCATAGGGCAAAGTATACTAATTTTAGCGTTTCGTTATCGGCAGAGTTTCGTAACTTCTTGAAGACATAAATTAGCTTACGTATGCGGGACGTGATTTTGTCTATATGGGGGTGCCAGTTGAGATGCTGATCAATAAATACTCCTAGATACCTTACACAAGCGGATTTGGTGAGGAAGGGACAGCTACATTGCGTAAAATATCCGCAAGCGTGCGCTTTTAGGGTAAGAGAACTTGGGGGACACAGATTCGACCGAATGGCAAAGGGAACATATATTGATTTATCAACATTTAAAGTCAGCAAGTTATCGGCTAAACATTTCATTACGGCGGTCAGCGCAGCCACGGCATTTTGGTATGTCTGGGGCCAGTCATAACCGTCCACAACAAGAGCAGTGTCATCCGCGTATGTAAATATCTTACAATTTTCAAGAGGCAGTTTGCAGAGCTCATTAATATAAATGAGAAAGAGAGTAGGCCCCAGTATGCTGCCTTGTGGAACGCCGTATGTGATTGGAAGCTCGTCACTTTCGTGTGGGCCGATTTTCACTATTTGGGTACGATCGTTGAGATAATCTGCGAAGATTTTCAATGGGTGTCCACGAATTCCGATGCTTTCCATTTTACTCAATAAGGCTCGGGCAGAAACGGTGTCAAATGCCTTTGACAAATCAAGGAAAATTCCCAGGCACTTGTGTTTTCTATCCAGCGTCCTAGCCACGTGACTAGACAAATCCATGACTGCGTCTTCGGTACTAACTCCATTTCTGAAACCATATTGGTTATTCGCTAAGATGTTGTTTGCCTCGAGAAAACTGGTCAGGTTCTTATTAAGTATTCGTTCTAAGATCTTTGACATTGCTGTTAGAATTGAGATTGGACGGTAGTTATTGACATTATCTTTGCAACCAGACTTGTGAATGGGGTGTACTACTGCTTTTTTAAACGCTTTAGGAAAGACACCAGCACTTATAGACAAATTACAGACATGTGTAATAACCGGAAGTAATACGCATCTCGAGGCCTTTATTATTTTAGCCGGTATGTGGTCTAACCCAGTAGCACAATCAGACCTAAGACCCAAAATAATGGAGTCAACATCGTCTTCGGTTACTTCGAAGAGGGCCATTGAGCTACACGAGTTAGAATTCAACACAGAATTGGGTAGCATTGAGGTTGATTTAAATTTCGACGCCAAGCTACTACCTACGTGAGCAAAAAAGTTGTTGACATGATTAAGCGATGATTTAGGATTATCAAATAAATTTAACAGGTCAAAAGAGGGAGAAGATTGAGTTTGAAGATCTGAGACTTTCTTAATAACATTCCAAGTAGCCTTAACATTATTTTTTGCATTACGAAACTGTTCCTTTTCATACGAGCGTTTAAGTTTTCTCAGCAGGGAATTACAGAAATTGCGATAGCGAGTGTAGGTGATTTTTAATATTAAGTTATCATCCGACTTTTTGAGTTTGGCATGCATGCGGTCACGGTGTCGAATACACCGGAGTAGCCCTGGCGTAATCCAGGGCTTCAAATTGCGTTCTCTTCTTGGAACAGTTTGTTCACGAGTGTTCTTTATGATGATAGAGGAGAGACTACCTACCAACGCATCTGCAGCATCATTAGGATCCGAGATTGATAGGATTGGAGACCATTCATGTGTTTTGATATTTTCTATAGCGGAATCGTAGTCTATTTTTGATCTAGTCCAGGTCACATTAGAGTTGGCACTCCTGGTATGTAGAAACAATAGCAGCGGTTCGTGATCCGTTATGGATGATTCAATAACGAAAGTCGTAGCGGATTTATTTGTTTTCAGTAAAATGTGGTCTAAACAGTTTGTGAGACGCGTCGGAAACTGATGAGCTGGGAGAAGTCCGTTAGAGGCAGCACAGGTTAAATACTCATCTGAGTGACTATCAATGTTGTCAATCTTAATATCAATGTTCATATCACCGATCAGAACCACTGAAGGAGTTGTTAATTTGAGTACGTTATCGAGACTATCAATAAAGTTACTAATGTTTTTAAAAGAAGGAGGGCGATAAATAGCCACTAATGTAACATCCTCTATGCGACAAATAAGACAATTCGCGTCAGCAAAAAGTGGTTCCTTTACATCAGCTTTTAGGGAAGATTTAACATAGATAGCACACCCATCATTTTGGTTATATGTGTTTTTAGTGTAGTATGAGCTGAAGCCATCCAGGGTCGGCAGGTAGGAAAGTTTGCTTAACCAACACTCGGTGAGAACGAGCACGTCGCTCTGGAAACCCATTAAACGCATAAGCACCGAAACTTCATCGAAATTTTTAGAAATGCTTCGTATGTTTAAATGTAATATTTTTAAACCTTTTGTCGGGTCTTTTATAAACTGCGCGCAACTCTCAGGTTGACACTTAAGCGATTTAGATATATGAAGCGCGTCTATTTCATTATTAATAATATCTAAATTAGCCATTTATATTTAGGATATGCAAAAAATAGTTGAAACGAGGAAGAAGGCAAAACGATGTAAAATCGTTGTAAACATGAGTAAAAAATCATAACCCCCTTCTTTCCTTCGCCGTAGTCGGGTAAAAAGGTTAGTATTACATGCTGTTTGGTAGACTTATGAACAAAGATATCTATGAACAATAATGTTTGAAATACTGGTATTTTAAGATAGGTAACAGTTTGACAGGTACTTATTGTATAAGCGAGTAAGGTGCTGGGATAAAGTATTTGGTAGTTTTGCGTGTGGACTTGTGTAAATGTAGTTTGTGTGCGTTGCTTTGTTGCATGTAAGATGTATAAGATAATTGTAGGTAAGAGTGTATTGTTTGGTGTAAAACTTAAAGTTAATTTTAAAACTCTAATTAAAAATAAACAAGGAATGAATACTGAGGATAAGATATAAAAAATAGGAACATTCTGTGATAGTCAGATGATTTGATTAGGGTCCTCCGGGTTAGTGAGGCATTTTTCAGAGCTTACAAGAATTTGTTTCTCTCCCTCTATCTTGCGCAGAAATATATTGCCGTTGGAGATCCAGCAGAACTTATAGGCGTTTTTGCTGGCGAACTCTCTGGCTTGGTAGAAAAGCTTTTTGGTGCTTGCTGGCAGATGCTCGGAGATATACACGGGTTGGCGATCACCAGACAAACCCATGACTGCAGTGTTCAATCTATCGTCTTTTCCTTTTCCTTTGTTGTACGCACGCACGGCAGCCAGGACTGTCTGCTTAGTTTGGACAGTCGAGAATTCCGCTATTATTGGGCGCGAGGAGGTTGACGTGGTAGATTTCCCTGGAAGGCGATAAATATCGCGCAGCTCCGTTTCACCAATGCGTACACCAATAGCTGTGCCTACGCCACTCACCATTTTTAATAGACTGGTGCTTGACTCGGAACTTACTTGAGGGACGTTTCGCAATTCTATGGCAGAAGTTCTCGCTTTATGTTGAAGATCTACTATTTTTCGTTCGAGAGACTCAATGTGGATTTGTTGCTCGCGGCGCTCTTTCCTCAATGTTTCTACTTCCATCTTCAAATCTTCGAACTGTTTATTAAAAAAATCAATAGATTGAACGATTCCAGCGTTAGCCTTACATATTTCCGAGTTGGATGCCTGTATTTTAACGTTTTGAATTTTAATTTCTTTTATATTCGAAGAGAGCTCAGCTATTAGTGCGTTTTGGCACGCCAGTAGTTCCGCAATTTTATTGTCCTGCTCGTTCTTCCACTTTGCAAGAATATCTTGTAGCTCCTGCGGGTCTAGAAAGCTCATATCTGCCGAACCGCCTTGTGGCGAGGTATTATTGCGCTGACGTTTATTCCTATTTGTATTTACATAGTCGCACGCTGCTATGGCCGTGGTGATGTCCGGTTCTGAGCGGGTTTGGGTCTGGCTTACGTTACTAATCGGTGTCCTAGGGGTTTTAGGTGGGGTGCGCTGTATCCCTGCCATGTTGACAGCCAAAATTATTAATAGGTTGCAGACAAATGTAAACAATAATACACAGGCAAACCGGTATACGCAACACCGATAATAACAAGCAGCAACTTCAGAGCGTAGCCGATACAATTCCCGTAGTCAATTCGTAGCGCAGGCACGTGACGTAGCAGCGCGCGGTGGGAGCGTAGCAACAGTGACACGTTCGTAGCTCGTAGCGCACCGTTGTTTTGCCAATTGTCGCAACTGTCTCGGTGGCGCGATGAGTAAGCGGTCCGGTCACTTGTCACTTGGGTGATGGTTCGACTCCAACGAATCACAAACACTTTTTCTAATTTACTTTGAAGCGTCAACAACACTATTATTTATATCTCACTCTAGGACCACCCAGTGGGACGGACCCTCAGGTAAGATCACGCTAGGTGTGACAAGGAAATGAATTTAACAATAGTTAGCCAATCACAGACTACAATGCACGAGCAAACAACACACGTCCTTTAAGTTCAACGTCTAACGAAGGAAAAAGAGGAAGGTTGTTTAATTAGAGGCGATGTAGGAAATTAGAGGGCGGTGGTGATCTAAAACAATAAGCTGACACCGTCATTAGTGGCCGGCAACCCGGCAACCCGGCAACCCGGCAACCCGGCAACCCGCTGCAGATTGCTGCACCTCCCTAATGTGACGACATTTAGTCCCTTCACATTTAATTTCGTATTTATTACGTCTGGGTACCTGTACTATATAATTGTGTTATTAAGTTTACGTTCCCTTCATTTTAATAATATTTATTTAAATTCCATTTCAGCCTTTATTTTAGTCAATCAAAATTTATGTTCAGTAACCCGTAATCATTTTCAGGTGGAGATTGTTAAAAGGAAGACTAATATAAAACTACATCAGAAACATACCGTAACTTAAACAAGACATATTTTATCAATCCAGCTTTCAGAAAAAAATCTCCGAGATTTTCACAACGGACACAGATGCACCGAGTGAAAATTTTGAAATCCTTTGCGGTCTTTACTTCTTCAATGGGAGTTTCTTGTTGCTTTTCAAGATTTTGATGGAACCCTCTTTTTCTGGAATTGTCGCAGGAACCGCCAAATACTTATTAAAGTTGTGGGAACAAAAGAAAAAACTCCACATCCACCTCATTACTAGTCATTTAATTACTCATCTCAAAATACCTGGCACTTAATGAGCAAAGAAAAAAAATAAAGTTAGTAAATTAAAAAAAAAACCTAACGCATCAAATCTCTTCTCAAGCTAGTTGTGAAGTATGTCCGTAACTAATTGCACGTGAGATGGATGAGAGGTGGAAATTAAATTCAGTACTTATTAATTTTATCAATTAAGCAAATTGCGGCGATGTAAAACCTTAAGGTGAAATAAATGTAGTAGGAGGGTGCAAATGATGCTAGGATTTATGAGTTCCGTTTTACCTGGTGCGTAAATGTATGCCTATTTATCATCTAGTTTATAGTTTTTAAACAGAAGAATATAAACTTAGTTGTTTAATTAGACATCAACTTGGTTATATAGATAAGTCATAAAAATCCTTCCTTCCCTTCTACACTACTAAGCCGCACCACTGGTGGTGTCGTGGGGATTTTTTTGTCCCTTCTACACTACTGGTCCAGTGGTATCGTAGGTATCTGTAAAATACAATAAGCGTTCAAAAAAAAAAAAACGCAATACCTATAAGTTTATCTAGCATAGATCCAAAATATTTACATATTTTTTTTCTTCGTAAACAAATTAGATAGTGTAATTAGGGAACGCATATATATGTATTTTACAAATACCTACGATACCACTGGACCAGTAGTGCAGAAAGGAAAAAAGACTACCGACGACACTACCAGTGGTGCGGCTTAGTTGTGTGGAAGGGAATGCATATACATGTATTTTACAATTACCTACGGTACCACTGGACTAGTAGTGTAGAAGGGAAAAAAAATCCCCACGACACCACCAGTGGTGCGGCTTAGTAGTGTAGAAGGGAAGGAAGGACAAAAATATTAAGGTATTTTTGTTTATTTCCAAGTTGATCAATTATTACATTTTCCTACAACGTGGTGAGGTGAGAGCAAGATGGTGAGCTGACGTGAGAAACAATTATTAAAAATTTGCAATTATTGTTTAGAAGGAAAAAGGAAACTTAGATATCTGTTTGGTTTTAAGAAACGGTTGGTGATTCAGTGCCACAGAATTGTTAGTGAATTTGAATCTCAAAATCGTTGCCTACATTATTACCTAACGTACTAAAGTCTGATTTCAACAACTTGATGAAGACATACTTATATAGCTCTCTGCTCTGCATTATTACATCATGTTAATGAAGCTGGCTGTTTACAAATTGACTTCATAAAACATCTTTTGTTATCAACCGGATATGATCACTATCAATATAATAACAAGTAAAGCATACTCTTTTACCTACTTACATACTAAAAGCCTAATTTCATGTGAACGATTAAAATCTATGCTTGTCTACATTTCAGTCGATACAAAAACTACCAAATGACGCGATCAATGTGTATGAAAGCATAATAACAGTTCAGGGTGAATGGTATAAACACATTGTTTGGTGTTCGGCATTATTATAGGGCTGAAAAGCCGCCATACGAATATCGTAATTATATTATTAAAATTACCACGACGATTGCAGGAAACATGTTATTTAACGTGGAAGCGATACGATCTTATCGGCTGATCCTAATACCCGATGTGAGGATATTATCGTGCTACCTGACGAAATCGCCCGGACGCCCGGATATACTATGGATATTCGACATCGACACATGGCCGCCATTAACGTTTTGTGTACAGGCTGTAGTTTTTAAAATTGGACGTTTAAGGCTTCGTAATTCTTGAAAGGTTTAAAGAAATTAGGCAGTGTTTTTGGAGGTTTTATGCGTACGTGTTTTAGATTCCTTCGGAATTCACATAGTTTAGATATTTTGATAATATTAGTAGACATCTATTATTTCTTATTGGTATTTCTTACTGAGCGTCTAGAGAGACCCGCTCAGTCAGTTGGTAGAACTTTTAGCATAACAAAAATAAAAACCTCTATTTTCAGTCGCAAATATTCTCCTGATATCCGGCTTTCCATATTTTTGATAGAACTGGTATACAAAAGAATAGGAAAATTATTTTTTGAAACAATAATGGGTTTTGAAGATAAAAACCGTCTTAAAACTAATCAACATTGTAGCAATTCCCATCGAGATTTCCTGTTCGGCTCGGCGCGGTCGCATCGCTGTCGCTTTAGCAATGTGCTAGCTACCTTAGAACTCGTAAGGAAAACCCTTCAGCTGACCTTAACAACTAATTAGAGGGAAAAATGAATAGCCGTTGTGTTTTGTCTTTGATTGAAATGGAATAACATTATTAGTATGTGGTTTTTTGTAGCTGCATTATTTTTTTACATAGCAAATCGATTAAATCAAGGTTAGTTCAACAAGAAGTAGTTAGTGAACACTCCGTATAAAGTATTATTACGAGAGAATGCGGTCTGTTTGTCTATCACGATAATCTGTGGACTGCTCATTTCAATTCCGTGTTGTGTAAACGCCCTAATGGACTCCGGTAATGTGACACGCTTGACGATTTTACTCACAAATTGTTGTACGAAACTCTATTACAATCTAATGACAGTCACCGTCTAATTGCAAGGTTATTACGTTTTGTTGTGCACGCGGCTTAATGATAGCACTGGGTAATTATTGAGCGAGGTGAAACCCTGAAGATGTGTCGAATTGAATCGTCGGGCCCGTAATGACGGGGCGCGGGCGCTGCCGGATGCCGCCGTATTAACCAACTATCAATGGCCGCATAAGATTAATTTTTAATTGTCTTTACCCCCGGGCTACGACTCGATACACATTCTTTATATACGTAAATTGCAGTATATCTTGTATTTTAATAAGTAGCTGCGTGATTGATATTTATTTGCAACTGTGTGGCTTTATAGCGTGTTATTAGCACTGGAAATACGGTTCATTTGAATAAAAAACCTGATTGATTGATACATTTTGTAGATTCGGTGAATAACTTTAAAAGGGTGTAATCAGTTCTGTGAATATTATCATAATTTATTCTTTGCCTGACTTTCTCCGTCATGAAATTTAGATATGAAACTAACATCACTCGACTGTATCGTGTTCCAACAAAAACAACAAGTGAAAGGAGAATGGGCAAAAATGTATGGGAGCTGGTCTACCTACTCAACACTAACGCCATCTATGGGTATTAGTAGTTAATAAGTAGTTGATCAAATTACGGATAACTTTTATGCCGAAATCTATGGGAGATTTACAAAAATAAATAACAAAGATACAAAACCTATTTATTTAGTATTCTTTACATTTATAGAAGACTGTCGTCTAGTATGACATGAGTGAGATGGGCCGCAGGCGGTGTAAAACCATCTTGATGCCGGGCCCAACACAAAAAAAAAAAAACGCACTCAAAACGTGGTGCTGATGGATGCTTTGAATAGTAAACGGGTCATGGAGGTAATTAAAGTAAAGTTATAACCTTAAAAAGTAGTATTTAAAAAAAAACTTGTGAAAAAATTGGAACTTTGACCTCCAATATCTCCGTAACTAGAAGGTTCCCAGATATGGTCCAGAACAAAAAAATGATCGCAATGACGGGGAGAATAAGTGCCTTTCGGCTTCGTTAAGGGTCTTTTTACACCCTTTATACAGGGTGTAAAAGGACCCTTCACGAAGCCGTCAATCAAGCATTCTATACATCAAACTAAGTAACTTTACGCAAAAATTATTGCTGGGAAACAACTTTTTTTTTTGGGGGTGAAAAATCACGTTTTACGGTAGGACTCAATGTAACGCACACAGAACATTGTGCTGATGGATGGATTGAATAGTACGGAGGTCGTGGAGGTGTTTAAAGTAAAAATCTTACTTTAAAAACATGTATTTAAAAAAAAACATGTGAAAATGTTGGAACTTTGACCCCCAATAACTCCGTAACTAGAAGGTTCCCAGGTATGGTCTAGAACAAAAAAATGATCGCATTGACGGGGGGAACAAGTACCTTTCGGCTTCGTTAAGGGTCTTTTTACACCCTTTATATAAATTATTTAAATCTCATAAATACCTATTTTTTAAATTAATGTTTAGTAGTCATTGTATACATGAAGTGGGCTGCCGTTGTAAGATGACAAAAAAATCACGGTGTATATTTTTTATTTATTATTATAATAAAAAATTGCACTCATTAATAATGCTCCGTCAGTACGACACGGTCGCTGGTCACTTATGTAGCTATAGTTAATGAAGAATTGCATTATTGTTCTATTCGGCGTAATTATTTTGCTTTACATTGTTTTTGGCAAATATCTCTGGAACCCCACTGCCTACACCTTAACGGCCATATAACAAAATGAAGTACACACAATAACCTTTTCAACGACGTATGTTACATTACTGTTGAGTAGGTAGACCAGGATGCTCATTCTCCTTTTGAAAAATCCAAAAGACAAGCACATCATTTATACATTTTAAAAACACAAGCGCCATCATTAACCATGTGTAAGTGGGCCACTCGATACAGGGCTGTCACGACTGTCATCAGCGTCACCACCATGAAATATGGTAACGCCGCGATCCACCGCATCACGATAATCTCACACAACATCTAGAGCGAGTGACGAATAGATTTCGTGAATAATTTACTACACAATGGACTGTCAACTCTTTTATTGTATTATTTCGGTATTGTCGTGTTCAGCGTCACGAGAAAGTGGCATTTGCTCGTAATAACGTTTAAATATGTTTGCGTAAGCTTTGTGAAAGCATAATGACTGGCGAAAATAAACGCTATGAAATGATAGAGATCATTTCTGGAGGGTAATGTAAAGTCGTGTTGTGTTGTAAATTAATTTTAAAGTACTATGTTCTCCGTGCCTCTGTATATGAAGACTTTCAGAACCTCAATGAAAATGGAAATGTTTCAAAACATGTTTAAATGTTCTCGAAACAATATTCTTTTCACGGTCTTGTTCCTTACACATATTTCCCAAAAGAAAAGTTACAGAAATACGGAATAATGTGTCCAATGGGCCAGCTATCTAATGATGATTTTGATAATGATAATGATTTATTTCTAATATAGGAACATTAGAGAGGTATCAATACAAAGTAAGTAACAGCAATAATTATACTGTCCAAGGCTGGTGCCTAAGCTAGACGTGAGGTCTGTATTTCAGGGCACCAGGCTTTCACCCCTTGGGTAATGCTTACATTTTAATGTTTTGTGCAATCATTAATGCGGTAAGAATTTACAAGAAGCTAATACTTATGGTTTGATCCGTTTTCTATCAAGATTTGCAAATGAAAGACGTGTCACTCCACTTATACTACTTAATGAGAGCCAAGCTGAAACTCGCTCGCTAATTGCAGAAAAGTGGAACACGGCAAGTGCCGGGAAAACGTAAGTATGACGAAGAAAAAGATGGAAGATATGCTACAGCGTATGAACACTAACAAGCTGTTTCCACTCAACACTACCTTATCTTAGAATTATATACAGAAAAATCTTGTGTGTTATGTACTTGTAACACGAACACCTTGCTGTTTACTGAACCTTTAACTTCGATTAACAAGTAGATTTAGTTCACCCGATTTATTTCAGATTAAACTGGATAGATTAATTGGAAAGCCTTTTTGGCATAGTCTGCATTAAATTGAGTTTCTAGAAAGTGAAAAAAAAACACACATTGATTCAAATTATACAAAAATCTTCAGGAATACTGTAACGAGCTATGCTTAGAATAAAAAGAAAAGGCGACTACGCTTTCTTCGAATGTGTTGACGCCTTTTAACTAAAATAGAAGGCCGATCATTTTAAATCTTTTTTTTACCATACTTTCAAAAGGTAAGAAATAAGAAAATGTGTAAAACCGATCTAAGCGGATTTGTTTGTCGCTCGGCGCCCGGTCCTCGTGCGGTGTAAACCTCGACCTCTTATTTTTGCCGCGTCGCCTGAGACGGACCTGGATTGATTTACGGGGCCAAGTGACTCGCCCCGCCCGAGTACCCGACCCCGGCTTACTCCTAACTAAGCTTTATTCCGGGATTACGCAAAACACACGCCACCGATCGCAGTGACGTGTGCCGAATTGAGAACAGCTCGAATCTACGAAGGGTTGACTTTTGATACTGTTTTAAGAGGTTAAATACCTTTTAGAAACCTTGTTTTTATGGCTCTTATTAATCGCACGGTTTTGCCCATTTGACAAAGTTGTAAAAAAATAATGTATTCGTGTAATAACTCTATTAATGACCATGATTTTATATCCCACACTTAGCTAAACGCAAACAGCTAAGGTATGAATATTTATGAAGAAAGAGATAAACTCATTTATGGCATAATTTAAGCCACTTTCGAAAATACCATCGATTGGTCAGATCAGGCGGAACTTTAATAAATCCCGGTATTCTGTTTAAGTTATTACACCTATTAAACGCGAAGTAAGAAGACACGTTCCGCCATTAAGGCAGTCTCTTGCAGCGGGCCGGCTGAAGCGCGGGATATTATCGCGCCGCTTGTTGCCCGCGTAAAATAATAATGGCCGAACTTCCGGTGCCGGCGGCGCGGAAAACTTAAGCGAAAAAGGCGGGAAACGCCCCCGGCCGTCGCCGCTAACTTTGTTAACCGCTCGGATGTGACGTCACTTAATTTATTAACACATCCCTACCTCCGCCGAGAGGTAATTCTTGGTTTTTACGACACTTTTCCACTTCTCACTCAACGTGCTACCATTTCGTAGCCACCTTGGGCGAATAGTTTTTGTTGACATTACTGTTTTTACTGCCCATATTTTTGTTACCTACCTTTTTAATTTGAATTAAATGTTTATGGCTTCAGTGTCATATAGATACAGGACATATTGAACAAAGTTATCCTTTTTCAGGAAAAATCATGGAAAACCGACATCACCAGTAAGTAACGTGAGTTTAGTCGGAAATATACTATGATGTATACCTAATAACACAGATTATATTAGGTATTATTTATACTAAAACGTAGTTTATTTTCTAAATTATGTATTCGTTTCAAATTAAGATGCTGCTTTTGTTTGACACGTATAATTTTAATTAAGATCTTTAAATATTTACATCTAAATTATTCAATTTAGTTATAAAACTAATATGATTAAAACGAATAATGTTTTAAGTATCGTAATTTACGACTTGAGGATCAAAAGGTTAATAACGTAATTAGAATATTTTATCAGGCGCTTCTTTTGTCATCCTCTTAATTATGTTGACGAACGGCATGTTCTACACTAGGTTGTTAAAAGTTTTAATATAAGTATGTTTTTTATAAGCATCATTGCGAAATAAAGTGTCAACGTTTTTTTAATATTTAAAAAGAGCTCCACATTTTAGTGTATGTCCGCTACAAACGTCGCGTCCATCGATAACGACAAGTGAAACTTAAAAACAACGTTCCCGAAAAACAGCCGACGGAAAATCAATAATCGAAACCGCACAGAGAGCACTCGAATAAATACACACCGACTATCCAATAAAACACGTGAATCGTTTACAATTAAAGCTTTAAATCGGCAATAGGTGTTGCCATAAATCGGACGAGAAAACAATCAGCGAGGCAGCGTCGTTCGCAATTAGCGCTGCGCGGCTCGATAAATTTGCATTAATGCTTTCGAAAAATCCGAGCGGCAATAATTTTCGCGTGCCATGTGTTGTATAGTGTGCCTACTGCCTACCCCCACCTACGTTTTCAGTGCGGCCGCTGCCAAACGGAGCCGGAGCTACTTTTTTCAGCGAACAGATTTACTCCGTTCACCTGTAGTTTCAGTATCAGATATCTGTCCGGTTGTTTCTCGTGTTTTGGCATATTGAGTTGTTTCGTAAACTACGGTGGGTATTTACTTGATATGTAAGTTGGAGGGGCATACACAAAAGTATGTACTTACGTATAATTATATGGAAAGCTAGAGATGGGAAACATCGTTTTGAGAAGTAATTTCGTTAGGCATGTGGTAATGACTAATTACAGTTGGTACTATCGATTAAAATAAGTATTTGAATTCTGTCTCTAGTGACTCTTATATTTCGAAGCAAACTAATGCCTGCAACCTAAGATATGAAACAGAAAACAACGATATTTCGAAAAAAGTTAAAAACCAACCCTAAAATAAGGCATCGTATTCGCGAGATGCGCGGCGCCCGAGTCTCGGATGGACATATTTCCACGTTGGCAATTCACGCGTATCCGCGCTTGATTTACGCAACGCCCCCCGCCTCACTGCACTTTACACTTTTGCAGCTCCGCGCGCACCAACGCCTATTAATTGATATTCGCCGCGACACACTCCACACATTTTTATACACAATTCCCGATAAACAATTTTTAGAGCGAAACATTTTTTGCACAACTTTTCCGAAACGTTTGTCGCAAAACACCCAAAAATCAGGTTACACTGCTTTCGGCTACTCTTTGACGTTCAAAGCAGGATTTAATTAATATTAATAAGTTTCTTAATCCTACTACCGATACAATTAGTAGATTTTAAATAAGACATTATAATAAACGGTATTTTTATAGGCGTGTTTGTTTTTTTCCTTTTATAATCAACCGAAACTATCGAGCTTAGCTGAAATGGGATTCGATCTTGCGTAGGCGTCGAAATCAATTTAGCATGCTAATAAGCGCGTCTCCCGGCGAGATAATGAGTCTTTATAAGTGCTGTGCGCCCACCTCCGCCACCTCTCGGTGCACACATCACACGTGAACATAACCGGTTTGTTAATAACCACGACTCGCGATAAATACTCTATGAATTTAACGCGAAACTCACGGTTTACATAAAACGAACGATTTGTACGACTAGTGTTGTAATTTACGTCTTTTTAATAGTGTATTTATTTAAAGTGAGTTTTTTTTATAGATTTGTTTTAAGTTAATGGTGAATGGTGCAGGAGCGTGGTTGTCACGCTGGGCGTTATGTCCGATATATCTCTATGTTTATGTCTTATGTTTCCAAAACTCTGTGGGCTTTTTAGCTATGAAAAAACAATTGAGTTCGATTAAATTGTTCGGGTGTTTTATAACAGAAAAACCGTGGAACGGTAGGGCATTTGCATGTACAGTTTGATTTCTGTATATACTTACAACCCACCATGCCGTTAAGTGTGTTACTGTGAATAGACTTGTAAGCTATCGAAATGGAAATACTTACGAGTACATATTGTTATCGACTTCATTTGAATGTAAGATTAATTTGTTGACTGAATTATCGTCAAGTTTTATTGAGCTGTGTCGCTTGCGTTACCAATGTGTTGTATTCTATTTCATCATAAAAACGTAGCGTCCGTCCGGTGCAATACCTGTATTTACTTTTTTGTTATTTATTGAATATTTATAGCATATAATAAACTGGAATGACAACTGCGCACAGCACATCGGGAAGGAAAAGTATTAAAAACATTTTTCAAATTTTGTGGAGACGTTAACAGCGATATTAAATAACATCTCTATTCACAATAAAATGTGTCATAAAAATGTTTAGGGATAGTCAGGACAGACGAGCGAGCCGGAAGAGTGTCGCCGCGGGGGTAAGCAGACCAGCCTAATATATGAAAATATTCAATTTTATAACATTCTGTAGCGATAACATCTTCCTGTCGATTTGATATTTTCGGCGGTAAGGTAATATTATCCGCTGGTCAGTGAATGGAGGACGGAGCCACGCTGCGCGAGCGCCTGCCAACATCGTAACTTAACACTTAATCATTTATACGGACACTTTATAGCCCCTGCAGGGCTGCGATGCTGAGGACCTCGGCCACAATGACACTCGACCACTGACGTCTGCGGAGAAGCCTGTCTACTAACGACCTATGTTGTTGTATATTGCTACCCATTTGAATATAATGCTTCAAGAATCTATGCACACCTGTATGAGGAACATTAAGGTAAAAATGATCCACCGTATTTTATAATTGCTTGTCTTCGATTTTTTTATTTCCTCTCCTTTAGACTCCACAGACGAACAAAACGATTTTGTTAAACAATAGACAGTAACAGCCGTCGAAGCAGGCTAACTTATTAAGTTATTCTCAATGATCTCACGACATTATCACACGAGAACAACGTGGCAACCAGTGTCGTTCATCCATTAAACTGTGTACATATAAGGGCAGGAGCACAAGCGCAGATGTCATAAGTCAGGCGAGTGAGGTGGCCGATAAATTAGCGGGCGCCTGCCTGAGGACGACGGCCATGCGTGGGCGGCGGTAGCCTGTGGCCTGTATAGTGTACACTCCGGCTTACGCGGTATCATGTTACAGTTTGCAGACTATTGCCTTATAAGTACTGTTTTAAGGTTTTTGTGGTTGGACTAGGTTTCTATATGGCTATTGTGGAAATAAGAAATCGAAGGATAGGAAAAATTTTGTGATCCTCTGACACGAAGTATCTTTTTGTATTTCGTTGTGAATTTAGTATCTCGTCGTCTCATGTTCTGTCCATTGCTGAGCCAAATAGGCTTAAAGTCTGTTGAAGAGAAAAATGTGAGGTAGCAATAAAGCGGATTAATTAAAGCAATTCGATTAAGCAACGTTCTTTCAAAAAACAAGGAAATAAACGAGTGTCAATACACTCCGTACTGATGTCGAAAATAAGTTTATTTTTTCAAGCTGTGACCGAATGAATATATCTCCCAAGTGCATCGATATCAATGAGAGTGAGTCAGGGACTGATGCCAAAACCCGCAAACAATAACAAACAAGCAGTCTGCGTCCTGTGCAAGTTACGACGCGCAGCATAAAAACGTAGTTAGTCAACGGACTGCTACCTACCACCAGCCCATAACACAGTTCATTATTTATATTAACAGTTTAGCAGTCAGTGGCAGCTCTCTCGATCCCGACTTATGGCCGCGTGAATATGCGTGGGCATTATTTGTACCCTTGTTAAGCGCTGAGGATATTATAAAAATGATTCCTTTATCCGCGCTGTGACACTCGCTGGAAATTGGTCGTTTAATTTATGATCATCATAAAAAAGGATTCGAACCCGTGCAGGTTGGAATTTCATTCATAAGAACGCAGAGGCGTTTGGGTCTTTATGGATGGATGTTTTCATTAATTTAACGCGGATCCGGCGATGCCACCGAGGTGTCGGGTGTCCGGTGACACTCACACAGATCTGACAGATAGCGAGGCTCGTGCTGCGACTACCGTTCGTCCTGCACCAACATTTGTCACACCTCTCGGGTTTCTCTGGCGTCATCTACATAAATATTGCATTCAGATCAATGTTCCAAGTCTCTATGATCGCGTAGCCTTGATAAGTACCGATCTATCTTTGATATGAAGAAGTGCAACTCATGGTCAAGTCGTGTTATGGTTATTTACATATTAAATCACGCATTCCTTGAGAGTCGAGTGCGTGACTTAATTTATTGCCGCGATCAATGTAAAATAATTCTTAGACATTACAGAAGATCAGTCATTATTCATTATGAGCGGTGGATGATGCGGCAGGGGAGCGCGTCAGGCCACCAAGTGACCGGCGGGCAGGTGCGCGAGCGCACATCATCAGATAAGCGACAATAACTCGATACGCGTTCCAAATAAGCTCAGGAGCGCATTAGTTAGCCCGGTGACCGACACCGACAGTTCGCCTAATCCACTCAAAACATTCGGAGACATTTGTCGGCTCGCGGCAGGGATCGGGTGATCGATAGCGCGACTCGCCACAAAACGATAGATAAAAGCCGATAAGTCAGAAGAAATATGACGCGAACAAAATCGGGAGATGTACGTAATAAGATAAAAGTCAAACAATGATTCGACCGCGGATTCGCCGCGGCATAATTTATGTGACAACGCGTGATGGACGAGCGGCGACTTTCGGTAAACTATTTACATACGGCGGCGGCCGCGCTGTCGGATTGGGTTCTGCTTGTGACAGAGGGTGGGGCTTAGTACCGAAAACAAATGTCACTGTTATTTATTAGGTTACGGTACTATTAAGCCTAAGATGGGAATTATGGTTTGGGTATAGCCAAACCGTTCGGTAGCGTTTAATCCAGCGAAAAATTCTGGAAAAGCTTTGCTTAGATATCGGTAGCTCCTGTCACTTACGAGGCTGAAAATGAAAATGGAACATAGCATGCATATTCATCATCTGACTATTTGTAACTTCACGATTATAAGTCACAGTTCGTAACATCCAACTTTAACTAAGTTTGCGTTGCGAGTGACTTCTAGACGTCTCGGCGTCTTCGTAGCCGCGGTGCGGTCCCAGGGCGATCTCTCTAATTGAATCAAATCCCGCGGTCTCGCGCCCGACACCGACTCCCTTAGCACGTCGACTTAGATTACTTCCGTCTCCAAGCAGGTGGAAGCGTCATATAGCTGGTTATATGCACTAGGGGTTGCAAATAATAATATGAATCTGGAACTACTACTGCAGAACAGAAAGTTGCAATTCCTTTTGTTTATGTTGTCGCATTATTTTCTCAAATCGACTAAATACACCTTCATTTAGTAACACTGTTTTAAGCTTTCACGGTTTACAACTAAACTTATACTATCACTTACGGGATATCTTCCGCGATTGTTCATTATTTTGAGCTGCCGTTATTCCTGGTGATACTGTGAGTGTGTTTTGCAGTGACTTAGTGTCGAGTTCCAGTAGTGCGCGTAGCAAAAGACAAAGAAAGAAAATAGACAGATTTGTCTGCTCTTAACAATTAATTTTCCATTCACCCGCATTCTCCAGTCAATCAGCGATCATGGCGCTTGCAATAGCGTCGAAATATCGGGAGCTCAAATTAATGAACAATAACGGAAGATGTCACGTGAGTGACAGTATAAGTTTCATCTAGTAAGTAAACTCTCTGAAGTATGTAGGTATTTGAGTCATAATTAGCCAATAAAGAATTAAATAAGATTTTAAACAAATGAAATGCTTTAAGTACTCATCTTTTCTTGCTACGCAGGCCTTTAAACATCCTCAACGCGACCTCTACGGCTATGAAACCTCTTCAGATGAATTTACACTGTGTGAATAATCCAATAACAGCACAAGAAAGCAAAATATCATTTGTAACTGCTAAAGTCCGAAAACAGCTCCTATTTATCTATTCACATCGAGCTTATTGTGTACGGAGACGGTTGGGTTGTTTCAGTGGGGTGATAGCTGTCGCCGTGTCGGGAGTTCGGGACACAAATTGAGTTGGTAGCTACAGAGGACGGTCGTAGGTGAAAACGTTAGGCGAGCGACAATCCCCGCGGAGACAGCGCCGAGGCAGCTTCGTTTTTATCTCGATGCTGCTCGGCGCGGCGAGGCGCGGCGCGGCGCGGGCGCTCGACCGTGTAATTGGATGAGAACGGCGCGATCCCAATAGCGCGCCCTTATCTGTTCGCGGCAAATCCACCCCCGCCCGCCCCTCCGCACACCCGCGACGCCCGGCAATAAGTTTTTAGTGAGTAATTCAAGATAACCCCTTGATGTTGTTCATTTTCACACTTCCTTTCGCGAGAACAGCTCTTTATTGCGTAATATGTAACTGTCTCGTCGCCGACGGGAGTCCCGGGGGCTCGTGCACAAACTTTGCCCCTTTTATGATGTTAATGCGATCGCCCCCGACCCTCCTATCTGGATAATGATAATTGCTTTTTCCGAAATTATTGTTTGATGTTGTCGCTTGATGTCATTTCTCCAAGTCCTTTTAAATGGAGTTTTGACTCTTGACGTTAGCAGGTAATTTGTTTTAAATATTTTCTAGGCAATCTACTAGATTAACAACAGTTTTAAGTGTTTTACAAATGTCTATTTGCCACTATTTATGTTTTGTTAAGATATATAATCACCTAAAACTAATATGGCATTGGACTGCTAAGGTTTCTTCAGTTGCAAAAATAGGTTAAAACTTGTTTTGTATTACCCTTGTTTCGAGGCAGAGTGAGTGCTCTTCTCTTATGTTTAACCATTAACCTCTCTTTGTTCTAACTCTGTTTTTGCATAAGTCCTTCGTTTTAATTGGATAATAGAAGGGATTCAGTTATTGCGACAGATTGAAAGTAAAACCAAGGTTAATTTTACACAAACAATTTTTTTTAAAGTTTAAATAATACTTTAAAAAAATTATGTCCTATTTAGTATCGAAAATTGCCATGTTTCACTCGTAACTGGCGCTAATAATAACAAACAAAGCCTTCATCAAAAGCCTACGATAATCATTTTCACGAGACTTATATCAGCAGACATACGGCAATCCTTTCTAATGGGTGCACGATAAGCTGCAAAGTCCTAAAATGCGCCTCATCTCGCACAGTCCGGGAGGCAGTGTTCTGTTTATCTTTATCATTTACGTGTGCGGCATGGTTCAGGAGTGTGCTCGCGAACTGTCGTCATATTCCAGCGCTATCAGATGGCCTCCCCCGGGGACGCGCTATCTCCGCGCCTAACCGCAGCCCCGGAAACAACTGTTCTGCTCGCTACAACTACGACATGTTTATATTTTTAAATTGTACTTAATGTTTTTGTGAGGAAAATCTAATGCTGTGTTTTTCTCGTGAGGTTCGTGATTTTTGGAAGCTTGTTTTTCGGCTTTGTTACAAGTGAATATCCTGCCTCCTATCTTTGTTTCATAATTTCGTTAAAGCTTCTTTATAAATGCTTATGTTGGGTCTGCCCGTATTTTTTAATATTTAATTGACGACCTTTAAAAACAGAATGATTCAAAAATTTACCTGTTTAGCATCCGCAAATTTAACGCTTTTATATACCTATATATTACCTAAAATGATCGGCAGATTCAATCTTATAAACCCCATTCAATAACGCAAAAAGCAATTTGGAAGTTCGTAGAACAATTTCGTCAGATCAAAACACGAATGGAGCTCATCTGACGAGGGATCAATACAAGAGGCTCCGCGTGTACCGTGTACCAGGAGTCGCGGCTCACGTCGCCAGCTCTCATTTAAGGATCCGCCGAAAACTTATTTTTTACTGTGTTCATTATTTTGAGTGAAATTGCGAGAGCATTAAGTTGAGTATAGGGTGGGACGCGACGGGCCTATTACCGGCCGCCTTGTAATCAGAGCCGCGCCGGCCCCATCCGCGCCAACACAACACTCGAAACACATATCATTAATTTGTTAGCGATTTCTTGGACTGTTCCTCGAATTGCTGGGAAGTGACATACCATGTAACAGTTATTACCTTTCAAAAGAGAGAACTGTGCATTCAGTTATTTAATAATATTTTGGCAGCACAGGTTGCCGTCAAGTTATTTTATGTTTGCGTCTTTGAGTCTTTATTGTTATCTTTTTATTGGGGATTTCTGTAAAAAAGTCGATAACATTGATCATTATACGCTATGGTTGCTTATCCTTGTTATATATTCAGCATAATTTTACACTTGGATGTTACAATTTAACATAGAGTCGGTATCGGCGCGGCGCGGCGCGGGCGGACAGAACACGGCCCGTGGCAACGCATCGTAAACGTGCCATCGGCGCGCCAGCCCTATAATTTCCTCCCTAATTTTCCCATTTTAAACCTGTGATCCAAATTAGGATTTGCATAAAATTGTTAATGACAGTTAACGCAATATTCGACGTGTCAAAATTGGCGTCTACCTATTCCAATTTTATTATGGACTATATTATCGCCGAGATCGTCTTAAATTGGGTTCGAGCGGGTAATTTGGCTTAAACATTCGGTTGAGCAGAAGCTAAAAAAGTTAATGTGAACGGTATTAGAATCGCTTTTATAATGCCGTGCACGTAAGCTTTATAATGTCTGCTAAGTGTCCCGCACAATGGGAACATTCTGTTAGAATGACTATCATGACATAGACAACGTAACAGTGACCGCAGACATTACTAAAATGTTTCGGAGCCGTAGTTTCTTGGGTGGCAATAATTACTTATTCTAACACTTTATTACAGCTAAATAATGATAATAAGTGAGTGAGAGAGCTCGGCGGTGGCGTGTCTCCTGTAGCCTGTAATCTTGTGCCGGCCCTCAATCACGCATTTCTCACCCGGGCGCGTTGAAAAAATAATACCTCCCAGAGATTTGTCTATAATTTGTCGGATGCCGCACGTCCGCCGCACGTACGGAACCGCGCACACCCGAAACGTAGCAGCTGAATCCGTTTCTATTCCTTTGTTATTTTATTTAGACAGTAGCTTTCTAATATATCTACACTATAATTTTCGGTAGATAAGTATAATCGACTTCTGTCGGTTATTAATGTAAGCAATTTGGAGTGTTACGCGGAATTACAGATTTAGTGCTTGAGTATCGTGACGTGAGGTGTAATGATTTCGGGATGGCGGAAAAAAAACAATTGAAAAACGTTAAAAAATGTACCTTGATGTATTTACATCAGATTTTATTTCACAAAAGCGTTTATCCTGTCAATCGTAGTCTATTCATTCGCCACGTGTGTTGCGACCGCACCGAAATTCCCGATGTTATGGGAAATTAGCCGACGAACTTACACATTCTATAGTGTTATTTTGACAGTTGACTGACAGTTGCTATCGTTGAAGAATTATGCGTAACCGACAAGTGACGTAAACCGAAATAATATGACAACATGGCCTTTATATCCACAGGGCAGCCATCAAAACAGTTAACACCGTAACAATGTGAGCAAACAATAAAAATATAGATATGAAAAAATGTACAGGTTTTAGGAACAAGCTTGTCGACTTGATGCGTTTTATTAAACAATACTAATACTAACTTAACTAATATTATAAATGCAAAAGTAAATTTATTTGTTTGTTACCTTTTCACGCCTAAACCACTGAACCGAGCATCCTGAAATTTTGTATATACGTTTTCAGGTGTACAGAAACGGACATGAGGTACCTTTCACCCCGAATAAAAAGTACTGTTCCCGAGGAAAACTAAAATAACGTTCTCATGATATTAGATGGCGCCACGTGTCTTCCGAATCATGATTGAATTGTATTATTATACTTAGCAACTTTAGTAGTGTGTTAAGAGTTTAATTGGCAAATTCTAAATTAACGGGAGCGAAGCCGCGGGCAAAAGCTAGTAAAATATAAGGTTAAACGATCACAGTTGGTCGATAGTTTGTACATCTCAGAAGATACATTTGCTCGACTTGCTCAAATATCACTACCGAAGATATTCTTCGATTCAGTCCGATAAGTTTCATACGACATTATAGGCGAGAAAAATAAACTGTTCTCCGAAGTTCGATACGAGATACAATCGAGACACGAACGAGGAACGTTTAGCTCGCCACACTGTCACTGCGGCCACACAGCTCGGCCTGTCAAGCTGGATGAACGATTGCTTTTTGAACGCTACCACAGTCCCGGGCCACTCAGACGCACAATGTCCATTCATGTAAGACAAGTTCGTGTTGCTGCCACAAAACCGATGTTAATCTTCTTCATCTTTACGCCTTTTTATCCTCGCAGGTTAGTAATAAGCCGGAAGACATATTTAATTTAAACTGTCTACGTTACAAATGGTGTTCTCGTGTATCATGTGTGACATTTTGTGGGCACTCTTAAGTTGGCATGACTGCAAGGAGGCTCTTATAGTGTACCTAACACGCCCTATCGTGACAAGATCTATGTCATGGGAGTGCTACTAGGCTTTTAGCTGGGACATGATGTGCACTCAGTAATTTGTTTGGTTGTCACCTTAATGCTCAGTTTTAGATGATAAAAATTTACGCGTGAAGAAATTACTTACACTGGCGTATAATTTCAGCGATATTCTGACATGGAACAAAATAATTGCCGTGACAAATCCATAACTGTTGGCGAATTGTCGTAATACGTTTTTTATAAGGCCTTCGACAGACAGTGGCGGCAGGTGAGAGAGTTGATCGACGCTCGATAAATTGGATTGACAGCTGGTGTGTTGCTTGCGCAAGAGTTGCTGCCGCGTTCGTGTCCGACTTGTTTGCGTTTCCCAACTTGCAGATAATCGCAACAATCTTCTACTGTTAGAGCTATTGTGTTGCTAATTTACTGGTGTTTTGTTGTAGAGATACAAGATTTGTTAATAGTTCGTTTAGCAAGATACTGTTTAGGAGCTAATCACGTAATGAAGCGAAAGCATTATCTAACCACAGTAGGTATAGGTAGGTCCTATAACTAAACTTTAACATCCGTCGTTTACAACTTTTGTTTGAGAAGGATAGTAAGTTTTATTTTGTGTCGAAATATGACGTTCTTTTTTCATTTTCCTCCTTATCTATTACTTGAGGCCTATTAAGCTGAAAAGTTCAAGTATCTTGTACTGTTCACTTACATAATTAATGATGAAACATATTGTACTCCCTGTGCATAGGTACCCACATCGTATTTACCATTTACTTATTATATTCATACACATTTGAACTGTCTAGTTCCGTGTTCACATTCGGCGGCACCGCCATGGCACAGATGAGTGGTGGTAATGTCCCATTATACTTGTGTGGCTGTCGCGTCCCCTAGTGACGGATTACCGCTCTTTAGCCGCTTATTGATACACAAGGCTTTGTATCCATTACCTTTGTTGGCTGCCGACCGGTGTAGCTTAGAATATTGGATAGCGATACAATGTATAGGGAGATGGGGACATTGGAAATTTGAAGCAATTTTTGGATGGATACGAACATTCAGCGCAAATAATATATCCTTGAAACATGTCATTTTATTGGTGAGAAATAGTTTGGTTTAAGTATTTACAACCTCACAAACGTTAATGAGCTGTGAATCCTGCTGAAACAATATTAATAATGTCTTCAAATAGTTCGTGTTTCACAAAAGTTCGTTGTTTCGTGTTTTTTGTTTTTGCAGTGTATTTTCTAGTTTTAACCGATTAGAGGCGATCGTAAGAAGAATTACAACTGAATGTGTTACTTGGTAGGCCATATTATTTAAAGTACAGCTAGATTATAGTACAACAGTTTTCAGCACAGTCTTACCTGTGGCTATGTACCCACAAAACGTAAATCAAATCCTGTCACCAACATAGCAACGTCTTTACCTATACACATAATTAAACAGAGTCACGTATCATTTAAGCGCAGATTAAGGGTGTACTCCAATGACCCTTGCGATTAGTAGCCGTGGAGGAAGCCGGTGGCTGCGGAACGCAAAGCCGCCGGTAATTGCGGCTTCGGCGATATCCCGGCAAGCCCCAACTTATCCCCGAGGATGTTCGTTAGTGATGCCCACTCACTCAGCCGTACGGGAAACACTTTCGAAACAATTGCCAACTGACTGTGCTGCCCCAAAACAAAGTGCTATTGAACTGAGTCAAGATCCGATGACATTTCACGACTTTGAATTTTGGAAGGCTTTTGCTCAATATTGCAAATCGTTAAATTATACATATTTAGTTGCTCAAATATTCAATCTTGGCAAATATTCAGAAATGGCTTCTTCGTGACAGACTAACTGCCTAAGATCTCCTTGACTTAATAAAAATAAAATATCTACAGTAAATAATATCTGTCTAATCATCGTGTTAGTAGCCGGACCGAGCTCAATGCCTACTTGGCGCATTTTCTACGGTCCGAGGATCAATGGCATAAAAACAATCACACTGATAAATTACTATCAGAGTTAACTAACTGAAGTGAATGTTAGTGATTTCTTTCACCGCGCGGCTGCCGCCCGCACCGCTGCGCGCGCGCAAGTCATCCAGGCATCTCGGCGGCCATCACAAATTACAAACAAAAAGCTAGGAGCGTCCTAATCTGACGTCGCATCACGTTCGATCATCGACTGATCATGATTTACGGACACGCTGAACGGTGAGAGGTGATCAGCTCCGTAACAATTGATTCTCGTTTGTTGAACTTGCGCGCGCATCATCCATTTCTGTTTATTGTACTTCGTCATTGCACAGCGTCGAATCGCTCGCCGATATGTAGTCAACAAATCAGTACAATAGATATTCTGTAGGAGCAATCGCGCTTTCAGTTAAATCGCATATCGCGGAACAAGTCAATTTCGCAATAGGTCACGCGGCTTACTAAGCCTCTAATGAATTGTGATTTATGAGTTCGGTTTACACAAGCCTTTGTTCACTTTTTCATATTTGGTAACTGGGCTGACGTTATCGATGATGCTAAACTGCTGTTGCGTAGCTGATTCATGTAGCATTTATCATTAAAAGCTTCAGTCGGTATTGGTTTAACAATCTACTTATAGTCACATTCATTTTTAGTGTTACCCAAGTATTTAAACCTACTGTTCCATAAAAACCTGATTGATCATCGGATTCACCTGTGAAATATTCTAAAAATGTAACAAAAGCGAAGAATTAAAGTATCGATCGATCACCACACGAGTTTTGTTTAGCGCGTCTCTGGAGCTGGGTCGAGTCGGGGCACGCGGCCCGGAGCCCCACGTCAGCCCACCTGTCCGATTAGCATCACCTCCTTTATACGGGTCACTCAGTGACGGCACTCCGCCGCACGCCGCGCCACCAATTGAAATCTGTTTCGTTATGCCGTGTCAAAGGATCTAGCTGACGCGGAGCAATGCCGCTGGATTACATGATGACTAATAGCGACGCAACGCATTCCCCAACTTTATAACTGTTGCGTGATTCAAAACCAATCAGCGTTATAGTCGGCACTCAACGATATCAAACTTCCATTACCGTGCAATATCAATAGACTAACAATCGTCTGCTTAATTGATTACAAAAGCAATGTTGTTGTTGGCGCTCGGACCGCGGACGGATACGTTTACTTCCTCGTTTCTTGCATATTAATCCAAATTAAAAGCAGCGTCGGGTACCAAATGCCGAGCATTAACCGGCCGGCCCTAGAGACTCCATTACGGGCAATAAAATGCCTATTATTATCGAGGGCCGAAAAGCTGATGCACGCGATGCAATTACTTGATTGGCGGTGTTCTGGCCTGTTCGGGCTGAGTCGTGATTGATGGTGTACATAATTAGAAAACACTTCAGCGTGTGTCTTCATCGGCGCAATCTTAATTGCGGGCAGCACTTACTGCGCTGAGTCAAACAGCACGTGCTACAGCTTCGCTGCCTCGCTGCCTCGCTGTAGCCGCCGAGCCGTCGATAATAATTCGATACTGTCTGAAAAACATTCACGTTTGATGTGCGCACGGCTGCAGCCACGATAACGGTTGAACGCTGCTTTATGTGCCACTGATGTGAGCTCAATCACATTTTATAAGACATTAAAGAAATTCTTTGAAACATTACCGTTTGTTGTTTGTACAAGGGGTGCATCTTTAACAGCTTAAAATAATACTGTTTTGATCAGAAGTTCTATGGATTACCAGCAGCAGATGGGCTTATTAGTATTGACGACGCAAAGTACCGGGTCTGACTGCAAGTCCTACAGAAGTTTATTAACTGCAAACTTAAAAAGGGAATCAGCGGTACGAAGCGACTATCTACTAAAGTGTTATGTTTAAAATACACGTGCAACATAGCGCATAAAACCAAACCATACATTAAAGGCAAACTTAACATAATCCTCTACTGAAGTCTGCTGGCGCGCGGGTATCCACTCTGTGACTATGAGATATACTTGACTGGAAACTGCCGTTGTTCAGTCCAATATAAAGATTTCAGCATTAGCGGTGATTGTTACTATTAAGATGAGATCAGGACCTACAAAGTGCCCATAATTACGCAATACACGGTGCGAACTCAGACTTTTTATCTCGCTTACATTAATCAATTTACGAACATTAATTTAATAACCAATTGAGGTAATTAATTGACTTAAAAGCACACATCATAATGACTCAAACTCCTTGAAAGATTTCAATTTGCGTTCGGCGCTGTTTTCTTTCCATTTCTACATGTGTAAGACGCACTCAAAATACTTCCTAAGCTGCTTTGCAAATGATACAAACCATCAGGCGGAGAGTGAGCGCCCGATAGTGGCCGACACCTCGCAGATTTATGGCTGAATGCCGATATGGCCGCTATTTCCGGACGATATTGATATTTTCAACTCGCTGTACGGCTATTAGCTCCCGACGCGCTAAAGTACTTCGTGAAGTGAATTCGCTGCACCTCAATGAACACCAATATCAATTCCATACTACGCGAACACATCGGAATAAAAATAACCATAAAAATCGTGATGCAAAACAAAGTAGTCTGCTCAGATTGCGCTCCACACTGAAGGCTGGCGCGCTGCATTTTATATTATTTACCACGGATTTGTTGGTGCATGCAATTGAAACTACAGTCGCAAAGCTTTTCTTAGCTTGGTTGCATAAGTCGAGGTCTGCGAGCCGGATGCAGATCGGCGGCCGGTGGCACCACGCGCTGCTCCGCAAGTAATCAACCTATTAATAAGGGGCTCAGCACTAATGCGACCAATTAAAACGGTGACTCTCGTCTTGAGACGCCCACAGTTTTTGGGCTCGTTCCAGCCGGATTAGGATTGCTTCGACGAACTTACTGTGTGTTTTATGCGTTGCGCCGGCCATGCTTCGCGCGATTGTGTTTTATCTCGTTTTCATGAGAATTTTATGTAAATTCGAGATATTAATATTCAATTGTCGATAGCAGTCATCGCCCGTAATTTCAGCCGGGGGCGAGCATTATGTATGGACCGTGACCGCGTTGACAGGGCGGGAGGAGGGCGGCGGCGGCGTCTTTGTCGGCGTCGGTCTTTGATCGGTGCGCGGGCGCCAGTAGCGACGGGATCGAGTGCCAGTTTACGAGCACCGACGCGTTTTATTACCAGCTGCCTGCTTCAATCAATAAGCGCGAACGGCCATTAGCCAACCTACGCGGTGCCAATGTTGCAGCGGCCAAAATTCACACGCCTGCTTCAATGCCATGGCTTTCCACGTAGTAAGTACATAGGTACACCTGATTCATTTAAAACAATAAAATGAATAGGAACCGAGCATTACTTCTGCCCCCACTGAATATTTATTAAAGTAATTCAACGCCAGTAATTGAACTAATGTGATAAACGTTTCTGTCTTGCGAATGAAACGCAAATACAGCGTAATCAGCTACTTAAATCTGTGTGTACAAGTTGTAACAATCAGCTGAGGTAAATGAGAACTTGTTACAAGTTATTATAATTATGTACTTACTATTGTTGCGGTAAGGCTTCAAGCGAAAGATAATGGCAGATAGTGCAACTTTACTTACAGCGTAAAAAAACAAGTGAATGTGGCGTTTATGTTGCACGTTTTAAATAGGGTACTCAGAATATCCTCTAGGCTCGTCGTACCTACTAAATGTTTCTTTGATGAGGACAGTGTACATGTACCTATATGGCAGAAAAACTCCCCACTTGGCGTTTTATCTAAACTTATTTGGGGTTTTTCAGTCTTGCCGGATGCGATAGAATTTCAATGTGTGAGATAAGTGACTGTTATCAGACAACAACTCAAAAATACTCTCAAGTTAGATTTTGACTAAGTATAGCTACGTAATGATGACCACAATTATTTGGGTATTAGCAAGTACAAACAAACGGACAATTAGTGCAAAAAGGAATATACACAAAACGCCAAATCAAAAAAAACTTAAACTAACTACGTCACAGTAACAACCGCTAAAATAATTCATTCACGCTCTAGTTATAAATGCATAGAAAACACAGCAGCTTAGTTTCAGACGACGGCTGATGTCGACATGTTCTCGCTTACTGCTCTCGCTACGCATGGATCGTTCAAAACAATTAATCGGTATGAACGGCTACCGAGCGGCGAGCTTTCTCGAGCAATATGTTTACCGTCATTAAGTATGGATACAATATCGATACACTACCGTATCGGTATCGTTTATGCGCTATAAGGAGTACCGCGAATCTGCGCAAAAACTCTTTCATCAACACCAACTAAGGATGGGACGGTAATTAGCTTCGATTGCCAACGAGGATGGCTTTATGCAATAGGAATGTTTTTTTCATATGTTCAGTGGTTTTGGAGAATGCTTCGTTTTTCCAGAACATTATAAAAAATTGCTAAGTTTATTCTCTTTAGAAGTACGTAGTAGCCAAAACTCATCATCATTTGCTTAGTCTAATCGGATTCCGGCTTCCAGTCTAATCGGATGCAGCTGAATACCAGTAAAAACATGGAGCGACTGCCTATCTGACCCCCACAACCAGGTTAGTACTGGGTAATATATACGATACCCCTTAGTAAGACTGGTTGTCAGAATTTTGGGCCACTCACAGATCTACAAATGACAGGCGGGACCAACGGCTTAACGTGCTTTCCGAGGCATGGAGGAAACTCGGTATGTAATGGGTGGTCACCCATCCACGGACCAACCTAGGCAAGCGCGGTTTAACCTGAAGATCGACCCGAGCGGCTGTTATAATTTAGCCACGAGGTCCTCCTCCTAGTAACCAAAATTGAAAAGGGTTTTAGTGAGATTTCATAAAAAGTCACAAGTGCATTGGAAATCCTATTATTGATTATAGCGATCGATTAAATTACCTTGATAAGAATTTCAACATTATTTTCAGGCAACGCAATGTTCTGCTATTTCAAAACATCATTACATACTACACTTGGGGGAGGCCTATGTCCAGTAGTGGACGTCTTTCGGCTATAATGATGATGATGATATAATGTAATTCATAGACGATATCAGATAACCATGACTATAACCATTTTCCTAAGAATTAATTCATCCTTCTGAAAATTTAAAATTTGTCCGGCGGCGAGATGGGCAGACGACATTGTTGCCATGGCGGGAATATCCTGGATGAGGCTGACACAATACCGTGGAGTGTGTTCTGCTTGGCACAAGCAAAGAGAGGCCTATACCCAGCAGTGGGTGAAGTCGGGCTGTGGATGATGATGACGATGATGGTCTGAAAATTTATTTATATAAAACTCTCGGGGAGCACTCTTACATGGTTCCTTTCAGACCCAACCATCCAAGCAATAAAATGATATCGTTACAGGAGCAGGGCTGCGGTAATAGTCGACGGCGGTCCTCTGGCGGCCAAATTTGCAAAAAATCACGCCTCAACAGTAAACCTTTGTGCACTTGCAGTTGGTATGGTCTGCAAAATAGACTGTAGGGTAAGGTTAAGACAAAATAAATGAGTAAAAGCCGCGGATTTTGTATGGTCTATACAACCTCGCAGAAGATGGCGGGACCAGTTGGACTAAATCTACGACCAGTGGTCTACACTAGCCCTATTTCTAAAAAACTGGAAGTCATGGGGAGACGTCTTTGCCCAGCAGTGGGATGACGCAGGCTAACAGTATCGGTATCAGTGTTTATTAATCTATAGTCCTCATGACCGTTTTCGGTTATGGCAGACAATCTAAGCAGAGGTTAGCCATCGCCGCGGGAGATATTTTAATGCACCAGTGTATGAACAGAAAGTGCGCCTGTGTCTGCACACAGTTGACGACCGGAGAGAGACCAGGCGCAGGACCAACGGCTTAACGTGCTCTCTGAGGTACGGGGGCATCATACCGCTAACTTCCAAAACTCCGAGCGGCCACTGAAAAATTTCTAGCGGAAAAACCTTATACCAATTTTTGCCTGACCCGGGAATCGGACCCAGAACTCTACGTTCAGCAGTAACGCTTTCGTCTACGAGACCAACGGGGCAGATCAGTATCACATCAGATCGGTATACTCGTACCTATACCTAACTACTGTACAACAGTTGGTGTGTGCCACAGCTTTTTTTTTTTGGGATGGGAAGTCATCACATGACCTCTCCCGCTCTGGGCGGAGTGGAAGGGATTACCAGACTCGTACTCACTAAAACCTATCCATGTTCCTTCTTTGCCCTTTGTGTTCTAGCGCCGCGGTATCTCTTTCGAACAGTCCCGCAGCCCCTCTTTGAGGCGCGCGTGGAACCCGAACGCGCCGTCGCTTCTAGTTTGTTTCCAGTTCTATTCTATCTCGGCAGACTGCACTAAGCTGATATCAATTATTTCGTCATCAGATTTACGTAGATTTTGGCAATATTGCGGCTGCATGGATGTAAAAAGATTCATAATTTCCCCACTGACTTTAGTACTCCAGCGTGAGTTACATCAAAATTAAAACTGTACCCTTTATAGATATAGCTGAAATATTATTTAGTATTTCCAGAGACCTTTTCTTCATACAGCACCACGAAACCACTGAAACTTATTAACAAAATGATAATGCATCACATTTGCAGACGCTACGTGTGAAAGCGGGCGGCACAAAGAGCGGGCAAGCCAAGCTTACAGGTGCTTAAATCGCGATCAAACATGATCGAGACGCTCTCCCCGCTACCTCGCATAAATAATACCGCTCCGCACATGATAATTTATATACCTTATATGCAACTTATACGCTTATCCGCCAACGTAATGGTGAGAAAATTGAATCGCAGCGTTGAATATTCTTTGCACGCAAGTTAGTTTTTTTAAATTAATTTGCTACCTACGTTAGTTTATAATGGGTAAGATTAACACACAATATATGTATTAATACGATATCGTCAAAATCGCGGGAAACAGATGGATAAGGGACGCAGAAAACAGAGAAGAATGGCAAAAGAAAGGGGAGGGCTATAACCAACAGTGGGTGGTTCCAGGCTGAAGTTAAGGATGATATTAATACTGTATTCCAAGATTTCATCATCATCTGCCTAGCCTTTTCCCAACTATATTGGGGTCGGCTTCCAGTCTAACCGGATGCAGCTGAATACCAGTATTTTACATGGAGCGACTGCCTATCTGACCTCCACAACCCAGTAAGTAGGTACTGGGTAATACGATGCCGCTTGATATGGTTGTCAGACTTTTTGGCCACTGACGACCTAACGACGATCAAAGATCCACAAATGACACGGGACCAACGGCTTAACGTGATTTCCGAGGCACGGAGGAAACTCGGTATGTAATGGGTGCTCACCCATCCACAGACTGACCTAGGCAAGCACGGCTTACCCTTAACATCGACCCGAGCGGCTGTTATTATTTAACTCGAGCTCTGAATTCCAAGATTTATACCAGCCAAAAATACTGCATAGAAGAAAAACTATAACTTCACCTACGACGATGGTCCAAAAATTGGTTAGGAATTTGGTGTGAAAGTCGTATTTCAGTTAAAATTTTAACTCAGATAAAACTAAAGAAAGAATATTTGTCTTAGACATAACTTTTCGAGGGCTTTTTTTACGTAAACTAGCTTCCTCAGAAGTGGCTTTACTTAACAACCAATAACGAAAAGAAGCTCTACAAAAAACTCACAAAGCCCATTCATATTTTCTTAACAACTCCACAAAGAGCTCTTAAGAGCACTAGAGCAGCATCAAATGTATGGCGCCATGACCCTCGACAGTCGGCAGCTCAGTATACGGAGTAATCTCTTAGTGAGCCGCCGAATCCATCACTCTTGAGCACGTAAATAGACTGAGGAAAAAATGCATGTGCCCCAGTTATCTGGCGCTGCAGCGCTGTGTGCCTGTACTTGTTGCTATCGGACTAATGGGCCTTTTTGTTTGCCGCCTGTACTTATACCTATGGTTTACCTATTTATATAGTAGTGTGGTAGTGGATTATGGAAAGAAAAGAGGAGCAAATATACATGTGGGCATCAAAGATCATTAAACTCTTGCTTCCGCGAAAATTGCGACATCTTGCATCTCCGTTTTTAGGGTTCCGTAGCTGAATGGCAAAAAAACCCTTATAGATTCGTCATGTCTGTCTGTCCATATGTCACAGCCACTTTATTTCGAAACTATTAGGACTACACAGTTGAAACTTGGTAGGTAGAACCGTAGAAGTATTCTGTAAACCGCTTAGCGATTTTTATACAAACATAAAAAAAATTCAAGATTAAGGGGGCTCCCCATACATGGCATTGAAACTAAAAAAAAAGCATCAAACCTATACGTGCGGGATGTTTATAGATAGGTCTTTAAAAATGACATTGAGGTTTCTAAAACCATTTTTTCTCAAAGTCAATCGTTTGAAAGATAGACACTTCCAAAGAGGTAAAATTTGGGTTTCCCCCTCTCTAATTTCTAAAGTAAGAGAAGGAAAATTCTGAAAAAATGTAGAAAATTCTGAAAAAGTGCAAAATGTTTAGTTTTTGAGTTATAGGACTTTTTCATTAAACTGCAGCAGAAACTTTGTTTTTCATTAACTTACTATGAAAAATAAAATAGTTTTGCTGTTATGTTTGGCACTACGGAACCCTGTGTGCGTGTGAGTACAACTTGCACTTGGCCGGTATTTTATGACTAATGTTACGTGGGATGTGTAAGATGAAATACTCAGTCATCAGTTCCACAACAGACGTAGGTAAGCAGATATACAGACAAAAAAAAACTAGGAATACAACTCAAGCAAAGTATCACAATACTTTGTTTGTCCTCTTAGCATTATTAACACATCTGTTGTAGGAAAACATCTCTCTTCACCCAAATGATCGAAAATCACAATTGTCACCAATTAACAGGGTGTGGGCGCGCAAAAAACGACCACCATGATGGAAACACCTTGGCTAATGTGCCAGTTGACAAACCAAGATACAGGGCGTGGAAAAAATATAGTTTTGCGAAACCGCAGGGGTGCCACGTTAGTGGTCGCCTTGTCCAAACATAGACCTCCATGGGAGACAATGTGGACGAGTTCTGATAGGTTTTTAATGAACTTGCAACTTTATTGTAGTTTAATGAAGGTGAGATTATGAATTGTGTCTATTTTGCCGTACTTGGAACAGTAAAGGAGGTCGGTTGCCCTCTTTTACCTTAGGTGGTCTAGAATAAATTACTTTTTAAAACAAAAGGGCTGCTCGTAAGTTTTTGCTGAATTTTAATCTATTTAGAATATTATAAAAGTGGCCCATTGATTGAATCCACCTACCATCTGCTCAAGTTCCGATGATGACAAGATTACTGGGAAACACTGATACTACTAATTTAGTTACTAACAGTCCTTCAACAATTGACATGTGAAGTAAAAAGAAAAGAAATATAATGACTTTGTTCGATTGCAATGTCAATTCGTAGCCCAAGTCTCCTTTTCCAATATCATATCTTAACGCCAATATCATAAAAAAATCCGATTACCGTCATCGATAACACATTCCCCAGTGCCAACACAACAAAAAGTATCGCCAAATCATTCACCTATAATAACAAAATCCTTGAACTTAGTACAACAAAAAGGAGCAATTTTTCTCAAGTCATTGTCAGGCCACACGGAGTAACCGCAAATATGGCGCTTGTGGGTTACCAGCATTTAGTTTATACTAGGAGACGCCTACTATAATTCACGAGTACAATAGGGACCACTGAAAGTATCTCACTCAAATAGTCTTGAGTGAGACACGAGTGAGTTCTTTCTGTCGTTGGTGATCAATGGCACAGTAGGAGCTAACGAGACTTGTATGAGGGTGGCAGATGTGTTCTGGTTAGGGGGTTTTATGTATGAGGGTGATATTGTAAGAAAAAAAGGCAATTGTAGATCTCCTTCCTCAGTGAAATTAATTACTCATCGTGAAGTTGAGATTGCGCTATATCTTGAGATAATATGCATCAGTAGCGACGGGTCAATTTTTGTAAGAGATAAGCCGGAGTACATAATCTTTAATGTGATTATATTATTTGTCTATAGAATACTGACTGCCATTTTTCAAAGGGAATCCGGTAGGAATCGAGTTGTATGGAACCTTCGCCACTGATATGCATATTATACATTTAACAAAGATGATAGTGAACAACATTATGCTGTGTCAGTATTAACAGGCAATTCAAGAATGTCTGGCAGAACTAATTGAATAAATAATAAGTGTAATAATCATGCTTGATCCACCTTTTTTCATCTATCTTAAAAGCATGGCACCAAAACTGTCTAATTAAATAATACTTTTGCAGGGACTTCGATTAATCAGAAAAACCCAACACTTTGTAATTAAAATCCCCTATCCATACTTATAGCAATCAATATCAAACTAGTTCCCACTATTTATTTTAACTGCATGTCACAAGGCACCTTATAACTTACAAAGATGTTCTTCAAACAATAATTGTCTCGTGTTCAAGGGGGGTACAACCTCTGTTGAATGAGTATTATAGCACCATAAGTATGTAAACAACGGCGTGCAATATATAATAGTCATTTAAAGACACAAATACACACCTGGTGTACCATGCTGTGACATGTTGGCTAAATAAAGTCATCTTCACATTCATCTTGACGAAATATTTCGGTTATTTTATGTTTTATAGATGGAAGAACTGTTAGGTTAAACAAAGTACAAAGATCGTGGATTTTCCGTTAACTTTTCATCGATAGTGGGCAGTGACATGATCGCGTAGTAAGAATATCCTGTTTTGTTCTTCGACAATTATTTACCAGTGTATCGACCCGCGAAGAGTTGAGGGAAACGGCCAATTTAATGTTCGTATTCCATGAGCAAGCAAACGGTCTCAATTTACTGTAGGTACACTTAACTCGCCTGTTTCTTATGCAAAGCTACATACATCCGGCATCGACGGTGCTTGACTTGAGCTTACAAATAAATATGGAGATACAACCATAAGCGATACTATATTAAGGAGAGGATTACTCGCTGTAATATCGTGACACTTTGTAATGAGCCCTGATATTTATTCGTGGATTTATTTACTTACAAAAGCATAATAAAACAAGACGGAATGCGCGTCGTGTCGAGTGAAGGCAGCGCCCGACCGAGCTAGATATGTCTTCGTCACAATTTACATAAATGATGTATGCGATCCGCCTAATACTGCGCGCTGGTCATTTATTAAGCAGTTGAGTAGTTGCGCGCGCGCAGCCGGGCCGCATAGCGCGCGTGCCGGCTGCGCCGCCGACAGCCGGCCCGGACGCGGACCACACCAGAACAACACTCCGACCTCATCACAGAATGCTATGCTCGGTTCTGGGTCAACCTTGTTGACGTATGTAAATGGACAAAACGATTGTTATCTCCAGATAAGAAACGCTGGACGCCACTTGCCTCATAACACAACAGAGCCATTCCAGTCGAATGGAGCTCAAGTAGATCTCCGAATTGTAACATCATTTATATTTTTTTGCAAATATGTCATCTGGTCACAAAAACTATGAAGTATTGGGAAGTATTAGTGTGTATCCACGTGTGAGCGCACGCCCCCCGGCGGCCGGTGGTCGAGCGCGGGTGGTCTGCGCGCGCGCCGCCCGCTCCACGCGTCAGCTTCACACGTCTACTCGACACGATTCTACTACACGAAACTCACGAATCCCAAACAGCCCTACGGCTGACGTCACAAGACACAATTTCCTGCAATACGGAAAAAATACAATGTTACCTTTAGACGATCACCGATGCACCAAGCAACTCATTACACTTGATAGTAGGTCTACCGAAAGTAAAGATTTGGATGTAATAACAGATGGGTGTTAATTGCTATCATGAGGCGTCAATAATTGTTTTTTTAGTCACTAATGGCAATGGAAGTTCCGGGTTATGAAAGTTTTTGTAGTGTGTAATCAAGTCGTAATCAGCGGTTTGGCTAGAGCGTGTGAGCTACTCCGCGGCCTCACCTCAGAGCGGGGAAATTATTAGTTTGGTGGATCTATTCCGGCGCGAGTTCGTGTTGAGGCGCTTGTGAGTGCCGTATGAAGACATTAGAGCGATCTTTATGAGCCGTTGCGTGTGGTTCCGTGTGTAATTCACGGCGCAATCACATCTCTCGTGTCTCAGCAATTTATGACTAAACATCGGTTTGTAACACCATTGAATCATGATTATTCAGTTTTTGTTATTAGAGGGACATTTAGAGACACACACGTATTACCGAACTCACCCGGAACCTTCTTACGTCATTAACCAGAAGTAATAAATAAGACAAACACAAGTTTCGGAAAACAATTTGTAACGCCTTACTACGATCATAAATCACAGGCGTGCATCTTGTTTCACAGAATCGGAGCATTGCCGAAATATTTAGAATCGTTTCTGTCATCTCACGGGTGCGTTTTTGTGGATGCTGGTTTTTGTGCAGGACCGCTACCGACGGCGCTAATGAGATGAGACTGATGAAAGTTGTGGGCACCCGCACTCGCTGTTCACTTTTCTAAACAAATCGTGTAAATTGTTAATTCTTCAACATTATTAAGCTTGACATTAAATAAACAGCTAATTAAATATGCATAATAACACAGTTGTGTAGGTACCTACGTTGTACAGTGAGACAGTCGTGAACTCAGGGCCACCCACGCCCACCTAATAGTCAGACGCCACAGACTAGAAGCACGGAAATCGTCCGTGACGTCGCTTGAAGCATGTCATGCTCCTCTGGCTACCTCGGAATTCGCAACATGGCCGGGTAGGCCACCCGATTCTTATCTCCTTCTATCCCAAATTGTCATCTTATAAAAACAAATATTATGCCACCATTCTCGCTATTATTTAGGGCGACACCACCATCGTTTTCTTCCTACGTAGAAATACAATCAGTGGAACAAAAACATGACAAACAAGAAAGCAATCTTGCAAATAAAATTTTCTATACAACGAACGCGGGATCCGACAGATCCTATCGCAAAACCCACTATTTTCCATCGGAGTCGGCCATATTTTTGTCAATTTTTCGTCTGACGTATCCCATTTCCTATTCAGAAAAAAACATGGAGCAGACGTGAAGTTGGAAAACAAGGGAACGGAAAAAAGCGTCTCGTTTGAAACGACAGATAATCGTGTTAGCCGGCCGCACCGGCGAATAACTGATGCGGGCCGCCGCGCCCGCTGCACCGAACACAATGAGATTGCGGTGTTTTTTCCGCCGACGCTCCGCTGAGACAAACAAGGGATGCAAATTCGTGTTGACACCGCGATCCATCTTGTTCGCCTCTCCGGAGACCAGTTCCTGAATAAATAGAACCGTGATTGAGATGTCCCGGCGGTTTATTTGTACGAGTACGTAGCACGGTTGCAGATGTTTTTCTTGGCGGTCGTACCGAAAAATAAGTCTCGATTTCGCTGTGCGAGAGTAATAAATAAGCGTCAGGTCAGTGAGTAGTGGATGCCAGCAGTTTAGTTTCGCTTAATCTTGGAAACAAAACTGGCGGTGTATCGTAAAACAGGGGCAGTGCGACCGCGGCGCGCGCTACAAACTGTGACCTTACTGAATGAAGAACGGCGCTCGCCCCGCGCACGGACACAGACTAACGCCCTGCACTGAATATTTAAAGCAGCTTTGCTACTTTTTATCTTTCAGCATAACCCCGTCTAGCAGATGCACTGTAATATTTACTTTCCATCTTATCCAAACACTTTGTAATTCTGCTAAGCCTTAAGACCAACATAATTCTGCTAAGCCTTAAGACCAATAAAATGATTTATTTCCTTCTAAACCGTCTTTTTTAACACGTCTGGGCAAATTGAAACAATCACAACCCTTCACCTACAAAATACAAGCAATTAACAAACAGAAAACCTCATTCTCACTCGCCATTTTCTCAATTTTCACCGTTTCCGGCCTGTGCCAGCTTCCGTCGCCCACACGGTGGCAACGTAAGGGTACAGCGAATAGATCATCCTCTGGATCGGGCCGCGCCGCGCCACTGTCCAATAAATATATTGTTTCGCGCACAGCCAGCGCAGATAAAGCAAGCTCGCGCCTCGCTCTGCCTCGCTGCCTTTGGGTAGCGCTTCACTAACAGCAGGACTTAGATATCAAGTTCTAAAACACTGAAAACAATCGCAAATTAGCTTTTATATCAAACGGACCAATAATAGGTACTTTTGGAATGTCAAAATATCAATCATTCAAAACCAAATAGATGATCGCCAAACAAATAGTTATATCGATAGAAAAATGGGCTACGGCTGTGTGGCTACGAGCCGCTACGCGTACTACGCGCAGCACAGTCTCGCAGTTCCGAAAGGTTCCGTTGCAATGGATTTTTTCGATTCTAGTGAAGGAAATATAACTGTAATAATATAAACAGACTAAAATAAACTTGCAATACATTGTATCCATCTCACATTGAGACGTAATTCAGTCCTTGTATAGTTATGTAGTTCCGCTTCTACGAGGGTCTACGAGGCGTAACCAAAAGGAGATGGACGAAACGTGCCCCAAAAGTGTACAAAAAAGAAAGTAAGAATTACAAATTGTTATAAAAAAAGTTAAGAGTTTTGGAAAACAATTAGTACCATAGCAGATTTTAAAAAGAACTCATAATAAAAAGGATTTTTATTTTTGATTTCTTGATTTTTTTGATTTATTTTTTTTCACTCGAAAAGTCGAACATACCCTCGATGTTGCCATACAATATTAACCAAGAACAGAACAGGGGAAAAACTCATACCGGGCCTAAAATGTAAAATATTCGTAACTTACCGTAACTTAAAATGACTTCTTTAAACCTTCATAACTTATATGTCCATGACTGCTGAGCAATATGCACCTTTTTATTTTTGCTATAGAAGATCTTTACTATTAAATTCCATAGATTTTATATATGTACATTCTGGGGAATAGGCTCATACAATTTTTGGCAATCTCCTTTGTAGTTACGCTGTCAACCATGTATTAATTTTAGAGTTTCTGTCATACAAATAAATTCATAAATATGTACAAGGACGACGATTGTTTACAAAATATTTTTTTACATTCGCATTTTGTTTTCAAGAAGATATTTTCGTCGCTAGCATTGTAACCATACCGTGGCTTCTATGCCCGGAACAGTGTCAGCCAAACGCGGAGAGCTTGGCGTTTGCACATTATGACTAGCCGAGGGTGTGTTATATTACACTTATTTATCATTTCAGTGTTTTACTACCCACCACCGAAATACTGCGGGTCAAGCATGAAATGACCACTTAACTAGTGGAGAGTCTACTGCAATCTTACTACACGACACAATATTCTGCATGAAGAAATTCCGTACAGCATTATGAAAATTAGTTTTGCAGAGTGTTATTCTTAGAGGAAATGGAGTTATTGCTGCTAATTTAACATAATTGTTTTCTCAGCGCAAAACGCGGTAACTTTAGAAGCAGGCCATGAGCATAATTTACATGGTCTTTTAACTACCGACCGCTAATAAACTGAAAATTAAACATGTTTTCCATCAACGCTAGCGTTTCTGTTTACCACAAATATTCAACTAATTGTAGAACAAACCCTACCTAAATCCGTAACCTATTTACTTAGAATATTGTTGGGGAGAATGGATGATTCAAGAGTGCTATCAAAGCGGGGGTCGTAGGAACGGAAAGAGAGCAAATAAACAAAAGTGGAGAGAAACCAATACGATTTAGCGAGTCCCGGGAGAGGCCCCGACGCCCGCGTGTCGGACCCGGCGTATTGTCACGACGCGGATACGTTACATGAAGCGTTTAGATTTACACCAGTACGCCTTTAAGGAAATACACGTGGGGAAATCGCTACTTAGTATAATGTTGTAAAGGGGACTCTGATTTTGACACGGTTAGGATATTATGTTTGCTGATTTTCCTGTTTGTCAGTGTTCTGTGATGAACGACGTATCCTTTTATTTTAAATTTGTTTCATTTTATGCGTACCTCTTCAAATGATAGACATCATTTAATAAGCTGTCATGAATTTTTTGTGTATCTTGCGTATGTATTTGAAAATAAATAGACACCAACCTAATTCTTTAGTCAGATAATAAATAACTATCACAAACGAATGCTTTTTTTCGGCCATCCAATTTTTTCGTCTCCGAGTTTTGGAAAGACGAATTCTTTACCAAAACACAAGTAATCTTGTTCGCTATAAACAGCCTATTAGCGACCGGGACCCACTTAGGTTCGCACACTGGAGGCTCTTAATCACGATAAAAGTAGTAGTAGGATGTGTCTCACATTAATTAACATCGGACCTTCGTAATTTATTCAGGTGACAAGGAGCGGCGCTGGGCGACGTTTTGTCGCTGTCGTGTCTCTCGCAACGGTCGCAGGTTGCCACGTCGCGCCGTGGTTGCGCGACAAAACGGACAATGCAGCATTGGGTATGTGGCTTTGAGGAAACTGTCTGTGAAGGTTTCAAGTATGTCTATTAATTTAGGCAGTTAATTTAATTAAAAGCCCAAGTGATGAAAATCTAAAAATGGAAATCTGAACCATTTATTACGGTTTAAGATATTGAAAATCAAACAAATTAAAAAGTTCTACCCTAGCGAAAAAGTCTGGATACAGTTAAAATCAAAGGAAACATGCCCAAAATATGCACTATCAGCCGATTTATAGCTAAAATATGCATAACTAAAATCAACTGAAACTAACAAAACACTGATATTCTAAGTGGTTTCCACCTCCTCAACTGAACTCAGGCTAGAAATAAACACAATAATAAAATTCTTTTAAATTCAGTGTCTTGGTTCTGACCAGTACCAGTGTGGGAGCAGGGTGGCACAACAAAAAGACTCGTGCGAAGAAGATGGATCGTGTGTACTTCACCACCGAGCCAGCGGTCACATGTTACACATTGTTCTTTAGACTTTTTTGCTCGTCTAACTACCCTCCTGATACGTACATTAAATACTTGGATGTATTTGTAAGTAGATTGTTTGCTGAATGATTTAGATTTTATTTTGGTATAGACTGTTGGGCTTTATATCTCAATAAAGTTTTAGTGGTTGGAAAATTGGCAATCGATCTCATAGAGCTTTGTGTTTCTTCAATGTCTTTCAGCAGAATTTACCAAAACTTTTCGATGTCAAGGGTGTAAACAGACCCTTCACGAAGCCGTCAACCAAGCATTCTGTACATCAAACTGAGTAACTCTACGCAAAAATTATTCCTGGGAAACGACTTTTTTTTGGGGTGAAAAGTCACTTTTTAAGGTTAATCTCAATGTAGCACACTCAAACCATGGTGCTGGTGGATGCTTTGAAGAATAAAGTTATCATTAAAAGTTGGAAATTTGACCCCCAATATCTCCGTAACTAGAAGGTCCCAGGTATGATCTAGAACAAAAAAAATGATCGCAATGACGGGGAGAACAAGTATCGTTCGGCTTCGTTAAGGGTCTTGTTAAGCCCTTTATCTTGGTTATAAGTACTTAAATAAATAAATTTTCACTTTTTCTTGTTATTGCTGTTACAATGTCACCTTTTTTCAGCACTTTGGTTGCAATATTGTTTGAAACAGATAAACAGGAACTTAAGACAAGGTAAGCTATCGTTTTTAAATAATTTCAATTTCAAAGTCAAAGTATTTTATTTGTTAAACATATGTAATATGGTACATGGTATAAAATTTGTATGTCAATTGGCAAAACATAGCGCACAACCTAATTTTTAAGATCTTGAATGTAATTATTACCAATATTTATGCATAAATGATGCCGATTCTGATTCATTAATAACATTTTTTTTCATTCCTTCTGTGGCTGTCAACAGAGAATTTATGCTTTTATAAAACAAAACAAGTCAATAATAATAAAAGAATAACCTGTTTTTAAAACTACTGTAAAACATTACAAGAGGTACTTATGTAATTAACATAACAACACGTTACGAGTAGATAATTAGAAAATAGATAAAACACAAAATTAAAGGGTTACCAATACTAACGTGAAACTTCTGTTTTGACTGCCATCATGATAAATATAGAAGGACATTTGATTTAATTATGTGTTACTCAATAAGGGGTTAAGATACAACGGACTGATTACAGAAATTATATTGAGTAGTAGTTGTACATAGGTACTGCCTCTTTCATGAAAACCAACGATACTGCCTAAAAGTAGAGCGTTTATGAAATATTTTTTATGGGAAAACGAAAATTACTGTTTTTTGGTCGACTTTCCGAGAAATAAAATAATAGGTAAGTACTTCTTTTTATAGTTTGTAAGTTATCATGTAATTTATGTTGCTGCTATATAATAATGGGTGTACGAAGTCGAAAGACACTTGGTCTCCAGGTCATTGCGATCAATTTTTGTTCTGGACTACCATACCTGGGAACTTTCTAGTATAAATGGAGATATTGGAGGACAAAGTTCCAACATTTTCACAAGTTTTTTTTTAAATGTTATAACATAACATCACGCCTGTAATCCCCGAAGGGTTAGGCATAGGTGTGCTTTTAAGTACACCCACATTTCAACAGTTATGTTTTGAATCCCATGTAATAGGGGCGAGCCTATTGCCATCGACTGGGTACAAATCCAGACTCCGTGGCGGCTACCGAGAAATTTCTGATGGGAAAACCCAATAACGCTTTACCCGACCCGGGAATCGAACCCAGGACCTCATGCTCAGCAGTCGCGCGACCACTCGACCAAAGAGGCAGTCAATAATAAATATCAGTAATGTTATAACTTTACTTTAAATATCTCCATCACCCCTGTACTATTCAAAGCAGTAAGCAGAAGCTATTCAGCTTAATATTTTGAGTGCGTTACATTGAGTTCTACCGTAAACCATATCGTTTTTGTCCAATATTTTTTGCGTAGACTTACTTAGATTGATGTACAGAATGCTTGGTTGACAGCTTCGAGAAGGGTCCATTAACATCTTGTATAATTATGCCCCATCCAAAAGCGTACTAAGCTATCTGTTATAAAGTATGTACTTGGTAATCCTTATGTTTTACCGACTCTGTAACAATTGTTTTCAATTTTCAGCCTTTAGTTGCAGACGACAGACAGACGACAGTACCTGATTGACAGATTCCGGAAAGGGTTGCTCGTTGGTGAGTTGTGAATTTTACACGAAACCTTCAAAAGCTCCTTGATAATTCCAATGTTGTGTAGACCGTACAAAATATAATATCTATCTTTATCCATGGTATGTACTTACTTAATATTATAACTATGAAATTTGGTTTAGTACCTGAGAGCATTGCACTCAGTGATGTAAATACAAACATAAGATTGAAGAGTTTTCGGCCAATTTGTGATTGTACTTTTTATTGATATTACTCCTACCTCCCTAGGTACTGCCTTAATTTCCATTTTATAACTAAAAGTAATACGGAAAAATTTTCCACTAGCATAATCAGTCTAAAATGTTTCCATTTCTGGACCACAGGCCTTCTTTCTGCAAAAAGGTAAATACCTAATTCACGACGCGGGCCCAATCCACCGATGTTACAAGTCTTCGAATTTTTGGTTCTAGAACTCGGTGGTTTCCCCAGGAAGTTTTCTGTTGGGAGCAGTGTTGGTGAAATAATTTACCCTAAGTGAAGAACCTGTCTAGGTTCGATTTTTCGATTACGATCGATTGAACCGAAGACACGCATTCTGTTTTTTCGGATTCATGTGCGTATTGTATACCTAATTATCATTTACTTCAGTGAAGGAGAACATCGTGAGGAAACCAGCATGCCTGACAAATATTTCTTGACAGCATGTAAAACCAAGTCAGAGGTACATGAACGGCATAAAACTCTGTCACCAGGTTAGGCACTAACCACACGATAAAGAAGAACCTACGATCTACAATTCGTAATCTTGGACGTTTCCACTGGGCCAACCAGCTCGGCTGTTTAAAACCAAAACCTAGGAAGAGCATCTGAGCAAATTGTATAGGAGCAGGAAAAGAAACATTTTCTTTGACCATTACGAACACAACATCTTTTTGAACTGTTAACATTTTGATATTGATAAGTATAACTTGGTTTACATTATAAGCTAGTTTGTTATATCCAATTTTGTTATATCGGACTAAGACGTGCACTTGCTAGGTTTGACATTTTCATAACTCTACTTCTTATTACGATTGAAATATAGTTGTTTTTGCATTAGATGCGGCACATTTTTTTGTGTAGATTGGTATAAAAAAACGTATTTTGCCAAAAATGTCCCTTGCTAAGTTTTGGTCCCTTGTTTTTGAACAGCCGAACTATTTTGTCGATATTCCCCATACCTGTTTCAGATTCCGCTCACTCTTGTAGGGAGCAAGTATAATAGTATCATAGATCTACTATTAGGTGTAGTTTACATGCATTATGTGGGTAATATCGCACTGTATGATTTAACTGTTTCAATAAGGGAACGGTGCTAAAATTTTATCGTTCCAGAGAAGGAAGGCAGCTGCGTAGCCATCTATTGGGCAGCCGGTGCAGTACTGTGCATACTTCTACTTGGGTGTACTAAGTTAGGCCAATATGTTATGTATGTAGGGTAATATCGCGTCTAAGTGCAAGATTAGAAAATATGATCCATTGTTTTGGGGTTATGAGTGGAGCTCGTGGCTAAATAACAGCCGCTCGGGTCGATCTTTAGGTTAAGTCGTGCTTGCCTAGGTTGCTCTGTGGATGTGTGACCACTCATTACATACTGAGTTTTGTCCTTGCCTCGGAAAGCACGTTAAACCGTTGGTGTAATTTGTTGATCTTTGACAGTCGTTAGGTACTTAGTCAGTGGCCCAAAAAGTCTAACAAACAGTTTTACCAAGGGGTTTCATATTACCCAGTACTAACTGGGTTGTGGAGGTCAGATACGCAGTCACTCCATGTCAAATACTGCATGTATTCAGCTGCATCCGGTTAGACTGGAAGCCGACCCCAATATAGTTTGGAAAAGGCTAGGCGGATGATGTTTTGGGGTTATGAATGAGATTCATATTAAGAACCTTCCCGATTGGGTATTTTTTTTCATGAAATGGTTACAACCATTTCATGAAAAAAAATTACAAACACTTAATTCGTTTACAAGTTTATATTCAAATTAATAGATCTGTAGACCTTTCTAATAGGGTTTGATTTTCATGGAATAGTCGATGTTGGACATCACAGACAGCGGTGAATGAAAACATCGTGAGGAAACCTGGACTTAACATTCATATAAGTCTGAAATCGCCAACCCGTCTTGAGCAAGCGTGGTGATCAATGCTAGTGCCTTCTCGGTTTGAGAAGAGGCCTTTGCCCAGCAGTGGGACAGTAACAGGCTGATATTATTATTTTTTATTATTATATAGTTGATGTTGGTCTTGATGATTTATGAGAATGTCGCAGTTATTATTGATTATTTTAAGTAATTTTTTTTTTAAATTATAATCTTATTCTAAAGATTTTAGCTAGAAAAGTATTAACAACTAGGCTGAGATATAAATATATAGATTTTTAAAGTTTTGACTGCTCGCTTATGTAATTTTGACATCAAGTAACCTACGTAAGAATTGTTACCAATAAAATATCAAAAGAAATGGTTAACCTAAAAAAATAATAATTAATCAGCATAGCTTTCAATAGCAGAACAGTGGCACTTCACCTCTGTTTAACAAATTAATTTTTGAATAAAAACCAAAATTTTCTGGAAACCTCTTTTAAAAATACCAAAGGCTGGCCATCAAAAAAACGAAGCATGTCGCGTACTCGGACGATACTTAGCGAAGAATTGCCTCTCCCACGCAGACTTGCACAGGATGCACACCACAAACGCAAAACATCAAAAGCAACTCTACGTCGTTAATACAAAGTAGAGTTTCGCCTGTGGAGTGGCCGTCCCGCCTACAAGGGGCGTCCGTTCCCCCTCTTTCGTCGTCGCCGCGAGTGCGTTCACACGAGTTGCTACTTTTAAATTTTAATCACAACTTGCCCGTTGATTTGGACAAAAAGTGAAATGAACGCGTCCTTTGACAACTGAAATGTTTGCAGTGTCATTTGTATGTAACGCAGTGATATGACCCGGTAGGTTGTGACAATTGAATTTTTTATATCGGGGTGATTCATTGGTTTTATTTTGATGAGTCGTGGGGAGCTTGTAATGTTGGCAGGGGAAAATATCTAACTGCCTAATGTTTTTAATGACGATTGACATGTAAGAAAAGCACAAAATATGTAAACCGGTAATTGATTCTGAATATTTCGTAACATTTTGATATATGTCATTTGTAGTGACATTAAACTAAGTTGAAAGTTTTCAAATTAACTTGAACTGTGCATCCACGTATAAATTACTTACTCACCTGTTCAAATTATCATGAAAACCCCATGAAAGTTAAAATTAGGTCACCAGGCTTCCATGAAAATTGTTCACAGGTGGTTAAAAAAAACAGAGTTTGTTTTCAAACTTTATTTTATTGTATTTGTTTTAGTTCAAACGTCCTTTTCGTATGGAATTCGTTTTTTATTGGTGTGAAACTGTGAGTGGCAATCGATGTTATGACTATTTCAGTTGTAAAATCGTTTTTAAGTGTGAGTGTAAAACTGAAACTCATTAAAATGAACGACTCTGAGTTATTAGTTTTCCTAAGAAAAATTAAAAGATAAAAGAAATGATTTGAGTATGTTTTGAGTGAAAGAATAAAAGTAGATGCATATTTTAATGCAGTTTCTTTATTACCTAATATAGTTTACCTAGCATCTTTGACAGACGTTAGGTAGTCAGTGGCCCAAAAAGTCTGACAACCAGTCTTACCAAGGGGTAACGTATTACTCAGTACTGACTGGGTTGTGGAGGTCAGATAGGCAGTCGCTCCATGTAAAATACGATAAGGTATTCAGCTGCATCCGGTTAGACAGGAAGCCGACCCCAATATAGTTGGGAAAAGGCTAGGCAGATAATGATGAGTTTACCTAGCCTGCATGCAGCCTAGATAAACTCATCATCATTTAGTTGCAATGATCAGTTCGTTAATGTAATCTTGAAGTTAATTTGGGATTTATGTCAGAAAACTTGTAGATAGGTCCTAATCGTAGTTCAGCTTTGTACCCATTTATCAAAGAATCAGTAGTTCATACTAACAGTAGGTAATACATACTTACAAATGGCAGTATTACCTATCCCTTATTTTGTTATTGTTGAATCAGCCCAAACTGTCCCACTGCTGGCCATTGGCCAAAGGCCTTATCGCTTATTTGCCAAAGAAAACGTTTTGTAACCAACTAATAATATTACACAATTGCAGTCAATGTTCAGGAAAATATGCCTTGTGATAGCCAACCTTGAAATTGGTAATAACAGAGAAAATTCAGTGATTTATTACCTTCATTATTTTTAAATAACCAGCCATTAAGAGGTAACACATTATTATTTTGAAAACCGTTGACTAAGTGAGCAATTTTTGTGGTGAAATGAAAGTGATACGTGAATAGGATATACTTTTATTTTTACGAAATAGTCTTTCTTAGTTTCTCATGTGCTTTAAGGAAAATAGTCATTTCATCATTTATCATAATTATTTGGGGGAAAATATTCAGTAACAACAGTTCTACACCTTTTTCGTTCTAAAAGATTTTAGATGCCAGTTTTTAGTTTATTGTTAAGTTATTAACTTTAGGTAACTGTTTATAAATGTATTTGATATTGTTTCATTGTGAATAATAAATACGTTATTTCCTTTATTCATTTGCAAACATATATTTTACATTTTTAAATGTTTCTGTACAAAGTAATATAAAAAACATTTAAAAATATAAAAAATAGTAGCCCACCGGTATCGGAAACAGGGCCCAAGCTACCGGCGGTCAGAGCTCCAGAGAGAGGAATCTCCTAACAATACGAGCCGTGTCCTGGAATACCGCTTTCTGAATCAAGCCTTTGATCCAGCTGCCTAACGAGAGCCTCCCCAGGTATTGATGTAGGCTCTTGGCAATTAAGCCATGGGCTGATACGACTATCGGCACAATGATCTCTATATTATTATATTACTTATTTTAACATATAATTTCTTCATACTAAAATAAAAGATCATTCAATTATATTCATAGCTTGCAAACTGAAAGTGCCAAATTCGTCTCCAAATTTTGGGCTAAATTTATTTAGTTTGTTCTCGACACGCTAAGAAGAAAATAGCTTGCAAAGACCAAACCTCTGATAATAAGCAGGATTTATAAATATGCTTTTATGTTCCCAATATAGGATATCAGACTCCTATTTTCATTCCAATTAGTTACTTCACGCCTTGAAATATCCTAGAAATTCTTTTTATATACGTGACAAGCAAGCTCGTGCCCTGTACGCCAAACGACACAAATATGTGACAAAATAGTAAGTGAAATTGTGTCTTGACGAAGACAGCACGCGCGTGCTTTTATGCTCTGGCGTTCAAAGGTGAAAGATTTCTAAAGTAGGTAGTCTATTCTGTGAAAATAATAAAATAGCCAGAAACTGTGTACTTAAATCAAACTGAACAGATCAGTAAACATTTTCCCTTCCATAATGCTTAAGTACGATCTTATAACTACGCAGCATTTGCTTAAATGTATAAGTAGTGTTGGTAGTACTTATACATTTCAAGAAGACTGTTGGTAGGAAAGTCCTATGTAGACAAGTCATGCTAGTTTTTTTCAAAATTGAGATCTATTGTGCAGAGGTGAAAATGCACTATTATGTTTTCTTTATAATTATTTTTGAAATTCAATATTTTCACAAAATGAAGTCAATGCTTCTTTCAAGTACCTACCTAGACTTGGTGCGCAATTTCGTAAAGGATTAATACTGCTGCATTCATCATTATTATAACGTGCAAGTAATCAATTTTATTCAAAATACCGAAGGCTATTCAAAATTAACGAATAATAACAGTTATTATCGTTGCCTTACATGGAAATCAACAAAATAATTAATGCGATTCGTCACAATTCGCGTATCGGCGGCCATTTGTGACGCTATTACCGGCTCGCCGTCGATAAGCTTTACTGCCTAACGACATGGTTAGTTTGAGCTCCTCGCACGTAATAAATTATTATAAATACAAAACTATGAGAAAGTCTGTGAGTTTAATTTTCCGCAAATTTGATCTAACGCTATAAAGGTGGGCAATCTGCGCGCGCAGGCTGCTGCGCTGGCGTTGATTGCGCATTACCTGCCTCTGTTTACTCTGCCTGCGCTAGCACACGTAATGAAGTTTATAAAGTCGCTCTAATTGAGCGGTTACTGTTCTTACTGCGAGAGGTAAGGTTACAATAACATTGACTTTACCAATAGAATTTAAGGGGCCGCAAAGCTCGTTGGGTCTCGCGTATTTCGAACTTCAGAGATATTCTCTATTCGATTCAGTTAAGCAAGTTGTTACTTCGAGGGAAATAATTCTAATCAGTGAATAGTCACGGTCACCGGATTTGGTTTTTTTAAACAAAAATAAAAGTTAGGTTTATACCTGTTTTAAATTAAATTTTCAATTGGATGTTTTCGATTTGTCTCTGTTTCTCGTTCAGTCGATTTTTGTTAGCTTTCACTCCAGTGAAGTCGAACTGGCAGATCAGCTAACGTAGCTTGACTTTTAATTTAATTCTATTTTCGCTTCTGTTAATTTATTTTATACAGAGGTATTTTGTAAAAAATAAAGGTTTTCAAGACTCATGCGCTAATTGCCAACTTAAGTGGATGTGTCACTTACTTTACAGCGTGCATAATGTATGTGTAGGCGTCTACGCACACTCATTGATTTCTATGTAAATGTGCAAGCAGCGACCCATCTGCTTGGAGCTATTTGCGTCATGTAGTAAACTAAGGGCTCATTTATTCACGATATAACCGCGAATATTGTGGCGCAGCCATCGGCGCGCGGGCACAGCCCCATCCATGGCGGCAAGCTCTCACAGTGCATAAATAGTGATGCGAAGCGTCGACGCACCGAGTAATTTGTATAAATACCTCGATACAATCGGCTCACCGTTTAACGAGAGAGCCTTTTCCGCGCCGCGGTGAGCCGTTTAGCGAATTTCAATAGTTATCACGCGGAGAGAAACTCGCTCGACGAGAGGGACGGGCGCGCGCGGCGAGGCCAGCGCGAGCGGGACGGACTTAATAAGAAAGAAATAATAAAAAAGCGGTTGTGTGTGCGTGGTCGGAGTGTGGTGGCATAGGGCGGCGATGCAGGCCCCTCCCTGTGGCGCGCCGCCTGCCGCCTGCCGCCGCCTCAGTCGAGTCCCCAGCGCGCCGCGCCGCACCGGTCCGCTCTGCCCGCTCTACCCGCGTCCGCAGCGCGCGTAAAAAGTTTCAACACACTGTACGAAACTTGCACGTCGTGATTACGATACCGCACCTGGTAGCGACCATTCATTCTTGCGTTGTTCTGTTAAAGACTCGCTGAAAAGTTTGTGTTTTTCGTTTTATTCGGAAAATCTGTGATTTTTTGCGATTCCATTAAATCTTGAAAATTCTTATTTTTCTTGGAAAGTTATTTAACTTTGATTTATTTCCGACCGTTCGTTAGTCTTTTATAAAGCTAATCTGGACAGTATTCAGTCTTCAGTAGCGAGTGTGAACTGCAGATTTCTAACTTCAAAGTTGCAAAGATTATGTACTGGAACATCGATGGGATGTTCGGACGGTGACGTCGAGTGGTCGGCTGGAGGCAAGCTGGGCTCGCAGGCGGTCAACTTGATGCTGCTGCAGGGCGAGGGTCGGCAGGGGCCCGCCATGGAGGAGGACTGCTCCGCGCGGCCCTGCGCCACCGACTTCTCCATCGCCGCCATCATGGCCAGGGATCGCCAGGAGAGGAGAGAGAGACGGAGGCACAGGGACCCCAGGGAAGACACGCTTATGCCTTTAGGTAAGTCCATCAAACTTTTCCATTACTTCATATTTAATCTCCTTTTGTTCTGGAGACTCAAAATATACCACAAACAAATAAAAACATAATCGAACTTATCATTAAAATCATTATAAATATGTCTAAGCTTACACTAGGTACTAAAGTAAGTTACAAAAGTTAAGAAACGAATTGTTGTAAGTTTACAAAATCCATTACAAACTTCTCCAAAGTTGACATCCAATAAGATTAAATTCTGTTTAAGAGTAAAAGTTCAATAAAAACTTTTCTAAGTGGAACTACAATATTTGAAAAATTCTTTTTTACAAGGTTAAGACCAAAATTGTTGGGAAGTTGCCCCTACACCAACATAAATTAATTTCCTTCATCATTATTAATTTTAAGAATTGCTTACCCACCAATTTTTTTCGTGATTCCTTATCCATAATATATCATAGCAGTTCAGGAACTATTTTTCTGTTTCCAAAGTGTACTTAGTAACAAATAACTTATAAGCTCATTTACATAGTGCAAACTCTGTTTATATTTTCTTGAATCTGAAAGTTTTCCCTAAGAATGTGATGAACTATTTGATGTTCTATATCTCTTGAAAATTTTCATATTCATTATTTTCTTCGTTTAATTAAAATGAATTAATAAGTTTTTATTCTAATGAGTTTACAATAAGTCTTATTCACTATTTAGAAAGAAAGAAAGAAAAGAAAAAATATTTATTAGACTCACACAGGACAAAACAAAAAAAAATGGTTGAATTCACAATAAAACAAAAATGGCTAAATTAAATATAATATAAATTTAGGCCTATATTAACTTCTAATTTAAATAAAACTCTCAAGAAACAAACTTGAGAGTTACATAATATTATTATGCTGATAAATATGACAATATTAAAAGCAAGAAAATATTTCCCTAATCGTATACAACAGCTATCGATTCAACATGGCTGTCATTAAAGGCTTTGTAATATTTTCTTGTAAAATGAAAACACTCCGATTATTATTATTTATAGCTAGTTCTTATCGCGAATAAATATTAACATTACCTATCAGCAAATTGTTTGCAACAAAATTTAGGTTGACTTAATGACTTTATAAACTTGACCCCTGTTACGTAAAAAAGAAACAGAAGGACCCCAAAAGATAAAAAAAGATATGTTCAAAGTTATCATTCTGTTTTTTGATGTTGTTTAGACAAACATACGCTTTTAACAATGTCCGTCAATAAAATACACGATCTTTTTGTAAACTCACCCGTAATTTATGATACTGCCTTTTAGTTACAGTAACTTTGATAGTGTCATAAAATTAAAATGGACACTAAGTTTTATATCTTTAGCGAGAAATATTTTGAATCGGACTGCATCATATATTTTGATGATTATTTATCAGGTGCCTACAGTATTTTTATTGATATTAATGTTGGGCTTTGAAAAGTACAATTGAAAGGGTTTGATTACACATTGTTATAATTAAGTTATTGTTAATTACTTTTGGGCTCTCCAGATGACTAAAGTAGCTACCAATTATTAAGGGTCAAGATGGATAAGGATGATTTTATAAAAAATCGCAATTCAGTCTTATCCCTTCTAAGTTTTCTTATCACTTCACAGCAGATAATTTTTGTGTTTTTTGTTTGTTTTTTGTTTTTTTTTGGAATATACACTAATATAGGTATGGTTATGTGCATTAAGATTGCAATAAATCAAACGAAGTTAAAAACTAATTGCAACTTTAATTCGAATTAATTTATTCAATTTACATTGTGTTTACAATCATTCTACAAAAGAAACCATAATTATACAAATTGGTAACTTCTAACTTAAGTTACCTTCTTGCACAAAAATGTAATGAAAATGTGTTGTAGAATCACTATCGGGAACAATAGATTACCTATAGGGAATAATTATGAATAGTCAATTAATCTCTTCATCAACTGTAGCCACCATAGATATTCTAAAACAAATTAATTTAATATTTTTCAGGGACCGACCTGAAAGAGATTTTTTTTTTAAATTTTCTACCTTCTAATCATATTTGGTAAATAATGGGGTCTTATGTTTTTTTAACTCATGGTGAGTGTTATAAATTGATCGCCAGTGTTTTCCAAAAATTAAAGAAAACTCATAAAAGGGAATATTTACAACTAATTATAAATTTATTATGTAGGTTTGGAATTTCTTACTGTTTAAACATGTATTTGCGTAAATAAAAAAAAAGGATGAAACTACGTAAATCAAACATATACTGTCACTTACGGATATCTTCCGTGCTTGACATTATACCTCGTAAGTGACAGTATAAGTTTAGTTTTAAACCGTGAAAGCTTAAAACAAAATTAAAGGATAGTAATTAAAAAACTAAAACAAATAAAATTACTCACAACTCCAAACAGTTATTTTTTCTGGTAAAAAGTAGTCCAAAACCGAAATCTTATTTCTCACAGCCATTATAAATGCGAAAGTTTGTGAGGATGAATGGTATAGAGGTTTGTTCCTCTTTCACACAAAAAGGGTTACGCGGATTTGGGTAAAATTTCGCACACATAGGAAACTCTTATTCCGTTAGTACGATCCCGTGGGTTAATTACCGAAATCGACGCAGGCGACGCCGTGGGCATAAGCTAGTACAACTTAATTTAACGTATAGGAGTTAGGTTAAGCTAAATATTTTTTTTTTTTTAGTAAAACGAAGTTTCCTTAGTCTACCAAACATATTAAATGATTAGCATAAAAATAACTTTTAATGTTTTTCTTACCTGAATCTAAAACGCAATAGCACCTGGCATTATTGTAGTACAATTATACATTTTTTCACTATGCAAAACTATTTGTAAAATGCCGAATAAATGTCTAACTTCAAAAAAATCTCCAATTCATAATATAGAGCTGATGGCTGTTCTGCAAACCAACTTTGAAGTTATTATTTAGTGTCTAGCCGTTGCCTGCGATTTATTATTATAAAAAACATTACTTCCCTTTTTGAATCGAATTTTCTAATACTGATTTTAAGGGTTTTTTTTTGCTAATTATTTTTCTAAAATAAAAGTAGCCTTTGTGAGACCTTATAACATCAGCTGTCTGCCAGTAAAAGTCCTGTCAAAATCGGTCTAGCCATTTCGGAGATTAGCCGGATCAAACAGACAGACAGATAGATAGACAGACAGAAAAATAATTGTTTTTGTTATAAGTGCCCTGTATATTGGCGTCGTTTGTGCACTCGTCGCGAACAGACGTGCTCATTAGCAATATTTAATTAATACTTTAATAATAGTGACCTCCTTTAGTCACTTTATCGTAATGCATAAAGTGATCTTGCTTAGTGTGCAGTTTTAGTCAATAATGGTCACGAAATAATGAAGTTTTAGTAAAACTAACAAAATGGAAAACAGCCCCTGTAATCCAAGGGGGGCAGCACAACCCTCCGTCTCGCCGTCGTGGACGGCCACGGCCGATGTTATTGTTTCAACGCCCGAGATTCAACGATGGATGGCCCAGATCTAGCAGTACTTGAATGAAGTTTGCTCTTTTGCCATCATGTCCTGTCAGGGACTTCACGTTAGTTACAAGGTGTTATAAATGCTAGCAGTATGGCCATGCAGCCAAATCTTGCAAGGAGGTAAATTCTACATGTGGTCACTGCAGTGAAGCAGGTCATTATGATGTCCGAATGCGCGAAGAAAGCTGAACCTCCGAGATGCGCGACTTGCTCCCGCTTTAAAAAGCCCAGTGACCACATAACGGAAGACGTTGTATGCCCTGCTAGAAAAATAGCGTAACATAGATATATAAACTCTGTCGATTTTGAGGGCACCTAGTGCGTCATAGTCTAACCGAGATTTCTGTTGATCTTTCGCTGTCTAAGCAAATTGTCGCCAGCAACAAAAATGACATGACGGTGTTTTTTAATGTTCATTAGTTGAATACTGCTGAAAATCATATTAGTATCAGCAAATAAGAGCTACAAATTGATTTCCTTGGATTTTATATACATGTGTGACCTTAATTATTTTTGTTTGTATCTTATAATATTTAGCATTTAAGTACATTAGGTATATCTTAATATATGTTAACCCATACTAACTTATTTCACTATAATATTAAATATTGTTAAGAAATCCACTGTCTAAATAGTATTTATTAGAAACCTGCCCCCTGTGATACAGGTTTAACCTAGTACAGGCATCGAACTTTGTTATACCAACATTATTTCTAAATTTTAAATTGTATTTATTGTGCGAATTGTAAATTTGAATAAAGATATTATTATTATTATATTTTCATATGCAACCAGTAAAAAGGTGTTATTTTGGTATGACAAACAGACACTTCAATTTTGTTTATTTGTATAGATGAATTTGTCTTAATTCATTTAAAATCAATACCTTACAAGTTCTGAGTGTAGCTACATTCAATATAAGCGGTTTTTTTTTTTTTTCTAAAGAGTTTGAAGTTACGTAGTGAGGTACAAGGAAGGAAGGAAGGTGTTGAAAATTTTCAGGTTTTTTTTTTAAATTTATTTAAAACTACTTTCAATGAATTCAAAATATTAGACTATTACCCACAGTTTCCAAGACTTGAAATTGTAGTAAACAGAAATGTAACTCAACACTTGATAACTAGGGATCGGATATTCGGATGCATTTTTATCTAAAGTTTGACTGTTGACAAGTATAAGCGCGCGTCAGTATAGAAAAAGTGCCGGTTTATTTAAATACATAGTTTTTTTTTTCTTTTTAGGTTTTTACTTATTTGAAGTAAAAACCTAAGAAGAATTGTCATATTTACCATTTTATCCTATTGCAATATTCAGCAGCAAAATTTTAAATCGTACAATTTTGTATTTTTTGCGTGTTATTTTTAAACAAATTGCTTGCCTGGTTTTAAATAGATTCTAAATATACTATATATTATGCTTATCAGTAATACATTTTATAGACACTATATTTCTATAATATCGCGATCCAGAGAAAAACTGGCATTTTAAGAAGCTGTTTTCATACTTTTGTACCCTAAAAAACGTACTTTAGGTAAATATGCATCCGAATATCCGATCTCTATTCATAACAATATTACGTTATTACGTCACATATTGATAAAGATGGACAAACTGTTCACTTGTATCAAAATATTTTTTTTTACCTAACTGCACTGTTACATTTTTGATAACCACTGAAAATCAAATAGGTACCTTGATTAGCATCATCATCTGCCTAGCCTTTTCCCAACAATGTTGGGGTCGTCTTCCAGTCTAACCAGATGCAGCTGAATACCAGTATTTTACATGCAGCGACTGCCTATCTGACCTGCACAACCCAGTTAGTAGTAGGTAATACGATAAACCTTGGTAAGACTGGTTGTCAGACTTTTTGGACCACTGACTACCTGTAACGACTGTCAAAGATCTACAAATGACACCCGGGACCAACGGCTTAGCGTGCTTTCTGAGGCACGGAGGAAACTCGGTATGTAATGGGTGGGCACCTATCCACAGACCAACCTAGGCAACAACCTAAAGATCGACCCGAGCGTCTACTATTATTTAGCCACGAGTTAAATAGGTCGCTTGATAAGCATATTAAAAGATTAATAAGGTCACGTAAACGTAAGATCTGCTATGACAGTGCTGAAAACATCCTGCAGAGTTATAAGGGCCAAGAACGTGTCTTAAGACGTATTGTACCTGGCTTGGTATATTTATTTATTTTATTTATTAAAACTTTATGCACAAGTAAAACTGTACAAAGGCGGACATAAAGGCGGAATATTGAATCATGTATTGAAAAAAATTCTCTCTAGTATCAAAAATCAAGATTTTTTTATTAAGTTTAAAACTTGATAAACAGATGATGATGTAATTCGTGTGTAAGAAAAGCCTGTTCTAGAGGATTAACATCACGCCTGTAATACCCAAAGGGTTAGCCAGAGGTGTACTTAATAGTACACCCACATTTCGCCAGTTATGTTAAAGTTGCATATAATAGAGGCGAGCCTATTGCTATCAACCTAGCACAACTGATCACAGATCCAGACTCCTTGGCTGCTACTGGGAAATTCCTGATAGAAAACCCAATAACACTTTGCCCGACACGCGAATCACTAGACCAACGAAGGAGACAGGGTTAAGCTCGCCATTGTACATAAGCTATGTTATCACAATAAGTATGTATATTTTTTTAAATTTTTTGTTGTTTGTGTGGCAGTCAAATATCCGAATAAACAACCGCAATCGCAATATTTTTAACTAATGCAGAATGCAACGCGCTAGCTCAACAGAGTAGCACTAAATATTAACAATCGGCATGGCTAACATGATGATTACATATAACATTATCGTCTCAGGGTCGCTCTGTCGCTACCGGTACGTAATCACCCACCAGAGGAAATTTACAGCCTGAAGAGCTGATTAGGATTATCATAACAATGGGGCTATTCATATGGCAAGTACTATAAACGTGGTGCTGAAAAGAGAAAGATTTCACACTATTACATTACAGGTGGGGTTACTATGACGTCTTAAAGCAGGAGTAATTCCAGTGTAGGAAAGAGACAGAACTGGGAGGAGCTCGTGGTTTAATAATAACAGCCGCTCGGGTCGATCTTTAGATTAAGCCGTGCTTACCTAGGTTGGTCTTGTGGATGGGTGACCACCCATTAAATACCTAGTTTCCTCCGTGCCTCGGAAAGCACGTAAAGCCGTTGGACCCGGGTGTCATTTGTAGGTCTTTGACAGTCGTTAGGTATAGTCAGTGGCCCAAAAAGTCTGACAACTAGTTTTACCAAGGGGTATCGTATCGTATTACCCAGTACTAACTGGGTTGTGGAGGTCAAATAGGCAGTCGCTCCATGTAAAATACTGGTATTCAGCTGCATCCGGTTAGACTAGAAGCCGACCCCAATATATGTAGTTGGGAAAAGGCTAGGCAATTGATGATGAAAGAGACAGAGCTATACAGGTCGTCTAGCGCCATCTCTTTCACACACTGGCATTGTTTCTGCTTTAATAAGTCATGATAGGCCAGCTAATCATTATCTTAAAAGTAGGCGTGTATGTATAACGTAACTTAATACATACACTGGTAGTTATAGAAAAATAAGTAAACCTAGCTTTACCAGGGTTAACTTAACATTATCGGAGTTTGTTGGGTAAAGTTCGAAAAGTAACTATTTTAAGGCTAAAAACAGAAAAGTGCGGTTTAAGTCTAACCCGCTACATCTAGGTGCGGTAGGTGTAACCTTTTTATTGCTAGGGCAAACCGACGAAATGGGTTAGGTTAGGTTAGAACTGCGACAAATCGCGCGCGAGCCGAGCAAGCAGAGCGAGCGGTGCCACGGCAGCGGCCGGCAAGCATCATCCAAGTTTGTTGCATCAAATCGCCAGTAAAAAGGCCTCCAATAAAAAAAATTGTGATTATTCGGGCTTTACCCAAAAAGCCTGGGTAACTAAAAAAATACTAAGTTGACTTCTTCTAGCATTACCCGTAACATATATATATTTATAGGGACATACTACCTTTTTTCTAGCCCTAATTGTTCAATTATGTACAAAAATGTCGCATCATTAATTTTTAAAACAATTTTACCAAGTCCTTGAGCCTATCAAAGGCTCAATAAAATTAACTGTAGGGTTAAGAAATTTCATAAACTGATTTTTTTTTGTAACTACAGATCTTTTATCTTCGGACGTGTTTTAAAAAAACGCAACTAGCTATTTTATTTCTTTCATTTGAAAAAATATATCGGAATATCCCGAAAAAATCTATAAAATTTAGGGTAAAAAGTGAAGACAGTATTTAGTATTTTTCTGTCACAATGAACCAAACTTTGACTGATAGAGAATGCTTTGTGGCATTAAGTCCCCCAAAGTACCACTCTAGTACATGCTGTTTAAATAAATAGTCCAGTAAAAAGTCTAATTGCTCACAACTCGTTAAGGCACGTTAAATTTGATAAAGGGCTTCTCAAAACAAGACGCTGAAAATTAAATCCAGGGACGCCGCACCTTTTCGTTTTTTAATACCAAAAATAAATACAAAACAGTTTGCCGGTTGTCAATCTGTCAGCTAATAGAGTGTGAGACAGAGGACGAACAGATATATTTATAAAATATGTGTCAAAAGTATGTGATAAAGAAATTACAGATGTTCCAAATTGTTTTGATGCCGTCGCCTCTAAGATTGTAGCTTCATAATGACTACATTATGCTGACAGGTTTTTCTTCACGACAAAGCGGAAAAATGTTTTAGTGGCTACTTAACTAAATATACATCTTTAATGTCGCATCTATTTTTCTCGAGATTTCTAAATTAGCAAATGAAACCATAAAAATGTTAAGATTTTTTATTTTTAACTTCCCACATTATTGACCTCGCATATAAATGAAGGAAGTCGATTGACGTATGTCATTTATTCTTTCAGAAAAGTTCGTGGACGCGGCAGCGTCTGCCTCAGGTTCCCCGTCCCCGCCTCTCGCGGAGTACGAGCGGGATTCACCGGTGGATGTGTCGTCGACGTCGGAGGCCGGGTCCGCCAGCGGAGCCCCGAGCGGCTCCCGGCCCCTGTCGCCGCCCCCCAGGAACCCGCAGCTCGTGGAGCGGTGGTCCAGCGAGGACATGCGACACATACAGTGCCACCTCGAAACTAAAGAACTCTGGGACAAGTTTAACGAATTAGGAACAGAAATGATCATCACTAAGACTGGAAGGTGAGCTCTTATTGTAGTTTTTCATAGTTTTAACTGTAGCCGGGATATAAACCGAAGTAGATCGATTATAAATTAGTCGGGTAGCATTAGTGCCAAATTACCAACGCCTACTCATTTATCTGCGCCGAACACATTTAAATTAATTAAACGACGATGTCTCATACCTTTTTATACATCAGCACTTTTATGGACTTGATTTCCGGCACATTGGGTATTTGTTAATTATGACAAACGCTCAAATTGCAATTCATTTATTTTTAATTACCTGCGTTAAAACGGACCGTTGAAAACAGAAGTGGTTTTATCGCAATTATTTTTTCATTAATTGAACCGAGAGGCGGATTCATAACAAGCAGTACTGACGTAAAGCACGCGTTATTAACCACTTAAATGACGAAACGAATTGTTTTTAGGCTTCTCGTGTTGAACTTGACGAGAAATTAAAAACTCTGTGGTAGGTAGGTAATCGAATCGCGATTGTTGGTTAACGAGATCAAGGCAATATCGACGGCGCGTTTCAGAGGCGATAAGGTAGGTGGCACAGTGATGGCGACGGCGCGAGGCGTGTCGGTCGCGGCGCGCTGCCGAACAATGGGCAATCGACCGCCGCGCCGCCGCCCGTGCGATACTCGCACGTTAAACAATGAACGCCACAATCAAAAACGTAACGATCACATCAATCGAACATAATATAATTGCCCTCCAAATAATCTGCTCGTTACAGATCGAATTCTCATCTCATTAAAATCTGAAACTATCTAATGATATACCTAAATTACCCGAGGCTTTTCAGAACGACTTGTCTAACTAATCTTAATATAACTTAAAACGAAAACGATTTCCAAGTATCCGCCATTCACTTGGACCTGAATGTAACAGAGTTGAGACTCCCAAAAAACCTATTGCAGTGAAACTTATCCAGTTTTGCGCTATATGCTCATATTGCTACATGACGGTAGAATGGTAGATAGATATAATTTATTTATACAAAAAGGGCACTAAGTGATGCTTCATATAAACATGAAAAATGAGATGCATCTTCATTAGACGCAGGGTTTTTCTTCTCAACAATCTTTGGAAAAAAAATCACATGAGAAACGTGAAAAAGGTTTTTTTGTTGAACTGCTGAAACAAATCAGATCGAAGTGCAAGGTCTGCTGTCACATAAAAGTCTGATTTAGCTCGACTAAATCTAAAAAGCAGTTGCCTGTTTAGTTATATTTGACGTCCGAGCAGGTGAAAATGATTTGTGTGTAAGTGTTATCGAGGAAACACTAGGACGGTAGTGAAACGCGCGGCAGAGCGGTGGAGCGGCGACGCTTATCGACGCCCGCGTAAATCAACGCGACAGCCCACCGATCGTGACAAATTCGCAAACCTAATCTTTTGATAACGTTGTAGCTTACTCAGACAAACCGCACGATACTCGCCGCTTATAAACGCTCCACCTATATTCTCTGTTGGGTTCCTTATTTCACATAACACCTAGACTTTCGTGGAAACTGTCGCTGAAACTAAACTCAACAATATCCGCCCGCTCGATACCTGAACCTAATTAGGGAATCTAACCCATTTCACAGTTTCGCCTTGGTATTTATTTAATGCTAAATACGTCGTCTCCATACAAATAAATGTGAACAAAGGCCGAGTATAATGTACAAAACAATGAAGGCTCTTTCACGGACTATAAAGCTGTATTAATACCTCACTTATTTATTCCTTATAATGTTCTCGAGTTAACGACGCTTCGGGCGTCCAGTTTTTCTACCACGCACCATAAAATACGACATCTGGAAATATATACCAGTCGCATTCATTTCCGAATTTAGCAACACCGAACACAATAATAACAGTGTTGATTTGCTATAATAACCATTCGCAAAAAAAGATTGTAGCCATGTTTCGTTTTTATGAGGATGTTTAGATGCGATAGATCTTCATAATTACCACGCGTTATCTCTTTTTCCACATTATCGATGCTTTAGATACGGCCGGTATCGGTAATAAAAGATGGAGCGAGATAGCAGGCGTTACAAAGGGCTTTGGGAAGTCGCAATGGGAGACAATTTGCCACACACCGTCACGCGAGCTTATCCGAGTCGGCCCCGTCGATTAGCATAAATCTCGCCAACTAACCATCACAAATGAACGACGGGCGCGGGACGCGGGTAGCGGCTAAACAAACTGACGCGAGCGACGATGCGATCGCGCGACATTCGCATGTCGCGGCGACGATGCGCGACGAATCGCGACCGTCGGCCGCCCGCATAAATCAGCATTATCTCGCGAGATAGCCGCGCGCCTGGACCCACCCCGCCGTATCACGCGGAGCCCCGTGTCGTTCGAAAAAATTAATGACTTGGAAAAACGATTCGCTTATGAGGGATCTTTCACTGTAATTGAATTGCCCCGCAGAGATCGGCCGAATTGTCGCGCAATATGTCGAGTAGGTGATACTGTATCAGGTGCGACCTTTCTAAAAAGAAATCCAGATGAGTAAAGCTCTGAAGGAAAGCAAACGCATCAGATCCATAAACGAGTTCGTTTAAAAATGTTTGCCATAGTAATAAGTTCCAAAAGGTCTCAATCAAATCCCTATTACTGATTTAATATTTCATGCCCCATAAAAAGTACAAAAGACAGACTGCAACAGAATGAAATCCCCACACATTATCTCACCCCAAAAGATAATCGCAGCACGCGTAATAGAATAATGTAAATATGTCGGTTTGTCCGTCGGCGTCCTCCGTCGCTAGTTGGCATGCTAATCGCGTTTCTGTAAGCTCCGTTTTAAAACCTGCCGCGTTGTGCACCGCTCTTTTAGTTTATTCAGCGGGGAGCCATTTTTCATCCGCTCGGCAAATATTTTGATGTTTGTCGATTACGCGGCTTTGTGTGCAAAAGCTTTCATAAACGGAGAGTCCATCTGATGCCTTTGTTTATTGTGTTCGACAAATTAGGAGCGTTTTATTAATACGCAGATAATATCGGAAATGACAACTTCTGTCGATTGAATTAATTGTTGTCATTAGTTATGTGGTTTGGTTGATTTTTTTTCTGATTAGAACGAGTGTGGGTTTTCCTAAAAAACATTATGGTTATTGATTGAAAAACATTGAAGCGATGCGTGTTTCACACTTAATACTATGAATAGGCAATCATAATATACCGTAACTTAAAAAAAAAAATCCTGAACCATTGACGAATCTATAGAAACAACATCTGTGTCCCAAAACTTTATCGAAAGACCGGATTTTAGAAGACTAAATTACTGCATTCAGATCAATAAACTCAGAAAATGATAGAGTTTATGTATCATATTAGCATAGATATGTGCAAACAGTCATATAATGTATCGTATATATGTGGGAACAGTGCTAACAGATTTAAATTAACATGTTTTACTAATACACAATACGATCCGTCGTCGATAGCGGCTCGAGGCTCGCTGAAGATGTTTTCGCCGGCACTCGTTGCCAACGCTCTAATCGTTGGAGCACACAGTTGGCAGCCAACCTGCTCTTTGATTTACTTCTCACCAGCATCTAACCATCGTAAATCTTCCACATATGCTATATAAACACACTTTTATCTTATACGTATGTATACAAAGGCATTTTAACTTAACAGAACATCACATAGCATCTAAATTAAGATTGTTCTTGTTTATAAATTACTCGTCGACTCTTTGCAGGCTCGTGGGAGCTCTGGCGTGTAGTGAAATATTTTGACGTCTTTCTTTATAATGGGTGCGACATAAATCGTGCTTGTTTGGTTTTTTGATAATCAGATGTGTAAATTTTTGAAGTCAGGTCGTAGCTGGTAAATCATTTGCTTCCGAGATTTGTTTTATCTTGGAGACATGATTTTGATTTGTTAACAACATGTAGCTAGATTTCCCCAGGATTTAATCTTCTACTTTAATTTCATGAGTTCTATTCAGATATATTCCATAATTTCTTTGTGGATACCGATATGGATGGCACGATAATTATTAGTTTTTCTTTTCTAATCACCAATTGAATAAGAATAAAAAAATAACCCTTCCAAACTTTTCAGTACAAAAATAATGCAGCTGCCGTTAATATTAGAACTTTTCAAAATATTAGTGTAATGTCCCGTGAGTCTGATTTGTTAAGAACATGTAGCCAGATTTCTCCAGGATTTCATCTACTTTAAATTTCTAGACCTCTATTTAGATACATTTCAGAATTTCTATAGAGTTTTTTTCTCTCTCTAATAACCCCCTTCAAAACTTTTCAATACAAAAATAATGCGCCTACTCTTAATATTGAAACTTTTCAAAATATTAGTGTAATGTCCCACGATGCAGCACATTTTTACCTGTAATGGCCCATCGGGTTACGAATTCCCACAACTAGGTCCGTGGCGATTTATCGAACAATATTGTAGCCTGCCCCGTGCCCCGTGCGTATGTACCACAGTACCAGTGTACCTAGGTACATGCCGTGTTTGTTAAAAGTGCAGCTTGTAATGTTAGCGATACTTTTGGATGCGCTTTTATTAAATGTGTTCAAGTTTAGCTAAACTTTTTACACCGAAACAGACAGTAATTATACATTATACTATAGCTATAATTTACGCGAAAAAAATCACGCAGAACTACATTTTCCCAAGTGTTAACTTTTTACCTTGCACATGCAACTGTGGTCTGAACTTCTTGACGGGTATTCCTGGTTAAAAATATTGTTGACTGCTTAAATATAACCTTCAAAATATGTTATTCATTCTGAAAAGCGCTCATGATTCATGTCTGCATATTGTTGAACTTCATCTATAATTCTGATGTGTACACTGATCTTCTACAGTCCTACAATGTAGTAATTTCCATTCGCTATACAAATCATATTCCTGAAATATATCGAAACGGTTAAGGCATATCCACAGCTTTAAAATATTTTCGCTGTTCAGATAACGCTGGGCGCACACCGCGCTTACACGTGCACGAGCCCAGCTCGCCATTTGTCGCACTCGCGCGATAATTGTTGATATACGATCGCGATCCGACACCGTAATTGTCAACGCTTAATCTTCTAATTGGCTCGCATTTACCAATGCCAACGTGTCGCCTCTGCCCATTCGCATCGATAGTTCGTTTAAAAAAAACATTGTCAAATTTTTCGTACAATCGTTAAACATAACCGACTCCTATAAAAGCTCGGATCGAGCAGAGTCGAAAAGCAATTCGCAACGCCAATTTCAAGAACAGTAAAAAGTGCGATTCACAAGTGCAACTTGAAACGGCGTTTAAGAGCGAACCGAGGGCGGCGCCCACCGGGGGCGAGAAAACAATTTGGAATTTTATCGGTGGCGAGGTGGAGGGGTGCGCGGCGGCGGGGTGGCGGGGTGGCGCGTTACCTCTGATTTATGTGCGACATTAGACGCGAGGTGGGCACGACGCGCGAAATGCACGCGCGCCGCGAGGACCATTGCCGCTCACTTGCCACTCACTCACAACCCGCGTCCGCGCCGCCGCCGTCTTCCATACAACACTAGGCATACACATCAGTGTGACGCTGCCTAAGGTCCTGCATTTCAAAATAACAAACAGATCATGTATTGTTAAATCTCAATTACAGATAACTTTACGTTTTATAAGAGCCTCGACAAACAACACTCTGTTTAAAATAGAAGATCATAACTTGACACTCATTTCATCTTGAGCAAAGTTTTAAGCATTCAAATTTTATCGAAAAAGCAGGATTAATTAATGAAACCTTAATACAGCTTAAACTTTACCAACTGATGCCGTGGATATTTCAGTGTCATTCCAATTCAAAAGCTAATTTCACTAAAACCTTAAATGAATCGAGTTGGTCGGAGCTCGCACATTATTTAACTTGCTCCAAGTTTAAATTGAAAACGCCACCAAACTCTTTGTGGAGTCAGAGTCAAATTTTGAACTTTGCCGCTGAATCGGAAATTTCTTTATAAATATCTTATTAAGCTTAAATTCAGTTGGTGTCACGCTGCCGACACTAATTTTATTCGTGAAAGACGGCGACTGAGCGACGGCGAGACGCGCGGCCGTAGGGAGCACTGAAAATGTATGCAAACGGGAAACGCGATATTTGACGGAGCTGAAAACGACAAAAGAATTAAGGAGGATGCGGCCGAGGGGTGGCCGGGCGACGCGACGGGACGCGCCGCGGAGTCGACGACACCCGCCACCCCTGTCACATCGCGAATTCACTTTACTGTGTCTTATTAAGAGATTAGCTGTCATTTCAGCGCCATCAAACCCTTTAATTAGAAAACAATGTATAAATTACTAAGAACCTCTAATACCACATAAATACAAGTCTGCGATACATATTGAAACATGTCATGGAAACGATTGTCATGTTTATAATTAAAGTGGAAACAGAAACACTAATTGGTCTATGATTGTAATGAAACGAAATGGAAAATTTTAATTTTCGTGCGTTAATAATTCAGGCACTCAACCCTATCTGTTGTTATCTAGGTTATGTGAAGTGAACACATGCAGCCTATTTGAATACGCGTGTAATAGATGTGTGATTCATGTAAATGTACCCTTAGCAAGTGTATCGCGAGCTAATCTGCCCCCGCGCCCCCCGCCTGCGCCGCCAATATGCCGCGAGGGGTGGCGGGGTGCTCGAGAAAACGTGTAAACTAATTATGTACATTTTCGTAGCCACTTATTTACATAACCACGGCCTGAGCCCCGCTTTCACCGTGAATATTTCATTCGTAATCTTTACTTTGACGGTTTAATATGACAGCTGTTGTTTTGTTTGGAGGAAACTTTTAATTTTTGTCGTTTTCTTCCGGTGGCAGCGCCCTTTGTGTGCGCGTTAGGCCGACGCCTCCCGTAATGATAGGTGATTGTCGAACAACTTTTTTTAATACGGATAAACGGCTGGGAAACTTCGTGAGGTGTAATTTGAAATTTTCGCCGAGACGTGTCGTTGTTGTATTGTTGTCTGACAACGGGGAAGGTGCTTATTATTTTGATGACTGTTTTGTCTACCGTCGGGGGAGTTATTGTATTGATAGTTCGGGGACAGCAGATATCGATTGGGTCGAAGGGTTGTCACGTAACGGAGTACGTGGTAGCACAAGAATGATTCATGAGTCGTCAACAGGCTGGCTTGTTGTGAAGTGTACAGGAAGCCGATAAGTAAAACTATTAGTAGGTAATGAGCGAGTGTTGCGGCGTTTCGCGGGTATTTATACCGCGCCTTCGCGGGAACTAATTTATGGAAGTAAGTACGCGGAAAATGTTTATGTACGTACTTCGGCCCTCCCGCCCTGCGCCGTTGACATCCGGTGCCTTCGCTATTTGCTGCTACTAGGCAGCAAACGTGGAATTATAATACAGTAGTACTCAATTCGAAATTACACGTGAGCGTACGAAGCATTGTACCTCTGGAATTACTTCTTGGAAACGATTACGAATTTATTGGCAGAGAAAAATACTATGAAGTAGATCAGTTGAATTCTCCGAGGTAATAAACACAAGGCGTTGTTTCAGCACAAAACGAATGGCAAAGACCACCGCGCGCGCATAGCTGCGTCTTTGATGCAGCAACGAGCTGGTGACAGACGCGTTTCATGTAGGCATTACTCACTGGACGGTCCGGATCACTAATGACTCTTTGTGATATCAGAAATAATGTAGTCTTCCGTCTGAAGAACTCAATAAAGCTATCTTTGAATTTAATACTATGCTCCTTATTTTTTATAAATTAATTGTTAAACGAATTCATACTCTACGTCGATTTGCCGTATTACAACCATTTAATAAAACTGAACATGGTAAATATCCCGTCTAGTGTTAAGGGCCATGACAGTTTAAAAACTTAAATCTAATAAAACTGTCGAAGATTAACAGTTAAATAAATAGGGACTATTTTAAATTAGTAATCAAATTGCTCAACTACTAATTTCTCTGATGTTGCATACTGCTCTAACGTTAAGCATTTAATGACATATTAAATAAGCAAGTACGTAAACATATTTCTAACACTTCGCTATACAATGATATCTCAGTGTTAGTTATTTCACGTTACTATGTAGCACTTAATAGTTTTGGACTAAATAATAAAACAATTAATGTCGACTGAAATAGCAGTGCTGAAATACATGTAAGTTTGTATAGCTGATTTTGATTTACCTACCCGCAAAAAAAGGCATATGTTTTTTCAGTTATCTAGAAAATTTTGAAGTAAAACTCAACAGTTAATAAACCCAGAGAAAAGTTACATTAGTAAATTCGGTTTAACCATAAGTTTCTCAAGGTTTAACTTTTCTCCGAGTTAATAAAGGCCATCTATTATAATTTTTGATTCTCAAATAGCAATTAACTGCACTGCTGCTGCCCAAATTGAATAGCAAGTACGGTTTCATGTTATCCTTACTTCCTTACTAATTTCCTTAATATTATAAATGCGAAAGTAAGTTTGTTAGTTACCTTTTCACGCCTAAACCACTGAACCGATCATCCTCAAATTTTACATATACGTTAATACATATAATAAACGGACATAGAGTACCTTTCATCCTGAAAATAACTACTGTTTCCGAGGAAAATAACAATCCTCCACACAGTCCTTATGATAATAGATGGCGGCACGTGTCTTTCGAATCATGATTGAGTTATATTATTCCAATTAGAGTACAACCTGAATTGATTGCCGCGGGCAAAAACTAGTTATTTCATAAATAAACAATTCCAGCATCATCACAACAGAAACTAGCTAATATAGAAGGTTGAAACTCATCGCAACTATTTGATGCAAGTCGCCAGCTATCATATAGGTCACGACATTATCGCGGGCCCTCCATCGCTTGTACTGAGACGAAGCTCCGCCCGCTCCCCGTTGACATGTAGCGTTTTAACAGTCAGTACGTGGCTCTTCCACCCCCAGTCACCCCCTACGACCCCCTGCCACCCCTACCACCCTGTAACCCCTGGAACTGACGACATTAGCAGCCGCAGACATAGGGCACGTCCCGGCCAGACGTTGACATAGCTAGCTAAAGTTAAATTTGCTTTCAGCTTCACGTAATATTTTTTGAGAATGTTAGTTTGTAAGTTAGCTTTTTATAGGGGTTTGGCTTTTATGAGCCGTTAACAGGTCAGAATGGCGTGGCTATGGCAGCTCTGTCGTCGAGCTGCTGTAAAAAAGCCCTTAAAAATGGGATGGCTGTTAATTAATAGAATTTTATTTAATAGGTAAACAAAATCTTGTTTTTATTTTATTTAAAGAGCTTTTTGAAATCACTCTAAAACTTATATGTTTTGTCAAAGAAATAAATGATCATAAATTCAATTTATGGGATTGGCAATACACATTTATGTACAGTCAAAGCTAAGCCTCATCAATCAAAGTCAAGCCTACAAGCACGCAATAAACACAAAAAAAACTATTTGCAGTAAACGCCCTCCTTTTGTATCTACAAGTATTAATTTACTGAATTGATTCACCATAGCTTCGGTAAACATGAAAACACATAGGTGGTTCAAACCACAACTGTATGTCATTGCATATAAAACCGCAATGTCAAACATCATGTACACGATAATCTGCGATATTACTTTTGATTTAAGGCTTATAGTGGTGTGTACATGCGTTAGATGACATAAGTAACTGCTGGCAACGGACTAGTGAGCTTACGCGGCCGCCCGGCCGTCGCAATGGCTCCCTCTTTATGGAAATGAAAACAAACTAACTATAGCCCTCCATACCCTAGTGTTGCCAACTTACTACCTACCTAGCTGTTGGTTGTTACCTAAGCCGGCTCAGCTAAGTAATGGAACAGTTGCTGAAAATTATTCTTTGATAACACTTACATAAACAGTGCTTGTTTTTTTTTTGTAAGTATTCGTTATATATAATTTCTTGAAAGCCTTTTTATGAAAAAACTAATAGGTTTAAAATCAAAATCGATTGTTATGATCTGAATCCACGTTTCGGTATTTGAGAAGCAACCCTGTAGATTCCTACGCATTCTAAAAACACCAACATGATGACGGGAATTCATCAACATCAGTGTTCATAATAGGAACAGCAAGTAGTGCCTACCTTCCTCATATTTGTTGGTAATTTAGTAAGCATGCACAGGGGTACACTACATAAATACGAAAAACTTTATTCCGACAGTCACAAATCCGAATTTTAAAATACCGATTTTCATAATTCCGAATGGTTCAAAATTCCTAATATGACAATTCCGATTTATCATTTATCCTATTTTTATAATTCCTATTTTTCGATATTCCTAACGTTCATAATTACTATTCTTAAAGTACCGAGTTTCAATAGATCGAACAACAAAAAGTCCGACTTAATGATAATACGAAACATCAAAAATACGAATTCCGATTATTAAAATACCGATTAGTTAGAATTCCAAAATAAAAACGCCTTATAAAAGTGAATATCAAGACAAATAAATTAATAAACACATAACCAACAATAGAGGGGATCTGATCCGTTAATGGTCACTGTTACCTAACTTAACCCAAATGTTTCACTAACAATAGATGGTACCCGAATTAATCAAAACATCAATAATTATAAAACAGTTTATTTCCCTGTAAGAAGCGTGCAACCATGCAAACAAGCATACACCATGCATGCAACAAGCTTGCAGCATGCAATAATGCAAACAAGCATACACCATACATGCAGAAAGCATTCAGCATGCAAACAAGCATGCAAGATACATGCAGCATGCAAGCAAGCATGCAAGATACATGCAGCATGCAAGCAAGCATGCAGCATGCAAGCGAGCATGCAACAGGCAGCAGGCATGTTTTCTGTCACGGCTCCGGCGCTGCGGGGCTCCGGCGGTCCCACGCGAGCTTATCATCGCAGATGTGTTTTACGCTCACCACCGCAGCTTCGGCTTGCTGGCCGGCTTCGCCGGCCAACCTCAGCCGCGGCGGAGAGCGTTAAAACCACCTGCTCTTCAGCTCGCGGGCCGCCTCGCCCCTCCGCGCCTACGCGATTTTAAATTACACTCTAGGGGTAGGGCAGACAAGACTACGTGGAGTCGGTTTTGCAGCGATTCGTTTCTGTCACCTACTTTTGTAGCTCACCCTTTTGACTTTTTAAGACAATGTTTTAATTTTAAGGTTAAATATGAAATTGATCATCTTTTTTCATTTAAAGATTATGCCAAGTGTGGTATGCCAAATATCACAATCAGAAACTTAATTTTAGCAGTTTATTCGAAGTATTGAAAATCGGAATGTCGTTTTTCGGACCGACAGCCCATCGAGCATTTGATTCTTCGGTCGTATGAAAATCGGAAAACAAACAAATCGGATTTACGACTTTCGGTAAAATGTATTTCGTAATTTTTAATAATAGAGATTTTAATTCTTAGGTATTATGAAATTCGGACTTTTGAAAATCGGAACATCGAAATTCGGAATAAAATATTTCGGAGTATTTGGGTGTTCCCCATGCACAGGTTACTAAACATGGCTATAATAAGCGAGTAGGGGGTAGACGTCGTTGGGAGGTGCAACCGGCAGTTTTCGCAATATTGTCGCCAAACTTCCCAATTTCGGTGTCGACTTGCGAAACTCCACGCCGCGCTTTGTGAACCTTACAGGTGTGAGTACCTGCTGCTATACGTAGTATGTAGCTGCCACCGTCTATGAACGTGACTCCAAATTGTGGGCTTTGCGGGAATTAGCGACGGATTTACAAGGAATAATTCGTACGAGTGCTGTACGTTTGTCAGTACGGAGTGGTTCAGTAAACATTCTCACTGTATTTGTTTGGAAATTTCGACGCTGTTTTCTGTAATCGGTATCTTAGCGTACTTCTTCAGTTCCTAGTACACAGACACAACAAAAACTGACAGCTACGCTCCTCCCACAAAACATAATACATTATTATTCATTCTCTAAAAATTCACTAACGACCGAAATAAGCGGGCAACAAGAGGAGTGCGAGCGTGTTCTGACATCGTTCGGCGTGCTATGTGACACCATTAGCGAAGCAAACCGCGCGAACAATACGAACAAAACGAGGTGTCGGAATTTCGCGCGACGGCGGCACGGATACCGAGCGCGCCGTCTCCGCCTCCAGTGGAACTATACTGAATTACACACAGAACTTGCGTCTACAATACGGTTAGATCAGGTAAATCGGTCGGTTTTGTATCATTGAGTCTTTGTCTTGTACTTTCGGTCATTTCGTAGCAATTTCGTAGCAGCTGCTACGAAAAAACTCAAATCGTTATTATTGTTTGTCCTTCAAATCATTTTAAGATAATTGCCAAGTTTCTGATTTTCCATACATGTTTATTTTCCACGATTTTACCGGGATATGAGCAATTATCGCTGCCAGTGATAAAGCTACGCAACCACTTCGCACGTCTCCAATACCGTTAGCATACATGTAGATTGATTATAATGTAACCGGACAGCAACGTTCGCTAGTCGTCCACTTCCGCGACATGACGCGTCTCCAGCGTAGGAGTACCATACGTCTGCTGAGTACAGATTCCACGCTAAATTCTACTCAGTACCGTACGACCCGCCTCCACACGGTCCTAGCATTTCATTGCAAACCAACGATCTCAAAAGCTCCAAGAATGTTAAGTAGCTACGGATTAGTTTTGTCAATATGTTAACGTCTAATTAATATTTTGTTGAATGCCCTGTTTCTTGTGAAAGTTGCCTATAGGGACAAAAAGGCAATGTTTCCGGTGCAGGGCGCAACACGCGCGCTACAATAAAGGCAGGTACACACGGTGTGTCATTACCTCGGCGCGCCGCAATTAAAATGGTACGCATAAGTAATATTTGTTTAAATTCACTAATTATGTTGCCGCTAATAAATACTTACACGCCACATCTGCTGTGCTAATGGCGACGTAGTGCATTGTACAAATGTTTTATTTGGTACGCGCGTCGCCCGTCCGCGGACATGTCCTACCTTGTAATTTTCTGTTGTGTGAACACGGTTTTTACGTAAATATTTAGTTCGATATAGGTAAATGTCAGGGTGGTGTCGCCAAATGCCACTGCGGAGGTAAAACACGTGTATGTTTAGTGAGAACATTTTTCAGGCCATCGATAATATCGGCCGCCGATAGGTTTTTATTTTATTCGAAGGTGTAAATAAAAAGAACAACATTGTTATTTTTTGTAGTAGGTAACTCGTATATCTACTACGTGTCATCACATTACATACAGCTTTTTACCATCTAGTTAAGCATCACCTTCACCGTTTAAACACGCGGAACCAGCCAGCAACAAGTCAAAAGCGACTAAGATAAATGATTTATTAGGCACACATTTTGATATGGCAATTGAAACTTATTAATAAATGAAGCGTTACAAATATTTTTACGGGCATTAGCATTAGCGAGTCGCGGGCGGAGTGTGACGGCACCACGCGGCGGCTCAACTTATCTGATCTCCGTCTATCCGACAGAGATATTAATCAACGGGATTGACAAAATCGTGCGAGTGTCGAAAATTTGACGCGGTTTCGTACCCGGACCTCCCAGGAAGAACTATATTTCACGCGCGCCTCAGCCGCCGCCCAACCACGCCCCACAGCTCATTAACTGACTCTAATGCGCATCAATCTCATACTTTCTCCCTACGGGAAAAATTCACTACACAAGAACGACACGATATTTTTTCTTTTAGTAACGCCTTAACACGACTACATGTGTATTTCAATGTTTAAACTCCGAATTGATTCGATGCCACACATGCTGACAAAACTGCGGTATCTTAATACGATATTGATGATAGCTTACAAATAACCTATTCAAATGTTGTTGATATAAGCGGACAGGCTGATGGACATAATAATTAATTAGCACTCGTGAAAAAACTAGTGTAACATAATGAGATGGTGGACGGGCAGTCGGGCACAGGCGTACGGGCGCACGGGCGATCCTGAATGTAATGATCCCGAGAGGCGCGCGATCATTTGTCATCGCGTCACTCACACGTCAGCGCCGCTGATACGCCCTTTTCCTTCATAATCGCAAATTGAGATTGTGTGAAAAAGTTTAATAAGTAAAGTAAATACAAAAGGAAATGTTTCACGTTTGCCAGTAATATTATTGCCGACAGAAAAACGTGACGAAATCTTTTGAGACGACACAAAACAATTGATATTTTCAGGTCAAATGTGAGCGTCGGTGGAGACGTTGAAATGAGATGAAGACGTAATAGGAACTTTCAATTATTGTTGAAGCCAGTTATTCTTTGAGTTTGTACTAAAATAACTTGAATACAAGAGCAATACATGTGTGAATAAATCAGTATTCAATATTTAAGTGCGCCTGTTCTCATGCCCTAAGAGAAGGTTGACATTAAATGTCACGGACTTTATTTGATGTAGGTCCAGTACGTGCTGTGCATGCTGCAGATCTCACTGATAGCTTATTGTTACTCCTACAGGTCTAATTGATTTTATAATCTGCAATGCAATGACAAGGAGGGTCTGAACGTCAGAGTTTTTGTAGGTTCGATATAATCAATCACTGATATCTAGCGTCGGTTATTATTAGTACGCGAATAGATTTTCTTTTCATCATTTCGTAAGTCGGTCATCGTTGCACCGTTTTTCAACTTGTTATTTCGTAGATCGACTTCATTATAAAACTTCACACTAGTTTTACCAAGCGGTATCGTATTTTTTGGACATTGTGTTGTGGTGGTTAGGTAGGCAGTCGCTCGCTTCAGCTGCATCCATTTAGACTGGACGTTGTGAATGGGTTACGCAGATGCTGATGCTAATCTGATTATTTTCCGTCGGCAATAAGAACTACCAATACCCGTCAGCCTACCTCAATTAATTTTCTACAAAGATTTAGGAGTTAGAATTAGTTTTCTCGTAACAGGAGCTACAGTGTAAAGTTTCAAACGCATGTCGGTTCGGGAAGGCGACGAGTCGTGACCATGTCAAGCCCGTCAGTCGGCCAGTGTGTACACGACACCTCCCATCAATCCAGCATGGTGACCATGACGAACACTACACTTCGCTGCTTCACAGTTTATAGACCGTGGATTGAAGCTGCAACTAACGTTTGCAAATCAAATGTCATTACGAAACGGGAGGCTCGCATTTCTTTGTGCCAGTTTTGCTTGAAAGCTGGTTTCAGTCCAATGGTTTTTGCTAATTGAATTGTGCGAACAGAAAATAAATAGTTTATGTGCTGAATGCCATCATAACCCATTTATAACTGAATTAAGTTGAAAATGCTAAAGCTTTCACCCTCGTTTATCACATTCACCATGATCTTTCCAAAGAGTGAACAAACGCCTTCCATTTTCAAACAAACACGACTCAAACCGAACTGGACTTTCCGACCATCGACGAGGAAGCCCGAAGCTGTCTCCCAGCCCAGCTGATACAATCTCCGTTTGACGAGATTATCCGAACTTACTCAATCGCAGTCGCTCGTTGTTTATCATCGCTTAACTGCACCACAATCGGCCGTAAGTAGGCCTATTATCCGACATGAAATATTCATTGGCCACCGACACAGATTGTTGTCACTCGTATTATGCAGCAGAAATCACTTAAGGCCGGGTATAGAGAACTATTAGCGATAATTCGCGGTAATGGCTGCCCAAGCGAGTTTGCCGTGTACGACAGGCCACGACGCAAATGTACATAATGTAGGCAATGTCGATGATAGCGATGTAATACATGACAAAAAGATACATTAAAACGAAAATTTGGCTTTCGCATGAGAAAAAGTAGCAGGTTCAGTGAAACCCTAATATCTTCGTCGTTTTTTTAGTAGGTCGTTGGTGTAGTTAATATGTCAATTTAAGAATACAACTAAACTAATAGAACAATGACGGAAAACAAGTTTATTGGTAATGGCATCAAATTAACTTATGTTATATATGCACTAGTACCTGCTTCCTACCTAAATAGGCACCTACTAGTACTTTACATAGGTAATTGACACTTATCTTGTTTGTGCTACAATATTACCCTATAAGTGCTTCTAAATAATTCATTAACCAACTTTTCAAGCCACACGAGTAACTTTTATCACCAGTTGAATCTGGTCCAATAAATAATCTACAATTTACATTGCAAATATGTAACCGATCTCTATGTAAACATTCGCAGTTTTACCAACAAATTATCAAGTGTTATCATTAATAATATCACGCTACAGTTATCGAGTGGCTAGCGTCAAAACTGCGCTAATGAGTGCTCAGCATTCGCAATCTCGCGCCATCTGTCTCTAATCAACGAATCGAGTTAATTAAAACGCTTGGCAATATGGCGGCGGGGTGTAATTGCTATTAATAAAGCGCTTTCCTGTATAATTAGACGGCAGCGCGCGCGGATTGGCTGCTCGGCGGGCCCTAATCACGACGTGATAACATTGCGCTAATGGCGTGCATAGCTTTCTATTGCATAATCACGACCTGCGCTCTAACTGTCGACGGACTAATTCGGCTTTACTGTATGATGTTACGGTTCAATTTGAGGCAATTTTTTTATGTTTTAGCCCGTGTTGAATAATATAAATATAGTTTTAAATGGTTAGTATGGCCTCATCATAAATATTTCGTTAACTGTCGGTTATTAGCAGTCAAAATCCCATCTAGCTTATAAAATGTGTTAATTGAGTATCAAGTTCACAAGACGGCTATAAATACATACATAACAAAGATTCGGGGTGTTATTTTAAAAGTAACATCATTAAAGGATTCATGGTTGAAAAAAATCCAATTGTCCATAGCAACAGATTTATCAAATGAGACGCCGAAGGAAACAATGATTGACGAGTTCGCACCTCGGCTCGTGCCTTTCTAATTAAGACGACATGCGTGCGCGCACTGCTGCTGCTCTTCGCGCTCGTTTAACTTGCGACACACCCGTCTTGTCCCGCGTCTCTGCTACCCGTTTAATTGTTACTTTAACACTAACAATCCATTAAACATCGTCCACATTCACGTCACAACCACCATTAAACAAATTGCAATCGTCGTGACAAATAAGCAAACATTTCCGACTTACACGTAATAAAGTGGGTTTCTCCTGCCGGTTATAGCAGTAGAGAGACAACTTTCATCCGAACAATACTAATCTATAGCAGACGTTAATTTATGAGGCACGTATAAATTTCAATCATAGAAATGTATTTTAACAATGTCATAACGATAAAAGCGCGCTGTAAACGGGCGCCTCTTATTTCTGTCTTCGGTACATGCTCATTAAAGCGAGTCATGTGTGCTTCTCGGCGTTCTTTTGCTCTCGCTCGCTTTTCCGCTAACTTTTGGGTGGTAGGATGATGGACGACGTCGGTGGTCATATATCATTGCGGTAATATATCGCGAGTGCGCCGAGTGTCGCCATTAACGCATGCGCGCAATTGCCCGTGCTCGAGCGCCTGCACGAGCATGCACCATCGCGCCTGCTATAAGAAGCGTCTCACAAATCGACGCGCGCGACCACAGCTAAACGTGCATAAATCTTATTAATGCTATTCTTATTTTCGTCCACTCTCTCGATCTTGTAAAATCATTAGAACTCTCAGAACGACTCAACGTCGCATCGCCTTTGTTAAAATATCCAGCGTTATATGGAGACATAAAATTTGCTACGAAGGAACGTCCCAATCAAAATTATATTGTAAATCATAATGCTTGTACAGTGTACACAATGATGACGAACGGCCTGGGTGGTCGACAGTCATATCCCATCAGTTATGAATGTTCTTGTAGTTCGCGGGTCAAAAGCCGCATACCGTTTGCGCAAGCCCGATGGCGAATTGTCAAGCGTTCTCGCGCACCGCTGCGCCTCTGGCATTGTCGACAAAAAGTGAGAGGCCGATAGACGGAGCCGCGTCTCAGCTTACAACTAAAGATTTGTTGTTTCCGTTCTCGCCGCCTCAATGACTACCATTTTATGTCGATTAGGAGATAGTGTTTCACGCGCCCGCTACCGACACCAGTTTTTGTGACACTCCTTTCTGCTTACAACGAGTTTATTATCGTTGATCAGTTGCTGTCGGTTGTTTTTTGTGATTTCTACTTCAACGTTGCGTTGTTCTACTTTCGTTTCTTTTTATTTCGTGCTAAATGTGATGTAGCCGCCACTTACCCCATGTATATAGTTCCCCTCTTCAAATTAGGAATGACAACAGGAAACCGCAGTGGCATAAGAGAACGAAACAGGAGCTATTATGTCGACCAACCGCAAGCGGTTTTACTCAGTGAACAAAAACATACACCTTTACAAAAATGTCTACCCATTCATCTTTCTCCAACGGAGACATTAAAGAATGTCTCCGTTAAGGAGGGGAAGGGGACGACAGCCTAGTATCAAAGTCGTATGAAACAATTCACGCTGAACCTTTGTTTTTCCTCGTGCTACCACAAAGGAGTATTCGAATTTGAGCTCTATCGTAGTTTGGTATTAGGATTTTTTGTTGTTTTTATTGTAAATATTTATTATTGCTGACAATGTTTCTGCGGTGGGGAGGGTACCTAAATATAGGCGGGCGACCCTCTTAACTAGGGACTACATTTATTGAGGGACACGCTGCACTGATGTACCATTTGTGAAATATGAATTGGATTTTCCTGTGATGGCCCCTCTAATAAACTGTAAGCCTTTATAACTACAGAACATTTAAATAGTAAGTAGAAGGGTAGTAGTATTGTTTTATTTTCGTGGTATGCCGAGGCTGAGTACTAATTACATGCGATAATTTGCGATACGATAACACCAGCTCTTAATGAGCGAAAGTAGATTTGTGTCGGTCTCAGCGAGCGATAACTTCAGTTCAGTCGAGTAATTGACGAATAATTGCGTTAATGTGAAAATATACGGTTTAACACAACAATGGAACGAGGAAGTCGATAATATAGAAATGTATATTGTTATAACTTAATGTTTTGCACAAACAAGCGTTTTGACGTAAAATTAGCTTAGCGCGGTTTCTTTGTGCTTGGTCATTTGTGTAAGAAAGCCTTGTAATTACGTCTTTCTCTGAGGCGCTTTGAGGTACTGTAAACATTTTAATGATTCTGAAAAGGCATGATGAATACCGCTACTGGACCTTCAAATGTAATGCGACGGTTTTGTTGTGTAGTTGTAGCTGAATACCCAGAAAAATATTTGAAAAGAAAATAATATATATAATTATACAATTCCATATTTGAGTTAGTCACCGTTCTTGCAAAGGAAAAGTCAGGTGCTAATTTGGTATCATCCAAAAATCACTTCATTACACATACCATTGAATTTCTCCAAAACTTACAGCAAGCCCAATAACTTCTATAACCAAAAATTCTGATGCATGTTTGTTGTCCGCACCAGACGCATGTTCCCGACGGTGCGAGTGTCGTTCGCGGGGTGCCGTGCGGACGCGCGCTACACCGTGCTGCTCGACGTGGTGCCCGTGGACGGCAAGCGCTACCGCTACGCGTACCACCGCTCCTCCTGGCTGGTGGCCGGCAAGGCGGACCCGCCCGCGCCCGCGCGCCTCTACCCGCACCCCGACTCGCCCTTCTCCGGCGACCAGCTGCGCAAGCAGGTCGTCTCCTTCGAGAAGGTCAAGCTCACCAACAATGAGATGGACAAGAACGGACAGGTGAGCCGATCATGCAGATGTCACGAAATAATTATTCTGTTAAAGCCTTTTCGTTGAAAAATGTACAAGTTACTCAGCTCAGCATCTCTAATGCTGTTTGGCTGATTGAGACATGAAAATGTACTGTCTTGGAACTAAAGCAAGCAGAATCTGAAACATGTTTTCTTTTGCGTCACAGCTGGTCCTGAACTCAATGCACAAATACCAACCGCGCATTCACCTGGTGTTACGACGAGAAGGAGCCATCAACGCGCCGATCACAGACTTAGAACAAGAAGAATTCAAGACGTTCATTTTCCCCGAGTGCGTCTTCACAGCCGTCACCGCGTATCAGAATCAACTCGTAAGTACCGTGACAGATTTGGCACAACTTGTTTACTATTGATGTCCATTTGCCACGTACGCAGTTTATTTGGCATCGGGAGTCCTGTTCTTAATTCTATCATTTGATATCTAAAATAGATCAGAGAGACAAACGTTTGAAATCGCATAGCGCCGGTCGCCTGGGTATCGACGAATGCTATTTGAGTCGCACTAATTGCATCTCGCTGAAAGGTATGTCCAGTCTGAACAAAGGGAGGTGACACATAATTTTTTGTGCATCGACGGCCACACGCGGGCGACGCCGACGACCAGTCGACGACGGACGGACAGCGCGCCTGACGCGTGCAACACGGTGACGATTAAAGTTTTCACCCGAGCTAAATATAAAGTCCTAGTCGATGCCGAGCCGATCGTGTCCAGCGACGTCTCAGCTATTATTGCCCCTGCTTTTTCCATGTATAATTTGCTCGCCGAAGATTTCTGAGAACGGCCCGCTAAATTATGTCAACTTTCAAGTTAAACGTTCTCTGAAACTCACGTGCCAATTTCGATCACTAACGGTAAAATATTCGTGAGTCATTGGGTTGTTGTGAAAATAAGCTTCTCAAAAGTTTCTCGTGCGTTGTGCTTCGCAATTATTCGGCGTGCGAAATGTCTAATGACAGGTTGGGTGTGACTATGAGAAGTAGTCCGATGATTGAGAAATGTTCAGTAAATAAATTGGACAAGTTGATTTAGTAACGCGGCGTATCTAGAGCAGTTAACAAGCACCCGCTGCCCGCTCCGCTCTTGCGCCCGCGGATGCAGCGGCCGCAGCCGGCAGCGCATGTGTCGCCACGCGCAATTAATTCTCTGTCACAAGAGCGTTTGGGCGTCTCCAAGTTCCTCGTTTTGTATCATCCCGCGTAGTAAAATAATTAGGACGTTTTGAGGTTCATAAAGGAAGCGTTACTTTATATCGACAACGCGGTACATAAATCTTCATTCGTTCGTTAATTAGCTGTTACGGGCCCGGGTTTAGTATCACCATTTGTAGATATTTTGTTACTTGAACATATTATATTTATATCTTGCTTTATACGGAGACTGTTACTTTTTTAGTACCTCCCGATTTTTTTAAATTCTTTATCACTCTAGCCGCAATTGCAATATCTATATAAAGAGAGAACTTGAACATAACTCTAACTTTTTAGTACTTCCCTATCTACTGTTTAACAGTATGGGCATATTGATAGAAACAGGTGGCCATTAGTGTAAAGCATCAAGCATCGCCATTGAGCGCTGTGCGGAGGCTCCACCTTCGCAGTTGGCTTCCAACGGCTCCCCAGGGTCGGCGATTATTGATTTTCATTGATTCTAACGCGTTCCTAGATTTACTGCCTGCGCCTAACGACAGTGCCATCCATTACAAATGCGATGTAGCTAGATATGCAAGATGCCAACATAAATAGAAAAGCGATTGCTACTAAATGCATGTTTTCAAATGTGGAATAGGGCTCTGCCTAATTTTATACCAAGCAAGAAATAAAAAAGGACATTTCACAGCGATCACCCTGAGTTTTAAATCGAAGCATAGATAGACTACTTGACGAGGTAAAAACCTCGGTATCAAAGCTTCGATCGCAAGTGTCCAGGCGGGCGGCGCGCGCGCACCTCGATTTGGCTGACGTCACAACTCTGACAGCTAAAACATTTGTCGAACAGCGGAGATAGTGTCATTGATAACTCAATCCCTTATAACAATGAGAACGCACTTAGCATGTTTGCACCTGCGCGGCGTGCCAACCAAGATCGATAGTGCCCGCATAAAAAGTGGCCAGCTTAACACTTCATCAAAAAACGAAACACATAATCCTACGCCACTAATAACAGATAAGAAAATGTGAATATTTTAACCGCTATCTACATTTTCAGAAAAAAGTGTCACCGAATTTAATGCGCGCGCGACGTTTGTTAAATCGATGGGAATGAAACATCATTATTGGTGCTTTATCATATCGAAACGTTGATATAAGATGAGATAAAGCGTTGTACAAAAAATGTGAGGTGTGTTTTTTGTGTGTGTATCGCGGTGTGAGACTGAGCGTCGCCTGCGCGCGCGCCGCGGGGCGGTTTCCCGGGAAAGCGCCGTGGGCCCGACCCGCTTCAATATTTAACATTTTTACACCCACCACACTATTGTCCTGTTGCTCGTTTTCTCTAGAATCCTTTGTCTGAGATTGGACTCGCATCGAGGTGACAATGTTTGTTGGAGTTTACGCATCCTCAATGCACACAATACGTTTTTTTATTAGCCGATGACTTGTGAATTTGTTATGATCGATTGCCTCTAGAGGATATTCCTAAGTAAAAACTTGCAGATAGCAACCTGCGACGATATTTTGAACGTTTATGAATATGTTTATTATACTCTACATAATTGAAAATATTTGTTTATTATTTATTTATGAAATTATTGGCCAATGTCCTTTCGGAGAAATAGTTTCCGGAAAGTTAGTTGTTGGTGAATCAAATAAACAAAACCTTTTCCTCAACTGATAGAAACTTTCGGATACATTAATTAATTTTTCTCAGTTTTTGCTTTCCATTACATCTTCCACCTGCCACCTGTTACTCGGGGTCAGCATTTTTGTTTATTTTAATCATCGGTACAAAATAAAAATAAACGATCATATTTCTTTCTGATTTCTTAGATACAATCAATCAAAGAGATGGGTTTACGTGTTCTGAATAGTAATGTTATTCAGTAGAAAGTACTTAGTAGTAGGAAGTTCTTGCCTACTTGTGAAGTTTATCTGAAGTTAAAAGACACATTTTACGTCGTGTTTGTTCACTACTAATCTAACAAGCACACAACACGTTTGACAAATACAAAACGTATAACAAAATAAAACGATTAGAGAAATCGTGTCAGTAGTTGTGTTGGTCATGCTACATCACACTATTACGCGGCTTGAGGAGATAATCACGAAAATAACTGCGCACGCTCTCTCATGTAGATACAAACACGCTCAATACGCACTTAATTGAAATTTATATCTCATTTCTCAGTATCAACAATCAATATTCTAAAATCTCCGAAGCTATTCTCACATTGAGCATCCATAAACGAGTTCTACGCGAGTATAATCGAACAATATAATGAAGGAGTAAAGGCAAACACAATTTCAATAACAAAGGGCAGCCATGACAAATAAACATATTTCACGGGCCAAAATGGCTGCGGTCAGGTGTCACGAGGTGTCCCTCCCGCGCACCCCGCCACCTCACCCCCTCACGTTTCTTTTTCTTCACCAATAATCGATTAATTCTTTTCAATGCGATCCTTTTATATTTGTTAACTTATTGCTCGTTTGTACAACATCGTTTTGTTGAAATGTTTCTTTATCCTGTCATTAGTTTCTTGAATTAACTTAAGCTTTTTTCATTCTTCTTAGCTTTTTTCTTTGTTTACCATGAATTCTGGTGAAGGGTTTTTGTAAGAAAAGCTGTCAACTGCATTTCTGACACACGAGAAAGATAATGCATTATTTGTTAAGAGAACATTTTATGAAAATCATGAAATTAACTATTGGTACTACCCAAGTAGTTATTTAAAGAAGCAATATTGAAGGAATTAAATTAATTACCATAAAACATCAAAGTCACTGGATCAGTTCATTATTCAATAAATAATACTGCTCGATAACACGAAGCGCACATAAGTCAAAAATACAAGAAGTCAACGTACTTGCTTAAGAGTGGATTTAAAATAATTTAAGATGAAATTATTTATTGGGTTTGTGTCTCTTTCTCACTCTTGCCATGTTACGAGGTGAGTTATACGGTGTTCTCGCTCTCTCCTACCATCGATCACTGGAGGTGTGACGTCACGCAGAGCCGTCGTGTGCGGCCCGACTCAATTTATTGCGTCTGCGCACCAAGCCACCACAGAAAAACTAAACATTTGTTTGTATACCAAGTCTTTAATTAAATTAACAAATAACATAGAGTCGGAATCATAGATCTTAAAATTGACGTCTAAAAAAATGTGCTTATGCTGCTAAAGCAGAAATTAGCGCCTCTATGACGTGTTGTTATAATTTGAGTCTTTAATTGATAAAATTATTTGACTTAATGCAACCTTTTTTCACATTGCTTATTTATGGTAAACGTTATTTTGACAATAAATAAAAACAACAAGCTTCAGTTTGAGCTACGTCAAACTCACACCGGATAAAATCTATAAACAACTTCACTAATATTGATGCTTTAAAAATTAATGTAATTTTGAGATGTGGCAGATTGCCTACTCGCTCATATTTCGAGTTTACAGCCGAAACTACGGGCACGAGTGTAAAGTAGATCTCATTCTAACAGTGGGTCCCCTAAAAGACCTTTTCAATCGTCTGAACAGAGAGGCAATAGATCGATTGCCTACCTATTAAGCTATAAGGCATAATGCGGCATAATAAACCAGAATGAAATTCATAAAAGTAAACTTTCTATCAAATATAAGAAAACCTGAAGGCAGCTGAAATGTGGATGTGCAGACTGCTGATAAGAGTTGTGACCGAAATAGCAGACGATCTCTTCAACCTGCACACGGTATCTCTTATCGTGTCGATCGGATCGATAGGGGAGAGTCTGCAGCTGATCGACGCGTTGGATGACGCCGAAGGGGTTTGAAACAGCGAACTTATTTATTCATATAATAATAAATCGTGCCTACTTTTATAAAGACAGTTGTCTTTTTCTTTATTCTATGGATTTTGTAGAACTCAAGCTACTTTACAATGCAAGCTGTTGACGTATCTATTTCCATTCTTGGGTGCAACAAATTGCAGATAGAAAGCAGATGAAACTGACACTAACAAACATGATTCGTTATAACCGCAGCCCTTAAATTCTCAGTGTTTTTAAAATTCACGGAACCGTTATCTGAAAGTCATTGCTTCGTATTGACAAATGTTGTTTACAATCATGTAGGTAGAGGTGCTTACTAAACAAGTTCTGAAACTGCAATTAATTCGGACGGTTCCGAACACTTTCTGGGAATAATATCACACATCGGTCCGGTTATACGTCGATGCCACATGCAGCGTTCATTATTTTGGTGCATTTACGAATTACTGTCAATAAAGCATCGGTTTTCCGGAAAGCGTCGTTACACTGCGCAGCTGTAGGTCGTACGAGATTCACGAGACTTTTGATAGCAGAACACTTTGAGGAACTCTCATTAAACAGCTTACATAACTACATTCATATAACCGCCGCATTATTCAGAGGTTCATAATCACGAATTAACGGACGAGTAAAATTAGGAGAAACAGCTCTTCTACTGCAATTATGACTGAGCAGTGAGCACTTAAACGTTAAATGCTTTTAAATATGTTTCAGGCCGATTATGATATATTTTACATTTACTAGTTTAGCTTTCACAATAGAAAATAACCATTTATTTCACTCAGGTATATTAGGTAGTCTTGGTGTTCTCTATCTTCTCCATAATATGTAAAATCTGGTTATTTTAATGGTTTTTAGGAACTCTGGAAGACTTACATCGGGTTGATGGGTGACTTTCGTGTAAATTGTCATCAACAGGGAGGTGCAGCTAAATCTGCCGTTGGTTTGTCTACTAATACATCAGTAGCAGATCGCTGAGTCGTCGTTCGTCGCAGCACTGCATCAATCAATGAGATATGTAGGCAGAAGGAGCGCGCGCTCGCTAACGTGACATTTATATATTCTTCACAATGTTCCTGTCGTGTCCCGATCGTCGCTCACGTGTTCCTTTACACTGCACACCGTTTCGTCTTGTTATGAACTGTCACTAAACATTCTAAGTGTGCATTCATTAGCATCCATTTTTATAACAGTTATTCCTTCTGAAGATGTGTTTAGGCTGAATCGATCTCACAACATTGAAATAATAACATCTGGTAAAATATATTTTATGCAAATATCTCATCTCTTATGTCTTCGTATGTTATTGCTTAAATAAGACATAAATTCTCCTCAACTCCGCAGCTTCATTTATAAAGCGCACGTGCAAGACATCTGTGGACAAGTTTTTACTGTCAAATCGGAGTATGAGTCGCGGAATACGAGGCTGGTACTTCCATAAACAATACATCACCACCCCAATAATTAGAGCATCGTTTGCAGAGCTGCGCGCGCGGCGGTCGCGGGCCGATGGCGCGACGCTCGTCTTTCTCTCCTTGACGCCTTTTTGTGAGATTTTTTGTTTCCCGCCCGGGAATAATGTCATTATGGCGCCTTTAATGTTGTCAGTGAACGGGAGCGCGCCGCCGCCGCCGCCGCCGCCCAGGGCGAACGTTTGTTGATACTTAAATTAGGTTGTTTTGACACGCCTCGTTCTTATGTTTGTACTAAATCTAATAAACGTCAGTAGCGAGAAAGCGTCTCATTCATTATTCCGGTGTTCTCTTAGCGATAATATATTTTAAGTAGTTTTGTATAATTGCGGTATTGTGGACGACATGCGTGGCTGCCAGTGGGAGTAGACTGGGTGTCGTTTACGTAAACGGAATTCAAAAACAAACATGAGGCATGGAAACAATTACGGGCGGTGGGACAGCGGGGCATACATAATGTATAATCCGTCAATATTGTCAGCTACTACTCGCATTGTGGTGGAGTCATTACGTGCGGCGCAGGCGCGGCGAGAGTGTCGCCATTGTAGTCAATGGCGCTGCCAGGTGGGTGTGCAAGTGTAAGTAGGTGCCGCGACATGCCGGTGACCCTCGCACTGCCGCGCCCCTTCGCTGCCTTAATGCACTCCACCAATACGTTAGAACACCTAGAATCATATACCGTATCTACCTTAAACACCAGTCATCATACGCATGCGCTTGTGTAGACACATTTCCAGCCTGCCCAGTTATATTTGTCTGCCATTTTCATCAAAACTTAAACGCATGCTAATCTAACTCAAGCCGAGTCTCATTCTTCGAAGAAACTGACAACACAGTCATTCATATCGCGAGAATGAATGTATATTTGAATGGGATAGTGGCGGACGAATACCTCCTGAACAAGGATCCGATTTCCACGACGCGACGGGACAAAATATTTGAATGGAATTTACATATTTGTTTCCAGTTGGACTAGTGGTTCATGTATTTTAAGACTCACTGAATGCAGTGGCTTCGAATAAGAGAAAAATCGTAAATAGAGAGTCGACGTTAGTCCGAAGTTCGTTAATTAACTTAAATCTTCTGTTTGCAACAAACAATTCATTCAAAGATCAGATAAAGTCGGGATACTAAATAGATGACGAGTAACGCATATTTTTAGACGAGATAATGTTAAATGGGCCACGAGTGGTAACAAATGTTCTTTGTCTAGTTTCCCTGTAACTATTTTCGAAATCATTAGTCTTCGAGTGACACGTTGCTCGTGAAATTACTCACCGCAAAACTGAACACTTGACACGGAGTGGTCAATATTTTGTACGGTTTATGATTTTCCTTTGATCAGGAACAATGAGACGGAGATATTTGTCAAAGCATTTCATAGATTAACGGAATTAACGCACCTCTGATGAACCACTTCAAAAGATACATAAATATCTTTAACGAAAATTAAGAAGTTAATTGTCGCTACAGTGGAATGTCCGACTGTTATAAAGTAAAACAGTTTACAATGTAACACTGATCATGAATTACTTTTGCTGTGGCTATTGCTCTTTGTAACACATTTTTGTTTTGAAGTTGTTGTTTTCAAAGGAAAGAATTAGTAATAGGAATCTCATAAACACTCATAAAAAGTTTCAGAAATACACACATTACAACGGTTTTGTCTGAGAAGGAAGGCAAACGGCACTATTTTCGATGTGACAGCGTTTTCGTCAATTTAACACTTGGCTGTCGCCTTACATTTTCCTCCCATTTCCTCGAGTTCGTTGTGCTAAAATCCGAGTGTGAACATGTGAGAACAATGTACAATTAGGTGTCGCGTGGGTGTGCGGGCAGAGCGACAGGTATGCGGGCTTGCGGGCAGGTCGGGGGCAGGGGGGAGGGGTCTGCCCGCGACTCAATCGCCAGGTAATTACCATCGCCGACTGGACATGCTGAAAGATTGACACCACCACGACCACTCTTGATGACTTGTTTATTGCTCGCCATTAAAAAATAATACATTTTTTCTCACCTCGACATCATAAAACTGCCAAGAATATGCTAAAATTAGTTTCGATATTGGTTTAATCCGCTCGGATATTAGGCGAGCAGGCGCTATTTAATGGTAACAGGTTTCCGTGGAAGGTTTTATCGTAAATATTATTCACAAATTGTGTGGAGCCTCAGCGGGGGCGCCGCCACTCAGCGAGGGGGCGATTTTTCATCGACGCTGCCTCTGCTCTGCCAAACACATTTTTTAACACCTCGCCCCGAGCTTAAATCAAACATTTGCTTTATGCTTATTTTGACATAATTCAATTATTTTCGTTGCAATTAGTATCCATCACTATCAACTATCAACTAACATAATTATGTAACTCAAAGAGCTTTCAAACATTAGCGCAAAAGCAATACTAGAAGAGAAATAGAATGCAATTGAACTTGCTCATTGGTTTCCAAATATGCAGATTAAGAAATACGAGGACATTACCAGCTTCTGTAGCAACAATGCTCGCTTAAATGTTACTATCAAACTTCCATTACGTGGCACATTTAAAATGTGCACAATATTGTAATACCGGGGTAGTCAACTAAAGTGATAAACCGATGTGGAATGTCGTCAATAAGTTAACCTTATTAGTTGGTGTGTGCTGATCGCCGCGGGTGGTGCAGCCACGGGCCCGTTCACACTGAGATATGAGAGAACCTTTACTGACCCATTACAATATAAACGGCTGCATAATGAAATTAGCTCGCTCCGTCTGAACAGCTCCTTATGATAATCGGCGACCCTTCTCTTGCCATGCACGTCTAATTGAAACAACGCCAATTACACTTTGATTAAATTATTTATGCGTACACAATTCTACAAGAACTTGCTCAAAGCTCCTTCGCTCAGAGAAAATCATAGTGTTTCTTTTGTTTCAGATCACGAAACTGAAAATCGACAGTAATCCATTCGCTAAGGGATTCCGTGACTCTTCACGTCTCACCGAGTTCGAGAGGTAACTATCATAATAACGTCTGTTGTTAGAAGTCGTTTGTTGCTTAAAATAAATAAGTTTATGAAATATTTTTTTCATACTGAAACTTTTGTAGCGAAAGAAACTGTTATTTTGTAATGACTATAGTTAATAAGAGAGATACTCGAAAGTGACGGCTATTTATTATTCATGAGTGTTCATTACGTGTCATTGCTCGTGCGACACAATTCGGTTAGTTCTCTAATCGTTGCATTGGATACGCTCTCAGAAACAAACATAACTGTCTGATGCTGATTGATATCTCCACGCGAGCAATTATGTCTCTGTATTTATTGCTTCTTAGCCAATCCAATGTATTTAATTGCGGGTGAGCCGACATCAAGTTTCCACCCGTGTAATTTATAATCTAACATTTTCTCTCACCACATTCGCTTCGCATATCTTATTACTCGCTTTCGCATTTCTAATGCCGTATTGCTCTATATGTTCTCTTGACTATTGGGTGTTTTATTTTTTTTTGTTTGTCTGTTGAGATACTATATCACGGGGGAGCACGAAAGAACATCAGTCTTCCCCGACGACGCGCGCTACAGCGCCGCCAGTCATAGGTAGATACGATCATACAATCATATTACATATCTGCATCAATTTACTCGAAAACGTTCACATGACTAAAGTGTGGCTCCGTGCCTTTTCAGGGAAACGATGGAGTCGATGTTGGCGGAGCAGCATTTCCTGCGCTCACCGTTGCGGCCCTTCGACCTGGACCAGCACAATAACAACCTCACGCTGGAGGAGAAGGCGATCCTGGCAGCGCGGTCGCAGCTGTTCCTGCGGGCGGCGTACCCGCTGTACGGCGTGCCGGCGGCGGCACTGTGGGGGCAGTGGGCGTGCTTGGCGCCGCAGCTTCTGGCGCAGCAGCATCTCGCGGCGTCGGGTTCGGGGCTGCAGCTGCCGCGGCCGGTGTACCCGGGCGCACTGGGCCCAGGCGCAGGCCCGCAGCAGCTGGCGCAGCACCGCTTCTCGCCGTACCCGCCGCGCCGCGCGTCTCCCGGCTCCTCGCCGGACTCGCTGCGCGACGCCAGCCCGCACCCGTCGCCGCTGCACCCGCCGCACACCCCGCACACCCCGCACGCGCCTCACCCGCCCCACAGCCCCACTTAGTGATAAAACGCCGAATAAAAACCTCCCCGAGATCTCCCTGTAATAATATGCGATATTGTATGAGAGTCTTTATATGGAATGTTTTCTGAGAGAACACAAAAGTAAATTTTGAAGTGCGTCGGTGTTTTGCTACGAAACGAAATGGCGTCGTGAACTTCGATAATTTTATGCGCCGAGAAGTGAATAAACTGAGTGCGAGTGCGTGGAGAACATTTAGAAGTACGTCTGGAATCGTGAACGACTGAACACCGCGCGCTTCATTAACTGTGTCCTTACTCAGACTGTGAAAAAGATGTATTATATTGTAAAATATTATTTAACTGTAATTTAAATCTGTAATTATTGTTATATGTTCCTAATAGTTTTGTCTCGTAGTGATGGTTTCTGCTAAATTCATGTTATAGCAAATTAGAGTTAATTGCATCAAAACAAGCATTTGATTGCTGTGTACATTTTGTTTGAAATCTTTCAGACTATTTGGAAACAAATATAGGGTGGGTGAGAACATTACGGAATGGATCGATGTCCTAAACATTGGTAGCTCAATAGTAGTGTCACTCGACACTGGTTTTTGGCTGATTTCATCTTGTTTAGGTAAAATGTGCAATACAACAGAAAAAATGTTTTAGTGAAACTTAGAGGTTTAGTAAGATAGATGTATTGATAATTAAATAGTAGAAAATATATTGCTGTCTATGTTTACAATTAATTCCTACATCCGACTACAAACGGATGCATAGATGTACCTACACGGTTACTTTGTAGTTAAATTATAGTTATTATAAATAATATATTGCTAAAGAAAAAATTAAATGTTTGTTAACATATACCTGACTTGTTTCATTTCCCTGAAGTGCAGTTCTATCCCATTCCCGGAAGGTAAGACAGTTTTCATCTTAGAAATACGTCCAAAAAGCTGCCTAGATGAGGAGGCCAAGCAGAGCAAGAAAGATCTAGACAGGCCGCAGCGGAGAAAAATAGAGCTACAAAGAATTCAAAATTGACGAAATTCAATATAAAGAAATGAATGAGGATGCAATACCTTTATGCTGTTTGAGACCCAGGGTCCATTAAAAGCGATAATGTCAAAAATAAAAACTACCCCATTCCCTGCATTGCTGAGGGCCTGAAAAAGTGACCATCGACTTCCAACAAGATCGGTCATTAAGCGTTTCGCTAGAGTCAGTTCCATAACTATATTTTTTGGGCTTTCTATCATCATCATCGATGATATAATGTAATTTTGTCTTGACAATACACGGTAAGTAAATCTATCTTTTGTAGGTGTGATCTACACGACGTGAAATAGTACATGAAAACCCTTTAAGGGGGAAGCGAATCTCTTCCTACCGCTCCCACCCTCTTCCTTTCTTTCTTTCGTAAGGGGGTTCTATTGATGATTTTAATGATTATAACTCTGTTAGGGGCCATCCATAAATTATGTCGCACGTTACTCGAAGTGTGACATTGTGTGTCAATCTAATTTAAGTAAGTATTAAAACACGAAATTTGAACTATATTAGCGAAAAACTTAAAAACATTTGCAACTTCATCTGTATGAACATGTAAAATTTGCAAAATATGTGACGTCACACTAGGGAGGAGGGAGTCTAAAAAATGTGACCAGCTGAGACAAGGACGGGGGTTTCAAAAAATGAAATTCGTGTGACGTAATTTATGGTTGGCCCCTTACTACCTACGAGTTACGGCCACGAATCATATTTTGTTCAACATACAACCAGACACTGACCTACAAAAAAAATTGAATTCCGCGGGCTACCCTGGCGCTGACAGATAATGTACTGAACTATTCGTCAGTGACCGGTGTCCGCAGTAGGTCCGCTATCTGCCCTTTCCGGTTTGACCGAACTTTGACTCATAAATGGGGAATAAAGTTTGTCTAGAATTGAGTTCAGTGTAAACCATACATTGAAGTTTGGCACAACGGGGTTGTCTAACTGAAATCTCGACTATATCAGAATGTGTGAAACCGATGGACTTAACAAATCAGAAAAGGTGTCGTCTACGCCAGGCGTGGGCAGTGCTACGAAAATATTTAATTGGAGGAAGTTTTGTGGCTTTGTCAGCTAACCAAAGGAGCATGATACTGTGGAATATAATATGACGAGACAACAGACTGTTCTTATTTAAGCCTTCAAATAGGTGTCGCCTAATGTTAGTGAAAATGACAGTAAAACTTCCATTTAGATGTACTCCTTATAGCTTTTTATTTATATTGATTCTAAAAACCGACAACTATAGTAACAAACAAACTGACAGGATAATGTTGAACTATGATAGTAAACTCAAAACTCTATTGGACTGTTTTAACTTACATAACATAACATCACACCTGTAATCCCCAAAGGATTAGGCAAGAGGTATACCTAATAAAACACCCACATTTCGCCAGTTATGTTTAAGTCCTATGTAATAGGGGGCGAGCCTATTGCCATCAAGCGGGTACAAATCCGGGCTCCGTAGCTGCTACTGAGAAATTGTTGATGGAAAAACCCAATACAACATTACCCGGAATCGAACCCATGACCTCATGCTCAGCAGTCGCTTGCGACCACTAGATCAAGTGACCAACGAGGCAGTCTTGGATTGTTTTATTATCAGTCCTATTAAAAGTTATTGTAGCAATGCGAAACATTAATGCGATAGCCACTTGTCACGTCCCTTAGTAAAGCTGCACTTGAATCTAACTTAAAAGGTTCAATCGAACCACTAGGTTTCAAAATTCGCTGTTTATTTATACAAGGTGTAAACGGACCCTTCACGAGGCCATCAACCAAGCTTTCTCTATACCAAACTAAGTAACTCTACTCAAAAAATATTGCCGACGTTTTTTTGGGATGAAAATTAACGTTTCACGGGACTCAATGTAGCGCACTCAAAAAAATGTGCTGACGTATGTATGAATAGTACGGGGGTCATGGAGGTATTTAAAGTTAAGTTATAACATTAAAATTGATATAAAAAAACTAGTTACAAAGTTGGAACTTTAACTCCCAATATCTCCGTAACTAGAAGGCTATTAACTATTACGGAGATATTGGGAGTCAAAGTTCCAATTTTTTCACAAGCTTTTTTTTCTTAGGTATTTTCGGGAACAAAAAAAAATCGCAATGACGGTGAAAACAAGTGCCTTTCGGCTTCGTTAAGGGTACTTTTACACCCATTATATTGTTAACATGATATCAATCAGCACCTTACCGTCGTCCTCGTAAACGAGTAGGGACGTAGTTCACAACAAATTGTTTGTAATTTACTAGAGGGCCGTTAGATGGCGGTGCGCGTCGCGTAACACGTAACGTTATGAAGCTCGACTCGAAGCTTTAGTACCGGGCTGTGATACGAGCTTTTGTTTCTTGTTTTATTTTGCCGATTTTCTTTATTCTAAGATATTGATGATGATAGTGAGAGTAAGAGAAGATTGAAGATATGATGGATGAACTTTAGTGATGGACGATATAGCTAGAAAATGGGTGATAGAGCAGCAGTAGCGAAGGGTCAATTTTTGTAAGAGGTAAGCCGGAGTAAATATCTTTAATGTGATTATATTATTAATTTTTCTATAGAATACTGACTGTGCCAGTTTTCAAAGGGAATGCCGTAGGAATCGAGTTGTATGGAACCTTCGCCACTGTAGAGCAGTATGGAAAAAGACATGCTCCACCGACACCCAATCAATTGGTATGAGTACAAGAGAATAATGACAGTTACCTATTCAAAAGAAGGTAAAGGAAAAGAGAAAGGTATGGTATGAAGGTGGGATTTAAATTAAATTATATAAATCAGTACATAAACACCTAGTTTGTGAAAAACGAACCAACTCTACTTAAGAATGCCTTTCATTCATAAAATGAAATAGAGCTTTTTATAAAAACATTCCATTACAGTATTTTCAGATTTTTTGTTTAAATTAGCACTCGTTTGTCTCTTTTGTACGAAAGTGTGACAGATTGCGAAATTGTAACAAATTAGAGCGCCGGCGGGCAATTATGCAAAGCGGCTATAAAGTTATCTTTAGGAAAACAACGCGTCACCCCACGCCAACTATTCAATTAAAATGAAGCAGTGTCGAGGCGAAGCATTCGAGTCACATAGAGGAAGGGTCGACTACATCGAATTAGTTGCGCGCGTGGCTACATTACTGGGACAAATTTCACGTCCCTGGGGCCCAGCTCGACCCGCCGGGCCCCGCAGGACCGGGGATGCAACGCTAATCTAATCGGGATTGTAGCTAATAAATGTTGTAGCCAGTGACACGGCCACCAAGAATTTATTGCTTGTAAAAGTGTTTCCAATCGCAGATATTGTTCGGATGACGCTCCTATTCTGATAAGCCGCGATTGAATTTAACGTTTGACTGAATATTTCATTTGATTTTAGTGCCGGTTGTAATGTTGTTGCGTTAATTAAATATAGTGATGGGGGCTGTTTTGGCAGGGGATTGCGGCGATCTGATGAACTCGTTAGATTAACGATTAACGATAAGATGGTGTTTATCGGAGCATAACTCATCATGCAGATTTTTTGTACCAGCATTTAATTTCTTCTGTCTGTACAAATGATTTTGAGCTTCTTATATAAACAATATAAGCTTATCACACTTCGACTGTTTAAATAGTTACAGGCCACCCCGGAACTATGACCATCATACATCTGATACATAAGTAGACGTAGGTAAGTATAGACAAAGCCTCATTCAGTGTGGCTTATCGGCAGGCTGGCGGAGCAGGGGCATGTAATGCGGCGTTATTGGCCACTCGGCTCATAATCCCCTTTTAACTGCGGATCCCGAGCCGCGCCGACGTGCCCCGAATGTTTATGTTCGGTTTCTTCTGGTCGTGAACATTCGCACTCCTTAGCTCTGATGTCGACGACACCGCGGTACGTGTTGGAGGTGACGTGATGCCGCCGAATTACTACTTGAGAACTCTTCAATAAGTTTGTCGAAGATCTTTGGTTTTCATAATTTTTATTCAGTCTAGCCATGTTGTGCTATCTCCTTTCTGTCTACTCCACGCGTAGCATGACCACCTTAGAAACGGGTTTTGTCGACGGCAAGAGATTATCTGGAGCTGGTGGATAGGAGATATTGTTTTCATGGTCCATAAAACAACTTGAGCTTTACTTAGACCAATCATAAAAATATACTGATTAGCAAGTAGCCAACAGCCACATCTACTCAAAGGAATTGTGCCACAATACATACTCGTAGGTCGTAGTATACCTAGATATTTTGCAAAAGTACACCATTAATAATTCAAATATGAAAAAAGAAAATTGTGTTTGTTATTGTCTTGATATTCTTCAGGAGTCATCATGCATTGAGAATGAAAACGGTTTTATGTAGCGGCCTGCGCTGTGCGAGGTAGAACACAAGTTCTGACGCAATCAAACCGGAACAGAACTTTACGATGTAACGTAGACACTTCAGCAACAGACATACCTTCTGCTCCCAACATTCGGGCTGTAAAGAACAATGTTCTATATCATTTACATAAAGCTTGATTTAATACATAGGTACAGAGGGAGACAGGGCGCGCACGGCAGCCGGCGCTAATGTCGCTCCAAGAGCCCACACATCTCCACATTTCAGTAAAACTGCAAACGTAACGGGGTAATAAATTCACGTTTATTACCGCAAATATATGTACTCTTACCTTGGCAGTCGCTACCGGAACAAATCGTGGGTCCGCCGTTCACGCGGTAAACGCGAAACGTGCGTTATGAAATATTAACGTAAACGCGCGCGTTTGCTGAAACAATGCATATAGAATAGGTGTTCAGGCCTCATCGCTAAGGTGGGCACATTATCAGAATGGTGCGCTAATGGAATTGAGCATTTTTATTTATTGCCCCGTGTGTTCATTGGTGCGTGGCGTTTATGTGTATCGCGGCATAACTCACCGTTAATGATTATTTTATTAACGTTTTAATGTTGAACGTCTGCTCTACAGCTGTACTAATTGAAAAACTAGAGTTTAAAAGAATATTTTAAAAGAAATAAAAGGTATGATGATTTATTTTATAGAGTAGCGTGTAATTTCATTATCACTACTTACATGCACCGAGCCACCGAGCACCTTGAGATCCTTTGTTCTGTGCAAGTTCTAGCGACTCTCCTCGAGGCAAGTATAAAATAAATGTTTACAGTACTTCAAAAGAATTGTATTACGGTTTGTAGAGCAATCTAATTATTACCCTATCCACACGAGAGTACCCACTTAAAAATAATGCAGTTCACAGAGCACGCAGCGCATATTGCAACTCGATAAAGTTATTCGCGTTCAATAACGCGAATGATCCGACTTTTCCCGTTTTTCCTCTACGAATGGCTACTCCCTTCCTCTTCCCCCACTCCAGCACCTCCCCCGGCCTCCCCTTGCGGTGCAAAGTTGAGGGCATTAGCGTGTTATCGGCGGCAGCGGCGTGAAGAAGGCGCCCACCTGAACTGGTATTACACTACCCCTGACGACACGTACAAAACACGGTAGAAGCAAATTTCGACGGACACATTGCTGGCTGCAAATGAGAGGCTAAGGAATAGAAGCAAGGATACCACGCATTGTAGGTAAAACTTTGCATTACCCACTCACTCGCTAGCATCCCTAATAGGTGTAACAGATACTATCTATAAGCGTTGAGATGTGGGGATAGGTGGGAAGCGTGAACGTGTTTTGCAAACCAGCCGAGGAAATAAGGTGTCCCCAATTTTACTTTGTCGACCGCCACTGATAGCAGATAATGTAGTGTTACGAGGGAACTTTGCAAATGGAACCTTTTTCGTTATGTTTTATTCCACGAATGTTATGGTAATTTTGCCGACAGACCTTAGAGAGCAAAACATTTTTTCAAATTGTCTGTGTTTTTGGAATGTAGATTATTTACTAGCCGTTTGTTTTGTTTATCAGTAGATCACGCTGTAGAATAACATTTTCCCGCAAATAAAAGATGTCGGGCGTAGACATACAATAGGCACTTGATTTATTGCGGTGTATTGAAAACAAATTGTTCAAATCGAGAGTTTCGCACGCCTATCGTAATGCATTCCTAATCAAATCCATGCGGTCACAGACATACGCAAGTATCAAGTTTACGGGGCAGAGGTCCCTGCGGGCCCTGAGACCATTGACAGGTTATTGATACAAATAGTACCCCGGTCCCCGCCCCACCGCACCCCCGCACTACCCCGCCGCACCCCGCACCCCCCGACAACACCAATAAAACCTGATTGATATTGTGTAAGTGCGCCCGGAAAATGTGGGAACTCGATTGATGTTACAGCCAAATTCGATTGGAGGAAAATTGAAAAGAACGGCTGTAACAAAGAAACTTTCGTTCTATCTGGAGGTGTTAAAGTTGAAAATAGATTGGTGAAGGGCGGGTTTAATGTCTTTTCAGCTTGGGGACGTGTGTATTGATAGTAGCCGGAGGCGTGAATAGTGTTGTCTAATGGCGGAGCTACACGTGCTACTTAGAGGTACAGGTACATGCGTGCTCCTTGTAGGTACCCATTGTAATTATTGGTTCCAATAATTTGATTCATTCTATGTTTACAAGTTTGAGCTACTTAATACACAATGCTTTATGTAAATAGGTACGAGTAGAACAGGGCTAGCCGTAAATCGAAACTATTTAGGATGTAACACATAAATCATGGTGTGAATCAAAGGTGACACAAGGGCGGACGAAGAGCTTGCAATCTCCAATAATAAATAAATAAATTCCAAGTTCTCAATTTTTGCAATGTGATGAATGTCATAAGACTATTGAAAAATCTTTGTTTCATCAGTCGTTCAGAATTTCATCTCGGTACAACTGAAAATGAACGTTGTAAGAACTGACTACACGGTTAAATATTTGAAAGCATTGTAAGCAGTAGTGACTACTACTCTGCTGTGTCTAACAAAATGACTATTAAATTGCGGTCGCTGTGTAACTCTAGCTTAACATTTGAGTACTTCACGAAACAGTGACGTATCCGCGTAGGCGTTAAAGATATCGATTCTCGATAATATATCCAAAATGGTAGCAAAGAGACATGTCCCAGACATTCAAATAGCACAGCATAGTATATCTTGACAGTGGCGACCCCAAGCGGCGTAGGCGGCAATTAACAGCTGATAGGCGTTACTGCTAAGACAAGTTGACATGTATGATTTTACACCGGTCATTATCGACAAGGCTATCTCTTGTACTTGTATGCTACTTATTGTAGAACAGGTATTTACATACGTTTTGACAGTTATGCGTAACTGGGTAAGTGTGTCGAGGTTTCTATAGATATACACTGTTTATTGCAATAACTTCCTTATCTATCCATACATTCATCAGAAAATCCATCTCCTTGGTCTACTCATACACACATATCTATAACCTAATTTAACAACAGCAAAACACAATATAAATAAAAAATTGATAAAAATCTATCAAAATAATTAATCACTATTATTCGCTGCCTCAAAAATTAGTCACAGTCATTTTAACAACAAAAAGCCAGACAAACAGTAGTCACACATTCCATAAATCATCTAACAGCGATCGAAAGGCGAACAATAATTGAGACAAGCAACAATTTTGCTTAGTAAGACCGCGGAGGGCCGACCGGACCGCCAAATGGAATATATTCTCCGATCAGTCCCATTTTTACGGTACACTTGAGGGTTAACGGGTGTGAATGGCCACCCCATTGTGGGAAAATATCTATTAAATATTTATGAACTTTATATTGAGCTCTGAATATTACTTGTATCGGCAAAATGTAATGTTTATAGTAATGTGCTGTGGGAGTGTTTTTATAGCTCATAACTGCTGAGTAAAAATTGATACTTAGATCGTAACGTTAAAAAATGTAGTACATAAGGTTATGGAGGAGGAGCATTCAAAGAAATGTATATTTTGATCCAAATATAATGCTCATAAAAGGTACTCTAGTCCAGTATCATGGCGCTGTAAAATTGGTGCTGACATGAAAAAAAAACGAATAAACTGCACGAATTAAAATTAAAGACTTTGAAACTAAGTAACTATACCAAATGATAAAAATGATTTATAGAAAAGATGATTCAATAACCATACCAACGATAATTGTCAAACAACATAACAATAAAATCATCGGGCTGAACTATCGATAGGCATTTGCCGAAATCCCCCGTCGCAGGCAATCACAGAACTCAATGAGAATAGTGCAGGGCCGCATTACAAGCGTGGAATAAATCAATTACCGACACCCGCCGCGACAATTACACTTGTAAAGTTGTTTCGTGGTGATTTGCCCACCCGCACACCCTCACACACACCCTCGCACACACACACGCGTGCCTGACCCCTGACGTTTTGGTAATAAGAGTATCAGTGTCGCTGTCTGTTTCAAACTACACTCACAAGCTTATGATACCCCAATAAGGCGACCCTCTGATTTGGGAGAACGATACCTTGATTTCCACAAACGAAATTAAACTGTAGTACTGTACAATAGAACATGTTTTAGCCAGTATTGCATTCGAAGGAAGAGTTTTCACAAATAAAGCAACGGATTCTGCTGCACAGCAATTTTATTATTATGAAATGAGTGAGTGTAGAGGCGTAAAATTAACTTGTCGGCGTCGCTCTGAGGGAACCTTTACATTGCGAAATGTTTCCGCCGAGATGTTACTGGCGGGTAAATGATACTTTATGCAGCTGTTGTTCTATCATTAGGTAGGATCAAGTTATGAAGTATTTAGAACCATATCTAATCATTTTATTGAATACTGCGATAAGTTTTTATGGGGGAATAGTTTGTTTTGACTCGGACAATTTATGGAAAGCAGATTGTTTGTTACCGCAGATAAAACTTGGACTGAAAAGCGATCATACTTTTGCAGTAGGTACTACATCATTGATTTTTAGGTGCGTGTAGTTTTATTATTTTCTGCTATAAAATTCAACAACCAGCGGCAACTTGTCGGTTCACATTTCCATAAGAAGTTGGTAGACTCGTCCTACAATTAATTTGTTGTTTTTCTCCTTCTATGTTTTTTTATCTCTCTTAACTTTGTATATATTGTTTGTATGTAGGTATGTATAAATCTATTTATTATAATATTTTGCACTTGGAATTTTTCTGTAACGTTGCACCTAACGAGGAAATGCCCGAGGCACTAAATCCGCTTTTGTACAGTGTTTTTTCACATTATGTACATACATTTTTAATAAATAAACAAGAATAAAAATGTTGAAAAACCTTTCGATAAAGCAGGTAGTTTTTTGTAGGCATTCAGAGATTTTCAGCAAAATTTTCACGACTGAAAACCCCTGAAAGGTTTGTTTTTGACCATTACCATTATTAAGCACTGTAAGTACCTACATAGGTATAGATAAAGTTACTGACAAAGGTACTTTACAAAATGAATGAGAATCTATTGACAACATAACAAGGTCGTAAATAGATTTTTTGATGCTCGCTCAGTTTAAATAATAAGCATTAAATTATGTATCATTAACTAAGCATCGATTCAGACACATAAAGTTGCAACAGGACGTTATAAAAGAATAATGGCGAATTAAAATGGCTGGCTTCATGTTTTTACACTTGTAGTTTATTTCTTGTTGTTTTATCCATTACCAATAATAATTACAATAAACATTGTATTATTGTTTAGTACTCTAATCCAATGATTCCCTTTACATATAGCTTATATGTACAACATAAGATATTGACGATCTATTCGTTTTACACAGGACAGTCCCGCTCCCATTTGGCTGACTGGTTACTCTTCATATAATTTTGTTTTTGAATTTGTCTTCACCAAACAAGAAAAGAAGATGAATAGATTTGTCTTACTCAATAAAATTTGCAAAGCAGACAAAGACAGCCACCAAGCATATCCTATTATGTTTAACAAGACGGTCAAAGTACCACATAATAAAACTTATGATAGCTTACTGCGGAATATATGCCATGTTCAGCTATTAAATTCTAAGTTAAAGCCAACATTATTGCCAACGGTGTAGCTACAGCAGCATAGCTCGTGCAGCTTGGTTAGCAGATTATTTTAGCTTAGCTGAGATGTAGCTGCAAGTTTGGCAGTCACCACATTTGCCAAACTCCTACGTAACTAGTTTGTTAGTGGGCTTGTAAAGCGGCTAATGTTTTTCAGTTAATCGGTTTTAAGCTTCAGGTGGACGATATTGCTTAGGATTACTTTGTATGAGTTATACGAATATTAAAATAATGAAATCGGGGTTAAATAAAATAAAATAAACATTGCTTTTTCTCTATTTTATTTTATTCGGGAAACTTACTGCTAATATAATAAAGTGTTCTTAAACAAAAAAAGTCTTAAATCTCTTCTATCAATGTGGATGTACAAGTTTGAGTACTTCTTATGAAAAAAAGGAAAGGCGACATTTCTTGGTGGACCGTTGTAATGTATAAAACGTTTGTTTGTTGTGCCTTTTATGAGTATAAAAAATGCCGTTTCTCTTTAGTGTCTAATATGCAATGTAATCTGAGAATATTACAGTCTCAAGTCTAGAATCTAGAATGGATACACATATAATGTTGCTAAAATAAACTACACTATAAAAGCTAAGACGAAGTGCCCTTTAACTCAACACTTTGTTTGCATCGTATCATATTTCCTTCCCTTATGTTTCACCGATCCATAGGTACATGCATGTAATGAACATCTGCAGAAGGCTAGACAAACTAATAAAGTTATATGAAATGCCAGCATTGTGAGAGGGACTCATAAAAGGGAACTATAACGTATTGACTGTTTCTGCCATTTTTTTTTTTATCGAAACAAAGTTTCTTCATGATCATTTGATGAATGCATAGAAAAACTTGATTATACGCAAACTTTCTCCACACGATTCTCAAATAAAAGGAGACAAAATTGGCCTCAAAAGATATATTGTAATACAAGAAAACATTGTCCTAATTCACAAAATAAGAAAAAAAACACAGATTTTAATATTTGGCATAACTAACATTCGTGATCGACGCTGCAGCGCAGGAGTCGTAAAACCTGATGCCTCCGGAATGTGAGCTAAGTTGGACGAGGCGTTTGAATAATAACACCTTTTATTTTATAGCCCACCGTGTCGCCAGTTCACAGGTTTTGCAACATAAACCCTGCCAACAAAATATTAGGTAACAAGAACAGGAAGATTTTGATATAAGGATAAGCTTATAAAGCTCTCAATGCTGGGGCGTAGGCCTCAACTCAAAACAACCAAGTCAAAGTCATAGTTCTTCTAACCCGTTATAGGCATCCTTAGGAAATTAAAAAAAAGAATTTTGTAAATCGGTCTACAATTGACTGAGATATCGGTGAACACAGAAAAAAAACCTTCAATCGGGCATAGAACCTCCTCCTTTTTGGAAGTCGGTTAAAAAGGAACCAAGAGTATCTCAAATTTTGAGTTTTCTTTTTTCACGATTCCAGGATGGAGTTGTATGATAAGAAAATAGGTATTGTGTGTTCTCCCAAAATTAAAAAAAAGAACAAAAAACTTTTAGGACAGCAACTAAAACTTGCTTACGATGTGCTACTTATTTATTATGCATTCATAAAAATTACAGTATAAACATTTTGATGGCGAAAGTAGATAATTAAGGCCTCAAGTAATTTAATTGACTACTTAAACGTATGGATTACTGGTCCTCGTTATTACTTATTTGTATTATCTAGTCATCGCATAAAAGATAATTAAGACTTTATAATGGAGACACTTGCGTTCTTATTTATTTGCACAAAAACTTTATCTTGTATCGACATCTATCGATATTTATAATGGAGTCTTTACATCAAGTTGCCAACTACGCAAACATTAATAATCTTCTTACCTGTGTTAGGTTTGCTTAATTGATTTTAGATATCCACTTAGTCCTTGAAAAACCATGACATGATTGCGTAACAAAAATCTCAGAACTATAAACCCAATGTGGTGGCCAGTTTAAAAAATATCATTTTCAGCTTTACGTAAAGACTCGCACTCAAATTCTCATGATTTTTTTTTTGTCAGCCTGAAATGTCCCACTCCTGGGCAAAGGCTTCCCCCATTCCTTCCACTTTTCTCGATGTTGCACCTCTTTTCGCAAATTAACGAGAACGCCATCCAAGGCGTCCCGCCATCTTCTCCTCGGTCTGCCGCGACCCCGTCTAACTATCTCAGGGCTCCAGTTTTGTGATATGCGGGCCCACAGCTTTGCATCCGGCAGACATGGCCTGCCCAGTCCCATTTCAGTTTAGAAGCTTTTTGAGCAACGTCAGCAATTTGAGTTCTCATGATATAGTGTAATTATTTTCATTTGATCTGTTTGATGTTCAATGCACAAATAAATGAAAGTTAAAAAACACCTTTTTATTAATTTATGCATTAAAATATTTATAAAGAATATACAATTACAGATATTAACTTTACAGTCCTACGTATACAAGAGGTGTGGCCCAAAAATATATTGTGTCCTGTCCGTTTAAGTTCACAAAAGAAGTAATTACATTTTATAATTAAACGAATGTCACTGTTAATTGGGCGAAGCGATGAAAAAGTGGGTGCTAGCGTGTTGATGTGTTTAACAGTTTAATGCAAATATTGGACGTTGAAATTAAGTACTATATTAAAACAGTCGCAACCGTTTTATTGTAACTTTCGGTTACCGTTTTAATCGTTGTAATTTTTTTTTGTTTTACTCTTTATGTGTCTGTGAAGCTATAAATGAAATTCTGTAATTTGTTTAAATGTGGTAGAAATAACGTTAAAAACTGTTGATAACCTTCGAAGCTAGTTGGAGTTAACAATGTATACCAATATTCGTCTCATGTGCTAATCTAAGTTTAAATGTGTTGATTTCTAAGATATGCTGTTATTGTAGAAAACTGAGGTAGAAAATGATTAAAAGCAGTAGAAATAATCTTCTTGTGATATTTAATAGACTTAAGAGTAAAAATATATGTGCAAGAAATTCTGCTTCTTAATTATCTACTTGAATAATTAACAATTACGTTTATTTCTACGATGGATGCACTCACTATTATACATATATATTATAAAAAGGTCTGAGCTTTGACAGACGGTAAGTCCCACTGATGTTCAATCCCCTAGGCGGTAAGCGAATTAAAATCACAATACGACAATCACACAATCACAGCACAAAATCACGAAAGAAAAAAACTGTTTGAAATTCCGTGTCATATCGAAAATGTTCTGTAATATTTGATAAATTCGAGTTGATTGTGTGCTTCGGCTTTGAAGGTTCTCTTCGGGCGGCTCCGTCTTGAGGGTTTAGTGGTGGCGTGATGGATAGTCACCGTGGGAGTACCACAATGGTACGAGATGGTGGCAGGATAGCTTTCGGCAAACCGCGGCGTCACCAAGCGGAGATCGTATCGCAGATGCGCACAATGTGACAAGTCACTACGGATCGTATGGTGACGGATTTGAGGACTCTTGAGCTCAATGGTAGGTAGTTAAATATTTTTGAAGCTTATCGATTGCTATGAACGTTTTGAACAATGTGCTACGTCATGGTGCTACGCATTCGTAGCAGGTTTAATTTCTCTCATAATCGTACGCAACCTAGAAAATGATAAAAGATTCCTACAAGCTACAATCTAGATTGCTACAAGAATATTTTTTGTACCTAACTAAGTATCTAATTACTTAGGTAGAAAAAAAAACATACATAAATGTTTTGACGCCCTGTAACCCTTTTGATACTTGTACATATTTTTATTACTATTATAGATTTGTAGTTTGGAAATAATGTACATATTCTTTAAATACGTAAATACTTATGAACCCTACAAACGACGTATCTACCATAAGCAATCCCGTTGCTCATCTCGAAGCCCATTTCCGATTAACAAGTAGGCAAAGTACACACACACTACACAAGTACAAAACAAGTACAAGTAGTAACACTATTACCATTAATTCGTACAGTGGTGATTCAGTGGTAACGGCTCCGAATTAATTTATTTCAACACCAATATTCTAAAAACGGTGAAGTTAATCATTGTGTGGAAACCAGCATGTCCTAGAACCGAACAAAGAGATGTGATATCTACTCATCCGCACTGGACTAGCGTAGTGGATTACAGCCCACAAATAGAGAGGTGGCCTGTGTCCCAGCAGTGAGAACACTAAAGATTGATCACGCGTATGCTTGCTCTTTCATGTTTATTAAACCGTGCAGGTACATGTATACATACAGGGTGTAAACAGACCCTTCACGAAGCCGTCAACCAAGCATTCTGTACATCCAACTAAGTAACTTTACGCAAAAAATATTGCTGGGAAACGACTTTTTTTTTGGTGTGAAAAATCACGTTTTTCGGTAAAACTCAATGTAACGCACTCAAAACATTGTGCTGATGGATGGATTAATAGTGTGGGGGTCGTGAAGGTGTTTAAAGTAAAAATCTTACATTAAAAACATGTACCTATTTAAAAAAAAAACATGTGAAAAAGTTGGAACCTTGACCCCCAATATCTCCGTAACTAGAAGGTTCCCAGGTATGGTCTAGAACAAAAAAATGATCGCAATTACGGGGAGAACAAGTACCTTTCGGCTTCGTTAAGGGTCTTTTTACACCCTTTATACAACTTGCCATATCTAAATGTGCTAAGATATTCACATATTCTTAGTAGTAGTCTGTATATTTCCTAGTCACATTACGTGAGATCAAATCGTATCACTAGCAAAGTTCATCTGCACATTTCTACCATTACAGATTTTCTATCGCTTATTATACGAGTCCATGAGCTAACTGATCGGTGTGGCTGACTCTGGCTTGCCCACCATCACGGATTTTAATTTTGATAACACAAAAAAATAGTCGCTAATTAGTCGAAATTTGTCGCCAAATATCAGAATTTGTCGCTCACTGGTTCAAAAGATATAAGGGTTTATAGGTGGCCGATCTGGAGAGAGTCTCCCCAGCTTGGCCACATTTATATCTCAAAAACTAGGGCACCTAGGGAAGATCTGTTTTCTCCCATATTTAGTCGCCAATTAGTCGGAATCAGTCGCCAAATATCAGAATCTGTCGGTCACTGGTTCAAAACTTATAAGGGTTTATATGTGGCCGATCTGGAGACACTCTCCCCAGCTTGGCCACATTTAGATCTCAAAAACTAGGGCACCTAGCGAAGATCTGTTTTCTCCCATATTTAGTCGCCAATTAGTCGGAATTAGTCGCCAAGTCACAGATTTAGTCGGTGTATAATTAAAAAGATATTAAAGAATCAATTTCCCCATACAGTGGTACAAGCAAGTACAAAATACTTTAAGTAGTTTCTAGAAAGTATCTATGACGTCTTATGGAGGAACGTTTGTTTCGAAATATATAAATTTAAACTTATTCTATGATTTCAACCCACCAAATAAAAGCTGTATTCATTACCTATAAACAGATCTACAATAAATAAGTAATTATTTATCGAACACAATGTGCACTTAGTCGCTGGCAGATAGATCGCTGCGCTCCTTTTCATTTACGGTAAGTTAGAAAGAGATAGATGCGCGTGTACCACAGACGAGCTGCTACTTAGAACGAGTTGCCCGTGACGTAAGTTATAGTCAGCCAGTTTAAAGTGGGACTTATTTTGAATAGTTAGGAACTCGAGTGTTTTATATATTTTTCCTTATAGGTATATCTGTGTAAAGCAACATTAACAAAAAACATAAACAGAGGAAGCCTTTGGATAACTTTGAAATGATACGCTTAGTGTGCATTGATATTTAAAAAGGAAATTTTAAATCAATGTTAGTGTGTTAAACTCTGAACGCAAAAAAATAAAGTAAGTAAAATAATCTAGGTTATTAGGTACCTAATTTGAAAAATGCCCTTTGATGAGATATTTTTATTCCAAAAATAGCTATTTACCTAGATAAATCTCACATTCGTACATAGCTTTGTTTAAGTAGTAGTGCTGCGGCTGACCTACGTAAACATGGCTACGTATTAATAAATTCTGTATCTATTTACGAAGCTTAAAATTCCACTCAAATTACATAGAATCCTACTAGGTAATTTGAGTGGGATTTTAAGTTTCGTATTTCGCTATTACTGTTTTTTTTTTTATTATTATAAAATCGATCTCGCCTGATGGAAAGCGATAGGCAGATGAGAACTAGGATGGAACGAGCTTACCCAGGTGCTTGTTAAGGCAAGGTTAACCCGAGCGCACGTAGGCATTATCGCTTACCCCAGCCCGCGCAAAGAGACTCGATACGTAACAAATTACGCTGCGCGGAAAGCAGAGTAGAACAATGCAGTAAATCAACTTGAATTGATAAGTATACGTTCATTTTGTTTTGTTTTTCGAGGAAGTATTGGTTATACATAGATTAGGAACCTACGTACTGTATGAACTTAAACCTAATTACTAATAATTAAAAGTAAGTTCTTAGGTAGACTTATTTATTTTTGTGAATAAGGTAAATTTAAAATCTGATTGACACTAAGATCATGAATACGGGTATGATTCAAACCTACACGCCGCGCGCCATTCGATTTTTCATAAGGGTGCGAAATCTTCGTGTCCTGGTATAAAACATGAAGCAGTAGGTAGGCACACTTTCTTTAGGCGAATATTGTATTACAATTCTTGAATTATTAATTATTTAATTAATGAAATAATATCAATAGTATAATTCAAGAAGGGTTAGAGGTACCTATAAATGGTTATTTTGTGTAAAATATAATATGAAGCGTCGCCCGCCTAGCCTTTTCCCAACTGTATTGGGGTCGGCTTCCAGTCTTAACCGGATGCAGCTGAATACCAGTATTTTACATGGAGCGATTGCCTATCAGACCTCCACAACCCAGTTAGTACTGGGTAATACAATACCCCTTGGTAAGACTGGTTGTTAGACTTTTTTGGGCCACTGACTACCTAACGACTGTCAAAGATCTACAAATGACACCCGGGACCACCGGCTTAACGTCCTTTCCGAGGCACGGAGGAAACTCGGTATGTGATGGGTAGTCACCCATCCACAGACCAACCTAGGCAAGCACGGCTTAACCTAAAGATCGACCCGAGCGGCTGTTATTATTTAGCCACGAGCTCCTCGCGTGGGTTGTTAATAAATAAATAAAAGGTTTTGTTTTGTTTTTAGTCAAATAGTTACACTTACTAATAAAAGTAAACACTTTCCAAAATCAAAACATTTATTGAAAGTGTTTTGATTTAAGTACGCCAGTTACAGGCACTTTTGAACTGTCGAAACAAAGATAACAATAAAATGAAGCTACAGTCCCAGTCAAAAGGCATAATAACTGTGAAAGAACTGTAGTTGCCCATTCCAAAGCTACCGAAAATTATAAATAATATTTGTACGAAATGGTCATACTGTCACATTTCTACACTACGGCCACAGAATACACAATAGTACAGAAGATTCAAAATTCAAATGCGAAATCATAAATAGCGGTCGCGGTCGTGACGGAGGCGAAATGAAGAATGTAGCTGTCGGTGACGTGTCGTCGAGTCGGTAGGTATCGATAGGCATCGGTGTTGGTTTCAAGCAACATTCATTGATTTTTTTATTGAGAGATATAATAAAGGGTGTAAAAAGACCATTAACGAAGCCGAAAAGCACTTGTTCTCCCCGTCAATGCGATATTTTTTTTGTTCTAGACCATACCTGGGAACCTTCTAGTTAGGGAGATATTGGGGGTCAAAGTTCCAACTTTTTCACAAGTTTTTTTAAAAATACATGTTTTTAAAGTAAGATTTTTGCTTTAAACACCTCCACGACCCCCGTACTATTCAAATCCATCCATCAGCACAATGTTCTGAGTGCGTTACATTGAGTTCTACCGTAAAACGTGATTTTTCACCCCAAAAAAAAAATCGTTTCCCAGCAAAATTTTTTGCGTAAAGTTACTTAGTATGATGTCCAGAATGCTTGGTTGACGGCTTCGTGAAGGGTCTGTTTACACCCCGTATATACCTAACTAGCTGACCCGCGCAACTTCATCTGCGTCGTATAAGAGAAAGAGCCAAAGCAATAAATTTTCCCCGTTTTTGCAACATTTTTCATGTTCCGCTCCTATTGGTCATAACGTGATGTTATATACCCTATAGCACTCAGGGATAATAAAGGGTGTAAAAAGACCCTTAACGAAAACGAAAACCACATATTCTGCCCATCATTGGGATCATTTTTTTGTTCTGGACCATACCTGGGAACCTACTAGTTACGGAGATATTGGAGGTGAAAGTTCCAATTTTTTCACAAGTTTTTTTTTAAATACTACTTTTTAAGGTTTTAATTTTACTTTAATTACCTCCATGACCCGTTTACTATTCAAAGCATCCATCAGCACCATGTTTTGAGTGCGTTACATTGAGTTTTACCGTAAAACGTATTTTTTCACCCAAAAAAAAAAGTCGTTTCCCAGCAATATTTTTTGCGTAGGGTGACTTAGTTTGATGTACATAATGCTTGGTTGACGGCTTCGTGAAGGGTCCGTTTACACCCTGTATACCTTTCTAACAGTGAAAGAGTTTTCAAAATCGGATCAGTAGTAGGTACCGGAGAATATCCCTAACATCCAAATTCACAAACTTTATCTCTTCTTAATATTAGTACGGATAGGTATCCTACATCTTTGACTAAGTAGGTCTCATTACCTGTAAGTACAATAAGTTTAAGGTAATAAATCATTTTATATTTCGACATCAGAAGTTTTATTATTCTAACCTAAATTAAGATAAAATAAAAACTCAACATCCGTCCTTACAAACATAAACAACACAACACACACACCCACAACACAACACTCACAATCACCTCAAAATACACACACATACACAACACACATCAAACCACCTTTTTGGAAATTCATTTTTATAAAATAATTTGATTTGATTTTGATTTATTATTTCTGTACATAAAAAGCGATTTACTGAAATGTCTAACCGCTCATAACTCTGGGAAGAGAACTGTGACCTGAAATACAAGCTCCGCCTAGCTCAAGCGCAGTCGATCATATTTATTGTTTATGCTTAATTCTAACTGCATTTAAATACCTACTGTTCAACATGTTATATTTCTAAGGAGCAATAAATAAACTTATTAAACCTTAATAAAATAATTACCATTAATGCTCATATTAGGTATCTAAATATTTACATCTTTGATTAAAGATTATTAGGTAGGTATTTTTTGTAACGTATTGTAGTGTTTTTCAAGCAATGGGTTGATACTTACAATACGTTTTCAACGTTTAAGTATTTTAAACGTTTTGCTAAAGGTACGATAATTTTAACTTATTTTATTATTCTAACGTAAATTAGAGCTTAACATTGTAAACTGGTAAAACAGTTGCATGCGACTGTACAACTTGACACCAAATAGACCAAGAGCAAGGTTTAATGTTTTCAAATAAGTTTAAGCCACTCTAACCAAGTAATTTAAAACATAAAAACATGTATTTAATTGAGAATTTGTCTCTCTCGGACATTTTTAAGGACTTTAGACCGATAAAACTAGAAGTATATTACACATATTAATAGAAATATTTTTTCTTGGCAATTTTTCGTGAACTCTTTGATCTAGCTCTTGGACTATACCTTAATAATTGGACTCATTATATCTTCTAAACTAAGACCCGACTAAATCTGTGACTTGGCGACTAATTCCGACTAATTGGCGACTAAATATGGGAGAAAACAGATCTTCGCTAGGTGCCCTAGTTTTTGAGATCTAAATGTGGCCAAGCTGGGGAGAGTGTCTCCAGATCGGCCACATATAAACCCTTATAAGTTTTGAACCAGTGACCGACAGATTCTGATATTTGGCGACTGATTCCGACTAATTGGCGACTAAATATGGGAGAAAACAGATCTTCCCTAGGTGCCCTAGTTTTTGAGATATAAATGTGGCCAAGCTGGGGAGACTCTCTCCAGATCGGCCACCTATAAACCCTTATATCTTTTGAACCAGTGAGCGACAAATTCTGATATTTGGCGACAAATTTCGACTAATTAGCGACTAATTTTTTGTGTTATCAAAATTAAAATCCGTGATGGTGGGCAAGCCAGAGTCAGCCACACAACTGATCGTCCTCACATCCGGTACTAAGATGCATGACGTCATATATTACGTAATTATATCTGGAGGCTGTGTAGGACTGGAACTGGAACTAGGATCAGAATCATCATCAGTAAGTATTGCGAGAGGAACGCGGTATCGGGAACAAATCCATTTCTATGGCTTCCGTCCTATTGTTAGATAGATCTGAACAGTTTAGTTTCAAGTTTATTATGGCTACATGTTTCGTAATGTTATCTATACGGTTATTGGGTCTTACCATCAGGAATTTCACAGTAACAGCCGGGAGTGATGATTTGTGCAGTTGCAAATGACAATAGGATCGCCCAATATTACATAAGACTTAAACATAAATACAAGTTATTTTATAACTTAACTAGCGACCCGCCCCGGCTTCGCACGGGTGCAATATACATATAAACCTTCCTCTTGAATCACTCTATCTATTGCTGAAAACTCTATTAAAATCCGTTGCGTAGTTTAAAAGATCTAAGCGTACAGACAGCGGGAGCGACTTTGTTTTATACTATGTAAAGAAGATAAGGGCGCTGGTTACATCACCTACATGTATTGTTAACTAGCATTAAGTCAAATGCACTTACAGATGTTACTATTTAATGTTAACATTGTTATTTGATTTATGAAATAAACAATAAAAAAATACTGGCGAAATGTGGGTGTACGTGTAAGTACTATGGGTACATTTCTGCCTAGTACTTCGAGGATTACAGGCGTGATGTTTATCACGTTATTTAATATGAATATTTATTACGTGCACACTCAATGAGCCGACACCAAATCTGTTATTGTTAAAACAAAAAAAGTTGGGCACATTAAACGCTACAACATGTCCAGTTATAATGAAAATATAACAAATTGCCTAATTAGTTTAGGTACATTACACACGGACGAGTACCTATCTACGTCGTCGAATGTCCTAATACCCAAGGTGTGCAGTTAGGAGCGGGCACATCAAACGTCGGTAATGAAAGTGGTCGGCGCAGGCGCAGCCGGATGCGCCAATTAAACTATCACATCATTCATTACTTTATTACAGAACGTCCCCCTCATCGCACCTCAATTATATGATCGTAAAACTTGATACATATTGAGCATACGCTTCAGGCATGTGTGCGCTTTCTACGATGCTTTCTTTTGAAAAAGAGTCGATGTAAAAAAATCCTGAAAAAACATCTAAACCACAAGGAATAAATAGAAGAAAACACCCAAGCAACATTTTAATATGATGAAAACAAATACGTTCGATCCTTAAGAATACGTTGGCCAATGTTTAAGTGACTTAAGAGTATGAGTATTTTAGAAAGAAATCAGCTTTCTCAGTTGACTACCTCGTTGGTCTAGTGGTCGCAAGCGCGACTCGGGCAAAGTGTTATTGGTTTTTCCATCTGGATTTTCTCAATCTGGATTTGTGCCCGGTTGATGGCAATAGACTCGCCCCTAATACATTACTGATTTAAAACATAACTGCCGAAATTTGGGTGTACTATTAGGTACACCTCTGCCTAATCCTTCGGGGATTACAAGTTGTGTAAATCAGTTTTTATCATTTTTCATTGATGAATTTAGATGAAATAACAAAGAAAACAACTCTGAGAGATACTTTTTTCTTCTACTTCTGAGATGCATTTTATTTGGCTTTGACTTCATTTCTTTATTTAAGACCTGGGAAGATGATTTCAACAAAATACAAAATTAATCATACCTTGTGGGGGAACAAAACGTGATACAGGTACTCCAAACTTTCACAAGGTAGCACAAAGTTAAGTGTCGGTACTTTGTAAGGTTTATAGTTCACGTAGCGTACACTAAATATGTTCTGACTCAACAGTTTCTAAAGTTCACTCCGATCGCGAGTGCAACGGTCAATTGACGGAAACGAAAACTATAAAATCTACTTTGTTGACATCACGAAACACCTTATCCTTAACGTTTCGAGCGCTATAAAGATAAAATTTTAGATTATGTTATTTTTTAATCGATAAAAAACCCTTGACTTTGAACTCCGACGTAGTATTGTTCTTGAAGGGTAAGCAGTAGTTGAACTTAGTAATAAAATTAAAGGTTATGCTTACGTCGTTGTAAAGTTTTGTAAATGTTATGTTATGCCTTATAAACGTCGGTGCGTAATTCAATACATATTAAATTTAATGTTCTAATGATGTTACGATGTAGCATTGTTTGTAAGTAGTTTCTACCACTACACACAGAACATTTTTGCTAAAAGTTTATGAAGGATAAATTCGTCTGAACAAAGACTCGGTTTTCTCTGGTGCATCATACGTTTCGACGTCGATCAAAGACGTGTAAGCGAGAATCGTGTGCTGGACGGAAATCATTATCATCTACCACAGAAATATTTCGTCAATACATTCTATTCACCAGAAGTAATAGAAATGTAGATAGTCTCATGAACGTTTTCGTGTGGCAACAACGGTTATGGTAGATCCTTAATCAGATATTTTTTTTAAGAGGGAGCCCTTAAAACAATCATCTGATTAAGAAGACGACATACAGGGTGTAAACAGACCCTTCACGAAGCCGTCAACAAAGCATTCTGTACATCAAACTAAGTAACTTTACGCAAAAATTATTGCTGGGAAACGACTTTTTTTTTGGGGTGTAAAATCACGTTTTACGGTAAAACTCAATGTAACGCACATGTAACTTCTAAATATAAAGGGTGTAAATAGACCCTTAACGATGTCGAAAGGTACTTGTTCTCCCCGTCATTGCAATCATTTTTTTGATCTAGACCATACCTGGGAACCTTCTAGTTACGGAGATATTGGGGGTCAAAGTTCCAACTTTTTCACAAGTTTTTTTTAAACACGTGTTTCTAATGTAAGAGTTTTACTTAAACACCTTCACGACCCCCGTACTATTCAAATCCATCCATCAGCACTAAGTTTTGAGTGCGTTACATTGAGTTTTACCGTAAAATGTGATTTTTCACCCCAAAAAAAAAGTCGTTTCCCAGGAATATATTTTGCGTAAAGTTACTTAGTTTGATGTACAGAATGCTTGGTTGACGGCTTGGTGAAGGGTCTGTTTACACCCTGTATACTTGAAAGCATTATCTACACAATTACAATCGGAACACTCTGAATAATATATCCGTGCACGGTTCGTAAATCGCGAACAATTAACAACATTGTAGTCGAGGTGCGCTTACGACGATCGTCTGTTAATCGGCGATCGTTATAATAGGAATAGCTGAATAATTTGACGGACAGGAATGTGTTACGTGATGGATCTACTGCTTTGTTATTAATCAAGAATACTTAACTAATCACCCTGGGTTTTGAAATGCGAGAATGTGTGATCCTGATAGTGTTAGTTATGCTAGTGATCCAGATATCATCTGCCTAGTCTTTTCCCAACTATGTCGGGGCGGCTTCCAGTCTAACCGGATGCAGCTGAATACCAACATTGTACATGGAGCGACTGCCTATCTGACTTCCACAACCCAGTTAGTACTGGGTGATACGAAACCCCTTGGTTAGACTGGGTTAGTGACATGAAACCATGAATTTATTTTAAGATGGGCTTAGGAAGATAGACATAGAGACGTCTGAAACTTTGGGTCATTATTCTGTTAAAAGCATAACGGGAGGAAATCACCTAACTGTCTGATACACATCTCGTAGCTTAAAAAGCCAATGTCTTACACAAACATAAAACCATGTTGGCTAAAATAAACGGAATGGATCCCTCTCTAACTGACTGGATTTAATTTATTTTGACCGCAGTCACAATATAATAATATACTTAGTTATTTTTTACTTACAAAAAATAAAACCGACTTCAAAAACACAAAAACAAATACAAATAACTTTAGCTTCAGAAGTCGGTGACGTAAAAACTAAATCAAACAAACAAAAGTCGCCGACTTCTAGAAAGTTTTTTTATTTTTCCATTTTTAGTTGTAATATAGGCGTCTTCGAGTAATCGGTGAACATACATAAAAAAAAGATTCCGACGAATTGAGAACCTCTCCTCATTTTTTGAATTCGGTTAAAAATAAGTTAATTTCTACCTAACTGTTATTTTTCTCGATGTTATTTACTTACTCGCTATAATACCTATAATATCACTTTGCTAGATGTCAGTGATCTTCAAGAAACCTTATTTTACATAGAAATCAACAGAGTAAACAATTCTTTGATGTTCGACGACCTTTAACGGAATCGTGCAGAGTTTCCGTGCTCATCCACTCAAACGCAATAAAGTAATTAATATTCTTATTTTTAATTACGACAAAAACATGTCTGTTGGAAAAACGTGATATAATCGACAACAACACGTAAATATGCAGCAGTTTAACGTTCAAACTTTAAGTTCTTGATAAATTAAGGTTTCAAATCAAATCTTTGGTTGCTGAAGTTTTTTTTTCATGTGTTTGGTTTTCAGATATTGACTAATAGGTTAGATACCTATTAGTCGTAATACGAGTATGTAGAAAAAAATAATAAGATGTAGGTACTCGTTATGACATTTCTTTCAGAGTTTTAGACCTCTAAATTTTCAGGAGAGGAGAGCCAATAATTTTCACCTAACGAACCTTAAAACAGAAAAAAGTAAAAGTAGGTCATAAAATTGAAAATAGATGTCAAGTTCGCTCCCTATGCAATAATCGAAATATTCCTCATCCGCACCTGCGCCAATTTGCCAATACATGAGAAAGGCAGTCTGAATGAAACTGATGCCAACAGATACCAAGTGTTTATGAGCAGCACGCATTTGTTGCGGCATCGCCTGCATCGGTGCGATCCGCACCGGTCGCCGGTCGCCGGCGCGAGGCGTGGTCGCGAGATGTTATCACACCCATTAGCGGCCGTCGCGCCCAGCCACTATCTGCCACATCGCCACAACTTGCACCACTATCAAACATCATAATTCTCGCACGCAACACACAATTACTAACCCAATCATCTCACAATACGACTCATTTTTCAGTACCATCTTAAATATCGTAAAGGACCTTGCTCAGACACTGACAAATGAGACTCATCTTTCTCTATTTTGTAATATTGTTCGATGTGATTTTTTCCGCGTTAGATTTTCGTTAGCATCGATGCATATCACGTTCGTAATTTGCGTGATTCGGGCGTTTTTAATGATGATAGGTCGAGGGCCTTCGTCAAACGTCATTATGATGGTCGGAGATATTTGAGGAGCTATTCGGAGAATGTCTCACCCACGCCACAGACTAGATGGGGCCTAATGCGTTTAGTATTGAATACAGTCTGATATCGATCTCGTTCGTAGAATTTCGACGGCTTTGCCGAAAGGAAAGTTTATGCCATCAATAATAGCTTAAAGAGCTTGTCAGTGATGTGTTATGGAGTGATATTTTGTTGATTACAAATGTAGATATGCATAACGTTTAAGAAATTAAGGTGGTAGAGGGCACTTGGAATTTTTGTATGTGAAACTAAATAGCAAAACATAGGAAGCTAAAAAATAAGCAGACTAAACTAAACAGGTAACTAAAAAAAACTACTTACGAGTATTTCTGCTCATGGACCAACTTTACGCAAAAATAATGGATAGTCTGTCTAACTTCTCGGAGCTGCTGATCCTGTCAATAGCTGCAAGTTTAAATTTCCTATATAAGTAGTAAATTAAGGTACCAGTTTAAATAAAAACCCTCGTACAATGTACGTACATATCACACCAAACCCAGACACCGAGAAGAATCATTATTTGCACATATTTTTGTGAAACATGGCTTGTTACTACTTAGTAACAAATTGTTCTGTCTAGTGTCATTCGCCCGCTTCAGGTAGCATTCGTATGTCAAAATCGAAAATGTTCGGGATCAAAATTTTTGTATGAAAATATTTCCAAAGTCCGCTCTATAAGTCTTAAATCTCTTTGCCTTTCTACAACTGCAGTCTGCGACCCTTTTTAGTGTTTCCCAAAATATACATAAACTTTCACGCCTTTTTCCAATGGGGTAGGCAGAAACCCCAGAACGCCACCTGCTATGATCCTTACATACTCCTTTTGCCTCTTCCACTTTCATTCTTCTGGTCATATAGAATATTCTTCATCTTGTTCTGTCTATCGGTCATAAACAGTGATCGGAGTAGGTAGATTGATTTTTGGTACTTGTATCATAAATGCACACAGAAAGAATAACGTGGATAAGCCATTTTTCCGGAAAGTAATTCCGGTATTTCCGGATTCAATTAAATATTGTTAATGTTGGTAGTGATATTATTACTACTCAATTCAAAATTTAAAGGAAGGTATCAAAACTAAATATAAAGAATAATAAAGAATAACATTGCTCATTTTATTACAATTCCTACCTTTTTTTTGAGGATGGCAAATCATCAAATGACTCCTTCCACTCTGGCAGAATACAATTCCTACAAAAGTTCCGGTTTTTTTTCAATAATCCACCAATTCCGGAGGAATGTCCATAGTAATATATACGTTTCGGATCAATGACCCCAGTTCAATCTACCTACTCCGATCACTGGTCATAAATATTTGAATGTCTTTGTAGAAAAATAATGCTTTTAAGAATTTAACATGAATATATACCACAAACTTCTCTTAACTTCGTACACATCACAGTTAGACGCTTTTCAAATCGGTTGAGTTGCAAAAATGCTTAGTTTTGCTTCACTTTTTGCTGCTATAACACAGTACGAGTATTATGGTGATTATACAGTGTTGCTGGATATTTTCATAATGAGCAGTCGTTATATGTAGGCGAGCAAGCGTGATAATTGTCGGCTGATCATCGGCCGACACATCTGCTACTCAATTCCACTCATCGCCTGCTTAACATGCACCGAGCCAATTTTTTTAATTACTTTATAATGCAGCGCGGAAACCGCAAGGAAATTATTCGCAATTATCCATGTAATCGAAATTAAACGCGATTTCATTGAACATTTTAATAGAATGTAAATCAAAATCATCATACACGTATGCAAGTAGCACATGCAAGCTTAAGCAATATTAAAATAGCAGATAACATGTTTTAGTGAATATTTATCACTTGCATGTAAATCACACGAAATGTATTAATTTTATTTCAAGTAGACCTAGTATTTATTCTTGTTCGAAGCATGCGTTCAAGTTATTTATTTACGTAAGTTCGAGAGATGAATATTCTAGGGCTTAGAGGGAGAAAAGGATAGCGTGACTTTCGTATTTGTGATATTGTGTTTGCTCTTGTTTCGTTTTTGTTCGCAAGCGCGACTGCTGAGCATTTATAGGTGTTATCCGGGACCGCGGTCCCGGCCCCAAAAGCCCCTCGACCCCGAGCATGAAGTCCCGGGTGCGATTCCCAGGTCTAACAAAGTGTTATTGGGTTTTTAAATCAGAAATTTCTTAGTAGCAGCCACGGAGTCTGGATTTGTTCCAGGTTGACGACAATGGGCTCACCCCCTATGACATGGGACTTAAACATAACTGGGTGTATTATGTGGTACACCTCTGACTAACCCTTCTGGGATTACAAGCGTAATGTTATATAGAACTCCAGTTACTGCTTGTTTGGTGCAAGGATAGACGATCTCGTCTGAATTAACCTTTAATGATGAATGACACTCAAAAATCAGTCAATCAATCAAAAGTGTAGCAATATATTATTTGAAATGACATGTTTATATATTTATCGGTGGTTTATGTAAATCTTATATTTTTTTTTGCTTTTTTATAATCGTTTTCGCTGATAGAACGTGACTTTGCGTAGTCTGTAGGAAAACCACTGAATCAAGCCATCTTATACCACGAATATGTTAAAAAAGAGAAGTAAAGCTTTTTTAATAGAAAATTTTCTAATTACTGAAAGTAAATTCTGGGGCTCGGCTGACCAACCGTGGCCGGATCGAAAGTGAATCGATTGGGGTCAGAAAGAAATTCAACTCCATCCCCGTTTGCTTTTATTATTTATCGGAATTGCCTAGTATATGGACTCTTCATAGGAGCCTATTTAGCTCACTTATTGAAGAATTAGAACAGTGTGATAGTATTCATGGCACCCACTTATTATTTTTAGAGGAAATAAAATGGAGCCTCCGATATCATAAACATAAGCCATAAATTGTTAGTAGATAAGCACATACATTACGTACCTAATGTTAGAAAACACGTATAATTTACGATGCTATTGCACTTCCTTCCTACGTAGCGATATCATTGAACAAAGATCGATATCACCAATACCGGCTACGTCAAATAGCAACAATTTATGATTCGCGTAGCATACCCGAGCTGCGCGGGCGTCGTGACCGGCCGCGAGCGGAGCCTGGCCGCGGGGGGGAGGGGGGAGTGTTGTCGGCGAGAACAAAGACCGCCAGTTCAAACGTGCCGCCGCGATGCCCGCTAATAAGCAATAAACAAGGGGGCGGAGTCGGGGGGCGCACCTGAGGGATCACCTCGCGCCGCGCGATGCTGCGTCCTCGCGACCCGAGCTTGCGCCGGCGCAGCCACACGCTCGATACAGATTTGATAAAAGTTATGAGCGGAGAGTTTCACGTCTGAAAAATATTAAGGAATCAGATGGATTTTGGAAAAGTTCAATGAAAAAAATATAAATCCATCAGGAATCGCAGGTAGATGGATATCTTGAGCAGCTTTTCACCTACATTTTTCCTGAATTAAGGTCAAAGACTTTCAGTTTTTATCCACATTCCATACGTGTAGGATAAGACTTGGCCCATCACCCGAAGACCACCGCGAATTCAGTGAAAATAAATGAAAACATACCTACTACGAAGAATCATGTGCTTAAAGACAAGCATCACAGCATCGACGCTCACTTTTCAGAGCAATTAATAGGCAATAAAATCGCGCAAATAGCAGCACACATTGTTGGCGCTGGTCCGCCATTACTGAGAGAAGTAAAACTCTCACGCTCTGTACAGTCGGTACTACTCGAACAGCTTACTTACACTTTTGATTAGTGAATATTCGGAAAATATACAAAATATTAGAGAGTTGATAGGTAGATAATGAAGTGCTGCGCTCTATATGATATAGCTCAGATGAGGTTGTATCAGATCCAAGATAGGTAATGGAATAAATTTTATTTTCTGCCCATAATTTGGTATTACTGCTTCGTTGGTCTAGTGGTCGCAAGGACTACTGAGCGTGAGGTCCTGGGTTCGATTGCCAGGTCAGGCAAAGTATCAAAGGGTTTTTCCGTCCGAAATTTCTAAATAGCAGCCACGGAGTCTAGATTTGTGCCCGGTTGATGAGTCGCCCCTTTTTTTTTACGGGTGGGAAATCATCAAATAACTCCCTCCCAGGGAGTGTCAGACTTTTACTAACATCTAGGGGTTCCGCTTAGTGCTGTGTTACGCTGCACGCTTGGTGCAACGCTTCTTTCAAACCAACACAAGCTTTTACCCCTACAGTATACACGGGACTAGCTGGACAAGCTTTTACCACACCAACGTCGCTTGATGCTATACTGATGCTACATGACCGAGATCGTCTAGTCGTTTGTATTCGAAATCATCTTCAAAAGACTCACCATTATTGATAGACATTTCTGACATCGCCAGTACTAGGATTGTTCCCACTACGACTTGCAAAATATTTGCAAAATGTTCGACTGACTGTACCTGAGTGTATCATTTTTCAGCAGCAATCTGCACTTTTTGAGTAATAAAAGCCGGCATAATAATGACTCTCATTAACTGTTAAATTCTCTTTACATTGAAACACAATTTAGTTTGAAACATTTTATTACCGCACATAATTTATTATCCTTTTTTTTCTACTCTAGGCTATACTCACACGACTATTGTTTTTCAAGCTCGTTTAAACCAGTCCGGACAGATAACGTACGTGCCTCCGGACATAGGTCTCTGACAGATAATATGCTGATGTATCTGTCATTGTCCAGTGTCCGCAGCCAATTTGCAATCTTTCTATACTCTAGACCAAACCTATTATTGTTGTTTTAGTTTTTATCGAGTCTTCCAATTTATATAGTATTTTGTGCTGCTGTGAAGTTTCGCTCGTCTCCCAGTCCAAACTTCTTCTTTCAAACTAGTGTGGTTAAAACGTAGTGCCAGTGCTCAGCGTTGGGAAAATCGATCTTTAACGTCATTTGGATAAACACAAAATATTTAGCCGATCATAAGATTCAAAGCTCATCTCCCATAATGCGGAAGTCGCCGTCTAATCATCAAGTCACAGGCATTCCAACAAATAAAATGAAGCCAACTATCGTGGAAGTCGGTGGGGTATTAACCCTCTGCTCGCCACCGCCACCGCGCCAGTGCTCAACCGTCCAGTGCAGCGAAATGGGCCGTGATGGGCACGTTGCCGCCATTATCGTTATTATCGACCGACTACTCTGTCCGTCTGTCTGAATCTTGCGATCGCCTTGAGCCATTTCTATTCGCGTTTATGTAAATGTGTTAGAATTTACTTAGCCGGCTCGCTATGGACAACTGTGCAGGGAGTGGAGTTGTTTTGATGTGTTTGTTGGTAATAAGTACTATTGAACCTAAAGTTGCTTTCAGAAAAGCAAGCATCAAGCATGCTATCTGTAATTTTTATTAAAATAACTAAGATCTACATGCAAAAAAAAAGGTTTTTAGAAGCGAATAAGACCAAATAAGAGCAGCTAGTTTCTCCTGCTACTTACCATTTTGCTGAAGAATAATATCGGATAGGAAACATTGTCAACTGAGTAAAAACAGTTTTCATTTCAGGGCTTTATAGCGAACCCGCTAAATCTTTCGTAAAATGGCAAAATGACAAACGTGATATCGAAATCATTACTCTAACATTTCACAAGGATATTCGATTTACTTTTAGAAACACTGTCTGCTCTAAGAAATATTTTGGTAAAATAACGTTAAGAACGTGGCCTTTTAAAGTAGATACAGTTTGGACAACAGTGTTGAAAACAACTTAAGTATACGTTCTCTTCCATCCACTCGGAGACTGTAATAACGCAATGTTTATCAAAGTTCGCATTCGCACGTAGTTATCGCAAGTAACAAGTACAGCGCAGTTAGGTAACCCTGCGGCGGTTAGACTGTCCGTCTGTCGATCACACGCGGCTAACGACGTCTCCTCTCCGCGCCGTGCCACGGCTGCCAATCACCCACACGATAATCATGCTACTTTGCACCAACTACGCTGTCAATCAACGCTCTAACTGTGCCATGCCTCTAAACACACAAACCTATACAAATAATGAAAGTTAACTATTTTACTTTACGCATAAAAACAGCCTTGATTTTTACAATTCGCACAGGTGCCACGCCGCATCAATCGCCGTGATATCGCCAATAACAAAGCAATTGTTGGGAACACCGTGACGGAGTAATTCGTCGTTTCCCTTGCTGGACGCGACGATTAGCCCACCTCTATTTACTTGTCTATCCGATCGCTAGAGCTGGCAGCTGACGCCGGACGCGGCTGACAGACACACACCGTTACAACATTGACTTAGAAAAACGTTTGCCACGGACAACCGTTGTGCCGGACCGGACGAGCGACACAAACATCTGGACCGTTCCCCGATTGATAGGTGCGGTACCTCGGTAATAGTCCGTGAAGAGTCTCACCTGATGTTAACTTGTCTTTCTATTCCCATTTGATCGAATTAGATTAAACAAGTCACGCTTCACGTCTGTAACCGTAAGCATCGCATTAGCTTGTACTTTAGGCGAATTCTACACTTAAATGTTCCCACAGGCACAATATGAGCCGATCGCGATCGCGCACAGGCCACGACCGGGCACAGGGCTCGCACGTGGGCTCCTACAACGTCTATCGTGCTTAATCACTGATAAATCTGCCACACCACGGGAACAATGCCACTACGGCGCCCGACAAATGAACACAATTAATGCCAATAATTTCAAACGTCCCGCCAAGCTTAAAACTCGCCTCAAACAGTACATAACATTCATATCTCGCTTAAGTACCTCGGCTTTCCGATTCCTTTTAATCGATGTCAGAATCTAAAATAAGTTTCCTTTCTGAGCTGTGAGGTGCTTGGCGCGAGAATGGAATGAACATCTTTCAGCTAACAATGCCCATTTGAACACTTCTCTGACAGCACATTAAATCCTGGAAAGCTTTCTTCAAACTAGTGTTTCCCTCGAAAACTAATCAGCGCCAGCCATTATGGGATCGGTCCCCGTCTTTACGTACACCAATATATCTCCTGCGCTCCCCGGGCGAGGAGAGCGCTCGTCCCCGGCGAATTAGCTCCGACAACGCCACAATAGTCCATAATTATGAAATGTGTTGTGATTCCAAAAGGATGTACAATTTTTCTCAGGCTGCGAACAATGCGAGACGGTAATGAAAGGAGTCAATCAGTCGATGTCTGCGAAATACGCCCGTGCTAATTTATGCATCGGCCGGCGCGGGCAGAGCGGCGCGCGGCCATTCTCTGTGCCTTAATGTCTCTCACGCAGACACAAAGGGCGAGCCAGCCACGTCAGCGCACGCAAATTGTAGTAACTGCAGCACACGTGGGGCGCTCTCATATTATGTCAATGCAACGTGCAAAATATGAAAAACTAGAGTCATAGATATCGCGCTCATACGTGTGTCTTCCTAGCACGATACGTGAGACCTATACTTAGATCCTAGCCTCATATGAATTTATAGCGAACGCCATATTATTTACTAGCATTATACGCACAATTTGCGAAGCTGTCGCAAGGGCCAGCTATAATTTCCCGATGGCAGCAGATCCATCAATACACGCCTCGGGCTGCGGCCGCTTTCAATTTGTAGGCCGCTTACATCGCCGGCAATTACCGGACGGACGGAAGGCCGATCATCATCGATATACGCGCTTAATAATGCCTAATGACACTTAATAAAGACAGAAAATAAAAGTGTGACGATTATTTATTAGCCGTCTCGTAAATAGTAACGGTTCGTAGCTGTGGTTAAGAAATATAGCGTCCTTGATAGTTGATAGACCGGTAGGTAAAGTGTACGGTTCGTTTATAATACTACCAGTTATTGTTTTATGCATACATTTATAGAATCAAATTGAAGGCTTTCTTTTTGCGTAAAGTTGCAGTTTGTGTCGGCTGCAAGTTTCCAAAGACATGGACCCAGCATGCTGCCACGAATGTTTACAACGCAATTATTGTCTTGACTTTATTTTTCTGTGTATTAAATCCAATTTGGACACAATTGGGAATTACATAAATTCGTATTTGCAGACACAGGTAATATAAACGGCAATAGTAAAAGTTAATCAAGCGTGTAACGGACGGGCCTTGTTTGTTCACTGTCGGCAGTATTTCCTTTTTCGTGCAAAAGTAATTGGTTATCTTAAACTGTAAAACAGATGAATATGCATTTATTTTAAGCACCCAAGATTCAGTTAGATACGAACATGGTTATTGAAATGGGTTGGGTTATCCCACCGTTTGCGTCCTTCCTGTCCGCCATAATTACGCTGATTAAGAATTTGGCTCTCTTTTCGAGTTAAAAAGATTCTTTCTCGGATGATTGCAGCTTAAGAACAGCCTCTTCAAAAAGATGGATGGAGATCAGCATGATGAGAGTGATAATATACAGGGTGATGATGGTGCTTCCATGGACAAGCCTACCGGTAAGACCTCTCCTCGCACTTATGATATTGCAATAACGCTATTATCCATACATTACATCAACATTCAAGTTGGTAACAAGAGGTTTACCGCCATCTATCGACAGTTGACTCCAGCAGTTCTCAGAAAAAGTACAGGTACCTATATATATATATAAGGACAGCCCGAGGCTACCATAAAGCGATGATCTTCGCAAGGTCACATACCATCACGACTGTTTTACCCAAAGGATTAGGCAGAGGACATGGCTTGGCGCGTGTGTCCAGCAAAAAAAACCAACCATTTCTATCACAGACTTTTATGCACAGCTAATACCAGCTGGTGGTTAGGTTATTGGGTGGTTATTAACTGTATGAGAGTCGTGGAAGATCTATTTAAATGGCGTGTGATTGGGGAAGCCTTTCCTTTCCAGCAGTGTACAAAGCAGTAGCTAGTGCTATGCAATGGTTGAATTTATATTTGGAACTAAGTACCTATGTATAGGAGTATAGGAGCTCGTGGCTAAATAATAACAGCCACTCGGGTCGATCTTAAGGTTAAGCCGTGCTTGCCTAGGTTGGTCTGTGGATGGGTGACCGCCCATTACATACATACCGAGTTTCCTCCGCACCTAGGAAAGCACGTTAAGCCGTTGGTCCCGGCTGTCCTTTGTACATCTTTGACAGTCGTTACAGGTAGTCAGTGGCCCAAAAAGTCTGACAACCAATCTTACCAAGGGGTATTGTATTACCCAGTACTAACTGGGTTGTGGAGGTCAGATAGGCAGTCGCTCCATGTAAAATACTGGTAGCTGCATCCGGTTACACTGGAAGCCGACCCCAACATAGTTGGAAAAAGGCTAGATATATGATGAACTAAGTACCTATGAATAATTATTTCAGTGGATATAATGCCTTATCTGTTTTAATTTTGGTTCGTGGTACCACTCAATGAATTTGTTATTCAATATGGCTTTCATCTTTCGATATATCTTCCACGGTAAAAATTGGCTTACTGAGGCTAAAGAGAAAATCAATTGGGCGTCTTAGCTCGTGAGGTTTTTTAAAAAGACTGTGAGTGCCTGATGGTTGCTACTATTGTTGTTGCAATATGTTGCTTCGTAATTGCCATGAATGCAAATTTATTCAGATGCTGTAAGACAGCTTATTAGTTTTCCTTATTATTATTTTTTATTATCAGACCTCGAGTGCGGACTTTTGACGCTTGGTTAGTGACCATGTTTGCGCTCCATAGGTGAGGGTAGGAAGAATGCACATGTCCATGAGTTTCTCTTCAGTGAGAAAGGGAGAGGTTCCTTCATGATTTGCTTCATCGACCAGTAGCTCGTAGCTAGTTTTCCTTAGGTAAAATAAAACAACACTTAAGTTTCATTTCGGTTTATTAACACTTAGGGCTCAACCCTGATATGTGTCGCTACTTCCGCGCGTCGCTCGCATCTCGTACAAATATATAATATCAGTTGACAATCATTACAATATCTCTGCAGGAAAAATACAATTTGATTTTGAAGTTTTATATTCAAGATTCTTTTGCAAACATAGAACACCAAGGAGTCCAGATCCTGGAAGTTCTTTACAAACATGCTCAAATTATTATGAAGGTAATCGACTTGGTAAATACTGGCAGTTATTACACACAGGTGCCAATAATATCACAAATGAAAGAAAAGAAGTGAAGAAAAAAGTGAGATGAAGGACTCAAATGTGATTGAGTTTACGTTGTTGAGATTACAATATAAATTTGGTTAACAAAGATAATATTATGATACATACGGCCAAGCAAATAGAAGATACAGCCTTTAAAAAATCTGGAATTCCTTCTTGCATTGCCTCAATGTAAGCATCGAAATTTAAATTATGGAGGAAGTGATCTCATACGTCTTTTAACAACATCCTTTTCTTAAAGTGGTTTTTGACTCTAGAATATAATCTGATTGATTGAGCATTGATGTTGTGATGCCTGTTTCCGTTCGATATTATGTTTTTGAACCTTATTAATTTTAAATTTATGTATGAATCAACAGGATCTTACGATGTTAAGGTGCATCCACTCCGAAGTTACTTTTTGTAGCAATTTTTTGCAAGATGTGATATCATGTTAATTTTAAATAACTTTATGTATACGAATTACCTACCGACACTTGGAAACGTTGCTCCAAAAAGATTACTTTGGTGTGGATACACCTTTACATCAGGTCATATTTTAGTTACATATCACTACAAAATCATCAAAAATTGCACTACAACAATTTGAAACAATTGACTGCAGCATAAAAACAAAACAATGTCGTGGAACCGGTTCGTACCGACCAATACCAACATCTCCACGAAGTATAAACTTTCGATCTACTTTGTAACCACAGAAGGTCTATAAATATGTAAGTTAAACCCCATTACCGTTATTGCATGCACCCTCTCCCTAATCGTCTCTCTTCTGCAATGATATCCCGATACAGAAGGGGGATTTGATGTTACATTTATCATCTTGTAATAATGATGTAGAACTTAAATTGTGCAATTTTATTGATAGTATTACAATTTATATTTTAAAGTAACGACATTTTGGAAAATTGCTAAAAATGACAATGTTAGTGAGAGATTTGCCCTAGTTTTGCATGAATAATAATTTCTCCTATTTTATATGATTGAACCGAATTCATTATATTAGGCAAAGGAATACTTTTATGTCTTTCGAAGTAGGAATACAAGATATATTTATTAGCATCAGATTGCAAAGAGAACGGAAAGGGTATCGTATTACCCAGTAACTGGTTAGTGGAGGTCAGACTGACCGTAGTCCATGTAAACTACTGGTGGTTAGACTGGAAGCTAACTAAACCTTGCCGCAAAAATGTTAGCCAATTAATGATGAGATTACTGAGAATGTATAAATAGTAAATACATAAGTACGACAATTAGAGCTTCCGCGACATATTTCTCTACTAAGACAATACTTCTTCAAAACCTCTTATTTGATATAAACATCTAGGTGACCCACTATGTACAGTGCTTATCCTACAAAAATAATTTACTCAACCACTATACAGTACATACATTTTCATATATCTTACGGCTACAAGTAGAATATAAATATAAATAGTCTTATGTTATAGAATGTACACACAAATACACATAGGTAAGTACAATTAAGATAATACATCACTTGGGTTTGGAATAAGTCTCGGAAGACGTTTATATGAAATCAGTTACTAATTAAGACTGACCATATAATAATTATGTCAGAGTCCTTTGAGTTAGCTTCGATTCACTTCATGTTTTGTTTTGCATTCAACATAGGTAACTTACATGTGGTTTGATGTTAAAAATGATGCTAACAAATGTGATTAACCCCATATATTTAGAGAACGACACTTATGTGATTCTGGTAAGAATACACAGACAATTACCACTCATATTTCTCTCATCTCTGTCTCAGTACGATCAGTATGCGTCGCAGTCTAAATTCAATGTTACAATGAAGTGAACTCTCTAGCAAGGCCGCATTCGCCTGTCGCGACGACACATGGGGTGACATCGACTCGAATCGGCGAAGATCGACGCAATGAATGTATTCACAAAATAAATTGCCATGCCCTCGAATAGGGACAAATTGTAACAAACTTATCTGGCATTATATGGTTATCTATGTTAAATTAGTTACTGGAAATATTCATTACATGGAATGTTTTATGTAGTCGAATCATAGTTTCAGGTTTTTTTGCACGCAAACTTATTTCTTCTTTGGTTTATAATATCAATAATGATGTCATTTAACAAAATAATGTTTCTCAAAGACATTGAAACGAAAAAGAAAATAAAATACTAATATGTGCAGGTAACTATTGTTAATTAATATTCATTTCACTCTACATTATTAATATTACTTTTCAATATTATACTTTCGGGTAGGAACCTTGAAATTATGTTTTAAAGTACACAATATACCTATCGACGTCCTCTTATACTACTCAGTTACATACATTCGTCTATTAAGGTACTAATTTGAAACTCACTTTGAATAAAATAAATAGTCTTTTACTAGCCGGTCTCATCATACACAGTACAATCCAAGCGAGAAACTACCATGAGTACTCGATAATGATGGAGCGGTCGTCACAGCACATTTTCGTTAAAACCCGGGGTCTGCCACAAACATACAATTCCAGCTCAGTCTTGTGCTACTGAACTGATTGCCTTACACATTTTGGCAGTTCATTGTTAGAGCTTTAAAAGACTGGCACACCCTCATTCGGTTAAAGAAACACAGTCCAAGGAAGATCATCGTGGTAAGTTCACAGCGGATGTCTGGGTGAGGGCGAGTGCTGCGGGCGAGACTGCAGGGGTGGCGCGTTGGGGTGCGCGGGGGGCGGGTAGGGGCAGTAGCGCATCGGCGTGGGGGGCTTCTGCAGCCACAAGTCGTGGGGCAGCGCCAGCGGCTGCGGCCAGGCGCTGGGCCACGCTCGGCCACCGAGGGCCAGCAGCTGTAGTGCAGCCGGGGACCTCGCCCACGCCGCGCGCTTCTCCGCCTCTTCATCAGCACCGCCCGCGTATAGTCGCAGTGGAGACCGCAACAGCTGCTGCTCCATTAACATCAGCTCCATCGGGTCTCTGCGGAGAAAGAACAGCATACACGTTAATGATGATCATTATATTAGTATTAATCTGTCACGTTACAGCTGTGGTCATATGGTTACATCAGATGGGCACGGCCACCATAATTGACTTAGATTTTGTAAGCAGACGTAAGCAAGTACCTATACGGAAGCCAATTTGTATCTAAGCCCTACGCAGCATTTCCAGTATCTGCAAACAGTTATACATCCGTAAACGCAGCTCTTGTAAGAAAAGTATTTTTGGAATAATATTCACATTGAGGCAAAGTTTGTTTTCTGATAGTAATAAGTCCTATTTCGGTAAAGTGTTCGAGTTCCACGAACCTCTCGTTTCGCGAGACGGACTGTTCGTTGGGTTTCATCGGTCCGTAGTCTATAAAACCGAGTTCGAGGAACGACACCGGCCACCGGCGGCCACGTGGCGATTTCAAATCTCATAAAACGTTACGAACGTCACACTAGAAGCTGTTATGTAAAATTCCGCCTCGATGAAATACGACGTGGTCAGCTTTGTTTATGACTCGTACGTTTAGCTTTGATTTACAATGCCAGTATAACTCTAACATTTGCAATAAGCAGAATCTTTAAATAAAACACCTACCTCCGCGTATTGTGTGGTAGGTATTTTTTAATACGCACTCCCCATATGGAAAAGTGTTAAACAAGGAGTGTATCGCCGTCGATTGTTTCTGCGAAGCGTCTTTACGAGTAGTGTCGCAGTTAACGAGGCGCGCGGCGAGCTCGGGCGTGAGCGCGTGAGTGCGGCGCTTTACTGCGCCATGCGCCAGTGCGTGATGCCCTTTATCGGTTCCTGGAGGCTGTCGCGACCGCCACCGATCACGCTTCCCGTTAACTCGCTATTTTCGCGTCTCTACGAAACTATCGACACTTATAAGTGTGCAATAATGCGTCTTTCACGCCTGCTCAATAGAAATCTAGTTAGTGCTTGCTCCTTCCCGTTTCTATAGGAGAACACGTTCGTTGTGGAGCAACTCGAGCAAGCGTAAATCTGAGGAGATGTTATTAATAATGGGCTGTCTTGAGATACGAGCGTTAGTCCGAGAGCGGCAAATGAGCGTGACGACACGGCGAGCTCGAGCTAAGCCTCAAAATTGGCATGACATCACGAGATGCCGTGTCGAATTTAATCTATCACCGAGCGGCGGCCCCGGGCGCCGGCGCGCTCTCCCCGGGAATTAAAAACAGGTAGTGCCCACACACGCTAACACATATTATAGATTTTTTGTATTGATCTCCTAATTTCTATAAAAACGAATAATAGCCAGTATTATTGTTATAATAATCTCGAGTTAACCACAACGTCTCAGCGATTTCACACAATTTATCACGCGATATTATGTCGATGTCAGTTTCACTCTGTCGCAGAGGATGACTCTCGTAGAGTCGTAACTTGTAGAGAAAGCTTTGCATGCCATGTTTCATAGAACAATTTAGTGACAGTTTAACACGAGACGTGATGGATTTTATTATCATGCTGAACACGCCATCATAAATTACCTACCTATACATAGGTATGTATAAGCTTAAAATTTTCCTCAGGTAAAAAGTTAATTTTTAAAGCTCTCAATATTAAAACATTTTAACTTCGCGCATAATTGTAGGCAATCAAAACTGAATGTTAAATTGTGAACTAACACATTCCACTGCACTAATATCTTAAAATTTACACTTAAAGTTGTAAGTAACAAAAGGTCGTAAGTGGCGCGGTGTTAGTGTTGGGCGAGAAGGTCTGTTTCACCGGGTGGTTATGTCGTTTCGGGTGCTGCGGGGGCGTTAATGGCGTATTTATTATGATCTCGGTATCAGCAGTAATAGCCAACACTCTCCACCGGCAAATTACAGGGCGGCGGCTGTAAGAGGCCGCCGATAGGCCCGGCCGGCATGCTCGCGCACTCTTATCGATATCTCGCGCCGACCGCTATCGATATTTGCCCGCAAATGCATAATGTGTCTATCTGATAAAAAGTGAAATATGATTTCCTTTACTCGTAATATTTTGCTTAATGTAGATTATTAGTGCTCAGATTTATAGCATTTCCTTCGATCTTAAGCTTTATAAGAAGGAATTTAATTCTTATTATTCTACAAAGGAAGGTTATTTATGGCGCTCATAAAAACATTTAAAGAATGTCAATTTGATCTATTTGAGGATAGTCCTCGGGTTGCCTGCAGTAAATCACTCACGCGGCTGACTCATTAGGTATAAATAGCAATAAGTGCTGGGCCAACAGTTCATTGTCTATGATCGTGTAACTAAATGTGATAGATGGTTGATATTTAAAAAATAGTTAACCTAACTTAACTGTGAAACACGCAGCGTGCCGCGGGCAGCACGCGTTGTCGTAAAAGTTATTTCTAGCTCGTAAGTGAATCGCATGCAATTAACGAAGAGGTGCGTCCGAGCATAAATATAACTCCTCGCCGCTAAATATCGGCTCTGATTGAGCGAGGGGCGGATCTTATTAATTAATGGATGAAAAGCCGCCTCGACCACCACGCCAAATAACTCCACCGCCCGATTCTCACACAATGGCAATTCATCATACTTATTGTCTGACGATTTCGGACGTCAGCGAAGGAAGTCATTAAGGCTGAGCGCCGTTAGGCGTTGTTTTAAATATTTATATTTATGAGTTGGTGTGAATTCGGCAATCAGAATAGAAAGTATTAAATAGTTGAATGGTCGAACAATGCAAACGGAAGTGATTAGACGGCTTTTAAAATTAACCTACACTCGTCAAATCAAGTGGTGCGGTGTAGGAGTGACAGACAGCGGAGTGGCAATTCTGTCTGAGATTGTATCGATAGAGGTGTGCGCTGAGCGGAATTTCCCGCTGAGCTATGTGCGAAGCTATGGTGAGCGCGGGCGCACGGTAGCGCCGCGGCCGACACCAATCAACGGAGCACGCGATACAAGAACCTCTAATTATTCAGCCTTTCATTCCGTTATGTTCGCCCGAGAGAGCGACAGGAAGTGTCACTCGCTATTAAAATTAAACACGTTAATTTTGAGGCCTCCTTGTAATATCAAGCAGTATGTAGAGCATTAAGATCGAGAGAAACGATTTATTTCGTAACTTTATCATTGTTTTGCCTATAGATATTGAATAAAGTTCTGATTATCAATTATAAAAGAGACACGCTAGATATTACAGTAAACTCCAAGTCATAGAAAATATCCGTCGATCGATGACGCATGCGCTTGGGCAAGAAAACGCGAGATCAAAGCCGGTAGCGAGTGAACCAAAGGTACAGACTGAGTGGAAGCGGTAATTGCACAGATAACATCTCGAATTAACCGTCAATCACCGCTCCGAACTATCATCGAGCCGATGCTGTATCAATTAATACAAATCGGTAGCTACGCACTGACGCCTACGTCGATTACATTTATTAATAGGTCCGATAATTCCGCCCGTCATGCTACTACTGTAACACAAAAAATCTTAAGAGCTAATGCGAGAGTTTTCATAAGTACTCATTTGAAAGTAAACAATTTCTGACTTCAAAGATCACACGGGATGCATGGGAGCATCTTGATCAATATATCTTTAATGTTTCCGCTTATGTAATACTTAAACGCTGTCATCGCACAGAATACTAAACCATAAAAGCTACCGCACAACCTTGTATTATAATATAATCCGAGTAGTGAACGTCAAATTGCTTTCAATATACAATCTTAAAAGGTGAATCGGTAATTGTTTATGCATAGTCAATTCAGCAGGTTGTTGCTAAAGTATAAACACGTGAGCGAGAACGCGCCGGTCCACACCGCCCCCGGAGAACCGGTCGCGGACTCCGGACCGGCGTATGGGCATCACACCGATGGCCAGATAATAGAAATGCGCTTTAATTTGTCGTTTAGGGCATAATGAGGAGCGAGCCCTGTGATTACGCGCCGCCGCCGCCGGCCCCGGCCGCCGTTGACGTGAGCTGTTTCCACACGCCGCCGCGCTGCAACCCGCCCCGCCCGCAACCACGCAACCTCGAACGTGTTAACACGAAACTAAAGATACCTTCCTACTGACACCATAAGCGAACCGTCTTGATATTAATTTAAAATCCCACCTCGGTATTGAACAGACTAGTAGACTATCCATTCAAACAGCTAATATTATAGTCCACTAGTTCAGCTAGGTATCGAGCGAGGATGCAATAGGTATTGGTATTACCCCACATTGTCATCGTTAAATCGTTAAACTTTATGTTAATAGAATGCAAAATAATTAACACATCAATAAGCTCCTTAACTACCAGTATTAATGTTTAACAGTACAAGAAGCCATGTTTTGATGAAGTCATGAACTCATGTAAGAAGAATTATTGTACGCGTTTTGTTCACCACGGATTAATTTACTCTATCAAACTTGGGCTTGCAGGTATCAGAATCTGGGGATGTAACGTTCGAAATTCTACAGTACACTACAGAAAATTCCAAGTAATGAAGCCTCCATCTTAGGGACTTTGCGCTCTGTGGAAACGTACCCACATAAAGGCACCCTTACTATGTCCGTGGTTGATCGTGAGTCGAAAGTAGTGGTCCAGTCGGCCCATGGGAACGCCCGGCCATTCCTTGCGGCGCATTCTCGCCTCAGTCACCCAACACCTCCACTTAATGAGCGAAACACGCTATATTTCGCAAAATATTAATTTTTACATTTAATATATGGAACGGTATCTTGTCTCTCGATCTTAAAAGTCGAATATCTTTGCTATTCATATTTTGTTGATCGATTACATTATTTTTTCTGAGCGATGTTATTTTTTGTCAGATCTTGCTACGATAGAGTGTATCACTTAATATGTGTGCCTGCAGGTAGAATTCAATGGACACATACATAATAAATGAAAGTAGGCAGACCACCATTCTCTTAATAGACATGAAATGCCAATTTAGAATTCTACTACGAGTAACAGAGGTGCACCTACCTATAAGAAAAAAGAAGAATAGGACTGCGGGGGTCTCTGCTTTAAGTTTTATATTCCACTTACTTAAGAATGTTATTTTCCACTTGCCTTGCAATTTAAGAATGTATAAAAGTTAATAATTATGTGGACAAAGGAACGTTAAAAAGATTACTAGCATCGTCGTAATACCTAGCATTAATACCTAGGTTTTACTCTGTGGACACGCCCTTCAAGGTTTTCACGACTAATACCTTCTTACAAGGCGACAAGCCGACTACAACATGCTATAATTATAATAAGACTATTGTAACAGCGATTTGTTTTGCACGACTTGGGGAAACATGTTTCATTCGTAGTTATACGTAAAGAGGTAGGTACCTAAGTATAGCTGATTTTGAAAAATTTGAGCGATTTTTGGAGTAATTTAGTTAGATATTGTTTTACTTAACTCATTTTTGATACACTCTTTAATCTTTTTTTGCAGCTTGTGTCGATTTCCGTTAGCAGTCTCGTCTCAAACCCCAACCTTTAATCTTAACCTCTTTAATAAATGCGAAAGTTTGGATGAATGGATGGATGGAAATTTCATATATTGTTAAAGCTGCTGTTGCTTTTAATGTTGATATGTCCAGTCACAAAAGACTAAACCTGAGGTTATTCACCACCAAGAGTAAACTGCAAGCACCTACCTAAGTTTATTGCACCCACATATTTCTTAGCAGTCCAGACGCTAAGAATAGTGGAAAATGTTCGAGTGATTGGTTTCCCACGTCTATCGAGTAAAATAGTCGATTGTTCTCGGCGAAAGGTGTGGAGGCATCCACAATAGAAAGATATTGGCGTTAATACTGAACGACCGAGGTAAAAGTGAATACAATAGCGGTACTTGATCATTTATCTAGTTACGTCAACAGATATGTTGGAAACTTGCTAAATTCATTTGTGCAGTACCAGGGGACCATAATCTGTGGGGTACGTGCTTTTTCCTTTTTAGAAATTCTTGGTCCTCATAGTTATCGGCACCATTATCTATTTCGATATATAGTTTGTTTGTTCCGGGATTCTCCCAAGCTTAGAACAATTATCTCAGGTTATACAAAGCTTATTAAGGAAAACGAGGCTTATAGAGATATTTATAATGGGTGTAAAAGTACCCTTAACGAAGCTGAAAGGCATTTGTTCTCCCCGTTTTTGGTCTTGACCATACTTTGGAACCTTCTAGTTACGGAGATATTGGGGGTCATGGTTCCAAAATTTTCACGAGTATTTAATGTTATAACTTTACTTTAAATACCTCCACGACCCCTGTACTATTATTCAATGCACCCATCAGCACAATGTTTTGAATGTATTGAGTCCTACCGTAAAACGTGATTTTTAACCCCAAAAAAAGATCGTTTCCCAGCAATAATTTCGCGTAAAGTTACTTCTTCTTCTTCTTTATCGTGTGGTTAGTGCCTAACCTGGTGTCAGAGTTTTTATGCCGCCCATGGGCCTCCAACTTGGTTTACACACCGTCGAGAAATATCTCTCAGGCATGCTGGTTTCCTCACGATGTATCCTTCACCGAAGCAAGTGACAATAAAGTAAAGTTACTTAGTTTGATGTACAGACTGCTTGGTCGACAGCATCGTGAAGGGTCCGTTTACACCTTGTATTCCTCTGTCCTCAAAAGTCACCATCAAATGTTTCGGGATTATTCCTAAAATACTGATTGAAGTAACAAATGGAGGTCACATTTTATTGTTGCTACTAATTATCTTAATTGACACAATGACATGACGGTTATAAAACTTAGATGTTCCTTCGTCACGATATCAGAGCTATATAATATAACACCACAAAGAGGTATTCAACATGCACAGAACGGCTTATTTTATGGTTTCTGCTAATAACGTTATTAAGTTTTATGCTTTAGACAATAAAAGTGATTAGTACTATGACATCACCTTTAGCACGTTTGTTGACTAGCTATAAATTAATTCGCGCCCCCTATTACATGGGACTAACAAAATGTAGGTGTACTATTAGGTACACCTCTGTCTAACTCTTCGGGGTATACAGGCGTAATATTATGTTTATGTATAAAGTAGGTACTTCGTTACTCGTAGACTTATTCAATAATTGCAGTTGATTTACGTGATTAGGCGAAATGTGGTTGAACTGTAGGTGCAACTCTACCAAACACTTCGGGTATTACAGGTATGGTGTTTATCACCTTAGATTTCTGAAGGAGTAAAAAATGCTAATGAAATTCCAAAAAAATTGCGTTAGTTTTTAATTCAGTATAGAATTGATTTAGAAAATTGTGTTTTTGAACTTGGAGTTTTGAAGTGTTTAATAAGAAAAATCATGCAATTACGACGTAGGTAGCTGGTGTCTTGTGTAGGAAAATTGTATTTGACTAATCTGCTATTAACTTGGCAGATAAACACATTGCTATAAAAGTAATACTTATGCTATTCATAATCATAACAATCTTGGGCACATTGCTATCGCTCCACTCGGGGGCACGTACTCGATACTCCCTCAAGATTATTTTTACGCCCATAATCTCATTCGCAATGTCGATTAACCGATAACGGATAACAACAGCCCTAAATGTGGGCTCGCTCAGCATTCGCACTCATCCGATATCGCCGCAATCAGCGGAGAACGGTTTTAATCTTTTATTCATGTAAAACCGTTGCCGCGTTGGCGGCAAATTGCAGGGCGGCGGACCTAATGCCTTTCAACTGTTGCTAATAACCTGTCAATTTATCAAACCGGACCATACGCCGCTTTAGACCACTTTAGAGCAAGTATACTAAACGTGTTGGCTCGTCACCGATTTTTGGAACTTTTAAGTATTGATGGGCTGTTAAAATTTAATGGTAGGATTTATGTTTTCGTGTTAGGTTGGTACTTCAGGGTGATGGTTTAGACGCCATATACAAAAGACCGGAAATGCTCAACTTTTTTCTGGAATCTTGGCACTTATTTAGTTTTCGGGACGATGTCAAAAGCCTCCAAGCTATGTTAAAAAACTCGCAGCTGCATAAAGACGTATCAAACTAAAACATCACCTTCCACCTTCACACCCTCCACTTTCACTAACACTAAAAAATTTCAGACGCTCCGCTTAGCGAGTTGATTCAGAGAGAGTTGACATAATTTAGATATTCCGCATATTATTGGTTCTCTCGTTTATGTCTTTTTAACCAACGATTCACCTGTCTTAGGTGACTGACTACCTAAAAACAAACTTATAAAAAAGATGTCGTAACTCACCTATCAAAATCCGTCAGTCGCGATGAATCTCTGAACCCTTTCGCGAAGGGGTTGGAGTCTATCTTGAGCTTGGTGATGAGCTGGTTCTGGTAGGCGGTGACGGCTGTGAACACCGTCTCCGGGAACACGAAGGTGCGATGCTGTTCCCGCGTCAGGTCCGTGATGGGGCCGCCTCCTTCGCGAACCTTCACGAGGTGGATGCGGGGCTGGTACCGATGCATCGAGTTCAGGACGATCTGGCGGAAGAAGAGGTCTTTGTTAGTCTTTATTTGTTAGAATTTTGCTGTAAATGTCTTGTGGTACAAAAGAGCTATTATTGTAAAAAGTATTGCGCCCCCAATAAGGTTTCTTAGGCTCGCTTTAGTCTTGCTTAGGCTAATTTCTTCACAGAGAAAGGAAAATACAAGTTTTCTACAAAATGAAACTAGGAAAATTTGGTGGTTTTATTAACAGTTTTATCTACGTAAAACATTTAATTAATAAAATAATAAAGACCTACCACCGTCCCACCGGACAGCAAAAGCGTTTTTTCACACAGACAAGGCATGAACATAAACACACCGCTTAAAAGGCGAATTGGTCATTTTATACAGAAATTTTTGTGAAAAATTAACACTATTATAATAATAATACGTTATTCAAAACTTTTAATTTAATAGCTACATTAAACCGACACTTAGGTAAAGAATAAAAAAAAACATAAATATTTAACACATTATTTCTGGGCATTTAAATTAAAAAGGAGTTAATGATATTGCGGTTTCACGTGGCCTAGGTTCAGACTCATTCATAAATGGTAATTACAGATATAACCATTAAAAATAACTACGTAATAACGTATATTTGCTACGTATATTTGTTAATTTTCAGCACAAAAACTTGAGTCAAAAGCAGCGGCATATTTTCACAGAAGATTTCCTAATAATAACCAAACTTTGTCTAGAACAAGTAGGCATGCTCAACATTTTGGTATTTACGAACAAAACACTTCAAGTCATCAGTCATAAGAACGTTGCAAGTTTAGAAACTACGCAGATTACGTAACACGTGAAGGCAATTCATCAGAAGACAGATGTAGAGAATGATACCGCTGACGCAGGATACGTGGTTAGAGACGTGTGCTGAATAAAATGATTGCCGAAGAGATATCAAGAACTTAGGAGCCTCAGAACTAAATATTTCATCGTCTTTCTAGGACACTTGCACCCTAATTGCGTAACACATTGTCTGAAGGAGTTTCGAGGAAATTCATAACTGACAAGCAAGCGACGATTATAATAATACCAGCCTGTTACTGTCCCACTGCTGGGCAAAGGCCTCTTCTCATACAGAGAAGGCACGAGCATTGATCACCACGCTTGCTCAAGACGGGTTGGCGATTTCAGACTTATATTAATTATAAGTCCAGGTTTCCTCACGATGTTTTCCTTCACCGATGTCTGTGATGTCCAAGATAAACTTAGAAAGTACATATGAATTGAAAAAGTTCACATTGGTACTTGCCCGGATTTGAACCCACAACCTCATGCATGAGAGGCGAGGCCTTAACCTCTGGGCCATCACAACAAGCGACGATTGATATGTTTGAAAAATTCATCTGGGGACAACGAAAAAACTGCAATATTGTAAATAATTATGACGAAATTAAAGCCATTTTCTTAATGTGATACGCAATAGGGTATTTTTTATCAAAACGTATTTTTTCTTTCGTCCATAATCAAAAAATGACGAAGATGCAGCGCATCAAAGTTCAAGAGAGGGGGCTTGTATCGTCACTTGACAGTAAGAAGTAACAGAAATTGTGATGTCACGCGAGATTTCAACGCACCGTATCGTGGTCATTTTTCGTTTACATGACAAAAGAAAAAATACGTGCCCAATATTTTTTGATAATCTAATTGACGGACTACATAGATTCTTTCAGGCAAATACCCTATTAGGCTGCAGTTCTACAGTATCCAATATCCACGCCATTAGCTTCAGTTTGTGAAGATATCGCTGTTCTTTCTGTGTTGCTATTAGTGTATATGCTGATCAAAGCAGACAAAAGCATGTCACAAGGTAGGGCTGTAAGTACACAAATTAATATCCACAGTTCGTTAACCGATTACCTAGATATTCTGATAAACTCACTCAGCCCTAGACGGAGCTACTTACTAAAATCACTAGACGACAAGCGTGTAACTGAATAGATAATTGAAATAACTAGTTTTTGGAATTAATTTTACGCTCGTAGAGAATTATTCATTTTGATTTGAAATAGTGTTCATAAATTTTACTATTGTAGAGTATCTAAACGTGAAGCCAGTAAACTAGGCACGATTTTGTGGAGAAACGATAGATCTTTTCCAGCATCATTTGCCCAGCCTTTTCCCATATATGTTGGGGTCGGCTTCCAGTCCAACCCGATGCAGTTGAATACCATTATTTTACGCTGCTACCAATAAAACAATCCACTACTTTCAACAATTCAACATCAGCCATACTTAACTCGACTAACACACGAAATCAATTCACTCCAACATTAATTAGTAAACATCACGTTATCTATTCACTAATAACAATGCCGGTGATTTCTCATAACGCAACGTGTTTCGTAGATAATGAATAGGGCGACGTCTCGGCCGATGTGACGAGTCGATAAGCCAACCCGACGCAAACTGCCCATGGTTTTACTGCCCTGATGAGATAATTAAAGCCTCTAAATTAATTAATTTCACTGCCTAGTTATTTTTATTGCGGCATCGTGTTAATTGTGAAGGCAAAGGCGCCGATTCATTTTCGTTGTTAGATTATTAACATGACTGTTCTTTCTTTATGGTTCGTATAATTACTGTATTAGCTAAATGTATATGTATGAGTGGTTTAATGGTTTGTGTTTCCATTTAAATGTATGACTTCATCGGGTTTTCCAATAGAAAAACGTATATCTAAGTAATTTGTAAAATCTTATACGTAAAAATCTCGTGTCACGGTGTTTGTGGTCGTACTCCTCCGAAACGGCTCGACCGATTTTTATGATTTTTTTTTATGTATAATGGTAGGTATGAGAATAGGTTGTAAAGCATATTTCACACCGCTAATTTCACGCGGAGAAAGGTCGCGGGGCCCATCTAGTATATATATATAATAATCAGTGAATCTTTTGGAATCTGTGTTTGGAATCAACAAGATTTAAGATAGGTAAGTACAATTGATCAGAAGAAATGTCATAGAAAAACTGTTATGGGTCCTATGCTAGACATTTAAAGCAAACATTTCCTCCAAGTCTTGAGACGTTACTCTTATACGGACACTAACAAGTTACTTGCTTTTAGCAAGTAGATTACAATGGTGTTTGCATTGTCCATCTAGCATCTATCTCAAATGTCTTTGGTGCCAGTCAATGCCACACCGCAAGATTCGGAGCAATCCCCAGCTGATTTTGACATCTGTCATCTCTCATCTCAACAACAATCCATAATCGAGTAGCCCATAGAAGGTGTGATGATCCTGGGCGTGGTGGCCATCATTACAGCACCTCTAATACCCTCACCTGCGCTTAATGAATGGCCGCCCCGCCCTCATCCCGGACCACGGGGAGATTCACTTTCAGTTATAATTACTGGGATCTATGCATGATGGGACTAACACTTTATTAACACTTGATTTAAAATTGAAAACTGATTTGAGGATATGTTGAAGTTTGGGATTTTGAATCATGGACTATTTCCGTGTTGATCAGTTTAGTTTTTAATCAAATATTTTAGCAGCATTGTAGAGTTAGTTGTCATGATAGGTAGGTATAATTTGATTTCATTTTGACATTTTAACATGAATGAGGAATATAAGATCATTACAAAATTTTATGAACAGGACTAAAACATTTTAAAAGAGTAGTGCCTACGCAATCGTTTTTTTTTTTAATAATTTGTATGTCAATAGGGAAAACATAGCGCACAACCTAATTTTTAAGATCTTGTTAGTAATTATTACCTATGTTTATGAATAAATGATTCTGATTCTGATTCTGATACGATACGCAGCGTTGTCGTAGCGCTACGGACCATCGTCGTAGCGCCTACGCAACGTCGTCGTAGCGCTTACGTAGCGTTGTTATGATTTGACATTGTAATAATGAAAACCTATCTACAAGAACAATGATTGTTGTGTCTGGTTAGTATAGTATACATTTCATTTTTGGTTTCCTTCTGTTATTCTTCTAGTGCCATAGGTAATATAATTAGAGTTGATCATTGCTAATTACTATATTTTAATTAGATTCTTGCAATATTGTAGAACAGAAGTGTCGTTATTCAAGCATTGTTTCCTCCCGCATTTATTTTACTGGATGTTTTAATTTAATTTCTAAAATAATACAATAATCATACGAATCCATTCAAAACAATACCAACACCTAAGAGATCCCTACTTTCGGATAGCTAGTCATCTTAATACGCAGATATCAATAGGTACCTAACAATTACGCATTCAATAAAAACGAGAGCTGCCGATACGAAGGTATTACAATAATTATACAACTCGATGGTATCACGTACTGCGTAGGCGACGACATGAGCCGATCTGAAGGGATGCCCGCTGTGGTGCGGGACAACCCACCCCAGCTCCCCCGAAACTACCCATCATACGAAATTAATCTTTAACATGTAAGGAATAAGATGACGTTTGCGGCGGCGGTGAAAGCGCCGGATGGCTGTAATTGCGGTGGGAGGCGTTGGGAGGGTCGTGGGGAGGAGCGGAACATGGCCGACGGTGGGGGACAGATGGCTGCGGACCGCCGGCCGCGCTGCATGTGTCGTAGCATCAAAAGAACCAAGAACAATATTTGTTTAACTAATATGGAAATAACACACTAACGATCAACAGTATTTTATGCATGAACAAATTGGTAATGTCACGAGTTCCATAAAGTAAATGAAAAAATCCAATTACGATGTCTAACGTTCAAATTAATTGTGAATTAATTAAAAAGCTAGCTGTATAATTTGTATTTTTTAAATTTTACATAAAATTGTTTGACTTTATGTTATTTATATTGAAATTAGTAAAAGTTCCATAAGCCGTAATTGTGATTAAACCAACAACAGTAAAACAGTACAAATTAATTATGATTTAATTCAGATGTGTTTGGGTTGATTGTTAGTGCACGGGTCGACGGTGTCGGGTCGAGCGGGCGCCGACTCGTCAATAAGCGGCTGCGTCGATATTTCGATTAGCGCGCGAGCCCGCGGATTACGGCGGATTTTCGCCTCCGCACCGGAGCGCCGACAAATTGGCCCATTTGTACCTTACTCCGAGCACTCGTGACACGGCCTATAACGACTCTGTCTAAATAAATCCGACGCCATCACCCGCTACCGTTACGAACATTAAAAATATTTATGTGTGACACAAAATGCTAAATATTGTTTTATTAACTGCCAATATACAGTAACATGATACGGGAAACTACAGTAGTACGAGAGCAGCTATTTAAATTGATATATGCAATAAAACCGATACCTAACGAGCACCTGCATTTATGAATCAATAATTCCAGATCGATAAATTAAGGACGTCTAACGAATTAATTCAAATTATATTATTTAAATTAATAATAACCAATTAGACGCCTTTGAGTATATCATAATTTACTTAGTTAGGCGGATAATTAAATAATTAATTAATTAATTTACTTACTTAACTGCATTGCTGGACGGATAAAGTAATAAAAATCATTGTGACGTTTATCTATTGATACATAAACGGTACTCATTAAATATGTATTAGAACATAAAGTACGGTTTAAATTGCCTCTGCCCGTAGCAACGGTTCAATAATGAATTTATTTAAAACAAACAGCACGTGTTCACTCAATATGAGATGTCAACAGATTGAATCGAGTTGAGCAGTGGGCGGCCACACTCGCGCACTCAACTCTAAGCTTAGATTTTATGGGTTTTTGTTAAATATTTAAAAGATATGAATGAAGGAAGGTTATTTATACACAAGCAATTTTCCGTACAACAAGTACCTAGAAATAGATACCTAAATGCTTTCTTATACTTGTTACTTTTTTTTCCTTTGCTCACAAATAATGCTAAAATGAAACACCCTGTCACCAATAGGTACAATAAATAAAATACAAAATGACTATTTAAAAATACTAATAGCATAAAATTGATAAAGATATTCCAATAAGAAGGAGCTTAGGCCGCGACTGTCCGTGTGTCGTCGAGGTTAAGTCAACAGCGGTGGTAAGCCGTGAGTAACGATCCTCTAAAGTAGCGGATTTCTTTGCATTTGCATTAGTTAGTGTTCGCAGAGCAATCCCAACCGTTTTATTATCGACAGCACTCTCGTAAATACTTTCATATTATTTGCTCACCGATTTTCAGATGTTTTCTTTTATTTTCAATATATATTTTTCGTTTTAGATCAAGTAGGTATGTGTTTGCTGGACTTGTCGATAATCTAATTATTTATTTTAATTTTTTGTATTTCAGACTTTATTATTTTCTTGTTTTGGTTTTGTGCTTGACTGTAGGTACATTACTGTATCAAAATATAAATATATATTAGATAGAAATGAATAAGGATGAGGCAACAGACTGCTAAAGACGCTTCTTTGACAAATGAATGGGTAATCATAACTAATGATATAGTACCTATAGTTAATTAACAAATTCACACCTGAGACTAAATACACTGTTATTTTTCATCCATATGTATTTTTAAGAGATTTGTGTGTTCAAAAGTTACATAAATATTAAATAAATTGATAATGTTTTATTTCAATTGCTTTATGTTGCATACCTTCTGGGCAATTAAGTTGAAAGTAGGCACTGATATAGTATTGTAGTTATAATAAGAAAAGCTTACATTTTATTACAGTCATACACACATTTTATTACACGTACACAAAATCAAACAAATACTTACAATAATGTTTAAACTTTATACCTTAATCAATTTCACCTTTTATTGGCCGTAGCGTCTCAAGTTCACAAATTCATATGGAACATTAAAATAACTCAGAGGTACGTAAACGTTCATCATAACATCGGTGGCAGTAAAATATCTCCAAATAAAATACTCGCTCGTAAAGAGACTGACATCGGGAGTCCAATGAAAAACTTTTAAATCGTAATTTAACTAGAGAGGCGCGACGCGTCGCCGTCACCCGGGGAGTCACGATAAACGTCACCTCGGAATGAAAAAAGTATAAAAGTTATATTAAAAAACGACCTCCGATTGAAATGAAGTGAGACGATGGAAACAGAAAAACAAATAAGACTACGAATTGAAGTGAGAAATGTTATGTCGGTGTGCGCGCCCCCCGCGAGGCGCTGCTCTGCGTCGTGGGCTCAGGGCTTCTTAGGGCTATCGTTACAGCCGTGATTAATACGGCGAGCGTATCAGTGACGCAGCGTCACCGCGCCATGTGACGCCCATAACTCTGCCAAATGAGCGCAGCTCCTCACGGTGGCGCCGACCGTATTTGCATACAATACGTGGGACAACCTGTCCCGCGCTCTGAACAACATTCCATCATAAGGCTGCCATCAAATCATAACTACCTTCCAAAGGCAATTTCAACAAATATCTCAAAAAGCTCATAAAATCATTCGTAATAGAAAACGAGTGAATAAGTTAGAAAACAATGCGCAATCGTCCAACAACTTTCAATCTTAGAAACTTTAAGTTCTTCTCGACGACCGTAATAAGCAATCATTCATCGTAAGTATAAAAACATAAGTTTCGCAGCGTAAATACATGTTGCTTAGAGTCATATTTTATTGGTAATAATTGCAAGGAACGGAGTGATTTATATATTAGGCTTAAGTTGCTAAATTACAAGACAAACCGTTTTCCCCGCGAACATAAAGTTTGTTGTTTAGTGTTCGCTGGCAGACAAGGAAGGTGACAACAGACTGGCTCGTAAATGCACACACACACACACATGCAAACATGAAATAAATCAAAATGCTGCCCGTAAATGAGCACGTCACTATAAAACTATGCTTTTACATGACCAGGCAAAGGTTGTGTTTAATAAGAAACTTATATAACTTGTTTTGTAATAGAATATTTTGTGAAAATCAATTAAGAGTTCTGTAATTCACTGCTAATTTCAGTGCAATTTCAAATAAGTTTGGTACAGTTAGCAATTAAAGTCGTTAGGCTTATTATTTATTTTTCTAATCTCCGAAACGGCTGGACCGATTTGACGGGACTGTTTCTGGCAGATAGCTGTTGTTATAAGGAATAACTTAGGCTACTTTAATTTTAGAAAATTGATTGGGAATCCGTGCAAAAAAATTAAAACCCGATAAATTGTTAAGAAAATTAAACATTCCCTATGATTCACATAGGGAAGTAATATTTTTATAATAATTTCATACCGATGAAGATCGCGGGCAACAGCTAATTAATTACTATAATCAAATAAATGCTTAAATGTGCTTTATTATTCCATGTGCGATATTTTCCCTCGTGGAATAAGTTTACCAAAAACTTGATGTCAAAAACTTTATTTTTTATATATATTATACGTATGTTTTTGTGTGCTCATGCTCACAACGTGTAAGTGATTCTAACTTGAACATTCTAAACGTGTTACCTACGTCTTAACATAACTGTACCATCCTACCATTTAAGTAATAGGCTTAAAATTTACGAAACGCATGCTAACATAAAAACGTCAGTGTAAAACAGAAAATTATTTATTAATTATAACATAAAATGTATTAGTTGTAAAAGTACATTCGTTGTAAATCTTTGTGTGCTCACAATATTTTTATTACTTATTTTAATGTCACAATACCGTGACTTAAACTTCGTTTACGTAAAAGGCTGAGCTAAAATAAGTGATTGTCTTGTAATAAAGGGTTTTATAGCTTATAATTCGGTCGTTTGGTACAAATAAACTGAGTGCAAATATGAGGTGGGTAGTTTGAAATGCAGCGGCGACTGCGACCACTTCCGCCGTCTCGCCTACACCCAATTGCCCTTATTATGACATAAAAGCAATTCACGATACTCACTGCTAACATCACCACAAAGTATATTTAACAACCGTTAACCATATTTGAGTTAACTTTGTGTAGCTTTAATCATGATCAACTTTATATGTTCATAACGGGTACCGAGTCTAACACTTAATATTCCCTCAACTTTAAAGTTCATTTCAGACTAGCTTTTGCCCGCAGCTTCGCTCGCGTTAATTTAGAATTTGATAATCAATACGACGGGTTGTAAACTGCTTGAAATAATACAATTCAAGCGCCATCTACTATCATAAGAACTTTATTGTTGTTTTCCTCGGGAATAGTACTTTTTTTCGGGATGAAAGGTACCCTATGTCCGTTTCTGTACACCTGACAACGTATATGCAAAATTTCAGGAATATCAGTTCAGTAGTTTAGGCGTGAAAAGGTTACAAACGAACTTACTTTCGCATTTATAATATTAGTAAGGATAATATTAGTTAGGATTTAACAACGTTGGGTATCTTTTTCTTGTCCTGTTAGCTGTACGTTATGTATCATAATACAAAATTCTCTGTTTCCTCTCTCCTTCTAAGAAAACGTCGATTCCCCGATTAGGTTGCGGCTAAAACCTTTTTTTCGTTCCCATATTAAACGGGAGCAATGAAACCCCAAGCTCGACCGATTCCTCTCTCTAATTGCATGTGAGCAGAAACAATGAAAGCTCCCACTTTGCCCGTAATTGGATGCAATCAACTTACTTCGCTGTATTTTCATAAGCTGAGGATAATTATGAAGAGATATCAAAAGTTTCTACCATGTACTTTCGTCTTGTTAAAAGATATTTCAACAAATTACCTATCTTGGGTCTTTTTAGAGGAGTTTCCTCTTCAATTTTTTTTAACTTGATCTGCGTCATGCTAATGACATTCTTTATACAGCTTGTTACTAGTCTGTGGCTGCTGAAATATGTTGGTTTATTTATTTTGAACTGTGTTCTCTACGCATAAAACTAAGTTTTATCTGACAAAAGATCTAACTAGGCCTACTATATAATCTAAGTCTAGTAAAGGCCCTTTCGTTAACTAAAATCACTAGAGCACAATTACTGTCTTCTTACATAGTTTGACAAATACGTGGTGTTTTATAATGCAGTTGATTTATTCGTTCTATCTATAAAATTGATAGTTATGTCAGTGTCACTTACGTTATGAAAGTTTTATGAGTACGATTGTATTGCCTGTCCATACCGCTAGATGTCATATGGTGATAAGCGTGTTGATATATTTATTACATTGGAAGGGCGCTGGTATTTCTAACTTTTCATACCAGTTATATACAGCCAAGTGCGTTTACCCTGCGTAGCTGTACGCAGTTTACAGCTTATGCATAATTATGATGTGTTTAATTAGGAACATTACGAAATACCACTTGTATGTAGATGAGAGCAGATTAAAATATTAATAATAGTTATAGTAAAATTAGTCGCACTGTTTAACGAGTGAGTGCGGGTGCGGAGACGGTTAGTGGGCCCAAGGTGTATAATAATTACCGGTGTAAGGTACACGCCGCACGAGCGCGCGCCTCGCCGCAGGAGTTCCGCCGACGCCGAATAACTTATTAATTTATATTACACCTAAACTCATATTCACTACCTCCTCGACTCACCTGTCTAGCTTGTTTGTTTTATAATCGCCTTATTTCGAAATACGTTAACGACGTGAAAATATCAACAGTAATTAAAAAACGCAAATGATCGTCGAGAATTGATGTTTGTCGTTGTTCATTAAGACGAGCAGTCGGCCGGCGTGGTGAGCGTTTTATTAAATTTTATTGGCTTGTATATTCATACAACGGCTCGGATGCCGCTATAAATTAAACGAGGATTATTAATGAAAGTATTTCGCGGATATCGGTGCGATACGCGCGCGTGTGCCCGGCGTGCGGCAGCCCTAGCTATACAAAGTACTGCGACAACCGACAACCCTGTTAATGACGACGGCTTTTTGGCTAAATGACCGCCATTAACGTCTCACTGTCCACTCTCTAGCTGAAAAGTGAAACAAAGCACTGCTGTCGATGCACATACGTAATCACCTTGTTTTACATGAAAAAGCGTGTAATAAAGGAGATAAACACCGCAATGTACACATCTTAAGTGCATTATAATTGCTTGACCTACTTGAGTCGAATGTTGCATAAAATAAATAACGCCTAACGACATAATTCCGAGCTAATGGAATAAATTGTAGAGATTACGTAAATAGGGTGTGCGAGCCTGGGGCTAGCCGGGTTGGGGACTGTGCAGACTGTGGAGCTGGGGACTGTGCTAGTGTGCACTGAGCCCGACTCCGTAAGCTCTTGGGTGATCGGAGCACCCGCTTCGCCTGCGGCTGACAGCACCGCGGGCGCTCACAATGACAACTGATACAACATTAGTTTGTCATAAAATACCCTCGCCACTTTGACATTTAATGTTTCATTACCACATAAATAAATTACGGAAATGTTATCAAAGATCTGTTTATGCAATCAACAGTAATTTTGTAGAGTTTTATAACGTAAACAAAAATGGTTTTATTCGTAAACTTTATCGTGAATTTTGCATGAAATTAATTTAAATGCTTCCAATTTATGGCGAATACCTACATTGTTAATTCGTTATCTATGCAATAAAGATTTTATCAGTAAAATAAATAATTCTATCTAGATTCTAAGTTCACGGGTGATGACCATTTCCTCGAAAACTGGTCATATAAATCAATAGAGAAAAAAACAGAATCTTCCACAGTAATTTTTCGGTAGGTAAACTATTTCAGAGTGTTCGTAATTAAAACTGGAATATGTATATTTCTTTCAAGTTGTGAAGCATTAAAATAATCTCATTATTTAAGTAAACGTCCAAAAAGCAGTTCATTAATCATCACCACTCGTGTTCAGTGTGGACCACGAACTGAACCGGCAATTTACATAAATTCATTAATTTTACCTTCGTTTCCTACTATTAACCTTGAATTCTAATCATTATTGTACACAAAACATAATATTTTTAAAACATTATTAATTTTCTTCATGATTTTGGGAAGATTAAAAAAGTGTAGCTACCTTGGTATCAGCTGTTTACTTCCCACAAATAAACTGTTTTAAATAACGAACTAGATAAGGTAAACAGGTTTTCATTATATTATATCTAGTAATAAATCTTCATAGTCGACAATTGCTATATTTTATAGCTCGAAGCGATAGGTACTGAAACTCACGTAGATGCACTATTGCTTACAAAATGAAGGTAGTGCTACCCACTACACGCTTTTAATTATTATTATTATCAATAATAATACCCAACACCTCCAGCTATTATTACCATTTCGTAATAGTAAATCATTCTATCAAGTCATAAATTCTTTTTATCGCCTACAAATAAAAATATTTGCATGTTTCTTTTGTTTAGTTACGTACGAGTTTATAACTGCTACAGAAGTGCTACCTGATAATAAATTGTTTTTAAAATATTTATTACACATTAATGTAGATCATTTTGATTGCCTAATTGTAATTTATTAATGAAAATTTGGTGTATTCGTTGCACCTAGGAGCTGTCTACGCGGGGTCTTCGTGGTGCCTAGGCGGGGTCTCATGGTGCCTACGCGGGGTCTACGTAGAAATAAAGTGCGAAGTGCAAAGACACTAAAAAATTGGTCGCTTTATTTTCTACGATTTACGCCATTCTGCTGCCTACATTAACTGTTATAATAAAAATAATGTCACTAAAATATGAGTAGTGGAGTATTTATACAAAAGCTTAGAAAATAAAGTAAAGCTGCTCATTCATACCGAGATAAATACACACAACTATGAGAAAGTAAAATATATTACATCAAGATTTACGGATTTAACACGCCAGTGTCGTTGGGAGGTCTTTGTGACCGGGGGCATATCGGCTCGGGGCCGGAGCGAGCTCGTACAATCGCGATCCGTCATCGCTACTCGCCACAGTCGCCACGCTTTCGTGTGACCGTTCTCATGAATTCTAATAATCTGACCTCATTCCGACACACGATTATACCAAGCTTTTAAATAAACCCTACCAACATTCACAAAGGTCTCTTCTACTTTATGAACGGATGTCGAAATTCACTTTAAAGCCCTGCTTTTAAGGTTGTGTGGAATTTTGCAGTTAGACTGTTATAATTAGAAAAGCTATGTTAAAAGATCAGATAGTATTGTGCCCTTATTTACACATTACGCACAGTAAACGTAACATTACCTTTGTCTACAAAAAGGTGTAAAAGAACGCACATTTTTCATGGCAGAGAGGTCCGTAGAGAGAACAAAAACGACAAGCCACTCTGCGTAGCACGCAACTGGACACAACTCAGCATTTCAGGGTTACAGTTACAAGCGTCGTGAATGCAGCATTTATTTTATTATTTCGAGTACAGGCAGTTAAGTGGCGCGCTGATGATTAATTCGTCGGTTCCATGGAGTTTTTGTTCCACAATTAGGCGGGTGGACACGAACCGCCGTGTCGAGTTGCGTGGCCTATACATTGTTACCGATGTTAACGACTCAGCAATTCCAGTTCCGTTTCTGATAATATATTGCTAATTAGAAGTTTTATTTATAAACATTTTCGTGTATTTAGCTGTTTCTTGGAGCGGAATAATATAAGCTTAGATTTATTGAGGGAAAACTTGAGTTTCGTGTAATGCCGGTAGCTTGAGTCTATTAATATTTATAGTGAGTTAGTCATTTTATATTGCAAGTAACTTCATAATTTATTAAAAATATAAAACATTACGTAATTAGTTAAATCTTCCGCTTCGGTAAATTATTCTTACACTTTATTTTTCATTGTTGATGGAATTATTTGAATGTTAATTTTTAGTGCTATTTTGGGCATTTTTTTTTGTTATTGATGCGAAAATTATTCACACTACTTTATATTTGAACGTCGTCGTCGCTATATAATTAAAAGTAGCTAATCAATGGCAATACTATTTTTGATGTTGATCTTAGATAAGGAGATTCTATAAAAATAATATTATGTCAGCAATTCACAAAAGAATCAGCTTAGAATAAAAGTTCCAATGCATCCAGCACTCTAAAACCCCAAACAATTTTTTACACAACCTTGAACTCCCGACTTCGCCTGCTCGAACACATTATGTATATTAAAATAAGTTATTTAATTAAATAAGTCCACGATAGGAGCCCGATAGCCATCGGTCTACTATGGGAAAGCCAATTAGGTGTGTTTTGGTGAGAGCCGGGCCATCCATCATAACGCCACGCCCACCGGTTCCGATCCAGCGCCCTCCAACTAAACTTGAGTGCGTAACGTAACCTAGCATTGTTCAATTACATAGTAGTATTGTTTAAGATGGAAAAAATGCGCTAAACCAGCCCTGAACAACATTTTAGCTCCATGAAAAACTATTGAGCTCTTTGTCAAGTAATTTCCCTCGCACCGCTTTATTTACTGAAGTTTCGTAAGGACTTGGCTAAGCAAAAAGCTTATTTTTATTTATTCTATGAATTAGAACTACTCAGAAATTCTTAGTTTTCCAGAAAAATGGATCATCAGATCAAGATAGACTGTAGACGGCATACCATGCATCCAACATGTCATAAGTTATCTGTAGACAAAACTAAGAAGGCACTAACACAACACACACACGCACACTAACCAGAGTTAGCCTCATTAAACAATTACTAATTAAAATTTGTAGCGAATCAATAAACTTAAATATAAAGTTACTGGCCACCTGCTTGTTTATACAATTACAAGACATACATATCTAACAAGTCTAAGTTATAAGTTATTCATAACACGATCTACATAAAACGATAAAACTATGACAATAACAAACAACTAATTTAAAGTTCACTCTCATCAGTTGAAAATCAATTTACAATCGCGATACTATCGCAGTGCTATCGCACTCTTCATAACTGTCATATTCCTGACTAACCTATGTTAAGTAAATATTACGTCCAGTTGACGAGATCTCCGGCCTGCAGTGTGGCAGGTCTGTGTGTGGGTCTGGGTAGGCTGGTGGTGTGTAGTCGTGACATTTGCCTGCGCGGGTGTGCACCTGCGCCGCGGAGGTAAGTAGCCGTGAGGTGCCGGCTGACGCGCCGCGACATGTGCGACTAATTTGTTGCCAGCAACGCACTCATTACACTCTCCCCGACGTCCCCCGACGCCCGAGGTGTCGCCGACACAACCATTTTGCCAGTAATTCTACAAATTGCCACACGCACGAGGAAGTGGTCCACGTGTCACGACGTCATCCCAGAGGATGTGTGAAAGGCAGGAAGCGTTTACAGGTTATTGAATGTTCTGTTCATTGCTCTTTTCTTTATTTATATCCTTTTCGTTACTTTTAAGCAATATTTTTATGAATGAATCAGTGACATCAATCATTCTGATTGTGTATTTAATTAAATCTTTCCAAATTATTTAAATACTCGTACAATTCGAGCAAACATATCGTAAAAGCCATCTTTACATTGAATTGCAAAGGTGGCCAGTGTATAATTAAATGTTGACGGATAATTTATAAACCTCGATTTGCAGTGGCGCACGCACTCGGCTAACCCGTAGCCAAGTAATAACACTAACAGCCATTAGCTACTTTCTGGAGCAGAACCGAGTCGACTCAAACTATACAGTTAAAATTGTAGTGTCGAAGACACGATTTGTGTAATTAGAATTACATGAATGTATATCACTTGTGAAACATTTAGATGGTCGGTACACACACTGGCCGGTCGCAGGCGCTCGTTAGCTGCCGGCGACACCCGGGGCGCACGTAAATCAACCGTTTTACGTCAACACTTTATAGCTCATTCAGGCTCGGCCGCTTTATCACCTTGTTCTTAGCGTTGCAACAACCTCCGTGGCACTCTCCCTCGAAACCGATACGTTTCACTTTGTTGTTTATAAATTACGACTCTAACAACCTATTGAATCAAATTATGATTATAATCAGAAGCGAGTACCACACGTCACACACATCATCAATCACTAATTTCTAATAGAGCCGCGTCTCTATTTGTCTATCGTTATGATTAACGAAAAGGTTTTGACATAATAATTATTTCGTGACAACTGCATGATCGGCTCACCTGTCCGTTCTTGTCCATCTCATTGTTGGTGAGCTTGACCTTCTCGAAGGAGACGACCTGCTTGCGCAGCTGGTCGCCGGAGAAGGGCGAGTCGGGGTGCGGGTAGAGGCGCGCGGGCGCGGGCGGGTCCGCCTTGCCGGCCACCAGCCAGGAGGAGCGGTGGTACGCGTAGCGGTAGCGCTTGCCGTCCACGGGCACCACGTCCAGCAGCACGGCGTAGCGCGCGTCCGCGCGGCACCCCGTGAACGACACGCGCACAGTCGGGAACATGCGTCTGACAATCACACAAAACACACTCATTATAATTATTGCCAACATTCAAAATAACGTACGTAATATTTAATATAGTTGAAAATGTTTCTGAAATTTTATTAATATTGCGACAAATTAAAACGACTTTAAAACTCAACTTTTAACTATAAATTTTCGAAGGGGATGACGAAACGGACCTCACCGCACTAATGACCTCATAAGAACCGACCGAAAACTAAATTAGACATTACGAATACAAAAAGCTTATAATCCCCGAAAGTGTTTTACGAGACCAAAACACATGCTCGCAATAAAAAAAGATGATTAATGCATCTTAACAAAAACCACCACAGATCCGGCCACGGACGGTGACTTGTATAATTACAGGGTGAAACGCGAACTAGGAAATCAAACAAATATGATGTATTCGATTTTAATGCACCCCTAAATGGGCCGAAGCGCTTCCTGCCGGCCAGGAACCGATAGCATCTCAACATCGTTTATTTATGATGTAGTCCTTCTTATTATATTTTTTATAAAATTTAAACGGCACTTTTGTAATTTGGATGCCTAAACAAGTAGTCAGGGGCTGTCAGATTACATAACCGTCAACTAACAATTTGCCTGTCACCCATAATGCGATATAACGTCACATCGTCGTCGAGCTACAGTAGATTAGAAAAAAAAACTATTCTTTATTGCTGATGGGAATCCGTGGAATGCGAGCAATAAAATCCAGGAGTGAAAGAATGAATTAATAGCAGTCATAAAACACGATGTCAAACCGATGTTGAGGTAAGTGTTATATTATCTAACGACGAGGTACGAGAGTAGTCAATAAAACGTGAAGGCAGCCGTATTAAAGTAGGTCGCAAGACGCGAGTTAAGCACTGGTCATAAATAAATGGTATTGAGGTGTGTTTGGAATGGTAGTGTCATATCGATGGGATCAGTGGTCAGGTTTGACAATGAGAGGAGTCGCGCGTCGTTAGGCGCGGGCGACGGTCGTGCCACCCAGAGCGCTCGAGTAATGAGCCGCATCCATCACGGATAACAATCGATCGCGACCATCAATTGCGTCACCTTCAATACTACCTAATCGTTTTTTTTACCTCCTTTATAATTTTTATACATGTCTGTTCGTTTTTGGTAATTTCAGATGTTAGATGTGCCTGACTAGAAATCTCGACTGCCAAAACTATACATAGAGTGATTTAACAACACGTTCCATTACAATAATGAAAAAATAACGTAGCGTTGCCTCCCTATTTAAAGATGATGCTTAAATTTTTCTCTTTTCATGGTACCTAATGTCTAAAGTCACAGAAAGAGCAATATTCAGCTACAAGAAATCTTTACTCAACTGTGATGGCCTGAACAACATGGGCTCTGATGTTGATTGAGTTATGAAAATTAGGTAGGAATGTAACTAAGCTGCTTTTCCATTTCATTGCCCTTCTATCAACCCTGAGCGGATGGAAATAAAGCTTGTTTTACAGTGTACTTCACAGGGTATTTAACCTTCAATGTTTCTTGTGACCTTTCAGCTCATAATTAGGTACAACTTGTTAATGTCTTGTAATATGTAGCTTGAAGCAATAAGCTGCAATTACCCGAAGATACAATGTTCGCGAATATGTTAGAATTCTGATCAGCTATTTATGTAGATTCTAAAATATGATCATAAAAAGTATATGACGTAACGTCTTAACTTATTAATACCTAAGGAAGGTAAAGCAAGCTAACAATTAAAGGGGTCTGCAGAGAGCGCGGTAACGATCTATATTAATGGCGCATTTCGCGAGTAATAAAGTTGGTAGAATCGTCGGCGGACCGTCGGTCTCTCGCATTTACATAATTCATTAATAAACGTCGGGCCGCGATGCCCTCGGATAAGCTTAACAAAATACCCAATTGAATGTGTGTATACAGACAAATGCGAGAACTTTTAACACAATTACTGTTTATGTAAATATCGGTTAGATCATCGCGCGAATAGATTACTAGTTTCACTAGTTATTATAGAACATTGTTGTTGAACGGGTCTACAGGATATTATACATTCATAATAGTTTACACGTGGGAATTATTGGTTTTCCCACATAATATAGCTCATATAGAGCTGAATTCATTAATATTCTATGTCGACTTCCAGCTTTGAATTCATTACCCACATTAGGTAAACGCGTAAAATTTTAATTACCATATATCGTTCGTAGATCTTGTCAAATAAAGAGATATATTATTTGTCCACAATGATATAAAATTTAGTTTTATTATACTGAATTATTTCCATTGAATGTCTTGTGTTTAAGTTTTTTTGTTTGCGGTAGGAAACCGCAAGTATATGACAAAGTACGCATGAAAGAAGCCTAATTTCAGTTGATTGAGTGCAACAATTATGGAATACCGCATCCGGAGCGAGGCGCGAATATGTCGGAGTATTTCTGAATGTGTCCCTTTCCCAACTTCTGTCGTTATTGTTTGTTTGCAGAAAATAAAAAACACGAACAATTGTAGTATATTTGTAGGCAGTTGACAAAAATTACGTAATAAATATATATCATGAGTCACGACACGACGCGTCTGTTCAATTTTACTTTCATAAGTATTTAGCTTTACGTGAATACTGTGAATATGAATCATAAAAGAGGTTTGAGAGACGTCCTTGATCACCCAATATGGATATACAGCTGTATACAATTTTGTAGATTCTCTGAGAATAAACAGAAATGTTAAAGTTCTTTAAAAAAAAAAAAATACAAGTTTAGAGATGCCCCGTCAATTCTTAAGCATTTAGAATATCAGATTACTTACAACAGCTGGTACTTTTAATGTTTTCATCAATGAATAAGCATTAGTTGAAGATAGCCATTTATACACACATCCATTAGCGATTAACCTACAGTAAAGATAATTTAGTTGTAAGCAGGCAGGAGACACCATGTTATTATGATTACTTGATTACAAATTATGTGCCCGCGCAGATAATCAGATTACTACGATATTTATTACGTAATTGTGACCTTTATGTAATTGCCCAGTAAATAAATACAGTTTTATTGTTTGTGCCTCCATTCCGGTAATAAGTCCTCGGTATTAATTGTCAACTGTTATTTAAAATTAATATGTTCCTTCCACGCGTTGCGTGAGCATTGAAATGGGCATTTATCTTGGGACATCATTGGATGTCTAGAATTGTGTAGTATTTCAGAGGATGTATTATTTCATATTTGGCCTTTATGGCTACAGTATTTCCCGGGCAGTGCATAATATATTGATTCACCTGTAACTAATAACTCGGATGTCGAACTAAACTAATAACCTAGCATTTAACCGTGAAAAGCCAGGCAGCGAAATTAATATTTCACGCCCAGTACCTATTGATATTTTTTCTATACGATATAAAAATACGTTTATGTCGTAATATTCTTGAACCTCTCGTTCAAGCTTTCTTATTAACACACCTACAGTGTCACAAGAAACGTTATTCAATTAGAAGGATGGAGTAGTAAGTAACCAAGTGTGTCATCCTAAGAATATCTTGCAGGTAAATCCTATAATAACAATATTAACACCAATAAACCAATTGAAAGGGGCCCGAAAGTCTGACAACCCGGCTTACGAAGGGGTATCTTACCCAGTCGGTACTAACTGGGTTGTGGACGTCAGATAGTCAGTCGCTCCATGTTAAATTCTGGTATTTAGCTGCATCTGGTTAGACTGGAAGCCGACCCCAACAGAGTTGGGAAAATGCTTGGGAGATGATGAATTCCTATGGACCAATTGAAAATGTGGCGAATCTGTTCACTTTACTTATTTTTATCTTTATTTAAGTATTATCTTTATTTAAGGACAATTTAATAGATATAAGATCGATAACCTTGCATATTTGGTATATGTATTATACTAAAGCGTTAGCGTTGTAACTTACATTTCACTTTACAAAGTAATATACGCCATGCTTTAGCGTATATTCATTTTTTTTGGACAAAACGCATTCAAATGTAAAATTTGAATATTTTCATGCTATAATATAACTAAAAAATATGTTATTTATACCTTATGGTTATTAATCCACTTTCACTATCGTAGAGTTTTGGATATTACTTAAATATAATATCGTATTTCGCAAACGAAGAAAAAATATGTCTTGTGAAATTGATATGGCTAGGTAGAGATAAAAAAACAAAGCTGTCAACGGTTAAAATAATGTACTAACTACTGTTCTGGTTAAATATTTTTGTATTTAATGAGTTATTTAGATACTGAAATTCTTTATTACCGTAAAAAATATCTAGATGGGCCTATCAGCTACCAACCAATGTCCCCACACCTTTTGCCACCATATTTAATCGCGACCTGGTGCCTCATACCTAGATATTGTGATAGCAATTAACCGTGACATCGCCTGAGTACTAACAATAACCTACAAATATTTACCTTATAATTAAATGCAGGAAATTATTCCACAAATAACTATTTAAATTTTAAAAACACATCGTACGAATAGGCATTCCGATCAAATATCACGTTTCCGTGCCATCGCGATAACATTTCTTTCATATTATAGAAGTGTTTGGTTCCGTTATACACGTATCATAAGGTGGTTATTCCACTAGATGTCGTAGTCGAATCAATGGGTGGTATCATTATGGCCGATAAGATCATTATAACACAAACTTTGAACTTTCGAGTCTTCACACTCCGTTTGGCTTATCTAAATGGATAAATTTTTTAAAAACTTGTTCGTTTACTGACATTTTGGGAGACATTCTATTTGCTGTGTATCAAATCCTGCTATAATGAGTCATTTTTCATTTAAGGTATTGCTATTAAGAAGAAGACCATTTATAGAATAATTTACTAAGAATTTTCTTTTGCCTTAAAAACCTTGTAAACCAAATTATAAAACTGTTTAATATATGGACGTCCTACTCAATGTAGGTAGACTCTCCGACCTCACAAGTTTTTTTACATAAGACAACCTTATTTTCTGCTAATTGCGTAACATGTTTCTCGATATAGATAACATAATTCAGATAATTCTATTTACAGATAAATATAAGGAGAGCGTTCACAACGGCTGCGTTCAATTTCGCAATCACATTAGCATTGCATAGCACTGTCATATCATAAACGACTGACTGACTAAACAATCAGCATTGTGGGAAATTAGATAATATTGAATGTTCCACACCATTTATAAACGTCATATTCAATCAAGTAAACTATTAATAAGACATGAATGCTGGCATCGAACAACTAACGAATATCTAATAGATCTTATTTAGAAACGGCGAAGGCAATGCGTAGGTAATTTATATCTATCCAATATCTAATCATTTACAATAAGTTGTTAGATATATGTATGTATTTATGAGTTGAATAGAAACATGACTGGTTTTCATGAAATGTCATCCACTCATACAGAGCGCGTTCGCACGCAACGTGGGTCATCGACACCGTGTTTATATGTTTATTACAACTTTCAATTTATACATATTCCCGTTCATTAATTTTGCAATTACACAATTAAACTTGCCCTACTTACAAATGTTCTATAGTCTTTCATTTTGCAATTGTATAAAATAAGAAAGTGTTTCGTAATTAATTGTCCTGCTTTAATTTCTACTTGAGACACTAATCCTTTTTTTATGGATATGAATTCGTGTTCCTATACAAAAATAATTACTTTACTAGAAGAAGGAAATTATTCGGTAATACGAAACCTATCAACGAATAGTGTATTACATTGGTACACGGTGTAGTGCGTGCGTCGCGTGGCGCGTGTCAACTGTCTGTCGCTTACGCGTCTCGTTATGTCGCGCGTCGTCGCCGCCACGCGTCGCCCGCGAGGCTAATCTCGCTATTCAAAACAAAATATCCTGTTACTACAGACAACCTCGTGTGAAATTGAATAAAAAGTAAAATGGAAAAAATCAACAGGTTAGAACGCCCGCATCAGGCGTCGCCACCGACCGAGACTGAGAGAGCCACGCGAACTGTCATCTGTCAAACCGCCATTTTAATTCCTGAGTAAATTATATAAATTGACACTTGACATGTTTTGTCGTCTCCCGGGTAATCGTGCGAAATGGAACTCTCATTTTATTACTTTTGTACAGTGTCGGGACTTGGAGGGCCCTCAAGTATATCTATCTGGTCATACGATCTCGGTTTATATCTTCATTTTGTTAGCTACCAATCCGTTAGTGTACGGCGATATGTTTTCTCACATTTTTTATGTCTCCCGATGATTTCTAAAGATAAAAATAGAAAATATATATACTCTTTTATTTATTTTGATAAAATAGAGCGTGAGATTACGCGAGAGTGTTGAATCAGCTATCTATATGGCAATGGGATAAATATATTGACAGATAAAGAAAGTTTCTTCGGTGAAGTTTTAAGTTTACGATGTCGTTATACATGAAAAATAATGGAGACATAAATATTGTGAAAAGTGACGTTTTGTTAACGACCTCAAAGCAATGTGTATAAAGTAGCCGCGCGACGGGGCGCCCGCAGCGCACTACAGGGAAACACTTTGCTAATTAAAAATTCTTCTTTGTTTTTGCGTCCAGATTGTAGTTATGCAAGAAATGTTTTATTGTTTAACACACGATAATTTACAATATGTAACGTAGCATTAAGTGGAAGCGTGAAATTCTTGACTAAACTGGAGTTATTTGTGTAAATCAGTTCACGCTGGGTTTATGTATTTCTTCACTTAGCACCACATAAAGATATGAATAGGAAATACAAAACAGATTAATTACTTACGCCGAGAAATTTTATTACCTTAATATTGCATTTCAAACATTTTTTATCATTAAAATACGTTTACTAGTCAGTCCACAGTTTGTCCGATTTAGTACTTGTACCCACAGCATGTTCAATATCTGAGTTATTTCAAGAGAGTGCAAGGTGCTAAGGTGCACGTAAGCAATGATTTAAGAGGCCACATTAAAGTTTTATTACACCGTAGCCTGTTCAGCTGGCTACGCGTTATTTTATTGGGAGAGCCCTAAGTATAACCCCTTACAACCGAATTTTGTTTTGAAGAATAAAATTTTAATATAAGGGTTGGTCATGTGTATTATCCTTTTAAATAATATTTTTATAGTAGTCCAAAAAAATGTAATATCTTAGATATATAAAAACATCAACCTGTGATGTTTTTATTCAAACGTCAGCCTGTATGATACTGATGAACGTGAATATATTAAAATTTTCATTTATTACTAGTTTTATTTACGTAAGTGACAATCATCTTTACCTACCTATCAAATCACCTACTATCGCCGTTGTTTCAAAGCTAGGTAAACTAATTAACTCCTGTGTCTTGTGAACAAAGAAAGAAAACTTACTTTCTTATGACAAACATCTAATGATGTATGTATGTTAGACTTATCCTCTATTTACGTTTTTCGCAATGTGGTTTAACTATTTATATGAACAATTTCAAAGTAGTAATAATAACAGACTAGTTGTTAATTCTCAAAATAACTATGAACAATTTTTAACCACATTTCTAGTTTTGTAAGAAATAAAAAAAAACGTCAATAATAAAACAGTTTGTCAAGCGAATCGCCCTCGCGCTCATTTGACGTTATAAGTCATGTGCCAATATAAAACTAATTAATATCGGTCGGCAATTATAGACCAGTTAACATTAACAAGGTGCCCTTTAATTATTATCGGCGGAATCTGACTATGACGTTGGGTTTACGACACTTCCGCCGGAACCCCTGACCGGCCATAAAGCTGGCTACACAATGCCCGATGTGCAACATTCGCCCTCGTAAACAACACAACTACAACACAAATCCAACGATCTGACTCCCGACTAAATATTAAAACACCGAATGACCCAATATAACTTTACAACCTTCATAAAACTTGAAATAGGTTAGTGTTATTTGGTATGCAGCAACACTTAACAAACCATAGATTTATGTTTTTATAACAGTGTGAGATAAGATGATCCATAACTTCATAAACCGATCTCCGAAGTGCCCGTGCGCAGTGGTAGCGACACGGTGCGTGATAAACGACGCAATAAGCAATTTCTAAGCTACATCAAATGAATTTCACATAACGCAAAAACGTGAAATTGTAATCAAGACATATCCATTGGGAAATCATCGAGATGAACTAACTATTGTGGATGTGCCGATAAATCTTCGGTTAATGTACAATTAAACAATTTCTCATGCTCGACACGATCGACTCGCGTGTCACGTACATATGTGTAGCCTACTATAATTGTAGGTCTGTATTGATGTGTTTTGTTGCGATTTCTGTAGTAATTATAAATTACTATGGTCCTGCCTATGTGCGTGAGCGCACTGCAGACAGGGCGTCGCCGGCGCCGATTATAACCTACAACCGAACTGACCATCACTACGTGATAGGTCGGCGGTCATTATCACCAACACAAAGACAGTAGGTATACATTATCGAATCATGTTAAGACCTAATTTACATGAAACATTTATGTGTTATTAAGCGTAATGAAATCGACACGAACACAGAGTTACCTAATAATATTCCTTTGAGACGTGTTTTTATTTTGTGCCAGTTGATATAATTTTCGTTCCTTGGATTATCTATTTACGCAAAACTAAATATCAACCAAAGACTATGCAAATAAACTAAAAGACGAATAACTGTTTTGACACTTCAAAAGCTAAGTTATGGTACTTTTTTTAAAATAAATCTTTCGTCGCTCTACCTGTACTTGGTTGAACACATACTGCCTGCAAATTATAAGTTATAAATAATTGCCTCCTTGCTAATTTTCACAAACCTTAGACCCCGCAATTATATAGTAATTATGAACTTTAAATAGAGTTACATTTGAGTGTTCGAAACTCAATCCCGCTCGTCATTAGTGGAGAGAGGGTAGACATTCCGTCATTATCCGTGTTCATTATAATCTGGGCGAGTATCTCGAGCGCCACCTCGGCTCGAGATTACGCCGTCGTAATTAACTGTTTTACACGCTCCCAATGGCTTCATTTCGCTAATGACCACCTCGACTCGTCCTTCTATCCACACAACTCCACAACTCCAACCTCCAAGCCAATTTGTACCTTTCATACCAGATTTTAAGACAGATTTTCATGAATACTTGATTAGCTCAATTTAACATCATTTATTGAGGAAACATCTTGCCTGTTTATTTGCAATAGTATAATCAAATTTCACTTAGACTTTACAAGTAAAACTAATGAAGCTATAACTTTATTTATGTTTTATGACGTAATAGTTCATAATCAGCCTTGATAAGATGACATCCGATTTAAATAAAAATCATGGTTTATTGATTGTTTTTTTACTGTTTATAATGTTGGTGTAGATTTTATTGATTTTAATTGAGTCTTTCACACTGCTGTCGACACGTTTGGCCTTACTAATTTCTTGTAATAATTCAATCAAATAACGAACAATTTTTATCGATAAGAATCGAGAGTGAATTCGATTCTCTGCTTCATTCAGCTTACTAGTTTAAAGAACGTGCATACCACACGTACTTATGTAACAGTAGGTACTTTGATGTGACTTCATCATACACATTGAAATCTAGACTTTCACTGAACCCTGCGTAAATAATGTAATTACCATGTTTCTTACCATAAAGTTGTATCTCGGATAAGCTCTATCATTTTATACTTTATATTATAAAATTATATCTAGAAGCTAGAAATCTATTTTGCTTTGCAGTTGCAAAACAAGCTTGCAGGAGCGAATAGGTACGCTATTAGCATGTATTCAATCAACTCCAATTACGAGCAACAATTTTATTTTCCTCAGCCTGCATCGCGGTCTTGTTAACAGAACATTTATCATAGGATCGCATTATGTTACCCCGTGTAATTACCATAAATATACAACTGCACTTCATGCCAGATGTACCTATCCACTAGTAACCTTAATCGTATCCTCCACATATAATTTGTACGTGCTCTGCCAATGCAAATGCGCTTATGAGCACCTAATAGCTCTCGCAGTGGTAAAGTGGCCTTCTTGCTGTCAACAGAACTGCAATTATCTCATCAGCGTAACGTAATGTAGTCGCTGATATCTTGCACAATCATACCCACATTAAATGTGATACGAGTGCACAAAGTAGGGGCTCGTTCTTATAAATTAGGAGTTCATTCATTATTTTATTTATGCGGATAATTCAAAGATCTAGTGTAGGCTGTAAAGGTAATTTTGTGATAGTAATCGTTAAATTATAAATAAGCCATAATTAAATTGAAAAAGGGTTTAAAACTTTGCGAGTGAATCTACAAATTAGCTATGTAAATGTTAGCTTGCATAATGAAGCGAAAACATAGACTGTGTTTGGTTAACCTATTCGTATTAAGTACTATCTGTATAATCAACAAATTGCCATGCTAACAACACTACTTGTACACTTTCCATTACATTATCAACTCTCATCAAATATTACACGAGTATTTATAATAATGTCAGTTAGTATCGTAACTATATAAAGTGATTTTAAAATAACTACATACCTAATATCTTAATAATTGTATTCATATTTATAAACTGCTAATCTGTTGGTTTTCTCTGTCGTAAATTGTGCTCGCTCCTAGCACATTTGAATATAAACGAGATCATAATATTCGGATTGAACCACACGAGCACGCAGCCACGCTGCTATCTCATCATAAGGGATCATGCACACCATTCTTTTACGATGTTTCCATAACGACTTTGCGCTTGGAAGGCTTTTACTGCCTTTATTATAAACTAACTGCGAACGAACAACCAACCATTTTTACCCTGATTTGTATTCTTTATAAGACTAATTAATAAAATACTAATGTGTGCCCTGATGTATTTATCTATTATTTTATTGCACTGCAGTTTGTTATCATAAAAAAATATTATTAATTAACTGCTTTCTTTCATAATTAACCGTGTGGTTGCGGCATGAATTTTGTAACAAAACTGTATTGTTTTATAACGAGAGTTTGTGAGGTGTAATTGACATGAATATTGCGGACCGGTTGGTGCGAAATAACAATTATTGCACGTTACTCCCGTTAACGCGGTAGTTACATAATGCTCCATTATTCATTTATGGCAAGGTGGAGGTGCTTCTATTACAACATTTCCTGTATCTAATTCAAAATACTGGTACTGGCACTTAAGTCACTTGCTATATCCGTAAAGTTATTTTTTTTTTAAGTATTTAAGATATGAACGTTTGTCAACCGTAGACTGACAGCGTCTACGTCGCGTGTATGCGTAGCAGCCGCGTAGGCTTGTAGCAAGCGCGTAGCAGTTGCGTAGGCGCATAGCGCGCATACGCTGCGGAAACGCTGTATTATGTCGACTTATCATTGGAAGGATACACCGGCACACAAAAAAAATTAAGTAGAATGTGCATTTGACCGGACCTACCTACGGGTATGTATTTTGGTCCGCTGAATCCGAATTCGAGGTCAGTTTGACCCCTAAATTTCGAGAAAACTTCGAAAAACCGTAAAAATGATGAAAATCGGCAGTTTTAATTTAATTTTGGAACTAAATTATTTTCATGTATTTCGATCCGCTGAATATGAATCGAGACTTTATTGAGACCATGAAAAAATCACACAAAACTCTCGAAAATTCCGAAAAAATATAGACACGCCGTTAACACAGGGACTCTGCCAGATGTTTCTGTTGCCCACCGTCACCACGTGGAGGTGCCCTGGTTACAGGCACAAGCAATTGGGTGAATATCACGGCAGCAAATTTTACGTGTCCACGTTGAGAATCGAGGTGTAAAATGATAGGATGTTTCTTATTTTTTTTTTATAGTGAACTACGTAACTTGGTTCAATTAGGGCCACATTTTTTGTTTTTATAAGTATATATAAATAATCAGGAAAAAAAAATCACCTTAAACTTCAAGTTTGGTGGCTTGTCCCAGTTCCATTTTTTGATATGATTGCATTCACCAAAGTAACAATTTGGGGTAAAATAGCAAATAAACGATTTCCTTAGTATGGCCAGCACTTGCGCGTAACAGATATGTGATTAGTGCTTTGATTACCCCCCAAAAACGTAAGTACTCACCTTGAGTGGGACGGGGGACAAGAATTGTTCAATTTTTGGTGGATCGATTTGCTGTCGATTTTAAAGTGTTTTAATAGTAAGCTACACGTTATAGCTAGTGATTAAGGTTTTGTATAAATCAGTAACATCAATTTAATTGGAACTTAAAACCCCTATTTTTAAAGATTTTTTTTTATGCCTGGTCCCAATTTTGGTGGCTCAATTTTGGTGGCTTTGGTGGCGTTTTCCCTCCACCAAAATTGAAAACGAGCCACCAAAATTTAAGTATGTACTGTATATGTATGGTTTGTACCTATATAGCCAGTTTTTACGTTGCAGGACAGTTGGATTAGCAAACAAATAAATGTTATGTACTTGGCAGTAAGTAAGACCAATTATTATAAGGGTGGTATACTAATGATCAAGTTTCTTATTAATATATTTTTATTTTGTTGCTTTTAAAAATGCCAAAACAGACCAGCGAAGAGAGGCTGGTTAAAAAGAGAATGGCAGAAAGAAGAAGAAAGGCAAAAATAAAGAACTATCCCAAACAGGCTGAAACACTGCGAAAAAGAGTTATGAGGAAAAAATAAAACGAGTGTTTTCTTGTTTTTAAGTTTTTTTTAGTAAAGATGAGAGAAGATTAATTATATTTGAAAACTAAAAATTCCTTTCTTAGATTTAATGACTGATTGTAGAAACCATTGATCTAGTCTAGTGATTAGCATCCAAATATTGAGTTAAGGTTTTTTAGTTTAACTGAAATCTGCAGAGCGTTGGTGAAATGGTAATGATCTGTTTGCTGTTTCACTGTGTCTCTCCTTGGATTTAATATTTTTTATTTTGTTTGAAACAATAAACAATTACTTTTTCACGAATAATGAAGAAAAAATTTCGCCACCAAAATTGAATAAAAATGCACGTTGTTGATATTCACCCAATTAAGTCTTCAAAAGTCAAAAACGAGAGTAAAAAAACCAAAAAAAAATACTTTTTTCGGAATTTTCGAGAGTTTTGTGTGATTTTTTTTACATTTAAAATGGCTCGTGGTCTCAATAAAGTTTCGATTCATATTCAGCGGATCGAAATACATGAAAATCACGCTTAGTTTAGTTCCAAAACATTTTTTTATCATTAAAACTGCCGATTTTCATCATTTTTACGGTTTTTCGAAGTTTTCTCGAAATTTCGAGGGTGTAGGGGTCAAACTGACCTCGAATTCGGATTCAGCGGACCAAAATACGTACCCGTAGGTAGGTCCGGTCAAATTCACATTCTACTTAATTTTTTTTGTGTGCCGGTGATATTATTCTGATGAGGAAACATTACTAATTGTTTTGTTTGTATTACTAAGAAAGGAAGACGAAGATTTTTTCTACAATTAACTACTATTTTCCGATGAAGCATATCATATCAACCACCAATATGAAGGGTCCAAATAATTACAAATTCACTATTATAAATACCCTCTAAAGTGTGAAAGAAATAAATACTTACCCTTTTCAAAATACTAGCCTAAAATTAATTTAAAATATTGATAAATTGATCACACGATTTACGTTTGTTTTATTATTATTTACAAGACTCGGCCAGCTAACTCAACCTTAAAAACCATTACTGCTAACAATACCAGCCAACATACTAAATCTCTCTTTCACGAAATCCATCAAATTCAAAGCAGTTTAAATTGCAAATAATGTTCAGCTGTCATCCTACCTCAAAGCCTGGTTCAGACGAGAGAGCTTTCTGCGGGTAACTGTACACGTTGTAAAGACGAGGTCACACTGATAGATGCGAAGCCTCGTCCGCGTTAAATGAACCGTTGGACGTCTATAAAAGTCAATAAGGCGTAACGCAGGTGCCACGAGACCGGTACAGATATCTTTAGATTAAACCCACGTGTACACATTCTGTTTCTCTTTAACCAGTAATAAAGTCAAACCTATCTCTGCTATAATTACTTAAGTGCCCATTTACGGACACGCGGCGCGTCGGGCGGCGCGTAGCGCGGGGCGTCGCGCGGCGCGGTGCGCGTTTTTTCCGTTTACGGAGAGGCGGCGCGTGCAGCGGCCCGCGTTATCACACGCCCAAACACAAACATATGGCAATGTCCGATGTTGTTTACGGAGACGCGGGGCGTGCGCCGCCGCGGCGAACGCCGCGGGCGACGCGGCGGGCGACGCGGCGGGCGATGCGGCGGTATCATCTGCCATATGTTGTATTTGCGCGTTTGCGCGTGCAACGCTGCGGGCGACGCGGCGGGCGACGCGGCGGGCGATGCGGCGGTGTCATCTGCCATATGTTCGTATTTGAGCGTTTGCGCGTGCAACGCTGCGGGCGACGCGGCGGGCGACGCGGCGGGCGATGCGGCGGTGTCATCTGCCATATGTTCGTATTTGAGCGTTTGCGCGTTCGCCGCCGCGTCCGCCGCCGCGTTCGCCGCCGCGTTCACCGCCGCGTCCGCCGCCGCGTTCGCCGCGGCGGGCAACGCTGCACTTCAAGCAAACGCGTGTAAAAACGCTTCTCCGTAAACGCTCTCATACATCGCCATATGTTTGAATTGAAAGCGGGCCGCGCCGCACAACGCGCCGCCCGACGCGCCGCGTCTCCGTAAATGACCACTAAGCAGTCCCTTATCTCACTAAACTTGACTGAATGTGTGTAATCTAAGCCGTTATTATTATTTACTTCATTTCTAATGAGATATTAATCTCATTAGAAATGAAGTGATAATGATAACTGTTAAAGAGTTAACTTGTTTTGAAAAGCTGAGGGGAATCAGGATGGTAAGAAATGCAATATAAAGGTGAGTTCTTTCAAGCAACTACAAATGTTTTTGTTTGCTTGGTTACTAGTTTTAGTGGCTAGGTTTTTTGAAACCTAATGATCGCAAGAACATGAACATCATAATTCTTCGTTGACAACTATAATACCTCAATACTGGCGCAAATAATTACAGTTTCAAGCGCTTAATTTTTAATAATAACTTACTGCAGCATGCTTAATAACATTATGTTAATGACATCACTGCATTGTATGAGGTCTCCAAGCTCTTTCCGCCAATTACGTGCATAAAACGAGTATTTTGTTCAAGCAGTGTAGCCATGTTCCCACATGTGTTCACTAAGATTGATATCGCCACTTAACCGGAGTCAGCTGCTGAAGTAATTAGCGATGCGACTCGCGACTCGCGACCCACTCCGCGAATTTATCTTACACTCCTTATATCTCAACGGGTCGGTTTTACTTGCTTAAGCTAATTGAAACTGTTGAAAAATTGCGACCACATACCGAGCAATTTAATGTCGTTGCCTCCAGGTACGGACGAATGTAATTCAAACGATGCAGTGTTTACTTTTAATCGTTAATGCTCGCCGGACCCTTAATAACCATAACTCGGCTGGCCACAATAAACTAACGTCTTTAAAACAACATTCGTAATAAACGAGACGTCCTTATTGATGTTTGTATGAAGACAGATAAACATCAGTTTTACTTGCCGCGCGCCGATTACAAACGAAACCTTTATGTTTTCTTGTGAAACGAGAATTGATCGTTTGCAGATTTATGTGGCGTAAAGAAGGCTTTCACAATGTGATACTTATAGGAGAGGCTGTAGTGTATAACAGATTGATGCGAGGTGTCAAATCGGTGTTAATGCCCGAGTGTGTTAGTGTGGCGCGTGGCGCGGCCGTGGAGGTGCCGTGGCGTGGCGGACAGAGGGCACGCTCGTTAGTGTGACCGCACCATTATCGATGATGGATGACCACCGCCGGCGCCATACCGACACCCGACAAATTTAATTTAGACCACTAATGTTGTGTGCTGTTACTTATGGATAAAGCGATTATGGCGTCAACGTGAACTATCTAATATCAAATAGGTTCTTTACGTAAATACCTGAAGGATCAATCGTTAAACCGTTTATGATGAATCAATGATGATAGATTATTACGTCATGTATACGGAATTTATATATCTAATACTCATCGTAATAAAGTTTTAGCAAAGTTACACATGAGAATCACATTTGCATCAATGTAATTACAAAGTTTCGATAATTTCCCAAGCACGTTAACGTGGCTACAGCGTACGCACATAAATTTTATAACGTAATTCCGTTTTAATGAGCACAAAATAACATTTACAGGTCGCTCGCGAAGAGATGTAAACTGCTTTAATTGCACCTTTAGCAATCGAGCACCTTGGTCGCTACGAGCGTCGAATCAACACCTTACATCCAAATTGGTACATAAACACGGCGCCATAAACGGGAGCGCGCTTTACTGCGGACTTTTAGTTTATTGAAATCATAATGAGTAAAAATGTGCGGCGCTTGCCAAAACACGAGATGTTGACGGTGGAGCAGACAGCGCCGGCAGACAGGTAGCTCGTGGACTATGTATGTGTATGACGGGGAGGCGGGTGGTAAATGCAGTCGGTCGGGGCGCTAACGGGCTCGGGGTGCGCGGGACGCGGAGCGGGCGGCAGGGTGCTGGGGAGCAGACGTCGTCGAGGAGCGTCGGAGGCTGCGATCGATGAAGCGCGGACACGCCTCGCGCACGCCACCGCAGCCCGCAGCCTACACTCATTGTTGATTCAGCCGCCGCTCCTTCGTCTACTATTATACGAGTACTACCCTCGCACATGTTGCCTTGGACGAGTTCACTCGAAAGCTTTCTGGATGAACATTCATCATCTGTAAACGAGTGACCTTATTCGGCCAGTCCTCACCCACGACACCGAACGTCTCAGGACGACCGAAGTGAATCGAATCTCGTTTTATATTTTATAATGCATGTGAGCTGTCAAAACATGTTCCAAATGCGATGAGCGTGTTAAACGACTGTATTGTGATGCGCTGTCACTGCCGCGGCCGGTGCCTTTGGGCCAGACCCTCGCCACGTCGATATTATCTCGCCTCACGGACTAGGAAGCCACTCGCTCCTACTAGCATCCAGCGGAACACAAAAATAAAACAACTTAATCTGACATCAAACGATTTTTAGTAATCCGTTTCAATAGTTCAGAGAGTTAACGGTCGAATAAAATAAGACTCCACAATATATTTCGTAGCGTTAAAAGGTGTTTATTGCTACAAAATCTGAAATAATTACCATCTGTACTACGCTTTGATTACAATGGCAACATTAGTACCTAAAATTACTAGGTTTCAATCGCGCTTTTATCTTCGTTCGATAAAATCAACGTATTCAAACGAATTTTTTATTGTTCTATTCTAACACAAAAAGTTTCTAGATAAAAAATGACACAAAAACCAAACTCGGTTATCGATCGGTACATCTGAAATCTTGTCAAAACGGTTAGTTAAGCGCGGGATCAGGCGACGAGTACAAAACGGGTGACGTGTAGTCGACCGCCGCGAGCGACTCAAACTGCACCCTACACACCAAGCTGAAACAATCTCAGATCTCACCAGAAATAAGATCCATATTCCCGTAGCGTATCAATACAAAATTTAAGATTACAATTTTGTGAGTGACGATCAATTTGAATTCCTCAAGACACTGATCCGTCACCGATAAAACACTGTAGCATCGTTTGGTGACAAGTCAGTTGTGCACTTGTAATCCCCGAGATTAAAGACATCTCCATTAACAGTCCGCCCCGAGCGCCTTTGACTTTGTGATGAAACCGACAAGTTTTTAAATTGTGCTTAACACGCATCTAATTGCTTTATGTACCCACTAATATGCCGTTAATTTCGCCATAATACCGCTGACGGAAGCAAATTATGAATATTATATCTATAAATTCTTTTATCTTCGGGCCGCTCCTCCATAATTTATCATCATAAAATAATAACTGCGAGAGTTAAGCAGGTTTAATGAGGCATCAGTCAAAATTACCACGCTTTGTAGAACACCACCGAAGTGAGCGTAAACAACTGCTCCAAATGCTCAGATATGAGTACCTATGTACACTTACATTTATTAGTCCTATGTAAGGTTCCAGTCGAGTTGGCAACAAGGGCTGTTCCGAGCGAGGGAGTGCGCGCGCGTGTGTTGGTGCGGTCGGTACGCGCCGCGACGCGAGTGTGCGACAACAGGTACAAGAATGCCTGGGATCCCGCATCCTGGTTGTGTTATTTACAAAGTCGGAAGCATGTATCTAGACATATTATCTACCTACGCTTAGCCGGCAATAAAGCATCGCCATGCACCTAGTTATACAGCTGTTGAGGACACGGCCGGATTTGCGCACAAACTGTCGTAAGTCACGCGACAGCAAGACAATAAAAACTTATCAAGCCTCTTATAGCTAATTAGGCGAACGCTTATTGTTATTTATACGCCACACGATAGGTATTTACAAGTCAGCGGTGTCACAGAGTTCATGACAGCACGAAAATACTACAAATATATTCATAGGCTTCGAGCCTATTAGCATTGTTGGATGTAATCGACGACGTATACGACTTCATATATTTTTTTGAACCATGACCTGACTGTTGAAGTTAAATATTGAAATGAACGAGTAGAAAAGTTTTAAGAAACAGTATTACAAATGTTTAGTTGTCATTGAGCACTAAACGGCGTGATTGTGAGTGCGATAGTGTCACGGCATGTTGGTGCAGATTGACGTGACAGCGTGCACCTGTATGCCGATCTAATTCGTCCAAATGTTAATGAGCGCTGCGCCCGCGCCGGTGAGCCGCTGCCAGCGAGCGGCGCGCGGCGCTGCGTAACCCGACGCTACACCTGTCCCGATATGAAATAATTTTTATTTACAGAGCCCTCCGGAGATTATGAATATTTCGTAGTGGTATCGCGTCCGACATCGGACCGCATATTATGTTACATCGCAGAGTAACCTATGACGACCCATAATTTACGTGCCGGACGGTCGCTCGGGCTGTCTCTACATTTTGGTAAATAATATTTTTACTTGACACCTTCCCAAGTAGTCGTTTGACAATGTTATAGAGGTTTTTGTTAGAATCAATTGAAACATAGACGGTCGTAAAATGAAAATGTATTATGTTAATATTTCAATAGGAAGATAAGTAGTTATATTGTTAAGCATGAAGTTTCCAATATCCGTTGCCATATTAACCATGTTAATGGAATGTAAAATTGACACTTCTGAATTGTGTTACCGACATTATATGATACTTACTTGTATATAGATTTACATACATACAATTTTACGCATAATTACCCGTGCTACGAAGTGCTAGGCAGATTTAAATGCGCTTTTTTATACGTAACAAGAATACATTGCGCATAGTACATGTGTACATAGCTTTTCTGTGTTTGCAAATCCAAAAACACTAAACTTTAAATTAAAGTGGTTTTAATTATCAAAATCACATAGTGAGAGCCACCAGCTCGCGCAAGGTTTCGCAACAACCAATAAATCATGTTCCACACGCATCATAGTAATCCATACCGTGCCGTTTAGGGTTCCGTACACCAACAACAAAAAAACATGATACTACACACTGGGTTTAATTTATTGAATATGTGTGCGTTTTTATTGGTAATAAACCTATCTATATGAGTGTAAAATTGCTTTAAGGTGTGAAATTAAATACATGCGATTTTAGGTCTTATTGCGTGGACCTACTACTCGTAACAGTATGTATGTGTGTCGACTAGTAATATTTTAAAGTATAGCAAAAAGGTGCATAATGATGAGCAAGTGGGGGTTGCGTGGAGAGCTGGGCCTCGGTGAGGAGTCATCAATCATGCAGCCGGCCGCCCCGTGACGAATGCCAAGCCAAACACCATTGTGACCGATGCCACCCACACGCCGGCACCTCGCGAATACCTCGCGGTGACGTCACGGTACTGACGGGTTCCGTAACTCTTTACTTACATTGACATGATAATAGGACAATTATATACTGCGATTGATATTTGTAATGACATTTAAATTAAAGTACAATTACGAGCTGGTGAAGGATGCGGGGATCCGCTTGATGCGAGACGCACGGGACCGGTCAATGTGGCGATACTTGGGGGAAGCCTACCTATGTCCAGCAGTAGCAGCTTTAGGCTGAAATGATGATGATGATGACAGCCACGAGTTTAATCAGTAAAACTTATGAGACGGCAATTTATATAATTTTCTCACACAAGTCACATATTCTTCGATAAGAAAAAACTGCACCCACGGTTATTCATTTGACTTTAAGTTCTACATTCTGTAGTTTTACTGTTTGTATTTAAGATTTCCTTAAGATAAGACAAGACTTCGTTGTTGTTGTTGTATGGAACCCTAAAACCATAAAATTGTGTCTATTGCGAAAAAACGTATTGTGTGTGCTCATTGACACAATCTTTGGACATAGTGGTACAATACATTGTTTGTATATTAATGGTGCACCTTACGCGGAAGTGCCTTCGTAGAAACTCCCCCGTCGCGACCACTATCAACTATGTTGTAAATGGCCGATATTATTCACTGGAGCCTGCCACACACGTGGTGGTATGTTTATAATGGATTAATATTTATTCAGAAATAAACACTGATCATAAATTTCGTGTAAGTGTTGTAAGGAATGCTTGATTTTGGTTTGACTAATTTAATTAATTCTACTGATTTGATCAATAATTGGTTACAAGTTAGTAATAAAATAGCACACGGTGGTTTACCGTAACGGTTATTGGGAGGCATGCCGCATGTATCAGTGAAGTTGACTAATATGAAGATAAATCAATACGTAGACATGTTCGTAGCTTCCTGCTACGCAATCACTGCTACGGAAATGAATTGGTCGAATGATAGTCGTAGCAGCTACAGCTACAAGTAGGCATGGCATGTTCCCTTTAGCAATTTCACCTAGGCAGGCACACATATTCATAACGTCCGATTTAATCGGCCTCAGTTTCACCTCGGGGAATGTATGGGCCGCATGTGCAATTAATTGGCTTATCGTGAGTTTATTGATTCGGTAAGGCGATCCGTTTTAATTACCGCCATCGCTCATTTGCCGCTGATTGGCTCCCAACATACCTCAATATAGTACTCCACTAGTTTCTAATGAAACCCGGCCAGTTTCAAGATCTCTTGCAAATGAAACTGCAATCTGGATCGCCACGCCTTTTCACTTTATCCGCTTTGCTATTTTAATTAAGGAGACTATTAACGCAAGTACTCTTAAATCAATATTGACAAGAATTTCCAGCAAATAAATTCCACCAGTAGTTATGAATACGACAAAGCAGACTCGCGGGTGGTTATTTGCATTCTTTCGTTCATCGTTTTGCCCACATTGTATATTCTCAAGGTATATTACTCGCAGCGCGGTACTTAATGAGGACGCGGCGTATGTTTATAGTGCTGCCTTGTCTTCAATTGACTTTCTAGGCGAATGATTCCAAAACACAAATGTGGTCTCTGTCGCATTGTGTAATTTTGTGTCGTAAAAAGGGTAACAAATATAAAAGTTGTTCGTTGAGCACATGTCGCGACTCACCGCGGAGTCTGCTATTACAGCTAATTGACAGTCCGCACACGAGCTGTGTTTACTACGTATTTGTCACTTCCCCTCCGCTAATGACACGTTACGCACCTTCGGCAGAGGACCTTTTGAAAATAAACAAATTGATGAGTGCCACGAGTACGCGAACACAACGGCATGCCTGCCTTATGGCGAACTATCTACAATGGAATATTAATGGCAAGCTTTTTACGAAGAACTTTCAAAGTTAGTTTAAGTACCTAATAACTTGTTTATGTTTAACAATTTACCTCAAATTATACCCAAGTTTGCCAAGTCTCAGATAAACGAAACAAGTGAACTAATCCCATAATAACAAATTAACTTCAACCCTCGGAGTGAGGAACTGTTGCAAACAAAGTTATCAATAATCACGATTTGGTTAATGGCCCGGGGCGGACGACGAGTTCTGTACAACGGACTCATAATAAAGATATAATATCAGCGCACTCTCCCGAGGGTGACGAATTGCTCGTACGATTAACTCTTAAACGACAAATAGAGGAACTCCCTTCCCGCAGCCCTCCCGCTCGGGGGTAAACTAAGCCACGACTTCCGCTAATTATTCGGGGGAGCGGCTCGGCAAACATCGCCGTCCCCCTCGCACTCTGCGAGCCGATGCACATCTCCGCAAAAACTCTCTGAAAACCAAAATTTTCCCTTCTCCCGACGGGCGGTCATATTTCTTCCCTCTCGCTCCCATTAAACACGCCGTAAACGCTTTCCTTTTTTCACGCCCTCGCTCTAATAGAAAGGCAAATTACGAGCTTACGGGCGCGGACGGGTGGCGATGTACGAAACCGCCGCGGCCGTGCCTGCTGCGTCCCGCTTTCACCCGCCGACACACATATTTCCGTGCTCCTCGGGAAAACAGGGGTCGACTACGTGAACTTTCACGTCATATGTTTATACTCGTATCTATCATGCTACTACAACACAACACACGTACAGCTACTTGCATCTAGACATCGATACTTTTTGCAACTACTCAGGAGATATCTCTTCTGAAGATAAATATACTAGCGGCGAATATAAAACAAACACATGACCTATAGAACACTTCGAGCTATAAGTTAGTATCGACTTGTTAATGATAAAAATATTTATTGGCACGTAAATAGCGCACATTCTTTTACGATTAGAATGCGATAGAAAAAAGCAAATATTCTGTCTGATCAAGAGCTGGTGTTTTTATTTTTAAGTAGTCGTCCTGCCCAACCGGTTTAAACATATTTAAGGTAATTATTTTTTAAATTAACAAGCCTGGTGGTAATGCATTTAATAGATTAAATACCTAACTAATGACTTGTGAAGGTGCGGACGACTCTCATACTATAAAGTCATGAATTATTTTTATTCAAGAATATTATTATGTCAATCATTTCAATAAAGATAACAAACTGATGCAAACTGTCAGATGTCGATGACAGTTAAGGTCATACAAGTGACGATATTTAAGCACCAACACATGGCGCGAACTACTGACTGAATACTTAATACAGATGTTGGAGGAAATGGAAAGTTTTGAATCACAATCCTCGATTTACGACATAAGTTTAAAACATCTCTAGGATTAGTTAATAAAGTTTTAGTTAAGACTTTTAGCAAATTAAGACGAGCAGGCTATATCTACATTTAATTTAGGTATAACATATTCCAAAACCCAGCAAGTAGAGGAGCGAACCCTGACATTTTCACCAAGACCCAAGTCTAAACTCCAATTTTTATATCGAATATATCAACGTCAAAATAATAAAGCGGTTATAATTTTCAGGCAGGAACACAAGAGCGCAGGCTGTCAGCCCCTGAATCGAGTGAGTCGTTGTACACGAGCCTTACACATGGTGGCGACAAAGCTGACGAGCGGCTCGCGTGACGTCACACATTCGACATTGTATGCACCCCTGATTCCGTGATCAACTCAAGGGCTTCATCGACCAATAATGTCATTAAAAGCAAAGTCTAGCGCATGAGAATAGACTGTCTGGAGTGAAGAATCAGTACCTAGACTAGACAAGGCAAGAGTGACTGAGGAGACGTGGTTTTCTTTCAAGCAGTTGGAATTCAGTAGGAATAGTTCTTTATTGGGCTCTTGTCTTAATTTCTTAGTTAAAGATGTCGGTTCTGTTCAGTGTTCGGCTTAGCACAAATTGCTCCCTCATCGGCCTTAAGTTTGTGTTTTGTGAAGCCTCTTCGCCAAAAAACAAAGAGTGTCCCTAAACTCACTCGATTGTTTCAACTACCCAAATTATAGTATCCGAGAGCATGTCTATACTACCGTGACGTGTTCCAAATTACAAGTCAAACATCGGCGTCACAAATGTAACCTCCAGTTCCATGATTCGGTAATGAGCACGTGCCGTCAGATTGTGGCTTGTTCATACAAATGGCAGTCATTTTCGAGTTATCGACTTAACACCGCCGCGGAAATGGAAAATAATAACTTCATCGCTGGGCGGCGCCGGCGACACGTACGGATATAATTTGGACGCATTAGACGTCGTTTGTACGAAAACTTGCGCCATAGTGCGCGACTAACTAACTTTATTGTTATTTAGTTTCGTTCCCTCAGATCTCGGCAAAGTAAAAATGTATTTTTTCAGTGTTTTACGTTTAACGCTTAAATTTTCGATTTCACAAGCGTATTACAACTATAAATCTCGATTTCGCTAGCAATCGCACGCTGTGGAATGGGATAAATTACTTGATTGCATCAATTGCTCCTAAAGCACTTTTAGCGATATTACAGTTATTCGTTTATGATTTACCGACACTTATCCGATGTACGTGACTCAAGAAGCCTTTAAAATCTTAAGTAGCATCTGCGAGGTAGTCAATGACATCGACATGTTGGAACCAACCCTTACTTCCGCGACATGAGCTATGATTACGTTTTTGTTACATCGACGGGCTCGGCCACCCCGAATCCACATAAAAATAATTTATTCTACCGAGGGGTAGCTGTGAAAATTTAACGCTCTACTTGAAAAAAGTGACACCACATGACGATGTCTAATTCGACGTCTATCCTTTACTTTTTTGCTATGTGTGAGAGTGACAACATGCTACCCCGTTTTTTAGTTTACAGCCTGAAGCGACGTTTATGATTCAAAAAGTTCACGGTGCAACTGCCGCGTGAATGGTATCGCTTCCGTGTGCCGAGTGCTGATCGACTCGACACTAACGACCTCACTTAATTAGTAACTCGACAGATGACACACAGAACTCCTGCTAGGCCCACGTCTGTTGCTCTCAATCAACAGTCAACTTAATTGCTATTTACATGAAATAATTCTGTCGTAAGAAAACAGTTAACTTGCATTGATATATTGAACATTTACTAATGATACTTTGGGCAACTGACACTGACCGTTATAAAGTATGTGTGATACGAATCAATACAATGATAGATGGGGCAGCTCGGTCAATGATCAAATTCTGATGCGATAACAAGGCCACTTTACTGTAAGCGACTAAAAAGAGCGTCGTCAGTTCCGGAGTGGCGCGAGTGAGGTCGCGGCGGGCAGTGGTTCGTGTGGTAACGAGAAGCGGGTCGGGGGTCGCAGTCGCGGTCGCGGACACCTCACAATGGCTCGTTTGGTGCACAATGCCGCCCCCTCGCGGCCCACTTCATTACGCGTGTATTGTGCCACACACGGCCACGCGCGCCTAGTGCTGGGCTGTGTGACTCCTGTGACCCACCTCCGCCGGTGGCCTGCCAAAGCATTCCACATTAAGCCAACCTTTGCTTTCAAGCCCGGCTCCAGTAATTAAAATCATTATCCACTAATTACTTCAATCGCAGCAGCTCTATTTTCAAAGCAATTAAACTCTATAAACAAATTATTATAACAGTAACATCATAACATACTAACTAACTGCATCATAATTCATTGATTAATTTACTAAGAGACTCCTGGCGTTACGTCGGTATTAATCAGCGAATTAAAGCGATCAATCACAATGAATCGACGTGTAATACGCCACAGCGTTAGAATATTAAATCATTATCTATTTAAGCATCGAATGTTCGGCTAATAATAGTCGAGATAATATCTCATTGAGCAGTGTGAGTGGAATGGCAATGCGCAAGATTGAAGCGATCACAATGGGCGTAGGAGTAAAACCAACACGCGCCCGCGCACCAGCGAGCGCAGCACAATACCGCGCTCACAATGGAGGGCTAATTGTGCGACGACAGACAGATACCACCTCATTGTTACTCACGCCAAGAACTAAACCTCGATGTTGTTATTATGCTCCTACCAGTCTCGGGGTCGCTTCCGTGCAATCACGCAGCTTTCCAAACTCCTCTATCGACCTCTGGCCACGTTAATCGACGCGTAAAATTAACTTCAAAATTCGATTATGAGTGCACAGTCAAAAACATCAAGAACATATCTTCAATGCAACGTCAACGAGCCGTGAGATGAATGATGATTACTCTCTATGAGATTCCCGAAATCGCCGGCCGTTGTCCATGATTACGTAATCAATCTCCGTCGGCGTCTGCCGTCAGCCTTTCATCGAGCTGCGCGGGCGCATCACTCTCCCTGTATTCAAGCGCTTTTTACACCTTTTTTCGTAATTATTTAAAGTCGCTTATTATGTTTTAGGCGTTAATGGCTGTTAAATGACCACCCTCTTAATGATGTTCCTCCTCTTATTCTCTCGATCTCATTTTAAGTAAGGCCCTTGGTACTTTATGGTCAAATCGATTTTAAAGCGGGTGTTATGATGAAAAATTACAGTTTTCGTCGAAACACTTAAGGACATTCTTGCGGCATAAATCATGAATTCTTGAAGAGGCAAAGTTTAAAGATAAATACGTGATAAGGGAATGTATTCGCGCGTCGTCCCGGAGCTGGAGCTGTCGGTTGCACAATCGGCCGGTAGCTGACAGTTCACACCGGGTGCGTGGGCGCAACCTTATTGTGCGCACATCTCATTTTCTCGCATTGAAGTCACAGCAACCAGTAGCTAATACTTTCAACATTAATCATTGTGAAATCGCAATAAGTTTATTGCGATCTGTTTATGTTTATTATTTTGTTTATTAAATCCGTTGGCGTTGTTGTTGCGCTTTAAGAAACGCAAACTAATGATCCCGTGTGTCCGAGTGTTTATAAATGATAAATGATTTATCGTTTTTGCAGCTGTGTGTAGCTATGCATATTGTGATGTAGCTATAACATCAAATTATAACAATATAATATTATAATCTAATCAAGCCATAGCAATAATAATTAAATATTCACTCTACAAGTAGATTAAAACTGATACTGATTCAGCTGCATCCGGATATCTAAACTCGAAGTCAACCTCAACATAGTTGAGACAAGGCAGATGATGATGAATAAAATATCTACTTATTGAATCCCACAATCACATTATAAACGCAATACAACTTCAACATTATCTCCGATGTGAAGTATTTCTTCGAACTAATTTCGCTTTGAGTATTAATTAATTCGTGTGATGAACATAATTGCGTTTTATTGCGACACGTTGGCGGTGCGGCTTGATCGAGTTATCGCACGATCTGCGCGCGCGCCGGCCGCTGAGACACGAACGCGCCTACCTCAGCACCTTACCAATTACCTACTAACTACGGCTTACATTGATGAAAATACGACAAGTTTACGTGCAAACCGCCAATACATACCTCGCTGATTCAAAATTGCTACGTTGTAGAATTATAAAAAAAAAAATAACTACTAACCTTTCTTGCCTTCTGTAGTAAAGTTACTTAATTGGTACAAGTCTTTAATGTTGTAAAACTGCATGGCTAACTTTATGCTTCAAAATAATTTATATTTGTTATTAATTAACTCGGGATTTGATGAAAGCCCGATAATCAACATTTTAAGAACACATCGAATAATATATTTTTTAAATACGTGCGTTGAACTCTTTTCTTAAGCGGTTGCGCGGGAGTGCGCCGACGTGTCAAACTGAAAGGTGCATTAGTGCAAAATAACACGTAACCACGAAAATTTCAATTAAATTTAATGCACATGTCGGTGTACCTCCCTTCCCCTTCCACTTCACCCCCCCCTCACTTAACCCCCTACACGATTTATTAAAACCGATTACGATGCGAGCTAAACCGACGCGCGATTGACTTTGCACTTGCTTTATCGATGCCGATACATTTGATTCCCTAATATATGATAACGTTATCCCCATCAACAGCTTTATTACACGAAACAGGTGATTTTAATATTCGTTTTATTTTAATGTCCTGTAAATGTGGTCTGATAACATGTTTTAATTTAGTTATTTAAAAAAAACATTTTTTTATAACTGCTGTGTTTTTATTTAAGGTAACATATAGTTAGTTTAATGTCTGCTGTGATTAAATTATAAAAAGATAAGTTCACGTTACAAGGTGCCCTAAGACTTTTACCTACAATTAGATGATAATAAAAATCCTTGATGTTTATGAAGCTACAAAACGCCCAGCAATCACACAAACAACACAAGACAGCCCCATAAGTGATCGATATCTCAAACGGTTCGCCGTTAAACCCTATAAAATACAGTTGAATAAGTTTAATACTCATTCCCAATACAGGGGCACCTGTTAGAGCCGCCCTCGGCCGGCAAAACTGTATTATAACCTCTCATAATCAACAGTAATCATTGACTACAATAACTGTCAAAACGGCACTAAATATTGTTTGTTAAATGCCATAAGTTTTGTATTTTTTTCAACGGTCCACACCTTGGAGCGTCTGGCGGGCTCGCTTGCCGAGCGGACGCAGCCCGCACAAAGGACTAGCGCGGATCAACAGGGCCAGCCTGCCAGGTGCTAAAGGTTAACATTAATACGAATATACTTGCTTATGTTTCCTCTTTAATATTCAAATGAAATAACCACACACCTTATAAGTTGTTAGTGTTTATTTTCTAATGATAGCCCGATGTACGGTCTAAATGGTATTACTTTGATAGCCAACTTTAGAATTCTGGGTGCAAATAGCCCCAATTATAAATAATTGCTAGACATAATTATGTATAGGAACTAATATAGGAATAAAATTCTTCATGCAAAACTTGTTTTTGCAAGAAATTGTTCATATAAAGAAAGGCATTTTCTTTGTTTCCTGAGTCCGTTACTAAAAGTGAAACTACAACCTATAATCGTTGCCGAAAGGTCATGATAAAGTTTCAATCAGTAGAAAACATAGTCTACCTGGTTTAGACACGCACATCTTATAATGCATGGGCATCACGTCCGCCGACACACCGTCGGGTAATTGTCGAGGCATTAAAAACCGATAAAAACCATTAATACGACGGGCGATCGGTCAAATTGCGGATACCGATAATTTACGTAGGAGACGCCCCTCACACCGCCGTCCGCGAGATGCGCCGCAACTGATAATTAAATGAACTACGAGTGCGATGTACCTACTTACTAATGTTGGGTTGCATTTTAATTACACAAGTAAATCAAAAGTTATGAATGAGAGCTCATAATTATGTGATGTTCATAACAATGTGCGCATTTGACGCTAAACTAATTGACAGATATTGATTGACTCCGCTACTTAAAAGAGAAAACATCGGAATACAATAAGTGCTGTGTGTTACAAGAAGCTGCACTTGAATATTATTCGCAGCATTTCAAGTGAAGCAAGCAATAAAGAACTAATCATTATGGATTTATTTGTAAGCGAAAGGTTGTCTGCACATTTTAAATTTCGCGGTAGAGCGCTCAGACATAATTTCAACACTGTTTTATTGTATGGATTTGCCGATGACGTACGATTTTGAAGTCAACCGCAAAACGATGTTGCAATAACGTGGTTAATAATAAGCGTCCGACATAAAAAGGGCACGTTATGACCTAAAATTCAAATATTTTGGACAAGTCATTGTCAAGAAAGGTCCAGTGGGCATAAATCGTCCTCCAGTTAGCTCCCTCTAACAAAGTCCACTCGGCAGTAAAGTGGCCGCTTGTAAATCAAAACGACGAATCGAAAAAATGAAAAAAGTAAATAAATCGAGACGAAGCCGACGTTTCTCGTGAGCCACGCAACACTAGTGATGCGCTACTTAGTTGTGCGAGGGCACTGTCGATAAAATATCCTGTGCGTGTACCGTAATAAAAACCTCTCTGATGCGAAACTTCCGTAATCTGATAAAAGCCCGTGTATAAGAAACAAATCATTTTTACTTACTTTACTTTCTTGACTACAATAAATGGAAAAAGAAATACAAAATCTCTAACTCAAAGTCAATAACATTACGCATATCCATTCCAAATATTTATACGCTTATAACCTTATAGTAGAATTAGGAAAATTTCGATAATAAAGTACGATATTTGGTGGTCCCGGGCAGACCGTATCGATGTGGAAAGGAACGGATTGTGCATCGCAATAAAAAAAGATAAAGCGTATTACGGGATGTCCGGAGATAAGGGCCACTTTATGTTTTCATATTAAGTTTGACATAAAAATGAACGCAGTAACACATTTTACTGCTATTGGCTGCCTTTGTTAGTTTAACACTCGTCTCGTCGAGCTGTTCTTACTACTGCTTTAGATGCTAGACCTAAAAGATTCTATAATGTTATATGTATGTACATAAATGGTAACAAGTTTAATGGTGATTGAATTCGGTTCCTTGAAATTGAGATACTAGAATTCTAATAAAACTGAATTCCATTTCAATTCTAGTTAAACGATAACTGTTTTGATAGCTATGCTATAAATCAATTACCCTTCAATTAGATCTGGAGGTTTTGTTTTGTTGGCTTTTAATGTGTGTATAATTTAATATTATTCCACGACACTTGTTACAAAAAGATATCAGAATATCTCCCAAAGAAATTAATAGACAACGCATTGTAAAGCAATTTGAAAACACGCTCCGCCACCCTCCCCTTGTAAAATTTGTCCCCGATATCCCGTTTTGATTGGACGGCTTGATTTATCTCTTGTTTAAGCGTACGGTGAAGATTACCCATTGTTGATCCTTTTTTATTTTAAAACAATTTTATTAGAAAAGCCATAAACAAAAATAAAATGGTAAATGACGCAGATGGGATTCTACTGCTAAATCGTTGTTTAAAAATGAACTTTTTCGATGATCTATTTTTAACGCGTTGTTCAAAGTTTTATTGAAAATGTCAAGCACGTTACATTGTATATATTATATTAATTTGTTCCGTCTTTCTGTGTCTTCCGCTTTTTATAATCAGAGCAAATTGCTTCAAGTATCAAAACTTGCCCGTCGAGTATATCAATAGTGTTCGCAGTGGGAGTAACAATAGGATCCCTTCCCCGGAGATTGAATCGCTCTCCGGGCTACTGCCGGTTACAGTGATTTAGACTAACTGCACTTGTTGCGATACGGGGGGCACTCCCCATTGCAGATAACATATGACAGGCGGCTAATACGAGGATTATACTCATTCCACACACTTGTTCCGACAAGCTATTTTACCGTAAGTGCGCCAGAACGCCGAGTTACAAGCCAGTATCAGCTAATGACACAAAACTACAGTCATTTCGCCAAGTTACCAGGTAGGTCTTACTTCGCCGCGACACTTATGTTCGAACCTGTTCACAGCTCCTACCATGGAAATGAGATATTTTATCACTAACTATAACTTCGCCTCGCAGGTAATAAATATTGCCATTATTGAATAAAAATATGATCATAAACAAAATTCTTGGAGGCGAGTTTTTTCAGGGCAAGTTTTATAGATCTTGGTAAAATTTGTCAAGTAGGTACCTAACAAACGTCTTTTTATTTGTAGGTTTTTTGACGTGTCAATATTGCGCGCGCGCCTCTGGAGGGTTGTATGTCAGAGCGCGACAGTGTTCCCGGGGCGGCAGGGCGGCAGGCACCGTACACAATGCCAATTTTCCGCTCACCGCCACCGACTACGCAATTATTTAGATAAACCTCTCGGCGTGACTATAAAAACATCTTCCCCTCCCCCACGCAACGCTGTTTGTTGTCTTTGGGGCTTTGTGAATTTATAGCCCGGCATTACGCCGACGGTTAGGAAAAAATGTACTTTTAATTTATCTCGTTAAAGGGTTGAAGGACGGCCGGGTTCGCGAAGTAATTATTCCGGAATTGGCCACTTTAGCTGATGAATCCATTCCGCTGTACCCTTTATTGGGGGGCGATTGTGGAGTGAATTAATTTGTTTTTGACTCCGATCTCAAAGGAGTGAAAGATTACATTATGTAGATCAGTCTAGCAATTATTTAATTAATTAGATATTTTTCGTAAGCTTCGAGAGTAGCTTTAAAAACTAATGATTCTTAACTACATTTTAACACAATATCAAAAGATTAGATGATGAACCCGAGAATAAAATCTATATGCCCAAATTATTATCGAAGCCTTAACTCATTAAATATTCGCACTTGTAATTTCAATAAAGTAGGTTAACTTCAAAGAAAGAGGTAAAACAAAATAATTAATAAAAAGAATGACAAGAATCAGTGTAATTCTTATGAAAAGAGAAGTCAAAAATTAAAACATTCAGAAACAATTTTCCAACTTCCATCTAAAGTAAAGAGTAGGTACCTAATGAATTTAGAATTTCTTGACAGACCGTCACTTTTATTGTGAAGAGAGTTTCCTCACAGAAGTAGAAGTTTCCAACTTTCACCGTTGAAGGAAACTCCTTTTGCCGAGGACACATTACATATGTAAAATTATTTAGAGTGACTGGTAATAAGTTACACGTGATTTAACTACTTATTGGGAAAAACCGGCCAAGTGCGTGTCGGGCCACGCACGATGTAGGTAGGGTTCCGTAGTTGCCCATCAAAACATACGGACACTTATGGTCCGATTTGCCTCCGAACGATGATTTTTATTGTAATAATAAAAACAAACTTACATTTGCAGTTGAAAAACCTGTGCTGCCATAAAATGACATATTTTCCTAAACATAACTGTTTAGGAAAATATGTCATTTTATAAGTTGGTCGACTAATACTCGTAAACTTGTAAAGCCTATTTAGCTGTGATAGTTTTCCTTTTAATTTCCTTATACATATTATACTACCACCGTGAATTTTTTCACACACCCAAACACAACCGTTTAGCTGAAAAAGGGGAGGGGACTTGAGTCTAACAAAAATTGGCACTTTAAAGCTTAATACCTAATCGAAAAATTATATCAACAAACTCGCATTATTTTTAAAGAACCATCCAACTTTTCGAGATTTTATTTTACCACTTTGTCGGCGTAACTAATTTGTATATTCATGCGTAATTACAGCTTTCTAGTAATAAGAGTCTTTGAGTTAAGCCGCGGACAGACGGACAAACGGACGGACATGGCGCAACTATAACGGAGGAACCCTTATAGTTGCGCCATGTCCGTCAGTTTTGTTGTGTTGACTACGGAACCCTAAAACTGTTCGCGAAAAGTTAGGACCCATTAACGCTAGCCGTCCTCAATCGGGCAATCCTTCAAATCTACCCTCAACTTTTTTATTGACATGACAAGTTTAGTTTATCTAAGTAATCTAAGTTATTGTCGAGGTTATTAGTGCGTCTTACGTTTTTTATCAAATGTTTTCATACGAATGTGCCCAGTGTCCATTTGAGCACCGCATGATTTTTAACAAAATGCAAAACAACTACTTTTTTTTTGTTTTATTCTCAGACTTCCTGTTCTCCACCAAATAATACAAGTTATTTCATATTCCTGTGGCTACTTTAGTCTTGGGAGAAAATGGGTTAAATTTTATTTGTAGCGGTTTCTGTGTTGACTTTAATCGGTTAATAATTAATACCAGTCACCCTTTATAGGTCTACAATATACCAATAGCTTACCTGCCACTCTTAGTGATGATCATCTCGGTGCCGAGGTCGTGGAACTTGTCCCATAGCTCCTTGGTCTCCAGCTGGCAGTCTACGGAGAGCAACTCCTCACAGTTGCAGGAGGTGGCAGGCGGTAGCGGCCGTGCTGGCGACGGCGTATCCCGCTCGCCTAGTTCTGTTTGTAAAGGGGAATATGTTAGAACTAGGGCCCAAATAGTTGTACTCTTCATCTTTTTCTTATACCTTAGTTATTCCAGTTAGCTAAGTGGTAGCGGAGCTGAATGTAATGGGTGCACCCCACGTGCCTTTTACATAACATAATATCACGCCTGTCATCCTACTAGTACACCCACAATTCGGGCGTTATGTATATGTCCTATACGGGGTGTAAACAGACCCTTCACCAAGCCGTCAACCAAGCATTCTGTACATCAAACTAAGTAACTTTACGCAAAAATTTTTGCTGGGAAACAAAATTTTTTTTTGGGGTCAACAATCACATTTTACGGTAAAACTCAATATAATGCGCTCAAAACTTATTGCTGATGGATGCTTTGAATAGTAAACGGACCATGGAGGTAATTGGAATAAAGTTAGAACCTTAAAAAGTAGTATTTAAAAAAAAACTTGTGAAAAAATTGGAACTTTGACCCCCAATATCTCCGTAACTAGAAGGTTCCCAGGTATGATCCAGAACAAAAAAATGATCCCAATGATGGGCAGAATATGTGGTTTTCGTTTTCGTTAAGGGTTTTTTTACACCCTTTATAATAGGGGTCCAGCCTATTGTCATCAACCGAGCACAAATCCAGACTCCGTGGCTGCTATTGAGAATTTCCTGTCGGTAAAACCCAATAACACTTTTGCCCGAGCTGGGAATCGAGCAGTTGCGCTTGCGGCCACTAGACCAACGAGGCAGCTTTTTAATATTACGATATTTACCTAGCCTTAAATATTATGCAGATAAAGCACTATTTTGTTGTTAAGTAAGGTAAAGAGTTAGGGCACGGCATTGAGTAGTAGACACGGGCTGCAAACAAAGCAGTGTCTTTGGATAGAAACTAATGATTCGATTTCGGACTTTCACAAACTGCAAAATGCTATTATTAACAATAGCGGTACTCCTGGACACGGCTCGTATTGTTAGGAGGTTCCTCTCTCTGAAGCCCTGACCGGCCGGTAGCTTGGACCCTGTTCCCGATACCGGTGGGCTACTATTTTTATATTTTTAAATGTGTTTTATATATTTTTACATGTGTTTTATATATTTTTTAAAATATTTTAAAATGTAACTAGTAAGTAATAAAAATGAATAAGCGAAATAATAATAAGGTAGCGCTAGGAGGTTCCTCTCTCAAGAGCCCTGACCACCGATAGCCCGAACCCTATTCCCGATGCGGATGGATTTTTATATTTTTAAATGTTTTTTTATATTACTTTGTATAGGAATATTTAAAGATCTAAATAATATGTTAGACAAATGAACAATATAAATAATAATAATATTCTTTATTTTCGGACAACAATGATCCCGCGTGTTAGTTGTTAGTTAGTATTGTATTGAAAAATACGTCAGAAATGCGAAGTTTTAATCCACATTTGTAGATGTCGACTTGTCGCCTACCCTATAAAAAATGCCATTTGTACTGCTAGTATTACCACGACCGTTGTAACAGAACCCACAAGATTGTTCAATGAATATGTATGTCATATTACTACACACCTTAACGCCACTGTCATAGAAGGAAACCAGAATTGCATGTTGTAAAAATATAGCAACAATGTGACCTTAAGTTAAGGGTCAGTTAATTTTATATGACTCAAAACAACATGCTGTAGTCAGCGGCAAATAGGACATGTTGAGTTTTATGTAGTTCTAAACTTATATTTTAGAACCTTGGAATATTGAAAAACATAAGAAGAACTGGAACGACTTATCATCAATGGTTTTAAATTCGTGTGCGTTACAATTGCTCCGCCAAGTTATCCAAACAGAAAAAAACATCGCCAAAAAGTTTGTCGGAATTTGTAAAAATCGAAGAGAACAAACCAAAAATTTGTCAAAGTAGAAATAAAGAAGTTATAAGGGTTTTAAATTGGCCGCGCAAACGTAACGTGAAGGATTGCGCGGCCATGGCGATTTCAGCAACCACTTAGGTTAGAGATCATTTTTTTTTGTCAATTGAAGACTGAATTTGTCAAAAATTGACAAAAAAGAATTATAAGCTCTAGATCAATATTTTACAAAATATTCACCTTTGAAGTTATGGCCGCGCAATCCTTTACTTATTGTTTCTTTATTGTTGATTATTTCTGTAAAACTTTTCTTTAATCGTAACGCACACTAAAATTCGGGAAGGTGCTGGAACTGCAGAATAAACCTTTGTAAATCAAAGATCATAATCTTCTTCGTCAAATTAGCTTCGACCAGAACTCCGCCACCTCGTCGGCGTTGGTGCTGGCTTCGGACAGGTCCCTCAAAGTGCAGGTGGATTTACACTTTGAGCAAGACAGAAGATGAGCCGTAATTTGCGTTGAGACACTAGATTGTAATAGGCCCTATTTAATACCAATGATACATGGAAAAGATGATGATAAAGAACTTTATATTCAATATAGAGGACACAGAAACTATGTATGACACTTGTCACGTTTTGTTTTTCCTAGATACGTATGATATCAATTATACTGCACCACCTAATCCCCGTTTTCACTAAACGATCTTAAATCAATGCATAAATAATATTTTACTACAAGAATTTCGAATCTTCCACTGAGTTAAACGTTGATCATCAAGTTAGGCATTTCCTAGTGCTATATTACTGTGTGTGTTTTATTTTATGCTGTGATAAAAACTTCAGTGAAACAAAGAGAAAGTAAACAAACAGCTGTAACAATGTAGTGACATAGTGAGTGTGTTGAGAAGTTAAGTATTTTACATCACTCAGTTATTACACATACCATTTCAATCAATATTGGCAGAGCCATAGTTCAAAGATAATATATTTGCCTGTATACCTAACTCATTTGTTAACAGAACATAATTATATTTGCAGAATTAATAGTGCCCATGAAAAAGCTATATAACAGATGGCTATGTTAATTGTTTGGTTGCAGAACATGTCTATGTTCTACACCGAATAACCTTAACAGTAGTAATATTCTGAATAGTAATTCTTAATTGAAAACAATAAAACGAAATCAGGCATTAGCAGAGAAGTTTTATGCTTTCTTTGAAAAAGATAATTTAAAGTCTTAATTCGTTTTAGGCAACTTTATTTCGCTGACTTTTATAAAAACATTGTAAGTCTAAGGCAAAGTAATTAATTTATATCTACTTATTTAGAACTATAAAGTGAGTCCAATTAAATGACAAGTTCAGGTAAGTAAAATTAATAAGATACCTACCTACTTACGCAGACCTTTCCTTTTTTAATTAAGAACACTTCTCAACACAAATTTTAATTGACAGTATTGTTACAAGTCGTATAATAAACCACAATTACATACAATAAAATGATTAAGTGCATATTTACAAGTCAGAGCTTGTTACCTAGCCACCTCAGTGACTACATTATAGTTTTCTACACGCATTAAATCAAGAAGGCAGTGTGAGAACCGAATTGTGTCGGGCTGAGAAAGTTTGTTTATAATGTTAATAACACTTGTCTTATAACAACTTCAATTACTTTTTGTTGTACAATAATGGCGGCGGCCGCAAGTTGCAGCAGTAAAGCAGTAAATTGCGATGAGATTTCACGTTTACATATAAATTGTTGGAGGAAATAGGTCTTTAAAAGTGGGAAATTATATTTTGTATGGACTGGTCCACTGGTGGAGAAGATGCCGCTTATCGGTAGTAAGGTCGCTAATAAAATAGATAGCTATTACCTGCTAAGGACAGTCGGCAGATAACTCTACCTGGAAAAAGACTCTATCTAACTTATCGAATATCCCTGTTAGGCTTTGTGCTGCATTTAATTGGCAGGTAAATGAATCATTACCATTCATTTTAAAATTCACTTATTTTATTTTCTGTGCCTCCTTTTAATTAGTTTAAATAACTAAACGTATTAGTAAACAAAGAAAATTTAGGAAGTCTTTATCCCTCGCTATATCTTGAATCAGCTATAACTACTATTCCAGTTCCATCCTCTTTTGATATTTCTAAGGCGCGACTTATACAAAAAAGGCGTAAGGTGAAGGCGTGGCGCAGGAATGATGCCGCTTCAAAACGTTTTCATACAAAATGTACAAAGGCGTGTCGTGAATTACACTTAAGCGGCGCGGCTCAGCCACACCGTCTCTTCGTTTGATTATAAATTCCACGCCTGTGCTGCGCATGCGCCGCGCCTTCACCTTACGCCGTTTCTGTATAATTCGCGCTTAAGACCAACCATATTCGATATTATTATATTTTTTCTTGTGCAGAGGGTAATTGGTACTAAATAATAAGTTATTTATTATTAGGTTACTAACACTCTATGGATCTTTTAGTGTCCGAAATAAAATAAATTCGTTCATTCATATTCCTCTCAAAACTGACCAGAGGATGGCAAGGCCTGTTCGAACGATTCTCGCTCACCGTCTGGGTATTGTTGCACGTTCACCTCCATATCTTCTTTCGGCAGCTCGACACTGGGGAGCTGAGCGATGGCGGTGAGCTATCCCGGGACAACGGCCAAGAAAACACTAGCCTTAATCCTTGTGATACTGACCAGAGGAAGGGGCAGGGGAAGGCACGGCGTGGTCGGACGCGTCCCGCTCGCCGTCCGAGCATTGTTCCACGTCCACCTCCACATCTTCGTCCGGCAACGGGGACCGGCAGCTTGACGCTGGGGAGCTGAGCGAGGCCGGGGAACTCTGCCGGGATACCGAACCTGCGGAGAAGACGGGGTTAAAGCTGATTGTTTGTGTAATCATGGATCACAATATCAATCTTTCTTTCTCATCCTTTTGCAGGTCTGCTGAAGGTTTCTCAAGGAATAAGCAGTACTTTTGTACTCAAACGTTATAATGCAATTTCTCTTATATTTTACTTTTCCTAAATTGAGCCATTTCCATATGTTTTTTACCTATACATGAATAAATAAACACCATTTCGGCTTGACAACTTCTTAAAAACCGTAAATAATTGGAGAATCACATCTCTTAATGTTTCAATGAAAGCTTTTGCGATTCAATTCCAATAATATTAGCTATTACTTAGTTGAAGAAGAAAACATGGATAATCGAATAGGTACAAATAGGTATAATAAAATGGTGAAAATGTCATGTAAGAGAGCTTTAACTGTAAGAGCTGACAATTTTATTAAACATTAGCAGTTTATTTTTAACATTGCCACTAATATTTAAACACATTCTTCTTCGTAAGTTCATACTCATATGAAATTAGTTGCGAACGTAGAAAGCTACGGTTTCTAACTGGCAGTAGTAAAAAACCCCTGGGCATTGATGCTACAACCGGTATTAGAAGAGTGGCACAAACATCGGTTATGGTGGATATTACTTTATTTTTCCAAGAAACTCAAGTCCGGCTGAGGATAACATCCTGGCGTTGACTAAAATCGTTATAGATATACCTACATATTAACACTTTTTTGACGCCATTGTCCTAAGCAAGGACTTCTTATTATTGAAACACTGTTTTAAGCTTTCACGGTTTAAAACTAAACTTATACTGTCACTTACTGGATATCATCCGTGATTGTTCATAATTTTGAGCTCCCGATATTTATGAACAATCACGGAAGATAAGTAAGTACTTCGTATTATTTGATTCAATGACTAGAAAAATCATCTGATCTGAAGTCAAGATGGCCTACAGGTAGTTGTTCTAGGTCTGGCTGCTTGTAAATGTGAGTCTTAATGTTTGTAATACACACCTACGATACAGGAGAAACTCCTAATGTGGGTGGGGTGTGAACTTTTTTAATAATAGTTTCCCCCAAAGAAAACAAATACATTTACTTGGGAAGGTAAGCAGTTAACTTTCATAACATCTTTATGGATCCAAAATTTGTCATGATCATGTTATATCGTAGAGTTAATAGGTACTCTTAAAAAGTTAAAACGAGATTTTTTAGTAAATATATTTTTCAATTATGTATATTAATGAAACTAAAGTGTTAACGACTTGTGTTGCCGCCAATCGTACTTCTTACAGCACCTGTTAAACTTTATAACTTTAATAACCCTGGACTGTAAACCAAAGCCGCGAATTTAACTTTGTAAACTCTGTGGTGTTAAGGTAAAAGGGGATAAGTCATAAATATTGAAAAACGAGGTATTTGCGTAATTCGATATTAAACATTAATATCTATTAAGGTAAAAAGGAGATGAGCCGGTATTTGTATCACAATTTCATAAAACTCAAATTGCAAATCGAGTCTAGTCAGAAACAACAAAATAAAAAAAAGGTACAAAGAGTTAAGTGTACTCATCTCATTAATGCGTTCGTAATATTTTTTTATTGCGTTATGCATATTGAGATAAGTCGACTCATCCCTAAATGCGTATCATCGTAATCCGTCAGTTGCATTACGCGCGCGAAGTTGACGTGTTTCGACCTACGTAAAAAAATTAAAAAGTTGTGTTTCTAGTGTTCTATGAGTGTTGAAATGCTTAGAAATGAAACGAATTAATAAGATATACCGACTTGAGGAGTCAGGAGGGTAACAAAGGAGAAGAGATCATGATGAGCGACAAGGTTTACCTCTAGGAACAAGATACTCAAAGCGTTCCCGAAGATACGAAGGAGCTTTAGAATTGTGAATAATGGAAAAGAGAAAAGAAAGAGTGTGACAATCTCGACGCTGCCGAATAGGTAACCACTTCAGCTGCTTCCGAAATTCCGACACATGGTCGTACTTACGAAGCCCGAAAATGAAGCGAACCGATAAGGATCGAGCGCGGTATATTTCAGAGTGATAGTCTGAGTCCATTGTGGTTTTGTCTAGCCTTGAACCCTCTCAGCACTCTGGAGGCTGGAGGGTTCAGGTCTAGGCTATCGGTTGAGGAGAGGTGGTCAGGTCACATCTCACCTTCTTTACATGGATGATCTGAAACTCTTTGCCCCCAACAATTTGCAACTGATGAAGTTACTGAAGGAAACGGAAACTTTCAGTAGCGCCATCAGGATGGAATTTGGTGTGGACAAATGTGCAGTCATGCATGTGAAGCGAGGGGAGATTATGGAATCCGTGAGAACGCAACTCTCGGATTCCATATACCTTAGATCCCTCTCCCCAACAGAAACCGCCGACATGAAACAATCGTTGAGGGGGCGCTTCTTTGGCCGCCTGAATAAGGTGCTAGGCGTAGGCAGTCTTTTGTCAGGCGGAAACGTGGTGCGCGCCTTTAACGGTTGGGTCATGCCGGTTTTGATGTATTCTTTCGGCATACTCAAATGAACTCAGACGGAACTTGATGACCTGGATAGGAAGGTCCGTGCACTGCTGACCGCAAATCGGATGCATCACCCACAGTCGTCAGTGACGAGACTGTATATCCTACGGATGTGCGGGGGTCGTGGTTTCTTAAATGCTAAGACCCTGCACAACCGTGAGGTATGCAGTCTAAGGGAATACTTCCTAGAAGCCGACGTGGGGATGCACCGAGATGTGGTCTCAGTGAACAAGGGCCTCACCCCGCTCTCCCTGGCTAACGAGAACTGGCGCAAGCCTACAGTATTAGACACTAATGATCGCAAGGAGGTATGGCAGAGGAAGGAGCTTCACGGACGCTTTTACCGGGCCCTACATGGACCCAATGTAGATTTCTTAGTGTCCGTATCTGGGTTGCGCTTCGGTAACCTATTCGAGGAAACCGAAGGTTTTGTCTGTGCAATAATAGACGAAGTTATGACGAATAACTACCGGAAATACGTTGTGAAGGATGGCACGGTTGACATATGTTGGGCATGCCACCGTCCGGGAGAATTGATCCGACACATTATTTCTGGGTGTTCTCATCTGGCTAACGGAGAGTACTTGCATAGACACAACCTCGTTGCCAGGATTGTCCATCAGCAACTTGCTTTGAAGTACAACCTTGCGGTATCAGAAGTGCCATACTATAAGTATGCGCACAACCCAGTTCTTGATGATGGTAATATCACGTTGTATTGGGATCGATCTATCATCACTCAATCACTGACAGGACTATTGTTGCCAATAAGCCTGACATTGTGGTGATAGATCGATTGGAGCGTCGCGCAATGATTGTTGATATAACGGTTCCGCATGACGAAAACCTTGTGAAAGCGGAGAAAGATAAACAATTCAAGTATCTAGATCTGGCTCGCGAGGTTGTCGACATGTGGGACGTGAGTACAGCAGTCATTGTGCTGATAGTCGTGTCGGCCAAAGGCTTAACAGCCAATAACCTCGACCAAGATCTGAGGAGGCTCTCGCTTGTCAGATGGATCAAGGGCTTGATTCAGAAAGCAGTACTTCTGGACACGGCGCGATCGTTAGGAGGTTCCTCTCTCAAGAGCCTCGACCACCGGTAGCTCGGACCCTGTTCCCGATGCTTGTGGGCTACTATTTTTTATATTTTAAAATGTTTTTTATATTACTAATATTTAAAAATGTAAATTATATGTTTGAAAATGAATAAAGGAATAATAATATTACCAAATTTAATTTAAAAAAATTAAGAACTCTGATTATTAAACAAAACAAGAAAATTAAATAAATATTGCATAACGAGACAAGTCAATAAAAAGTCATATAATATCTATTTTTCTTGTTAAGGAAAAACGAGACATGTCAATTATTTTAATTAATAATAAATTAGAATATGTTTTCAAATTACGATAAACAAGAGACGGCATTGTTAAATGAAAATAATAACAAATTTTAGTTTGTACCTTTTATATTCTTAATTAAAATACATTTATCTTTTGAAACCAAAGAGCGTTTTCTTTATTCGTTCCTGGTGAAAAGTTGTGTTTATTGACTCATCCCCTTTTACTTTGACACCACAGAACTAACTGTAACATTAAACTTAATGAAACGAGGTGTCAGTTAGCCAGGTACAGCTAAGTATTGGTTTTAGTTACAAAATGGCGACTAGCTCTACAGTTCCACGGCGAATAATTTTTCGTCGCAGGTAAATTAACAAGTGGATACCGTTGTTGTACCTAGGTAATTCACAAATATGTGATATCTTGCCATGATATTATCGGGCCAGTCCCCGATACGTAAAGTAGGCTTTGGCAACCAATTACTACTTTTAACACTTATCGTAACTGAGTAGCTTTCTTCTTTTGTTCAAACTGGGCAACTTAATCAAAGTTTAGATTCAGATAATATTATCATTATTTCAAAATATAAATTATTATTACATAATTTCTTTAAAAGTGTAAGCATGTCGGAGCAAAATTGAAAGAAATAGTATTAAAAAGTAATGGGACTTACAAAAACTAAGGGAAAAATTAATAGTTTCTCATAAAATACAAAATAACAGGGCACAAAAGTAAGAGTGACTACTTATTTTAGCACTAACGTTGCTTTTGCAATTAAATAGCAATAAGGGACCCTGGGTGGCCACCGTTATCTGAGTTGTAAAAAGGAAACAAAACTGAGAGTAGTTACGTTATCTTTTAGCTTTTTAATTCGCCCGCTAACCGCACCTTATAATTTGGCGCGCCATTTTTGTCTTTTTTTTTTCACCCTAATCATTGCGACCAAGGCGCTTCTGAACATCCTAATAGATATTGATGTGCGATTAAATCATTCATGCTGTCAAAATAACATAACGAATGACGGTCGTTTGTTATTTTATTTCGAATAATCTTCTAATGTAGAAATATTTAGGTAGTTCAAAAAATAATGTCTGGTGTCTATCAAGATATTTTTATAGAAATTAAAATTTCGTGCCCCTTCTATTTCAGAAATGAGACAATTTTGTAAAACAGATGAATGATTAGATTAAAATGATAATTACAGTTTTAATATCTTACAATTAGTACTATATATGGCCGGGTTGAACCATGGTGGTTCCTTGATTAAGCCATAAAACGAAGTCAGCCTTGCGTGTCATTTTATTTTCATTCCGTTCTAACTTCATTAATAAATTAATTGTAGGAATTTTAATAATTTCACGTAACATTTTATTAGTAGAAGAAAAACAATACATTACAAACAGCTTATCATTCCTAGACTGTTTGAAAGATAAGGGGGAAGGTAACAGATAAAATTATCATGACAATTTAACCATAGAATAGTTTTTATAGTTATTTTTTTTTTTAATCTTGCCAAAGTATATCATAGTAGTAGTAAGTATTTAAATTGTGTTTTTAAATAGAATATCATAGATAAACATGATTATTTAAAACAAATATTTACTTTTATGAACAAATTAACATTTATTTGTGTTCTAAATTCCAAAATATTTGAATTTTCTATTTTTCATATTAGGCTGTTTAACAGCATCACATCTTTGCTTCTTCTTCAACCTGGCGAAAGCAAAGCGCGGAAAAAAACCAAATTAAATCATGCTTTCCTAATAATTCCGGACAAAACACTTTCCATTCTAATATTTTATTTCTTCGAAAGTGTAAATAGTAAAACGTCGTTTGATAGGCGTAGGGATTTGTTAGTGCAGTTCTCGGCTCCATAACAGCCTCGCCTGCAGCTCGGTTGTTAATTCTGCATCGAATGCAATAACAAAGTTTCCCCACATATACCAAAATGTACTATTTAAAACCTGTTTTGGGAAGTTATCCTTTTTAATACCCCTATAACCGAAACCAAGTAACATTTGCAGGGATGTCTTAGAACAGAACCTTTCAATAGTAGTATCTCTAATTATATTAAAAGCTTTAATATTAACATCATCAATGTTAAAGACCATTATATTACTTACGTTATATTTAAGTACCTAACCGATGCGTGTAAAATAAAGGATGGATCCTCAGAAATATCCTTAACGATCGATACATCTAATGATAATGATTTAATTTAGCTGATAGTATCAAGTTTTAATCTTACCCTTGATTGCTAACAAGAAATACCGGCTTTATGTGTCCACATGGGTAGATAAACGCGAAATAAAAATAATAATGGTGTATATTTGTAGTAAGTTGCGTGTCGGTACACTTCGGGCGGTGTCGTGCGCGTTCGGTTCCACACAATTAATCTGAAATAACGAACTGACCCGTAACACGACTCCTGCGCATGTGCGCCTGCTCCCACCACACCAATTAGCATTAAACCCTTTTTAAATACGTCTCCAGCTTTATAGCCGGGTTTTAGTGTAATGTTGAATTGTTCTAGCTGCATGTTTTGATTTGGACTCGCAATTAACTAAAAATATCAACGCATGACTCAGATTCAACTTTTGAGAAGCTACGAGCTAAAGCTAAAGTAACTGTAAGATTTCATAAATACCAATTAAGCTTATAAGAGAGACTTTTTAATGGAAGACCATTGTCTTATAACAAGTACAGACAAACACTCGACCCAAGAAGAGTACAATGAGATTGTTTTCTAGAAAAATATCAACAAACAGCTAGAAACACCTACAAATAGCACCGCCGCCGTTGTATCATAGCAAATGCAAACTTTACTACACATTAAATAATTACAATTCAAATGTAACTAGGTTATTAAGGATCATTGCAGAAAATTTGTCCTCATTGCGAACTTAAAACTACTATCAAATCCAGATGGTGAACCGTTTATAATTTTTTGAAATATATTGGATATACCAAAGTAATGTTCGATCATAATAAATAGCATCAACTAGTTGCCAATGTTTTATTTTAAATGTCTCCATTAATTAGGTACTTAACGAACTGAAAATCTGTATCAACTGTAACAGTATTTTGTTCTTGTTTTCGCTAGTTTCAGCTTGCAAATTTCAAGCGAATTCTTCATTACAATTTATAACGTAATGAACATTAAATATTGCACAAGATATCCAAGTGTTTTCAAACAAATAACTATTCTTTGCATTTTTCTAATCATTCATACTTGTACCGCTAGTTAAAGTGCAGAAAATCGAAATACTAAAGATGTAAAGCATAAGTGCAGATATAAATATTTGTTCAAAACTAAATCCTACTTAGTACCGATAGTGCTAGGTACAGAATAATGACTGAAAATACTACTTATGGGTAAAATAATGGATCCAGTTAAGCCATATCATTTAACATAGAAGTAAGTTGTTACAGTTGCTTGGTATACATGGACGATGGCATTCTTTTTGCGAAATGATCTATTTGTGGGTTCACTAATAAACTGTCCATATTGTCTCTCACGTAATATTCGAAGATTAATTAAAAGAGCTTTTAAATGAAAAACAATGTTTGGTAGCATCTAAAAACAAAAACATTGCATTAAAATTACCTAAATATACCTACCTCACACTACCTCATATGCCAAATAGTAGTTAATATCGGAAAGGGTTTTTTCACAAACTTTGTAAGTATGTAAATACTTGTTTCAAAACTGACTTTACGTCTGTTTAGCAATTTTATGCCACTTCCTTTATGAAAATGCTCAGTTAGCAATTTCGCAATATTAAACAGGAAAAGTTTCTCTTTTCTTGTAACAAAGCAAGACACAAACATTCTCCATAATATCACTGTTCATGATACAGTGTTGATGCCATACTTAGGCCTCTTTGAAAACTGCACGCCTATGGGTTACTTTTTTTTCACCAAATTCAATCTTGTTTTAAAAGATTCTTAAACTATTCTGATTTTAGCGACTAAAACGCGATTGCTCTCCATTTTATATTTCACATTTACGACGACTGTCCTTCACATAATCTAATAGATCGAAAGATTTGTAGAGATATTAATTTTTAGCAGTCAGGTTAGTATCAATAAGTAAGTGTTTAATTAGGCCTATAGTACCGGTGTGTGGCGGTGTTTGCGCGACGGGGCTGCGCGGCTCTGCGCCGCTGCGGGCCATGATCGCCGCGATGGAGAAGTCCGTCGCCCTCGTCTTGCCTTCCTCGGCCACCATCCTCTCGCCTCCGGCCCTCCAACACTCCGCGCTTTCCACATCCATGTAACAACTCTCAGTACCTCAGTCCAACACTAATCCTCACCCAACATCTCACCGATACCGGCCCGTACATTGTTTTCGTTTATGCATTTTCTTTTAAAGAAAAATATTTTACACCGAATTTATTTTTGAAATTTAACCGTTACGAAATTATTTGCATTTTTATTTTAGAAATTAATTTTTATTATTGTAAACAAAAAACACTTTTCGAATTAAAACTGTGTTAATGCACAATTACGAATCAATTAACTCGTCGGACGATCGTTAAACGCGTATTTAAATAGCAGTTGAAACTGTCCGTCGTGGTACACAAGCGAAAGCGGTACGGCGGCTGAGCGCGGACTGAGCGCGGCGCGGGCGCGGCGCGCGGGGCGGGGCGGGCAGGCGGGGCCGCCTCCCCAGGCAACCACTGGCCGCGCTACCCGCTGTCACCGATACCTCCCTCCCCTCCCCACCCCGAACACCCCGACCACTAAGCTTTTCAATAACAATAAAATAATAATATTAATTCCATATTTGCTCACCGCCATTGTGTGTGTCATCATGGAAAATAAATTTCAGCTTTTATAGTCGTTGACTCTATCTATCAATAAAATAATTAATCACCGTCCCACAGCTGATCTTTTTACATTTTATGTAACGGCAATCTATCGGATCTAAAACAATAAGTTTATTACCCCTGAGATACCTTCAAAATATATCCGCTTTGTATACGAATGAATTTTCATGAAAATTGTGTCAAGTGAAAACGCGCGCGCAGTCACCGCGCGAGTGCGCCGCCCATATAAACAGATCAGTAGATTAGAGCGAGATAGGTATAGACTATAGTGGGCGTGCGCATGCGTTAGAAAGAGTTGAAAGGATTTATAACGTGCAACAAAGTATCAAAGACGTAACTTTATCAATACTTAACGTGAAACTTTTGAGAGCGTGCAAATTATTTGTATATTTTTAAAAACGTTATATTTGTTTACCTAGCATGTGAAGTGATAAATTTTTGTCATGTTTCTCGTTACTTATCTTCCGACATAAGATTGACTTCAACCACTTTTCATGGTTAAAAAGAAACTCATATAGTTTTTAGCCTTAGAATTTAAAATGATCTGATAGTCCGTACAAACTTTGAACATTTTCATTTAAATATTTAAAATATTTATTGTAAATTATGCAAAAACTACGTTGATTGATTTTATAAATATTATTATATAGTTTTATCTATATTAACCCTGAGTAGTATTATCTCTTACTGTTATAAAAAAAGAAATCATATTACTCGTTAGACTTTAATTTTTTTTTTAATTAATTTTGAGAATCATTGTATTTAGTTATCCTATTTTATTGTTAAAGCGTTGTAGTGTTCAGCTGCAAAACCACTGCCATACTTTTTTATTAATTGTTTTGAGTTAATTATTTTTAATGCTCCAAATGAGAATTTGCTATTTTGGCAAATACTTTTCTATATCTATCTATAGAATTTTTTTTTAAATGTGTAGCTTGGTACGTACATACTTTCCTAACTTTGGTGAAAACTTGTTGGGTATAATTAATAATGAAAAAATATGGTAGCGCGGAATCTCCTAATACAGGCACTGTTTTGCTTAAAAGGAGGCTCCAAACACGTTTAAATGTACTGATTGTGACAATAAGGTATTTTTGTATTTTGTAAAATACTTATTGTAAAACCTAAGAATATAATAACTCTAACTAAGTCTATTGTAAAACCTCATAATAAGGTTTGACTTTGTTTAGAAAATAAATTATAATTAAATTCATAATTATTTAAATCCTTCATCGAAAATTGCAACTTAGGACTACATCGAAGAGATTCAATTTCATTAAAGCTATTACTCCTCCCGGATTAGTTTCGAATTTAAGGACTGAACTGATTTTGATAGCTTCTGACACCAAGCTGGTGCCAGAAGTTACCAAAATCAATTGACTCTTTAATCCTTATAACTATTTCCATTCCTTGAAATCATGCAATGTAGGATTTAGGAATATAAGTAAACCTGTAACTTTCCACGTTAGATACTAGCAAATAAGAATGGATGCCACAGGGCTTAGAAAAAAAGAATAAAAAAACACACACAAAAAGAAAAAATAGAATAAAAGTCAGAAATGTGAACTGGCCTAGTAAAGCTACGGAAAAGCTTGTGTTAACGTTTTGAAAACGAGGTGCCATTTTTCCATTTGTCTTGCCCTTCCTGTTAACTAATATTGCGACTGGGATGTAACCCTGATTGGCATTCATTTTAATAGTTTGAACTTGAAGTTGCATTCGTAATTAAATACTTCAATGATTCCTCATTATGATTTATACTTATTGATCTTCCAAAGTAATTATTAATAAAATTGGAAAGAAAAAACTGAATTTACAAAGTGATATTAGACCTTTCATTCTAGCTAAGTGGTCCCAGTTTTCCTTGAAACGAAGAATTTCTAATTTAAAACAAAAGCAATATTTCAGAGCAAGCGTATTCTTTCAAGAAACTAGTTTTTTTTATAATGTAGGTACTCAGAAGTTCATGTTACATCACCTCACCTTGCGTAAAACACCTTAATTACGATCGTAAATAAAGCAGTTATGTTTTTTGTTAAATTGCCAAAAAACTAGATAAATCAAAATATAATTATTTATTTCGAACCACTAGGTCCATATGGGTCAGTAAATAAGTACTTAAGAACTATGCTAGTGGCAAGAAATTTGGTGATTCAGATACATTCATTAAATTCATTCATCTAATAATAATTACATCATTACATACACCTCGTGAAAGCAGGGAAAGATAAACAATTCAAATATCTGGCTTGCGAAGATGTCGACATGTGAGAGGTGAGTACAGCAGTCATTGTGCTGATTAATTGCCAAGAGCCTCGACCAACATTTGAGGAGGCTCGCGCTTGGCAGCTGGATCAAGGGCTTGATTCAGAAAGCGGTACTCCTGGACACGGCACATATTGTAAGGAAGTTCCTCTCTCAAGAGCCCTGACCACTGGCTGGTGGCCTACTATTTTCATATTTTTAAAGGTTTTTTATGTTATTTTGTATAGGAATATATAAAATATATATAATATACATATATATAATATACATAATATGGTATTGAAATGAATAAAGGAGATAATAATTACATCATTACATTCATTTTATGAAAGGTATTGCTATTGTGTGATACGCAATTACGTCTAGAAAAGGTTTTGGGACTAGGTATACGGAATCAACACAAGCTTCAGATTATTCTTGTGTAATTTTTGCCTTTCTGCTGAAAATAGTCAGTTGATGACAAAAATCGTATTTTCCCTACAAGATACATTACCATAAGCAAAGACGGTAGATTCCGCAATAGATTCCCTACTTCCCTATTTGCTTACGAGCCACTCTTCATACATAACGTGAAAGCATTTGATGGAGTGGGCTCCATAACATTAAATAATGCAAGCGCTCTGAGGAATGAGGACGACTCAGGCGTTTGTTCTCCTCGTGTGAGGAATGACGAGTGAGGCATCGTCTTCCTCATCGCGTATGAAGTGACGTCAGCGGGAGATGTTGAGTACAGCTAGTTGTAGGGCTGCCGACGATAGGATGTAAGTTCAGCTTTTGTATTAAGTGTGACTAATTTATTTAACATCACGACTGTAATCCCCGAAAGGTTGGGCAGAGGTGTACTACCTATTAGTACACCCACATTTACCTAAGTCCCATGTAATAGGGGACGAGCCCATTGCCATCAACCGGGCACAAATTCAGACTCCGTGGCTGCTACTGAGAAACGCCTGATGGAAAACCCAATAGCACTTTGCCCGACCTGGGAACCTAGGACCTCTTGCTCAGCAGTGCTGAGCAGTGCTTGCGAGCACTTGACCAACATAGCAGTCACTAAATTATTTATTGATTCAAACTTTTGCCCAAGTAAAAAATAGAAGCACAAAAGTGGACTAAATTTATTTTTTGTGTTTATTTTAAACGAGTACTAAATGATTTAGAATCCTGCTTACTACGGCTAGTGTTTAATACTGTTCTGCTTGTATACTCAATCTTTCTCATCAACTATCTTCATAGATTTTAGTAATTTCTTGCTTCACATATCAATCTGGCTTACTTGCCTCTTACTTTTGCTCTTGAAAACACATTTCAAAGATTATTGCCCGAGACTATTCAGTGTTGTTTATATACATTTTAAATATTTTATTTCAATACTCACACTAACATAGAGCACTTACATAAACTCTACTTAAAGATATTACCCAATTTTACAGCATGCACCGAGGGCTTCATAGATTTCGACACCCCTCGCGAGATAGGGAACAAAACAGCTCTACACAAGTATACCCCGTCGCATAGTACCTATGTAAGAACGAAGTGGGTACATACAGTACTCCTCGCTCCAAACACTCGTGTTATTTGTGAAAATATGAAAAATACTGCGTACTTAAGAGGCAATAACTCTCTTGGTAAGGCATTAAGAGGCATTATGAGCCACTCAGATGTTTTTCAATTTGGTGGAATGGCGTCTGCGGTGTTCATCTTTACGGCAATGTGTACCTAACTTGAATGCCTCGACAGCGCTTGAGCCCATCGCGTCTGCCTCCACTCAGTTCCCACACTCTCTGTTTATTTCACTGACGAACTTGCAAAATGTCTCACCAATGCTTAAATTGCAGCTGGCAGCTCGCACACAAACTTATTGCTACCTCGGGTTTATGCATTTCAAATTAGCGAATTCAGTTGATTGCACATTGTTAGAAACGACGCAACCTATACAGCAATCGTTAAGCAACTTGGTACTTGTCTGCTGGCGTTTAGTTAATTAAACTTTTGTTTACTCATACTAAAGTTAAGTACGTAGCATAAAACTGCAGTATTATGTTTACTGTAAAACCATGCAATGCTATAAAAATATTTACTATTTTGTAAACCAACTAATCCTACTACAGCCGTCACAACACAACTCTGTGTTACAGAGGAACTCATAATTCATTCTCAAAATCAACACCATTGACAAGTTGATATTTAAAAAAATAGGAAGTAGTGTAAAAATAAGCTACGTGGAGCGAAACACAATGCTATCCATTGTGTTATATTGCGTAAAACGAAACGGCGAGGTACAAGACCGCTCTCGGCGCCCTTTCTTTTCAATTCGAAAATCGAATGTCAAAACGTCAGTGAGCCTATGAAAGCAACCAAATATTAGCGCTTTGGGAACACACACGCGGCTTTGGCCACACAGGACGCCATGTTGCAACATTAGAAAACGGCCGTAAGTTATGAGTTTTCGCGCAAAAAGTTAACGCAATCAAATCAACGACATATCGGTCACACGTCAACCGTGAAATGAAGTGTTCAGCCGACGCACGGCCGCTCGCCTGGAAATTGGTTTTGAATGCGTGTTGAAATAATGATGTTCTGATTCTATTAGGTATCGTTTCCAGTTTTATTACCTACAGCAATCCGATGTTGCATTGTGAAAAAAGGCAGACGTTAAATAAGTAACTAGTTATGCAGTAAAACAACTTTTCCATTCAGGTTTAGGTAGACTATTGTAATTAGGATAAACTTGATATTTATTTTAGCTCCTTTCAGGTTGGCAGACCGTTATCACAATTTGAACGACCTAAAACCCGGATGCAATGCTGTTTCAGCATCAATATTATAAAAACAATTTCTGTGCTCTATCGTAGCACGCGTAGCTTTATCGCCTACGACCGCTACGACAATCATGATTAACGACAGTTAACACATTTTATCTCTTATATTATTTCCTGTATCGTTATGATAGATGTATACTGAAACTAAGGTAGAAAATATGTATAACTGTATGGCTTCACCTGTTGAAATTGCTAAGATTGTGCGTCGATTTTCCCCGTATCCCGCCACAAAATTGTAGAATATCGCACTTGACTTGCCACACAGCGTGATATAACATTGATATAGTGCCGCTGTCAATATGATATGTTATGTAATGAAAAATACATTCAGCATTTTCATGTTACCTCGCAAAATAAACTGAAGATTCACCCGTGACAGTCACAAAAACATATAAATGTTTGTATACGAATACGACAAACTGATGCCATAAAATGTCATAAAAAATATTACGCACATCGCTTGGTAAAAAGAATAAGAGAACGTGAAAGGGCTGCTGGTGGGGAGCGAGGCAGCGAGGCAGCGAGGTGAGGAGCAACAAATCGCGCGCATTATAAATGACAAATGTAAGCTGCGCGCACGCGGTGTAGGGTTTCGCCCACCCGCGCGCCGGATTAGTTTCAGCTTACTTTCCGCTCCGCTCCCTGCCCTGCACCGAAATAGCACTCGCCCTCTGCCCTTGACGTCTGACATACTGATATCAATACTACACCGATCCTAAACTACGCTCATTTACTCACAAAAATATAAATAGACAAGCTTTTCAAATCGCACAGCTTTTTTCCGTTTGTCAGTTTCTTGGAAAACAAGTTTGCAAAACGATTTATACAGCTTTGTACTATTGTTAGTGGATTTGTGGCTAGGTAGATACCAGGCAGTTAAGTAATATTAATTGTTTGACTCGTGTTCATGATCATTAAGAGAGCAACACATGAATAGCTCGTCTACTATTTTTAGTGGGTAATCTCTTCCCTATTTGGGTAGGGTAATGATCGTAGAGGTCTCCTAATGGGCATCTAGTTACGGGATGCTTGATGTGATTCAGTACATGAAGCAATAAATTTACCAGCAAAGGCTAGTAAGAGGCGGTGTGACGTAAATCCGGTAATGGTGTGTCCGGGCCTCGGCTCCGCGTAGCGCGTGTGAGAGCGACAATGCGCCCGCGCCGACCGCCACAATGGCTGCTCTACGCTCGCAACTAAACCTATTGAATAATTCTCACTTGAGAGTATTTAAGCTTTTATCGAGGTGCGGCCATAAATCGGTGCGCAGACGCTGTAATCCCCGCCCCCGCTGCGCCCGCGCCCCGCCGCTAGCTATAAACAGAAGTCAACGTGTTGGACTTATAAATCGTGCTCTTAACTATTGTATCTCACGCCACAATAATGAAGTTAGCTCGTTCAGGAAGAAATACGGGCACCACGTGGGTGGCCGCCGCGGTCGGAATAAATCCCCACAGATTATTGCATACGAATGCGTTTAAATGATTTTTTGTGTGTAAGGCGGTAGTCTGCGTTGACACCCGAAGCTCCGCAGCCGGTGAAAGGGTCCCTGAAAAAACAAACGTTGACCGAGCGAGCGATGCGGGCGTTGTGCGATAATGTGGCGACGGCGTGTCAGCCCACAGTCACCTCTACTTTAACGATCTCGTCAATAACCGTAAAACAGCTTCTAATGACTATATCTTCTAGGATATTTGATAAAGGCAGTCGTAAACTGTGAGTTTTTTTATGAAATATCCTTCCAATGGTGATTTATTCGTAGACCCAAGAATAAATCTGTATCATCTCAGCCTTACCAGGACGATGTCATCAGACGTTAGGAATTTTAATTATGCAAAAATCATGAGTGTCGTGTGTTGTGTAGTGCAAGTTTAAGTTTACTCCCAAGAAATTACAATGTAACTTAAATAAAATTTTGTTATTGTTTTCCGTCGCGCAAACACTACGGGAAAGCGTAGAATTTTTTAAGTCTACATGGCTTATAAACGCTTGGGTAGACACATTGCAAACATAAATTCGGTTCGCTCAATTTTAATCTCAAAATTTGTGTGAGCCTTACTTCCTGTCAAACATCCACCAAATAATTTGGAGTGTGCCAGCGTGCAAGGTCACCACATGTTAAGCGTAAACGTTAATATACAAGCAAGCTCCGAGAGCACGACGAGACGTGAGAAAGGTCGTGACGAATGTTCGCCATTGATCGCCGAACAGAATGCGCGTCAAAAGGCGTGCGTAATCGTCCTTATAAACAAACACTCGCGCTCAACACTAAAACTGATATATTTCACCAAACTTTTATATTCGTTCGCTCCAACTTAAAATATATTACTTTTTCTTTAGCACCTTTTGTATCTTTTAGTGCCTTGTGTCCCCGCTTTTATGGGCGCAGGCGGTTCGTAAATCATTGTAGTAGAAGTGGTGTACAATCGTAAACAATAACGCTTCCCGCGGGGCGAGATGACGCGATCGGTCGCGCCAGTACCTTGGCCGCAGGCGACGACGATCACGCCTAGTTATCTAGACTGGATAATTATTGTTTCCAAACGTTTTTCTAATCTGAGCAAACGTCGCCATTGTTCTCAAAACGCCGCTGTTCTCAAAAGTCAAAAGCACGAGAGCAACTTGCCAACAGAGGCCAAGAAATCAATTGAACTTAAAAAAACAGTTTTATTACTAAACACACGGCGAGAAGTAGCTCACATAATATTAAGCCATAAAATATTATTAATATTATTTTGACAAAGAAAACAATTTTCACACCGAGTTCAATGTGGACATTACATTCCCAATAACCGTTAATCTGGAGACGTGCCACAGATATAAATTAAACTTTATATCATTTTTAATGACCGCCTCGAATGGTGTTTTGATTGCGGCCGGCTGGAGGCGTCGACAACTCGACACGATGATAAGGCGACAGTTAACGCGACACACAAAAAACGCACGTTTAATGGCCAAAAACCGACTCTCGCGCAACGCACAACGGATCAGCCTGCGACCACATAGATACAACTTTATGGGGATTCCTATATCGCGACACACTTCATTTTTACGAGTATCAATAAAGCTCAACGTGACGTTAGAAGACGTTAATAATTTTAAAAATATATGTGTAATAGTCGAATGCCACGTTCTGTGGAGCATTCGGTATGGATTTCCACTCGCGACCGTGACACGACCGCGCTTTAAAATAACTGAACTTTTTTCAGCAGTAAACAGCAATTAAATTTTCGAAATGCGGTTTTTGTTTGACTTTAGTATGCATATCGTTGTAATTTAACGCTTATTGGTGTTTAAACAGCTAAATAAACCGTGAAACGAGGCCACAAAACGCGTAAAGACCATCGAACGATAACAAAAAGAGCGCCATTAATCTCTCATTGTGTGACGTCGGTGAAACGTCCCGTTTTGTTTGCGGACTCGTCCCGATTTATACGAACATCACTCGTTTACAGTTTGCCATTGTCCTTAAACCGACTGGGTGTGATCAGACACAATGAACTTTACAAATGGGGCGAAAATAACTGTCTATACATCATAACTGTGTACACAAGTCGTAAATTAAATGACGTGTTGCAATAGAAATGCGATGCGTATCCTTTGATACTATCGGCCCTGTATGAGCAACTGATACAGGTTAAAAGTTGCGTGATGTGACCAGGCTCCATTACATGGAACAGCTAGTATGAGTTACTTACTCCGTGTAATTTGTCGGCATTTGCAGAGTGCTAAACATTTACATGTACTTCAAACGTTTCTTCTGAATTCCGAACGTATTTCACCGAGGGACCGTTCGCTCATCTGCTAAACAAGGAAAAGAATTTGTTGTTATATGAATATTCTTTTGTAGTGTTGGTCCCACGAAACGCGCGTCCCCGGGGCCGCCCGCTTCTCATGCTCCGATTGACAGGCCGGGACGTGTGACGGCCATTGTCACGGTGACATGTTGACATTGTCAAACTTGACTTCTGTCCGGATTCCGCATGTAAATCGTAAATACGGAAACATTACCCGCTTGCTAGACGCACACAATGTAACGACAAATTAAATAATAGAATAATGTAGATAAGTTTACCGCGCACAGCTGCCGTTTTGTTGCAAACGTTTTTGATGATTATTGACGTCAACGCAGACATGAAAAGAATAGTAGACATATCGCGTTACTTGCAGAACTAGGATTTAAACCGACAAACAGGAAGGGCAACAGTCGAAAATTATTAATTTAAAAAAAGCAGTAACATTTTAACACAGTCGTACAAACTCAGTCCCTTGACCTAAACTTGCAAATGTTTGTAAGCTTGACTTTATCAAATCCTTTTTAGCAACAAAGCTGACAGCAGTGCTTCCTCACTGGGACTTACTTTGCTTGTGTTTATACTAAATAATACAGCTCTAGGCAGCCACTACGCAATCTGCTACGCGTCCGCTACACATCTATCATCTTTCCGCTATCCAACGTTGACGTAGCTCAACGCAAAAGCCGAACTCCCAAATCTAAAAGACTTCATCAATAGATGTGAGAACTGATTACCAACTTCAGTAATCTACAATAAGTGGATTCCAGCAAAATGCCATTATCTCTTCATATGGCATTTAGAAGCTACACTACGATTGGTAACTATGTAGCAATTACAATTATAATTTTAAATCTCCATATAAAACATTTCTAAATACTGTTAACGAAATCTCATTCAAGTAAAACAAGAATTCGAGACGACAGTTTGAAAGAAAACATAAGTTTAAAATGAGCAAATGAGTATACGAGGCATGTTTCGCCCCCCGTGGTCAGTCACCTCGGCCGCTCTCCTGGCGCGCACAGACCCTGGTGACAAACTGACAATTTAACTATTCACCTCTAATGTTATTTAGGGAATATTCAATGGCTAAACAAACCGTTTTATTTATGGCCGTGTTGTGCGCCCACAATGACAGCCTCGTCTTAAATTCTTTTTAAGCTGTTTCATTTCCGGACACAAAAACGAATCAGGTTCCAAGTGTTTTGGTTTAGGTTCTTTGTTATTTTCGCATGGTAGTTTTTTTCTAAGGATTCTTTTACTTAAGATCTCGAATTCTACAAAACGAGTAGGTAGTATATGGTCCAAACACAAGAAAATAATGGAATCTCTCGTCTTCTGGAGGAAAGAAAACAACCGCATAAGAAATCGATTTATAATAACTACCCATACACAACTAACTTTACAATCTCATAAAAGCCAATCTCAAACAAAAACAATCACAAAACATAAGTGAAGTGATCGGTCCAGGAAACAGTCAACGTAATCTGTGTATTACACAAAGATTGCTCGTCTATTGGGGAGCGCTCCGCCCCTGCTATTAGCCTCACTTTATCTATCCCTGCTCCCCTCGGCCGCCGCTAATCCGCGCGGGGAAGTGGCTAAATATCTTGTGTAAATAAACATTTCGCCTGTACCATTGTCAGGGGATGAGCGCTGCAACGAATCGGATTATGCGGCGTAAGGTGACGTATCATACTCCGTAATTAGTTCGAACTAAAGCAGGATTTATTGTTTGTTTTGCTGATCTTTTGGGAGGGTAACACCGGAGTTGATGTTTTGTTAAAATAATTTAAGATTTCAGAATCAGAACTTTATTTGCTTTGAATGTAGGTACAGGTATAGGATGTTGTACATTAGTTAATGAGATCGGCTATAGTTTACCTTACGGCGTGCAAATTATTACATAAATTAAAATATTAATACAAACAAAATAATGTCAACAAAACATAACAGAAATTAAAGTGAAGTCAATAATATTATAGTCAGTTACATATGTTACATGGTCAAATAATTTTCAATTAATTAATTTAAAGTTACTAGAGTTGCATGTCTTTTGCAGTTCACAGCTGGATGTCACTGAGATCGATTTCCTATTCCACTCTCATACTAATAATTCCAGGAATCGTAATATTGAAATTAAACAATATTTCAAAATGCAGCGAAATGTTTGTTTCTTAAATCACAAAATAAATCAACGTCTGTTCCGGAAAAGCAATTGCTTGTGACTGTCGAAGAAACATTCCGCAATATGAATCAGAACCGGCAAACGTAACATATCATCGAGCATGAAGAATTATCTTCATTATAAATAAACATTATCTGTGGTGCAGAAGTTCGAAGACCAGCATTCCTATTAGTTTTGTTCTTATTCGGTACAAGAAGGTTGTTACACGTAATAGAATCCACTACCGAAAACAAACAATAGTAATGCCCACTTGACGTGAGGTAACAATGGCAAGGATTATCATAGTGAGTGCAGCGTCAGACAGGTCTCCGCCCAGCCGTGCGCTCAGTGCGCTGCCACTCCGGGCCAACAAGCAATATGGAAATATATCCAGTGACTATCTTTAGTTATGCTCCCTACACGACATTCACAAAGAGCTGTCTCATTAGACACGAGTGTTTTTATCACTGCGTAACATTTACAAAAATCATGTGCTTACCTACTTTCGTACAAGTAGGTATATCCTCGTCATCCTCCTAGCAAGCCAATTGCTTCTCATTCTTTACATCTGCGGTTATTATAGCATACCACCGTCTTATTGTCCTACTAGTTTAGAAGTCTTTCTCATAAAGTCGAGAGCGCTATCTGATTTATTTCCCAAAAAGGTAGAGTAGATAACGAAAATTCAACGTGGTATGTAGTTACAGCATACTACTGTCAAGTATACCTGTAAAGAACATGGAGTTTGCATAATATATCGAAGCCTAATCTAATTTTAGGGAAGCATCGTCGGCTCCGACCGATGACGCTGCACATAGCGAGGAAGGCCGGGCGGCGGGCGCGCGCCGCATGCCTATTCATGAAGCGACGGCTGCGCTGTGCTCCCCGCCTCCCCACCGCATTTGAATAAATACAATTAACTTGTTTGTTTTATTCAGCCCTTGCGCCCCTGCTTGCTGACCTGACCTTCCGGCGACCGTCACATTCCATATAGGAATCCAAAACGAGCCCAGCATGCACATTCGATGTTCATCGATGGCGGCCGTTTGTGAAATTGAAAACTATTTCGCTCAAGGATAATATTCAAATTGCGGCTAATGGTGATATTCGGCAGCGGGCGACTCAAAGGCGAGCAGGCCGCGGTGCCTGCACTGTTATTATCTCAACACCATCGCGCTCTCACCTCACCCATTCCTTTTTTAACAGACGCCTCCATCTTCTTCGTTCCCTGGCCGACGGAGCGAGAGCTCCGCTCGTTTATACTAAACTCGACTCGGGGGCGTACCTCTGACAATTTATCATTTAGCGTTGCCTACAGACATTATTTGAAACGCATTAAAATCGCGGTTGTGGAAAATTTGTCGGCATCGAAATTAGTACTCCTCTCGAAGTGCATAATTTATCGCTTAGGCCGCATCCGGCGCGAGCGCGATATTTCTAATTAGAAATTCATTGACGTTGATGATCCCGAGCATCTAACGTCATACTGGAACCTAAATGGATTCCCAAGCGCTTCATTATTAACTAACTTATTGGCGTTCACAAGTTATAGCTAACCACAGCTAAGTAGTCATCGCTTAAGATAATTATGTTATTTATGATAACTACTGAGTTATGAAGTATTAGAATTGAAATTAATTTCTAGAATCCGGTTAATTTTAATCACCACTTTGTATAAGCTCAATAATTTCCTAACGATCCATATCTCGATAAAGCGCCAAGCGGCTTATGGTAACTAACTGTAAATTTATCGTTGCGAAGGTTTTGATGAAATCAAGTTACAGGTAAACTTCAGATAAATTGCTCGCAAGGTAAAAAGCCGGAAGCAGTAATATGAATAGAACCCATTATGAATTTTAACAAACAAAATTGGGTTTTTTTTGTCTTAACCTGCTAAAATCAAAATCGACATATTTTGATTGATGTAAAATCACATGTTTCATTCGTGCAGCTAGAGGAGAGTGGATCACGGAGCTGGCTGGCCGCTGCCCTGAGGAAGCTGTCACGCGCGGCGCGAACACGTGATGAATATGTATCGGCAGGCTGCAGCGGCGCCTTGTAATTTGAGACTCGCCGGTAATTATTTACGTGAGAATGGGCCCGGGCCAGCACCTCCGCCGCCCTCGCCCTCTCCGCGCAGTCCCTCTCACCGGAACGAATCGTTGATTGCGCGCGAGTTGAGATGCCGCCGCCAGATTGCTGCTCACGCTCCGGTGGCCCGCGCTGCGCCCGCGCAGACGCGACGACTGCCCGCTCCGACAGAGCCACACTTGTTATGTTGCTATACCTGATCCGCAACACTCAACGAACAAGCTGTGACAAGCTAAAACCAGCTCCATTGCGAAAATATACAACCGTTATAAATTACCGACTCTACAGGTTTCTGGACTACCTGAACCACGTAGGTATAATATAAGGAAAGAGTGTAATTAAATAAAAATAGCTGTACAAAATATTCAAAATAAATAAATCTTGAGCACTATAGGCACGTTCCCACACGAAACTAAAAGAAAAACTCGTTCACGTATCAAAAATGTCTCATTTAAAACAGATAAATCACATCACATTAGCACGGCAATTTAGCACGAGACGACAATATAAGCGGAACTCCGATCACATAACGAGTATTTTTTCATTTTTTCGAGAAACCTCACGCTGGAGTGATGACGGTTGTTTTGACTTGTCCTGACATTTGCGTGTTCGAGTCCCGTGCAGACTCGGACAATATTGCTCCACTCGACCGACAAAAATGTAACCTAAATTAATTTAAGAAACGACTACCTGTGTTGATCTCTTTAAAGTTGAGTTATTAATTTCTGTGCGATATATTGAATTTCCATAATATAATCAAGAAAAAGTACTGTAAACAATTAAGCTACTGAAGGTAACTGAACTCTACACAGGACAATATTAATATTCATAAAATTAACAAACATGGATGTAAACATAATACAGGTCAATGCCTAACGAAATACATATAAATTGAAATTAAAAACACAAACACTAAGATCTTGTACTTATATTGTAACATTAAATTGTGTTGGAAGGTATTCAAAATAATGAATCTCCCGGATACAAGTCAGTCTGTCTTAAACTATGGTCTCAAAGTACTTGCGTTCAATGCCATCTGGCGATACAAATAGAAACTAAAAAAATATGTGGCTAGTGGCTGGCTATCTAAATGACTAGATGTTGAGGCGGACCAGTGTGCTGTTAATCTCACACATGATATTATTTTCATAATCGTTTAAAATTAATAAATGGACAAGGGCACTTGGGACCACTGTGTTTGTTTGAACAACAAAATGTTAAATTGACTGCTTTCAATAAGTGGGCACGTCGCGCTGGCGCCCCGCGGAGCGCCCCTAAACACACACAGACCGCGGGGCGCCGCGCCCTGCCCGCGCCCTGCACACTAATAACACCGTCTTTCCCTCTGTCATGCCTTATTTCATCCAGCCATCTCTTGTTTTTTCCATATTGTCGTTTTTTCGAGCTGTGAGCCCACTTGGAACATTAACAATAAAACGAGTTCCTGATGATAGTAATCCTTCATCCTCATTGTCTTTTGGCAGTTTCGTGGAATAATATATGTTGTGCTCTCGCGACTTGATATCTGAACGTCATATTATAAATGGCGTCGTTTAAAATATTTTAATACCCTCTACATCACGGCGATATTAATTTAGTACGCTTGAGTTGAGCGGTCGCGGTGCCACCGATGGAATGTTAAATGACGGATTACCGACCGCCGAGATTGAAAGATAACCAACCGCTCGAAATGTTGGAGATTCTATCATTGCCACATCTCGTAAGCTTTCTTTTACTCTACAATACCTTGCGTTTGAATAGGGATATCCTACCTCTTAGTTAAACCAAGCTGAAAATACACAAAAAGTTCAGTACCCACCTAAATATAAATGAATAAATCACGTCGAAGAACCAAGTAAGAACTTATAGATATGATACTACAGGCACCAAATTCTTGAGTTAGGCGATTCCAACCAACTAAGCTAAGTTTCGGGTAAAACATAGAATTTCAATTACTTTTATAAGAGGTACTAAACTTATTTTACCTGTATCCAACAGGACATAAGTTGTTTGAGTTACTAGGCAACGGTAGTCATGACTAGTTGAAGTCTGTCTTGTTTGGCAAGTGAAGTACATCTTACTGGTCTTTATTGTAAACGAAGGTAACAAAAATAATGGTACGAATCACTGTAGATTTAGTGCGTAAAAAAGCTGAACATCATGACTGCTTACTGGCTCCATTGGAAGAGATCGCGCTGCACCAGGAGAACATTGAGAAAATCGAATACATACAGGATTGGTGCCCTAAACTCAAGATACTGTTAATGCAAAGCAATCTCATCGCAAAGATTGAAAATTTTAATAAGTTAAAACATCTCGTTTACTTGAACTTGGCTCTCAACAATATAGAAGTCATTGAAAACTTGGAGAGATGTGAATCATTAGAAAAATTAGATCTTACTCTCAACTTTATTGGTGAAATCGTAAGCGTGGAAAGTCTCACAGGTAACTATAACCTATCTAACTTGTATTTAACAGGGAATCCTTGCACTGATTATGAAAACTACCGTGATTTTGTAATTGGTACTTTACCCCAACTCAATCACCTCGACGGGCATGATATCGACAGATCTGAGCGAATTAAAGCATTACAGAACCTTCCAATCATAAGGTCAGATATAATGTTTGAACAAGAAAACTATAGGCATCAGAGAAAAAAGCAAAAATCTCGCCTCGAGCGAGAAATCGGAGAAAAATGGGAAAATGAATACAAAGACATGGATCCAGATGAACGAAACAAGAAATTTTACGCAGAAAAATGTGAACATGCGCCTGAAGTCCGCTACGAAATGGAAAAAATGCGTCAATTAAAACTAAAGAGTTATGAAACTGAAAAGAAAGAAGAAAAACGAGTGTACAAGTTTTTTGCTCCCAACGGTAGACCATACAATATAAACCAAGCAAAAATAGACTTTACCTTTAGCGATCAGGATCCTGTAAACTATGTTTTGGATTTAGCCGTGTATAAATACATGGATACAAATCTTGTTGATGTTGATGTTCAGCCAAACTACGTAAGAGTTATGATCAAAGATAAGATATTCCAACTCCATCTACCGACCGAGGTCAACACTACCAACTCTACCGCCCAGCGATCACAGATCACAGGCCACTTGCTTGTGACGATGCCACGGAGTAAGGCTGTTATTAAAAAAACAACTAAGCCTGAAGAAGAAAATAAGAAAGAAGCCCAGCTACTCTCTGATCATACAGCAAAGGACTGTCAAGGTAACAGTGGACAAACAAGGAGAGAATTCTTGGAAATAGGTCCAGCAGATAATGTTTTAGATTTTAGTCAAATAACTCAGCCGAAGCCGATACCTGATTACATTGATCCTAGAATTAAATTAGTAGAAAAACAGCCTTCACCTGACTTTATGGATAGCCCGGAGGTTCCTGACCTCATTTAAAGGTTAACTCAGACAAGGATTAAACAAAAGACACTTTTGTTTGTAGAATCTATATTATTTTTATTTTTTGTAGTTTATTAGTGCACCAATTGTGGCAGTCTTAATTATACATAAATACCGAGGTATTCTTCATATATTATAGTGTTGTACTTTAGTTTTTCCGAAAAAATAATGTATAACAGGTTGGAAAATAAAGTAAAGTATATTAATAGCACACGTGACTTATTTTTATAATTTAAGTAGATTCATTACATATCTTACATTAGGAACAGAATAAATAACTTAAATAATAACAATGTTGAGACTGCACAAATTACTTATTGACTATTTAAGACGAGCAATGAGGAAATACATTGAATACAAGGCTGCATTAATATCTCTATTTTCCAAAGAAAACAAGAGGTTAATGCAATGCTTATAAAAAATTAAAGCTACATTTGAATGCTTAACATGATCCGTTTTAAAGATTAGTCATTCAATTATATTGATCAGTTTAGAATGACCAGACAAACACAAAACAGAAAATTTGCCTTAAACGTTTGTATAATACAATTGTGGAAATCTCTCCACAGTTAAAATCATTGATTCAATCATAAAATTAAAGTACTATCTAGATTTGATGACTCTCAACAGCGTCATGCGGCACACCGTTGGTCGCAGCCGGTACCGGTGGTGCGACCATGAACGACAGGAACCCATCGACGTCTCGCATTTCCTTGGACGTGAACTTGGCAGAGATCTGGTGGCGGCCAGCCCACGGTGGCGTCAGCTTGTACTGAGCAGTCGCGAACTCGCCTGGTGCCACGCTCTGGGAAAACGGAGAGTTACGTCGGTAAGTAAGCTTCGCGTGAATCCAAATACGTTGCCTTGCGGTACCCCGCCAGCGTTACTCGAACGCGAAATAGTTCACTTATGTTAAGACAGATGGCGCCAGTAGTATCAATTGTTAGGATTAATAAAGATGAACTTTTCAGTTATATTTCCAGCAGAACTAAGTACTAATTTATAATGGGAAATAATAAATCTTCCGAAAAACAAATTAACTTTAATTTATAATGACGTTTGTAGTGTTCTGATTTATGACTATAATTTCGTAAGAGTCACTTTAAGACAAAGGGAAACTAAAGAACCTGCACTAATAGTGCTCTATACACATAATAATAAGTTATTGCTTACCTGATCCAACTGAATCTTAAGCTGCTGTTCAAGTCCAGGACCTTGAATATAGAACTTGCCCTTGGTGAGTGGGATGGGCAGTGGGTTCTCCACCTTGATGGAGACGGTGAACTCCTGGCGGGACACCGGCTTGCCATCAATGCTGATCTTGATGTCAGGGTTACGGACTCTGAAGTCGTCTTGTGCGAAGAAGTCGAATTTTGTGTCGACGATTGTTGCTAGGCAGGCGATGTTGAAGGAAGCCTGTAAGATAGATAATATGATTATTGATAAGTAGAAGAAGTTGTTGTAATTAAATTAAAGCTTGCTTGGGTCTATGTAGTTGGAAACTATGGAACCGATGCAATTGTAGGCGTCAATGTCTACCTACAATAAATTCAGTAATGGCATGATGATGATAAAATAAAATAAATAAAATACGCGCTTTGACGTGGAGTTGCGGAAACCAGCCCGTTATACAATTGTACAATACAATAAGGAATAAAATGTTATAAATGCGAAAGTTTGTGAGTATAGATGGATTGATGGATTGGATTGTTCCTCTTTCACGCAAAAACGGCTGAACGGATTTGGGTGAAATTTGGCACACAGATACTTTATAACCTGGATTACCATATAGGATCGTACTATCTTATCCCGGTAGTACGATCCTGTGGGATAATTAACGAACCCGGCGCGGGCGAAGCCGCGGGCATAAGCTAGTAAGGAATAAAAGCGTCTAAAGGAGTTGTTCCATAGACACTTAGCACTGACAGCTCCATAAACTCACGCCTTTTTATCATTAAGCAGGTTGGCAAAAACAAAGCGATTCTGACATACTCCTTTTGATTTCCATTCCCATAAATATCAATAATTACCTGATCAACCAGCTTCTTGTAGTATTCATCGAAGGTGACCAGCATCTTGATGAGCTCTTTGCCCTCCGGCTCGAGCTTGAGATCGAACTCGGTCCTCTTCACTCCCTCGCCGGTCACTCCCGTGTACGTCACCGTGTCCACACGGAGGATACCCTTCACATGGTGCGGGTCGGTACTTGAACGATTTCTGATGTGCAGGACCTGGAATAAGTTATTCCTTATTAAACATAAATCAACTGGAAGGAATCAGGCACAAACATTATAAAGAATTTGGTAGGTATCTGTACAAAATCAGTCATGGATAGTTACATTACAGGCGAAAATGCTCCCGGTGAGGGATCGCCTTTAGGCCAGATCCTTCGTTGCCAAATCTTATTCCAATCATATTATGTCATGTCATGACCAAAATATACTTATATGTTTCTTGTATAGCTATGTAACAGCCAAATTATATTGTGACATATTTGCCCTTGTGTCTTCTATGTCGTGCATGCATGTCCTCTAATATATCTTTTGCATTATAATAGTTTCACATATTGTTTGAAACGACTGCAGTCTATTTGTGTTGATTGAAGATATTTAACCAAATTCTGTCACAAAAATGAAAAACATTTGAACATACCACATTAAAGTTCTGTCCGATCTTAATATCGTCCTGTAGATCGAAGTCAAAAGTGACGTCATTGAAGGCATCGTTGAGGTAGTACCGTGCGAAGATGCTCTCCGACTTGCGCAGCGCCTTCTCCATCGTCATGCGTTCTTCGCGAGTTCGCTCTGGGTACTTGTATGTGTTTGTGATGTCCTAAAATTATGGTAAAATGTTGCAGATTATACGAAACAAATCGAGATAAATATCTGGATAAAACTGGAGTAGGTATAGCGAGCTTAAGAGAAGTAATAAAGACCATTTCATGAAACTCATTTATAAAATGATCTGCTCTTAAATATTTTATTTTTTTCTAACGATCACCATATTCATATATAAAGAACAATACTTTTAAATATGGCAAAACCAACAGTAACTCGTCAAACGAATAAATAAATTAGAGATATCCCGCTTACCTCGCGTTCCATTTTACCAATGGATTTGGTTGAAATATTCTGTCCAATAGAGACTGTGTCACGAGCCATTAGTTTTAGTGGTTGAATCTCGCCGGAATATTTCCATAACACCTGAAAGTAAATTCAAAACATTAAAGTTAATTTAGAACTATCTTTTGTGTAAATCAAATCAGATCAAATCGGTTACGAATAAGATTAACGCGCCTTCTATCTCGGCTCGCCCAATGAAGGTTAAGTTACCTTGTCAGCGTTGACTTCAGCGAAAACGTAGGCAGCATCATAAGGTCTCTGTAGCTCTCCGTCTCTGACTGCTCTTAGAGAAGCGGGTCCACAACGGTACATGTCCTCAGAGGTCTCTTGCGGCGTCGAGTCTATAGCCTGCCAGCCACCGTACTCTGGGCCCAAATCTGGTCGGTCCATCCATACCTGAAAAACAACAGGGTAACCTTGTAATTATGTTACAGCTTTTCTGAGTTCAGCGGCGGTATTTTTATTGCTGCATTGCGAGATTGATTCATAGTCTTATAAAAATATTGATGATATACCTATTTGCTAAAACCAGAGAATCACACAGAGTAGATACATATTTGTTCCGTAATAAAGCCTACGGCCTAAGAAAAAACACCATAAGAGTAATAAAGATTGTAAGTTAATAGCTTTAACCAATAAAAGGTTATCTGGGTTAAGTTATTTATACCAACAACAAAATGAGTCATCAATCGATCTGATTTTGCGTAGGTCGCAAACGCATACACTTAGAGACTATTTTAAGACTCGATAATAATGCTCGTGGTATTGGTAACACACGGTTTGTTGCATCATAAAAATCGTGCAAAACGCACGAATTTACACGTAATATTGAACTATAGCAAGTCACCAAATCCAATCCACCAAACACAATGCTGCTGATGCAGCCTCAAACAGCAACAAAATATTGCTTAGTCCTCACCTCGTTCCAAACGTGGTAGTTCCACACTGAGTCCCTGGTGTACTCTTCAAGAGTGTTTCCTTCATTATCCTTGATGATATCGATGGTGAGACTTCCTTGACTATCGTGGGCTGCGTCGTATCCTGATACTGGTCGGCAAGGGATACCCAGAGCTCGGCAAACTACAAAACATAATCACAATGTTAAATCAATATCAATCTGTACGAGTTCACATGCTGTGTTCAGTACAGTGTACTAATAGATGAGCAATTTGGTGGCCAAAACCTCGGCTTACTTTGCTATATTGTAACATATTTTAACCACACTTACTCGTTGTCAGCACCCCAGCGTACACCCAACACTGTCCATATTTGACGGGCTTCTTCTTCTCATAATATGTCTGAAGGATAGCCAGGGAGCCGACCCACTTGAGTGGATGTGTGCCTCCACTGTAGTCCGACACCTCGGTGGCCCAGTTACCGATGATAACACCGTTGTCGTCTTGCGCGTTCACTGCAGCCGACAACGCCCTGCTTGTCCGGATTGGATCACTTCTGGCGCGGCCTTTCACCTAAAAATAAATCGGTAAATAATTCTACATAGTAAAACAACACATGATGTAGCTTATGGTTAAGATTACGGATCTCTCCGCTTTTCTTATCTGGAAAGTTGAGGCAAAACTAGTTTCAAAGTGAAAATCTAAAAGCAAGTACCTTTCCAATTTCTCTGACTAGATAAAGTGCGCAGTCCAATATATCTTGATCGTATTGTGCATAGTTCCATGGTGTCGGTTTGATTCGATTGTATACTCCTCTGAACATCAGCCCTCCATCTTCTAGCACGTATTCGTCACGATGGCTGTGACCTGAAAAAAATCGAGACACTCGATTTTATTTTAGTTTAAATTGGTTTGTAACAGTAGTCATAGTCATGATTGTAGCTGATTGAAAGTTTCCGGTTGTGCAACCTGACACCAGGGATTAGACTAATTTTGGGTCTTCATCAACCTAGATGGAAACTTTATTATTTATTATTTCTATTAGCAAATGAAAAAGTTATTACCTGGCATATAAACAGTATCAGTCAAGCACCACGGATTGAAGAGGACATAGATCGGCAAGGGATGTCTGTAGCTGAGAGAGCTGCCTCCACTAAGTCTTGTGTCTACATCTAGTCTCCAGGCGGCTACAATGCAGTCCGCTGCTGGGGTCACAGCTACCATGAGGTGAGAGTCTACCTGACCCTCGTACGTCGCACTCCAAGCTCCGAATGTTTCAGATCCTTTCTCCAGTAAAGGTACAGCGGCGGACGTTTCATCTGATGGTCCTCGTGTTTCTACATCTGCGTAACAGAATTATGGTCATGTCATAGCATTATTTTTATCACTTACGTCGCGTTGCCCTAATGCGAGGTTACGTAATACCCCATTTGTATCGGTGTTCCAACACGTAATTAATTAGCCAGATAGATATCAGACACCAAATATTTTTTAAAAGACCTTGAACGTTAACGTGTTCAATGCTAATATGTATATCGGTGTCTGCGATCATCTTAATCCCAACAAACTGGATGGATGGCCATCCTCTTGCGAATGTTTTTTTTTTGTCTTTTCATGGTCATCTACACACAAAGGCTAATCTACAAAAACACTGATAAGCCTACGATGAAAAAAAAATTGGTAACTTTTAAGCTCGACCTTGTTCAACTTGTAAGCACAATACTTCTGTTCAAGTACCTACCAAAGATTAGCGGAATTGCGGTTTGCAACTTTAGGTCAAGCAAACCTGTCGTGGGAGACTACCCACGACTTCAACAATAAATACATAAGGTATACAGACCTGCAACGTAGAAAATAAAGGACACGGCATCTCTGCTGGCATCGTACGGCCTGTTCAATAATATGTCTAGTTTGAAGGCCTGTCCTCTTCGCACGACCAGGCTTCTGTCGACGTTTCTTGTCATCAGGTTAAACTTGTTCGTGTGGTGGTTCTCGCCATTTGTGTCGACACAGAAGTCAATTCCCTGCACCGCAAGCACGCCCTGGCGCGTCGCGTCGACGACATCTGAATAAACAAACAGAAATTATGTTACAATGCATTCATATGTCAAGAGAGTAGTTATAGGTACAAGGCTTGTTGCAGAATAATTGAGATTGACTCATCTAAGACCTTCAAAAAATTTGTTTTTTTTTTACATGAAACCGTCTCGCATCTCGGAAGGTCAAATAAGATATCATTGGAAAAAACAGAGGCATCTAGTATATATATATACCACACCGAATTCATTGTTTTTAATACCCATATTATCGTAAAAATAAAACCGAACGTTAGTGGATCATTATGAATGAAACCTACCGAATCACTATTCGTCATGGTCAAAAATTTTCGCGCCCAAGACTTGGCTACTAGCCAAGGTGTCAATCTTGAAACCTTTATCGTAATTTTGTAAATAATGTTTGACTACATTTTGTGATTTTGCTGTTAGATTACGATTATCAGTTTAATTTGTGAAGAATCTTCAAAAGATCCTACTCTCGTTGAATTTGGTAATTTATCTATTAGCATACCCCTATTTCAGTGTTAGGATTTTGCTTCTAGTGTAGTTAAATAGGAAGCTACATTTTATGATAAATATATTTTTAATTCCATTTTTAATCCCGTTTATTACCTGGTTGAAACGGCACATTCGTAATAACATATCTTTCCCGCCTCCCAAAATATCGGCGCCACAAACTTTTAAGATAATCCATTATTTTACGATCACATTAAACTCTGTACTAATATAAACATTACAGAAGCACTTTTGTATCCACACATAAACCTAGTAGTTTCGTTCACAATCGAGTATAGTTCGTACGTTGCTAATTATAAGAACAAACGCATAACAAACGTGTTGTTCTTCAGGCATGCCGCTATGGACTGCGAGCTGCAGTGTGAACTCCAGTACTCCTTTCATCCAAGACGGACGGTGATGTCATAGTCAACAAGCAATGAAAAGCTTCATCCAGCTACTGAGAAACTGATTCTGTTCATTGACGAAACCAAGGCTAGTTAGTGTTACTCATATCATTAGTATCTGACAAAATCAGGCCTGAGATAGAGAGGTGATGTCATGAGATTGTCAACTTAACTGAACTATGAATTCATTGGTTAAACAATTTTCTATAGGCACTAATGAAAATGAAGTAAGCTCGAGGGATAAATCAATTTATTAGCCAAGAACAAAGACATACATATCTCATTATTATAATGTCCATAAAATTTGAATTTAATATTAATTTGTGTAACTATGCATTATGGAGTCACCGGTAAATCAATATAATTATTACTTGCAGAAAATTCAAGGTTCTTCGTAGAATCAATCTTTAGATCTAAGGTCATAGAAGTCTTTGGAGAGTCTCTTTCTGTTACGTTTAACAAATTGATAAATATTTTAATTTCTAGCACCTAGCAATAAATTGGACTTATTCGTCAACTGGCGAGTGTGAAACTCGTGCGTGCGCGCGGGTTGGCACCTTCCGATTTATCCAATTTTTTTGTCGTCAACTCGCTCGACCTGGAAAATCTTACGTTATATACATCAGATGTACAGTCAACTGCAAAAACTTCTGATAAAATGTAGAATATAGGTACCCACTTTAAACGACATTTAAACGACAGACATTTTATACTTCTTGACTTTAAAACAAAACATGAAGGCAACATGAAAAGGTCAAAAGTAACGTATAATGTTACAAAAGTAACGTAAAAAGTAACATTCTGGCAACGCTGGATAGCATGCTTGGGTATCATGCGTCGTCGGCAGCATGCGCCTCGCCTCATTCCGTACCTCAAAGAAAGGCTTTAACGTATCCCGAAATCTAAGTAGAGCTGTGCAGGTGGCTACATACTGGTCTATCACGATTTGAGTTCATCGACACGTTAAGAAGAAGATCTAAGTAGATAGTCGGTACTAAACTGAATCAGCCAGCGCAGGCAAAGCCGCGAGCAATCGCAAATTATTTATAGTTATTGGTTTCAGTCCGTTTTTACTTTACTGTACTTTATAATGTGCGAGCGAGTTGACGACAACGAAAATAGGTAAAATCGGAAACACGCGCGAGTTTCACTCGTCAGTTGACGAATAAGTCATAAATTGTAACTTCCTATCAGCATAAATTGTAGATATCTATCAATTAACACTAACATTTGACCCCTTAATGCGGGTCAATTGAAGTCGTGCGTTCCTTATATCTTCATTTGATAACCATTGAGTAATTCATGTATGCTTATTAAAAGAAAATAATGTATAGCTTATGAGGGTTAAAATGTATGGTAGGTCCATAATTGCATGGAATTTGATGGAGATTAGACGTCCAGTAACTCACGGCTCGTGATGGATAAATAATAATAGCCGTACGGGTCGATCTTTTAGGTTCAGGAACGCTTGCTGGGGATGGGTGACCATTATATACTGAGTTCCCTCTGTGCTCAGAAAGCACGTTAAGCCGTAGGTCCTGGCTATAAATTGTAGATCTTTGACAGTTGTTACGGGTAGTCGGAAGCTCGAAAGTCTGACAATCAGTATTACCGAGGGGCCTTATCGTATTACCCAGTAACTGGGATTTGGAGGGCAGATAGGCAGACGCAACAACAGCACTGGTAATTAGCTGCAACCCGTAAGCCTGGAAGCCGATCCCAACTTAATTGGGAAATGGCTGGGCAGATGATGATGATCGAGACGTCCAGTAACTATGTGGGTATGCTCTATTAGTGTTTTGTCTGAACATATTTATTTAAGAGTCCATCGTCTTTCCAAATCACGCAAATAATTCAGAATTTCGCCAACGTATTATCTAAAATGAACTTTAGACAACTCAGTACCATTGACCTCACAAATTTTAGAGCTGCGTTGCTAAGCAACGACTTGAGCATACTAAACAAGGCCAGCCGACTCCTTTCATCGTCCGTCTGGTAAATCACTTATTTGGTATTAATTACCACGTGGGATGCTAGACCTGCTATACCGGGATATGGTGGCCTTCGGAATAATCAGCGAATAGAACTTGGTCCCACACACACCGCAGACGGAGATCGCGTAGGCTCGCTATTAGGAAGCGATGTAAGATGCGTTAAGATAACTATTAATTGATCCCATATTTAGATGAACGCTTGATTTCAATTTATGAATTATAGATACTGTGCAGTGTGCATTAAAATAATATAATATGTGACAGGTACACAAGCAGCTACACAGCTGTGACAGGTATGTGTGGCAGGTGTGATATCTTGAGCAGTGCTTTACATTTATCAGCTTCATAAACAATTGAACATAATGTAAACAACATCACTCTTATTTTCCACGAAGAGTTAGACAGAGTTTTACTTATAGTAGCTAGGTACATCCTCATTTCGAGTTGTAGGTAATTACGTGCCATGCAACAGAAATTCAGCAAAATTCCCGTCAATCAGGCACAAATTCAAGCTCTGGGCTGCTACTGAGAGACGTCACAACCTCATGCTCACACACTGAACCACTAGACATACGACACTGTTCAGACCCACTCATATTTTGCCTCCGGAACGAAAGAAAGGTCGAGGTTGGTCGAACTGACGAGGTTGTAAGCTTGTGCTTAAGAACTTCATAGAAGTTTTAATGATTTTTTCTTGGCTTTTATGTCTCTCAATTCAAGTATATTTTTCTTCTTCTTCGCGCTCATCTTCATCAGCATCCACAAGATAAACAAAAGGATTCTAATTCAATCACTATTTTTAAATTCGTCGCATTTTTATGCTGACCTCATAAATTAGAGCTAGCACATCAAAGTGGACTAATTCATCCCATAAAACTGAACGAATGCAGAGCGTAAATTTTATCTTTACTACGGTCATGTGACATTATTGTTGTGTTCGTCTGGAGTGACATCCAAAAGTACTAAAGTCATGTGTATGGCTCCTTCATTCCTAGATGTTCAGTTGTTTTATGAGGGCATCAACTTTCCAAGCAAAAGTAAACAAGAATATAGGAATTGATCGCTTACTACTAATAAGTCAAGATAGGGAATTGTTTGTGTTATAAACATAAAGGCAATAATTCAGAGGTTAACGTGCAGCGGAAATTCGTGCAATTGTCTGGTAGAATCAAGGCTGAATATTTCAGTCCTGGTTCTTGTCAGAACATAAACATTTTCTCTCAGCAACTTTTTTGGAGGAGATACTTTTTTTACGAAATTTTTCTAAAATCATAGAGTTGTAGAGCTTTGTATCTAAACAGTGGGTGGAACAAGGCGGTCTATGCTGATGATAATGTTCCGAATTTAGTCTTGCCTCTTCACATTTTTTGAGATCCTTATTATGAGTGTTGTAATATTTTAGAAATCATCACCGATTATTGCGTATCCTCAGCCAAAACAACCGAACTAAACAACTCTACTTTTCAGACCTAGAAATAATCTGTGATCGCTAGATATTTCCGAAAAATCGTTTTCTTATTTTTCAACCTGACCTACTTTTCTTTGACTGCTCCATCAACACCTGCCGACAATAACTTCATTACGATCTAGAATTATGATCGCGCGCACGAAACACGAACTTTTTAATTATTTCAATCTATTTCAGGAACGAATCTCGGATTCAGTGATTCACTTACACACAGAATTACGTAAGAACGGAAGATGATGCTCTACGAAATATGGGTATTTTTATTTACTCGGTTAGTTAAGAAAAGGCCGCGATGTCCGGATACTTTGGCCACAAAGTGTTGACTTTGACAAATTTGGAAAATATCGCACATCACAACCTTTTTGAAGGTCATAAGTTCCTGCTGAGTAATGGATTCTATAGAACCAAGTATTCTAAATGAGTCTGCTAGAAGGTATTTACCATTCTAACTTGTTACAGCTTTGTACACACAGCGACACATCTAGCTACACATTTACCAGTATAACATGGCCTCGCTTTGTATAGATTTCTGGTACAATGAGAGATCCGCATAAACTGGATTTGTATAGCTTGATTGATCGTCGTACATACCAGGTACTTACCTACTTAGTTATGACCAATTTGCAAAACACACTATTTACATGGCTTTTTTATTAATAAATAAGATTCTGTAAGCTTTTTTTTAATCGGAAGGCTTTTTTATGAATGTAATTTTTTTTAAACTTTATCGGCGAATTTACTTGATCTAAGGAAACTGTGAAGAACTTAGCGGTGTAGGTCTAGCACCCATGCAAACACTTCATCAGAATCCCAAGGATTTTGAAGGACATTCGTAATCCATTGCTTCATATGTTTAAAAATCGTCTGTTCAACAACCTCAATACCGCAATGAATATTGATGAATTTTCAACATAAATAAATAATTAGCTAGCAGCTAAGGGATTGGGAGTGTATTACGCAATTACCCCTAAGAATGACAATATGGTACTGTCACACATTACTAACACACTTTGCAGCACATAGCAGTGATAGCCTAGTGGTGTGACCGTCGGACTGCCAAGGCAGGTCTCGAGTTCGAACCCAAGGCACGCACGTCTGATTTTTCGGATTCATGTGCGTATTGTATAATTATCACTTGCTTCGGTGAAGGAAAACATCGTGAGGAAATCAGAATGCCTGAGAGATATTTCGTGACGGCATGTAAATCTAAGTTAGAGGCCCATGAGCGTCATAAAAACTCTGGGTTAGGCACTAACCACACGATAAAGGAGAACCACACTTTACACTCTGTCTGTCAGTACAGTAGGTTGTTCACACATTGAACATGCAGTCGCATCTCATATATTAAGTATTCGTGCGTGACCAAACCGAAACCGGTTTCATGCAAATGTAAGTAGGTACGAGTAAATACGTTAATTGCATTTGTCTATCAACTAGTAATCAAGAAACTAATTAACATTGTCTTATTTATGACTATGTGTGGATGTTTACAACTGTCAATCATGGTATTATAAGTTAACGAATGTTTGGAGTGCATGCACGTAGTTTGTAGGACGGATCTGCGCTCGCCAGTTTACCTTGGAATTGCATGTCATGACATAAGCGTACAGCCTCTATTACTTATTCGTCAACTTGTTTAAGAAACACTCCTTTAAATAACTTTGTATGTGACTGTACTTTCAAACTCTTAAGATTGTTTACAATGTTGCTATATTAATTTTGTGTTTATTAATTTATTTATGATAGGAATTATAATGTATACTTATAGTGTATAACAATTTGTTGCCTTATATTGTTTTTATGAACAATCATTTGTATTACATGTTCTCAGACTCTGATTGCATTATCCTTATGAAGACGGCAATCTTATTGCGGTACGTCTGACGGTAATAAAATTAAATACCATAATATTAAAGCTGAGGAGTTTGTTTGGACGCGCTAATCTCTGGAACTACCAGTCGGATTTGAAAAAATCGTTTTGAATTTAGAAGAAAGAAAATTTGTTTATTTGGCATTGAAGACACCTTGAAAATTATACAAAATAAATAAACAAACAAAACAATAATGCCAAAAGGGCATAAGCTCTGCATAATGCCAGATGGCAACACGAGGTGTACCACCTGACGCTGATTTTCAGCTGCAGTCCATTTGGTAGCCCAATTCTCGATTAGGAGCCGAGCAAAAAGCGAAACGGTGAAAACGCGAAGCACAGCTAGTACTTTAAAAAATCAGCAACAACACAGGAGTAGATGGAACGAACTAAAAATGACGTTGACGTTGACGAAATGACTCGAATGCCGTTACTTAGAGGGCTGTCGATAAACATTTTTGAAATTATTTTGTGAAATGTATTAAAAAAACACGATGGTGTCATTAGTTCCTATTTCGGCCAGGCGTCGAAAGTACTACTACATATATTATTATGTTTAAGTATGAATGAATGATTAATCATACCTTTGGTTTTAATACATACCTACTAGGCATTTTACAACAGGAAAAACTCAATGAGTGGGATCTATGACGACATTAAAATTGGTATTTCATTACATTCTCATATATGGTCAGTAGTAAGGAAACAAGTACCTTATTTACTATTGGATTAACACAATTAATCAGGACTTATTGTTTACCAATTGTTTTTGTACTTATTAGGAATTGGATTATTAGGAATTATTGAATGAATGTGGGAAACATTTGATTGCGAGTGAAATATTTTCAAAGTTATTTCCTGAAACAAAATTCCTGGTTTATGATGGCTAACATGAGCAATAGATGTGATCCCACGCATATGAAACAGTTTATAGAGGCTGATACGCTTATGTTGGTAGAGCAGACAGTTTAAATACCTATTTTTCAAAAATAAGTCTTGTAGGTTTTAGCTTTAAGGTTTAAGATTCCTCAACTAACTAAGTAAATAGTAGTGACAGCACTTATTCGCCAAACATATTGCCTAGATATTTTTGCACGTAGGAATTTCAACTCTTCGCGCTTAGCATAGCGTTGTAACTCCAACAGTGTGCTTTTGTTAAGGCTTTATATTTAGACCCTAGTATTAGTCAAAGCGAGCACAAACCTTTTATAGGTAAGTTTCTTATATCTATGGGTGAGACACAACGTGATTGTCTACTCTTATCCTAATGACTTGTAGATAGTTAATGAATTAAGTCACCAACGTACGTGTGTAGGCGCCATTGCAATACAATGACGCACCTATAGCCCATTAATCTGAAGAATTATTTCTAAATATGTGTTTTTAATCACTGTCAATTACGTTATCCGTTTATATGCTGCGACATTCTTTGCAGGATAATTTTCTAGTTTTATTTTTCCATAAATTAATAAAAAATAGTCTAATAGCCTATTTGACAACATCGAAAAAGTAAATAAATATTTAGTCCGTCAGTTAGATCACCAAGAAATATTGGACGATTAAAAATACGTGTCCAATATTTTTTGATAATCTAACTGACGGACTAAATAGATTTTTTTATGCAAAATACCCTATTGCTGTAGCAACGTCAGGGGAAGTTTAATGAACTCACAATCAGTCATTATTATTTTTTCAAACATATTACAGAAAGACGTAAGGCATCTAATACAAGAACAATATTGACCCACACTTATCACTTTAGGCAAACAAAGTCATCTTAATTCCAGCTGATAAAAATTATAACACCGCAGGATCTCTATCTTTTATCACGGAACGATCAACTTTAAAAAAATCCCTATGGGTACAAATACAAGTACGTATTGACATACCAATATGTATGCGAGACGCTAAACCAGTTCACAAACAGTAGCGTTCGAATACCAAGAGAGCTCGAAGGACAGAACAGGTTCGGCTCAAAGTGATAAATGGTTAAACTAATAGTTTCTACAGACATCAAGGTAAGTAAAGTTGCGATCTTTGGAACGCAAAATGCGTTCTGTCCCCGCAGCAAAAATACTCGTAGACTGTACCCTTCTAAAGTTATGGGCCTATCTATGGGACACCAAAACTCAGTTCTAATTTCGTAAAAATAAACTAATTTCCTTATGATTTTAAGAGTTAAATAGGATACATACATTTACAAACAATACATAAGATGACTGGCTACAAAAGCTTGTATTACGACATCTTTGTTTGTAAGATAGAGTGTGTCGTTGCATTTTAATTTCCAATGTCGTCGTTTTCTCACAAATACACCAACATTACTGTTTTACTTCTCGCCACGATACCAGCTGGGCTAAAAGCCACGAGTTTTATTTTTATCTCACTTCAAGACGATGGAAAACCATAAATTAAAATGTGTTTGTAATCAACCTTGTTTGGGTTCTGTCATATTTGAATTCCGAATTCTATAGGACTGGCAGGAAAATATAGGTCGCAATAAGTTTTTGAACGAAAAATGGACCGTGTTCAATACATATTTCGACTTGCACTTTCATTAATGTATTGACGATTGCGGTGTAGTTCTGAACGAAAACAGATATAGGTACTATGTCAACACGGTAATCATATTAATTAATTAACTAAAAATCAACGAAATATGCATAATAAATCACGGCAGATATCCCGTAAGTGACAGTATAAGATTAGTTGTAAACCGTGAAAGCTTAAAACAATGTAGGTAGTATGCATAATAAATGTTCGAAATATAATAAACCTCTAAAAATGTATAGTAAATCTGAAGTCTAAACTAGCAGTAGGTACTGGCCGATAATTGACTCCGCGTAGATCAATAAGGAGATTAAAAGTTAAAATAATTTGATAGCAGTTTATGTTGATAGAGCAACTAGACATCTCCGCATTGCACATAATAATCAATGATTCATTACAATCAAACAAAAACTGAACTAACAACGAAGTCTACACCTAAAATCTTGACAAGTTAATTATTACACCTACACCATTAAAGTTATGCTAAGTTCTTTTCTTACAAAAAAAAAACTACAATGAAACAATTGCACATGCATGAGTAATGTTTTTCTTGCAAATTGCAATACAGCTAAGTTTGTTTTAAAACATGTTGAATCGATATTTTCAGTTTCAGATGTAAGTTTCAAAGTTTTTTTTATGAAATGCTCTGTATAAATTGTATTATACATATACATACGATGGAGGTACTATGCTGTGTGAGTATTGAGTATGCAAGGACCGTCTTATTAGCTTAATTTTCATACACTTTGTCGTCTCAGCTGGTAGAGTCGTGGCCTTTACCTTACGTAGTTTCGGTGTCCTCGTAACCAGCAATAATTTATCAGAATTATTATGCTAATGATCAAGAACCAACACGTGCTATCTATTATAAAACGTGAGGTAACACTATGTCATGCAAGTTAATCAAAACAGATACGTAGGTAAACTCATTATCTTAAATGTTAACATGGAAGAATTTTTATCATCTTCTGAATAATATTGAATTTATTTTAAGAGTTTATGTCATCACTCAATATTTTTTTGTTCTTATTTATTTAAGATGGCCTTGACTTACCTGCTACGTTAGCGGTGTCCCATTGAGGAGGTCGCGGCAACTCTTTGAGGTCATAAGAGTCCGATCTGCGGAACCCACAACACAAACACTGTGGCGGGCAACAGTGGGCCAACTTGCTCTTCACAGCACCCATTTCACTAACATCAATCACTCACTAACAACCACATACACAATGAACAACAATCTCTTTTAGCTCGTTTTATAGACCACTCTAATATCAATTAACGCACTAAAACCGCGATTAGATCATAACCGCTTAAAATTATCCTTAGTCCGCACAGTTTGTACAGTTTGCCACAATGTAAACAAATTATCAGCTGCTATTTGAATTAATGGTTTATCGATCGGATAAACAGTCACTTATAAAGTTTCTCTTATAAAATTAAAAGCGTGTGTGAACGTCGTCTGCGCGTGCGCACCTCGGCGCGGGATCAATACGTCTGTGCTCAGTCTCCGCTGGGCATCCTCACTACCTTCGCTCGCGTGACCTCTTATCACCACCGCGGAATGTAGGGTCACGTCACATCAACGTCAGTCTTTCACAGGAATCGGTTGATACTAATGATTCACAATTGAGCCTAAGTCATAAAACTACGTACGTACGGGCGTATAGTCCAATAAATCCCCATCAGGTTCAACGAGTACACAAAATATGGAAAGTACCGCTTGTGACAACGGTGATGTATACGTACCAGCAAACTTTTCAGTCAGTATTCTATATCTTCATTGAAACCAAACAACCATGACCTTCAAATTCTTTTTTTTATTCTTCTTGTTAATGCAGAATAATTGGAAAATTAAATACTTAGCAGTTCACTAATAGTAATTCTAAAAATAAAATCATGCAGATCATACATTTTTATTGTTACTGCATTATTGGTAAAGATGCAGTCACAAACACGTTGAAAAATCAAAAACCGGCCAAGTGCGACTTGTACTCACACGCACACAGGGTTCCGTAGCACCAAACAATATAATAAAAATATTTTGAAGGTTCATTGATATGTTGATTTGTATTACATTCAACAGCAAAACTAAATTTGTTTATCATAGTATATTAATGTAAAACAAAGTTACTGCTGCAGTTTAATGATTCTATATCTCAAAAAAACTAAACTTACAATCTTATTCGTTGAAAGTTTTTTTTTACGTTCTACAATCCTAAATTTTTTCTAATACTTTGCCGGGTCATTTTACAATCTGTATTTCAATTTTTTTTTTGAGGTCATATTTGTTGAATATTTTTATCGGTTTCTATGCAGAACGGTGACTAAAAAGTTTCAGTTACCAAGCAGCTACTACGTGTACACTACTATCTTTGTTACAAGCGGTACTTTCCATATTTTTGTGTGCTTACTCATTAAACCCTGGGGTTTTTTTACACTATACATTCCTGCGTCGTTATGATTTATACAGTGCAATGTGCATAGGTACATCATATGCCTAGACTTTTCCCAACTTTGTTGGAGCGGGCTTCCAGTGAGTGTAACCAAATGCAGCTGAATACCATATTTTACATGGAGCGGCTCTTGCCTATTTGACCTCCACAACCCAGTTAGTACTGGGTAATACGATACCCCCTGATTAGACTGGTTATCAGTTTCGGGCTACTGACTACCTGTAACGACTGTCAAAGATATACAAGTGACAGCCGGGACCAAAACGGCTTAACGTGCTTTCCGAGGCACGGAGGATAAATCGGTATGAAATGGGTGGTCATCCATCCACGGACCAACCTAGGCAAGCACGGCTTAAACTGAAGCCAAAGGCGAGCGCCTGTTATTATTTAGTCACGAGCTCCTCCAATAAAAACATAATTATGATTTATATTTTTTTTTTTAACGAAGCCGAAAGGCTCTTGTTCTCCCCGTCATAGCGATCTTTTTTTTGTTACTGTCATACCTTCAAGTTACGGAGATTCCCCAAGATCTCCAAAGTTTTAAAGTTCCAACTTTTTCACAAGTTTTTTTTTAAATACATGTTTTTAACTTTACTTTAAATACCTCCACAACCCCCGTACTTATTCAATGCATCCATAAGCACAATGTTTTGAGTGTGTTCTACCGTAAAACGTGACTTTTTCACCCCCAAAAAAAGTCGTTTCTCAACCATTATTTTGTGCGTAGAGTTACTGAGTTTGATGTACAGATTGCTTGGCTTCGTGTAGGGTGTGTTTACACCTTATTCCTTGTATGTTCTTAATAAAATAAAATATTTTATTAGTAAAATCAACGTAGGAATCACTTGAATTGGTAGAAATAGGAAAAAGTAGCGTTTATAATTATTTTTTAAGCAAATGTTCTGCAACAAATCTTTCTGTATTTAATATACTAGTACTTTGGTACTTTGCAACAAAAGCATAAAAATACTAAGACAACGTACCTGACCTAATTCTTCATATTTGCATCGGTTTCATCGAAGAATAGTGACTAAAAAGTTTGCTGGTACGTATACATCACCAGGTTTGTCACAAGTGGTATTTTCCATATTTTGCGTACTCATTAAACCTTCAGGGGAATTTTTAGGGTTCCGTGCCTACCGAAAAAACAGAAGCCTTATAGGATCACTCGCGTGTCTGTCTGTCCGTCTGTCACAGCCAATTTACTCCGAAACTACTGGGCCGATTGAGTTGAAATTTGGAACACACATGTAAGTCGGTAACCCGAAGACGGAAATTTAACGTAAATTAATTAATTTTAAACAAGGGGGCCACTTTTGGGGGGTAAATCATAAAATGAAAAAAAAAAATTGCATACTTTATTTTGTTACATATCAAATAAAAGGACTTATTGTGGGCATCTCAATTTTTTTTTATAATTTTAAGATAAATAGTTTTGAAGTTATTTAAGAAAACTTAACTCCGAAACTACAGGGCCGAAGATTTTGAAAAAAATAGAAAAAATAGTTCTTTGCCTATAGATTACAGGAAAACCTATAAGAAATCTATAAACGTACGAAACCTTCTCCATGCGGTCTGATAGAGATTTGATCTGAAGTGGGCAGTGTTCGTCTACCTATATTTACTTAAGTTACTAAAAAGTTAGATTAATATAATAATTAACATTATATATTTAAGGAAGACTTCAGTTATAGTTTTTTTTATAACGAACGTTTATAAATTTGTCACGTAGGAACTTTTCCTGCAGGAAAATAGATATTTGTTTATTTAAGTTTTCCCAAACAGCTCGGGGTCGTGATTGCGCAAAATCGATTATTTTTCCAATGTATAGTTTCAAAGAATAATCCTTATAAATGTTCCTTCCTCTTTTACTAAAGGCTAACTGAATACATGCCTCTCATACAAAGTATTTACTCTACATCTATTTAACCTACCATAGCTATAATTATGAACTTGATCTTGTAACAGGCAGTCATGCACGTGTGTTTTACAGACTCGCCTTGTTTGTAGAACATACCGTGAACAAACATAATAGATAGTAAACATTTGACAAAATAAAGTTACACACGATTATGTTAATTTACTACATAGATGACATCATAGCGCGCGTCTCGGCACTCGCGAACTTCCTTGTACTTGGCTGATGAAGGCCTCACTCTTTAATTAACCTGATCAGATTTTTCCTTTTTCTATTATGAATGAATGAGTAGGTACAATGAATAGCATTGCACGTATTGTTAGTAATTTTCCAAGAACCATTATACCATAATTGCGGTCAAAAAGACGTTTCAGAGATCCCAGACATTGACGCATTTGTACTAGTTGACTTTGACCTAATTTTTCCACAAGAAAAATGATTATAAATTTCAGAATTCTATGATTAAGCTGCAGTTTTACTGAACAAAAACAAATATCATAAAAGTAAGTTTTTAAGATAAAAAGACTGGTTTAAAATGATCTAAAAACAGCTGGTGAGTCACCGAGATAAGACGACCTTGTTGAATCCCATCGAGTTACTTACCTACGGTTATAAGAAGCATGTAGCATCAGTTTCTCAATAAATGTGATTGAGTCGCCTATTAGAGATACTAAGATTTAATTGTAACAACATAGGCGCTTTAATAAAACTGGTTTATCTGTATTCTGACATTATAAAGAGGTAAAATTTGTTTGTTAGTTTGTATGTACGGAACTAATGATTCAATTCTATAAATTCATTAATTGGCAGAAAGCTATATTATTCGTGGGTGCTATATGCTATAAATTATATTTATATCATGCATATTAGCCGAGATATCACAATTTCTGCGGACGAACTGGTTTATCTGTATTCTGACATTATAAAGAGGTAAAATTTGTTTGTTAGTTTGTATGTACGGAACTAATGATTCAATTCTATAAATTCATTAATTGGCAGAAAGCTACATTATTCGTGGGTGCTATAGGCTATAAATTATATTTATATCATGCTTATTGGCCGAGATATCACAATTTTTGCAGACGAAGTCGCGGACGAAGTTCTACATAATAAATTGATCGGACAAAAGTTTAAATCCTAATTAGGAATGAGTCTTTTTTTCCTGGATTATCTACTTGTGCAGGTAAAATGCCTCCTCAGATTTCTTGTTACATGTCAATAGTCATGAAAATTCATTGAAATAAGTACTTCGAAGAATATTTGCTTAGGTATGACATTGCTAAGTTCAAAGAAGACGCAAAGAACTGAGCTACATTACAGACCAACATTCTTGTGATTTTACGAGTTTGTTATTAACCGTGAAATGTATGAACCAAAACAGTTTTCAGGTTATTACAACATTTATCGGAAGCCATACCGCGTTACGTTAGCCAAAGCACGTTCTGATACTACTAGTAAAACGGTTAACATTCAATATCCAGGCAAAAAATAGAAATCCAGACCAGTCGCTTTCATAAACATAAGAAAAATAAACGATGTTTTCATGTCGGTCGGGTGCAGATGAATATCTGCATTGCAACATTCGCAAACAATCACACAGATACGAGTCTGTTTTCTCATCGGTTAACAAGATAAAACCTTTAATGACTTTGATTAGATATAATTACAAACCTTGATATCTTAATTACACACGGTAGCTAAGTGGCGTTTTCTTTAGGTCTTCCTGTTCTTATAATCGTGGATAATTTTACCTTATGTTGAATATCAAGCAGATTTTGTGTTCCTGGTGGTGATATTATTAAGAAGGTGGCTAGAAATTGATGAATTATAGTTGACAGTGCCAGAAGACCAAGAAAATTGGCAATCGCTTTCAGAGAGTTTTTCGTATTTTCACAGCATTTAAAAAAATATAGTAATGCTTTTCGGTAGCCTATGTCAATCCAATAAGTTGACTTTTTCAACATCGCTTTGCAGTTTAACTTTGTATACTCATTAGGCCTAGCTTATTCGTTGGGGTACAAATAGAAAAAACCGGCCAAGGGCGAGTCGGACTCGCGAATGAAGAGTTCGGTACCATCGTAGAAGGGGGAGCCCCTTTTAATTTTTAATTTATTTTTGTTATTTGTTGTTATAGCGGCAACAGAAATATACATTCTGTAAAAAATTCAACTTTCTACCTATTATGGATCATGATATACAGCCCGCTGACAGACAGACGGATGGACTGACAGCGGAGGCTTAGTAAAAGGGTCCCGTTGGTTACCCTTCGGTTAAGGAACCCTAAAACCACAAGCAGATGAAGGTTCGAATCCAATATAGAGTTGGGCAACGAACTAACGCTAGAACTGCATTTTCAGCAAGATAAATAAATGATCTTGCTGAAGGAATCCTTCAGCAAGATCATTAATTATCTATCTTCTTTTAATAAAGGGCTTGCCGTTTTGATTCGTGTGGACATGCCTAGTTGACAAATAAGGAAATTATGTACACGTGCCGCAAACCGCGTGCAGCCCGTAGGTGAGGGCTTTTCCAGGTGACTACAGTGCATTTGTAACGATGCATCATTTGCCATTTCATAACTTGATGATACTTAGGGAAGATCCTATATAATTTATGTATGTAATCACGCACGTGACTATCAAACCAGGATGCTGTCTCAATGTTAATAAGAGAAATTTTACAATTTGCGGGGATTCCTATATCTACACTAATATTATAAAGAGGAAAGATTTGTATTTTTGTGTGTGTGTATGTTTGTAATGAATAAACCCAAAAACTACTGTTCCTGTTTCCAAATTTTACACCATTAGAAAGCTACATTCGCCCTGAGTAACATAGGCTATATTTATTGCTAGAAAAAAAATGGGGGGGGGGGGGAAATAGGGGAAAATAAATGTCCACCCGTGCGAAGCCGGAACGGGCAGCTAGTCTGGTATATAGGAATCCCCGCAAATTGTATAATTTCTCGGAATGATGAAATATCGACTGATTAATTAAAATGAAGATTTTAGTTTCGAAACAATTTTCGTTTGTTGCCTTTAGTGTTTGCAAACCTACTGCTGGAGGAAGCGCCAGGCTAGCCCGCGAAATTCAAATTTTATTATTCTGTAAAGACCTGCTAATTGCAAAAAACGTAAGAAAATTTAAATTTTGCGGGCTGCCTCGGTGCTTACACCTTAAAATCTCCCTTTAGATACCTTCACGGAAAACTTTTTGACATTTAATACAACTGTCGAAGAATGACAGCTGTGATTTGAATGTACGAAATTACGAATTATAAGAAAGTACAGACTGGAGCACATCAAGCTACCCGAAACTATAAAATTTTCGCAAGCAACCTTCAACCTAAATCTTTACCGAAAAAGTTGAAAATCTATTAAAGAAATTTGACGGATTGTAATAGTTTGATGTCCTGGCGTCTGTACAACAGTTTATTCCTCTGACACACATAAGAAGAGTAAAACAAGTGAAGATCGTTGCAGGTAGCGTTCAGTTCATAGATTAATATACTAGGTAGTTCAGTTGTTTCTGTCCCCCGATGGGCAAAAGGCGTTGGTTTATTTGTGTATTTTCTTTCCATTCACCGTGTCGTCATTCGATCGGTCATTGATTTTTTTATATTTGGAACAGACGGGACTGCTTGTTCCATTTACACTTGAGTAAAAGCATGGCGGAGGTTATTATTTTCAGACGAGTGGTTTGTTATACCAAAATATTTATATTTTCATAACAGTCATGTGCAATTGTGTGTGTATACTGCTTGAATATACAATTACATAATATTCTCAATTTGAGACTCACTGTTGTCAGGCCAAAATAGCGAAGGTTGATCCGCTATTTCTGGGCCTGCACATACTTGAACCATGCTTGAACCTATAAATGAAATAAAGTTTTGTCAAAGTCATAAAATTAAGTAGGTACCTATTTAGACCACAAATGACAGGGGCATTTTACAAATTAAAGGGGGCTCTCTACTGCGATGGCATGGTACCCTTCATTCGCTAGTCCGACGAGCACTTGGCCGGTTTTTTTTTTATTGATGAACTCATTTAAAATGTTTCACAATGGGAATACCCTTGTCCTTCTATTAGATTTAGATGTAATGCCAATGAAATGTAATACCTGAATACCAGGTCTCTATACTGCAGCAATGTTTTAGCGCTAACTACATTAGTCATTCAGAATGACTGTTGTACTAATTTGTCACTACCTAAAGATGAGTTGCAACAGAATTGTTTTATGAATTAATAAAAAAAACATAATACTGTTTGCGGTTAGGACGGGTTACTTTAAATGAAATCATATCATTTGCAGCGAATGCTCTTTATTTTTGAGATCCCAAAAACACACAAACACCGTGCAAATTATTAAAATTAAGTGTTATAAACTTTTTGTTATAAAATGATTACAATAGTTTTATAAACTTAAAATAAAATGCAATACGCAAATATATAAAGTTAAACTATAGATCATATAATTTCTTAATACTATACTCTTTCGTACAGAGTTATTCATACATATCAAAACAATGGCACATGAAGCATCGGTTTCCTTAAAATTAAGAATACATTAACAAAATAATATTATTATCACACAGTGAAAAACGTGAATGATTATAAAATTACTTTTTTTGTTATTTTTCATTTGAAATGTGCTGGTGATACAAACGATACACATCAGTACTTAATACTAAATTAATAAAATCCATTAAAACTTGCCAAGTCATCGTTATAAGGTATCGAGTTGTTGATTAGTAAACAAAGTATTCTAGATGCAACATTCGTACATTCAATAATAAAACTCACGAAAAACAGTTTGCTTGTCATAAATAAAGAATAACTAAAATAGCCAGCTTGGAATGGCGACGAGTGGACGTTTAAGAGGTGGTCTTGATGATGACGACCTCTTCTTCTTGAACATACAAATGCTGTTCTGGCGCTACGTAAGATACGTAGGATCGGTCCATCTGCAGCGCGGGAGGAGAGGCAGGCCCCGGCGAGGTGCGCGGCGAGGGTGCGCGGGGCCCGGGGGCTAGCTAGCCGCGCACGTTCACCGTGGTGCAGCCGAAGATCTCGTCCAGCTGCCGCGACGAGAACGTCACCACGATGCGGCGCTCGCCATGACGCCGTGGCACGAACTTTTCCTGGTAGTTCACGAACTCACCCGGCTTCACGTCGCGGAATCTTATCTGGAAGAAGAAATCCATTTATGACGCCTGCTTTTCTTATTTATTTTCAAAAGTTGCAGAGCACCTTGTATTTACCTGTCTCGGCCTCTGCACACCCGCTCCCTCGAAGGTGAAGTAGCAGTCAGTCAGGTGGACATTCAGTGGGTTCTGGAAGCTGAATGTCACAGCGCATTCTTGCCCTATGCATGGCTGGCCTCTCACCTATCGGACATTATCATAGGTGATTAGAAATCGTGAATGTAAAAAAAAAGATTACTTACTAAACCGAAAAGGAGTTATAGCCAACCTGCACTTGCATCCTTGGCTTGTGTAGTGGGAAGTCATCCTCATCCGACCAGGCCTGACGAGTCTGTTTCACATAGGCCATGGCGTGCACCTTCACCATAGAGTGGTCCACTAGCTTATCCATATATTCCTGAGGCGTGACGTGTAGTTTCAGCACTTCACGCTGTCCGGCGCGTACGATGAATTCTCCCTGAGCCCTTCGCAGACGGGAGGCGATGGCGCCAGTGTAGTAGCATGACGAAGCCGTCAGCACGCACCAGATGGTGCGATCTTCATGCGATTTGTTCTGTTGAAAATCGTCAAATAGTAAATATTTAGTTTTATGAATGACATTTAATAATGCATTATGCAAATGCTTATACATTTATTACGTGAAGGTTATAACCAAGTACCTGAATATTCATAGTGCAGTCAAACGGTTGGCCATAAGGCACGAGGTCAATGTCCATAAGATCGAAGTAAACATCTTCGAAATTGCGATCAGGGTATTCATAGTATTGCTGCAGGCGCTGGTAGCCACGGCACGAAGCAATGACTGCCAAGCGCTCGGGAGACGAACTGTCAACCGTCTTGTACTCGTGCGTGATCTCCAACATGTCGCTGTCACCTTCATCATCGTCACGGTTCGGGTTCTTCGTAAGAATCTTGCGGCCAACTCTGTAAGATATGATGCGTTTGGTGAATAATACCGTTTGTCAATACCAATACAGATGAGTATATGCTGATGTACTCACTGATACTGGTTCGAAGCCATCCTAATGAAACCCCATTCAGAATTCTCCTCTTCTTGGAAGTGGCAGAGTTCAGCGTTGAGCTGACAATACATGAAGGGCGTATCATATTGGAAGCCAACCTCGCCTCGGCGGACAGCCTCAACGCTAGCGGGTCCGCAGTGGTATACCGCCTCAGCTTCCTCTTGAGGCGTGGAGTCAATGATCTGCCAGCCACTATAGCCTTAAGAAGAAAGTAGAAAAAATAAGTAGAAGCCAAGCGCAATCAGTTTAAGAACATATTTTTGTTAAATTCATGTTTTTGATACCTTGAGGCAAATCCGGTCGCTGCATCCATACATCATTCCATACGTGGAAGTTCCAGCATGAATCGTAGCAATCTTCGTCAGGTCCATTTGGTACTTCATTGCCATCGCGATCGAAGTATTTGTCCACCGTGAATGTTCGGTTCGTATCGTGGGCTGATACGTAGTTGGTGACAGAACGGCAAGGAATACCTAAAAATAAATGTGACTCATGTAATGAACAGCCGCTTGACTTCTTGTAGTTATCATGAGTATAGTATATTTAAATTAATCTGTACCAAGCGCACGGCAAATCGAGACCACGAGCCCGGAGTATACCCAGCACTGGCCGTATTCAACCGGCCTGCCTCCGTCGGTAAGGTAACGTTCCATGATAGCCACGGAGCCGGTCCAGGCGTGAGGCGCAACGCCGTCTTTATATTCGCCATCGTAACGGCCAACCATCAGTCCATCGTCGTCATGGTTCGCGTTTATCTAAAACACACCATGATGTAAGGTTATTTAGAAAATATAATTCACTGAATGTAGAATTCTTATTGATCAACTCACCATCGACGAAATCGCTCTGCAAACACGAACTGGGTTACCACGTTCAGAATGCTCCAGGCCACTTCGCTCCAGCAAGTACATGCAAGCAGGCAACACCACGTCATCAAATTGCCCGTAAATCCATTTGCGACCTTTTGGTTGACGCCAAGTGCCACACCAAATCTTTCCTTGCTCGTTGAGCACGTATTCCTTCCTGGATGATTCGTTGTCCATGTAGACGGGGTCCTCGCGACACCAAGGATTGAACAGCATGTAGATATCTTCATCGCATTTGTAGTCGTGGCGGTTATCGCGCTGGCCGAAGCGATTGGTTTGCACCCAGCAGTTCCATACGCCAACTGGCGCAGTAGCCGGAACATGCACTTGGAATGTAATTGTGTTGCCATCTTGTCGCTGAATGCTAATGTCCCATCTGTCCATATCATGAGCAAGAGACGCCAAGTTCTGCATGGAACCATGACGTGAGCCGTATCCACGACCGAATGTAGAATGCTGAGCTGTGCCTCCGTAACGATCCATCATCGGGCGGTCCAGAGGTCCATGCGGGCTGAGAGGGCTATGCTGCAGAGGTAATGGCTCGTTGCTGAACGAACTGCGACGCACTCCATAAGTCGTAGTCTCTCTCATACCGCTCATCGGACCCATGGAGCCCATTGTCCCCATTGTTCCCATTGTACCCATAGTTCCCATGGTTCCCATTGGTCCCATGGTACCTATATTTCCCATAGTGCTCATTGTGCCCATAGATCCCATTGGAGCCATACTGGTACTAGTATCCTGCATGCGAGACATTCCCATTCCCATGCCCATTCCCATCATATCACGGGAATGTTGGAATACACCTTGCTGGTTGCTCCAGTTCACGGGTAGAACTACTCGTGTTCCTTTGGTAACGCTGGGTTTAGGACCTGTAAAAAGAGATTCGTGTAATGCTTCAAAATGTTTCGAATGATGTACTATTGTACAGCCTAAGCATTGATTGAGCTGTTGATTGGGAATATTTGACAGTTTCAGGTAGCTTGATGTGCTGGCGTCTGTACAAGAGATCAAACGAAACTTTTAAAAATATATTAATTTTTAACGGTATAACTTACCAAAACAGAAAACAATGCGAATCATATCTTGTTGTTTGTCGTAGGTCCTGTCGAAGCGAACGGCAAAGAAGAAGTTCTGCCCCCTCCTTAGAACTGGATTCGGAAGGATGTTATCGTTCACCAAGTCATATTGTTCAGTGTGGTGGTCTTTGGAGTTGTCACGGGAGTAGAATTCAGTGAGCTCCACTTTCAATGGCTGCTGAGAATAATAACTTTGAGGAATCATTTCCATGGTGTCCTGACGTCGGCGGCGTTCATTTTGGTCTGCCATCTTGCAAATTAAGTTATGAGTGTACTGCGTGTTAGGACTGTTCCTCATCGAGTACTTCATACGGTGCAGCGAACCGGTGCTGTGCGAGCGGCCAGGGCGATGCTGGGCAGTCGGCCCGGCACGCTGCATCGGCCAACGACGAGTTTGTCCAGGGCGCTGGCAGAAGCTGGAGATATTGTAATAGGCAGACAGCCCCGGAACATAGTTCGAAGGCATTCCACCGATCGTCATCTGCTGCTCTCTCATGCAGCTCAGCGTGCTCATGCCCGATGTCAGTCCAGTTATTCCACCCAAACCCATTCCAGTCATGCTGGACGTCATGCTTGAGGACATCCTGTCCATACTAGATCTCCTGACCATAGACATCCTTGCGTAGAAACTGTATGTGTATCCAAGTAAGTCCCGATGTAGGACCTCACTGTGCTCCGGGATCACACCAGAGCGAATGATGTCGTTGGAAAGATTCGGGACCTTTTTATAGTGCTAGTCGGCACAAAGGATCGTTCACCGCCCTTAGGTGTCAGTTAACATTGCAGGCGCCGGAGTCACTTGCTTCTGGGACAGCTATTGTCTATGTGCACTGACTCGTAGTTAAAACAAGAACACCTCTCTTACATAAAACTAGTTACTACGCTAACTAACACACGGGGCGGTACGAAGTACAGTCGTGAAGACCTGTCGTGTAGGGAACTGTTTAAAAATAATAATTTAGGTGTTACCAGTTTGAACATAAGTAATATGCTAGAATAAATTAGGTATAATGCGTTTCAAATATAAATAGGAACGCCAATAACCTCTATCTGTCCACTGTCATTTCAAAAATACGGGTTAAGCCTTACAAAAAGATAATTAAATACGATAAAGATTAAGAAGATAATAACGATCTTAAATCATATTAAAATGTATTTGCGTAAAATAAAATTTTATTGCATACCGTACTCTTCAAATGACAGTTGCCATACATTGACGTTCCTATTCTTATTTGAAACGCATTGTACATAATAGGTTTACAAGAGACGACGTAATTATTGTTGTTTTTTCGTGAACTTCAAAAATATACCATCGCATAGTTTTTTCCACTAAGAAAAATCAGTATTTTAGATGCAGTTGGTTGACCGTACCGTAACCTTAGAATTCTACTATACGCTTCAGGTCAAAAGCTTTCTTAGGCCACAACCCCGTTCCTTCTTCCGTTCCTAACCAGTTTTCCGTCCACCCCAATATAATATGTAAGGCTACAGACCGTCTGATACCTATGATCCCACATGAAACACTTTTGTGCTAATCTATACCTCTACTTTTCTGACATTTTATTCCGTCAACATGTTTTAAATAAAATACAACACGCGCTATTATATGTTTCCCTATTGTTTTACCGACATAAAACAAGGTAACGGACACTGCTACCTAATGCTCGAGTTGTCTTTTCCATTCAGTTTGACTTGAGCAGTTTACCACAAGAAGAACGAGAGCTAAGTTTTCTACTTCAACGACAAACTTGTCTAATAGGCATGTTGGAGGGTTTCCGTGAATGTGGTGATCCTACTTATCTATTTGTGACAGATTATCGTACCTCGTTAACTTATGAGAATGACGTACGTCGTTTGAGAATGAGATTAAATAGGTACCGAACTAGGTATCTACAAGTCTCGTCGACTGCGCTTTTATTCCGTAGCAGTGAGGCGATTTTTTCATAGAAGTGTCAGGCTAAATTGCAATAGACTGTATGTAAGTACATAATATGTACCTTCCTAGTAAGTGTGCCTACCTATCACCTTCATGTTTTTAATCTACATACAGGGTGTAAACGGACCCTTCACGAAGCCGTCAACCAAGCATTCTGTATTTTTTTTTTGGGGTGAAAAACCATCTTTTACGGTAAAACTCAATATTACGCACTCAAAACTTAGTGCTGATGGATGCTTTGAATAGTTAACGGGTCATGGAGTTAATTAAAGTAAAGTTAAAACCTTAAAAAGTGGTTTTTTTTTTTAAACTTGCAAAAAAATTGGAACTTTGACCTCCAATATCTCCGTAACTAGAAGGTTCCCAGGTATGGTCCAGAACAAAAAAATTATCGCAATGACGGGGGGAACAAGTGCCTTTCGGCTTCGTTAAGGGTCTTTTTACACCCTTTATAACTATAATCATTATAGCTTTGTTGTACTTAACAACACTTATGGCAACCAGTCAACTTTCTTTTACTGAATAGGTTACAACTTAACTTTGCGGCATCCTATTTCCGGAAAATCTTGCATAACGGGACTCGTCCAAAGTATTTTTCCTGCAATATGTGGCTGCCAGTGGCTGCAATTCGAAAATGTTCCTAGTGTGCCCCTCCCCCCACCCTTCTATATAATCACAGATCATTTATTCTTTTTCAGGCAGGTTGTAGGGCGATCGTATAGGAATCGAAAATACTGCGATATTGCTTGGCTTTGTTGTTTCGTTAAGTTGCAAAGCTGCTCATCCCTTTCTTAAGTGGCATAAAAGTTGCCGTGAGTGAGGAGCTGTGATTCTGTTTTGTCTTGCGAAGCGGATCGTACTGCACTAGGCAAACATGTGAGCCATACTAGTTCAGACATTATTCAGACATTTAATGCCGAGATTTTATAATTATAGAATATTTTTCGGACATAATTTGCATTAAAATGACATTATTCTAGCCGCAATTAAAATATTGCCCATTTTGAAAAACCTTTTGGTAATTGTAAAATCAAGAGCACCTAAAGACAAGCGGTGGTTCTATGGGTTATACACACGGCGGCACATGAAGCTGTACATTTCCAGTATAACTTGGCCTTGCTTTGTATGGATTTCCTAAACAATGAGAGATCCGCATAAACTGGATTTGTAAAGCTTGATTGGCCGTCGTGCGTACTATTATCACCGTGGCGGATTGCACGGACAGTCACAAAGGCAAAACGATCATATTTATAGAATACTATAGATGCGGAATCAACATGATCCGGTCAGAAAGAGCTGTATAATTTCCAAGTATTTCAAGCAGCCGGTACAAAAAGTAGTATATATATATAATAGCGCCATCTATGCCACAAAGGAAAAACTAACACCAAAAACCTAAAATCGCGCTATGCATTCATTCTGTATTAGATACAGAATAGCGCCATTTTAGGTTTAAATGGAGCATTTGCATTTCTTCGGAATTCAGCATTTTTGCAACAGATACTTGTGAACGAATGAATTCTTTGAAAAACTGTTTATTTCATAATTGCCATTATTACCTTCATATTATTTCAATAAATTATTTGGAAATGAAGCACCGCAAAATATCATGAAGCAAAAATGTACCTACACGACTTAAAACAAAATTTTGTGTAGCAACACTTGCGAATGCGAAGTATTGAATCGTTGCCTAGCAACGGATTATTGTTGATCACCAGTCAAACGTCAACCAATTTAATACGACTCTCTTTAAAATATATAATCTAGCTCATAAATAGATAGAAAATGATAGAATGGGTCTCTATAACCTGTTTAGTTATAATGTTAAAGTACAATACGTGAGTTGCTTTTTTTCTTTAGCAACGTTTTTTACTTTGACCACGACAATACTAAATCTCATTTTACCGTTTATAATAGCATATATGGGCAGAGGTAAGTATTTAAGCAATATTAGCTGCAAAGTTCTTCATTTCTTGACGAGTTTCTATATACCTGTGGTTTTTTTTAGGGCTTTGGCTACGATCCCACAGCTTCTATGAGCAACCAGTTGTGCACTTCTCGTACGAGCACCTGCTCGTAGCAGAATCTAATGACCACAGTAGATCTATTGCATGTGGTGAAACAAATGGAAATTATGCAAATGTTATGAAAAATGAAGACAACTGTGCGGAATTCGAAGTATGTTCAATACAATATACGTTTCATGATCATCTTCCTGCCCTCGTCCCTTATTACTTGGGGTCAGCCATCACAGTATCATTTACTACTTTCCCTTTCTTATCATTCCTCATACAATCCATCCGTCTTTTCTTTGTTGTGCTCTATCCATCATGTTTAGGTATTTTACATAACCATATAAAAAGGTATTGAGAACTTTTAATATCCATGAATAAAATAAAAACTTTTTTCAGGTTCTTCAATATGATTTGAACGGCAATGGCAAGACTGATTTACTAGATTTCAAGATCAAACTCGAATTGCCACAAGAGATGACAGTAACATCTATATTGTTAATCTTGAGTCTAGACTTTCAATTAAAGGTAAGTCTTATATTTTTGTTCCAACTTTCAGTCAAGGATCTATGAATACTTTTTCATTTAGTTGTACTACAATAATTTAATGAAAGTAATATTTTTATTGTGTTTCAGTCGGTGTGTCCCATGCACATGCAAAGTCTGGCCATAGTCAACAAAGAGTTTACAACACCTCCTTCTGGGTTCAAATATTTTGGTGTTCTTCAATTCTACCAAACATCTCATTTGCCCTGCAAACAAAACCTAATGCATACTAAATATAACTATTCTTTATTCAATTCTGATAAGAGCACTCAAGAGAATGCAATTGATCATACACTGGAGAACTATTTTATGAGAGAAGGTAAGATATTGATGTGTAATAATTGACTGCCTCTCTGGTTGAGGTCTCATGCGCGACTGCTGAGCATAAGGTTCTGGGTTCAATTCCCAGGTTGGGCAGCGTTTTTGGGTTTTTCCATCAGTTATTTCTCAGTAGCAGCCACAGGATCTGGATTTGTGCCTGGTTAATGGCAAAAGGCTCGGCCCCTATTACATAAGCCTTAAACATAACTGGAAAATGTGAGTGTACTATTAGGTACACCTCTGTCTAACTCTTTAGGGATTACAGGTGTAATGTTATGTTATGTAATACTCATGTTATATAATATGTCTAAGAACAAGAATAAGATGAGATGAGATGAAGATTTCTACACATATTAATTATTATGAATATATTTATGTTTTGTGACAATAATACAATGTTATTATAATTGCAGTAACAACAAATACCAAAACACTATATTCAAGAAGTCAGAATGGGCATACCGGTTCCATGCAAATGCATATAAGTCTCAGAGTGCCAGAAATGGAAATCAAGTATACCCCAAGTTTGATTCAAGAACTGAAATGGGCATGGCCTCAGTATCTTTCCCTCGTTGTTGTTTTCTATTGGCTGTTTAATAAAATCAAAATGTTTGTATTCAATAACCGTTTAGTTATGGCCTGGGAAATACAGCCTTGGAAAAAAGATAAACACATAGAAAGTACTTTTTCTAATTGTTCTAACAAATTACAAAAAAAATAATGCAAAATTAAACAATTTGTCTTCCTGCACAAAGTATGAATGAGATGAGTGTAATATATAAATTGTGATTAGTGTGTTGACTGTTAAAGTCTTGCTCAATTCATTAATGTCCTATTACCGCTGAAAGATAGAAAGTTCCATAAACAATGAATTAAAAGTTTTTTTTCAAAAATGTGTTATCTTTGCTCAATTTAAACGTTTAACAAATACTACTTAATGACCTAAGTTTTTTTTTACAATTTACAACTTTTGAATGAGGTTTTCACTGGCTTAGTGAAAGTGTTGAAAAGGTGCTTCCCAAGTCTTGCTGGTTGTCCAATTCTGCCCTATTATCTTCAATAATGAAGGTCTTGCCAGTGTAGTCATCTAGTTGCACCAGTAAATAACGGCATAAATAATTTCCATAATCATTCTGCAACAAAAACAATCCTTTGTATATGGCTGGTTTATGTGTGTTGTCAATTTAGTAAATAAATACCTATGTAACATTTGCTTGGAATATATCTAACTTCGCAGAGTGGAAAAGACACTAGGGGACACTAGACACTGCCCCCCAGTAATATCATCACCATCTGCCTAGCCTTTTCCTAATTATATTGGGGTCGGCTTCCAGTCTAACTGAATGTTGTTGGAACACGTCCAGGCAGAAGACTGATTGCCGGTTTCTAAACTCGTTTAGGACTTGTCAAACTCAAGTTATGATCTCTATTTAGAAATTAAACTCTACACTATATTGAAGGATTCACGTAGAGTTCACTAATGAAATAAATCAGAAACAGGGGTGTAAGGACTGTTGTGACTACTCACTTGTTTCATATCAAGTTCAACAACAGCTTTGTTCCTAATTCCTTTGATGTAAAATCTCATCCTCATGTGTTTGACCCCTTCCTTCTCGTATACAGCATGACTGACGTGTGTGCGTCTTCTCCTGGTGGTTTCTTCTCCATAACCTTTGATGGGAGCTCCCAAGGCATCTTCCACTCTAGGGTCCTGTAATTATAAAAACCAGGTCATCACACAAAAAAGTATGGAAAGGTGCCATTCTGTACTGCTCGCCCCTGTGTGAAATATGACAGTAATGATTTATATATATATATACATACATGAACTGATGGCGGTTTATGTATGTAAATCATCCCTATTCCCATTGGCAGTGATGTGGATGAGTTTTTTGATGCAATTGAATTATTTTCTGCTCTTACACATGTACATATTTTTATTATTCTTTAAGTTTGTTTAAAGTTTATAAAATAAATCTATTCAATGAATTTAAGAAATACCTTGAGTTAGATAATTTCATTCAAGTGTATTTAAAAAAGGTTCAGCAAAATTGTAGCACAAATAGTATAAAATACCAGGCACATACTGAACTGGGAGCCCATGATTAGATTCTTTCTCAATGTAGGATGCTGCTGTGATCATACAAAGAAAAACAATGAGTGTCATAGTGCGGAAGAATCATGTTACCCTGTATCTGGTTGTAGATATCCGACAGGCAGTCGCTCAATATAAAATACTGATATTCAGGTGCACCTAGTTAAATTAGACTGGCAGCTGACCCCTACATAGTAGAAGGCAGGCAGAAGGTAAATGTAGAGGTGAAATTATACTATTTTACTTACATTTTTGCACTTAGCTAGTGCCTCTGAGTAAATGCTGTTGGGGCTGTTGCTTGAAAACAACTCTCGGAACACATAGTAAAAGATGACGCTAGTGGCACCAAAACCCAATAAAATGACTCCAGTATATGTAGCAGTCTTAGTCGTCTCTTTGATTTTCTCTCCTAGAGGTCGGACATCTGTAGACACTTCACTTCTCTCAGTTCTCTCTTGACTCCTAGCCAAGCCGCTTTCCTTGCGGGTTGAATAACAGCGGACATATCTAATCTTCGATGATTGTAAAATTGCAGGAACGCATTCGACTGCATTAGTACCGCGCAAAACTGTAAACAATTTGGATATTATAGTCATGCTTTACACTCCACACTAGCCTTGTTTTCGTGAAAAATCGTCAGAGGACTCAGAGGTTATCGTATTTATTTTTGCAAAATTATGTCAGTCAAAGCCCATCGTGACAGTTAATGTCATCATCAGCTGATAAAATTTAGTTTTTCACCGATTTCTATAAAGGTGGTGTTTTTGACCAGCAGCTTTTTATTTTTTATTTATTCTTACAAAATATTATATTATTCTAAAATAGTAGTGCTCATGACATGCCTATTTCATAATTTAATACCTAAATATATATGAATAAACCGGGCTTGAATTCGCCATTTAAAAATATTTTAGGACGAAACTTTCTGTGTCGAAAAGGAATTAGCGCCCCCCACACGTACAGTTCGGACCGCGCATCTTGGACTGCGTTCCAAACCGCAGTTAGATCTGTACAGTTTGAACTGCGTATCAAACTGTTGTGCTAATTACGATTAAAAATGCATTCACAGTTTGGATTGCCGACGAAACTTACATAATCTAGACAAACGTTCCGAACTGTGCGTGTAAATTGATTTTCAAGAGTTTGGACTGCAGTTTGGACTGGCGCGTAGAACGTTATAACTTTTAAAAGTTTTCTCGCAGTAGTAAGAAAAATGGACGATCGTTTGGTCATCGCGTTAGCGTTCTGTATTTTTTTTGCTGACGAAATCGCGATCAGCTGAAACAAAACCTACTGACTTGCAAAAATCAACGAGCTCGTCATATGCTTTATTTCTCATATTCCTGTTAATATACTCCTTACTTTTTATCTTCCAGAGTTCATTCGTTTGTTCCGTGAAAATCTGTGTGGATGTTCACGGAACAAACGAATGAACTCTGTGATAGCTTCGACGCTCCAAACCGCCATTTTTGTAATTTACGTTTACACGTGATGCGCGCATAAAACTGTAAGACATGCGTTCGCGTCGATGTGCCAGATCGGATTGTTAGACCCGCACATCTACACGTACAGTTCGGAGCGAGGGATGGAACGGCGCGTGCTGTTTCCCGCGGTCCGAACTTTACGTGTGCAGGGCGCTATTGACAAATCATGTCGCGTTCCAAAATAGCATTTCTCTTGAAGCATTATGATGAACTTTGTCACTTTCTAACCTTCGTGAAAAAAGAGAAGCCACATCATGTAGAAAATAGAATAGCTTAAAATTTACCAGAAACGCGACTCATTTATCGTATCGATCGATTTGCGTTGCAAGCGCTAACTTGAACGATCTAAGATTAAATAAATAATAAAATAAATTCTTCGCACATAACGTAAAGTATTAATAAATATGAAGTTTGTGATTCATGTGGTACACTTGCAATAAATGTCACAGAGTTTTATCGACATTGTCGTGATAGTTTGATATTCGACTGATTAAAATATCCCCGAAACAATGGATTGGATAATTTCGGACCAGTTGGGGCTTACTGTGGGCCATCTGGTAGGATGGGGAGCAGCTGGTGCTATGATAATTGGTGGCGTCGCCCCTTACATCCCACAGTACAGACAAATCAAGAGGACACAGGATGCTGAAGGGTTCTCCTTGTACGTTTGTTTAGCACTGCTCATAGCAAATACTCTGAGGATATTGTTTTGGTATGTATTAGAAGTTAAAATAAAACTTACACATTGTGCTATTGGACCAAATTAGTATTTAGTTATAATACCATCCTTCATCACCTTCTATAATCAGTTCCAATAACAAATGACATCACATCATATTTCCACTCATCATGCACACATCACACCATCATCATGTTACGCCAGTTGGAAGTATTGTTTTCCAGTTTACTACACTTCAAAAATTCAACAACACAGATTACATTGTGTACATCATATAAGCCACAAGAAGGATGCTGCTGCAATGCCACCCATCCCAAGTGACACCTGTCTTCTGTTCAATTTTTTTTATAGGATTGTTTCGCTAATGCTCTTTTTGTGGTTCCAGTGGGTAATACCTACTATGCTAGTTAGAGTCAAGCTCTATCAGTATGTTTAAATTGTAACAGATAAATATTGATATCATTACAATACAAGTTTACTAATCACTAAAGTAGAAATGATTAGATCTATGTTTGCCTTGATTGAAAAATTTACAAATCGTTAACATTTAAAAGGTTCTTGGAAACTGGCAGTCATCATGATTCACTTTTTTTTTAACCACAGACTCTAACCAATATCAAAACACAAAAAACAGATATTATCACATGACTTACTTATTTTGTAATGAAATGTTCAAAATATTTACTGACTTTTTTCCAGGTTTGGTAAACGTTATGAGTTACCTCTATTGATCCAAAGCATAGTAATGAATTTCACAATGTTCGTCATGATACACCTGTGTGTAAGTGTACGGAAAAAGAACCAAATCATAAGAGCAAGGGAGAGAATATTCACAGGTTGGTATGAATGACCCCTACAAGTGTGTTATTGGTTTTATTTACAATATTATAGTAATCTATGATAAAATATTGCACTGTAAGAACTATAATATGCATTAACTATTATTTATTGCTAATTAAACATAATATATTTAACAAACCCTGTAGTTAAACAAATGTATAGTTTAACCCTTTTAGTTTTGTTTTTTGGTATCTATTTGCTTTCTCTTTATTTCTCCTCAATCATATCAAAGATATGAGAGATGTTTAACCCACTAACTTCCCTGTATATTATTTGCTATGGATAATTTTACTTTAACATTATTTTATGTTCTGTTTGGTGGTTGGTGTGATTGATGGTGAAATTAGGTGCGATTTTCATGTTATATATACTGTTGTGTTGTGTGAACGGCTCAGCTCAGCCGGATCAAACGGCACGCTGGCTGGACCAGCGCAGTGGCATCGCCGGCGGAGAGAAGCCGCATCGCTTCTATGGTGAGTGCCAGCTCTCTCCTCCATGTCATAAGGATTGCTGCGGTTTGCTCCATGTGCAAGTCATCATTTTTGTTTTTGTTTCAGCAACCCCATGCTTAAGAATTATTATTTGGAGATTACAGTGTATTTGTTACATAATCTGGGATATTTAACTTTCTTTTTGGGTTACCATCTTGCTTTTATTTGCTTTCATCTTTCCATTGCATGTTTTCAGTGTTTCGTATTATAATGAATGGAGTTGGTGTATGTATGTAATTAACAAGTAAAATTTTGTAGTTGTAGTATAGATTGATAGCAGCTCTTTATCATGAAGGTCAAATGTCATACCATAATATACGTATTTTTTACATTATACAATTGTGTAGCTAACCTCGGTTCAATGCTCTTACAATCATACAAGTATTTTGTATCTTCGGAGTCATGACTGGGTCAAATTCGTGTCAGATATCTTATCTCTTTATTGATGTCATTTACTTGGGCATGATTTCCTACTTCTATGTAAGCATTGTGGTATTTATAAATGTACATGTATGTGTATTAACAAATTACACTACTAACAAGATTAAAATAATTGTACTTTGTGCATTGTTAATATGGTGTGGTTGATATCAAATTATACATATTTGCTTGTGTAATGTAGAGCCTGAATAACAAGAACATAATAATATCTGTTTCAGATATGGAAAGGAAATATTTCTGGGCCTGGACAGACTTCCAGAGCTATGTAGACTGTATGTTGGTGTTCTCGGTGCTGGGCGCGGCGATCACCTACTTGTTGATAGAGTTTGCGCCGTTCGTGGAAATGATTGGCTTCATGGCTCTATTCACTGAGGCCATGCTTGGTGCACCTCAGATAGCCAAAAATCACAAGAACAAAAGTACTGAGGGCATGAGGTAAACATCACGTACCTAACATAATCATTCACAGTTTTGTATGACGAAATATAAGTCGGAAAGCGCAATATTTATTCATGCTGATTAATAATACAATCAGCAAAAACTAATTAGATTGCCATGTAAAAAAAACAACAACCGAATGATGCAAATTTAGCGTGTTACTGATTTTAATCAATTCAGCCTATGGCAGTCCACTGCTGGACACTCTCCCTAGAGATGGGTAACTAGCCGAAATTTCAATAGCTTAGCTAGCCGGTTATTTGTGGTGGAATAGCCAGCTAGCTAGCCAGCTATTTTGGCTACTTGGCTATTGAACAATAACGACTAGCGCTCGCTAGCGACGCAGCGGCGTAGCTAGGTGGACTACAGAATTGAATGAATAACGAACAACTATCCTGCGATTCGAGTTCGATCCTCGCCGCGGCAACAAGTCTAAATGTGAATAATAAGTTAGGTAATGTCTTGATTTCGTTTTTCATTTACTTTTTATTTAATTTATTATCTTTTGAAAAGAAATGACTTCCCCTCGTAGGTCGTACGTATTATTATTGTAAGAAAACGAAAATCAACAGTGCACACAGTTAAGTCAGCTATCGGCTACTCGGCTACTCCAGCTAGCCGGCTACCGAAAACCGGGACGGCTGTAAAAGGAAGTAGTTATATTATACTCTGTGGCTACTATCCGCTATTATGCCGTATTCTAGCTAGCCAGTAGCCAATAGCTAGTTATAGTGTTGACGGATATCGTAACCGTGGCTATTTTGTGAATAGCCGTTATTTAGCTAGTTATGGCTATAGCTACCCATCACTAACTCTCCCGAGCAGCTCCGCAACAATCTGTTCCCCGCCTTCCACATACAGTCTGACCATGCCACCTTTTTAGGTTGTCTGTCTGGCTTGGGGGCGTCCTACACTACGCGTGCCGCACTCCCATTCCATGGCGCACTTCCGCCATCGGCCATCCGTCTTTTTCCAGATAACTTCGTTTTGGATGTTATCTTTAGAAGAAACTCCGAGCGTCCGATCGGACGCTCGGAGTTATAGTACCATAGATCGACCTTGAATTTGCGGACTGACCCGAGCGTGAAGGTTTCGGCACCGTACATCATAACGGGCAGCACACCCTGATTGAGACATTGGGGGAACGGTGACGAGAAGACTTGACGAAGATTTCTTTATCTTTAAAAAAATACGGCATGATCAGTTTTGCAATCTATCATCCAAGAAAAACAGCAATCTGAATGATTATAAATGGATTTTTGGAATAAAGCCTTGTTTGTCGGTATTTCAGTGTCAGCATGGTGATAATGTGGACGTGTGGTGACGTATTCAAGACTGCATACTTCGTTTTAAGAGAAGCACCTGCTCAGTTTTGGTTGTGTGGCAGCCTTCAAGTCTCATTAGATGTCGTTATTCTCTTCCAAGTGAGTATACATTTTGAAATACGATAGGACGTCTTAAAAAAAGTTCCCATTCTGCCATGCCTTGACACTACGTCTTGGTTTATTTTATACCAGTAAAAATATAATTTGGCAACCTCGTTAATGCACCGATGACGTAGGGTTCAACCAAACTCGTGTCTTGACAAAGGAATTATAACACTTGAACAAATAAATATACTATGCATTGTATACTACAATTATACTTTGTAATACACCAAGCAATGTTTTTATATTCTGGCTCACTTGCGTCCATCAAACGCAGGGTTTATCTGGTCATGTCGCCTAAGATGATATTACCGTGTAGCACGAAGGGCTGACTAGCCGTAATACCAACGGTTGGCTTACAGATGGTCAGGTGATGACACTCTGACGATATCGGTTCGCATGTGGGTGCCCAGCCTTCCGATATTCAGTCCTCGCTTTAACACCGGGTTACCTACCTGTAAGGGGTGAGTGACGTACAACGAAAGGGATCGGCGATCATTAGACAACTTCCATACATTTGCAAATGGGTGTAGTCAGCGGGATTTTTTCAATGTCATCCAAACGCTTTTGTGCTGCTTCTTTATTTTATTTGCAAATTTACTGTTTTATTTTATAGATATTGTTCTGTTTTTAACATTAGGCCCTATTTAAGTTGCATGTTATTTTTTTTCTAAAAGTTGCCACTGGGAATTTCTTGTTCATCCTGGGTTTACAAGCTCGAATCTTATACTTACATACAACCAGTCCCGGAACAACTATCTGTAGACCATACAAATATTTGTTCCGTGCGGAATTCGAATCTCTGATCAGTAACGTAGAAACCAATATATCAGCCACTGCGTTTACCGTACCTAGCGGAAAAAATGGTATCTACGACATACATTTTTCGCGGGAGCTCTTCGATGAAAATATATGATCGTTTGCCACCCGTATCTTCATTACCTAAGTGCTCATTTACGGAGATGCGGCGCGTCAGGCGGTGCGTTGCGCGGGGCGTCGCGCGGCGCGTTGCGCGTTTTTTCCGTTTACGGAGACGCGGCGCGTGCCGCGGCCCGCGTTATCACACGCCCAAACACAAACATATGGCAATGTACGATGTTGTTTACGGAGACGCGCGGCGTGCACCGCCGCGGCGAACGCCGCGGGCGATGCGGCGGTGTCATCTGCCATATGTTCGTATTTGCGCGTTTGCGCGTGTGACGCCGCGTGCACCGCCACGTTCACCGCGGCGGTATCATCTGCGGGTAACGCTGCATTTCAAGCAAACGCGCATAAAAACGCTCTCATACATCGCCATATGTTTGAATTGAAAGCGGGCCGCGCCGCACAACGCGCCGCCCGACGCGTCGCGTCTCCGTAAATGACCACTAAGGGGCTCACACGATCTGAACATACTCATCTAGAAAATAAGTAGACGACAAAGAAATATTCAAATCGGCCTGTCTATCCAGCGGCTGGATTAAGAACTCTTCTAAGTTGCACCACACAACACTCAGCCCTTCTTCTTGACCTATATACATAACTCCAGCATCTTTCGGAATGTTCCTTTACCTACTAAAACGTATTATAGCGGCGGTTCCTTTATTTTATCGTCGGTAGTTTTCTTCCAGCCAATGCGGAATTCAGTTCGGAATTCGTAACACACTTTTTAGTGAGAACTCACAGCACATGATTCATATACCCTAAGCGGGTATCAGTATCGATAACGACACCGGGCGTGTCGATAACACGCGACATGGTCTATTTGTGAAGCACGTCACACAGATGCGTCGCGACACGATAAACATAAACAGTGTGACGTGTATCGATACTTGAATTTTGCTGTAATGCAACCGCCGCAGTGTAGCTGAAGCTTTATCTGTCACGTGAATAAAGAAAAAGTGATTTGGCGATTACTGTGTTACAAATCACAATAGATGCCAACAACTTATTTTATAATGTACAATTTTGTAATAGTATTCGTTTGTTATTGCAGGTGTGGCTGTACCGCCGCAACACGGCGGCGGCGAGGCGGGTCCGCCGGGGCGATTAGCAATGGGTAGAGACCGAGTTATAGCACGCGCCGCCCGAGGGCTCGCCGGCGCCGCCGAGCGCACGCAGCGCCTCCATCGCGATCAGCGCTACCATTGCGCTCTGTGCACCTTACACGGTACATTTAATCTGCCTTCCCTGCATATTATGACGATATTTTATACGACATTGCTGTGGGTTGTGTGAAAAATTAAATTCTTTCTAAAATTCAAGAACGTTGAAACGTGTTTTAGCCAAACGATGACCAAATGATCTATGGTGCGAAATGAATGGACATTTTAAACGAAACCTGTTAATCGAAATTGGACATTTTTATTACGTTCTAGTGGTTGCAATAATTCTGTAGGTAGACGGTGCTATAGGTTTGTGCCTAATTGAATATCAACGACGTTCATGAAAGAAGTCTAGTGATGTTGTTTGATCTATTGTTATTATAAAAGTGAAAATAGTCATCGATAGCTGATGTAATATTAGAATGACCAAAAAAGAATCCTGTTTTTTTAAGGTGATTTAACTAGTCCTAACAATTAGGCGCATTGTAAGACTAAAAATGCTTGGTAGGTTGTAAATGTTATAAAAAAATAATAATTTTATTCACGCCACAAAACAAATCAGAACTTGTTCATAATAATTATCACAAATATAATAGGCAGTACAAGCAAGCATTTTTAGCGTAGCAAGACGGGTTGTTGACTACAGCAATAATTATTGATTTTTTGCTGTTAATAGAAAAGTACAATATTATTTATGTTATTTTTTATATAATGTATGACTGCATGGGTTGCTTGTTTTAAACACAATGTTTTCTAATCAAAGTTGAAATAAACCACTAACCAGGTATGACTGCCCCAATGAAATAACTTAAATGAGCAATAAATATACTTCTTATCTTCCCATGGGCTTTATCAATATACTAGTGTATACTATAACTTGTAAATAATATATTTATCTAATATAATTGTTTATTCCAAGAAGTAAAACAGTCAGAACTGCATTTCATAGCTTCGAGAGTTATGGGGTACAATAGTGGTTAGGTAACTTCCTTAAAATGCCAATTTAGATTAAAGTATATAAATTAATTATACACTTCAATATGATTATACGTATATTATATACTATACCTACTATACAATATAATATATTTAGACAATGTATTACTCTATGTCCCCAAAGAACCAAAATATTATTATTTGAGTATGGTTTCACTTTACGTATTATAAAAATCGGGGATTATTACTGACTGGAAATTGCAGTGACTAAAATATTTATAGAAAGATTTTCAAAAAAATAATATTATGTTGAATACTTTGCCTCTTCAGTGTTAGTGCATCTACAATCTCTGCTTTTCTAATGAAGTATTATAAAATATTTACATTCCTCAATATTTTATTCCATTTAACCTTTTTTGGTATATCATGTACACGAACGTTTTGTAACAATGATAACTTCGACTGTTTCAATAAAAAGTGTTCCAGGAAATCATCAGATAGTGCTTCTAAAAACTTACTATTTTATAATGTATAGAAATAGCCATGACTGTAAGGTTTCTTCCAAAATCCTATTATTGTCTTAAGTGTATCGTAAATTGCATTTTTTGGCTTTGGATGTATTTATTACTATTCTAATGTTAAAGCAATTAATTAAATCCCAAATTATTTTTAGACGATTTAGTAAAATAGGTTTTAAATATAAATGGCTATTATTTACTCAAAGTCTTTGTATTGTACATGTGTACCTACTACTTGAAGGGTTGTATGTAAGTAAATAGATGGATTACTTATTATTAATTATGTTTTTGTGAGTTTAGTTTTAATGTTTTATATAAATATCCTAAACAATGTGAGTTATGTGGAGATGATACGATACTCTCATTTATTTAGGTAATTACAACTACGTTTATTTAATTATAATATAAAGTATTATTGTTGATTCAAACATCGGTTTCGTGCTCTAAATAAGCTTTCAACACAAACGATTATGCTGTGAAATGACTTTAACTGGATGTTGTTATTTCAGTCAGCCAATCACAGCAGTCATCATTAGCTTGATAGTCTCGCTATTTTTGTGTTAATTAATTAGTCTTTCAGAAACCGATTGTAAGGCCCAGTTTCACCACAAATCACTAAATGCGTTTAAATCTAAACATCGTTCTGTTCCTGTCAAACATCAGACGATTCGGATCGACGATTCGATCAGATGTCAGAATTTTGTTTTCGCACATATTTAGCGCATTTCGTGATTTTTGGTGTAGACGGGCCTTTGTGTTGACAGCCATTGAAGTCACCGTTATGTACAAATGTGTTTATATTTAGCAAAATGTAGTAGAAAAAGTAAAGTGCATTGATTTTTATGGATTTTTATTGATATTTAATACGAGTACGTATAAGGAGATATAATTGAAGGGTGCTCTGTTTTACAAAAAAAAATAAAAAAAAATCGCTCTTCATTTATGATTATTGTAAGGCCATTCTGTATTTAATAATATAGTTACTGCATTCATTGTCTTTATGAAGACATTGTTTCTCTCTTTTACTTAGCTAAGTTAAACACATTTTTTTACATCGGCTCAAGCCATTTCTATAACAGAAAAAGCTGGTTTATACCTCCTTACATTCAAGAACATGGAGAAAAAGAATTCTGTAAAAGGAATTATCTTTTTAATTCCTTTGCATTAACTAAACCAGTCCCAATTCTTTATCAAATGATTTTACCTAAAAAGCAAATACGTTTTTATGTACGAAGAAATAAGCTTCTTATTCCTAAAATATGTGTACATCATTATTATTTTTAATAACAGGAGTGTTTAAATTGCTGTACAACGATTCTAATATTGTGTAAATTGAGTTCCTCTAATTCTAAACATAAATTATTTTATCCTTTTATAGGAACAACACTAATACAATAAACATTGGAATTGTAAATATTACTGCATTCAAATTGCTAAAATATAAATGCTTCCGCCAATTGTTAAACATCATACCTTTATATTTTTATATACTTATTCTTATTTAATCTTTGTGTTGTACGTCTTTTTGGTTAAGGTATGAGTGAGGAATCACTTTATATTAAAAAATATAAAGATATTAAGTATATGAAAGTATAATATATATGAAAAATGAAGTTGAGAGAGAGATAAGTATATAAGTGTGATGGAACATATCATATTTATAATGATGATATACATATAATAATTTCTGTTGTGTAAAATATATGAATATATTTGTCAATTAATATTAAGTAGATAATGTAAATGAATGAAATGTAAAGTAGGTAACCATCGTATGTTGTGATGATAAAATGTACATGTATATGTTGTGATTTTATGAGTTACATTTTCTTAAATGAAATAAAGTTATATTATTTGTTATATTTTTGTATTTCTTTCACCACTATCTATCATAACATAAAGATAAACTTGACTTTCACTCGAGCGTTCAAATGATTTTGTTTCACTGCTATCAAACAATCAAAGTGTTAAAAGAGTAATTCAGAAGCTCGTTTCGTTTTAACATACGCTTCGTCAAGTTAGTAAAGCTCTGCAATCATCATAACGGAGCTCACCCACGTCCTCGAAGGTTGCCGACAGCAGCAGTTAACCCTTCGCTGCGAGTAATTGGAGCTCTATGTTGTGGGGGATAGAGCGTAACGGGGTGTAGGGATGCGGTGGTGTAGTGGAGGGTGGATCGATGGGAACGGGAGGCAGTAGTGCGTGGCGCGCCCTCTGGCGGCGCGGCGCGGCGGCGGCAGTGTGCCGGGCAGGCGGGCGGCGCGCGGCCGTGTTCTCGACTCTGCTCCGGGCTTGCAGCCTCCGACACTCGAGGTGAGGACAGTGCGCCACTTGATAACGTCAACCACCCTAATCACTTGCATACACATACATAACTAGGTAGCTAGCTTGCCTAGCTTGCGCATCACATTGATTCAAGATTATGTGATCAAGTGCCTGAATTTATTTTTCTTGTTATTTTAAAGATTGTGCGGATATAGCTTAAAAATATTTTATATTTTTATATGCGTAGATATTACACTTGGCACCTGTGCCCGCGCAGATATTATATAATTCGTTTTATTAGATAATTAACAACATAGGTATCTACGAGTAGGTACGTTATTGTACCTACTCATTCCGTTATAGAGCTCCTGGGAGTAAGCTGTGAAGAGCTTACACTAGTACTAATTCTGTGTCAGGCTGGACGAGTGTCATCTCAAAAGGCCTAATTAAAATTTTACTCCCAGGCTTTAAATGTAGTCGGGTTTCATACTTACAACTAATTAGTAATTGGATAGGTGTACCTAGGCATTAATTATTTTAAACAGGACAGTCACAGAGTAGGGAGATTCTCTTAGAGCTTTCCAATATTTTTGCTATTTGTTTTTCTTATCCTATTTATTTCCAACCAATTGAAAGGTTTGTTTCAACTTTCTGTTAAGTTTGTAAGCCGCTATAAACCGCGATAAATTATTTTATTTCGTCCTCCGCGCCCAATTTACGTATTGTATATAACCATGGGGTGTTTACGAGCTCTGTTTCTCGCGGCGGTGATAAGATAAGAAATGATTTTATGAGAACGAGAATTTTATATTCTTCGACGAATTGATTTGAAGGTAATGTAACTAATGTAGTGGCCAATACGATAGTTGCAATAGTCCGTAGTAGTTCCTACTTCATATTATAACTTATTGAACAGGTGTTCTGCTACTGTAGGTAGCAGAATAGTCGTCACGTTAGGTGACAAATGTACTTAATGTTTTTAACTTATTTGCAATGCATTGCTATTGAACACAATAACAGACCACTTAAGTATGTAAGTTCCTACGTGCAGCTACTTTTATAACTTAGGCAGGTAGCTACTGAAAAATTTGGTACCGTGTTTAAAAGTTTAACCTAACATGACTTATCTGTACAGTCACGAGCACCAATATGTATACACTTTTCTAAACTGAAAAGTAATTTTCGCGAGAAGTAACGATTGTAACTTGAATTTAAGATTGTTTTCATGAAAATATGAGTTCCAGAATACTATGTTCGTAACAACATGAAATTTTATTCAGAACAGTAGGAAAAAAACACTTTTAAAAGTTTCTAAGTACCTGTTTCACTAATAAAACGATGTGTTACCTAGTTACAAAAAATCATATCCTAACATCACGCCCATAATCCCTGAAGGTTTAGGCAGAGGTGTAGGTACACACCTTTCTTCTTTCTTTCTTTCTTTATCGTATGGTTAGTTCCTAACCTGGTGTCAGAGTTTTTATGCCGCCCATGGGCCTCTGACTTGGCTGTACATGCCTTCGAGAAATATCTCTCAGGCATGCTGGTTTCCTCACGATGTTTTTCCTTCACCGAAAAGCAAGTGATAATTATACAATACGCACATGAATCCGAAAAATCAGAGGTGCGTGCCTTGGGTTCGAACTCGAGACCTATGACTTGGCAGTTTTCATGAAAATATGAGTTCCAGAATACTATGTTCGTAACAACATGAAATTTTATTCAGAACAGTAGGAAAAAAACACTTTTAAAAGTTTCTAAGTACCTGTTTCACTAATAAAACGATGTGTTACCTAGTTACAAAAAATCATATCCTAACATCACGCCCATAATCCCTGAAGGTTTAGGCAGAGGTGTAGGTACACACCTTTCTTCTTTCTTTCTTTCTTTATCGTATGGTTAGTTCCTAACCTGGTGTCAGAGTTTTTATGCCGCCCATGGGCCTCTGACTTGGCTGTACATGCCTTCGAGAAATATCTCTCAGGCATGCTGGTTTCCTCACGATGTTTTTCCTTCACCGAAAAGCAAGTGATAATTATACAATACGCACATGAATCCGAAAAATCAGAGGTGCGTGCCTTGGGTTCGAACTCGAGACCTATAAAAATACCTGGATAGGTAACGATTAACTTTACCATAAGGAAGGGGGAGGGGGATCGCAACTAGGAAAATGGTGTAACTTCAATGATTGTTCATAATTTCACTGAAGGTATCCCGTAAGTGACAGTATAAGTTTGGTCTAACATACCTCAAAAACATCCAAAGTTTCTGGTTCGGCGTCATGCAGTTTCTGCTGTCAACTATTAAACAATTCTAACGTAGATTTATTGCTAAACAAATCCCATACATAAATCAAATGACTTGTCCGGTGTTAATTATTGTTAGCAAACTGAAATCTGCGCCTCCTACGGACTTCAAAGGTTTTTTTTCTGGCCACTTAGGTAACCTCATAAATCGGTATCGTGCTAGAGTTGTGTGATGGTTGATTAAGAAACTAAAGTTCAAGCTTCTTGTAAATTTTACACCGGTGCACTTTTAGTCAAAAAATCAAGAAATGTTGTAACTTAAGACACCCAGGCCGAGGTCTGTGCGTAAAATAATAAAAAGACTAAGTAAGAGTTCTCAACTCTCATTCATTGATTGCTGTACCGATATAAAGTCGATTTTAAACAATTTTCTTAGATAGATAACTAAGTAATTTATTTTAAAACGCTTTTATGTTCAAATGAAATCTTCGTTCTTCCTTTTATGGTCAAGATTCGTCTCGAAGCCAATAATATTTTTTCTGAATCAAGCTCTCAAAATTAATAAGTACTTAAATCTAATTTTTTACAAAAAAGTTCGTTGAAAAATAATTAGGTACATTCCTGTAAATATTGTTACTCTATAGAACAAACTTTTCAAACTTCAACTAAATTTTGGCGGCTGAAATTCATGTGCGCTAAACACATGAATTTACGAAACTAAAAACTGATTAATAAATTAATAATAAATAAATAAAATAATGAATAATCAACAAATTAAATATATATATATATCGGGTAATCCCTTACTATTTAGATAGTTAGTCCACAAAAACGTTATTATGTACGGTTCAAACATTTGAAACTAGGATTTCTGATGATAATACAACGTAACGTCCGAAGTGAATAAATTCAACTAACTTTTGGAGGACACTGTAATTAGTCCGTACAGTAGCGAGGACTCAACATTGCACGGTATGACATCACAGCCCCATAGTACCTACTGACCACATAGAGCATTTAACGCCCAAAAAAAATGTAAGAACCTTTTACGGGATTCCATCTGATGAATCATGTCAACCAATATTTAAAAGCTTTGTTATTTATATGAAGCATGTATATTTGTTCTGGAATATAAATAATTATTCAAAACAGCAGAGGAAATAAGTTTTATTTGAAATCTTTATTGCCATTCAATATGAGCTACCTATCAAAACTGATCCATGTCCTAAAACCATTAGATCTAGAAATATTCTTAATCAAAAGCCTGGAATGTAAAGAATTCTTCACTTGACCTTCTATGTATAGACATCAGCGTCTGCAGCCAACAGGCTTACTGGCTGATTTGCATAAAAGTAGATAGGTACAGTCGGTATAAAAACTGCCGTATTTTTTTATTGGCATTACGTGCTAACGTGACAATTTAAAATGATCATTATTTGTAACGAACATAATTGCGTGCTTTCGTTCTTCCGGGACGACCAACATCACTAAATCTGGATAGCTAAGCTAAATCGTGACTAATGTCTGTTGCACGATAAATTAGCATTGAAGAACAATTTATGGTAGACGAGACAGGTAGCAAAATGTATTGGTATTCTCAGGGAATTGTACATGTTTCGAATAGGTATAATAATGTGTGGAATGCCCATTGATTTCTTACTTTTTTTTTTCATGACAGATTCGGGCTGGACGAGTTAAGTTGTGTTATACAATATACAGGGTGGTTTAATGTTAATTAGGGCATGGAGGGCCTTTTCAGCTATAGGAAAAAGTTCTTTTATTTTGGAGTAATTGCTTATAGATAATCCATTGATCGATTTTGGAAAATGGTATTTTCAGTCAGATCTTACACTAAATAAATCAGCGTCATCATTAAATTGTATAAAAGCTGTTGTCCGCGACCTCCCAACAAGCATAAACGTCGTATAGTCCGAAATCTATACAACTTTTAGTTATATAGCAGTTTTTATAGTGGTACTGAGCTAACTACTTGGGTCAGTTTAGTCGTGTGACTAATAAGTCATATTGAAAGGTCGAATAAACGCCTACACAAATAAAATACCTAAGTTATTAAATGCTTTCGGCTACGACGTTTACTCGATATCACTTTTGGTCGTATAAACGTCACACGTTAGTCGTATAAGAGCAGAAATAGAAGGCTATGAAACGTAGTAAAATCTTTAAACGAAAATTTAAAAACACTTTCTAGATTTAGAAAGTACGACCACCCCAACTTTAAAAGTACCCAAGTTAACCAACGATCAAGAGCGTGTCACTGGAATACAAAAGGGTTCCGTATATACATTTTATTTTACAATGTATTCATTAATACTGTCATATTATCCAAAGCTCTCCTACTAACTTCTATTTATATTATTGTAGTGTTTAGTTAGCACCGAAAAACACAGATCCTAGTATTAAATACTTTTCCAACACATTTGCTCAAAAAATGCAAAAAATTCGCACCATACCTACTGTGGAATGTGCGGTAATAGTACATTTTGATATAACTGGGGAAACTTTGTTATTGCACCCGAGGCGGAATTCACACAACCGACCCGCAGGCGAGGTTGTTATGAAGCCGAGAACTGCACTAACAAATCCCCACGCGTATCAAACGACGTTTTTCAATACACTTTCAAATAAAATATTAGAACGGAAAGTATTTTTGTCAGGAATTATTGGGAAACTACGATTTAATTTGCTTTTTTCCGCGTTTTGCTTTTGCCAGGTTGAAGAAGAAGCAAAGGTATGATGACGCTAAACAGCCTAATATGAAAAATAGAAAATTCAAATGTTTTTTAATTTAAAACATAAATAAATGTTAATTGGTTCATAAAAGTAAATATTTGTTTTAAATAATCATGTTTATCTACGATATTCTATTATAAACACAATTTAAATACTCAAAAATTATTTACGTGTATAAATTACGTACCTATCTCTTTGATGAGATTAAAAAAAAAAACACGTTACTTAGTATAAGTATAGTAGCTGTGGAAATTTTTATTTCCGTACGTGTGCAAAAAAATATTAAGAATCCACGTGTGTGAAATACATTGCATGTTGAACCTAATCGTAGTGCGATAAGAACCAGTTTTCTGGAAAGTGTAGGTATTGAAAAATAGGTTCTCTCACTTATGTACCTATTTTACCGCATACTCCGTTGTATAGCACCCTACGTATCCTTTACGGTATTTTTTTAATTTCCATAAAAAAATATGAGAATTTCACCAAGGAGTTTCACATTACGAGAATAAATAAGCTGAATGACCGAACCTCCCTGGAAGCGCTTTTGATCAATACGTTTGTCTTATTTTAATTCTAAAGAGAAAATGAGACAAAAGATGTAGTTGTAATAATCTCCAAGCGCACGTGGCGCCATTTGAAAATTCGCGCCATTTTCATATTAGCAACGTCAAAGATTGTTGATAGTCTAATGGTCGGCGACGCAGAATAGAAACGTGACCTGAAAAGAATAAAGCTATATTATTATGATAACTCTTCCGGTTTTTTACATATAAGTACTTAAAACAGTGCTAGGTTCTCACGCACGACTATATGACACGTATTTATAATACACTAGGTACCTAGAACTTCATAAATACAGTCAAAAAATATTACTTTTGAAAACTTCAGATGGTATATTCAGGGTGGAAACTTTCAACAGGGTAGTAAGGGGAACTACCTTAACCGTTGCAGCTACACGAAAATGGTCTTAGGAGACTATCCATAATTTTTCGTGAAATTATGATCCCCATTCACAGATTTTCAAAAAAAAAATACATTTAGCAGGAAAATGGCCATTTTACACAAAACATTTTTTGATGCCCATCGATCCTGTTTCTAATACTGTTCAAAAACTTCTATGAGACCAACCTAGGTTGGAGTAGGTACTAAAAAATCAGAAATTGCAAAAAACTTTTCTACAACATCAACCGCAACAGTTTACAGCAGCCTTATCGTGCCTCGGCTCATTTCATGCACCTTGATGAGAACTTTCGACCTAGCTGGAGTATGACTGTCATCGACTGTCATCGCATCAACATCACGCTACAACAATGGGGTCGGAGCATCAATGAAAAATGTTGCAAAAACAGGGAAAATTTATTCCCTCAATAGGAATAAATTAGCTTCCGCTGCATGCGGTGCGTAAAGCAACAATCATGTATGACGGAATCGTTCCTCTTAAAAAGTTCTAAAAAAAAGTCCGTGATATGTCTATCTTCTCACACTCTCTCTAACCCTCTCTCTCTCTTATGCACTCTCTCTTATGCACTCTCTCTTATGCACTCTCTCTAACCCTCTCCCTCTCTTATGTGACGCAGACGAAGTTGCGCGGTTCAGCTAGTGGTCATAATTATAAACGTTGGCCTTAAGACCATAATACGAAGACATGCGCGCCGTTAAGTTTAACTTTAGGGTTCCTTAATTAAATATGAACACCATTGTTTTATTGATCTCTTATTCATAATACAATGTGTAAACGTGGTGTAAACCAACAGTGAAATCGCATAATATAAATCATTTTTACATAGAAAATTTTCAGAAACCCGTAACAAAATGTATCGAGCATCTGATTTTTGCGATTTCGTGGTTGGCTCCACAGTAAAAACATCTTCAATTTGATGGGTACTTCTATAAAGGGTGGAAACTTTCAACGGGGCAGTAAGGGGAACAGTATTCAGGGTTAATATTTGTAATTTAATTAATGTGATAAGTACCTAATAATACTTTAAAGTTTAAACTTACCTTAATGGCGTCGCTTTTAAAAACGCACCGTTCGCGCATGGTAAGAAATAATTAAAAGATAAAATATTTTAACATCTATTTAAGTGACACGTCATTATAACGTCATTACGTTATCATATGGTCTCGTCATAACCAGTGCACAATCAAATACTTAGTTATTTAAAGATTATAAAACCTCTAATTGATATTAAATGGTCACAAATTGACATTAATGTAACCACTACACAACTATAATGTTTTATAAATGGGCCACTTTCGCGTCCCATTAACGTAATAATTAAGATTATAAGACCAGTCTTAAGTTTTAACTTAAAAGTAAGCACACAAATTTTCAAGTCAATTGACCCCGAGATAAAAAGTTACACTGAAAATCAACCCCCGTTTGACCCCCTCAGGGATGGAATTTCAAAAAAACCTTTATTAGTGGATATCTTTTCTTCACAAAGAATTCACCCTCCAAATTCTATGTCTCTAGGACCAGCTGTTTGGGCTGTGCGTTGATATATCCGTCAAGTCAGGACTTTGAATTTTAAATGTATAGATAGATAACCAACGTTTTCGTAAAAACGTTTCCATGACCATAATATAACGTGTTTTTGTTACTTGGGCTTCGTCCGCGTGAAATCATTGTAAAAATATTACTTCTCTATTTTAATAGGATTTTGTTAACAATTTCGTGGATCTGAATTTTTTTTCACGGAGCCCTAATCTTTTTTCTGAAATAAAAGTAACCTGAGTCACTCCTTACAACATCAGCTATCTGCCAGTAGGCAGTAATGTATAGTCCCGTCAAAATCGGTCCAGCCCTTTCGGAGATTAGCCGAAACAAAAAGACAGACAGACGAGACAGTCAAACCGCCAGACAAAATACAGGGTGTAAACGGACCCTTCACGAAGCCGTCAACCAACCATTATGTACATCAAACTAAGTCACCCTATGCAAAAATTATTGCTGGGAAACGACTTTTTTTTTTGGGTGAAAAAATACTTTTTACGGTAAAACTCAATGCAACGCACTCAAAACATGGTGCTGATGGATGCTTTGAATAGTAAACGGGTCATGGAGGTAATTAAAGTAAAATTAAAACCTTAAAAAGTAGTATTTAAAAAAAAACTTGTGAAAAAATTGGAACTTTGACCTCCAATATCTCCGTAACTAGTAGGTTCCCAGGTTTGGTCCAGAACAAAAAAATGATCCCAATGATGGGCAGAATATGTGGTTTTCGTTTTCGTTAAGGGTCTTTTTACACCCTTTATTTAAAAAATGTTTTTTTTGTTGTAAGTACCGTATTACTTTCATGCATTCAGTAAAAAGCTGTTATTTTAAAGACACTTCAAATTTATTTATTTTTATAGATAAGGTAGGTACATAATATACATTTATAATATGCCGCATGAAAATATCTATAGTTTATTAAACGATATTGTTCACCAGCAGAAAGGACAAACAGAATAATAGAAAATGTTTGTCTCATAATATAATATGATTCAGACGTAAGCATGTTGTGCGTATAAGGCATTATTCACAATGCCTAAGCCATTGGCGATAAAACCGCAGACAATTAGGTAGCACTGTGGAATAATGAACAAATAGGTACAATTACAATACATCCAATCAAAATTCTAAGGCTAAAAACATAGGTCATCCTCCTTTGTACTTTTGTAGTTGGATTGAAAAGGGATAATGTCACAAAAGATGAAGCGTTAGATATTAGGTACTAAGTACATTAATCAAACTTTTATACTTACATTCATTGGTCGTCGTGCGTACCCTACGCACGACCTTTCGTTAAGGATCTTTGTACATCCATTTTACTAATTTGGGTATTAATTTCATGAAAAATGCTTAATAGTATTCGATTTCCTCTGTTTAATATAAGTTATATTGTGCTGAATTGTGCCCAGGTAAGATACAAACAAAGTCAACTAAACTACAAACTTAAATCGGTTCCCTACGCTATGTAAACTGTCTGGTAGTTAAATATTCCAATAACTCCTTCTGTTCTTTGCCTAGCAAGGCCATGATATGATATAAAATTATTATCCTTTTGATTTATAAACTAGTCCCCTGTGACAACTTGCGTGTAAGGGTGACCTTTCAAGATGAATTTTATATCGGTAAGTTACGCAAAAGCAAATAAAATGTACCAGGCATGATTGAATCGTATAAATTTTAAAAGATTTAACCTAAACCTGAGTCGACCGAGACGAGACTATAATATTACTTTTACTGACCAACTCTAGACTATTGAATCTGTTGAAAAATATCTCATCGATAAAGCTGACATAATGGAATAATATATTTTCTATAAAACGTGGTCGACTTGTAGATTTAAACTAATGTCATCTTAGTCATGCAAAATAATCAAGCAGTGTACATATACGAAGTAAACAAGCTGAGGTGAATTCCGTTCACTCAAGTTCCATTGTGAAGAAGGAACAAATAAACAACAAAATCATAATCTTTCATTATACAACTCACATTTCGAACAATAATAGTCTTCAGGAAATGCCACTTTGTCTAGTCATAATAAATATCGTAAACTTGAGCTACATTATCTTGAAATCCTCATTTAATTTCTCTGAAATAAAATCTGTACAAAGGCCTTTGAAACTATTGTCTTTGAAACAAACATTAGAGAGAATGGGGCATCGTCGTAATACGAGTTTTTCAATTTACTCAAAGAAGCATTGAATTTAATTTACCTTTATTGTGCACAACAGAAATCAGACCCCTTGTGGTTGAATATTTAAAATAAGTTTGTATAAGATAAAGATCTCGAATCGTAACTCTGGAAGTGCCTGATCTCACTGGGTGTTCCTTCCCGTAGGTTGCATGCAATTGTTGCAATATGTATTGATAACTAAGCATGCCTCGCAATCTCGAATTTCTTCAATAACCAAATATTTTCAAACAAAGAAATCATAACAACTCTTTACGAGAAGGTGTATAAAACTGTAAACGAACAATGAACTTCTCTGAATCTTGCAAGCACTAAGTTTATGTATTCTCTCAACACGTATCTGCGACATACATATTTTAAGTACATGTCCACAAGCTTTAATATCGCTGGAACTCCCATTATTGTGAAGAGGGTTGTCATTCCAATGCCAATGGTGCAGGACTCACGACCACCGCACATTTTCATATAGAGCGCACTACAGCTCCTATATTATGTACGTACAAGCACATGTTTCTATTTCTGTCAACTTTCTCATTTTTACAGTCGTGAATGTCGGATTTGTTGTGCTCATGACTAGGTACTTCCAAGCTAGTTTGAGTGAAACCTGAAAAGTAAATTGTATTTCAATATTAAAATCTGACTGGTTGGTTTGGCAAATTATTTCACTAACTACCTATTTGTGATAGGTATCCGTATTTGTGCCAAGCTACCTAGGACTTCTTTCTTAGTCTGTAGGCACGGACTTGTAAAACTGGTTCGCAAACTAGCTATCGTGTTGTTATTATCTAGAACTCTGTAGAGTTTGAACACTTCGGTGTTACATACGTGTGTATGGAAATCACGTGATCAAGCTTGGTTGGATATGGGGAGATCCACCGCATTTCATTACAGAGGGAGGCAGCTGTTTTTTTTTGTTTTTTCAAACAAAGTAATTTTTCTACGAACGTACAATTTTCTTTACCCACCGCAAAACTTTTTTCGACCGAAATGAGTTCGATGTTTTTGCTCCAATTTCATATTATGGTAAGTATTTTGCAAATTGCCGCTTCACAAAACCAATTAACATGCAAATGAACGAGATGACACGTACTAAAAGTAAATATAAAATCGTAACTCATTCTGTCTGTGTTGTGGAGGGACATAAGTGGCGGGGAGGGTGTCATTCCCCACGGTTACTGAGGCCTTGCAACGTCGCCAGTGCTCATAACGTCGAACAGGGTGACCCTCCCCTACCGCCACATTTTGTGCTGGACCACGTCTCGACAGGATTTGTCGATGACCGCATATTTTTTTTACCCACAGACATAGCGTTTATAAACATTACAAAAATATATTTTCAATACACTTCTCGAAAACTAGTTCTTATTGCACTACGATTAGATTCAACATGCAATGTATTTCACACACGTGTATTTTTAATATTTTTCCGCACACGTGCGGAAATAAAAATTTCCACAGAAAACTATACAATGGCTGGGTTCAATGACTATAGTCGGCGGAGTTCTTTTTTTTACCTCTGAAAAAATATACTTATGCGTCTTTACGGCGTGAATATTTTTTGAGTATTTAAATTGTTTTTTTATATATAGAATATCGTAGTTAATCATGATTATTTAAAACAAATATTTACTTTTATGAACAAATTAACACAAAAATATTTGAATTTTCTATTTTACATATTAGGCTGTTTAGCGGCATCATACCTTTGCTTCTTCTTCAACCTGGTGAAAGCAAAGCGCGGAAAAAAGCAAATTAAATCATAGTTTCCTAATAATTCCTGAAAAATACTTTCCGTTCTAACATTTTATTTCTTCGAAAGTGTACTGAAAAACGTCGTTTGATACTGCAGTTCTCGAATCATAACACCCACGCCTGCAGCTCGGATGTTAATTCCGCCTTGACTGCAATAACAAAGTTTCCCCACTTATATCTAAATGTACTATTTCCTCAGTTATCCGTATGACATGTGTGGTTAGCCGCCTATGAGAAAAATACATACATGCATACATAATATAGGGTAGGTAAACATCATACTGGTATCTCTTTTACTTTTTTTACTGTGTCATACTCATACATAAGGAACCTATTTCAACAATGATAAGTACCCAATGTTAAAGTTACGCTTCTTTTTGAAAACAAAAGCATCTTATGACATCTTCAATTGTATAATTAACTAAATACCTACCGAAGTTAGTTAGTATCTACTATTTAATATTAAACTCTCATTGTAATGCAAACACGATTTAACAAAGGCCTTGCTTGTTTAAATTTTCATAAAACAAAAGAGATTAACAGTATTAAACTTCCTCATAAGTTATTTAAAACTTGGACATGGGTACCTACCTAATTTCCGAATTCTCGCCGTGACGCTGGAATATACTCGTCTCAGTGTTGCTATCTTGTAAACAGGCAACAAAGAGCTTTGAGCAGAGCCCGGAGTTTCCTCGGGCAGTGTATAATGTGTATATCATAAATGGCGTAAATTTTCCTCAAATCTCGCGTTCCTCATCCTGCTCGAAGTGCAAGTCGTAAAAGCTCCCTGCGACGATCACAAACACGGAGCATTAAAATCGTCTACATTTGCGAACACCCTCTACATGACGTTGCTTGATTGAAGTGTTTATTGCATTTATTTATTTAATTACAACGGTTGTGTTTACAACCAACTATAGTAACTATATATTATAATTTTATACATATAAAAATAAAAGAGACAATTATAAACATAAATAAAATAATGGAATCTAAGTAAAAAAACGAAAAATTTAACCTAGGGAAAACGTGTACGAAATGATCTTTTTCGATTCCAGCAAAACTATAAACGTCATCTAGGTGTTTTTCTTTGAAATATGTAGCTCCCAAACTCCCAATGCCCCCGCACCTCTGTCAATTCGTAATTGCAGCCTTTGAAGGAAAAATAAACTAAATGTGTTACTTAGACTTAGATACGGTTGATTCTAAGCTAAGAATAGTCTTTGTTCCAGGTAGTCCATTGCAATTACTATTGTACTAGCGGCTGAGTTTAATGCTATATTTCGTTTTTTTTTTAAATTGCATAATACTTTAGAAACTTTTTAGTTTAAGTTATCGATCAAAGAATTTAAAAAATGAGCAAGATGTTGTATGTACCATGGATTATTTAATTAATTTGTAGGTAATTTTAATTCTAAGAAAATCTCTCAATAACGTGGTTTCCAATTTGTTCACAATCAAAAAACAGTATTTAGACTTGTTTTCGTTCATTTTATTGGACTCGATTTACAATATAACACAATAGATCTTCTTCTTTTAGAAAAACAAGTCGTTTTGTGTGGTAGAGAGAGTAAAAAACTTTTTTGCAAAAAAAAAAATACTAAAAAGTCAAACAAACAAAGTCACCGAGTTTTGATAGTTAAGCTGTTATTTTGGTCTTTTCTTATGTTTTTTGCAAGTCAGTTGTCTTTTCAAACTAAAAAAGTTTTTTTAGTCAAAGAAAAAACCTCAAACATGAACTTCCATGGACCTATTTATTTGTTGTTCTTTTGGACATAGATAAATTACTGTGGTAGGTATTACGATATAAACAACAACATCAACACCTTCGGTGCAGTAGGAGTACCTAGGTGAGTACTTATTTGCTCTTCGATTACGTAATTTTTGCTCTCGAGAACAAAACATTTGTTTGCAAGTTGAAGTGTAGCAGTTCAATTAGCATTTAGAACTGTAGGTATGTACATAATAATATTATTCTCATCAACCAGGAAATAACTGCAGACGGATAGTAGTCTAACGCATTATGTCCATGTTAAGTAATATGTCGTAGGAGCTCCTACTCGTCGTATTAACCAGCATTTAAATCTCCCTCGTATCTTACGCAATACTACAAGTTATTTCCATCACAGTATTTTCTATGTAGCCTATAACTTTGCATCGTATCATTCATTGTAAGTACATAATTGTAGCACTAAAGTGCTGTTTTATACAGCTTGTTATCTTCAAAAGCATAGCCATCTGAATTCATCTGAGTGCTATACGTGCGCGTTAGGGGTCTGCTCTGACGTCATTCGCGGAGGTGGAGATCGCCGGCTGTCCTCCCCCTCCCCTGCCCTCCTCCAGACACCCTGCCACCCCTAACTACCCTCGCATCTCTTGAACGTAGTGCTGTTATCGGAGTTCCGTTAATGAATTCGCATTAATTGCTGGTGCTGTTTCCAGTTATTGAAAGAACCCTGGCATTTAGAATTCGATTTGAAGCGTAGAAAGGTAACTAACTTTTTACGACTTCAGCTAATATGGTTAAGGTTTTGATATGAATGTACCTACCTAGCTATGACTTCCGATTTATTAAATGGATTATTGTTTCAAACTTTCAACCATTGCCTTTTCTTAATCGGTGGTCGACTGAACTTCAGTCAAGCACTGAAGCAAAAAAAAGTTTGCTTTGAGAATATTATTTTGATCCTTGGATGATCTGGGTATTACAGTAGAAGCGACAGGCTAGCCCGCGAAATTGACTTTTTCATGAAATAGTTATTCAATGGGATGAAATCAACTAGAGAGAGTAGTATCGATGATTTTAATTATTATAAAAAAACAATATTTGTTACAGTCACGAATCATATTTTAATCAACTTAAAGCATGCGAATTGCAAAAAACGTAAAAAAAAATGAATTTCGTGGGCTACCCAGGTGCATTCACCTTAAAATGTAGTAGGGTAGGTATAAAGTAAAATATTGTTTTTATTGCTTACTATAAACCTATAAACCGTGCAAGGTGAGCCGCGAACTTCAGATCCCAGTTCATCGGACGGCTGCATATCATTTCCACTGCACACAAACAAGAATGAGCTTGGCATTTCAGTGCAATTTATGAATTGAGCCGGTAAACAACAATGCCTGTTTCCACAAACAACTTTTGATTCATATTAAATTACTTGATACAAGGAATGGGTTTGCTACGACGGCGCATCACAATAAGCAAGCTCTTGGAATGTTTCGGGACATAAGGAATTTGCGTAGGATGGCTTCACGAGCATTCGAGCAATAACTCTCTGGCCTCTCTTTATTATTCCTTCATTGTTTACGAGCATACAGAAGTTTTCTTGAACCAAGTGTAGCTGAAGTTCAACATGACAACATCCAAAATTTCTCAATTCATAAACGATTCCCGAGTTTTCGTCCGTTTACCAATAACTACAAATGTGGGTACATTTTATGATCACCATCGCTACCAACCTAATTAAACTTTATGATTTCTTTTTGCATTTTCTTTCTACTCGGGTGAAATACCATAGCTAATTTTATACGGGGTGGAAGGGACACCGACGCGAAAACGGTTATCTCGTATTCAGTACATCATTTGGAGCCCCCCCACATAGATTTTGCTGTTCCATACATTTTGACCGTGAAGGTATTGCACTCTTGTAGGAAACAGCTGTTTTTTTTAAATAACCGATGAAAACTTTCCATGTGAACTCAGAATGATGTAGGTAAGTACTAAATACGTGGTAATCGTTTTCGAGACGTTATTATTGAGCTTTAATAAAACTTTATAGTTAAGTTTTCCCGGGGTAAGCTTTTTAATTTTCTTTTTTGCTGTAATTTCTTTTAATCGTTGCTAAGATCTGTTATATCGAATCGAATCCATTTTTATAGGCAACCTTTTCTGTCGTATCTATTTATTAGCAAAGCATTCGAATTAGGGCTCCGGAACGAAACGAGAAGTTTGGTCATAGTTTTAGTAGTCAGAACACGAGGGGAGCGAGGATATAAAATTCTACAAGGGGTCGCACGCCTGAGAGCGCGCCTAATCAAACGATTTTATTGAGATTCATTAGGGGGGCAGGGTGTACTTGCCTTGTACTAATATAGACAATGCCTGTCGGAAGGTCGTTTCCAGACCAAAAATATTTTCTCTCTCTGTCCTTGGATTCTATGTATAAGTTTGTCATTGTGAAAGTCTAGCCATGCCTTCTTTTGTAAACTTTTCTACCAAATAGGTTTAGACCTCCATATTCAAACTGTTTTGGTTATTAGTTTTTTATTTTGATACCGCATTCATTGCATGTTTTTGTTTTATCATTAAATAATTATTGTTGCCGTCAAAAATAACTCGGAGTCAATGAAACAAAAAAACCTGTTTGAGAACTTACCTGTGTAGGTTGTATTTACTACCTGCCCACATTAGATGTTATTTCAATCGATGTAACTTCTGTGCTTCCAAAATATTGAAATTGTTAAATTTCTCCAAATGATTTTAAACCTCAAAATGTTGAAGGTTAAGTTCAAAATCGAATGAGAAAATTTGACAGTTTGTGGTAACTTGATGCGATGGCGACTGTACAAAGCTTTAAGAGCTTTTAACAAAACAAAAAGTACAATCACAAACGGTCACATGAGTCATGCCATGATAGCTCGTTTTCAATGGAAGCGTCTCAAAATTCTAAAATACTTTCATGTCTAAGGGAAGCAGTATAATTCGTTTATTTGGTAAGGTAACTAAAACAGTGCTAGAAAGTTTAATCCTTGAGAACAGCCCCATCCAGTTTTTGATCGGATCGGCAGGGCTTCAAGGATAACGTTATTAATAATACCAAGGATTGAGTCGGTCAACTGAACCCGTTCTGCTGGGCTTTTTAATAAATGGAAGACTTGTAGCTACCTACCTACCTGCCTGGCAAACAGGCACAGCTCCACTCAACTACAGTCTGTCTGCATACACAGCTAGGTAGCCGTCCTCATATTCTAGACAGAGTAGAATAACAAGTACCTTGTACAAGAATGCGGTTTCTTGAGTACACGTGCAAAATATCAGTTGATCTGGCAGGACTCTAGTTACGAATGGCTATGAGTTAAATGGTCAGCTATTTATTGAGATTTTGATCAGCTTCAATATTTCTTCCCGACAGACCTATTAGCAGCCAGCAAGGATAACAATATTGATCATCAAATAAGGATATAGGTATTCGGCAGCTCTATTCTTATTGCAAGCAATTGCAACAAAGACATAGTATAAAAAAACATGTCAAGATGACTTACTAATTGTTTTTTCTTACTAACCCATTTAATTAGGTACTTCTTGTTTCGAATACTCATGCATGACCACTACGCCCACGCAGAGTACGCACCCTACTAATCTATATTCTTGTTTTTATTTAAAAATTCTTAGAATAGAGCTCTCTGGTAAAGTGGGTAGCAAATGACAAAGCGATGATAAGATCTAATTATGGTGCGAGTTCAAAGACCAGAATAGTACCTAATCTAATTGACATAGTAGAGTGGTTTCCATTATGCTAACGGTAACGCAGACTGTGCCGTAACGGATAGAACTTTTAAAATAGAGCTTTAGAATTAATTATGTTTTACTCGGAAAAACAGCTAACATTGGTCGTTACAGCGATTAACAAAAAACGATATTCTAGGAATAATCCATTACAGAACAATTCAGTTAGATGTGTCAGCTTAGTTACAAAAATGAGGGGACCTCAATCATGTTCTATCTATAAATCAGCGATGTCCTAAAAGCCATCATGTATTTTGAGCGCGTATTGATCGGGTGAATTTAATAGCCCGCCTCCACAATGAGCCTTTTAGTCCTGAGGGACATAATCATATCGGGCAACTTGCCAATAACGAGTAGGCTTCGCAGCCGCCGGTTTTTGGATGTCCTCAGACAGGGCCAAGGTCAACGTAAGGACACCACAACTACAAAATAGAAATACCAGTTAATAACATACCTAAAAGGCCACACTCCAAACGATTCTACGTGCTATTCATATTAATACATGTCATTATTCATAACTTATCATCCGCATTCAGGTATACGAGTTATTTACCTAGTTTAGACATATTTTTCACGATTTGATATCGCTCTGATAGCGAAAAATCTACGACGAGAAAAGTCGACCTACAATCTTTAATAGAATAAGCGAATGATAAATGAAACATTTCAGGCAATTTCAGGTCGATATAGATAAATGGTCTTTCATATATTGAAAGCTATTTTATACTCGTGGAAACTTCAGAAGAATAGGCTATTAGTTATGCGAGCTCAAATAAGATTAAATTGTAAACAAGAGTAGGTATCTATCTTAATTGATTTAGCAGCTGTGAGTGTTCAGTGGAGATCAAATTGATATTAATTAGGTAGGAGCTATAAATCACGTAGAGCCATGGTTGCCTGCATGTCAAATATATCTCACTTAAAATATTTATTTTTCATTATTAACGGATTTTAATACAGTTTTCAGCATAGTGATTTAAAAGGAAAGTTTATATGTGTATGTATATTATCCACATACGCCCTGGCATCGCACGGGTGGACCGTGCGAAGCCGGGGCGGGTCGCTAGTAAATAATAGGTATAATAGTCACCCATCACGAGTACTTATTATTATATACTTATAGATTGTGGTTTTTCCATGAAAACTAGGTACTTTATTGTTTTCAATAATTTACACAGAAATCTCAGAACGAATGATTAAATTAAATAAGTCATAGAGAAACACAAATACATATTTTGCTGTTAGAGTTTTAGTTTCCTGACGAGTCATTCAAATCTGAACTTGTTTTCTCCTTTTCCAGTGAGTGACGAGACAAAGTGATGACGAACTTTTGAGGAATTAAAGGTGGGGCAATTGGATCAGCGAACTCTGGGAACCACAAAAGTTCCTGTTGCGCCGGCGCAGCTGGGCGAGGGACGGCGGTCTTGGGCGATACCGATACGGTCATTGTGAGCGTGCAGCGTCGGCAGGCGGTCGTGCGGTGTGCGGACATGCGGCACTCGCGGCGCACTGTGACACACATGCGCGCGTTCCACCACGCATCCGCCGAGGTGCGATAACCGACCTCCTCCAGCGTGCCAACTGCTAAGTTTCGATTTCATCGACGCTCTCGCTTCGTAGTCGCACGTGCGTTGCAGCAGACGCCGCACATCACGGACCCTCGCCGTGCGAGACGCCTCCACTGATGTAACACATGCTGAACACTTGAAGTATTACTGCCTGCATACATCTCCGCGAACTCCATATTAGAATAAAATATTTGACGTTATCGTGACATGCTGTGTAGACGTCGCGTCAGACGTGCGGAAAAACAATAAACATCGTGTGAAAGTTAAATTATCGTTTCGAAGAGTTGAGTGCAGATAAGGAAGTGCAGTTAAATTAGTGCAAACATGACGTCCCGGTCAAAGGAGAAGGTGGCAGCCGCCTTCCGCAAGCTGTTCCGCTCTCCCGAGAAGCTGGACAATGACGGCGCTGGGCCCAGTGGCTCCCCAGCACGACGAGGTCTGCTGCGGCGACACAGGTACTTTACTAATTCATATACAGAACATATCATCAAAATTGTTCCTAGTATCTGCTGAGCTCAAATTCGAATTCTGTAGAACATTCGAAAGTGGAGAATTTCATCAACAAACGGCATACAATGTGCAAATGAGTCGATGGCAACGGACGATGCGAGCTGTTGTAACATCAGTCTGAAGTAAATGTTTGATAACACGAGTGACGGCTGGTCACGTAGTCACTCATTCACGGAGACGTGGGGTCCCATCACCGAGGGACTGTCTGTCGAACATTCTCAATCATTTATTGGTAAACTCTCCGGTTATTTCATAACAAACAGTATTGGTAAATAACACACATGGAGCGCGGTTATGTGCCTAGGGTTATGCATTCAGTAAAACATAATCTTCTCCATTTGCATAATCATAGGGTCTACTCAAACAAGCTTAATTATTTGTAAACAACCTTTGATTACACTGTAGTGATTTAAGCGCTAGAATGTGGGTAGATAATTGTAATGATCGTAACAAACCGATTTCGCTTGTTATTTTTTAATATGTACGTTAATAATTCCATCGTTTCATAGAAATAAACGCATCCATAAACAAAAATGAAACACAAAAGCATACAATAGCAGAAATGATTTGTACAAATACTGTATTATTCAGTTATTTCATTTTTCTACCGTCTCTACCATATGAAATATGCTTACTACGCGTTTATGAGACAATGGCCGGAGAAAAAAATCCGCGCAGAGAAAAGTATGGAAGGTTATGGAGTTATGGGGTAGACCTTTGCCCAGAGCTGGGTCAAAATATGTTTAAAAAAAACTTACGATGTCCTTCCCAACCATAACCATGCCAAGCAAACTTTAACGATGCGATAGGCTCCTTGATAGTGAAGAATTTATCATCATTACTCATTGGTAATTACATTGTGTGCCTACTAATTTCTAAGCAAACTAAACACTCGTCTATACAGCCAACTCATTGAGACTTATTGTGTGTACCTAGTTAATACAAGTATCATTCATTACCTAAATCAGTAATAAGTATCATTATTATACTTTCATAACAAACATGCAGCTCATGTCGAAAAGTCCAAACTCTATTCGTTTATCTACTTTACAAACCAAATGCTCCCAATCATTCCGCCGGCCTTTGAGTAACTTTTATGCTGATAAACAGATTCAGGTCAAATAAGCTTTAAACAAAGTATATTTTTAGAGACCTATGCATTGACCTACTCTCAATAACATTACACTAGATAAATCCGTAAATATTATAAAATCTGCTACGGATGAGTATGCTACAAATCATTTGAATAGACATGAGCACAATGATCATAATCCAGAAAAACCGTTATAAGGTTTCCTATAAATTATACAGTGTTTTAAGATCAAGGCATTAATTTTAAACACGCAAGCGTTAGTAATACATTCAGTTAAGGTCAATACTAACTAACTGGGCATATATCTACACGGTTGAGTGACGACCAAATGTTAAAACAAATATAACACACGTCAATGCCGCATAAACTTGGCAAGCTGCACTTGTTCGATAAATATTTTAAAGGTCTGTAGAGGCGAATGTCGATAATATTTCCCTTCATAACATTGATTCGGTTTCTACCTGATCTAGATAGGTGAGGGATGAGTAACGTAACGTATCAAAATTCTGAACGGCGGAAACTCATTCAAATTCAACGGTAACATATTAAGAATCTGTCAAATAGTTGTCGGTATCTAAAGCACCAACGCGCATATTTTCCTTTCGCCTTCATTCCAGTTCAATAGATAATTATGTGGCTACCATATGGATATGCGAATCAGATTCTACGTCATATTTCGTCTCCAGTGGCCGGCAAACAAAGGCTTTGTTTACATACAGAAGCTCACGGGCACCGCGTACATCTTGTACCCGTTATCGACGCTACAGCTACAATGACTGACGTATCAATGCGGAATATGAATATCGCAACAAAGAAGTCTCAAGCAAAAGGCCACACGCAACCGCAACGCAGCGTCTGTTTATTCAGCCATTGTTAATTATGACACACCAATGTAAACAGTGATGGAAGAATAAACAAAACATTAGCGATCCATTAGATGCGTGTCATGTCATCTGATTAGATAGAGCCTGATATTAATAGGTCAGAATATATATATGAACATGCATAGTTAATCAGACGATGACTTAACACGAACCTTTGAATATTTTGTTCAATTATCATGAAGGCCTTTATTTTTAGCTATAATCAATAATGATAATGGAGTACTAGAGAACACAGTAGTGGTATGGACTTTTGTATTGGGTTATAAGAGTTTTAACTTGTATTGTTTTAGTTTTAGCCGTTAGGGCGATACTGGCTACCATTCATTTGATGAATTAACTCAGTCACTAACTGTGTTTAAGTGACATGAGTAATGTCTCTAACAAATCGTTCTCTAACGACCAGCAGACTAATAGCACCGATAACAGAATAAAAAAATAATTAGTATTTTCCTTAATTGCCACTAATTAATGCATATCACCCAATGCCTATTGATGTGAAAAAATGCAGAAGTCTTTATTAGGTATGTACATTTACTTAATGCAAGCCAATTAGTGGTCTCTACTAATTACGTTCGATTATGAATGGTAAATTAAATAACATTTAAACGACTACGGAAATGGGCAATAACGTGTTTCTGATGACGATCAAATTGACTCATAGCATCCTGGTACTACGTATGTTTTTATATGGACATCGACATTAAAGAGGTTCTTTATGCTATGTAGACGCATAAAATGCTATAAAAGTGCTGATATTTTATGCCAGTGCACTCTCACTATCCTCGTCCACGAATTACGTCACTCGTTTTTAAAGTATCCAGCTGGGGTACTCGTATCACACACTTCTTTTAACAAAAGTGAAACTACGCTCTGTGAACTTAATTGCGGTGGACTTCAAATACTGAACTATTTTTTTCTTCCTGTGTTTATAACAGAATGGTCATTCAGTCATTCATCTGCAATTATAATCTCGAGTGAAAAATCTCCCACATAAGAACTACGGTGTCTTAACATTACATTTTGTAACACGAGTTCTTGCACAGTGGCTGCTAAATGTTTTCCTTTAGACCGTCGTCATAACTGCGTATCAAATTACCCAAGTATTCGTAACAATCCCACTGTTGTCACTGGTGAGTTCACCGAAGTTAACAACATAAATATCACCTTCACCAGTATTCTCTTGTTTAGAAAGAATCTTTAGACAAACTCTTCTTCATATTACTGAATACCTTAGGTGCTGTTCAGGTATCTTATCTCTAGAAAAATGTTTAATATGTTGAGAGAAAAGAGACCTCTAATTTAAAGATTTTCGATTCAAGAAGGCCCTAAAACAGTCCCTTGGTGAACTCCTTTGGAAACTGCTATTGATCCGGTTGTAGATATGTAGATTGTAGGTACTTAATTTTTTTTTTGTATGTGGTTCTCGCATCTTTTTTGATGATGTAATTAATTGACTTTGTTCTCATGCACACTTTTAATCGAAAGCTCCGGTCATGTTTTATTGTGACGCGTATCTCGGGAACCAAGTCAAACGTCTTTTTCAAGTCCTTCAAACCGTTTATTTCCAAAGAAACTGGTATGCTACTACTAGCTGGTAGGTCGGTTGATGTAAATCTTAGTTATTCTCAGTAAAGGTATCAACTATCTAGTACAGACTCCGGTTGAACCAGACAAACAGGAGCTAGGTGCTACTGGGTGACATGCACGCCCACTTCACTTTCAAATCTAAAAATACGCCGTTTATAGAAAATTTCCCTGAGCCGTTTATGTCGTTTAATTATGCTGTCTGCCTGGTCTATCGATTTTATATGAATAGTTAATAAAAAATATTTGTGCAAGGTCAACATAGCTACCTATCGTTAAACTTTAGCCGCATTTAGTTCAGTGAAGCTCTTTAAATTCTGATAAAAAACTCCGGCTCTACAACAGTTCTACTTGTTTTAAAACTAGAAAATGAAGTGAATTTGCGAATATGTACGATAAATATAATTATGGTGTCCATTACCTAGATGATTATTGATTGGTGAGAATTTTGGATGATACAATCTTCGAAACAACATAATAATAAAACTTTAACAAATTCTTAAATTACTTAGGTAGGTAGGTGCACAGTGCATACCTACATGATTGGTGTATTAAATAAAGTAATTATTTACATTTTGTACAACTACTTTGTGTATGTATGTAAGTATCCGGTCAGATAAATAAAGCGGTCCTGGTCATTAATTGATTTAATAACACACTTTTGTTGGAGCTAATAAATAATGCAGAAATTATTTTTAGATCGAAACTGCAGCTTATCGCTCGGTTGGAAGTTGTTTACGTAATCTGTGCAGTTCTATGGACCTATATACTTATGTGTATACTTTGAATAAATCTCCTGGAAGTCATTGACCTGTCTGAAGCGTATTATCCTCGCCACTTCATTGGATTCAATCCAAAACCAAAAGGCATTATTTGAATCATTTTTACTGGTGAAATATATTATGTAGATAAATTTTACATTTGTTAAACTTAACCGTTCAGGTACATGAGCCCGGGTGATTAATCAAAATCAGTACCTAATGGTATGCGGTCGCTCCAGTTTCGTTGTAACCATTCACTGTTTTGTTGCTTTCAATTAGTTACTTACACAAAAACATGATTAACTGAGACGTGTCTTGACTAAGTAGGTAACCTTTTTGGCAAGTTTTTATGTAGGTTGCAAGTTGAAATTAATAACGTCTGGCTAATGACTAATGAGTATCTACGTAACCTAGAAGAAGAGTAAATAAAAACCGCATGTAGAGAAAAATATTCTGTCGTTTTGTTTTAAAATTGGGATTAGGTACTTTGTAGAAATAATAAAACTTCTTCATTTCAGCGGTTTCCTGGTATAAGGAGGAAGTTATTTTTAGGTGAACACAGTAGGTCAACCTAAACATAACGGAATAAATAAGGAAAATGTCAGTCTTCTTTTGATGTCCTATTATTGAAATGAATAAATAAACATTTATTCACACATTTTACATCGTGGTTTCGAGGACTTATGTTGTTGATTACTTGATGACGCATTGACAGCGCTCGTTGTGAGAATAGCAGGCAGGCAGCATTCCACACACGAGCGTATTCACAGCGAGAATACCTTACTGGTTCGCATACTAACTAACTAGGGCATTCAATGAATCGCATTTGCATGATTCCCGTAGCTCTTTGTTGTCTTTGGATAAAGATAAAGGTCTTAAGCGCTAGGTACATGTTATGCTCGTGCTTGGGTAAGGTCGGTAAATCATTTGATGTAGGCAACTATGCTCCACCTGCCCTGTAAGTCCTAAAACAAAGTGGAAGTGGCAAAGTTCTGGGCTAACAAAATAACTAGTCACAGAGATACGGAGAAAAAGAACGGTGTAAGAGTCATCGTCTCGCAAATAGTTGCCATGAATTCAGCACATGATCCGGGAAGCAGATTTTTTTACACACCAATGTGGTTCCTACATGGTGTATTCTGCCAAGGATAATATTAACCTAGCTATTGCTTCATGTGTCAAATCTACGGTAGAAATAAGAGCAATAATTACTAAATAAAAGAGTCAGAATGCAAGGCTACTAACGTATAATAAGTACTTACTTAATAAGACTCTAGGTAGAATTGCTAGTGCAGTTAGCATCGATCTTACCAGACAGAAATGTCTTGGTTATGTCCAGTATGTTGCGACACTACGATGTAATCCCAATCCAAACACTAGGTAGTAGTTCACGTAAGAAGTTCATGAGCCATCTTTTCTGACTTTGAGGTTCGAAAAGTGCATACCCAACAAAAATTTGAATTGGTTTCGAATCTTATTCGTACAGCAACAAGACTGCGATTGAAATACATAAAAACAGTCACGCCTTTTTCTTATGAAGGTAGATAGAAACTACGAAACGCCGCGTGCCCTCTCCAGAGACTGGAATGTGTTTGTGATATTTTAACATGATGTTATGATATTCCAATTGCACAAACAGCAAGAATTGCGATATCGAAACCTGATCACTTTTAGAACCAATGGGTTGATGAAGGCATGTTAAAGACCTGTACACCTGTCACAGCTCTTTGTCTGAAATATCAGCCCAGGTTGTGATATCCAAGGTGTTTATGGACGTCATAACACTCGCAGAACGAGTTGGCTACTGCAACTAGCCCCGATATTTACTAGAAGTAACTCATTCCGATTGCTGGCAATTTACATGACATTTATCACCCCGAGTGGCGGTCATTACCCAAGGCTGTAGATTTATTGCCAAATACCGGATAGGTATATGAAGGTAGCTGTACATGTACAGTATGTACACTCTACAGTCTACAGTGTTGAGTGTATAGTGTGTTATAGCAATTAGCTGACTAATTGCTATAACTCACTTTACATACATGTACCTTTAGGTACCTGCATGTGGCAATGGCAAGCTTTATTATTATTTACTAAGCTTTGCCCGCAGTTGCTCCCGCCATGGAGGTCAAAATTATCCTACAGGAAAGTGCAACCGGGATTAAAAGTATACGCTATATAAGCTTCCTGATTTACTGTAAACTCGTAGTTTCTTCAATAAAATACTAAAGTAGCTACCCAACAAGCATTAGGTACCTAATTTATTAAGACATGACAAGTAAGTCCTTACCTAACTTAATGTTATTTATTATGAAAAAAATTGGACTGATAATAACTAGTGACTCATACAGAGACAGACTCCTAGGTATCATAATATCAATGTCTTTATCTCTATAATAATATCAAAAGAAAACATAGGAATGCATACATATGTAGGTAGGTCAATGTTATAAATAAACTGAAGAGTGTACGATGCAGGTTCGCACGTGAGCAGACTCGTGCGTGACCATCCAATCACGACTTGTTTACCGAAGAGCATCTTTACATCTCTTGAACTGGTTGACGAATGAGTTCATTGAAATCTGTACCATGAGCTAAAAACGTTTGAAGGCCCACTAATTAGATGCCCATTTAACATTGTTTTTCCGTATTGTGCCAAAAAGTGAAATAAACATGCTTAACGATAGATTCTATCATTGCCAGAACACACTGCCCTACTTTTTTTTAAATGAATATTATTTTAATTCTCAGAGACGGAGTAAGTCCAGCAGAAGCGGCAGCTGCAAGTCTACCAGCCAGCCCGTCGGCCACGAACCTCGTCAAGAAGAAGGCAGGAGGAGCCAATGAGGTGCGCGAGCGCGCTGCAGCCGTGCGTACACGCAGGCTCATGAAAGAATTGAAAGAGATCCAGCGAATACAGAACAGCCGGCCTGATCCTGTATTCACGGTGAGACATCTAGTCCTCTGTCCTACTAACATCATTATATTTTTAGCAGGAAGATAGGCAGGTACATTGCCCTGTTCTGTTGTCAAGTCTAAAAATACCACGACACGTGCCAAAGGGGAATGCCGATTTTAGGCCCAAGAAATTTGTTTTATTCAAAAATCTTATGTAAATTTTACGTACCTAATTATTAATTCTGCTATTCACGACGCGATAGAAGTTGGAAACATATTTGAAAAAATATTGAAACAATAACGAAATTCTGTAACTGTGGCTGTAGGTACTGAATAAAGTGGAATTACGTTTTTTTGTTCAAATAGAAAATCTCAGTTATATTTAAATAGAATCCTAAACCTTAATAGCGAAAAATTAAAGATTTGTTGCAAAAAATTAACTCGTTTACACATATTTGTACTTTACTTAGGTACCTATTTGTCCTTTTGTGTAACGGAATTCCAATGCAGTTTATGTATTAAATATACATTTACATTCGATTTACAATACATAATATAATAAATTCAAAGATCTACATGATGCGCCGATCGAAAAAAAAACCTTATAATTTGGAAACACTGAGTTTTTTCAATAATTTTCTTATATCAATAAATTATTTTTGGACTAATATTAGCATTCGGTCCTAAAAGTAGGCACTCAGGGCCTAAATCACTATGGCGGCATGGCATTCCCCTTTATTATGTAGTTGTATGTACCTAACGAGTAGGAATGAAAGACGCGAAAAAAAAACTGTGAAGAATTCACGATAGGTCACCTTCTATGACTTTCATAATATTATTTATGTTATCGAGTCTATCTCTGCAACTGATTATGCAAAACGTTTGAAACAACTTTTTATGGTTTCTCTTTGTTAATTGGTTTAGTTACTCAACCGTTTCGTTTACATTGGCTTGGTGCCTTCACTTCAATCAATTACAAGGACTATCTGCAGTAGGTATACACGGCACGTTGAGATTCAAGGACTTCAAACATTTATTGCGAAAATTAAGTCATAAATCATAGTTTATTGGGTTCCTATAGAACTAACTACTACTGTATTATTGAGCAGTAAGTAATTAATTAATTAACCCGTTAATAACTTCGGTAAATAAACCTGGTAGGTACCTTTAGATACGTACCTACCTGGTCTGCCTAATTGCTAGTAGATGTTAGGATTGGCAGGTTTAATAGGTATTGATCGTTTAAGCTGTTTTGAAGTAAGTTCACTTCCTTCCTCCTTTCAGAATATCTCCCCGCAGTCACTTTGCTTCTTCATGGTGTTAATGAATTATTATCCCTGGTTCCGTTTGACATGATCACGAAAACATATTATACCCAGCAACCCAAATGCGTAACACACTTAGCTATCATCAATTTTGAAGGAAATGTGTACCTAGTCCATTGTTCCATATATTTGAATTTGCCAGCTTGGTAACGTAAATAACGAAATGAATATTGTTGAATTGTCCATAAAATCACGGTAATATTATAATACAGTACTCCAACTTCATACAAACGGACGAAACGCGAGCTATACCTACGCGCCTCGATCGTGGGGTGCGCTCGCGGTGCAGACAGTCACGGCTGTACCGCAGTGTCGAACGGACGGTGTGTTGTTTTTTTAACAATAACCGCGCGATTTTTTCTCTAAAAATCAGTTAGTATATTTGTGGGTATCTTCTTAAGCGTTGTTTGGAGAAACATGATGATTGTCATGCTTTGAAATCGTATGTGAAACCCGATCAAAAAAGCCACAATTTCAGCTCACAGAGTCGGTATTTAAGGTACCGGGACTACAGTAAGATTAATTCGCGAACTTTTTTGATTGTACCCAACGATGATTTTGTGGAATATATAGAAAAAATGGAGGAAATATTCCGAAATTCACTTTAAACCAAACATGTAAATTGTAAAGTAGCTGCAGGTATCTATAACCAAGTAAAAGATATTCCATTTTCTCCACCTTGTCCATGTTTCCCAAAACAATTTTTAATTAAGCTTTATGTTTATAAGAATGCGGATTTATTATACTTACTTTAAAATTTAACAATAAAGCATTTCGTACGACTCGAGTCGAGTCGAGGCGCAAATATTTTTCGGTCGCAAATTTATAAGCCCGATTTGTTTTTCAAACAAAAACATGTTTTTTTAATTAAATCTACCAATCAAAAAACAACACGCATTTTTATTGAACACTTCCTATTCAATATACAAAGTCTTTCATTTATTTATATAAAAAGGATATTTACAATCACAAAACTAAATAGAAACAGAAAGTAGGCAAATGTAATTAAAATGCTGGGGACGGGCAGCCCTAACGCATGTTTACGTACCGCGCGGCTGTAGGCATTTATTTCTATCATGCGGCCGAGTTACATTACTGTATTATAATATTACCGTGATAAAATTGAATAGGAGCTCGGGTTAATAATAACAGCCACTCGGGACATGCTGCGCTTGTCTAAAGTACCTATGTGTGACCATCCATTACATACCGAGTTTCCTCCGTGCCTCGGAAAGCACGGTAAGACGTTGGTCCCGGCTGTCATTTCTAGATCTAGACAGTCGTTACAGGTGACGTATTCATCTATATGTAGATTCGCCTGTCACTTGGTTTCTAGTAAAAAAACTTGAAACGAGCCGGTAGTAGTGTTAGGTATGTTTTGTTATAAAATGTTCGTTAAACTTGCTGTTGAGATTCAAAATTTTCTATGTCCTCGTCCTTCCAAGTTAAGAAACTTGAATGTGGTGTAACATAATAAACGCACAACCTCTCGTACACACGAGAGGCTGTGCTTGACCGGACCATGAAACTGAACACCTTTGTTCTACGAGTTCTTGAAATTGGAAAAAAAATGGATTTTCTATAGGAATTGTCGTGTTTAGCTGATCAATATGTATGGTAAAACTAAAAAAAAGTTATGAACTTCCAAAAGTCGTAGAACATAAGTTGTCAAGAATAATGGGCCGAGTCACCACGCCGGAGATTGTGCGTTTATTATGTTACACCTTGTATACGTCGTAACCCTCGGAACCAATCTATTAGCAAACTTGCTTGTACATTGGATGTTTCTTTGTGAATACCGGATGCCTTTAAAAATACCATAAACTGTTGGAACCATTTGGGCCATGCTTCGGCCCGACTTGCCGGTCCACCTCCCAAACGTACCTAATTCCACCGGCGGACGTGCATGTTCCATGATTATTACTTTATTTATTTAGCACCGCTGTCACCATGATTTGAATGATACGCAGATTCGATCAAGACTCTCATATCAGATTCGATCAAGACTCTCATATTTATTATTACAGGTAACACAACATAATTAGTTTTACGAGTACCTACCCAATACAACAGTCCCCGAAAATAATAAATAGTGACCCGAAAGTCAGACAACCTGTCCAACCAAAGGATATCGTATTACCCAGTGCCAGTACCAACTGGGTTGTGGAGGTCCTTTGGCAGTCACTCCAAGTAAAATACTGGTATTCAGCTGCATCCGGTTATACTGGAAGCCGACCCAAACATAGTTGGGAAACGGCTAGACAGATGATGTCTATATAAAGAATAGCATTGAGATTCTTAGTGCGTTACGCAATTACTCAGCTCTCTTGAATTAAGCAATAAGCATGGTCTAGTCTAATATCAATGTTTGTTTCAGGTGGAACTGGTAAACGACAACCTGTTCGAATGGCACGTGCGCCTGCACCAGATCGACCCGGAGAGCGACCTGTCAAGCGACCTCCGCGAGCTACACATTCCTCACATACTACTGCATCTGATATTCCCTGAGAACTTCCCCTTCGCACCGCCTTTCATGCGGGTCATCGAACCCAGGATAGAGAAGGGTTTCGTCATGGAAGGTGAGGGTTGTTACCTTAACGAGAGCCTACGTTAACCATTTTCAGACCCAAATCAAGACTGATTTGCCATTAATCAGACTCAAATGTAACTAAATTCCGAGTTATACCTTCATAAGTAATAGGCGCTCTGCCTCCGCTTGACCTGGAAACTTCTCTATTCTAGATTTATTGCTTTCAACAATTCATGTTATTTTATAAATCGTTTGTTAAGGTGGTGCAATTTGCATGGAACTGCTGACCCCACGCGGCTGGGCTTCCGCGTACACGGTAGAAGCTGTGGTGATGCAGTTCGCCGCATCTGTGGTGAAGGGGCAGGGCCGAGTGGCGCGGGCGCCGCCCAGGCCCTCCTGCGAGTTCACGCGCCGCCGAGCCGAAGAAGCATTCCGCTCGGTCGTCAAAACACATGATAAATACGGTTGGGTCACACCAGCGCTCTCCGATGGTTGAGCTGCCAAGGTAATCTTCCCCTAACACATGGTTATCGTGCACATTACTTATGTAGGTCCAGACATCATTTATAATGTGCAGTGATTCGTAACATTGACCCAAATGGGTCCTCACGACCGCTAGCCGACCACGAGCCATATTTTGTAAGAGCATCATTTATCAATTTAGTCGACGACGTCCACAAATTGGAACTCTTGATAGGATTACTATACAAATACATATCACATTCATAAGCTAGACAGTTTATTCAATTCCTACTAACCTAACATCAATGTTTTCTTTTCCCAGTTGGAGCTGATCAACTATAATGCAGAAAGGATCTCCTTAGTTATTTTTCAAGAACAATTTTTAGTCGTAACTAGTGCAAATTTTGATAATGCTCTGCTCTGTGTAATTAGTCTATATCATCTTGTCTAAAATCAGTGGAGTGTTTTATTCGAATATCGAAAAAAATTTACATTCAATGTATAAGTCTAGGGTGAAATGGGGGTGATGCAATTCAATCTTCTAAACAGAATTTTACTATAATAGGAAACATACTAACACAACATTGTCACAAAGTACATGTTATACTGGTTATACAAGCACCTGATGCACGTAAACACGCCAACCTTCTACTATTCTCAAATTGTGGTGGTGTCATACAAGGTCACGACTGCCGTGACCAATCATAAAGCAGACTTGGAGCCAACAACAGTGCAAGGAGTTTGGGAGAAAACCTGTTATAGACAATGTTGGATTACAAAAACCTTTATATAAATAAATGTGAACTTTTCATGCATTTCCCGTCTATGTGTGTAACTTATTATGTTGTGCCAAACTTGAATGCTCATCGCCTACTTTGTAAAGCTCAATTTTTTCGAATGTTCCCATTAAAAATTTTAAAATATTCAATTCCGTAAGTGCTCTAATTAAATTCTTAACAAAAATTGAAAATAAAATATTTTGCAGATTAAAAATATTGATGTTTTAAAGGAAATGTTTCCGTCCCAAAGTCATTTAATCATTTTGATAATATTAGAGATTTGTAGTTTTTAAAATCCACCAAAATGATTCTAAAGTATGGTAGTTTGTCATTTCATCTTTGATCTATTCTTTGTATTTACGTATACAATACCTGAAATATATAAGTGTACTTGTATGTAATACCTAATGAAACAGTCTAGGCTCTGCATGCTTTGTGTAAAGTCTGTAGTAGTAACACTGCAGCTATTTCATGAGTAGTGAAATGCTCAACTTAGTTAATAATTTTAAATTGTGAAATGAAAGGCTTGTGGTAAAATTAATGTAAATTAGGAAAAAAAAATTAGAAAATTGATGTTGTTAATTTGTGTGGTGAAAACCAAAGATGTTTTATTTTTATGTAAACTTCATTCAGCGCAAATATGTGTAAATTATACTTTGACTATATGTACAATGTTATAGGTGTAATAATAAATACCTGCTCAAATGATGACTTGATTTTAATTCACTGCATATTAGCAACACCCTTTATAACTATTTCATGAAAATTGTTACCTATATAAAATAATACAAAGTTTTAAATGCAGTTGTCATAGTTGTATAAAGTATTACAACAAACAAATCTTTAACCACTCTGCCTTAAAGGAATAAGAGCATAATGAAAGAGTTAAGACTTCATAATATTATCCTGAACGCCTGAGGCATACTCAACAACTTCAAAGGTATCAATTGAAAGATATGTGGTACAGCGTAATCACTTTATACAAGAAATGAAAAATAAAATTAGTAGTTATAAATATAAGACGGAAACTATCACAAGCCAGATCAGAGCCCTCCTCGCAGTGCCAGCACTAAGTGGAGGACTGACCCTCCTTGAACTTTGTAGTCTTGTGCTGTCTTCTCATCGTTCCTGAAAAAATAGAGATGAAATTAAATACATTTGAGAACAATTTGTTAAAAGGTCACCATAGTTGCTACCAATTGTAGAACCCGGATAAGATTGGTACAGGAGTGTGGATATGGCAAAAACAAATGGCTATTCTTAACTAAGTCAGTCACTATTTGCCTAGCGTTTTCTATCTTCTTCTTGCTTCCAGTCTAGTCAGCTGAATAGCTCACTCTCTGGTGGTTGGTCACTGCCTATCTGACCTCCACAACCCAGTTTCTTGTAACACCATACTCCTTGGTAAATTCAGTCTAATCACCAGCAGGAAATGTTGTCACTTCTACTATTAATTACATACTACTTTTCTTCTGATCAGAGAGGCTTCAAAATTGCAACTCTGATCACTTTTTTGAAGGTATAAAATAGGTGTAAAATAGTGATCAGAGTAAGGCATTTATTACGCTAATGAAATCAGATTTTTAAATAAGTAGTAGTCATATTGTAAATTTATATATATATTTTCATTAAAATAACCCTCCCTCTGGTGCAGTCAGGTAAAAGTCTTCCTAATCCTGCTTTTTTTATGGCTGCTGTAGGTAATCATAACAAATATGAAAAAATGACGTTATTAGGTTTATAAACTGATAACTGGGTTCTGAATTAATTAAACGGCGAAAGAAAGGAGAATTAAAGATTCAAGCCTAAACAGACGAAACGACGTAATGGTTAAATGGGAATGGGTAACAAAGAAAGCAGGTTGCAAGAATACTTACATTTGTTTTCCGGAAAATATAAGACGTTGTTGCTGTGGTGGAATGCCTTCTTTCTCTTCCACTCTCTCTTTGATCCTCTCTACTTTATCTGTGGGTTCTATGTCTATCTCAATCTCCTTTCCCGTAAGCGTCTGAAAAGAAACGAGGTTATGAATTGTAAATAATAATACCTTCAACTAGTTTAATCATCTGTAATTTGTCTTACCTTCACTTTAATCAACATGTTGATGGATTTGTTTGTTTAATATCAATAACTAAACCACTAAAATCAATGTTCTTTTGCGAATAATGCGCTTTATTTCGGTACGGCAAAGTATTTAGTCACTTTTTGCTTGCTAATCATTTGACATTTTGTTTGACGCAGTTGACAGTCTAGTCTAGATAGTGTTGCGGCTGAAAGTAATCGACTAGAAATGGAAGATTAATCCACACTAATATTATTAAATTATATTTGTTTGTAAGTTTGTATGTAGGCGGGTTACTCCGAAACTTATGATCCGTTCTATAAATTCTTTCACTGGCAGAAAGCTACATTATTCGTGGGTGCCCGTGCCACAGGGTATAAATTATATTTATATCATGCATATTAGCTTAGCTATCACATTTTTTGCCTTTTTGACTTCATCCATTCAAAAATCTGATAAGTTACTTCCATTTCTCCACTAGTGGCGCCAATAGCAAACATATTAAACCATGGAATTATTTAGTACGATACTATAAAGTATAAACAAACGTTACTGTATCACATAGAGGAATAAGCTATAGAGACAAAATGGCTTTTTTTTTATTTTTTACGGATGGGAAATCATCAAATGACTTCTCCCGCTCTGGGTGGAGTGGGAGGGAGTGTCAGACTCTTACTGACTAAAACCCATCCATGTTCCTTCATTGCCCTTTGTGTTCCAGGGCCACGGTATCTCTTTCGAACAGTCCCGCAGCCCCGGAGACAAAATGGCTAGGCTTACAATTCTGCCAAAGAACATTTAAATTGGCCATTCGACCATACACGTTAAATAAGATAAGACTATTAATGCTAGTCAATAGAAGCATTGTGTTGAACTAAAATAGCAAACCACTAAAGTATAATATAGAACATAATTATATTTAGGATAATAAACTATATTTTTTACGACATTCTCTCTATCACATTTTGTATTATAATCTAAACTGTCATCATACATGCCAGCCATGAGTTAAAGTTCTTAACTTTGAAATCCAAAAATAAGCTTGTTCATGTCTTGAATCGTCATCTGTCGTGATCTTCAACATTTTTTCTAATGAAAAACGATACATGGTTCATTTTTTTTGGTTAGTACGAAGAAATATTATGGAAAGAGCAATGACCGCTATTGCCATCTTAATTGGCAGCAACTATAGTTCATTCGCCAATCGCGGCCATTGTGTATCGTTTTGTGTTGCAAACCTATGCTCTCTAAAATGGTTAATTGTGCAGTTTCCTGTTGTAAAAAACGATCTGCCACTTCAAATCTACAAAGATATGCTTCGTTTCGTATCACATCTAAGTATTAATTATGCACTATCATGTTAATATTTAAGCACAACGTTGAAATAATTTTTCTACCGTTACGATAGAAAAACAGACGCCATCACATCAAGCTACCAGAAACTGTTAAATTTACCCAATCAATCTTGAAGCTAAATCTTTACCAATAAAGTTGAAAATCTATTAAAGAAATTGTACTACCTTGATGGTGCTGGCTTCTGTACGTTGAAAGCTCAAACACAATACAGGAGGTAGCAAGTAGATGATTATGATGGCATAGGTCTGAGACAATGGGAATGAATGAATGATAAAATAAATAGTATTTTTAGTAAAACAAATACAAATTATTATTAAAAGTGACTATTCTTGTAGGAAAAGCTGTGCCTGTGCACAGCTATAGATATATATTTAATTGGGTCATTGATAACTTCCATTCCATAGCTTAAAACTCTATGGCCTTGAATATCCTTTTATCTTTAGGCGATTTCTGCGGCTATTACCGTATTCTGCGGATATTACCGTGCAACTTCAGCTGGATCGTTCGGAAATCATCAAAGAACTTCAGAAGATGACAATTATTTGTCTTGTCACTTGTCAGTGTCAAACTGACTCATCCGAGAGTAGAATTCTATATTATAGAATTATTCTTCAGATTCTTCTTACAATAGGTTGCTCTGCTTGTGGTTAATTTAAAGGAAAATAAAAGAATTTTAACCTTAGATATCAAACGAACCTACACGGTGAAAGTATGTCTCAGCTCCAGCCAATATTCAACCGAATAGAAAAACTAACCCATACAGGTGATTTGTTGTCACAGTTTTGTTATTATGTTGTTGTTTTTAAGCTTTAAATATTAAATCTCTTTTCTTGTCTATTTCAGAAGGCCATAGTGACTTTGTTTCGATACTCAAAGATATCGCTATAAATGCAAATCAATTGATAACAAATGAATCTTTTCTCATATTAAAATCTTTTTTCCAAAAGATATTCGGTGCTATAGACGAACTTGCTACTGAGCTGAAAAACGATGAAACTATTCTAATCAGTGTGAAGAACCAAAAACTTCTACGTACCTGTTTTCAACTAATAACATCTCTTGGTATTTCACCATGTCTCATACCAGGGCTTGGAATAAAGTTGTCAAAGAGATGTATCACTGGGGCCGTACTTCCTAGACTTTCCTTTACTGATGAACAAAAGTATGACATGCTGGTAGACTGCACAGATTTTATCACAAGAAGTTACAGTGTATCGGCCCTCAAAACAATTATCATTACTTTGCATCTCTCAGATTATTTAGCAGCATTGATACAATTATCATTTGCACCTTTTAAAAAACCAGGTTCTTACAATAATTTTATTATGACCCAAGAAATATATGACAAGCTCAGTGAAGACAGGAAAAAGTATGTGAGTGTTTATAATCATCTTGTTAATAATTGTTTTCAACCTATTCTGATGAAGGAACTATTGGTGCTACAGAGTGGTACTGAGCCATCACCTCCAGCATTTGCTAAAAGAGTTATAGCAAAGGAGTTGAGCCAAAGGTTAATAGCTCAAGGAGGTTTACTGAGCTTGATCAGATGTTTTATTGAAAGCTATGATATAGACACAGGGTTTGAATGGAAAAAAATTGACATGATTTGCAGAATTATAGCAGCAAGACATGGGAGCAGTACAGAAAGTGAATACCTTGCCAACATCTGTTCTCAGTTGCAGGAGATACTGTCCTTGAACAACACACATTACTTAGCTGCAGCAGTAGCATGTGTCTTGACCTTAAATGATAAGTTCCCTCAGGCACAATCTGTGGTTCTGTTAGTTAATGAGGTATTTCAGACCTTTGATTATAATTATTTGACCACAAATTGTAATTTACCTGGCACCGTCATACTATCCCCTCAAGAAGTTGAACAAAAAATAAATGTTTTACATGCGTGTGTGTGTTCTATCAAGTTAAATTGGCCTATTCAGTGTTTGATACCAAACTTATATTTAATTTATTCTATTGGAGTTAAGTGTACAAAGAATGATGAAATGAAAATCAAATTGAAAGATATTATTTTTAAAAGTTTAGAGAAACTAAGAAAAGAAGAATTATTTGACATGGTTAAAACATTTTTGTTTGGTAAAGATGTTTCATGTACTTCAGGAATTCTTGTTGAAGAATTTGATGCTGGTGTTGCTATTAAATCAATAGCAAGTCGTGAAGATTATTTAAAAGATGAAGCTGTGATATACTTTATGGATTTATTTAAAAGTGCAACTGATGATGCTCTTATTACAAATATATTTGTGATAGCTTTAAAAGTATTAATTGACCTAAATGAAAGAAGACAGAAAATCGGAAATAAAGAAATGCTATTTGGTGAAGATGATCCTGTTTTAATTAATGAAACTGATCAACAGTATGCAATCATTCTTCAGTTACTATCAGAAATATCCACATCACCCAAAATTGTGAATGCTTTAAGAACAAACCCCATGATTGTGTTTGATTTCATTGAGCATTTTATTTTGAGACAGAATTCTGACACAAGTGATGAGTGTGTCACTATTGCTCTGGTATTATTGAACACTATTCTATCAAATTCTGATAAGATAGATGTAAAGTTTAGTAATTTACTGCCTGTGTTGAGAAGAATAAGTGAGAATGATTCAAGCTTAAACAGTATTCTATGTAAGGAAGCTCTGTCCCTGCTATCTGAAGAAGCTCCTGAGAAGAATACCACAGCTTGTGAGAAGGCAATATCTGATATCTTTGATGAACTGCTGCCAGTTAGAGCACATGGAATCATTGAACTAACAAAACTTATTGATGCTGGTGATGCTGAAACTATTTCTAAGAAACATTATATATTTTGCATCTTTCAGGTAAATATGTTCAAAGTTTATATGCGTTTTAGACATGACATGCTTAACTTCTCTGCTTTTAGATGTTTTTTTATCTATTGCAATGTAAACTAAGGCCCGCTTGCACCACGAATCGCTAAACGCGTTTAACGAAGAACGCATTTAAAACATCGTTCTGTTTCTATCAATTGTTTAAAGATGACAAAGACAGAATGATGTTTAAAATAAGTTTAGCGTTAAACGCGTTTAGCGATTCATGGTGGAAGCAGGCCTTAGTTTGATATGTGTGATAAGTTTAAGGGTGATTTTGCTTAATACATACTTAATTTTCGATATTTTTGCAGGAACAGCTAAAAGATCCAGACTCCTATGTCTACTTAGCAGCTGTCAATGGTCTTGCTGCACTCTGCACACACTGTACTGAAGATGTATTACAAATATTATGTAAAGAGTTCTTACTGGAGCCGAAAGCTATGGAACAAAGGAATATTCAGACAAATGAGAGTCAAAACAAAGATACAGAGTTGAGGATGAAGATTGGCGATGTTATTGTGAAGGTTACCAGGAAATTAGGTAAATATGTAGTACTTAACATGGCTTAAAATTATCCATGTCCCTTTCTGTCTATATCTCAAAAGTTAAAATGCCTCCACCCCTTCAATGTTTAGACAACATTTCAAAATGCATGTAAGCAGGAGGTTCTATTTATGTAAAAAATCACTGGTTGATCTGGTCCTAGATCAATCTGTCACTGTTATTTTTATAAAAATAAACTTAAACATACAAAATACATGGCTTAAAATTCTTTCATTCTTAATCTTAATATAAAAAACCTGTCCGATCTGAAAGGCTGTTTCCTACAAAAGTACAATACCTACATGGTTAAAATGTATGGGACAGCCGATTTTTTGTAAATTATCGATGAACAATTTCTGTGGGGTTCAGAATGATGTACTTACCTACTGAGTATGCTCCTTTCGGATCGGACTGGGTTTTATTAACATATTTTACATATAATAATCACGTGGCACTATGTTCGTACACGCTTATCTCCAAAACCACCCAACAGATTTCAACGAAATCTTGTAATGCGTATGGTTGGATCCAGCTTGAAAGATAAAATAGTTTTGCACGCGATAGGTGGCACCTTGCGAAACAGGGGCGGGTCTCTAGTATAAAATAAAATTTAGACATTTTTCAGGTGAAATGGCAGTGGTTCACAAGACAATCCTGCTGAACACGATGCTCTGCGCAGTAAATGATACAGACCCGCTGATCAGGACATCAGCCTTGTCAAATCTGGCGGAAATTGCTCTAGTGCTGCACTACAGAATAGGAAGTATTATTTATGAGGTGAATATCTTTATTAAACAGGCTTGTAATGCTCAGCTCAGACCAAATAGAAGCGTGGAGCAGATTTTTTTGATATTTAATAATAAACGTTATTATCAGTAACTTAAATTGCAAAAGACACCGCGATGACGATCGTAGCGTACTACGCTATTCGAGGACACCCGAGGAGCCGTTTGACTTCGATATTCGTTCTACTTTGCCCTTAATGCTACTGATTATAAAGTCCATTATTCAATGTCATCAGAAAGTCATCTATTCTGCGCTTCACTATACTCCGGATGGAGACTAAATTGCATGAATGTGGTATTTACGATTCAGAGAATCGTTATACAATTTGTAAAATTTTATTTCAAGGTGCTGTATTGTATTTGGAGTATAATAGAAAGTGACAAAGCAATCGAGTGTCGTAGAGCAGCAGTCATGGTCATATCCAGCTTAATCAAAGGTTTAGGCAAAGAGACCTTACTCCAACTGAAAGATAATCTACTTCCTATCTACAGAACACTAAAAAGCCTCTACAGAGACAATAATGAGGACACAACTGTTCGACTTCACGCACAAATAGCTTTAGAAGAACTAAACGACATTGTCAACCAGTTCCTATTTCCAGAAGTGAATATGGAAAAACAAATATTTGTACTGGACGAATCACAAGATGTGGTCAAATAAAACATCCGTGAGTTTCGCATTATTTGTTTTATTCACACTCGTTTTTCTATTTGTATTAACTTAAAATTAAATTCAACAAGCGGACATACGAATAACATGGAATTTTGTTTAACTACGTACTTTTACTGCCATTAACAAATAATCGAACATAAATATGTACCGAGATTAATTTCAAATTCATAAGGTTCCGTATGCCCGCTACACACAAGTCTTTAAATAAAGGATAGTCGTTAATATCTATGGCAATCATAGCATTGATGTTAGTGATCCAAGTGCAAAGCAATTACTGGCCACGTGGAATTAAAATGCCAATAGTTTCTTCGAAATAAACTTATTAATACACATTAATAACATCCTTTAATTTTTACGTATACAAGTAGGTAATCGGCCCCGAATTTCAAGTTTTCAAATCTTGTCTGGGGTCTTAATATTTTTATTTACAAAACTTATTCAGCTTGACCAACTTAACATGTTATTTTCAGTACAGATAAAACGTGCACTTATACCTAAAAATTAAATTAGATCAATCACAATAGTATTACAAAATAATCACGCTTCGGACGTATTATCGCCGTCGTTAGGCTTTTTGGGAGTTCCTTCGTCTTTTTCGGACAGCGAAATTGAATAAACAGAGCTTTTGTCAGAGAATCTGTCTCTGTTCCGTCTGCTGAAGATGCCACTGCGCGCCAGAGACGAGACCGTCGCGATAGATATGTTGTCTCTGTCAGCTTGCGGTACCACCTTCCATATTAATAGTGCGATGCCGCCAAACGCAGCCACTACTAAGAACATGACCAATGTGACCTCACCGACCGCGCCTGGAATAATAAATCAAATGTAAGGAGGCCAGTAATAAATCATAACCGAATTAATTTTGAAGAACCGTTTAGACATACTTTGTTGTGACTCCTCCTTTCTCGCTTCAAGTCTGGCAGGTTGTAGCTCATTGTAGTCCATGTCCTGGTTCTCGTAGGGTTCGACAGATCCACTAGAAGGTCTATTCTGATGAAGCACGTCCCCAGGATTGGATTTTGGCAAGTTTATTCCGGCTCTGACTGTCAATGTCTCAGGTTTGTAGGTACAGAGGACCAAGAACCTGAAAGAAACACACAAAATTTTATCTTACTGTACTGCTACATAATTATTATAAATACGAAAGTTTGGATGGTTGGATGTCTGTTACTCAATCACGCCAGAACAGCTTTATGGATCTGGATGATACGGATTTGGCACAAAGATATATTATAGTCTGGAATAGCATATAGGCTGCTTTTTTTCTCGCGTACCTACACAACAAAATTTCCACGCGATCGAAGTCGAAGCTCCTAAAGCTGAGTTGTTCGTTCACGATATACCTATCCTATACTGCAACTCAGTCGAAAAAACCCGTCGTTTTCAGTTTCCACAATGTTTATAGCTTACCGTCTAGTGCTGTGCGTAAGAATCGGCAGATTCTCTTGCACAATCACGTAGGTAGCGACTGTGGTGTCATTCACTTCGGAGCCGCACTCGTCGTGGTGTATCCGCAGGATGTAGGCGTCTTGGGCGCTGTTGGGGTTGCCCTGGATGGAGCACCGCTCGGGGCCACCGTCAGCTGCTTCTACAGCGATACGACCTCCGAAGAAAGGACCCGTGAATACTTCAACTTCACTCGCGTGTGGTAAGCACTGAGTGGCGCGAGCTGAAACTGGAAAAGGAAGGTCGTTTAGTCGATGCTGGTCATGAAAGCAGCGTCCTGGCAATTGGACCTGAATTTAACATATGAGTTAAGTGCATTATAATGTGAGCTATGTTGAGTATATTGGAACTTTTATTCAGGTCGATTAAAATTCTGGTTAACTATAAATTCGGTTAGGTTCCCGGATGTCGCAGAATTTCCAAGTCTTCACAGGCTACTAATGGAAGTCGCGTTAAAAACAAAAGAACAACAAAAAATCCTTACATCCTTTCGTAGGCACGATGATAATTTTTGAGCTGATCGATTGCGGGTCAGCTAAGTCTCGGGCGTCTCGCCGGACTGGCCTAACTTCGAAGGAGTATGTTGTGGCCATTCGCAAGCCGATGATGCGCGTGCTGTACATGCGCCCGCGTTTTATGGCGGTCGGCTGGCTCGTGGTCGTTGACGCTTCTGTAGTACTGGTGGAGTGTTTGGTAGATTTTTCGTCTTCTGCTGTGTCGATCACCTTGAAGATAATAATTCAATATTATTGTTTAAGCCCAGGCAATGAATTTATAGGCATTATGTCGGAAGGATCGAACCTATCAACCCATTCAGACAATATACTACGATCATGAAACAGCTTTGCCAAGCGTCTTTCTATCAAAATCGCCTGCAATAAAGTTTATTGCAGCTTAGCAGTGCGGATAATGATGTCAACATAAAGCTCAATGTTTAAATATAATCTGATTCAATAAAAGAGAAAGGCTACAAACACTGGCAGCGGTGCTATATTAACACGTAAATACAGTAATGACTGGCGGGCATGTTCCTTGTCACAGTCACGCCGCAGTCACGCTCGGCGCGCAAACCCCGGCCCATTATCTCCCGTTTCGGAGTGCCAACTCATTGCCAACATATACCATTGTAGAATGTCATAGTTTTTAACGACTTATATTTCACACGACTGTGCCATATTGCTCATATAAGTTCATGAGAACAATTTCGTATTCCATACCTTGGTCCTGCAGCGATATTGACCCCATGCTTGCAATTCGCAGTAATGCACTTGAAATGCCAACACTTTCGGCCTGTCTTCTTCATCAGGCTTGCCGTACTCCCATCGCAGTCTCACGTCGCGAAAGTCAGGCTCACCAATCAGATGCAGCACTTCTGTAAACCGCAAAAATATTAAAATCTAGACATTCCGTTCCGATAACAAATATAGGGGTGGTTAACGTTACGCTCGGATGCATCAGCAATGCAGCGATCCGGGCGTGCCATTAACCCAATGACTTGCTCACTGAGCCGTTGTTGCTTCCAATAATTATAGTATCATCGATGTAATGGGATCTCCCTTGCGCTAGTTTTACAAGCCGACTTGAAACCAGTGCGTGGTTAGCGAAATATCTCACATTACGGATAGTTCAATCATATTCAGGCCCCGGGCGTGTGCCGCATCATAATATATGGAATTAGTTCACTCGTCACTCATCACCTAGTGAAAGAGTAAGTAGGCGCTAAGCGACTAAGTAAATAATTTCTACTTGAAGGAAACCACACGACTCCACTTATGATCATTGAATAAACAATGCTTCGGTATACCTACTAATTTGAGGGGCGACGACATGTAAATCTCTTTACATAAACAAATAGGTACCTCTACCTAGCTACTACCGATGTTAATATTATAAATGCAAAAGTATTAATCTGTCTGTCTATTACCTTTTGACGCGTAAACCACTGCACCTCGTTGTGTAACAGACAGGTAGCCTGGGACCTGGAGTAGGGCATACATTTACAGGACTTTTCATCCTGGATATTTGTATTTAAAAGATATACAAAATACACGCCGAAGCAGTAGCTAGTTTTTAAAACCTCCTCAAATACGCATTCTTTCATTGAGGCTCTAAAAGAAGAGTGTAGGTACCTATTTAGAATTTTGCTAGAGACTACAATCATGGTCGGTCTTAGGGTTTCACACGCAAATGCTGACAAAGAGACCCTTTTACTGTCTGTCTGTACGTATGATGTCACAAGGCTACCTATTGAACAGTAATAGTAGGTTATAGACACTTGTTTACAGAATCTGTACTACTATCGCAGCTGTAGGTAATAAAAAAATACAAACTAAATAAAGTAAAAAATAATAATCTCCTTACAATAAACGTGTTTTTTTCTGCATATTTTGCTACGATGGTCTTAATAATGGCAATAGATATGTACATACAAATTGTACGGTGGTAGAGAACCCTTCGTATGTGAGTCGGATTCGCACTTGGCCATTTTTTTTGTTGCATATCGAAGTCAAAATAATTAATGAGTATTAATATCGAAACGATTTGATCGAGTAACTATCAATCAACGCAGAAACCAGTTTAGAATCTAAAATAGAGGTCTGTGTTATAATGACTTTATAAAAAGTTCCAAGACAAGAAAGTGAATCTACTATCACTGACTTCTGTCTTTAGTTAGCTAAATTTTACAGCGCTCTTAGTTACTGCAAGCTTGTCAATCGGAGAATAATCAAGGTATCAGGCCCGAAGGCACCTAAGAAGCCGGTTCCTGCCGGCTTCCCTTCGGGAACAAAGCACTCTACGTTAATAGTATATAACATACACATCTGAGGGTATCACATCACAGTACAGCCATTTAATACACCATAGGATTGAAAACATTACAAAAATGACAAAAAAAAACTCATTTTTTTCTTTGGCTTTCCCTGACTCAATTTTGACCCTTCACCACTGCAAGGTATATTATTTTGCCTTAGTAACTGGATTTCTAGTGTAAAAGACCAAAGTGGTAATAAAAGTACAATTTTAGAATATAAATAATCGCATTCCACCGCTCGCGATGGAGACAGAGGGTTCGAGGCACATAAAGGCGCCTGTAATAGCTAGCGAAATAGTTATTTACCTTAACCTATTATAATAGAGCTTTTCCGTACTTAAAGACCAGTTTATTAATCATAAAATGGCGTATTTCTGATTTAAAAGCGGCTTAATTTAAGTTTTCCATTAAGAGTCTGCACATTTCTAAACTTATTAACGTTGGTACTATGGTAACTTAACGAAAACGGCTAAGTTTTATATTCGTGGTGGTGTTAATTCCTAATTGGACTCTGATGAGATTTGTATTCCTGTACTTAGTGTTTTTTTTATAAACCTTTATTGTCCCACTGCAGGGCAAAGGCCTCCCTTCCCTCCTTCCACATTTCGCGATCCATTGTGAAAGAGTCCAGCTCATCCCGCCACCTCCTTCTGGGCCTGCCGCGTTGTCGTCTCCTGCTATTTGGTATCCACTCAGTGGTAATTTTTGCCCATTGCTCCTCCGACATGCGGCAGACGTGACCAGCCCAGTTCCACTTTAACCTTAGTGATTAAACTTGTTAAAATGTGGTTATTAAGATGTTAAAATATATGATAGCATAGGATATATTATGTATGGTAATGGTACCTATACGTAATTAATTATCGCCACCATTGCTTAAAATCTTCGCGGATTTATGATGTTTCATTAATACTTATAGGTACAACAGCCTCATTTTAAATTCGCAAACGCATAAAAGTAACGAGGCCAGTTACCGAAATTATGTGTTATAGTGTTCCAGATACAAGTCATAAAAGCCAAAATCATATCGTATATTTGGTTGACTTAACGTTATCGGAAACATCTATATATACCGACATACAGCCATACAAGGAAAAGTTTCGCTCAACAAAACAAAGAATGGTCCAAATAATGTGTAAAATAATGTTATTTTATATAAATGAACGCATCGCCCTCGATCGCTTCAAAACCAGAAATTGTTCAGGCCTCGAAATGAAATTGTAATATCATTAACAGTTTTATTTTACCACTGTTTGAATTTGAAAACGGATGTGGCCTCGCGACGCGCTCTGAGAGGAAGCGCCCGGTAACATCAGTATAACCTATGTCTACCTATACTCAAAACATAACCTGGTATTCATAGGATTCAGTGAAATAATGGACATCATTAGAAAAAATTGTGAAAAGAAACGAAAAGGGCGAAAAAAAGGAGCAGATTTGCCATTTTTCTCCAGAAACCAGAAAAAATCTGATTGACAATGTTTCATAACTAAGAACATTATGTACAAACTATGCGTAATTGCCCACATAACAAATCTGCGTGTCGTGATACCTACATCATTATATAAAATAATGTTATGTGGTGAACATAATGGCACAGATTTGATGGTATGACGGATGCGCAGGCGGCATGACCCAACGACTGGACCAGAACGACCATTGTGAGTTTGTGACTGCCGGAGTGCCGGCCGGTACAATACCTAGCTACCTACACCCAACAGAATCAATTCAGTTCTCAAACAATCAAATGTTTTATTAAGTACTACCTACTTATTTTTAATTAAGTAGTCTAATAACGTGAATTACGGGAAACTATAAACTTAATCGAATGTTTAGACATTATTGTCTAACGACGTAATCTATAAGTAGTTAAGAATCGAAAGTAAAAATGCTGTTATGCTAGTAATTAGCGAAACGTCTCAGCTTTCTTCCGAAAGCGGTTGTAATCACCACCGCGTTTTTTGCGACTCCTATTCAATGCATAATACTTTGCGACTTTTTATCATGTGTACTGTACTTACACGTAGAATGAGCGAGCGGAGCATCATCTAGGTCTATTTTTACACGCCTCTCTGTAAGTATTGTAGAGGAAATGCGTGAGGGACTTGTTCATTATGTAAGCTTTTGAAGTTGACGTTACAATATATCTTCTTTAACTAGCTACTATCTGTCTATTATTGTTGTTACCACAATCTGTTTCCGCTAAACGTCATCGACTAGGATGCGTTTTTATTTTTATTTATGTGAATAAAGTTATCACTTTCAGAAAAATCTACATGCTTCCTAGTGGTTTTACATGTTGATGAATTCGTAACAGTGAGTCGGCATTGTGACGAGCGAGTGGCGCGAAACGGCTCTATCCAAACAATAACGCGTTTCACGCGTGATGCTCTTCCTGCCGAGCTTTATGGGGCCATCTGATTTCATGGTGTCAATGCGGCACCGCTAACACAGACGTGAATTCACATCGGAACGGATGGTAACTGTACGAAATCATCATCATTCGAGATTTTTGCCAATCGGCTGGATATTTTAGTACAAGCAGTTACTGTGACTGCCTGCTTAACTGCGACTGCTTATGAACAAGAAACATGATAGGTATTCCAGGGGCAGTCCGGTGCAAACTGGGACATTTAACAAAACTGCAGCTGCACCTATTGCTCGACTGAGCAAAACCAATCTCCACTACCTTCTCCAGAATGCATAATCGATATACATACTTACTTCTTCCAAGATGTTCTACATAGCATAACGGAGTAAACTAAATGTCCCTTAATTCAATTCAGTGTAGAGTATTATGTCTGCCATGCATACAAAAGCAATAAAAATACACCATGGTCAATGATATGCATCGTTGCGCGCACGTTCAAGAATTCCGAGATCCGATTGTTTTTGGTTCGCGATGCAACGACAAGAATAGCGACTATTCAACTGCCACCGTTTAGGGCTGAAGAAAGACGCATATTTTTTATTCGACAAGAATTAATTCTATTGGTATTTTATGGGTTCAAGTAGCAATAACTTAACTGCTGAGAATACTCAGAAATAATTCACCGCCTCGATGTAAAACAAGTTATCTTGATGACATTGTACCAGAGTGCGTCCACCGAGATTCCAGCAGCCGCCGGGCGTTATTTAAGTAGCCTGTAAATATGCCAGCAATCTGAAGGATCTCTGACATTGCTCTGTTGCGTTCCATCGTCAACAAGCACCTGCATAAGTACATAATTTGCGAATTGTAGCAATTTCATCATATTACAGCACAGAAAGGAATTGCTTAAATAGAAAATAAGTAACGACTTAAGTAGTTACTTGAAACTGTTAAGGGTCCCGAGACTCGTTTGGCATGTCCAATGAGAGTCTCGAGACCCTTCATAGTCGGAGAAACGATGTAAACCTATATTCCATTGTTAGGCGTGCGTGTATAATCACCGTTTTTACCGAATTCAATTAAAAGTGACCCACTGGCGAAGACGCGCGAACAGAACAAAACCGTCTACCTACTCGGTACTTCTCGGACAAAACAGAAAACATAACAAGTCCAAAACTTTGTCACAATGGTGTTTAGCTACCTACTGACGAAATCGAGGGCAGATGGAATGTAAACACACGCTAAGAAAGATTAATTTTGAATGCCAATTATCTAACTGTAACTGCATCTTGAAATTTGTATGCATCTTATAAGTAACCGACCAAAAGTTTGCATTAATTTTAATTGTAACGCTCGCGCTACTTAAATAGCTAGAAATTGAGGTGACGATGCCTTTTATAATGTTGTAGCTTAGAAATTTGGTCAAACTTAAGTACCGTGCCGTAGTGCATTTTGATTTTTCTTTTTTATCTCAACAGTCTAATTACTTGTTTACTCAAAGTAAAGCTTTTGTAATTATTTAATTAGGTGGGCATTAGAGCGAGAAAGAGCGTAAAATGTATGGAATACTTGGAAAATAGTTGCCATAGCCACCGGCGGCACTGATGCGATGGCGCCGTCTTCGGATATAAAGTGTTTGTCTGCTTACAAGATGTGTTCCTACTTGAATGTTTTTTATTCGCAGAACATTGTAAAGTCTAGCGAGGGGTCAGCACTTGACAGTTGGCATTTGAGCAGCTGTGTCCGTTATGTTTGCACAATTACTGAATGCGACCGCTGAGATTCGTGCCCTTTGTTGACCCTGCGTAACATACCGATAGTCTACTTACAAGACAAACGTGACGACACATATACATACATTGCTCTTTTAGTATATATTTTAGGGCACGCCATGTATGGTAACTCCGATTACCTTATTTAAGAGTAAGTCCTCAATAGTTTATCTACTAAAGTTCAAAGTACTTTTTTTCGACCTAAGTTAGGTACTAGGCTCCTACTTATTTATGATTTGTTAGGAACTAGTTCAGTAAGTAAGAACTCTGATATCAATGATGTGCGCTTACTCTAAGCTTACCTACCTGCTAATGGAAGGTGCTATGGCCTTAATGTATAGGGAGAGTATAATATCGTAAGTAGTTAGAGACCACCAACTCATATGGGTTTTCACTTTAGAACTGAGATTTTCGAAGGCAGGTAACAAAGCTCAACCAACTTTGAAGAAATCAATTGAAAACAACGAAACTGTAGCTATAAAAAGTATATAAGTAAATTAGTTTTAAACTATTAACAGAAAAAAATATAAGTAGAAGGGAGATAGATAGTTAGATATGACTAATGAAAAGGAACTTGATTTAAACTTTAGTTATTAAAATCTAAGGATCATTAAACATGGTTTGCAACTCTGTTAACCTACCGCTTTATGTAAAGGTCAAAGACATATTATTATTGCAAGAATTATGCAGATTTGTACGTAAAGCTATGTGCAGGCGCCATCGGCATCGTGAAATAGCCACGGGTAACGGCCAGCTCGATCACCAATAAAACGAATAACCGTTTATGGTTGTACAACTGGAAGAGGCGTAGTGGTTACCTACCGTTCCCAAGAACTTTTATGGATAACCACTGAGATACTAAAGGTACTTAAATCCCTGTGGTATTGAAAAGCCACAACGTAGTAACGGACCTGTTGTTAAGCCAGTGCCAGCCATTACACGGCTAAAATCTAGTCTAAGAGTTTTTATAGACGGAATAAATATCTAATTAATAAGATCTAAACGTTGATTCACTGTCTGCAAAAGGCAATTTAAGTGGGTAAGGTACGTAATCGAAAATGGCAAACTTTAATACGGCCGAAGAGCCGTTATCGATTGCAAATCGGTATCCACGCGATGACGAGGAAGAACCTAAATTACTTAATGTGGTAGGTGAATGTGGGTGGTGATTTTCTGTTTTGGCTGAGCGAGTATCCGCAGAAGGCTCGGTCGGCGAGCGACGAACGTCGGACGCTCAGGACTCTTAGACCTACATGCAAGGTACCAAGCCACGCTGCGCCCACCAGATTTATTAGAGGCATACATGCATCCGTGTGCAACGGTATATAGCTACACTATAAATAGTACACGGACATCGAACATCTCTGTATGAAATTATTTATTGACTTTTGCTCGTAAGTTTGTTTGCCAGGACATTGGGACGATGCTGATGGATTGGTTAGATAGTTTTGGCCATAATTTGGACGAATCTAGGTTTCGAGCAGAGAATTTGAAGAAAAGCTTGTCTGTAAGAAAGTGCTGAATATTAATATTGATGGGAGAAGCCGGAGAAGAACACCAAATAAGGATAATGAGATGGATTGAATGAAGGTAGTAAAGATGGATTTATGAAGGGCTATTATGTCTATATTTGAAAAAAATAACATTGATATTGATAGTCACACCAACATTGGTATGGTAATACTACTGTTAGTGTGCTTAACCACTTTTTTTGCGGCTGTCCCACATATGGGCAAAGGCTGCCCTAATTCCTTCCAGGAAATCTGGTTTCCTTTCAAACCAGCTCTAACAAAATCAAAGTTTCTATCGTTTAAATACGGTAATTAATACAGGGTGTTTGGTTGATGGGTGCAAAGCCTGAAGGGGGTGATAACTTAGACCATTTAGAACTTATTAAGCTAAACTTGTCTTAGACGAAGTCTGTTCCTTGTATTTTTTTTTGAAACTCTAAGGTTTTTAACAATAATATCCATTTTTTTTCAATTAATTGTTAATAGTGTCCAGTAAAAGCTGCTATGTTATTATTTTTTATTTATGTAATGTGTGATTACTCAAACAAAATAATTCCCAAGCATCTGTGTCATCAGAGAAACATTCTACGCCATATTCAAGATTAAGAAACTTTTTAAAATCAAGGATATGTTTTGTTTACGGCATAATAAAAAAATAAGAAAAATAGCCTCAGTTGTTCAAACCTTTTTAAAAACATGCTTGGTTATTGCCCTTTCTTTTGAGGTACTATTTACGCAGATATCTCATCAACTCTTGTAATTAGGATGTACAAAGCAAATTGAGGTCGAATATTTAATTTTTAAACAGACCAAAATAATGCAACATTTTTGTTAAAATAATTTATTGTTCATGTTCAAAATGTTGACCGCGGTTTCTTATACAAGCGCGTGCCCGTCTTCTCACTTCTGTAGTCGTGATTTTTAATTTCATCTCCTGCTTCATGACTTAAAAAGCCGTTTGATTCTTTCTATTAATTCTTCTCTAGTTGAAATTTCAACGTGCGTGTAGACGAGCTCCTTGGCCCGTCCCCAAACGAAAAAATCCACAGGAGTTAAATCGGGTGATTGAGGTGGCCAAGGGATGGGCCCGTCTCTGTCAATCCAGCTCTCTGGGAAACAGTTATTTAAATGTTCTCTCACGTTTAGGATCCAGTGTGCTGGACAACCATTTTGTTGAAAAATCATTGGTCTTCTCATTGCCAATATTGGTATTTCGGTCTCGTCCAGAAGCTCTGGGAGATAGTTTTCAAGGAATTCCAGGTAATTTTCTCCATTTAAATTATCTGGCAGGAAGTGGGGACCAATCAACCTTCGGCCGCCCTAAACGTGAGAGAACATTTAAATAACTGTTTCCCAGAGAGCTGGATTGACAGAGACGGGCCCATCCCTTGGCCACCTCAATCACCCGATTTAACTCCTGTGGATTTTTTCGTTTGGGGACGGGCCAAGGAGCTCGTCTACACGCACGTTGAAATTTCAACTAGTGAAGAATTAATAGAAAGAATCAAACGGCTTTTTAAGTCATGAAGCAGGAGATGAAATTAAAAATCACGACTACAGAAGTGAGAAGACGGGCACGCGCTTGTATAAGAAACCGCGGTTAACATTTTGAACATGAACAATAAATTATTTTAACAAAAATGTTGCATTATTTTGGTCTGTTTAAAAATTAAATATTCGACCTCAATTTGCTTTGTACATCCTAATTCCAAGAGTTGATGAGATATTTGCGTAAATAGTACCTCAAAAGAAAGGGCAATAACCAAGCATGTTTTTAAAAAGATTTGAACAACTGAGGCTATTTTTCTTATTTTTTTATTATGCCGTAAACAAAACATATCCTTGATTTTTAAAAGTTTCTTAAACTTGAATATGGCGTAGAATGTTTCTCTGATGACACAGATGCTTGGGAATCATTTTGTTTGAGTAATCACACATTACATAAATAAAAAATAATAACATAGCAGCTTTTACTGGACACGATTAACAATTAATTGAAAAAAAATGGATATTATTGTTAAAAACCTTAGATTTTCAAAAAAAAATACAAGGAACAGACTTCGTCTAAGACAAGTTTAGCTTAATAAGTTCTAAATGGTCTAAGTTATCACCCCCTTCAGGCTTTGCACCCATCTACCAAACACCCTGTATATTATTTACGAAATGTAAAACAAAACTGGGCCGTGATAGGGGTTAATATTTTTTCGCACTAGTCCTACGATTTCAGGTGGTATAAAATCGTAAAACTAGTGGGAACAAAGATTCCCATTAGTTCTACCATGATATAAGCCCTGTGGAACTCCAGAGCGTACTATTGTGTAGCATTATTATGTCCAATACGCTCTGACGTAAACAACCTTAAAATAATAGTAATGAATAAAAATGCAAGGACTGACAGGGAAAATTGAAATTAAATCATTGGGCGGCCATCATGTAACGTGGGATGAAATGAGACAAGACAAACAATGAAGATTCCTTTACCTGTAAAATTAATGAAATAAGTAAAGACGAAGAAAACCAAAAGAACCAAATTTTATTTTGTCCAAGAAATGCGCTAGACTGAGAAATATTTTGAATGGATCGCGTCGTGGCTTCGAAGAAAAGGCCCGCGGCGATCGTTCACTTTGCTTGGGACCTTATCCGACGGTCAGTACGTTCCCCATTTTGTGTCCGCTAATGACTAGGCTCTATTGATAGCCAAACTGTAGCCTATCATTATCCATTATTAGCTAGCTTTACTGTTCCATTCTTACCATATCGTTCGATCGTTACCTAATTTAAAGTAAAAGATATTTAATTTATCTTACAGAAATTAATTAGATGAATTTATGGTAAACATCGATGTAAAAACGTGTACATTAGGGCAATGGCTTCAGGAAAATCGCCGGTGTCGCGCACGATTTCGTAAAATCGAATAACTGGAAAAGCCTTTGTGGAACTAGTGCGAGTCGAAATGTTAGTCAAATCCTTGAGTCTAATTTGAAAAATCCCAGATCATTTTGGGATACCTACCTAACTGTTGTTATGTCAAGGTGTTGAGGGATTTTGTGAAACCGCTTACTTTGTTACTATTCTTAAAATTCAGAATAATCTGACCGACTTTTGTGAAATTTAGCTCACATGAGAAGTGGAAACCTTATTGTGATAAGTAAGTAGCCGTGTTAGCCCGTGTTAGAACACTTCTGTTACCTACACATATGTAGATAGTAGACTATTCAATGACTTCGCACGTTTGAAGATCGAAACTGGCACTTCTAATTTTAATATTACGACAAATGTTATCGACACATCTAAAATGAAATTATCAGCTAATTAACGTGACGTGCAGTCAAACACGTTCAGTGAAAGTAGTTTCACACTTGGCCCATTTAGTGATTCACCGTCACAAAACAAGAGCAAAACGATCATGCGTTTCGGCGCGACATTTTTCTCGTTAGACCATAAAGATTTAAAAAGCTCGTTTCATGGAGGATTACATCGAATATGGCGGAGAGGTTATTAGAGCGGCATCATGTCGGGTCGGGGGGTCGGGGTTGTCGCCGCGAGTTCGCGACTCACACGCTACCGTTATCGCATGCTAATGCCGACCGCGAAATGTTCCACCGATGTAATGACATGCACACTATGGAACCGCGCCTGCCGCCTGCCCACCCAATACAGTCACGAATAGCGTTACCATGCCATAACGATACGCCAAAATTGATTGACCGGTAAAAAAAGCCTTGGCAAAATTTTTGATGAGCATCTTCAGTATTTCCGCGATTGAATGTGATATATGGAATGGATCAAATGTTTTGCGGCTAAGCTATATTGTACCGCACCGGTACAACTTTTGTAGACCACGAAATAAACAGTAAATTTTAGGCGTATGTGTGCCATGAATACTTTTACCTATGAATAAAATTTAGGAAATATAGGTAATAAATAGGTAGAATTTATACACTATAATATAAATTAAAAATGAATTGAAACCTAATAATAAAACCGAACCAGATGATAATCACGAATCGTTTACCACAGACAACTCAAGACCAACCCAAAAAAGTTTTAGTGGCTACAAATATTGCATATAGTCTCTATAAAATTCTACAAATAAGGGCAGAATAAATGTGATGTAAATCACAGCTAGTTGGCGCATCGTTTTTGCCATAGTTTGCACTGGACACGGGTAATCTATCATAATGCAAGTTGGCGAACAGCGAGCATTAGCTGGACCCGATCCCGAGCTGACGGTATCTGTGATTTGGCTGAGCGCGGTCGGTCAGCCCGCGGCGATTGTCTCTTGTTATCGTACAGCACTCTGTTGCTAGTCGTAGTCGAACCTAGCTCTACTTCCATATCGTACCTGCCTAACAATCAGAAAATAGAAGAATTCAATTCGTTACGAGTCATCTGTCATTGTCCACGACCTAGATTCAAATGCTCGAACTTTTGGTAACTATCAATCGAATCAGTCCACGTCATGTAAACAATGGATATAATGTAGATTGCCGATTATAGAGGCATAATCAGAAATAGACGAGTACCTACTACAATATTGTGCTGGTACCAATTGTTCTGTGGTGCAGTTAATTTGACCGAGGCAATCTCGGAGATGGTGAGATAAGCCGTGCAGATGGGCCGCGTTCCCGCTGCGGCTGCGATCCGTGACATAGATAACATTAGACGAACGTTTCCTGCCAGGTTTGAATATGTCCCACCACACTGGGATACGGTTACATGGTAATTATGTAGGATGTTGCTAAACCGTTACGGTAAACCCTTTACCTTTCTAGCCGTGCATAATAAGGTATAGTTGTGTAGTCTCGTTCGTTAGCTTCACAAAGAATATCGACAGAGGGTTATCACACGTTCATCTTAGTGGCTGACGTAAATTACATGAGTGCCGTTAAGGTTATGGTTGCAATAATGTGGGAAAAGTGTGAAACATCGATAGTTTGCGGTAAGTGATCATTGTTGTAGCCGTATGAGTTGCATCGGACCTGTGTTGCATAAACTTGTTTGCAACAGATAGTATAATAGTCTAATAACTCGACACGCAGCTACGTCTTCATTACTGTACCTTTTTGTTGTCTAATGATTCGTGATTTTTTTATATGAGAAGCTGTATCTACCTATAAGTCAGCTTCTTGTTCACAAATAGGTATTCTTCTTGCCCTTGTCCGTGTCGCTTGGGGTCAGCGCAACACCTTTTTTCCTTCCATTCTTAAACCGTCATCGTTCATCCACCTTTTCTTTGAGTCTTCTCTCCCTCTTCGTCCGTTAAAATTACCAAATATTTATATGATATATTATGTGTTTCATGTTGTCAAAGATGTTAACATCAAAAGTATAAGTCCGTCAAGTCTGACGTCGTCTAACTGCTTATAATAAAGAGCACTGAAAATAGATCTGGCTAGTCCACAGATTTTGAAAGCGATCAGTTCTGGTTCAATTCGGTGTCGCCTGCATCTAAACGCCACGGTGCGATTCAACAAATAAGGTGTTTTCTTTTTTTGGTCGTGATTTCGAACTCTGAAATTGAAATTATTAACGGCGACAGTTGCAATGTTAGCTAGAGTCGAACGCACGCGACGACAACTTTCAACGTGCGGCGGTTTGTAGGTAAGATACAAATGAATATAACAAATATTGTTTAAAATGACACTACTTAGGTATGTACTGTACTGTATGTATTTCAATAGGGGACTATTCTATTTGACAAAATGTGTTAACATTTTGTGCCTAAAGAGGCGCAGTTTCATTAGCGAAGTTCTTGAATAAGTTCGGCTTTGTAGAAAGTCATCAGGAAACAGGAACTCAGGACTGACTTGTTTTTTGCCTTCATTCTGATGTGTCCATAGTTAATATATGACTCCGATAGGCTTCTGATGACGAACCCCTACCGTCTGTACCAGAATCAGTTCCTACTTCAAAGTACTAGTCAATAAAACTACCAAACGCAAGTTATTTTTTTCAATGGCATTACCCTACTAACAGTGTATGAGTGTACCTAGTATGAACGGAACCTACTTATTTATTTCGAATCAAATTGTCTAAATGGAGTGCGATGAAATGAGAATGCAAATTAAAAGTAGGTTGTACGTTATACAAAATAACAAGACCGACTGACTAACACGCAAACTTAGATTTTTCGTCAAATTATTCTTCTACACGGTTCAGCTCAGTAGTCCCTAATTCCCTGTTAGGTACTATCGGGGTAAGGCTGTGATAAGAATAAGACAGTATAATTTGTTGCGAGTTTGGTAGTTATAAACACAAAATAAACAACAATTAAACATTATTATCTTTAGAAATCAAAGTTTGTAATGAGAAAGTGCAATAAAACCCTAATGATACAGACTTGTTACTTGCACATGCACAATATTAGAGATATAATGGTCTGTGCTGACGTTAAAGTCAGCCAGATCAACAACAGCAGATAACAGAAAAAAAAGGTAAACAGAGTAGGAAATACATCTCAGTTTCTGTACTTTTTGATTCAGAGTCTGAAGCTTCTTCAACACCAGGATCCTTTGGAGTTAAGGGAACAAAGCCCGAAACGCTGTTTTTTCTCTCACTCTCCAAATTCATAGTATAGATAGAATATAACCAGCCATTGTATTTTAAGGCAATTACAGATTACCCAGAGTGCACCTATTGAAAGATGTGTGTTTAAGTAGGCATGTAGGTACCTAAATGTTCGTTTCCTTCCGATCCATATCATCCTTCACAAAATTCTATCATTTATCATGTTTTCTTTGCTTTACCTGTTTTCATATCGACAACAGCAATCCACAGAACAATTTGATTGGATAGCTAATATAAATCTGAATGGAAAGCCATTGAGCCGAATGTATGATCTCAATCATCGAAATCGGTCCATTGGTCGCGCTAGCTAGAGCATACGATACACGACACGCACACTTCACGTAAAATTTATTGTAACTTGCACTCCGCTTCAGAGGTATTTTCACGAAATATGAAGAGGAACCGCTATTCTAATTGCAGATTCGGTAAACGTGTAGGAAACGTATTCGAATAATTTTACATCAATAGATAAACATTTATTGTAGTCCTCATACAGGACTAGTGACCACCTAACTTAATTGATCATCAATTCAGTAATCCTGTAAATAACCGGGCTGACACGAATTTATACTAGACTCAGTTAGAGGAACTCAGTGGTAGGAGGCCTCCGAGTTTACGATTGTGGTTTTTGAATTTGTACAATATTGTACCCGAGATTCCGAGCTGGGTAGATATCAGTTCAGAAAATTTACTTTTCGAGCCGTTTTAGCAGTAGGAAATTACTAAAAAAAATTTGATGAGAGATTTGATTGCAAATAATTATTTTTAAAATATATCTCACCTTCATTTGCATCAATTTCATCGATAGGAGACACACAAGAAATTCGAAAAATTATTCCAATAAAAAATAAATGTGTACGGCGAACCATCATGTCCCGATTATAAAAGTATAGCAACACATTAATTTATAAATTAATAAAGACCGGTCTAGAAAAGATCGCGATTTCGTATAGGCTTTCGCGGTTGCGCAGGCGCCGGGCGCTATGAGCGTACATGCGTTTGCGCTGCAGTGTCCACCGAGCGACTAACCAATAACATCGTCGAGACCAGCTACGCTTTTGGACGGGCACAGTTACTCGCGAAGTCGCGACCTCCGTGCTTGAAAAGATTTCAAGTTCTAAACAACTTTTATGATGTATTACTGAAAAATAAGGATTTCCTGTGGAGATGCTATAAATCACTGGCCCTGGTCAACCATTTTTGCAGATTAACTGTTCCAGCTTTCAATAGGCACTGCTACAGCAATGGGTACCATGATTTGTTTATTTTTCAGAAAACCTTAAGAGACCTCGCGCATTACGCGGCCACGACCACGACTTTAGGCCACAGATGCGACTTTTGGTCCGACCAGTTTTGTTCAAAATAGCGGCTGGTCTACCTATCTAGTTTGGATATTTATTACGAAAAAATAAGAAAGAAAGAAAACGGAGAAAATGAATATCTATGAGCTGGTAAAGAAATAACAGGTAAAAAGTTCGTAGTGGAGAAGGTGATGGGTACTACGAGGTTAGAACGTGGATGCACGTTTCAGGCCCTTGTGCAAGCAAGTTTAGCCTGAAGTTTGGAAGATTAATCTATCTACACTTAAATAAGCAAGCTGAAGAGTGTATCCGGATCAATCAGCTGGACCTACCTAACTGTGGGATTTGAAAAAAATTTTTTGCAGCCCAATTCTTGAGTGAAGTTAAGTTATATAACATCACGCTTCGACCCTTAGGAGTCAACCGGCGACAGGTGAAACTAAGGGGCACAGCCAGTAAATCATAAATGGCCTTATAATGTCCTTAATTATATAGAACACAGAGGCTTAACCTTTACCGATTACGGCCTTACAACGAAAGAAACTGGTGCTGCATAATTAACTAACTAACTGGTACTGGTACTACATAAAATTACTGTCCGTTGACTATTACAGTTCCTACAACATTACCTAGGTATCATCTGTTCAAAGTTCCAGTGAATTGGTTTCTTGTAGGCAACCGTGCTTCACCCTGGCCCGCATCATCGCTTCAACTTCATGCGATAAGCGGACAGCCAAACGCAAGCTTCATAGTGCAGAAAAAAATATTAATTTTAGAAATCTTTAAATCATGCACAATCATACTTTTCATAACTTTTTCACTTATTTTTTTAATCCATACGAAATCAATACCTATTGATTTAATGCGCCTGCCAGACTATGCTCCTTGCGCTGCTCATCGCTATGCTCCTCGCGCTGCCGTGATTTGCCGCGATGTTGCCCTCTCTGCCCACACACTGCTCTACTCGCGCAATTAATCGCGACGCTCCTCACTTGTCATTTGCCTTTGTGAGACAATGGACGTTGAAACGGTGGCAGCGTGCGCGCTATGCATTTTTAGTATAGCTAATTACATTAATGTAGTAAAAAGAAATTTTGCATACGCGAGCGCTCGATGCGGACTGCGACCGCGCGATTATGTGGCCAGCCACTCGCACTCGTATTGCCGGTCCTTTGACTCGCGCGCAAAAACCGACAAAATAGGGAGCAGTGGGCAGGACGAGGAGCATGACGTGTGGCATGACGAGTAATGTTGCCACACTATGTCTCTGCCTCCTTTCCTCGTTACTTCCCATGCCACTCGTCGAGTGTGTGGCAGGCGCATAAAACATCACGCAGGGTTGCCCGGTGAAATAACGAATGGATATTCTTATTATATTTGTGTTCATAATTATGGTCCTAAACCATTGCTGTTTTTCGCAGATGTTTGAGAATAAAATGACATAACCAGAGGGTATGGCACCGGTTACTGTAAATTGTATGTCATCATTTTATGAAACGACACTTTTTTGGTTTGGCGATTGTTAACGCCATCTTTGTCGAAAACGCGTCTTTTAAGTAGACGTGAAACAGCCCGCCCTTAGGTAACTGTCTACAACATGTAAACACCTCTAGGACATTGCAAGTCGCAATATTTTATTTACCAACAACACTGGTCGAGACGCCGATTATTTTGCGCATGCGTGGTACGTATTTCCCTTTTGACATTCCATACGCAACAAAATCGTTTGAAACATTTGATAAACAAACATGGAAATCGTGAATTAAACGCTCAAAAATAAATAGGAAATGGGTAACCAATTCAAAAAAGTGGCGGTCCTAGTCAGCCTGAAAACGTTTCTTTTTCTTTTCAACATTCCGTTTTGGGTAAGTTTTAACTCAATGTTTATTTTTGCTGTATTCCTTAAATATCTTTTAAGATAATACTTGTTTGAAGTGTATCAATATTTATAAGTTCACTTTTATATGTCCCGCGTGCCATAAAATTGGAAAACTCTCGTTATTCATTCATCTTTTTAGGGTTCCGTACCTTGAAATGAAAATGAGGAACCCGTATATTGTCCATAAGGGTAAAGGTATTATACCCTTAGTTCTTAGTCCTTTGTCTGTCTGTGTGTCAAGACCCTTTTTCACAGGAACACATGGAGCTATCAAGTTTTAATTTATATCAAATACTTAGATCTACGGTCCCTTGGATTTGTAAAACATCAACCTTCTGAGTCAACGCAATCAAAAGGTATAAGTAAGGGGTTTTAAGATATTTATATCGAATAAGTATTTATACACTCGCCAGTAAATCAAAACCTATGGGTTACAAGTTCCCATTGACAAAGAATCATGAAATTTGGCAAGACGCAAGGATCCAGAACAAGTACTTAAAGAAAACATGTTCTCCAAAATTCCGTACCAATCTATCGTATAATATGACAGGGAGAACAAGTGCCTTTCGGCTTCGTTAAGGGTCTTTTTACACCCTTTATACAAGGCGTAAGGGACACCAACGCTAAAACGGTACATCATTCTGAACTCCCCACATAGAAATTTTTCATCAAAAAATAAATTTTAAAACCACAAGTGTTGGGTACTTCGATAGAAATTCAACCAAACTGAAATCAGAACGTGCATGAAATATTTAATCCGTTATGAGAGGAGGTAGGAGAGGTGCTGCTTGAGAAAGCGTTACTAAACCTCTCTTGGTTTTCGCGCAGTTGGATAATACCATGTGCCTTACAGATTACAGGGGTCCTGCTGCTGCTGATGGGGATTATCACAGAGTTCAAAATTGCCTACATAGAACTGTCGCACGAATATTTGGAGACAGTTAATTACGTGGTGATCGGTATCGCCTGCCTGGTCATACTCGTGGGCTCGGTCGCATTCTCCATCATCATCAAGGGCCAACCGGTTCTGCTTTACATTGTAAGCGTTATTTTTTATCTCTATCTAGATTGCTGGCCAGACATGGCAGTAGAGTGAACCTGTACATTTCTTATGTTCGACATCCATCGGTCAGCTTGGAGTGCAATCAGTCATCCTCCGATTGGTTTAACCCTGTCAAAATCTCGTGTTCTTCCAGTATGGTGGATTCCTGGCGTGTACCTTCATGATGAACGCGGGCCTAGGCGCCGCAGCCGCGTGCTACCGGGATACCTTTCCCAAAAGTCTCTACGATGGCCTCACTCGAACTATCACCAATAATGATCCGCAGAAAGCCAATTTCGACTTCGTACAAAAGCACGTAAGTGTCATATAGCGAGTTATATGATACAACTTGCATCAGATTGATCCCCATATCGGATCCACCGCTAATTCATCATTAAAAATCATACATATAATCCATCAGTGAATCAGATTTTACCGATCGGGACAGTATTATTGAATTTAACTTCTCTTGTAGGTATTAAACAATAGTAACTTCATAGTAATTTAAGTGATTGTGTTCAATGTTTTCTTCTGTTAGGACCTAGTGTTAATTGATCCCAAGCGTTATTTATATAATCTCTGTCCTCATCCGTAGTTAATTGCCTCTTTCTTGTATTCAGCGGTTAATTAACAATTCCGTGCGCGTGCCTAACAGTTACACTGCTGTGGCGTATCTAACTACACGGACTGGATAAGACTGTCACCACAGAAGGTGATCCCTATCTCATGCTGCATCGACCCTGACGACTGCATCACGGCTAATTACAGCGACGTCTTCCAACAAGTAAGCAACCTTTGAAAATGATTTACAACAAATAGCTGTAACTTTGGATATAATCACGGATCTTTTCTCGGAAGAGCTAAGCACGGTTTTGTCGTCCTATCGCCACTGGCCGGACATAATTCGATGCCCCCAAACAAGAACTCGGTAATGTACTATTACGGGGTTTATGCTGTTATGTCAAATTCGGCATCTATGGACTGGAATACACCTTCTCAATTTTTTTCAGATTTTTCCTATTGATATTTACAAAGAAATCATGACACACGTGTTTATTGTTGGGAATTTAGACACAATAATATTTCGGCAAAAAACCTGTTATAGGTCTGTACGAAAAAATTATTTATTTTTTTATTTTGGTAAGTTGCGATTACCGGGTTATTGGCGTAAATCATTTTCATGAAATTTTTGGTAAACGTGTTTATAGGGGTTTTTGTTGAAATAATTTTAAAATACGTGTTCCGTAATATTCACTAACAATGTTATTTATTAATACCTTTTTTTAAATTACTTGACATTACCACAATAACTCCGTACAAACAAGTTATCTATCAGCCATAAAATAAAAAATAACGCCGTAGAAGCCCATAATGTAATGTTATGAAATATTTTATTTCATTACTGCAATAACCCCGTAAGTAGTATTACTGTAATATTGTATGTATAAAATTTCAGGTATTATTTATTTTCATAAATAACTAGGTTTTGAATAAAAGGATTTTCATATCAATGGCACAGGTAGACTTCGCAAAAAAATAGCTTTCATTTAATACATCAATGACTTCAATAGTCCCACTCGTTGAAAAGATATTTGACAAAATCAGTAAATCTTTTCTCCTGTAAAATTTTGATTTTTCGATTACCGGGTTATTGCTTGGAGGCGTCGAATTATACTAATGTATGGTTAAATACTTTAAACGGTATCTAAGCAAAGAAAGAACATTGATTAAAAGACCACTACGCTTGCTTAAAGCGTTTTTTTCGCGATTGCAGGCCATCGAATAGTCCTCGCCGTCATTGGGATGGTTATCAACCGTTTATCTTTTTGAATCAAAGCTCGTGAGCACATTCGCAAGAAACTGGCAGTTTCTTCACGTTGTTAATATTTTCCCATTGATTTGATTTTATTATATTCGTGCATATACATATGTATGTAGGTACCTTTATGGCCATTTATTTATTTGGATAATATGTAATATGTAGACCGTATGTATCATTAGTCCGCCCGGTTGATTGCAATAGGCTCGCCCCCTATTTCATGGGACTTAAATACGGGGTGTAAGGGTCACCGACGCGAAACGATTACCAAGTATTCAATAAGTACATCATTCTGAGCCCCACCCCCTACATAGAAAGTTTTCATAGGTTATTTTAAAAAAAAAACAGGCGTTTCCTACAAAAGTGCAATACCTACACGGTCAAAATGTATGGAACAGCAGATTTTTTTTAAATTACCGATTACAAACAGAATGATGTACTGGATACGTGGTAACCGTTTTCGCGGCGTCGGTGTCCCTTCCACCCCGTAAAACTGGCGAAATGTGAGTGCGTGTGTACTAATTAGGTACCTACACCTCTGCCTAACCCTTCGCGGATTATAGGATTTGCGGATTGTTATGCTGTTATACAGTATCATTACATTTTATTGTAAATTATAATGCCTTTGGTATTAAGTCTGCCACTGTACTTACATATTTGTGGTTACAGTATTAAATAAATAAATAGCTACTTACGAGTTAGTACCTAAGCTATGTCAGCAAGAACATTTGCAAAGTGCTAATGTTTTCTATGCCTAATGTGTTTTTTATCATACTTTGTGTCAGGGCTGTTACGCGGTCATCAATGAATACTTGGAACAACACTACGACAGATTGCTGACCATGAGCATGATCATGTTCTTAGTACTCCCGCTCTTCGGCACATTTCTGTCGTGTTACCTAGCCAGTTACATCAAGAAATCAAAATACGATGTTGTCAACTAAGGACCCGAATACTTATCGATTACGATTTGTACGCGAATCTCAATTTTTCTAATCTCTTCTCGACTGACGCTATCCATATTGGATAGGTAGGTATATTAGCATTTTTATTAATGTTTAAAATATAAATTAAATGTTTCATTAGAATATTTATGTTTAGGTACATATATTTAATATTATATTTAAAATCGATGTATTCTTTACAATATAAGCATAGTCAATTTTTAAATGTTATTAAACTTGGCTAGCAATGCATATCATTGTTTTATTTTTTCTGTGTTAGCCTGTACTGTCCCGCTGCTGGGCAAAGGCCTCCCTCAATTCCTACCATGAGCTCTTTTCCCGTGTCACCTCGAACCAGCCCGCACGATATGCATCCAGATCGTCTCGTCAGCACTTTCTGGATCGGTATATGATGCTCTGTGTGGGCCGGCCTTGGCTGCGCCATCTAAGGCACCCAGAGTCGACTTTAACCAATTGGCTTTACAATATTCCGGTTCTCATAGCATGCAAGAGCGAGCGAAGCGAGCTCGAATTTTTTTGCACCCCGCCTCGCATATGTTAGATTTTCTTGTAACAGTTCATACAAAAATAATGAATGGCTGTTTATTTAGCGGCAGAGAACTTTAATTTGAAAGAAAAAACAGAAAAGCTCACCGTTGACTGTAACGTTCTGACTATCATCGTTCTACGTGTACGATTAAAATTTGTACGTTAGGTATACCTATTTATTTCATTAAAAAAAATTTGCCTCGTAAAAATAAACTTTAACGTAAGAACATGCATGATTGAAAGGTAGTAAAAAGGTATTGAATATTTTATCCTTTGAAGATCGAAAATAAACCGCCTATTTACCTGTTTCGCTAAACAATTGAATCGTCAATTTGGAGGGACCAACTTATATAATCGATATCTTTAAAACGATAGATGTTTCAGGCAGACAAAATCAATAATATTAAGGTAGACTGAAGCTAATATAACACTAAGTAGGTAGAACATTCTAGGGAGTAGTCTATCAGTTTGGTCCCTCAATGGAGGAACCAAGCATTTTGTTAAAATATTATGTACTAGCTTCTGCCCGCGACTTCGTACGCGGATCCTGTTGCTTATGCCAGCGACAACGGGGTCGTCAAAATCGAAGATCTGAAACGTCTGATGTCGCATTCTAAGAGCCCGGGGACGGGAAAACAACGGGATGCGCGAGACGATTCGAGACGTTCCATATCTTTCATTTTTGTAAGTCAGAAGTCGATGCGTAGATACGTTTGGAACTCAAGCGTAATTCTCTATCCGTGAACGTCTCCGACTCGCCAGACAATGCGTGACGTTCACGATCAGTGGTCAGTCGCGCATCACGTTCCCCACTTGTCTCTAGAGACCTAGAAGTCGATGCGTAGATACGCTTGGAACTCAAGGTAATTCTCTATCCGTGAACGTCTCCGATTCGCGAGACAATGCATGACGTTCACGATCAGCGGTCAGTCGCGCATCATATTCTTCACAGTTCTCTAGAGACCTGGATGTAGATGCGTAAATACGCTGAGAACGCAGGCGTGCTTCGTTATCCAAGAGGAAGAGAAGAGAAGAGAGGAAGAGGTTTCCACGGAGCGAGTTGCAGCCTGATGTTTTCGAACAGCTTCAAGTCTCTCCTGACGTTCTTCGGTAGATTCTTGGGATCTTATGATCCTCAATCTTTTAGCTCCTTTGGAACATTGGGAAATATTTGACCTCTTTCTAGGCATGGTTATAGTTTTATTGTGAAGATACCTGATCAATTAAAATCTAAGTGACTGCTCCCCTGCGTTACCGGGTAGGCTACCGTGTCACGAAGATAAGTGGAAAAAGTCTAAAACACTCAAATAACATAAGCCCGAAGGCATATTTATTCGATAAAAAAAAAAAAAATAGGAGTTTTGTCCAGTAGAGTCAAATTTTCAATGATATACCGTCGTCATCGAATATCAGTCCTAAACTGTTACCGCCTTCACCGCGTGAAGATACTCCCATCTTATGTTATTTTATAATTATACAGTGAAATTAGTGATAGCTTTGATTTCCACATCAGATTTTTCTGATCTTCGATTTTTATAAGTCAACAGAAAATGCCCATCAGACCGAACAACTTTTGCTAAGACGTCATACCTATATGTGTTATGGTGTAGCTGGGCTCTTGGAGTTCCACAACAGGTGTTCCAGATCTTCGATTTTTTTAAGTCAACAGAGAGTGCTCATCAGATTGAACAATTTTTGCTAAGACGTCATTCCTATATGGGTTTTGGTGTAGCTGGGCTCTTGGAGTTCTACAATAGGTGTTCCAGAACTTCGATTTTATAAGTCAACAGAGAGTGCTCATCAGATTGAACAATGTTTGCTAAGACGTCATTCCTATATGTGTAATGGTGTAGCTGGGCTCTTGGAGTTCCACAACAGGTGTTCCAGATCTTCGATTTTTATAAATCAACAGAGAGTGGTCATCAGATTGAACAATTTTTGCTAAGACGTCATTCCTATATATGTTATAGTGTAGCTGGACTCTTGGAGTTCCACATCAGGTGTTCCAGATCTTCAAATTTATTCTCTCAGCAGAAAATGCTCATCACGTGAAACAATTTTTGCTATGGTACCATTTTTGTATCTCTTATAGTTTAGCTATTCTATTGCAGTTCTGCATCAGGTGTTCAAGTTTCCAAGATAAATTATAGCCTATATGTTGCCCAGACTTAATACCTATACAACAAAAAAAAAATCTTTCAAATCCGTCTAGTAGTTCCGAAGATTAGCGTGTACAAACAAACAGACAAACAGACAAACAGATAAACAGACAAACAGACAAACAGACAGAATTTTTTTTTTGGATTCGTGCTCTCTTACTGTTTCTAAACCCCCCTCAATTTTTTTTTTTTAAATATATTCAATGTACAGACACAGTTTTTTTACTGTCTTATTATATGTATAGATATGATGAGGTAGCTAAAATTATAGCAAAGGTAGGAAATAGTAGATTAATGGTATTATTTTTTTATATTATGTATGACAGATTTCGGAGACTTGGTCCCTTCATTTTGACGATCACCCAGAATGCTGCATTTGATTCCATTGCCCTTTGGCAAACTCCAAGTCGGAACCTCTGCGACTCGGGCAGGATGCACATGTCGATGAGTATACGCTTCAGGGAGATTGGATTTATTATCCTGATTTTCATGGTCCATTTCCTTTTAGTTTAATAAAAACCCAGGACACCAATACGAAAATATTTATTTTCCTTACTTAAAAGAGTATCCAGTCTTTATGATATTTATGTACAGTTGGCTAGTTTGCACTTAACAAAACAAGAAACACAATAATGTATGCAAAACTAGGAACAAGTTTGGAACATAATAATAACTTGCATGCATATTGCAGACAACAACATGGTAACTAGTAACTTATTTGTAGATCTAACTACAATGTTCACTTTATTCACTATCCGAGCTATTTTTATCATCCTTGGCTTCAGCAGCTTGTTCTTGCTTATAATGCCGGTATTCCGGCTTCAACTCCCACATGTTCTTGTGTGGATTCTTCAAATTATAGTTACATACTTCTTTCAAAATTTCTTTCAGGTACACAATGGGTTGTCTGGTAATCTGTAACAAAAATGAAGGAAGCTTTTGATTGCACAATATTGCATATTCATTAATTTAAATCATTTTCAATATTCTCTTTTAAAAAGTACACCTTAAACATAGTATAGCAAAGTTGTTTACTTATCTAGCTTAGCTCTATGAAAAAAAAAAAAAAAAAATTAAATTCTATTGTTTGCATGTTTGGGACACACAAGACAAAAAAATATCCTTCTGCAAACATTTTCGTAGTTAGCAACATACCTTTTGTAAGTCTTTAATGTTGTAATACTGATGCTTCTCAAATGCAGCAAACAGCATGTTGAGAACTGCATCTTTGTCATCCCTAGCTTTCTTTCCTTCAGCCGTCTTCTTTTTCATATAGTCAATCTGCAACAAATAATATGTCTAGGGTTAAGTTCTTACTTCTTTTTTTTTTGTAAATGTAACTACAAGTTTACTAGCAACAAAAGGTGGCAGTTGACTGGGGAAGCTTGCAAAAACAACAGTATCAGTGATAAAATGATAACATGTAAATGTAATAATTATAATGTTTTGTCTAGATTATTTGTTGTATCCTAAGTGTAGTCTACCAAACAACCCTATTTTTATTGTTTAATTTTTTTATGGAAGATGGGATTTTTCTAGCCATAGAGTGCAGTTTAAAGCAAGCTTCGCAGGAATAAACAACAAAACTTCACTCAACAATCTAACTTAATACAACAATCGAACTTCACTATCAACAAAACTTTCAATTAAATTATTCACTCCACCAATTCCAGCCCTATTGAATGTACCATTTAGTTATGACCCAGAACATTCTATGTTGAACAAAAGATGTATAATACTCAGCAACTGACAGCCATGTACAGAAGTAATTTGTCTAACTATATCTCAACTAATGCACTCATGAAAAAAAAAACAGCACATTGAATTAGGTTAATAAAGCAATTGAAACTTCTATCATGACCAAATGACAAAATATTGTGAACAGGTTTTGACTTACATTGTGTTTGTGGTCAGAAATTGGCTTGAAGTTCTGCACTATCCTGTCTAACTGTTGCACCTGCCGCTGTGGCATAGATGCCTTCCTTATAGACTCCGATTTCAACTTGTAATAAGTATTGTCAGCATAAGGCCTACATTCTAATTTCTGTACAATTCTGCCTTCCATGTAAAGCTTCTCTGACTCAGGTACCACTGAATCCGTGTTTGATGCTGAAAAACAAAATAATCGTCATCAATTTAGTAGATGTCTACTCTTTGTTATTGTTAGTAGTATTAAGCAGTAGTTTTAGACAAATGCAAACATACAATAACAAATATATTCATAAAAAATTGCCATGTACTAAACAATACGTACGAATTGCATGAGAGAATACTCCTAGGGATTGTCTAGTTACATTTGACACGTCAAGACGATGTTCCTTTGGTATGTTTTGTTCTCCAGGGTCCTTGAGGCAAAGTACAGCCTCAGAAAGAGACAACTGCACCTGAGCTCTCTGACCCGGCGCTCGTGAGATCTTCAACTTGCCTACTTCGATGTTTCCAGGTGCTTTTTCCCATTTGTTGGCTATGTATTTCGGAACTTTAACTAGCCAAACTCCTCGGCCTGCGTTTGATAAGTCCAATTCGCGGTCTATCTGGGGAGTAACAGGAGTAGTCATATTAATTTTACTCTTTTCAGTTTCCTGATATTTAAAAATGAAAAATTAACCTATTCGAAAGGGTTTAGAATTTTAGCTTTTATTTTATTTTCTCATTCTTTGGCAGGAAGAGTGACTGACAGGACAGCGTGATTTGACATTGACATACGATCAAAGAGTAGAAGAATACGTACTTACGTAGTCTTTGGAATTCTTAGATATTTCCCTTTGCAACCTACCCGGTCAGGCATACTCTCGTCACCCCCCCATGCAGGGAGCAGTAGGGAAACTAGCACGCTTAAAAAGCACAGACGCAAACAGACAGTTCGAGCCAGTCCGCGTGGTTGAGCTTGTAATCCAAAATCAGTCCCCAAATAACGACACCACTCAGATCCGGCCTGTCTCTTTGCTTTCCTCCCTCAGCGACGCCCTAAGCCAAGGCTCGTACCCCACAGGGGGTGTCCTTAGCGTGTAGTCGCTTAGTTTGTAAGTTTTATTTGTCCTGGCTGGACGCCTTACACTCAAGGCACCCACAGAATAGTCCAGTTAAGCAGTCGACAAACTCCTAGATTGAACAGCGAGAGGCAAATTTCGAAAAAAAAAAAACGGTATACCTACACGACCACTCAGATCCAGCCTGTCCCTTTGCTATCCTCCCCTAGGCCGAGGCTCGTTTCCCCACAGGGAGTGCCCTTAGCGTGAAGTCGCTTAGTTTGTAAGTTTTTTGCCCTGGCTGGAGGCCTTACACTCAAGGCACCCATAGGATAGTCCGGTTAAGCAGACGATAACCTCCTAGGTTAGTCGTAGAAAAAAAAGTATGTACACACGGCGGCACATGAAGCTGTACAATTCAATAGGTTAGAACAGTGATCATTCACGGATCAGATCCCTAGATTTAACAAGGCGTTTTTATTTCGAAATTCGGTATTTTAATAATCTGAATTCGTATTTTCATCACCATACAACCTGACATCGACTTGCAAATTGCAAAAAAACGTAAGACCACCACTTCCACCTTAACTGTTTGCCAAAATTGTAAAGCTATTGGCCAATTTAAATCATAATAATTTTACCTTCACTAAAATCTACACGTCAGTGGTTTAGTTTGGACGTTTCGTGAGAAGGCCTTTAGGCCTTTATAAACTGCTCTAAAAAAAAATATAAACGTCAATATAAATACCACTCTTGTCAAACTGAAATTTGTCGACATGATTCTTTTGTAAAAAAAGTGTTTTAGTTTAGATATCTGTGATCTATGTGTTTTAGCCCAAGATGTTTTATAATTATTACTACATTTCTTCATTATATTCTTCGCTTTCGCAATAGAGTAATGTGAAATCATGTTTGGGTACAGTAAAGAGGCAGTAAGAGTGAAAGTCAAGGTTTGTATTGTGTTGATCAATTACTTTTTATAAATTAAAAGTAGAACATCTGTTAGGTTCAATATTGTTCATCATTTCACTACAAATATTACTACTCCGTTTACTACATAGACAGGTTCTATGTTTCTATTTAACTTGAGTATCAGTAATCAATATCTGGGAGACCCACTGGTAAAAAAAAGTATGTCAGAAGAACCCATTGTTTGGAACAAAATTATGAAAGTTATTATTAAAGTGAGTTTGTATTTGTGGTGTACTGTACAAATTGGTGTGTACTTGGAATAATTAAATTATTTTTTTCATAGAAATGTGAGGGAAAACTTCAGCCTGAATTAAGGAAGTTTTCAGTTGACCCTCAAATAACATCTCTGGAAGTGTTACAAAGCATTTTAGTGAAAGCTTTTGATATCAAGTCAGACTTCACACTATCTTACCGAACTGCTGATGATTATGGACAAGAAATCTATTTACCTCTTCTCTCTGACTGGGACTTGGATGCAGCTTTTCTTAAGTAAGTTATGAACCATACATAAATAATTAAATACTAATTACAAAATTTGTAGAATAAAAAAAGTAAATTTTAAGCATAGTGATAAAATTAATAATAAATAAGATATGAACACATTGTGAGAAAGTAGGAACCTCTCTGGATCTCTAACCACCAGTAGCTTGAGTAGGTAAAATTAGAGCCTAGTCGCCTAGAAAAATATTTAGTAAAAAAGAATGCATACCTTTGTGTAACAGCCATATTATATTCTTGGCAATGCTATTCGAAACAACTAAATAATCTGAATAATTGTGCAAAATAAATTTAAAATTCTGTGCTGATTGGCAAAAGTTAAAACCTCCACGTTTTTAAAAATTAGTTTCTTACCAATTTCAGGGCACATAATATAGCCCTCACTCAGAGGTCAGAACCATGTGTGCAGCTAAAAGTGGATATGAGGCCGTTTGCGGAGGCCTCAGAGGACTGGGAGCCACCAAGTGTGAGCCAGGCAGCTCCAATGGTTAGCCAGAACTATAAGGAGCAGCCAACTGTGGCTCCGGCACAGCAGCAGACTGAGAAACAAGAAATCCAAACAGGCTTCCAAGGAATGATCATGAACCAGGTATAATTGATCATCATCTGCCTAGCATTTTACATGGAGCGACTGCCTATCTGACCTCCACAACCCAGTTAGTTCTGGGTAATACGATACCCCTTGGTAAGACTGGTTGTCTGATTTTTTGGGCCACTAACTCCCTGTAACAACTGTCAAAGATCTACAAATGACAGCTAGGACCAGCTTTACGTGTTTTCCGAGGCACAGATGACACTCAGTATGTAATGGGTGGTCACCCATCCACAGACCAACCTAGGCAAGCACGGCTTAACCTAAAGACCCGAGCGGCTGTTATTATTTAGCCACATTTAGTTTATTATGAACCAAGTATAATTAAAAAGGGTTATAGATAAACTAGGTTTTGCGCCTGGCTTTACCCACATGTAAGTCTAAAACATGCAAGGGGAAGCTACTCTATGGATAAAAGGGCCCAGTGTTCTATTATATGTATTAGCCTATGTCCTATCCTAACCCAGGTTATGGTCTACCTGTGTGCGAAATTGCATTTTTCTTCAATTTATCTGCTAAGGTGTGAAAAGGTAAAAGACAGACGAAAGTTTTTTTATGTATTATATATACAGTTTTAATATAAAACTTGGAATGGGACATTCTCCAATGTTGAGGATAAAACGATTCCGGCCCTGGTATCCTGACTAATAAAACTACAATTGGAGAAAACCGAATGATTTCCGATACTTTTACTACTAGTGCAACTATCCATTGACAAAAAACAAATTAAAAAAATATTTTAATTACATTTATAAGCAAAAATTTACTCGAATCGTCATTAACTCGTGTGTCCCACACGCCTGTTTCCGGCTATTTGGTCACATAAAATATTCAAATATAAATAAAAATATTTGTTTTAAATGCGAAGTTGACTTCAAAGATCTAATTTCTTCAATCCTAATAATTTTAAACTTTTCACTTAATAAACAAATAAAAAAATCAGCCTGTTAAAAATTGTTACAAAAAAATCGTCATTATTAAAACAAAATTTGTTTGCAATTTATTTACGTCCTGAAAACTCAAACTAAGTCATTTCAGTGCCTACGGGCTTCCCCTCGGCGCCCCTCAGTTGAGCCACACACTTTGAATGGACTGCACGTGTCGGATTTCTCTGAAAGGGTAGTTTGAATATGATTCTCCAAAATGTGTTTTTTTAAAGTCATTATCCTTTTTTAGCATATCGTAGCAATTAACTATTGTGCTTATCATAATTTCTGCTTTCATTATATATCGTTAAAGGGTTTAAATCCCTCTTGAGGTGTTTTAAGCAAGATCGTTACATTTTCGTTAAGTTACGACATGTTTTCTTGTGATCGTCACTATTGATAACATCATTATCCTGAAAACGCATGTAAAGTATAATGACGGATGGGTTAGATTAATGACGTCCGTGTTTTTAACAATGACAACTTATTAGGTTAATGACGGGTATTGGTAAACATCATACTTATTTAAGTATCAACACTTCTTTACCTAAAAAGGTCAAAAGACAACTTGTCTTTTGACCTTTTTAGGTAAAGAAGTGCCAACTTGGCAGTGTATAATTATTGGGTAGGTACTACTCCCTCGTACGTAAATATAGACGCTTCCCAAACGCTGCCCAGCCCAGCTGGATTCTTCTGTTAGCCTCCCTCTCAAAGTTGTTCTTACCAAACTGCAGAGTTTGCCCGAGGTAAACATATTCTCGAACAACTTCGAGAGGACCGCCATTGACAACAAAAGGTCCTGGGGTGACGTGTTCGTTGAACATAACCTGGGTTTTGTCCAAGTTCACCCTGAGACCAATGCGTATTGAAGAATCAACTAGGCCATCCAGCATCTGCTGCAAGTCGTGCAGCGATTCAGCCAGTATGACGATGTCGTCTGCAAATCTCAAGTGTGAGATGTACTCGCCGTTGATGTTAATCCCACGTCCCTCCCATTTTAGCGTCTTAAACACATCCTCCAGTGCGTTGGTGAACAATTTCGGGGAAATTACATCCCCTTGCCTCACCCCCCGACGCAATGGAATATGTTCTGTTTGCTGGTTCTGAGTTCGGACGGTCATTGTGGCGTTTTCATAGAGATTTCTCAGCACTTCGCACAGCGCTGCAGAGACTCTAGAACTGACCAGGTCTCGACAGAGTCAAAAGCCTTCTCATAGTCCACAAATGCAAGACACAGCGGCCGATTATACTCTTCGGACTTCTAATACTTCTGCGGTATAATCTGCCGCACTGTGTGGATGTGATCTATGGTGCTACATCCTCCTCGAAACCCAGCCTGCTCCGGTGGCTGAAAGTCATCGAGTCTTCGCGCCAGACGATTTGTGACGACTCTTGAAAACAGCTTATACACGTGGCTAAGGAGCGAAATGGGTCTGTAGTTCTTTAATAGGGTTTTGTTCCCCTTTTTAAAGAAAAGAACTACCACGCTCCTTTTCCACGCTTCTGGAGTTCTCCCAGAGAACAGGACCGAGTTGAAAATCTCCCGAAGCTCTCTTAATACAGGGCTTCCTACCGCTTTCAGGAGCTCAGTCGTTATGCCATCCTCACCAGGGGCTTTTCCATTTTTAAGTCTAAGAGCCACCTCGATTTCGTCTTGGCTGACTTCTGGCAGGTCTTCTGTGAAATGGCGGGTTAAGGTGGCTCTGGAATCTTCATTTTCGGGATCAGGTCAAGACGCGTGCGATGCGTACAACTGGCCGTAGAAGTTTTCGATTTCTGAAAGAATATCCGGCTTCGAAACGACGCTATCCCCACTAGATTTGGTCAACTTCGTCAGGTGGCTCCTCCCAAGTGATTGGACCAACACTTTCGACCCCCGGTTTTGCTCAATCGCTTTTTGTATTGAGCGTGTGCTGGAGGATCGAAGGTCGCGTCGTACTAATTTTCTAATCCTTTTATTGAGTGCCAGTGCCGAAGTGATGGGTGGGTTTTCACGTCGTTCCGTCATAAGCTCCAGAGTCTCCTCCGAAAGTTTGGACTTCTTGCCCGTACGCCGCATTTTACAAAAACGCGTCCCTTCCTCCCTGAGGATTTCCACCATTTGTTCGAGCGCCTGGTCAACGTCATTTGTGGTTTCCACGGCCGCGAATCGGTTCTCCAGATCTGACTGGAACGCTTCAGACCCTAGCATAGTTTGGAGCATATTAGGACGGAGCCTAGACTTCATCAAACGGGTTTGCTCCAGCTTGAAATTGATATTCAGAGTGCCACGAACAAGTCTGTGATCACTACCGGTATTGAACCTGTTGATCACCGAGACATCTCTGAATATACGCTTTTTATCCGCTATGATGAAGTCTATCTCATTTTTCGTCATAGTGTCGGGGCTTCGCCACGTCCACTTCCTTTGGGGCTGTTTCTTAAAGAAGGAATTCATCACAAAGAGTTGGGAAGGAAGTTGACAAGCATTTGCCTCCTATGATTTCTGCTGCCAAACCCGTAGGATCCTACTACCGATTCACTGGAATTTTGTACTCCCACTTTAGCGTTAAAATCCCCCATGAGAACGTTGTAGTGGGCTTTAGTAGTGGAGTGCAAGGCCTTTGAGATGTCCTCAAACATTTCCTCCACCACGTCGTCCGAGTGTGCCGAGGTCGGTGCGTAGACCTGAACAACCTTGAGGCTATACCTCTCGGTTAGCTTCACTATGAGGTACGCTACCCTGTTCGATACACTAGACACTTCCACCACGTTGTCACAAAGGGATTTATGTACCAGGAACCCGACTCTGCCTTGAGATAGCTGGTCTCCCTCTCGAAAATACATCAGGTGGCCCGATTCAAGGGTAATTGTGTCCTCCCCCTCTCTTCGCACTTCACTCAGCCCAGGAATGTGCCACCTTACTTTTTCGAGTTCTTCCTTAAGCTGCACCAGATGTTCATCAAGCCGTAACGTGCGTCCATTGTACGTCGCCAAGGTCAGTTGGGTTTGGCGGCCATCCGTAACCCGGGGATTCTTAGCACCCCCTACCTTTACCGTGACCACCGCCAAAATCAGGAATAGCAAGGCCGCCGGGAACTGGGGGCCGTGGTTGATTGTGGCTTGTCATTGAGGGGGTTTGCCCATAATCGACACGCTGGGCATGCGGGTTGGCGATCGCAGATCACAACTTCTCGCACTAGTGACGCTGCTGCCCGTCGCTAGTCTGTGCTATTTAGTTGTGAACTTTTCGAAATGGTTATACCGCCATTTATCGGTCGTCAGAGCCTCGTTTGTTGTTTAGCAGGATGTACCACGAGCAGGTGAGGTTGACTTGGGGCACTGAGATGGTAGGTGTGCCCCCTTAAAATTATGTTGATTGTTAATTTTGTTTTGTTTGATTTATTTATTTGGACGTTTTTTACCCCCGCAATTAATATTAGAAGTCATTGTTCATAACATTAGTCATTTATCCTCATTGTATTGTCATTTTCATCAACACATGGTCATTATTCTCAACAGGCATTTTTGAAAAACCTTAATTTAATCCCAAAATAATAGCAGTATAATGGTGCCTCTTACATAGATTTCCTTATTATGAATCAAGTAATGATGTTAGCACAAAATAACTGCTTTGCCAAAAGGTTTAATAGCTTTCGTCAAAAACCGGCCAAAATATATTCCGATCAAAGAATGTCCCGAATAATAGTTTAACATTAAAATCACCCTACTAGGCTAAATGCTGGTAAAACAAGCAGGCTTACATTTTTAGAGTTCTAGCCTAGTTTTATTGTTGTAAACATTACCAGGAATGGAAAAAAAACTAAATAAAGAAACTAAATGAGGCTTTATTCAGTGTGTTTAGATGCATATCCATTTTGTAGCAGACAGTTTAACAATCATACTTAAATAAATTAAAGGATGGATGATAATGTTTCGTATCCTGGCTGATATCTGTAGTTGTTATATTATCAAGGACACATACTGAAAATTGTGACGAGTTATCCGTAACTAACTCAATCTGACTGTCTCATTCTCATTAGTGGTAGAGTAAGAAGCATTGAGAATTGGTATACCCTCAAAAGCCATACCATGATGCCGCTATTTAGTTCTGTTAGTTTGAGAAAAGCCTAGACAGCAAGTTAACACAATTAGCATGGCCATCAAAAACAATATCTTTTAATCAAAACTTTTTGCATGCCAAATACAACTCTCCTAAACCGGGGTTTTTCACGACTTTCTATTGTTTTCTGCAGTTGACCAGTTCTCCACACGCATTCTTCTTTGTGTACTTCCGAATCGTAAATTACAATCAATAAAGAGAAGAAAGTAGCTAGGCCTGACCACCTGAGATTTAGTGATAGCATTATTGATTCACTATATTATCTTATCACAATTTTGTATTATTCATTATATTATCACAATAACACAACAGCCGTATGAAACTCGCGTGCGCGCGGCTTTGACCTATCAGCTGTTAGCCGCGTGATGCCGTTCTGTCACATTACTATCGTACCATGCAACAGTGGGTAGGCAGAGAACTCGCGCGGCTCGCAAGCCCGCTCTGTAGGTTTTATTGTGATAAAAGAGAATGAGTATAAAAAGAAATGTTTCTTTGGGAAAGTTGTTTGTTTTCAATCACGTGTTTTAGTATCGGTCACTAATTACCAGTCACCCTATATAGTGGTTAGTGAGTTTTTCTGTTAGGACAACTTAAAAAATATATACCTACTGTGAACTGCTTGTTACCTTTTAAACTAACGAATCTATTAACAGGTTGAAAAAACATTCAACATGGTGACAAGAGCTCTGAACCTGTATGATGACCCGAACAACGCGCCGCGGCCGCCACTGAGTGACATCGAGTTTAGAGCATTCCTGGATGCTGTTGGACAGATCACTAATACCTCCAAGCTCAGGGAAGTCATTTACTGTGGAGGCATAGATCCCAGCCTTAGGTTAGTATGAAACTTATTTGTGTATAAATATTATGCTCATCCTTTCCCTGCCCTTATCCCAATTGATTTGGGGTCAGTGCAGCATGTCGTCATCTCATTAATCAGTTCCTTTCAAGCCATAGTTATCTGTTTCTATACAGTCCATACATCATAGCTTTGGTTTTCCCTTAATAGCCACCACACTCTTAAGTCAAAACTTTCTTCATGCATATTATGCTATTTTCTGATTTCTTTCTATAGTATCTTCTGGAAGTTAATAGTATTATCACTATTTAAGAAATACAAATTACCGTGAGGAATTTTATTCCAGAAAAGTTGTATGGAAACATATTCTTAACGTTTATCCTGAAGGCATGACTGGCAAAGAGAGAATGGACTACATTAAACGAAAAGCAAATGAATATTATGCATTAAGAACACGATGGAAAGACTGTATTCAACAAGGAATGGTCAGTATAACATAATTGAGTTCAAATTACTATATTGGCCTTTATTGCATTAGAATTTAATTAAATTGTGTTTATTTACAGGTAAATGCTGACTTAGCTTACGTGACTGGAATGGTTCGAAAAGACGTCCTAAGAACGGACAGACATCATAACTTCTATGCTGGCAGTGATGATAACCAAAACATAGCTTCTCTTTTCAACATATTAACTACGTAAGTTGAAATACTAGAACAGTAGTACATGGTTCGCCGTTGTACATAAGCTATTTATTGTAATTTTGTGAGTCTATAAATACATATAAAGTCTGAAGCTGACTAATAAACTCTTTTCATCCACAGGTACGCCCTGAACCATCCCACAGTAAGTTATTGTCAAGGTATGTCTGACCTAGCATCGCCGTTGCTGGTGACCATGGGCGACGAGGCGCATGCGTACATATGTCTGTGTGCGCTCATGACACGGTTGTACCCCAACTTCCTACTAGACGGAGAAGCCATGACTGTAAAGTTCACACACTTGACCGAGTCCCTGCAAGTTTACGACCCTGATTTCTACAACTACTTAAAATCCCAACAGGCTGACGACTTATTATTTTGCTACCGATGGTTACTTTTAGAAATGAAACGAGAATTCGCCTTCGATGATGCTCTCAGAATGCTCGAAGTATTATGGGCATCCTTGCCACAAAAAAATCCAACAGCTGAATTAAGCCTAAAAGAAAAGGAATTCGATCCCGCAATTGAAATAGACGACGATCCGCCACCTTTGAGTCCACTGATAAAAGCCCCCAGAGAAAATGCTTATACAAAAGTATGTGCTATGAGAAGACAGAGCTCAAGCTTTAGCCTCGCAAACGTGAAAGCGCCCAAACTTGCCACTTGCAAGCAAATGAATCACAGCTTAGACGAAAACGCAACACGTATAGTAGTGACTAACCCGTCACTTAGACACGCAAAGGAATTTCAAAGTTTGGATGATGCCACTATACAAATGCAGAAACCGAAGTTAGATAGATATGAGGCAGAGAAAAATAAAGAAAACAATTTATCACCAAAAGATTCCAAACTGAAGGCGAGAAGAAGTATGAAAAGTGTTCCAGAGCACGAGAAGCCTGCATCGACACAAGAGGCTCATGCCACCGCGTGGTCCAGTACTGGGAACTTGATGAACGGCACCTCACACGGAGACGTCGTGAAAGATACGACGCCTCTGGGAAACCAAATAAGATTATTACGAGATAAGATATCCGTGCATAATAACAAATTCTTTTCTTCACTCGACAAGCTTGACTCGGACTCAGTTGTCTGCATAGACTCCTCTAGTAAACCGAAAGTAAAAATGATTAAAAATTTAAATGAGTTTCTTAATTTTGCGACCGGAAGTAAAGTAGGCGCTGTCACACAAGAGAAATTACAAAGAACACATTCTGTTATAGAGAGAAGTTCTAAAGAATGTCCAAGAATAACACTAACCAAAACATCTCTTGACGATGTCAGGGTGCATAAAACAGAAAAAGCTAGTAAATTAAATAAGAACATTTATTCAGACACAAATGACGGAAGCAGTCCTGATGATTCACAAGAATACTACCCCATGACAACATCTATGACTAGAGAATTAAGACTTGAATTAGAACACTTGGACCGTCAAGTTTTCGGTCCTTCGTATATAAACAGGTGTAGCATGATGTACGACTCTCCTTCAGATTCAACTAGTACTGAAGACAAACCGACGCATGATTGTACTGAAATAAAACGAGACCTTAAACTCACTGAGCCTACAGAACCTCGACCGCAATTATTAGAAACCGTGAAAAAGTCGCCCCTACTTGAAACTGTTAGATCGAATGCCAGAAGCGCTGAAGACATTTATTTGTGGGAAAATCCATTACACAGAAATACGCCGACGACACGAACGACAGCGAGTTGCCCGCAGACACCTGACGAACAGGCCGAACTGGATTTCGATGGAGATACTGGAGAAATATTTGAAGAACATTCTGGTAAAAAGTCCATTACACCAATAAGATTGTTAAGAAAAAACCAATCATTAGAGCCCCAAGAGCTATGCCGCGATACGAAAAATTCTAATACCCATTCCAGTGGATCAGAATGTTCTGAGAAAGACGTAGGTGAATCTACAAACGTAGACACCGTTAAGAATAATCAACAAAATAATTCCAACACATCGAGGTCGCAAAAGTTCTTCTCCAATATGTCACAAGAATTGGAAAACGCAAAAAAGAACTGCGAGTCCCTTTTACATGCCAAACAAACTAATCTACACAGTGTTGCTTCAACAATCAATAGCTTTCAGAAGAAATACGAGGTATTTAAGCCACCACTTCAAAAAACTGCTAGTGTGACTTCAGTACCCAGTGAGGGTTCAGCTAAAACTAGTATAAGCAGTCTTCCACCCCCAACCGTGTTTGGAGGTGGGAATCCATTCTTGATGTTCCTTTGTTTAACTGTGTTGTTGCAACACAGGGACTATATCATGAGGAATCGTATGGATTACAACGAGCTCGCGATGCATTTTGACAAAATGGTTCGTAAACACAACGTAAACAGGGTACTGAACCAGGCGCGACAAATGTATGCTATTTATTTGAAACAGCAAGCACATAAGACTGGCGATATAACTACTTAATTTAAGGATGGGAAGATCTCTTGTAATAATTTGATTGCTCATAAGGTATAATTTTGGTCATTATAATTATGTATGTATTAAAACACCATTAGGGTAAGTAATACATTGTTAGTAATAACCTATGTAATCCCAATTCTCTGTAAAATATGAAAATTTGCCAGGTCAGGTAGGTCCAGCTTCATTGGTGGAGAATATAATAAAGTTGGACCACATATTATAAGTCAGAAAAATCAGGTAGCTCATATATTCTATTGTATACTACTGCCTAAAAATATAATCTGGTTAAATACCTGATCAAATAACATTTCGTTATATTGAAAAATATGTAATGTGCATTTAAAATCAATCCACTTTATAATCTTTCAAGAGAGCAGCAATATTATTATTGTATCTGCAGTTTTTAGTCTTACATAATTATTTTAATGATAATTCCAAAGAGCCTTTATTAGATAAATCATTGTGATATTTTATTTTTCTTATTACTTGACGACAATAAACAAAAGCTTTTGCGTTATTATATAGCTCTATGTTTAATTTATTGCATTCCGTGATGCATAATCTTTATTTTATGTATTGGATAATTATAATTTATGTTCCTAAAAGTATTATTTATTATATTTTCGAATCTACAATCGAATCGGATATTATGATGTAATTCTAGTCCTTTTTCAATATTATGCAAATGCTCTTCAGAAAAGTTGCTTGCTGGCCTATGCATTTATATTATTTGTACTTATATTGAATAAAATCATTAAAATTCCAAATGCATATTCCATTTTAATTGAATAGTGATTGTAAAATGCTGCAATTTAGTTATGTAAATAAACAATCCAATTAAAAGCCTACTTGTATTATTTTCATCGATTCCTTGACATTAACGATAGTGTTTATTTAATTTACAAAATTAAGGCCAACTGTTTGCATGAATCAGAAATAAACCTGTAAAATGGCTTATATTCATTGACTGATCAGTCGGTCGAAATACAGCATGCGGCGGCTATCCTTATGCGGAGCTACTAATAGATCCCGTAACTGCCAGACTTTCGTCATTTTAAAGAAGCTGAAACCTTTTTTGTGGAAGTACCTTACTATGGGTAAAAACAATTTGATATTATGAAAAGTCGGTCAATTTTTTTTTTTAAGACATTTCTTAAATGTTCGGATAATGAAAATGTTCCAAAGGTTGGCTGGTAGAGAATGCCTTCTGGCATTAATAAGTCCGCCTATGTACCACTATTGTACCTGAAGTATAAATAAATAAAATGTATGTGATTGTGTCCACTGCAAACCACGGACACACTATGCATCAAATGACGTCATTAGTACATGCTGTCAACGCCATGCACGCTGTGAATGCGGTACACGCTATACCTACACGAATATGAATCTATACCGCGGTGGGCCACGCACACACAGTTGTACATAGTTGTCGGTATGTAGTATGTACTGCAGTGGAAACGTAGACCCACGTTGTCAAATAAAATTAATCCACGCAGCTAAAATGCGCCACGTGTCCGTGCACCGCGGTTGGTTTGCGCATTTATGTTCGGTATGTACATCCAAATCCGCTACAGCTTAGACTACTTTTGATTGGAAGGTATCACAGCCATGTTTCTTTGTGCCAAAGTGCATCAAATTCGGTCCGAGGGTTCTATATTTATTTTAAGTGATATAGGTTTAACTTACTGACCATTATTGAAACAGTGATAATAAAAATAAAACATTTATTTTATTGCTATTTAACCAAAAGAATCTCAATAATTGCGTGTGGATATTCTCTGCATATCTTGCCAAGCTCAAAAACCATATTATTACAATTACATGGGCGCAGCAACCCAAAGTATGGTTCCCTGCATGATCAATAATAATGCTTCAGTGTATACGATCCACACTCATCATAGTTGGTTATCTAACAGATAATGTGTAATAAAACTCTAATACCTAGAATGTTTCTTAGCTCTCAAAAGCCACTGTTTCGTTCCTTCAATGCCAGTGTTATTGAGCTCGGCAACGAGTTGTTCGGGTTCTCGGCAAAGCGATATATTGAAGTGCTTGTCCCCCCCGAACATGCTCACTATAATAATTTTTTGCCAATTTCAGTTGATATGTACCCAAGGCAAAAATAATCCGTTCCCTCTGGGTGAGCGAAGGAAATGTTTCTAAACCAGAAAAATCGGCGCTCATTGCTTGGAAGAGTACTGGTTGTCTGTTTATGCGGAGTCCTGTCTTGTGACGAATTTTCACCTAAAATGTTTTGCGAGATTTTATGGTCGGTCAGTCTTTGTCGTGTCTCTGGGCTCTCTGGCCCATATCTTTTGTTATTTGACTCACGTTATAACGAGGGCGGTTTGATAAATTTCGTGACTTTGGGGAAAAAACACGATTTTTTGTTTTATTTTTCTACATAATCCTCCTTTTAGCTCTATAGACTCCGACCAACATTATTCGAGCTTCTTCAATCGACCAAAATAAAATTTTTGTCAAACCCTGAAAAACAGGCGTCTGTTTTAGCTATCACTTCCGCATTTGAATAAAATCTTTGTCCGCCAAGGAATTATCAGAATACCTATCGTGCAAAATATTAAAAACACGTTCAGTCGAGATGTGCATCGCATCAGCCAAAACATCATGGATTTTGTTGATGATATCTTCAGTGGTGACCACAATCGGCCTTTCTGGACGCTCTGCAGTATTTGTGGTGATATGACCAAACGAAATTCATTGAACCAATTAAGTACCATTCCATGAGACGGAGCAGATTCCCCATATTACTTTTTTCAGTTTATCCTCGGCCTGTTTAATTGTTTTACCAAGTAAAAAGTAGTGTTTAATTGGCGCTCTCAATTAGTTTTTCTCCATTTTCCAAGAATGTTCCGACCGCAATTTTACCTTATGTCGATAAAACTTTATTTTTAGCGCCGATTAAAAAAAAAATTACTGAAGCTTAGTAAGGTTTAAATTAAGAAACATTATGAAAAAAGATTTTATTTAACCTTAAAAGTCACGGACTTATCAAACCGCTCTCGAATAGTCATTAATATAATAATAACGGTACCCAGTGAGTAAAAATGTTTTACACATTTTAGGAAAGTACACACACAATTTTATGCAATGACCTCGGGGATATTTTTCAATGCGTCACAATTAAAAATGCTTCTTTTTGAGTCATAATTAATATAATATGGAGCTGGGTGTATTTTGCAAACGGTGTATGTGTACGCTGAGGTTTCATCGAGAAATAATAGGAGTATTCAGTTTCTTTTTGATAACGTAGTTTTATTTAAAACAAAAATATGTGTACAGATTTTGGAATGGTGAACTGTACTATTCTAATGAATATACTACGGCTTGAAATACTAGTTGTGTAATCAGTAGAATTAGCGCAAGTTAGCTTTTGGAAAAGTAGACTCATCGTCCGCTAATAAAATGGTCCGTTTACTACGTATCATAATTAACACGAGGCGAGACTTTTTTAGTAATCATTTGATTAACCTTCTCTTCTGATTGTTAAGAGGTAATTGTCGGTTGCTCGTTCTTATTTCGCGTTCGAAAAGCGTTTGACATGTTTCCAATTTTTCCATAGGGACAAAAAAATTCAATCATCCATAAATACTTGTTAATTTTATTTGCGCCAAATCCTTAAACCTACATTCACTGACTTACTGACTACACAACAATAATATCACATTCAATGGTTTTTTTTCAGTCGACATGTTTTCTATTTTTTTCCTGCTGTCTACAATACTTTTGTTTGATTCTAATACAGCAAAATAATAAAGAAAAGCAATAAACCGGTTCGTTTTTTGTTTACTTCCTCTTGTTGCCGCCGCCTCCAGACAGGATTATAGCAATGCGCATAAAGATGTTCAGGATGTCCAAGTATACCGAGATGGCACTGTAACAAAATTTAAAATTAGACACGATACGAGTACAAACTGTCAACCACAGGTTAAATATATTAATTTATATTAAAACTAAGAACAGCACTATTAAGACTGACGTTGATTTGGGCGTGCCGCACTGCTTTGCATCAGTTCTCTTTGCGGCCGGACGCTGCTGCAATGTACGCTTAGCTTTAGTCAACAATAGGCTTGTTGACTTAATTTGGAAAATTGATTAATATGCTATCGTCGAATGTATTTTTAACCAAAATACACATTATTAAAAAAACGAACATTTACGTTATGTTTTTAAAACTCAATTATTGAGTTATTAAAAGAAAATGTAAAATTGTGGGTTGGAACATATAGTGGGAATTATAAATAAAAAAATAAGACTTGAGGTCTGAAACATTTTTGCTAATACACATCAAAAGCTAGGGATCTAGGGATATTTTATAACTAAAATATCAGTATAAGTGCGCAGAATTTTTATGTGGGGGGGGGGGGTCAGAATGATTTACTGTATACGTAGTAACCGTTTTCGCGTCGGTGACCCTTGCACCCCGTATATTTTACACTAGCTGTTCCCCGCGACCTTCGTCCGCGTCAAGTTATTAAAAATACAATTTTCCCCGTTTTTGCAACATTTTTCATTGCTGCTACGCTCCTATTGGTCGTAGCGTGATGATATATAGCTTATAGCCTTCCTCGATAAATGGACTACCCAACACTGAAAGAATCATTCAAATCGGACCAGTAGTTCCAGAGATTAGCGCGTTCAAACAAACAAACAAACACTTCAGCTTTATAATATTAGTATAGATTATAAAATCTATTTAATGTGCTAGTGCCAACTTTAGTTAGACAACCAAACCAACAATCTCCCTAATCAATTGATTCAGTCCACTGCGGACTTTTGGCACAACGAAGCGGATTTTTCCAAAAGTACTTACGAGTTAATCGGGTCGTAAGGCTGCATTCCATACATCGGATGCAACTCGGCGCGTTTTATGATACTCTGGGTGTCGTATAAGAGGAAGCCACCGAATACTATCAGACCTCCATACAAACTGAGTGAATACAGTCCTGAAACAAACATCAATATTTTTATTGACAATACTATCATACGATACTACAAATATTCTTAGTCAGGAATCACACAAATTTGTTTAGAAAAAAAAAAACACATTATTATTAGGTATACCATTCGATAGTGTTCCTGGGTTAAATTCTGGGAAGTAATGACATACGAAAAATTCACCCTGTATTGGAATAAAAATATAAGCTCTTTTACCTGCTCCAAGTGCTGTAGTTTGTGGTACGAACATGCCAGCCAGTGAGGCAGCGAACACGGCGCCCAGGCCCATTGCGAGAGGAGCACGCATGTTCAGGAATTCACCCGACGGCGCGCAAATAGCAATCGTGCTAAGACCGCCCACGACTCCAGCCGTGTACCTGTAAAAATAATCTTGTCATGTGTTTACTCTCTTTAACAAGTGAGACACTTTTTATTTTAAAAAATATGACTATTGCCTTATTAAGGAGAAAAATAGTTCTTTGTAAGGAAACGAAAACTCAGACCAAGGTTGAAGGTTAAAATCGCTATTCTGAACGCTTTAGGAGCAAAAGCTTCTACTCTGAACTTAGCGTTGTTTGCTTTATGTTTTTCTCAAATCACCATCACCATTCTCCAACCCTTATCCCAATTTATTTGGGGTCGGCAAGTCAGCAGCATGTCATCTTCTTCCATACTTCTCTATTACTCGTCAACTCATTAGACACCTCCTTTCTTGCCATATCATCCTTCACAAAGTCCATCCATTGTGTCTCTGTCTTTGGTTTGTATAAACTACAGGACTCTTAAAGTAAATGTTTTTACCAAGCTGCTCTAGTCAGCGCTGCGCCGCCGAGGAAGCACATCGGTGCAATTACAGCTCCCATAATGCCGGTGTGCACTATCCAAGCTAACTGTTTAGCACCGAAACCTGGCGTGTAGTCCATGCCTCGTACCACCATGCCGGAGCCGATCATCAATCCCAGTGTCATGACTATTGACTGAAATAAATTACATAATGACACAGACTTTGCACAACAATATAACTTTATAATGGTGTTTGAGGGTTATTGACTTTAACATTTATCAGTCATTATGTAACATTGCAGAGTGGCAGTTAGCCATCCTTATAGGGCTGAAAGTGGTATCTGCCAGTGATGTCGATTCTGCACAGTCTAAACTTAATTTAGACCATTTTCATAATTTCCTCTCTAATAAACCAAAAAAGAGACGAAATATTCGTTCTGTCAATTTAAATTGACCTAAAACTTCCACAATTTGGTGCCAGTCCCTGCAGGAGAATATAGGTATTGAGTATTGTGATTGCTAACTTACCATCCAACCATTTCTTGCCACTAAGTTTAACAATACAGGTGTTCTAAATACTGTGTAGGCGCTACCCGCAGTCAATAAAATGGAACCTGCAATGTATCCATATGTTGCCCTGATACGGTCCTTGACATATTTCGGCCAGAGACTGAAAATAAATAAGTACTTTCTTAGTATTAAGTAATTTTCCATACATATTATTGTAATATTGAACACTTTTGTTACAATATAGAATAAATCAACACTTTTATTCTGAATCTTGACAGTTATCAAACAGTAAACAAGATAGTAGCCAAGTGCAATTAGCCAAAAATACTACAGAGGTGGAACGAAGTTTAAGTTTATAATGGTCGGATTTTCATGGGACTTTTTTATTGAGTTCCTAGAGGTGTGGAGAAGAAAGTTAAAAACAATTTCGCCGCTCGCGACTTTTTTTTTAATTTCCTTTTTGAAATATTATTTTTTTTATAATTATTTTTTTTTTTTGTTTATGAATAACTTGAAATTCGACGAATTTATATTGTGGCGTAATAACTTATGTACATCCATTAAATGCCAATTTGGTCTGTTTATTTTTACATTGCATTGTTGTCGATGAAATGCATTTTTCAAGTTTTTTTTGAAAATTTCAATTATCAATGACAAAAGAAATCTTAGTCTAAAAATTCGGTATTTTATAAAAAAAAACTTGAAATGAATTTCATCGACAACAATCAAAAAATAAACAGACCAAATTGGCATTTAAGGGATGCACATAGGTCACACTATTACGCCATATTATAAATTTGTCGAATTTGAAGTTATTCATAAACGAAAAAAAAACAGAAGGTTTAAAAAGAAAGTCCCTAGCAGTGAAATTTTTTTTTTACTTTCTTCTTTTTTTTTTTTTTTTTTTTTTTTCTTTCTTTTTTCTTTTTTTTTTTTCTTTCTTTCTTTTTTCTCCTCTAGGAAATCAATAAAAAAGACCCATAAAAATTCAACCACTTTAAACTTCTTTCCACTTTTCTGACTAAATTGCACTTGACTATAGTGTGGCAAAATGATTGACCATCATGCTGATCTTCATCAGTTTTGAAGGAAATATGTGTGGCTTGCAAACAACTGCACATACCTATTTCCATTACATAACATTACATTATTTTTTTATTAATATCTTATATAAATCATGGAACATTCTCATTTACAAGTAAATAAGAACTACAGTATTAGTTCAATGACATTATAGGATGGTAACATAGTAAAGGTATAAATTAAATAAGGTAACAAAGAGTTATAACTTACTATGCTTCTGTGCACACACCGGGCTTCACTCCTGAACCATAATAACAGAGTGCTGCTAAGCTCATGGCTGAAGCTCCTGCCAGCGCACCTTTTCCTAAGCTAAAGGCTGGAAATAATGAAGGAAAAATTAAATTTGATTAAAACGCAAATAGCATTAAACAATCCTCTGACTGGGATAACACTGACTTGTTTGACATCTAGTACTTCCAAATTATAAGGCAACTTTCATTACACTATTCATCATCATCATCATTATATCAGCCCGGAATCACCCACTGCTGGGTATAGGCCTCCCCTCTTTTTCTGCCACACTTCCTGGTTCTGTGCGACCCTTATTCAGGTGTTTCCCACGACTTTGATGATGTCAAAGTTATTATTACACCATTATTTACAGAAAATAAAGAGGGTAAAAGTATTGAATAATTTTAAGGTGCAGGTCACTAGATTTTCATATGATCAATTCAAAGCTCAAATCGAATTGTATAGTGTTCAGAAGATTACATCAGCTTAGCAGAGAGCTTCTAAATAATCAATTTTAAATTAAAGTAAGAGTTACCATTGGGTCCAGCAGGAGCCATCAATTTCGCCCATATTGAGGTTTGAGCTCGAGGAGTAGCTACTCTGGAACGAGGTTCTCGGGCATAGTTCCTGATCACATAGTTTTTGGGAACAAAGTTCCGTGGTACTGGGGTTTTCAGGGTATGGCCTACGTTTAACGCGGAACGCGCAAGGCACATACGCGACAACATGATGCAATCTTTAAAAATAAAAACACAAATTAGAAACTTATCAAAAAGCCCAAAGGTAGCCTGACCAATGCTTGATTGCGGTATTAAAATGTAATTACGACTGAAAGTATGGAATTTTATAAAAATATGAAAAATTGAGAAATATGCTCACAATTTTTACAAGAATTGATTTTTGTCTGCTAATTTTCGAAATGTCAAAACAGTGAAACTGAAAAGTGATGGAATCTGCGTTTGATTTCAATGACTTATCCACATCAGTCACCTCTATGTCAGTCACCAATCGACTGGTTACCAAGAAACTAATAAACACGAATACGAAAGAAAAAATATGAGTCGCGTTTTCGGTAATATTCTGGAAAATTTAGTATGTATTCGGTTTTGTATTCTATCATCTATGGCAGGAAAAATTGCCATAGGAAATCTCACAGCCATGGAATTAGAAAGTACTATATTCAGTTGTACAAAAAAAATTGGCGCAAAGCGAAGAAACACCGTCATTTTGTTAGGATTTCACAAAAAATAAATGTTTCCTGGCTGCACCCCCAAAAGATTCTTGTAGCAGCTTCTGAGTTTTCTGCCATTTTTTGCAGAATTTGAGGTAAACACGTACAGTTGATCCAACTATTTGGTTTACATTTTACATGTGTGGGTGGAGACATAGTTATGCACACAAACACTAAATAAAACGAGCGAACTCAGTTTTTATTCGTGTGCGTATGGCACATCAATTATCAGATTATACCAATATAATATAGTCATCATTAATTTATGTTACTGAAGGAGTTTTAATATTTTGCATGGGGTTGTTATGCAATCTTAGCACAATGGAGCCGAGGAGCCGTAAGTTATAACAATGTATGCAGCAATATATTCTTTTTCTTTTTGTATTCATTAGCTATTTCGTTAAAACATTACATAATAACAATGTTAGTCCATAATTAGTACCTACATGTGATACGAAACAGCATGGTTTTGCTGATTTACATTGGCAGATCATTTTTACGACAGGAAAACTGCAGAATTAAGCATTTAATTGAGTACCTATTTATATACAAAATGGCGGCGATCAGCGAATAAACTAGTTTTATATATCGTGTATGTAATGGTCGAATGGTCAATGTACTTTGCCCTCTGCCAAAGTACTGATGCCAGAACATCAAGCTACTACAATCTGTCAAGTTACTTTAATAGATTTTCAACTTTATCGCCAAAGCATTAGGTTTAAGGTTGATTGGGATAATTTGACAGTTTCGGGTAGCTGGAAGTGCTGGCGTCTGTACATTGACTATTCGATTCGACCATACACGTGTAAACACACCTGTAAACCCTTTCTATAGCTTATTCCTCTATGGGACCAAGGGTATGAAATTATTACGTTTTTAATACTTCCATACTTGTGTAATGAAAACCCAGAGGCATGACCACTTCCTTGTGTCAATAGTGTCAAAATCATAAGCACATTCAACGAATGTCAATTGTTGATCAAGTCAACCAACAACAAATTGTTAGATTCCGAGCACGTGGATCTAAATTCTGTTAACTTGTAACTGACTGTAATTAGGGACAATGAAGAAAATCAAAGCCCCAATAAAAACTTCTGAAAACTCAGGTTAGTTTGCAAGCTATTTATTATTTGATTGAATAAGTTATATTATTAACGTGTTCATTTATCATCGAACCTATATTTAGTTGTAAGATATAAAACTGTTAAACTGTAGACTGACGACGATTATTTCATGAATTGCTGTTATATTATATTCTTTTAACGTTTGCAAATGTTCTTCTATTTGCTTAACGTTTTTTTATCCAGAGCAGGTGTCAATGTGTTTGTATAATTATTTCAGATTCTGAGGAAGAGCTTAGTCCTGAAACTCACAAGAAATCCTTGGAAAAGCTTAAAAAAACAGATCCCGACTTTTACAATTTTTTGGAAGAAAATGACGAGAATCTATTAAATTTTGATGTGGATTCTGCGGACGATGCATCAGCCAAAGAGGATGGCGATGAGGATGATGATGACAAAGTTCACAAACCAGGTCCACTTAGGGGGGACAGTGATGAAAGCGACTTTGAGGCATGTATTTGCACAATGCTGTGTCAAACATTTCTATTTTATTGTGCAACATTCAGGGTCCTTAAATTAACAATTTAATTCCTTGCAGGATGAAGATGCAAAACCAGTTCAAGGAAAAATTACCCTGAAAATGGTAGCACAATGGCAAGCAGAACTGCAAAGTGAAGTCAAAGTAAAACTCACAACACTGACTACTGTTATAAAGGCTTTCAATGCAGCCATGGTCAGGGCCACCAGTGAAGATGGGGCCTCAGAGGGAGAATATAAAGTTGAAGGTATGATAGATTTTCCTCAAGATTCTAGTTATAGGCCTTTCTGTTTAAGATAACACAGTAAATGCAGTGGCTGAATAATTTGCTGCTCTACCTTGAGTTTCAGTTTGATTGTGCAAGGAATACTATATTAAAATATTTGAATGCCTAAATAGTCCTAAATAGTAGATGTAGTCTTTTTGCAGGAAACCTGAAAAAGGGCAACATAAAATAATAACTCAAATGACTAGAATGAATGCATAACTTTTTATAATGATATCTAGTTAAATAAAATAAAATAATTTGTTTACAGGTTCATCAGTTTTCAATGCAGTCATACAGATGTGTGTCCTATATTTGCCAGGTGCCATTAGAAAATATTTAGGCATGGAACAGTCTGGTAAAGACCCTCAGAAATGCAAACACTTCATTAAAATTAAAACTCACTTGATTTCATATCTTGGTGATTTACTGAAGTTGCTTGGAGGAGTAACATCAGAGAATATATTGACCGTATTACTCAAACATTTGCATCAGATGTCTATTTATGTAGCTTGCTTCATAAGAACAGCTAAACAAGCACTGAAGAAACTGTTAACTTTCTGGAGTACCGGTGAAGAGACTGTGAGAGTGTTAGCCTTTCTCTGCATTTTGAGGATAACCAGAAATCAGCAACCAGCATTACTTGATCTGGTGCTAAAAGCCATGTACATGACTTATGTTAAAAATTGTAAATTTGTGAGCCCTTCTACTTGGCCAGGAATCAACTTCATGAGAAGGTCACTAGTGGAAATGTTCTCACTGGATCTGAATGTGTCATATCAGCATGTATTCCTTTACATTCGACAACTGGCTATTCACTTGAGAAATGCTATAGTTGTACAAAAAATTGAAAATCGTCAAGCTGTTTATAACTGGCAGTTTGTGAATTCATTGCATTTGTGGGCAGATTTGTTGGGGGCAACTTCAAATAAAGCACAACTGCAGCCACTGATCTACCCCCTGGTCATGATCATTACTAATTCAATTAAACTTGTACCAACACACCAATACTATCCTCTGAGATTCCATTGTGTTGAGATTTTGGTAAATCTTTCCAAAGAATCAAATACTTTCATACCTATTTTACCATTCCTTGTCGAGGTAAATATTTGAAATGAATTTTATCACATTATAACTCATTCTTGAAAAAAGAACATATTAATAACAATAATTTTATTTCCAGGTTTTAAGTACTTTCGACTTTAATAAGAAGCATAAGAAAGTTTCAATGAAGCCATTAGATTTTTCATGCATACTTAGACTAGCAAAGTCCCAACTGATGGAGAATGGGTTCAAAGATTCAGTAATTGAACGGCTGTATGGTCTCATGTTAGAGTATACAGCCAATGAGTCACACACAATCGCCTTCCCAGATGTAACACTGTTAGCTGTCATACAGGTATGTTTTGAATAACAATATTATGTAAATTGTTCAGATAACTGAAGGAAAGCCATATTCATAACTTATTTATTGTTGCAGTTAAAACAGTTCTTGAAGACATGTTCTGTTTCAAACTATACAAAAAAAATGCGCCAGTTGGTTGAAAAGATCGAGGAAAACTCTAAATTTATAGAAAGAGAGAGAGCTAAAATTAGTTTTTCCTTGAGTGAAGATAAAATGGTGGCAGCCTGGGAAACCAGTATCAGGACGAAAGGAACGCCGCTACACACATTCTTCGAGAACTGGAGTAAGATAAACAGGATCCAGAAACGTAAGAAGATTACTAAAAATGATGAGATTGCTGGTGAGCTACCTAAGATAAAAAGGGCTAAGCTGTCTGATGATGCAACAGAAAATGCTCAAGCAGAAGAAAAGGGGCCAGTGGAACTGTTCCCATCGGACGACGAGGAAGAGGATGACCACTTCAACATGGAAGACGATGATACCCCTGCGCCGAAAGTAAAAATGACAAAGAAGAAGGAAAAGAAAAATAATAAGAAAAAAGCGACTAAGAGGAAACCAGTAGAAATCGATGACAATACAGTTGACGAGAAAGATGATATTGTGCAAGAATTTAGTGTAAATGACTGGTAATAAAATGAATAACAATAAAAATATCTATCATTTCATTAAAATATTTTCATTCAACCTTTGTATACTTCACAATACAACAGATAAGTAACGTTAAACAATAAAAGAATAAAAACACGAGATAGAGCTATATAGATCAAGGTTATGCATCGAATATCCCCTGCAGGAAGTACGTCCAGAGCACCTTGGGCGTTGATGGTTCGTAGGTCTCAATAGTGAGAGTACCAGTGGGCATTTCTTTCCATCCTGCTGATGGCATGTCTGCCAAACTCACTTCTATCTTGATTTCCTGTAAGAAAAATGTGGTGTCGGTTAAATAAACAGAAAAAAAAGCTTTCTTGATATTCTTGGCATTTTAGTATGGATAGACCTTAGAAAGAAAAAGCTTCACAAGAATAATTTGACGTATGGGTAAAATCTAAGAAAAAAAACTCAACTCCGCTATATTCGATTTTCAATAGGTAAATTTAAATAAATTGTTAAACCAAGGTAAACGCAAGGCGAGCGCCAAAATATATTTTTTTAAACATTTTTTTTCTAATGGGAAATCAAATGACCACTCCCGCTCTGGGCGCAGCGGAAGTGAATGTCAGACTTGTACTGACTAAAACTCATCCACGTTCCTTCTTAGCCCTTTGTGTTCCGGGCCGATATCCTTGGGATACGTTATATTCCTGTTTACACAAAACGAATTTGGCCAAGCGGGGCTGTAAATGCGCTCGTTGGGTCTAAATCAACTGTAAGACGCATTTTATTGGCAAAAAGTACGTTCTAATATCGAGATTTTTTTTATTCTTAATACGATGATAGTTAGGCTATTATTGGTTATAAGTCAACTTCTCAAGCACAATTACCTTCTTAGATTTCAGTGATTCATATTGAGCATTAACATAGAATTCATTCCTGTCCACGTATATTTTGAACATGGTCGCATCGGCGAAAATGTTTTTAAACAGAATATGCGTGGACTCGCCGGCTTTTATTTTGTAGGGCCCTCGAGGTTTTGGTTCTGTACCAGTTCCTTTTAAGTTATATCTGTAAAATTAGATAATTAATGCAAGTAGACATGCTCGTTTATGGCGAGGCCGAACCTGTGTCTAGCGCCACGAACAAATATTCTGTAGAAAAACTTCAACTCGTTTATTCGAACACGAATTACGAATAACGAATGTTCATTCGATGGTAAGTAGATTTTGGTCTGTTTTATCCATTTACATTCTATCGTCCCAGAAAACACATCACCACATTAGGTACCTAGATCTTACTTCAAGACAAGCCCCAGCATTACGATCTATGGTAAACAAGTTGCATAGGTCAAAAGAAAATCTAAGATTTTCGAGTGCACTTATCTGCTTCGCTCTTTATAAATTAAAGTCCTATTTCTATATTCATGGACAAAAGAAAACCACATCAAATTGTGCCTACCACCTTGCTTTTGAATCGTCATCATTGGGTTTTCTGCATGAGACGACAAAGTTAACCCCTTGTATGAATGTACTTAGCGAAAATCTGACATATCATAGGTGAAGTGCGAAAATTCTCGAGCTCCTGTTGAAGATGTACCCTCCGGAAATAAGCGTGTCGGCGCCCATGATCGTTTTGTATGGATAAATGCAGAGCTAATAGCTTTTCTTGTTTAGTGTTTAACCCATTGGTTGACACAGGGCAGAAGTTTTTGGCTGCGACCGCGCATTCTGTACCTTGTTGTCCTAAACGATGCCCTAACCCGTGGCTCGTACCCCACAGGCACACGCTGTGGGGTACAAGCAGGTAGTCTATGGGTACAAGTCTTAGCGTGTAGTCGCTCAGTTTTGAAGTTGTTATGCAAGCACAGGATAATCCGGTAAAGCAGACGACAAACTCCTTGACTGACCTGCGAAAATACATCGACAAAAAAAAAACTTTTTTTACTATTGGTTGATTTGGTCCTCGCGGTTCCCTTTCGGCTAGGACATGGCCTGAACTGGTTAGCCACTGCTTTAAGCTATCCGTGCAAGTCTATTATAAATTTCAATATGGCTTACTTACATGAATTCACCAGCTGTAGGAGAATCAAAAGAAATTTTACAATGTTGAACACCGGGCTCCGTTGGTTCAAACAGTACTAAAAACTTCCCTTTTTCAAGAGGTCCTAACACATATTCCTTATCTGCTAGTACCGATGGATGAGACAACTGTAAAATAAAACCACATTAAGAAGAAGTATTACAACGAACACAAGAATCCATTATAAAAACACAGAAAAAGTGTCTTCCAAATAATTTCAGGTCATAAGGCGTAGAATAGGTAGGTAGGTTTCATCCACCCTGTGTTAATTCTGTAGGCCACTTCAATTTAAGTATTTCGAGATGCGACATAGTTGTAAAATCTAAGTATTCGGTGGCGCCACTTGTTTGAACTTGGCCAGGATCCGCACGCAAAATACGCGCTTTGCACGTGGAGTTGCGGACACCAGCCCGTTATACAATGCAATAGCCTGTAGGTATTGGACGACTTGCGAATAAGCAAAATATGCGACATAAATGGCAGTATTTTTTTATTGCGTTGACTAAGAAGCATGATTTTTATTTTTACAGCTCCAAGGTTCTAAAACGCTCTTACCGTCGACCTACATATTTGATAATAATTTCAACTTGATGCCAACACGCTTTGAGAAAAAAGGGACAGATGGACAACGAAGTGATTCTGTAGGTAAGGGTTCTACGTTTCCCTTTAAGGGACGGAACGCTCGAGGGCCCGCGAGCACTACGCGGCTACGACCATGACTTTTGGCCGCAGACGCTTCGATCAGGAAGAAAGTTTGGCCACGCACCATCGGGCCTCCGACCCGTTTAGTACGACATAGCTGCCGGTCATGCGACAAGTCGTGTCGTCGTCCCTAAAACGGTAAGGTATTTTATAAGGTACGTAGGTGTTTTATAATAATTAACAAGATAATAACCGTGCAAATGAAATCAGCTCTGGATTCACTCCTATTTTGCACTCGGAGACGGATCGGAATATTATTTCCAAGCGCAGTTTCGTGTTCCACATTTTTTTCTTTAGCAGGCAGACATTTCAATATAATTTTGTAGACAAATGTGCCGACTAAAAAATTGAACACCTCTAAATAGTCTTCAGTATCGCCAACCACTAAAGGTAAATATTTCATATTTAAGGTAGCCTGAAATAAATATTCACATTTATAATATTTACTCGCACTTTCAGGATCAGTTTTCAATCTCACATTAATTGATACCACCAACTGCATGTGATTAAGGGGTTTAGACACTTGGCATGTTGGCATAAATACAATTTATTTAGGTAGTTAATTCTTTAGGTGGGATCCCAACAAGTCACACCCAATCGTATCACACTGACTCGTTGGTATTATTTTTTCCCATCGAGTCACAGTGTGACTCGTTGCAACCTTTTTTCCAGGAGGGTTCCCAACGAGTCACACTGTTGCAAATTGCAATTTTATTATACGGGTCAGTCACCTAAAATGAAATTCATTCGAAGCTTAGCTAATTAATTGTTTCTATCTAAAATTGTAACATAACATCACGCCTGTAATCCCAGAAGCTTTAGGCAGGGGGAGGTGTACGTATTAGAGTACACCAATATTTCGCCCGATATGTTTATTTCCCATGTAATAGGGGCGCGACCCTATTGCAATCAACCGGGCACAAATCCAAACTCCGTGGCTGCTATTGAGAAATTCCTGATGGAAAATAATCCCAATATACCCCAATATCACTTGACCCGACCCGGGAAATCGAACACAGGACCTCATGCTCAGTAGCCTTGCTTGCGACCACTAGACCAACGAGGGAGTCTATCGGAAATTGTCTTGTTAATTTTAACTCAGCAAAAGTTTGATTCATGTAAGCCTTGTACCCACTTGTAACCGTGAAGCTACTGCCTAGAGGGTGGTATTTCAATCATAGTACCTAATTAGTAGTTCTAATCTACTAATTACTATGGCTTTCGGCTTTAAATAACTAGTATTTAAAAAAATAAGGTACGATAAGTGAAAATATTTATTACCTCTGAATTTCCATTGATTTTCAAAATTGCAGGACACTCTAGTTTTTCACAGCGGATATAAAAGTCAGCATCGTCGGCAAGCGGATTTTTAATAACCATTTCACGTTGTGCTATCTCACGCGCCCGACATTCGAACGTCAAGGTGTCCACTATAGGACTCTCAGTTACCGTCACGATGATGTTGTAGTATTGATACTCACGACTTAATTCGTTTGTGAAAAATACCTACGGTCAAATATACACATATATACAAATATACGTTTACAATTGAAAACATAGAAATAGTTTCTGTTGTCAGCTTACGGCTGCATCAGACCAAGTCCGTGGTCCCCACTTAGGGCGATTTCAGATTGCTTAGCGTATCTTCAGCGCGTATAAACTCGTTTTTGTAGGACGTATACCACACGTGCAACTCGTACGAGCGTTGACGCGTTTATAAGTATAAGCGCGAGCCGCGAAAGATACCTACTGCCATAGTTTTACTTGTCCCTCGAACCCACCAGTTCGAGGGACAAGCCGGAATAAGCGCGGGTACACGCGATCGATTTTTTGTAGCGCAAAATGTGGCGCGCTTGTATGCGCGTGACCTGACACGAGCTTACATGCGCCGTAAAATACGCTAGTCTAAAACCGCTCTTATTGTTAAATCAACACACACGAAACATTTATACAACGTCTGACTAGAAATTCACATACGAACAAAGCAATTTCAATTAAAGCTTTATAAGTAGGTAGGCATTGCACTGACTCTGAATGTAAATTCGCACTCCTCGTAACCAACGAAGTTCCATCGGCAGGTGGCAGCGGCTTCGCCCCATGTTTTGATAGTTTCTGGGTATTTGATTTCGAAATATCCTTCGAATTTGTCAGGCACTGTCTTTACTACCTCAGTAGAGACTATGTACGACTCGGGGTTCTGAAAACAGTTGTTTTTATTAAGGACTAGCTGTGCCCCGCGGTTTCACCCGCCGCTTCCAACTTGTTTTATTTTTGCCCGGCTCCTATTAGTCACAGCGTGATGTTATATAGCCTATAGCCTTCCTCGATAATTGGACTATCCAGCACTAAAAGAATTTTTCAATTCGAACCCGTGGTTCCTGAGATTAGCGCGTTCAACCAAATAAACTCTTCAGCTTTATAATATTAGTATAGATATAGTAGAGGTGCCCAAGCGGGGATTTTGGGATTTACCCGAGCGCGGCAAAATAACTTAAGGGGGGCAACCTTGCAGCTGGTGAAGTACTCCCACCATACCTGAGCCCTTTATATAGGGTCGAACGTCTAGGTCAGCCGATCAGATTAGTAAAAAAAACTCGATCGTTAGAAAAACTAGAGAGCGTCAGATTAAAGCAAGATAAGTTAATTACATGCAGAAAAGTGTGCATGGGTCAATCTCCAAAACGGGCGTATTCGTGTGATCGCTCTGGTGCTTTTCAGATATTGATATTTAATGGTAATTACGTATCTCATTAAAAATAATGATATTCAAATGGTATATTTTTACTAGTGGCCTTCAATTTACACAAACAGTTATGGAAATATTTAAGTTCAAAAAATTTCGCGGCCAGAGCAATCATAATTGGTGCCAGAGTGATCATAAATGGTGAAATCAGTGAAACAAAAAAATAAATATTGATAAAATATTAATTATTTAGCCGTTTTCAGTCATATTCAGTGTACGTGTACAAGATTATATGTAAGAGAAATGTATTATTGACTTTACAAGCCATTGTGCGTACAGATCTGGATTATTTTTATCTTGGCCATTCTACGACGCTCAGCCTATTTCTTCCTAAGACGTTTTTCTTCAATAGATAATTTATTTCGTGGCATGATTTCAATCTGCAACAATAGTTGCGATTAAATTATAGAGAAGGGGTTACTGTTGTGGTAGCTAAATGCAAGGTATCGTCAAGGTAAAATACGTCAAAATCTGTTTATGGGTTTAGGTTATCCGAAGAAACCCAGGAAAGGTTATAAATTAAAGGTTATATGCATAATTCACTATGTCGATGAGTACATCTACTTGGGCCAGTTAGTTTCTTTCGAAAACAGGCAGGAAAAGGAAATCGATCGCCGAATCGACAACACCTGGAAAAGCTACTGGTCCATGAAGACGCTAATGAAGGGAGATTTGCCGATGTCCCTGAAGCGCAAACTCATCGATATGTGTATCCTGCCCGTCCTATCCTACGGTGCTCAGATCTGGTCACTCACTGAATCGCAAAAGTCTCGCCTTGGAGTCTGCCAAAGAGCAATGGAGCGCAGCATTCTGGGTTTACAGAGAGCAGATAAAATACGAAACACTACGCTGCGCTCAAAAACCGGAATTGCAGACGTAGGCAAAAAGGCTGCCAGGCTCAAATGGGACTGGGCGGGTCACGTGAGCCGCATGCATAACGACCGCTGGGCAAAGGTTTCAACACGATGGATGCCTGACGATGGACGGCGCCGCCAAGGCCGGCCTAGAAAGAGGTGGGGAGATGATCTAGACGCGCATCACGAAGGCTGGTTTGAGGTGGCGCAGGAGAAGAGTACCTGGAAGGATATGGGGGAGGCCTTTGCCCAGCAGTGGGACATTCAAGGTTATAGAAAAAAAAATGCATAGTTCATCGTTTGTCATTATTATAGTCCGGTACTTCTACTTAAAATAGATTTATAACGTACAATTCATGCAAAATATCATCGCTCTGGTCTTTTTGGACAGAGCAATCAGAGCCATAGCGATCAGAAAAAGTCACAAAATCATAAATATTGCCGAATTTAAAAGCAGTACAAAGTTGTGATTACGTCTCATAAAAAACATCATAACGATCACTTAATTCACATAACAAACACATTCGCAAGCTTACTATTGAATTTAAATAACGTGCCATAGCAATCATAAAATTCGAGAACCAAATCCAGAGCAATCATAAACTTGCCTTCGTAATGTTGGAACGCGAGAACGTGGCACACAGGTATCCTCCTCGGAGGTTAGACCACTACCGACGCTGCCCCGCGGGAGGGGAATAGAGTGTCTATAAAGCGTAACTATGGATGAGGGCGATGTTTTACCTCAGCGCAGAGCGATGAGATAAAATGCCCGGTCACGATTTTAAATTCAAATTGTGGCAAAAGTATTGTTAATATAACAAAAAACAAATTATTACTATGAAGATTAACTATTTGTTATGTAATCTAAATAAGTTGTTTCATAAGATCCTTCTCATTAAAAAGTTAAAAAATATTTTTTTCATTCAATCGGGAGTTGGGTCAACCCAGAGCGATCAGGATTTTAGGGTTTAAGATTTTTTTTTTAATATTTGTAATAAACTTATTCATAATATTAGCCTTGTACCACGTAGATTAGACACCGAACTGTCTATAAAAAAATATTTTGAAAACGTTTTTCGATGTTAAAATGGGTTTATCCCATCCGACACGAAAAAAAATGCCTCTGGAGATCGACCCGCATTTCAATAATCTGACAATTTGAGCGTGACATAAGGAAATGGGAGATTCATAAAGTTTCGTTTCTTTTTCGTTCATTCTCGAGCGCGGTTGATTTATTTTTTATTTTGAAGAATTTTAATTCACAGATCACGGAAATAACATACCTGCTGATTTGCATAAGCCGAAGTAGCTAAATCATCAATAAAGTGTGATGTATGCAGTCGCTGAGAACTATGTATTTCGCACTTCGCGCCACTCTGCCCTTCAAACTCTTTCTCTATCTCTCACTCCCTCGCACCGTCCCCATAGTATTTTCCGGCGCCTCGATGCCATCACAGCTGATCACAACAACGCGTGCATTTTTTTGTGCAAATAGAAAATCTCAGTTTCATTTAAATATAACCCTAAACCTAATTAGCGAAACATTTAAGATTTGTTGCAAAAAATAGCGTTTACACATTTACACATATTTGTACTTTAATTTCAATAACACTAGTTTACAAAAAAAAAAATATTTTTGTGTTGCCTTCGATATTTTTGCGGGTTTTTTTATTTATATCATATTACTTAAAAATAAAGTCATTAGGGTGCCAGATCAGCTCTAGTTTTTAAGTTATTACGGTATGTGTGGGGTATGCTTGGGCTTGTTGGGTATTACAAGTTGAGTGTAAATAAGGAACTAAGGCAGAGGTATTCATTGCCCAGCAGTGGGGTAATACAGGCTAGATAAATTAGATAAGTTTTACATAGATATTCATGGGAAATAATGATCAAAATTTTTTTTTTACTTTTCTTAATGCTCCCAATTGATGTAAAACATAAACTCGCATTTTCATCATTCTTGTATCATTATCATTTTTGTACCAGTAATTTTAATGATTTTGTAGAATACTTAAGTGATTTCCATCATTTTTTATAAATAGGTAATAAACAAAAATATTTTGTTCGTCCCGAAATAATTGTTCTATTTCATTGAAATTTCAAACCGTAATAAAAAAAAAATTGAGCTAATTTCCAAAAACTGATAATTTTTCGTTATTCTTGGGTACCAGGCGAACCCAAAACTACTCTCATATCAAGAGCAACAAAAAAACTGTAAACTAGTGTAATCTTTTATCAATAAATTATTTGTGTTATATCCTAATATTAGCATTCGGTCTTAAATGATGTGCGTGTGAACTGAGGGACCACACTGATATGTACTCAGGGCACTCAGCACTCACCCACTCTAAATCACTATGGCGGCCTGGCATTCCCCTTTACGTTTGAAACATTAAAAAAACGCAAGAGGGTTTTGAAGTATCGTCGAAGTAAACCGGTTCGCAGAAAATCCCGCAGGACATTTTAATAATGTAGAATTTTCGGATGACATATCAAACATTTTATTTTCCAACCGTCAGATTAAGGAAATTCCTCCACATAATTGTCAGATAATGGGTCAGTACGAGAAGAACATCAAGATGAAGCATCTGTATAATAATCTGACGCGCTTGAGTGTTTCAAATTATTATATATTGTATTTGAGATTTTTTTTTGCATTTTCAAAAATCGGCCATGACTTTTGGTCGCGTTCAAATCTTCAGTATTTTGAATAGGAGCTACTTGAGGGTTATTTTAGGTATGTACCTATTTCTAAAATCTACTTAGATTTATTTTTTTCGTTAGTGGATTGTAGATACCTCAGTAATATTATAAACGAGTAATGATTCAGTATGGACATCCTTTGCGGGAACACTTATTTCAATGTTGCCATTAGGGTTTGGTGGTCCAGCATTTCCAATTAATGTGATGAATAATACAGTTTCACCAAGCGGCGAGAACAAAACTTGACTCTAGGGAACAGAAAGCAAGAAAATACAGTGCTTAAGGGCGCATATTATATGCTCATTTCTATAGACAAACACGTTTTTAAATAGTCCTTACCCACTACTTTTGTTTTTTTATTTGGCTGATCTAGGATATGTTCAATGAAATGCTAAAATCTTTGAAGAAGAATATCTGTAAGAAACCTACATACGTGGAAATGACCACATTGCAAGGGAGTGGACGGAGTGGACGGCACGGAGGTAACTTGGTAAGTATGTAGATGGTCACCCATCACGGACCGACCTAGGTAATCACAGCTTAACATTGAAGATCGAACCCTGCGGCTGTTACTACTTGGTCACTTCTCACACTCACCTTTCTGCCCTCTAGATCAGCCGAATACAATAACAAGATGGCTGCCATTCGTGGGGGATTGGGATAGGAGTATTTATAAACGTATTGTCGATAGAAATAAGTATATGAAATGCCCTTAAAGTAACCGTTAACCAAACACTGTATAAAGAATTTCTATTATTATCTATTGGCAAAAGATTTACATCATGCTTGCCGAGAGTTTTCGGTTTGAAGGAGATAGGAACATCTAACGAAGAATTAGGTTCAACATTAAATTCTTTCCAAGTTTCGAATGGTCCACCTGATATTTCAGATAGAATAAGCCAGAGATCGTCAGTTCTGGAAATAACAATAAACACACATAAGTACCTACTTAGTAAATTAGAACACGCAGCATTCTTACCGCTAATTTCCTCTTTGGAGATGTGTTATCGTTAACGACTTGCGTTTATATATTTTTTGCACACTGAATGCAAAAGTAACGAATTAAACTGTTAAACATTTCAGCACTATAACTATACCTCCATTAGCAAGTACTTACACATGCCACACCATTCGAACAGGACCACTTGTTGAATTGTTACGTCAAAGTGTGAAACCGGGGTTTATTCACTCGCCAGCTTTAAATTCGATTAACTAATAGCCTATATGTCACCACAGGTCTATCTGTGTACTCAATTTCAGCGTGAAGTAGTAACACATAAAGGGTGTAAATAGAACCTTAACGAAGCCGAAAGGCACTTGTTCTCCCCGCTATTGCGATCATTTTTTTGTTCGGCACCTTACCTGGGAACCTTCTGCGTTACATTGAGTTTTACCATAAAAGGTTATTTTTCACTCAAAAGAGAAAAGTAGTTTCTCAGCAAAACATTTTGTGTAGGGTTTCTTAGTTTGATGTACAGAATGCTTGGTTAACGTCTTCGTGAAGGGTCTGTTTACACCTTGTATAGACACAAGTTTTAAAAAAAATACATGTTTCTAATGTAAGATTTTTACTTTAAACACCTTCACGACCCCCGTACTATTCAATCCATCCACCATCACAATGTTTTGAGTGCGTTACATTGAGTTTTACCGTAAAACGTGATTTTTCACCCCAAAAAAAAAAGTCGTTTCCCAGCAATCATTTTTGCGTAAAGTTACTTAGTTTGATGTACAGAATGCTTGATTGATGGCTTCGTGAAGGGTCTGTTTACACCCTGTAATAAAGTCGCTCCCGGTGTCTCTACGCTTAGATCTTTTAAACCCCGCAACGAATTTTAATGTAGTTTTCATCAATTGATAGAGTGATTCAAGAGGAAGGTTTATACGTTTATGTGTATCTACATTTTACCCGTGCGAAGCCGGTTCGGGTCGCTAGTCACTACATAGTATAAAGCGAAGTCGCTTCCCGCTGTCTGTCTGTCTGTCCCTATGTATGCTTAGACCTTTAAAACTACGCAACGGATTTTGATGCGGTTTTTTTTAATAGATAGAGTGATTCAAGAGGAAGGTTTATATGTATAATAAATGCATAATATAGTCGAGAAACACTGATAATTTTAGAGGTTTTTAATGTAAGGTCGTAAATAAACACATTTTTTTGCGCTTACATTGCAAACGCTGGCTGAACCCTACGAGCTAGATCAAAATAATGTACTACAGTATTGTACACCTTAAAAAGGTCTACAAAAAAGTCCGCGATGGTATATGTCTATCTCTTAGGGTTAACCCACAATAACCATTTTTTATCCTTTACTTACGAGAAAATAATGGTTTATTTACGAAAAAGCGATTTTAAGCAATACAGCATTAATCCTTATCCAATTAAGTACCTTAAATACTTTGTGCATGTAATATAGATCAATATGGCCTTTTACAGCATGTAATTTAAATGAATATTTTCGAAGATATTACAGATTTAAAATGCAGGGACATAGCGGTTGCGGCGCGGCGGTACCGACCGGGGGGCGCGAGCCTATCAATAGTGCGTCGAAGGCCGCGCTTCGCCCTATAGCACTTTATGATTAGCAGCGATCGCACGCGTTTACCGGAGCTCTCTAGCGAGGAAAATAACAATTATCTTAATATATAAAAGCGAAAAGTCACTCACTCTCTCACTCATCGCGAAATATTGAAAACCGCTTGACGTATAAAGATGAAATTTGGCAAGGAGGTAGTTTATAGGTAGTAGACGTCCGCTAAGAACGGATTTTGCGACAGGGCTGGATTAAGGGGGTCTAAGGGCTCTCGCAAGTTTGTATGAAACTCCTTCATTTTTTGTGCTACAAACTTGAAATTTGGCCGGGAGGTAGTTAATAGTTAGTAGATGTTCGCTAAGAACGGGTTTTGTGATAGGACCGGATTAAGGAGGTCTAAAGGCTCTCGCGAGTTTGTATGAAAGTCCTTCTTATTTGTGCTACAAACTTAGAATTTGGCCGGGAGGTAGTAGAGTAAAAAAAGTTTTGTCTTTCGTAATATAAAACAAAGTCGCTCCCGCTGTTTGTACGCTTAAATCTTTTAACCTACGCAATGGATTTGAATGTAGTTTTCAGCAATAGATAGAATGATTCAAGAGGAAGGTTTATATGTATATATTGCACCCGTGCGAAGCCGGGGCGGGTCGCTAGTTTATAATAAAAGTGAGCTGAGATGCATTCATACGTACGGATTGACAATGACAACATAGTCAATATGCTCGTCACGGACAGGACAATCCATTGTCAGAGTTTTATTTTCAACATTTCCCTCATCGATGCACGTTGCGTAAAGGGCTAATTCAAGAGGCATGTAGTTTTCTATATTACAACTTGCCTAGAACACGGTGTAGATTCAGTAAACAAAAAAGTTAGGGTACATACAGGGAAAAAATAACATTAGTATAACATGGGTTAGTTTTATTTTCGTCAGTTAAATTTGAGAAGAGCGATGGGACTGGGCACCCACCTATATAGCTATCACAGCTATTTACGCAGCAATCGCACGGTAAAAACGTATATATAATCGTAGTTAGTTGTCTGGTTGAGTATCTGTTTCTCTTAGTGAAAAAACACACAGGTAAAAAAGCACACAAAAATAACGATCCAAAAATGAAAGAACTTGATGATAAAATAAAGAACCGTCGTGAAAATACGTACCCATACTTTTATGAAAGGGTTATGATTCATCGGCCTGAGCGTTATGGTAAAGGTAACGTTTGTGTGAGCTGCTATTGTGCCACACTGTGGGCTTATATTAAATTCTTTCGTAACCAATGGTTGCCACCAAAACCTAGACAGAACAAAATAACAGAGATTCAAAACTGTAGCTAAATAAGAACCGGTAGCTAAGTATAACCGGTCACAAATCCAAACTCCGTGGCTGATTCTGAGAAATTCTTGATGGAAAAGTCCAATAACACTTTCCCCGACCCGGGAATCCCAGGACCTCATACTCAGCAGTCGCACTTGCGAAACTTCGACTTAGCTTTATTCCTCTATAATAATTGCACGCCAGCACATTATCTTTGTTTTTAAAATGGGCACCAGCCAACTGTTACACCATTCGTAAGGTATGGATTCTTCATGTAACAGCTTATTGAGGAATAAAGCTAAACACGTCCACCGGTCCAGCCGCTATAACTTCCACACTTCAATCGGTATTCCGGTGAGTCCTAATGCCTTATCATTCTTCATTCCATTCACGACTCCTCACTTCATCCACATTACCTTTTCCCACTAATCTCTCATTCATCAGTCATTCTTCACGAATGATGCAATGCGATGAATATCAGTCTCTCAAAGTAGTATCCGAAAGAACCATTCCAGTTTCGTCTTTTACTCATTTTTCCTGACAATCATCTTTCACCTTTTTCTCATGGATATTGTAAAATAAAAACAACATGCAGTACTTCCGTTTGGTATAAGTATCTATTCTTTGCGCAGTACTTTGCTTGTTGGAATGACTGTAAATAGGTTTGAAACTTGTGTTTTTATCACAAGTTTCAATAAATCAATATTTAGTGTCAGTGAAATGCCAATAAAAATCCAAACTCTTTTATTATACTCATTTGAAGGACAGAAAATAGGTAGTCTATTACTGGTCTATAACTATCCATGGTCTCAAGCTACTTATGACATGAAATATTGTTTACCTAGTCCCAAAGTCGCCTTTATTCAGTAGCATTACTTTGAGTTTCTTGCATCCACGTTTGCGCACGCGGCCAAATTGAAGCGAGTTCTGACTGAAGACCAGGCTCATGCCCGTAGCACAACCGCTCAGACTAACCAGAGGTCGCTCAAAGTTTAACACTTTCATATTTAACTAAAATCAAACGAGGATATTTAGGGGCCGTGCATTAATCTCATGATGTTTTTAGCAACTTAACCCCCCTCCCCTCTCCCCCATGTTGAAACGTGGTGACGTTTTAGACTACCCCTCCCTCCTACCCAAAATCACGTGTATTTTTTGGTACTTGAAGTATCTTAAAAAAATCAGAATATTATCTTGAAATGCAGGTATAATCTAATTTAATTCTGGAAAATTAAGCACCGTGATAAAATGTCAAGGTCGTCAATAACGGCCGTTTCCTATAACTTACTTACTTATAACTGTTAGTTAATATGCCTATCTCTAGTAGCTATCGGTGTTTCTATGTATAAACAAAGTTAGCAAGGAATATCCTACCTGTCTCTCGGAGGGTCGACGGTCGACCGCTTACCAAAGATAAGTTGATTCATAGAAAAAACAAAGATAGCTTTTCTGAAACGATTTGTTTCTTACTGTCAGTGAGCTAAATGTCAAACGGTTACTGTTGATTGCTACCTTTTTATTTCGGGAGATAATCAAAAGTAACCGACTCTATCACGCAGTGTGTTGTATATTTAAAGACAACAAGTGTTATAAAATGGATTTGTTCAGTGACGACAGTGATAACGATATTTATGAAGCCGGTATATTCGATTCTGACTAAACATTTGACTAATTTTTGGTTTTACGTGATGGGTGTCGATTTCGTGGTTGTCGGGGTCGCTCATAACGAAAATGAGGTCAAAATGAAAATCCAAGATGGCGCCGAGGAAAAGTTTTAGCTTTTCCGACATGGGTGTCGTTTTCGTGATTTTCGGGGTCGCTGATAACGAAAATGAGAGGAAGATGAAAATTGAAGATGGTGCCTAGTAACGTTTTGAATTTAAGTCTTTAAATTTTCCTTCATGGATGTCGTTTTCGTGATCAAAATGAGCTTACTCGCTAGTAAGTACAGGTGCTATCTACCGTTGACGTCAGATAGACGTTTGACAATAAATTTATAGAAACGGTAGTTACAGTTAATGTTACTTTAACTATTTTCTGCGACAGCAACCTTCAGTTAACTGTTAGTAAGTTATTCAAAACGGCCGTAGGCGCACCCTAATAATTTCGCGAGCATTAATCCTGTCCCACAGTAAAGTACAAATAAACCAAATTTTAATTGGAAAGTACACACAACTCTCACAGCGTATCGTCGAATGTTTACCTTCTCATCGATCGCAAGTTTAAAATAACTTAAAAGTCAACAAAACAAACTCGCAGTAGGCATTGTGCACAAAGCATCTACAACAACTTTTTCTTAGGATCCTGATTTGAGAAACCAATAATTTACAATTAAAGAACAACATTTTCACTTTTTTTTTTTTTTTTCTTTTTTCCTTTTGGAAACAAGTAGGTTCCGATTCAAAGTTACAATAATAAGTAGAAGAACATTAAAAAGGCCGATTATACCTGAACGTTGAGCACGCTTATCAAGCCCACCGGCTTGAATTGTATCTTCACAGGTACTTTACCGTAGGGAGTTATCCTGCTTTTACTTGGTATTACTTTCAAAGAGGATAACGCGTTTTGTATGTCCATGGCGATTTGGTTACGAATTTTATCATTTTTGTATGTTTGCAACATTTGTACCCTGAAAATTAATATCAAAACGGCTTATTAAAGTACATACAGCACTAAATGTCCCATCTAAGCGTCCTATAGGTTTTTGTATGTGCACTGAAAAGTCACTGCACTGAGATCAATAATTTTAACCTCAAATTAGAAGTATGTACTTTTTACTAATAAAAATCTCGGGGCATGTTACCTTGACGGCCCACCATCGTCCTCCTTCGCAGCCGTCACAGGAGTGAGACAAATACTGGTAGTGTCAGACAGGGTCGTATCTTCTACAGTCGGGTACATTTCTCTGAAGATGTATGTGGCTTCTATTGGTATTTTGCTATGATTCATCACTTCTATAGTGCGAATAAACTTTTCTCCCACTTTTACGTGACCTAAGTCAAAGCTCTTTTGGCAACCTTCGAAAAGATCAAATAGGAGAGGAATTCCTGGGAAATAAGCGGAAATCATTATGTCAGTTATGATATATTGCAGATAAATGGTACTTCATAGTCTTTATCGTGAGCAATACGGACCTTCTCCTTTAATAATAATGTTTTCTTCGCAGAGCGAGTTTACCCAAAACTGTAAGGTGAATTCGTAAGTTTTAACTTGCTTCGGTCTGAAGTAGATGTCTATTCTCAGACGCTTGCCAGGTTTGACGCTCGATACCTTTGTGTAATCTACGAACAGTTCCGGTTTACTTGGGAAGTTTAAATCAATTCTGTAAATGAAGAAAATACGTTGAAGGTCTCATTATAATTTTTGAAAGCAGTTCGATGAAAGCAAAATAAAAAGAATTTCTTACATTATAGGCACTTTGTCATCGTTAGTAAATGCAAGCTTTATCTTGTAGGTAGGATCCGGCGCATTGATAAAGCACCTTGAAAAATCAAATTCCTTGAACGAAAAATGATATAAAGGCTTTTCAATTTCTGAATGTATAAAAATACTGTATTCCGGTCCATCTGAAATCTAAAGAAGCACCAGCCATTTTAACCACACTAAGTAACTACACAATTTTTCTTATAAATTACTAGCACTTCGCCCGCGACTTTGTCCGCAAAAATTGTGATAACTCAGCTAATATGCATGATATAAGTATAATTTATAGCCTATAGCACCCATGAATCTTTCATTTTCTTCCACCTTCGTCGACGGGGAGGACGCCGGCCGCCGGACGAAAACAAAAAATTGTTATTGTATTGTTTGTTTCTACGAAACCGTTTGTGCGCCAGTCCTGCACTTGGTCGATTTTTTACGTGTCTGAATGATTACAAGAAATTATCTATAAATAAATAAAATTAAAGTGTCTGTTTGTAATTTCAAAATAACAGCTTTTTACTGAATGCATATGAAAGTATATACGGTACTTTTACCAATTTTTTTTAAATATTTGTCTGTTTGTCGGTATGTCTGTCTGTTTGTTCTGGCTAATCTCCGAAACGGCTGGACCGATTCGGCGGGACTTTTACTGACAGGTAGCTGATGTTATAAGTAGTAATACAGGTTACTTTTAAGAAAATAGATTAGGGGTTTGTGCCAAAATTTAAAATCCATGAAATTGTTAACAAAACCCGATTCAAATAGGGAAGTAAAATTCTAATAATAATTTCACGCGGACGCAGGTCGCGGGCACAGCTAGTAAAAATAATTTCCACATACAGACAGGGTGACAGGGAAAGCTTGAACCGGCACTTGCTTGACCGTGAAGTACAAAGTACATTCCACCTCATTGGCGGGCGTGACGTGGCCGCTCTTTGGCTCCACTCTCAGCTGCATGTACTTCTTCACGTGCGAGCAGTTATAACTCCAGTCGAAGAAAAACGTCGCAGAACCATCGTTCTTTATAGTGAACGGTATTGTTCTTTCATACGTTGACGCAGTCTAAAATACATAGCATTATATAGTTGATTTAATTATTGCCATAAAGATTTTCATTAATAAATACAGTGGCACCCAAAGTTTGTTGAAATGATTCACTTCAGAAGCATTTCATCTGAAATATTAGATTCAAATTTTCAAACTGTGCATTTGATCGTTTTTTTGGACTAATTAAACTATCTACAGGGTGATTGGTAATTATATATGCGTATAGAATAGATAATTATAGATTCTAGGGATTTCTCAACATTTTTTGATATTTTATTTGATAACCAGTTTTTAATCGCTGTACCCCGATCAATTAGATTTTAAACAATTTATCTTAGCTAGATAAATAATGTATATTTATATTTTCGTGTTCAAGCACAATTTTCGTATTTTCTTCTGTGGTTAAGGCTAAAGTCCTGGTGTGCAAAACTAGAAAATACACTTCAAAAACAAAAACGAATCGTGTGCGCGGGGGCCTCCCTTTGATATCATGCCGTACTCAAATAATCTGTTATGATGCTTAAGATGCTCTACGTCGTTGTCCGTATAAAATGTTCGCATTAGCATTCGCGAATATTTCGCAAATATCATTTATTTTAATCAGGTGCCACGTATCTCTGTCTCCAATTTGACCCTAACCAGTCACGCGTATTGAGAATTGTCGTATTGAAAATTGTCGTATTTGATAATTATTGAGCTGATCAGAAGAAACTCGATGGTTGTTTGATTGCTTGCGTCGAGTCCCATCGATAGAATAGTACGGAGTCGGTACCACCGAAAGATGGTTAACAAAAACGGCTAGTACTTACTTTTCATGTTATTGAAGTATTTGCATAAATTTTGCGAATGTGAAATTCAGGAAATATGCGAATATTCGTTACATCAATTATCCATGCACATACAAAATTATGAGTTAATAAAATCGTGGGTGACATTTTCATGGTTGTCAAGAGCCGTCGAAATAAAAAATTAAGTGAAATTTAAAATGAAAGATGCGGGGCTTATTTTAATGGTTATCGAAGGCGCTCGTTTAGAGATGATTTTGATGAACGCATATTCATTTAGAGCGCCTTTAGCCGAGTGCAATTAGACAAAAAATACTCAAAAGGTGGAACGAAGTTTATAGTGGTCGGATTTTCATGGGACTTTTTTTATTGAGTTTCTAGAGGTGTAGAGAAGAAAGGTAAACAATAAAATTTCGCCTCTCGCAAGTATTTTTTTTTTTTTGGATTTCCTTTGTAATATTTTTTTTTCTTTTATGAATAACTTGAAATTCGGCGAATTAATATTGAGGCATAATAGAAAGACCTGTGTGTATCCATTAAAGGCCAATTTGGTCTGTTTATTTGTTCAATGTTCATATTTGAAGTTTTTTTTTGAAAATATCGTATTTTCTTCAATTATTTCTAAGTTACCGAATTTAAGACTAAGATTTATTTTGAAATTGGTAACAAATACATTTTTACAGATAACTGGACAAGAAAATGTTCAAGAAAACTATATTTATTAGTTTAGTGACTTAAAATTCATTCGCAAAAATCAGAAAATCGTCTATGTTAATGAAGGCATTTTTTTGTCGAAATTTTTCTATATAACTCAATGTGCAAATTATTTTTCAAAACCTCATTTTAGTAGCTATCTAATAAGGTATAATAACTAGAAAAATATTCAAGGATACTTGTTAAATATCAGTTACTGCTGAGAAAGTTAAACATGACTAAAGGGATCTATCGCTAAGAATTGGGAGCGGTATCGGTATCGGTATTGATATTAAATGGGGCGTAGAGACCCAAGCTTGCAACTAATCTATAATATAAAAATGAATCGCAAAATGTGTTGGTAAGCGCATAACTCAACAACGCCTGGACCAATTTGGCCAATTTTTTTTTTTAAATGTTCCTTGGAGTTCAAGGATGGTTTTTACGGCGAGAAAAATTCGAATAATTGCCGGAAAAACCCTTAAAACAGCCAACCAAGGTACAGCCATGGTAGGGTAAGTAGGGTAGGTAGGATAGGTAGGGTAGGTAGGGTAGGTAGGGTAGGTAGGGTAGGTAGGGTAGGTAGGTAGGGTAGGTAGGGTAGGTAGGGTAGGTAGGGTAGGTAGGGTAGGTAAGGTAGGTAGGGTAGGTAGGGTAGGTAGGGTAGGTAAGTAGGTAGGTAGGTAGGTAGGTAGAGAAAGGTAGGTAAGTAGGTAGGTAGGGTAGGTAGGGTAGGTAGGATAGGTAGGGTACGTAGGGTAGGTAGGGTAGGTAAGTAGGTAGGTAGGGTAGGTAGGGTAGGTAGGATAGGTAGGTAGGATAGGAAAAAGGTGCATTGCAACGCATGCCGGGAACAGCTAGTTCTAAATATAAATTATGAGAAATGGTTACGTTCCAATTACTATAATTTTTGTGACTTTACCAGCGGTCCCAGTCCACCTTCGTCAGTAATAATCAACATTTATTGAGTACCTCCGAATATTTTTTTTATTTTATGTTCTCTGTAGATAGCTGATTTAATAAGGATATTTTCAGAATAATATTTACGTTGACCGCCATAGAAGCATTTTGAGAAAAATTGCCTTCTTTAACTTTTACATAGACGATTTCCTGATATTTGCGAATGAATTTTTAGTCACTTCACTCGTGAATATGGATTTCTTGATCATTTTTACGTTCAGTTATCCGTGAAAAAGTATCAGTTACCAATGACAAAAGAAATCTTTGTGTTAAAACTCGTTATTTTAGAAATAATTGAAAAAATAGGAAATTTTCATTAAAAAACCTGGAAAAATAAGAATAGAATAGAATAGAATAAGAATAATTTATTTATAAAAGTATTACAAAAATGTAAAAATAAATATGTAAAATGCATTTCGTCAACGCCAATGGAACAAGGAAATAGACCAAATTGGCGTTTAATGGATGCATACAGGTCCCACTATACGTCACAATATAAATCCGGTGAATTTCAAGTTATTCCTATGCGGAAAAAAAATATTCAAAAGGAAATTAAAAAAAAATAAAAAAAAAGTCGCGAGCGTCGAATTTTTTTTTTTAACTTTCTTCTCCACAACTCTAGGAACTCAATAAAAAAAACCCCATGAAAATCCGACCACTATAAACTTCGTTCCACCTTAAAGTCTAATTGCACCCGACTACTTTGCTAACCATGAAAATGAGTTCCATGGCGAAAAATTATATATGAGGGCTACTTTTCGTAGCCCTCATCTTTGGAGTTTGATTTCGACCCCATATTCGTCCAGAGCGCCCACGATTACCATGGAAATGTGTGTGTCATTTAAATAAGCTAGGCAGTTGGTGATGATGTAGGAAACAAACCTGATCCAAATGTATATTGGTAATAGCTTCACTGTTAAGTAAATGTTCATGGCCAATTAAATAATATGTCACTTTAGGCTTGATGGAGAAGCTTAGCGCGTTGACGCACAGCGTTAAAAATTTGGTTAGATATGTTATATTACAGAATATTTTGAACGACAGTGGGCCATCCTGGATTGGAGTGTATATTATTCTAGAAAAATAAAATGTTATGGTAAAATCGATTTAAGGAATGAAACCACAAAAATATCTACAATTAGTAACATTTTTTACTTGATTGGTGTTTCAGATCTAGGTTTCAGTGTTCCGTGATCTGGGTGACAAATAACAGGCGTTTTCCCAGATTCGTTACACAACGAGTTGCCCTTAAATTCAAACTGGAGATCTTCGGCCTCATTGCTCTTCAACATAACGGTGTTGGTGGTCGTGAAGCCAACTATGGAGTTCCTTATGATAAGAATAGTTGGAACGAATATAACGTCGGGCTCTCTTACCAAACCAACAACTAATATGTTCATGGTTAGGTTATGAACTGGTATTTCGAACTTCCACTGCGACTCGTAATCCTATAAAGTAAATAAATATATAGGTTTAGCTTAAGGACTCTACACACCAAAGCCGCTATCCCGCCGGCTTGCGTCGGCGACTTTGGGATCGGCGGGCTAGCTAACGGCTCCAAATCATTGCAAATCGAAAAACTTTGTCGGCGGCACGAGACTTTTTTTTTACAGTTCAGCTTGAGTGTTGCCAGGTAACTGACCGCGTACACAAGTCTCGGACATGCCGCCAGCAAGTTACTATCAATACCAAGCATTTAAAAAAAAAAGTCAACTGTTACCTACCCCAGGGGCCGTAGGAGAGAACGTGAAGGTAACTTCGGTAGACGTGCCTCCTTCTACGTATCCTTTCAGCTTGTTGCAATGGACTGGGATGAGCTCCGGCTTATTAGACAATATCATTTCAAATATGAATTCGTAGGCTTCGCTAGTTGGATTTATCACATTGAATGTTCTGAAATGATTTAAGAGTTTTCAGTGAATATTATTGCAATCGTACATATATTGCTTTGAAGAAATGTTTGTTGTGTGCGCAATAATTTTTATATTAAGGTTAACCGCACGTACTGACGTGGTAACAATACTACTGTAAACCGACCTTACTGCTACGACATAAAGATGCTGTCGTTACCATGGATGTGCGGTCGACTGTACCTTAAACGTGTTATTTTTCAAATAATGTAGAAACAAGGATAGCAATACAAACTTTTTGTAACATCCAGATCCCAAAACATTGAATTCCAATACTGTTAAGTGTGGAGGTAAAGCTACTCCTGTGATCTTCCTCCTGCCTGATGTCAAGTAAGTACTTTCCTCGATGTCCAAGTGGACGTACGGAATCACTGAGCGCGCCGTCAGCTTGCACGATATGTTCTGATCGTAAGGATCTAGATTATCTGAATAAAAGTATAAAAAATGACATCAGGGGTTTACCAAAGTAACGATGGATAAACTACGTGATACATGTACAATATGTTAAGAAAGCCTTGTCCGATCCAAAAGGGGCATATAGGTATACCAATGACATTACCGATAAAAACATAAAATATACCTGAAAATAAAAATCATAATGAATTTTCGAATGCATGAATTTTGTCCCTTTTAAAACGTGACAACACCATCTTCGGCATTAATATGATCGATCGTCAATTGTTTGTTTTTGAATTGCTACCCGTGAAGCGTCCGTCCGCGTCCCTGTGTTGCCAAGTCAGTTTCCTCATTTTAGTACGTTTAATTTAATTTTTGTCGGGGTATTTTTTTACGTGTTATCCAAAACAGATTACATAAATAGAATCTAATCTCAATACCTAATAATACCATCACGGATCGGACAGCGTTCAACCCCAAATAGAGCTAAGGGCGAAAGAATGATCATTCTGTACTTAATGCTATCACGAAAAATGGTTGAATATTCTCAGTTACCTATAGAACTTTTCAGCCTGACTTTATAATCAAATGCGTCGAGAGGCGCAAATATGACTCTGAAAACTCTGCTCTCGCCAGGGTCCAAGCAGTCTTTGACAGGTTCTATTGAGAAGGGCAGGTCGACCTCGAACCACGTGTCCACGCTGTCTCTGCCTTGACTGTTACTAAACAGTGTTACATTGCTGGGATCTGATAATGAGGAATTCAGGCATATGAATAAAAAGTTAACTTTGTTTTATTTAAGGCTAAAGTCCGGGTGTGCAAAACTAGAAAATACACTGCCTCGAATGCAATAATCAAGTTTCCCCACTTATTACGAAACTATGATTTAATTTGCTTTTTTTCCGCGCTTTGCTTTCGCCAGGTTGAAAAAGAAGCAAATGTATGATGCGTTTAGGCGCTAAACAGCCTAATATGAAAAATAGAAAATTGTCATATTTTTGAATTTAGAACACAAATAAATATTAATTTGTTCCTAAAAGTAAATAATTGTTTTAAATTATCCTTTTTATCTATGATATTCTATTTATAAACACAATAAACACAATTTAAATACTCAAAAAAAATCTTATTCCCAAACAGTAATATTTCCGCACATGTGCGGAAAAATATAAAAAATCCACACGTGTGAAATCATTGCATGTTGAACCTAATCGTAGTGCGATAAGAACCAGTTTTCGAGAAAGTTTATTGAAAATATTTGTATTATATTGTTTGGTGCTACGGAACCCCGTGTGTGTGAGTCCAACTCTCACTTGGCCGGTGATTATATTGTTGTGTTATTCAACATTGGCTCACCAATAAAATCGAATAATAACACAAATCTATTGTATTTCTTGAGTGAATAATCGAATCTCCATGTATTTTTTGAGAGCAGAAATGAGAACATTGACGATGTTATTGTAATCAGATTTAGATAATAAAAGATTTCTTTCCAAAAATAATGAGCGAGTTTTGAAGACAAGGATATAAAGGTATTTTTGGCTCGATGCATTTTGCAATATAGCCTCTGTTGCCTCGGTAGGAGTGCTCAAACTGAAGTTGGATATGTGTTGGACCGAGAGGCCTCTTTTCAACGTTTGATTTATTCAACAAGACCGAGTTTTATGAACTTAAAAAATTACATAGTTATTAACCATATAACCAATATAAAGTTGCACTAAAAATAACTGCAATTCATCAATAACTTTAGTTAAAAAACATTGTAAACCTGCGCGAATATTTCGACGGGCTATCAATTTCCTTGGCCTGGGCCATTAAGCACAAACAAGTTTATAAATTCATTTTAAATTAATAATTTATCAATTTTTTTATCAATTTATAATTTTTGCGTTTCATCAGGGTTAGTACACTTATGATTTTTTCTAACTACATTTACCTTTTTCAATCGGCAGGTCAGGCATGGGTTCATTTCCGTTTGTTATTGAACCTGTGTTCGCATTATTTGGGTCCAGGTCAAGAGGCAGGTCTTTCGGCTTTTCCTGAAAATTTCATGACGAAAACATTTGTTAAAAATGAGAAGTATGAGTAAACTAATATGCGCTCGCGAATGGCTACACCACCGCAGGCATGTATGCGGCTGCGGCGCGGGTCGCGTAGCAACGTCATACCATACAATACAGAATACCTAACAGAATTTTAAGAATTTATTCAAACTTGTGGATGATACTAATAACTGATTGTGCTTGTTACATACAGTTGAACTAAAATGCTAAAGGATATAAGTGTATTTTCGATCCAAAATTCGACATATTTAGGTTAAGTTAACACCGCGTGCTCGTGCTAGGGCCTCAGATACTCGTAAAAAACGAAGTTTTTAATGCAGCTGGATGGCATGTCTTATGTCGTAAGAAAAACCTAGTTTTGTAGTAATACCGTTTTACTATAATACATACTGCGCTGCGTATAAAGACCAAAAATAAACCTGTATATCTTTAAATTCGTGTTTGTCTATTCTGGCTGGAAATTCATCGTCAATTTGAAAGCTCCAAGTTATTTTCATCGGAACACGACCACTATTTTCCACGCTGAAGTCGAAATTTCTTGTCTGAATATTGAAATGAAAATCGTTGAGATTAGGACACTACTAAAAATTAAAGTTGCAATTGTTAAAAATACGAATATTTTACCTGATAAATAAACGTGTCACGTAATTTTTTATTCTCTGGCAACTTACAAACGTATCTTGTATATTCAGTTTGTGCTGAATAAACTATAATCATGTTTATTTTTCTAAGGAAAGCCTCTGCCGGTGGAATGGTTTGTTCACCAATAAGAGTTTCGCATCTTTGATTAAGACTTAAATCCCTGAAAACATTTGATTAAAGAATCTAGTTTATGTGTAGTGCTGCTAAAATAAGGCACAAGTGCGCCATGCAACTTAGCGATAAGACCTGTTCTTGCAGACAAACTCAAAGCCTTTTCCCAACTATGTTGGGGTCGGCTTCCAGTCTAACTGAATGCAGCTGAATACAAGTACTTTACACGGAGCGACTGCCTTAGTATTTGGTAATATGATACCCCTTGGTAAGACTGGTTGTCTGACTTTTGGGCCACTGACTACCTGTAAGGACTATCAATGATCATCAAATGACAGCCGAGCCGGGACCAACGGCTTAATGTGCTTTCCGAGACACGGAGGAAACTCGGTACGTAATGAGTGGTCACCCATCCATAGACCAACCTAGGCAAGCGCGGCATCACCTGAAGATCGAACCGAGCGGCTGATATTATTTAGCCACGAGTAGACAAACTACAAAATATATGTTAGGCTCAAAGATCGAACATGTTCATTGAGCGAAAAAACCGACCACAACGCGTTGTGGCATTTTTAAAACGACCACGAAGCGAATGAAAATTTTCACATCCGCTCTCATGGATTATTTGAGCTACATCGTGTCGTGGCTGTTTGGAAAATGCTCAGAACGCGTTGCGGTCGTTTTTGAAACGGATACGACGCGAATTTCGCTAAGTGGTCGTTTTGAAAATGCCACAACGCGATGTGGTCGGTTTTTGCGCTCAATCAGTGTTTTTGGTCTTTGAGCCTAACAAATACAAAAAGAAAATTATGGCTGGGATAGCTGTATCTTTGAGAACAAAGGAGATGAGTCAGATTTGTTGTATGCTATTAATACGAGTATAATGAACATACTTATTATGATCAAAAAGGGTAACTGTTTGACGATTGTCCCAAGTAGTTCCTTTCACATCTAGTGTGAGGGCATCGTCACTAATTGCTATTAACTCACAAAATAAGAACTCCTGCAAAAAAAAACAAATTAATTTAAAACGTCAGCAATACCATTTTTTTTACTTAGCTTCTAATGTCCCACTAACGGGCAAAGACCTCCCTCATAGCCTTGCACTTTCTCTCCGTTTCTCTAAGTTTTCTCTGGCCGACCTCTCACAAACGCCTTTAGGTCATCACGCCAGCGTTTCCTAGATCTCCCTCGGCGACAACGCCCTTCTGGCACCCAGTGTGTGAAGACTCTGGCCCATCGATCCTGCCGCATTCTAAATTCATGGCCCGCCCAATCCCACTTTAACCCAGCAGTCTTATTGCCCACATCAGTGAGTCTAGTTTTTGAGCGTATTGTGATTACGAATTCTGAATTGAACAATGTTTAGAAAATAAAAATAAATCACCATTAATACTAACCTTCTGTAACGTAACAGGTTGGGCAGAGAAGAACATAATTTCTAGGTCCTTCTCTTCACCTGGGGAAATATAACCCATGGACGGTTTTATGACTAAGCAGTCTGCTTCGGTCCAGGTGAACTTGTAGACCTTTTCAGAATTATTGACCATTATAAGTGACCTTCTTTGTAAGGAGCTTAGTTCACAACCACCTGGAATTAAAAATACAGCATAATATCATTTATTTGCTTGCATTTTTTTGCACAAAAATTGCAATTTTTGAATACTTCTTAAATAAATGTAAGGTCAACCGCACGTCAGAAGAACTTCAGGTACTAACTACAAATTGTACGTATGGAAAAACAGAACTTTACCAAAATCTATTACGTATTTTAGGAGAGAGTTTTCTGCAGTTGAGGAGTCACGGTCCTTGACTGAGATAACGGACGTCCGTTTAGATTTCTTGGGGTCTACTTTTAATTTTTTCTTTTCACCAGAGCTTTTACTTTTTTTTTCGACCGTACTGGCTGACGCCGTATCAGAGGACCTGTTTGCACAAAATTAAATTAAATAATCGTCAAGATTTGACAAGAATGTCCAATTAAAAACAAAAAAAAACAAAACCAGAAAATAGGAAGTGCTTCACAAAACACACATTTATACAGCGTGTTTCAGAAAGGTAGTCATTTTTAAAGGTGTGCTTCAGACTATTAGGGTTGCACCTCATTTAGCAGCATGGAATCGCATTTTTCCATACTCCTATCCTTTTCCGTCGCACAGAACGAGCAGCTAAAGCGAGCGCTAACGCACGCGGCAGCATTAACGGCGCACTAGGCAGCACACTCTGTTTCTCGCTCTCCTTAAACTGCACAAGTTTATTTATGGGACCAATACAGTAATCGCGAGAAATAAATCAGCTGTCCCATAGATTTTGGTCGAGTAGATATTGAAGTTCCACATGGGACAGTTTTTTTACAATTACGTTACGATGTTCATTCAATGTAGAAAGCTGTTCTGTTTGATGGTCTGTACCACGCCCTTAAATATAATACCATTTAAAAGAAAACTCACCCTTCTTGAGCTGCTTTATACACTTCGAGGTCCGTATCCATGGGAAGCATTTTTAGACTCATTAATATGACGTCTTCCATAAATGCTTCCCCTTTACACAATACCTAAAGAAAATAAACATATATGAAAGTAAGAACACTTTCTTAAAATAAAAGGTACCTATTTAAAATAAACGATAGCTATGTCACAATCTCCAATGCATAAAAAATATCTAATTTATAGAGTGTCATTTCCGGTAATTTTCTACTTACGGTAAAATATTCGTAAGGGTTCTTTACAATCGTGATATTTACTTCACATCTAGTTCGGCCCTTCCTTATTGGATTGAAATAAACATTTAATGTCAATTGTTCACCTGGTTTCAGAGTAACTTTCATTCTTAAATTGGTTTCAGCTGAAAAAAAGGTTAATTCATATAATTAATTTTCATAATTATATTTTTATAAAGGGTGTAAAAAGACCCTTAACGAAGCCGAAAGGCCCTTGTTGTCCCCGTCATTGCGATCATTTTTTTGTTCTAGACCATACCTGGGAACCTTCTAGTTACGGAGATATTGGGGGTCAAAGTTCCAATTTATTCATTTTACATGATTTTAATGTAAGATTTTTATTTTAAACACCTCCACGACCCTCATACTATTCAATCCATCCATCAGCACAAAAAAAAGTCGTTTGTTGTACAGAATGCTTGGTTGACGGCTTCGTGAAAGGTCTGTTTACACCCAGTATTCATAGTTTAAAATTTACTAATCGACGATTTTCTGTTACCATTATTGCCATCTTGAACCACTTCTTTTTCCGGCGCCAACCAGAATACAGGCCTCATTTCGTCTTCTGGCTGTATTATATCTAATACGACTACACTGTTCACAGTACATATGTTCTTAAAACTGATAGGCTTGCTGTTGATAGAACCCAGGCATGTTACTTCAAACCGGAGCACAGCAGTCCGTGGGTGTCTCAGCGGAGGTGATACCAATGCTATTCTAGGAATAACACCTTCGCCTATTAGACATATCTTGAATGACTGTTCTTGATTGTCTAGTAATTTTAATTTTATTTCCAACACCGCTCGATATTCCTGAATTTTATAACGCAATTAATCAAGCATTTAGGGTATTTGGTTAAATGACGGTCAAAAGTACTTTAAGGGAGTGTTCAGAGTAGTGTACATGAATATGAACAACTTTTGCTATGAAAGTAACCAACTCTAAAATCGCGAAAACAAATCAGCTGGTCCATACATTTATGTTCGTAAAAAAAACTTGAATTCCAAAAAAAAATTAAAAATACTTTCGGAAGTCGGTGACTTTGTTTGTTTCATTGACTTTATTGCCACCGACTTTCGAAAGTACCACCACCACCGCGTAAGCTTCTTCTACCATATTAAACAAAATCACGAAAATCACACCAGTAATCACAGAGTAATCGGAGTACATTAATGAAAAAAAGATGCTGGTGGAATACATAACCTCCTCCTTTTTTAGAAGTCGGTTAAAAAGACCCTTAACGAAGCTGAAAGGCACTTGTTCTCCCCGTCATTGTGACGTGTGTGTAAAATATATTTATTTTTTTAAGAGTACCTACTACACTCCCAAAGAAATTGTTTTAGATTTAATCTCACGTACCTGTAGTGCATCTGGACTGAAAATAATTCCCAGATTCTTATGTAACAAAGGTTCTATAAATGTATCGAACTTATCCAAAGAGAATATTTTTGGATTGGAGTTAGATTGATGGTGAAGTTTCATGCTGAGCGCACATGCAACGAGTCCATTATTATAAAGATCAATAGAACCCGTGTGACTTGAATGGATTGTGACACAGAAAAAATGCATCGTCACCGAATTCTCCGCAAAAACACAATGCGGCGATAACTGTAAACAAGAAAAATATCAGACACACATGCAATATCCAACTTTTTAAAGTTCAGTTGCCAAATGGCAAAAACGGAACCATTATCTCTATCCGTGCGTATGTGTTCCTACAATACTTTTTTCTCAAGTCAATGGTTGATGAGATTTCGCTTCTAAAGCCGTAAATATTTTGTCCCTCTAACGTTTAATGTAAAAGGAGGAAAATTAGAAAACAAAAATGGAAATACATTTATGAAGAGTTTATGTTTTCACGAATAAAAGCATCTTCATCATTCATTATGTTTTATGTATAAATCACTTTTTATATAATTTAACTCAATAATTATAACACTTTTTATCTAATCAAACCAATTTTTAATAATTCAAAATAATAATAAAAAATAATTCAAAACAATATAATAATATTATTCAGCCAAAAACGTCCGACTAGCTTGGATGCCAACGAACGAATAACCACTCCTTTTTTTTGTGAATGGCATCTCGCAGTTCAACCTAGGAGGTTGTCGTCTTGTTAACCGGACTATCCTGTGGGTGCCTTGAGTCAAAGGCCTCCAGCCAGTGCAAAAAAAAAACTTACAAACTAAGCGACTACACGCAAAGGGCACCCCCTGTAGAGTACGAGCCTCGGCTTAGGGCGTCGCTGGGGGAGGACAGCAAAGGGACAGGCTGGATCTGAGTGGTGTCATTATTTGGGGACTGATTTTGGACTACAGGCTCAGCCACGCGGGCATAACCACTCCCACGCTGCGCACGCCTTTTATAAGCACTTTTCTACTGGTGGGGCGTCGTCAGTGGGGCGCGCCGCATAACTAGCTCGTGACGTTTTGTTGCATTTGATATTTATGTGCCGTTTTTTACGTGCAGTTTATAGTTGCGCCGATACATATAGAACGGAAAAAACCTTCAACCAAAATTGGTTTGCATAAGATTTGAAATTCAGTTTTTGAGGTATGGTGCATTTTCGTAAAACTGCAGCAGTAACTTTGTTTTCAATTAACATACTATGAGTAACGAAGGAGAATGGGCAGAATTGCCCCAGGGTTCAATAGCATTAATATTTGTATAACAATGGATAGATCTAATAAAAAAGAATATTTCTAATTATGGCGACTTCTCTCGATTCAGCGTCAGAGAGGATAATAAAGAGGAAATTAAATACAGTAATTTTGTCAATTGATTAACTTTCATTGATGCTGTATGTTTCAACTATCATAATATATCATAAGCCCATAAACGTGCTTTTCAAAACATTAACTTCTTAAATGCGGTTTTAGCAACAAATCCTTTTAACGGTAGGTTGGATAGATCGCTAATTCTTGGGCCGCAGCGCCCAATATCGTTAAGATATTATGTATTAATGAATTGATCTCTTCAAGAAGAATACTTCTTCTTTTCTTCTACTTTTCTCTATTCTCAGTCAGAGAATAGCTACAGAGCTCTAAATTGGAGTAATTAAGTATTATTAAATACTGTTATTTCGTCACCGACTTTAATCCATACTATCTTTTTAGAACACCACCTGATATGCTTCTCAACGCCATTTTAAATAGTACCCTCTTAATGTCGATTTAAAAAAAAAAGCTTGAGTCTTCTCCTAGTTTCTAGATAATTAAACCAACATTTAAAGAATTTATTCTGGATATACAATCATTTGTTTATCATATTTATATTATGTTTTAACTAACGTATATATTAGTTAAAACATAATCTCTATGTTTTGACACTTTCGACATGTTCGACATAATATTAGTATTTAGTAGGTATGCAAACCAAGGGCGGTAAACTTATTTCCTATAATATATTATAGGAAATAAGTTTTACAATGTTCTATGAATTTGTAGCTGTTATGTAGTAGATTACAAGTAATGATAAAAAAAGTCGTCCTATGGGGATAATTTATGGACTTACACTAGTTTTTTTTAAAATAAATACATAATTTTTTACCAAAAAAATGACTTCGATTCCGTTTTTTTTTTCGTAGTCGATAATTTTTAGTAAAAATGTTTATTAACATGTTAAAATAACTTAAAGCTTTGAGAAATAATAAACAGAATCCAAATCGACCCATAAACTTCGGAGATGTGTCAAAAAATAGAAAGCAAATCTACAAACTACTTAAAAAATTAAAAATTGAATAACATGAAAAATGTTGTAGATAGATCCCCTCTTTTGATGTTTATTTTCGACATTTTTTCATGAATATTCAGAAAATTACGGGCGGTCACATGCGCATGGGCGACATTGTTTAGTACTTATTGTCGTTTCATCATGATTTCAGATACTAGTCAAGCATTGTTTTACAGATTAACCGTACCTTAGTGATTGAACTACGAAAATTAAAGTGTTACTCGATAAATGTATGTATTTCTCAAGCTTTATGGTCTCCAATAAATTCCTTAACTTCGTTGCCCAACCCAATCAACTACCTAGTTAGATCATTAAAACCGAACAGACTACGAATTAGCAAAAAGTTGCATCAAAAGCAAATGTTCTCATTGAAAAGCTCTTTCCAATGGTGTATATAATTATATCTTATTGCTAGTGCCCAGAAAATTTACTTTGGTGCCCAATTAGACACACATTTAGGTCAATTACTCCGAACGGACAATTGTTAGTAGCAAAGGTTCTCCTTGAAAAGCTCAATCCAATGGTTTATATCTTATTACTATTGGTTACCCAGAAAACCTTAATTGGTTGCCAAGAGAATCTTAACTTCGGTGTCCAACTAGCCACGTATGCAGGTCAATAACTCCGAACGGACTGCGAATTGACAAAAGTCGTTTTAGTAGGAAAGGTTCTCCTTGAAAAGTTCTTTTCAATTATCTATATCTTTTGGCTATTGGACCTTGGACGATACCTATACTTCAAGGCCCATTCTCCTTTAGTTTAGTACTGATTGTAAAATGACATATGAATGAGTGTTAAAAATATTGTTAACATGTTTGTTGTTAAATGATAGGCATGACGTAAGTTGCAAACGTTACCTCAGGTACTTTATACTCTGATAGATTTTTAACAATCAAATGTTCTCTAAACGTTGTCTCAATATTCCATAGGTCCAAAGTCGGCGTAGCTCCCGTGCCCACCAGCCTGAGTGGCACTCCGTTCGCCTCAGCAGGGCACGTGTCACTTATAATAAAGTTAATTGTTTCCTCAAACTTGACCGCTTTTGTCGCGAAGAACTGTATCTGTATGGTCCGGCTGGTTCCAGGAGGAAGTAGGTTGTCTTCGTTCATTATGATGAAGTTGCCGCATTTTAACGGTGGGTTTTTAATTCTGTTGGACGTTCATTAAGTAAAATTACATACTTTTATTGTATTAACATGAGAGGGGAAGGTGGGACGTAACGTGTATTCAATAACAAAACAATTGTAAAGGGCTATTTTGTAGTTATAATGTTTCACCAAAACTCTTTTGACAAATGTTAGGTGTTTTTTTTTTAAATTTTGATTGTAATAGGTGTAGTCCACGTAGCACGCTCCGCGGGGCTTCTGTTTATGTTTGCCGGGTTTAACGTAACCTAACATTGCGTTATAATGCAATTTCAAAAACGTTTTTATTTCAAACAATGTTTTACGGATGACATGAATATAAAATGAATTGTTAGTCAGATATACGTTATCATTTTTTTTTTTTAATTGAATTATATGCCAAACTTGTTGTTGTTAAACGTTGAAATGACCAATCATATTTTTGCCAATCGTTACTTGTCAAATAAAAATTTGTAAATCAATTTTCAGTGCAATGACAGGACGAAAAGAAATGGCGAAAAAGATTTTTTTCTCAAAAGTATTTTGATGTAATTTTATAGTGTTGCCCCACAATAAGAATATAATAATATTACTTAGTCATGACGTACTTTGTTACTTTTTCTTTTGGCGGGGGCGGAGGGGGGAGAGTGGGATCGCGCTTCTCCTGGTAGGCAGGAGGCAACACAATCTCGTAGGTCACTGGGCACTTGCTCGTGTTGTTCAAAATAACTTCCCTCGTAATTCCAGTACCGACTGCTATTATATGGAAATTCAATTCGCCCAACGGGAATAAGGTAAACCTTGAAAAATAAATATAACATATAACAACGCAACGGAAGTTATCATAATAAAATACATGACAGGCATTACACATTTTTTTTGTAGATTTAGTTAGGTAACTAGGTTGAAATCAGTGACAATGGGATTTCTAAGGAAAAATTGTTCATGTTATGATAGAATTCCGTCACTTACAGGACGCAGTAAGTAAAGAAAAAACTTGCTATTGCATTGTAATTCAACTGAATAGGTGCCGTGGAAGAGGCGAAAATTCACGAATCACGAACGAGAAAGGAATGGCTCTTACGTGTTGTAAAACGAAGCAATGGTAATGCAGACGGGGAACTTGGCCACGACGACCTGGTTCTTACTGCCGTCGAGCAGCGAGCAGGTATAGGCCGGCACGTTGACCAGGTTCATGGAGGTGGTGGGCGTGCACTCGAACTCGATGGCCACCAGCCGCATGCTGGGCGGGATCATGCCACACTCCGGGATGCACTCGAACGACCGCAGCAATGATGGCTCCGGAAAGTTCTTCACCTTTTTTAACCTAGGTGTTACGAGTTTTTTCAAGAAATCAATATGAAAGAAAACATTTAAAAATAGAAAAATAACCCACCGGTATTTTGTCTTGCGGGACCGTTATGTCAACAATCATTGCAATTATTTATTTATTTATTTAAGGACAACCAACAAAGCATACACGAAAAATACATGTTAAAGAACTCATATTATTTTTACATTTTATAGTGAAGCCTTAATTAAATGCTGCCACGGCATGCATTAATCATAGGAGTAGGAAATGCTTTACAATATAATTTAGTAATAAAATATCAACTAACTTGTAATAAATGTTATATTTGCCTCGATTGAGCAAGTACATCTCTCGAACAACCGTGGAATTAACTTTGACGTTGCCATAATTAAGATACGTTTCGCTTGGATTTTCATGAGCACATTCAACCATAACATCGTAGCATTCCGCAGATAATGTCAAATTGTCTACCAACATTGGATCTCCACGCCCCTCTGCGTCATATATCTACAAATCATTATAGATTAATTAGTTTTCCGTTTTCGTTTCTCCACGCCCCTCTGCGTCAAACATCTATAAATCATTAGTTCAAAATATGTATTAAATCTAAACCTAAATTAGCTAATATAGAGTTAAATCTACTGAAAATTACTTTATACTGTACATACAACAAACATGCGGTAAGCGGTGTTTAGCTAAAGGTAAAGAAAGGTTAAACATACGTCGATCGTCAGGACTCTTTGCGATATAACACCAACTTGGCACGCGATATACGTAACAGGAACAACTTGATTGTCATGTCTGGGCACGATGCCCGATGTCTGTGATATTATAAAATCTTCTATGAAGTTAGACGCGTTGCGTATCTTCCACATTATTGGTAGAATAGAATCGTTCTTTACAATAAATCTGTCATTTGCTCGACGATAGAGTAGCAGCTTTCCGAATTCTAGACATTGTTTAAATTAATGTTATTAAAAAAGTAAGCAAAAAAAAATTCCTTATAAACGTATTCAAATAGATTAAATAAACACGCAAGATAAAAAAATAATATATAATATGCCCTTAAAGTATCGGTAACCGGTAGCCAAACACATTGTATAGGAGAAAAACAGAAAAAAACCTGCTTACTTGATATTCAAAATTATGCAACTGTCTACATAATTTGGTAAATCTTACCAATGGCCTTAGTTAAGGGCAATATTTCAACGATCGGCAAAACTCCGCTACAAGCGATGTTTACCGACACTATTTCAGGATTGTCTTTGACACAGAACAGTAACACAGTCGAGTGCACACCGACTTCTACAGGAGCCGCCGAAATTGACAGTTTGTCTCGACATCCGGGCTGAGATGAGAAAAGTGTTAAATGATACTTTGACTGTAAGAAAGAAACCAAAATACAGTAATTTTCATGCGAAGTAAAATTGTGACATTTTTTTAGATTCTTACTTCCAATCTCATAAACGTTTGGCCTATTTGAAAAACTTCAGTCTCGTGAAGAAACTCGATTACAACATCTGCTGTCACAAGTGAGGAATTCTTTAAATCGATCGTATAATTTTCTTTATAAATTCTAAAATTAAAATTTTAATAATGCGTTAGTACGAGTTATTCTATAACAAGTAAAAATAGGTATTTATTTACCAGGATAGGTACCTGTCTAATCCTATAAATATTGGTCCGAATTCAAACACTTTAAGATCATCTAAATATGTTAGTTTATAGATGTTCTCTTCATGAGTTCTCCTTGCAAAATTTTCGAACATCTTTTTTGGGCGGCTATCCAATCTGAAATAATAACGTACCGACACACATATAAAAGCCTACCAAGTGGTATTACCAGAAGTGTGTTAAAACCATTGGTGGGAATATGAGATTACCTCGGTAAATCACAAATCCCGTTCACGTTAACGTCTGATCTCGATTCAGGCCATCCATTAACTTCAATAAATCGTTTAACGCTATAGTTTCCTTCTTCTTGAGGACTAAAAGAATACTTGCACCTCACTAGATCACCAGGTTGTAGTATTAAACGTGACGCAGTCGCTGTAATGAGCATCGCTTATATTGAGCAAAAATATACAAAAGTCAATTAACAGTCCAACTGTCCACGTGGCTGTCGGAACTTGTTTGAGCCACGTTTGAACCATGTTTCGACAGATTTGTCTGTTCCGTATTCAAAAATGGATAGTGTGACTAATAATCGTAGAAGAATTTGCTTGAGGCGAAATCGCCAGGGTAGCCAGCGAAATTCAATTTTTCTTAGGTTTTTTTGCAATTTGCAAGTTAGTGTCAGGTTGTATGTTGATAAAAATCTAATTCACGTCTGTAACACACATGTAGTAACAGCATTATAATAATTAAAATCATCAATACATCCCCCTAAGTTCATTTAATCCATTATATTTCTGTAACTACGTAAGTGTTACGGACGCGAATCATATTTTCATCAACATACAACCTAACACTGACTTGCAAATTACAAAAAAACGTAAGAAAATTTAAATTTCGCGCGCTACCCTGGCGCTTTCACCTTAATGATTTCATAACTTTTACGCATATAAATATTATTCTTATAACTACTAAATTGATGTTCCTGATTTTCTATATAAAAAAAAAACATATTTTTTGCCGAACTTTCTATAGTTGGTTGATTGAAGGCTGCAAGACCAGCCGATGTGCAAAGTAGTAAAATAAAGTAAGTAAGTACCTATATGTTTAACATATACAAATATTTACTATTAATGGGTCTGACGCTGCGTAGCGGATGCGGAAGAGACTCCTCTGCTGCTGCGTCACTATCCTCATCGGTCCTCGTCTCCGTGGACATTGAGGGAATTTCACCCGTCGATGTTTGCGACGAAGCCACCTGTAGGTAAGTAGGTATTTAGTTAATTTCATGTCAGACCATAACGTGGTCTTTCTTTCTTTATCGTTTGGTTAGTGCGTAACCTGGTGTCACAGTTTTTATGCTGCCCACGGGCCTGACTTGGCTTTACATGCCGTCGAGAAATATCTCTGAGGCAAATATTGCGCGTGGTAACCGTGTTCCCTTCGGTGTCACTTCCACCCCGTATGTTACTACTCTTTTCCCGGGCCGGTTGCGCCGCTACCACGAATCCATAAAATCAAATTAAACTTGACAAGCTACCTTTTTGCCACAAATGCAATGCCACTTCGAAAGAATATTCAACACATTATCTTGGTTGGAATCATCCAATAAATTAAGATCAGTTAATTGGTTACATTCACATTTTTTTATCTGGAAAAAAATATTATAATCTTTAGTGTTTGTAAATTCAATGCTGGTTGATAAAAAATAAATATGTCGACTTGTATTTGTTTTAAAATTATACACAACTAGCTTTTTCCCGCAGCTTCGCTCGCCTTAATTTAGAATTTGACAATCAATTCGGGTTAAAAAAACTCTTAACACACTACTAAAGTTTCTATAATATTATAATTCAATCATGATACGAAAGAGACGTGACGCCATCTATTGTCATAAGAACGTTATTGTTGTCTTACACGGGAACAGTACATATTTTCGGGATAAAAGGTACCCTATTTCCGTTTCTGTACACCTGACAACGTATATGCACAATTTCAGGATGATAGGTTCAGTGGTTTAGGCGTGATAAGGTAACAAATAAACAAAGAAACCTATTTTCGCTTTTATAATATTATTTAGGATTAGGATACTTCTAATCATTTCTATGCGCATTTTTATTTGTGTTTATGTTACCAGAAATGTATGAAACCTAAAAAAAAACCTGAAATGTATACAATTCCGAGCCTACTTAGGAAATGTGTAAAATAATGTTTTAAAGATTATATAATTCAATAATCCACACATTTCCTGTGAAATGTACTTATGTATTTGCTAGGAATTGTATGCAATTCCGAGATGATCTAGATGACTAGGAAGTATATAAAAACGAATGCCCTCTGTGAATAAAATTAATAAAACACGAATAAAATCAACGTCAAGGTAAATATCAAAATCCAAATCCTAACTGTCCCAACTTGTCAAATTCTAAATTATGGTGAGCGAAGCCGCGGGCAAAAGTTAGAATAAGGCGTAGTCGACGCAGGGGCTCCTTTTTCTGTCTGCAGGATTTAAAGTAACATAACACGAAGGGGATGGCGGGGTCTACTTTCACTCACTCTCAAGAGCCTGCCATCCCCTTCGAACCTAACCTGTCCGGAGTCGGGGTACCCCAAGTCGCGAGTTCACTTCGCTCGCTCTTGCATCCTAAGTTTTCCTCGCCACAATGCCTAGTTTATGTTGGTGTGATGTGTAGTGTATTATGGTAATATAAAAAATAGGAGTACGATAGACGCTCTCGACTGTGTGTAGTCGACCCTCGCACCGCTATCCCCGCTGTACGATCATCAAGAATGTTACGTCATTTCCGATCGCTATTTAGGAATTGTATAGATTTACTAGGAAGAGTCCATATTACAAAATACATCATAGATTTCGTAACCATTTTAGGATTTATACTTATACACATTTCCTAGGAATTGTATACATTGACGGATTACATACTTTTCCGTTAACATATACGTTAAATTAACCAATAAGTTTACCGGCTTTTCATCTAAGTACCACCATTGAAGTGGTTGCTCATAATTTATGGTGGGAAAAGTTTTAGGCATCAAAACAGTGAATTCTTTTCTATTCACAGGACATTGAAGTATATCACTTTCCTCCTCTTTTTTTAAAGCGTCGTGAACAAGGATCGACTGCGCAAACATATGTTTCAAACCTTCCTTGTATCGCAGACAAGGGCACATGATTAGTGTCAACGGAAAGCCTCTCTCCCCAAAACTGACTTCAGACGTCTGTAATAAAACGTTCTCTAATTAATACTTTTTTTTAAACCTTTTTTAGGTTTATCTATTTTAAGAAAATGGTTGGAATGTTACAAACCTGAAGTTGTAACTCAGATTTTTTTTTAGTTTTCTTTTGAGCAATGCCTACTATCTGACCGGCAAAGTTGATTAAAGGTAACGCTACGTCACAATCGTCGATGATCCAATTATTCGCGATATTTATGAGACTTTCATAAGTAGTTTTATTATATTCCATATATTTTGCATTCATTGCAGCAAACTCACTCGTTGGTTTTCCTTAAATTTATAAAGTCATTGTGTAGTATATTTATATCATCAACAGCATTATTATTGTTACATATCCTTACTATATGTATATACCTCTAGTTTCTTCCTTTTTCATTTTCTTCTTCGCGTCTTTCGAGTCCCCCGCTGGATCTGGCATTAAATTTCCACTGCGCGTTTCTACTAAACAATCCAATATTGTTATTTAAAATAAACAATAGTCTTCACTTTAATAGCCATTGATTGTTGCTAATTCTTTATTCTTAAGAGATAGTCAACTTAAAGAATGCAGGAAGTCTGTATAAAAAGTGGTGATCATTTCTCACCAAGACCTTTTTTTGCAGATTTCGTTATGGAATAAATTTGTATACGTATAGTCCCCGATAAATTGGGGTCCAAATTGAGTTGTTTTGGAGAAATCGAACTTTTAAAGTTTTTTGAAAATTTTCCTCCTCTTCACCAGAAACTGCTGATTGTGAGAACCCCGTTTAGGATGTTAAACTGATACTGTTCTGATAGCTCTTAAACGAATGAATTTTATGAAAATAAATTTGTCAAAAAAGCACATGCCATGAACCTTTGGAAATTAATCGCCATAAAGGTCATTTGTGTAATTTTCTTGAAACTTCCCTTGTTTTTCGAGGCAGTTTTCTCAAAATAAATGTATTATACTTGCCATGAAAATTACAGGAACAACTTCCTTGTGTTTCATTAGCTTTCTAAAATAGTGACATAGTACCCAGTTTTAGCAAGCGGATGACCAGATAACAACGATTGTTCCTGACAAGGTGGTATTTTAAAATAACTGGGTAGTACAGTCTATCGCATAGAGCTGCGCGCGCAACGCTTCTGTGTCACTGTTAACGCTCGCGATGTAAATTTTACATCTAAAATCTAGGCAACTATGGATTTAATGAACTTTTTGATAAGGCAACCTAATACGGTTGGATCGGGAATAAACTAAACATTTTTTTTTTGGGTGGTAAAAAAAAGGGTCGAATTGATAACCTCCTTTTTTTTAAGTCGGTAATACGGGTAGAGCAACTTTAGCATCAACTCAAATAATTTAAGTACGACTAGGTGTCAAAGGGGGAGGTCCCCCCGCACACACGATTTGTTTTTGCTGTGAATTTCTGATTTTGCACAGGCCGACTATATTAATTTAACTATGTAAATATTTATTTAAGTAGTATTGATTGTTTGATATTATCTTTCAATATGCATAGGTATGTACTTAAGAAATACAAAAATACAATTATTAACTATTGGCACAAAAATAAAATAAAGCCATAAAAATCAGCTCATCGACTTTTCGAGAAATTGGCCTATAGAAACGTGACCATCAACTAGCTAATGCATTTGACAGCCTTCCTAATATTATGCCAGAAGTAAGATCCCGTGGGCAATTCCCGCACTCCACGCGGGCGAAGCCGCGGGCATACGCTAGTGTATAATATTGGCCTCAGCTTGTGCTGCCACCCTTATAAAAAGTTTGTCGTTCGGTGACGCTCGCCCAACACACACTAAATACTTGGCTCGTATCTGGTCATCCACTGAGATTCAAAATAAGTAAGAAAAGGTTCCATATTATGAGAGTATTCTGCTTTATTAGCATTTAGCATACTTTATGTGGGTGATAAAAGTCCAAAAGATGAATTTAAAAAGTCGCCTTTGTTCACCTAGGTGAAATGAGGAAAACGAAAAAGTCTACTTTATTCACTCGGGTGGTATCACCCAGGTCAACATAGTGGAATAAACCTTTTCATTTAAACGAGAAATAAATGATTAGAGACCTTATTCGAAATGGTTTTGAAATAAGTAGAATTTTTTAAAACATGACAATCGCCATTACCAATTACCCTGAATAACTATCAATTACAGGTGTACACAACATTCTCTATATACAATTAATTTAAACACACCTACCTGTTTGGTTCCTTAATATGACACAATATTCTAGAAAACGATTGTTTTTTTGTAAAGAGTACAAAAAGAAAACCGACCAAGTGCGTGTTTTGTCACGCACAATGTAGGGTTCGATAGTTGCTCATCAAGCAAGGATGATGAGAAGCAAATGAGGAATGCGATATGCCAATCAACGATAAACTAAAGAATTTATATTTCATTAAAGAATTTATATCTACTAATACATGTGAATCCTCGTAATATTTTTTAAAGACCTATCCAACGACATCCCACACTATGGGGTACGTGAGAAAAAAAACCCCGCTTTACGTGTACTGTTACAGGAGGTACCAAAAAATAGTACATTTTGATATAAGTGGGGAAATTTTGTTATTGCATTCGAATGCGGAATTAACAACCGAGCTATTGGCGAGGTTGTTATGAAGCCGAGAACTGCAGTAACATATCCCCATGCGTATCAAACGATGTTTTTCAATACACTTTCGAAGAAATAAAATATTAGAACGGAAACTATTTTTGTCAGAAATTATGAATCTATGATTTAATTTGCTTTTTTTCCCGCGCTTTGCTTTTGCCAGGTTGAAGAAGAAGCAAAGCTATGATGCCGCTAAACAACCTAATATGAAAAATCGCAAATTCCAATATTTTTGAATTTAGAACACAAATAAATGTAAATTTGTTCATAAAAGTAAATATTTGTCTTAAATAATCATGTTTACCTATGTTATTCTATTTATAAAGGCAATTTAAATACTCAAAAAATATTTACGCCGTAAAGACGCATATCTGTTTGCCGAGATTTAAAAAAAGAACCACGGCCGACTACAGTCATTGAACCCCTTAGTATAAGTTTAGTTATCTGTGGAAATTTTCATTTCTGCACGTGTGCGGAAAAATATAAAAAATCCACGTCGTGAAATACATTGCATGTTGAAACTAATCGTAGTGCGATAAGAACCAGTTTTCGTGAAAGTGTATTCAAAAATACTTTTCGAGATTTTATTTTAACACTAACTAATCTGTATATTCATGCCAAATTACAGCTTTCTAGTACTAAGAGTCTTTGGAGTTAAGCTGCGGACAGACGGACAGACGATCGGACATGGCAAAACTATTATATATTCCTTGTTGACGGAACCCTAAAAAAACAAACGTTTTCTAAAATTCGATGTGTGCTAGAGCTTTTTTTTTTGAGTTTTCATAATTTGATGGCTAGGTTCCGTACCTCCCTTTCCCGACTTATCTCTCCTGGCGCTGCTTTCCGATGATGGTTCTGGGAATTCCGAACTACGAAAAAACAGAGTTGTGTAGAAACGGGTAAGTAAGTACTAAATAGTCGAGTGCATTTAGATTAAAAGGTGGAACGAAGTTTATAGTGGTCGGATTTTCATAAGACTTTTTTTATTAAGTTCCTAGAGGTATGGAGAAGAAGTATTTCTAAAAAATAGCATGCAATGCAGCCAAACCTATACTCGACACGTCTTTCGCCCCTCCACGGAGCATCCTCAGGAGTTGGTTGACTCACTGACCGCTCGCGCAAGCAAGTTGTACGGTGCGTAACCCTTTATTCTTTTTTGATCTGTAGGAATTCAATAAAAAAAAGTCTCAAGAAAATCCGACCGTCGTTCCACCTATTTAGTATTTTTGTCTAATTGCACTGCTGCATTTGGCTAAAAGTTAGGATATCATTTATAAAAGACATCTTATATATAAAATTCTCGTGTCACAATGTTAGTTACCATACTCCTCCGAAACGGCTTGACCGATTTTATGAAATTTTATATGCATATTCAGTAGGTCTGAGAATCGGCTACTATCTATTTTTCATACCTCTAAGTGACGCAGACGAAGTTGCGCGGGTCAGCTAGTATTAATATATAAATTATAGATATACATACAGGGTGTAAACAGACCCTTCACGAAGCCGTCAACTAAGCATTCTGTACATCAAACTAAGTAACTTTACGCAAAAATTATTGCTGGGAAACGACTTTTTTTTTGGTGTGGATAATCACGTTTCACGGTAAAACTCAATTTTACGCACTCAAAACTTAGTGCTGATGTATGCTATGAATAGTTAATGGGTCATGTAGTTAATTAAAGTAAAGTTAAAATCTTAAAAAGCGGTTTTTTAAAAAAAACTTGTGAAAAAATTGGAACTTTGACCTTCAATATCTCCAGAACCTGTGGTTTCCCAGGTATTGTCTAGAAGAAAAAAAATATCCCAATGATGGGCAGAATATGTGGTTTTCGTTTTCGTTAAGGGTCTTTTTACACCCTTTATATTATATACATTAATGTTACCATATAACACAAATGTGCAGTCATGCATGTGAAGCGAGGGGAGATTATGGAATCTGTGGGAACTCAACTCTCGGATCCCATACACCTTAGATCCCTCTCCTCAACAGAAACCTACAAGCATTTGTGTGTGTCGGAAGTATTAGGTATCAACACTGCCGACTTGAAACAATCGTTGAGAGCGTTTTTTTGGCCGCCTGAATAAGGTGCTAACTTGTATATGGTGCTACTTTGTATAGGAATATTTAAATATGTTAATCATATGTAAAGAAAGTAAATAAAGGATAAGAAATTAAAATTACCCAGCAAAAGTACTAAGCTAGCGTAAGTTGAAGGTAGTATGTATTTTAATAATTCTGGGTAGGTAAGAAGACGAGAGTGTTGAATACTATGATTAAATTACCTTTTTTAATTTAAGTTAGCCTAGTACTTTTTATAAGGTAAATCAATTTGCACACGACGCTCCTTAACTTCAACAAAAGCAGTAAGATTTTCCAACTGTAAAACCCGACGAGAAAAGGTATAGAATATCTCGTATATACTTTTCTCGTCGGGTTTATGGAGGCACAGGGTGTATGGGCTGTATGGAGGAACTGGAAATAGTAACTAGTACTGGTAGTAAGATTGGTAGTAACACGGGCATTGGGCAAGTCACGTAACTGCTTGGGTTGCACATAAATACGCGCGCTACAACATGCAATGGATAACTTCGTTTTTTCTATTAATATTCATAATATTGTTTCAGAAAAATGATTCACGTCATCGGTAAAGAGCTTGATTGATGAGATACTTACATTGCATGTTTTTCTAAATATTTATTCCTTCTGTATTCTAATCCGTAAGCAATGTATATTGTCTTTAATTCTGGAGAAGCCTTATCAAACTCTTCTGCGTCCATTTCTTCAAATGACTTTAAGATCTCCTGTATTTCAGTCTCGTCGTACACTTTTGATTGGGTTCTGTGGACATTTACAAAGGAAATGAGTACCTTGGTATCACGTTTAACCCAGTAATCGATAAGAGCGAGCTACGTATCAATAGATCCCTGATAAATCTTAAAATGTAAAAAATAATACTTTCAGCGGGGCAGTAAGGGAACTACCTTAACCGTTGCAGCTACACGAAAATGGTCTTAGGATACTATCCATAATTTTTTGTGAAATTTTGATACCCATTCACAATTTTTTTTTTAAACTTAGTACTCCAACCTGGGTTGGTCATAGAAGTTTTTGATCAGTATTAGAAACAGGATCGATTGGCATCAATAAAATGTTTTGTGTAAAATAACCATTTCCTTGCTAACTGTAATTTTTTTTTGAAAATTTGTATGGGATCAAAATTTCGCAAAAAATTATGGATAGTCTCCAAAGACCTGCAACGGTTATTATGGTTCCCCTTAATGACCCGCTGAAAGTTTCCTCCCTGTATAGATTTAATATCCGGAATTCCACATACAATCTTGAACACTATTTACAATCTTGAACACTATTTTTTTTTCTTAACACTTCGTATTTGAAAAAACTTATGATGACAAACTTTACTATTTCCATAGCTTAGTTTTCATGTATAGTTTCAAGTTAATGGGACCACGCACTGGGATTTTCATACGAACTTAATCACCTACTGATAAATAGCTTGCTCGTATCGATTACTGGATTTTCGGTCCATACATACTGGAGCTTCTCCTTTTAGAAGAACATCTTATAGGTAATACCTAAGATTTCTAGGAGTCCCGAAGTATACCTACTGCCGCACACCATAATAATTATCTACTTAATATGTAACGGCAAAAAAAAAAACATGTTTTCGACATACTGACGGATTTGGGTATAACGACGGCTATAGTCAAGCGCGAGGGTGAGTGCGACCACAATATCCCCTACACAAATTCATTCACTCACACATTTTGTATGAATTGCTTCGACCGCAACTTGCTGCAGCTACAGCCGTTGCTGAAGTCAGCAGATGACATATTGTTTTTTAGTTCGATGGCCTATCGTGTCATAATCAAAAGTACTTACTCGATTAGTAGGGCATCGGCTTCTCGTTGGGATTCTTCATGTGCTTGTTGTGCCCATTTAGCAAAATCCGAATGACAGAGTATTAGATGTAGGTTCCGAATACTGCGTTTACATTTTATCAACGTGGTCAGTACTAAAGGAGGGTTCTTTACTATAATACTTGTCAATGAATCCACCACAAAGCCGCGGTGATATTTGGGTTGAAGAAATAACTCGGCAAGCAGTTGTTCAACTAATTCCTGTCAAAAATTTAAGATAGGTAGGATTTTATTTTCTGTAAATATTTCAATCTAACAAACATATTTTATTTATTTTAACAAACTTTCCGGAATAGTGGGTCTTATAGGTCACAAGGCAATAATTAATAATGAAATATTTATCAAAGTAGTGATGACGAAGATTGCAACTTTAGCTTATATTTCATAAACCCGACGATATAGAAAATTTTGGGGTGCGCCAAAGTTCACCTAAATTTTCAACTCCGATAATTGGAAATCCGAAAATGTTCTTCCTAACATTTTTCATCCTAACAATCACAATTCCTAACTACTCTGTGTCTAATTTTATAATTCCGAAGCATTCAACTTCATAATGTCAGTAGCAATAAACAGTCTCCGTCAGGATGAACGGTCACTCGGCGTATTTAACTTTGAATTTATGCCTAACAATTGCTTCCCTATTGCTTCTATTTGCTTCCTATTCTCAAACAATTGCTTCCATCGTATTCTAGAAGAAAAAAAACATTTTAAGAGTGACCGTTCATTCTGATGTCAGGACGGCCGGTCACCGAGTGTAGTGTCCCTGTTAAGTAGAATTATTGAAATTCACGGTGGCCATTAATTACTTCCCGTTTGCTCATCTCAATGTTTTACAACGATAATACTGTAACTATCACGGCAATAAAGATATCGACGAAAGTGTTGTATAACAATATTTTTAGTGCCTGACAAAAAATAAAGGCAAAACTCGAGAAAAAAAATCCCATTAGTTTACCGTAGAACTAGTGGGAACAAACGTTATTTAACATTGCAGTTACGCTTGATTAGGCGATAAATCTATGGTATTGTACCGGTGGCCTACAGCTAAGTATTATGTTATTAATAAAAAAAACTTTTTTGCAAAAAATAAAACCGACTTCATAAACACAAAAAAGTGAAAAATAACTTTAGCTTCAGAAGTCGGTGACTTTTGTTTGTTTGATTTAATTTTTTTGTCACCGACTTCTGAAGCTAAAGTTATTTTTCACTTTTTTGTGTTTTTGAAGTCGGTTTTATTTTTTGCAAAAAAGTTTTTTTAGTTCCGGTGTCTGCCTCCGAAACTCATCATTAGATCTGTATGAAATTTAAATGGGACCATTTCGGAATAAATACCTATCGAACAAAAAAATAATTTTGCAAGTCCGTTTATATATGACGGAGTTATGACCGAACATACATAAAAAAAATAGAAACATCCTAATTGAGAACCTCCTCCTTTTTGAAGTCGGTTAAAAAGAAGTGCCTATCGCATTTAGTGACAAAAATTCATACAAATGTAATAAACACCTTTAAATATTTCAATTCAAGTGTGTGTGGAGTGTCTAATGCAACAATAAAGAGTAGAAAAAAAAATACAGTGACAACAGTTTACTCATTTATTTTTTAACATACATAATGCAATGTGGTACCACCTTTTTATTACTCCTTACAACTCTCTTACTTAAATCATCATAACATTCCCATACATTTTCACGCCTACAATGTGCTTTATAGGCCCGGCGCCCACTATCGGTGGGCATCGGTGCGGCTCGGTACAGCTCGAGCGCTTTACGCCGGCTTCGAGCGGCTTAGGGCGCCTTAGAGCTCCGTCGGGCGACTTCGGGCGGCCTCGGCAGCCGTAAGTATGGCTAAGGATGCCGAGGCGGTCTTCGGGTAGCTCGGGTGGCATTTTCGGATCAGACACGTCGCAGAACAGTCATTTCGATCACCGCACGCGCCTTCATTATCGTATCGTACAAGTAGACGCAAAATAACTTGGCAGTCCTGAACATAGGCTCTGCGAACTTCTGCGCATGTACATTCGTAAAGAAAACTGTTATTGGCATTTTTTTTTAACCAAAATACTAATAAAAATGTCCTAATACCAAGTAAAAATAAAATAAATATCAAAACAATTTGAGACTAAAACTTGACTTCTTCAGCAAGATGAAAAATGAGAACTAAGTCCCAATCCACCATTATAAATACACACACATAACTGTTTTCACGGAACGTAACGAGTGACTGCTCTACGATGTTTCTGCAGCCTGAACTATTCTTAGGCTACCCAAAATCAGCTACGGCGTCCTTAGGCGTGTTTACGACTGCCGAGGCAGCTCTCAGGCGCCCAAAGCCGCCCGAAGTCGCCCGACGCAGCTCTAAGGCGCCCAAAGCCGCCCGAAGCCGGCGTAAAGCGCTCGAGCTCTACCGAGCCGCACCGATGCCCACCGATAGTGGGCGCCGGGCCTTAGTGACCCATCGTACCAATAGCAGGCGGAACAAATTCAATGATTGAAAGTAGTTCATATTCGGTATTTTGTAAAAATATTAAAAATATACCAACGTATGAACGTAGGTAGACTTCATAATTCGATCTAGTCTTACAATAATAATAAATGTGAATTTAAATAACAAAAATTTATATTTATTTTTTTTGGATTTTTTTTCTCGAGTTTTGCCTTTATTTTTTGTCAGGCACTAAAAATATTGTTATACAACACTTTCGTCGATATCTTTATTGCCGTGATAGTTACAGTATTATCGTTGTAAAACATTGAGATGAGCAAACGGGAAGTAATTAATGGCCACCGTGAATTTCAATAATTCTACTTAACAAGGACACTACACTGGGTGACCGGCCGTCCTGACATCAGAATGAACGGTCACTCTTAAAATGTTTTTTTTCTTCTAGAATACGATGGAAGCAATTGTTTGAGAATAGGAAGCAAATAGAAGCAATAGGGAAGCAATTGTTAGGCATAAATTCAAAGTTAAATACGCCGAGTGACCGTTCATCCTGACGGAGACCAATAAACATATGTTATACTTTTATTTGTTTTCCTATATTTTCTCAACATAACCATCTTTTACACTATTATTCAAAGTCATATATTTTTTGTTTAGATTTCTTTGTTTAGACTTAGAAAATTTTTGCCAAAAAAGTGTTATTTTTGCAAACCGTTTATTTTCTCGATTCTATCGTATAAAACACCTAAATGTAAGAATAAAAGTTTCTTGGTGTTTTTTGTCTCCGACTAACCGTTTATCGTAAAAACGATGTGGAAGGGATCCATAGGTTAGGTTAGGTTAGAACTGTGAACATACTTCGAAACTGGTTGCGAAATTTTCTTAAGTTTTTTTTCATAGTGCCCCCAAGACGACACTCTGACCTGTACTTATGTTTAGGGATAAAAGCGTTATGATAAAAAACAGTAGGAGTTTAAATATATTTACATAAATGATATTATTAATTACAATTTTCGGAAACATGAGTGTTATGAACATCGCCGGTAACACTACAAATAGTATGAATGAAAACTTTAGGATGAAAATTTTTAGGAAGAGTGATCATTCGGATTACAAATCGTTAGGAAGAACAATTTCGGGAAAAGAACTTTAGGTTAGCCAATATGGACCCAAAATTTTGTCCCATACAGTACTTTGTATTGATGCTGGTTATTGATTAATGAATGTTTTAAACGTGGCTGCTATTTTAAAAATAAAATAAAATTGGTGGTTGGCAGGCCAGGCGTCATACAAAAATATTCAAAACCTTTTGCACATTTACATCAAAATGTAATATAGCCGACTGCATATTATGACTTGTTATAAAAATTGAGGTGTATTAACCATCTGAAACAATGTCGTGGACCCCAAAGCTTCTAACGCTGAGTGGGACGGTACGTCCGACGAGGTGGGCGATTTCTTTTTTTTCTTGTCACTTCCTCCTCTGGATCGAGGCGTGGCCATGTTTCTAGTCATGGCTAAATATTGAATTTTGTTCCAAAGAGTGCCAAATTCATCTTCATCATCCTTAAATTCTTCTGTGAAAGATCAATTAAATCCATATTACATAATATAGTGGTAATTAACTTCAAAAAGCAGGTCGAAAACAAACTACAATTTTACCTTCAGCTTGTTCGATGAAATCTGAATCGACTCTCATATTTTTCTTGATCATTTCATAATTCTCGTCAATTGCGGGTAGTAGCAAATCTTTTGCTGGGCTGTCAGTTTCACATAACGCTTGAACTATACAGTGGTCCACATTTATTGTGGGTAATTTTAGAAATTTACCCAATGAATAAGCCATTTCTTGACAATGCGTTTCTAAAACGAAATGATCGACACTTGCGGTGAATGATCGTGTGACGTGTCCAAGCGTTAGGGCGCGCTTGAGTGGTCACTTGATTATTAGTTTACGAAACAAATTCTTAGGCGGCGCTGTCTGTTGTGTCGTAGCGCCATTAATCCATGACAAATAATAAATTATCATATCACAGCACACTGTTTTCTAATATAACAAAACAATTCATTTTTGGTTATTAGTAACTATTAAGTCCGCCGTTTACACTTTGTAACCGGCGGACCCTTCACGAAGCCGTCAATCCAGCATTCTGTACATCAAACTAACTCATTCTTATTCAAATCGGGCCTAACAGACATTACGAGTAGGTAGCCAGTAGCCCGAAAGTGTGACAACCAGGCATACCAATCGGAATCGTATTACTTAGTAACTCGGTCGTGGAGGTAAGATAAAGTCAGTAAATACTGGAATACGACTCCAACAAAAATAGGAAAACGGGGCGCAGATGATGCGTTATTACTAAAGCTAAAACACACAGATCTACATTTTTTATGAAAACAAAGGACTTAATCATTGTAATTGACAATCTAAATTATTATGTCAGTACAACAAAGATTGCTCCGTCACGGTTGTTCACCAAATTAATAAAATAAAATAGACATTATTAGAGTATTTTAGACCAAAAAGTATAACCTAAATAGAAGTGCTCTGTATCTACCTTCACACGGAGAGCCGTGGAAAAATATGAGAATTCCTTTGGATAGTTTTTCTTTGAAAGATTCCGTGTCTGTATCTAAAGCGTGTAAGCATTCTTGTAACGGGTCCACACCTGTAGCCTTCATTTTTCTGATTTCATCTGGAAGCATTTATGTTACGGTAGAAGTTGACATACGTTCATGGGTTAAAAGCATTGGTACGCCGTAGAACGCGATGGTGCGGCTGGGTTAATGCCCTGGCATATTGGCCGCATTAAATAAACGCCGAATAAATGCCTTCTGCGTGGGCAAAAACTTTAACAGAACTTTTAATAATTTACTTATTTTATTTTAATTTATTTATTTTTAATTTTATAACAAAACATATCGGATTATAGGTAATATATTGCAATTAACCTTAAGACATTTATACAGAGTGTAAACAGACCCTTCACGAAACCGTCAACCAAGCATTCAGTACATCAAACTAAATAACTCTACGCAAAAATTATTGCTGGGAATAGACTTTTTTTTTTGGGGTGAACAACCACGTATTATGGTAAAACTCAATGTAACGCACTCAAAACTTAGTGTTTATGGATGCTTTGAACATTAAACGGGTCATGGAGTTAATTAAAGTAAAATTAAAATCTTTAAAAGTGGTGTTTAAAAAATAACTTGTGGAAAAATTTGAACTTTGACCTCCAATATCTCCGTAACTAGAAGGTTCCTAGGTATAGTCCAGAACAAAAAAATGATCGCAATAGCGGGAAGAACAAGTGCCTTTCGGCTTCGTTAAGGATCTATTTGCACCCTTTATAATTGGTTAAGAGTATACTTAACTACATTGTAACTAGCTATAATAGTAAGTATTTCGGTTCTCCGGTCGAGTCGACACGGGCGCGGGACTGAGCAACGAAAGTTTACGGGGGGGGAGGGAATAACCGCCAACGCACCGCGCTGCACAGCTCGTTCGCCCGTTCATCCATCACATCGCTCTACGCAGTTGCTCGGACGCACGTCGCTCTGATTGTTATTTTCAGATCTACCTACCTACCCACGACGATTCAGTTTTTTGTTTATGCAAATTGGTAAGTACTTCTAATCATTGCTAATATTTCAATCAATAAAGCAAAGCATGATGTCAATACAAGAAATTATTAATTCTGAGAAATGTTATTCAAAAGTGACACTACACAATAAATATAGGTAATAGTAAACATGTATAAACAAGTTATTGTGACGTGTGTTACTGTGAGCATTTTTAGAATGCTTGTTTGTGTTGATATCCATAAGAAATCCAAGACACGGATACGAGTGGGTGTTCTTTTTAAAAAAAATCGTCATGTGCGATCGTTTTCGAGGTATTTGGGGGTGCTGATTAAAATAATGACATCCATTTTGTACTTAAAAACTACATACTTAAAATAATGTAAATATATCATGTTAATATCGAGCAAACAATTATTCAGATACTCTTGGAATTAAATATATTCATTTTCATTTTAGATTAACAATGGGAAGACCGAAGAAAGAAGAGGAAATATTATCAAGATACCGGAGATAAATCGATTAAATGTAGTTTCTGTGAACAGATTTACAAATAGTCCAAGAGCCCACTGCGAAATATCTACCCGAATCGGACTTACGGCCAAATTGTGGACGATTCGATGGCGAATGTAGTGGTGATGGCGTTGCCGGATATGATAAACCCTGTATCTTGACCGAAGAGTCGAAAAAAAGGCCACTTCGGGTAAATTTTTTGGGGGCCTGCTACCCGGATAAGACTTACATCTTTCTTAATTGCGCAGCACATAGCCTAAATTTACAGTGTGCAGATGACATGAAAGTGAGTGTCATTAAAACTTGTATTGATTTTGAATGCATTAAAAAAAGTCAGATTTTGAACGCATTTTTAAGCCAAATTCGGAAATATAAAGAAATTCATCGTGAAACCTTGAAATTACCATGTAAAACTAGATGGGGGAGTCATGTGGCGGCTTTAAAAAGTCAATAAAGTGCATTCCAAAACCTCGCTGTCCATGAACATAACCAGACGTCAAAAGTACGATTCTCGACGATGGTTTTTGGAATATGGTTGAACAATGTGTAAGTATAATGGAACCAGTCACACAAGCGATCTTTGAACTCGAGGGTGATAATTGTAACATCAATAAAGTTTATATGACCTTCAAAAATATCTTATCAAAATTGCTATTAGCTTTCACTTCGACAACTATTCTGGAAACTTCTGATGTAGAACGTTTGAAGACTGCAGTAGAACATAGAACTACACAAATTCTCAAACCCATACATTACGCTGCACATATGCTGGACCCTAAAGCTGAAGGACATGAACTCAGTTTCAAGAGATGGAAGCGGTGGAGTTTATTCAAAACCTGGCGATTCTTTTGAATTTAGGTTGTCTGGTTATCTCAATATAGAGCGAGAGATGGTATATTGGGAAAAAAATTCGTACGGAAAGCTACGGAGAAGTTAGATTCTATATTGTGGTGGAAAGGAATTTTTAGTTCCTCGCCGTAAAGTAAAGTTGCACTTCGTATCCTGACTGCACCTTGCACATCTGCGGCTACTGCATGAGCGCTCTTTTAGAATCCATGGTTTCATACACATTGCTAAACGAAATCGCCTTACTACAGAAAGAGCAACTCAAATCACATCTTTGCCATACAATAGGAATTTAAAGGAAAATAATGATCCATCGAAAATTATCCAACTTAATTTTTTTTAAGCGATGATTATGAAAGACAAGATGAATCTAACTCGATTCAATTGAATACGCTTGATGATTTTGATTCCCACCCATTAGGGAATCTAATCCTCAGAGTCACGGTCGAGTTCCATGGGAAAGTTGTTAAATCACTTATTAATGAGGCTGTGCTGGGTCTTAAAAATAATCAGAACGTCGTCTGAGCTGCTCATGTGTATTTTTTTCAATCCCGCAAACGTGCCGGATCCCGCATGAGTAATCCCGCATTTCAGAACCAGCAAAAAAGGTGCGGGATCCCGCGTTTGCGGGATTTGATTCCCTACCGCCCATCAGCATCCACTTCAACAAACCGAAACCTAGAATTTGTTGATGTGTATCTGATAGCAACTTTAGTGATGATGATGACTGAAGCTATCTACATTATATTGAGCGATTTCATCACCTAATGTTTACGTAATAGACATCAAAATCAAGCCGAAATTATAATTAGGACCACGATGATTGTAAAATTGAGATTGTAATCTATTGTATTGTATAACGGGCTGGTTTCCGCAACTCCACGTCAAAGCGCGTATTTTGCGTGCGGAAAATTGAGATATATTTATTTTATTTTATTTGGAAATCTTTCAGCTTCTGAACATAATTATATTAGTTATAGTAGGGGAGCCCTAGAAGGGATTTCGGGATTTACTAAAGCGCGGCAGATTAATATACAGGCGGATACCTTGTACCCAGTTAAGTACCTCCACCAAACATGAGGCCCATATATAAGGCCGCCCGTGAAGGATACAGGATCAGATTAGTAAAAAAAAATTGACCATCAGAAATTCTCGAGCGCGTCAGATTAAGGTAGGGTGAGTTAATTACATCCTAAAAAGTGTATATTCCATTAACCTGACAATTTGAGAGTGACGTAAAGAAAGGGGAGGGCAGCAAAGTTGTAAAAAAAAAACGTCATCTCGACATTCTCGAGCGTAGCTAAATTTTATTTTATTTTAAAGGAAATAATTCAAGAATAATGAAAAATATATAATCTGACGATTTCCGCAAGCCGAAATAACAAAAATTCGTCGATAAAGTTAAATGCGTGCAGCTGCGTGATGCCTACATTTCCTTCTCCGCGTTTCTATTCCTCTCTCACTCTTTCTCTATCTATTACTCTCTCACTCCCACTCAGAGTGGGGACCCTAGTTTCTGCTGCCATGACGCCAACACAGCTGATCATAAAGACTCGTTCGTGGCATACTGTTTACAACGTGTTACCAACGTTTTGGCTTTTTTTGCTATTTTAATATTATTTATGTGAATTAAAGTTTATAAATATTTAATATGAGTGATATTAATTTAAAATGTGTATTTTGTGGTGAAAGTACCTTACAAAAAACAATTAAATTTGCAGTAGAAACATTAAAAAAATGTGTAAATATTTTGGAATATCGTCGGAGCAAGCCGGTTAATATCCGAAAGTCTCGAGGAACATAAAGGGTGTAAAAAGACCCTTAACGAAGCCGAAAGGTACTTGTTCTCCCCGTTATTGCGATAATTTTCTTGTTCTAGACCATACCTGGGAACCTTCTAGTTACGGAGATATTGGGGGTCAAAGTTCCAACTTTTTCACAAGTTTTTTTTTAAATACACGTTTCTAATGATTTTTTTTACATTAAACACCTTCACGACCCCCGTATTATTCAATCCATCCATCAGCACAATGTTTTGAGCCCTTTACATTGAGTTTTACCGTAAAACGTAATTTTTCACCCCAAAAAAAAAAGTCGTTTCCCAGCAATAATTTTTGCGTAAAGTTACTTAGTTTGATGTACAGAATGCTTGGTTGACGGCTTCGTGAAGGGTCTGTTTACACCCCGTATGATAACCTCGAATTGTCGATGGAATCATCATTAAATGATTTATATCACGCACAGTGCTATAAATTATTTACTGCAATTAAAATACCGCGAGACATGACAATGCACCGGAAGTTTCGGGAAATAGCTCCGAAACACATGTCACATGTCATAAGTACAATTTTAAGCGCCCAGGAATGGAATTAGCGGGAAGTTACAGGGATGGCCTTTAGGGTGAACCGTTTTTCTAATTTTTTTTTTGTCAGATCAGGCAAATCCTCTAGATAATCGTCAGATTATGAGACAGTACGTTTAGAACATAAAGATGAACCATATATATCTTAATCTGACGCGCTTGAGTATTTCAAAATGGCGAATTTTTTTTGCACATTATGAAAATGGCCGCGGGTTTGCGTCCCATCGAAATCGTCAGATTAGTGAATGAGAGCTTTTTTTTGGTGCACTTAACACTCCCTTAGAAAATCTGACGCGCTCGATTAAATATATATTTTTTTCATTTTCAACCTTTACATACAACCACCCGCATCATGCAAACGATCAGATTAACATACGTACATTATTAAAAATACGTAGGGCATTGATGCTATCAATATCTGACGCGCTCGAGGATGTCCATGCAACAGTTTTTTTTTACATATTTAAAAATCTATAGCCGCTTCCCCCACCGATGAAAAGGTATCATCATATAACATTTTTTTCTTCTTATCATCTAAGCTTTGCAACCCAATAGGTCTCTACGACGCTCGAGTAAATCCCCATTTAGCATCGTGGGCTCCCCTACTATTACTTAAGACATTGTAGTATCAAAGCCAACAAGACTTCACTTCATTTTTCATTTTACGAGATTTAAAATTATGTTTTCTATAATGACCTGTTCGAATTTTCCACTGTGATTTTTTAACTAGATTGATTATTTGATTAAAATTTTAATTCACAAAATAATGACATTAAATTTCATTTAAATTTAAGTTCCTGCTTATTTTTACATAACAAAGTTATTAGATTTTGTGCCCAGTGATCGGTCATTTATTTGGGCGTAAACTCATTTATGCCCAATATGCCAAGTTTATGCCCGTTTTTGTCCATATTTGTTTTTGCCCTCGACCCATCTCTGAGCGACAACAACATACGGTAACTGTTTTAACACCTGCTACACCGCCGCGACTGCGCGCATCAGGCTGTCACGATCTCCGGACACGTAGCGTACCGTGCTCTGTCGGGCCTCTGGACACGCATCGCAGTCAGTATAGTTGGTGTCAAGTGCCAACTCGTAGTATTTCACAATCTATATTTTCTTGCATGTGCCGATACGGTACGGTACGGTCCGGAAACGGAGCGCTATAGTAGGGGGGGGGGGGGGGGGGCGAATCTGAACGATCGTTAAATAAATAGCCGAGTTAAACGACAGCGGTAACATACCTGCAATTATTTCAGCATCAGTACGTATATTTAGAGGCAATCCTGTGCCTTGAACTTTGGATGTCGGCTGAACGTTGGCTCTAGGGCTCTTTGCTTTTCTAAAATGAATTATTCAAAATTAGCTAGACCTCGATCACTCAACTCCAACATTGATTTTATTTTAATGAAGCTACGTGGTACACCCGTTTCTTTCTGCAATGTTCGAGGGAATCCAATTGGTTGCTTTCCTGCTCACTCTGGCCCTCGCTAGCCCCTTCGAACGTAACCTGCCCCTCTCCTTGTCCGAGTCGGAGTGCCCTAATTTTCTGAGCTAGCCGTTGAACTGGTTAATTTCAGAGTTATTCGGACAGAGGTCTCATCGGATCGAATTGTAGGAGTTGTCTGGGTTGAATAGTCGTGGTCGAGCTGTAGTTACCATTTCGAAAAGTAATGTAACAAAACTAGTTTTTTTGCGCGGCATCGCCCGCGAGCCGTGGCACCCGGATAAAAAGTAGTCTATGTCCACCCGGTAAAATGTACTTTTCCAATGGTGAAAGATTACCCTCTCCGCGTACATACTAAATCACAAAATTCGCACTCTCTCTTTATAATAACACTAGCGACCCGCCCTGGCTTCGCACGGATTAATTTTACTAACATCAGCGCCACCTATCGGGTCCAAAACCATCATATATTTCAAGCTGAAACCAACCATACGTATTCACAAAATTTCATTGAATTTGGTTGAGTGGTTACAGAGATTAGCGTGTACGAAAATAGTGACACGTGATTTCCTACCAATTTTAGGAATTGTATACACTATTCCTAGGAATTGTATACAAATTTCCTAGGAATTGTATACAATGACGGATTACATACTTTACCGTTAACTTACATAATTATATACAACACAATACATACCTTGTTGCAGCAGTAGCTTTTGCGCTCACTTTCAAAAGGGCCAGTTGATCCTCTTTGGCCCTGAGACAGAAATGGATGAAAACTTTTAAGATTATATGCGTGGTATTTTTAGTGAGACATGTGCTTCCATACAAAATTTGAAGCACATAGTATTTTTATGGAAGCACATTTCGACTACAGTGTTAACGTGAATTCGATCGATATCGATAGAATGGGTAGGAAATGGAAACTTTGAGCAATGTCTTCTGGACGGTTTACGCGCTGCGCGCACGTATTATATGCGCAATATAGGTACCCACTGCACGCAACGAGGCTACAAGACATAAGATATCAGTATCTGGAATCTCACTTGTAAACATAATGAGATGAGGAGGTAGGTATAAGTATGCAGTTTCGCACGCAAAGCGCCATGTCTGGGCAGGTTCATTAAAATGTTACAATTACATACCTCTTGACTTGTGCCTGAAAATAATTATAAAAGTCAATAACTTCTTGTGGCAGTCCATTTCCTGGTATAATAGCCGGAACTAACATTTCCTCTGGCTTGTTGTAGTATTTATAAAGTAACTGAAACATTTCATCTTCTTCTACCCATTTGCTAGAAAAGATGAGACATATCGCGTTTGTATTACATATTTTAGCACGGCAGCAACTTTTTATAAAAGTTCAGCAATAGTTGTATATTGGATTGTACCTCTCAATTTTGTGGTTGCATAATATATTAGCAACCGTCATATCGATTTCAAACACGGGTCTAGGTTTACTAAATACGCCAGTTATTGGTGCATAAAAAGGATATTGCACAAAACAAAACAACATTTTAAATCGTGTTGATTTATCTTCATGAAGTTGGTAGTTAAGGAAATTAAATGATTTAATTATACTTACTCATCAGTATGAGCTATGATGAGCTCTATAGGAAACGGACAAGGATTCGTGAGTCCGAAGTAAATGTCTGTTGTTTCTGCCCACGGCAGTGTCGGCGGGAAGTTGACATTGGGACCAATTATATGAACGTGAGGGACTATACCTTGCCCCGTCACTGGAATCATCATTTTATTGGGATTCATGTGATATCTGAATATTAGTACGCCTTCGTACAGCATCTGTTTAATATAAAAAGGTTTGGTTTGCGTAATCTTGGAGTTGAATTGTACAATCTGTGAGTCCTTGGGAAAAATAATAGAAAACATTTCCAAATTCAAAAAGTGACGCTACTTTTTGCGTGAATAATAACGAGACAAATCTAGATTAGGCACTAGCTAGACAATAGTCTGAAATAGCTAGGCTGAATTGCAACTCGAGCCGAGAGGGTAATATGACAAACGCGTTACATACGACGATTTAGATAGAAGATAATTTCGATAATTCATTAAAGAGAAAAACAGATACGATAGAAACGAAATCAAAATAACTTAAAAGTTGTTTTCCTCCCCAAAATAAAAGAATTGCGATAATTACACCACATAGCTTAGCTAGTTAACTAGGTTTAACACGTATTCATCCGTATTCCTAACTGCAACGGTAAATGAACAACGCATACGAACCTCCATTGTCGGCTTAAAAGCGACGCTGAGCCATCCTCCTTCCCCTGGTTCGTATTTTCCTGAACCGTCGAGCACTATCATAGGAAGAGTTCCCGGCGCCTTCAGCCTCAAAGTCACATACCAAATACATGTAGGTTTACCCCTAAAAAAGGAATAGACAGTGACAAATAACGTAGATAGATACCATGGGCGTACCCAGCATTTTTTAAGGGGTGGGGCAGAAATAAATAAACTAAATAGTAGGAAATTAAAAATTCTTGGTATTTACTGACTGATGCGTTTTATTGACTGCAATACACTTTATTTCAATAATAAGCGAGGGTTCTGGCTAAATCTAACTAAAATTTCTTTTTCAAATGTACTACTCTGTCAAGAAAGTACCGGGAAAGTTATTTTATCGTCTTCAAAGTATGCTCCTTCAGAAACGATACACTTACGCCAACGAATAATCCAATCGTCAAAACATTTTTAAACGCTTTTTCCGGAATTGAGTTCAGTTCTCGCCGCGAATTCTCCTTTATGTCTTCTACCGAATGAAAACGGGTGCCACGAAGTGGTAATTTGAGTTTAGGAAAAAGAAAGAAGTCGGCTGGAACTACATCTGGTGTATAAGGTGGTTGCTCGATGGTATTTGTTAAGTTTTAGGTCAAAAATTTCACGAATATTTAATTTTGTCATTATATTAAATTTGCCTAAAAAATCTTAGCTTCGGGTCAGGGTGGGGCAAGTGCCCCACCTGCCCCACCCTGGATACGCCCATGATAGATACAGAAGAACATAAGACTCTGTCACGTCCTGCCGCTATTTACCCACGTCAAGTTATCAATACATTATTGTAAAGAACTCTGCTGCTGATGCTTTTACACCCAGCGGTTTGGACTTCGCGATGTGTTATTTTTACTAAGTAAAATGGTATCAATGGTACTGTGACTGTTCCAAAATTACCGTAGGCTGATAAAATTTTCCTTTTTCCTAAATCATTTTAGTATTCAGTCGGTTTCGCCCGAAGGAGAAAGGGCCACGCTCCGCCAACCGCACGGCCCTGAAAGGTTAGCTGCCAACTGGACGCCTTCCCACCGACTAAGACAACTGAATTCCCTAACATGTCTCGTCTTATTATAAGAACAAGAAAAGGATTGAAAGATATAGTGTATCCGACTAGGGAATACATAGTTATTGAAATATAATTGAAAGTGGCTCAAAAGGGTAAAACATAACCGGGAGATGCAAAGTAGGCATATTTATATTGTAACCAATAGTTCTTGTAAGTAACCCTCTATTTACCGGCCCACAATGCACAGTCTAAAGGCGCGCCCCAGCAAACTAATTGCATCGCTGCAGGTTGCGCACCGTAATGCTCGGTTCTCCTCACTCATTCATGTAATGCCGGAATCTGAACTGTTAGCCTAATAGTGTTAGGTACATTACAAGAAAATGCTCCCGGTGAAGGAGCGTCTAGGGTGAGTGCTAAGGATAGATAAAAAAAATTAATCACTACTCGACTCTATGGGATAATTTACTTTTAATAGATGTTCGTTATTTTTGCCCATGGGACATTCTATCAGGCGCTCGGCTCGTAAATTGTAAGTATACTTACACGTTTTTTAATGGAATCGAACAAATGATTTTATCCCCACACCTCACAGGTCCAAAATTAATAGATGTAACATTTGAGGCTAAGTAAGGCACCGCGCAGAGGGCTTTAATCTGGATTGGAATTGTCACCCCATAAGGTACCTAATATAACAAAGACCACAGTATTAGTAAGATACGAATGTTAGCAGAGTATAATACATACCTATTACATCAACTTAAGTAACATTGTACAAATATTTGCTTGGAAATTACTTTTAATAAGCGTTAAGCATTAAATTAAATTATTTATGAAATATTTACAAATTAAGTTATTTATAATTATAATTAATTTAATAAACAATTCAAATTTCTCGATCTGGCTCGCGAGGTTGTCAACAGGTGGGACGTGAGTACAGCAGTCATTGTGCCGATAGTCATTGTGCATGCGATACGCGTGACTAGTTAAAAGTCAAATTGGAGACATAGATACATAACGTCTGATAAAAATATGATATTCGCAAACGCTAATGCAAATGTGAATATTTTATACGGACAACGACGTAGAGCATCTTACGCATCATATAAGATTATTTGAGTAGGGCAGGATGTCAAAGGGGAGCTTCCGGCGCACACCATTTGTTTTTATTTTGCAGTTTAGTTTCTAGATGCCCACCCGGACTTTAGCCTTAACAACGTGCCTATCTGTAAGATCCCGCACGCAAAATACTCGCTTTGACGTGGAGTTGCGGACACCAGCCCGTTATGCAATACAATACAATATGTAAGATCGTTCGACTAATGATATTTCAAGAGAGGTTATAGTTATTAGAGATTTATAAGCACCGAGGCAATGAACTGTAGGATTCAATTAATGTATCGAGTTAACGTTTCCAAGCAAATGTTATACGAGTTCAAGCACGAAACCGGTGTGTGAGTAGGTACCCGGTATACTTTACCTCTAGGTACAAACATGTTGACACATTCTGTTCCAGTTCGGTAAAGTCCATAGAAGTAGGTGCGAATGTTACTTCGATTTTCCCAGCCTCACCGGGATTTAATTTTCCACATAATTTTATTCCTAGCCATGTAGGAACTTGTGTACCTTTTGCAAAATATATCTTCGTCGCAATCGGTCCATAATTAATTGCTTCAGCTGTGCATTGCACCTGTTGATATTAATACTTTTAAATGAGCGTGCGAATCTTTTACGCGACGCGTACTGCCGGCAACGCAATAGTACATTTTGATACAAGTGGAGAAACTTTGTTGTTACACCCGAGCCGCAGGCGAGTGTTATGGAGCCGAGAACTGCAGTAACAAATGACCACGTGTATTAAACGACGTTTTTCAATACACTTTCGAAGAAATAAAATAATAGAACGAAAAATAATTTGTCATGAATTATTGGAGAACTATGATTTAATTTGCTTTTTCCGCGCTTTGCTTTCGACAGGTTGAAGGAGAAGCAAAGGTATGAAGCCGCTAAACAGTACCACTTGTATCAAAATGTTTCCTCACCGTGCTTCCAGTAATAACTACTCCGTAGTCTATGACGTAGGGTACAGTTTGAAATCCGGGTATTGGTCCCACTTTTGACATTGTAGAATATGCGGTCAATATTTCTGGATGGCTCTTTATATGTTCTATAACCATTAGTCTTTCTATTGCTAACTCAATATCCATTGTAGAAGGATATCCATCCTGAAAACATTAGTAAAGTAGATAAAAGTTTCTATTAGATCATTCAAGTAGCTACGATGGCACAAAGTACCAACCCAAGATGAGCAAAGGTGCCAATCTTCTACAAAATTAGGATCACTGAAACATTTTTCGGTCAAATGCGAATTTAAATGTTCTTGTTTTCCTTTACTAAATATTTCTCCGATCGCTTGCATATATTCTTGCGTCAAAGATGGAATGGCCCTGTATCCGATTTCTGGATTTAACTGAAAGAATTTTACACATCCATTTATACAATCATAAATAAATACATAACCCTCCTTTTGGGTTAAAATAGCACACTGGAACTGTTTTTGACTGAATTTGTTATTTTATTGGCAGAAAGCGAAGAAGAGTTATTTATGAGGAGTTTGCTGTGAAACCACACACAATTCAAAATTGATTATTGTTACAACACGGTGGTCTCCAACCTTCGGCTCGTCTATTTAAAAAAAATATTGTGAAAGTCTAAGGGTGGGATTCTAGAAGTGGTAAAGGGTTCAACAAAGCCACGGTGTGAAGTTTGACCAGGGCTTGCTTCACTCATGACTGTCGGCCGGCCCGGCACTACGGACAACGACCAGCAACGCCAATGAACTCACAGAAGGCTGAGATCGAAAGTATTCAAACTACTCAAGCTTACAGTCATTGTGGGTTTCTGAATTTTAAAAAATAAGTTTTGGACTAGATAAGTAGAGTTTCATTAGTTAACCATTCAAATTCTTAATTCTTTACACCGGTAACTACCGATTACTATTCAAAAGATTTCCACAAAATATGATTTAAAAAATCAAACTTACTTTTGCTGCAGCCGGTTTAAGTAACGTTAAATATATTTGAGGTATAACACCCCAACCGAATACTTCTATAGGGATGTGAGGAAGATGCCCAATTTCTAATAAAAACATTGTATGGAAGTGGCCCACTACGCCCGGTCTCATTACGATTTGCATTTCGATTTCTTCCTCAGGTTCTAATGTTTTCTCATCAGGCAATAATTCAAGAATAGTTCCTTCGAGTTCATTTTTAAATATTGGCTCATTTAGGTATGTTTTATATGTAAAATTTAATAGCGCAGTATTAGATATTTTTAAGTTTTCAATGGCATGTTCATGAAAAGACCTTATTTTGAAATTTATCTTTTCAGCACTTATTTTATACCTTAAATCACAGCTTTGGCCGGTCACAATTATCAACTCAGATGGCCCACCCAATACTTCACATTCCAGGACAGCGCGAACGCTAATATTGCATGTGGGTCTAAATATGACGTGCACGTACTGTATTTCGCCGGGCTTAAGCTTTCCTCGATGTGGTACCAATTGCAATACGTCGTTGATATTGGTAGTATTTGAAGGTTTAGAAAGCCTGGCAAACTTGTTTATCCACTCAAATTCTGTGTCATAAATATAATCCCCGTCTATCATGGGTGTTATTTTACTCATCATTTGGGTTCTCATCATAATATTATTATTGAGCAAAACCTTAGATATTTTAGTCAAAATAGGGCTGACATTCTCATTCACTGATTTGCCAAAAGAACTCAAAATATCACTTCCTAGAATTAAAAAAAAAATACTGTATGAATTTCGTAAATCACCCATCAATTCCAAACGCGTCTTATATAAGATACTATACAAGCAATGATATAAAATATGCTAAAAAAAACTTGTCCGATCCGAAAGGGGCATATACATAGGTATACCAATGGCATTGCCAAATAGAATAAGAAACATAAAATATTCATGAAAGTAAAAATATTAATGAATATTAAAAAGCATGATTTTTACTTCAATTACCACCGTTTCCCTAAGTTCACACAAACTTTTAAAACGTGATAACACCATCTTCGGCAAGTAGGTATGTTCGATCGTCAATTGCTTTTGTATGATGTCACTACCCGAGAAGCGACCGCACGCGCCCGTGTGTTGCCATAGAAGTTTTCTCATTTTAGTACATTTTATTTAATCTCGATACCTAATAATATCCTCACGGATCGGACAGGGTTTTTTAACATATTGTATAATTACACAAATACCCACGGGTGGTATCAGTGCCTTCCATAGACATCCTGCCTGGACTCACTGTATTACACTCGAAACCGACTGGAACTTTAGGCTGTGTCAAAATATAAGAGCATTATTAGTCAATGTACAATGCGTTTCAAATAAGAATAGGACCTCGCGCCATATTGTGACGTCATAGCTGTCGAATATGTTGGATAGGGTCAGCAAAAAACTTGTTAATAATTTTTTACAAAATTAATAAAAAAAAGTTTGTATTGGCTTCAAACTAGGCAAAATCTCATCTTTCCTGAGTTGATAGGCGACAGGTCACTGGAACATCTTGCGAACCCGCGGATGCCTCTCAAGTTAAAGGGGAAAATATACACGTCCGTGCGTTACGTCCCGGTCTACTTCGCCATCCCCTTGGATAAACAACCTGAGGTACCAGAAGTTGGAGCAGATCGGTATGAGAGTTCCGGCAAGAGTTATGGGCACAGGACTGGAGAGATCGCCGAAATCGCAAAAGCAGTATTCCGTTTTGGTTCTACTCAATTTCAGGCCAACATTCTCCAGTCTTTGCCACCACACCTCCAATCTGGTCAGACATTTTGCTAATAAAATACTGTATCAAACTATGTATTGCAAAATTTCCAATAAAAGTAACTGGGTTAAGGTAACTAAGTAAGAAAGTACTTACCAAGACCAGATTTGTAATTGAATATTTTTTCCATTGAAATGTATAACAAACTATAACTGGTGTCAAATTTTGTATTTTTATGGTTTTGCTCTGTATGCTCCCATTTAAAATACATTGAAAATCGAGTCTCGGTGACAAGACAAAAATATTCGGGAAGTTAATTGTTCCGGTTAGTTTTATGGCATCCTAGAAAATACAATAAACTCGTAATAGCATTGCTCTAAGTATAGTGTTTACAGGATAAGAGCGCGCGAGCGATACTGATATGTGAATGTAATTACTTTATTTCTGTGTCCTTTAAATTTGATTTTCATCATATCACAATAAATTTTAGACTTGAGATTTAGATGTTTAGTAGTATCGAACAGTAGCTGTAGTTTCATAACCTCCAGGTCTTCTAATCGCTCCTCCACCAAATGTGTGAGATTGAAGGCTATTTTAATTTTACGAATGTCTTGAAAAAAACCCAATGATCTTTTTTGGAATGGTTCCACGGGCTTCAATGTAAGGCAGTCAATAAACGTCCGTGATTGATATGGACCGAGTTTCTTTATTAAATTTTGAATATTTAAGTCCGACTTTCTATATTGTATACAGCCACACGTCATACTTTCTTCGTCAGATGCTATTTTATATGTGTGTTTCTGAATGATTGCAAACGGTGGTTTAACACAAATTTCGAAGTCCAATGGTAGTTTCGAAACATTTTTAATAGTGATAATATCTGCAAAAGTATAGAACTGTATTAATATTATTATACAGGGTGTAAGCGACAGCCCTCCGCAAACTGACAGGGTGCTCAGCAGTTCCGCTCCTTATTTTGAATCCTATTCCACCGGAATTTTTGTCAGGAAAATTTTCTTTTTTTTATCGTTTTTTTTCTGTTACTACTCCTTTATTTCAATGTAAAATTACATTATCTGTACGTATCATTCCTTTTATGTAAATAATACGGCTAAAATCAAAAAACCAACAATGATGTTGAAATACTCTAACGAACGACGCGTAAAATCAGCTGTTCACTTCCTGTCTAGCTACAGAGTTCATCGAACTCGTCGTCGTGCTTGCCGTTCGCTACGTACGTTTTACCACAGTAACGATACATTGCGAATGAGGAAATAAAATAAATAAAATTTATTGGATTCCCATACTGTTCCCGAAATATATTTTGTACCGGTCATCTTAGTATGATATACTGAATTCATTGCATCAGTCTGCGGAGGGCCTTCCTTTACACCCTGTATTTGTTTTGCTAGCCTGAATTGCCTCCGTGGTTAAAAAAAAATCTTGAAATTTTATGATATAATATCCACTGACAAATTCCGCCGTTAGTAATTCAACTGAAGCCGAACAGAGGTATCACTCTTTACTGTACACCATAACAAAAAGATCGATCGGGAGTTTCCTAACTGTGCGTTGCGACGCCTACGAAACTACGATTCGATAAAGACAATGTAATACAATTTTGGAGCAAAGTATCCCAATAATAACATACTCTGAGTACTACAGCTTTGAGCTGCTAAGATTCTGTTAGAACTTGTGCGTACGATGCACTGCGACGCGCGACGCCGCACCCCAATGATATTGCCGCATTTGCGGACACAAGGGCGGTGCAGCCGCAACGTTATATGATCTCAGTACGTATTTGTTTTGCAATTGATTGTACTTAAATCTAAGTATTTAGTTATAAAATTTCACACCTGTTAACTTATAGTATTCGCTGTACGGCGCGAAGTCAAATTGTAATTCTGTAAGTGTAGAAGACACTTCTATTTTCGGATCGACGAACTCCGCAATAATCGGGCACTCCATTAACAACTCTTTCTTATTAATGCCTTCTACGCTGCCAATCAAATACCACGTTTCCGTGACCGTCGTCACTTTATAAGAACACCCTGTTACCGTTAATTCAATTTTTTCCCCCGCGGAAATTTTAAATGATCGTGGATCCAAAGTGAAGAATCCTCTAAAAACAGATTAATGGTTTATTTATTTATTATGGTTTCAATTAGAATTGGTCTCATTAAACCATACATACGTTGTTGCTTGTTTAGTTTTAGGTGGTTTAAAATGTTCACTCCACTCCAGCGCATGCATCCGTGTCCCACAGTTTTCCACGATAACCTTGCGTTCCAGAGGTATTTTAGTAAAGTGTCGTCCGAGAACTATTTGGTCCCGTATATCACCGACCACTATGCTCGTCCCAAACCCGGTTGCAGACAAAGGCACTAACTAAAATCACAAAACAAATGTTCATTAATGTTCACATGCAGTTATTTTACACAATACAACTCGTATACAGGGTTGTTATTTTATACAATACAACTCGTATACTGGTAATTCGACGTATTCCTTGCAGGTCGACATAGTAGTGTTATAATGCAACAAATTAAACCACTAAAAATTCTACCGAATTTCAATAGTTTTTGAGTTAGTTAGATTTTTACTTTTTTTAAGAAAAATCTCAGATTAAATCATTAGAAGCCATTTAAAAATGATTACGACGGTACTGAAATTCTAAGGTATTACCATAGTTGATGCCGGAGCAGATCGTTGTTTATAATGAAGAGAACAAAAATGCCTACAACTTTGGCAAAGATCACTAATCAAATAAATCGTAAATTAATTGACGTTAATAAAATCAAGTAGTATCGTTTTTTATAATAAGTTATCCTGAAAAAATGTGTAGGTACTTATTTAAAACGAAATAATACAAAACTAATAAGGTATAGATTTATATTATGTAAAACATATATTTTTAATTAATTCCGTTTATTCATTTATATACATATTATTTACATTTTTAAATATTCTAATATAAAATAATATAAAAAACATTTTAAAATATAAAAAAATAATTATTACAGGTATTCAGGAATCAGATTCAGATACTAACCCCATGTCTGAATCATCAGACAGGTTATTCGCCACCTACTTCTATAATAAATCTATCAGTAATATCGTCGACTACTGGCCCAGATGACACATTTCGTCTTCAATTTTAATTACATTGAGCTACACAGTCTGTCCACCACTGCGGGGTCACTTGACGAAGCCCTTCTTCAAATATACTTCATTCAATTTGAATGTTTTATCATTTTTAGCGACATGTCTCTTTACTTGAGCCTAGACCAACTCAATGGGGTTTAGCTTAAATTATTTTTTAAATTGTAGTTGTTGTTATGGTGGCCACTTTCCTTTTTTTATATTTCCATGTAGCCAGTGACTCACGCCACCAAGACGAATCTAATGACGTATTATTTATCCAAATCCGTTCATCTGTTTAGGAGTTACGTACGAGGGAACATAAAAACGGACATACATACATACAGGTCAAACACGTAACCCTCCTTTTGGGATTCGCCGCAGTCGGGTAAAAAAATAGAAGCTTTATTTAAAAAAAAATGAATTACAAAGTTTATTGTGCGCTAGTGATTATTCGATACGTTCATAAGAAAGCTCCGTTTTTCAATTAATAGCGATGCATCAGGAACTCAAAATGTTGCTAAAATAATAATATTTTGAGGTAACTATTTTGCTGTGCAATCAGTATTTTTGATTAGGGTTGGGTTTTTTATACAAAAACCGGCCAAGTGCGAGTCGTACTCACACGCACACAGAGTTCCGCAGCACCAACAATAAACTAACAACATAATAAAATATTTTGAAGGCTCATTCATATGTTGTATTGTATTATATTCAACAGCAAAACTAAATTTGCTTCTGCTGCAGTTTGATGAAAAAGTCCCATATCTCAAAAACTAAACCTCAAATCTTATTCAAACCAAATTTCGTTGAAAGTTTTTTTTACGTTCTATAATCCTACATTTTACCAGAATTTTCCTCCTCTTACTTTAGAAATTAGAGGGGGTTGGACACACATTTTACCACTTTGGAAGTGTCTATCTTTCAAACGATTGACTTTGAGAAAAAATGGTTTTAGGAACCTCAATGTAATTTTTAAAGACCTATCTATAGACACCCCGCACATATAGGTGTGATATTTTTTTAGTTTCATTTCCATGTATCCCCTTAATCTTTTATTTTTTTACTTTTGTATTAAAATCGCCGATCTACCTACCAAGTTACAACTGTGCAGTCCTAATAGTTTCGGAATAAAGTGGCTGTGGCATACGGACGGACAGGCAGACAGACATGACGAATCGATAAGGGTTCCGTTTTTTGCCATTCGGCTACGGAACTCTATAAAGGAAGATTTTTTGATTTACAGTTAAGTAACATTGCTTTTAAGTTAACAGCAGAAATAAATACGTAAACCTTTATGAATTTACAAAGTACTTACGATGTCCTTAACCTTCTCTAAATGCAACACCATTTTATTGGTGTAGGTGGCGGCGTCGATCAAATACAAAGTTAATGTTAAGTCTTTTTCTGATTCAGGCTCTATAAAGCCTTCCGATGGAGATACTTGCCATCTTCCGTCTTTGTTCAACTAGAAAATTAAAAAAACTATTTCATGTTAAAGTATATTATTGTGACTACTATACAAGAAATTGCTTCTGATACAGAGAGTTTTGTTTGATTGTTACATAGTAGACAAGGTCTTACCAGCATCGCACTGAAGTTGACGCTGATAGGAGAATCATTGAACAGCGTTAGACATTTCTCCGATTTCGTTAGTAATTTGGTTTGACCCCAATGTAGTGCCATAGGCGTGCACGTCACAATTGGTCGGACACCGTAGCCAGTGATGGTACAAATTGGAATTGATTTGGTCAGTCCAAATAAATTCATCCTATTGTAATAAACAGAAAATAAATAAAAACCGGCCAAGTGCGAGTCGGAGTAGCATACAAAGGGTTCCGTAGCACCAAAAAATATAATAACAATATTGTTAAAGCTCATTCAGAGGTCAGTTTCGATAGATAACCACAGTTATAAACGTTGATTTTTTTTCAATCTTCAGTTACATGTATGGACGGCCACCCCTATTTTTTATTCGTAATTTAACATCAATTTTGTGAAACGGTTTGTGGAAGACACCCAAATTTCAACTGTGTCGTGCCAACAGTATCGGAGTAAAAATGGCTGTGACATACGGATGAATCTATAAGTGTTCAGTTTTTTCAATTTGCCAATGGAACCCTAAAAATTGCTATGTAACCGACTCAAAATCGGAAACCCAAAACTACGGATACCATCCAGATGAACTGTCCAAATGAGATGTCCAGATGTACTAAATAATATAAAATAAGAACAGACAAAAGCAACAGGTAAGTCATAAGAAGTATTAAGACTTAGTGAATATACACCTAACAGTATGTTCTTGATCGCCGAGCACGCTTGTTTTTATTCTGACCGGCAAGGATATCGTACAGTTCGGTTCGATGAAACCTTCTTTTACCCCAACATTGACTTCAAAAGTCGAATCATCCTAAAAATTAATAAAAAGTCAGTAATCAAAAAAGTCGGTCAAAAATCGGTCTATTTCACCAAGACTGCAGACGTTTTCGCTTACCGCTGAGTCTTCCAATGTGAAATAACTCCGAATAGCATTCGAAGTGATAATGATTTCATGAAAATAGTAGAAGTCAATGAAGCAGGCTCGCAGCTTGATGTCGGGCGCCGGCGTGATCTCGGGTACCATGGCGTTGTACATCACCGGCACCACTATCGGGGGACTGTCCGACTTTTCCAGTTCCAGTTCAAGTGAGGTCTGATTGGCGCGCACTAAGTTCGCCGTTAATGTCACCTGTTATGAAAAGATTTATTTAATATGTATTTGGTAAATATCTATTTTTAGTTCAGCGGTACCCCACCGCGACATAGTAGCACCATTTTAACGAGCAAATGTTCGCCGTGGTCTAATGTATGTTAATGTATGTGTGGTATCCATAACTATTGGTTTTTTTTTGTTAAGATGATTATTGACTTCATCTGTGAATTTCTCTAGTGCAGTAGCAGTACTTCTATTGATTCTATCTGGAACCGTGTTGGACCTCGTTTTTTTTTTTTCTAAATAGTTGTTGAGTTATTCAACTCTGTTTCGATAATTTTATTTACCGTATAAAGTATTGCTATAATATTTCCTTTGGACTTTGGACTTTCTTAAGTCTATATGGATAAGCCACGTAAGATTGGAAGCTAACATTACTCGCGTTATTCGCCAAATACCACTCGAAATGCTCGGACGCATCATCGAAGATTGGAGTTGTAGAATGAACAATGTTAACTGAAGTTACGGACAAAATTTGAAAGAAATAATCTTTTAAAAATAAATGTCAAGAATGAAGGTACTTTTGTATGATAATAGGTATAACCTGATATTTTTTTTAGTTTTGAAAAAAGTACCTACTCCAAATGAATCACCCGTTTTAAAGCTGTTTAGGGGCGCACGGGATGACAGCTCAAATTCAAATTCTACCTGCGCTTCCCCAGTCACCTATCTTGTATCCCTCTCGGGTCTTAAAAATTACGATTTCAAGCTAAAAGCAAACCTTACACGACAAACGCACAAGTCCACCAGGCCCGGTGATGGCGGGACTATCGGCGAGCAAACAACGACAAAAACTTGTCAGTTTTCACCGGCACTTCGAGTATAGTTCACATGGAAACTAGTGACGAGCTGTGCGCCATCGTCACAACAGTTTTTAGTTTTTATCATCAACTTCAAACCTCAAATAATCAAATATTGAATTACCAAGATTGTTATCCTGGACTCAGGTTCTATGTCAACTTTACAAGGCTCAATATTAAACTCTCTCGGCCATAGAGCTACTTTCGGCTTAGGATAATCAGCGACTGCATAGTCGGTTAGTGTTATGCTGCTGATTTCAGGACCATCCGACGAGATTTTCAAAGATCCACTGACATGCACTTCTGACTCGTTGATGACATCCAAATCCATAGTTTTAGGAACACCTATCGCAGTACATATTAAAATTTAGTTAAAAGTAATTTTGCACCAATCTCGCCGATACGAATAAAGGAAAGCTAACTTGAAAAAATGAAAAAAAAATCCGTATAATACAAAATAATACATAACATAGGATATATGTATATTGTACCTTGCTACAACGCCAGCTATCGCAGCTCCATCGAAATTGTAGACCTGCTACGACCGTAATACTTCCTACTGAACACTTTGCTACGGTCGTAGCGCCCTATTGTAGAACTTGCTACGTCGTAGTTTCCGATTGTAGACCTTGCTACGACCGTAGCGCACTCTTGTATTACTTGCTACGAAAAAACTACTAGTTTTGTAACAAAGTTTATATTTTTCTACGAACAAAACGAAATGCGCAGGATATCGTACACCTTGCTACGACTGTAGAGCGCTCCCATAGAAGCTGTAGACCTTGGTAGACACAAGTTGGTACTTTTATAGCCGGGTCTAAATCCGAACGGAATGCCGTTCTAAGGATTACTTTGCGATTGCATAGAAACCCATCCACTATGCACTATGCTATTTATTATTTCACCATCATGCATCTTACCCAAACTAATGATTCCAAAATCTAAACACGGAATGTTAAACATGAGTGATGGATATATTACTTCGCCTCTGGAAATAACAAAATATATATATTTAAATTTTAATAATCACAGAATAAACTCAAAGTTTAGTGATCTATAGTAAACTTACTTCAAGTAGAGCTTTAACACAACATCTGTGTCGCGAATGTTAAAGTTTATTTCTTCAAAATACGGTCCTTGATTGGAATTACAGAAAGATATTACGAAAATTTCTTTATCTCCAGGTTTTAAGCAGTGCCATTCTGGAGTACATGATAATATGCTACCAAACAACGTAGGCAATTCTTTATATACTATAACTCCGTTTATGTGTCCTGAAATAAAATAAAATTAGAAATTTATTAATTTTTGCATCAATTTTGAGCTTATGTTCCACAGATACCTTTATTGATGGCAACTATCTCGTAGTGATAAGGCTTGTTGATGTAGACGCGGTCCATGTCCAGAGTCTCGACGTTGAGGCAGATTGAGGGCGGCAGGGACACGCCCACCAGCTCCACCGGCACGCGCTTCACCAGCCCGTCGATGTCGAAGTAAACGCTCGCGTGGAACTCTCCTATCTCTTTCGGACGAAACGTTATTGTCAATTCTGTAATTTGGTTGGGCCATAGTTTTCCTTTCTGTGAAACAAAATTAATTGAGAGATACTTAACTTGAAGGTACAGTTACACATGCTCATAAAATGTCATTCTTATTAGCATGCTAATAACAAGCGTGCTCTTCAAACTGACATATTTGCTTTTGTTTAGCATGTTTTTTTAAGCGTGCTTCTAAATAAGCGTGCTCAATGCAAACAATTGAACACACATGCTATTTAAGGACGCGCTGGAAGCTTCGGTATTCGACATTCTAGCCAGTATTCCAGCGTAGTGAAAAATTAAAAACCAAGTGGCTCTCTCCACAGAATTTAATAAAATCATCATTTTGGTTGCAATACAATGTGTCCAAAAACTTTTGTCAAGAAAGAAAAAGAGAAGGAATAAGACGATTTGGGTTCGTGATTGGCTAAGTAGAAGAGAACATCTTGGAGCAAGTATTCGATTGCAAGTAGAAATGCAAGAAGAAGATATTGATGGTTACAAAAATCATTTAAATGGTCGATACTAGCATGCTCATTAAGCAAACCTGTTCAGACGCGCTAAGACCATGCCCCCTTCCACCCGCGCTGCCGGTAGCATGCCCAAAAATCGCACGACCGTCGATTTTTGAGCAAACTCTAAATGAGCATGTTCATTATTAGCAATGTATACACGCTATTAAATAGCAATTGCTCAAAAGTGGCATGCTTTCATGCTAGTAATGAGCATGAGTAACTGTACCTTTACTTTGCTCGTGGCTAAATAATAACAGCCGCACGGATCGATCTTCAAGGTCGGTCCCGGCTGTCATTTAATTTTGTACATCTTGGACAGTCGTTACAGGTAATCAGTGGCCCGAAAGTCTGACAACCAGCCTTACCAAGGGGTATCGTATTACCCAGTTACTGGCTTGTGTAGTTCAGATAGGTTGCTCCATGTAAAATACTGGTATTAAGCTGCATGCGGTTAGACTGACAGATAATGAGACTTAAACTACTACTACTACTTTAACTAGATGGTTAATTATAGTATCTGTAGTAATATTCACTCACAATTGGATCTATTGAGAAGTGTGGATTTTGGAAATGCAAGGATTCGTCCGCCACAAGCGCTTGGATCTCATCGTAGAAGATCCGCGTGTATACCCGCTCGTGCTCGTCGCTGCTCAACACGTCGTATTGCACCAACTTCTTATACTTCGCAGATTCAGTATCTTTCATATTGTAGAATATCGTCGCTAATTTCACTTTCTCTTCAAAATCTGTTCGTCAAGTCGACTCGTTAAAAAACCCAATAGAAAACTGGTCAGAGCAATAGGGTATTTGCCTGATAAAATCTATTTAGCCCCTCTCGAACTTTGATGCGCTGTATCGTCGTCATTTTTTGATTGTGACAAAAGAAAAATAGGTGTCCAACATTTTTTGGATAAAATTTTTTTTTCGCTGTTGGCAAATAGCTATTGCAATAATTACACACTGTTATTCAAACACAGATTTAAATCGTTAGAACTGATATGATTTTCAGTATGAGTGAGCCATACAATACTATTCAAACGTCACTACTAAACAAACTACACAGAACCGTTATTATAATTTGGTGGTAAAGGGAATCTAACGATTGAAATCTTTGTACTCCAAATAACACGTACCGTAACTCACAGAGTTATTCTTCATACACATGTATGTGAGCACATGATCAGATTTATTGACTACTTTGTAAGTCTGCTGACGTATCATGGTGTTGTACGTGTCAAAGAACCTCACCACTTGTTTCTCCAGTTCCACGTTGACAGTGTGAGTACTTCCTGATATTACTATTCTAAAGTTTTCTCCTGAAAATTGTAATTACTCTTGCTGTAAGTTGTCTGTAAGTAAAATCATAACCAACATCCTTTGCATTTTATGTAAATAATAAATCTCATTACCAGTTTCAAAAATTGCATTTAACACAGAACTCGTATTGCCCAAGTGCATCGTTTTGAACGCCACAGTGATATTAATATTTTGACCTTTAGTCAAATAAGCTGACTTTGGTTGCGCTGAAAATGGGCTGTAAAAAGGATTAAATATATAAGGTCCCATTAAAATAGATTTACGAATTTTAACATAGCATTCAGTACGTCTAACCAAAGATATCCAAGCAAAAAAAACACTGATTAAAGTGATTTTATTTTAAACTAAAATAATAAATTGCCGGCAAACTAGAATAAACAAATCCATTACGGGTAGGTACTTGCACTCGCGCCCCGCCGCACGCTTTCTCGTAAGTAGGTACCCGTAGAAGCAGCAGTAGCGAATGCTCAATTTTTCTGAGAGGTAAGCTGGAGTGCATATCTTTAATGTGATTATATTATTTGTCTATAGACTATGCCATTTTTCAAAGGGAAGCCGGTAGGAATCGAGTTCTATGGAACCTTCGCCACTGGTACCCAGTCCAGACCCAGTTCTGTTAATATCATTCGGTATTTAACCATAGTAACTTTCAGTTGACTAACATTTTTAATGTATTTTCGTTAGCTGATTTTTTTTCTTGTGAGTACATAATGCGTTTTTCTTTAAAAAAATTACCATAGTAAGTACTTATTTTGGTGGTATGAATGATTTCTAAAAGTTTGTCCATGTATTTGAATGGGACCTTATATGTTTATTTCATTCAGAAATTTTCTGATAAATATAATATTTATAGACCAGTACCATTTGCAATTGAGTGTAAAGCCAGCAGGCACCTCGCCAATGTTGTGGATTGTCACCAGAGCATGGTTTTCGACTTTCAGAGGAATCTTTGCAATCTCTACCTTGTCAGGAAAATCAAAAATTGGTCTCGGGCCCATAGCTAAAAATAATAATAATTTATGTAGTTTTACATTTATTAGAAATAAACTCAAACCAAAATCATAAGCTTACCAATCAGTGGCATAACATATTGATCCGTATCAGTAAAAAAGGATACTCTATGAGTATAATCCTCGTACTGAATAGGCAAGAAGGTAATGGCGAAGGTTACGCTGATTCCTGGCGCTAATCGGGATAGCAACTGTCCACCACATGGCTTGATGAAGAAGTACGAAGACGCTTTGAATACCATGTTAAGATATGTTGGAGCCTGTTGATAAAAACATGAACCAGACAGAACAGAATTTAAACTTACTAAAATAAAATACCACAAGAACAACAAGTTTGTAACCTTGCTTATATTTTTAACAGAGAATTTGGCGACTATTTTATCATTAGGCTTAAAGTTTTGAAACACAAGGAGCCTCGGCGTGAAGGATAACACAGCCTTGCCAGGTTTCTTGCCGGCCATGCTTATAATATTGTCCGTTTGTATGTTATTCAAAGTCTGCAGTCGCTCCTGCGTAGTCATTTTCATTTCTCTCTCATATTCGGATGGAGTAATCTGTCAAGGAAAATAATGATCTTCTACAGAAATATCAGAGTGACATCGACGCGGCGACGCGCAAACTGACGTAAGTGGTAGGTAGTAGCAGTTTGCATTTACAAGTGGTACTCTCTAGCTACATCCTACATGATAAATGGTAAGATACCTCAGTTGAAACATGAACCATTTTCTTTTCAGAAAGTAAGTGGTACAATTCTGCAGTAAAATAGCCATTTTGTTTAAAATTTTGCAATATTTCCATAATGCAATAAACTTCAAACCACGCATTAGATTGACACAATATATATTGTTTACATAGAAACAGTGTCATTTGATAATATTTGAAATAGGTTCGAACGTTGAAACCTCAAAGGCCGAATCAAATAGGTTCATGTTAACTTAATAAAATAAAATAAATAACTTCTTGAAGACCCCTTAGCTTCGTTTAAGTTTGAAGTTCAAAAACCATAATAATATCATTTAGGCACTGAAACGAAACTTGTTAGTTTACGCACCTACTAATAGATATCTGAATAGTCAAAATTAAAGAAAATACAACACTAAATTTAATAAAGGTGAACTTCAACTATGTCTGGCAGTGGAATGGAACCATCAAAAAACTGTCTGGCGGCTTGGAAAATAGCTTCAAATAGTTGCCCTAGTAACATCTATACTTGTATACGAATATTATAAAGAGTTAAAAGTTTGTATGAAGGGGATAACTAATGGGGGGAACAAAGACATTCAAATATGTGTTTTAAATCTCTTTGGGGGGAACTAAGGATCCAATTCTTTCTCTGGCAGAAAGCTAAATTATTCGTGGGTGCTATAGGCTATAAATTATATCTATATCATGCAAATTTAAAATGAAGCTAGTTTCCAATTTAACCTAATGCAACTTAGATGTTATATTTCTAGAAATGTTTTCATTTACATACCTTTCAATGATGAATTTATCATACTAACGGGCAATACCGCAGTGCCTGAATTATTCGTATATTGCCTATTAGTTTAAACAATCGTCTGGCGTACTAGAACATACGGTACCCAGAATGATGGTCAAACAAGAGGCCATACAGCTCACCAGTTTAGAGATTAAATAGGTACATGTATAATTATATTAGTCCATAGCCGTATACCGATGCTATAGCATAGTAGATCCCTAATAATGGAGAGACCTGGATAATTTGTTTATTAATCCATTTCATTACAATCCATTCATCCATTTCAATCCATTTCATTTTAATCAAAACACAGCAGCTGTAATGCCAACATTGGCAACTGCTAGGGAAGATTGGCAAGTTAACTTGGTCAATAAGACAAAAATTATGTGTCTAATGGTATGTGTAAATAATAATCTGCTGAGATTGTGTCGTAGGTATGCACGACACAATGAATATCACCAGATTATTTTACTGGTATACACTATTTTACTGTTTATAAAAGTTACCATCAAGTCCTAAACACTTTTTTCTTTTATCAACGTTTATAAAAGTTCAACGTTAAGAAATAATTTCGCAAGGTATTTGACTCCGACTAGAGGGGGCATTGGGATGAGTGCGGAAATAGCAGCGCGTCGTAATTTTAGTAGAATCGGGGCAACGCGGCCGCGGACCGAAATAGAGGCGGCGAGCACGCGTCTTCCCGCTGTCAATTTCGTCCGCATAGGGAGCAAGATTAGCAGCCACCGGCCACTCGAGCCGCGAGGAAAGTGTAGCGCGGAGTCGCCGCCGAGCGCCGCCGACCTGCCGCGCCAGGCCGCCGCGAGTGCACTCGTGAAGAACTGTGCGCAGTTGCATAATTGTGAAGATATACCTGTGAAAACGAATTTAGTAAATAATTAAAGTGTTGGTGCATTAAACTCAGTTCAATATACCTATTTAAGTGAGACAACCGGTGAGGTAAGATACAAAAGTTATCGGAACTCGGATGTTTTAAGGACCGTGAGCTCTTAAAATAATACTATACGCCGATATAACGTTCACACATATACACTTACTAATTGTTATTTACATAGAGTGAACACACTTTCGATATTTTGGGATATGAGTGGCGGAATATAGGTCGGCAAGGCGTCGCCGACGCGGCAACGCCCGTTCTATCCCGGTCACAGCTGCCGTTCGCAAATGTTAATAATATCAGTATTATAGGAAGTAATATACAAACTCAATAATTAAATATGAATTTAATATTGCGAGAAATCGTTGTATAGTTCAAGCAGTTACTGGAACAAATTGGTGTGGCTAGCCAAGAAAATTTACATAAGTGGTGGGTAGGTATGTTGCACTGTGAACGTTCTTAGTGCAACAATACTATTTTAGCCGCAAACTACGTGGAAGTATCTAATCAATAGCAGTACCTAACTAAGAATTAATTATAGTCAACGCTAAAAATATAGTGGTATAAGTACCACGCAAAGAAACAATATAAACTACAATAAGTCAAAACATAAACAGGGTTATTCTTATTTCGTTTACACCAATAAGCAGTAACACCTAGCGCCACGTAGGTACTGAACTTACCGTAGGGTGCAACTATAGGTACTGTGTGTTTAAAGAGATGCTGAAGGGTCGCGGTCGCGATCCGCGTAGCGTGACGTCGGGGCCGCCGGCGCACCTCGCGAGCGTCATGCGGTCGCCTGCGCTGGCGCCCGGCTTACGCCCTGCCACGCCGTCGATGCACCGGGCGCCTCTCGCCAGGCCTGAGCCTGATTACGAGGTTGTGGAGTTCCCAAGCGACCAATACGTCAATGCTAAGATACAGCCGCCCCCACCGCCACCACCTCGACCACCAACAGGTTAGTAAAACCTACCTATAGTTTTTCTTAAACTTATGGTTGGAGCACGTATTCGAAAGAACACTTTGCTAAGCGACAAGAGTGGCAGTGTAAGGTAGAGCTTTTGCAACGTTCCACATTCAAAGCCTCAAAAACTTCTCGAATCCTCTCTCTATACTTCAAGTCTGGGTTCGTGCCCAGTTGATGGCAATAGGTGTGTTTCAAAAATCCAAAAATCCTGGCGAAATGTATACAGTCAGTACGTCTTAACTTACCAAAATTCAAAAGATATTTCCATGAGGAATGATGGTTGTAACTTTGAGAGGAGACCCATTTCATAATAATATTATTTACAAAATACTACGTTCGAAACTGAATAAAATTACAATCAAAACAGTTGCAGTAGAAAAAAATCACTTTTAAAAGTAGCTAAATGTAAACATAACTCGTAAATGAACACGTCTGCCTATGCCTAACCCACAAAGTCTTTAATTATCATCACTAACCTTCAAGTACACTCAGCTTGTAGAATAGTATAAAACTACTTGATGGTAAACTATATGTATATTTCTGGGGGATGCCGAGGGTTTCATTCTAAAGACGACCTATGTCGTAATTCTTAACTCCAATATGGGACTTCCTATTGAGCCGGCGCGTGTTCCTATGTCTAGCACTGGGCTGCCTCTCAGCCTAACGCTGTCCATTGCTGAACATAGGTAAGCCCCGTCCAAGATGCATCAATCGACAGTGCTTCCAAACTATACGGCTAAGCTTATTTTGAATGTAAACTTAAGCTTTGGTTCTCCGCAGCCGCAGCGGAAATCGGTTTCTCTCTGTGATTGCGAAAAGATACAGGATCCTAATAGAGAACCTTGCAAATCTATACTTGTCTTAGTTCAGGGGCACAGATTCTCATTGTTTTTTCAATTCGTAATGGTGTAATAATCCCTTCCCCAGGTCACCCGGTCGACGCAGGCGCATCGTGCGGGCTGTGTGGAGGGGGCGGCGCGCGCGTGCGCTGTGCCGAGTGCGGCCGGCGAGCGCTGTGCGCCTCCTGCGACGACATGTACCACCGACACCCCAAAAGGAGACATCACCAGCGGCAGGTCAGAAACTATGAACCTTTTCCCACTAAGAATAAATGTAACAACGCTTTGGGCGGCACTGTAACGGCGGCAATGCATTGCCCTGTCAAGTATGCGGCAGCCAGCATCTTGTGTTCTATCTCATACTATTCCAAATAAACAGCACTTGGCCGCTTCGATCCACTCAATGTTACGCATGTTTCACCTATCAATGAAGAGACCAGGATAATTTGATAAGTGATGTATAGGTTGGTAGTAAATTATCATTATCGTGTTGCAGGCTCTATCGCCATCCCAGCTACGCGAAGAACGGCCGCCACTTCCGCCAAAGGCAGTGCCACCTGTGCCACCGCCACGAAAACACAAGGCAAGTTAAATATGTATTGTGTAATTTGAACTGTAAGTATTCTAATTCATTGTTTTTAATACTTAAAATTATCGATTTTTAGATAAGTGGCGACAGAATGAGCGCTAGTCCCAAGCCACCCGTAATGGAACAACGGCGAGCTACTCTCAACTCGCCGCATCACGTGGCCATGATGATGGGCACACACGGCCAGGCCCCTACTGTGCCAGCCGGCAATCATTTACCACCTCAACACACCCAGCATAGCATGCACCAACAGATGCCCCTACATGTTCAAGCTAAAATGACTACAACACCCACACCAAACCATCTGGGCAGCATGCCGTTTCTACCAACAAATATGCATGTCACCGCGGCCCAACATGCACCTGCCCAGGGACAGTCCAATACTCTATCTCACATGAATGCAGCTTGGAATCGACCTCGTGGATCACTACAAGGTCAATTTGGAGTACATCCGAACATGGTAAATTTGATTCTATGTATTTATTCTATCAGATAAACCTCCTAAACAAGTACTTTACATGGTCATAATTTTTTAGGCTGTACCAGCCGAACAGTGGGAAAATTCAGAAAATATGGCTCCGTCGATGCAAGGTTGGGGCCGACCTTTACGTCGGGGTGCATCAGTACTAGAACTTAGCGGTGGCGCAGCCACTGGTTGCGCTGGCTGTGCGCACTGCGCCCCCATGCCGTGGCGGTACGGCAGCTGCGCCAGCCTCGACCACCCCTGGGCCAACGCAAACCAAGGGTGGGCACCCACGTGCTGTACTCCTGGGCACCCCACTCACATGCAACCCCATCCACATATGCATCCACCACAAACACCACAACCTTACAGGAGAGGTAAGCAATTACTTTTTTCTGTTTTTCTAATACTTTATAGGTATTTATTTATTTGGTATAATTGGTAGCCAACCGCTAGTTTTATTAAACTGAAACTAAATAAATTACTGGATACGATTTACAAATATTATTCTTTACATTGTATATTTATAATATTTACAAACTAAAAATCTATAATAGTAATAAAAAGATGTACAAGTACCAAAAGGGTTAGGTTAAAATTCGTCCACATCGCTGTTAACAGAAAAAGTGCCCAGAAGGCTGGCAGCATTGCCACGTTGGATGGCAATGCTGATTCTTTGGGCAAAAAATAGGCCCGCCCTCTGGTCACGTGAAGAGTCGACCAACCGCTTGGCGATTTCCGGAAATACTAGGTGGACACTCGGATCCCATGGCCCTAGTGTTTCAACTCCAAACGGCTCAAACACATAACTTCTATTTAAATTATTTTATTTGCGCCGTTTGAGGTTTTCAGCACCTGCAGCAGTCGCCCCAGGCGCAGCTCACTAAGCTAGGAAGATGGGATCACGCAAGGTTGTCGACACAAGTTTCATCCCACACCAAAGGCCTACCCAACTTCCAAGATGGTCATACCATCTGGTCTCTTCCCATCGACGCGTGCCAAGCGATTGGGTTCTAAGACAGCTAGGGCACCCCGGCAGTGCCAAGAGCACGACGGATGAGATTATCAATGCTAGTGTGCCGCGCAATTCGACCTGCACTCTTACTGCAAAAAAGGCCATGGATTCAGAGGCAGTCTACTGCTTCACCACATTGACAGCGATGTGGAGCTCCACAAGGAGCGCCCATTCGCAAACATGTAGCGAGTCCGAAGATTGTGTAACCTAACATAGTGTCTTTATTATTCAAAAAAATTAAGTCAAACATTGAACTTATATTTTCAGCTGAAAGTCGTACAGTTTCTCGCGCAGCATCGCGCGCTGGATCACGGGCAGCATCTCCGGCTATGAGCGTTCGATCCCGAACGTCTCGACGAATGAAGCACCGCACGCCGTCACCGCCGCCACTTCCATCAAGTGATGCCGATTCTGAGAGCGAAAGCGAAAGTGATCACGGCCCTCCTACTAAACCACAAGAAAAGGAGGAAGATTCTCTTGGACCTGCTCCTCCGCCACCGAGCTCGACGTGGCAGTGCGAACACTGCACCTATGTGAACGAGGCCGGAGTTCGAGTATGTGCCATCTGTTGCCGAACGCCCGTTACTGTTCCTAAACCGATTTTAAAGGATGTTAGTGAGAATTTTGAAAGACTGAAAATTACTCATAAACAATCACCATCACCTGCACGTGTTACGGAGGAACCCCGTTTTGATAGAGGTTAATTTGATTTATTATTTTATTAACTCTCGTTATTTCTTTGAAGAGTCAGTATTTTAGACACTCCACTTCAACTTTCTTATAAAATGCTTCAAATTGTAATCATTTTCAGAAGTCGAAAAACCGAAAAAGAATTCTAAAAAAGAACGCACATCAACTGGATGCGGACCATCACCACCTCGAGAAGATAATACTGCTAAGAAAACAATAAACCGACTCGTCACGCCGACGAGAGAATCAAGTACCAATAATCATAACGACAGTTTTCAAGGAAGACATGATATGGCCGTTGGACCTTCACCACCAAGAGAGGTTCGAAATGCCAATACAACGGACATGAGTACAGAGATATCTCCTTCACGAGACACTAACAAAACAATGCGAGTCTCTCCTTTTCGCGACAGCAAAGAATCACAAAAGCACAGTATATCTGTGGGGCCTTCACCGCCCAGAGACAACGCGTATGTTAACGGACCGCAAAAAAATTATTTAGTAAGCGCCCAAAAAAAGTCCACTGGGACGTCTCCACCGCGAGACGCAATTGTTGAGCGGCACTCCTCATCGTTAGCAAACAACAAGAGTAACGTGTCCAATACTGGTACATCACCACCTCCTCAAAATATCTCTACGCAGGTGAGTGTGCGGTTTATAACAATAATTGATGGAGTGACCCATCAATTTAATCTTAAGGCCATTTATGATAGAAACCCTTTGAAACATCGTTTACCGACGGTGTTTTGTATTGTACCTTCTCTAATTAAGGATGCTGGAAGCACAACTAAGAGTGGTGGCATTATTCGAGGTCAATAGGAGCAATTGATAGCATACTGCAATCACTAGGCTACTTTCCTGACATAGCTAAGCTCTCAAAGCAAGCTACGTTGTAGTTTTCATGGTTGCATGCTACTTCGAACTTGGAGCTTACTTTATTTTGAATACCTAACTACTTTAAATGCATGCTTTTTTCTTTCAATTTATACAAATAAAATTAAGGTTTTCCCACCAGGAATGTCTTAGTAGCAGCCATGGAGTCTGGATTTGTGCCCGGTTGACGGCAATAAGCTCGCCCCCTATAACATGGCACTTTAACATAACCGGCGAAATATGGATGTACTATTTGGAACACCTCTGCCTAACAGGGATAGGCGTGACGTTATATTATGTTAAAATTAAGAATTAACTAAATTGATTAGAATTCAGAAATAAATTGGCAAGTAGTATGGTTAGTAGTAGTTTTTTTAACACTTCTGTAGGTTATTTAGTCAGGTCCCAAACAAACGCCTGCTTTTTAAATGCCAGCCTAATGAAATATGATGTTTTCAGACCTATGAAGTTCCGAACTCAACCGCATGGGAACGCGCGCCATCCGTTTCACGATCACGGCCGCGGAGACGATTTCGAGACGAAAGCAGAAGAGAAAGATCTCAAAGCAGACATTCTATGTCTAGTGATACCCGTGTAAGTCGCTCATAATAATTTCAGCTATCCGTTGTAGTAAAGTTATTAGGAGGTACAGTATTTTAACTAAACTAACATTTTAATATCATTATTCAGGAAAGTGATCGAAGCGTCCGCACAGCTGGCCCAGGTGGGTCCAATAGATGGGAGTGGCGCGAACGTGACAGCAGCCCTGGAGGTGAATGGGGAGACAGTTACAGTCGCCTAGCCCGACGTGCATCTCATCTAGACCTACGTCGTACTCGTCCTAATCGCCGATCTACCTATTATGGGTCTGAGGTACAAATCTTTTGCCAAATACATACATAAGTTCCCAAATCCGTACCTAAACAATCACCTGACGAATGGCACGAGAGCACGGCACGCGCAGGCGAGCGTAACACGTATGTTAATTATGTATGTTCTATGAACTCGCCCCGTTATTCTTGTTCTTCGCAGGCGGCATCTCCTGAACGACAGTCCACTCGGGCGATTTCACTTGAAGCTCTAGCTGGTGCTAACAATATGCGAGAAGCAGAAAGAGGAATGGAATTAGCTCAATTGATGGGAGAAGCTGAAAGGCTGGGCTTTAGCGCTGCTGAAGTACAAGCAGCACTAACACAGAGTCCCGCATCACCGTTAGCTTGGTTGCGGGAACGCTGGCCAAGTCTCTGCGCTGGCGTGCGCGCCGCCGCCGTTCGACTCGCGCCGACCGCTAATGTCACAGAGTTGGAAGCGAGAGCTGCTCTCGCTAGACATAGAGGAGCTATGTGGCCAGCTGTGACAGAATGTGTCGATAGACACAAACGACAGGTAAGCCAGAAATCATTTTGAATGTTTTCAACATTTTTAGTTCTTTAGTCGTATTTTTACCATTTCGGGCGTCTAAAGTTAATCTTAGTATCGATTGATTTCGTCGTTATACAAAGAAAATCGATACCTGACACTTCGTAAACAGAATAATAATAAAATGAAAAGAAAATCATCGTTCTTCTTTCTTGTTCATGACCGATTTTGTACAAGTAAGCACGTAAGCCGCACCCAGTGCACCCACTTACGAGTTCATTCATACAACGTTTCTTTTCAGACGGAGCTTATGGGCGTCGGAGAAGAAGGAAGGCTACGCGGGCATGTTTGGGGCTCCCCCGTGGGCGCAGACGACGACGCAGCTCCTCCTCGCTCCTCATCCCGCCACTCTCACCGCATGCGCGGTAATCTTAAAAGAACAACAAAACAATAACAATACAGTTGCATTACAAGATCACACCATCATCGTACCACGTCATAACCTTCACTTTACATTTCAGCAGAAGATAGTTCAGATGAGTTTGAAGCACCGACACCGCATAGATTTCAAGACGACGACTGGATGTATTTACCTCTGCACATAAATGTGAATGATTACGAAAGAGAAGCAAACGTTTTAGAAAATAAATTCAGCGACCGGAAAATTGTTGAGAAAACAGGTGATGTAGCAAAAAAATTAAAAATACTTCTCCAAGAAGCCGGAGTTCTTTCGATTGATGAAACCTTGCTTTTACAAGGACTACTATCTGGCAATACATCATTCGAACCAGAAGCGAATCTTAATGTTAGTACCAAGACACAACCGATCGATTTAATTCAATCTGAAAATGATTTTATAGATGCCTACAATGCCTTAACAAGGTCAAGTCCATTACCTAATATTAACGAAAAAACCAACAAACCTGAAATTCTAAATGGAAATAAATTAGTCTTACAGAATGGCTTAAAACAGGAACAATCTACAAAAGCGAATACATCTAATAACCATAAGCCAGAAACTCCAAATGAAAATGAATATCATCAGAACGTTCAAATTGAACAGTCACCAGAAGTCAAACAAATAAATGACACACATGAAAAACCTCTTAAAAATAATCAACCACATAAAAATTTTGTAGATTCAGTCAATGAAATCGATGAAACAAGAAACGCCCCGTCTGTCAGCCCCGTTTTAAATTTTAAGAAAGTAGAAAGTAATAGTAACCACCTTTCAAAAAGTTTGAACAAATCTGAAGAAAATATTTCAGACAATAGAAATCAGAGACAAATAGAGGAAAAATCCAACAATCTAACAGATATTGTGGATAACACCCAAAGACTTATTCAACAGATGAAAGAAGAAATTAATTCCGATATAAACTCCATTGATGATAGAACTGTATCCCAAAGTGAAGCTGAATCTAGCGATGAAACAAATGATGAACAAGAATCGAGCTATAGCGATACTGAAGAAAGAACGGACAACCTTACATCAGATGAAAAAGAAGATACAAGTTCTGAAGATGAGGATCCATCTGATAAGCGGCAGGCGGTACAATCTATAACAAGTTCTGAAGAAAATGAGAACTTTGAAGAAGCTTTAGATCATGTAGAAAACCAATTAGAAGATTTCAAGCACGCAAACATTGAAATGCTCGATTCTATAGCACGATCATTACAAGAAGAACATACTTTTAAAGTGGAAGTAAATGAACCACAGACACAAGATGTTTTAAGGCCCTCGAGAAAAGAAGATGTGAATAACAATGTGTTTATTAGCGTTAACAGTTTCGACGAAATTTATGAAGAGCTTAATACTCAAAATAATGTCGATAAAGTTGTTAATAATGAACCGACAGTAAAACAAACCACAGAAGACAATCTTACTCCTAAAAACCTTGAACTATTTGCAAGAGAAGCAATAATTTTATCCACATTGAAAGTTATAGCACCGATGAAATTAGTGTTTTCCGAAAATATTCATCCCGTTTTAAATGCTGTTCTAGAAACCGTTGAGCAAAAACAGAATTATGATTCTATTAATGCCGAAGATATCGAATTACAGCATGAGGCCACACCTGAATCAGTTTCTAAAGAAATAATTATACAGCCAGATTTAAAACAAGCAGAATTTGATGAAAATAATTCTTCGGAAAACCACTCTGAACAAACACTACTAATTAAAGAACCCCAGCAACCACTTCCGGCCAACAGTCAAAACGCTCCACTTATAACTTTAAACGTTGAAGAAAATGACGGAAGCAATGTAAACTCTGTAGAAAATAACCCTTCAGATTCGAAACAAACAGAAAACGTCAATAATGATAAAAAACAGATACCTGATCAATTTTCAGTTGGTACGCCGTCTGATAACAACAGTATTAAAAACTCTATAGCCAATAAGTCTAACATACCTAAACTGATAAGAATCATACCTAATAATAAGTCAAAGAATGATAAAAACTCTCCAAAACTAATTGTTTCAAAGGTCCCAGTACGTCGAACATCAATTAAACAATATCCTGCCCCTGCTCCTCCTAAATCTCACTTTGGTAACATTCAAAGTGGTCATGTAAGGCAATTACAAACTAGACTTTTTAATAACAAGGCAATTCCTTCCCAACCTATTCCTACCACATCTGAGATGCCCGAGGTGATAGCAACCACTTCAACGTTGCATAAGAAAAAACCAGCCCCTCCCCCACCTTTAAAACAAAAAGAGGAAAAACAACTCTCGCCTCCTAAAACAACTACGCCTCCGAAAGAAAAGAAGCCATTTTTCCGCGAAACCTGTCGTACAGAAGATGAATGGACCGATAGTGATTCGGAAGACTCACAGTTACTTATCATAAAGCCAATTGAGGAATCAATACATTCACCGCCATCTCCACCTCCACCAGTTACTGTCCGAAGAGTGTCTGGTCAAATCATAGATTTGGCTAAAGTCCGACTGCCAGAAGGATCACCAGAAGTAAGTTTCACACAAGCCACTTTAATAGTATTAACGCAAAAAATGATTAAAAATATTCATAAATTAACTATCTTTCAGAGGCAAGCGCGAATGCTCCTCGCAGAGGGTGCAACAGAAACATGGGAGCAAGCGCAGCTTGCGGTAGAGCTGATAGCACAAGGTGCAGATCCGCCGGCTGCGCTTCTAGCTGCGCTTGAGTGCGTTGACCTGTCATCTGCCCTAGCTTATTTATATCAAGACTGCGAACTCTGTGCATCTCGACTACCGGAGCATGAGGTGAGAAACTAAAATAGTATCTCATTCTTGCTAAATATTCAGTCACATTTAAAATTCTTACTTGATTATTTTGCAGATGGTGTCAATGTTGCGTTGCACGCATCGATGCTGCCGGGAATGCGCACACCACTACTTCACTGTACAAATAACGGAGAGAAGTATCGCTGACTGCGTATGTCCCTATTGTAAACTTCCAGAATTGGAAAGTCTACCTGAAGATGCCTGGCTTGAATATTTTGCTCATCTGGACATACTTTTAAAAACCCTACTCGAAATAGATGTGCACGAGTTGTTTCAAAGAAAGGTAAATAAGTATAATATTCATTATAGTAGTTTACTTACTAACTAGATATAGAAATCTTTATCATATTTAGCGTATCAATACTTAATTGTTAACAGTTACGAGACCGAACGTTAGCTCGAGATCCAAACTTCAGGTGGTGTATGGAATGTTCTTCAGGATTTTTTGTTCATCCGAAACAAAAGAAAATACGCTGCCCAGAATGTCGATCAATAAGTTGCGCATCGTGTAGAAAACCGGCAAGTTTAATTAAAATCTGTTAGAACAATTTTACAACCAGTGATTTGATAATAATATATGACTATTTTAATTATGTTTTCTACAGTGGAGTACAAATCACGAAGGACTAACTTGTGACCAGTATACTGCGTGGCTAGAGGACAACGATCCTGAGCGGTCGGTCACTGCAATACAACAACATTTGCGAGACAATGGACTCGAGTGTCCACGGTGTCACTTTAAGTACTCTCTCTCCAGGTTAATTTTATTTCTGCAATATTAATAATGTAAAGTTATGGATTTGAAATGTAAGCTTGTTAAAATTAACTTAATTAAGGATTAAGCACCTAATCAAACTATTATTTACATTCAGTGCCCTTCAAAAGTTAGTTGAAAATGTTTACTTCAGATATTTTGTCGACGTATGCCATAGTGATTGTATTTAGATCTGTTCTTGTACTCTCCTTTTTTAAGTCGGTTAAAAAATAACATTATCAGTAAATCCATAATTTCAGGGGAGGCTGCATGCATTTCACATGTACTCAATGCAAATACGAATTTTGCTATGGCTGCGGGAAGCCGTTCACAATGGGTGCACGGTGCGGGCTGAGTGATTACTGCGCAAAGCTAGGTCTACACGCTCATCACCCCCGAAACTGTCTGTTTTATTTAAGGGATAAAGAACCACATGATTTACAAACTTTGCTTCAGGTAATTATATTATTTTTTCTTAGCCTCTAATGTGCCACTGCTGGGCAAATGCCTCCCCCATAGCCTTCCACTCTTCTCTCCGTGCGGTTTTTAGATAAATACGCGAGATTAAACAAATACTGCTCACACTGAATATCAAGAATGAACAAAGTATCCCATTTTTTTAATTTACAAAAATAAGGATATTGCAATAATCGTAGGATTATCCAAGGTTACGGCTATGGCTACGGTGGGTATGGACTCCCATATGACCGTAAAGTTATGTTTTATAAGAATCTGTGTACTAAATTCTGTTCCCTCTACTTGTTGTAGATGAACAACGTCACATACGAGACAAACGCAGAGGAAGGGAGTACGGGGCGATGTTTCGTTCAATTGCAACGAGAAACACCGACAGGGCTCGTAGACGGCACGTGTGGCAATGAAGCACCCAACAATTATGCAGGGCTCTGCAAGTGAGTATGTGAGTGAGGTTCGCTGCGGGCTGCGGCTATACCTCTGCGTGATCGGTTTGTGGTTGCGATCACATCGGAATTGTATTTTTACACTGAAAAGACTAGTGTCGCTGCCGCGCTGCGGTTTGTCAAAGTGGTTGGACGGTCACCGTGCCCCATTGCTGGTTGAGAATTAATTTAAACCCTGTTGAACGTGTGATACTTATAATTGTAATATGTTTGGTTCTATTTGTTAAATCACCGTTATAGTTGTAAAATCACCGTTATTCTAGTCATAGTAACAGTACCTAAATTAAAAAAGGCATTGCGGCTAGGACAACATATGATGCAAGAGCAAACGAAGTGAGCTCGGGACTTGTGGCACCACGACTCGGACAGGTTAGGTTCGGTTAGGACGAAAGACGGTTCGGACGGGTTCGGTAAGACCCCTTCATCCACTTCGTGTTAGGTTACTTTAAACCCTGCAGACAGAAATAGGAGCCCCGCTCAGCGGAGCTACGTCGACTCGGTTTCACTTAAATAAATTGGCGTATGTGTTAAAAATATAGCAGCTTTGTTTTAACAAAATTGAATTACAAAGTTTATTGTGCGCTAGTTTTTATTACATATGCGTTCATAAAAAAGCACCTCTTTCCAATTAATAGCGATACGTCACGAACTATAATTGTTGCTAAAATAATAATATTTAAGGTACTTACGTACTTACCTAACTATTTTGCTGCGCAATCAGTATTTTTGATTATTTTATTTATATTTTTTTTATTTAAAAAAGGAATATTTTTTTATTTACAGTTCAATACTAGCCTAAATAAACTAGATATTTGTATACGTATCAAACTTCTAACCGTAAGCAAAACCTCAAGGTAGTTGTGGCGATGGGAGGCCTATGTCAAGCAATGGACGTCTTTCGGCTGAGTGATGATGAACCCTATATAGCCTAGGTGTCTCTAGGCTGTTGTAAGGTGATTTTGATGTCTGTGACGGTCGAGGGGAGCGAGGCGGTGAGTGAGGCATGTGTTTGCAGGAATCATTACCTGGAATACCTGAGTCGGTTGGTTCGTCGTTGCAACATCGACCCGCTTCCGATCCTGGGGGTGGACGACCTCGAGACGCTGGTGAAGCGCGCCGCGCTCCGGCCGCCGCCTCGGCCCTACGGCACGCTAGAGGGCCTCTACAAGCGGGGCCTCGTCGAGGTGTGTTGACCACGGCTGTACTTGCAGGGCGCACTACGTGGAGTACCTGGCGGGGCTGGCGCGCGGGCTCGACCCCATCCCCATCATGGACGTGAGCGAGCTCGTGGCCGAGCTGCGGCGCCGCGCGCTGCCGCTGCCCGAGCGCGGGCCCTGGGACACTGACCCCATCTATGCCGGGATGTGCGCGGAGGTACAGGCACAAAGTGCCTTCGTTACCTAACCATGGACAGCTAATAACTTACCTACAGGATAGAAAGTAGCCGTCAAAGAATCTAATCTTTTAATTCTGCATTGTGGCAATAAGACTGTTCACAACATCTAGTCAAGAATTTGAGTTATATCTCTCATGAAGGTACCATTATTCGACCGGTTGGTCTATTGGAATTTAATCCATACGGTGAATCGACGACCAATTGCGACAGGTTGCGGCCAATCGCAAGCCTATTTAGTATAAAAATATTTTTAAAAAGACTGTTGTGTCGTTAAATAATTCAACTTCATCTTATGCCAAATTCAAGCTTTTAGGGACAATCAACCGCAAATCAGTGCTAAAAATTTCAAACTAGGCGGTTTCAGACTAGCGTTTATTTTTGCGTGTATATGCTCGTATGGACTTACGCGCTTACACGCGCGCAAAACCGAACGCGCATACACGCGCTTATTCCGGCCTTTTCGCGCGTGGTGAGTGGGCACGCAGGGGGCCTCTCGCGTCTCGCGCTTTAAGCGCGAAAACGCTCGTAGCCTCGTAACAGTTGCGCGTATGGCAAAAGACGCGCTCAAACGCGCCAACACGCGCTTCCAAATATGCCTATACGCACCGAAAATACACAAATCTGAAACCGCTCTAACTGTGACTTAAGTAACGATTTTGGCAAGACGAAGGCGACACCTGTTGTGCGGTTGACTGTACAAGACTGTCGAAAGTACAGACTACAGAATTGCTTCACAAAACCCGTGAAACAATCACAAAATCATACTACTTTAAAATTTTTGTACTATGTATGTGTTCAATGTTTCTAAAATGTCTAATTAATGTTGCAGATTGTAAAAGAGAAGATTCCACTGGATTGACAAGATGACATGACGGAAGTGTCGGTTGCTTCAAAATATAATGGATTAACATTACTGAACAAATAAAAATATATATATAATTAACATTAAATTTATTAAATAAATACATTCATATGATTTTATTGAGTGCTTATTCTTATTTTCTTGAATTAAAATATCATCGTCGAGCGAAATGTTCATTCATATGGCGCTTGTCACGTTGTATGTAATGTCTGGTGGAATGAATGCGGCTCTCGAGAGAGTCGGGCAGGGCGCGGAGCTGAGCGGAGCGAGGTGCGGGCACGACGCGCTCGGATTCGGCGTCGGCGGCGCGCTGCGAGGCCACGCGCCGTCCGCGCTGAACTTCCCGCTCCGCTCCTGCAGCTGCCATCTCCGCTAACCTAGCAGCTCTTTCCTCCTCAGTCATGCCACCACGTTTCCTGGTTTCCCTTTTATCCACATCTTTACTTTGCTTTTCTTCGTCTTTCTCTCTAGTATACTGCCTGCTAGAATAATGTCCACTATCATTATTTTTCTTATCATTGTAACGCGATTTTTTGTAATCTCTCTCATAGTCTCGTCTCGAAACATGCCGTTCTGGAGTATCTCCTTTGTATCTTTTCGGTGTAACTTCACCATCTGAATATTTTTCTCCTTCAGAACTTTTCCTTTTTCGTGATTCTTTCTTATCATCACGATGATCAGACGATCTTTTACTGCTTTTTGTATCGTCAATCCTACCCTGTTTTTTATATTTAGATGTTTTTTCATCATCACTATCACTATCTGATGAATTTTTCCGTTCTTTTTTCTTCTTTTTTTGTTTTGATTTCTTTCTCTTCTTTTTACTTTGTTTTTTGTCTTCTCGGGATGAATCAGGCGAGGAATCGTCCGAGTTTAGAAGAGTTGCCAAATCTATACTCTTCTGTCCCCCTAGAGCATTCAGTTTGGCTGCAAGTAGATCATCAAGATTTTTATCTTTCTTTTTGGGTGATTTCTTGGATTTGCTTTCTTTTCTTAAATCCTAAAAGAAACATAATATTACTTTACATAACAAAACATCACGCTGGTATTTCCCCGAAGGGTTAAGCAGAGGTGCAGCATAGTTCACTGACAGATCGCCAATTGTTTAATTCAGATGTGAATGAATAGGCCCAAGCACAAAACCATTTTTTATTAAATATTTACGAGGGGTCAAAATTTGCACAGCAGAAGTTGAGAAGAACAGTAAATTTTAATAATATTTTTTTATAAATTGATATTAAAAAAATTATTAAAATTTACTGTTAAATTATTAAAATTTACTTTTAATATTTTTATTTTTTTAATAGTAATTTTAACTATTACCAAAAAAATATTGTACCATTCATATTATTTAAAAACTATAATTCATTTTATTAAGTTATTTAAACTTCATGTACAAGAGTACTACGTCTACCTTTCGGTCAAATAGGACAGCATAGCAATAGAGTAAAAAAAAAAAACTGCTATGATAAATTCATATACATAATACATACTAATACATAAATAATGATAGTTTTATAAGTGTGGTGAACAGATAAGAGGAACCTAAGATGACATTTACCTGTTCTTTTCTGAGCAGCTCGGCTAATCGACGACGTTGTAAGGGATTGTTCAACAAGGCAGCACGAGCAGCCCGCTCTCGCTCTTTTATCAAAAGTAATGGATCTTCACGAATCTTTCTAGACATGTCTACTTGAGTGTCGCCAGCTGAAGTTAACATACTAGAGCCAACCACTCTTCTTGATACTGCCGGTATCACATCTTGTTCTGGTTTATCTGAATGTTCTGCATTTTTATCAATTGATTTACCAAGCAAATATGCTTCTTGATCAACTTTCTTATCAGGTTTCTGAAACAATTTTTTGCATAATTAGTTGAAGCACTTACAACATAATTTTGAAATCAAACTTAATTTTTGTTCTCCTAGGATTTAACCAAGATAAAACCACATAGAAAATCAAAATAAATTAAGCACAACAGTTGTAAATGAACACATGGCAGAATTACACCATGGACACATATCAATAGCAGAAATTAGGAAGAAATTAAGTTACCTACATCATACATCCAAGACAATCGGTTATCATTAGCAGGGGAATTACTGCTGTGCTTCATGAGACTGTTCAGTTCAGCACGATCCCGTTCTTCTGCACGTTCACGTTGTAATTCCACCATCCGCTTTTTCTCCTCAGCCACAGCCTGTTCTGCCTTCCACACACGCTCCTGATTTTTCATTGTATTTGGATGCCATGACTTCTTAGAATTCTAGAACAAAAACACAGAAATCGTTAGTTATTTAAAATTAATAATAAGTAGTAATAGTATTGAGTTGGTCCTGATGTGGCTCTGAATAGAGCACACAACCACACAGAGCCACAGAGACCAACTTAATAGCATGGTTCTAATATCAATAAATTGTAATTTTAGTAGCAACAAAAATCTATAATACAATGTTTTTTTAGTAAATAACACGTCCTATATTAGTTCTAGGTAAAATAAACCTAATAAATAAACCTTACCAGATCTCCACCTCCCATTCTAAAGTTAGAGAGAGTCGATTATAAATAGTACTTCAATTACAGGTTTAAGTCCTATTTCCTATCCACTACACGCTTATTATGGTAAACTGAGCTGTGCGTTTTGTGTAAGATAGATATTATCAAGTTTTCTGTGAAATTAACTAAAAACAACTTATTCCTCAATAAAATACCACTCCAGATTTCGAATGACAGCTACTGGCAGAGTTGCTAGACGAAGTTTCTGAATTTTCCCAATATTCTATATTATTTTTCCCATTTTTAAATTTTTTGCAGGTTATTTCCCCTTGCGTTTTTCAAACAGGAAACAAAACAAATGGATAGAAAAAAAGATATTTATGCAAAAAAAAGGTCAATGAATATTTATAGTGAATCGTGGATGATATTCAAAACTTCCGACACTTCATCTTTTTTAAAATATATCAAATAAACATGAACAGAATTACATTTTTGCAATATTTTACTAGTGGATTTTAATTTCGTTCATGTCTCTTTATTATTTCCTTTCCCCAAGAGGAATTATTTTTTTCCAAACAAAAGCGACAAAACCCCTACGTACGTTGTACCAACACTGGTGGCCTGCGACCTCCCTAGTCCCTAGAGTATTATTAATGTTCTGTGCCTGCATCTGTCCTACACATAGAATCATAGATTGACGCTAGGGATGTTGCGTGGAATTATTATGTACAAGTTGCTTCTGCCCGCAACTTCGTCTGCGACCGCATAGAAGATATCTTATGTTATGATTATGACACTCGTACGGAATCTAAAGCAGGTTATCTGTGGATTAAATGAACTTGGAGGGTTGAATTGATGATTTTAATGATTATAATTATGGAACTACATACAAAAAAAAGGTAGCTTTGCTAAGTTGTAATCATTAAAATCATCAATAAAACGCTTCAAGTTATATATTTTGAAGGCTCATTCATATGTTGTATTGTATTTATAGTTGTAAATAAACCGTTTTCAACCAAAATCCGTGGTTTAAAACCGGTTTTAATTTTGCCACACGGGCCATACATTGATTATAAATTATTTAAAAAGGCTAATTGAAATCATTTAGCATTTTTATTAATATATGTGAAGTCATATATCATACTTATACTACTTTTTAGGATTAGACAGAATGAAAACAATCATGAAATGCGTGTTTATTAAAATATAACGGCAATGCCGTATTTTTATTTTGCAATTTGCTACCAAAATCGTAACGCAGGGTATGAGGAGAGAGAAGAAAAAAGAAGAAGAAGAAAATACATTTATTTGGCACATGCCACAAGTGCACACAATAAAAACAAAACAAAAACATTTTAAACCATATTAAACCGCCAATTGTGGTTTTAAATTGTTCTAAACCAAAAAGACGGTTTAAAACCAAATGGTTTAAAACGTTTTGCATCTATAATTGTATTACATTCAACAGCAGAACTAAATTTGTTTTTCATAGTATGTTAATCAACAAACAAAGTTACTGATTCAGTTTGATGAAAAAGTCCCATATCTCAAAAACTAAACACCAAATCTTATTTCAAACCAATTTTCATTGAAAATTTTTTTTTCACGTTCTACAATCCTACATTTTTTCAGAATTTTCCTCCTCTTTCTTTAGAAATATTTTAACTTGTCCGTAAGATGTAACAGTTTGAAGGTTAGGGCTATAAACCCCAACGATCTGGTGCCTCCCTCCTTTCGGATATATGCAATCAAGGTCCGGTTGTCTGATTGGATCAGCACGTGAGAATTCCGCAACGTTTTCGCATTCATTCTGATTGCCGCTATGACTGCACATACCTCCTTCTTATTCCAGAGCCATCTTTTTTGGTGAGTTGCCCATGCAACTGACATTTGATTACCCAACCCCAATCTGAAGCGTCCGTCGCAAGGAAATGGGTGGCAGGCTTTTCGTGTATAGGCAATGTGTGAATTGTGGCTCCGCGGCGCCACATTATCTGTGAAACACAACTTGAGGCAGTAGCGAGTGTCGTAAGAAGATTTGCATTTTTCGACAGTCTTCCTCGGGGTACAACAAAGTTGGCGAAGTTTAACCCAGCAGACATAGCAGCTCCTGGAGATTGATGCGACATTTCAACAATGACCGGTCTAATGTGTAGTTTATGCTTTGCCTCCTTTTTATTGGCAGGGACATTGTATTTACGGCTGTTTGCCAAAGTATGCCAAGGTATTCCAAATCTTGAGTTGGTACCAAAACAGATTTTTGGCAGTTGATTTGCCAGCCCAGGAGTTCCAAGTGCCTCACGGCTTCCGCAGCCTGAAGACATAACTTGGATTGGTTTTGGCTGACCAAAAAGAAATCATCTAGGTAGACTACCACTCGACATCCCTTCGCCCGCAAGGTCTCCGCGATCCAGCAAGTTACGGAGGAAAATAGGTATGGCGCTGAAGCCAGCCAGCAATAATAAAATGTCTAACACAATGTTAAATAGTTTTTTTAAAAGGTTGTACGATTAACCGAATATTTTGGGATTTAGACCGCACGCGGTGAAAGTACACAACGCTATGAATTCCAAAAGTGACAGCTGTTCCCGCGTCCTAGCTGGCACATATTAAATACAACACCGGCGATTGTTACGCCATCTAGTATGATTAAGTTAAACTAAAGTATCCGTGCGATTAACCGCGTAAAAGGCTATGTATATACTGCTTCTTCATGAGCAATAAATAATTAGATTTATATTTACGGTAAGTTACGAATGTTTTACATTTTAGGCCCAGGAAGAGTATTTTTGTACCCTTTGGGGCACATTTTGTCCAAGGTCCATCATCATCATCGTCATTGTATGCGCCTGTGCCCCAGAATGTACATAAATAGAACATGGATCTTCCATATAAAAAATAGAAAAAGTGCATATTGCTCTGCTCAGCAGGCATGGACAAAAGTTATGAAGGTTTAAAGAATTCATTTTAACATGAAATTTTCGTAAATTGTCGTTTACGAATATTTTACATTTTAGGCCCGGTATGAGTTTATTTTTCCATGTTCTGTTATTTGTTAATATTGCATGGCAACATTGAGGGTACTTTTGAGTTTTCGAGTGAAATCAAAAATAAAAATCCTTTTTATTATGAGTTCTTACCAAAATCTGCTATGGCACGTTAATAATTTTCCAAAATTCTTAACCATTTTGAATAGAATTATTTGTAAGACTTTTATTTTTGTACACTTGTGGGGCACGTTTTGCCCATCTCCTTTGAATGGGCTACCCTGACGCTACCCATGGAATTAGTAAGTACTACCGTTCTGCCGGCCCAATCACCAAAACGATGGCGGTAACTGGCAAAAATGGTGCAATCTAAAGTCTGTTCTTTAATCTCGGAGACTAAATTGACAAGTACAAATGGCAAACTGACATAGATTTCAATAGCATTGAAGTCAGTTTTGACATTTTCACTTGTCAATTTAGTCTCTGAGATTAAAAAACAGACTATAAACACCACTTCCATATAACATAAAAAAAAATAGGTAGGTAGTTTCTTTGTTTTGCTAGTCTTACTTTTCTAGAGACAGTTGATAGATCGAGGTCAGTGACGTTCCTATTCTTATTACACAGAGCATCATAATATATAATACTGGTATAGAGTGGCATCTCAAGAGCTTTTTATGCCAACCTGTCGTGAGTAGTACCATCTGGATATCTTGTTCCATAACTAATCATATTATTATATTTACTATATCTTCATCTTCATTTCGTTGTTTTTGCATACTTTGTATTATGGTGTAGCTATTATATCATTATAATTTCGATTAGACACTAAATAAAATAAAACAATTTTAAATGAGTAGCTATATATAATGTCATATAGGTATTTTAAATCTTGTTGTGAATAAACACAATCATGTTTATAAAAAAAACTTTTTTTTAATTTCGTCATTGCCATCATAATAACTCTACCGAAAAAAACTCAGTTGATACACAACACTATACCAAATGAATCTACAATGTATATTTCTGTGAACTAAATACAACACATAAACACAATGTACAAACAACACACAACACAATGACATAATATACAAAATGGTAATGGATATTTTTCTAAAATATTATTTTTCCGACATCAGACAAGATGTTTGACATTGTGTGTCTTATTTTAAGGTGGAAGGACCAGGGCAGCCCGCGAAATTCAATTTTTCTTACGTTTTTTGCAATTTTCCGGTCAGTATTAGGTTTTATGTTGAACAAAATATGATTCGGGCCCGTAAAAGTGTGTATTTACACAATTGTAGACATTAAAATCATCAATAGAACCCATATATTTAATGGCATTGAATGACTAGGTACCTATTTCATGAAAATGTCATTCAATGGGATTAAATGAACTTGGGAGGATCATATTTTATTTTTGTTACGGTCGCAAATCATATTTTAATCAACATACATCCAGACACTGACCTGAAAATTGCAAAAAAAATAAGAAATTTGAATGTCGCGGGCTACCTTGGCGCTTCCCCCGTAAAAACAGCGGCTAATTTTCTGATTCAGTCATGGTTCTGCCGAAATCTCGCTAGACGCCAGGCATCGGAAGACCAAACTCCTGAAGCCTAACAAACAACTAAGTGATACTAAAAAGGGTTCCGTTTTGAGGCACGGAACATTAAAAATCGACACAAATATCTAAAAATACTTCCCTACCATGATTACGAGTACCTACTACCTAAATGTACATGGAAATCATTGTATAATGTAAATACCTAATAAGTAAGTTTTACTGTCACCATGCACAAATCCGCTACTACAAGGTGGACAACTGGACATCTAGACACACAGCACTGTGTCAAATTATAGGAAATATTTACTAAAAACAAAACAATATTATTATACCTACGAAAGAATCGGCTTGCTTCGAGCGAGGTTCCACGAGCGGCGGCGCGGTGGCAGGCGACGGCGGTGGTGGTGGCGGGGCGAGGGAGGCGCGGCGCGGCCCGTGGCGCGGGTCAGTTGCGGTCGCGTTGAGGAAGGTTGAATCGGGCGCACGAGCCGCGTGGCCTCAGTACCGCGGTTTCAAACGTTCGGTGACCGTGCAGCGCGTGTCGGTACTCCTCCCCGCGCGCGCGCCTCGTACCTAATGTTTGCGCCCACCCGCCCGCCTCACTGTTCACTTTGTGAACTACGAACCTTTCCTTTCCTCTGACACAGTACGACATTTACGTACCTATATCTACTAAAAATTCATACTGAATAGTTGAAAATGTACCTAAGTATCTAACTGAAATGGGTCACCTTGCGAATATTCTACACGTTATCAAAAGTATTCGTTCCGTTTACACGTGTAAGAATAATTTATAAATACCTACCTACTCATTTAATAAATAAGATATCATCTGTCTATCTTATGAAGTTATGACAATAATGTTCTTTATATTTAAAAGATAAAGCGTCTTCCCTATCAACGAAATTCAAAATGAAGAGTTGGGTAGGCAGGGGCATTTATTCTATTTATCTCTTGTATAAGGTAGGACTGGAATAAATAACTAGGTAGGTCCAGCTTGTTTTTTTAGAACAACTACTTATAGGATATCAGACTTTGTTATCCGTCTGTCGAATCAAGACTAGGAACGGGAACATAAATAATGGGTGTAAAAATACCCTTAACCAATCCGAAAGGTACAGACGCCAGCATATCAAGCTACTACAATCTGCCAAACTTTAATAGATTTTCAACTTTATCGCTGAAGCTTCATTGGGATTTGATCGGTAAGTTTATTCGGATTCGGTCGGGTAGCTAGATATGATGGCATTGCATTGCTGGCGTCTGTACGTGTTCTCCCCGTCGTCAATGCGATTATTTTTAGGGTTCCCTAGCCGAATGCCAAAAAACGGAACCCTTATAGATTCGTCATGTCTATAGATCTGTCTGTCTGTCTGTCTGAAGGTCTGACTGCCTGCCTCTATGTCACAGGCTCACAGCCACTTTATTCCGAATCTATTAGGGCTACACAGTTAAAACTTGGTAGGCAGATGTATTCTGTGACCGCTTTACGATTTTAATACAAAAATAAAAGATTAAGGGGGGCTATATACGTGCGGAGTGTCAATAGATAGGTCTTTAAAAATGTCATTAAGGTTCCTAAAACCATGTTTTCTCAAAGTTTGAAAGATAGACACTTACAATGTGGTAAAATGTGTGTGTGTGTGTGTCCCTCTAATTTCTAAAGTAAGAGGAGGAAAATTCTGAAAAAATTTAGGATTGTAGAACGTAAAAAAAACTTTAAACGAAAATTGGTTTGAATAAGATGTGATGTTTAGTTTTTGAGATATGGGACTTTTTCATCAAACTGCAGCAGTAACTTTGTTTTTCATTAACATACTATGAAAAACAAATTTAGTTTTGCTCTTGAATATATTACAATACAACATTTTATGAATGAGCGTTCAAAATATTTTTATTATATTGTTTGGTGCTACGGAACCCTGTGTGCGTATGAGTACGACTTGCACTTGGCCGGTTTTTTTGTTCTGGACCATACCTGGGAATCTTCTAGTTACGGAGATATTGAAGATTTTTAAAGTTCCAACTTTTTCACAAGTTTTTTTTTTAAATAAAAGTCTTTAATGTTATAACCCCTGCACTATTCAATGCATCCACCAGCACAATGTTTTGATTGCGTTACGTTGAGTTCTACAGTAAAACGTGATTTTTCACCCCAGCAAAAAGGCGTTTTCCAGCAATAATTTTTGAGTAGTTACTTAGTTGGATGTACAGAATGCTTGGTTAACCACTTCGTGAAGGGTTCGTTAACACCTTGTATACCAAACGATCATGGGCGCCGTCTTTGTCTTTTTCTTTGAGATGTTTATTTCCAGGGGGTGCATCTTCATCTTCCCGAAAAGAGTTTGTATTCCATCACACCACGGATATATTAGTTTTTCGTTTGACGGTGTCGAATCATGCATGGAATAATTTTGTTGTCTTATGAAGAAAAGCCTATCAATTGAGAAAAGTCAGGATTCAAGATCGAGCGTAGAGAGCTCGTAAAATTTTGTACCTACTTTGAGTTTGATAGATTTTCTTTTTGTCTAAATAAGTACAGACATTCATACATACAGTCAGTTTATGAACAAAAACTGAAAAGAACGTAGAATGTTTGATCGAGCTCGAAAATTTTAGCACAACATCGGACAGGTTGTGTGTGTGTGGGTTACGTGAAGGGTTCGTTTACCCCTTGTATAAGTTATGCCAAAAATACTGACGGTTGAAAAAATATCACACAGGTATTTTGAAAGTACGTCATTATTAAAGTTAGAAAAATGAAATTAAACATTTACAGGTGTCTGGTCTGCGTCAGGATGACTGCATCAAGAGAGATTTTGGAGGTTAGAGCTATACCAAGTTTTTGTAGGTACCTATTTGGTACCAGAGCTCAAATAATTGATACACACAGCAAACTAGATACTTAAGTTTGCAGGGCACGCCAACACAGATGTTGATGGGCGTAAAATCAACTGGTGTACTTCGCCTATTTGTTAATGTTTGCTTCACTATATATATATGAGGTAAAGAATATCTAGCAAATAAAGAATCTTGAATCTTGATGATTCAAGATTCTTCATTTGCGTGAAATATGGTATGTACATGATGGTCTTATAAATAAAAAGGGTGAAGGGTAATCAATTTAATACTGCAATTAACTGCTCTTGTGGCATACATAGGTGTATAAGCAATCGACTGGTAAATCAAATGTCATAGGATTGAGTCTCACCGCAACCGGCGTCAACTTTTTGCAATATTAAAAACATTTTTTTTAATTTTGTTGAATTTTTATTTTTGTAATTTACCTGACAATAAGAACATTATTCAAGAAATAAATATGGAAGTGAAAATTAAACAAATTGTCATAAGAAATCAGCAATATTTATTGACTAGGTTTTTTAAAATTATAATTATATAATAAATTATCAAATTTTGTAATTATTATACCTATAAGTAGTTAGGTAGTTTAGGTATCCCTTTATAATAACTTATAAAAATCGAAAATAATTACATACCGTCATTTATTATAACTCAGAAGAAATATTAGTTCCACCAAGCCATCCATATCCGGTCTAAGCTGACCTCTCATTGTATTCAAAGCCAATCCAATGCGGTGTCCGCATATTAGTTGGTACCCAGTCTGGAAGGTTGATAATTTTAGGACTTTTTGATAGGAACTTAGTTTAGTCAACTCGTCACTCGTTGTGTAGGTAACGACGTCACGAGAATGAATTTAGCGCCTTATCTAATCGTTATCATCAGTTGAAAAAAATGAATAAATGTTGCTTATAAATACAGTGTTACCTAATTACTTAAATATATAGCTTACAACTACTTAACAATATTATGTAGTTTACAACTAACATAATTACTTACTTAATATTGTATTTTTTTATTCATGTAGTGTTTACCTAATTGTAATTGTTGCACTGAATAGAGTTCAAACGCATGTTTTATTTTTGTTTGTGGATTAGTGTAAACAATTGTTGGTAGACCTAATTAATAAAGTAAAATAAATGGGCTGCTATTTATTAATAATTCTACCTATAATCTAAGCACTAAGAAGGAATGAACAAATGAACTTAGGAAAAAAATTGAAATCAGTAAACATTTTCCTAGTGAAATGAAACTACTTTAGAAGAATATTTGACGGGTCACCAGACCCACCTAACATAGTTCGCGTTATGTTGTTGTCCTAGCTAGACAGACAGATATCGGCGAGAGGGAGAGTGCGGAAGGCAGAGAGGACAGCGGGGTAAGGGAGTTACGCACGCGCAGTGTTGTCGAGAGTTCACACGCGCGCTTCGAAACCGCGGTGGGCCTCCACGTGTACGCTAGCGTTGCCCTCCTTCGCCCGCTCACCGCGTCCCGCGCGCGGTTCGTTCGGACATTCCAACCAACCTTCAACAAACGCGCATAGTCTATCGCGTGGTAGGTATATATATACGTTATTTAATAGCGTTATGCTTGTGTAACAATTACAAATAGGTACCCATACCATACATAATTATAAAATAAGTAGGTAAGTACCTATCTATGTAATGAAAACAATTGGTAATTCAAAATATTGACGTAAAAAGTATAAAAATGTATTATTTATGAATCTAGAAAATATATTATTATAAAATATAACATAATAAGATGCCTACACCTAAAACCTGTCTTCCTTAATCTACTGAATATTTTTATCCAAAATTTATTTTGTGTTCATAGGAGGTATATTGTATACCTAACACTGAAGGATACATACGCCTGCCTACCCAGACCAGCAGAGGTTCTTAACCTTTAAAAAAACTGCGTTCGTGAAGTGGAGACCTCAGTTTAGGCTGGGTGGGCTCTTAGTCCCCAAGTAGCAACCTAGGAGCGGGTTGCATTCGAATGTTAAATTGTTTTATAATATAAAAAAGGTTTGCAAAAGTTAAAGCTCACACCGTATTGTTCCTCAATAAATCCGCTGCTTATTATCTAGGGAGAAGATTTTCGAGGCGTTGCATGCTTACAATTAGCTACTTGCCTAAGTAAGTACTTAAGTATAGGCTTGCTAGACTTTAAGAACAATAACAAAAATTTTTGCCACCCCATGTCGCGGCATCGCGGCACATCACGAAAGAAATAGTAGGACGACCGGTTGTCTTCCTTGAGAATTGTATAGAAGGAGCGCAATACTTGTTGAAATATACTGACATAGAACAGTGTTAGTATATTTTCATTAACCTGCAGGCATCAGAGAAAACACCCGACATAGAAAGAATATAAAATCTGCAAAAAAACATAAGTAGTGATGCATTATTTAAGCGTAGCGAAGGCGTTCGTTGATTGTTCCCGCTCGCGCTCTTACTTTATAACGCCGCCTATTCCGATCCGGCCCGCTCCGCAGCGCGGCATTCGGCTGCTGTCGGTCGAGTGAGTGTGTCGTTATAGTTACTCGCTGTCAGACCTTTGTACACAACCTACGCCAACATTAACAACATTGAACCGCGCTAGAAAAATCATCATCATTGTATAACATGATAGGTAAGGATTTTTATTTATAACGTTATTAAAATTACGGTATTATTTTACATTTTGTTTACCAATGTATAGGTCTGTACCTAGTGCGAATTATTTTTTATAAAATTTAATTTAAGTGAATACATACATACTTAATCAAAACATAGTAAACCGTAGAACGAAAATATTAACTTTATCCCAGTTCTACATAATATTCTATTAACCTATATTACGGAAATGTTTTATGAAAATATGTATCAGGGGCAGTAACCATTTCTTAATTATTCTTGTATGTGAATCTTTCCTCAATTTGCATTATGTTAACCCATTACGCTCAGTGTGTGTAGTCAGTAGTTCAGTACTCAGTAGTAGATACATTGTCAGTTTGTCGCATAGGTAAGTAGTCTTGGTACTTGTGTGCTGATACATTTCCGGAGTTTTCTTTTACTTATCGGTAATCAAGGTCTTGGTCATTATTTTATAGACAATTTGTAAAACTAATTCCTTATCGTCATCGATGATTCTGATTTAGACAAACATTATAATCAGATTTATTTTTTGTTATTTATGGGGGTGCGGTTCCTATTATAAAATATAACTTTAAAATCTTTCAAGTAACATGAACTAAATATATGGGTAGTTAAACTTATGAAGATTTACCAAGAAATACCAATGTTTGTACCTATATAATATTACACTCTTGTAAATGGGGCGGGGTGGGGCGAGCGAGAGAGGGATATCTACTTGAGTGAGCGCGAACAGCGGGGTCGGCGGCCCAAACACGTGGAGGCCTGCACCGCGGTTTCGACGCGATACTGCCGCGGTGCAGGCCTCCACGTGCTGTCAGAGGACATTCACTCGGCTTATGCTCCGCTCGCCTCTTACCGCTCTCACCCCTGCGTGGCCGTATTATGTTGGTGCATCCTGATATTCCTGATCGCTGCATGCCATACACAACAGACACTGTACTGTGAACGGTCGTCGCGTTCGATTCGGGGCGCCATCCGAATTGCGGTCGACATACAATAATGGAATCTTTATCAACTATTAAAATAAAGCAATATCGTTCGACAGGTGAGGAGGAACGGGTCCATCAATGTGGCGAATGTGGGCTAACGCTGTCCACTCGCAGTGCACTAACAGCTCACGCGCGCTCTCATCGCGCCACTGCCGATGCTCATCGTTGCGACGTTTGCCACAAGACTTTTGCTGTGCCCGCAAGACTTGTGCGTCATTATCGGACCCATACTGGTGAACGGCCTTTTGAATGTGAATATTGCCATAAGATGTTTAGTGTGAAGGAGAACCTGCAAGTGCATCGTCGGATCCATACTAAAGAACGACCTTACAGATGCGGAGTGTGCGACGCGGCTTTCGAGCACTCGGGAAAATTACACCGCCATGCTCGCATACATACCGGAGAACGGCCGCATGCCTGCCCCCATTGCCACAAGACTTTCATACAATCGGGACAGCTGGTCATCCATCTCCGGACCCACACTGGTGAAAAACCATATCGATGCCCGGCGCCAGGCTGCGGGAAAGGGTTCACCTGCTCTAAACAACTCAAAGTGCACTCGCGTACACACACCGGTGAACGTCCCTACACCTGTGACATATGTCTCCGCGATTTCGGCTACAATCATGTGTTAAAATTACACCGTTTTCAACATTACGGCGAGCGGTGTTATCGTTGTACTGTTTGCGATGGCACTTTCAACACCAAAAAACAAATGGAAGCCCATATTTATAAAGAACATGGCGCAGACACACCGCGCACTCAACAGATGCCGTCTACGGGTTCACTAGTGGTTAATGGCAACGTAATGTGTGATTTGGTAGAAGCTGCTCTGCAGCAATTACCTCCAACTCCTCCTAGTTCTCCGCCGTCGCCACAGTGTCCCTCGGCGCCTGCTGCCTGCCCTGCGGCGGCCGCTCCGGCACCCTCTGTCTCCCCGTCACCTTCGCCCTCGCCGGCACTCACAACCTCAATCCAATATACGTTTGCGCCGTCCTCGTTGCCGCCACGGAAACGGAAGCTTATTCCCCAACCTGATACTGAGGTGCCGGTTGTCCGGCATACTTCGGTAATACAATTTGCTCCAGCTGCCGCATCTGATTCATTATAGGCAATGTAGTACAATAATCATGTATCTAATGCTTAATCGTATTACATCCTGAATGTAGTATTTTCTTATTGTAATTTTCCAAAGCTTTTTTCAATTTTATTCATTGGCTGTTTGTTGTCTCTGAATGAGACTGTAGTGGTAGCTTAAGGTAAATTGTGTTGTGTAAGTACCTAATTGAGTATGTAGAGATTAGCCTGTATGTAGAATCTACACCTACAGTGAAGAGAGCTGTTTCTTGGAACACGATTATCTGTAACCAATGAATTGAGAAAATGTTAATCTTTAAGAATTGAGAAAAAGACTAAAAGCTACTTAATAAGTAGGTAAGTGCATTTGTGCCGTTATTGTAAGGTGAATAAGTTTTTATATTTAAATCTTGTAGGTATTTTTAAGATAATTGTAATAGGTACTTAGGTTACAATAAAGTACAATAATGAATTGATTGATTTAAACCGAATATTTATTTTCCCTGTTTTTTCCTGGCTACCTAGTCCATCAGACAACATTTTATGAATCAAGTAGAAAGCAGGCAGGCACTAACGCGCGCCAGTCTACCAGCACCTTCTTGGAACTCGTCCACACAGGTGACCCTCGGCGTCATGCGCAAGTGGATAAGCCCGCGAAATTCAAAAAGTTTTTTGCAGCTGCACATTACAAAAAACATAGGAAAATTTGATTTTTCGCGGGCTATCATATTGCATTCTCGTGACCAGCCTTGCAATTTTTCCGGATTTAATCAAAATAAGGAAATTTTACAAAAAGTTAATGGCCTACTGAAAAAGATAGTAAAACGTCCGAACTTTTTGCAAATTCCCGGCGGGTTCAATCAGCATATCAAGCTATTACAATCTGTCAAATTTCATTCATAGGTTTTCAACTTTATCGCCGAAGCATTAGGTTCAAGGTTGATTGGAAAAATTTGTAGGGCTGCCCCTACAATCAATAATGCAGTGGGACGACAATAAATAAAATGCCCTCCTTTAACCGTACAGTGCCGGATACGAACCGGGAAATGCTGAATGTGAACCGCTTAGAGCCGGACTAGTGATTGGACTTTTAGTGCCTGGTACTAACAGCTAAAACCAACATACCAGACAGTGCCGGTATAAATGAATATAAAATTATAAGATTTTAAAAAGTGTGTTTGTTGTCTACAGCGTGCAGCGCGAGACTGACTTAAATTATACATACATGGTTATTTTGCTGCGTGGCCATAGTTAGAACTAACGCCACCATCTTGTTTCTTTATAAATAACCCTAATTCCTCATATTCAAACTCTTACCAACAGCGCCCTGTTGACAATGTAATTCAGGTGCCAGAATCATGCCGCACTGTACAGACGGCAGCACATCAAGCTACTAGAATCTGTCTGTGATTTTGAACTTTATCGGTAAAGCATTAGATTCAACAATGATTGGGAAAATTTGACAGTTTCGGGGAGCTTGATGTGCTGGCATCTGTCTGTACATGCATGATTGAAATTCTCATTTTTTTTATCCAACAAGCTCCTTTGTCAGTCAAGATAAAGGAGAGTTAGCTTTAGCTTGTAATCATGATAACAAACAACTTTCCCAATGAAACATTTTTTGGGTTGGGTTTAGAATCGCGTCCTCTGAATTCGAGGATTCTGTCACTGTGGGGGGGTCAAGGGGGTTTATCTGAAGCGCCCCCATGCGATTTTAGCTGCCGGAAATATTTAAAATTATTTTCTCAAAATATTGGTAAATCACTAACTAAACGTGAAACGGGACGAATATTTAACTAAAGTCTAACGTTTTTGACGTTACATATGTCAAGATCATCTCAAAATGCGTAAAATATATGATTTTGAATGAAATATCGAAAAGATCCTTTTTTAAAAATCGTCCAAGCTATAAATTATGTTTATAAATTCAAGTAATTATAAAAGTCAATATTTTATGAGTGCAAGAGCGAGCGAAGCGAGCCGGGACCTGGGGCACCCCGACTCGGACAGGTTAGGTTAGAAGGGGATGGCGGGGTCGAGTGAGCGAGCGAAGCGAGCGAATAGACCCCGCCATTCCCTTCGAGGTTATTTTTTTTGTAAACCATTCAGAAGTAGGAGCCCCGCGAAGCGGGGCTCTGTCGACCTGGCTTCCCTCGCCTACGCCATGTTGACTGGCAATAACTAACTCAACTCTCCCCCCTATAAATCAGGTTTATAATGTCAAAAACATTAAGCAATCATAACACCAAATTGAGATTTTAAAAAATTTATAAAAAAAAAACTATGCGCCTCCGGCAGAGGGGGGAAGTGGGAGGTGACTCAACAACTCCCCCCCCTCCCCCTCCCACCTCCCACACCTACCAATTCGGAGGACGCGATTCTAAACCTTACCCCATTTTTTTTATACACAGACTTTTATCACAATGACACAACAGCCGTATAAAATTCGCAAGCGCGCGCCTGTGACCTATCAGCTGTTAGCCGTTTAAAAAAAAATGTTCTTTGGGAAAGTTGTTTCTTATCGTGAGTACAATCACGTGATTAAGTATCGGTCACTAATTACCAGTCACCCTATAAATAGTAATTTGAAAAAATAAAAAATAGGAACTACACTTTTTGTTATCTATATCTAAACTTAAATTATAACTTAACTAAACTTAAATTTTATATATTTTCCTTTTATTTACTCGTCTTATCAGCTACCATGTCAGACTGTCTTGCGTTGCGACATAGGCCTCGTCAAGTTCCCTACACATTTGTCGATCCCTTGCTAAATTTCTCCATCCCTTAGGTAGATCATCCTCCCATCTTTTTATCTGCCTTCCTCTACGTCTTTTTCCGTCCCATTTTTTTTTTTTTTTTACGGATCGGAAATCATCAAATGACTTCTCCCGCTCTGGGTGGAGTGGGAGGGAGTGTCAGACTCTTACTGACTAAAACCCATCCATGTTCCTTCATTGCCCTTTGTGTTCCAGGGCCACGGTATCTCTTTCGAACAGTCCCGCAGCCCCGGAGTCCCGCAGCCCCGGAGTCCCGCAGCCCCGGTCTTTTTCCGTCCCTTGGATACCATTCTATAACTTTTTTCGCCCACTTTTCTGTTTGTGTCCTCATCATGTGACCTGTCATTTCCATTTTAGGGTTCGTGTTTTTAATGTAACATCTGCTACTTTCCTTTTGTCTTTCAGCCTTAGATCCATCATGCTCCTTTCTGTTTGTGTTCAATCTTCTGTGTTAGTGGCCAGATCTGGCAGCCGTAGGTAAGGCATGGAAGTATGAAGGTGTGGTAGACGGTTCTCTTTTCCGAGATGGGCACAGATTTATATTTCATGATTTCCCTGAGTGACCAGTACCTTTGCTAGGTGTTGTTTACTCGTTTCTACTTCTTTTGTCAATAAATCTTTCACCGATATGACTTGACCCAGGTATACATAATTCGTTTGCGTATTCGATCTCATCTTCGCCCACCTCAATTTAGAATTTAGTTTTGCTTGTATTCATTGATAATCCCGCCTTTTGTTGAGTACAGGCGCCAGCACATCAAGCTAACCGAAAGTGTCAAATTATCCCAATCAACCTTGAAACTATATCGGTATCGTATTACCCAGTACTAACTGGGTTGTGGAGGTCCGATAGGCAGTCGCTCCATGTAAAATACTGGTATTCAGCTGCACCCGGTTAGACTGGAAGCCGACCCCAACATAGTTGGGAAAAGGCTAGGCAGATGATGAACCTTGAAACTAATGCTTCAGCGATAAAGTTGAAAATCTATTAAAGATTTATTTTTAATTAGATTCTATTCTATTGTTAGATTGTAGTAGCTTGATGTGCTGGCGTGTTACATCGACACGCAAAGAAAAAGAAAAAGAGAGAGTTTACAGAGTTCCTATTCTTATTTGAAACGCATGATACCTATAAGTTCCATGGTCACGCGCCAAAGGATCCTTGTAGGAATCATTAAGTATAGTTGCACAAGGACTTTTTGGCGGGTGTCCAAAAACGGAACTAAACTTGCTATCTTGTTTAGTCAAACATTTCACTGCATTAAATACTTACTAAGTCCATACTGGCAACCCTATAGTCTCTGGTTTTTTTGTATGTTTACAAAACCAAAGACTACAAAACTATTACAAACAAACAAAAAATGGAGCTGAGTAATCTATGGTTAATTTCATAGATCTGTTGTTGACTTGTTGGTTTCTGAAACCGAGGTGTCTTGTGTTTATTGAAAAGGAATTCTGTCAGTTTTTCATCAAGAATTTATTTGAAAATCAATCATCCAAAATGGTATGTAAACATTGCATTTAAATGTTTTAATCCTTCGGGCTAATTTATAAATGATATTTTTATGATTAGTTTTTGTTTTCACCGTCTATTTTCCAAGCATCTAAAATACCGGGAAAGCCGGCGAAAATTTTCAGTTTAGTTGTTATAGTTAAGTTTACTTGTGTAACAAAAATAACAATGGTAATGATTATTTTCAGACGATCGGGAAGAATAATAAAATGCAACAGCATATAAACTATAGGGTTAGAGTAATACTACAAGATTCAAGAACATTTATTGGGACTTTCAAAGCGTTTGATAAACACATGAATTTAATTTTGGGAGACTGTGAAGAATTCAGAAAAATTAAATCCAAGAATAGCAAAACCGCAGATCGAGAGGAGAAAAGAACATTGGGATTTGTTTTGCTTCGCGGTGAAAATATTGTGTCGCTAACAATTGAAGGTCCGCCTCCACCAGAAGAAGGTTTGCCTCGTGTGCCCATTCCTGGTGCTATCGGAGGGCCCGGGGGTGGCCGTGCGGCGGGACGTGGAGCTGGGCCTGCAGGCGCTCCACCTGGCTTACAAGGACCTGCTAGAGGTGTTGGTGGTCCATCACAACAACATATGGCCCCTGGATCTCGAGGGCAGTTATCTGCGCCGCCACAAATGCGTGGAGGACCCATGATGGGAGGGCCACCTCCAGGCATGATGGGAGCTCCTCCAGGAATGGGCCGTGGTGGACCTGGAGGGCGAGGGCCTCCTGGAATGCGACGCTATTAAAATCAGTGCAGTGATGTGTGATACCACATTGAGTGAAATAATCACTATATGAAAACTGTATCTTGTGTGTTGCTCATATGTGATAACATTTTTCATTTAACTAAGGGCTACCATATATTACCATTCCGAACAGTTAAACTTCAGATATTGACTATTTTTAACCTGACAAATATTGTATAAACTGGCCATAAACATAATTTTAAAAAACATGGAGCTCTTACAAAGAATGGGTGGATTGTAGGTAATTGCTTGATGGGTTAAAATTGATCCTATGTGTGAATGACCCTGGCCCGCCATGCTCATTGGGCTGTTGGAGCTACAAAGCTGTGTCCCTGACATACAGATTGATAATCCTGATTATGCATGTGCCCATATCCAGTCCTGTTTAAATTCAGCCCCACACAAAATGTAGATTAGATTTAACCTAAACATTATTTAAAACCAAAAAGCTTGATGGCAAGGATAACACATTGTTTAAATGGTACCTATAATGTCAAACCAATCCTAGGCAGATATTAATGTGTATAGTCTTTAATAGCGTCTAATGGTGCACAATGCCTTATAAATCTGGTATTCTTCAATATATCAATCTACATAAGCATGCATTGGAAAGCAAACCTTAAAATCTCTCAAAAATTACTCAGTTTCATGTAGTGCAAATGCAACAAAATTAGTTGTGAGATTTGTTTTTCACATAGAATGCAGAGTGATGACCAGCTGCATCCATATTAAGATAGTCTGAGATAACTTGGGATTCTTTAAATCTAATATAGTTATTAAGCAATTTTTGTTTTTTATTCAAACCAACGAGGTCTCTTTGGCTGTGGTAAAACACACATGATGTTCACTGTTCACACAAAAGTTGCCCCCCATAGCTTTCGTTAATCATCTTTTACTGGTGGTCTTTATTAATAATGTACCCATGGACTTAAGTGCGGAACCAGTGTATCGCTAAACCACGCATGAGAGCTTGCTCCTATGAGCAACACGCAAAGTGCACACCCATTCACACTGATTATTCAGCATTGCCCTGCAGTTCATGTCCGTGACTACCGCCGGACCACCAACGCCAATCGCTTCCATATTTGATAAATAATTAGTTCTCAATTGGTGCTAATTAGTGCTCGAACAACAAAATTGGTGCCTTAGTAGTTTTCGAGAAAATCGACTTAGAAGGTGGTCCGTGGTCCAGCAGTAGTCACGCTCCTTTCAGCAGGGCCACTATGAGCGCCGAAAAAGAGGGCATGCTACAGCTATTCCAAGTATACAATTGTATTTACCGAGAAATCAATGATTATAACTTTCGAGCGCTCGTTCAGCAGGACCACGACTGTGAATGTTGATTCCAAGTTTGAGGAGCTTGCCGCTTTCCTCTTTTTCCCTTGTGTTACACTGTTACCCATTGGGAAAAAAATTACCGATTAGTAACACTAACTCAAAGCCACATTTTTTCCCTTCTATTGACAATGTAACTCAACAGAACGCTGTGTTCCCGTTAAGTAACACTTTCTTGGGTAAAAGAAAAATAATGTGGCGCAAAAAAGAAAACGGGCTCGGAACACTGTACTCAATGATGAGTTTATACAAGAAAACAATCATAATTAATTTATACCTGTAGGCATACTATTATCGTAAATATACTTAAATTATATTATATTATATTATTTCTATCTAGATTATTTTAGAACAATGCTACTTAAACCACCTCCAAAAATTAACAATATGAAAATATTTATGTTGCACTAGACCAGTATTTTAAAAATATCACAATCAATTTTAATCCTAATCGCAATATCAGTTCCAAAATAATTCTGTTCTATCCACTAATCACCAAAATCAAAGAAGGAGCACGATTCATACAATATTATCCCACGTCCTACAGCAACGAGAAGTATCTCAAAAAAACGATAAAAGTGGGTTTAAAAAGATGGCATACTTCCAAAATCCATCCTTACAGTCTAGCATATAAAAAAATTGCTATGAAAATTCGTTAAGGGCCAGTAATATCTACGATGGATACATTACAATATTGAGAAATACTTTGCTATCTTGATTTGACTTCAATTATTGAGTTCCATCATCGAACCTCTTTTTTTTCTTCTTTTTTTTACCAAAAAAATAAGTTGTTTCCCTGCAATAATTTTGCGGTGAAGTTACTTAGTTTGATGTGCAGAATGTTTGATTGCATCGTGAAGGGTCCGTTAACACCCTGAATTCATTGCAGATATGACTGTCCCTGAACGAATTTTATACGACTGTAAGGATGGAGTTTGGAAGTATGCCATCTTTTTATACCCATTTTTATCAAATACTTCTCTTTGCTGTAGGACGTGGTTAATTTTGATCCTTCTTTGATTCGTAGATTGATATTTTTCAATGCCGCAAAATCTCTAGAAAGTATCCAAATGTCACAGAACCTTCTATTAATCCGAGCTGTGCCCCTTGTATGAACTCATCATTGAGTACAGTGTTCCGAGCCCGTTTTCTTTTTGGCGCCACATTATTTTTCTTTTACCCAAGAAAGTGTTACTTAACGGGAACACAGCGTTCTGTTGAGTTACATTGTCAATCAAAGGGAAAAAAATGTGGCTTTGAGTTACAGTGTTACTAAATGGTAATTTTTTTCCCAATGGGTAACAGTGTAACACAAAATGGTGTAATTCAACGGGAACAAAGGGAAAATGACTGCCCTGCAAGATACAATTAGTGCCCAAAATTCAAAAGTATTACTCCGGTAGTTTACGAGTTAAACCATGCCATTGGTGGAATGGCGTGGCGGTCATGGTAAATTTTCATTTCAAGATTTCTTCCCAATACAAAAATTACTTCTCGTAAAGAAGTCGATAGTGACCAAAAACTCAGATTCCTAAGTGTTATATTTTAAGAGAAATTAGCTTTAATTACTTTTCCATACTTAATCTCCGCGTATAACCCGACCAAATTAAGTTGTCAATGGTATTTTGGTATTGAGCTATTAAGGAGATGTACACTCATGCACATAAATATGTCGGAATAGTAGTAATAACAACAGTTCAATATCTATCATTTTTATAAGAACTGTGTACCTAGGTACATAGTAAGAAAAAAATAACCTATAGTAACCCACCCATGGTCTGTGATACCTTTGTTAATGACGTTGGTACGTAGGTACTTATGTATGATGTGCAATCAGTATTTTTGATGAGAATTGGGATTTTTTTTATATAAAAAGGAATATTTTTTCTTTACAGTTAAATTCTAGCCTTATCTAAATGTAACCGGAATATGAGAAGGCGAAAAAAAACAACAATTAATGTTTTAAATAATTATTAAGTAAATATATTTTACAATAGTATTAACTATCTCAAACAAACTAAAAGTACCTACCTACAACACTGATCTTCCGAACTTAGCTTTTTTTCAAACTAATTACTTAATTAAAAAAAAATATTTGTACATCACCAGTATTTACGGAAATAGGTAAACCCTCTGTTCTGATAACCCGAATTCCTTTCGGCCCATAACTATTTTATGCGATACAATTAAGATTACCGGTAGGTATTCGAAATATAACTGTTGCATCGCCTCCAAGCACCTGAAATTACACTGAACCAGCAGAATCATGGACGCATAAGATAGGGCCGGACGAAGTTTCATAAACAATAGGTGAGGCACTCATGGTTAGAGATAGCTCACTTGTAGGTAGGTAAAAAAAAGTATATTGATGATAGGTAGGTATATCTGACACTGACGTCCAGACTCTTAGTGTCCGCAGCCGATCCACAGTTTGTCCGTGCCGTTTGATCAGCCACACGGCCGTTCCTTTAAGGTTAGTTTGTATACTATGTAGGATATTTGCATACTTACCTAATTAATAGCAAGCGCTACTCGACATCAAACTAAAAAGTCTGGCGAGTAAAATTATAATAACAAAAAATAATATAGGTATGTTAGTGAATAATAAATAAGGTCTTTGAAAAAGAGAGCAACAATGATCAGCTTCGTGCACATGTCATACTGAGTGAAAATTCTACACAACCGCCGTTCTAATACGCCCAAAGCAGTGTGTTGGCGCTAGGGAATGCAATCCGGACTATCCGTAATCCGAAAAATCCGGATATCCGCACATTTTTACTCGACTTCCAAATCCGGATTCAAAAATTGAATCCGGATTTTTTGATAATAAAAAAATGTGATTCGGGGGCTACATTATCGCGCGAATATTCGTGTCGCGTCTGGGGAGTGCGAGGTGCAGGACACGGGTCGGCGGATTGGATGAAATTCGAGGATAGTGAGTCACATGCGATTCGTCCTTCCTCATCATATTATGTCCATACCAAGACAGTCGATTCCCTTTAAATTTTTCTGTAACTAGCGCAACTTTTAAACTTCCTCTAATATACTCGTTCCTTACCTTATCCATTCTTGTCACACCACACACCCACCTCAACATTCTCCTCTCCGCTACATGCAATCTTTTTTCATCCATCTTCTTCACTGCCCAGCATTCCGATCCATACAGTACGAAAGTTCTAATCACTAACTTGTATATTTTCCCCTTTAACTTGAGGGGCATCCGTGGGTCACAAATTGTTCCAGTGACCTATAGCCATTTCATCCATCCTGAGTTGATCCGGTGCGTTACGTTACGTCTCGGTCTACTTCGCCATCCCCTTGGACAAGCGACCCGAGGTACCGAAAATCGAAACAGATCGGTATGGGCGTTCCGGCAAGAGTTATGGCCGTTAAGGGCACATGACTGGAGAGACCGCCGAAATCACAGAATAAATATTCTGTTTTGGTCCTACTGACTTTCAGGCCAACATTCTCCAGTCTTTCCCACCACACCTCTGATCTGCTCTGGACCTCTAGGCCACTCTCAGCAACCAACAAAATGTCGTCGGCAAACAGCATACACCAGGGAGCTTCTTCCTGGATGTCCGACGTAATAGCGTCCATTATCATCAGGAAGAGGTAAGGGCTTAGAGCCGACCCTTGGTGCAAGCCGACAGCTACATTGAAGCTGCCGGTAGTGCCAGCTGTAGACCGGGCTTGGGTACTACATCGACTGTACATCGCTCGGATCAACTGCACATACTTCCCAAGCATACCTTTCTCTTTCAGGACCCACCACAAAATCTCACGAGGTACCTGGTCGTATGCCTTTTCGAGGTCGATGAACACCATGTGCAAGTTTTTGTGCACACTTCTGTATTTCTCGCACAGCTGGCGGGTGGCAAAAATAGCATCCGTCGTTCTCCGACCGGGCATAAAATCGAATTGATTTTGAGAAATTTCACTCTCTTCTCTCAGTCGTCTTTCAATAACTTTCTCCCAAACTTTCATACTATGCACCATTAGCTTTATTCCTCTATAGTTATTGCACTCCAGCACATCACCTTTATTTTTAAAGATGGGCACCAGCGAACTGTTGTACCACTCGACAGGTGTGGCTTCTTCCAGCAACAAATTATTGAAAAATAAAGCTAACCACGTCCATCCATCCACCCGTAATAACTTCCAAACTTCAACTGGTATACCGTCAGGTCCTAAAGCTTTACCATTCTTCATTCCATTTACTGCTATTCTCACTTCATCCATACTAATCTTTCTCACTAACCCCTCACTCACTGGTTTATTGTCCAGCACACCGTTCCAGTCATTCTCCTCATTCATCAGTTTTTCAAAGTACCCCATCCACCTATTCTTAATTTTCTCATCATCCGAAAGAACCATTCCAGCTTCATCTTTTACGCATTTAATCTGACATACATCCCTCGCCTTTTTCGCTCTAGCTCTAGCAAGCCGGTATAGTTGTTTTTGGCCTGAAAGTGTCATAAAGCTTGTCTTGGGCCTTTGCTCTAGCTATGGCCACAGCTTCCTTGGCTTTTTTCTTGAGAGCATCATACTCACTCTTTCTTTCAGCTTTCAGACTAACACTTGCAACTTCAACACTCTGGCATTCCTTGAATTTCCTCTTTTTCAGTTTAATTCATGAAAAATCCGGATAATCCGGATTGGACAAAAAATCCGTTCTTAAAAATCCGGATTTTAAAACAGAACGGATTTGCATTCCCTAGTTGGCGCCAAAGATTTTTAAAGTTATTTTTAAGAATAAAAATAACTTACTACTTAAACTCAAGTAATTAATTGTCTATAGATACGGGTGTTAGAGCCTGAAGAGACCTTTGCTGTATTTAGGTATTCATCCAAGACCAACCGGCAAGGGTGAAAAGAGAGTTGTACGACAACAGAAGCCACCACCGCCCAATTTTGTGAAGCTCCAGGAGCACGTGCCACCTGGACGTGCAGTACGCACCAGCAGTTTGCCTATCATCATCATAAATAAGCCTAGATTCACCCACTGCCGCGGCCGGCGAGAATATTCTTCAGTACCTTCGACTTGGGTGTGGTCTCAATTTGAAATTGGAAAGCAATCAAACGAAGTGGACCCTGGCTGGTGAAATCACAATCTAGCGTAATGGGGGATTATAGACCCTATTTGCACCCTATTGCTCTTGATTATACCATGTCCCCATGTCCCCATGTCTGTGAGTGTTTTAAGTGTCCCACACTTGCACTTCTGAGGTTTAAGTGACTGGGCTCGAAATTATTAAGGTAGGTACACAACATGTATAATTGTATATTTATCGTCAACTCGGAAAAAAAGAAGAAATACCTACGACCGTAGTATTGATGTACATCTACATATTCTTAGTGAATCGGCAGTTTCATGAATTAGTTTAGTAAGTTGGTACGGGTACCAAAGTATAAAATATTTGCTAAAGCGATACATTGAAATGATTAAATATAAAGTGGGTACAGTCTCTAATGCAAAAAAATACATAAAACATAGCTGTGCGCTACCAACAAAAGCTTACAAAAAGATATAATAAACTAGCTGTTCCACGCGACCTTCGTCCGCGTCAAGTTATTCAAAATACAATTTTCCCCGTTTTTGCAACATTTTTCATTGCTGCTACGCTCCTATTGGTCGTAGCGTGATGATATATAGCCTATAGCCTTCCTCGATAAATGGACTACCCAACACTGAAAGAATCATTCAAATCGGACCAGTAGTTCCAGAGATTAGCGCGTTCAAACAAACAAACAAACAAACAAACCCTGCAGCTTTATAATATTAGTATAGATTAACGAGCATAGAAAGTACAGTTAAATTACCATACAATCTCGTCTGAGACTCAACTACGTCATCTTCATTGAGTTTGGTTTAATGTAAGGGGCATTTACAATTCAAGTGAGATGAGTTTTTCTAATGACAATAACCGCAAGATGGATGGCACCGTTTGCCGTCAACACCACAACGGCAGCCGCCGCTCGTGTCGCCTTTACCGCTTGGCCCCCAGCGTCGTCCGCGTGTCACCCAACATATCTCCGTCTTGCACGCTGAGCACTTCACCCAATCACAACCCCATTTTTTTGTTATTATGGCACTGCATTCAGGGCATTCAAGAGCTTCTCCCTTTCTAATTAAGGAATTCAGAAGTGTTCGTGTTCCATCGTCAGTTTCGGTCGCATGGTTGTTCTCACTCGCTGCTTGCTTCAGTTTAGCGCGATGCTGCTCACAAGTGTGTCCATCGTGAATAGCCTTTAATTTAAAAAAAAAGAATAAATATTAGTGACTTAGTAGAGCCAGGGCCTGCGGTGCCTTAACCCTAATTACGGAATCACTCCTAAGACTGTTTTCCTGTTTCTATAACGGTTGAGGTGAGCCTTTACTGCCTCATCTCAAAATTCCCGCCTGAAAAGTGTAAGTATATGTTACTGGCCGAAACCAATGGCCAAATCGTTTTACTTGTTTATTGTGTCAGGATATACTCGTACTGACCCAAAACGAAGCAATATATATTTAGCTGTGTGAGCCTATGTGTATATGTAAATGTTTATCAGAGCAAATGATTAGTATTATATTATTTACCTGGCATGGCACACAATTGATGCATTTGCACACAGGGCACGGAAAACGTTGGACGCCCGGTTCGCAAAGGGCCCAACCTTTACAATCACGAGTACGACAATGAAAGGCATTTCGAGTTCCGCTTTCTGCCGCAGCTAGACCCCGCGCCAGCCAGCGCTCGTAGTCCTGAGCAGGCACGAGGGCGCGAATTTCCCTTTCTTGCAGCATTCCCCGACAACCCATAGCCGGGCAGGGGACATCTGGTTCTTCACAATGACGAACCACATCGGACAAACAATCTTTGCAGAAAATGTGTACGCACTCGCGCAACACTGCCCCTTGTCCGGGCGGATACTCTTCCATACAAACTCCACACTCAAAGTTTTCTGCATTAGGAACTAGTGCTTGTTGCTCCAACTGCACAAGTTCAGTATAAACGTCGCCTGTTTGTTTTTGTTGGTCGTTCGTGTTCTTACTCGCTGTGTCATTGTGCCTTAGGGAGTTGGTTTCCAATTTAGTTTCTGAAATTACAAACCAGGCGAATTAATTAGGCGAGTTTCGGTGGCAGTCGTGACCACACACCTTTTCATACATTTAGTGAGTGAGTTCTCGCTAATGTCCTATACAGACACTACTAAGGGTAGATATATTTCTACTAATCAGATACGCGAAGCGGACACAAGACGTGGATTTCAACAAGTCGGTTGATTGGTCTATTCCTGCCTTTCTTGGCCCAGTTATAACCGCCGATTGTCTTACATTTTCATCATAAATCTTTTTACGGCTTGCAAAATTGGCAAATAAGTATATGTTGGAAAGTTTGGAAACTAAGGAGCATAAGTACCTAAGTAATGGTTCAATGTTTTAGATTAGTTTCTGTTGCTATTCTTTAGTTTAAGGAAACCACTAACCTACGTACGTATACATACCTGATTCTACTACACATAAATAAAATGGTGCGCTAAAGTCCGGTCCAGCAAGCGACATGATGGGTGTGGTGTCGTTAACACATAGAGCACGACCAACAATCCAGCGTTGCAGATTGGCTGCTAGACCAAGTGATGTCTCGGCTTCTCGGCGAAGATCTCGTATACATGCTTGACGGTTTATACGCAGTTGTACAGGGCCCCTTGTCGCTTCGCGGTCCTCGACCAAAACTGCTATTCTAAAATGTTCATATTTTTAGATACATTAACGACTATAGATTATTAATGTAGTAAACTTAACTTTACACTTGAAAGAACTTCTGATAGAGGATAAAAGTTTAATGAAATTAATTAAATTCGTTGGTGTTCAAATCATAATAGCGATTCTCGTAAATAGCGTTCTACTTACGTGACTATATCGTCATCGTCCTTCTTAGGAGTTTCTTTTTTTTTGGGATCCTGTTCTTTTCGCTGTGTGTCTCCGTCTGTTTTCATCTGAACAGGTGTCAATTTAGAGGTTTCCGCTTGAGAAACTAACGATGTTGTTACCTTATTTGGTATGACAACAGCACTTGGGTTAAGTTTACAAACTGAAATTTTTGGCGGCGATCTTTCTATAATCGAGTTTGACGTAGGGCCTGGTGGCGCATTGTGTGCTTTTTGTTTAGAATCGTTACTTGTAGTGGATATCTTAATATTTGGTTCACCACTGCCTCCCTTTAAATCTTTGTTATTGGTTGAAGACGTCGATGGTTGAGATAATATTTGAGATGAAAATGACAGAACTGAACATGACAAACGTAATTGTGCTAGTTTAGCTGCTGCTTCTGCTGCAGCGCGCTCGTCTCCTCGCGCTATAGATTTTTCAAGTTGATTTATTAGATCTCTACGTCTAGAATGCTGATCAAGCATCTGCGCACTATTCGTCGAATTTTGTTCTTTTGCTAAAGATGGCAACTTTGATATTATGCTTTGAGGTCTACTTGACTCGGGAACTTTAACAGCTTCTGGTAATAAAAGTTGTTCTTTTCGTGACGAATTTGGACTCCCTTTGGTGTATTTCTCCATATCGGTTTTAGAATTGTTTTCTACTTTGGCAATATTTACAAAGGGAACACTTGTTTGAGATGTAGAAGGAACAGCCATCACATCAGACGACGGCGTTGGAACTCTTGTGCTTTGAGAGATTCGATGTACCTTGTCTGAATTAACTTTAACTGGATTTAATAGTTCATTTTTTAATTCATTTTGCCCAATATTTGTCGATTGCTGTTTATTCAAGACAGAACTCTTAGGGACGTACATTGGATTCAATAGCGATGATATTTTTAATGGTGTATTCAAAATCTTCATATCCTGTGTTTGTTTTAGTGACGCCTTTTCGGGTTCTTTAGTTTTAACACCACTATCCGCAGGCGGTTCAGTTTGTGCGGTACGATTAGTGTCAGTTGTAAGCTTGACGGCCAGATTCAAATGATTAATCGTCTGTTTCTTATACGCTGATATAACTTGTGCTACCAATGCAGCTTGTGCAGAGGTTGGAGACGGGTCTTTTGGTGTCAACACCTTTTCCGGTGCAGATTTTACATCGACATCTGACTTAGATGAGTGAGAAACAGAATTTGTTTTCTTCTGATCTTGCGTTATTGATCCTACTCGAAGAGTAGGAGTTTCTGTAGAATAAAATTTCTTCTCAGAACTTCTTGGTTCCACAGAAGTTTGTTTTTCTGATTTGGTGATTAAATCATGTTTTGGTCGTTTAGGAAGTGAATCTTTCATTTCTTTTAACATTTCTTTGAGTTTTTGTTTGTCTTCTGAATCATAATTTCTGATCGGTAACAAGTCTTTTTCCGTTTGTGTGCAACCGATATTAGAAGCTTTAGCCGGTGCTTCTTTGTTATCTTGAACTATTTCAGAAGACTTCACTTTATGGCTTGATAAACAATAAACGCATGTAACTACTGTCGAGTCATATTTTCGTAAACAACGAATACAAAACCACGACTCGCCTGGATTAGAACTGTGTGCACCAAACTTGTGAAATGTAGTATTGTTATTTTGTTCGGTTGCCTTTAATTTACATGTTTCAATGATTTCAGCTGCTTGTTTATCTAATTCACTAATGCTTGGAAGTAGTTTCACTGCAGAAGTATCTATATAGGAATTTCTTTTCTTCCCGTCAAATATTTGTTTCAAAAAACTTTTTTCAGGTTTTGTTTTAGTATCTTTTTCTTTAGTCCTTGCATCTTTCTTACTATACTTTTCTGATTTACAACCCATTGTAACATCGTTATTTCTTATTTTAGATTTATCTTGATAAGCGTTAGAACTCATTTGAGCTGAACTATTGCTGCTTACTTCGACGTTATTCAAGATGGCTTTGTTCTTTTCCAATAGCCTTACAGGTGGTTGTGGTGCAGGTCGTTTTCTTGTATAACGGCGTGGTAGAGATGTAGATGTGCCCGCACCAGATACAGGGGGCAGAGGCGCGCGCCGCTTACCAGGAACGTGTGCTAACCGACGTGGATAACACTCACTTGTGGCCCTCCTGTCGCGATCCCATCTACTACCAGAATCGGCGCTTATTCTTCGAACTGGTGGTAAACTAAAAGCGTCGTAACCGCAAGATCCTCCTTCACTCTTGAATAAACCGTATTTGCGATGAAGCGTTATATCACGGTCGTGGTGACGTCGTAGATTTCTATCATGCACTCTTTTTTTGTAGGTGTCTGTGGGAGGACCCGGTGGTGGCACTATTATTGGTCCTCTTGCAGGTTGATAGCGCGCTGGCGTCAGGAACGCAAAGCTCGCAACCGTTCTGTCCGAGCCGGCGCTGGAGAGGCTCTCACTGGAAACAGAGCGGTCGTCGCGACGTAGCCACGAGAATAATGTCCACAAGCCCGTTGACAGTGGACGAGGGCGGCCCTCTACCTCTACGTCGTTGTTCATCACCCCTGAAATGAAAATCAATCGAAAATAAACGTATTGTACCGTTTGAAACGGCGTTGTAATGGGTAATTGTATATTTTTAGGTGCTTACCGACTTGTAAATAAAGCTGAGACCAGTTTTTCAAAATAGGTATGCGGACCATTGCTTAATTTTCGGGACAAGGGATTGTCGTATCTGTTAAATGGGTTATATGGGATGAAAGTTTAAAGTGTACAGAGCAAAGGCATTCAAATGTTTATAAATAAAACATATCTAAATACAATAAGTTCTTGTACTGTGTATCATCGTCTTAAAGAATATCATCTTAGGCTCGCTAAGAAGTTGCCGATGAATAATAATCAATTAATTCAGCATGTTTGATAGTTGGACACATAAGACAACTAAAGTTAATATTTTATTAGGCATATTCTTGTTAATTTGTTTGTTTACATAACTCAGTATTTTTTCAGAGATGAAGTAATAATAAGTATCGAAATTTAGGCCTAGTGTGCATCCGATTTATTTCTTTTTGGTATAAGTACTTACCTAATTCACAAAAAAACAGCTAAGAAACTTACGAAATAAAGGAAGTCGGTATGCATTTATTTGATATTTTCAGGACAGTTCAGATTATCTACAGCAGTTTGTTGACTCTAGCCTGTCCATTGGACGACACTGCAAAATAGGTTAAGTATGCATCAACACCAATACATACAGTGGGTACTTACGTAGTAGCGAATCAAATTGGGTTCACAAGTTTCGTGTCTGCTGCAAACTAGAACATATTAACCTCATTTCAGCATTTTCTTAAGCAAATCGTCGACTTCTTCTTCAGTTATTCACGTAAAGATTTTATTCCGGTAGATATCCATAAGAACACTTGGTAGACATCACTAAGAATCTTCTTCTATGTATCTTCATAGACTACAAGTTAATGAGACCGAACGTCGATTTATGGACTAAACGAATAAACAGCGGTCGCTCTCTGTTCGTGATTGTGAACAAAGCGAGGTCGCGCGCGGGCACTGGCGATTAGCTGCGACTGCGCCGCACTCCGCCCGCCCAGCTATATTTAGAGGAACTTCGCGACTTCGTTTTTGCTATTTTCATTTCATTCTTTCACTAAAGGTGCTCCGACCGCACTTCTTTTAAATGTGAACTTCCGGGCATAATTTGATTATCTATTATATTCTTATTGAAACTATTTTATTGTGATCTCATTTGCTTAATAGGTCAAATCAATACAGAGGCTGACCTATATCGAATTATGATCATGTGTCATCACTTAACACCGGTAAGATATGGTACCTACCTACGTGTAAATGTACATTTGTTCTACTCCCACGCACCGTGATTAGGTACATACCGTACATACAATATAGTGAGGAGAGTCGACAAAAGCAAAACAAAATATTATCAATACAAAGTGGAAGAGACACCGACGCTAAAACGGATACCACGTATTCAGAATGTTATTCTAAACCCCCCACATAGAAATTTTTCATCGGTATGTTTAAAAAAAATCTGCTGTTCCATACATTTTTACAGTGTAGGTAATGCAATTTTGTAGGAAACCGTTGTTTTTTTTATACTACCGATGAAACATTTTTATGTGGTTCAAAATCTACCTTTCAGGAGGATAAGACAATATTCACAATTTTCCTAAAACCCTGGCCTCTAAGAGATGGTGAAAACCGCGTCAAAATCTGTTGCTTTAACAGCGACTTTCATTTATAATATTACGTATAGTTAGATACCGATATAAATAACATGGATTGGATGTTTATAAGTAGGTAGGCAAGGGTTCACCAAAATACTGAATATTACCGATAAGTACCTATATCTATCAGACTCATATGTAGGTACAGTATTACACAAAGAACTTTTAAATAATTTGCAATCATTTAATTTCTCTTTTCGTTGTGTAAATAGATACAATAAAATGACTAACTAAGGACTAGTGTTTGGCTAAAATAAAACTGATACCCGAATGTGGTCTACGGTATTTATTGGCTTATTTCTTCAGGCGCCGCTTTTGCTTTCGCGAAATGTTTTTCGACAGAGCTGTGGATGACTAACAATGAGGCGGACACTCGCGCGGTTAGATCCGCTTGATTTAACTCGTGAGCCCACTCGACGCGCCCCCACTGCCTTAACTGGAACAAAGATTTAAATGATAATTTGTATCTCAAGATTGAAGCACTGAGTATTCACGCGCTAGATGAGGCGCACTTGGAAAATATTTCAACATGGATCGCCAATACAGGACTTTCGCTCGACCAAGAAATCATACAAGTAGGTAGAGATACTTAGTCATATGATCACCTATACGTACATTTTACCTACGCATAGGTATTATACGCTCACGCTCATAATTGCAATAAATCCTGGCTCAGGCAGAACTTTAAAGAAAGTAAACTAAAACCGCAGTTGTTTTTATCGCCAAAATAGATGTCATACTTAGTTCATTTAAGCATTTTGCTCAACGACTCGTAATTGGGGATTTACCCCTGAAGTGCCATTTCAAAAAATCTGCTGTGTATATACCTACCTACTGACTCAGCTCAGACTAAATTTAACCCTTAACTGGTATTAGGGGTCAAAATTCAGTGGTACTTATTTTTCGTCGTCACTCTGCAGTCTAACTTCCTACCTACACTCCCTTGCTTTTATTTAAATCTCATTGCACCGAGGTACTCGGCGGGTGACGGATTTTTTGAGGTAAACTTTTAGATTTTCTAGAAAGCTTCAGTTTGCAGTCTTTTTTTACTTTTAGTCGATCTCAAAAGAAGATCTTATTTTTTTTAATATTTCGATTACTATTTATCAGAAAACGATAAAAACGGGGTTTTTCATGTTTTTTTAAAGCTTTTATTGAAATCATTATTCTTAAAATCGACTCTTGCGACATAAATTTAAAACAAGAAAACGCAAGTTTTTATGAAAAAAATAAGTTTGTTATATGATTAAAATGTGGCGTACAAATTGACTAATGTCTAGATTATAAGTTGTATTTTAATGAAAAAAAGAGAAATTAAAAAAAACCGATATTAACGGTATTTTTTATTTTTATAGGGGTCACTTTTCATCCCCGATACCAGCTATGTTAATACTAATTTTAGCGAATCCAGTTAAGGGTTAAGCTTTATCGCCATAGTAATGTTGTTTGTTTTATTAATGTGTCTCGTTGGGCGCAACTCGCACGTGCTACAGCCGAACATGGAGTATCGGCTTCGACTGTAGTTCGATTCCCAGATCGGGCAATTAAATCATAGGGTTTTTTCAGTACTAGTCTAGAGTTTGGTAATGTACACGGTTGATGGCTAAAGGCTCACCCCCTATTTCATGAGACTTAACATAACTGGCGAAATGTAATGGAAGTACAGGTGTGAAAGAATGAATGGCCCCCGAAAACTAAAATGTAGCCATTTTTAACGCACTTCAAAAAAGAAGCGATGCATACGGCGAGTTTTGTTATTATTTTTTGTTTATAATAAACAACAACAACATTCATTTGTTTGAAAACGTGGGTCTACGTTTCCACTGCAGTACACACTACACACCCACGTATCCGTATCCGCGGTGCAGTGGACGCAATCACATAGATTGTCATGCAAAGCGAAGCTTAACACACGTGCGTGGCCTATCCGTGCGTCGCGGTGGGTATGCGCCTTTATTTCACATAGCAAGCAGTGCTAGTGGTTCAGTCAAGTGCACTAAGATGTATTTACTTAGCAAAATAAAAAATGATTTTCTCGTAAAATAACTGTTTCTACTTTGAGATAAGGCATATTTTGTAATAGTATGACTTCCAAAATACTTGCAAACGAAAAACGTTAATCAATACAGTAGGAGATAATTACTTTTAAATGTCGGAAAATGCACAATGAAGGGTTCCGTAGTCGGGTTGAATGATACAATATTTTACCCCAAGAATAAACTGTCATTATTTTGTAATTAAAAAACATGTCCCCGGAATGTATGAAATTTGTTTTTTACTATAATTTGTATCTGTCAAATAAAGTTAATGGATTGATTTACTAACCTGGTATTCTTCCTCGAGTCGTGCCAATAAAACTGCCTGCTTTGGTTCCAGGCGTCGCTCCACGCAGGCTAACATTAGTAGTGGCGATTTCAGAGCATCCACCCCAAATGTCATTGCTGTTTAAAAATCAATAAAAGCATTTTCATAGGTCTTCATTCAATCGAAATTCAAGAAACTGCGTTAGTCTTATCTTATTAAATAAATAAATATCATTTATATTTGTTCGCAACTACGTAAATCATTTTTTTACTCTGACGTTTATATAACAAGTACAGGTTAAGGATGGCCTGTTTACAGAGGTCCAAAACGATTTTTAAGAAATCCCTCTTAAAACTTTATTTTGTCAATATTTCTGATTCCTTATTGTTAATTGTAGGAAATGAAAAATCTAAAGAAGAAAAGTCAACAATCCATAAGAGGTTTTACGAAGAGTCGCCTTAGGAGCGGTTAACCACTGGAGGTCTTTGCCACATTCTCTTTATTTCATTTTAAGGGCTCGAAATCTGTATTGAATTCCTGATTCGACTAGTGTAGTGCTGTTCGTAAAAGTCGTAAATATCACACAAGATTTACGAATGTTTATTTCTATCTTATGCAAAGCTAAGGGAGATACATACCACTTAGTGCAGGAAAGTTATACGACAAAAAGTATCTCGCTAAAACTGCTTTAGTGTCGGCAGTCACAGGCGGTGGTTCTAGACCTTTGGCTACCTCTTGAACGACATTAAACCTCTTCTGGAACCATTCCAATATAGGGCCCCATTCATTTTCTTGTAGGATCCTCAGCTCTTCGTTTTCCTAAGTAAAAACTACATGTTAATAATCATAATGTTTAATTTTGCCGGTAGCTTGGACCCTGTTTCCGATACTGGTGGGCTACAATTTTTTATATTTTTAAATGATTTTTATATATATTTTTTAATGAATATTTAAAAATGTAATGAATACAGATGAATTGAGTAAATAATGTTTAAATTGTTTCATATGACAAAACAAAACAAACACAAACCGGCCAAGTGCGAGTGGTAGTCGCACACAGAGGGTTCTCATTACACTCATTTACACTCAACAGCAAAACTACACATGCTAAATTCTTTGTAATGCAAGGAGTAATCTTGTCTAAGTTACACCCTCCAAATCCATGCAGGATGGGAGCTACAGGGTGACAATAAAGTTTTTACAAAAAATATCAAAGAGTCTGTCTATGTACTTACCTCTGAATAAAAAAGTAGAGTATCTGTAGAGAAGTACTCAAGAAAATAATTAGCAATATCATGTGAAGTCAGTTTTCCAGGATTGTCCAAAGCAGTGTTGCATAGTGCAGTCTAAAAACAAAAGAAGTAATTACAATCTCTGCTTCTGCTATGCGCTAGGACACATAATACTCATCTTTATGAACAACTTTGGGTCACCAGATATTTACACTGTAAAACACTAACCATACATCAAGAATTTTCTGCTAGCTTGACAATGCAAATACAATATGTACATTTTGACAATTGACTAGAAAAACATATTCAATGAATGTGAGAGCAGGTCTTCTAATAATATAAACTATTCCCCATTTAAGTCCTTGTTTCCAATTGTTGATAATTCCATTTAAACAAATATCAATAAAACACTAGTGTTATATAATTAAGTTGATTTCAAAATGTCAATTTACAGGGAAAAAGAGCCTCTTCCTTTTTTAATAGTAGTCAAAAGTCAAAAGTTTCAATAGGCAGCATGCTCAAAAAATATGGTTAATGTTATTCTAGTTATTGTAAATATTACTGGTAAAACATAAATAAACAACTTAGTCAAAAACTATAAAAATAGTAATGAGTATATTTTTATTTAAAATAAATATTTTAAGGAACCTAAATATAGTGGGTACTACATTTAGGTTCCTTTTGTGAGATCTTCCAAAAAATTATATAGTAACTTATTCAAATCAGTTAAAGAGACGGTCAGTGTGAGTAAGACCAAGTCTTATAAGATCTGTTTAGAACAGAGGTTACATGGACCATAACTCCATGTCTGAGCATACTTAATTCATGGATGGAAAATACATGATGCTTGCTTTTATAATTATGTACCTACACAATCAATCTTTTGACTTGTTAACTGCATTGAAATCTATCAAGATATTTAGTAAGAGAGTAACACTGAATATAATAACAGTAGGCAAAAGTGGAAAAACAATTTTGTTTTATTATGCTTTTGAATGGTTTCTTGAAATCTCAATAAATAATTAGGTATAATCTTAAAAAACATAACCAGGCTGCTAATTGTAGGAACTGGTTCACAATGAAAGGACCTTCGTTAGCAGCTCTAAACAAGGTGGAAGGAGAGCAGGGAGGTCTATGACCTGTGGTGGGCATCCAGACAGGACTTTTATAAAAATGAAAACAAATAATACAAACCAAGTGCATAGTTGGCTGTGTTATAACTTCAGTTTGAGCATCCCACTCGGCGGCTATAGCACGCGCCAGGGGCTCGCTGTGAACTGCCAACACCTTGCCATTGGGTGTTTTCAGACGTCGATGATCCAAAGTGATCTCCCATTTTTTGTCACTTTGTACAATACTTGTACCGCGGTAAAATCTCTTACGTGTAGCTGCAAAAACAAGGGTCACAGGATCAACTTAGAGGATAAGAATTAGTCATATTAAATAACAAATATAGAACACACCAAGTTGAGTTAAAAAACTTCAATTCCTACTTCGATTGAAAGTGTATTTACATTTGAATTGAAATACGATTTATTTACAGCTTACCATAATTTTGGTACCTAAAGCACCTAGTACAGCTAGTTTTTAATATTCCTGTTATAGTAGGCAATAAAATTAACATATTTAATATGTAATATTATTGTGCTGGAAAAGAATTTTACATTAATTTTCGTGTCGTGCGTGCCGCAACATTCGACTCGAGTTCATTGGAAGGCTGGAAGCTGTCATTGTCAAGTAAAAAAATGACAGGACTGTCAGTGTCAGTCCAAAGCACGGTACTTATTTTTATTTTTCACATAGATAATATAATGATTTCACGGTATGAAATAGTATTCATGATACGGTATTAGAAGCGGCTTGTCTAGGTCTTGTCTAGAGCATTTATTCCTCTATGGTGTCTACGATATGATGCACAGAGGAATACGCTTTAGAATGAGCATAGCTGGACTCATCCCTCTGCCAAAGTACAGACAGCACATCAAGCTGCCCGAAACTGTCAAATTTTCCCAATCAATCTTAAACATAATGCTTTAGCGATAAAGATGAAAATCTATTAAAGAAATTTGACAGATTGTAGTAGTTTAATGTGCCAGCTCATCAAGCTACTACAACCCGTCAAAAAATGTCTTAATAAAAGGGTCTGTACACCAACACAAATTAATAAAATTGAAGTGTTTTTGTGCGCGCCCCCTCCTCCGCCGCCCGCGCACCTCAGCCGCTGGCACAGGGAGGCGTCAGGCGACACGGGCGATGGTGGTAGAATATCCCGATCGCCAATGGGAACGGACGTAGCTTGAGCGATCCTCCGCGACTCTAAGTCGTGACGTAACATATTTCTCCAACGCATTGTGTATTTACTCTAATGTATGTTTGGTTTAATAAATATCATGGAGTTTAAAGTAATGCCTTTAAATTATTTATTTATCAAGACAATGTTTATAAAAAAATTACTAAAGTAAACTAAACGGGCTGTGTTTAAATCAGTTAAAATCACGAATTTTTGTAACGGCGTTGCTGCAAAGCTAATTTTATTTTGACAATTTATCTAGCGTGGCATCCAAGGTTATACTTAAGAACACTGTTTTTCTTCCGGTTTCAACTCTTTATCCTTGATTAGTAGACTAGTTTCCATTTGTCTAAAATGAGGTATCGTAAACTTAATGTATACAGTTTTTGCTCATTTAAGAGTAGATTATTAACATTAAACCGATTAACGACTCTTACTAAGGCGGTATTAACATCGCCAGTAACTAGCTATTGACGTTTAAGTTTAAATAAAAGAGAAGTGTCGTCTGCAAACAACACTATGTCATGATAATCCTTTATGAGGTAAGGCAAGTCATTTATAAGAAACAAAAATGGGCCAAGAATTGAGTCCTGGGGTTATCCCATTCTTACTATAGATCCGGGAGATCTTTTCCCGTTAACATCAACTCTCTGACTCCTATCACTTAAATATGAAGTAAGAAGATTCGGAGAAGCGATCCGGATTCTGTAGTAGTGCAGTGCCCTGGTTAATGTTTTATGAAGAACGCAATCGAAAGCATTGGACAAATCGCAAAAAAATCCCTAAAGCACAGCATTTATCCTCCCAGGCATTATAAATGTATCCTAAAAGTTCAACACCGGCGGCATCCGTAATTAAACGACCCCGAGTAAAATCGAACTGTTTATGAATAATAAAGCTAGTAACTAATAATTCCATGCTATCCTCTAGTTTCTTGTCATTGGTTCTGTGAGTGACCGTGATCCGCCATTGATGATTGTTGAAGTATTGTTGCGTACCTAGTTTCCTATTTGTGAGATAAATAAATTTCGCAAAACGATCTGTGCTAAGGAAATTGTGACTTCTGGTTTACTGTTTTTCGTGACCATGTCTTCTATGGATATTGATCTCTAACTGTTATTTGTTTTGGTGTTTATTAGTGTACATTATTGTGGGACTACAAGTGAAGTGACGCGATCTCCTTGTGTTAGGGCAAAACAAGCTATAAATAATTTGCTACCGTTCAGCAATTTGTTAAATCTATTTTTTCTTCTTATTTGTGATGTTCCCGCATTCCATCAGCGCGGAAGAAGAACAGAAGACGAAACTGATTCCGAGTGTAAACTTGCTACACTCAAAGAGAAAAGGAATATTCATACACCCCTCTGCTATGTACAGAAATAGTGTTCCGTGCTGCACTATAATACAAGTACCCCTTACCACAAGTAATTTTAGTGGGTAAACTGAGAGACAAACAATATTAGAGAAAATGAAACTTCTAGAGAGTGGCCGCTTAGAGGCATTGAGCAGAGCTCTCTCGATCTTGAATGGAGATAGTGCCGTACAGGGTCGAGTGGAAAGCTACAGCTGCAAAATGGCTGGGGCTGAGAAGTCTTTCTATAAGAGATTCACAGCTCTCGGAGAAACAACACTTGAAGCACTGTCTCCACCAGAGAGTGTTATTTACAGGTAAAACTATTGTTTGTTTTTTGTACAATCAGAGTTAATGTTGACATAATTTAATTTCTTTTTTTAATTCTACAGCCGAAGTTTGTCTGGTGATGAAGACGGAGTGCTATGTGATACCATATCTCGTAAAACTTTGTTTTACTTGATCGCTACACTGAATGCTGCTTTTCCAGATTATGATTTTTCAATGGCAAAGGCAAGTGAAGAAACTATATCATCTTAGCTTTTATTTTATGTACATTTTAGGTCCAAATGTAAAAGATTTAAGCTTTTGAATACCAATTTTGCCAAGCAAGCATGTGCCCTGTATACCGAACGACACAAATATGTGACAAAATGGTAGGTGAAATTGTGGCTTGGAATAGAAGACATGCGCAAGCGTTTATGCTCTGGCATCCAAAAAGTTAAAGGAAAATTTTGCTATTCATATTTGATCTGAACCTACCCATCTTAGTATATTTAAACTTGGCACAAAAGCTTATTTGGTTAACACCAAGAGAGCAAAATGCTAAGAAAACAAGACTAAATAAAAATTATTCATACCCTGATAACAGGGTATGAATAATAACTCTGGCAAATTCACAGTTATTATAGTAAATTGAGCACAACTGCATACAGATATTCTCATACAACAAACATGGACCTTTATGTTCTTGTCTTCAAAGTTGGCCCATTACTTTTTGTAAAAAATGTTTTATTTTCTTAATTTGATTACGATAATATATAGGCATGGGCTCTCAAAAAAAAAAAATACAAGAATAGCGTCAATCTGATTAACATCAATACAAAACGAGATGACGCATCACAGGATGTGAAGAATCTGAAACTGCCAAACAAGCAAGAACCAATCTGATTAAAACCCAAGAGGCTGACTGGAGATATCTAAAAATAAAAAATACTGCATACATGAAGAATAGTCGCCAATGATAAAATTAATAACAGAGGGAAAACATAAACTTTACTCATTCCAATTGATATTATTCCACTTAAATAAAAACCAACTACTAACTACTTTAAAATAAAGAGTTTAAGAAATGTTTTGTAGTGTTGTGTGCTTCATTATTGTGCTAGTGGCCAAGTAATGCCTAGAGGCCAAGCTTTCAGATTTGTATGAAAGTACCCCCACCAGTGACTAATAGCTATATTACATACTATTTATCTATTTATCTGTAGTAACTGAGTTGAGGTAAAAGTGTCATGGTGAATGGGGTGTGGTAATGTGTCACTCATACACCCACCAACCAATGTGAACCCCTATCGGACAATGTAGCAATGTAGCTCTATCCATATTCTAGAAAGCATAATAACTTGATGAATAACTTGTACTTATAAATTTGTTGAATTACAGAGCAGCGAATTCAGTGCTGAGCCATCACTCAGTTGGGTACAAAGTGCAGTAGATGCGGCTTTGTCGGCAGTAGGCGGCGTGCGCTGGCGTCAGCTGCGGCCAACGCTGTGGACTGCCGTTGATGAGGAGGTGGTATTGCCAGAGTGTCGCATATATAGCTACAACCCGGATCTTGCCAGTGACCCTTTTGGAGAACCAGGCTGTCTGTGGGCATTCAACTATTTCTTTTACAACAGAAGGTTGAAACGAATTGTCTTTTTCACATGTAGGGCAATGAGGTATGTACCTAAGTAATTTATATTAAAGCATGTTGAATAAAATTGTTCCTCAATTTTCAATTTGGTCCTAATCTCTTTTTCAGTCCTGTGTGTGCTGTCGACTCGGGCGTCGATTTTGCTATGGATGAAGATGACGAATACAACTAAATGAAGAAACAAATTAATCGTTATAGTTATATCGTAATTGTAAGACACTAATTTCCGTTCTCACTAATTTCTCAAAAACGCCTTACGTAATGTTTACCGTAAGCAGATCTCTAAGGCAAAAAATCCCGTTTCACTATTCGTTTCTCAGTATTTCAAAATCAAACTTATTGTTAAAAAAGCATTACGCGTTGGCGAAACGTCGTCACTGAAATCTCTTCTAGGCGTTGCTGAAATGTTTTTTTTTGCGCTAAGTACCTGCTTAATGTTTACGCATTACATATAGATTTCGTCTTGTTTTAGTGAAAACGGGAATAAAACATTATTTAAAATCATCTTGCACAGTAAATCTGAACTTATTAAGGTACATGTCCCACTGGCGACGATTAAAATGGACCGATCGACTTAGGAACGAGTTGGCGAGCAACGAGCTGCGAGTGTATGCCTAGTTCGGAGAGTTTAGTCGCTGAACTATGAGCGAGTGCGACGAGTCCTAATTCGCACCCAGTCACTTGCTGGTAAGCATGTTCTTTGATAGTTCTGCCCGCCAAACGCCGGCACTGTGAGCAATCAGCGATCAAACATAACAACATAATTAAGTATCACTGTTCGACTTGCTCGTTGGGGATAAATAAAAGTGGACTGTATAACAAATAGGCTTGCTGTATTGCCGTTTAAATTTAGAACATTGCTACTGTCCCGGACAAACAGAATCTAGCGAACGTTTGAGAGTGTTGTCTATCGCGGTGGTCTCCCAGAAAGCGAGTCGAACATTGGTCCTTCGAGCCGGATCCCCACGCCGCACCTCCGCCCGCTCGCCGATGACGATGACGCGTAGGTCAGTCACGTCGTCTGCGCGTGCCGTCTGCGTGTATGTTGGGTGCGATTCCCAACAATCACCTTTACTGACACGGAACCTTCATCTTTTATACCTCTCTTAATTTAGAAAATAGTCGTTGGCGGTGGGACAGTCGCCTACAATGTCTTTAATTACTTGTTTAATCAACTTGACGTGTCAAATATAGAAAATAAAAGTCCGAGAAAAAGTTTTTTTTTAATACGTTTGGTTGCTGTTTGTACCCAATTATTGGCAGTTTAAGGAATACTGTATACTTAAGTTGTGGAAAGTATGAATTGTAGCCAGCAAAAATAAACCGGACAAGAGAGAGGACTCGCAAACTGAAGGTTTCAAAGCTGTCAATTTCCGATTCAAAACAAAATAAACATTGCAGTTAAAAATGACTTTTCATAAATTCTATGCCATGGTTGATGCCGGAAAATGTCAGTTTATAATTACAAATCGAATATTTTTATACTGCAAAGGTAGGTAAATAGTCTGCTGATTTACGAGCTTTTTTTCACTTTTCCAAGGGACTGCAGACTGATACTAGATTAGTTTCAGCTATTTATGTTACCATACCCCTGAAAAAAAACGTCATTACAGATTAACTGACAGCAGTTCCCTTTTTTTCCCTTTTGTGGTAAGAACCCTAAAAACCAACCTATCCGACGTGCTAACATTTTCGAGCTCGCAGTTGTACTTCGGGTTATTTTTGTAAAATCAGTTTCTCAATGCAGGCAGCATGATGCTAATGTAAGTCTGCCCTTGAGAGGCTTTGACAAAAAAGAGAGCGTTTTATTTATTACTAAACTAGCTAGTGTCCGCGACCTTCGTCCGCGTGTAATTATTATAAAAATATTACTTCCCTATTTGAATCGGATTTTTTTTGACAATTTCAAGGGTTTTACTTTTTTTTTGCACATTTAATCCTTTTTCTAAAATAAAAGTAGCCTTACCTTAGTTACTCCTTATAACACTAGCTATCTGCCAGTAAAGGTCCAGTCAAAATCGGTCTAACCGTATCAGAGATTAGCCGGAACAAATAGACAAACAAAAAATTTAAATACAGTATATACTTTCATATTATTATCAGTGATCGGAGTAGGTAGATTGATTTTTGGTACTTGTATCATAAATGCACACAGAAAGAATAACATGGATAAGCCATTTTTCCGGAAAGTAATTCCGGTATTTCCGGATTCAATTAAATATTGTTAATGTTGGTAGTGATAATTATTACTACTCAATTCAAAATTTAAAGGAAGGTATCAAAACTAAATTAATTCATTATTTATCTGTTGAATAATAAAAACAAACACACCAATAATCCACCAATTCCGGAGGAATGTCCATAGTAATATATACGTTTAGGATCAATGACCCCAGTTCAATCTACCTACTCCGATCACTGATTATTATGCATTCGGTAAAAAGCTGTTATTTTGAAATTACAAACAGACATTTCGATTTTATTTATTAGTATAGATAAGGGGTGGCGAATTTTACTTTCAACCATGCTACGGAAACCCACGCTAGGCCGATATAGGCATGAGACATAAACGAAGGCAATATGGGAATTCTCAGTCTTTGAGACATTGCCTTCTACAATGTCAATTCCACGCGGCTTTTTTTACTTTGATTATTTCTTCATAGTAATCACGATGCGGCGCATGACTTATTCTGAGGTGCATTGACCTACTTCTAACGGCTATGGCGCTGATGTTTTTGCAGTATGTATACTGTCACACGCACACGCATTTTCCGCAGATAATTAAAGTGATATTATTATCTTTTACGTGTCTAATATTCTTGCTTTGGTGTGCAGTGTCTCGCAGATATACCTAGATCCCGTATATTCGTTGTAGTACAAACTAATCGTATCTTAATCATACATATAGACCTTACTTCAGCAAATTAATTACAACAACAACAACAACCAATAATTCGTCTGAGCTCTCCGACTTTTGTATTTTGACACGTTTTTAGAAATAGTAGTTATATAAGTACTATTTTTATTTCATTATGTATATTATATGTTTTAGTAATATTACTTTTTGTCCTCTTTCACCTATCTACATTTCACTGTGTAGAAACCTATTCTAAGAATGTAAAATAGAAAGTAGTAACAGTTTGATTATTATTATTTTATACACTTTATCTGCACTTCGGGTATTCGCATACCATTTGCACATATTAACTATAACTCATAGAATATGATAAATGTTTTACTGACTACGACTAGCGAAGTGTCACCAAAATAGGAGTGGGTGATACAAATATCGTATTAGGTCTATTCAAATCCTTGTTTCTAATTGATGTCTTTTCCGAATGACTAGTACTATTGAAATAGTTATTAATATTTGAAGTTTTAGTGCATATGCAACACTATTTATGAATATTTAAGGTTGATTTTCCAAAAACACATATGTTTACATGTTTGGAAATTCGCGACCGCAGCTTGTTTTTTTGCAACTCGCAAAATCTACATCAGTTTGGCGGCTGAGACGGTCGTGATGACCCGAGACTAACGAGCCCTGCAATAATGTAGGTACATTTAAAATCTTAGGCATAGTATCGTGATTTAATTTAGCTTTAAAAAAATTACTAACTTGTAATCTTGTTGACGAATTTTCTTAATTCTTAAATAAACTCGGAGCTCAAGTTTTAGTTTCGAATCATTGCATAAGACGATTATTTTTGCTTCATGTTTTAATTTTTTGAGGGGCACTGGACGATGGTATTTATAAAATAAAGATACATTTCTAAAAAAAAAATGGTTTCTTATGATTTTCCACATTATAATTTGCAGTAAGACTATCGCTAAAACGTCAGGTACAATGAGGCCATCAACGGAGTACCGGCTAGCCGCAATGCGGCGCGCAGTCGTCGCGGCAAACCGCATGTGTCGGTCAGACGCAAGACGCAACAGTACGTTGCAATTGGCTTTTTACCAATTTTAACTTTTTATTTCTGTCTGCATTCAGTCAGTACAATCAGTGCATATGCTATACCATTTAAAATAAACTTATCTGTATCGAAATCTATGACGAGTTACGTGCGCGTGATTCCGTGGAGTGATGGCAACTGAGGCGCCCCGCACAGCCGCACAGTGTGCAGTGCGTAGAGGGGATGCGGCACGCTGCAATGTTCAACCGTTGACAGCTAGCCGCAGGTCAGTGCGTTTATTTTATATCGCATTGCAGCTAGCCCGTAATGCGTTGTAGGCCTGAGATAGGTACAGTGCTAATTGGATTTTTTGGCGCTGAAATTACACATAAGGGCCAATGTGTCAAGTTGCTGATGAGATATTAGTAAAGCTATTATATTATGCAATACCTGAAGATCACTGCGACGGTTGAAAGGCTAATTGATCTAAGCGACATTATGTAAAACTTGCAGGTGGACGGATTAAAGTTTCTTTATTTGGAAAACACAACTATTTCATCTGCCTAGCCTTTCCCCAACTATATTGGGGTCGGCTTCCAGTCTAACCGGATGCTGCTGAATACCAGTATTTTACATGGGGCGACTGCCTACCTGACCTCCACAACCCAGTTAGTACTGGGTAACACGATACCCCTTGGTGAGACTGGTTGTCAGACTTTTTCGGCTACCTAACGACTATCAAAGATCTACAAATGACAGCCGGGACCAACGGCTTAACGTGCTTTCCGAGGCACGGAGGAAACTCGGTATGTAATGGGTGGTCACCCATTCACAGACCAACCTAAGCAAGCACGGTTTAACCTAAAGATCGACCCGAGCGGCTGTTATTATTTAATAGACTTATTTATGCAATACAGTATATCCCTAATTAAGTGAGGAAGGGTTTTTAAGTACTGTTGATAGTTGTTGTAAAATGTATGTTGGTTAGCCCACAATGCCTCAAATTGAGTTATTTTTTGAGAAAGGCAAAATGGTTCAAACCGTAAATAAAATAGCTGAAAGTAAACTGGCTCAAGCATCGACATATAATAAAAATGAACTTAGCGCCAAGTCAACTGACAGTTGAATATATGCAATGAGCCTAAGTAACATGATGGTTGCACCAGAGTGAAGTAGTTGATGCAGATGTCCTTAGAGCGACTTTAGGAAGAAACAAAATTAACCCTTATTAGATTATTAGGTATAGATATTGATCATTATTCAGCAACGTCCATAAGATTATTTTTGAGGTTGGTATGCCAATATAGACGAATATATATTTTTCAAGCGACACGGGTTTTTAATGGAGTTGAACACAAAATGGGTCAAACGACATAGCTTATTGTTTTGGTTTAATGCAAAATAGGCCAAACGACAAAACCACAACCATGGTGAAAAAGCCAAATGCCTTAATCGACACACGTTATAAAAGTTCGAAAAATCAAAAGTCATCGAGTCCTCAAAGGAGAATGGGCGAAATAGCCCTAGCGTCCAATAGCGTTAAGATATGTATTAAGGGATTGATCTCCACAAGGAGAATATTTCTTGCGTTGACAACTTTTCTCGATTCAGAGTCAGAGAGGACCTACACTTCAGTGCCTAATCAACTACCTAGTTAGATCAATAAAACCGAACAGACTACGAATTAGCAAAAGTTGTATAGTAGCAAATATTCTAATTGAAAGCTCTTTTGAATGGTGTATGTCTTATAGCTATTGGTTACCCAGAAAATGTTAACTTCGGTGCTCAATTAAACACACATTTAGGTCAATAATTCCGAACAGACTACGAATTAGCCAAAGTGGTGCTAGTAGCAAAAGTTGTCTTTGAAAAGCTCTATCCAATAGTGTATATCTTATGACCAGTGATCGGAGTAGGTAGATTGATTTTTGGTACTTGTATCATAAATGCACACAGAAAGAATAACATGGATAAGCCATTTTTCCGGAAAGTAATTCCGGTATTTCCGGATTCAATTAAATATTGTTAATGTTGGTAGTGATATTATTACTACTCAATTCAAAATTTAAAGGAAGGTATCAAAACTAAATTAATTCATTATTTATCTGTTGAATAATAAAAACAAACACACCAATAATCCACCAATTCCGGAGGAATGTCCATAGTAATATATACGTTTCGGATCAATGACCCCAGTTCAATCTACCTACTCCGATCACTGCTTATGACTATTAGTTGCCCGTAAACTCTTAATTGGTTGTAAATAAAATCTTAACTTCGGTGTCCAACTAGTGACCTATTTAGGTCAATAACTCCGAACGTACTGCGAATTGCCAAAATTCGTGTTAGTAGCAAAGGTTCTCCTTAAAAAGCTCTCTTCAAATATGTATATATCTTATGGCTATTGGACCTTGGGGCAGATGTCTTTACATAGAAGCCCATTCTCCTTTGTCTAATTTTGTGTCGTATAGATCAATGAGCTTAGAAATGAGGCCTGTTTTGCTGTGGGTCCTAAGCGCCAAAAAAGTGTGCTGATTCCGAATATGTATATAACTCAATAAAAAAAAAATAACGCAGAAAATGTCACTAAGACCAATTATTAATAGCCTTTCAACCGTCGACTGGTTTCCACTGCACAGTGTTCCATTTGATCAAAAAAATTTCCCTCTGCTGTTTATTGTATTTATCGATCAAGGGATGCGTTTAAAATGCACGAGTAAAACACCCACGTGTCAATTTCAAATACTTTTTTTTTTTTTAAATGATGTACTTTAGGTGACTTTTTCACGAAAAAAATTAAAATAAATTCTGAAAACGTAACTGTCCAAGATATTTATTTAATATAAATATAGTCTGATGAAGCATCTTTGGGCGCATATTTTCCAGTTTTATTTTTGGAAAATTACCTCCGGATTCCGAGTAATTTATTTTTTTCAGATTTTCGTTTTTATTTTTTTTCTCCCTAAAAACTCAAAAGTGCGACTTGTCACTAGCATAGAAACATTGCTCGTAATAAGGCCTATCACTCATAAAAAAACCACGTTGCACTATTGCGGTTCTTGGGAAGAATACGCCATTTTGTTCGAAGGTCAAAGAACACAACATAGGGTTGTCGCAAAAGGTCAATGGTCAATTCCGTGGATGTTAGGTCGTCAGGTGACCCGTTCTTCTTATATTTTTTGCGTTCTGCGTAAAAGCATTCAAAAATCTGTAATCGCGTGCAACCTCCTTGCATTTTTGCGGATACTTCCGGAGTTTGAGAAGTACCGGCTGTGGCGCAGTCCACAGCATCGTTTACCAACTCGGCCACTCGTGTACCAACATGAGGGTTGGGGGCATGTGGGCGCCAACCCTCATGTTGGTACACGAGTGGCAAACCTATGTTGTGTTCTTTGACATTCGAACAAAATGGCGTATTCTTCCCAAGAACCGCAATAGTGCAACGTGGTTTTTTATGAGTGATAGGCCTTATTACGAGCAATGTTTCTATGCTAGTGACAAGTCGCACTTTTGAGTTTTTAGGGAGAAAAAAAATAAAAACGAAAATCTGAAAAAAATAAATTACTCGGAATCCGGAGGTAATTTTCCAAAAATAAAAACTGGAAAATATGCGCCCAAAGATGCTTCATCAGACTATATTTATATTAAATAAATATCTTGGACAGTTACGTTTTCAGAATTTATTTTAATTTTTTTCGTGAAAAAGTCACCTAAAGTTCAGCATTTAAAAAAAAAAAAGTATTTGAAATTGACACGTGGGTGTTTTACTCGTGCATTTTAAATGCATCCCTTGATCGATTAATACAATAAACAGCAGAGGGATTTTTTTTTGATCAAACGGAACACTGTGCACTGTGATGCAAATTCAAAGGTAAAATAACTGTGAGGACTGTACTTCTTTTACGAATAATAAATTAATATTGACCTTTGGCGCTGTTGATTGTAAAATACGGTTTTCAATTTATTTTTCAAATGACAATGACAATAGCAGAAAGCTTTGGAAAGAAAAATGAATGGAATGGCAGTAATTTTCCACTGAAATCTGCTTTTAACCAATAGTAATCGCTTCTCTTTTCGTCAACTCTTGTAATGGATCGCGTTCCAAGTAGGAGCACAGTTTATTGTACAATTTGTAGTTTGTGATTAATTCAAACTAAACAACAACATAAAAAATAATGGGTAGTAAGGGTGGCACTGAACGATACTTCAGGCCGAAAGGAAAATTAGTTAAAAATCACTTTTTTTTTTCAGAAAATATAATAAACAATCAAAACATAATAAACTTTTATCGAACTATACAACAGAGATGGGAGATTTAAAAATAAAAAGATACCATATGTATCGTCCTTATAATAATATATCTAGCTATGTATATGTATGTACACGATCAATATTTACAGAGGTCCGGCTAGCGCTTGTCCGCGGCGGGCGGAGGCGCGGGCTCGGGGTCGGGCGGCGCGGCGGGCGCGGGCTCCCGCAGCTTGGCGCGCGGCCGCCACGCGTCCAGCAGCGCCTCCACACGCTCCTCCGTGGGCCCCCAGCGCGCGTGGCCGGCCGCGTTCTGCAGCCACACCACCACCGTGCCGCCGCCCCATCTGAAGTACACCTCGTTCCTGTGACATGTCACGTGTTATGTGGGCTATATGCGTGTCTCCCGCCTCTACTTAGTGGCCTCCCTTAGTCTGGACTCTTGCGACACACTATGAAAAAAAGCGCGACGAAAGCTCCACGTGACACACTTGTATTTTAGATTATACAATGCCTGTGAATATCAACTAAATAAAGTATACACAGTGTTAGGAACATCGATGCGCAACCTGTTACCATGGATTCAGTACATTGGGCTCCAATGTACTTTAAACACCTAAAAGAGATATTATTTAGTTTCATAGACAATGTACACACTAACGTTTACGGTATATCTTTCTTTTTAGGTTAAGGTACCTATACAGACATAGTAAAATAAAATAGTTGTAGGTGAATATAACTCTAGGTCATTAGCGCTGTGCGGCCTGAATTGTATTTTATTGTGTCGTAGAAAAAGTAACTATTTATTTAAATGATTTTGCGGAATGAATCTTCTGTACTTGTACTATTATGTATTCTGTGAAAACAGTGCAATATCTACACGGTCAAAAAGTATGGAACAGCGGAGCTGTTTATTTTGAAGCAACGAAAACCTCTTCTGCTAAGGGGTCTTATTTAAATCGTGTGCTGAATTATTTTTTACAGGTTGTGATGTTCTTCGCACCCTGTACGAAACTCCTAACAGTCAACATGAACGTTTTCCAGAGCAATCGTGCAGAAGTAGGGAAGAACTGAAGTCATAAATAGCCGGAGAGCTAGCTACGAAAATAAGGTTGCAATTTATAGAGCAACGAAATCCCTCTAGTTCAGTGGTCGCGACAAAACAAATAATTTTAATAGATAATATCAAAAATATGAGTTATGGCAATATCACATTGTACTGGGATCGATCCATCATCACTGACGGGACTATTGAAGCCAATAAACCTGATATAGCGGTGGTGGCTCGATCAGAGCGGCGCGCAATGATTCTTGACATAACAGTCCCGCATGATGAGAACCTCGTGAAAGTCGAGAAAGATAAGCAAATCAAGTATCTTTACTTGGCTCGCGAGGTTGTCGACATGTGGGATATGGACTCGGCGATCATTGTGCCGATAGTCGTATCAGCCCATTGCTTAATTGCCAACAGCCTCAATCAATACCTGAGGAGACTCGTTAGGCAGCTGGATCAAGGACTTGATTCAGAAAGCGGTACTCCTATACACGGCTCGTATTGTTAGGAGGTTCCTCTCTGGAGCCCTGACAGCCAGTAGCTTGGACCCTGTTCCCGATACCGGTGGGCTACAATTTTTTATATTTTCAAATGTTTTTATATTGTTTTTTCTAAGGAATATTTAAAAGTGTAATTGAATTTGTAAAGATATAAATAAAGGAAAAAATATAATATTAATTGACGGCACGGGTATACCGGTTATAGTGGTTGCCTTGCCACTATTTTTGCACCAGGTGCTCGTGGGTTCGATTCCCATCCAATACAAATATTTGTGTGATCCACTTTGGTTTATTCCGTGCGTCTGGGCGTTAATTTTTTGCTAGTTAGTTCATTGAGTTGGCAAATAAAGATTTCACATTGGGCACAGGTAACAATTGCCATACAAAAACCATAGGGCAACAGCATTTTGAGAACTTCTTCTTCTTCTTCTTCTTTGCGTGTCGATAGACTCAAATAATACCCGACCAGTATATCGCCACCTGCACAGCTCTGTCGTTTGCTTCGTTTAAATCCTGGAAGGTGCAGGTGGTTGTGCAGGATGGGCAAGAAAGTAGGTGGGGCATATCCTGCAGAGGGGCTCCACACTGACATTGTGTTTGGGACGGGTCGATGATACCCCATTTAACCAGATTATTTCTACAGCGGCCAACCTGGGCCCGCAAACGGTTAAGTGATTTCCAGATTGGCCACTGCAGTTCCTGTCCAGGAGGAAGATGTTCTGCTGGATTGATGAAGTGAGGAGGGTTGGGATGTCTGTTCCTCCACAATTCGCATCTTTCATCTGACGCACTGTCCTCTGAGGGAATCGTGTGTCTCACGAAGCTTTTACGGCTTTTTAAGCGTGAAGGTGGTAGTTGATGCCCGAACAGGGGGTGGCGGTTATCCCGTTCCTGTTTTCCCTTCTCAATGCGACTAGCTATTTCGCGCCGAACGTCTGGTGGAGCTATACCTGCCAACGGATACAACATCGCAAGAGGGGTGGGTTTTAAGCACCCCGTTACAATGCGACAGGTTTCGTTCAGCGCTATGTCAACTTCTCTAGCGTGGGCCGAACGGTGCCACACTGGGCATGCGAACTCCCCAGCAGAGAAAGAAAAACATAGGCCGGTAGTGCGGAGAACTTGTGGCGATGCTCCCCAGCTGGTGGATGTGAGGCGGCGAAGAACGTTATTTCTAGTCCCGACTTTTTGTTTGGTTTTAAGGCAATGGAACTTATAAGTTAGAGATCTATCTAGGGTGACGCCCAGGTAGCGTGGTTGAGAGCAGTGCTCCACGTCTACGCCCCGCCACGAGACACTGAGAGCTCTGTTTGCCTGACGGTTGCGGAGATGGAAAGCACAGGACTGGGTCTTGGACGGATTTGGCCGTAGGGCATTCTCATCGTAGAATTTCCCCAGTGTTTCCAGAGCTACCGTCAGGTTTTCTTCAGCCTCTTCGAATGTAAGTGTCTGGGCGGCCAAAGCAAGGTCATCTGCATATAAAAAGCGTTTCGTTGGTGGAGAGCAAGGCTGATCGTTTGTGTAAATGTTAAAAAGGGCCGGTGCTAGCACGCTACCTTGAGGGAGCCCGTTTTTCTGGCAGCGCCACCTACTCTTGGTATTGCCGAGATGAACTTGAAACCGCCCCGAGCGGCGTTAAAAATATCGTATGCGATTCCAAACGCCCGGCGCACCCTGGACAGCTAGCACTCGGTAACGCAGAGTCTAGCTGACTAATCCTTTCACCACGATGACTCAAACTCAAACCCAAAGGCAATTTTGAGAACTAATAAAAATATATGTTCATTGAAGGGTAGTGTCAACTAAATGATATATGAATGTGCGCGCCGCTGTGATACCTCACATTGTCCTATGTGGCCCTTCACCATAAAAGTGTGACAACCACTGCTCTAGTTAGTGTGACCTACTATCATTATTGATAGGGAATATGCAAGAAATATAAAACTTTTTTTATTTCTTAAATATTCCTTGTATTGGCCCATAAAGACATTGTGGTACACTTGTTTAATTTTCTAATACTTGAACACTTATTTTACAATTTATTATTTTATGTAGCGTTTTTTTTTGGTGAAACGGACGCAATCCCAAAACACGTGTCAAAGAAACACATTTGAAAAGTACCGGTACTTAATGTTTCAATAAGATTTTATTATAATATTGTTATTGCTAAGCTAAAGCACATACAATTAGTAAAATTTTAAATTAAGGACTAAAAATTCCCACTTCAGAACTCAAACGTTCATACTTCTAGGATGGATCTGTCTGACAGATGGGCATTAGCACACAGTGGGTACCTGAAGACGGTTGTCTTCGTCGTCCACGTAAGAAACGCTGGCACAACCATTTGTACTTGGTACCCCAACTCTGTAGTTTTATTATGATAACATTACTACGCTTTGAACTGTCAAATTACACAATGAACACGATTAAAAGTCTAAGTATACCGAGCACAGATCAATAAAATGATGGACTCTACAAGCAAACGCATCAAGTTGTGCTAACAAAATAATCATTTCCACAATCATTACTGAATTTATACTAACAGGTTGCACTTTGATGTCCTTTCCACCCCGTACATGTACCTAGCAGTGTAAGCAGATTTAAATAACTTACTTGGTTAGGACATGTTGAAATCCGTGGCGGTACTCGTGTTCAAATGCTGGAATAACCACCTAAAACCAAAAATATAGTCATAATTACATCACTTTAATACTTATTTATTGTTCCAGTCATCTTATAACCAATAGAGATATTTTGTGTTTCTTCGACATTGAGCCGATTACTTTCGGAGCAATTCAAACATATCTGTATGGCGTGAATTATACAGAAACGGCGAACGCCTTCACCTTTCGCCGTTTCTGTTTAATTCACACCTCAGGTTCCTTCGCTGCGGCCCTATACGGCCCGTTTGGCAGCCAATGCGATGAAATATTGGCGCTGCGGCTCTACAACGAAACGAGAACACAAGCTTTAATTTCTCGTCTGTCGTTCGAATTATTTGGCCTGCCTAACGTCCGCATTTTATTTCGAAATAGCGGCTCGCATTTAACTTGTATTTATCATTAGCTGGCGTCAATTCAAAAAGTTTTTTATAAGACCAAATCTTCTAAAGCGTCACCCAAGATGGCGCATGATCGAAAGAAGAATGTGCAAGTATGTTTAAGAGCCAAGTGGTAGATAAAATGATGTAAATGAAGGATATGGAAGGAAAATCTGTGAATGAATGTTGGAAGAGATGGCGGATTGTATAAAAACAGAAGCAAAATATGTGTTTGGAGAATCAAAAGGGAAAGCTATGATAGATAAGGATACATGGTGGTGGAATGAAGAGCTGCAAAAGAGTGAAAGAAAAGAAGGTTGCGTTTAAAGAACGGCAGGGTGTAGCAAACGGGAACGACAGTTTTAAAGAAGAAGATTTATAAAGAAAGGCAAAAAAGGCGGTGGCAATTTCCAGGGCGAAGGCGCGGGAGAAGTAATATGACTCACTGGACAGTCCTAGAGGCCAGAAGGGGCTCTAACGGATTACAAAAGCAAAAGAAAGGAGAGTGATAGATATAAATCATATAAAGTGTATAACAGATGGAAAGGCCATGGGCCCTTATGAAATACCAGTGGAAGTATGGAAGTGTTTAAAAGAACATGGATGCATATGGCTAACTTTATTTTTCAATAAGCTGTTTTGTGAAGAAGCGATCCCACAAGAATTGTACAATAGTTCGCTAGCGTCAATTTTCAAGAATAAAGGTGATGTGCAGGACTGCAATAAAAATATGGGAGAAAGTAATAGAGATAGATCGGAGTGTTCAGCACAGAATTAACACTGGATGGATATGGGCAAGGTTGTTTCATCGAACTGCAGTGAGTGCGATGTGGTAGAAGATGTTTACCACATATTGATGGAGTGAGTCCGGAACGAAGCCCTTAGAATTCTTTTAAAATGTAAAATTAATTTGACTCCCTCAGATGTGGGCTGGTGTAACAGCATTTTGTCCTTCCCTTTGTCGAAGGAGGCCAGACTTCTGTACAGGGTCGCTCAAATGGCCATTAAAAATAGAATAGTTTAATGTTAATAATATAATGTTTGTTGTTGTAATAGTTTAGTGTTTTGAAATAAGTGTTGTATTACAGGGGCGACATCTTCAAAATGAACAAGCCCCTTAAATAAAGAGAAAAAAAAAGCACTGGATGGATGAAATGACGGCAGGTTACGGGCGACCTCGCATTTCCCTTAAACCTAAGGGGAAGATTTATAAACAATGTTCAATGTTCTGTCTTGTATGGATCAGAATGTTAAGCCACAAAAAGGATGAATGAAAGGCATTTGCATGGCATGGGTGTGTGTGGTGTTACGCGACTGGGTAAAATAGGTAATTTTCTCGAATCGATGACTCTGATTTTGTCCGACCAGTACGTAGCAACCTCGACAGCTCTGTCGTTTGCTTCATTCAAGTCCTGAAGGGTGCAATTAGTTGTGCACGACGGGCAGGAGAGTATTGGGGATCCACACTCGCATTGTGTCCGAGATGGGTCGATTATACCCCATCTAGCCAAATTGGATCGGTAACGGCCAACTTGAGCACGCAGTCTGTTCAAAGATTTCCATATCGGCCACTGAAGTTCGTCACCATGAGGTAGTTTTTCTGCCGCTGCGATGGAGTGGGGGGAGGGGTGTATTTGTTTCTCCACAGTGTACTTCGTTCGTCTGCTGCGCTGTCTTCTGAAGAGATGGTGTGTCTGGAAAATCTTTTTCGGCACTTCAAATGGATTGGTGGTAGTTGGTGTTCAAACAAGGGGAATCGGCTGTCTCTTTCCTGTTTATCCTTCTCAATACGAGTCGCTATTTCCCGGCGCACGACATGAGGAGCTACGCCCGCCAATGTGTGTAGCATCGTAAGAGGGGTGGATTTTAAGCATCCTGTAACAATGCGGCAGGTTTCATTAAGAGCTATGTCGGGCTCTTTAGCGTTGACGGAACGATGCCGCACTGGGCATGCGAATTCGCCAGCAGAAAAGGAAAGACATAAGCCAGTAGTACGAAGTACTTGCGGTGGTGATGCTCCCCAGCTAGTGGATGTAAAGCGGCGAAGTAAGTTACTACGGGAAATAACTTTTTTCTTTGTCTTCATACAATGGTGTATGTATGTTGAAGACCTATCCAAAGTAATACCCAGGTAGAGCGGTTGAAAGCAGTGCTCTATGTTAATGCCTTGACATGAGATGCTGAGATTCATGTTTGCTTGACGATTACAAAGATGGAAAACACATGATTGAGTTTGTGATGGATTGGGTCGTAGGGCGTTTTCAGCATATTATTTACAGACTACTTCCAGAGCTTTCGTCAATATTTCTTCAGCCTCTTGTGTTGTGTGTGTCTGAGCAGCTAGGGCAAGATCGTCAGCGTATAAGAAGTTTTTTGTTTCTGGTGCACTAGGCTAGTCATTTGTGTCCATGTTGAATAGTGTTGGAGCTAGTACACTGCCTTGACAGAGCCCATTTTTTGGTATTCGCCACCGGCTCTTGCTGTTTTTAAGGAGCACTTGGAAACGATTGTTCAAAATTTCAGTGAGAAGATGCACAAAGCCAATATATTTCGTGAGGTCGATGACCTTTAACCTGAGTCTTCGATAGTTGGAAGTGTCATACGCTGCTGACAGATCAACGAATACAACACCTATCACGTTATTCGCCTCAAAACCATCTCCGATTTTCGTGTTGCGTCAGTTTGAGAGTCTGGTTGGTACATGACTTGCCGGGCCTAAAGCCAGCTTGTTCAGCAATAAGGTGAGGTTCAATGACAGGGGTGAGGCGGCTCAGAAGGAGCCTTTCAGATAGCTTAAACGTATGACAATGTAAGAAAATTGGTCGGCTATCTTTTAGGATCTTTTGGCACTCCTCCAAAGTTTTGGGATTTTTTAAACTTCAAGGCACGAGTTAAATAACGATAAACTCCAAGATACGGCTACTGGCCCGAGGTGTTTCAATTGTTCAACAGTAATGTCGTCGAAACCAGCAGCTTTACCATTTTTTAGGTTTTAATCCCATAAACTACTTCTGAGAGTGCAAAGGATTTGCTCAAGCAAACGACATTTTGATCTGACCAGGATAATTTTTGGTTCTGCGTAGACGCTGTGGCGGTTTACCATTGAGGAGAAGCTGGTGGGCAACTTAATTGGCGGTCAACTACCCTGGATTCTGAGCCTTAGGGGGGTTGTCAGTAAGTTTCTGAATTGTGCTCCAGGCCTTCTTACTATTGTGTGACATGTCTATGCCTGTGACTAACTTCATCCATTGCTGTCTTCGGCTTTCTCCCAATTCACGCATAATCCCCTCGCCAAGCTTGAGCTTTCGTATTCTGTGAGTAGTGTGGCGGAAACCATCTTGCTCAAACCAGGGATATAAGCAGTACGGCAGTCATGTGAAATGTCTTGGCGGGATACTACCCATACAACGTCGACGAACTTGTCGTAGTTGTTCGGTATAGGATTTATGTTGAGAAGATTTGAGACAATGCCTTCGGAAAACATCTGCCAGTTAGCCTTTGCGAAGTCGCCTGAAAGGCACAATCTTGGGCTTCACAGCTGATTCAATGCGGCATCCAACTGGCTTATGTTGGCTTCAGCATTGTTTACTAAGGTGAGATTCTCTGCTTCCACCCATTCCTTCCACTAAATCGCCATCGAAATTATTATATTATATATAAGTATTTATATAGAGCCCCAAGAGGTGCTGTGGCTGTTGAATCGCCAATTGTTGTGAATATGATTTTGATTGGTCTGTCGTAGATATTACTGGTGTAGTTAAAATTGAATGGTTGACTTGGATGTCTGTAAATGGAAGTGACTGTGCAGCTACCTGTATCTATAGTGATCATTTCTATCGAGTTGAACGATGTAATGGCCGTGGAGTGCACCGCAACATTCGGTCGTACAAAGACAGCACTACCATACTTTGCATGCGGGATTTCGGCTGTGAAGATAAACCAGGTATCTGTGACCTAGGTTATTCGTTATCGTGATGTAATTCTTGAATACACAATATATCACAGCGTGAGTCCTGGCATAGGTTCGCCAGAAGCTGGGCTTTGTGCTTGGGAAGCCTTCTATATTGGTAGAAATTACGGTCAACGCTGGTTGGTTGATTGATAAACCAGAGATGGCAGATGGAATTACCGTTAGTAAGATTTTAGAGATTCGAGTTGTGAGTGACAGTGGTACCTGTACCGAGCGCAAAAAACGCACCACAAAGAGGGTAGACCGATTTGTCTGCTCATAAACACCCCACCCACAATAACTTCTGTTAGAAATATTGGGAACTCAAAACTAATAGTAAACATTGAAACAAAATATTCTGTTTTCAGTGTTAATGACCATGTCAGTTTAAAAACTTATAAATAAAGATTTGTGAATTTTAAATATAGGTATTACACGCACACAACCACTAGTACAAAGAATTGCATATTATGAGACATGGATGTTTTGAGACTTGAACATTCTGCAACTTGAACTTTTTGAGACTTGGTTTTTTTGAAATTTCGACGTTTTGCAACCGTGTGTTATAAAGTGAAGCACCTGTTTTCTTTTGAAGTGGCTGGCTTGGAGCTTGTGTAAGGCATGCGTTTGTCGGTCGGGCCACTCGGGTAGGATAACAACGAAGCTCAGCGGCTCGGCGGAGTCCTGCAGTAGCCGCTCCATGTGCCGCAGTGCTGCCTCCAATAGTTCCTCGCAATACGGCGGGTGCGCCACCATCGACCCGGACACTGGTCGCAGTTCTAGAAATGGACTAAAAAAATATTTTATGATTAATGTGATGCAACGAAGACGTGTACCAACTTTATGTACATTTTTTATATTGCTCTTAACAACTATTTTTAACCGAATCCAAAAAGGAAGAGGTTATCAATTCGGATGTTATTTTTTTTTTATGTATGTTCGGAAATGTAGACAGATTTGCAAAATATTTTTTTTGTTCGAAAGAGTATACTCCCAAGTTGGTCCCATAAAAATATTGACATGATCTGATCATGGACTTCGGAGATATGGAACGGAACTCTTCAATAATAGACAGCAAGTTTATTACTATGTCGTGATTGCAGCAATCACGACATAGTAATAACATCACTCATAAAAACAACTCATCAAAAAAAACTTTATCAAAAAAATATAACCGACTTCAAAAACACAAAAAAGGACTAAAGTTATTTTTACTTTTTTTTGTGTTTTTGAAGACGGTTTTATTTTTTGCAAAAAAGTTTTTTTTACCGGTGAAATGCGTTTTTTATTTGGCACATGGCTTAATCGTAGCCCCTTTAGAACAAACTCTAAGATTTTCAGTTTGAACAAATTCAAACTCAACTCAAAGCATTTATGTCAATTAGACCATTACAGGCATTTTTGAATGTCAAAAAAACAAGAATACCTACATAGTCGAGTGCAATTAGACAAAAAATACTCAAAAGGTGGAACGAAGTTTATCGTGCATCCATTAAACGCCAATGCGATCTGTTTCTTTGTTCATTGTTGTCGATGTAATGCATATTTCAAGATTTTTTTTTAAATTTCCTATTTTTTCTTCAATTATAGCTAAAATATCGAATTTTAAGACTAAGATTCTTTTGAAATTAGGATGCTTTACAGATAACTAAAACGTAAAAATATTCAAGAAAACCTCTTTTACGAGCGAAATCACAAAAAAAATATTTACAATTATCAGGAAATCAAATTTTCGTCGAGTTGCTTAGTTTGATGTACAGTTACGAGCACCAATATGTAAACACTTTCCTAAATTTAAAAGCAATTTTCGAGAGAAATAACGATTTTAACTTGGAGATAGGATCATTTTCATAAAAATATAAGTTCCAAAATACTATGTTCGTAACAACATGAAATTTTAACCAGAACAGTAGGAGAAAAACACTTTTAAAAGTTGTTAAGTGTATACATATTGGTGCTCGTGGCTGTACATAATGTTTGGCTGACTGCTCCGGGAAAGGTCCATTTACACCCTGTATGCTTGCCTACATAGTGTGCGTTTTATACAAGATGTAAACGTCTCATTCAGCTGAAGTTTGTGGGGAGGTATTTTATTGTAACACTTAAAACAGTTACCCAATGAAAGATTAGTCTACTTTAGCTAGCCTGAAACCAGGCTGAACTAGTTGGACCTTGTTTCTGGTATTATGATGTCTATCACCTCTTTAAGGGGCTTCAAGAAGTTTGTAAAATAGTTAAAAGATGAGAGTAATTTTTTTTAAATAAAGTAAGTTCACTCACAATTCTGAAAAATAGTAATTAATTTGGTTATTAATTACCTTTGTTTAAATCGCAGTACACCCCGCCAATTATAGTCCTACTTCAGTGCTTTTGGGAAACTAATTTTAGGTCGAAAGTAATGATTTTTAATAACACTAATAAATTATTACTTGATTTTTTTAAATCACCGAGCCAAGGATTAGATTATGAAATACATACCCTCGAGATCCAAAGTAGGAGTCAGTATCGGCAAATGCTGAACAATATTGTCGAAAGTAGCAGTCGAGCGGACTGGCGAAGCATTCGAAGGTGACGCCGAAGCAGCGATGCAGGCACTCGAGCACCGGCACGGGCAGCGACATCTGCGTGAGCTGCGCTTCGCCCCCCGCGCCCACCCACGCCGCGTAGCGCCGCAACAGGCACCACACGCGCGACAGAAACTGCTCAAACTTCTTGTCGTCGAAGCAGCTATAGCGGTACAGACATTCCTGTGAAACAACCAGTCATCGTGATACCTGTGCATTTTTTATGACGGAATTCTTTATCGAGCCCCGCTCATTATCGGACTCGGGGCTAAATAACCTGAATGTAATCCTAATCCTGTTCAACCGCATATTATTCGATTCATTATATGCGTAATATAATTTTAAAACCATAAGTCCCTATTAAGTTTATTTGCAAAAAAAACAATGAAAGTCTTGTTTGCGTAATAGTATACTAGCAGTGTTGTGCAAATCAACTATTTTTTTTTAAATCTGTTGATTAATTATTATGACTAATTTAATCATGACTGAGACGTAAGTAAAAATTTTGACTAAAGTCATTTAACAAAGTGGTATGGCGCAAGCGAAATAACAGTCAGTTCAGCAGATACCATTATCAGTGTAACAGTAAGCTTAGAGACATTCACTTTCCCGAGCAATTTGTAACATGTGCTGATAAAAAGTTTAATAACACTAGCATAGAAAAGAACTGGACAAATTGTGTGATATTGGGTCTTTGTTATCGGAGCCAGCTATTCTTACCTGTGAGCAGAAGGAGGCACGAATGAAAGGTCGTGTGGTTGGATGGAACAAGCATGTGCCCGAGGCTCACAGGGAGGCTCGGATAAGGCATCAGATTTGGGTACAACTCGGCAGACCTCTGTTCGGTCGAGTATGGGATGAGATGCGCGAGAGCCAAAGAGTTTTTAAAGGCAGGCTTAAGAAAAATCGAGACCAAAGTTAAAATGGACACTTTGGCTTCGCAAAGGTCATCGAAAAACTTTGCTCAGTTTTGGAAGTCAACCAATAAGTTTAACCTTAAGCCGGGCGTTCCTGTAAGTGACGGGGGCCTTGATACTTCGGAGGATGTAGACAACATGTTCAAGGATATTTTTGTAGTGTCTTCACCCCTGGGACCATCAAAAGAGCGTGTCATTACTGGAGCTTGTCAGGGTAAGTCTCTTTCTTGTTTTTCTGCCAAGTAGGTGACTAAGGTTATTATTAAAATGACAGTCTCAGTATTGAGCACCTGAAACATGCAGGTGTGCATTTGCCTCTCACACGGAAGATTGTGTGGTGTTTTTTTGTTGTTGATTTGCCACGTCGTGACGTCATTGAAGATACCATGACAGTTTCAAGAGCTTTTCGCGGTTTTATATTGGGTTTTTAAACTTAAGATATAAAATGTAAGTTATCAATTTTTTTAATAATAATTATTATGTATTTTTGTTAAAATACATTCGAAGGAATACATTTTACCAATTTTTCAAATTTCGTCAACTTGCCTATTAATTAGTCATCAACCATGATTGGCGTATTCAATCATTAGTCGTTAGTTAATTAAAAGCCCAACACAGGATACTAGTCAAAGTCAAGTGTTTGGTTCTGCTACTTGACGAAAGATGGCGTTAACTTGTTAAGTTGTAAATAAATAGTTAAAATTAGAGAATCGTCCAATGATACTGGTGCAAACAGCAATATTTCGCGATCTACTTTCTAGAGGGCTTGAGAGTTGCCTCATTTTTAGGCACGAAGTTGTGGGTTCAAAACCAGGCAAGTTTGTATCAATTCATTTGTACTTTCAACTTTTTATCTTGGACATCACCAGTACTTGGATGAAATTATTCATTAATTAGTCAGATAAGGGCAATCCACAATGAGCAGGCATGCTAGTCAATGCTTATGCTTTTTCCATAATTATGAGGTATTATGGTGTATAATAGGTGGTATTATGATATGCAACGGATTATAATGTAGTTTATTAGGAATACCGGCGTGGTTGTATGACCAGATGAATGAACGTGGACGATGTGAACAAGATGTAAGATTCTTAGCAGCTGGTTCTGCCTACCCCCATGGGAAAAAAGCGTGAATTTATGTATGTATTAGATATATCTCAGTTAGGTAGGTCTACATACATTCCATGACAATGTAACAATAAAAGCAAATATAATAATTTAAAGGCTCACCAGCTTCTGTAAATACACGGCATTGAGAACTTGAGTTTCGCCGAGATAGCGCAACAGCGTCTGATCGCGGTCGAGGAAGTGTTCCACGAGCGGAGGCCGGGGCGCCGGCACCGCAAACTGTACCGGGTAACACCACACCTTGCGGAGCGCTGCCTGCTGCAACGGCGCTTGAAGTTCCTACAGTCAATGAAATATTTATATATAAAATTCCGTCGTGCAGTGCATGTGGTTGTAATTCTTCTTTTTGATGAAATGTTTATTGTACTTATGGGTTCACCTGGATGGTTCTTAGTTTTAGTTGTACCCATGGTAGTGCAGTCGTCGACATCCAGCCGGTTCACCAGTTATTATATTTATAAAAGACCCGGCTGCGAATGACGAATGGCTGGAGAATGTGAGAATGTTACTTTAAAATGAATGGGAAAAGTTTTTTGCGCTTTCTGACTTTTCTACTACTCACAACTCAGTTGGCCCCATAGAGTTTTTTGATCCTCATGAGAAATTAACTCAGGATCAGTGGAGGAGGATAGGATAGGTAAGAAATGGGGGATATCCCCCAAAATTATCCTACGGGTCCATAGTCTGGTAGCCTCGCTCAAAACTAGTCACAGCCTTGATGCAAAGGCTTACTTTCATGAGGCTTGCTTGCATGAGGACTACTCCTTCTGTTCATAAATCAGGAAGCAACGATGGCGGCAGTAACCTTAAAACACTACAACTCTGGGGTAAGAAATACACACAACACTTACTGAAAGACTTAAAAAACGAGTTCCCCCTGGTGAAAGCCATGAATGACTGGGTACCAAAACAATTCATATTCAACAAGATATACAAAATCTAGCTCCAAGAGGATCACCACTGCATGGGGTTATGCCCCGCAGAGCTACGAATTTTCACAGATGGTTCCAAAACAAGAACTGGTACAGGAGCTGGAATCTTTTCTGCCATCACTGGACAGAGCTCTTTTGATAAACACCTTTTTGTCAGGAGTCACAGACAACCCAGTGTGCCGACCCTGCCTATAGGAAGACGAGACAGCAGCCCACGTCCTTCTAAACTGCCCAGAGGTTGCCTCCTCTCCCCGCGAGATTTTCAGTAACTCCAAGCTGTTGCTAGGCTTTCTCGGTGAACTGGGGTGGATCGAATGATGGATTTACCCACCAATACGAAAAATACGTGCTTTGGACGTGAAGTTGCCGACACCAGCCAGAAATACAATATAATACAAGAAACAGGATTGTTTAGCATCTAAAAAAGTTTTGTGAAAAATGGCCATTTTCTGGCCGACTGTAAAGTTTTTCCAAAATTTGAATGTAGATCAATATTTCTCAAACATTTATGTACATATAGTATATTCTCCTAAGACCGTTTTTCTGTAGCCACAATGCCTTAAGATAGCTGCCCTTACAGCCCCAACTCAAAATTCCACCCTGTAAATTCATACCTGTATTCCGTTTTCTTTGAGTAGACCACTATGCTTTTCTCTTATTTTCCGAGCGTATTCAGCCGACAAGTGGTAGATTTTGAGGCAAATGCCTTCCACAGAAGCTTTCACAGTCTCGGCAAGGTGTGGTTGGCACTGTCTCTGAAAATATTTAACAAAACAGACTGTCAGCTACTTATAAAGCTCCTAACTATACAAAAAAATAAAATAGAAGTGCCAGTTTGTAATTTCAAATTTTCAGCTTTTTTTTTAAGGCGTATGAAGGTATTTGTATACAGTACTTATAACCAAAAACAACATTTATATTTTTGTCTGTCTGTCTGTTTGTTCTGGCTAATCTCCGAAATGGTTGGACCAATTTGGACGGGACTTTTACTGGCAGATAGCTGATGTTGTAAGGACCCCCTCTTTTTGGAATTGTATAAAGGATTAGGGTTCCATGCAAAAAAATTAAAACCCTTGAAATTGAAATGAAAAATTTGTGTGTAATTGTTAACAAAATCCAACTCAAAAAGGAAAGTAATATTTTTACAATATTTCACACAAAGAAGATCACAGAAAACAGCTAGTTAATGAACATCTATTAAATTATGGAGTCACATATGCTAAATACTTAGCAAGACATACTACTAGAAGGTACTAACAAAAAATCACTTTCAATAATAAATTAATATAATCACTTACTCTCAAGTGAGCCAGTCTGTCTTGGAAATCATCATATGTAGCTCCAACAGTTCGCCTCAGCCATTGAAATGTATCTTCAGCATTCCATTTCACTACCTTGCGACTTTCCGGTGATGCATTTCTTGATTCTATCATTTTCTTTGCTGCTTCTGCATATCTTGATAACTGTTTTCTTGCATCACCCGTAAACTTTGGATGAGTCAGCTTAATTGGAATGTCATTCATAATTTCCTCATACATTGAATGTGATATTTCTGGAAAACAATGACTAGGAAGGAGCGGGTCTGAACCACCCTGATCATTCACTTTCCTCTCCATCAACCATCTGTTAAATGAATCTTTAGGAGCGTCAATGCCTTCTCTTGTGTGACAAAGCTCTTGGTAGCACTGTCTTAACTTATTAGCCAAAGTAAATCTAAATCCCTCTATTTCTGGATGGGGATGTGGACAAATAGTAGGAGGCCTCTCATATATTACAACATTAGTTGGTACTTCTATGTCCCATGGTCCTGCCAGAACAAACTTCTTTGGTGGAGGTCCATTATCCTCAGATGGACGACGTTTATTTGCTCCAGGAGTCATATTACCTGTGTTTGATGGCCCAGTATGACAAATGCCTAATGGATCGGTAATAGGATCGAAATCTCTCTTAACTGCTGGTAATTCCCACATTGATTCACCTGACAGCTTGTTCCAAAAGTATGGTCTGTTCTCTCTTTTGGACCAGTACTTCCGCCAACCTTGTTGTAATAGATCTGGATGTAAGTCAGCAGCTAGGTGTGGAGCCAATGGCACAGGCGCTCCTGGCGTTTGAGGCGTTTCACCACTTCCACTTGGCGATGACTGGAGCTCTGGTGAGGAGTCACTCTGTGTAGCATTACTCTCCCACGTCGAGGTTCCAGCGACAACTTTGTCACGAACATCATTCATGTTGACTGTTTAATGGGACGACTGTGTACTCTCTTAAACTCAATTGTAACACTTCTTAGTTTATATAAATCTAAGAAGTTTAAGTATAAGAAAACTTATTATTGGCCAATAAGGTTCCAATAGGCAAGTATACTTTTTATTTGGAAACACAGTATTCATACAACCAAGTAATGAACACAGAAAAATGCTTTTGACTCAAACGGCGCACATTATAACACATATTTAAAAATCGCTTATACAAAATTATTCAAAATAAACAAAAATCTCATTATCAAAATTAAGAAAACACCGCGGCGTATGATTATAAACCGTAGCGTAACTCCCCAAGCGCCGCCATCACAAAATGACAACTGAACTGAATTTAGTGCTAGGGTTGTACCATGTTTTACTACACACGGTTCTATACCATAGAGGAAAAAGTTCTATGTTCCACACAAGTTGTACGCTCATTATAGGATCTGAATTGTGAATAATATGTAATAAACTTCTAAGATCTGGATCACAGTAATCCTGTTTCGAAAGTAATATTTAAAGGCATCTTTGAGACTTTCGGGAATAACGTAACAATAAAATCAACATTTTTATTAATCCATGGATTTATAAGTTACTGATAACACCAGAGATTTTATCACACTGACAAATTATTCAGAAGCATTCCATCCATTGTTTCCGAATTTATTGTCACTGTCAATTGTGTCAATCTGTCAATCAATAATATTGTCATAGTAGAATAATTACATACTGTGGAGTAGAATACAAATATTCTATCTACTCTTAGCTTATAAGAAATTTTGGGCACTCTCGGAGTGTCGAAGAGGTTTTTGTACAATTCTGACCCAATATTTGACTGGCTGATTATTAATTCTGCGTGGATGTATTTGTACTCGACACAACAGACGCCTACTGCTGTTAAAATTACATTTTCTGTTGAAATCAAAATATCAAACCTAACAATGCCTGTAATCAAACAATCATTTTCATCTGAAGCAAGATCTGGATATAGTAAAAAACAAAGAAAGAGTATAGTATTACCTAAGTTGAACAAGGAACATAGAAAACTATAGTATTAATTATCATTAGCACTACAACATCAATACCACAATAATGACACAAAGTAAAATTGATATTCAGTGTCCATTAGATACAGAAATTCCAGAGTACGATTACAGCGACTGGAATATTGAGAATGCAAATTTTCAGCAGTGTAACTTGAGTTTCATAGACTTTTTTAACAATTTCATGTTGAAAAATTTACCTTGTCAGATTAAAAATGTAACAACCAACTGGAAATGTGCCAGCCAATGGGTAAAAGATGATCAAATCAATTATAATAATTTAATTCAAGAATATGGTGATCTAATTGCTCCTGTTGCCGATTGTAAAAACATACAATTTAATGCTCAATGCAAATCTGATATGAAGGTACATCAGTACATAGAATATTTGCAGAATACAACAACAGATTGCAGAAAATTATATTTAAAAGACTGGCACTTAAGAAGAAGCAGACCAGCTGACAAATTTTATGAGGTTCCACAGTATTTTATAATGGACTGGCTTAATGAATTTGCAGTAGATAATCAAGAAGATGATTTCATGTTTGTATACATTGGTCCTAAAGGATCCTGGTAAGAAATTATTATATACTTAACATAACTATCGACTTGGCAATGCTGCCAGCCTTCTGGGCACTTTTCCTATTGACAGCGATGTGGACACATTTTTGACACCCTGTAATTCTTTTCCCATTTTGATACTTGTGCATATTTTTATTATTATTTTAGACCTATTTGTACTTCTTAAATAATGTACATTCACATTTGTACATTCAATTCACTTGAGAATGACTATCAAAAAGAACACTCCTTATAATTATCTCTATACACTTACATTTTGGAATCGCTAGCTGATCCCTGTGACTTTGGCCATATAAGTTTAGATACTCTTTTCAGAAATATATAAAGCTATCAAACATTGTAACTTTGCTAGCTTATATCTCAGAAATATAATGCTTTAGAAGAGTTTGTATGCATTAGTACTTTTGTGTATTGATGTCAGCTATCGTTAATCAGATTTTATGTGTGGCTCCTATTTCGAAAATAAAATTTAATAGCGTAAGTTGGGTAGGCCTTGCGGTACACTCAACCCTGACTGTGATCAGATGTGTGGAAAAAGGCATAACGGTATTCCAAAAATTAAATATCGAATCTTATTTAAATCAATTTTCGCTGAAAGTTTTTTTACGTTTTAAAAATCTATATTTTTTCACACACACATTATTTACGGCTTTCTAAAGCCTCCTCTACACGTCTGCAGATGCGTCCTTGACCTCGAATCCGATTGTTGTCGGTTTTTGTGGCACAGATCAAAGGGTTTCGGCGTGGACGTCCGGCGTCTATCCACACCTCTGGCGACGCATCAGTTTAATCGGAGTTGCGATTGAGAGTGCACGCGTGCTTCTTGCGGTTTAATTCTTGTTGAAATGGCTAATAATATGAGCACCGAGGAAACTTTTAGGTTGATTGAGCAATATCAAGCTGAAAACTGTTTGTGGAACCCCAAGACCTGCAAGCTGGTTTTCCATGCTATTCCTGTAAAAAAAATCTTGTTGTATACAAGTGTATATCTAACGTTCGTTGGTTTTGTGTAGTATATTTGATTTGATTTGAAAGTCTTAAATCAAAATTCCACTTACTTTGTTCTGTTTCTATGTATAGCTAGCATCCAACACCTTCTTCTTTTCCATTTCTTTTTAATAATTTTACTGCGATGCACAGTCACGTAGTAGTTAAAAGTACTAAATAAATAAATAGGTGCGGCAGCTACGGTCTCAATATCCATTTTTAAACGTGCGTGTTGCGTCTGTCGAGAATGAACATAGACTGATCGACCTGCAGACGTGTGGACAGCTCGTGGTGATCCATCTGCGGATGCATCTGCGGGCGTCCGCGGACGCATCTGCAGACGTGTAGAGGAGGCTTAAGCGAATATCACTTTCTGTGAGCTATACTTCTGTGAGACCGATACTTGTGTGCTTCTTTCTGTGAGATATTCGTTATTTAGACAAACTCTTTTATATCATACAATAGTGTTAGCTTGATATTATGATGTAACTTACAAATCCATATTTTTTTCTTCCTTTCTTCCCTGTCAATCGTCACACTATCATTTGCACATTAAAGATTATAATTACTATTACATTTTCTCTTTTAATTTACAAAGCAAACAGGCAGTCAAAAATTGAAAAAAATGTGTTTTTGTTATAAGCGCCGTATATATTTTCATATACATTCAGTAAAACGCTATTATTTTGATATTACAAAGAAACACTTCAATTCTATTTATTTGTATATATGTATACATAATGTGCTAATAATAGGTACATAAAGATTGAATGATGACTTGTTCCAGGACCCCTCTTCACGAAGACGTGTACTGTTCCTACAGTTGGTCAGTTAATGTTGTTGGAAGAAAAAAATGGGTTTTATTTCCTCCTGGAGAAGAGGAAAAATTAAAAGATCGGTTGGGTAACCTGCCTTTAGTATTTGAAGCAGATAAGTATCAAAATATCAAGTACTGCGAGATCACACAAGAAGCAGGAGATGCTCTTTTTGTCCCATCTGGTTGGCACCACCAAGTAATAAATGAAGCACAAACAATTTCTGTAAATCATAATTGGATAAATGCTTGTAATATAGAGATAGTATGGAGAGCATTAGAAAATTGTTTATTAATAGTAGAACATCAAATAGAAGACTGTAAAGGCACACCTGAATTTTCTGCTGAGTGCCAGCTGATACTAAAATCCCACTTTGGCATGGACTTTGAGTCATTTGTGACATTTTTATGTTATATAGCCAAGAAAAGGCTATCACAATTACAAGGGAATACAGAAGTGGGTTGTAACCAATACTATCTTGGAATAAATATAATCAAGTTTGATTTAAAAAATATATTAAAAGTATTAAACTTAATCTATGTACACCCAGTATACTTAAGTACAGACATATTGTCATCAAAAGAAGATGAATTTAAACAAGTAAGAAACGAACTGAGAGCAGTTTTCTCTTTAAGTAATTAAAAAGTTGCTATAAATTTGACTTTATAATTGCACACACATGCTCATTCTTAATAAGTTCTTCAATGTCGATCTTCCTATATCCCAATTCATGTAATATTTCTATTGTATGCTGTCCGGGCATTGGTAAAGGCTCACGACTACTGGATATTCCTGGAGTGCGAGACATTTTTGGAACCGGTTCAGGTACTACCATATCATTTACATCTCTATGAAAAGATGAATCAGAAACGCGAAATTTATGACTATCAACTGCGTCGATATTTAACACGGGAGTGACACATGCATCAAGTTCGTCAAATATCTGACACCACTCTTCTTGGGTTTTCTTCAAAAAAACTTCTTGAAATTTTTTCTTACAATGTTCGTTATTACCCACTTGAACATATTCATCTTCTGGAAGCTGCAACCCTCTCAAAAAATTTGAATAAAATTGTGGTTCAAGTGCTCCAACCGCCATGAACTTACCATCTTTAGTTTTATATGTTTGATAACATGCAAATCCCCCATCTAAAGGGTTGGTACCGGGCTCGCCTGACCAGATTGGCAATTGTCTTGATTTAAATAACCACTTACCAATGTAAGCAGCTCCTTCCGTCATACTCGTATCTATAATTTGGCCTTTGCCTGATTTGGTTCTTTCAAATAAAGCTAATAATATACCTAGAGCACACAGTACTCCACCCCCCGCAAAATCGCTCAAAATATTAAGAGGTGGTGTTGGTGGTTGTTTATTTTTGCTAAGTAATGAAAGTATACCTGACATAGCAACATAGTTTATATCATGTCCAGCTTTGTTTTTGTAGAATCCATTTTGGCCGTATCCAGTTAATCTTGCATAGATGAGACGAGAATTTTCTATCATCAGATGTTCGGGTCCTAGGCCCAGTTTTTCCATAACGCCTGGTCGAAAAGTATCCAAAAGAACATCCGAATTAGCACAAAGCTTCTTTAGCACGTTGACACCTGCCTCGGTTTTTAAATTCACTGATATCATTCTTTTTCCGTTAGACATAACGTCGAATGGACTTGGATTCATCTGTAAAATAAACACAAACCACGCCTTAGATCCCCGTAGGAAAAGAAACACTTTTTTATAATATTTTAATAATGAATCGGAAATAGTTTCTTCGATGACCGAGAGGTAGAGTAAATTGATCTAAGGAGTCCTGCATGAAGTAGAGAAAATACTAACAAAAGTCAATATTTTTTTCCAAGTTGGAAGCTGTTGGGGTCTTGACGCAAAACGGTATGTTGCAAAAGTCGGATTCGGAAGGAGCTCGGTTTTCTTTGTTTACATAATGTGATAAAATAAGTAGAAGTAGCATTTGTCTTTACCTAGACGTTATTATTTTTAGCGATTAAGATGTATTTTTTTAGTATGTGTTTAATTGTGGAATTACCTACTGTATTGCAGACTTTAAAATGGAATAAAAATCATAGCTTATTATTATGAACATGTTACTTTATACCCATTGTTTAAAATTTAACTTATTTTAAAATGCACATCTAAAAAATTATCACCCGTCAATTTATTTAAGTACGTCAATTAAATATTTTTTACATCTAAATATTTATTGTTATAAAAACAAACCAAATCTTCAAAAAAAACTAGTACCTACTAAAAATATACTGCTTGCACATGAAATTTACCAGAGCGTGCAAACGTTATACTTATACATAACAAAATAACTATTTTTGGAACATGTTTGCATCGTAAAAAAAGGATTGTGGCAATTACAACACAATGCAAGAGCGAGCGAAATGAGCTCGGGACTTGTGGCATCGCGACTGGGTTAGGTTTCTTTAAACCTTGCAGAAGTGCAGACAGAAATAGGAGCACCGCAGCGGGGCTTCGTCGACTCGGCCCGGTATTACAAAATATTGATGTTTACCATGAACCTACAACTTTAGGTGAATTTAAATATTAAAAACAGTATATACCCAAAAAAATGCTACAGTTATTTTTTATCTCATTGTGTTGTAATTACTTAGATTATTATGGCAAGATAAAATGGTGTTTCACTTGAATAAATTCCATATGCATTAAAAAAATAGAAACTTTGTTTTAACAAAAACAAATAACTAAGTTTGTTGTGCGCTAGTTATATTAGAAATGCGTTCATAAAAAACTCCGCTTTTCAATTAATATCTAGCGATACTTATGCGAAATTAAATGTTGCTAAACTAATAATATTTTGAGGTAACTATTTTGCTGTGCAATCAGTATTTTTGATTAGGATTGGGATTTTTGTTATATAAAAATGGACCATTTTTTGATTTACCTACAGTTGAATACTAGCCTTAAACTTTTAAAGCAATAAATGAAAACCGGACGTTCTGCGTCAAGACCGTTGAAGGCTTTTAACTTATACGTATATAGTTGAAATCAAATCAAAATGATTACTGGCGTGCGGAATGTAGCTACTTAAGAGCGTTCATCCGTTAGAACCACGCTGGAGTCAAAATTGATGATTTCCGACGGACAATTAAACGATAATCTGTTTAATTCGTGGATACGTTATTGACGTCAAATTATTGAGGATTTCACAATCTAGTGCATGGCTGAATAAAATTTTCAAATATTCGTATAGTTTTCTCATTAGAACAGTTTTTATTCAAGTCCTTTTTAAAACTAGTGGTCGATGGTCTACGCAGATGTTAGGTAATAGTAAAACCATATACGACAAACTTATAACAATATTACTATTAAAAAAAAACAATTACATTCACTAGGCATGGTTGAAAAAAAATTACTGCAAGTTTTCATACAAGAAAAGTATTCTCAAAAGTGTCATTTTTAGCCACTTTTCGAGTAATTAAACGAGTTTTAGTTTAGGATGAAATCTGAGGTATTTTTGCTTTTTTTTTAGACCTAGCAAATGAAGACATTTACGTTCTAAAACATGGTATTTTTTTTATAACGTATATGTTTATTTTACTATGAATTATTTAGTAGCTACTGTATAATCGGCGCGGAATCGCACCAGCGCTAATTGCTGGGCGAGGCCTTTCAGAGGTAGGACGTGGGCCGCTCTGGAGTAACGCTCCCATACAGTAATATTGCCAAATTAATTAAAACAGGTAAATATTTGACCGCTATTTGCGACGTTGCCAACTTTTTGGATGAACGCTCTTAATGTGGTAATTTCGAAGAACGGTGACTACCTACTTACACTAACCTTTTGAACGACAGTGACAGTCGCCCCGAAGTCCGCTAATAAGGTTCCACATAATGGGCCTGGAGCTAGGCCCATCATTTCTACGACTCTTATTCCTTTAAGTGCCATTTCTTATAAAAATACTTTATCTGAAACAATTCAGTCAAAAAGGTCAAACATAAATTATTATAATTTCTGGAATGAACCCACTAGTTGCTTAAATAATAATAAGTGCTAGCTCCTGCCAGCGACTTCACCTGCGAGAAAGCCGACAATTATCCTACAGGAAGTACAGGAACATGGAATAAAGTAGAGTGTCCCATAAACCTATGTCCTATCTAAACCATGATCCACCGGTGTGCCAAATTTCTTCAAATCCGTGTGGGTTTATTCTGATTGATTAATTATACTTACGGGGTTTTCCATTTATACATAGGGTATCTACCGCGCCGCGTCGCAGCAGCTTCGCTCGGGTTATTAAAGACGGAATTGTAAAAATGACGGTTTCTTATTTTATCAACTGTGGTGCGGAGCGGCGGGCCGCTAGTAATAAACGGATACGGTTGATACCCCATTTATAAATGGATAACCCCGTACGTATCGAACTTTCAGTTCGTGAATTTGCGGGCCTAGTGTGGCATTGACCTGCGCGTCTTTGCGTCGCCCTAGGCGAAACGTTTCGAATAATTTCAAGTTAACTGAATAAAACTGACACCACAACGCCACCGGCTGCGATCCTTGCATACATTAATTAGGTCAGTGTACTGTCCTTTCAGGACCCTACTCCCTCTCCTAGCGTTTCCACTCACATCTGCCTTGTAAATACCTTTAAGTAGCTTTCCACTCTTCCTCTCAACATGACTAACGCATCTAGGCACACTTTAAAAAATGTTGTCACTATATCTTCTCTTTTTTGGCGTATCGCATGAATGGATAAATGATACATTAGTAGATATTAAACATAAAATCAGAGATCGGAATCGTTAGAGTTTATTTGCCTAAACTTCAAGGAAGTAAGTAACATGATTGTGTACACATCTACTTCTCTCCCCCTAATCCAACAGCTTTGTTTCGGATCTTAGGTAGGTACAGACGCCAGCACAAGAAGCTACCCAGCGATAAAGTTGAAAATCTATTAAAGAAATTTGACAAAAATTATAATAGCTTGATGTGCAATTTCCGAAGATAACGCGAGCGACGCCGCGGGCCTTGTCAAAAGCTAGTTTTTAATAAGTCGCTTGCCTTACGCGGGAATCGAACGGGTTCAAATGCGAAAAGTAACGCCTTATATCCCCGAAGGGTAGGGAGGTATATCCATCATAGACATCTATGGGTTACTTAATAGTACCTGCTCCCACATTTCGTCCCATAGGAAATCGAACTTGCGACCTCTAGACTAACAAAAGTAACAAAATTACATATATTGCATCTTAAAATTCTTAGATTGATAAAAATCAAACTATAATATTATAAATGCGAAAGTTTGAGAGGATGGATGGATGTTTGTTAATCTTTCACGCAAAAACTACTGAACGGATTTGGATGTTATTTAGCACACAGATAGTTTATAACCTCGATAAATGCATAGGATACTTTTTATCCCGGTAGTATAATCCCGTGGGACAGTTCTCCAACTTCACGCGGGTGAAGCCGCGGGCATAAGCTAGTTATTAAATAAAAGTAAATAATCAATAAAAGGCAATTAATAAGTTTCTGCTATCTTTGCTTCGTACGAACGTACCGACTCAGTTACTTTCACCCGACTAAAAGCCCATACGAAGTGAGAATCTTGATAAAATAAAATAATATTCAAAGTTCAGATTTCATGCTAAGTACCTATAACTAGACTGAAAAATTTATGCATTTCTTTTTTTGTGAATTTATGTAAATTGAATAATTAAGGTGCTACACAGCATGTAATTATTTGCCCAGACTTACCTCCCAAGGTGTTGTGTTTACACTACTAAGAGTTCATCGATGTTTACAAGGTGTTAATAAAAAATACGACAGCATTGCACTATCACACTTCCAAATGAGTTTACGGGTTAAAGTCTACAAAGTACGGTACCAGTTCTATAAAATGAGGAACGAACGAATTGAAGTTTAGACCATGAATGAACAGAATATTTATTATTCAGTCATTCACATAACTTACAAGGTTAAATGACGCGAGTAGCGACATCTTTTATAACTATCGATAAAACGAACACATTTAGCTAGGTACTATAATCGTACCTACTTTATATTATATAATGGAGAACTATCTCAACCTATACCTACATAATCTTACTACTATTATAAATGCGAAAGTTTGGATGTTTGTTACTCAATCACGCCAGAACGGCTGAACGGATCTGGATGAAATTTGGCACAGAGATAGATCATTGTCTGGAATAGCACATAGACTATTTTTTCTTACACATACACATCAACATTTCTACGCGAACGAAGTCGCGGGCAATAGTTACTATTTTATAGCAGCAAGTTTGGAATGTAGTAATGAAGAGGTAATTAATCATGGAGATCGCTGATCCGATATTAAAAAAAACAGTAATGGGAACCTACACTCATTATCCCCGAGTATGATAGGCTTTGTTTGAAACGTTATAATTTCCGACCATAGCGGGAGCAAAACACCAGCATTTAGTTGTAAATAATGAAAACAATTTAATATACCTACCTAAGTAGTGTAGGTAATTAATTATGGGTGGTCACTCTAACCTCCTCAAACGTATTCAGTCTTGACTCAAGTTTGTAATTGTAGATACCGTACTAGTACAACATAAGTGTGCGCTGTGCTGCACAGGCTAAGTTTTAGTGTGTCAGCTATGTCCAATATGCACTAGCCTTATAGCCTGCCTGTCTTTACACCTACTTGCTGTAAATAAATAAAAAGTATTTTAATATAAACCAGTACATTTTTATTTACCTTTTCGTTAGTACCTACCTGAGTTATTTATGTATGAAATCAGTAGGAAAATAGTAGGAAGTTGCAACCTACAATTTTGATTTGATATTTGCTAAATCTTAGTTTTGAATTTGTAACTGTGGTCCATCATGTACTTAATATTAAACATGACTGAGTAATCAGAAATTCTTATCACACAAAAATGAACCATAAAAATCACAGCATAGATTTACTTTAGCTTAGCTATTATAAACGAGGCAAAACAAATAACGAGAACCGAGGCCCTTTGTCCCTTTTACTCAATTACCAAATGTTAAAAATTTTAGAAAATATTACACCGACTACAAGTAAAACAAGTTAAGTACGTATTTATTTTTTAGCTTAACATAAAGTTTGAATTATTTTCTTTTATAGGTTCACAATCCGTACATAACACTGATTAATTTATATTATGTAAAATTTAATATAAAAACAAATAAGCTATATATTATACTAGCGGCTCGTCCCGGCTTCGCACGGGTGCACATTTGTTTTCCCCTAATTTCCCCCCCCCCCATTTGTTTTTCTATGAATGGATTGTCCGATTGGAATAAAATAAAAAGTAATTTATAGCTATTGAAACAATCTTGCTCAATAAATAGTTTATTTGGTTAAGGATTTGACGATAATATGATCAATAAACATAGGCTAATAATTTAAATTACTTTTATTCTATGGAAAAGTGGTTATAATGGCTAAAATATAAATGTTTGGTTTATACTATCGCGGACTTTTTTGTAGGCATTATTGAGTTCTACAAATTTTCTATAGAAGTCAACCATACATCTCTAACCATTTAGGCAGCGTTCGCGAGAATCGTTAACGTACGGCAGTTTTTTCGACGCCTTACTCCACAATTTTCACTACCACGAAAAACCCTATCTATTTTCCGGGATAAAATATAGCCTATACGGATTCGGAAAAATCCCTCTAAGTAATGGTAAAAGAAATTTTGAAATCGGTCTAGTAGTTTTTGAGCCTATTCAATACAAACATACAAAAATACAAAAATACAAAGGTTTCCTCTTTATAATATTAGTATAGATAATCATTCTGATAACACTGAAATTAGTCATCAATGGTATTGTAGATGCATTTTCGACTTCAGAAGTTGTTTGCCTTTTTTTATTTTTACTGTGAAAATAGTGTTCTATCGTGCCATATAAAAGTAAACTAGACTTGTCGGGGGCACTGCGGCACCCCCAGATCGTATGGTGGTTGTGGCATATCATTTCACAGGTAAGGAATATGATAGATTTTGTTAACTAACAATGATAATTACTATTAATTTAATATTCTTCTTAGCGTGTCGATGGCAATCTAAATAGTGTCAGCCCAGAACTGAGCAACTAGTTTGGCGCTTTCGGTAGCGTCCATCACTTCCTGTAGTGAACAAACACCAGGACTCGCAGGACACTATATTAAGTGCCTCATCGTTTGTAGAACAGCACCACATTTACACTCCAGGCCAGAGTCACCTGAGCAGGTTTTCTTTGCTGCGACCGACCTGGGTCCGGAGTCTATTTAAAGACTTTCAGGTCAGTCATGGCAATTCATGTCCAGGTGGGAGATTTTCAGCAGGTGGAACGAATGGGTTAGGTAAGGATGCACTACCTCGCCACAGCTTTAGTCTTTCCGTAGACCGCTCGCCAGTGAGTAGGGTGACACACTTCAGAAAGCTGTTTCGGCTTTTCAGCCTTTGCGACACGAGGGTATTTAGATGTAAAGGGTGTCGAAAATTTAATATTATGTGTATTAGACATGTAATTTGTGCCGGCTTTCCATCGATTGAAAAAATGAAGTAAAAATGGTTGGATGTGATTACCAAAAAATCTGTTGTATGCAGCCTTTATTGCTTGCTGGCGGATTTTCAAACTTTGTTTTTCACACACACTGTTTTATTTCACAAACACCAGCTCTGAACAAACGAAAAAAATTGCAAGAAAAGGTCATGGTCCCAATTAAATTCTGTATGCACCCTTGCCTGTTTTATCATAAGCCACGCATTCCTACCTCATCATATTTGATGATTCGACACAAGGCTTGTGTCTTGTCTCTCTCTATTGTATTATTTAACTATCCTAACTTCATTTCTTAAAAAAACAGTTTCAAATAAATATGCAATGAGTTTTCCAGAAATACTTTTATTTTGTACAGAATATGTACAGTTTTTGTATGGTATTTTTTTCTCTCGCGGCTCGTTTTTCTGGTATGAGTGCTCAGTTCAGTTTCTTTAATACGTCCATGATTTAAAAAAAAGACAACCCTTACTAACCCATAGAATAATAAGCTATGGAGCAGCAAGGAGTCTCACGAAGTCACGACGACACAAGACAATCTCTAATACTTTTTCCTTTATGTGAAGTATCAATGGAACTAATAAGTACCAAGAGCGCAGATAAGAAAAGACTCTATGACTGTAGTTAGCTATGGGTCGGGATTCTCAATGGCTCGGGAGAGTATAATCTATGGGTGGATTGTTGCAGTTTGCTTGCTTGTTTTGTTGGTTCATCGACGCCTTTCTACAAATAGAGAGTTATATGTGATTTAAAAGTTCTACTGTCGTAGAATTATTTGTAATCCACAGCAACATGTCTGTAGCGTTTGCAGCACGCGGCAATCGCCCTCCTTTGAGCCCGGCACAAATCCAAAAGATGTTAGATGAAAACGCTCATCTCATTCAAACTATTCAAGAATATCAAGCAAAAGGTCAACTTATGGAGTGTCATCAGTATCAACAAGTATTACACAGGAATTTGGTCTACTTAGCCTCAGTCGCAGATGTGAATCAAAACATTCAAAGCATACTACCGGTAAATTGCAATATCACTAATTTCTGATGATTGATTCACTTGGAGACTGGTTAATAATTCCCGTTCTCTACAAGATATTGGTGAATAAAATTGGGTGTTGGTTTCATATTGACAAAAAGAAATGGAATGACTGCACTGTGTTAGTGTATACATTTACATAACTTAGACATGGGTTTCTTTGTCATTTTCAAGCGTTTTCTCTCTTCTTTAGCTAAAAATACTTGGTTATGCTCTGACCATGGTGCTGATTTCCTCTAGAAGCAAAATCATTTCAAATAATTTGAAAGAAATGAAATAACCTCAGGAAATTTCTTACCTTTTAAACATTGTCAGTAACCAAAGACAATTCTCTTAAAATACCAGTGTGATATTAAAATCAATTCACTCCAAAAATCTATCAAGCTTAGAATTCTGGTTTGGCTTTCGTCTACAAAGTGGCCCAAAAGAAATAGTACTGAATTAGTGCCAAAACCAAATAAATAGTGCTTCTTTACTAGTTTAATACAAAGAGAACTCGACCTGAAGAAGCAGCCAGTCTGTAACTATTTTCAATAAAACAGACTGAAATAATACAATGCATAATTTATTTTATTTATTTACCACCAATTATAACACCATTACAGACTCGTCCAATACGATGCTATAAGACATACAATATGTTTAAAAACATACAATATAAACCCACAAAATAGAAAAACATGCAAAATAGAATTACATTCAAAATAAAATAAGTAAGATTACACCCAGTAAAAATAATAATACCTAAATTAATTTAACATGACAATGTTTACAGTTGCAGACCTCTTTCAATTATGATTTGTGCCCTCTGGACAAATCTCGGTAGGTTTTGCCCAAATATATCTTCCGATACCGTTATAATATTAACAATATGTGCAGCTCGCGACATAGGGGCAAACTTGAGAAGGTTAGTCCTAGCTGCTGGCACTTCTAACAGTGCGGGGCGGCGGCGCGCTCCCACGCACCCATCCGGCGCGCGCAACCGCAGCGCAGCCAGCACCTTGGGGTGGTGCAGCAGCACTAGCAGAACGCTCAATAATAATAATATAATATATTTTGTTTAAACATAAACATGTGTGGTTAAGCAAATGTTAATCATTAATTAATTATAGAAGTGACATCCACCAATTTGTACTGGGCTTGCAGAGTGCTTTACAGAAGGGTCCTGCTCTAGAGGAGGAGTCTTGTGATGCAGTAATGAGAACCTTATAGACTGTTTATGAGAAAGCTAAAACTTTTTATATCTTCCTACTGCCCATCATTTTGAAATGTTTGTACTGAAATAAAAATGCTTGTTACAGCCTCCTCATCAGCTAGCTGCTGGAAACTCGCAAGCGCCTCCAATCAATTCACCATCTCCGAGTGGTGGTGACGTTTCTGGGGGAGCTCAACCATCCTACAGACCACCTGGGGTCTCGACAACACCAACAAGACCAACACAATCTTATGGGCAACGTCCATACCCACAGAATCAGTATCAAGGACAGTATCAAGGTGCACCGGGTGTATACCCACCACAGCCAGGTTATGGACCACCTAGTCAAGGTTATGGACCTCCAAATCCTCCCCAACAACCGCAGGGTTATCCTCCAAACTCAAACTATGGTCCCCCTATAACAACTTCACCAAGTAACTATCCACCATCAACACACCCAGGCCCAGGTTATCCACCATCTTCAGCACAACAACCCTATGCCCCACCTCCTGGCAGTCCAGCTGCTGCTGGGACTCCTTATCCTGTACGTGGTGCATCGCAACCAGCATATACTGGGAATTCAGCCTATCCACCATCGCAAACTGGCTCTAATTACTCAAATGTTGGGGTTAGTACTTATAACAATTCTACTGGATCACAACCCCAACCCTACCAGTCGCAACCTTTCCCGAACACAACACCAACATCAGCTTATAGTACAACTCCCACAGCACAGCCAAATCGTTCTCCTCAACCACCACCTACTGGTTATTCGTCGCAAAATCCGCCTACGTCAGGTTATGGATCACCATCTGCGCAATCCCCAACATATAATTCTAGCTCTCATGGGAATAATGCACCTCCATCTTCTGTAGCATCTGGGGCACCTTCATCGAGCGGCCCTCCTGGCCAACAATATCCCCCTCCTGGACAGGCGTCACCTTACCCACCAGCTACTCAGCCTCCTTACTCTAACCCATCATCTCAACCTGGAAGCCCTGCGCCACCTGTTTCTACAGCGCCACCTCCACAAGCGTCATACCCACAAAATCCGCAAAACTATCCTCCAGCAGGAGGTGGTTACCCCCCTCATGCTTATCAGCAAGGATATCCCCCAGCTCAATATCCTCCATCACCATACCCATATGCTCGAGCACCAACACCTGGAGCCCCCCCTCCTGGTGCTCCGCAACCTTATCCAGGATATGGGTTCCAACCGCCTACTCAACAATAAAAATAAGGCTGTTGTAATGTTATGTTCGACTATTACCTAATTTTTTATATCAAAAATATTTGATTTAAAGAAATATGGAGAGTGGAAGGGACATCGACACAAACGGTTACCACGTATTCAGTACATAGTGGTAAAGCTCAGAACTCAGCCTGGACTTAGTTAATTCAGTTTATACATCGTGGATTTTACATTAGCTCATCAGAGCTAAAAAACCGAACTATAGGTAGTAGGTAGAGCAAAGTGGTCAAAGGTACCAGTCCGATAAGAACGTCGATGTCCCTTTCACCCTGTAGATGTCCCAGATTTTTTTGAAAACTGAAATCTAATAAAAAGTTTTTGTAATGACAAAATACTTTCGGATTTTTTTTAATATACCATCATGTTTAATACATTTGGAAATTTGATTGCTGATTAGCCAATCTGAGTCAATCATAACTTTCATATCAGCTAATCAAAAATCACACTCATCGTCGTTGTTCCCGGTTTACTGTTTTTTTGTAAAAAAAAATCCTGACGTCGGTTAATTTCCAATAAACCGAGCTTTGCAAAAACCCTGCACAAAATAAATTAAAATCCAATTATACCTCCACAGAAGCAAAATATATATATTTTTGACAAAAGTTCCTGTTTAGTTTGCAGCAATATGGTTCCCACGTCACAAAACAAGTTTATTAGCGTTCGGAAAGGAGGCAACGTCGCAAATTACCGCCCCGAAATCTCCTAAACGTCTTTATCGATTTTTATGCTTTTTAGGGTCCCTACCCGAAAGGTAACCAACGGGACCTTATTACTAAGCCCCTGCTGTCCACCCGTCAGTCTGTCGTCCGTCTGTATCTCATGATCCGTAATAAGTAGACGGTTGAAATTTTCACAGAATATGTATTTCTGTTGCCGCTATAACAACAAATAAATTAAAAATTAAAGGAGTACTACGATGGTATGGAACCCTTCAGGCGCGAGTCCAACTCGCACTTGGCCGGTTTTTTGTCTACATATGAGGCCATCTGGATGTCTGGATGTTCCTCAGTTATAGTCGGATCCGGTAGTTGGCGCTATAATAACACAAAATTTTGACTCTTTCCAAATGATTTTTTTTACACCTAACACTAAATACTTACTCACTGTTACATCAAATATAAATTATTTATTCTCTTAAATATTGAGTTTTTCATAATTTCTAAGTAGTTTTGCGGAATTAATCAAATCGGCGAAATATTAGGAACTTTTGTGACGCGACGTTGCCTTCTTTTGAAATCCGAAGTCTTTATTCTTTCTTAGAAAAATTCCGTCGACCTCGCAGACCTTCCATTGTTTGAAGTCTGCGGGATCCCTACTGAAACTAAAGTACCTAAGTATGGCATCTTAAAAAAAGATACATCCAGTGATCTAAAAAGTCTTATCGACGATCAAAAACCGCGGAAGCAAGGCAAATAATATCAAGCGCCCAGTGTTATTGGGGGGATGTGAGTTGTATTTATTAGCCAATTAACAAAAAGTGTTAGGAGCATTTGTGCTATTCAATTATTTTGGGCGACCATTTCTAAAACGACAATAATGGTGATGGCCCGTTAAAGCTCATTGTATATGACGTGACCATAACTAAGTCCCAGCCTGACTAATTATGATTAATTATTCTGTTTTCTGAATGATGTTTCCGAAATAAGAATAACTCATTTTGGTTATTGTCTTTATGGGTTTCTAAGGTGGCCCGGGTGTAAAAAACAATTTTTATACCTTAACGTCATACTAAAGTAAGTCGTTTTGCTATGCCGCGAACACAAATAGCGTGTTCTATAATCAAATTTGGTTTGTCAACGTAAGGTTTAAGTGTAAATATTATAAATAGGTAGGGTAGTTAATATTTAAATGTGATTTTTTTGATAGAAATAAAATTTTTCTGGTATGTACTTCAGCGCATTGCTCATAAGGCTGGCATAACTTATTTAACTTCTATAAAAAAAAAACATTCCAATGTGTACGTATTTAATATTTTATTCATAAAGAAGTGTCCAAACAGAGCGTGCAGTGCGCGGCGTTCGCAGAACACAATTTATGTATGGAGAAATCTACGCGCCGTAGTGCTGTGTGTGTAGCAAAACTGAGATATGCCGCGCAACAAGTTTTTATTTTTGTCTTCAATATGTTTTTCGCAGTCTCAAATTTTTTGACTAACTCTTTTTCTTTAACCGACTTCTAAAAGGAGGAGGTTATCAATTCATCGGATTTTTTTTGTCTGTACTTATGTTCATGTGATAACTTAGCTTGAAGTCGGTGACAAACAAAGTGTAACAATCAAACAAAAGTCACAGACTTCAAAAGCTGCTTAGTTGTTTTTTTTTTTTTTTTAACAAGATTCCCGTAGTCCAATCAGAGCGAACCGCGCTAATTTGGACACGCCCAATAACTTTTTTAAATGACATTAAAAATAAAAAGAATTGGTATTATTTTATTTTTCTGTGTGAATAAAAACAATGCTTGAATAAATGTTATTTTATTTTAAATGTTTGTGTTTTTATCTGCTTAAACAAAATTAATATCTACTAGACTAGAGTCAAACCTTCTATGGATTTTTTAAATTGTTGGTTACCTTCCATCCATCGTATTATAGAAACATCATAAATTAAACTATCCAAATATTTCGCATGACTTTTAAAGTAAATAACATAATATCTGTACTTCTCCGAAGCGAGAGGTAAGGTTTTTCATTCTGTCTTGTATTGAACTGATGTACAGACCGAATGAAAAATCCTCGCGCAATCTACTGGCTGCATTGAAAATAGGACCGTATTACGATTGGTTAAAGAAGAAAGTTGTATGAATGAATTTAGACTCTGACATCAAACGTCGCCTCGTGATTGTCGAATAGGGGTGCCCCTTCATAAATTCCCAACAAGCTGAAAAATTTACATGAACGTTAGGGATACCATTATAATGAATTTGTGAAAAGTCCCCATCGATCCCATGTGTGCAAAAAAAATATGCGATGTCAAAGTTCGCAAAAAAGGGTTTTTTGGAATTTTTCGCGAAACGGTTAGTAGAAATCATCTGACCACTGATCCGCATGCAAATTGGTAAGCTACCGTATTGTAAAGGGGATCTACGCAGTTATATTTAGATCAAACCGACACGCATTAGGTTAGGGCTTGTGTTTGCATGTCTATTCTGCACCGTTTTGTGAGAGAAATATATCCGACAAAAATTGTAGATCATTTAGTTGTCTAAGGCAGTCAGGATGGACTGCTTCGAGCTGTCTGTGATTGCTTTTTAGATATCAACATTGCAACATCATGTGGTACATCTGTTTCATTTTTCAGCTTTTGCCACAATACATCATGATAGGTACCAAATCGAATGTCCTGGGCAAGTCCAGGTTACAGGCGTATTCCTGGCTGTATAATACTAATAGATAATAATATAAAGGTATCCCTAAATTTCATGTAAATTTTCGGCTTCTTGGGAATTTATGCAAGGGTCAATGTGGATTTTGCCCGGGCTATTACGCTATAATCAGTGTTGTTGATGAGTTCTGACCGTCGACCCGCGCGGTTTCGAGCATGCCATTTCTGCTGTGTGAATTGCGACCAGAGGAGGATCGTTCCTGCGCGAAGATTTTTCCTTTTCGTCTGAATCGACTCTATGGCAGAGGTGTACCTACAGCAAACCCAATTTCTTCATTTATGTTAAGTCCCATATAATAGTGAGGCGAACCTATTCCTATACCTCTCACCGTGCTCAAATCCAGACTCCGGGCCACTACTGACAAGTTCCTAATGGAAAAATAATAGCTAACTTAACTTGATAATCGGAACCCAGACCCTCTTGCTCAGCACTAGCGCTTGCGACTACTAGACTCGCACAGAGACTAGAGGTAGCAAGCACTATTAAACTTATATGTTAAAGTTACTTTATTACTTTCTTATTATAAGGGATTCTCTGAATTAACACTTAACCTAGTTTCTAAATTGGGAATTTGTAAAGTGAAAACGTAAAATGATGAAATTAATAAAGAAAATTTCAGTCAAAAAGTATTTCATTACTATATTAGCATAAATGACAGAGTAGAAAATTTTCAAATTCAAGGCATAAAATTACTTAATACTATTTTAGTTGTAAAATTTTCTGCTTCTGAAACTTACAGAATAGCATAATTTTACTCGACAGTTCCGGGCGTGTGCTCAAAAATTAAAATTATATTATATTTGAACGTACCCAGCATACGCTCCGAACGCGATGAAAATATAATTCACTATTAGTCTACAACTTCGTGGTGTAATGAAAGTACACCCAGTTTGCTGTTTATTATTGTATAGTTTATTTTCCTATGTTCTAATTAGAACTTTAATTTTCTTCAAAAGTAATGGACTGTTCCTCAAAAGGTTGGACAGAGTTATCGTAATATTCCAACGGTAGATCCTCAATAAATGGTTGGGTGGGAAAAGCAGGCGATGTCGTGTGTTTCTTCAGTGGAAGGACTGTGTCAAATAAATAGCACATTGCACCCGTTTCCCCAGGTATAGCTACACCTAGTGTCCAGATCACATTGTGCTTTGTGTTGATACGCAGAATTTTCACGCCACGTAGTATCCTCCATCTAAAAAATATTTTCAATTAAGATATAATTTAAAGATCGATGAGGGTCAAAGAAAACTTAATGATAGGTACATCTCATTGGCCCATGGTAATTGATAGATTAAAATTTGTGACCGATCGAAGCTTCGGTTTAGTCCATAGAAATATAAAAGACAGTTGTTTTTTATATCTATGGTTTAGGCCAATTATCATCGGCGGAAACACGGTATTTGTGATTTGTCGTGACGTTCGGCTAACTTAGGATTGAGTTCGTTGTTTGAGTTCGCCGCCGTACTGGGCTTCAAATTTTTAATCTAATAAGTAAAAAATAATGTTTGTTCGTATTTTATGCGCTGCCATACCGTTCATCCGATTGCTATTAGACTGTCAATCTATTGCTTGCACTTGCGCGAATTATTTAAAATTGAGTTAAGCGTATGAAAATGATAATAACAGTGATTCAAGCTTCAAGGAGGGTTAAAGATTAATTCTTGAATGCATTATTATAATGATGCTCATAAAATAAGGCAGGTATATAGGATGTTTGGTAGAAGGACCGACACAAGTTTTTGAGGGATTGATTGTCATTTGCTAGCACTGGCGAAAAGGACCTTAATACTAATATTAACAGGAATAACGAAAATTTTATCAGCCTAAGGTAATTTAGGAACAGTTGCATGTGGTGCTATACCATTAGTGTTCTCTTCGGAATAAATTTTACCATTTCTAACTAAAGTATTTATTTACTTTATTTAGTAAAAAACTAAGCTTAGAATGTATTTCTGAATAAAATAAAATATAAAAGTACATACCTGTTTCCCATGTGCCCAGGCATCTTCGTACCAGGCCATACTCGCGCTTTTTCACCTCCAGCGCCAATATTACCTGGTCTTCTATGAGTTTTGGTGACTCCATGGGATGCTGGCATTCCTTTAAATCCCCAACGCTTTATTACTCCTTGGAATCCTCGATCCATTCTGAAATATTGTTTTATCTCCCTTGTAAACGGCGTTTAGAGTAAAAGTGATCCAAGTGACGTAAACGAATTTATGCACAAAAAACCTGCCAAGTGTGTAAGAGTAGGCACAGGGAAGGGTTCCGTAGTTGGGATGAATATTACCACATGCACAATGATGACTTTATGGATACCTAGTAAAAATAAGTTTGTATTTTTCATACATAGTCTTTCTCAAAATCACAGCGGATTTTTTAAAAACCAATTTTCACTAGGATTAAATGATTGATGAAAAACTCGCAATGTTAAAATTTTATACTAGGGAGCTGTTCCGATAAAGTAGCCTGAAGGTAGCCATGGGAACTCCTCGACTGAACATTCAAACCCTGTTGAGTTCATTGTTATTGGATTTGTCTTTACAAAAACTGTAGCCCTGTAGCTGTGCCTATCTTTTATAATTAAGGAGTACCCACAAGCACTTTTCTGCATCATCATCAGATTCTGGAGGCCACTAGGCCAACAGTACATGTCTAAAAAATGCTACAAGAGGGCAGTCTCATATCCTCAGGCCATGGCCCACACGGCCGTAGGGTAAATTCACCACTGAACAAACATAATTTTATTATACATATATAACTTCACTTACGTCTTTGCTCGTACATCAAGGTAGTCGCCAACTCTAAAGTGAGTTGCAAGCAATGGTGTTCCTGGTGGTATATAAGATTCTGGTGAGACCATAAATCTGCATAGGTGTCTCTTAGGCAGCATACCAGTATTATTAAATAAACCACAGTATTCTCTTGTGACAGTGCTAGGATCTATAGTCTCAGACCCAACTAACATACATCCTAATTTTCTTTTTTCTTTCCATACTTTCGCCGAGGTTTTCATTGGGCTAAATTCTTCTGGTGGGATATATTTTATAACATGGTTGTCCACCACCTAAAATACATACACAGAGATTGAGTAATTAGGTACATAAAATAAATAATATTCGCCCCATAAATTAATATTCTATTATTTTATAAAATTGGTCTGTTTGTAATTTTAAAATAACAGCTTTTTACTGAGTGCATAATACGAAAGTATTTATACAGTACTTATTACAAAAACTTTTTATTTATTTTTTTGTTTTCCGATTGTTCTGGCTAATCTCCGAAACGGCTGGACCGATTATGACGGGACTTTTACTGGCAGATAGCTGATGTTATAAGGAGTAACTTAGGCTTCTTTTATTTTAAAGAAAAAGGAATAATGTTCCGCAAAAAAAAAAACCCTTGAAGTTGTTAACAAAATCTGATTCAAATGGGGAAGTAATATTTTTATAATAATTTCATGCGTACGAAGGCCGCAGGTAACAGCTAGTTTCTGAATATTTCTCCTCATCAACAAGGTAAAGATCATGAAGATGTCTGATACACTTAAAAGCTTTGTTGGACTGCACCTGTAATAATGTAGTTTGCATTTTCTTTCCATCCTTGGACCAAAGAGGATAATTGCCTATTTTACGAGCTATAAGCCCAACTCTGCGGGTTAGTGGGTTCCACTCTGCAACTTTGTTTGAGTCAATGTTTACCAGAGGCGAGTGCAATGAGGTTTGATTTTGCAATTTGTCTTGGATTACTTCTTCAATAAATGCTTTATTATCCTGAGTGATAAATTCCTCTGATGCCTGAAACATTTTTAGATTTTAGAATTCATGAATAATAACTGAAAGAAAGTAAAAAAAACAGTATTTTTCGGTACTTTATCATTAATTGTTAGATCTTCAGTAAATTAAGTCATCATCAATAATTTATTAATACATACCACCTTCTCTTTTTGTGCGTACCAATAGGGAGGTCGAAATCTAGGCTTTTGGTATGACCGAGAAAAAATATGATCTATCCTGTAATAAAATAATAAAAGAGTATTCGTTGCTTGGGTTCCTCACATTATAAAATACAATTGAAAAGTATTCTTTTATAACCTCAATTTGCTTAAAGAATTGCGTAAAAGGTTCAAGTTTCCAGAGGCCATAATGGATACTTGAACATGTGAATATAATACAAATTATGTTTCAGCTCATGAAACTATTTTATATAGGTATCGTATATTATGAAGATCTTTGTAGAAGAATTCAATTCTCGTATCCTGCGATCCGCTTTAGTTCACATACATACACATTACCACAGATAATACACTATATAATACATGCACATTACACACAACACCTAACCTAAACGATTCATCTCTTGACATTGACATTTGCAGGGTTACTAGATCAGGTTTCTGAATTTTCTAAAATGAAAGATTTTGCGTTTTCTCCATTCTAATCTTAAAGCTAAAACAATCCAAGTGCGCATGCACAGGATTCCGTAGCATCAAACAATATTTGTAACGCCCATTCATATATAAGTTTACACTAAACAGAAAAACTGAATGTGGTTTTCTTAGTTTGTTAATGAAAAACAAAATTACTGCTGCAGTTTGACGAAAAAGTCCCATATCTCAAAAAGTAAATATCAAAGCTTATTCAAACCAATTTTCGTTGACAGTACTTCTTACAAGTTTTTAAACTGTCATGGTCACTAACTCTAGAAACGGGAAACCAAACAGTAAGCATGGTAAATATCTCGTTTCTCGAGTTAATGATAGTACTTTTTACGTTCTACAAACCTATTTTTTTCAGAATTTTCCTCTTCTTCCTTTGGAAATTGGAGGGGGGATCCAAATTTTACTTTGACTTTATAAGCATATATCAACCATTGACTTAAGAAAACAAGTGTTTCAGGAAACTCGATATCACTTTTCAAGAACCCTATAATTCCTCACACAACCCATCCATTGTTTCTTTGGTCTTCCTCTCCCTCTCCATCCATCAACATTCAAACTCAAACTCAAAGCATTTATTTCAAATAGACCCATGACAGGCACTTTTGCATAGTCAAAAATAAGCTACCTACAGTCCCGCCACAGGCATAATAACTGTGAATGGACTGTAGTTGCCCATTCGAAAATTAAATTAGTAGATCTCATGGAGAAGAATGGGCAAGAAACTCCATGGACACTCTTTTCAAATCAAGTTATATATTACATAGTCCTGGGTACAATATTGTTGCTTCTATATGTGAGCACAGTGTAGACTGTAGAGATAGGAAAATATAACAAAGCTACAGTTAAAACCATAAAGATTAAGATAAGCCCTACTAACCATAATAGAAAGTCTACATGGTACTCACACTTACAAAAACTCAAATAATGCTTCTAATTTATATAAAACAATGGTTATCAAAGTAACTAAGTTTCCAAACGAGAAAAAAAAATAAAAGAAATGATGAAAGAACTAAAGGGGGAGCATCTCTTCCAAACATTAAAATCTTATGCCGGCCACACACGTTCCAGTATACTTGCGCAAGTCTGGACTTGCGCAAGTATACTGGAACGTGTGTGGCCGGCATTAGTATGTGAGCCCAAGTGGCAGTGGAGCAGGACCAGCATTGAGCCAAGCATTTTTATCTACGATATACTCTTCTAACTTATAATATGCTCGCTTACATAGTGTTTGTTTTATGCATTTTTTAAATTTCTTCTCATTAAGTTGTAAAATGTCAAGTGGTATTTTATTGTAACATTTTACACAGTACCCCATAAAAGATGTGCGTACTTTTGACAATCTGAAACGTGGTTGATCTAATTTGTCCTTATTTCTAGTATTAATATTATGCCTGTCGCTTATTTTACTAAAAAGATGAATGTTTTTCCGAACAAACATAATGTTTTCATAAATATATTGACAAGGTACCGTCATGATGTTAATTTGTTTAAACAATTATCTTAGAGACTCGCGTCTGTGTAGGTTATAGATGGCTCTTACAGCCCTCTTTTGCAGAATAAATATGGAGTCAATATCTGCAGCCCGACCCCACAGCAGAATACCGTAAGACATGATGCTATGGAAGTAACTAAAATAGACCAGTCTCGCGGTATCCACGTCTGTTAATTGCCGGATTTTACGGACAGCATAAGCAGCTGAACTTAGCCGCCCTGCAAGTGCTGTTAAGTGAGGACTCCATTGCAATTTCGAGTCAAGCGTAATCCCCAAGAAAACTGTCTTTTCGACGAATTCGAGTATCTCCTTGTTCAATACAACGTTACATTCACTACTTCTTACATTCGGTAACGCGAATCTTATGCATTTAGTTTTCTTCCCATTTAACACCAAATTGTTTACAGTAAACCAGTTATGAATCTTAAGCATAGCGGTATTTATGTCGTCAAAATCTTGTGCACGTCTGTTAACTTTAAAAATCAGTGATGTGTCATCAGCGAATAACACCATTTGAGGTCGACTTTTCAGTAACTGAGGTAAATCATTAATATATACTATGAAAAGGAAAGGGCCCAATATTGAGCCTTGCGGTACCCCAATTTTTACTTTTAATCCTAACGAATTTACGCCATTTATTTGTACTTGCTGCATTCGATCATTTAAATATGATTTTACTAAGCTAAGTGCTTGTTTACCTAGTCCGTAATGCTCAAGTTTTAGCAACAGTGTGTCGTGATCCACGCAATCAAATGCCTTGGATAGGTCGCAAAAAATGCCTATTGCATCTTTTGCCTCTTCCCATGCATTAAAGATGTGCTTTAGCAAGGTGACACCGGCGTCAGTAGTGCAACGGCCTTTGGTGAAACCATATTGTTGATCGTGTAAGATGTCATTTCGATTAAAATGATTGAGCATTTGATTTAGCATCACTTTTTCAAACACCTTGCTGAAAACCGGCAAAATAGATACGGGTCTATAATTATTTGTGTCTTTGCTGTCTCCAGATTTAAAAAGTGGTATAACTTTACTATACTTCATCAAATCCGGAAATACCCCTTGGTCTACACATAAATTAAATATTAAAGCTAAATAGGGAGCTACTGTCTCAACAATCGACTGACAAACTTTAGTTGACATGCCCCAAAGGTCTTCAGTAGTTTTTATTTTAATTTGCTTAAAAGCCTTCATAACGACCACAGGGTTTATATGTAAAAATTTAAATTCAACAGGACAGGCTGAAACATTCTCTTTTAATAAATTAATGGCAAGGGATGGCGAAGAATCTAGCGTTTCTGTGGTTTTGACTGGAATATTGGTAAAGAACGTTGCGAATTCCTGAGCAACATCGACATTTGCGCTAACATTTGTTTTTATGACTCTTTTAGACACAAGCGATTCGTCCCTCCTCATCACATGCCACAAGCTTCGATTTTGAGTACCTATTAGATTAAAAATGTGTACACACGGCGGCACATGAAGCTGTACATTTCCAGTATAACGTGGAACACGCTAACGCTCGCTTTGTATAGATTTCCTATACAGTGACAGATCCGCATAAACTGGCTTTATATAGCTTGATTCGCCGTCGTGCGTCCGTGCCATTAACCGTTGAGGTGTTCTCTTGAGGGGAGGCAATTATTTATTTTAAAAAAGTTCCTTAGCTTTAGCCCTTTTTAAGGGTATGCTACATGTCATAGAAAATAATACAAAAAATAGTCATAGTACTAGTTAGAAGAGTCAGGGTTAAGAAGACTTTCTTCTCTCTTTATTTCAAACGGGCCGGCCATATACGTTCAATAGTAATTCCCTAGTAAGTTATGGAGGTCAGATAGGCAGTTGCTCCATGTAAAATACTGGTATTTAGCTGCTTCCGGTAAGACTGTAAGCCGACCTCAAATGTTGGGAAAAGGTTAGGCAGATGATGAGGAACTTCCCTAGTGGGCACCTCTTTCTGGTAAACCCTCTTTTGCACGTCCCCAAACGTAGTAATCCAGAGGCGTCACGCACGTCACGTCTGCCTGACATTTGATATAGTCTGTGGAAGTGGAGTGAGGTTATGTTTGTTTTGAATTGTACAAATTGTACAAACTAGTCTTTTCTGTATTTTTGCAAATACTACGTCTGTGATAATAATTTATAAAAAATGTGTCTAAAAAAAATTATATATTTGCTACATTTATGTGTTTTGACACAATCGCAGAACGTTGATATTGTAATTATATCTGGCCCAGGACTCAAACCTGTAGATATAATAATGCCGGCTAGATATTTTTTCATTAACTTTACACAAATTACTGCCCAATCGTGAGTAAATAAACAATTTATTATTATTTTTAGTAGTGTCTTACAGTAAGTAAAAGTAAGCTCTAAACACGACCCTCAGGCCGAAAACTTAACTAGCTAGGAGAATGGGCCATGTTAAATCTACCATTTTTCTGTAAATAGATAATGCTATTTATCCCATATAGCTCCAGCTCACTCACACTGAAACTTTAGTCTATGTATAATGGGGATGACTTGCTGTAACTTCGCGATCTTCAACTTTTCATATTTCTTGCAATTTGCAGCACTGGTAAAATGAATACTGAGGGTATGGAAATATTCATACCAAATAAAGATCCCTTTACTGTATATGTAGAAAAAAATCTGAATATTACCATAATTAAACTGGAAATAGAATTACTACTATATTAAAACATAATTTTACACAGGTATACTCCAGAAATAAATAAAAAATTGGTTGTTGAAATAGATGGTAAATCTAGTGCAAGCAAACATTGTCGTGTATGGGTAAACAAATTAGACAGAAAAGATGGAACTTTCATCGTCCGCTATAAAGTGTATGAAACATGCTTAGATTTGTCTATTCATGTGCACTATGACAGAAAAGATTTGGGAAAGTCACCATACAAGTTTGAAGGTTTGTATATTATCATCAAAATCTATACATATAATAAGACAGTAAAAAAACTGTGTCTGTACATTGAATATATTTAAAAAAAAAAAAATTGAGTGGGGTTTAGAAACAGTAATAGAGCACGAATCCAAAAAAAAAATTCTGTCTGTTTGTCTGTTTATCTGTTTGTCTGTTTGTCTGTTTGTCTGTTTGTCTGTTTGTTTGTACACGCTAATCTTCGGAACTACTAGACGGATTTGAAAGTTTTTTTTTTTGTTGTATAGGTATTAAGTCTGGGCAACATATAGGCTATAATTTATCTTGGAAACTTGAACACCTGATGCAGAACCGCAATAGAATAGCTAAACTATAAGAGATACAAAAATGGTACCATAGCAAAAATTGTTCCACGTGATGAGCATTTTCTGCTGAGAGAATAAATTTGAAGATCTGGAACACCTGATGTGGAACTCCAAGAGTCCAGCTACACTATAACATATATAGGAATGACGTCTTAGCAAACATTGTTCAATCTGATGAGCACTCTCTGTTGACTTATAAAATCGAAGATCTGGAACACCTGTTGTGGAACTCCAAGAGCCCAGCTACACCATAACACATATAGGAATGACGTCTTAGCAAACATTGTTCAATCTGATGAGCACTCTCTGTTGACTTATAAATCGAAGATCTGGAACACCTGTTGTGGAACTCCAAGAGCCCAGCTACACCATAACACGTATAGGAATGACGTCTTAGCAAACATTGTTCAATCTGATGAGCACTCTCTGTTGATTTATAAAAATCGAAGTTCTGGAACACCTATTGTGGAACTCCAAGAGCTCAGCTACACCATAACACATATAGGAATGAAGTCTTAGCAAAAATTGTTCAATCTGATGAGCACTCTCTGTTGACTTATAAAAATCGAAGATCTGGAACACCTGTTGTGGAACTCCAAGAGCCCAGCTACACCATAACATATATAGGAATGACGTCTTAGCAAAAGTTGTTCGGTCTGATGGGCATTTCCTGTTGACTTATAAAAATCGAAGATCAGAAACATCTGACGTGGAAATCAAAGCTATCACTAATTTCACTGTATAATTATAAAATAACATAAGCTGGGAGTATCTCCACGCGGTGAAGGCGGTAACAGTTTAGGACTGATATTCGATGACGACGGTATATCATTCAAAATTTGACTCTACTGGACAAAACTCCTATTTATTTTTTTATTTTATCGAATAAATATGCCTTCGGGCTTATGTTATTTGAGTGTTTTAGACTTTTTCCACTTATCTTCGTGACACGGTAGCCTACCCGATAATGCAGGGGAGCAGTCACTTAGATTTTAATTGATCAGGTATCTTCACAATAAAACTATAACCATGCCTAAAAAGAGGTCAAATCTTTCCCAATGTTCCAAAGGAGCTAAAAGATTGAGGATCATAAGATCCCAAGAATCTACCGAAGAACGTCAGGAGAGACTTGATGCTGTTCGAGAACATCAGGCTGCAACTCGCTCGGTGGAAACCTCTTCCTCTCTTCTCTTCTCTTCCTCTTGGATAACGAAGCACGCCTGCGTTCTCAGCGTATTTTCATCCAGATCTCTAGAGAACTGTGAAGAATATGATGCGCGACTGACCGCTGATCGTGAACGTCATGCATTGTCTCGCGAATCGGAGACGTTCACGGATAGAGAATTACGCTTGAGTTCCAAGCGTATCTACGCATCGACTTCTAGGTCTCTAGAGACAAGTGGGGAACGTGATGCGCGACTGACCACTGATCGTGAACGTCACGCATTGTCTCGCGAGTCGGAGACGTTCACAGATAGAGAATTACGCTTGAGTTCCAAGCGTATCTACGCATAGACTTCTGACTTACAAAAATGAAAGATATGGAACGTCTCGAATCGTCTCGCGCATCCCGTTGTTTTCCCGTCCCCGGGCTCTTAGAATTCGACATGAGACGTTTCAGATCTTCGATTTTGACGACCCCGTTGTCGCTGGCATAAGCAACAGGATCCGCGTACGAAGTCGCGGGCAGAAGCTAGTATTCTAATAAGAAAGGGATTTGTATATTTTGGCCTGTCTTCTCATCTGGCATTGTTTTTTTTTTATAAATTGCAGCCGCACTTGTTACCTACTTTTATCAATAGCTGCCACAAATACAAACAAGTATTTTATAAGACAAAAAAATCTAAAGCTTTGTGTTTCAGATTTAAAAAGCTATAAAGTTTGAATCTATTCACTGATCATTAGTACAGATGGCTTATATTTCAGAAAATATGTAGATGCTTAAAAACATTTTGTCCCAATACAATGCTTGTTTGACCTAAAAGTAGGAATGCCATTATTTTCATAATTGAAGATTTTGGCCATAAGTGTTGCAATGGAATTTGATCTTTTCTATTTAGGACATCACCTGCATAAAAACATTCTTATTCTTTATTGCACACAAAAAACAAAAAAAAATATACATAAAAATTGCGATAACATAGCTTATGTACAATGGCGAGCTTAACCCAGAATTGGGTTTTCTTACAGCAAACCAAATTTCGATTGCGAAATTTGCATAAGAGACAAAAAACATGATGCCTGATGAGAAAAAGATTTAAACAAAGAGGAATAGAGAGAAATAGAGATTTCATCATATTTATGTAAATGTCTCCCCAGTAAGGCCCATAGAAATAAACTTACAATCCAATTAATCTAAACTACTTAATTGAGAGCATTCCTTGAATTGGTTGATACTAGACCTTAATTTCATCTATTTTGACCCCGATAACCTTGGGTTCCATAAATCAAAAGTTTTTTTGGAATTTTTCTACATCTCACCATCAAATGCTGATTGTGAGAAATCTTTGCTGTTCAGGACAAATAGATTTTTTTCTGATTGATGAAACCAATTTATTACAAAAAACCCACACCTTGGAAAATTAAGCGCCATAAAGTGTACTGAAAGGGCTTGGAAGATGTTTGTATGAAACCTGGTTGGCCTAACTGCACACTTAAAAACATTTTGTCTTATACAAAACTGGTTTGTATTGATACCAGCTATCGATTTATATAGGTTTTATGCATGGCCACCACTTTGAAAAAAAAAATTAAAAAAACGGGAGTTAGCCGGCCATAAAATTCAAACCCCTTTTCATAAAACATCTCTTGACTTTCGAGGCAGATTTACCCACAATAAATGAATGGAACTTGACGTATAAATCACAAGGAATACTTCTTTATCTCATTAACTTACTAAAACGGCATGACAGTGCTTGCTTTTTGCATGTATAATTGTGTATGACCAGAAAACTTAAGTTGTTCCTGATAACTGAGTATTTCAATAAAACTTGATAGTTCACTTTTTTTGATGCACATCTTCTTTGTTCCAAATTTTCTTTTTATGACTATGTGATTCTGACTGTTTGACTTTGGCGGGTCCTGGTCCATCACATCAGGCAGGATTGAAATCTGATTTTGGGTCGAGATTTGGTTTTTACAAGAATTTTCTTCACAAATAAAGTTTATTCTCTTTGGTTCCTTGTCCCCAGTAGCGATATTTGCTGTATCCTTTAAAAATTACCAAATTAAATTTTTCATAATCATCAGATTCTACAGATTTAGTGAAAAGCCACAATATATTGGAGAAGTTTTGCCTGCTGTAAGCCTTTTTGGTTCAGGCCCAATGCAATGAGATGAAAAGCCCATTGTTAGTTTTTGGCCCTTTTAAAAACTGAAAGTACTCAAAGAACTATATTTTATCTTACTATTATATTACTCAGCTATCAGGTTTTCATGCTGAATATGCTTGCTGAAAAACCCTCTTGGCCGTACCACAATTTATCCAGGTCATAATTGTTGCAAATAAAGTCTGGTATCATCCATTTCAAGTTAATGCACCATATTACAAATCACTCACACCCTGTATAAGAATATCTATAAATACGAAAATAACACAAACACCATTTTTTGCAGGGCCAATTTATCCGGATCAGTGTGATTGTCCAGAACAAGATTTTGAAAAGTGGTTCAAGAATTATGGTTGCATACAAACACATCAACAAATTACAAATGATCTTAAGCCATTTCATGATTTAGATATGAAAGAGCAAGTACAAAAGATTATACAAAAGTATCATCAGCCAGAAAGTACCAGTTTTTGTCACTATGCTATAAAACAGAACGAAATGTATCGTAATTGTTATGGGAAACATGTTGGTTTTAATATGTTTTCTGATAATATTCTATTATCTTTGATGAGGAAAGTAAAACTACCTGATATGGAACTGATAATTAATCTTGGTGATTGGCCCTTGGTCAACAAGCGTGATAAACCATTACCTGTTTTTTCATGGTGTGGCAGTGATGAAACTTATGATATTGTAATGCCAACATACGATTTGACAGAGTCGACTTTAGAAAATATGGGAAGGTAAATAACTGAATAATTTCGACTTAATATTAATTATACTCTCTACTAATTTTTACATATATCTCTCTTTCTTTGTCTACATTAGGGGTTCTAGAATTTTGCCCGCGACTTCATCCGTTTGGATTTCAGGTATTCACATAAAACTTCAGCACCCTAAGAAATGTCTGATTTATCATTTCATCTTACTTACTTACTACTATAAATGCGAAAGTTTGGATGGATGGATGTTTTTTCCTCAATCACGACAGAACGGTTGAACGGATCTGGGGGAAATTTGGCACAGAGATGGATTTAGTAGGGAACAGCACATAGGCTACTTTTATCGCCGAAGTACAACCCCGTGGACAATTCCAGAACTCCACGCAGGCGAAGCCGCAGACATAAGCTAGTAGCTCTTACTTTGAAAATAATGTAGGAAAAAATTCGGAATCTGGCGGACGATATCGTGCTCGCTGACAAATAGCAGATTCGGAGGAGCGTAATACATATTTGATCAGTTTTTAACTTCCGACGCAAAAGCGGACGAATGTGTTTATTTAAGTCTTCCAATTATAATATTAACATTGTTTTTCATGATTACAGAGTGACTTTAGACACATTATCGGTTCAAAGTGGTGCAGATATTGTATGGGAAGAACGAGAGCCGCGAGCTGTTTGGCGTGGACGAGATTCGCGTGCTGAACGTTTGAAACTTGTTGATATCGCACGAGCTAATCCCGATTTGTTTAATGTTTCACTTACGAATTTCTTTTTCTTTAGAGATAAAGAGACTCAATATGGACCAAAACAGCCGCATATATCGTTCTTTAAATTCTTTGATGTAAGTTTTATTTTGTTTATATAGGGTCTAACTTTTTAAACACGAAATATTTCAAGAGTAACTTCTACAAGTCGTAAAGTCGCCATAGCAACGAAAAAATATTTTTTTTCTGAATGTTTTTATTTTTACGAAATTATTATAGTTCTAAATATTCTTGCGACATTTTGCATAAAACCTTTACAAACTTTATACTTACTTACTTACTTTTACTTTTTTTTACTTTTTAAACCTTTAGACAGTATTTATTTTGTGGGTCAAGTAATTTCTTTTTTTTTTTTTTTATAAAAATACACTTAGATAAAAAAAAAAATTTCGTTGCTATGGTGACTTTACGACCTATAGAAGTTACTCTTGAAATATTTCGTGTTTAAAAAGTTAGACCTTATATAAGCGCATCTTATCTATATTGTTACTTTATTAGTTACCTACATTTAGAAGTGAGATAATAGTAACATCAAGAACCTTATCAGTGTTTTGTGTTTTTCAGTTTAAATATCAAGTTAATGTTGATGGTACAGTAGCCGCGTATCGTATGCCGTATCTGTTAACTGGCGGAGGCTTGGTTCTTAAACAGGATTCGCCTTATCACGAACATTTTTATAAGCAACTCACGGCTTGGGAACATTTTGTACCCGTAAAACGAGACTTGTCCGATTTAGTCGATCGTGTGAAATGGGCACGTGAAAACGATGAGAAGGCAAAACAAATAGCTATGAATGCGAGGAATTTCGGAAATGAACACTTATTGCCGCAACATGTTATTTGTTATCATGCGGCTTTGTTTTGGGTATGTAATATTTTCATAATAATAGTATAAAGGTAACGAGACTCAAAATCAACGGGTGCGATTCTTGGCCAGGAATATTGATTTTTCGAAAATCCAATGACTCAATTTTAGTTTTTATCAAAATTTGGGATGGGGCTCCAATGATATTTTTCGCTATTCCTCATAGTTTCGGATTTGGCCATTCAAGCCCACTTGAAAAATTCACCCTGTAGGTGGGAAGGACAGCGACGCTCTGATTGAAATCTGAACCCCAACACAGATATTTTTCATCGGTAATTTAAAAAGGAATAGTAATGTAGGAAACAGCTGTGGTTGTTTTGAATAACCGACATAAGGTCGATGTCCCTTCTAACCTGAATTTTATTTAAATACTAAAGTTGTACTGATGGCGAAGATGAAGATCTTGTCCCATATGTCGCAATACTTGTTTGTATCGATACCAGCTATTGATTAATACTGCTTTTACGCGTGGCTGCTATTTTGAAAATAAAATAAAATGGCGGAACTTAGCCAGGCCAGGCTTAATACAAAATTAATCAAACCCCTTTGACTAGTTTATGGAAAACATCTCAGGCACTAAGGCCCGTATTACAGAACGTCACTCAAAACTCCAGGTAAGGTGCCCCGGGGCTAAAGCAACTACGGGGCTATTGTAACTAAATTGAATATCTCCGTTAATATAAGATTTTTAAATATAACGCCTTCTATAAATTACTCAGCATACAATATTGTTACATGAAAATAATAGGTGGAAGCACTGCAGCTAAAAATGAGGGTAAAACAGGTTGATCTGTCAAACCGCCATTTTGAAGCAATTTTGTACGAACGCACATGGTGACAAAAATCTGCAAAAAATATGTTTTAGAGTGTTTTATTGCTGGTGTTTCAAGTGGAGTACATAGTTAAGAACCGTAATTAGCTAAATTATTTTTTGCTTAAAGATTCGTTAAAGCTACAGCAACCTATGTGTATAGTTACATTTTCCCCGACAATAACGTAAAATGGGGTAATTGTAACTTTGAGATTAGTTGCAATTGCCCCGTGTCGGTTTGTATGAAACCATGAAACAATAGTGATGTGCCATGTCGATGTTTTAATTCTGTGATTTTTATTGATATTGTGTATATTACCCACTGGATTAGATTTTGATATGATAAAGACTAGATATGTGTACTTACAGTACAGTACAGAACTACATAGATCATAATCCATCTTCAATATTTTAAAGGAGTATTTTTTATCTGTAAGTGTGTTAAAGTACGCTTTCACAACTTTGTTGCACCGATCCTTGTGAAATTTGGCATATAGATAGCATGAATCCTGAGAGACATAGGCTTTTTTCCAACTTAGAGAATGATGAGCAACTTAGAGATGCAATTGCAAAAAAAAAACGTAGAAACGCTTGCAGGCTAATTTTGCGCATTCGCTTCATAAATAAAATTAATCTATTGTTTTAGATGGTTTAGAATTATAAACGGACATATGGAGAACAGAAATAAAATATTCCCAGGATAATTTGTTAAAAGAAACAGGAAATTCATATGTTTGTTTGATTTTTTAATGTGATTTTTAAATGTTACTTCGCTTAAAGACTGAAAACTCTTAGCATTTTCCTCCTATCAAACATTCAATAAAATTCGATAATCGACAAACGTGAAAAGTAAATTCACAACACTAACTATAAACAAAATAGTTACAATTTTTTTTTTTTTTTTTTTACGGATGGGAAATCATCAAATGACTTCTCCCGCTCTGGGTGGAGTGGGAGGGAGTGTCAGACTCTTACTGACTAAAACCCATCCATGTTCCTTCATTGCCCTTTGTGTTCCAGGGCCACGGTATCTCTTTCGAACAGTCCCGCAGCCCCGGCAGGCATCGGCCCTTGCGGGCCCCTTCTTGGTTGCTGACATCTCTTTGAGGCGCGCGTGGAACACGAACGCGCCGTCGACACGGCCTGTCGTCATAAGACGGACGGACGGTGAGCTAACCCATTACTCACCGTCCACAGGCCCGCGCCTACGGTGGCCGGGAGCCACCACGTGGCCCCCGACGCCCGGTGCTTCGCCCGCGGCGGCTGGGACGTGAGATTCTCTCCCTCTCACGTCCCGCCACCTCCTTCGCTAGCATGACTGCTTCGCAGAAGGAGGTGACGGCTTCCCATTCCCTCTCGCTCCGGACCATGGCCTGAACCAGGGCCGGGAGCGAGAGGTCGCCGCCGCCGATAAAATAGTTACAATTGCCCCTGAAGCTAAGAAATATTTATATTACTCTAAACTGAGCTTAGATACGAGAACTTACGTTTCAAATTCGCCTACGTTATCATATTGCGTTGAAAACCTCTGTTTATAATAATTTTTAGACCAACAGATATACTACGATTGTCATTAGTTGCATTTACCCCTTATCGGGGGTAAATGCAACTTTTTCTACCTCTAGTAGAAAACCATTTTATTATTTCAATTCCTTACGGAGTTTCTTTTCAGAACCAGGTTATATGTGATATTAATGAAATTTTTAATCAAGTAGAATTATTAAATACAGAAACACAACAATAAAAATGAAACTACACAAAATCAAAGTTGGAACCTTATTTTTTCTAGTTGCATTTGCCCCGGGGCACCTTATACTGATCGTTTCGCCAATATAATGGCTTGAATTTAATTTTAAGAGAGACTTAATAGTGACGTTCTATAATACGGTCCTTAATTTTCGTTAAAATGCTTGTAAAATATCCCATGTTCTAAATATAATTTATTGTTCTATTCAAATTTTGCGTTTCTGTATTTTAGAACGGAAAATTACTACTTAGTTATTAATATTCGCGTTGGTATACTTATGATATTTGTGTCATGTGTGCCGGCCCGAAAGTTGAAAATCCCGCCGGTTGAGATCAAGCTTACACGACTAATATGTTCTTTCTATTTCAGGAATGGAGTAAAGTTGTAAAAAGCCAAGTCAGTATAGGCGAAAGCATGACTCACGTACAACAGCCTCAAAGTGCTTGCGATTGTAAACCTCTAAAGCCAAATAACCGCGAAGAGCTGTGATATTAATCATAATAAATACCTATTGTGTTGAACAAAAGATCATAATTAAGTCGTAATCTCAGTCTGTAAGTCATAATGTAGAATATAGTAAAAGTATATTTTTTTTAACTTTATTTAAATGTTAACATTATAAGTACAACTATTATACAAGACTATAAACATTATTTTATTGCTTTAATTAGTACCTATAGCAAGATTGATCCTTTCAGCACGAATAATTTCAGCACGCATCGAAAATCCGAAATTTGTCTTTTTGATCGGTCGCGTTCGTAACATAGGACAGTAATCGGGCCCTCATATAAAAAAACCGTCAACCTGTACACGTTAAGTAAACGGGACGGGCGGGCAATAAGAGAATGTTATTTGTTTAGCATTAAAAAGGCACAGAAAATCAATTTCGTTAACCAGTATTTTGTTAACCTTTTGAATACTATTGTCACATATACGTGACAAGCAAGCGTGTGCCCTGTACGCCAAAAGACACAAATATGTGACAAAATGGTAGGTGAAATTGTGGCTTAGGAGCGTTGCGTTTATGCTCTGCCGTTCAAAAGGTTATAAGACCTTTAGTTTGTCAACTTTAACCAAGAGAGTAAAATTAATTAAAACATACATACATAAACTCACGCCTTTTTCCTATGGGGGTAGGCAGAAACCACAACGCCATCTGCTACGATCTTTACATACTCCTTTTGTCTCGTCCACGATTCATACATCTGTTCATACAAGCACGCCGGTTGCGAGTACTACGCACCTGACCTTTCTGAAGAACCTCACCAATAAGATCAATGTCATTCCTTCTAGGGCGTCCCCTCCCGGCGTTGCCACTCACATCTGCCTTGTAAATACCTTTTGTTAGTCGCCTTTCACTCATCCTCTCCAATGACCAAACCATTTAAGCATACTTTTTTCAATTTTTGTCACTACATCTTTTAAACCGCAACTTTTCACAATTTATCATTCAGAGTTACACCACACAAAAAAAAACATATCATCTTAAGTATAAAGTAGTAAAAAAAACGATTTTATACTAAACTAGCTTATGCCCGCGGCTTCGCCCGCGTGGAGTTCGGGAATTGCCCACGGGATCTTACTTCTGGGATAATAAGGAATCTATGTATGTATAGTAGATACATAGTTTTTGTATACTTGCTTATAACTTGCAAATATTAGTTCATAGTAATATTAATTAGGTAGGTACTTTACACATTATTATGTGAAAAATTGATACCTACCTTTGTTTGAGATTGGACACCGGTGATGAAAATCAAATGATTAATTAGGCATCTATTTATAGACACAACACTTAAAAAAAATAAAAAAAAAAAAATAAAAAAAAAAAAAATAATAATAAATACATAATATTTAATATCAATGTCGCGTATCACGAGCCAACGCGAAAATCGGTGGAATAAACCATATTTACAGACGTCTACCTCAGAAAAATCCTACCTACTTACTTAATAGGTAAATACTCCCGCGCCCCGTACGCCCCGCGCAACACTGCGCGCCATGCGCCCGTCTAGGTGAGCTTCGAAGCCCTATTTGACTCTGTTGGGGGATGATTTTGATTTTGGAAAAAACTGTGATACACGTATCTCATAATTTTAATTTAAAAGTATGTATACAAAATTTCAAGTCAATCGACTCAGAGAATAAAAAGTTTCACAGAATATTCATCACCCCATTTCACCTTCTTAGGGGTGGAATTAAAAAAAACTGTTTCTTAGTGGATACTTACTCTTCACAAAGAATGCACCCTCCAAATTTCATGTCTCTAGAACCAGACGATTGGGCTGTGCGTTGATATATCAGTCAGCCAGTCAAGATATTGAATTTTTAAATTGGGGGATGATTTTGGAAAAACTGTTATACACGTATCTCATAATTTTATTTGAAGAGTAGGTATGTATACAAATTGTCAAAACGATCGACTGAGAGAATATAAAGTTTCATAGAAAATTCAACACCCCATTTCACCCTCTTAGGGGTGGAATTTCGAAAAACCCTTTCTTAGTGGATATCTAATCTTTACAAAGAGTACACCCTCCAAATTTCATGTCTCTAGGACCTATGGTTTGGGCTGTGCGTTGATATATCAGTTAACCAATCAAGTCATTGAATTTTTAAATTGGGGGATGATTTTGGAAAAACTGTGATACACGTATCTCATAATTTTCTCTGAAGAGTATGTGCACAAATTGTCAAGTCAATCGACTGCGAGAATAAAAAGTTTCATAGAAAATTCAACACCCCATTTCACCCTCTTAGGGGTGGAATTTCGAAAAACCCTTTCTTAGTGGATACCTACTCTTTACAAAGAATACACCCTCCAAATTTCATGTCTCTAGGACCAGCGGTTTGGGCTGTGCGTTGATATCTCAGTCAGTCAGTCAGTCAGGACTTTGAATTTTATATGTATAGACTAGCTTATGCCCGCGGCTTCGCCCGCGTGGAGTTCGGGAATTGCCCACGGGATCTTACTTCTGGGATAATAAGTAATCTGTGTATGTATAGTAGATACATGGTTTTTATATAGTTGCTTATAACTTGCAAATATTAGTTCATAGTAATATCAATTAGGTACTTTACATATTGTTATGTGAATATTGATACCTTGGTTTGAGATTGGACACCGGTGACGAAAATCAAATGATTAATTAGGAATCTATTTATAGACATAAAACTTTTACATAATATTTAATATCAATGTCGAATATCACGAGCCAACGCGAAAATCGGTGGAATAAACCATATTTACAGACGTCTCAGAAAAGTCCAACCTACTTACTTAATAGGTAAATACTCCCGCGCCCCGCACGCCCCGCGCAACACTGCGCGCCATCTACGTGAGCTTCGAAGCCCTATTTGACTCTGTTGGGGGATGATTTTGATTTTTGAAAAAACTGTGATATACGTATCTCATAATTTTAATTGAAAAGTATGTATACCAATTTTCAAGTCAATCGACTCAGAGAATAAAAAGTTTCACAGAAAATTAAACACCCCATTTCACCCTCTTAGGGGTGGAATTAAAAAAAACTGTTTCATAGCGGATACTTACTCTTCACAAAGAATGCACCCTCCAAATTTTATGTCTCTAGAACCAGCCGATTGGGCTGTGCGTTGATGTATCAGTCAGCCAGTCGACATTGAATTCTTAAATTGGGGGGATGATTTTGGAAAAACTGTGATACATGTATCTCATAATTTTATCTGAAGAGTATGTACACAAATTGTCAAATCAATCGACTGCGAGAATAAAAAAATTCATAGAAAATTCAACACCCCATTTCACCCTCTTAGGGGTGGAATTTCGAAAAACCCTTAGTCAATACCTACTCTTTACAAAGAATACACGCTCCAAATTTCATATCTCTAGAACCAGCGGATTGGGCTGTGTCAGCCAATCAAGACATTAAATTTTTAAATTGGGGGATGATTTTGGAAAAACTGTGATACACGTATCTCATAATTTTATCTGAAAAGTATGTACACTAATTTTCAAGTCAATCGACTGCGAGAATAAAAAGTTTCATAGAAAATTCAACACCCCATTTCACCCTCTTAGGGGTGGAATTTCGAAAAACCCTTTCTTAGTGAATACCTACTCTTTACAAATAATACACGCTCCAAATTTCATGTCTCTAGAACCAGCGGATAGGGCTTTGCGTTGATATATCAGTCAGCCAATCACGACATTGAATTTTTAAATCGGGGGATGATTTTGGAAAAACTGTGATACACGTATCTCATAATTTTATCTGAATAGTATGTACACAAATTGTCAAGTCAATCGACTGCGAGAATAAAAAGTTTCATAGAAAATTCAACACCCCACTTCACCCTCTTAGGGGTGGAATTTCGAAAAACCCTTTCTTAGTGGATACCTACCCTTCACAAAGAATACACCCTCCAAATTTCATGTCTCTAGGACCAGCGGTTTGGGCTGTGCGTTGATATCTCTGTCAGTCAGTCAGTCAGTCAGTCAGTCAGTCAGTCAGGACTTTGAATTTTATATGTATAGATTAAATCCGTTTATTTGCCACTAGCTGTACCTAGCTGTAGCTTTTTCTACCTACTTCTTGTGTTTTTACTACTCTACCTACCTACTACCTACGGGATCAAAAGTAGCCTATGTGTTAATCCATAATATAAGCTATCTTGATACCAAATTTCGTCCAAATCCATTAAGCCATTTGAGCGTGAAGGAGTAACAAACATACACACATACAAACTTTCGTCTTTATAATATTAGTCTGATGATAGTAGGTATGTACAGTAGATTACTACAGGCCCTGTTAGGCTCTGACAAGTACAACAAGCTAGAGATAAGATTGCCCTGGCAACTTACAATAATTTTGATGAGAAACTAACAGTTTAACTTTTTTATACTAGTTCAGTTTTTTCCCAATAACACAACATTGTATGAAATTCGCGCGCGCGCGCCTATGACCTATCAGCTGTTAGCCGCGTGACGCCGTTCTAGGAGGTATAAAAAAAATTTCCTTGGGAAAGTTGTTTTTTATCATGAGTAAATCACGAGTTTAAGTAGCGGTCACTAATTACCAGTCACCCTATAAAAGGTGTAAAAAGACCCTTAACGAAGCCGAAGGGTACTTGTTCTCCCCGTTATTGCGATAATTTTTTTGTTCTAGACCATACCTATACCATTCTAGTTACGGAGATATAATAGGGGGTCAAAGTTCCAACTTTTTCACAAGTTTTTTTTTAAATACATGTTTCTAATGTATTTTTTTTTACTTTAAACACCTTCCGACCCCCGTATTATTCAATCCATCCATCAGCATAATGTTTTGAATCCGTTACATTGAGTTTTACCGTAAAACGTAATTTTTCACCCCAAAAAAAAAAGTCGTTTCCCAGCAATAATTTTTGCGTAAAGTTACTTAGTTTGATGTACAGAATGCTTGGTTGACGGCTTCGTGAAGGGTCTGTTTACACCCCGTATACAGAAACCGGATCGAACAAATTATTTGACAGGTCACTCAAAGTCACTAATCGGGTCGGTAATGCCCATCACTTGATTCTCCGTTTAACAATTTGACCCGAATTATTATTTTTGCCCACCCTGTCCGTTTCCTAGCATTCGTCAGCCTGCGCTACTAGCCATTACTGTGGAAGCCATCCAACACCAACCTTATTGTAACGAAAATAAAAAATACTGTTATTGGACTGTAGGACACAGCGTGGAACGCGTAATGTTCTGCAACGAGTTCAAAAGGTATGGAAAATTTCAACTGGCAATCGTCGTTTAACGCGTGTACACAATAAAAAATAAAAATATTATTAATTAATAAAAAAAAACATAATCAAATAGAATAATCTTTTACTGACATATAGCTATTTAACATCCACGCAACAACACACCTACTACTCGTCATATTACATCATCTAATAACAAATACTGATATACCGAATAAACTCACAATAATAGTAATTAGGATTAACCAAATATATAACACAAAGCTACACAATCTTTGTATGTACAAGGTGGATATGACAATACGACAGTTAAACTTCGTACAGTGCCGTTCAATTATGAATAGGAACGTCGTCATTGAGATACTATTTATGGAGCATATTCTACTATAGAAAGAATAGTTATACAAATATCTATAATATCGAGACACATATGTGAAAAAAAAAAAATGTTTTTATAAGAGAGTGGAACTATTGAATCACACACCATCTTAGAAACGACTGGTTCTATTCACCAAAGATTAACATTTAGTCGATTTATTATCTTGTTATCTTCAGTTTTTTTTCTTTATGTTATTACTTTTTTTTAAGCGTGGAAGTGTTGAATCAAACGACAGCTTAGAAAATACTAGTTTATTCTCCATTTTTATCTTTACCACCGAATATGTTATTTTTTTATTTTGTAATACTAAATTCTCGCTCTGTAGTGTGCAGGCTTTGCCTAGTTTGAGGCCAATCTCCGTTTTTTTTTTTTGGCAATAAATAAAGGGTGTAAAAAGACCCTTAACGAAAACGAAAACCACATATTCTGCCCATCATTGGGATAATTTTTTTGTTCTGGACCATACCTGGGAACCTTCTAGTTACGGAGATATTGGGGGTCAAAGTTCCAATTTTTTCACAAGTTTTTTTTAAAATACTACTTTTTAAGGTTCTAATTTTACTCCAATTACCTCCATGATCCGTTTACTATTCAAAGCATCCATCAGCAATAAGTTTTGAGCGCATTATATTGATTTTTAACGTAAAATGTGATGTTTGACCCCAAAAAAAAATTTCGTTTCCCAGCAAAAATTTTTGCGTAAAGTTACTTAGTTTGATGTACAGAATGCTTGGTTGACGGCTTGGTGAAGGGTCTGTTTACACCCCGTATAATTTTATTATTATCAAACATATATTTTTTGCTGGCCTTACCTTAACTATTAATTTCACCGTCATTACATACGATTATCCACGCATATCTTCTTGTGGGGTTTTGCTAGCTAATTTAATTTGACCCGGTAGTTTCAAAGCTGGATTACATTAAAGCTAAATATCTACCCTAACTTCGAGGCTAGTTTTTTATATTACGATATTTTTATAAATTAACACATTTAAATAGCTACTTTTAATGTTTTGACAGACCTGCCGATATTAGCTGAAGAAAGTTCCTTTTACAGTGCTCTTTTATTTTTAACTAACTAGCAACACAGCAGACGACAATTAACCTATAACCGAAGAAATTTCAGCATAGGCGTAAACATCAGTTGGGTGAATTTTCGACATTGTGTGTCATAGCAAACGAATACGTAGAAGCGTAGGTAAATTTCTTGGACGTAATGTCTAGCAGGTGTCACTTTATATGTATCAGTCTATTTACAAACAGCTTCAGGTCGCTATCGGTACATGGCGACGTCGGGGCTGCGGTAGAAACACATGTAGGCGTCGGACAGCAGACGGCGCGGCAGCGCGCGGTCGGGCAGGCGCGCGCCGTCGTCGCTGAGCCACGCGCCCAGCTCCGCGATGCACACGATCTCCGGGATGTTGTAGCCGTTGCGCTCGCCTGAACACACACCACCACTCACCATTACTATACTTGTACATGGCTGTTTTGTCAGTTGGCCTTAATCGAAACTAAAGCCGCTACCTTGTTTTTACCAACACTAACAGCACCCTGGCAATTTTACTCAAGTACCTATAAAGCGCAGGCCACACCGCCAGCTAGCGAGCCTCTTTTCATACTTCTTACCGGCACTTTCGGTAATTCGCGATGTGAACCAACGTATGAAAAGAGGTGCCTCGCCCGGCTCGCTCGCTAGCTGGCGCTGTGGTCTGCGCTTCAAGCTGCAGTATAGTGACTTGATGCATATTTAGTGCTTTTTGAAATAGCAAGGCCCAGTTGTGTATCTATACGAATATTATAAAGAGGAAAGAATTTTTTGTTTGTACCGAATAAGCTCCGAAACTACTGGACCGATTTTAACCATTTTTTCACCAATAGAAAGTTCAATTATCAGGAAGTAACATAGGCTATAAATTATATTTATATCATGAAAATTAGCTTAACCTCAACTTTAACTTCAATTAATCTCAATTTTCCTTAGTGAAGGTTCAACTCGTTTCAATACATAATGCCAAAATGCATTTTCAACCAGTCAATTGTAACAAGAACAAAGAAAGAACGAGGTGTCGTGTCGCGTCGTCCGCGCTGCAGCGAGGCAAACGACATATTTTTCGTTTTTATTGCATAGACGATAAGTGTGGACATTCCCTAAATAACGGATGATCTTACCTTTTCTATCAGCCATCGAATCAAAGAAACACCAGGGCGCGTCATGGCCGACCCCAGCTTTGACAAAGGCCACGTAGTGACTAGTCTCAATACACAAGACCGCAAACAGTTCCATGTACACTCGTGGAACAGGGCAGGACTCCAGAATGTTAGCAAACTCCTCGCATACAGTGAGTGGTGTAGCCTGAAAAAAAATCGAGTAAAGGAATCTGCCCACTAGAACATAAAATTATCATACCACAACCGTGCTTGGAACGTGTCAGCCAAAGAAATGGTCTTTGTATTGAAAAGTATGAGACTATGGCCATTAGACCGTTCCGTGGCCGACCAACATTCCGTACCGTTCCGCGGGCGTGTCATGCACAGAACGCATCAGCACCAGCAAAATATTTTCGCCGACAATTGTAGACACTCCCCGTTATATACGGGGATGATACGCTGTTGATACGTTCTAGTGGACATAGTAGTCCGTGTCACGTTTCTTTCCGTGCTTGATACGTTCATAGCACGGTAAGAAACACAACGTTTTTGTGTATAACCTCTAGGTCTACGTAGTTAAGCGAACGACAACCTCCTAGTTGTCGTCTGCTTAACTGGGTGGTCCTGTGGGTGCCTTGAAAGTAAAGCCTCCAGCCAGACCAAAATATTATCAGGAACGCAGTTGAGATAATTACTGTTGCTCTGCTTGATCCTGTTCCCCATTAGATTTCCTTCTTACAGTATGATATATGTATATATATGTTACGGGCAATTTGATAAGTCCGGGCATTATTCATAATGGCCGGTCTGTATTCATAATGCCCGACTCAATTGGACAATGTGATTAAAACGGCATAATTAATCACTTTTCCCGGCCATTATGAATAATGCCCACCCTATCTTGGGCAAAGTAATAAAAAAGGTGAACTGGCAAACAATTCTTTTTACAAATGCATCAGATGATATTTAATCATCTATACATTTAGATTCATTAGGATAAATCACGTTTCTACTAAATATCATTCAATTACAATACAGTCGACGGAGCCCCGCTGTGCGGGGCTCCTATTTCTGTCTGCAGGGTTTAAAGGAACAACTAACCGAACCTCGGGGTGCCCCTGACGTCGACCGTCTAGGGTTAGGGTTTCTGTCAGCATCTGTGTTTGTTTGGGGGGTTTACGCTTATAGAAAACAAAATTCATTTATTTCCTCTTTTTTTAGAAAAGTCCAGAGCAATTATGCTAAAAATTATGAATTGTTTGTCAAATAATACGTTATTAAATAAAAGTTTATCGGATAATTATATTGCTAAGTGAAATATTTGGTAAACTTGTTGTTGTAGAATGATGAAATGACAAATAATGTTTTTGCCAATCGTTGCTTGTAAAGTAAAAAAAATTGAATTAATGTTTGGTGAACTGACTGGTCACCAGGGAATTATTCATACTGCCCGGTTCAAGTGATAAATTCAAGCTAACTCAAACACTGACTTATTACATGGACCAGGGGCCGTCGGGTATTATTAATAATGGCCGGTCAAAGTGATAAATTAATCACTTTGCCCGACGTTCTTGGGCATTATTAATAATGGCCGGTCCTTATTAATAATGCCCAGTTAATCACGTTGCCCGTAACATATATATATACTGTAGTTTTCAGTGGAGGTACTACATAGTACAATTTGGATACTATGAACTTGAAAAATTTCAACAAAATTGGAGATTATTACTGGCTGTTGCGTGTGACGTAAGGAATAACTGGTGCCGGTGTAGTTACTTACAAATGAAACATTTTAGCTGATTTTCAGGAATAGGCTTTAGCTTTCTAGTTAGTAACACAGTACCTTGTGGTGCGGGCGCGTGGCGTGCGCGATGCGGCGACAGCTGTCGCACAGTGCGCCCGCCTCCAGCGCTGCGCCGGCGCACGCCGCGCACTCCCAGCGCGCCAGCGACCCGCACACCGTGCACTGACGAGGCACTGTGACAAAATATCAATTCCTTAACAGATAGACAACGCTCTAACTAAACTGCTGAGACCAGAAGCAACAAATTTAGAATTCTTTATACAGGTGACTTGTTATTCGATTAATTCTTTCCAGGACGCAGACCTAAGCGAAAATTAAAAACCGGCCAAGCACGAGTCGGCCTCGCGCACGTAGGGTTCCGTAGCACTTAACAATAACAATATGTTTAACGCTCATTAATTTGTCAATTTGCACTCAACAGCAAAATTAAATTTGTTGGTCATAACATAACATCACGCCTGTAATTCCCGAAGGTTTAGGTAGAGGATTAGTACGTGACCCACATTTTGCCAGTTATGTTTTAAGTACCATGTAATAGGACTCCGTGGCTGCTACTGAGAAATTCCTGATAGAAACACCCAATAACACTTTGCCCGAACCGGGAATCGATCCCAGGACCTCATGCTCAGCAGTCAAGCTTTTGACCACTCGACCAAAGAGGTAGGCAATAAAAGTCGAGAAGTAATTTGTTTTTCATACTATTTTAATGAAAAACAAAGTTACTTATGCAGTTTCACGAGAAAGTCTCTTATAAAAAAAAACGAAATATCAAATCTTATTCAAATCAATTTTCGTTGAAATTTCTTTTTATGTTTTACAGAACCAACTTTTTTCAGAATTTACGAGAAGGAAAATTCTAAAAAATGCGCTCCGAATTCGCCATACTAAATTACTATGAACGCGCTGTGACATGCCACGCGCCAGCCGCCACCAAACAAATCAGTCGCCCTGGAGAGCTCAGAGCGGCCGCACGTCTCTTTACATACCAAGTTGTCTACGGATCTTATTGCATACATTTTTTGTTAACAAACTTCCTTTATTACTGAAAATAATTATTTCTATGCAGCCTTTGAACATGGTAGCTGTTATCGCATAAATACGGGAATCCATTTATATCTAGTTATCCAGTTATTTTACATTACCCATTATAAATAGGAAGGCAGATTGAAAACGATGATTCAAACTAATCGGATTATTGACTGTTCAATCTCAATACTCACAGCCCTCTATTAAGTCAGTGACGTCCAAAAGAGGAGATGGTAATACTCTTTGGTATAATTTGTATTGCTTGCCGAACCGTGGCATTTGAATGATGAAAGCTGCTGGAACCTGTAACAATAGTAAAGGTTGTTTTTTTTTATAAATGGTGTAAAAAGACCATTAAGGAAGCCTAAAGGCACTTGTTCTCCCAGTCATTGCGACCATTTGTTTGTTCTGGACCATACCTGGAAACCTTCTAGTTACGGAGATATTGGAGGTCAAAGTTAAAAATTTTCCACAAGTTTTTTTTTTAAACCACTATTTAAGGTTTTAACTTTACTTTAATTAACTCCATGACCCGTTTACTATTCAAAGCATCCATCAGCACTAAATTTTGAATGCGTAACATTGTGTTTTACCTTAAAACATGATTTTTCACCCCAAAAAAAAATTCGTTTCCCAGCAATAATTTTTGCGTAGAGTTACTTAGTTTGATGTACAGAATGCTTGATTGACGGCTTCGTGAAAAAATTATTAAATAATAACATACAGGGGGTAAACGGACCCTCCGTTTACACCCTGTATGTTATTATTTAATAATTTTCAGATTTACTCTTAATATTACAGGTTTATCTTGATTTAATAATTAAAATCTTACCTCACTTAATTTGACACCTGATGTAGTAAACGACTGTTCCAAAAGTTGCTGTACGGTGGGTAAGGAAACATGTTCATCTTTCTCTACAAACAGTTGATAACAGTACGCTTCCTGTCCCGAAGACAACTTCAGAAAAGGCTCAGCTCGCAGTAACTGCGCTACTAAACCATTCAAAAATTCTTCTGGATCCTAAAATAATTATGAGTAGTAATTAAACATGTTGGTTTGTTTGATATCAGTTATTTTTGTCGGCGGTAGAAAAATAAACAGACGTAACCAGGGCCGGCGGCAGGGGGAGGTTTTGGGGGTTCAACCCATTTAGGTTTATGAATTGGCGAAGAACCTCGAAACATCGAAGAACATCGAAAGGTATGGAAGGAACGAATACGCAAAAATAAATGTATACAGGGTGTTTGGTAGATGGGAGCAAAGCCTGAAGGGGGTGATAACTTGGACCATTTAGAACTGATTAAGCTAAACTTGTCTTAGACGAAGTCTGTTCCTTGTATTTTTTTTTGGAACTCCAAGGTTTTTAACAATAATATCCATTTTTTTTCAATTAATTGTTAATAGTGTCCAGTAAAAGCTGCTATGTTATTATTTTTTATTTATGTAATGTGTGATTACTCAAACAAAATAATTCCCAAGCATCTGTGTCATCAGAGAAACATTCTACGCCATATTCAAGTTTAAGAAACTTTTAAAAATCAAGGATATGTTTTGTTTACGGCATAATAAAAAAATAAGAAAAATAGCCTCAGTTGTTCAAACCTTTTTAAAAACATGCTTGGTTATTGCCCTTTCTTTTGAGGTACTATTTACGCAGATATCTCATCAACTCTTGTAATTAGGATGTACAAAGCAAATTGAGGTCGAATTTTTAATTTTTAAACAGACCAAAATAATGCAACATTTTTGTTAAAATAATTTATTGTTCATGTTCAAAATGTTGACCGCTGTTTCTTATTACAAGCGCGTGCCCGTCTTCTCACTTCTGTAGTCGTGATTTTTAATTTCATCTCCTGCTTCATGACTTAAAAAGCCGTTTGATTCTTTCTATTAATTCTTCTCTAGTTGAAATTTCAACGTGCGTGTAGACGAGCTCCTTGACCCGTCCCCAAACGAAAAAATCCACAGGAGTTAAATCGGGTGATTGAAGTGGCCAAAAGATGCGCCCGTCTCTGTCAATCCAGCTCTCTGGGAAAAAGTTATTTAAATGTTCTCTCACGTTTAGGATCCAGTGTGCTGAACAACCATCTTGTTGAAAAATCATTGGTCTTCTCATTGCCAATATTGGTATTTCAGTCTCGTCCAGAAGCTCTGGGAGATAGTTTTGAAGGAATTCCAGGTAATTTTCTCCATTTAAATTATCTGGCAGAAAGTGGGGACCAATCAACGTTCGGCCGCCCTAAACGTGAGAGAACATTTAAATAATTGTTTCCCAGAGAGCTGGATTGGTAGAGACGGGCCCATCCCTTGGCCGCCTCAATCACCCGATTTAACTCCAGTGGATTTTTCGTTTGGGGACGGGCCAAGGAGCTCGTCTACACGCACGTTGAAATTTCAACTAGAGAAGAATTAATAGAAAGAATCAAACGGCTTTTTAAGTCATGAAGCAGGAGATGAAATTAAAAATCACGACTACAGAAGTGAGAAGACGGGCACGCGCTTGTATAAGAAACCGCGGTCAACATTTTGAACATGAACAATAAATTATTTTGACAAAAATGTTGCATTATTTTGGTCTGTTTAAAAATTAAATATTCGACCTCAATTTGCTTTGTACATCCTAATTCCAAGAGTTGATGAGATATCTGCGTAAATAGTACCTCAAAAGAAAGGGCAATAACCAAGCATGTTTTTAAAAAGGTTTGAACAACTGAGGCTATTTTTCTTTATTTTTTATTATGCCGTAAACAAAACATATCCTTGATTTTTAAAAGTTTCTTAAACTTGAATATGGCGTAGAATGTTTCTCTGATGACACAGATGCTTGGGAATTATTTTGTTTGAGTAATCACACATTACATAAATAAAAAATAATAACATAGCAGCTTTTACTGGACACTACTAACAATTAATTGAAAAAAAAATGGATATTATTGTTAAAAACCTTAGAGTTTCAAAAAAAAATACAAGGAACAGACTTCGTCTAAGACAAGTTTAGCTTAATAAGTTCTAAATGGTCTAAGTTATCACCCCCTTCAGGCTTTGCACCCATCTACCAAACACCCTGTATATGTGTTTAAATGTACGTAATATGCTTGTATGATAAACATGCTGCAATGATATACACAAAATAATGAGTCAAAAACTTTTTAGTAGCAGTGACTTATACCTTTTCTTCGGATGTCAAACCGGGAACGTCAGAAAGTCTTTCAAGCAAAGTACGTAACTTCATGACTCTGTCAGCGCGCACATAACCATGCTTTCTCAGAGGGTTTACAATCTCTTCTCGGAGAACTCGCTGAACTTCGGAATAATGCGGAGAGTCCTGTAAAAGAATTTTCTATTGAGCCTTTTCACAGCGTTAATAAATAGGTTCTAACAAAACACAAATATAACACGAAAAAATTAACAGTGTTTTTTTGTTTTCAGCATCAAAGCTATAATGTAATGCGTCGAATTCTCTCCTAGAATATTTTACCTCTGGTTCAGGCGGACGATACAATAGGGCGTCGAACACGCTCGTGAAGGTGAACATGGCAAACAGCGTGGCATCCAGGTAACATGAGTTGTGATGTCCTTGAATGCCGCGGTTCTTGCCGGCCAGCTCGCCGAGCGAACTTAGCGGCGCCACCACACCGGGGACTACGGGGCAGTCCGGCTGAAACATTTTGTATTGAGTTGCGCTACAGGTTACAGCCGCGTATTGTGCGATAACTTGCTGTTATTCTGTTGGTGTAGATTGTAGGCATTTTGCAATTGTTTGGCCGACAAATGGCGAGAAGTATGTGACAGTTTTCTCTAGGGTTCAACGAAAGCAGGTAGGCACAGCGGCATCATATCGTACCTGGTCGAAGTGGTCGGCGTCGTGCATGTCGCCGGTGTCGGGCGGCGGCGTGTCGCGGAAGCGCGCGTCGCGGCGGCACAGCGGCAGCGGCACGAAAAGCGCGCGCCCGGCCGCGCACGAGAACAACCGCGCGCCGCCGCGGGACCCGTCGCCCAGCCCGCACACGCTCTGCTCTAGCTCCACGCCGGCTGTCGCTGTGTCTGCAATACATGTTAAAGTGAACATAATATTTACAGTGTGTACTACAATTTTCCCACAACCGCATGCGGGTTGTGACCCCTGTTCCTTACATGGCACATGACTTGACTTGATGGTATGTGAAGACAAGACTGATTAAGGATTGGGATGGTGTGAGCTTTTTAGGAGGTTTTGAGCTGAAATCGTCGAGGTAGCTCTAAACTACATTATCGCAATTCTAATAAATCTTGCGTCACTTTACTTTAATTTACTTTATTTTATTATATAATATAATACAATAACTATCTAACATCAACGCACGAGTTGTAAGCTAGTGGTGCAGCACGACTGCGGCGCGCAGAAGCACAGTCTTGCAATGATTCACCACCACCGTTCTTGCAGTGAGCTCTTCTGGCTTTTGAAGTCATTGTTGAGCTTACCATACTAATATTATCACTTACCATCGATAACTCCTATCCATCTGACTACGCCATAATAATGTTGGTCGACGTCTGTAGCGACTTCCACCAGTGATCCGACGCCGATGTCTTCAGCGACGTGTATGGGTGAGGGTCTGCCGGCCGGTGGGGCCGCCCGGGGCGACCCCAGAGCCGGTGAATCATATAACTCCTCAGGCGCAGCCTCCGCGTTACATATGTCTAAAAACCATATAGTATTCTAAATAAAAAGCAATAAGTAGTATTTCCAAGAATTAAACTGAAACTGTTTTAAAGTCAACAAAATTTTGGTTCAGTTTGAAAATTAGGACACTACCAGGAAGCTAAGGTTAGTTCATAGTTTCCCATAATAACTATAAAATAAATACAGTTTTTACAGAATTTATGAAATAGTTTAGGCCATACACTGTTCACATTCAAGCACACAGAGTGGTATTTCGTCAATAGACAAATCCCGTAAATAATACGACATGTTGGTGGCCGATGCACTGTGCGAGCGTGCCAGCCGGCCAGGCGCCCCCCTGCCGCACTAGTGCGGTAGTGTCTAAAATTAGACGATAGCTATTATTGGACGATAGGCAGAGGCGAGTTCTACGCTCAGTGCTCTAGCAAAATATTGTGGTGTTTGTCAATAAAATTAAGAAGTAATTTGTGATACTAATAGTTCTACAGCCATGAATAAACCGGTACGGTATAGTGTTGGATGCTATGATAACAGTACTAACAGTGAACATATTCAATAATTATATGCTTTGAAAATGATTTGAGTGAGGTACACACAGAGTATCATAAAATTGATAACATTGACATTTTGCAAAGTCACCTTATTGTTTTTTTTAACCCACGTGAAATCGAGTTAATTAAAAGAAAAAACTAACATAACATCCTAAGGGTTAGCCAGAGTGTTAAGAAAAACATGTCTCCTTCCTTTTCTTTTTCTCTTTCTTTCTTTCTCTTTTTGCCTCTAACAGATAATTTAGTAATTGGTCCTTGGAATGTTTGTAGCATTAAATTAAGATAATGATTAATTACTACACTTACACAGTAAAACACATAATTAGGCTGTGATCAAATACATTACTCACTTTTAAGACTACAAAGCCAAAATGGTTAGAGATGAAAGTAAAAGGATGGCAGTTTTCCTAGCAACAAATAGTTGTTTTGGATCTGAGTAATCATATAACTGGAGATGAGTGTTTGTAAATGCAACCTCCAAAAACAAGGGATTTAGGTTTTGATAATAATATAGTGTGCCTACCCTAGGGTCAACTGAAATAGTTTTATATAGGAGTTAATGGTCTTTTTATAAGAGAAAAGTTAAAGATTTCGACTATAGAAAACATGATCATTAAAATTTATGCCTAATATAAAAGTTCTTCATTCTATATTTATTAGAATTTTAAAAACAGTTCACTGCATAGTGCATATGAGCCCCAGCATCTACTTTTGGAGGTTCAGCGGTACATTCGTAGCTGATTTTAATTAAAAATATCTTTGAAATATCTGAACTCTTTAAATTACTTTTACCAACATTTCACTTTAAATTTGACTTTGAACTAATTAACTTATTAATTTGAAAATACTATTCATTTAAAATAACTATATCAAATAGCGCACCTTTTAATCCAATTTATTTAATAAATGTTCTATTTATATTAAATGAAAAAGTGAATGATTAGTTTTACATTATTACAACTTATAATTTTAGTATAAAATAGTGCAATAAAATAAATTAAAACCAAATATTACATTTAAGACTCATATGAATTTATTAGTACCCAATAAAATAAAATAATGATCTTTATTGTAAATATCACAAAAGCCATTTTACTATTTTAATTTGATATATCATAAAAAATGTTTTTCTTTTTTTAAACAGAAAAGCGCCTTCGTCCTCTCTCCTATTACCTATTAATTTAACTTTGCTGTGCCCGACGGGTCCATAATTGATTCAATGTTTTAACATACCAACTGTTTTATTTTAACATTATGGAATGCAATAAAGTATTGAGTACTTTGTAGAAAGCTTGGAAATGTGACAAGATATCTACCAAAAAGCAAAATAAAATTCAACTTTTCTTTACTAATAGTAAACTGCAATAAATTTTGTAGTGTTAAATGAGTTTTATAGTGTGTTAAAAAAACAAAACACCCACCCACTAAAATTCCAGTCTCAATCTTCTTTGGTTCATGAACCATTTTTTGTTGTGAGTCTTCACTAACTACTGAAGGTGGAGGATTGATATGTGTTTTGTTGCGTCGCCGATCTGGTGCTAAATGAGCCAGTAAATTTACAGACTTGACTCGCTCATTGTGTGGAGTGCGCTGCATAGTGTGTTTGTGTTTACGCTGCAATGTTCCATACTCAGTCTGCACTGGCTCACGTGGGGCTGGCGGCCAGCTACCTCCAATCAAATTAAATAAGTCTACCTGAAATCATACAATATAATATTATAATTAATCTTCTGTTGTATATTTATTTGTACTAAAAATTGATCATGCACTCTTGATATTCATTTTTATGACACAAGGTTCTCTGTCAGTTTATAATAAGTACATGCATGTTTGCCTTATTACCCAAATACATTCTTAAAATTGTTAGTCACAGTAATAGTATTGGTTTTAATCATGTTTAACTTTACCTCTAGGCATAGGCCTAACCAATTTTTCATACAATATGATTAATAATTTGTTTTTTTTTCGTTATATTAAAAATAATATTATAATCATTTATGTATATTTATTAAAACAATAAACAAAATGAAGGCCAGGAGGATTTAATAGACATTGTTCTGAAAGAACATTCAACTATTACGAACTTATAAATAAAATAATTATAATGTAAGTACCAATTATTTAACAATATGCACATATTATACCTACTTATTAGACCACAATGGAAGTTAGCTGTTAGGGTTTTTATGTTAGAATATACATCTAAGTGCCTTGAACCTTTAATTGTTTTGTGACATTAGTGAATCCATAATATTTATTATTGATCAAAACCTGTTGGGTGTCTCTGCTGTGATTGTTATCACTTTCTGAAGATATTTCACTCGTGTCATTATTCATACTCGTTGTCGAAGTTTATTCACAATCACAAACTACTTTGCAGCTTCTATAATTATACTAAAAATACAACGTATCTAAAACGTTACTTTTTATTGACCATTATTAAAAAACAACAAACCTGTTCATCAGACAATCAAATTACAAATATAGTAATAATGTTGTTTTTGTTATCTCTGATGGTCTTTTTTCATCAACTCTGTATTGTAGTTTTGCACCTGTCAGTGTCAATGTCATAAAAATTTCCTTCGGCTTGTCATTATTTTATCTATGTCCTTTCCATGGTATTAATAAGTAAAAACGCATTAAAATTATTTTTACTGAAAAATCAGTTTTGAAAGGAAAAACCAAGACGGGAAACAAAAAGTCCGTCACTAAAAGGGTGAATTTTCTTTCACCCTATTAGTTTTTTAAATTCATATAACGTGTCCTACGACACGATAGATGAGTTCAGAAAAAAAATTATTACGTTTTTGAATATTGTAATCTTAGAGCATAATGAAATACTCTAAAGAGTTAAGATTCAAGTCAGACAAACAATTATTGTGTTATTTTTTACTTTGAAAGTCGTAGGTAAAATATTGTTTTTACATGTACCGCCACAAATGACTGAGTTAGGGGCGACATCTTCAAATTGAACAAGCCCCTTTAAATAAAGAGAAAAAAAAATGACTGAGTTCCACTAAAGGTAAGCGTCCACAGGCCCGCATCGCACGTATCGGACGCATCGCATCAAACGGAATAATTAGACTGCGTCTCTGTATCGGCAGCGATCGGATTGCCGACGCGAGTATCAGCAATCGGATTGCCGATGCCACCTTCATTCGGATTTTTGTAGCGATCGTACGTGCGGAAAGTGTTTGTGAGAATGGAGGAAAGCGATGAAGAAGTCGTTATTGCTTGTTTATTAGCAGAAGAGGAATACAAGAAAAAAAATCTAGAAAAAGGAAGCATAACTTCTGGATACACAACATATTCAAGATTCGATGCAGAGCGAGCGCGCGGGGCGCGTCCACTGATCGGCATTCCGTATGACGTCATCGGTACGCATCGCATGTAGGCATTGCTGCTGAGCGGTCCGTACGGTGCGGACCAGAGGACGCTGTTGTATGAGTTTTTATACAAGGCAAAATAAAATCCGTTACGTGCGATGCGTCCGATACGTGCGATGCGGGCCTGTGGACGTTTACCTTTATTCAGTAGTATTTATAAGGATATCAAATTATACGAGTATATTTCGACTCTTTCGAAAAATAAAGTTTATGTTCAAATAGTTTATTTTATTTTTAATTTGAAAGACTAAAAGCACTTCCGATGTATTTAAGCTTCTTAACCATAATACCAAACTGTACTCCACCACTACAGAGTACTTACTGATTCCATAATGACCTACAACTCTCTACAATGACCTTTCAAGATTAACAATGCCTTTCAACAGTGCTGCCACTCTCTGAATTTTAATTTCCCCTAGATTCTTCTGAAAACAGTTTCTGTCTGATATTGTAAAAATATTAAAACATAGTAATAATACACATCATTTATGTTTATTATTTTTTCGACTGCCTCGTTGGTCTAGTGGTTGCAAGTGCAACTGCTGAATATAGAACAGAATAGAATAAGACATTTATTTCAGATGTAGTCCATATACTTTTAGTAACACAAAAACCTTATAAGGCACAAGGGCGAAAGCCACATAAGGTCTTAGGGCCACCCCAGGTCGGGAATAGTGTTATTAGGTTTTTCCACATGTGTCTGTTCCGAAATAATTATCCTAGGCTGATAACATTTTCGTTTTTCCTAAATCATTTAAATATTAGGTAAGTAAATATAAGGTGGGTTTTCTCCAGGAATTTCTCCGTACCAGCCACGGAGTTTGGAATTCTGGATTTGTACCCTGTTGATGGCAATAGGGTCGCCCCCTATTACATGGGAATTAAACGTAACTACCGAAATGTGGGTGTACTATTAGGTACACCTCTGCCTAACACTTCGAGAATTTTTTTTACTAAACAAAAACCTTTTTCTCTGAACGGTCTTATTTATTTATTTATTACTCACAAAATCCACAGCTCTTTGAAATTTTATCTTAAAATATATAAACTAATCTTACAGCTAATTACGGATTTACATTTTAATAGATATACAATAGGTATATACATTGCTAAGTGTACTGCCTGGATGAGTGTGTGTGTGTCTTGAAAAGCGAGTTTTGATATTATAAGCACCGGTTTAACATTGAAAGTATTAGTATAAACCTAACACTGCAGGTTTATATTTCTTAAAAGCATAGGTTTCTAATATTCAATAAATAAAAATATGAGAAACTAAAAAAACCCTAAACATGCAAACATTCCCTAAATCTAGGGAAAAATACCCTTCCTTAATTAGGGACACTGCCTTTCAATTACAGACCAATGTCAAATAGTGGTCAAAAAAATTAAAAAACAATAATAATATTGTAAACAGCGAATATTATTGGAATAATATTGTATTTTAATTTGATGCTAACAGCTAAAGATAATGTTAGTCATGATGTTATGAGTCCCAACTTTGTTTCTGAAGAACTTTAAAAAAATAAATGAGTTTAAAGTTAACTGGGATCACAGGTACTTTTTTTCTAGTTATTCTTGTTTCTAAATTAATGTTTTACATTTATAATTCTTCAAATATTTTTTACTTGGGAGAACCAACATGAAAATATGAGTTTATTTTTGTAAGATGCTTTTTTGTATAATGTTTTGATGACCCTTTGACACTGCTTTCTTATGATTTAACAGCCTATCCCAGAAATAATGATCCGCCAAGGAAGTATTGATGACATAAATTCTCAACAGTTTTTAAAGATATCTAATTATGAAGACACAGTCCGACAACTGGATATATATTATGCCATTGGTAAGTTACCACACTTATCACAGAGAAATCACCATTATTTACTAAACCAGATATTATTATAACCTCAGTACTTACCAAAAATATGTTTTTTAGTAATTTTATGAGAAATAATTTTTCTTCACTTAAAAGGTAACCAAGATATATTGTCAAAAACATGTATCACCCATGTATTAAAAAGTTTTGTATACAATTAACAACTGTTCTGTAACAATTCATTACTTGTTTTAAGGAGTAAACTGGATCTTCAACTAGTTCCAGTTTATAGCATGTAGAATAAAAAATTTTAAACCTTGATGTAAATGCCTGGTAAAGAACATACCAAAATATTCAGTACTCATCATCATCATCTTTCTCTTGCCCTTGTCCTGATTCATTTGGGGTGGGCATGTCGTTGCAGCATGTATTCTTTTTCCATACTTCTCTACTACTTATCATCTCATCACACACCCTTTCTACCAAAATATTCACAACTACGAAACCCTGCATACTTATTATAGTTATTTATTGAAATGTTTTACTAATGAGCCTTCTTTTTTTACAGTTAAAAGACAGTTACTAAGGTTCCAAAGCCCTATAACTGGACTATTTCCAGTTTTGTCATCAGACCTCCACATAGGCAGTGTGAGAGACAGTATTTACTGTGCATCAGCAGTTTGGGGCTTATATCAGGCTTACAGGTTAGTTTACCAATATTTAATTACATTATGCTTTAAACCTCATAGATTTTAGGCTTATCTGGTCAATTTTAGACACATGTGTGACACATAGAATAAAAGCCCAATTATGAAATATTTCAGACGAATTGATGATGACCGAGGGAAGTCATACGAGCTGGGTCAGAGCACTGTTAAGTGCATGCGTGGCATCCTGGAGTGCTGGGTGAAGCAGTCGGCGCGGGTGGAGGCCTTCAAAACGCGCCAGAGCACTGCACACGCACTACACGTCAAGTTCCACCTCACTACTGGGGAACCTGTCCTGACTGATGAACAGTACCATCATCTGCAGATAGATGTTGTTTCCCTATATCTACTGTTTCTTGTACAAATGATCACATCTGGACTACAGATTATTTATACCCAGGTAAAGGACTTACGACATGGTCATTGAGTAATATGAATAAGTGATTATAAGTTTTTTTTATGTGTTACTAGCTGTTACCATCGACTTCGTGCGCGTTGAAATTTTAATGTATATGTGTGTGAAAAAAAAGTAGCCTATATAAGTTAAGTTATAAGCCTGTGCTATAAGTTTTTAAACTATCATTGTCACGAACATTATCATTAACACTAGAATCGGGATATTTACCATGTTTACTGTTTGTTTTATGTTCCCGAAATTTCGGCGCTGTTGCAAGCACCATGATCACGGATAAACGGTTTATCCGTTTAAACATAGTAAATATTCCGTTTTTAGTGTTAATGATAAGCCTATGTGCTATACCAGACTATAATCTATCTCTGTGCCAAATTTCAACCAGTTCCGTTTAGCTGTTCTGGCGTGATTGAGTTACAAACATTCACCCATCCAAAGTTTTGCATTTAGTAATTTTTTCATGTTTTTGAACAGGATGAGGTGGCATTTGTTCAAAATTTAGTTTATTACGTGGAGCGTGCTTACAGAACGCCAGATTATGGCATGTGGGAAAGAGGATCTAAATATAACGATGGAAAGCCTGAAATCCATGCATCTTCAATTGGTAAGTTACACATAAAAACAATTTATTGTCACTTAACAGGTATTTTGAACAAATAATATTAAACATTTATGATATTTCAGGTATGGCTAAGGCGGCTCTTGAAGCCATCAATGGATGCAATCTTTTCGGAGACAAAGGAGCATCTTGGAGTGTAGTTTATGTAGATATTGATGCCCATAATCGCAACAGAAGTATTTTTGAAACTATGCTGCCGCGCGAATCTAGTTCCAAGGTAAACAAAATTGTAATTCTTTATATTTACCACATTTAACACAAATAAATGTACTTATTTTCTAATGATTTCAAGTGTCGTAAAGGAAGGCATGTTTGTGAATTTTGAGCTAAAGTCTGCAAGGAGAGAAGCTTGTCTGCCTGTACTCACATGGTACACCACTTGCAAGTATAAGTCTCCACGACTGACTTTTGACTGACTTAGTTGAAAGCAATAACAAAACTTAATATTTGTATTTCAGGGTGTTGATGCAGCATTATTACCAACAGTATCATTCCCGGCTTTCGCCACTCACGAGGAACACTTAGTTCAGTTGACGAAAAATAATATTTTAAGACGTTTACAAGGCAAATGTGGGTTCAAAAGGTTCAGCCGTGATGGGTACAAGTGCGTGCTAGAGGATCCGCACAGGAGGTACTACCACGAAGGAGAACTCAAGGAGTTCGATGGCATCGAGTCAGAATGGCCTCTGTTCTATGTAATGATGATTATTGACGGCGTGTTCCGCACCCTACCTGATCAAGTTGAAGAGTACCAGAAACTACTGAAAGCTAGGATTTATATGGACGAATTTGGAGGTGTGTTGAATCACTTTTAAGTAGTCAAACTAAGTCGAAACCCGTGACGGAAGCGGGACGAAATTAGCTGGCGCCAGTTGTGTCAACTAACTGGCACAAATAGTTGTGTGACATCCTTATCATTCAAATAACAGATGCGCGTAGTCGCATCACTCTCGGGATTCGCGGTTCGCCTCAGTTTGACCAGCCTTACACATAGCTCCAATTTTGCTAAATACCATTTTTTTTACACTGTCGTTAGTCCTTTACGTTAGTATGTATATCTTTTCAGATCCAGTTATCCCTTGGTATTATTACGTTCCCCGCGAGGGTATAGAAAACGAGCGGAGTGAACCGAATTCAGTGCGAAGATTGCCTGCAAGTAAGTACTAATTTTCAGGGTCTAATAGGATGCCACAGAAACACAAGAAAATTCACTTGTTTCACTTAGCAATAATACACACATCATTAGATATACATTTACGTGATTTTGCATAGGTACATAAACTCTATTTTTTATATGTATTATCGTATTTTTCCCATGGGGAGGTAGGCAGAAACTATAGAACGCCAGCTGCTATGATCCTTACATACAAGGAGTAGAGTAGTGCTTTATCGTAAATTGTAAAATAAAATAATGTGATAAATATCGTTATTTAAATATCAATTCAACAATTCCAGATCACCCCAGTGACAGTAATGAAAAAGGTAAAATGTAACAACATTGAGAATGGCTGTTTTCTTTTTATTTAACACTTTTTCCTGTTTTCTGTTGTATTTAACCAAACCTGTATTTAACATAGATTTCTTGAGTTGATTCAATTAAGCTTGCGTTTAGTTTTTCATGAATAATTCCATTTGTCTTAGATGACTTTCACTTTCTTTCACTAGAGTATTAAGGTGGAAGCGCCAGGGTAGCCCGCGAAATTCAAATTTTCTTACGTTTTTTGCAAATTGCAAGTCTGTGTCAGGTTGTATGTTGATGAAAAAATGATTCGCACAAGTATCACGTATGTAGTTACAGAATTATAATCATTAAAATCATCAATACAATCCTCGAAGTTCATTTAACCCCACTGTATGACTTTTTCATGAAATAGTTATTGAATGGGGTTAAATGAACTTAGAGGGTTGTATTGTTCTACTACATACATGTTACTTGCGCGACTCGTTTTTCATCAACATACAACCTGACATTGATCTGCAAATTGCAGAAAACGTAAGAAAATTTGAATTTCGCGGGCTTCCCTGGCGCTTCCATCTTAAGAGTATATCGTTACCGTTGCACACTGTACTGACTAACTTCTTTCTATTTCTGTTCAAGTAAATAAATGTCGACGGTGACTAGGTAATACTCTTTAACACGATTACCTAACACTTTACCATTGATAAATAAATCCAAGTTATGTAGCTGCTTACCTATATGCAAATAATACAAAACATGCTTTCCTCAATAGATTTGACTAAAATATACTTCAGTAGGTACATATTACATTTCTGAACTTTATACATGTATGAAGTCAAAGCCTATCGATTAAAATTTTTAGTCGTTCTTCTATCATTTGTAGATTCTGTAAATATTCCCATACAAATACAATGTTAATTAAGTGCCTACACATCGAACTCTGTGTATGAGGTTGTTGGCGGATGTTTCATGGCGGAACAAGATTGTAACAACTCCAATGTTTGGCATATTTACCAATATTTATTTTGTATAAAGCCTAACGGTTGAGGGAGTTGCTCGGGTAATTATCAGCTTTAGAACCGAGGGGAGCCTTTGGAAAACAGCCGGTGACAGATAACGACTGCTTTTTTCTTTAAATAAAACAAAACATTGCCAGAATAATTAAGAAAAAACTGAATGAGCATTTCCAAAGTATACCTACTTTGGAAATGCTCACTCAGTTTTTTTCTTAACAGACAGTTTATTAATGTTACATTCACTTGATGCATTAGACACAGGTGGTCTGTTCCTCTGGGCGCAGTCGTTGTTCGTGCTGGCTCAGCTGCTGACCGGCGGACTGCTGCACGTCAACGAGCTCGACCCCATCAGGAGGTACCTACCTTCGTACAACCGACCGCGTCGCGCCGGACGGTATTCTGCCTTTCAGGTACACTCATGTCATCAGAAAGTTTTCTGATATTAATATCCTGTATTTTTTTAACGCGTACTAGACGTCGAAGCGTAGACTGAAGGCTTAGTGCGAGTTTTCATGCTCTCTCGATCGCGTTTCCATTGTTGTCACCAGACGGAGTAAACGCCGTTTGATGACAACAATGAACCGTCGGTCACCGCGGTGGTGACCTGAATGAATTCAGGTTACATTTAAACTGATGATAACGTTAACGCGATGAATAAGATAAATGCAGCTCGTACTAAGGTAACCTGCTGGATGTAGGAGGCTTATATGTGATAATAATATTTGTCGCTCTAATGAACATCGCCGCGAAATTACCTCTTTTGTATTATTATTGGTTTGAAATTCAAAATAATTTTACTTTCATGCTGCAGGGCAAACCAACTTGTGTAAGTATTCAGAGTAAAAGTGTGTCGGCATGAGCTACATAATGCACTAATTAAGACTTTAAGTACACGTGGCCAGTTAAACAATGAGTTATTGTTCTTGATCCAATGCTCAAAGAATGTACTAGCACTGCATTCTGTGGCATTATTTACTACTCTCTCAAGAAAGTACCAGGAAACGATCAATAATACGCAAAATGTTAGTTATACATCCAAAGTTATTCTATCGCCTTCAAAGTATGCTCCTTCAGAAACGATACGACTTACGCCAACGAATAATCCAATCATCAAAACATTTTTAAACGTTTTTCCGGAATTGAGTTCTCGCCGCGACTTTTCCTTTATGACGGGTGAAAAAGGGTGCCACGAAGTGGTAATTTGAGTTTAGGAAAAAGACAGAAGTCGGCTGGAGCCATATCTGGTGAATTAAATATTTGTTGAGTTTTTGGTCAAAAATTCGTTCACAATTATGGCATTGTGCGAAGGCGCATTGTCGTGGTGCAAAATCGAAGAATTTTCTTCCCACAAATCTGGGATTTTTCGTCGAATTTGCTCTCTTAAACGCCGCATAACGCTCAAATAATATTCTTCATTTACTGTTTGACCTTTCGGCATGAATTCCGAGTGCACAACACCGCGATAGTCAAAAAAAACGGTCAACATGACTTTGACTTTTGATCGACTTTGGCGTGGTTTTTTCGTTTTCGGTTCAGTTGGAAGGCGCCACCTCCGAAGCTCCGAAGCTCGTTGACTAGTTTGCATGTCAAACTCGTAAATCCAAGTCTCGTCACCAGTAACAATGCGTTTCATGAATGTTGGGTGGGAATTGACTCATTCTAGCATGTCCTCAGCGACTCTTATGCGATTGAGTTTTTGGAGATTATTCATGTCTTTTGGGACTAGCCGAGCGGCAACATGTTTCATGCCCAAGTGATTATTTAAAATGGTACGGATCGACTTGTGAGACAGAAAGTTCAGCGGCTATCTCTCTCAAACTTGAATGAAGATTTTCAGTCACTATTTCTTTCACTGTTGCGATGTTAACTTCAGTTGAAGACGTTGATGGCCTACCAGAGCGAGGCAAATCTTCCATCACATCTCAACCACTTTTGCACGCCTTGTACCACTCATAAGCACGTGTTTTTGATATAGTCAATTCACCGTAAGCCTTCTGTAACACTTTCAGAGACTCCGAACGCGAAATTCCATTGGGCGATGCAAAGTTTAAGACAAACTCTTTGTTCGATGTTATTTTCAAAACTGCACTGTATTTAATCTAAATAACAGATGCAACTCAAACTCCGCGCCAAAATGGAAAACAGTTGTGCCAATCTAACAACAAAAAAAAAAACAAAAAATTGAATTCGAAACCACAAACAAATCATCCATTCTCGATACTTTTTTGACTTAATGTATACGCACATATATATTATCTACGCACCTAAATTGTGCTTTTTCAAACTTACGCTATAAATTAATACGTATGCATAGGTATCAATAATGTGCAAACATAGGTAATTAGGTAGGTACACACATATTTTTTACGATGTTTTTGTCGCAGGGCATAGCAACAGATCTGGTGGTCCAAGTGGTGTTGATAGCCGAGTCTATGCGCCTGCAGGCCATGATGGGCACGTACGGCATACAAACGCAGACGCCGCACGAAGTTGAACCTGTCCAGGTTAGATCACTTAGTAGTTATGTACCCAGGCGTTAACATCGCACAACAATTTTTATAAAGAAACAATCACTTAACTGCGTACGAGGAAACTACGAAGTCGGTATTATTAAAAAAAATCGATGTGCTCAATTAACAGTCTCTACTTTAGCGGCTATTCTGTGGCGCTGTCCTACGCGATATATAAAGGTTAAAATCAATAATCCAACGTTCATACGGTTCAAAACAAATGCAGTATGGTACTGCCATGGAATCCATAAATTATATTGAACAATATCGTGCAGATCAACACCGACATGATCCGAAACACCTGTAAAACAATAATTTTCCACTACTTATCTGCATGACGTGTTAAAAGGTGACAATATAGGGAGGATATTTTTAGCCTGTTCTGTCCCACTGGTGGGCAAAGGCCTTCCCGATACTTTTCCAATCCTCCTTATGTCTTGCCTTCTCTGATAAATTTGTTTATTTAAATTAATAAAAAATATTTGTATAAGTATAATGCTGAAACAACTTATTCTTAAAGGTGTGCAGTTCAACGCAGCTGGTGCACGTGTACCGAGAGTTAGGCGTCTGCCCGAAGCTGAAGCTCACTGGACGTCCCATCCGACCCGTGGGCTCTCTCGGCACGAGCAAGGTATGTCTTTCTTTATATCCTGTTTTATACAATAAAGCAAAATTAGATAGTCATACTTTAGCTAATGTTTTAGGGTCCCGCCACATCTATTTTATTTAGTTATTGATTTTATTTTATTTATTTGGGACAAAGAACAGTTATACGTTACAATATTAATAGTTAGCTTAGGTAAAAAAACGCATAACCCACACTATTGTCCACGGAAAGCGAGAAACAGAGTGAGCTGCCGAGCGCACCGTCGATGCTGCCGCGCGCGATAGCACTCCCGCTGTCTGTCTGTCTTCTGGCGCAACCATTAACGTGGAAGTACTCGGGTGGCCACACTAAACTACGCGGCCGGTTAGAAAGAACTTTATTCCAAAAAAGCGAAATACATGTCAATAGTCATTCGCGTCCTTTTGGTTTGGACGACACGACTCAACATCGCGCCGATCTAAATGCAACTAATGTAATAATATGTGATCGACTCAAGCCGATCTGCGTCGATTGGTATGTTCACTTCCTGACCGCTATCAACATGCTAAGCAGTCAAACATTGCTTCAGATATACAGGGTGTGCGGCATGACCGTGCTGTGCTACCCGCTCATATTCGAAGTGTCGGAGTTCTACCTGTACAGAGACATGGCTCTGCTCATCGACGATATTAAGACTGAGCTGCAGTTCGTTGGCAAGTAAGACAATCCAAATACTTATTTCTTATTTTGCCTATTTTTCACCCATGATTGACTGAATATCTGGTATCGTGCGTCTGAGTAGGCGATAGACTATTTGTCCGTCAAAAGAAATGACCTCCGAAATGAATCCTGGCTATTGATTGCCTTTGTTTTTTCATCTATTTGTTATTGCACCGCGGACAAATAGTCCATTGTCTGCTCAGCGCCTTAATTTTAAGCAATAAATATTTTTACCATTTTTGAACCAGCTTGTTAGCTCCGTTCTGTCTTATCCTCAATACACAGTTTCTTGTTCTCTTGTGCCCCTACTGTACCATCAGCACCACGTTGGCAGATACTGGCGCCTGTCGGGCCGGCCGACGGTGTGCCTGCTGGTGCGCGAGGAGCACATGCGCGACCCGCACTTCAAGCACATGCTGGACCTGTTCGCGATGCTCAAGAAGGGCCACTGCGACGGTGTCAAGGTGCGCCTCGGAAGGCTCCAGAACTTGATCTCCAGCTCTTGTATGGGTAAGTTATCTTTTTGTTTTACTCGAAACGATATAAATAATGCTCAAACGTTTGATGATAGTTTGTTTACACGTTCTGAAAATTTCATGATATTATTCTTGCAGGCATTGCTGCTGAATGCGGCTGAATACTCTAACATCTTTTACAATTTCATTGAATTCGTTTAGAATAGAGTATAAGTGTGTCACCCAATTAAGTTGTGTGTTGTTGTACATTTAACTTAATTTGCCACTACACAAGCACATAGCAATTTGATCATATCGCTGTGCTGCGTATTAATGTCGCTGACCATACTAAATATCAATAGAACTAGCTGGTATCTTTTTGGCGCGTCATGACCAAACTTAGACACAAGAAAATGAAACTATTTTTGAACTTTAAAAAACATACTGCCAACAGAGCATCTGGACTTCATGAGCCAAGGCGAGTTCCCATCGGAGATGTTCACTCAGTTCCGTCAGCTGGAGCACGAATACATCGGCTACCAGTCGCTGACGGACGTCCCGCGCACGCTCACGTACCGCGATGAGAACATCTCGTACGACGCCTTCAAGCACCGCTCCACGCCCGACGTGGTGGCCGCTCTCAGGTCGCTCGAAAATATCTTCGGGCAGTGCCAGCTGTGGGGCATCTTGATAGAAAGGGAGGGTCCTATGTTTGAGGTGCGTATATTTTCAGAAATTTATTTGCTCCTCATTCTACACTAGCTTTATTCTTGCCAAAGAGACATTTACTTTATTTTTCTAGTCTTATTTGGTAAACAAATATGGCTGGCAAATTTGAGAAAAGTATTGTGTTAATTCGTACGTGTTAATGGATATAAAGATCTATGTGTTTTGAAAAAAAATAAGAGCGCATGGCGCGCGGTGATTTTGTTACACGTCTTTCATGTAGCGCGCATTCATCTGCGTTTCGACGGGCGATTTCTGCCTTGAAAAAGCAGCACTAGAAGCGTTTACAGCGCGTATAGGCATCCACGGTAAGTAAAAAAGCGCCGTGTGCATATGCCCTGTGACATTCAAAGTGTACAACTGATGCGCAATCGAAGAATTTTAGTAGTTTTGTTTTGTTTACACAAGACAAGACATGCAGGGAAAAACACATTATTATTTGCCTTTAGCATTGTTTAAACATTGATCAATTGCAAACAGATCAACGGTACAAACGCGCTGGAGTCACTGAAGAGCTTGTATCACAGCGCTGGCGTACTGCGGCACTGGCGCGCAGTGCGCTACTGCTCGTCGCTGCTGAACCACACGGTGGACTCCATCAGCCCCTTCATCACCACTGTGCTGGTCAACGGGAAGCAGGTGATCACTCCTCCCTCGTACTTTAACCTTAAGTAATAAAGGGTGGAAGGGACATCGACGCAGAACACAAACGATTACCACGTATTCAGAACATCATTAGGACCCCCCCCCCCCACACAGAAAGTCATCGGTAATTTTTTTTTAAACGTGTTTTCTACAAAAGTGCAATACCTACACGGTCAAAATGTATGGAACAGCGGATTTTTTTTTTTTCAATTATCAACTCGTTTTAATTTTTTTTTTTTGAATGCGCAGTTAACTGTGGGCGTGATTGGCCAGAAGGAGACCGTGTTTGACAAGCCCATGACGCCCGGCGAGATCCAGTCCGTCATGTACTCGACCATACAACCTTACGATGTCATTGGTGCAGTGTTACAACAGGTAAGCCGCACACGTCAATAGTACACCTAACACTACGATTCTATGAAATACAGGCGCTGCCAAAGTCCGACCAAGACTGTACAAAACACAGTTCTTAAGGCTAACGCGGGTAGCACCGTTTTATTTTGTCTATTACACGATAGAGCATCATCATTCTCGTTTTTTTCTTGTGCGTATTGTATAAAAACTCTGACACCAGGTTAGGCACTAACCACACGATAAAGAAAATCATTCTCCTGCCCTGATCCTTTATTCCAATTTATTTTCTGCTTTCTCTATTAGTCATCATTTTATTAGTTCAATTGGCATCTTTTACACACATTAGATAAAGAACATGATTAATTGAAGACCCTTGTTTCCTGATCAGGAAATTGTGCTGTACACGGGGCGCCTGATCGGCACGAACCCGGACATGTTCCGCGGTATCCTGAAGATCCGCGTGGGCTGGGTGCTGGAGGCCATCCGCATCTACCTGCACCTGTTCCCCGACGAGAAGCGCGCCGACGCTACGATCGAGGCGCTCTCGCCATACAAGCTGCGTACGCTACTCCAGAGAGTGTTGACTGTGTCCGACTGGGCTGAGGAACATGGGTATCTTCTTTTTTTTACTATTTTGTCGCTTATTCTATGGACCAGCTTTAACCCTCGGCTAAGCTTCCATTGACCTTCAGACGAGCTACAAACACGTGATTTTTAATCGACTCGTGACTGGTGTTTTCGTGAGTAGGTTGGCTAGGATGATATGGGCGTCGGTTTTTTTTTGACAACTACTTTCGAATCGAATGCGCCAGCCAGGCGTAGGTATGCTACACCTATGCTTTTGCCGGGATAAAACGTAAATTGACAAGATAGAGCTTTTTGCCGACTGCATAATTTATTTAATATTTTTGTTCAAAAAGTGACTTACTTACTTAACTAACTCAGCCTTCCTAAAAAATAACCTAGTTGTATGTGCTCTCAATAGGTTGACACCGCTACAACGGCGACAGTTAGAGGGCTGCCTGTGTCGCGTGCCGAAACACTTCTACATACAAGTATGGGATATATTGTTGCGAACACCGAAAGGAATTATTATTGAGGTAAGTAAATAGTACTTGTAAAATTGTGCACGAGGTCGGCTGATTTCATTGACTGCGACTTCGTATAAACTTAGCAGCCTAAGACCTCTTGTACACACACTTTTTTTTATCAATAATTAATCAACCATAGATTTTCATGGTCGCGGTCGCGGCAGATCAAGGGGAAGATAGCGGTGCGCCTTGGATGGCTTTTTCTTGAATTGGCGATTTGCCGCGGCACCTTACTTGATATATTTAACGCGCGATTAGGGTTGCCATTCGTCCGAATTTCTCCGGTGTTTACACCCGTCCGGACTTTTCAATTTAGGGTATTTTATAAAATATTAGTTAAACGCATATATTTTAAACGTTCCTATATGATAATTCCTAATAACGCGAGCGAAGCTGCGGCCAAAAGCTAGTAGGTAATAAAATGGCGGACGGCAAGCCAAAATATTAAAACCCCTTCCGAAATGGTAATCTTCGGCTCGAACGAGGAAGGGTATAAAGCCGGATATGTGACGCTCGGTGCGTGTGCAGGGGCACGCGATCCCGGCGTCGCCCACGCTGGTGAACATGTCGCGCTCGGAGCTGGCCTTCGCGCTGCTGGTGGAGGAGGCGCTCGTGCGCGTGGCGGCGCCCGCGCGGCGCCAGCTGTGCGTCGAGCTGCTGTGCGTGCTGGCCACCATCCTGCGCCGCAACCCCGAGCTCTACCTGCAGCAGCCGCTCTACGTCGACCGCCTGCTAGACGACGCGCAGCTCACCTTCGCCAAGGTCGGTACACACACGTACTTATACTCAGATTTAGCATATGCTAACGTTTTGTGCAATGCTGGTCTGCGCCCAGCCTTAAAGCTAGAAAACTGCTTTAATTGAAAAAATCGATTTAATGTGTAGTCTGTAGAAGCTTATGAGGCGTTGTGTGACCTGTTATTTCGTTAATTCGTACAGGACGGCGGGCCAACAGACAGCAACGCGTTGAGCTCGGCGGCACCGGGCGTGTCGGTGGGCTACCTGGCGCGCGCCGTCGTCAACAGCGTACTGCAGGGCGCCGCGGCCGCGCAGCTGGAGCCCGCCGCCATGCCCTCCTGCCTCGTCTCGTGACCGCGCCGTTGCAGCTCACCGCGCCGCTGGCAGCTCACCCACACGCGGCTATTTGACGCAGGCGGATGAGTTGAATGCAGACGGGGCCTGAGGTGAAGGGCGCGAGCACCTCTCGGCGCCTCTCACGCCCGCATTCTTTTGTCAGAGTTGTCTCAGCAGCAAATTAACAATGTAAATTGCCATATTTAGGTGTACGCTGAAACATGTATTGAGCGCGACTGATATTTACAATGATGTCGTATTGAATATACATGCGTTAAGTATATAGTTCCCAAGTTGTTCGCTAATTGCAAATGTTGAAATAAATAAAAACAATACTAAGTTTATAAACGTAGAACCACGAAACTAAATGCGAATATATTCTGCACAACGGAGAATTTGCAAAATTGTATAAACGATAGTCCAAGATGGTTCTTAGAACAACCAGACATGTACAGTACGTCTATAAAAAGGTATTTTAATGTAATGCAATAATTACTTCAAACGGCTCAGTTCAAACAGACTTCGAACACTGTTAAGCCTTGAATAGTAAATCACTTCAAGTGGTCTTAGTTTGAATATTTGTTTGTTTGGTCTTAGTTTGTTGTGTTTTTTTCTATGAAACATCGCCGTTACTTTCTTCACACGGCAATTTGGAAATTAGATTTTTTTAGTTATTGCATAATTTTAAAATATTATTCAATGAGACAAAATGTGTAGTTGTTATTGGTCACGTAGATCATTTTGCCTGGTCCACCTTTGTTTTCTAATATGTTGTTTTATTTTTTATTGTTATTATGAGCTATCATAGTAGGTAGTATTGCATTATATTGAAAGGTATTTCTAATGAAATTTATGTGGTTGTTATTGGTCATCTAGACCATTTTGTGCGGTCTTCCTTTGATCTTCATTAATATTGTTATATTTTAATTGTAAGTATAAGGCATTGAAAAAGACATCGACATGCATTCCTGAATTGGCCGCGAGTGATAGTCGTTACTAAACGTTCGGTTAGGTACCACTTGACGGCTTTGAATTTGGCCAATTTTGTGTCAACGCTCAAGGGCCGCATTTCGATGCTGCTTGGCACATACAAAAATATTATTAAAATCTCAATAATTAATATTGAGCTGAATATACTGGACAGTCACTAATAAAGGGTATAAAAATACCCTTAACGAACCCGAAAGCACTTGTTCTGCCCGTCATTGCGATCATTGTTTTTGTACTGGACGATACCAGGGAACCTTCTAGTTACGGAGATATTGGAGATCAATATTCCAAAATTTTCATGTTTTTTTAAAATACTAGATTTCAAGGTAATACTTTACTTTAATTACCTCCATGACACGGTTACTATTAAAAGCATCCATCAGCATAATGTGTTGACTGTGCTACAATGAGTTTTGCCGTAAAAAGTGATTTTTCACCCCAAAAAAAAGTAGTTTCCCACCAATAACTTTTGCGTAGGGTTACATACTCTGATGTAAATAATGCTTGGTTGACAGCTTCGTGAAGGGTACGTTTACACCCTGTACGAACTGAAGAAGCAAACTTCAAAAGCGATTTTCTTGTAACATATCGATTTCAACTTTGAGACATATCCCATTTCATAATACATAGTATGTTTCCGAGGTACCGTACGTATGTACTGTCTCTGACAGCATATTCAAAAGTACTTGTGACTGTATTCCTCTAAATTATTAATTATTGTTCATACACAACAGGCAAGAGAAACAGTTGTGGGATTTTTTAGTTCATTGTTTAGTCTCGTACTATAACTCTCGGCTACAACTAATGTCCCGAATGTACTTAATATTGTCCCTTCACTAGTGAAGGCTTAGAACTGAATCTAAGCAATATTTTTGTATGAAACAGCAAAGAAACGCCTCTACCTATGTCATGTTTTATAGAAGAACTATTTATCTGACATTATGTTAAATAGATTTATAAAGAGTACTATTACTTGAGATGAGTCTCTATGGAGCCTCTATAAAAATATTAGAGTTAGAAGAATTAGTTTTGAAAAAACTACATTCAACATTTTAATACACCGCCATTGGACAGATTCTACTAACCAATTTCAATAAAAAACTGTATATTTTGTTGTAAAATTTATTACGCTGTGAAAATCCTATCAGGATTGAAAAATTTAGGCAATGTTTTAAAATATATTTTTATGAAAATATAGCTATTATATTATTATTTTTGTTTTATTGTACCAAATTTATGGAATTTTTAAATGATGTAATAAAAGGGCATCAAAAACTCCTAAATTCTGTCAGATTGTAATGTGCCCAAGAGACTGGCGGCGACGCGTATGGCAACGCTTAGCCTCTGGCTAAGGTAAAAGCCGCCCTTGGGTCACGGGAAGAGCCGACTCGACCGCTTGGCGATATCCCGAAAGACTATGTGGGCACACGGATCCCATGGCATCAACCCCAAACGAAAAACGGCTCAAACACATAGCTAGTAATTCGGCTATTGCATTTGCACCATTTGAGCAGCACCTGTAGCATGATGCATGATGGTGCAAGAGTGTCGACACATGTTGCCACAGAGCATCATAATATCATGTTGCATCCAACACCAGAGGTCTACCCAACTTCAATAGCATTATGGTCATACCATCCAGGTCTCTTGCCATTGTCGTGTGCCAAGCCATCGGTTTCTAAATTATTTTAGGGATCAATCTATAAAGAGTGACATCTTTTTCATTAGACGAAATTTTCAGATTTACGCCTGTGACAAATTATAAAAGAAAGGAAACAACAAGTTCAAAAATAAAATATACACTTTTTTTCTACAATTAGGATGTTTTATTATATAAAAACAATCACATGTATTCACAGGTAACAAAAAATCCTTCACACAAAACAGACTTTGTTCACACCATAGCACTTTCACTACTTAAATAAATTAAATTGGCAGCATGGCTACTATAGTCCATTGTATACTTTATTATTTGGTGTTTGTTTAAGTATTTTCCGTAGTGCTGAAACATAAAAAGAAAAACATTAGTTACAAAATAGAGATCAAAGCTTGTAATTTGTTTAAGTAAAACTAAAATAAGTAATAACAAAATACCTTCTCTATCTTCATCAGTGAAGTCCTGTTTTGGGAAATCAATATCAAAAGTTATGTAGAGATTTCCATGAAGGTTATTGTTTTCAAAGTTGGGCATGCCTTCACCCTTCTTGCGGACGCGGGCGCCAGCCCAGGTCACTTTGTCACGAGATACAGATACTTTGTGACCATCTAAATGCACCAGGTCCATTGTGAAACCAGTTAATGCATCCTGTAAAAATAAATTTAATTATAATATTAATCAATGAAAAAGAATTTCATAATGTGGTTTTGTATGTTTATTAACTAAATTCCGTAAATCGCTTTCGAAAGTTTTGCTATTAAAAAAATAACCAACATTTTTAATCATACAATGGTCATGGTTGTTACATTTTATAACTAAACCATGAAAGTGTGGAACCATTTTGTAATGATTGGCGACTATTCTAGATAAGAATTTAAACTACACAATAAAACACTATGTTTCATAGTATACTACTCATACGGTTTACTGTAACTGTATGCTTCAGTTCAGCTGCATTGGTTCATGATCACATGAGTTATGAAATGTTTTTACTTTCTTTCTTTTAACAACAAAATAAAGGGTTAACTACAACCTACATAAAGAGCTCACCCTCACAATTATTTTAGCCTTTTTGGTTAACATGAATGTTTTCAGAGAGCAATTTTTTTTTTTTTTTTTTTACAAAATCAGAAATGAAAAATGTTTTACTACAAAACTCATATTTACACGGAAATACACGGTTGGCTACAACCTACCTGTAGAGTTATGGTGACATTGGTGTAGAGATCATCTCCTTTGCGTGTGTACTGTGGGTGTTTCTCAGTTGTAAACACAATGATCAGGTCGCCAGGGTCTCCATCCATATGTGGCTCACCCTCTCCTCGTAACCTGGACTTATGGCCATCTGGTGCACCTACTTCTACCTAGAAAAATCATAATTTTATTGTCATGGATGTCAGTAAGTTTGACCAACAATTGGTTTTAATTCTATAACTGTACACATTGCAGAAGTTGCCATAGCTCATTATGAACATATTCATATTATCAATAGTGTGTACAGTTCAATAATACCACTGGTGTAACCTGGTGTTCCAAATGTTACATGCTGTTATCAACATGTTTTATTAGTTTTCACTATCAGTTTTGTTGTAAAAATTAAAAAATGTTTTCTTGTATTTATTACACACCATTAATTTGATTGATCATATTCATAAACATAAATCTTGTAGATTAAAGAAGATTGGAATATGTAGCCTTTTTAATATTTTTCATCTTTATGTTAAGCCGTGCTTGCCTAGTTTGGTTCGTGGATGGGTGACCACCCATTACATACCAACTTTATTCCCTGCCTCGAAAAGCAAGTTCAGCTGTTGGTGCCGTCATTTGTAGATCTTTGGGACCTCAACTTCAACATAGATGGGAAAAGGCTAGGCAGGTGATGAACTGATCATAAAAGCAAGTTGTGCTTTTGCCTTAACATAAATAAATAAGGAGAAAGTTAATTACATGATTGTAATTAAATATCTGAAGTAACTCTCTTTGGCATTAAATAGATGTATCAAGCAACCTTCTTACCAACAATTCATAGGCTTTTACTTTAATCAGTGAAGACTTCACAGAATAAGCTTGAGTTTTTTTTTTATCTTAAGATTCCTAGCAGCAGTGCTGTAAGGGCCTTTGCACACCCAGTCTCTTTTATGCAATCTTCAATCAGGCCGCTCAGCAAAAGCAAAACTGAAGACACGTTGTTACCTTTCCACACGATTCTTGCGTTTGTGCATCGTGCAGAGAGCCGCCGTCATTTGGAACCACAATATTACGATAACGCTGAAGACAACTCTCCTTACGATTGAATCGATACAAACGCAGGTTAAATTTGCGTTTGTTTAGATACAAACATGTTAACTCTGCTAAAATGTGTTGATAACGTGCAGAGGACGCGCTAATCAAAATCGCGCGTCGTCAGCGCATAAAAAAACGTATGCAAAGGCTGTAAGTTCAAAATACTGTACATGAGGTACAAGTGATACAAATTTAAGTTACCTCAATTTCTAGCAGCCTCTCTTCATTGACAAACTTGACATTAGGACATTCATCACACACAGTCTGTTGCATCATCTGGAACCGGCCAGGACCAAGGTTCCTGGTCACCATCTCTTGTCTGCAGTTACATTTGCGTGTACCTGATGCTGGTTTGATTACTGGCTTATTTCTAGTTATCTGCAAATAAGGATATTATTCATTAAAAACATATTTCCTGCACTTTGACCTGTACTGTGACGGTTTAGCGAAATATTATAATGATTACTTTTACTGTTACTTACCTCTATGAAATTTCCGTTGTAGAGCTCTTCAAGGGTGACTGTGAGATCCATTACAATATCCGCCCCGCGTGGGGTTTCGTGCTGTTGAGGTTCTCCACCAAAGTGGAAACCGAAATCTCCAAAGAAACTGGCAAACGGATCATTGTTATTCATCATACCGTCTTTCTTAAGACAGTCTTCACCGCAACGATCATACAGCTCTCGTTTTTCGGTATCCGAAAGGGCTTCATAAGCTGCGCCAAGGTCTTGGAACTTTTGGGACGCGTCAGGGTCATCTTGATTCTTGTCTGGATGGAGAGCTTTTGCTAATTTCCTGTAAGCTTTCTTTATTTCATTTGTGGTTGCAGAACGAGTTACTCCAAGAATTTGATAGAAGTCCCGACCGGCCAAAGTCAGCACTAACGCAGACGTAAGATAAATTAAACATAAATAGGCAGTGTTACTATGCATTTTGTTAACTTTACACCTAGGAACTAATTTAGAAGCTAAATTCAAGTAAAAATCTGGAATGGTTTTCTTCAACACATTTCGTCTTTTGACAACAGCAGTACTAGTTTGACAAATGGCATACGAAGACAAATTCGTCCACTCCCGATTGGTCCGAGAGTGTTTAGAACGAAAAAGGCCAAAGTAAATTGATAAATCAATAACCTAGCGTTTAACGCCGTTCAATAAAGTTCATAATTGCACGAACACACAATAAAATTTCATCCAATCATCGGAAGACTCGTAGGCGTAATGTTACGAGAGTACTAAATCTATTTTATTGCTTAACGATCGGAACAATATTGTTTTTCGGAAGGCTGGTATCAATTTCTTAGTCGATTTAAAATTTGAACCCCTATAGTATTTTATTGTTCCATGCTTGTATTTTTGATAAGTCATTGTGATTCTGAGATTGATCGTTTGACAGTGACGTTTAGAGAAGCATTGCTTGCAGAAATACAATTCGGCTTACAAATTACAAAATCCTATCAACGCAAAGTAAACCGTTGAATTCAACATATAATAAATAAATTAACATGGCTTCTATTCTAGTACCAGAAGTCCCAGCTCCAGGATTCTCATTTGAGAACTGCCAGCGGTAAGCAAAGACGGCATAAGTAAACCGCTTATCCATTCATAGCCCTAGAATTTCAATAACTTTCTTCTTTCTTGCAGCAATGCTTTCTTAGCTCAGAAAGGATTCCCGGCCCCTAAAGCTACTAAAACCGGTACCACCATTGTGGGCATAATATATGCTGATGGGGTCATTCTTGGCGCTGATACCAGAGCGACTGAAAATACTGTCGTGTCTGATAAAAACTGTCAAAAGATACATTACCTAGCTGGCAACATGTACTGCTGCGGTGCTGGCACTGCTGCTGATACTGAAATGACAACGCAAACAGTGGCATCGCAGTTGGAGTTACAGAGACTGCACACAGGGCGCACGGTACCTGTTGAGACTGCCGCCACCCTATTGAAACGTATGCTGTTCCGCTACCAGGGGTACATTGGTGCTGCTCTGGTTCTTGGTGGTGTTGATAGAACTGGACCTCATATCTATTGCATTTACCCTCACGGCTCTGTTGATAAATTGCCCTATGCAACTATGGGTAAGATCTTCATAACAATAGAATTTGAGATATTTAGTGCCTAAAATCATATTCTAATGTTTTTGGTTTTAAATAGGTTCTGGCTCCTTAGCTGCCATGGCAGTGTTTGAATCTGGTTGGAAGCCCAACATGAGTGAGGAAGAAGGTAAAAAGCTTGTTCGTGATGCTATTGCTGCTGGTATCTTCAATGACTTGGGATCAGGTTCCAATGTTGACCTTTGTGTCATCCGCAACACAGGACCTGCTCAGTACCTTAGAACTTATGAAGAAGCTAATGTTAAGGTAACTATTTGCAGTTTATAACAGCTACTACAAATTATTTTTTCTACTATGACTTGATCGATTTTCATATTAACATTATGACTTTTTCAGGGCAAGAAGCAAGGCTCTTACAGATACGCCCTGGGCACTACAGCTGTGCTGAAGCAGCGCGTCATTCCCCTGGAGGTTACATCTGTCAACGTCAGCAGCCCGCAGCCAATGGAGGTGGAAGCTTCCCACAGTCGGCGTTAACTTCACACAGTTTTACATTTACATATTGCTTATAAAATAAATGTAATTTTTTCTTACATAATTTGTAGTTATTTCAATAAAAACACCTTTGGTTATTTAAAATAATAATTTAATAAATTCTCAATACAAAAATAGAAATACTTAGGGACGGAATGACTTCAACAAGTGGCCTTACCAAATAATATATTCTATTCTAGATGCTTCAATAGTGCCACTGTTTTTAATATCTGAGTATTACACTCCTTTCAGTCTCTATAACTATTGTACTTAAATTACAAATATACCTTTGGGGACTGATCATCCTTAAGGAGTAATCACACTTACCGACGCGGATTCAGCTAGAGCCGATCACGTGTTCGCCCAGTTGTCCGAAACCGAAACGAGGCGAAGTTTTCATTTATTGCATGGAGCTCTGCATGAACGGCCCAAGCCGATTACACGTCGATGAGTGTAGTCACTCGCTTATGAGGATTTTAAAATGAAGAACCGTTATTTGTGTTAAATCATTCTTCTGGCATCAGCAAACCAGTCTGTTATGCATTCACATTTGTATAACTACATGACAGTTGGAATAAATATTATGGTACTGCAATATTACATCACTATTCTAAAGTGCGGTATATTCTCCTTTCTATTTTAGATTGCATGAAATAGCATTCTGCTTTATTATACAGAAACAATTTCTCTAAATTGCTCTTTGCTCATTTCGACCCATGACCCAAAGTTATCCTTTTATTCGGTCTTCTGACAGAACCACAAACATTCTAACATTATCGTTTTCCATTCATCAGCAAACAAGTCCAATCCAGTGTTGGTCTCCACGAGCGCGTTGAGCATCCTAAGCATACGCGGTATAGGGGAAGTGGATCGAGCTACAGTGCGACAAAAAGATATAATTATGATGATAATGACACATTTTAAAGGTAAGTTAATTATGTTACCCCTGGTTTATAACTTATATTTATTGTGATTATCCATTCTAATTAGGTTACTGATATTACACAAGATAAAGTGACAAGATCATAGAAATGGCAGCTGAAGTAGACATTCAGGTTGGTAACGTCTGTCACCCTTTTTTATGGATTATAAAATCCCAAGTATCTTTCCATCTGAGGTTCAAAAGGTCATACTCAGTCAAGTCAATGTTTCCATAATTGAGAACACTAAACTTTTTGAAAGTAATTACGACATATCCTAGCCATACTGCAATGCATAAAATAAATATGTTTGTCAGTGGGCGAGTTTTTTCTCGTGACTGGAGAATGTAGTATATGTGATCCATGACAAACGATAAAAGTAAGATTTTAAATGTATACGCGGGTAAGTAGTGATGTAGAAACAGAGTGCGGTCCATAAAGAAATAAGGTAAGTAGTGGATCCAGTAGCCCAAGAAGAGAATATAGCCGGCATCATAGAACTTTTGCAAGGCCAGTGGTGGTAGGTCGGCACAGGCGCGGCGCTGTCGAATGGCATATAGTGCGAGGAACACACTGTATATAAGAACGCAGATTGACCCTGTGTACCAAGTTATTAGATTTCCGATTAAATGTACTTGAGCCTGAAAATAAACGTTCCATTAAATTTTACTCAAAATAAAATGATGTCAGAATTTGATTGTAAGTTTTTCTTTCTGAAGTAGGTACTTACGTTTGAATTGGGTGATAGCCAATATGCGATGGACCTGACGAGCAATGGCCACTCAGTGGGCTCACTCGCGAACATATGGCCATGAGGTGCGTCGGGCGCGTGTGCTATCATTTTGTATTGCAACTCCGCGAACTTCTCCCAAAACGTTAACTGAGTCACAGCAGTCGGGATCATTTCTGCAGATACAAGCTCGCGTTCCCTTTCTTTTCTGTCTTCAGCTAAAATAATAAAATTAAATTAGCAGTTGTTAAGAGAACAATGATAATTGCAATGACGTACGGTCTTGGTTAAATGAAGAGCGATTAGAGGCTCCAGCAGTCCAGCAGTGGAATGCTGACTGACGATGATGACGATCTTGGTCCAAAATTACCTTTCGTATATCGATGTTCTTCAACATTCCATACTGTATCCTGATGTGTTAGTACTTTATCAGCCACCACTTCATGTTGATGGAAGCCCCACGAAGGTAATTGGCGACCACTGAAGCGCAGCGCCGAGCCAGAGTCAACGTGCACCAATCGAACCATAGATCGGATGCTGTCCCACGTGGCGTCTTCGCTATCACGGTTCACAATATCAACTCGCCAGAGATTCTGTGCCGACATCGATACGTTATAGTCGATGTAGCAAGAAACTTCCTGAAAATGTAATAAGTTCATGACTGTATTAAACATACTTTCGAATAATGAAGGACAGCTAATTTGTCGCTATTCTATACCTGAGACTGTGGTGACACAGGCGCAGCCACATCATGAGAGTTCAAAGCGCGGCTAGTGATACCGTGAAGCAACTGCACAACATCTCCGTGCCGTATAGCGTCGGGCGGCCGCGACACGGTCAGCGACGCCTGGTCCGGGCGCTTCACTATCCACCAGTTGTTGACGTCCTTAAAGCTGTAGCACGTGACCTGCTGCTGGTGCGATGAGCCGCGCCCGTCCGTGTAACGCACCGGGTACACGTGGGCGTGCGAGTGGAGCCAGCAGGTGCGGCCATGAGTGTGCCTAAAACGAGGAAATGTTTAATACCATTCAGAACATCGATTGTTTTCATTGCTCAAATACGATTTAAATGAATGATTACCGAAGAGTTATTTGAGAGCCGTGTGCTACATGTAATGGTTGGCCGCGGGTTATACTTGCGAGTCCACCTTGCAGCGACGCTTGGAAAGCGCTTGTCATGACACTATCGTGCGGGCCAGCTTTTGGCAGCATCATCAAATGGGCATAAAATACACCCACATACACCGCAAACGGAATAGCGGTGAGTATAAGCAGTCTCCATAATGCCGAAAAAACAAGGCGAAGTCCGGATTCCGTACGACCAATCCATTGCCAAATCTGTCTTCCAACTAGGAAAACTGCTAGCAAGTACGAATACACGCCAGAGTATTTGATTCTGTAACGATCAATTTACGAGTAATTATTGGGTTAGTGCATGATTCTATAAAACAATGGTCTTGCATTTGTGTGGATCTATCGTTTTTTTTTTTCAATGGATTGTTTTTATCGTTTTTGTTTTTTTTTTGTAATGGCTTTCGCCTATGAATATCAAGTTGAAGAGATACTTGTTTTAAGTGTTCCTTCCAGGGATTTGGAGAACGCACAGGCGTTCGATAAAACATGACATTGTCTATGTAATTTACTTACCATATAAACAGGATAACAAAATTATACTCACGAGAAGCAGCAACCAAGTGAGAGTGCAGCAATGCAAAGCCAAAGAACACTCGCAAGGCCCGTGCGGCGAGTACTTTTAATGGCACACAAAACTCCACACAGTCCAAACAGTATCTGTATACTTTCAAGCAACATAAACCTTGACTGTGCCAAAAAACAATTTTCTGAAATTCATGCAATAAATATTTTAAATTACTTAGCAAGGCAATAAGAACTTGTGACTCACCAAGCAGAGAGCTAAGTATTGAACTTATTCAATCTTGAAAGTGTGTGAGTAAGGTCATGACATTCATGGCTCTATGTAGCATAGCAAGACAATCACTTTTTAACTACAAAGCAGATGCCAAATACACATAGTATGATCATTTGAACTTTAAGCTAGTTCGCATCACCAAGTTAGATTTTATGGCTCTGGAAAAGTACAAAATATTGAGCATTTATTACTCACCAAATAAGACAAGAAGACCAGCCAGAATAGCAGTCCAATGATAAAAAGATATCTCCAACATTAATTGATATGTAACTGCTACTAACATACTGCCTGCTACTGCAGGAATTAGTCGCAGAGCCGTCACTGGCACATTCTCTGTATAGGGTGTTCCTATTTTGTCAAAAGTAAAGTTTCCATCATAGCCAGCAGCTCGGCCAGCTAAGTATAACAACTGCTTCCCAAGAGGTGGATGAGCATCAAAGAAGAAGACACCCTTTGTGTACAAAGACACATAACGGCCATAATGTAACTCATCAAATCTGCAATAACAAAATTGTAAGATAAGACTTATTTCCAGTTTCTAAATAATTGTAGTTAAAATACTCAAATCAGAATCTGGATGATTTGAGACCAAAACATCAAAGAGTTATAGTATGTGTAAATTAATCTATTTTGTCAGTATCATCAACAATCAAATGACAACATTATTGTAAAAGAAAGCTTGCAAACAGTGATAGAGATCTATAATTTAAGAGGATTTTAAATCCAAAGGTTAAATTAAACTTATAAATATATTTCATACATTTATTGATAAAGTTACTTACACAATATAGTGAGGTTTATCAAGGTTGGGTAGTCTAGTACATAGTGCTAATGCTAGCAGGCCAAGAAACACCAGATTTATTTCCAAATGTAAGTACACACCTTTCGGTGACTGGTCTACTGTTTTAGACAGTGGTGTGATTATTGGCTCTATTTCATCTTCGGCTGTTGTACCATCTTTTTGCTAGAATAAATATAAGTATAATTATACTTACAAACAATTAGAGTCTTCAGGGAAAATGTAAACAACAGTGAATGTATTTTGTCCCACATCATTTAAACATAACAATATCAAATAAAAATCGAATTAATTAATACAAAAAATAACAGAAACCAGAATATATCTATGTCTCATAAACTCTTAAGAAATTCTAATAAGTAACTAAGTATTTTGTTAGACAAACAACAAATAAACAATTACACTCTGGAAGTAATGGTAAGTTTATCATGGTCTTACAACTGGGCATTGGAAAAAAATTGCAATACATCAAACGTATTATATACTTGGTGTTCGTGATGAAGGGTACCGCTAATTATATAATGGCACTTACGGCTTCTCTTTCAGTTGTTAGGGGGGCTTCTAAATAACTGTCTTCCTCGAGTTCGCTGACCTCCTTATTTTTCTTTTTCATTATTCGTCTTTTGACATTTGTAGATACTTCCATAATTAAGTTTCAACTATTACTACTCCTTTTGGTTGTGTTTCATTTATGAATACTAAAATTAAATAATTAAACTTATTTTAAAACTTTCGCGACTTTTTCATGTTTGACCGTGACGTTCCGTGACGTATTTGACGTTTGACGTCACCGGTAAGACAATCATAGATAATACATGCAGCCAGGGGTAGGACAGTTCCATATATCGACAGATTTGGGGTAATTTCTTTCAAAATGCGACATCTGTTTTTTGCATCCAAAACAATTAGTTACCTTATGTCACCACAGATGGCGAAACCGGCGACACCATCGATCCTGATATAATTTGTGACTCAAAACTTAATAAATGAAATATAATTTCATTACCTAATCATTTTATTTAACACGTATTATAATTATTTGCAAATATTTATGTAGATTACAATCTGCGTAATAATTACAATAGCAACACATTGAATTATTGATTTGGTAATGATTGTCAAATGTCAAATTGTCAGGTCAAAATTCAAATAATATGGCGACTGTACCCTGCGCTTGCGCTTGTTTGTAGTTTTCATTCAGTGTTTGTGCCTTTCTTCGTGAAATTAATCCGCCGATCCGCGTTGTGTTGAGTCCGGACAGGACTCCGTAGTGAAGTGTACGAATTATTTTGAAAACCCAAGTATTAATGTGCTCATATAGTTGGACTTGTTCAACAAACCGGATTTTGTCTGGCAAAATCACATATCATGGTGCGGATGAAATTAAAGCAGAGGCGCAAGCTTATAAAATAAACACAAGATAAATAAATAAGTTTTTTATAAAATAAAAGTTGTTTTTTTTATGTATCCACTGTGTACCTTTTGAAATTGATGCTTCCTTACTATTTTACTTGTTTTTTTAATTTGATAAAGTTTTACTATGATTTTGTTACTTAGTAAAGAGAAAAAGTAAAATGATGTAAAACTTTATCAACTTCAAAAACAAGTAAAATAGTGAGGAAGCTTAAAGTATAGGTGCACTAATGCATAAGTAGTACCTATAGCTAGTTATAGCTATATATGTCGCAAGTTTGTGGATGCAAATAATAGATGGCGCTATTTATCCGATCAATTGACATTAGCGGTCTTCAAAAAATTGTGCGAGCGGGCTCTCTATACCCGTTATATTACTTTACTCTATGACATGCAGCAGTGCAGCTCGCTAGAGTATATAATAATATGTCCTTGGTCCTGTGATATTACTTTACTCTATGGTCCTGTGAGAAGTAAACAAGGAACTTATATACTAACTGGAATGATTACGTGCAACGCAAAGACGTTCCGAGTGAGAGAACTTCGAGAGTGGATGGCATCTCTTTCTAATAGGGTATCCATATTTTTGTACTTAAATTTGGGACAGTTATTCTGTTCTGACTAGGCAATAGGTTGAATACTTTTTCTTTAAAGGGACATCTTCAAGCCACCGTTGCTGAAGATTCTCATTGTTGCGGAGTCTGCATGGAAACAGAACAGTATTATTAATATGTTACAGCAAACTACTGCGCGCAACAAGTGTGATCTCCGAACAGTGATTTATCTCATTTATGAAAAAAAATATGAACTTAACTATTTTGTAATGCTTAAAAGTAATTTATATTGCCATGATTTCCATAAATCGCGAAATGTAAGTGTATTATGCGACGTACACCTCTGGCTAGCCCTTCGGATTTACAAGCGTGATGTTATGTTAGATTTCCAAATATTAATAAGAATTACTGTGATTTTTTTCAAATAAATTAATAGTATTTTACTTGACCAAGGAGTTTATTCAGACTTTTTGGATTTGACTCGAGACTTTTGTGTCGAATAAAAAAAAATCGGTTGAATCGACAGTTGCCGCCAAAATGGAAGGGTTTAAAAATGTAAAGATAGAATTCAAATGTTTATTTTCAAGAAGTTACTTTTGCTAATATTAAATTGAGTAAATTATTAAGTTTTGCTACTGCATTATACATAACAATGTTTTGTATTTTATACGCATGTGCACAAGATTATAAATATCGATATGGATAATAAAAAAGGCGTATTCTTTACAATATTTTCATAATCCCCGTTTACAAATGTAAAACATTGTCACCCTAGTCGTAATTTGTAAACAAAGTTAATCGAACGTACCTGAAAAAAGAAATTGCATATCCATCAACCCCTCACACTATTAAACCCCTTCAAACAACACGATTTCACCATATTTATAGTGGAAGATTTCACTTAAATACAATAAAAAGCACCTGAGCAAGCAAAAATACGACTGCAACGCGAAACCGTTTCGGCCATTTTTTTTTTTTTTTTTAAATCTTTCATGTATTTTGGTATTCATAAAATGTAAATAACTACTAAAGAATTCAATTTCGCAAGAAATTATTATTTTCATAATTGGTATTTAAATATCAAATAATTCCAGTTAAGATTTATGTGCTAGTTTAGCTATCAACGTGATTTCCGATTGCTATATAAAAAAAAAAAGAAAATATATTTGTTTATTTTTTGATTACTGGCAATTATTAGACAAGGACACAATCCACTCTCGTCGCTTTCTCGCTCTGAAGTTTTCTTCCCCCTTTGGATAAATTAAAGTAATACGAACTCTATACCTTTGAGATAAAGTTCATTTTCAAACGGTTTTTTTAATCAAAATTATGTTCGTACTCATTCCAGTTAGTATAAAGGGTGTAAAAAGACCCTTAACGAAGCCGAAAGGTACTTGTTCTCCCCGTCATTGCGATCATTTTTTTGTTCTAGACCATACCTGGGAACCTTCTAGTTTCGGAGATATTGGGGGTCAAAGTTCCAACTTTTTCACAAGTTTTCTTTTAAATACATGTTTCTAATGTAAGATTTTTACTTTAAACACCTTCACGACCCTCGTACTATTCAATCCATCCATCAGCACAATGTTTTGTGTACGTTACATTGAGTTTTACCGTAAAACGTAATTTTTCACCCTAAAAAAAAAAGTCATTTCCCAGCAATAATTTTTGCGTAAAGTTACTTAGTTTGATGTACAGAATGCCTGGTTGACGGCTTGGTGAAAGGTCTGTTTACACCCCGTATAAGTTCCTTGGAAGTAAATCAATGTCCGTCCCACGCTCTATCTGTAGGCCGTGGCCATGGCCCGGCGGCTACTCAGTGAGCGGAGGCCAGGATTACAAAAACAAGGACAACCAAGCAGAGGTGTATCTTATGACTTACGGCTAGACGCCACTGTCCATGACCCAGAACGGCAAACTGTGAGAGGCGGCACGAGCCTCCCATTTCATAACCCAATGCAGTCATATAGTAATAAGCTATGGAGACAGTATCGAACGAATCGCGGAACAAAATAATCTGCCATTTTTTGTGGGAAGTGAGGTAAACATTTACGGCACACTACGGGATTTTGACAATCACACACAGAGACATGCAACCACACAATAGAGAAATACAAAAACTTTGACCAATTGACGTGTAACCAAATAACAAATAAAACTAACTACTATCTTTTTATTGAAACAGATGCACAAGAAAACTGTTTAATAATATTTAACATACTTAACACACTAATAAGTAACTGATAAAGGGATAACTGAACTGAAAAACATTTACTTTATCATTAATTCGTTTCTGTTATTCAAATCATCTACATGTTGGTCCCTGTTTGAGCTACCAACGACGAAATGTTTCTATCGTAACACTTGCTTGCGACATAAAACTATATACAATTACGTCTGTCGGTAAAATTAACTAGTATTAGTTATTGCCAATGTACAGACGCCAGTACATCAAGCTACTACAATCTGTCAAATTTATTTATTAGATTTTCAACTTAATCGCTGAAGTATTGGGTTCAAGGTTGATTGGGAAAATTTGACAATCTCGAGTACCTTGATGTGCTGGCGTCTGTACTTGGACAGAGGTGTGAGGCCAACTATGCCATCTCTAGAGCTTTTTCCTTGGTATAATGAAATATTCTTGCATTTTCATATTATTATGTTATTTTTCACATGCTTTCGTCTATGGCCTTAAACCTCTTTGTCCATGCCATGTTGGTTGATCGTTCGCTTGCTTTCATTAGTTTAGGGCATACTCATAGTTGCGTACCTAGCTTAATATGTTACCACACTATGATAGTACTTCACAAAACCACGGTCGTCTATTATGACGCGGGAAAATAAAATTTTGTTGATGTCAAACAATAAATTGTTGAAAACTTGTTGGAACTCGTCAGTTTAATTTTACTTAATGATTAGCGTCGTATTTTTTTGATTAAACAATGGCTTCGATCAAATTAGAAGAAAATGACCCTGATGTCACAATTACATGTCCCATTTGTAATAAAGCTTTTATGAAAACAGTGATACAAGAACATGCTAATAAATGTTTATTTCTGAATACATCACAAGGAAGTAAATTGAAACAAAATAAAGTAGACCCACCGAATAACAAAAGAAGTAGTTCACACCTCAACAATACTCTACATGAAAAACGGGCACGATTAAGCACAAGCCCAAATTCTGCCAAAATTCTGGTGAGTACTTAGCGTAAAATATATTATATTTAGGTTTGGTATTAAGTATAAAATAATCATTAAATGTATAACTTTTTTAGAAACCACAATTGCCTGAAACTAGCTCTAAAGCCCAATCCAAGGAAGTCAAAAGTTTGCCTCTGGCCGAACGCATGAGACCACTACATCTGGAAGATATTGTTGGGCAGACACAAGCATTTGGTCCTGGGTCAATGATAAGATCTTCAATAGAACGGAAAATAATACCCAACATGATTCTTTGGGGACCACCTGGTTGTGGAAAGGTATTTCTATTCTTTGTTATTTATCTACTCTTAAATACCTAATTTTTTGCTGTAGGAAGATTGGCCAATGCTTGATATGGCTACTTGTTCAAATTGTGACAGACCAGCAAGAAAATCTCACATGCTTAAATACTGATGATTTTATTTGACAACCTCTATAAAATAAAATAAAATATAAACATTTTATTTCAGACATCACTGGCTAATGTTATAGCTAATATTTGCAAAGAACAAAATAACTTGAGATTTGTCAAGCTATCTGCCACAATGGCAGGAATAAATGATGTTAAAGAAGTGGTAAAAGTTGCCAAAAATGAGACACAGTTCAAGAGGCAGACTGTACTGTTCATGGATGAAATTCATAGGTACTCTTAGGAAATATTGTTGAATGTGATGCAGCTTAAATTCTGGAGTGTTATTATATTCTGTAATTTATAATCTTAGGTTCAACAAACTGCAGCAAGACACATTTTTACCCCATGTAGAAAATGGTACAATCATTCTTGTTGGTGCTACTACTGAAAATCCTTCATTTAGTTTAAATAATGCACTGCTGAGCAGATGTCGAGTTGTTGTTATGGAAAAATTAAGTGCAGATGACGTATTAATAATTTTAAAGCAAGCTCTTAAGAAGAGTGGAAAAGCAATTATCAGCAGCCTCACAGACAACTTTGAAGAATCATCAGAAACTGATATTCCAGGGTAAGTTTTGTTAATAACTAGTGAATTTGATGCCGACCTGTTTACCAATGAAAGCTCAACTCAGTTGACATTAGCGTGTGTTTAAGGGCACTTAAATAATTTAATATCCAGCTGTGTACTCTATTTTGATGCTTGTGATCTTACCATCATCATCCTCCAAGCCTTATTCCTTTAATTTGTCCTTCAGCCATCATTGTATTGTTTACTTCTTTCCCACCTGCCCTGTCACCCACAAACACACCCAAATAAATAATCAATTTTATAAACTTAAAGTTCCATTTTATTTTAAAGATGTATTGTTGAGGAAGATTCTCTACAGTGGCTAGCAGAAGTGTGTGATGGAGATGCAAGGGTTGCGCTTGGGGCTCTGGAACTAGCACTTGCTGCAAGAACTCCTGGGACTACTAACACAGGGCCAGCAGTAATAAGTCTTGAAGATATTAAAGATGGTATAAAGGTGTGCCAAATTATTGAGTATATTTTGCATTTGCTTTTTAGTTCTCCCATCTTAAAAGTGAATGATTTTAAAACTATTGTTAGGTTCAAATTAGGTCAATTGATTTATATGGAACCTTCCATATACTTCACTTTCCAAATTCAATAGGTTCGATTCCTGGCTAGGAATATAATATTTTCCAAAAATCTAATGATGCAGTTTTAGTTTTCATCAAAATCAGGCTCAAGACTCCTTTGAGCATTTTTCGCTTTTCCTCATAATTTCGGATTTGTCAATCCACACCCACTTGGAAAATTCACCCTGTATATATCTTGATAATGAGATTTTATGTTCGTTTTTATGTAAGTTAGTGCCTAACTTGGTATCAGATTTTTTATGCCGCCCGCGGCATGTAAAGCCAAGTCGGAACTTGGCTTTACATGCCGACGGGAAATATGTCTCAAACATGCCGGATTCCTCACGATGTTTTAGGTGCTTCGGTTGTTTGTTTGTTTATAAGTAAATTAAAATTTCTTTCATTTAGCACAGTTTTTTCTTAGTGAAGCAGTTGCAATGAAATAAAATTTTGCTTTGAAAATGGAAATAAATTTTTCCGACCAACATTACTGTGCGCGAGCCAGACTCGCTCTTTGCCGTTTTATTTACTGAGCTGGGTAAGTTTCCTTACAGAGATCACACATGATTTACGATCAAAAAGGTGAAGAACACTATAATACCGTGTCTGCGATCCATAAGTCAATTCGAGCAAGTGACGATAACGCCGCCTTGTACTGGACCACGCGAGCATTGCACGGTGGCGAGGATCCCTTGTATATCGCACGGCGCCTAGTGCGGGCAGCTTGTGAAGATATAGGTAATTCACTTTATTGTCTGTCCATGCTAACAAAATAGAAAAGGATTGTTATTTGAAGTCCAGTTTCAAACCCATATTTTTTTAAATGAATACTCCGCCTGCTTCATTGGTCTAGTGGTCGCAAGCGCAACTGAAAAAGAAAATATTATATAGATACTGCTGAGCATGACGTATTTTTCAGTAACAGCTCGGGGTCAGGTTTCATGCCCGGTTTTTGAGCTATGATTGAAATTATTGAAATCGATAACCGATACTGGTAAACACATTATCTTTCTTTTTCCGTAGACTGAAATTTACGTCTCTGTTTTATACAGGTTTAGCAGACCAGACTGCCCTAGTTGAAGCGGTCGCATGTTTACAAGGTTGTCAGCAAATTGGAATGCCGGAATGTGACGTTTTGCTTGCACAATGTGCTGTAAGACTTGCAAGAGCACCTAAAAGCAGAGAAGTATACAGTGCTATGAAAAGATGTCGGAAATCTCTGGTGGAAACAAAGGGTCCTCTGCCATCAGTTCCACTGCATTTGCGTAATGCTCCTACGAAGCTTATGAAGCAACTAGGTAAACTATGGTACTGGAAAAAGTACCAAAGTAAGCTAACGGGAATCTCTGCTCACTTTGGTACTTTTTCCAGAAGAGAAAATCAGTGGCAAACTTTTAGTAGAGCTACGTGTTATAAATAAACCAACATAATAATCGCTCATACGTTAAATACACAAACCTTTCAAGCTTATTTGGAACAGAGACTCAACTTGAACGGGGCAAATAATATTGATATATGGGCCGCATTCAATTTTTTTTTCGTTTTATTTCACTACTGGTCAACTACCTTGCAGTCAAATAGATTGCTCGTGAGAAGTTTAATTACAAATATTCGCAACCAGACTAGGTATGATGAGTGTAAAAATATCCATAAAGAACCCGAAAGGCACTTTGCTCCCCGTCATTGCAATATTTTTTCTTTGTTCTGGACCTTCTAGTTACGAAAACATTGGAGGTTCCGACATTTTCAGCTTTATATTTTAAATACCTCAATGACTCTTGTACTTACTATTTAATCATACTACACAATATTTTTAGTGCGATACATTGAGTAAAAAAGGCTAAATAATAACAACCGCTCGGGTCCATCTTATGCCGTGCTTGCCTAGGTGGTAGATACCGAGTTTCCTCCGTGTCTCGGAAAGCACGTTAAGCGTTGGTGGAGACTGAAACAATGTGAAATATTGTAAATATTGTTTTGTGAGGTATTCATTTGAAAAATAACATGTATTTTATCTTTACCAAACATGTTTTATCAAATAAAACTGGTCAAGTGCGTGTCGGGCTACGCACAATGTAGGGTTCCGTAGTCTTACAACGTTAATTAATCCACTTCCTACGGTCCGATTTGCTTCTGAACGATAATTTTTATTGTAATAAAAAAACAAACTTACAATTGCAGTTGAAAAACCTGTGCTCCCATACATTATGTTTAGGAAAATACAGGGTGGAAGGGACACCGAAGCGAAAACGTTTACCACGTATTCAGTACATCGTTTGCTAAACGATGTAACTCGTACATCGTTTAGCCCTCCCCACATAAAAAATTTTCATCGGTATTTTTTTTTTAATCCGCTCTTCCGTACATTTTGACATGTGCGTGTGGTATGAGGGCTACTTGGTTAAAACTCCGACCCTTTAGGTATTCCACTTTTTTTTAAACCGAAATTTCTTTTGTGAACTAATTATTTGTATACGAATAGCTGTAGCATGCCCTCTCTTTTTCGGCGCACATGGTGGTCTTGCTGAAAGGAGCGTGACTACTGCTGGACCAAGGACGACCTTCAAAGTCGATTTTCTCGAAAACTACTAAGGCACCAATTTAGTCGTTCGAGCACTAATTAGCACCAATTGAGAACTAATTATTTTACCAAATATGGAAGCGATTGGGGTTGGTGGTTCGGCGGTAGTCACAAACATCCCATAATACCTCCAATATACTACAAGTAACTCGTTGTCTCATTCAAGTTTGTGTGAATTTTCGATAGGCTTGTTACGTATTTCAGTACTGAATTAACGATTATACTCTCTTTCCAGGTTATGGAAGTGGTTATAATATGGCACATAAAGACCAGTCTGGATTAAGCTATATGCCAGAGGGAATGGAGGATAATAATTTCTTCCATGATGATGATGATTAATGGTTTTTGATGTTAAAGAAATAAAATCAGTGAAATACTAGTGTTCAATTTTTTATTTATTTGGATAATCTCAATACATTACACAATTGTTTGTTGACATGGTAAAAATTTACTATATACAAGATGCACACATAAATGTATGTAATATTACAAATTTACCTAGAGCATTGTACCTTTCGAAAGATGAACTTGCGCTTGCCACGATTTCCAATACTAATTTTATAAAAATAAAATAACATTATTTCTTACTTTACAACATTTGCTTCTGCACACATTGTGCACAGTTTATTACATCTGATGCGGCTTTATTCTTTCGGGTTCTCGAGTTTGCTAATTAATACTTCTAAGAAAATCTAGTGATCACTAATAAATCATAGGTTGTTTAAGTAGGTGGCACTCCAGTGTTTAAAATGTAAACAAAAGAGCCTCATTTTATATACAAATCACTTGAACTGCTAAAACTGTATAGTCCCCGTGGGGCTGGAAACCACTAAATAAGTTGCTATTCATTTAGAAAATAATGTTCGGAAATTGTTGCCTCTTCATAAATTTTGACAAAATTGTATGAATAGTAGATTGTTTTTAGAGACTGATTTAGATATCTAGAAAATAAAAAAAACTACTTTTAACATCAAAACTTTCGCAAATCTATACAAGAAACTCTTCAACTCTCTTTTAACACTAGTCCTTAGCCTACAACTAATTAAGCTAAAGAGAACATTGTAACTAAATAAAATAAATTAGAATCAGACTTCTAATTTGGATCCTAATCTTGGGAGGAACACTATTCCATTTGGGTCCAAATGTTTTTTTTTACATCAATACTAAATCACTGAATAAAATTTTTACGTCAGAAATCCATAAAATAAATTCCATGTAAACAACATGTAGGAAGTGGAACGTTTTCAGATTTAACGAAAATTATAAAATATTTATAGCTAATGCTAATATTGACCTTAGAAGATATATTCCGGTCCGGCCATGTCGATCGCCCAACGGAATTTATCACGTTGAGTTTTGTTGTAAATCTTTTCAATTGGTACACCATGTTTTTTGCACCTGCAAAAGAACAAAAATATGAATTTCGTTTAAGAATTTATATGTTAACTTTGCATTTTAACATTAACCAATTAGACTCCACTTACCAGGCTACTGAGATACGTGGATCAAGATAATTCAGTTTAGAAGTGCCAAGCGAGATTGTTTTATTTTCGTCGCGATCGGTCTCCTGGAGTTCTAATTTTTTCAGTTGGTCTCGCAGACGTTCTAGTGCTTTCTTTTTCTTATCACAAGCTAGCTTCTCTTTGACAGAACCTCGTTTGGCCGCCTTTGATGCTTGTCGCAAGTCTTCTTCTGCTTCATCAACTTGATCACGTTTAGCTTGGATTTTTTCCTTCAAAGCTTCCATTGACTTTGAATGACCTGAAAACAATGGTTATATAGCAAAGAAGCTATAATGTAAATTTTCATCTAACATGATGGATGAAACAATATTGGATATGTAAGACATGAGAATGTTGGAATAGACGTATGGAATGACAAAAACAGATAGACATGTGGAGTGACAAGAATGGATAAAGTAAGGAATGTCTATATTACAGAAAAATTTAATGGTATTGTCAGTTTTGGTATGGGACATTTGTGTTGGTGAGAGATGAAACCCATGTGTCAGAGTGATGAATATGAATGTTGATGGATAAAGAGCGAGAGGTAGGCCAAAGAAAAGATGGATGGATTGTGTGAAACCTGATATGAAAGAAAAGGGAATAAAACATGTTGGGATGACCCAAAGTAATATGGGCCAAGGCTAGGAAGATGATAGTGAATGTAGTTCCTTGGCCACATGTCAATTTACAAGGAGTGAAAACCACCTCAGGGTTTTCTCAAACTTGTGAAAACAAAATGTAAATTAAATTACCTTTGGGGACTGCACGTTGATGGTTACAAAGGACAGCAACTGCACGGTTTGCTCGGTTGTAAGCCAATATTTTCTCTGGTATTGATGCATCAGCATCTGTAAGCTCATCTAATTGTCGTTGCAGTGTAATAGATGCATTGTATGTACGGAAAACTTTTGCAGTCAGTCCAGGCATTAAATCTTTTAAATGTTCATTAAGAGTTTGCGTATTGAGTCTGTCAAAGAGATCATCACTGTCTTTTTTATTTTCCATGAATAACTCGAGATTCTTGAACACACGTTTTTCAACTGGCACTTCATTGTAGTATCTGATAGAATCTTTGCCAAGAAAATCAAATACAACCACATATTCTTTACCATCTTTCTCTTTATGCAAAGCAATGTGTTCAACACGCAAAGAACAACAACCCACTGTGTCTGCTTGATCATCATCCTTCTCATTACCTGCTCTCAATGCTAGTTTATCAATAAAGTATAGAGCAACTGCACGTTGACGAACACGCATTTCTTTAGCCTTCCAATCATTTTTATAGTTTTCTCTGATTACATCAATACACTTGTGGAGTTTTCTGGCAGTTTCATACTTTTGCCAATCTTTCTCACCTTTTAATTTAGAACTAGGATTTAACATAACATACTTAGCTTGCCCTTGCACATTTTCTGTCCATGAAGCTAACCAAGTAACTGTGTTGTCATGTCGAACTTCTTTCCACTTATGTCCTGGGGGTGGTTTAGGTATTTTACTATCTTTAGAGCAGTTAATAAGCACATCCTCAGGCATTACACGTCTTTTCAACATTCCCATTTTCGGGTGTTCACCACGCCCTCTGAATAAGCCAGGAGGTTCTATCCTAAAGTTCCCTATTTTCTCTTTATGGCCATCGATAGTGCAGAAACCATACTCCTTTTGAATTTCTTCATTCTTGGCTTTAAGTGCTGCTTTTTCTTCCTTTGTTCGATTCCTGTTTTTTTCTGAAACACTTTGGAAATAAGCTTGCATTTCCTTAAAATTACATTTTGAGAGATCCTTTATTAGTTTTGTTTCTTCATGTGTCATTACTTTGCGCCAGTCAGTAAAAAAATTCGTGTTAAATGTGGATTTGGTGGTATAATCATGGTCCAACATTCGAGCGTAGAATCCTGCAACTTCTTCCGCATCCTGAGAAAGTCTCATCTCTTTACCATCATAAAAGAATCTAACATTTTCAGGCAAAGGCTCATAATCCGGCGCAAATACGGGTCCCTTGTGTTCCAAATATTTCCATTTAGTTCCATCGTCTTTCTTTTCTTCCTCCCACCTTAAAAACAATGTTGATCATAATACATTACATTAAACATTACATGATGCTAACTACTTTAGTTGTGTAGCTTTGTTAGTAAGAATCTTAATAATAAAAACCTACAAATACTTGGGCCTGCGATAACGCACTGTCCTGACAATAACTATAGGTGTCACCCTAAAAACTGATTTTACTTCTAAAATTCTTATTGACACATTTCTAAAGAACATTTTCAAGAACATAACCTCAAAACTGTAATGTCACATTGTTGTAGAACAGCGCCATCTACACATTTTCTAGGAAACTAGAGTGATGAGGTTTAAGTGTGCTATTTTAGCATTACAGTTTATTGACCTTATTTCTCAATTTGATGGAACTTACCATTTCCAGACTTCTTGTTCATCATCTTGTTTCTTCTTGCGTTTATTTGGACTTGGGCCATCATTTGCCTCATGCTTCACTTTGATTGGTTTTGCTGGTACTACTTTTGATTTCTTCTTTTTTGGTTTTGGTTTTTGTTCTTCTTCCTCATCCTCATCGTCGTAAGTAGGTTCTGAATGAATATTAATAATGTAGTTATACACAGCAACAATTATGTTTTGAAGATGAGAAGAAAAAAGATGATAATATGAGTAAAATACAAACCTTTTTTGATTTTCTTTTTAGATTTCTTACGCTGAACCAATGGAATGTCTTCTCCACTCTCACTGGGCGCACGACGTTTTTTACCAATGGGCTCAGACTGTTTTTAAAAAGAAGGTGATGGTTAATTTGGAGCAAGTAAACAATAACTTCAGGATTTAAATGAAATAAATCAAACAATTACCGATGGTGAATCTTCATCGCTTTCATCTTCAGGTGGGAGTTCTGACAATGGTTCATCTTTGAATTGTGATAGAGAATAATCACATGATGAAGCTGTTGTGTTGAGTCCTCCAAAATCATTGCTCTCGTCATTCATTTCTCGCTTGACATCAACTTGTTCTATCTTTAAAAAAATAAATACGATAAAACTAAACAGAACTTTGGAAATAAAAGACAAGCTGATTGATATTTCAAAAGTATTACCTGCATGGGCTCATCCTTGATGCGAGTATCTGGATAATTTGATTCAGATTTGATTTTATCAAGTTTTTCGCTACTGCTTTTCTCTTTGCTTTTACTGGAGCTAAAGAAAATGAAATTCATTATAATTTGGCCATTTAATGCTGACCAAGGCTGCACATCATAATGTAGTTTAGCCTTAGTGTATCTTTTAAAGAAATATTAATATAATATGCTACAAAAATGTATAGCCTATATTTATTACAAACAATAGAAATGTGATCAAATTAAGTTATAAAGATATGCTTTGTTGTATAGAGGTATGTAATGCAAGCTTAACCTCTTGGTGATTATTAACACAGACATAAAGTTTATAAATTGATAACACAGACATACTGAATATAAATATTGATGAAAGGATATTAACTACTGCAAATTTCTAAATCAATCCATTGATAGCTAAATGTTCACCCAAAAGAAACAGAATGGACAGAATGATTTTGACAAGTTGTCATATAAAAAATGACATGACTATTTTTTTTAATCTACTTTTTTTGGATGACCAATTCAGCAAGCTTACTGATAGACAAGCTCTGCAGCATGAAATAGAAAGTAGGAATTTTATACACATAATTTGCAACCAACCTGTGTTTATCTTTCGAGCTTGAATGTTTGTCTTTTTCACTGCTGCGGTGTTTGTCACTTCTGTGGCGATCTTTTTCACGTTCTTTATCCTTGTCCTTTGATTTGTGATCTTTAGATGAACTCTTGTGATCTCTGTCTTTATCCTTAGACGACGATGAGGACGATTTTTTATCATTACTGCTGCTCTTGTGCTTATCCTTTTCACGGTCACTTCTCTCCTTGTCCCTGTGCTTGTCTCTGTCGCTGCGGTGCTTGTCCTTGTCGCGATCTTTATCTTTGCTGCTGTGCTCTCGATCACCGCGCTCTTTATCTTTTTCGCTGCGATCTTTGTCTTTACTGGAGGACTTGTGTGAGCTGCTGTGATTTTTAGTAGATGAGTGCTTGTCTTGATCGCTATAAATTAAACACTTAAATAACTACCTTCTTTAGGTCAACAATGCAGAAGGCATGTTCACACAGAACCTTCTGGAAAAACTAACCTGCTGTGTTTGGATGAGCTCTTGTGGTTCCGATCTTTGTCTCGGTGCTTATCCTTACTTGATGACTTGTGGCTGGATCTGTGTTTCTCGGAGCTACTGTATCCATTGTGAACACCGTTCACGTGTTCATTTTTATTACCGTTTACCTTTCCCTGAGAACAATTTGCGACATTTTAAGATTATCAAAATAATTGACATCAAATTGGCATCATGTAGTTAAATATGTAAAGAGCTTTAAAACACCATATTGTGTCGGTTTTAATTCTCGAAACTTTCCAAACCGACGCTTAGCTTCGGTTTGTTCGAATACTGTAGTTGACGCCATATTGGGACTTAGAAAATTTTCGCTTCGTGGAGACTTGTGTTCACCAATAAAACGCACAATTCAGATAACGGTATGGCATAAATTTAATATTAGTTGATCGATATTGAATATACAAATCTATTTAATCACTTACTGATTCACAATCATTGTCGCTAGCGGGATTTTCGACACTCATTTTGCCTACGTATTACCGACCAACGTTAGCACAAAAAGTACGATGTACGATTACATGAGGCCGGTCAAACGAACGCAGATTCTAAGTGCTGAGAAGTGACGAATGCGCATGCGCCTTTCCTCCCAAGATTGTTGATAGCTTCAGGTGAATCGGTTCAATGTCCTAATTGGACGTTGTTCAGACGGTTCAGAATATAAAAGTAAAGTATTCTGCGCTCAGTGTTGCAGCGTTCAAAATAGAATCTTATTAAACTACAATAAAAATAATATTCTTGTGCAACTTTTTCACAGTAGATGTCCCAAAATAGCGTGGTGTTTTTTTTACAATTTTATGTACTCAAATCAAGTTTTAGGCAGACTCTGCAGATTGTTCAGTCAAGAGGCGGTGCAGGTGGTAAACTGTGACCATAGAGGAATAAGCTTAGGAGTTAGCATAGCTGGGCATGTTACATAAAACTAGTTCGTTCGCTGATATACGCTATTGTGTAAAGATTGTGGCGAATAGTTCAGTGTACTAACTGTTAAATCCATGTACCTAATATGGAATTCCATGGTTTCAGCTTGGCTCTTTGATACGAAGCGCTAGGGTAACCCTCGAAATTCTAATATTCTTACGTTTTTTTTGCAATTAGCAGGTTAGTGATTAGCGGCCGTAACAAAAATAGCTTTACAGAGTTATAATCATTAAAATCATCAATACAACCCTCTAAGTTCATTTAATCTCATTGAATGACTTTTTTATGGAATAGAGGACATTTAATCGTGTCAGGCTGTTTAACGGTTAATACGCATGTTTTACGGCCGCAAATCATATTTCGTTTGACACTGACCAGCAAATTGAACATTTTAATTTCGCGGTCTACCCTGGCGCTTCTATCTTGTAACGTCAGACGCTACCGACTGCGAGCCGTGACATCACGACAGATCGCTGACACGCCGCGTTTTTATTAGTGCGTCCTTTACGCGTTATCAACACGTTTTAGCAGATTTTACACGTTTGTATCGATACAAACGTGAACGTAACGTGCATCTGAATCGATTCAAACGTGCGCTTACAGCGCGTTTCAATCGTAAGCAGAATTGTATCGAGCGACACCATCGTAATACTGTGGTTCCAAATGGCAGCGACTTTCTGCGAGATGTATCAGCGCATTTATACAAACCATGGATCGAGTGCAAAGTTAACAACGTGAGTGCAGTCTTGCGTTTGCTGAGCGTCCTGATTGCGTTTTACGCGTGTCGTCAGCGCATAAAAACACGTGGTGTGCAAAGGCCCTTAACACACGCTTAGTGGCGCCTTAAACGCGTGTAAAATAATACACCGTATGTACAGACACCAGCACATCAAGCTAGTGCAATCTGTCAAATTTCTTTAATAGATTTTCAACTTTATCGCTGAACAATTAGGTTCAACGTTTATTGGGAAAATTTGTCAGTTTTGGGTAGCTTGATGTGCTGGCATCTGTACGCGCAGATGCGAACACACTTCTCGCGCACCTTTCTATCGTTTCGTACGTGCGTTTGAATCGATAAAAACGCCTTTTAGATCGCGAAATCTGCTTTTAAAAACGAGCGTTTTGGAGATTAGCCGGAACATACAGAAATACATTTTTTTTTAAAGTTACACTTTTATAAGCATTCAGTAAAAAGCTGTTACTTTGAAATAACAAACAGGCGCTTCAATGTTATTTATTTGTATAGATTGAGTCGTCTTATACCGGGGATAATACAAAAAAATGTAACATTAAGTATCTCATCATATGTACATACCTCGAAATCGGTTCAGATGTTTAGAAGTTAAGGTGGGAAATAAAAACTTACCTAAGTATATTCACATAATAAATAAATCCTAAGAACATTACTCTTTAAAATTATCTTAATATATGAAATCAAGTGTGTTTGTTTGTACAAGCTAATCTCCGAATCACCCAGTCGATTTCTTTGTAAAATCACAGAATAAGTATTCTGTTTTGGTCCTACTGACTTTCAGGCCAACATTCTCCAGTCTTTGCCACTACACCTCCAATCTGCTCTGGACCTCTAGGCCACTCTCGGCAACCAATGGCGTTCAAAAGGTTAAAAAACCGGACAAGTGCGAGTTCGACTCGCGTTCGTTCATAGATTTCTTATAGGTTTTCCTGTAATCTATAGGCAAAGAACAAATTTTTGTATTTCTTTCAAAATTTTCGGTCCTGTAGTTTCGGAGTTAAGGGGTCGTCCATTAATCACGTGATGTTTTCTTAGCAACATTTTAACCCCCATGGTGATACGTAGTGAGGTTTTAGACTACTCCTTCCCCCCTACCCAAAATCACGTGTATTTTTTTGGTACAAAGTATCTTAAACAAATTCTGAATATTATCTTTAAATATAGGTTAACAGGTATAATCTAAAAAATAAAAATAAAACTAATTTAATTCTGGAAAATTAAGTACCGTGATAAAAATTCCAAGGACACGCACCGCTTCGCGCGTTCAAAGAAAAAATAAAGGGTTACGTTTTTTGGTAGGTACGGAACCCTTAAAAAATGTTATGATTGTATCATATTGTTTTTCCCAGAATAATTCATTGTCATGTTTTATTTTTATGAGTCGACTTGGTGAAGAATTGGTTGCATAGGAGCCCTTTCATTTGAAATCATGCAAAAAAAAATTTTACACATCATTTTGTATTATTTGCTTATTAAAAAAACTAGGTAGCAGGGCTGCCAGTAGATATTTTTAAATTATTCGGCTATGTTTCTGAAATTATACAAAATTGAATGTCGGGATACAAAGTGCTTAATTTTTTTTAAACCTACACAATTATGATTAATCACGTGAACTTACCTACGTTATTTATTTATTTATTATGGTACTCACAGGCTTAACGCACATCCAACTCAAAAAATATCACCATAGATGACATTCATAATAAAAATATAAACTCAGATAATGGATTTTAGGCTTTCCGTATCTGTATCCAATTATACATAAGGGTCCAGGATACAAAGAGGATCCAATCAGTAACCAAATTATACAGTTTTTGTATCCAATTATACAATCTGGCAGCCCTGCTAGGTAAGTAGGTACCTTCTTAGTACTACCACACTATTATTTCCATAATATCTTATATAGTTTACCAGCGACTCGCCCCGGCTTCGCACGGGTGCAATATACATATTATTATAAACCTTCCTCTTGAATCACTGTAGGTATCTATTGCTGAAAACTGTTTGAAATCCATTGCGTAGTTTAAAAGATCTAAGCGTACAAACAGCGGGAGCGACTTTATTTTATACTATGCAAAGATAAAGATAAGTACATGTAAGAGATTCTGAAATCAATAGGAAGAAGAATAAGAAGAAGTACAATAAGGAAGAAGTACAATGTTTTTGTCAACCTCAGTAACACTAGGTTTTAAGGACTGTTGTAATTTTTGCTGATAAAATAAAATTTAACTTGTTAAAAAACCAAACCTATCGGTTTATTCTGAAATTTAAATAAATTGCCTTCCCAATGATACCTTATAGTCATATATTATCTACCATAGATTAATAGGGTTAAAATGACTTAGAAGGGAATTCTTAAGGGTGCGATTTTTGTGACGCCGAGTGTATTATATTGTAAATAAACATATTATTATGAGCAGAAGCGTAGCGTGCCTTGGCGGGGCCCCATATAAAAATTTGTTTGGGGGCCCTTAGGAAGGGTAACGATTTCTCACAAAAGAAAAAAAAATGCATAAAATTAAAAGAAATATTTATTAATCACTAGCTGACCCGCGCAACTTCGTCTGCGTCACTTAGGGGTATGAAAAATAGATAGTAGCCTATTCTCAGACCCACTGAATATGGATATAAAATTTCATGAAAATCGGTCAAGCCGTTTCGGAGGAGTATGGTAACTAACATTGTGACACGAGAATTTTATATATAAGACTAGCTGACCCGCGCAACTTCGTCTGCGTCACTTAGGGGTATGAAAAATAGATGTTGGCCGATTCTCATAGATACCGGATAAGCACTAAAAATTTCATCAAAATCGGTCAAGCCGTTTCGGAGGAGTATGGCAACGAAAACTGTGACACGAGAATTTTATATATTAGATAATTATCTATTTGTCACTTTTTCCAAAATGTTTACAAACAATTCAAATTAAATATACACTATCCTTGCCTTTTTTCGGCAAACTGATTTATTAAATCATTTATAGCTGATGATGACTTTAGTTTTTCTAAGTTGGGGGCCCCCGTGGTCCGGGGGCCCCGTATAATTGATACGGCAAATACGGCGGTAGCTACGCCCCTGATTATGAGGCTTATTTCTTCAATGTGCCTTTTTCTTTTTGACATTTGACAATGGATTTGAAATGGATGAGACGAAGTCAGCCAAAAAGTTCATCTCATATTTTAAAATAATAAAAAAATAAAAATTGGTTCGATAGGAACAAAAAGGAAGGAAATTGCAACTAGATGATTAGATAGGAAAATTTGCCTGAATCGACTTCCACTCTGTTCAACTGGTTGTTTCGTTCAGTTGATCAGAGTGGAAAAATTAAGTTTCATTGTTTTATCTTTTCATAGTGGATTTGCATTTTATAGGAAAATAGGCTTTTGATTAGGGTAAAAAGTTTGCTTTCTACATTTTCTTATAATTATGCAATGTAAACTCTATAGCGAAATTGAAGGGACTGTGTATTTTATTGCGTTAAGTATAAAGAGTTTTTGTTAAACGGAGAGTAAAAGAAAACAATTCAAATTTAGGCTTTTTCAATTTCTTTGAAGTTTTTCCATTCATCTCTCTGCCTATAGCAATTTTTCCTTGTTCTTCCAAATGGAACTCCAAACGGACGTTTTGCAACATCATTTTTTTTTTCTCCCTTTCGATCGCGCGAATTAATGATACTTTTTTGTCAATACACAAGTCTTTATTTTACTGGCCATGTTTACAGGTAAAAAATTTGAAAGCAACTAAGAATAAGATACACAACCCATAGCAATAAGACGATACCTATTAGGAAGTAAAGTAAGTAAACAGTTGTTAGGCAATTACGACATAAAAGTTCGAGCGTGTTACGAGGCTGATGACAAATGAAAAAAATTAAAGGGGTAAATAGGCAGTGAGAGTTTGTTTAGAATTTAGTAATTTTTTGCTAAGAATTTCATTGTACGTACGAAATATTTACGACTTTATATGAGGTTTAAAGTTTAGTAAAATTAATGTTTATTGGGGTCTAAATAATGATGTATTGTTTCACTATTGAGTGGTTGCTATGCTATAGTGTTCCAATATAAGGGTAACAATGTAAACCAAAACAAACCTTACCAATTTCTAAGTTTGAAGATGTTTTTCGTTAAATAGAAGTGTGCTATATAGAGTTTAAACTGTATTTAATTTCGAACTAATACATTTCATGGAAAAATATTCAGATAAACTTAAAAGCTAATTTTTGTTTGTTGATTGACTCTCTTCTTTTGGTTTTGAATACACAGGCTTTCCATTTGAATCCCAGGTGCTTTTCAGTTTTCTGAAGGCAAAAGCCATGTATACAGCTAAAAAAAATAAAAGGGTATACATTATTAGCATGTCATGACCAAGTTCATTGATTGAACTCACTGTGCTTCATAAATACTTACTGGCAACTTCCCATTCACATGAACTCATTGTGCCAACTCGATCTCTTTCAGTCTTGTTATCCTTGCTTTCCCAAAACTGTTTAGCATGTTCATATTCTGCTTCATCAGCAATAAGCTCTTTTCCCAGAGGTGGAGGATAACTTTCAAAGCATACAATTCTTTGCAATAGTTGTCTGTACTTTTCAGAGTGATCCTTAAAAAAGTCTGCAAATCTTGCTTTGTAAACTAATTCCAAACCAAAGTCAGAAGCAAGCTTAGTAAATAATTTAAAATTCACTAAAAACTCAGGACAATCTACAACTCCTTCTAGATGAAAATCATACTTTCCACCAAAGAGTGGATAACCTTTCTCAACATCAAACAGTAATTTTATATTGTAAATTCTATTACCAAATGAGCCATCTGGTGATTTTTGTGCTCGAGACACAATTTCATAAGCATCAGGAATAGTTCCAAAAAAGTAGCCACCTGGTTTTAGACATTCAGATATGTTGGTAAGCATCCTCTTCGCTTGAGGTAAGCTTTCAAAGCTATAATGCAGACCAAATTGGCAGCTTACTATGTCGAAACTGATTGAGGGATCTCTATATTTATCTCTCAGTGTGTCCTTAGAGCAGTCTGCTGCAATGAATTCAGCAGAGTAAAGTCGACCACCCCGTGAACGTGAACGAAGATCATCGTATCTTGTCTGACACTGCTGCACTGACACCTCAGCAATGTCAGCAAAGACAACATGTTCTACTCTGGCCTTTTGCCATTTACTCAAGTCACCACCTTTGCCACAGCATATATCCAATACTCTCAAGGATCTACCATAATCCTTTTCACGTATTTTGTCTGTATACTCTTGTATCAGCACACTTTTAACCCAATTATTAAAATTTCTGAGATAATAAATGGGTGAATTAAATCTTTCCTTCAAGCCTTTCTCTTCTAAGTGGTTGTAGTGGGCTGCCACCACAGAACCGTGTTCTTCAGTATTAGCTTTCTTTTGTGGGGGCTCATTGCTATCTTGATCAATATGACGTTTATCTTCGACATTCCCGACTTTCTTAATATACTCTTCGTCAACTTTAGGATCACCGTTCTTTTCTTCTGTATTAAGAGAAGACGACATAGTTTGTGATTTATTTGGTTTTCGAGTATGTTAAATGATTATTACTTTTTAAATTAGCGTGATTCACTGTACCCATAAGTTAGATGAGTCGTAAACTCGTGAAAAACGCGTATTTATAAATACAAAATAAAATGCATAAATTGACGCGCGTCACGTTTTCCGACCAACTGACGGACGTTACATTTTTAATTCGCCTTTCCACGTTTTCTAAGATCCGGAACACAGTCTTTTAAGGTTTAATAAAAATAAAGTCACGCTAGTTTTAATAATTCGTCTGGCGATATAATCGACAGTATTTTTATCATTGTAATAAAATTAAGATAAAAAGGTGTTTATAGGTACACTAGAATACTTTCTGGAGCATTTTCATGTATCACTACGAGGTAACGTTCTTACGAGTGGTACATAAAGGGTGTAAAAAGACCCTTAACGAAGCCGAAAGGCATTTGCTCTCCCCGTCAATGCGATCATTTTTTTGTTCTAGACCATACCTGGGAACCTTCTAGTTACGGAGATATTGGGGGTCAAAGTTCCAACTTTTTCACAAGTTTTTTTTTAAATACCTGTTTTAATGTAAGATTTTTACTTTAAACAACTCCACGACCCCCGTACTATTCAATCCATCCATCAGCACAATGTTCTGTGTGCGTTATATTGAGTCTTACCGTCAAACGTGATTTTTGACCCCAAAAAAAAAGTCGTTTCCCAGCAAATTTTTTTGCGTAAAGTTACTTAGTTTGATGTACAGAATGCTTGGTTGACGGCTTGGTGAAGGGTCTGTTTACACCCCGTATAATACCAGCAAAAGCTGAATTAAAAAAAGCATTTTCATGTAATGTAACGTTCCTGCGAATGTTCGAAGTATTGTTCACGGCCAGTGGAAATGTATCCGTAAATTCTCTTCTAAAATATGTTTCTGTTGCAATGTCAATGTCTCTTGATATTTTATATTTTATTTTTTGTTTTTCTCGATGGAATGTTACACAAATTCGCTCGCTCAAGTTGTAAATAACAAAGCGTCCAAAGTCGTGCTCATTGTTCGACTTTACTTACGATATTTCTATGCACATTAAGCTACTACAATTTGTTAAATTTCTTTAATAGATTTTCAACTTTATCGCTAAAGCAATAGGTTCAAGGTTGATTGGAAAAGTTTAACTGGTTTGGGTAGCTTGATGTGCTGGCGTCTGTACATAATCAAATATTTTAATTATGACTGTAAAGGTGTGTCCAAACATTGAGCGGCGAGAGCGCGGCAGCAACACGCAGCGTTTGCAGGACACATTTCTGCCGCGCTCTAGTTAGGACTAAACCGGCGCATGTTTGCGCGGCAGTACTGCGTGGCACATCCAAGATCCGCCGCGCTTTTCAGTTGGCATCAGAACTAAAATGAAAGTGTTACGTGTGTCGTGGCTTTGCTTATTATTCGAAAATTAACAAGAAAGACTAAAACAAAACATCTTAAAATAAGGAAATGCTGGATGAAACCACTTTTTCAGCGGAGGCTACAGAATTTTGAATCAATAAATTACGAAATTCATTACCGAACCACAGTTTTTAAGATTATTCTTGGAAGAGTTTGAACATTTACATGTACATATGTGTAATTGTTTTTTCTCAATTCCTTTCTCGTCCATAGACTTTAATTCTTTTTTGAGAAGATCTAAATTGTTGGCTAATAAAAAATCCATACATTTATATCAAGTGACATCCATGTCCATTTTGATACGCAAGAATCAGAAATACGTCCAAACACTGACGAATATTTACTAAAAATGTTTGTGCGCGGCAGGTGGACAGAAAGCGTTCTCGCGAGGCTGTCGTCCAATCAAAGCGCGGCGCGCGCGATTGCCGCTTTATGTTTGGACACACCTATAGACAAAGATGAACTTTAAAGTGTATCTGTATGGAAACTGTTGACAATGCCGCCTCTAGCAGCGTCCGCCGAGGCGTCTCAGAGCTATTCGAACGCGCGGCGTAATAAAGGGTGTAAAAAGACCCTTAACGAAGCCGAAAGGCACTTGTTCTCCCCGTCATTGTGATCATTTTTTTGTTCTGGACCATACCTGGGAACCTTCTAGTTACGGAGATATTGGAAGTCAAAGTTCCAATATCACAATTTAAAAAAAAAATACTACTTTTTAAGGTTTTAACTTTACTTTAATTACCTCCATGACCCGTTTACTATTCAAAGCATCCATCAGCACCAAGTTTTGAGTGCCTTACATTGAGTTTTACCGTAAAAAGTGATTTTTCACCCCAAAAAAAAAAGTCGTTTCCCAGCAATAATTTTTGCGTAGGGTGACTTAGTATGATGTACATAATGCTTGGTTGACGGCTTCGTGAAGGGTCAGGTAGGTACAGACGCCAGCACATCAACCTACTACAATCTGTCTTTCTCACCTTTATCTCTAAACCATTACTTTCAAGGTTGTCTCAAGGTCTCGGTACACTCGTGCAAAGCGATGGCGCAATAGATAGGAGTGTTAAGCTCAGAATTAACACTGGAAGGATGAAATGGCGGCAGGTCACGGGAATAATATGAGACTGTCGCATTCCCCTTAAATTGAAGGGGAAGATTTATAAAGCCATAGTTAGATAGACCTGCTGTCCTGTATGGATCAGAATGTTGGGCCACAAAAGGAATGAATGAAAGACAATAATTATGAAAGGAAACGCGATTGGATAAAATAAGGAATGAGTACATAAGAGGAAGTCTGAAAGCGGCACCGATGACTGAAAAGTTGTGGAATATTCGGTTATCGGTGATGTGGAGGAATGAGGAAAATGTAGTGAGGAGAATGTTGAGTATGAATGTTGATGGCTATAAGAGTAGAGGAAGACTAAAGAAGCGATGGATAAACTGTGTGAAAGATGATATGGCTAGAAAGGCGGTGACTGCTGAGATAACGAATGATAGAGAAGTATGAAAGAAGAAGACATACACTGTTCATTGTACTGCGCCGACCCCAAATAAGTTGAGATATGGGCGGAGAATGATGATTAGGTTCAAGGTGATTGGGAAAATTTGACATTTTCGGGTACTTTGATGTGCTGGCGTCTGTACCAGTACTAGCTATTCAATTTCTTAAGGATTTTTCTTACCTTCTAATCTTGCGTCGATTTAACACTACTGAATCTAAGTATTTGTATTTGAGAATCTATTTCATACTCTTTTGGTATGACCCAACTACCAGCAATCTGTAGATCTATTCAACAATAGTACAGTCACCGCACCTCCATTAGAAACAAAAATTGAATTTGACAGCACCGTATTTCCTAGCAGTGAGGGTGGGTTTCGTAGTTCAGTGTCATCCACAAAAGAAAGGTAAATAATAGGCGTAGTGGTACAGTTACGAGTACGACCACCTTATATCATGGCTTCATGTACTACCACTTAGGTACTAAGATCACCGAGCTTAGCTGTACCGATCTGTGATTGTGACTTTGCTAACAGTAAAATCTGGTTCACTGTGACGCAGGGCAGCATTTTTTTGTTAGTAATAACGCACAGGGAGAAAACGATAACCATCGTATTCGCATTGTTATTACTTATAATATTGTGGTGTGGTGATTACATGATGGGACCTACACATGAAAGCGGCTATGCAGGCGATAGTGAGACAGGGCAGGTCCGGTGGAGCGGTGGAGCCAACGCGAGGGGAGGCGCGCGGCGGCGGGGGTCGGTGCCGTTACGTGGTGCGCGCGCGACGGCGGCGGTGCCACGACGCGGACGTGCTTCACTCAGTTCGTGCGCGAAAGTCGTTACCTGCGTCACACGATAGCACTTGCCCACACGCGAACATTATTTCTACTGCACGCCAAAGCGAAACGAATCAATTCATCAGCTAAGAGTATCATTGTTTGAATTTAAGTGATCGAGTGCACAGGCCCTACAGGCCCCTAATGCCTTGTTACAACCTTGTGAAGTAGTGAGAAAGCGCGTGACGTCAGAGACACCGGCCACCGCGATCATATGTTGGACGCGGATGCAGTGATGGAATGTGGCGTGTTGTTATGGTGACGTGCGATGGTGCAGTGCCTTGGATTACCTGGATTCTAGCCGAATCGCCGCCACAGCGCGGTTCCTCCACGGGAACCATGCGTAGAAAAAGATGAGCCAGGATGCTGAGAGCTTGGTAATATCATTTTTGTAGTAACTCCACTTAATATTACTAACACAGGCACCGAGTGCCAAGTTTCTTCAAGCCTTTTCTACAAATGCGAATAGCGCGATGAGCTGTCTCACGAATACTGACAAGTGCTATTAGATCACTGTTGAGAAAACTGCAGAGGCGAGTTCAGTTTGGCTATTTATAATGATGATGATATTATAGACAGTAAACGTTGCTTAATACTGTGTATTTACTTGAACTGGCGACATTCAAGGCTACATACATTCTGCTTAGTTGATGGATTATTTAGTTAGTTATCATAAATGTGATGTTGGCTAAAGTAAAACTGCTATTACAGATACATTGATATTTTCCTGTTATAAACAAAAATAGTTTTAGTGTGTAGTATGTGTACACAGCAGGAAAACTGGAACCCATTCCTACTTATCTGTTTGAAGTACATAGGTACCTAGTAACAATATCCAGTAGAGCTAAAATTTGGAACAGTTAGTAGTCAAGTATATGTTAGCTGTTTGCATGGTCGATAGTTCGATACGGTCTTAATTGGAGATATTATTTGTATGGGCGATGATTCAATGCGTGGGTGCTATTTCTCGCCCACAGAAAAGTAGAGATCAACATTGAATCCATGTACTTAGGTAGGTCTCGACTTATCGGCGAGGTTAATGACTTTTTTGTCGTTGGCAAGATTTTCAGGCTGCAACTGAGAAATACCAATAATAAAATACTATCAAATTAGCATAAAATCTAAAGGATATTAGTAACCTAGGTTGTCCGCCATCACCATCACAGCCTGCTACAGTCTTCACTATAGGTGTTGGACTACTTGAATTGCTTCAATGTTAACTTGACTTATAAAACATGAACACTCAGTCATACATTCTCAATTGCATAAAAAGTACGGCACAGATGTTGATTGCGATATTTGTTTTGTTATTCTAGCAATAACGCAAAATGTTGAAAGTGTTCGTGGGACTGGTGGCAGTTGCTTGCCACACGCGCGCTTGCTCCAGTTTCTGCACCATTGTTAACTTTCAGATTTCCTTCTGTTCTATGATAAATAGAGTAGTGTGGAAGGTGAAACGAGAAATTGGCATCGACAGCGGTCGCTTTTGGCCAATCACAACCATTGAATCTCAAAATATGTAGATACCTACGCTTTTCTAGAAGCAACCTGTTCAATCGTAGCTCGAAGGTTGCCGTTAGCGATATCGGTAAGCACATACGCCGGAAAAGAATTCCACTGTCGGAACGCAAATATGTGTCGCTGGAATGTCCACCTATAACGGCGCATTGCTTTCCATCTAGTCATCCGACTATGGATAGGACTCAGAATTGCAAATGCACCAGATAAAACACCGACAGACTTGTAACTCGGCGAAGATGTAAATGGTTTAGCAGTTTCGCCACCAATGCTTTGCTGTTAATCAGTATCTTTTAGGAAGTATTTCTTAAAACATTACAACGTGATATGGATCAAGTGCCTTGAAGTATTAGGTCAATATAAAGTGATGCCAGATTGTGCTAACACTAAGCTACACCTAATGATCGCCTAGAGTTAGAAAACTAGGCATTAGATTGGTAGCACCCCGGTTCTTCTAAAAAATTTCTAAGTCTTGGTTTTAAAAACTCTAAAACTCTTTTATGACTATATCTCTATATATAATTTATGATATTCTCCTAAGAGACAACTACGGTAAACTGTAAGATAAGTTGAAGTAACCCAACCTCTTTGTAAAATCTCTTCAGTTAAAAAATTGCCTCAGGTAATTTCGCGTACCTACGTATTAATGGTAAAACTATGTTCATTATAAGATCAAGATTAAAAAAACACAAATGTAGCATTTCATGCTAATAAGATAAGATAGTTGTTTTATAATTTGAATAGTTGACGTCGTCGTTGCGCGAACATTTCGACAATCGCATTTTTCCGTAGAAAGTGAAACGGCCGGAGCCCCGGACCTTCGACTAACACTTTCACGTTACATTGCGTTCCATAGAAATTTAAGTAACAGCTTGTTCGCGTAACTATCATTATTCTTTTTATATGTAGAAAAGATGATTGGTCTAGTGGTCGCAAGCGCGACTGCTGTGCATTAGGTCCTGGGATCGATTTCCAGCTCGGATACAGTTCAGTTCAGTGTTACTGGGTTTTTCGATCAGGAATTTCTCAGTAGCAGTCACGAATACTGGGTTTGTGCTCGGTTAATGGCAATAGGCTTGCAATATACTACATGGTATTTAAACATAAATGGCGAAATGTGGGTGAACCTACTATTAGGTACACCCATACCCTTCGGTGATAACAGGCGTGATGTTATGATGTTTACTAAAAGAAGATTAATTATCTAACAGGAACTGACCCCAAGATACAATACCTACACGTATTTTTTTTTTTCTGTTTGTTTTGTATCTGCAACCAGTCTTGTGTACTTTAAGCAGATGTGGTAAGTGTCTTTTGGCAGTTGGAGTGTGCTCTCCAGCGAGAGCAACTACTCGTAGGTGTAGCATGTATTTATGCTACTCAAGAGGGTACAGACAGAATGTCTTTTCTTTTGAGACGTTTTTGGTATGTGCGTGTTGTTGACACGTATTAAATTATGTTTAAAAATCATGTTTTTTTTTATTTATTTATTTTATCCTAGCATATTCTGTTACTATTTAGGTCTTCACTACGGCCACATGAATTGCTTTATAAATGATAATTAGTCAATGGAAAATTATGCAACAATACCTTGTCTGTTTAGTATCGCGCGTTGAGATCTTTTACATACCGAGCTATGATTATGCAATGTTTTGTCTATTCATCTTCATGTGATTTTAGCTGACTTCTAATATATATATTGAATAGAATGAACTTGTCATGAACTGATTATTTTTGCTGTTTTGCAGCAGGCTGTTGACTATTTTCGGCATTATTTTAGGCCATTTGACACCAAACATATAAAGCAGAGTATGACAAAACTGTTGGTCAGACGCCTAATCTCTCTCCAGTCATGTGTTAGATTGCCGTCCCATCGGACTCTCTTAGAGTGAGGGAAAAGAGAGTGCACCTGCGCCTGCGCTCACATTTGTGTACTAAATTATCAAATATCTACTGAGACTGTCTGAGACCGAAAACGTTCAGTAGGACGATTTGTCAAGGTCTTTTAAACCTTTTTAAAAATTTTTGCAAACCAATTTTTGGGTATTCCGGCTCGTGTTTTTTTTTGGGTTTTACGGTTAATTTACGGCTCCAGTACTTTATTTATTGGCTTTTTCAAAGAGGTCTATTTTTATAAAAACTCGCGTCCAATGTTCTGCATCGGACCGGTAGTATCAAACGGGGAACTATATGAATTTTGTATGGCTTTCTATACATCATACACAAGTGCGTTCACTGACGCTCATCCTCATCGTAAAGACCGCCCGTAGCATACCACAAAATAAATCCGATGCGAAATTGAGTACGCAAGGCTATAGTCGCAGTAGTCCGCCATTGTGAGCGTCAAGTTCAAAATGTACAAAAGAAAAACATCAAGCAGCTACTGAATGTCTGTTGTTTTTCATAAATTCTCGCAGTATCGTCGTCGGCCGGCCCACGATACGTTATGTGTGACTGTGGCCTAATTACTTAAGTATTTATTCAGCTGAAGTCACAAATGCCGTTGATTAAAAAGAAATGCATCGAAAGATCTTGATAACATAAGATAGGTTATCAAGATCCTTCGAACAAGTACAGCGTAAGCATACTCAGCCTATTATGTTCCCTCTTTTGGTCTGGCTGGGACAACAACAGGCCTTTTTTTTTTTTTTTTTTTTTTTTTTTTTTTTTTACGGATGGGAAATCATCAAATGACTTCTCCCGCTCTGGGTGGAGTGGGAGGGAGTGTCAGACTCTTACTGACTAAAACCCATCCATGTTCCTTCATTGCCCTTTGTGTTCCAGGGCCACGGTATCTCTTTCGAACAGTCCCGCAGCCCCGGCAGGCATCGGCCCTTGCGGGCCCCTTCTTGGTTGCTGACATCTCTTTGAGGCGCGCGTGGAACACGAACGCGCCGTCGACACGGCCTGTCGTCATAAGACGGACGGACGGTGAGCTAACCCATTACTCACCGTCCACAGGCCCGCGCCTACGGTGGCCGGGAGCCACCACGTGGCCCCCGACGCCCGGTGCTTCGCCCGCGGCGGCTGGGACGTGAGATTCTCTCCCTCTCACGTCCCGCCACCTCCTTCGCTAGCATGACTGCTTCGCAGAAGGAGGTGACGGCTTCCCATTCCCTCTCGCTCCGGACCATGGCCTGAACCAGGGCCGGGAGCGAGAGGTCGCCGCCGCCGATCGCCGCTACGAGGACACGGCGGAGCTCCGCCCAAGCGGGGCAGACCTCCACGGTGTGCGCCACCGTGTCCTCCGGACGATCCTCACAATGATAACACCCGGGCGTTTCCTCCCGCCCGATTCGGTGCAGGAACCTCCCGAAACAACCGTGTCCGGTGAGGACCTGCGTCAGGCGGAAGGTGAGGGCGCCGTGGCGCCTCTCTAGCCACTCCTCAAAGAGGGGACTTATCGCCACTATTGTGGCGTGCCCTGCACTGGGTTGCGACAGTCGCTGTCTCCATGTCGCCATGAGATCGCGTCGGAGGTCTGTCCGCTGAGCGGTGATTTGCCGCGGCAGCGGAGTTTCCCCCCGACGTAGTGCCCCCGCGCGCCATTCATGCAGGCGCGCGAGGACTATCGCCTCCAGATCCCATGGCGGCAATCCGGCTAGGAGGCTCGCCGCCTCGCGGGAGATCGTGCGGTACCCCCGGATCAGCCTTACGGCTACGACCTTTTGGGGCGCGTTCAGGTAGTGCGCGGCACGCCGCTTAATTGAACGCGCCCACACCGGGGCCCCGTAAAGGGCCATGGACCGCACGACCCCCGCGTAGAGCCTACGGCAGGAGGCGTTTGGACCCCTCAGGTTGGGCAAGAGCCGCTTGAAGGCAGCCCCGGCCCGTTCCAGTTTGGGAGCCAAACGTCGGAAGTGCTCAACGAAGTTCCACCGGCTGTCGAGGACGAGTCCTAGGTACTTCAAAGTCGACTCGACGCCGATGGGAACCCCTCCTACCGTCAGCGTGGATCCCGACGGTGGCGCATTCCGAGGCCTATGAAAGCTCATGGCCTCGGACTTGTGCAAGGCCACCTCGAGACCCAATTGCCGGATCCTCTCAACGACTATCGCAACCCCGCGTGTCATCAGTTCGGCCGCCGCCTCGTGCGACCTCCCTTGTGCCAGTACCAGCGTGTCGTCAGCGTAACAGACTACGCTGACGCCGCTAGGGAGGTCGGCGCGCAGCACCCAGTCGTAACCGATGTTCCACAAGGGCGGCCCTAGAACCGACCCCTGTGGAACACCGCACGACATCTCTCGCCGGTTCCATTCTCCGTTGGGACCAGGGTAGATGACATACCTGTCAGACAGGTAGTCCCCGACTACACGACGGAGGTAGGTGGGCACCCGGTGATACCGGAGTGCCTCCCTAATGCAGCTCCAGGGCATGGAGTTGAAGGCGTTGGCGATGTCGAGCGACACCGCCAAGACGACCCCACCCCGGGACACCGCGTCCCCCGTCGTGAGGGCTCGCACGCGCATGATGGCGTCCACCGTCGAGCGCCCCTTGCGGAAACCAAACTGGTGTTCCGCAAGATCCGGCCCCATTCCCGCAAGGTGCCCGGCGAGGCGGTTTGCAATGACTCTTTCAAAGAGCTTGCCCACCTCGTCGAGCAACACAATGGGCCGGTATGCGGACGGAGAGTCCGCAGGGCGCCCTGGCTTCCGTATGAGGACCAGCTTGCCCGTCTTCCAACGAAGCGGGAACTGGCCTCTCTCCAAGCATGCGCTTAGGAGCCCTTCCAGTCGGGACCCGAGAGCCTCAGAGGCCAGGACCCAGGCTTTGCCAGGTAAGCCATCGGGTCCCGGGGCGGCAGTTTTGGCCTTAAGCCTGCCTACCGCCACTCTCAGGTCTACCCCAGTCACCTCCGGAACGTCGTCATCGTCGTCGCTGTACAACAACAGGCCTTAATGCGGGTTGGCGGATGGTTGGACATGCATATTTCCTCACGATGTCTTTCTTCACCGTTTTGACAGCGATGGTGAAGAAATAAATTCGTATTATTTAGTAATTATTTTATTAATCTATGTCAATGTTTGTAATTTAATGATTTTATTTTTTATGATTATTATTGGTAAAATTTGATAAAAATGTTAACATTTCTGCTTGATGGCTGCCATAAATTATTAATTATTTGAGGGGATTGGCGCTGATTGCCGAAATACAGGCTTTTGCCTAGTTCGGCTACAGATGTTAAATTCTTTTGCATAATGAAAAAGCTGAAAGATATTTGTAAAATCCTGTGACATTTATTGAATAAACATATTATATTATATCATATTATATTATTATTATAAATTGCTTTGGTTTTGAACCCCCCGACTCTGCGACCTCAGCTCGTTACTTAGGGCCACAGGGCCGCCACTGCTATCTTCCTGAACTGAGATTTTATAAATATCACCATGCGATTGTCATACTTTCATCCATAATATGTAATATATGTATATAATGAAATTGAAAATGTCTTACAATGCCATAAATTTCGAGATTGCATTCTTATATTAAGCTAACTAATAGATCTAGAATAGATTTTAGAAAAAACTTTGCATACTTTCATCAAAATGTTAAATTATTTTTCCATTTTAACGGACATTTAATTAATGTTTCATTAAGACATAAAATTTTTGCAAGCTATGAACCGATATCATTTGTTGTCTACATGAATGAATTACAGGTCTCAGAACGCTACCTTGTGGAATACCAATGCTTGTTATTTTGTGTGTGGCTCAGCTGTATAGTAGACACACGTTATATTAGAGTATTCTTACATAAGTCAGTAATTTTTTGCAGTAATATAATGGCCATTTGGGAAACTGTCGATTCCACCCATGGCGATATTGCGTTTTTTGTACCCCTTATCCATAAGCTAAACAGCAATTTTTCTAAATGACGCTTTGAAATTAAACACGAAATTAAGATACAGTTACTTTGAATCAGTTATTAAATTCCATAGTAAATTAGTAATGCTTATTAGGTATATCTGAATTATTTGTTACTTTACCTGTTAACCTGTTATGTTGATGCAGTCATTTGCAGTTTTTTACTACAGTCGAATACTATAGGGAAATGTATACCTTTATCTTTTAATGACGTAGCTCTTTGCTACGTCATAATTGTACCATGTTGTCGGAAAACCCGAGAGAATCCTGCACATGCGTGGTTTCCTAGCCGCGTCAGTCCTCGGTGTCGCGCGATACGGCTCGTCGCGCGTCGCGGCTCAGACGACGCGCGCCCCGCGTCGAGTGCGGAAGGCCATACTTGTCAACGTTCCTCGCTTTACTTTACATTCAGTGACACCAAACATTTCCGAAAAATCTCGATTCAATACTTTAGTGAAGTGTCTCTCAGTTTACCCAAAAGTTTTAAATCATCAATTTTGTTTATTTCTCTTGTGTGTTCAAGATTTATGTGATTGTGAACAGTGAGATTACATTTTTGTCTTTTTATACGTGTTTGGAGTTCAGGTGTAATTTGCATGGTAATTAGTTGCTATACCAATTAGCCGGTTATCGGGTATGTAGTTAATGCCAAGAGTTAAGAGGCCCTGGTTTATTGTAATTCAACCTGAAGTGGTTGTTTTATTTCAACCATAAACTTGTTTCATCAGCTGAGAGTTTCGCACCACCTATAATATATACTCAATGTTGCCATGAGTCCTGAGGAGGTACAAAGATGTTCATTCGTCTGGGTATGACTAACAAAGATTCATGTGTGTTCCCATAATCAGTCATAAATACGATATAACTCATTATGAGAGGTTACTAAGGTTGATGACACTTTTTGCGCGTATTTTTGTCTTAATATTTTTTTTATTAATTAATAAGTAGTTATTCTGCGTATTTAATATACCTTCGTGTATTCTTTTGGTATAATTATACGTACATTGTCATCAATATGAATATATATATACCTAAAACCATGTTTCTTAATTTGACTTGTAGTCAATGTAGAGTGCAAAAGGTCACAAACGGAATTCATTGTTACGTTTGACTTCATGCATTCCCTATTCAAGCCTACATATGTTAGCAAAAAATATTTTGATCGTATCGACTTAAAAATTATAATTAATGTCTCAGGTCCGGAATATCAAGAAGTTGAAATCAAGTTTCGAAACTTATGGCCTATCACTCTATCACACAATCTGTAGGTTACCTGCCATATTTTAAATGCAAATGCTGGTGCTACTGAATAGTGTGACACTAAACTTGTACCTATACGTATAACCTATTTATTACATAAGTGTTTGTGTTAGTACTTGATAGTGATTTACTTATCTAATCATACGTAAGTAATCAACAAACGCAGACAGGCCAGGAAAACAATCTATAGTGAAATACTAAACCTAAACGCATTGAAGTACATAAACATAACGTTCAGTAGTTTTGTTCGCTTTATGGTTGTAACGCAATTCCTCCATTCACTGATAATAAGCTTGCCTACTGCTTAGATAATGAGTAAATGAACACAAAGCCATACATAAAGCGCTCAGGCAAAAATATCGCGATTCTTATGAGCAGATGAATAAATGGGTAAGAGATGTATGGAAGCTACCTGGATTTTAAAAACCTTTTCGAATTTTTTGTACGATGCACAGTGTGCACCTGACGACCGTTGTCGCCCACCTGTCGTTTCCACTCGAATTCGGTACTCTTGCCGTATTCACAAGCGTAAAGGGCGAAATTTCGGGACATTAAATAAAATACGGAATACCACCTGGCGCAGGCACGGCTTGCGCTCTGTGGAAGTAAAAAGTTATATAAATTATGCTTTAATGTTGGATGCTTAACTTTTGAAGAAAAAAAGGTTACTATGTTGTTTGATTAAAAAATAAAAACTCACTAAGTTACCAACTATTTACAAATCTCTCCATAAATATTTTATCTGAAATGACTAACATCCTCAGTAAATTGTAATTAGATTCATGCCATTACTTAATAATTAGTTGAGTCTGCTTTATCTTTGATAAACATACTAAAATTATAAGAAAACGTTTCAAGCTTAGTAGCAATTAATTAGTGCTAGTTTACGAGCGAGATATCTTAAAATACACTCACACTGACCCGGCAAGGAGTTCTCCACATTTCCTCAGAACACGTTCCACTGCGAACCACTAGTTCTGTTGCAATTTATCGCATTTTTAGCGTGTTTAGGCATGTTGAAATCACTATTTAGGTTCATAGGATACTTAGCATTTAAAAGTAGTCTGGCCAATCTTGGCGTTTTACTATCGAGGATTTAGTACACAAGAGTCAGTCCTAGTGACGGAATAGGGAAAACCAGTCAATGAAATAGTTTTTTTTTTATCCGTCGTCCTAGCTCTGAACGAGTAGTTTAAACTTGTTGTTAACTTGTTACTGTATCCGGCTTTTAAAAAATGCCAAAGTAGCAGCGATGTTGTTGTGCAACACGTGATATCCATAGTAAAAAGACGTGAATGTATCGAGTGTACCTAGTTCTCGGCGGCGGCCGCTCCCTTCCTCAATTATCCAATTTCCTCGTCAGATATCGACCTACTCTACAGACATGTGTACTACGGCTAAGCTACTCAACTGGCTATCTCGTATTCAGAATAGATCGTGTCTTTGCAATAAAAATATAATGCAAAATATAATAACTACAACTTCTCAATGTTTTCGCACCTTGTGCTATCAGCAAAGAACGGAAATGATTGGAAAATAAAAATTTACAAATAAAATTGAGCTCAAATGATCATTCCGTCAGTTGATCCAAACCTACCAATGGCTTTTCACTTCTTTTCTTTCGTTTTTATAATATTTTTCTTTGAACCTACAAAGCCTGTCGTAGTATTCAAACTAGGGCGGTTACGACGCGTCTACGCAAGGCCTACGCAGGGACTAGTCTGGGCCTACGCAGGGTCTACGCGTTTTTACCGCCTACACTCTGCAAATGCATAAATATATTTACATGGTTGCCTCATTGCATTAATGTTTCCACGATATTCCACTGAAATGAAAGTCGGGTGACGTTTTACCATTTCTATTTATGGAAAGTCGATTCTGGCTAATTGCATGGTTCCTGTGATACTCGACGATCAAAGCTACCGATCATCGGGATTAACGACGTCTAGTTCGAGGACTTTGTTTTTCTCTAAAATGGAAAGTATTAAGAAGAAATAATTCAGAACTACATAATATATAGTTCTTGTTCATTCGTGTCGATAGACTCAAATAATACCCGACCAGTATATAGCCACCTGCCCAGCTCTTTCGTAGGCTTCGTTTTAATCCTGGAAGGCGAAGGTGGCTGTGCAGGATGGGTAAGAAAGTAGATGGGGCATATCCTGCAGAGGGAACAAAGGAAAAAGAGGAACGGGTCGTTGAAACCCCATTTGGCCAGATTATTTCTACAGCGGCCAACCTGGGCCCGCAAACGGTTAAGAGATTTCCAGATTGGCCACAAACACACCACACATAGCATACTCGTACATAGTTGAATTATTTAGAAGTATTGGTTTTTACAGTTATAATCAAATCACACCACAAGGAGAAGAATTTATTGATATCTTGAACAAATGTATAGTGCCGTTATCAGGCTTTCGTCAACAAGTCAATCGATTGTCATAGGTTGTGATACAATAAATCATAGTTATGTAGGACTAGTGTATGATAAAGGTACATACAGTACAGTCGGTCAGTGAAAGGTTAAAGCGAAATTACACTTCAATTAAGTTTTATGTAATAACTAGCGACCCGTCCCGGCTTCGCACGGGTGCAATGTAGATAATATACATATACATATAAACCTTCCTCTTGAATCACTCTATACTATTACTGAAAACTGCATTAAAATCCGTTGCGTAGTTTAAAAGATCTAAGCGTACTGACAGCGCGCAGCGGGAGCGACTTGTTTTATACTATGTGAAGATTATAAGTTTTTAAACCGTCATGGTTATGTTTACTGTTTGGGAAAACAAACAAACAAACAGTAAATATGGTAAATATCCCGTTTCTAGAGTTAATGATTACGTAAAGATTAACTCGTAAATACTGCGAGTATTACGAGTTCGGTAAAGAAAATATTATGAAATCTATAATTTAACAGAATAAATCTTGTGTGATTGTAATTTACGGTAATTAATTGGGTGCAGTAACTAAGTAATAGAACATAAGTAAACAAATAGTGGCTAGTAATACGTAACAGTCCATACGAACGTCGGTCACAACAGGAACCAGTGGATGTCGGCGCGGGCGGGACAGTCACTATGTCCACAAAGAACAATGTTCCATATCTGTCTCCGAGCGTTCAAGTCGCACCTTTCCCACAATAACAGCTCATTTCAATCATTTAATCGGTTGTACTAAGTTTTGTTTGTTTAGCTTTCAGAGAACATGAATCATTCCCGCTTGCTATACAAAGAACTGATAAACAGGACATTATTGCAGAGTTTATCTGTTTGTTACTTTTCGTTTTTGTAACGAGCATAATTTGTTTATCCCCCGCTTGAAACGGGATTTTAATCATTCAATGAAAATATACAATGACACATGTTCGTGATCACAAGTCGTCGCCCGGCAGAATGCGCTTAGTTTACTCCTATCAAATGATAAACAGCTTGTTGGTTGCGCGACCTTATCTTCCGACCTAGACCTTGATGGTTCGTCTCGTTCATCTAATCTAAAACAGTTACGATCAATTTATTTTTAGCTATAGAAACTAATTGTTGAGAGCGGAAGTTTTCATATTATCTCAGTAAATATTGATGACTACACAGTTGACATCTTATCTTGGCATTAAATTACATAACCGTTTAGTTGAAATGGGTTTGAATTGATAAATCCAGTTTTCAATAGCACTATCTCCTTGTTAGGCACCGCTGCAGCACAAACTGGCGGAGTAGTGTGAAGGAGTCGCGATGAGTGATATCTTAGATGACGCCAGTATATCGGTGGAGCAAGTGGAGGTCGGTTGAGATGCTGGTGCGGGGGTGTGTGGGGGGCGAGCTGCGCCACTCGCTGGCCGAGCGCACCAAGGCGCTGGCGGCGCAGTGCCACGCGCTGCGCTCGCCGGCGCGCGCTGAGCGAAGCTGCGAGCGACGTCGGACCAGGCACCGAAAGTCACAAACGCGGTGGTATGTCAAAGTAAGTTTGATTCAAGGAATTCATGTTCAGTTACATTCATGCCTGGGGCCCATGACTTGCTACACACATTCATCAGAACACGGCGAATAATCACTTTGGTATTCCTGAAAACAAAAGCATCAAGTTGATTTAAAATGTCTTCATCTTCAGTATTTTCAATTGCGAATCATCTGATTTAGAGTTTTTAATAGCAGATTCTGTTACCTATAATAAATATTATGAATTCGGTTGAAGTCGGATATATCTGATAAAAAACAAAATGAAAAATAATAAGTAATGCACCGCAGGATTCAAATTCTGAGAACACGAGTCACTCCTTCTAAATAAGCTTCATGTAAACTTTTAGTGTTATTGATAAGTCACAAGGATAATACCTCAGGATGGATTACACACCGGATATTGATGTTTGTTACAATCATCTCGGTGGATGAATCAATGGTTTCTATGTTATTTACATGACAAAACGACGATCTTCGGCCGTTCGTTGACTCATTCATTGTACCAACATAAATATGTAAATGTAATACATACACCGTATTGATGGAAAAAATGAATACATTTAGGCATTTAATACCGTTACCTAAATGGAAATAATTCAAAGTGCGTTTATAAACAAAGATGATCTTCTCTTTTGTTCTGAACCAAAGCTTTCCTATAGGTTTATCTGATGTTGTTTTCCTCATCACTTCGTCAGATTTACTTTGGTTAAAATAACTGGAAATGAACCAGTTATTTCCAGCCATTATCTGCAATTTAAAACAGTTTACAACCAGCGACTTAAAGAAAATTATGAAACAATATTTATAAAGGGTGTAAAAGACCCTTAACGAAGCCGAAAGGCATTTGCTCTCCCCATCAATGCGATCATTTTTTTGTTCTAGACTATACCTGGGAACCTTCTAGTTACGGAGATATTGGGGGTCAAAGTTCCAACTTTTTCACAAGTTTTTTTTTAAGTACATGTTTTTAATGTAACATTTTTACTTTAAACACCTCCACGACCCTCGTACTATTCAATCCATCCATCAGCAAAATGTTCTGAGTGCCTTATATTGAGTTCTACCGTCAAACGTGATTTTTGACCCCTAAAAAAAAAGTCGTTTCCCAGCAAAATTTTTTGCGTAAAGTTACTTAGTTTGATGTACAGAATGCTTGGTTCGCGGCTTGGTGAAGGGTCTGTTTACACCCCGTATATTTAGGAGTCTGTGGGTCAAGTGAGCAGATAGATTAATTGTTTATTTGATAGCCTTAAACTACGTTACTACAACGATCTAAAAAAGAGTAAATTAGCTCATATCTGTGAATGAATCATATCAACTCAATGTACAATTCAATATATATAGGCAGCTACGTATTTTGTGTATCGTCTACTTTGACTTAGTCCTTCGCGTCCACGAAGTTGAGTGAAATCAGAAAACACTGCGGCTGTTATAATATTTAAAAACGAAAACCGGAAAATTGACATGTTATTATAGGTTTTGGAGCAAGATTCAATGAGCGAGTAAGCCGGTTTTGCTGAGTAGAATGTATAGACGGATGATGTATTGATTTTGTATGCGTTACCATGTTTTGACGTCATTGGTATTTAGACTCTTGATTCATGCTATTACGAATCTGAACGCTTTTCAGTAAATACTTACTTCCTTGGGAAGTCGGTCGAAAACTAGTGATTACGGTTCGTTTTTTTAAGATTTTTTGTGCTATTTTCATTCTGCGTCATAATTATTTCGCAGTTTGCATCTGCGTTAACTACAAGACAATGCAATAGCTACAGTGTTTAAAAGTTTAGTTAATTTTGTAATCGGTGTCAGTGAATCGTCTTATCGGGTCCGTCTGCAGGCTTCGTTAGCAATGCAGGTCAAGGCTTGAGTTATGTGAGCGTCAGGCGGCGCAAGCGCATAGGAATGCACGCGGGTTGCGCTCGAGAATGCGGCAGGCTGCTATGCGGGCCCTGGATACAAACACTCAGCTATTTGGTAAATATTTACTACCTGAAAAGCTGTACCTACCTAAAGTGCCTAAAAGCCTACCCTACAGCTACATATTAAAAACGTTTTACCCAGTAACTCATGCATATTCACGGAATGTTTTTATTAACAGGCGGTGTGCTAGGTACCCGCTCAGTTTCATGAACGATATGGGCTTGACTTTTTTAAATCTAAAACCTGTGTTTACTTAAATGAACTAAGCAACCTTACAATAAACCCTATTTGTAGTGGTATTGACGAAGAATTATTATATTTATTAATTAGTTAAATTCCGTCTTGCTGGAAATGTCATTTATATGCGGATTTTTGAAAAAAGTGAATATGCACATTACATCTACCTGATCGTAGGGGGGCAATAATCTGTTATTACAAATGAAGAATCAGGACGCGGGCCTAAATAGGTCATGGGGTGGGCCTCGCCTCGGGCTCACAGATGAAGCGACTTGAAGGACGTCCTTGAGATAAGAGCACCTTTATCACTTTGTGAACTCGAAACAATTGAATAAAACATAAGTGGTCTTATTTTGCGGAATGAATTATCCTACCTGTAGGTTCCAAAGCTCGAAAATTCTTGTATTTGTTTAGTGAGGCGATAATTGTCTGAACAAGAGCGTTGTGACTACTTGTTTGTAGCACAAGTACTTCAGCTGTGAGTTCGTATGAATCACAACTTCGTAAGTGACGAATCGTTTGTGGTGGACGTACAATGGTGATTGCGTTATAATAGGTACACACTATACCAAGTCATTCTACCGCTTCGTAGAATTTTGAGGAAAAATGATAATAACTATAAAAACTCCATATTTAAGCAACATTGCCTTTCTTTGATACATATTCGTATCAAAACTGTGTTTTAATTAAATAAGAAAACCTTAATTACTGCGTTTGTGGTAGCATAGGGGAGTTAAGTTGGTTGTTAGTGTCAACATATAGACACCACGCGAAGCAATTTATTTTGTCAATATCCAACATTCATTTTAGGCAGCCTATCTGTACCTACATTATACCAATGACTGGATGGTTACTAAGATGGCTCATAGCCATATCCAACGTTATATAGGTATGTTCCCTAACACAACTGTTCTCTGAATCCTCCGATGGACATATTCAGAAGCATAAAGTGTTTGATTGGTAAACAAGATGGCTGAAATGCCAAACATTATTTAGTTTAGACAAGCAACGATCGGTAGTTACTGAATGAACACATCATTATGAATTATTTGCAAATATACAGTATCAAATATTGGCACGGCACATTTCTATAACGCGATTACGAAGAAATGAAATGGCCACATACGAATTTTCTCGGAAAATTTGCTTATTATGTTTTCCATGTCCCATTATTTCTAAATAATTAGATTTTCAATAAATCCTATTTATATTCTGATGGATAATAGCGCACAATCCTATCGTGTCGTAATCTACCTATGTAACAGGATGGCGAGTGCTATTTCCTGAGGCAGCGGTAAGAGTCAACAAACTAAAATAGGTCAGCATGGTGCTTCATGCATGGAGGATGCTTCTGTTTCAACCTACAGCTACCTGACTTCTAATTGCATGCTATTGTCACTTTTACAAGTTATGCAACAATATGGTGTTTCGTTTTTTTTGGCTTTTGTGCCTACCCTTTAGTGGTGCATTTTTAGAATCTGAGCTTTATTTGACGAGTTGGTCCAAGAAACAGCGGGGTAATCGCGTGACAACTTACGACTGCAATGGCAATGCTATTCATTCATGTTGACAATTTAAGAACAATCATTGCGTTATTTACGTTGCCAACAGCGAATTTCTTGAACGGATGGATTAGGAATTTTCTTCAAAATCCTTCGGATTGGGACAATTGGAGGGCCGATAGTGATCTCCGGCTGATATTCTGTGATCTTACTCTTAGTTTCAATATCAACGTTACGGTCTGTATGTGTCCACGTGAATTTCAGCAAGTTGTTATGTTAATTAGTCGGATGCTAATCACTGTGTATTGCATGCTATTGTAAGTAGTGGGTCACCCAGTGTCTGAGGTGGACGGAGGTCGTTGTCACCGTGACTATTCGGTCCGATGCTCGATACGTATCGATTGCAGAGGTGCCGACGAACTCGAGAGTTGCTTACTTTTATGGCGATGAGTCTTTGATCTTGAGTTAATGTTCTCCATTTTAATGCGAGTCATAGTTTTGAAATTAGCTAGCAACCGCGATTATTTTACAATTTAATCGTGAAGCACTGCGTATTTGTATTCTGATTGTGATGGACGCGCGATTACAACAATGTTGAGTCCTCATGCATGGCTAGTGTGATTATGATTATCATTCATACACGATCGAGGTTACATCATAACGTTTAGCACGGCTGAGTAGTGAGTATGTACTTGCTTAGTTTTCGGAATTCAATTATATGAATATTCTTTTATGTTTATTTGAATAAAATTGACATAAACGTAGAGAAAGCCTGTTCAAAGTACGTGCTTGAAATGTTTCTTGTAAGATTTCACCATAAAAGTAGTAGCTTCTTACTGCTTAGTATGTAAACTGTGGTGTTTACGTCGAGACGAGCGTGGAAAGTAAGAAAATGTGTGCGGTGTTGTTTTTCAAATAAGGAATGGTGCGAGTACTCGCCTTTATGAGCCGCCTCTCTAAAGCCGTGGCGTACGATGCAAAAGGAATGACCGACATTTCTTTACATCGGTGTCAGCTTTTGCTTGCAGAACGCAAAGGGATGTTTCTTGCGGCATTCAAATGAATAGTCATGTAACGTCGGGTACTCAGTGCCAAGTTCGAAAGCTAAGTGCGATGTATGTATTTGTGGTTTGCATAAGGTTGCCAACGATGGCACCGCCTTGCCCAATAGTGCTGGGTGTTTGTTCCGGGTAGCATCAGTCGCGACCAGGGCGCGCCGCCGGCCAAGCGCGTCCGTCACGCCACGCGGCTGCCCCGCGTCGCACAATGCCCTCCGACTTCACCGCTGTCCTTTGTTTAACTACAGTTTTCTAATAAGCGACGACCACTTTTTGCCCGAAGACACGGTTCAATGTTTTAAGAAGCTCAAGTTATAAGTAGAACATTGCCTTTTAGCAAATCTCTTTGCCTTTTAGCTACTTCTATTTCCTAGGTATATGGATGATCGATTTATTAATTAATATTAAAGTTTGAGGTTAGATACTACGTGTACATTTTCATTTTGACGTTGTTAAAATTTAAAAGAAAAACAATAGGAAATGTCAACGTTGATCAAGCCAAAGAGCAGTTGCTATGTAGGGGCTGTGAATCAGAGTGAGTGCACTCTTTGGGTTTATTGAAAGGTGGCGAGAGGGCGCGAACGTGTCAAAGTGTCGTACGTCTGCGTAGGAGGACGGTGCGAATGAGCTCTTGAACTCTTCAATAAGTAAATGGATTAGTAGCATATTGGCCTTTTCACTCGACGAATTATTTTATAGGTACGATACTAAATGAGATCATGTCAAAAACTTTACATGATTTACCTATAATAACTTTCAAGGGTCAGATTGACAGTCGTTCCATTTGATATACTGGTATTACATCCAACATAGTTGGGAAAAGGCTAGACAGATATATAATGAGAAACGTTTAACCTTTGTTGAAACGTTCAAAAGTGTTCAATTAGTATCCATAACCACAAAAATCGATTTTAATAAATGTGTAAAAATATCTCATTGTGGGTATGCGTACGTATGTGCATGGGTTGCAGACTAAGGGCGCCAGGCTAAGGTGTGGGACAGTGGGAGTGCGTCACAGGGAGCACCGCTCGCCCCGCACGTCTGCTGTCCGCTCCAACTGCCGTCTATTTCAGACTCCGACGCCTATTACCATCCCAGCCTCTTCACGTTTTATTGCGTTCACATAACAACCTACGTCATAAACGTAGCGAGATACAAATATCTTCAGCTTGTTAGTAGATACTTTCTCGAGGTCAATAATCTTATCAAACTGATACAGGTGTGTGAGGAATGCCAATGTTATGAGATAATCGACAGTCACTTCTTTATTCTCAGAAATATTGATTTTGTTCGTGTGTTCTGAGAAATATTTTTTTTCGTAGCAGGTCTACGAAATTCGTAGCAAACATTTTATTTTTTTAAGTCGCTATTAGGGGCGTTAATTAATTTGATTACTTAAAAAGCAATTTTATAAATAATTTGAAACTATAATATTACCTCCCTACAACGGATTACGTAGGCACGCAAAATAAAAAGGTCAACGATTGTCTTGACTTGTACAGAAACGAATGGCAAAAAGTCCAATAAGAACATAGTCTGGCTGTCAGTCAGGACCTCTGACCTAATCCTCTACGAAGTTATTAAAAGTGTACTTTGCGAGGTTACTACAGTAGGCATTTTATTCCCTGAAGAGAAAATTCCAATATTCATTTTGATAAGGCCAATTATTTCAGTATGACAGCGCAGGCTGACAGTTGGCGGTAATTGGGCTAGCATGGTGCTAGGGACTGGGGAGGCACACGGGGTGGCAAGGAAGTCACCCGACTTGAATCACCTGCTATATTTAGTCTACCTTGCTGTAAATTGCATGCGCGGTCGATATTAGCACTTACCGCTAACTTTCTAACAACTCTACTACAGGTTAAACTAGAATAAAATCGATGTTTACCCCGCGACCTATATTCCTATATACGATTCACAATAATTACAACATTCGTCGTAGTGTAGATACATCGGATGTCGACTATTCATCACGATGACTGCGCAGTAAATGAAATGCCTTGACATCCCGCAGTGGATAGCGTGCCGGTTCTTCACTGTAATTTGAACTTTGCAATTACACTTTTACCTTGAATAGTAATTCCGATGAAATCCGTCTTACTATTCTGTTTTGACATGGAAAAGATTTATTTCATTTTATAGGGTTTCGTAAGTCTGTGGAGTAGAAATAACAATCGGATTGAATGGACGTAAATCGGCTTAGGTCCCAAATTCTTTGTCGTATCCTTAAAAGGTTTTGTTAGAAGGGTCCAATGTTTAGCCGTGAGAGATTTTTCAAGCGATTGCGCATTTGTGAAGGGCTCCAGATGGTTAAATGCGTGGGACGACAATCTACGAAATCAATTGAGCATTTTCGCTCGTCTCATCGATCGCTAGAACGTTCTGCAAAGAATTGATCAATAAATACGTGCTCGTATGTTCGTTTATCCGCACTTCAATTGTTATTTGAACAACAAATATGTAAAGATCACACGTAATTAATACTGCCGGTTCAGAAGACCGGCAGAATCTGTACGATCAATATTATGTTTGTAATTTGGCCATCACTGAATTTCAATAAGGTTTTCCTTACCAATATCATGGAGACTCAATTTAATTTAGTACGCCGGGACGAAAAGAGTTTGTTTGTGAAAGGATTACCGTCTAGGAAAATTGTTTATTTAGGAGATAACCATCAAAAATATGAGTAGGTACGTAGTATATTGTTACATTAGAAAAGAGAGGTCATGCGAGGTTAGCCGGCGCCGGCTGGGCTGCTGGCGCGTTGTCAACTCTCGTAAAACCGCACAATTTGTACTTATCTTGTTGCTATGTTTTGGAATTGCATTTCCGTCGTAATTGCCTATCTCACCTGCTAATTTTCCTGCACAGAGATCAGGATTTTAAGAATTTTATCTGTAATTTTAGAGAATAATACCTACACAATATTTTTTGGCTAGCCGATGTAGCCGACCCTACGTAGTGCTTAGTTAGCATAAGTGGAGCTCATCGAACCTTCGCGTGTTTGGGAAGCTCTGGCTCCCGATGGACGATTAAAGGGAAGTTAATGTACGCTTTAATCTGAAGTACTATGAAACTGTAGGCGTTGAATTTTTCAAACAAAATATTGCTTAAGTAACACACCAGAAAACTACTTTGTTAACGTTTGTAGTCTTCTCTATACCTCTACTTACATAGCTCACAAAAAGTGACATGTGTATATGTACAACGTAATGTGTAGTTGTAGGTGTTCATTTCAATTTTCAATTGATCGCAACAACTTCGTAGTTGAGCAGGCAAGTTATTAATCGCTTCATTGGGTGCGCGCGAGCATATCGCTTCACGACTCACGACTCATTTCGACCAATACTTGCGATAAAACTTATTTACTTTTCCTAAAGTACGCTTATGTTTGCCCGTAAACAGTTTATTTTTAAAAGATATGTTATCAAGTAGTAAATGTTGATTTAAGAATTAGGCGGCGGCATCAAATTATTCAGAATTGCTTAGCGTAAAAATATACCAAGTTTGTTTGTAGTTGAAATATTTAATGTTTTGATACTTGGACATATCACTCGGACATTATTTTCTTTATTGTATCGGGAAACCGTTCCAAATCGCAAGTTAAAATAGCATTTGATTCCTGAATTTACTGTTATGTTTTGTGGCCATAATATTCAGGATCTAATTTAGATGTGCTAACACAATGTAAATATGTACTTATATAGAATCTCAAATCTCGAACGCAACTACGAGATATGTAATGACACATAGAGTAATTGTAATATCTTGCCATCATTTCAATAGCAACTTCATACTTTTGGTGCAATGATAATCAATATTTCTATAAATGTATTTATATTATTCCGCTTGTTCGAATGGGTCAAAATATCTAGGTACAAATACACGTGGGCACTTATTCTGAAAGGTTCAGTTCAGCAGTTCGTGTTGGTTAGGCTTAAGAATCTCTATTATTCGTTGTACCCGCGTCGGGACGTGTCGTAAATGTCGGGAGCGTAAGAAATTGCTTTATTTTACTATTTTATTTGCCTTTTGTATTTTCTCTAGGTAGAAAAGACTGAAACTTTACAGTGTGAATTTACTGCAATCTATGACCTTAGAGGAAACGCTCGGTATGCAATTTCTGCAAACATTAACCTTAACTGCGGTGGAATCTACTGCTGAGACCGCGAAACCGGGTAAGCCTGTGATAGTTGAAACTTGTAGCACGCAGAGTACGGATACAGAATACGTTTTTTCAATCAAGTTTGTCCGCCAGTTGTACTGGAGAATTTCATAAGCAATTAGGTGCTGAAAGTTATTAGCAGATAAACCTATTGGATGCGCGTATATACTTGTTTGTGCTAATAGGATCATAATAACAGGAGGTCATGTTGCGTATATTTAAGCTTGTTTGATTCGACTCACACAAATGGATGTGTCGGCACGTGTTGTCGTGTTATGAAGCCTAACACCTGGTACAGGGGCGCTGGCGCGGCGGCATGGACGCGTCACTGACGTGCTCTATCGGAGTTTTTCACGCGATCTCTCCACGAAGAGAGCAGTCGTCGTGCGCCCGCGCTGCAGCGCCAGCGCTTCTCATACACTACATATTTTGCAAAGTTTTTATTAGTATTTCTATAATTGATTGTGGTTGTTACGTGTATCGTACTGTTACGTAATTCATTTTCAAAATCCAGTAGAAGGCCGGAGGTAACATTCTCAATATTAAATGTGTGAAAGTTTTTGATAGATTGTGTTAGTTATGCGATGTCCATGTAATATGCAAATTCTCGATTTCGTAATATCAACGTAGTAAAATGTGACGCTAATTACACAGTTTATTAGACTGTAACGCTGTACTTAATAGTAGAAAACTTGTTGTTATCGAGGGAGAGTTCGTCTCGGATCATTTAACGAGTGCCAGTGATTAAGAGGTGACAGTGGAGCTTAATTGCGTGAATCCATTAAAAGTTGCGTACCTCGGCTCTGGAGCCGGATGCCGAGTGTTGCCGAGGTGGACAAGTGTGCCGCTGTCGGTGTCCGCTGCGATTTCTCCGCGTCACGCACGTCCGCGCGGCGCGCATACTCGCGCGCCTCTCGCCGCTGATAGATCCAATTACTGAATTACTGGATTTGCATGTGGACGTATTGTTGCGGCGCGGTGTGCACTGTGCAGTAGGTAGTGAAAGTGAGCGTGATGCGGGAGGCGCTCAGCTGGGGTGACGTCGCGTGACGTCGCGGACATGGGCCATGTGGAGGATCTGCGGCGTCAGTAAGGCCGAGCCCGCGCTGTTCGCTCGCAACCTAGACGATGATTATGTAAGCACTCGCTGTAACCAACATCACATACCTACAGACAACAACACTATTATGACATGTTCCTTATCTTTACAGCTGAACACGTTGTTGTAATGCATCCAATATGTACATGACTAAACTACGTATGTATAACTTGAAGCTGTAAGTGTGTACCTACGCATAAGTTCAATAGGTGTTATATGCATTTGACGTGATAAACAAATAATGTCTTCTACTTGTAAATACTGGGTTCTGAAGAACCTTATGCACTGGTCACTTGTGTCGGTAGATACCTTCGCTGAATCAGGCAATATTAGTGGAATTAGTTATCTTGATATCTTCAACCATCATGATGATGTAGGATGCTCAGAACTGTTTTATTTTGTGTATGTTGCAAGTAAGTAAATGTTGGTGTTGAACTATTAAGTTGACCTGTTCGTGGTGTGTTCCAGCAGCCGACATGGCGGTTGTGGGGCGAGGAGCGCGTCGACGGCGCCATCTACACCGTCTACCTCAAGAAAGTGCGCTACCACCGACCGACAAGGAGTGCTTCTAATAGTGTGAGTATTAACACATCATGTTTGTAACTTTTAAGTTCAAATAGAAATCAGCACAGTAGCCCAATAGGTACCCTCCAGAAATACAGCAGCTCAGGCAGAACTGTCTAGCTTTAGCTACAGAATAATGCACTAACACCAGTTTTCGACTATTGTTTGGTCTTACAGTCCCATTACCCTGAAACATAAAGGGTATAAAGTCATTAAGTCAGTATCAAGATCACCGTAATGCTTTAGTATCCGAATCACGTATCTTTCTAGGTTTGAATAAAATGTTTTTTCTTAAAAAAAAGATTCTAAATATTAATTAGTATCGCATGTTATTTAATAACAAATATTTACACAATGCACGTAACTAAGATAACGTAATCATGATTAAGTATGCTTATTTCATAACTGACTTGATGACCCATTCACCCATGAGGAATCGCTTATGTTACCACCAGCTTACAGCACACTGTTCCAGTCAGCAAGTAGGACAACATTGTCCTACTAATCAATAAATCGGTGCAAAATATGTTCATAGTATTATCATGTTATTAGCGTATACTATACGCTATATAAACTAAAAAATGCGATTTTAAAATGAAAAATGCGAGAATAAAAGTTTCACAGAAAATTCAAACCCCCATTTCACCCTCTTAGGGCTGGAATTTCGAAAAACCCTCTTATAACTTACTCTTCCTCCAAATTTCATGTCTTTAGGACCAGCGGTTTGGGCTGTGCGTAGTGTGCGCTGATATATCAGTCAGTCAGTCAGTCAGTCAGGACTTTGAATTTTATACGTCGTATAGATTAGGCACACTTAGCTCCATTTTACTTACAAAACTATTACGTAATAATGAGACAACTATAAACTTGTCGATGAACTAATTCTGCTAACTCGCTCTAGTTTATTACTCAATTTCGTTGTTAGGTTTTGATTACACTAGTGTAATTCAGTAAGTAGGTAATATTTAGTAATTACTTTAATTGTGAGCTAATAGATGGGTAGGTAATTTATAACAACTACTCAGCAATATCAGACCCTGCCATGCACCGTCGAAGCCTTCGTAATGTTTTATGTCTCCAAACGTGTGTGACAATATTCGTTCAGTATTTTCTATTGTGTTCGTTTGTGCAGTACGTTACAATTCCGATTTATGGCATGCGATAACATTTTGTCGAATGAAAAGTGGCTATAAAACATCGCGGATCGCTCACAATCTGACAGAGTTTTATATTCATGTTTATATTTACTGTACCTACTGTTAACTTCCCGGATGACCGACAATGGTGTACAAGGTTGTACATGACAATTACTGAACGCAATTTTGGCGTGTACCATACAATTTTAATTCTTTATTACCGTGTATCTTTTAATTAGTCCGCTCTGTAATGTATGGTTTATCACGATCTGCAGTTACCTATATACAGAGCGGTGCGGCGACGATTAAAATGCACGAGCACGATTAAAACACATGAACCATGCACACAAACTTCAGGAAAGTTTACGTTTGTATGCTCCCAGCCAGTACTCGGGTCTTGGAAGGTCGTACTCATACATAACAATGCGAAAACTTTCAACAAGATTTTCTTTGTTATTAAATAATAGAGTTCTGCCTATTGTTATCTATTATTATTTTGATTGGCTCAGTTTGAGGAAAATGCTTTTCGAGTGCGTTATTTAGGTACATGGATGGACTAACCTAACCTTTTATTGACGAAATGGCCACTCGAGACATACCTACTTGATCGCTTGTGATTTTCAACCAAGAATTTGAATTCCGCGCTTTGATTCGGGATTGAATATTCATTCATCACTTTATTTCATTATAACTATTGTTACGTCTTTAACATAAAGTAGGTAATTGTGACATGATATGTTTAATGACATCAGCATTTAGTGCGTATTTTCCTACGGATTTTTAGTAATAATACTAAAGAATTCATTAACATGGTAGGTACTTCAGAATGCAATTGACTGACTTGATACAAAAAATTCCAAACATTTCAGTGACAGATAATACTTAACTACTCACCCACCAACCGATTTTAACTGTACTCCATAAATTCCATTCAGCAAAAAAATCACATCGATGTTTGTAAAATTTTGCGCTTTGCAATAATATTGATTTTCAGCACCGAGGCCATCACGCAATTTCAATGTCGTTCAGATAGCAATCAAAACAGCGCAGGTACAGCTGATGACAAAAGCACTGCCGTATGCAGTGTAAATAACATGAATCACTTACATTGTTGCCATTCGTTACTTATCCTCCTGCTAACATTCCCAAGGGGTCGTTGTATGCATACGAATTATTACGAAGTTATTTATAATTATTACTTGAGATATGAATTAATGCGTTTACGCTTAAAATATTAAGAAAACAATGGTTGAATGAATGAATGAATGACAGAGTGTTTTCCTTTCGTTATAATTATGTATTCCATTCTTCATTTTTCTTACGTAAAGAATCATGGGAAAATATTTTATAACATGATTGAAATAAGTAAAAGTATTGTCGAAAATCTGGTTTATGAAAGAATCCATTTAGGTACTTAAATAAGGAATGCTGAAATCTTTTGTGTGAAACATAAATCAGTAGCGTAGTATGAATGAGTACGGTAGGTATATAAATCCAATATACTTACATTATTTTCCTTAGTACAAAACATGTTTAAGACAATATACACATTATACTGATACAATGAGCGAAACACCAGGGTATAATAGTAAGTGTGAGATGTGGGAACCTGCAGTCATTAGCAACTTTAGTTCTGTTCGCCGATCTCACAATGACTTGACGACTAAATTGCATAAAATTACATATCTTTATGTACAAAGTTACTTGATACGGCGTGTTATTATGTCTGTAGCTGGTTTTGTTCTGTGTTCAAGTAGCTTTCTTAACTATTCAGTAGGGTTCTCTCGAAACGCTCTCACCGCACCCTTTAAACTTGAATTGAATTCAGTGTAGTTGGGGTTTTATTAGACTTAGGTTATTTATTCAATTTACGTACGAAATACTTGGCCTATGGTTTAGGAATATCGTTTAAACTAAATCAATTGTTTGTTTTTAGCGCTAGTCCCATCGTAGATATACGGATGTAGCCTGTGGCATCCCATTGCTGGGCAAAGCCCCCCCCGCATGACCGAAGATATATAAGTAGTAATATATTATTCGAATGACTTACTTAATATCTAATTAATAAGAGGTTTGAACTTGGTGCCGACGATCTAATTATCAAAAGCATGTTGTTTTGATATATTGCATTTTGAGACACTGTTATTGTTGTACAAAATCCTAATAGTACATTTTGATATAAGTGGGGAAACTTTGTAATTGAATTCGAGGCGGAATTCACACCCGAGCCCCAGGCGAGGTTGTGATGGAGCTGAGAACTGCAGTAATAAATGCCCACGTGTATCAAACGACACATCTATTTATAAATACAATTTTAATATTATAAAAAGACGCTTATCTCCTTGCCGAAAAAAAAAAAAAAAAACCGCTGACTATGGGAATTGAACCAATTTGGACTTAGTTTAAGTATGGAAGTTTTTATTTCCGCACACGTGATTAACAAAAAAAAATCCGTCATCGTGTGTGAAATACATTGCATATTGAACTAAATTGTAGTATGATAAGAACCAGTTTTCTAGAAAGTGTATTGAAAATAATTTAGGAAAACCATATTAAAAGCTAAGTTGGCCAACAATTTAATAAATTCCATCTTATATTCAGTCCTATGGTGGCAAAACTGTCACAAGATAGGCATCATCATCTGCCTAGCATTTTTTCCAACTGTCACAAGTTAGTATGAATAAAAAAAAGTTAATTACCGTTATTTCTAAAGTCATTGTTTTTGTACCATGGGAGCTTTGTTAATGACGCAATATAGCGTCATACGCGATACTTTCATTCACGTAGGCATACGACTAGCTAGAGGACTGATTTTCCTCATTTTCGTTATAAAGGCACAACATAATAATGTCGTCATTGAGTCATATTGACTTGTAAACTGGATATTGTTACTCAGCGGGACATTACTATGACGGTGACATCTGCGGTTTATCCTTTTTTCACAAAAACAATTCACTTTTAGGCACTTTTTAATGAAAACATGCTTCTATGCACGACCACAGAAACCATGACACATCACATGTATTGATGGATTTCAGGCAAATAACAAAACATAAGTCATTAAATACCTACCCACCAACAATGGATCAAGAGTAAACGTGAGTTGTATGTGTAGAGAAAAGGTCACCCTTGACTGAAAAAGTCTTGAAGGCTGATTGGGAAAATGGGTACTAATATCCTTCAACCACAAACCACCAAACCGTTTGTCATTCCATGCTAGTTCCTTATCAGGCTGATGTCTGGGAGTGACTTGGACTTAGATCGCATAAAGCAATAATGACAATACTAATGTCATAAATCATGTGGTTTTCAGGAGTCAGACGACGAGATCTCCCATCTGGAATGGGAGACGGTGCGCGTGCGCTTTGTGAAGGCGGGCACGGTAGAGCGACTGGTGGAGGCGCTCGCCACAGACGATGGAGAACTCGAGTCAACATACGTCAACGTGTTCCTGGCTACATATCGGTGAGTTATGCAACAGTTCTTATTTATTTGTATGGGCAAAAGACATGAAAAGGAAGTCAGCGTCTCTCTCTTTTCATCAACCCGTATTCAACCAATGCTCAGAGAGCTGGTCTTCTCCATTTTACGCTACTTTATACGGTCCTGGGCCTGCCGCATTCAATTCTTGCCTGCCACTCTGACCAAGTCATCGTTACACCTGGCTCGTAGCGTATGCTCCTATATTCATCACAAATATTCTTCTCGCCTGATCTACTTTACGATCTGCGGAATATATGGCGATTTCCACTTCTTTTTAACTTTTTTTTCGTGTCCCTAAAACTTCGTGACTTCGACTAAGTCGTAGTTTGATGTGATTACGGAGGGAAATCCCCAACATTGCTCTTTCCACTGCTCTTTGAGTCATTTGACGTTTGGACTGAGCTTCATTGCGCTACAAATCTCACTCAATATGTTAGGTTGCGAACTAGTATCCCATCTCCAGATTTATAATAATTATTCCTCATGTTCACCTTCTGCAGACTCATTCGCGAAGAACGTTAACTGAATGAAAAAGATGTGAAATTATTTATGTTTTCAATGACCTTTCGCAACAGGGCCATAGACGTACGGATATTATCTACAGTTCAGTTTTAACTGTGTAGTAATGTATGACGTTTCAGTTCGTTCGCGGAGTGCAGCCGGGTGCTGGACCTCCTCCTGCGGCGATATGAAGCATTGGCTGCGGAGGACGTGCATCCCACAGCAGTCGACACGTCGCTGCAACACCGAAAGTGAGTTTTTCATGGTAGAATTCGAAACCGCAGTTTTTTCAAAAGAAGGAGGAATTTTCTATGTAATGAAGTGCAGTAAGTTAGTAGTTTTTGACTGCAGCGTCCATTGACTTCAAATTCTATTTTTTTTCTCTAGAGGTACCTACATAGAAGACAACTTTGCAGATTTGGTAGAGAACTTTGCAGTCCACATTGGCCTACATTATTGTCACCCATCTAATACTTTTATTTGAAATGTTCCAGGACTCTGGTCGCGTGTCTCCACGTGTGGCTGGACACGTACCCGGAAGACTTCCGCCAGTCCCCGCACCACCCCGCACTGCAACAGCTACTCGCCTTCACACAGGTCCATCTGCCCGGAACGGAACTACACTCGAAGGTAGGCCGCTCTCCGTCGAACGCTCTTGTAATACTGAACTAGAACATATGTTAGCCTATTGCTTATTTTGTTGATCTGTGTAAGCTAATCTTGCTTGTAATTTGCAGGTATTACAGAAGCTAGCTGTATTCAGTGCAGAGCGCAATGGCGGCTGCGGCGCGGGCGGGCTGTGCCTGGCGGCCGGCATGCGCGTGCCGGCGCACCACACGAGCGCCTACCGCCTGCCGCACGTGCCGCACCGCCACTTCGCCGAGCAGCTCACGCGCATGGACATGGAGCTGTTCAAGAAGCTCGTGCCGCACCAGTGCCTCGGTGCCGTCTGGTCCCGCCGGGACAAGGATCGCAACCACGACGCCGCTACCGTATTGGCGACCGTTAACCAATTCAACGCTGTATCGTTTCGAGTCATTTCGACGGTCCTGGTCGAACCGAACCTCAGGCCGCTCGAGCGCGCCGAAATCTTAGCGGCCTGGCTCGATATTGCCCGGGAACTGAGAGTGCTCAAAAACTTTTCTTCGTTAAAAGCGATCATCTCCGGTCTTCAGAGCAACCCCGTTTATAGACTAAGAAAGACGTGGGCGTTACTAGCCAAAGAAAAAGCTGAAATGTTCGACGAACTCGCGCGTATTTTTAGTGAGGACAATAATCGGTGGGCTCAGCGAGAGTTACTGATGCGTGAGGGTACCGCAAAGTTTGCAGACACAGTGGGTGAAAACGATCGTCAGTTACAAAAACTATTACACGAACGAGGTTCCCCTGGGGTCAGTCACGGGACCATCCCATACCTTGGAACTTTTCTAACCGATCTCACTATGATCGATACTGCCATTCCGGACACGGTATCTGATGGTTTAATTAATTTCGATAAGCGAAGGAAAGAATTCGAAGTTCTTGCGCAGATTAAGTTATTGCAAGGTGCTGCCAACGCCTACCACTTGCCCCAAGACTCGATGTTCGATAGGTGGTTCGACTCTGTCATTGTGCTGGATGACCGGGAGTCGTTCCAGCTATCATGCCAGATTGAACCACCGACAAATCCTCCCAAGGAGAGGCGACCGAAGAAAATAAACGATTCAAATAGCCAAGGTCACAGAAAGAACGACTCGATCGCCAGCACCAGCTCGAGTAACAGCTCGCAGTTCTATTGTGAGACGGATGGTACGGGTACAGCTTGGAAGAGAGACAGTCTAGAGAGGCGGGTGTCGCCGACGCGACTGTCACACGGCTCGTCGTCGTCGTCCCTGCCTTCGCTGGATGTCTCGCTGTCGAGTGGCAACAGTGGCCAGAAGCCTGCCAACGGCAAGGCGGGTGGCGCCAGCCCGGCGGCCCCGGGTGTGCGCTCGGGCCCCGACTTCTACATCATCCGCGTGACGTACGAGTCGGACTGCGCGGAGACGGAGGGCGTGGTGCTGTACAAGTCCATCATGCTGTGCAACAACGAGCGCACGCCGCAGGTCATCCGCAACGCGATGCTCAAGCTCAACCTCGATGGCGATCCCGATGGATACACATTGGCACAAGTTTTGCCCGAGAAAGGTAACGATTGTAAACCACTCTCAAAAGTTTTATTCTTACAATTTTACATAACTAATCTCTTCTTTTTTGTCTGTAATGTTGGTACTTGGTTTAGTGACTAGTGACTTATCTTTAACGTTGAAATTAATCGGACTTACTCTGGCGAGTGCCATTTTGTTTCTGTCGAAAAGTATCATAATCATAAATCTTTATTTATCTCGACAACAGATATGACAGGCGCTGGTATATGCACAATCTTATACTTGTCGAGAAAGGTGTTTGAAGTAGGAAGGTCCTGAGTTACAGATCACCTCCCCGACGACGATATTTTATTTATAGTAAAATTTTTATTTAAGATACCTACTAAAGTCGAATTGCAAGTAGGCAAACGAGTACTTAAAATTAATTATACAAAATATGAAATTGACATAAAAAAATATAAACTTGAATGGATGCCTATATTCATCGAGATTGTGTAGTATTTTCTTTTCTCAGTCAGAACCAGAACCACACAACCATTTCTACAAATTGTAAATCGTAGGAAATTCCATTACAATTTTTTTTTAATGTTACAGAAATGCTGCTCCCTGCTAATGCGAACGTGTACTATGCAGTGAATACTGCCTACAACCTGAACTTTATCCTGCGGCCGCGCAAGGCTCAGCAGCTAGAACCGGTGCTCAACGGAAAATCGCGCGGCAAGCGCCCTTGATCAGTCAGTGATGGTTCCATAGACAGTTGTACTAATACGACTCCTACAGGTAATGATACTATGGTGAGCGACGACAGATCGGCAGTGCCAGGGCGGACTCTTACACACAGGGAATATTATAGACTTCAAGAATATCGCATTTATTGTTTAAAGATATTGACACGTATTTCTTACGTTTTTTGGTAGATCTATGAAGTGAGTTTTTAAAATTCGACAACTTTTCCTTTACAGTTTGTTATGAAATTAAACTCGCACGCATAATCTTTTCACATTTCACTTCGAAGCTGGACCTAGCCTTGTACTTTGAAGTTCCTTTGGTAATTTTCCCAATTCCTAAGATGAATGCGCTCTGACGCACCACTTACAACTTACTGTGTTCCCATATATTCCTAACGTGCATTTCACGGTCTCTACGATGTAATATTTGTATTGTATACTCATGTAAATAATTTAATGTAACGCCACCTTTAGCATAGTATTGTGAATTTAACTGTTTATGTATATGTGGATTGTTGTTTGTATATAATGTTTGTAAATAAGAATCTCATGAACTAATATTGTAGTATAATACTGAGCCAAAGGCAATATACGTCTAATAGCAAGGTGCTGTACCCACTTTTGTATAACGTTTTAGAAGCTTTAATATGAACATGTTTTATAAATTGAATTTCGTATTGTATTTCATATTAATAGAGTGTATGTGTTTAAAAGAAAAGAAGGGTAAAAAATAATCGGGAACAAAGAGATTCAAAAGATGTTCATTAAGCCAGTCGTTATAAGTCATGTTTTTGATAAATATACACTTGATGATGGCTAGGCAGATTAGGATCGATTTTAAACATTAGGTACTGATTTTTATTTTCTTAATGACTTCTCTTTAGTAGGTTTTACTTGACGGAACGATGTATTGTACTTAACTGTCTTATCCCTAAAATGTCTCACCTTGAAGTGGTCTTGTAGTTTCTGTAGGTGTAAATGTCACTTTAGGTATGTGTTCATTGTTGACAATGGCATCAAATCAAAGGCCATTTTATAAAAAATAAAAACCATTATTTGCACACAAGTAAGTTAATGTGTAGATCGTAAGCTCTACGTACTTACAGCCATACTTACATCAAATGTACTGATTTTCACGAGGATTGTTTAATTAAAGACAATATAGCATTATCTATGTACTATATTATACACCGTGGTATTTAATACTAATTCTTTTGACGTGACCATACGCATACGATAAATATAAGATTCACGGTGTGCCTAATATAAATTATTATTTGAATAGTATCGTTCATAAAGTATTTAACTCATATATCTTACTCTGCGTTATATTGTAACTGTATTTATGTTACCTCCCTATGTATTAAGCTCAGAATGACATTCATAATACTTTTTTTTTGTAAATATCTGTATGTAATTAAAGTGTAATTTTGTAGTTTTCCACCAGTGTCGCTGTAACATGTTTATATTCGTATAATAAAAGTTAACGAAACCTTTTATGAATAGTTTTAATAAACGTGACCTAAGTTTTACTTCACTCTAAAAAGATCAACTGGTGATCAGCACAATAAAGTCGTACGCGAATTGGATTTATGAAATAGCTATCTACGAGGTATATTGATCATAGGGAGATGCAGCCTCAAGCCACGTTCAATCAAACTTAGGTTAAATAAGCCACAAAGTCAAAAAACAGTCCAAATTGACGGAAGCATCTGTTAAGAGTACACAATTTAAATCTTACATCAATGCAAGTGGTGCCATCTATGAATTGGGCTCAACAATTCGTTCAAACATGACTATGCGGCTATGTGGTATGTGCCTGGCTACGCTGGGGTTTTTTGTAGTTTGTGATTACATACTGCCAGATAGCGTCAAATATTCTACCCATCCTTCGACCTTTGGCCTTTTCAATTCGCGCTTAAAAGAAGTACGTTAGGTTTCTGTCTTTCTGACCTACATATTTTCTCAATCGGATTGAATATAAAATTTCCATGAATATATTTATTCAAGTATTCGCAAAGTTTTTTTGCTGACACTGTTGTAGGCTGAAATGGCTTGATATGAGTAACTAACGTATCGCATGTGGGTTTGAACATGAAAAAGATGCTCAGGGAACTTTGAAAGTTTTATCGCCTGATTAGAGGGACAATCGCTAGTTCGAAGGAACCCATGTTTGTATGGTAGATGATCAGGGCATGGTGGTGATGGTGATGGCGCACCTGCGTGCCGCCACCGGTTGACAGCGACTCGGCTGAAAATTTCATGGCCAGTGTATCGAGCGGGCTACGCGCGCTCCTGAGTCCGGCCGCGCAGTCGCGCCGCGCCGCCCGCCCGAGCGCCTCGCATGCTGCTGCTCGCGACGCTCGTCGACACTCGCTCTGTGACAACCTTGCCGTGCCGACCCCGGTTCACAACAACAACACGCGCGACCTCCGCTACCTAACACGAGCGTCCTACCTCCAGTGCCGGGTGTGCAGTGCTCGTGCCACGTGACCAGTCCCGGGCCCCGCGGCCCGATATGTGAAAAACAAAGCCTTTGTGACAACGCCGGCCAGCGGCATGTGGTGTGCCAGAGTTACGCACAAAATGAAATAATAAGGTGAGCTGACCCAGCGTTATTTTGACTTTAATCCTTATTCGATGAAGCCAGTTCATCTCTTGCTTTTGTCATTGAATACTTAGAGAAACAAATTAAAATAAATAACAAAAAATGCTTTCCAATTTTTTTACGTAAAACTTTCTTTCAGAAGCCAGAAATATTCATTAGGTCAAAGACGTACTCTAACCTACGTGTATGTACCATATTGCACGACCAAGGTCAGAGTTCATTTATGTCATAATACATTTGTCCAGATTATTGCCATCAGACATACCTCAGAATTGATACTATTGAGCTAGTTGTGTGGTGGGAGCGGCCGAAGTCCGTCCGTACGCGAAGCTCTACGACTGCCGCAATCTGATTATGGCACACCCACCACTAAGCTACAAGATATTTATTCAACGATATTTTTAGTAATAGCCTAGATATTAAAGGCTGACACACAAAAACGATGTTTATGACCTATTAAATACACTTTAGTTAATCATTTGTAGCAAACATGTGTTTTCGTAGCACTTTCGTAGCAGCTCGTAGCAGTGTTTTGTTTATTAAGTTAGCTGGATTCAAATGCGGGTTCAGTTATTTTACCTTGCAAATGATTTATGGGTATTTTTTTATAGCTCCTTCATGAATCTAATTACAAAATTTTTTCGTTATTTTGCTTTTTACAATATTATGACGATTTCTGTCGGTACGAAGAAACTTTTGGATTCGGTTTATAGTCGTCAACATAATTTGAGGTAAATCATGAAGTTTCGTTTTTAACAAGCTTAATATTTTATCAGCAGTAGATATAGTTTGGCGTGCGGCAGGCTCGCGTGCCGGGGGCGCGGCGCGCACGCAACTCGCACCAAACGATGCAATAACTCAGCCCCCTCGCGTACTGCTCGCATCGATCCTGGCAATCAGGGTTTGGACATGGAATAGGACTGCTAATTAGTAAAATTACCCATTAATTAACGGTTTATTGTTTCGTCTGGTTGCCGAAAGGAAAAAGGCTGACCGTATCCGTAGTGGCGTGAAAGGCGATTTATGGATTATTAGAAGGGGATTGTTTCCGACAGTAGTAGTTATAGTAATTATAGTAACGTAATAGTTATTAAATTCTCTGATTGACCATTCATTGTAGTGGTCATTGAAAGAAACGTAGCATTGAGGAGCGTTGAGGAGCTCGTGGCTTAATAATAACAGCCGCTCGGGTCGATCTTTAGGTTAAGCCGTGCTTGCCTAGGTTGGTCTTTGGATGGGTGTCCACCCATTACATACCGAGTTTCCTCCGTGCCTCGGAAAGCACGTTAAGCTGTTGGTCCCGGGTGTCATTTGTAGATCTTAGACAGTCGTTAGGTAGTCAGTGGGCCAAAAAGTCTGACAACCAGTCTTACCAAGGGGTATCGTATTACCCAGTACTATCTGGGATCTGGAGGTCAGATAGGCAGTCACTCCATGTAAAATACTGGTATTCGGCTGCATCCGGTTAGACTGGAAGCCGACCCCAATATAGTTGGGAAAAGGCTATGCAGATGATGATTGAAAGAAACGTAGCAGAGGAAGGTTGTAGGGTTAAACAAAAAGCCTACGTCAGCAAACCATGAAAAGGCTTTAAACTTGTAACCTCTAATATCCTGCATCAAATCATCATAAAGAAAGTCTAAGCAGCAAGTTATCAGCTAATTATACAATTATCTCATTCACACAGGCTGTAATTATGCTATTTGGAGCGCCGAGCACATTACAATGTGATATTTACTTGCGGATCCAAGATTACGCAGACCAAGTAAGTAGTTTAACAGAATCTTTGACACTTGTGTAATTTATTTGCTCTACGAATTATGAAATATTCTTGTTGTTGGACGGTTTAAATATTCAACTACAGCAAACGTCTTTTTTCCCATTTCCTTTAATTATCAACATGTTGAAGATATAAATTCTAGCCTTTCTTCGTTTTTCTTTTACTAATTAATGTTACATTTAGTTCAAAACTAACTGGAACTGGATGTTTTTTGTGTTTGAAGTATGGTGATGTACTGTTTCTTAAGAATAACATAACATCACGCATGTAATCCCCGAAGGGTTAGGCAGAGGTGGACCTAATAGAACACCCACATTTCGGCAGTTATGTTTAAAATCCATGTAATAGGGGGCGAGTCTATTGCCATTTGCCATCAACCGGAAACCAATCCAGACTCCATAAGAATAAAATATAGATTTAAATAGAAGGATGTTGACTAGGCTAATGTAAGGATGCTGTGTATACTGACTCTCTATCTGAAGCAATCTTGGAGTCGTATCTTACGACACCCTCGGGCCCCGGGATGTTCGTAGCCGAGCACACAGCGTTATTTATTTGGGTACAACAGAGAACATTCATTCAGTGTTTTTATTTAAATATCAGTAAGACTGCAATAGCAAGGGAAAATAAAGAAATTTCATTTCATTTGCTGAACCACATGAAAGAGGTACGATAATCTTATATCTAAACAAATACGTATATAAACTAACTGACTGAATGGGTAAAAGGTTATAAAGAGAAGTACTTCATCTTAAAGTTCAGATTTTGAGTTTATGTATATAGGTTTTATACCAAGATGACAAAAGTTTAATACAAAGAGGTGTCAAATTCGATATAGTTCAGCTTCAACTGTTATAAAAGACATAAAATAGAAGAGTTGAATCTAATCTAATCCATGTCAATAAATGTTACGTATGCAATAACACTAACTATACTTTTAATTCAACTTGAACTAGTAGATTCAGACTTGGATGCAGGATGCAGCACCGGGGCGCCCGCAAAAATATCACATGCAGGAAGTGTGAAAATTAGTACGGAATATCACTAGCACAGCATATCTATTTTCAATTCTGTTCTCAACCAACATTCTGTACATCCGGTAACACCCACCCACGTAAAGGTAACGGGGTCACACCTTTTATTAGTGGAGAAATAGCGTGGAAATGAGATTGCAAGAGCAAGAATTTTGCAATTGTACCCTCGGTAATAACAGACCGAACGCTCATCGCTTACGACCGTGCATACATACGAAATGCATTCTCTCCGTTCCGAGGCGATTCCACCGAGTTTCACCGGAAGGTAGGCTATAATACTCTATAATTTTTTTGCATTCTGGGAAACTTCGGAAGGAATAGTTCCAGAGATAGTAGGCAGTAGGGGCAGTTACAAATATTAATGGTACTGGCATTTCTTGTTTCTTCCTTATAATCACTTTGTATGCTGGCTGGCTTTTACCTTGGCTTAGCGTTGCCATACAACGTGGCAACACCGCTAGTCTCTTGGGGACATTACTAGTTGACAGCGTTGAGGAGGAGTATTTTGACGCCATGTTAGTTAAGGTTATTTTAATTTGTAAATGTACATATTATTGTTACCTTTGTAAGCTTGATATTATTATGTTGGTTGATTGTTTTATGAATGTGGATTGCTTTAAGAGTTGAGGAAGGCCGAAAAAACGGTGGATGGAAGGATTCTATGGCTAGATAGGAGGAGACTGTTGAGATGACGAGTAATCGAGAGGCATGGAAGAGGAAGGCATGCTACACCGACCCCAAATGGGATAAGGGCAGAATAATTGTGATGGGTGATTGTTTATGGTAGTCTGAAAAAGCTTAAACAACTAGCTACCCTTGCTTGTTTATTGTCATCGTGGGCAAGCAGGGCAAGTAGTATGGTGTCAGCTTGGTCATCTCACACTAATAATATGCAGGTTTCACCAAATTGGTTTTGCTACATGATACAAATGTAACTTTTATTAGAGTTTTGTGCCTAAACATACAACATAACATTACGACTGTTTCCTCGAAGGGTTAGGCACAGGTCTATCTATAGTACGTTACATACAACCAAATTTCGCATTTTTGTTTGCTGTTTAAAGTAGATTTTAAAGTTTATTTTTGAGTGACATTTTTATCTGCTATCAGAGCAGGAGCTTCAAAAGCGTGCAAAGTTTGCATAGTTATTCCACCATCTTGAATGACGTAAAAAGAAAATATTTCTGTCAGCATTCTTGAACTTTCCATTCTTACATTTATTTTCTTTTGCCTTTTTTTTGTTGACTGCGCTGAAGGGTTATTCTAGGAATTGTTTCGTGTAGAACAGTCGTGGCTCGGTTTGTTAATACTAAAAAAGATCCTCCTCTATCGTAGATTTTTTCAGAAAAAAATATGAATACACAGTAGCAAAACTAACAGTATCTACGAATTGGTACATTTTATATGCAGATTACGGTTTAATATTTGATTTCTGATCTTTATAGAATAACTAACAATGCAACTGCCAAATAAAAGTTCTTATCTAAGACAAACCAACTAGAGATAAGCATAATACGAAACCTTTGTTGTGCTTTTATGTTATTTGAGTGCTATCTTTGATTTCCTTGGATATTTTTATTAGATTTGCAACAAGAAAGACTAAGCGGTACCGTCGGTATCTCACGAACTACTTATAAGCAGTACAGATTTAACAAGATTTTTCCAGTATGTAGGTATACGTGTTTAGTTTCTCCTTCTATCTTGTGTCAGATCCGAGGCGGAAATCGTTTTTTACCTACATTTTCAGTAACGATACTGCACCAGAAAACGTGAAAACGCTCTCTGTTTTACTACGTTTTTACACAAAAATACGGTAACAGTAAAATATCGCGCGGATTTATTTAATTTCATCATCGTAACTCTGTGAGCCACATTAATTAAACAGGGATATAAATTATACTCTGTTTTGACTCACAGCTACGTGAGTGAACTCCCGGGTATGAGCCTCAACGTTTCAATTATAAAGTATTGTTTATTAAATTAAATGTGATAAACAGGTAGAGACGGCTATTTTCAGCCAAACACAAACGTTATTAGTAACCAGTTACTAATAACGTTTGATCTTAATGAATGATGTACCTACTATAGGGGAGGTAAGGTGTTCCTCTTAGCAACTACACTTTACTTTACCTAAACTTACGTCAAGAGTACATTTTCGGAAGTGCAGTTGTCTAAGCTTATTAACGTTCGGTCGAGTGTTTTAATAGTGTTTCGTTACTTATAACAAGGTTACAGTATTGTGCCGTTATTCATAAACGTCTCATAAACATAGAAGTGCTACTAAATAAGACAATAGCCCTTTAACTAATCTTTCGTATGATGTTAACAAGGAGTATTATAATGTATTTGGGATTTGGAGCATTATATGTGAGAATTTTATAATATTTAGCCTTTTGCCAAGATGAATTGAAGATTAATGCAATTTACTTCTTCTTCTTCTTTTTCGTGTGGTTAGTGCCTAACCTGGTGTCAGAGTTATGTGCCGCCCACAGGCCTCTGACTTGGCTTTACATGCCGTCGAGAAATATCTCTCAGGCATGCTGGTTTCCGCACGATGTTTTCCTTCACCGAAGCAAGTGATAATTATACAATACGCACATGAATCCGAAAAAACAGAGTTGCGTGTCTTGGGTTCAAACTCGAGACCTATGACTTGGCAGTCCGACGGTCACACCACTACACTATCCAATTTACTAATAGCTACTCATAGTAGGTATATAACTTTTTATCTACTCGAACCAAAACAAAGATAGGGAGCAGAAAGAAGAGAGAAGAGAGAAAAATAATTGGAAGTAATCCTTTTATTTAAGCAGAGGACGGCTCAAATAATTTCGTTTACTTTCATTTGGCGTGTCTTTTCTGGCCAAGAATAAGGCTCCCGCGGGCGTCGTACAAGGTGACTAAGGGATAATGGGTAGACGATGGGTAGCAGCTTTCCCCTGAACACTAATAACAATATATTGCGCTCACAGTGTTTGTCAAGCGTGCTGATTATGGCAATATTCCCTGCGACGGCCGTTCGTTCTTACGGCTTATTAGGAAACCCTGTTTGGTAGTAAATGTTACCGAATTGTTATGATTTACCCACATAATATTTATTTAGGTACCTACATATTATTTTCTGTACTTGTGTACATATTGTTACTTTTAATGCAGGATATAAATAGGTATTGTTTAAAATAATGTCGTATAAAATGTAACTTGGCTAATAGCTCGGATATGGCGTCAGTATACCAACTGTAAGAAACAGTTTTTTACCACGAATTCAGTACACCATTCCAATTTTAAATCGGTTCGACCGTGTAGGTATTGCACTTTTGCAGGAAACAGCTGATTTTGCTCACAGCTTAAGAAAGGTGAAGTAGCAGTGGGCCGGTCTTATTAGCCGTAGAACCGATGACCGTTGGGGTAGATAGACGTGTTCTTCAGTGGAGACCGCGAATCGGCAAACGTAAGGTGGGACGCCCTCAGGCTCGGTGGAGTGACGATCTTCGTAGGGTGGCTGGTAGCAACTGGATGAGAGTTACCGAGAATCGAGTAGAGTGTCGTGCGATTGTGGAAGCCTATGTCCAGCAGTCGACTGCTGCAGGCTGATAATAATGATGAGCTGACTTTAAAAAAAAATACCGATGTAACATTTCTATGTGGCCTTCGGAATGACCTACAGAATACGTGGTAATCGTTTGTGCGGCGACGTCCCTTGCGTCCTGTATATTCCCTTGAACAGAGTAAAGTTGACATAACATTTCTATACTGTACATTAAGATGTTACTTGCTGTTTCAGCGACTGCATCTGAAACTAGCTTTACTATCGTTAGTTAAAGGATTCCGAAGGTCCTAGCACGGGCGCGCGGTGTAAACGTTCGTCGATTAAAATCTCAGTGGGACTATAAGTATGAACTAACCTTACCTTGGCTGATTTAGAAATATAAACACCTTCATAGAGTGATTTTGGATTTCTATTAATTTGTGTTAAATGGGAATTTTCGGAAATATAACCCTAATAGGTTATAGATTCCTTAAGAAAAATAGAGCTGTATAAGCATTTACTATGCACATGAATTATAGGATTACTAATTTAAAAACCATAAAAGAAAATACTGTTAACTGTAATTGTTTAATCGAAACTAAATTAGGTTTCTAGTGTCGTTTCTTAGGCCATAAACTCTCTAGACAGGCTTATTTGACTTTTTTATGTGATTTGTGTTCGAGTAGTAAAAATTTACTGGCCATTACCCTCAGGCTCCTTTACGATGCCCGTGGAATGTGCACCCGTTGTAAACCGGGACACATTCGCCTGCTGAGCGAGCCAAAGAGGATTTTCATGTTTGCTCAAGGGCTCTCTACGCTAGATAGACTACCTACAGATATACTTTATTACTTCGAATTCATATTTTTTTTATAAAACCGGCTGCTACCATAGTCTAAAAATAGGCGCGAAAGATTTTGAAATGAAAATAGAATCGAATCGTTAGGGTGGAAATGGGAAAACTTTGGCTGTTATCATTATAAAGACTGCTATTATTATAAAGCTATCAGGTGTTTGCGAAATGATCGATGAATTTTAACTTTATACTTTTCAGTCTATATTAAATGTATCGTGTAACAGTTGCTTACATATCGTGCGCGATTTTGCATTCACTTAATATTTAAGTATACATCCAAGCAATAAAAACATAACTTTAAACGGAAATATTTAAAGGTCTTTTGACACGCGAACTGGTTTCGTATTCAGGTTCACGTCTGTTCTAAACCTTATGTAGGTATATGTTAAATTAATCTTTCCTTTGATCTTAAAGTGTTTCTTAACCAAAATTGAAATGTATGAAAGTGTGAAAGGTTGTTTTGAATCATTTTTTGTCTCACTGTTTCGTGGAATTGTATTGTACAAATGTACACACAGTAATAATAATAATTTTTCGATACACTTTCTCGAAAACTGGTACTCTTCGCACTACGATGAGATTCAAGATGCAATGTATTTCACACGCGTGGATTTTTAATATTTTTCCGCACATGTGCGGAAATAAAAATGACTTTCGTCGGTGATTTTTTTTAAAATCTTGGCTAAGAGATATGCGTCTTTACGGCGTTAATATTTTTTGAGTATTTTAATTTGTGTTTATAAATAGAATATCATAAATAAACATGATTATTCAAAACAAATATTTACTTTTATGAACAGTGTTCTAAATTAAAAAATATTAGAATTTTCTATTTTTCATATTAGGCCGTATAGCGGCATCATACCTTTGCTTCTTCTTTAACCTGGCGAAAGCAAAGCGCGGAAAAAAGCAAATTAAATTAAAGGTTCCTAATAATTCCTGACAAAAATACTTTCCGTTTTAATATTTTATTCCTTTGAAAATGTATTGAGAAACGTCGTTTGATACGCGTGGGGATTTGTTACAGCGGTTCTCGGCTCCATAATACCCTCGCCTGCAGCTCGGGTGTTAATTCCGCCTCGAATACAATAACAAAGTTTCCCCACTTATATCAAAATGTACTATTGTTCTCTATTCAGAACGATTTACTTGACTATTGTAATATCAGCAAAAACCAGTAAAATGTATGTTGTAGTACAAAAGAAAATATAAATTTATTTGACATCCAAAGAATTAAATGATAAGGACAGCATCTCCTGTACATTATTTCCCGACAAAAGACTCTGCCAAGTGTACATGACACGCAACTTGGCACTTGTTACGAACTAAGTATTACATTACTTAATTATATTCCAAGAATTTCTTTGTCACTGAACTATCTCATCGATTCACCCCGAACCTGCAGCTCAGTATAGAAGATGGAAGGTATTTGGCATTCCTCAGTGTTCCTATGTGCCTGTAAGTGAATTCAGCGCGTCGATGGAATGTTTGATTGTGAAAGGAATACCAATGAGTTTCCTCGAAGAAGATAATGCAAGTTCAATTGGAAATAAAAGTACCATTTTCGATTACTTAGTTGTAAATGAGCTTTGTATGTCAGCGTTATCGTGCGATGTTTTCATGAGATAGATGTTAGGTAACTACATTTTATGTTTTTAGGTAAGTATACATTGCAAAACTTATGATTAACCGTGACCCCCATAGTCACAGTTAAACAGCGAGATGTGAAATGTTGAATGATGAGACACAAAGAAATTTGTAAAATCAAAATAACAGATTTTTGAAAGCCTATGAATGCCTATGAAAATAAATACGGTACGGTATACGGTATACTTTTATTTTAGAAAAAGAACTAGGGTTCCGTGCAAAAAATTGAAACCCTTGATTTATATAGGGAAGTAATATTTTATAATAATTTCACGCGGATAAAGGTGGCGAACAACAGCTATAGTAACAAATATATTTTAACTTTGAAACAAAATTTAAGTTTAGGTATACGCAGTTACGTAGACAATGAGTCCCGTTAAACCTGTAACGCGCCTCTAATTGAATAAACAGTAGCTTTTCAGTGGAGGGTTTGAGCTCGTAAATCACGGGAAACACGCTTGTTTGAAATAAAGCCTTTGTGCCTTCCATAAACTAACAATAACCTACATTCAGTTTGCATCAAAAATCATTTGAATACCTTTGTACTGCTGTAAACGGATCACGATACTTTGAAGTAGCAAAATATTGATGGTACAATCAATATTCAGGCAGTTTTAGTCTCTATTTACATGTAACTGAAATATTTTAGTGAAAATTCAGCTATTGTTGTAGGAAGCCACCGTCCGTATTTTCCACGCGTTTGTGTCCCAATCAACCTTTTGTTACGTAAAGATGCTATTTCATTGAGTTACCATTGGCTGAAAATTTTCCGTCTACCGTCGATGGTGTAGTGTAGTGTAGAGGTAGTAGGTCTCTATTTGACATGTCGGAAGTTAGACAATGGCACAGGAAATTAGAAATTATCGAGTTATGGTGAGAATACCTGCAGTGTCGTCAGTGTGTCTGTGGTTCTATAGTTTTATATACGGCACGTTAGCTGAACGCTCTCTTGACGAATGTGTTAGGTGACGGGGAGCGTTTAGCGCCCACAGACAATGCCTGCGCAGCCCGCTTAAAGGAAATTCTCGCTCAACTTCACTCGTGTGCTGTCAGTTTCCGCCCACTCTCGCTCCACTTCTCATTGAGAGGTGGTTTTTCACTCTTTAACTATAAACTAAATTGGAGGACCTAGTTGTTTGCGCACTCTAGCTGTATAAACGATGACGGGTCGTTACGTTTCGTTCTTATTGCCACTTCTTTAATTCTAGGGGCTGCTTGGTAAGCATGCAAGCTAGCACTTATAAAAACAAATTATGTGACAGAGGGTAAATTGTATTTTCAGTTAAAGGTAGTAAAGAATTCTTTCAAGTATTTAATGTATATTGTTCGTTGTGCTAGAATAATGAGTTGCGGTAGAATCTCTTTCATTTTCACGTCAGTATTTCGCAGGCGTGCCGAGTTCCCGAGCCGTCCGTTGTCTGTGTCACGTCCTACCTCTGTGAAACAAAATTGTTCGATTATTTTCGGCTGTTTCATCGGCTCGAAACAAATTAGTCCATTTGTATGCTAACGGACTTTCCGATTCGGATGTGAATATGGGAAAAAGAGTATTTATTGCTACCGGCTTTTTGTTTTTGTATTCGCGAACGGCATGCCCTCTTCGTAGAGCAATTACTGTCACAGTCTGTGTTTTTTTCCTAATATACATATACGAGTATATTATAATACATCTTCTTATATGAAAAAAATCTCGTGTCACGGTGTTTGTGGTCGCATTCCTCCGAAACGGCTCGACCGATTTTTATGATTTTTTTAATGTATATAGGGTCTAACTTTTTAAACACGAAATATTTCAAGAGTAACTTCTACAAGACGTAAAGTCGCCATAGCAACGAAAAAAATTTTTTTTTCTGATTGTTTTTATTTTTACGAAATTATTATAAAGGGTGTAAAAAGACCCTTAACGAAGCCGAAAGGCACTTGTTCTCCTCGTCATTGTGATCATTTTTTTGTTCTGGACCATACTTGGGAACCTTGTAGTTACGGAGATATTGGGGGTCAAAGTTCCAATTTTTTCACAAGTTTTTTTTTTAATACTACTTTTTAAGGTTCTAACTTAACTCCAATTACCTCCATGGTCCGTTTACTAGTCAAAGCATCCCTCAGCAATAAGTTTTGAGCGCATTATATTGAGTTTTACCGTAAAATGTGATTTTTGACCCCAAAAAAAAATTTCGTCCCAGCAAAAATTTTTGCGTAAAGTTACTTAGTTTGATGTACAGAATGCTTGGTTGACGGCTTGGTGAAGGGTCTGTTTACACCCCGTAGTTCTAAATATTCTTGCGACATTTTGCACAAAACTTTTACAAACTTTAAACTTACTTACTTACTTTTACTTTTTTAAACTTTGTTTTACTTTTTAAACCTTTAGACAGTATTTATTTTGTGGGTCAAGTAATTTTAATTTTTTTTTAAATAAAAATACACTTAGATAAAAAAAAAAATTCGTTGCAATGGTGACTTTACGACCTATAGAAGTTACTCTTGAAATATTTCGTGTTTAAAAAGTTAGACCTTATATTTATAAGTAGATATGAGAGTAGGTCGTAAAGTATATTTCATACCGCTTAGTTGTCAAATTCTAAATTAACCCTTAAATGCATAAAGTTGTAAAACTGCAACATACCATTCAAACGACCATAAAATTATTAGTATGAGTTCATTGCATGCTGTTGCAGGATTATCACTATCATGGTTATATATTTAATCGAGTGGCAACACACTTTTAAAAAAATATTTACGATTTTTTTTATTATTTTTCCCTGAATCAGCTTATTCATGGCTCCAAAATATATTTTTTCTCGGTCTAAAAATAAAATCATGCATTTAAGGGTTAAAGAGCGGAGCCGCGGGCAAAAGCTAGTATTATTATATTACACAGTGTTGTTTCCCTAGAATTGCCGTGCATAAAGATCCAAAGTGCTCAGTCCAGGCCAGCATTTTTTAAGCAGTATATCTGAGAAAACAAAATGTATCTATACAGTATCTGCATACATTTTGTTGACTCACATAAGTAAATTAGAGTAGCCGTTTAGTTAGTTTTAAAGGTACGAAACTGGAACCATAATATAAGCACAACTTACGCATGGCATTAAATGAGCGTGGTTTATGTGTTTACTACGTTATATTTTCACTGAGTTAAAACAAGCATTCCGAATCCAGTCTATAAACAGTAACTACACGTACGTAAGAGTTTGCTAATAAATACGTCAAAGTTTTAATTTCTCCCCAGTTAGCCGTAATAACTTGCGCGAAACTCGCAATTTCACATTCAGCAGTCCTATTTACGTTCTGAAACTAATATCATAACTCTATCTAATATGCAGTCGAAAGTAGTTGGAATCTGAAGGAAATATATAAAGCCTTGGAACTATAAATAACCGAACACTATCCGTAATAAAAGGCTTCTCAGCCGGTCACAAGGCTGGATCAACTTCTTATGAAAAATGATGCTATCCACAACAAGAGATTAACTTTATGAGGGGAGATATTTTAAGAACAAATAAGATAACATTGTGAATATCGTGTTGCGATGGTTGAAGACTGGCTTCTATTATGCTTGGTTTATTTATTTCAGCACACTTAAATATATATTCAGTTTATCTCATTTTGTAATGACGTCTAGATAGTTTCTTGACATTGTGGAAATGCTGAATATTAATCAGTTGATTTGAATATTTTCCTAGAGTTCATAGTCCTTTACAAAGTTCGTGATTCCATCAGCTTTACTGTGACTGGTGGAATTGCATGAAAAGGGAGGGTCGCCGCCTTCCCTCAAATAATAATATGCTTTGTGGAAATATCGGACACGCTAGCGGAAGATCACGCGTCGATTACCAACATAACAATGGGTCTCTGTTAAACTTTACCTGCTTTCACAGACTAATGTTTTGATTTCTTTCACGAGCTTAGATTTTATATTACTTTATCGAATTTTCTCTGTAATTCTTAGTCTGTCTAATTTTAAATCGTACAAAATTACGTTACTCGTGAGTTACTTCCGTTTTCAGATCGAGTGACGCTTTGTTCTTCAAGGACTCCTTTGCTCCTTTAACTTTTGCTTTTCCAAGATTTGCTTCATGACTGACTTATTCGTGTTAAATTAAAAGTAATGGCTTTTCAAAGCAATTGAATGGTTCTTTTGATGTGTCGGGTTATGGCCAGTTATCGACCAGGTGGAAAATATTTACAGATTGTTCCCTGAAACGGATAATTCCTACAGACGCCGCTGGACCGTAAATTAAAGGCTCCTTTATAATTAACCCTGAATGCATAGGTAGGTACTTAATTTTTAGGGTTGATGTTCGGAAACAAAGGAACTTTGGTCAATGCCATCAATATGCGGATGTGTATTGACAAATAGTTCAGCTTTGAGTAAATACAAGTGAGTCAATATCTTCGACAAACAAATAGGCATGCAATAGTATGACAGAACCAATCAGGAAGTAAACCGCCGGGCCCGTGCGCCAGTGTTCGTAGTAAATCCGGTAGCCCAACTTCGTCCGTGTCCCATTGACCTAGATTTGCGCCCTTGAACCCCGACCCCCCGACCCTCCCGCCCGACACCCGCACGCTCCCGTGACGTCATAAATGCCCTCCGCAAGCATTGTCTCTTAAGTATATTGTTTTGTTCTAAAAAAAGATGACTCTACTGTATGTCAACAAAGCTATTTAATTGTCTGGAGGGGAAAATAACAGTGCGCTACGTTATCATCGTCTGCTTGTTGTTCGAACGGGAACTTATTGATTTAAAGGAACAGACAAAGAGAAGCTCTTTCTTTGTCTCATGCTAATAATGCAGCTGAAGTAGGGTAGAATGTATAAGATGAAATAAGAGAATGTACTATTGAACGTGAAGAAATGATTATTGCAAAAACGTGCAAATTTGTAGAAGACAACAAGGAAAATTGAGCAAGACTTGGTTATAGAAGATGTAAAATACTAGATAGATTCTGAAAGTTAGGGTTTCACCAAAGACCTTAACATCAAGATGGTCAGTTTATTAATATTAACTCGGCCTCTGAAGAACTAATTGCAAAATAGAAAGACGTAATAATTATAAAAAATAAACAGAGGTACTGTTGCAATAAAAATAAATCAAAGTATTAAAAAAACATGATATTTGCAGAATGCTGCAGTACCTTTCTGCAGTGGTAATGAATGCTTGTTTATGACTAGTAAACATGTTCAACAATGCCAATCAACGAATAAAGTTTAAAGCCAAGTAAATTGCATGTTTGATGTTTGCACTTCAACGAATGACTGCAATTTATTGAATGCAGGTTCACGCTTTACATCAGTGTTAAGTGCTTTATTTGCCTACCTACATATTTGTTGGAAAATTACGTCATTATAAATAGATTCTATTAAGATTAGCCTTACTTTTTATTGGAAGGGGGCCGACAAGTGTTATGTTTGCTCTAGAAAAAAATATTCGTTAGTGAAGTAATGGTAAAACCAAATTGAAGATTGTGACTGATTTAAACATAAAAATATGTAAATAGGTAGGCCGCTTTCAAAGCAATTTTCCCTTGAAAGAAATTAACGATACCAAGATTCTTTGTTTATGGTACTGAGACGCGTACCCTTTTGTGACATGTTACGTCTCTGGAAAACAACTTACGCAAATTCAACCGCTCTTTTATTGGCTATAACCGGTCCATTAGGAAATGGCTTTTTTAATGTTTTTTCAGGTAAAATGGAACAATGGATGTTACATATATCCTCTTTGTGTTTGCCAAAAATATATTGTCATATGAAAGCCAAATATCCATTCGGTATTTTTTGTGGGTATTATAAATCTCTATAGTTTGAAAACAAAGGAATAATTTAGTGGCAAATACCGGCGAGTGGCTCAGTTCAGTTCACAGGCGCCCCGTGGCGGTGTAGGCAAATTTTCCATTTGGTTGTCTGTGGTTCCAGCTTGTTTTCCGAGTCAGTGGCTCCCTCAAATCTATAGCTGTGAAGACATTAACGTAATCAAACGTATGCTAAGTATGTCATGTGTGTGCAGGTAATATTGCGCAAGGTTTTATTACATAATCTATATATCTATATAATTTGGGCGTTTATGATTGCAATTGGACCAGCAGCGCGGCATTAGGGTTGCTTGATATTGTTTGGTACGATTTTATCAAATTACCACAGTTGAAACAATATAAGAATATCAAAAGAAATCTAAGTACAATAGATAAATTGCTTTTAATATTATTGTAAAATACTGTAACCACCAATAAGCTGTTGTAATTGTAAATACTTTACATATTTACCATTAAAAGAAAGCGTGTTCTCGTTAAGTAGGGTGCTTTCAGTGGTCACATTTTTGGAATGATTTCGGAACCATTTACCGCTCATTTCTGTGTTCAGCGATAAGACTTGAAATTCACTCGTTTCGCACCAAACGCCTTTCCAAATTCAATTAGTGAACTGTTTTGCATCTTATTGACTTTGAACAGTAGATATAAACAATGCTACGTTCGAAATTGGAGGAGGCACTAAAGTAATTTAATTTGGGCTCCGGTTATAACCTAGTGTTTTAGACATGGGCACAATATTGCTAAAACATATACATCTGCTATTATGGCGTTCGTCAACAGAGTAACAGTTTTATAATCGGATCAGTGCTTCCAGAGATTATCTCTTACAAACAACCAAACCCAATTTCACCACTAGTTTATATTAACGGATAAAACTTTGTAATGAAAAGAGAAAAGCTTAATCGTTTAACGTCTGGTCTCATAACATCGTTTCAGCCATAAGTCTTTACCCGAGAGAGCTACTTATTGTCATAATCACATGCTTGGCACACGGCTCGGGTCGTTCATTGAAGTATGGTGTTGGTGTTATTATTTTACATCTGGACAATGCTCTGTTCCCTTTGGTACAATCTGTTAGGAGTCCCTTACGACGCTCTTGGGACCTGTTGGTTTGCAGGACATGCACTGTAAACTATATGAGATTATAAAGTTAATCGTAAGTGCAGGACTCAAGTTTCGTTAAACCGCTGCGGAGATATTGCGGACCACCTGAGGACATCGGACACTGACATATACTAGAGCACATTATCTGGCCGAGCCTTTACGTAGGTAGTACCTACTGCTACTGTCTATGTACCTACTGATTACAAAACTGTGTCAAAGTAACAGCTGAAGTGTATAAGAGTACAAGTACAAGTAAAACATCGTAATACGTCGGGACTCATCAAAAGAAGGAATATTCAAAGTCCTTAAGACTTCCTTTTTATACATAACTTGAAGATAAAAGTTTCTGGGATAATATTCTTTGCCTTTTTCCGCCAAAGTTTCAGGATGCCTCTCGTAAGGCTTCAAGAGATATAATCATTAAGATGGATGGATACTTGGGTAGGGCAAGTATCTGGATCTATTTCAGAAAGTAAACATTACACATTTATACAAAATTACGAGTGCAATACGGAAGTTTTTGCTCTTATCTGACCTTGTTTGGTTTCAGTTGTTTATTGTAATGATGCGAACTTAGCCTCTCCTTGAATCCACCAACCATCAAAAGCACATATTCAGTTAGATTCTGTAGCCTGTGAATGACTCAGCATGCACTTATGTAGGTTGAAAAGTTCTAGAAACTGAATAGTCCTGAATAATAAGTATGAAGTTTTACAAATAAAGTCATTTCTTATTTACAGCTCAAAAGAAATAAATTCCCATTGTTTTCTGTATTTTTTTGCTGAATTATAGTCTTATTTCACTGTAGTGCTAGTAGACCAAATGTAAATAATCTGACACTCCTGCGAGGTTATTTTAGGCGGGCGGATGTAGAATTGAATTTACAAGGTAAGAGCAGGCAATGCCTAACTCCCAAAGGAGTGGGTGAACTTCATCCTAAAAAAAGTAAATTTTACGGTAGGCCTTTTCGACAGGTCTAAAAGGTTTTTTATTAAGTTACGGCGCATAAGCGCAATTAGGCTGCGATGCTGAGCAGTCTTGTTTACGAGCCTGTACGATATGTGGGGGTTTTATGGTTGTACAAATATGTGGGTAGGTTTGGGGAGTAGATATCCATCTTTATAAACTATGCTCACATATTTTCTTGTATTGAATTTCCTCCAATGTTGTAGAATAAATCAGCTTGGATACTGGCAATTTTTATTTAAATAAGTGCCTCGTACTTTTCTAAAAAATAAATATGTAAAAGATTATATTAGTCAGGATGCATTCCTCATTTTTACAAGTTGCACTAGTATGCATAAGGCTCAAACTTATTGCTTAGCTGGGTTTTCTATACAAATGCAAAAACTATTCGGTCTTTTCATAAAAGGAACATGCAAATTCTTATCAAGAATTCATCGGAAGAGCTAATAAAGTATAATGAATTCCGTTGTATTAGGTATCTTGAAATGTTCCACCGGCAGTAAAAATGTATGAGACATGAAGTGGCACGACGTAAAAGTGATATAAAGTTGTAGGATGCGAGTCAGTTGGCGGTCGCACGGCGGGAGGGTTGGCCCTGAGCCAGCGACTCATCCGTCCATCCTTGGAACTCGCTGAGATAAATTATCACAAACAAATTGCATCCGTTTGGCCAATTTCTTTCAATAATATTTAAGACTAAGTAGTTTTATTGTCAACTGTTGCATTGATTTGTAAGCATTCTTTTATGCGAGAATAGCTTGGACAGAATTTTATTAATGGTTTTGTAGGCAACCTATAAATATTATTCCTAGACGTTTATTTGATTAGCATTGGCTCGCCTCCTATTACAGTGGACTTGTGGACCTCTGCTAATCCTTCAGGTATAACAGGCGTGATGTTATATTTACGTTATTTATTTCTTTAGACATAAACAAAGAAACTACAATCAAATATAACACAGATATTCGTAGCAGTCGTAGCACTCGTAGCAAAGCGTAGCTCCTCTACGAACGCTAAATATTCTTGTTTCAGTTCACTACAGTTCAATGGGGTTTTGAACTCACAACCTTTGTATAGCCAGTCAAAGCCTTAGCCGTAGCCTCGACTATTCGTAACTCGGTTATTTACGGGTCATTCTTAGTTTCCTCAAGGTTATTTTTATAATGGAGTAGATATAACGTGATAAAGGCAAAAGGTCACACAGGGGAGACAAGACAACAGCTTATACATATGTATATTATTTGATACATAGCACGATGAACTCTCTTTCCACAAATATTTTCCTTTAGTTAATTGTTTGTTTAGTTTAAGTCTATACATATGAACAATAGTGGTCAAAAGTATTAATTTGATCAAATTCAAGCATTTTATATGATTTAATTAGATATGTATCATGTGACTGCAGTGCAGACGTTATGCAACGGACCAGCGTTTGGTCGCCGGTTCATCAACTGACGACGTCATGTCATCTGTGCCACTGCAGTGCACTCCATATTGGGTGTGTGGGAGAGTGTTTTTAGAAAAAGATAGTAAGCGTAATCCGATACAATTGCAGGAAAATGAAGATGTCATCGACAACAATATAATGTTAATGTCCATTTAATGATAATAATATGCAGACCAAATGAAAAAAGGTATACAAAAATCAACGTCAATAAATAAATGCTCGATTGTTCAACACAAACAAAAGAATATGTAACAATTCCGAATGTATTTTATTTATCTTCAGTATTCGCATCAGAAAGTCGTTTATAATTCTGTTGATAGGTGCAATTGAAAATGGGCCAAAGTGGGCAATTGTAAATAGGAGTGTTGTGTGTTGCCAATTTCTGGGTGAAAGTACTTAATGAACAATGGCAACGCCTTATGCAATCTGGGGACCACACTTAGAGCTCGCGTACATTCGTAAAAATAGTCCCAAAAGATAGGTCTCGGATAAAAGGTAATCACAGGATATTTTTATAATATTGAATTTGGATAGAATAAAATAATTTATAAACACACTTGTCGCGTGGGCAAAATCAGAACTAACGCCGCCATCTTATTTTTTCAATACATTTCACAAATGTTTAGCAACAGCGCTCTCCTGTCAACGCCAATGGAGCTTCAAAAGATCCATGTAACACTGTAGGATAGACAACTAAGTCAGCCGTAATGTCATTCAAAAATATTTTCACTAATATACAATCCAATATACCTTATATTTTATTACAAGTACGTAGAATTTAAGGACTGTCTAGGTATTTAGCCTGCGGAGCCGCACTTGCGCAGCCCATTACATTGTATTATGATTTTGGTCGGCTTATTCTTGGCGCAATTTATTACACTAATCGAAAAAACAAATAATGAAGCTGGATAGTCTGACCGAAGATGGACATACTCGACCGCGTTCATTTACACTTGGTAGTTAGACGAATTCCATGGGCAATCGAATTCGGGCAAACGACTATGTGTAATTGCGCCATGGACTAGGGCAAAAATTAAACAGTACCTAATTACGAAATTGAATAAAACATTTATTTTAAGCAGCTTAACATTATCATCTTATAAGAACTTCTTCAAATAACTGACTGGCCGGCGGCGCGGGCATGCCATCACCATGCATTACCAGAACCACTCTACGATGCTCCTCACACATTCTAGCAGCAACTGTACCCAATGACATTGTTTTAGCCTCTATCATATCTATTCATTATACCTTCACTGTACGTTTCTCGTGTTGTATATACTTCACCACGAAACAAATAAGACTGACAAACAAATAAAATGCACACCGATCCACACAAAACCACACATCAAGATTTTAATTGATCAAGGTTCCTTGATCTAAACAGAGAAGTGACAATATTTATGACATATTCTGTTTTCATAGACGACATAGCTTTGAATGTTGCCATTTAAGCTAAATTCTCCAAAAAAACGTTAAGAACGTACTTTAGGTTTTTAATGACAGCAGGCACTAATTAATAATTTATTTAATAACATAATTATTTAGTAACATAAAACATGTTGGGCATCAAAGGCTGACTTAAAGCAAAGATAAAATGTGTTTCCAAAGATAGGAGGAGTCTAACTCAAAATGGCTTAGATTTAAATGGGACAGTACAGGTAAGATATCGCAGCAATGTAAACGGCTTCTCTTGTGTATTACAAGAGAAGCCGTTTACATACGTTTACGTTTAGGTAGCAAACGTCTCATGATACTCACTATTACTACCAGCAAAATCATTAATTAGTGTTATTATAGAAATTCCATATTCTGTTGAATATGGAGCTGGTGGTAGCTCATTGCTTCCATCACTGTTCCTACGTTTCGATATTTCAAATGATTGCGTTTAAAAACAAGATATTACATGGAAAGAAAAGCTCCGTAATTGCTTCATATAATGTACATACTTTCATTGATGAATACTTCTGAAATTAACAGAGCCCCAAACAGTCGATCTTCTTTATGAAAGACGAAAGAGGTTCTATTTTAGTTTAAACCTTTTTCGAAGTAGGTAAGCTACTAGCTGTTTTTCGTCAAAATAATCATTGAAAGCCATAAAATATTTCTTTTTCTATTTTTTTTTTATTAAATTAGATTCTATAATTTTTGGACCTACTGCCGGTTAGTGTTTTTTTTTGTCATTAAACTTTTTACTGTAAACATTGATTTTTTTACAGTGCAATATGGTCCATAATTTTGTTATAGGAATTTAATGTGCTACTGGCTGCTTTCCATCAAAATAACTAAGGAGAGCCATTAAATATTATTTTTCTAAGTGTTAGTGTAAAGAACTTCGTAGAAATGTAAACTTCGAGAAGAAATTCATATTTTGATCGTAATACAGTTTACAACACTGTATTGTGGTCAAAATATTAATTTCTTCTTCCTAGTGGAGATTATTTGTAGACCTACATATTTATCTGCCTTTCGGCTACGAAACGGCAGAGAGCATTGTGCTGGTAACAATAATAAAACCCTACATTTTCCTAATTAGCTCCGCAAGCACACGACCGGATTTTTTATTTCCTTTTACTTCACCTACGGGAGAAATTTAATGTTTTACCGAGTAGATGAATGTATTATGGAATGAAACTATCATTCCATAATACATAACATCATGCCTGTAATCTCCGAAGGGCTAGGCATAGGGTACCTAATAATACACCCGCATGTCGCCAGTTCTGTTAAAGTCCCATCATACGGTACTAGGAGGCGAGCCTATTGCCATCTACCGGGCACAGAGCCAGACTCCGTGACTGCTACTGAGAAATTCCTGATGGAAAACCCAATAACACTTTGCCCGACCCAGGACCTCTCAGCAGTCGCTTGCGGCCTCCACTTGACCAAAGAGGCAGTCATACTATAATATTTTACAAATGAGAAAGTAACTCTGTTTATGACTTTACTCTCCTAAACTACTGAACCGATCGTTTTACCTTAAACTTAGTTAGTTAGTTAGGACTTGCAGGAACCTACTTTCTTAACGTAAATTGACTCGCCCTGGGAACCCTGATAATTAATTTCAGTCCATGATGCCAGCACAACTGTATAAACGGCAGGAATGTCAATCACAGACACAACGAAAGTCGTTGACAGTCCACAATTATCGGACTTGCTAAGGCCACACATAGAGGTTAGGCACAGGTGAGGGGATTACCCACAATTCACAAGCCAGGAAAACCTGTTCAAGTGGGGATTCATATATGACCATGTCCTGGAGTGTACATGTGTTGTGGTTACTTAAACGATGGGACACGCAACATCGTGTCCTACCTGTCCTGTTGTTTGCACATTGCAGGAGCTGATGGACGCTACGCTAAGTGTGAAACTCCAAATTTTGGACCTATTGTATTGTATTTGTATACAATATGTATTGCAATCGACACGCTGAGAAGAGATTTTACCAGTACCAGTATGTTAAGGTCCTAGGGCGTGTTACAAAGTGAGTGTGTTGTGGACGCCTGATTGGTAGTTGTTTCCAATAAAATTCTATATGCTATATACGTACAGCTGTATCTTGTTAGACTGAAACTCGACCCTAACAGTTGGGAAACCGTTAGACAGATGATGATTGAGACTGTTTGACAGAAAGACTGATCAGACGCACATCAGTCACGCCGGCGATCACTAGACCGAAGAGGCAGTTCGAAAATTCAGAAGTTTCCACGAAGGTAGAGGAAGATAGTAGAAGGAATACCTCTACCCGACGGCACAGGAGTATAGCACACTATTTGTATACTATACATTTCGCGTTGGGGACGAAAAAAGAAGCATACTTTAATTAAAGGTACAATGTATTTTATAATACATTGTAAGCGGTTTCTCGCGTTCCATTCATTTGGAGGGTAGCTGGATTTGAGCGTGTATAAATGGCGTATAAACAACCGTGCTACAAAGGGCCGAGGTGACCGGAAGTGGACCGCCACGCCACCGGACATCGCGCCCAATGGTCGGAAGCTTATTTCGTACTTAAGCCCTCATTACGGACTTTATGACAGTTTACGACATAGATGTACTGTAATTCTTCGCTGTCATACGATTTTAGGTCTTGTGGCAGAAGGTCGATAGGGAAAATGTAGACATTCTTTTTTATACCTCTTTTTTGCCTGAAATTGCGTGTATTGTATTTTACGCATTAGTAAGAGTGTTTATAAGAGGTTTAACTTAGTCTAAGTACAAAGAGACCAATCAAATGACATTTCATAAGGCTGATAAAACTAGCAGAGACTACCTCCATTAAAGACTCTGTTATTATATAAATCGTTAACTACATTATCTATTGCACGTCGTAAGTTATGCAAAATCATCACAAACACATAAAACCCAGTGGTAATCTACTCCATGATTGTCCATGAACCCACAGACCATGTCTCCTCAAAGGGTTGTTACCGCAATCGCTTTCAAGTAAAAAGTGCCGCCGCAACTCATTATGGTGTGGCAAACTTTAAGAGCCACATAAAGCTTTATGTTTTCGCTCACTTGATGGCTGAAGAGAGCGTCCTGAAAATGAGAAACTAATGGCAGTTCTGAAAGTTTATTGAAACTGCAACGACGTGGTGTACAAGAAGATAGGTACTGTCCCAAGTTTCGTAAATAAGTGCTTAGGTATAGGACTATGTATATCTTAAAAAGAAAGAACCTACAAAGCTTCTTTGATTCCTCACGTTAAAAAAGCCATCAAAAGAAATCCCTTGCGGCCGAATTTTATTCAGTTAAGACATTTTTGTCTCTAAAAATGCAAAACTACCCTTGGCAACGGCTTGTAAATAATTGAAAACAATGAATGAACCAGTGTCCATGAAAAATGTATGTCGTGGTTCACGATCGAAGCTCGAGTCGTCGGTCCCATAAATTGGACCGCGCCCAGGTGTTACGCTGACTACTTCCTTCGCTAAATTGCCATTTTTTTCACGTTCCGAGAAACTAGCCCCAATCCTAGCAACTCTTTTAATAACAAATTTTAGAGGAGTCTGTCCCCGGAGTGAGCAGTAATATTTTATAACGTAGCACTACGAGCTTTATAGCCCAGAATACTTTTTAAAGTTACCTGGATTTTGTTGGTTGTTTTCTTATGAAATATTTTAATACACTTTAGACAGTTTCATTTTATGAAATTTTATGAATAATTAAAACAAATCGTCGTAGATTCGACATTTAAGTTTTGTAATATGTAGTTTTTACGTTTATTATGTTACCATAAAAGTGGTTGAAATTTCAAATGGCAAACAATAGCGCTAAAGTCTAAGCGCTCGCAAACACCGTAGTTATTTAGCAGAATAAGATATAAGCAGAGCTCCTTTTTCACGTGAACATTTTCCTCGAACGACACACGTAATGTTCCGTGTCGGTTGTTTCAGAAAGCATCGTGACCCCCGGCATGAGGTCGGGGGAGGCGGGCGAGGGCTCGGAGCTGGCCGAGTTCGGCGCGCGCTGGCCGCCGCCCTACAACCAGGGCTACGGCTGGACGCGCTCCGCCACGCCGCAGCACCCGCCCGCGCATCACCTCGCCCGGCACTCCAGGAGCCACCAGGTACACAACTGTCCACTAACAGTGACACTTCCCAAAATATTCTACTTACTTATGATAAATAAAGAAAAAGATTCCTATACGATCTGTATCTTCTATTACTTCCATGAAAGATTTTTTTTTATCGGCTTTCAAAAGAGGAGGGCGATTAACTTTTGGACAGAGTACAGATTTTTCAATTTCCCTTCGAAGTATTTCATTTTTTGCCCCAAGGATAAATTGGTCTGCTTACTTATAATAACTGTGACTGTACATGGCTTCAAAAAAAAACTCAAAACTGGCACTGTATGTCGGTCACAAGCGGTTGCTCTTTATTGTACTGCCTTTGTCCAAAACTTTAAACTGGGTTGGACATTGTTTTACAGGTAAGAAGCATAAAATAGCAATAAAAAAAAAACAGCATTGTGCATTTTACAATATTTACCTCTTAAGTGAATGACTTTCTTTCCTACTTCTTGTAAATGATTCATAATTTTGAAAAACTACAACGAGTATCGATTATTCAAACTCCCACGCAGCCTCCTACGCGACCAATACCTAGCTTGTGAACTTTTTGCCCAACTTTATTTCAGAGGAGAGGCTCTTGGCTCCTTGCCACCATTTTAATATTAAATGCCACTTTAACATGCAGTCTAGCATTAAAATTGGTACCAATAATTGCGAAAAGGATTCAACCTTCCAACTGTCAACTTTTTTTTTATTCAAAATGTTTGTTATGCGTTGTATGTTTATTGTTTCTTTAATTTTTTTTTTACAAATAAATATTTTTTCTTTCTTTTTCTCTCAACTACATAGTTACTGTAAAAGTTGTAAGAACAATGTCTGAAAGAATTTCAATGTAACAATGTGTTGGAGTTATTAATTAAGTTTCTAAAGTATTTGTTAACATGTTCCAAGAAAAGTTCTTGGATGCTTTACGTTGAGATAAAGTGCAACTATGTAGATTGCAATTGATTAACTTCGACCAGTTGATATTGATTGCCGTAAATATAGTCAATAGTCGATCGATGAACGTAATCCGGATACCAAGGACGACACTGGATATAATTAGCTCATATATCTGATCGCTTGATGACATCTATACATAGCAATCTGGTTGCACCTTTGGGAAGACTGGACTTGTCTTAATTATTTGCTTTGAAGATGATTTAAACCAGTAATTCTATAAAGCCTTTGGTTCTTTTGTAAACAAGCAGTGGTTGCAGGACAACCGTCATACGAGCTACGAGGCAGAAGACGCGCGGGGCAGGGCGCGGGGCGGGGTGTACTACTCGCCGCCGGGCACCTCGTACACCATCGTGGAGCGCCCGGCCTCCTCGCACGGCCACCACACCTCGTACTCTCACCACTACGCGGGCAAGTTGTCCCGGCAGCCTTACCTCGGCTCCACTACGATTGCGAATAGTGCAGGTAATTCAGATGATTTTGATTGTTAGCCATAATGAGATCTACCTAATGTTTTACCTTGTGTTTTTTTCTGTGGAGATCGCGAAGCGGGAAATGTACCTTACTTCGAGTTAAAAATTTTCCATTCAGGCCTGTCTGATCTATTCGTTGTTGCATGTAGCCGGAGCGACGAGCTTGAGGAACAGTACGAACCACCTGAGCGCGGCTAACGGCAAGAAGCGGCCGATCTCGCCGGAGCAGGTGCTGCGGCTGTTCGGGCAGGGCGGGGCAGCCGCGCTGGGCAAGGCACTGCCACCGTCGCACCCCCCCGCGCCACTGCCCGCGCCCCTGCCCGCACGCAGACATTCGCCCGCCAGCAGCCCCAGCAGCACTACGCATCATGTAAGTGCTCTTAATGCAATACTAATTGCATTATTTAGATGCTGCCACGACTCAACGACCTAACTGGGGCACTACTAAATTAGCCTGCTCCAGCGCCAGCCAGAAATTCAGGTTAATTCCGAGAACGTTCGTGATTAATTATAATTCAATCGTTGTTTAACTCTCTGCTCAGTTATTCATAACTTGCACCTGTTTACTTCAGACGTAAGTAATAAGCAAAGTTAGTTAATTTTAGGTACAAAACTAAGGTCTACAGTTACACTACAATACCTGAATGAATCATCCATATTTCATATTCTTGGTAAAGGAACCTTGAATTTCAACAGCTGTTGAAATTGCGCTGCACCAATTATTGAATCAATACTAGTATCGTCAAGGATGTCAGTAGGTGAATTAGAGTTCCAAAAATAGCTAAATATGAGGCACGACGGGGGCGGGGGGTGTCACGTGTGTAAATTATTCCAGGGTGAGGCCGCGCTCGCCAGTCGATACCACTACTTTATTCATGACCACAGTGGCGACCGTTTAGGTGCCGACAGTATGGACATGACCACACAGAAATGAATGGGTTTTGCTTTATCTGCATGTGTACATAGGATGCTTGTCTAATAAATTACTGGACCAGGTTAAATATTTGAAATTCTGTGTAGGACCAATTCAGTGTTGTCCCCGACTACTGGTTAGAATGTCTGAAAATAACTCACGTGTACAATGAAAAGTATTGTTATGGGTGGGCGTGGGATTGTCCATACAAAGCTTATGGTGTCATGGTCACCGGCGGCGCGCTGTCATCGTTACGTTCAGTCGCTGTCAGGAGACAGCCCCGGTAGCCCAGTCTATAGTATATTTAACTGTTCTTCATTGTAAAAGTAAAACACAACAAATTTTGATTTTACACGAACTTTTCCTAACTTTATCGTAAAATCGTTAGGGCGGTGTCGTGCCGTTTGACCCAATTACACTGTTTTTTTCCAAGCAGGGAACGATAAATATTTCAATTTGTGAACGACGGACGACTCGCCGACGACGACGAAAGTCTCATTTCCTCGTAACTGATGTGGTTAGTCGGGAGAAATTAAATGTAATATAAATAAATAGATGGGAACGCGTAACGAGTAGCGGGGAACATAGATTGTGTTATCTTTCAGTCGTATAAAGTTTAAAGACATAAGCGCATCTACAAAAGTGATTAAAGGTTTTCTACGCGCTTAGTATATTGTTCTGACACGTGAAACATAAAGCAAGCCGAAAAATGTGTTCTTAAATAGTGTTCAAACAGTGCGTGATGTGTCTCAGTGTAAGTTGGTTCGGCGACAACATATACTTAACAGACGTTCCAAATTGGATTCCACCGAGAATAATGAGGTAATTTTGAATTTCATGTAAATCTACGAAACTCCACTAGGTTACCAACGTTACTACGATAACATTCAGTAGACGTTACAAATTACTTTGTTCAAACGTACAAGTTAAAGTTGGAAACTTGTGTGCAATAATAGCTGTTTTTGAACTTTCGGTTTTAATCAATTAAAGTGTACTTAGGGGCTATTAACATCGCAAACTGAAAGCGAGCAGTTAATCACTGTTGGAAAGTGTAAGGTATCTTTAGTAAAGTTGTATGAGCGGCGCGCGGCGCTGGCTCGGCGTATTCCCCGCTGGGCTCGTGAGCGATTACAGCTGGGATACACTTGTTGATGTAAATCTGCATATATGCGCGGTTATTACGAATTTTTTACAGTGAGCACTATTTGCAGAAAATGTAAACTTTTAAAATAAAATAAAACACATTTTATTTAAACACTCTTAGCGCCTCGATTGATTGCCTGTGAGTCGCTCACCAGCTTCTGAAGCAGTTTAAACTTACCACGAGGCAATGCATGATAAATAAAGGCTTAGGATTGAATTACATTTGAGCAAATAAAGTAATATATCCAAGAAATTCGAAACCTTAAAATAACTATTTTGTAATATAACACAGGCGTCTAACAAAAAAGAGCAAGTTATTCCATCCAAGCCAAGCCTTTGGCAATTTATGTTCTGTAACTGACACTTAAATAGACGTGGAATAAAATATGCATGAACATTGTACAATGCAAGCGAAAGCATAGTTTTCTAGTAAATCTCGGGCGAGATCGGATGAAAATATTCGCGGCTGGGATAGCTTGCAGCGGGCCAGGGCGGGCGGGCGAGGCGTGGGGCGGCGCTCAGCGCGCGAGGGCGGCCGGCAAATACAACTTCTTTGAGATGTTAAACGTTCGCCTCGAGAAACATTGTTTACGCAAAAGAGGGGCGCGGGTTTTATTACTTATGAACGCCGAGTCGAGTACAATATTGAGGGAAACAATTCTTTGAGCAGTCACTCGCGTTTCTAGAAATCATTTCCTTTCGCTATATTTGGATCAAACTTCCCTTTTGTATTGCACCTTATTGAAGTTTAAAGGATTAGAATTTTATTACTTGCTAGCACGCAGAGAGTGGGTATGTGTTAGTATTATTTTGGAAAACGCCGCCAAACATGCCAGGTCACGTTGTAATGTAAAGGCAACACGTCACTTACTGAAACATTAATAAATGCGGAAGGTGACTGTTCCTAACCCAATAAAGCTTGAGCCATCTACATACATGTATTTTTTAAAGCGACCCAACGTGTAGCGAGTATTAGTTTAATGCCACTTGAAATGAATTTAGAAATATTTATTTTCTTTTAGGCTGCTTCCGAAGCAGTGCTTAGCTGATTAACCTGAGGTTAAACTTGTTCAATGTATATTTATTTGACTTCTTCAACAAGAAATAGCGGTTAAATATTTAAATGATCTACAGCCAAATAAATTATACTTAGTTGTTTTTTTCCTTAAATCTGTGTGTTTACATTCGATCCCCTCTGCAAAGGCATCAGAAATTAATGAGAGATTTTAGATCGAGTCTCTAAATCACCTAAAAAATTTACGAGACAAACAATAAGGAGCACGGCGATATTTCAACGACCATAATTTGACAAGCTTCTGTTCAACAACAAAGGGGACGCGCCGTTCATTTTTTAGACAAACACAATTTTGTTTAAGGAGCTAACAGGCACATCGCTCACGCCTTTCATCGTTTAAATATAGACAGAGCTTTAAACGTAACGAAAAATTAAGCGAGTTAAAAGCCCAAAATAATAGACATTTATGAGTTGTTTGTTCTAAAGTAGGACGGTAAAAGAAAGACTTTTATAATGAATATAAATTATGGTGAAGAATTTTACGTAAAATTATTTGATTAAGCAGTGTAAGAGCAGCGCAGCCAGGAGTGAAGGAAATAATATTAGCTAATATCTATGCATCGTTTTCAATTATTTTTTTCATCCTTTTCTGTGTTTCAGTACATAACTTTTACAAATTCATCGTGCAAATATGTGGGGATAATCTGTACATGCACGTTGCTAACACATTACGTTTTCATCACACAAAAAAATGCGTATGCGCTATATGTTATCTACACTTAAGAGACAGTTATAGGCCATATTTTGAATGTTTGAAGCATATAAAATTTCCGTAATTATGCATCTTCGAGGTGACATTGTTTGTTCAGACAAACCCACAGCTTTTCCAAAATAAGAGCCCAGCTGTACCTAGGTTAAGAAAAAGTGAATCGAACATTATTTGTGTTGATCGCAGTAAAACAGCCCCCTCCTAGGTAAAACTATTTATTGAATAGCTCGATTTATTTACAATAAAATTCCACGATATTTAAAATATTCTTAATAAGGTATCTTTAAAAAGAAAATTTCCACAACTGAGCTTATGGAGGATATTTCCTACTGACATTTAGATTATTTTGTTAAGTAATTTCTCTATTATTATTTGTATGCTTTCGAGTAAAATGTAGCGAACTAACCTTATCTTTTTTAACATCTTATTATAATGATTACTATATTTACGAATAAATTTGATTTGATTACGAGATAGCAGATAAAAATGAACGTAAGTCTATTTGAGTTCCGGTTTATAAACACTTTTAAAGCGTCATGATTCCGGCGCCAAAATGTGCGGCATCCAAAGCCTCGTCGTATTGATCCTGCTCTTAAAATACTTATGTATGTATGTGTACGTACTCTAAGCTATTTCAGCAGCGCATTATCCGCTCTCACACCAAAACTATGAGTTATAAATTCACCATTATGACTATTCCGACGTAGTCGTAATTAAGAATGCGATCGATAAGCAACTACTAAGTATTCTTCGAAATACTTATTTTTACTATCTCTTTTTATAGAACTGACCAAAATGTCCACGTTGGATGATTAATGTTTCTTTTTGTCTATTAACGTATCATTTGTCGGCAGGCAATATACCGCGGGGGTGAGCGGGAGAGGCCGTACTCGTCTGGGGGCGCGCCGCCGCCGCCGGCGGAGCCCGCCACGCGGACCGTCACCATGAGCCGGGACCCCGCCGACTCGCATGGCTTTGGCATCTGTGTCAAAGGCGGGAAGGAGGCAGGTGGGAACCTTCCTTGTATACAACTAAACTAAGTATCTTAGTGTAGATACCCTTGTCACACAGACAGCGAACACGTGACTAAATGTTTCTAAATTGCAAGGGACACGAACTGAAAAGCGATAGCAAAGGGTGCTCTCTAGATACTATTTCACGCACTCCATCAATTAAACTAGACAACTCTCTCTAAAACTGACTCACTCAGTGGAATTCTGGGAAACTTAGTTGCTTCACAATATGTTTATTGAGAACCCTATCATCGTTATAGTTATTTGTTTCATTATCTTTGAGGTTAGTCAAGAATTATTAAGGAAATAAATAAGTAAGCTGCTTACCAAATTCTAAGAAAGCCACCTTAACTTTTGCTTTGATAACTCCGAAAAATAAAAAAATATTCACAACCGTCTGGGTTCGCTGTCTGTTTCATTATTTAAAAAAATAAATACATTAAAAAAACACATGGAAACATAAAGTCGTTTCACCATCGCCATGTTGTATCACCTCATTGTAGAGCTTTTTTTACTATTGAAACGGTGCCCTAGAAAAATCTACTTAGTCTAGAAATACTATTTACACATTCAAACATAATATCACGAATACCTCGCAGTTAGAGCAAAAGTTATTAGGTACGCATAATCATCAGCCGCTAGCCGTAAGCTACTCAGCAAACGAGGCTGTCCTATCGATTACGAGCATACAGCGTGGGCGGCACGCAAATAGCGCCGAGAGCGGTCACTACCTAAACAATGACCCGATGCTATTTGTGATACACACTTTACGTACTCTATTTGTATCATAACAATTTTCTTTATTGGCAACCCTTTGTGTGTCGAATACTAATCGTGTGTGTACTATCGTGATGAATACGGGGTTTTGTAACAGTTAATCTGTTATTAATTACACGTTTAGGAACATAATATGGGGTTCGGATTTCACAAGTCACGTTCAGAGGGTTTTTTATTAAGTACTATACTATACTGATACCTACCTTTATGAAAATGGTCTTAGTTTTAGCAAAAAGAGAAACTTGTTTAAGTAAACAGTGGCCAATCAGCAGTCCAAATATAATTTCACTTAGTTTGTAGGCGGCACATGCGCAAGCGTACACAACAACCTTTTTAAAAGTTTAAAAGAAAAGAAAATATTCTGTCTCTTCAGTCGGATAGGCGGTCGCTTGTGGCAACTTTAAATGATAATCCCGCTCGAGTGAACCCGGCAGACGGCACGGCGCGGTGGGTTATTTAAATTGCATAAAATCTCTTACGAGAAAGTACGCCTATTATCCATGAGCCACACAGGAAAATACGTTGCTGTACACAAAGCCACAGAATACAATACGTTGAGGGGGAAAATAATATAAGCACATATTTTCCCGGCTGTTTGCGACGTACAAAATAATAAACCCTAGGTAAGACGAGAGATTATTTTTCTTATTATTCTACTCAAATTGCAATGTACAGATAAGAATATGTATGTAGCTATCACGTGAATGAGTAAGATCGTGTAGACTGTACTTCGTGTAAAATTCTAAAGTAGGTCCGCTAAGTAAAGTTTAATATTCAGCCACAATGTCAAGATAAGATCCTCCTCGGTTTATATTGCATAAAGCTCCCATTGTGAAGATTACATTGTGACCACGTTTTCAAATTATGCGATTTTAATATCTGAATTTGTTCTAGCTAAACATATTTACTGTAAAAGTTTGACCAAAAAAGAGCCTTCCGATTATTGGGGTGCATTCATGCACTGTAGATAATTATGATTACTTAGACAAAGGCATTGACTGGAGACTTGCCAAGGTTGAAGTAAAGTAGGTACGTAGTACAAATTAATTCCATGATCAAAGTTTTTTGTAGTATATAAACTCTTCGAAAAAAAAACTTTCATTTAATATTATGTCAAATTAATAAAAACTTTTTTCAGTAGCCATTACTTATCACGGTAAGCGAGAAGACGTGGAAAAATAAACGTTTGTCTATGGATTTCTTGGCGCCAAAATTGAAGAACGGACTTCAAAACGCTTTTTATTAATTTTCTAATTTTATTTTGCATTTTGTTACGTTGGCTAGTTGTACAGTAGGTGTATAAATTTTAGTTAATTTAATAATATTTAGGCGTAGGTGTGTACATATCGAGAGTGGAGGAAGGCTCGGTGGCGGAGCGCGCGGGGCTTCGCCCTGGGGACTCCATTCTGCAAGTCAATGGCACTCCGTTCTCCGGGATCTCTCACGAAGATGCTCTTAAGGTAAGATATTCTGGCTCGAAACATACTTACCCTGATATTGTAGGTAGTAGAATATTTATGTGAGGACCGTAATAGAAGAAACCGGGCTTGGGTAATGCCATACACGTCCCATACGTACTACTGACCGTCTATGTATGGATTTATATTCTAGGTACTTCACTTGACTTCACTATTATATTTCAGTGAAATAGTCATCTAGAATCTGTATTTCCATTCCACATTTTCGATACCTTGATATTTCATGCATTATTCCTCTGTAATTAAGGTAGTTAAGGTTGACAGTTTAGATAAATAAATCAGCCTCCGAAATCCTCAGTCTGGCGCTCGGCCCATTTTGAGTAAACACCTCGTAAGCTAGGAAATCTTGATTTACTGAATGATGGCGGGACGTGGATATCTGTGAATTACACGGTTATTACATATACCTATTATGACAACGGCTCAAGTCGGACCTGTTGCTGTCACAGTCGCTGGCAGCCTGTCCTGACGGTACGCCAAATGACCCTAAGTGACGCGCGCCAAATGCCTTCACTACCGAGCAGTACCGCGGTTAAGAATATTTTAAACAGTTAACTTCGGCGTACCTGCCAAAACACAAGAAATTCAGTTTTGTTGAATGGGACATTGTTTTTCAGGAGCCAGGGTCTACTGGTTAGGTATATAGGGGTGGGCTTTATCCAGCCGTTTCCTGTTGCAAACTAAACACAAATATTTTAGTCTTGTTAAAACTGTATGTAGTTAAGTGAAATACAAGCATGCAATCGTGCAATTTGTTAAAATTATAAAGGAAAAACCAATTATCCTTCTGTAAAATAATTTCAAAGGCTGTGGAAAACTTAAGTGACGTTATTAACATTACACAAAGTGTTCGTAAGCGCAGACGAGCTCGTCGGCTCATACTCAGTAGTCGGCAGTACCACTTAACGGATGATAATCATGTGATTTATATGGCAGGCTGGTCTATGAAGCTAACATTATACATATTTCATGTACTAATGGTGTTGAGCGTTAAAAGCTTTTTAACACGTTTATTTTTCAAAGCTTAGCTGCTATTTTTATGAAACACTTTGAGTCATATTTTTTTCCTGCGGTGCAATCTAAAGAGTTGACAAGACTTAGTGACTGTAAGCCTAGCTATACTTAGAAAGAAATGTCTCCCGCGGGATATACTATCTTAGGTTGTATATTATCCAACTGTCACAGCCAACTCGGGGCGAACGTGTTTAATATCGACTTTGCAGTGTGTGACATCGGGAAAAAGGGAACGTATTTCTATCGAAACCTGCTACTAGGAGTGAAAAGTATTGCAAGATCTAATCCATTTGAAGCCCTATGTTACCGGAATAAGTCATGGTGATTGATGTGTGTGTTTTGTAAAGAACCCCGTTAGTGGAATTCCTTATTACAATTTAAGACTTTTACATATTGTGTTGGATGATATAAGAGATGAAGAAAAATGATGTAAAATGTATTTTAACGGCCAAGCGGCCTCAGCGAGCTGCCGACTAGTTTGTACGTAAAAGAGTTGATTGCCCAATCGGGAGTACCTAACACGAATTCACAAACAAGAGTTTTAAAAGTGCCCAATTAAATAAATGTTACGTCACTTGTCACATTGGGATTGTTAAAGCTGCAATCATATGGAATAAAATTAAGGTTTAAACGATTGCTGTCATATTTTATACACCTTATGTACATTCTGAAATGACAATTAAGTACAACTAAAGAAATAAGTAAATACAATATGGTTTTTCAAAGGAAAAGCACAGTTACATAACAATAAAATATCTGTTAGATATTAAGGTTGGGAAAATTTCAGAAGATTTGTTGTGTAGATGCCTGCGGTCGGCATTAGCACGGAAATAGAAAACGTCTCCTTATCGTGTTCGCCTGTCATTTCCAAGCCCACAGTAATACCGTTTTCATGTCGAATATTCAGGTTGAACTAAAATGTAAATATAAGCTACTTGAATAAAACCAGAATAATGAGAAAATTTAACAAACAATTTAACAATAGACTGCTCATTACTGTTACTTAAGTTTATAATTTAATAACTTCGTTGGATGTGCCTAGGTACCTAATCTTGAATTTGTGAAAATGTCTACGTGTCCGAAACATTTTGCACACAGATACCGCCCATCCGGTGGTAGGATGACTGTTCTAGATTAGGAGCGGATACGATAAGCGGACGTTTTCTATTTTCGCGCTAATGCCAACACCAGGCACCTACCTACAGCAAATAATCCTGAAATTTTCCAACCATAAGACGTCAACAGATATTTTATTGCTGCGAAACTGTGTCTCATGTATGGAAAACCATATTTCTTCGGTTTTATGGCTTGACCAACATATCGAAAGCACTTTTATGTTTTCAGCTGTCCTGAATTATTATATCCGCTATTTTTCTTTTTTCTAAGAGCTGAATATTTCTGCATATCAAATCTAAATACGGATGTACCATTTCCCAATAGGAAATACCTATTTTCTCGGTAATTCTGCATTCAGGATATCGTGACTGAATAGCGTTAAAGCTAACAAGCATCGGACGGTCCTTTTCCGTTTCATATTTTCTTTTTATTGGCAGGTTAATGCCAGTTGGCTTTCTTTACGCATTTGACAAGCGTGTTTGATTTTTTTATTGTACCTTTTTCAGGCTCTGGACACGATTTGACGACGCTTTTCTCTTGTTACGTTTAACACTCTCGTTTTCAACTACATATTTGAGAATTAGGCACTGGATTGGATGATGATTTGCGTAATTATTTTCCAAACGGACAAAAATAATGAAATATGCTTGAAATGGATCAGTATCACTGTTTCAAGCGAGTCTCAATGTAGCTTCAAAGTTTACGTATATCGAAATTACCTGCGTATACTTCGATAAGTAAACAATATTGATTTTGTGGAATACAGGTACTCAACTCATATACATTTCTAAGAGAAGCGAGGTGAAAGTTTCTACATCTACATCAAGTTTTGTTTTCTTTTCGGGGAAGTTTGTTTTCCTTTTGTTGTCTCAGAAGGTACCTACAACTCAGTATTAGGCTTGGAATGATATTGGCTATGGCAGTTATATTTCACTTGTTTCCAAGTTTTTATGGCCCTCATTTAGGTGTGTAAGTCGGTAAGTCCCAATGTTCTTTACTTAATATTTAGGTACGTAAGCATGTGTTTGCATCAGAAACCGTGAACGAAAGATCCATTATTCGTTTTCTTTTTCAATACTTGGAGTGCAAACATAAAAAAAGTATACTTTGCCCTCACGGAGCGTAGAAATAGCAAAAATATTTGCAACGTAGCAAGTATTTTTAGAGTAGCGGTTAGGTAGTATAGTGGGTGGGTCAGGTAAGCGCTACTATTTTTGCAGACGTTGTTGGACTTTTCCTTCCGCACTTGACGATATCGCTTGATTTACGATGTCGCTTCCTGACATTTACTGAGACCTTTTTGTAAAACACGACTTTAGTTGTTCCGCTACAAAGACATTGTGTTATATTATTAACTTTTATCTTCAGAAACTCTTCCGTTTGTGTAATATACCTGCACACGTTTCAAACTTTGAAATATGAAAGAGCTTTTAATCAAGCATAAAAGCCTAATCAGAAAAAATATTGTTCTCTCACAGATATCTAATTTGTTAAATGGTTATGTTACGTAAAAACATGTGGCAGTTATACAAATGTAGCTATATGTCAGCTAGGGAGCGGGCAGCAGCGCCGCGCCGGCTGGCCGCGTGTCGCCGGGGTGTCCCGACCATCCCGACCGTCCCCCTGCCCATCAGCTGACGTGATTTTATCGCACAGAAATAAAAGTAGACGCGCGGATAGTCGTTTTCTTTCCTTTTATAAAATAAATTCCTCTGAAACTAGGTATTTACCTACTTTGTAACTTAAAATGTAGAAATAGAGCCAAGTTATTTGATAACTTTTGTCGTAAAAGATCTGAGCATGGTGTATACACGACATCGTCAGCTACTTACTCACAGAATCAGCAATGGTTCTCTGAATTTGGAGACGAAAATGTAAAGCAAAATAGGACCTACCTGTAGGATTTATAAAAATAGCAGCAATTTCCGGGAACACAGCCATTTTTCTTCGATATTCCGAGTTGATTTATTTCGGTGCCCTTCATTTCTACACCCTCATTGTCCGCTCTCGTAGGTACCCTTGATCTGATAAAGTTCTGTCATTTTTGCTCGGCCGACCATCTAAAACTCCAAACCCTACCCCGTACCCGTCATAAGCAGGCGCAAGAGATACGAAAAGGGACTACGAATTTAGCGGTATATGTTTCGTTGATTTCTACTTCCTATCGTTCTATTCGTTGAGCCACTGATTTCATATCGCACCTAAGTGAATGTAATTCAACACTATATTTAACTAAGCTCGTAATAGCTTTTAATATCCATGGCAATGCCAGCACAGGTAAATTAATTTGCTTAAATACAAAAGACTTCCTGGCCCAATTTCAAAACCTGAACACGAATATGTTTCTAATGTGTGTGCTATTACGATTTATGCCACATTAAGTTAGTTTAACGAGTATTGGATGGCATAAATATATTTATGTGAAACATAAAGTTTTATGCAGTAGAAAATAAAATTCTCTTCTTGAATACCTATGAGCTTGAAGGAAAACTTAATACGTTTTGATATTAAATTTTATTTTGGTTACGAATGCGCAATACATGAATTGTGTCTTTAAATAATTGAAAACAGTGGACCGTTTTTAAAAACAGAATTATGTATCGCTAAATTAAACTTTTAGATTGCTTTGCATCGCAATCGTTGGTCCAAACTAAAGCTGCGTTTGTTCGTTTAGATGTTGAAGTCATGTCGTCAGCTGACGATGACGGTGCGGACGGCGGGCGCGCTGGTGGGGCGCGCGTCGTGCTCGTGGATGGACCGCTATGGCCGGCCTGCCTCGCCGCCGCCGCAGCGCTCGTCGCGACCCAACAGCAAAGACCGCTCGGTACGGAGGGTGAGTAACACAAAACAGCAACTACTTTTGTTGAACTTCTGCCAATACCTACTAACGTTGTAGTACTTATCTTGTATACTATTCCATTTATTTTAACACCCTATACGTCTCATGTCCCATGACAAGCTACAGCGCACGTAGACGTCTCTTGCCCAAAGCCTACTCACCAACGATGACGACAGTTACTTATAAACACGTAAATTAATTTATGGCATCATAATTTTTTATGGTCAATTCCGTTACTCGTAAATATTTTATGTCATTGCATATTGGGGTTAGAGGTCGGAGCGCTTTGTGGTATGCTAATCGCAGTCAACTCACCACAGAATTCTGTCGTTAGCGGCTGTAATGATGTGGGGCCGCGGCGCGCATCGATCTCTGTGACATCACCACGATGAGCTCGATCATAATATAGTACATTTTGGTGAATGAAGCCATTCTTAAGTCGCTGTGAGCACAGATTACGTGTTTATGGGCCCCTATGTATTATAATCACGTGCCAAGCTTTCCCTAATAGCAATTTCCGTAATGTTATATCCGGAATGCCATGAATTTTCGTATGCGTATCTACAACGCATTTTCATTTTATGTTGGGAAGCTTTAATGTACCGTAATAAATAGCTAATCTTATGAATTTGTGTGCAGGTTGACCTTTGTATAGAGCCGGGACAGTCGTTAGGACTAATGATAAGAGGAGGGCTGGAGTACAACCTCGGCATCTATATCACAGGGGTCGACAAGGATTCCGTTGCAGATAGAGCAGGACTTATGGTAATTATGCTTTCATGTTCAACTAACTTGATAAGTTCACCCGTTTGGGCAACTAATGACGATCAGAATGGAAGACAATATTGGAAATTGTAGTTATTTGATGGGTTTTCCCTCGGCACCCTTGTTATACTGAATAATGTTAGATGAAATTGCCTTTATTGTTGTTATATACGATGTGCGGCCGTATTTATAATGTTATGTTTCCTTTTTATTTATCACGTAAAAAGTATAAGAGGCAATTTGGACGACATATTTATTGGCTTTTTAACTTGTATTGCGTGTGTAACCGTTTATTGGATAGTTTCTTTTTAAACCACGACGTAAAAAGAGGGGTGTTGTAAGTTTGAACGCAATGTGTGTGTGTGTCTGTCTCTGGCACCGTATCTCTTAAACGAGTGAACCGATTTGGATGCAGTTTATTTTATTTGAAAGCTAGTCCCCGGCAATGGTACTGCATTTTATCAAAATCGGTGCAGCCATTTACTAGATATGGGGTATGAAAAATCGAATATTTTCAAATATACCCAAGTGGGGTATCAAATGCAAGGGTATGATGTGTATATTAAAATTAGACATGTTTCATCAAAATCGGTGCAGCCATTTACTAGATATAGACTATGGGGGATGAATGTGGGTATTTATCTTTCATCTTTTATTTTTTATTGGGGTTTTTTAAAATTTAATTTTAATCCTTTATTCATTGTTATTATAGGACAGTAAATGAGTTTATCCGAAAAAAAAGCATCGATAGTTCTGGGCACTTACTTTTCTACGTCTCTCTTTTCTTAAAGAAATAAAAAAAAACAATTTCAAGGAAAACCACCTAACACAATTTTAGCTCTATGTAAAAGGAATGCGGAGTAAGTTTACTGTGAATATAAATCTCAATTTAGTGCGCTCAGTTTGCAGCAATTCGTTGTAAATTAAGGCGACACCCAACTCTGGGAAAGTTGCGGAGGCGGCAGGCAAGAGGCCTTCGAGACGGAATTGCATCGAAGTTTGTGCCAACCGAGGGCGCTTCATAGTTGGCTAAATTACTGGTTTGTTTCCCATTAAACTTGCAGCGCTATGGAAATGACATTTTGCATAGCTGCTTTAAATGAGGTCCTAGTTTTGGAAGCTGTATTCTGAACTTATTCCACTCGTAGGTTGCCTTTATGTTACTTCTCTTAATACAACAATGTTTCTGTTTACTGAATTGAACAGATAATATTAAATTTTCGAATTTTCGTGTCGCGGGTAACGGTGCGAGGTGTGCTGGCGAATTTATAGCGTTTGAGCTGGAAACTCGCCCTTCCCACAATTTCTGCACGCTACATCCGAGCCTCGTAACTTACATTTGAAACTTCTTCCACCAAGAATTTTCATTAAACAAACCGCACTTGAAAATTATTGCTCGATCACACCTCTACCACCAACCAATCAGGATTATAAAAGGTATTACGGAAGGTATCGATTAATTTTATTACAGAGACGAAAGAAGACAATTTCGGTCAAAATAATTTATAACTTGTGAATACTCTGTAGAAGATGAACAAAGTCATCAGCATCACTAACTTTTCTCCATTATCCAATTTGTATTAGGTTGGAGACCAGATCATGGAGGTGAACAATCAATCGTTCATCGACGTGACGCACGACGAGGCGGTTGCTCAGCTCAAGTACCACAAACGAATGTCCTTGGTTGTGAAGGACGTCGGGAAGGTTCCTCACGCATGCACCGCGTACGGGGAACGGGATGCGACACCCAGGTATCTATAGCAAACATATTATATTGAAACAAGCCGTTGGTCCTTCCCCTGATGTCTCTAGGCGTGTCGGATTGCCGTCCCATAGGATTATGAGAGTGACGGAAGAGAAAGTGTACTTGTGTTTGTGTTTACACTTGTGCAGTATAGGTAAGATGATGATGATGTTAGTTTTAGTATAGGTACCTCGTCAGCTCAAGAACCACAAATGACTTCATATTTAGTAAGGTGTATCGGAAACACATCTAGTTTGACCGCAGATTAGAAAACGCTGTCTCAGGTGGGAGGCCTCAGCAGATGGCCGATAACCTTAAGAAATCGCTGACGCAAAGTTAAAGCGTACCTCGATCACTTACAAGGAACGACTAAAGTAGACATTCTTGGGTTAGTCAGTAGCTCTGGAATTCGTAAAGTGTATAAATCTTTTCTGGATAGCTTTATGTTCATAGTTTTCGCTAATGTTAATTAAAGTGTTTCGTACTCGAGTAGAAAACCAAATCCATTCCGTCCGCATGAAATAATTTTCATTTAACTTTGTATCTGGAACAATGCAGTTTCACTTCGGTGTTAAATGAAATTACATGACTTGTAACTCGTAAATAGGGTAAAAAACTAATTTAATAGATTGAATCTGCCTGCTTTCTAGTATACCATTATAATTTTTTTTTTGGCACAGCCACGAAAGGGGAACACCTGTCAGCCCAAGGCTCACAGATTAATCGAATGATGCATTAAATTTCTTTTTCGGCTTTTCCACGGTTAGTTTGTTAGTGTCAGGCTTTTCGGGAAACTTGGTGAGCATTTTTTTAATTTATGTAGGTTTTCAGTTCTTTCATCAAACAAGTATAAAAGCCCTTACGAAGACAGGTCAATTTCAGGAATGTGTTAGCCCGTACCATAAATAGTTGTAGTTGCTTATGTATAAGTTATTGTATGGAATCCAGAGAACTCAGGAAGTACGAATAGCCGCAGCTTTATTCAACCGGAATCTCCCGCTCGTTATGAACTAACAACCTAGACTCCATTCAGGGCCCTTATTCATAATAAGGAACCGCGAGTAACGCAGTCTCATTATCATTTGAATATGCAGGTGGTTAAATAGGGATCATTTTTATTTAGTGTAGTACCGTACCGGTTCTGATATTATAATAGAAGTCACAGAGTGGATGAAATGAAACGGAATGAAGTCTTGGTTGCGTTATAGGCCTAGTAGTTTTCGTAGCATTTGAGTGCCAAATATTCTGAATTACGGCTGAACCTGACTCAGAATATTTAAATGATAAATGCCGGAAGGCGCAGCGTGTGTGCGTGTATAAGGTGAACCACCACATTCCCACAATCTGGTAATGGTAAACAGTCCAGCCCTGTGCCCTTCGTATGCAGCTTACTATACAATCCTCCTCGAAATATCACCGCAACAATCTATCGTTGTAATATAATGTTACTACTTTTGGGGGAGAGGCCTCCTCTCTGGGAGCGGGAGTGGGCTACAATCCACCAAGCGAGCCCAGTTGTAGCCCGGGGCATTTCTTCATGCTAATCATAAATGATGTTTCCTTTAGAATAAGCGGCTGGGGCAAGCGCCGCGGCGCGGCGTCGACGGCGGTGGAGCAGAAGGCGCGCTCGCTGCTGCCGGCGTGCGACCTGCCCGCCATCGCCTACTACATGGAGGAGTACGCCGCTAGGAGGCTCACGCCCGACTCCTTCCTCACCGTCGTCAGGGACCTGCTCGATACACCCCAGAAGGTATGTACGTCATCCATATAATCATGATCATTTCTGCCTTCAGTATCTATACGTCAAGATCGATCGTGGAGTCTATTCATGTATGCTGGTGACTCATAATTATGATTATTCAAAGAAGGTCAGTCCACCACTGAACCGAATATTCAAAATGATTCTTTTGGCCAGACAATAACATTGATAATTATTGTCAAAAATGCCTATTGTAAAGTTATCAGCTTTGCTTGCCAAATACCTAATTTTGATCTTTCTATTCTGAAGTAGATCATAGTACCTTTATTTTACAATAGATTTGGCTACATAAGAATGAACTGTAACATAAATGCATACATTTCGCAGAGCACAATCGTCAGACTGTAAACTAATGTCACTCTAAACAAACTTGTACCGTTGCAAGAATCGATCCCAGTCCCTAGTGCAGGCGGTGGCTCCATCCGCGGCATTTAGGTCATCACACAAATATGCTACTGACAGTGTGTACAGAATTAGGTGTTAGAAACGAATTAGTGTGCTATAAAAAAACCAAAGTCAAAGGTTTTTTTGCTACAAACAATACCGATCACAATTTGATGAACAATTTGAAAAGGCTTGTAACTATTCCAAAGGCGTGCGGGGTTCTCGTTTATACGAATATATAGGTAACACAAAAAATACACACCAAATAATACCATCTAAAGAACCTCATACAAGTGTAATGTATGTTAACCGATTTCGGATACTTTCAAAGACTTCTTTCTACTTTTGCCGAATTCCAGATTGTGCTCTATCGACCCTATTATCTTGGCCCCTTTGATCCCTATTTTGGGACATTCCGCACTAATACTTACCTACATCTACTAATGAAAGTGTTTGTGCGTGTAGCCCGGGTATTCTCATGTTAGCAATAGGGAAAACTGTAACCTGTATACATAGAGATAATGTTTCAGTATACAAGTAGGTATTACAACCAGCTAAATTATGTACTAACTGCAAACTATGCTTAGCTTATGCAGAGTAAGTACTTTGTCTATTGCAGTCAATTGATTTTGAACAATTTGTTTGTTTTCGGAAAATTTGTACGTATTTGTTTCTTTCAGTTCAGTATTTTCTTTTGCCGCGGCCAGAACGTTGAACTTTTCATGAAAACTTATTCAATTTTATCGCGATAGTTCAGGTTTCTCGCTAACTTCAGCTCTAGGTGAAAGTAGTTTTTATTGATAAATAGAAATCCAATTTATTTCGATTCCAATCTCTAGATAGCAGATAGGGCTAAGGGGTTCGAAAATAGGCCACTTTGTTGATTAAGAAAGTCTACAGAATAAATATGATTTGCTATGGAAGTTACATTTATTGAACTGTCTTACTAAAATACATATATATTCTTAAAGAAAATGTGCTCTTTTGGTTCATATGAACTAAAATACTGAGGTCTAGACTATTTTTAGAAATGTTCCAGAGATCCATCTTTTAGACACAATCATAATAAATATACTCATTGTAGCCACACAATGAGTGAATACCCTATTCGATTCCGAGCAAGCACGTAGAAAACGTCTTTAATTCGACGTCTCGTATTGCATTATTCAACACATCCCGAATTCTGTTCACCGAGACGTCTCTTTTTATCCTATTTAATGTTTCTCCGCGTGGTTTTTGTATTTATAGGATTAAAGTAATTTGTGGGATGTCATGAAGTGCGCGTGTAGACGCCATATCAATACATTATCATCAATCATAGGCGGTATAACTTATGCCTCGTGCAGGCACGCTCGTCACATTACCAAACAACAATTTATCTTTTGGAGCAGGCAGCGTGCACGAAGTCTGTTTACGTTCAATTAATGATGTGTGCATAATAAATACCTGTTTTAAAGATATTGTATATCTAAGTTCCTATATTATATTTTTTCCTTCTACAATCTATTCCCATGAAACCGAACAACGGCTATGCGGATAAACTTAAAATGTATGCATGATGCCGGATAAATTATTCCGGATAGCAAAATATCTTCCATATACGAGCGTATCCTTTGTTTCCCTTCTACCTGTTTAACCTACATTCCGCTAGTAACCTCGACAATTTCTTTCCAGTGCTAGTTTTGCAGTGTTATTTCTTTATAAAAATAATAGATGAGTGTTCGTTCGCAGTACACGCTTCTGACGGAGATACGCGAGTTCATGGTGCCTGAGGACCGAGCCAGGTTCGACGAGCTCGTGTATAGGAGAGGAGAGGAGCCCGCCGATCATCACATTAAGGTAATTAACGATTACATAATTATGGAAACACATCTATCAATTTTAGTACAGCATCTTAGTAAAATATGATTTAAATAAAGTACTTCTAGACAATACCACGATTACTTCTGATTTTTAAAGAGCGCCGAAATTAAATGCTCATCTAATTTTCCCGTGGTGTAGTTTACTTGAAACGTGCGGAATGGCACTATTGATCTCTTGAAAAGGTGTGTACTGTACTTGTACCTAGCATGGATATGACGTGGGTATGACCGTTGTATCACAAAAGTAAATGAAAAACTATAAACACATTTGCACCCAGAGCAGCACAGACACCACAAAATAAGCTTTGCAAATCGTAGCGTAAAATAATCATGTAAATAAAAAGTAATTCGCAACATTTTCACAATTAATCTCTTCTCCAGCGAAAAATAGAGGTAAAAGGTGTATTTTCTTCGAGTTTATTAGGCAGGCTTTCGTCTTACAATGTTGTAATCTGTGCTCCACCTGCAGTACCTAATTAGGATTCCGCCCTCTTTTCAAGATTGCTTGGACTAACTTAATTTAAACGATGTTTTGCTGTCTGCTAAAAGATAACTAAGTTATTTCAGTAAACTACGGCTCAGTTTATCTTAACAAACGAATGAAATTTGTTTTTATAATTCTGTTGAAGAGAAGACTCATCTCTTTGTTCAGTTATTATGTAGTACCTACATACACTTGGTACATGCACAAGATCGCTAAAACATCCACATCACTAGAGTACTTAAAATTATACAGCTGCTCTGCTCAAATACATAACATGATTGAATGTATAAATCTTCATACATAGGTAACACGACAGTATGTACACTTCAGTGCAAAATCATTTGCACAAAACTTAGTTGATGCTTACGATTTGTTGGTAGCGGGCTCCCGAGCGACACATGCTACCCTCCTCGACGATGCATGAGTTGCACGACCCGGTAAGTGCACACGCTTTACTTATTCACTTGACTGTACACAAGGACGTACACAGCTGCTCCAAACAATAGTCCCAACTTCTTAAATTATTCAAAAGAATTTGGAATTAAGTTAAAGTACTTGAAAGGGTTAAGGATCGCCGAGTACGCCCCTGTATCTGCATGTTCCATCGATGTCCTAGTTTGATTGCTTTCTATAGTAGATTGAGCTTGTTTATAAATGGTTCATAAATGTATTATTTTAATAACAAGTAGGCATCATGAAACATCAATGATACACCCATAAGGTCAGGCCTGACAAATGTAAACTCCCATCGTGGCACACTTAATGTGACCCATCAATTTACGCGTATTTTCTTTTCTGAACACTATGTCAACCACAACGTCTTCAATGTCTTTCGTAAATCTGTTTATCTCAGTTCATGGACTACTAGAGTACTTTAGAGTTCAAAGTCCGTAATCAACTAAAAGTTAGTAACTCTTCCACGTAATTAAAGTTACGTGCGAAGTGGTTGAAAGTGTTGGGGCTTTCGGGTCAGGTTGCGGGTTATTGTTATAGGAGGGACCGGCGGAGGCACCTCTCGTAGCCGACCATCGCTCGCCCTCCGAGGACTCCGGCCTGGGCCTGCCACCGCATGACCATGCTTACAGGTGACCTCATTATATGACTGACCACACTTACATTAACATAGTTAGAGCTCTTTACACTACGATTAAATACGATGTAGCGGTTTTCATGAAAAGCGGAGAGATATAATAATAATTTGTCATTCAGCTGAGGCCGTGCGAGATCAGAGAGCCACCAGCGAGACAGACCGCACCTCTCTAATGAGCGAGGCGTAAATCCCTCACCGCCGGCGGGGCCTCTTGTAAAGGCGCTTAAATGCTAAAGTACTCGTACTTTAATGGTAAAGTGCGAAAGCAAAGGCTGAGTCCTCGTCGAGCGTTCGCTTTCGTCCGCTCTTTTACATCTCACAGCGAAAATAACCCACAGTTTTCCACTAGCCCTTGTCAGCGCTCACTCTTGCGAACCGAGCATCTCATTGGCTGGTCGCCAAACACTTCCACTTTTATTCAGTATTGGAATCGATTGTTTTATGACGGCATAAACGTTCCCATTTATTGTCACCGGCGGTTTAGTGCCATTGTCCTGCATCCGTAAGTAAGGGTTGCTTTCAATTTACTGCCAGTTAAATCGATGCGAAAGCGACGTTTCAACTTTTATCGAAGATCAATTTTGTCAAATTATTTCAACATAAACAATTCAGATTTATTATTGTCGCAGTCCATATTCACTTTAACGGTTTGGTTGCATGGAGTTGTTAGGACAATATTGAAAAGATCAACAATGAACCTACTTCCTAGATAACAAAGAAGGCTCGAATAATTCATTAGTTGCAGACTTGCAGTAGTTACCTGCACAGGCGTTACTAATCTTAACGTTACATTTTCCTTTACCTATTCAGAGTAATGTGAAATGCGCGAACACTATGAATGAATACAGAAACAGTAGTGTCTGATCACTATTTCAACTTTTATAATAACAGGCATTATTTTATGTAAATTAAATAAAAATCATTTAAGAGTAGGAAACAATATTGACCGATTGAAACACAGATTAGGCCCTCCGGACTAGAAAGTGCGACCCTGTAAAAGTGTTGATCGTTGAAATCGGTCGATGGTTGAGTTTGTGTGTTATCGTATGGTGTTATGTGTGAACTAGCTGGTGTAGCGATGTGTTGGTGTTATGTGACGTGGTGTTGTCTGGGGCAGGAGCGGGCGCGCGTGGCGGCCCAGCGACGCGCCGCCCCCGGACGACGACCTGGAGCCCCCGCACGAGGTGATTTTGCCAGAATTACCTTCTACACTTATCTTGTCGACCACATTCACTTCTCTGCGCCTTGTCTATAGCAGTGTCCTGGGTGTCACTCGCGTTCTCATCACCGACCATTCACACTTACATAATTTTCTACTGATCTTCTTTACCGACAGCTGTTCTGGCTCATGCTCAAGTTCTACTTTAAGCTTGATCTTATAATTATAGACTTAATAAATAAAACACTGAACAATTACGGAAGCAGGTGATGTTGCATAGCTTTCATTGCATCTGTTCTTTCCTTAGCAAAAATAAAAATATTTTTTGCTTTACTTTGGAATTAGCTAATTAATCGAGTAGCTTAGCTGGAGTGGCACCTCGGCATTACCACTGTGTTACTATGTATCTCACATTTTCTTGCATGAGTCGATACGGCTAGCGAGTAGAACTGAAACAGCTCACAATTATGGCCGTTATTTCCTGCATTCCATGGGTAAATCTGGCAAAATTCGGGAACCTATTTATTTTTCAACTCGCAAAGAGGTCTGTGGGGAACATTGGCAATTAAACTATGTGAAAATACCTATTCGGCAATAGCGGCCAATAACAGTGTTTTCTTTCGACTCTATTAGTATAGAATAGATTCAAGTAGAAATTCTTCTCTTGGAAAATTTTCATTTATCTACCAATGTGTGTGAAGCTCAAGTAACTTATAACATCCCAGTTAGGACGATCTCCATTTAACCTCACTTATGTTTCATGAAAATAAATAGTTTGAGTTGCTTATTCTATACATCTTGTATGAAATTTAGATGACTAATGCAATTTATAACATTATGACGTCATTGATAACACAGTTATATAGGGCGTTTGTTTAGAGTACTATTTTAGCTCGGAGAAGTATCGGCTCGTTGGTCTAGGGGTATGATTCTCGCTTCGGGTGCGAGAGGTCCCGGGTTCAAATCCCGGACGAGCCCACGATGTGTTATCTTTTTGCTAATTTTTATATTCATTTTGTAGCTTTTATTTCAGTCTTGAAGTGATTATTAATTAATTAAAAATTTAATTACGTCAACATAATCATACAACGGAAAAAAAGGAATCGACATGGTTTTATTATTTACGTATCTACGTAAACCTTTGATGTTAAAGGTTTACGTTTTATGGGAATTTTCAATATTTCTTAAAATCGATAATAATTTTGGAGAAGAAGGGATCTCTTCTAATAGTTATTTTTTTGTCATAAATTTTTAGTTATTTACTTTTAATTTAAATTCGCTATTTCACGCGACGCAATGTGCTATTACCTAAGTAATATTTGACTGTTGACTACAATTTTGTGGTTTTTGAAGTAACGTATTTTTGAGGTACATCCAACAAATAATTCGGTAGGTAGACAGAAAAAATCTTACGTTTCGCAGGTATTATTTATTTTATTATTGCGTGGGCAATGTTTTTAAAAAAGACACATAAGTTTACAGTGTTTTGTGTAGGTACACACGGCGACACATCAAACTATACAATTCCAGTATAACACAGCCTCGCTTTGTATAGATTTCCCGTACAATGAGAGATCCGCATAAACTGGTTTCTTATAGCTTGATTGGTCGTAGTAAATACCTATGTAATTTTAAGAGGAAAAGTTATAAAAAGGTAAACCGATACCTGGGAACTTTCTTTTTTTAATTTTTCTTACTTTTAATGAAGTCATCACGTTACACGGTAACCTAGAATATATTTACCCAAGTAGGTACTTAAATAAAAAAATAAAAACGTATTTGGCTTAGTTATAGGAAGTTGTGGCTATATGCCAAAAACGTACCACAAGAACCGTGTCGGTGACACCTTTGTCCGTCCGTCTACCTGTCTTCAAAAAGATATACCCTTAAATAACCACAGCATTTTAAAAGATACCCAATATTTGCTAAAGCTATTTTGGGGAGGTACGTTCTGGCCGAATGGCAAAAACGGAAACTTCATTTCCGTACGTCTGTCAGATTGTCTGTTAGTATTTTTGTCAATAGGTATGTCACACTGCTGAATTTTCAGATGAAATGAGTGTTTTCAACTCATTATCACCTAAGGGTTTGAATAGTTAAGTTAGATAGTTTTGGAACTTTAATACGGATTTCCAAAGTTAACAAATTAAAGTGTTTAGGAAAGTTAATCAATAAGTCATGCAAGTAATATTCATTTATAACTAGTATTATATCTAATTTATTCTTACCTTGCTTAACTTATAATCTGGCTAATATTCTGACTAACACACAGAATGTATTATATCTAGAATTAATTACTTACTAAGGATCCTTTTACACAGTCAACAACAGAGCTTTGAACGAGGACAGGAAACAAACATCAACAAACATCTGTTCCCTCCTTTGTTACTAGAGGTTATATTCATACCTTTTATAATATTATGTAACATTTAATGCGTAAACACACTCAGACGTACGATGACAAAGATTTAAGGTAGATACAGAATTTGTGTTAACCAAAAAGGAAGTTGCAGTTACCCGCGAGTATAAGTATACTTATCTCGTTTGTTGACTGTACAATGTACGTCATATTCACGTATTAATAAATCGCTCCTATTTGAGAATTCTCTTTTCAGTGTCGTTTTCGTATCTCTTGGGATGCTGATTGTATGTATGAAATTCAGTTGACGTATTGCATTACATAAATATACAGAATGTTGAGAGTGGTTTATTCGGGCCAAAATCTTTTCCGGTATCGAATTTCAGAAGTTTCTTGAAACACGTCCTAGTAATTTGAACAAATTTCGGTGTAGGTACTGGAATAATCTATTCAAACCATTTTTATTTAAGAGTAATTAAGAATATGCTTCACTAAGACAAACATTCCCTATAAAAGAACAGTGTTGTTTCTAACCTTTATTAACCTTTGGTTAGGTTAGTATCGGCTTTATTAAAGGTGTATTTTCACCGCGCCTTCTCTTGTTAAAATTAATGAGTGCTAAAGGCTAAACGCTAAACCATCTAATATTGTGACGTCAGTAAGTCGCGGCAAGCGCCATTCTGATACGTCATAAAGATAAGGTGAGCTTACTAGGATAACGAACTTGCCTCTAATCAGTTCTCTCCGTTAAAACTTATCTTTTAAAGAAGTTAAAATGCCGACTGCAAAGAAATAAATGAGACATGAGAGTGTCGCTGAATCGACGGTTTACCGCGGAACGCTAGAGAAATCTAATTATAAGTTATCGCATTAATCAAGAAAGCAGTCATTAATAAATATAGGACATCTTTTATAAATGAAGCTCAATAAGAGCGAGCCAAGGAAGGCCTCTTTGTTGGTGAGGTGCTTTATCCTCCCCAACGTAATTAATTAGATAATATAGGTAGCTGTATAGAGCCATAGCACTGCCTAAACGAAATAAGTTCAATAGAAGCTTATTGTGTAAGCTTATCTTGTTTGTCAACCTTCAGTCGCAGGTTTTATATTTACCTTTGTGTCCGAAATAGACAAAGAGAAATGGAACAGGCTTCTACTATACAACAAAAATGTTTATTTTATGTTACAGCAAAACTTGTTTAGGGTTAGGGTTTTGTGTACTTTTAGTTAGTAACAACTGCTTAACTAATCTTCGAGTGGGGAGGGATACGCAAACGAATGCCTCATACATCTTGTTCCGTATAAAAGGTTTGAGTAAGCAATTGTTTAAAAAGCTCTTAAATGAAATTCATTTCGCGAGTAAAGGCGATAGTTATTGACCGCAGCAGTATTTTACTGAGAGAGTAGAAAATTAAAAATATTTCCGGCGCGTACTTGCCGCGGGTGCGCCATAAAATGTAAAGTTAACAGGGAGCCTCTTAAGCAAACCGTAGGGCGGGCGGGTCCCAAGGGCGGTAAGGGCGGTTAGGGCGGCAAGGGCGGCTTCAGGCGGGTAGCTTGACTAGCTCTATCAGTGCGCGGCGCGCCGGCCGCTCGGCATGTCGTCGCGCCGGCGACGCCGCGTCGCCTTTCGCGACTACGTACCTATGGACGTGCGCGCCATGGCCAAGGTACCTTCTACTTTCTTTCATACACAGTTCGGTAACATTCTCACCCTCTCCGTGATATAACACTAGACTTGTAAAGAGATTGCTTTCTATTTTCGGTTCGAACTTTTAGGGATTGTTTATACTTTCGTTCATACGTTCCGTTTGGATTTTGTTATTTACAGAAGCAATTTGAGTCGTTTGAAAATTTTAAACGTTGTCTAAAAAAATTATTCGAGCTTTATAAAAAAAAAATGCTTCATAAAAATATATGCTTGTTCATTTATGTGCGATTCATCGTGTGTAGACTATAGGTACCCACTGTTCTTTAATGGAAATTTCGTGTAGCTACATGCAATGTAATTATAAGTTAGCAGGAATGTAATGAACGTTAATATCTAATTAGAGAGCCCGTTAAACCCGCCATTTATATTTAATTAGTCTTTGGGTGGATACAGTTTTACTTTTGTGATTTTATAAATTGCTTAGCGCCTGATTTTTTTCAAGCTGCAACAATAACATTACGATCATTTAAAACTTGTACTGTATAAAATCCAACGTGGATCTTTAAAAACAGTTTTGTTTATCTAATATTCTTTTACTAGAGCTATTAAAAACAAAGTTAATGCTTTAACACTTCGCGACTCAAAGAGGTTCCCTAAACTTAATGAAATTGTGCGCCTAAAATTATTTATACCTCATGCATAAATTCCCGTACCTATGGCTCTTAGTTTGAAAGGTGTGAGCAAGTTATTCGACGCAGACCACGGATTGTCCTGCATATTTAACAGGCTTGTTTGTTAACAACCCTCTCCCTAACCGATACCACGGTGAATAAAGTGTACAAAAACATAAATATTTAACATTCCGAACAGTAGTTTAAACCACACAACCATTCTTATACGGTAGTTTTATGTCTCATTCATTTTGCTCAACAAAGATAATGAACCGAACTACATACAACCGATCAATAAAGTTAATTAAATTAGCAGGTATGCTACCCCGGTCGTTGATGTCTTCTCTTTGGGGAGTCATTGTTGCAGTACATTCAACCGCTGCCATGACATCTATGACAGTGTTATCTATACTGATCAAATTAAATAACGCAAACGTAGCGAGATAACTGAAGTAGGTACTGTAATTTAAAATAATTGAATTTCTTACTTCCAATAAAATTGTCGTAGCACGTAGCACGCGTAGCGTTTCGTAGACTCGTAGTCTCGAAGTCCCAAGGATCTCTTTTTGTAAATTATTGAGGAATAAAACCCCGACATTATCTACGATCTGTAGCAGTCAGGTGCTACGATAAAGTCGTCTTTTAAAAGTACCCGTTAAGTCAGTGGGCTACGTTTGCTACGAGAACCGGAATGACCTATTTTCCTGTGTTGACACTTGGATTTACGCGGGAACATGCCGCTGATAGGTTACGTACACACTGCGTAGCATGATATATGAATAGATATAGCAGATTATGTCTGTGTATGTCCGTAACATGTATATCTACGTGGAGATAAGAAGGACCTTCTTAGATAAACACGCTGTTGTAAGTAGGCATGTAAAATAAAGATTTGTTTTAGAACAAAAAATGCAACACGTACAGAACCAATCATACTAAGTTCTTTTATAATGAAAACGAAAACAGAAAATCGAGGTTGTTTACTTCTTAAAAAAAACTACGATTTGGGTCGACTTTATTTCATATTATAGGGTTCTTTAGCCTTTATACGTTGCGTGACTATTTATTGTAGTTACACATAAAACTATTGCGTTCAATGGCTCCGGGTAAGCAATAATAGAGAACCAGCTCGGTTCGATATTAAACACGCAAGTGTCCGACTCTAAGCTCACACCTGTTTTAGGTTTCCCTTACAGTTTAAAATGTTATAAATAAGCCTTTAACTTTTTAATTTATTGAGGTACTGGCGGTGTATGAAGATAATGTCTAATTACTGTAACATTAGGTGACACCTAAATGAATACCTAAATAAAACACACTTCTACGTTTTTAACACTAAAATTCCGCGTTTCGCTTAGAGTAAGTGAAAATAGATAAGCATCTTACGATGTTACTAGAAATGGGAGATTCTTGTTTCCATATATCGTTCTTACATGCATTTTCTGTATACTATGTCATTTCAATCACTTTTTTGCGATGTAGGTTTCTCAAGATCTTCGGCAATTTCCATCTCAAGTTACACGGAAGTTAATCCTTTAATTAACAGCCACTATGTTAAACTTTTGTTACGCAACAGAAATTAAAAGTAAACAATACATTATTGCGTTTCGTGGGAATGTTTTTTTTTTAAACTGTTAGTTTATTTTGTTACTAACAACTAAAGCAGTCTTAAATCAGACTTTGTGAACTTGGTCAGCAATTTTATGCGTCTCTGATGTTGCTAAACCTTTAATTTATTAACTTTACCGAGCGTTTAGACTAGTCATTTCAAATTAAAATAGGATCACCATTAAAGATATTCTCTTTCAATAAACATAATATTAGAAACTTTAGCTTTTATTTGCAGAATTATATGTCAAGCCTAGAACGAAGCTCTGCCAGTAAAATTACCATATATATATAGGTGCTACTAGAGCGATAACAATACTTAACAAGCTAGCACTTCCGCGCGGCGTTGGCGCTAGTCGAAACTGTGCCAACATGCAAAAATAGCGTGAAAAATCAATTGAATCGTCGAGACAGTTAGTTGGTCATCCCTCGCCATGCAGTTTAACCGCGAGTCTTCGCTGTTTCACATCCCTCTAACTTTACTCCCTATGTCTTAGACGTTTTTTTTTATTATAACTAATAAACAAGTTTCTATGTAGGTTGTAGTCTAGACGGAACTTTGTCGTGTGCTACATACAGTTACGTAGTTTTTACGCTTGTAATACTTTCTTGCGTGTAAAATGTGATGCATGTTATCTATGAGTTGTGACACGGTGCTGTCTAGTGTTTTGTACTTGTAGTTCTACTGCGTTTCACATTGGTTGGTCTGTGATGTGTAATGTAAGCTTGCATATTGTTCGGCATGTAAGGATATAACACACGTACATGTGCAGGAGTACGAGGAGGAGGGGAGGCGCTCTCGGCGACACTCTTCCCCGTGCAACTCGCGAGAGGGCAGCACTACTGCTCTTCACACACAACACTACGATGATTCCGTAAGTAATCCAGTAATATTAATATAATATTAATATTATTTTTATTATATAATTATATATAATATTGAATCACAAAAACCAGGGTTCTTCAAGATATGCATATGTGTTTTTTCTAGTGAGTCGAAGGCCTAACTAGTTAATAAAAAAAGCAGCTAACTACATAGGTACAGCTACGTTATTTACTCATATAATACGACAAAAAAGACAAAATCAATTGCGGAAGATTGGGACGGGTAGTGTACGGTATAGTCGTCGCATCTTGTTCCGTCGAAGCATCTTGTGTTTTCCAATCACGAACTTTTGAAACTTCGGAACAACAATATCGAGATTTCTCGTTAATCCAAAGGAAAATCATTTTGTTTCATGAAATTGCTTATCTTTACGAAACCTTACCATGAAAATACTTATATACTTACTTTATAATCAACATACATGAACAACAGCTGATTACACCTACTGTGTAATTTAGGAAACCCTTAACAAGCATTGAATAAATATCAACTATTTACAACAGTAGGTAAATGTTGTGACATTTCATACCAATCAAGCTGTTAGCATTTACAAGAAACTTTTTATGTGGATACCTACTTACTTTTAAAGTTCACGTCTTAAGTTCTCGGTCATATACCAAGACTAAATATGGATTTACGCTCACAAAAACATAGCCATGTACATATATCTAAGTTATCGAACAATTTCGTCGGAATCAGCAGAAGCTCTTGTTTATATGTATGTTTGTTGGAATACAGTGGATACCCACCAAAACTCATTCGTAACTGAATAGTTTGGCACCGAGCCAGTCCTCTGACACGGCCATCTTGATCTCGCAGGTCCATCTAAAACGTTGTATGAAATATTACTGGCGTAGCTTAGATATTTGTATAACAGATATACACGGAAAGGAAGAACGTCTGAGCAGTTTTTTTTAGGGATACGCCTTTCAGAGCAATCTATCTTTTTTCCTCTCTTTCTCTCTAGATAAATAGAATTGTTCTAAATCAACGTTGCCTATGTGTGTTAGACACATAAATCTCCACATAATTTCTGAATCATGACGCAACAATCCACGATACATAGCTTGGACTCTGTTCCAGATACCGGTGGGCTACTATTTTTATTTAATTTTTGTTTAAAAATTTGATAAAAACATTTAAAAATGTAATTAGTAAGTACGAAAAATGAAGAAACGGATAATAACGATACATCAATGTTTATTAATAAAAGTACTTTAATACTTATCGAGATTCGGTAAACTTATTCTAAAATAATGTCAGTCTAAATAATCTATGTCTAATCGTACCTAACGAATATTACTGGTTTCGTAGTTAAACTTGAATTAGCGCCACGCCATATTTTTTGCTTTTTGGCAAGATAGTAAAGCAAAATATAGTTGTTATTAGGTTTTAGTTAAACAAAAGAACCAATGTATGCAAATGAATACTGACAACCTTTTTACATAAGAATACTAATGTCTTTCCGATCATTGTAACTTTGTAACCAAAATTGTATTATATCGTAACAAAGCACGTCACACCTGTCATTTCTGTTATAATACTCGGCCCAGGGGCATTTGACATTCAAACAAATCCACTCACTTTTAAATCTTACATTATATCATGACATGGGTACGATTTGTGGTTTGATATTTCATACCATGAGAATTTCTGTTTTAACATTACCATTTGATTTTATCCCATCTATAACGAAGTACATTTCAAGTCGATCACTTAATTAAATGTTTAACAAAATAATAACACTATAACTAGTAGCCATGATAACAATAACCCCGACGATTAACACGCGTAACACGTGTCCGTAACACTTTGTAAATTTAGCAAATCACGTTCATTTGTATCGAACAATGTCCGTCAAAGTGCTTGTGTAATCGCTTAAACGGCCGCGTATGGGGGTCATTATGCCATTGGCTTGGGTTAAAGCTAAATTAGACCTAAATCCTCTATTGGGAGGTCATAGTTTCTCTTGCAGTGATCGACGTAGCTCTTCTGTCGCCTTAGTCAGGTCTTTGTCGTGGCGGCGTTGCTTGCCAAGATCCCCTCCACAATCTTCTAGGTAATCCTTCGGCGGCTCTACGGGATATTTGCTCCCGAATTTTGGCCGAGGGATTCTGACGCGTTTGACATCGCCTAGCCAGCTCTCCATTTTCGATGGTTGAATGCTCTTTTCTGGAAAAATAAAACATTCTTTTAAATTGATGATCAAATCTGCCAGCAGGATTCTTTTCAAATTACACCAAAAATATAGTTTGCAGCTTTACACAATAAAATTGAACCATAAACAACGGACAAGTTAGTAGTTGTGTAGCCTGCCTGATACAAGATCTATTACACCAACTAGGAAACTGTTTATAGTCATTAATTGAAACAGATTCAATCATATCTGATCGAGTAAGTACAGGCCGTGCAAAAAGTGGCAACATACACTACTTTGGCGCAGCACCGTTGGTCAATGGTTGTGTAAGTAACGATGGTCATTGGGGAGTGGTGAAATCCTAAATAAGCGCGGTTTCATCTCGGCGCCGGGCGTGGGTGCCGCCGTCAGCTAGTGTCGAGACATTTATGGTAAGGCAACCCAGAACCGTTTTGAAATTATTACACAAGTAATCTTAGTTGATCCAAGAGAAAACGGCGCCAGTTATAATCAGCAAAAAGTTCAGTAGGTCCAATTGGTACAGGATTTCTCAAGGAATAATTAAATCCAAAAGTATCTCAACATCCAATGACCTCATCGATCACAGTTCTACCTGCCGTTCGTAGTGATTAAGGGGCTCTCCGGGCCTAATCGTTGGTTCCGGAAGAGACGCGGATTGATATAGAAGCTGACATTAATTAATTATAAGTTGATGTCAATTAATTTAACCTAGGTACTTTTCACAAATATATATTAATGTCACAAATAGATATTAGTCGCTGTATTTGGGCACGTCCACTAAGAGATATAATGCTAATTTTATTACATATGAAAATAAAACAATACGCAATAAAACTAAACGAATAGCAACTATAGCTTGTCTTACGTAAACAAGTATCTTTATTAGCTTCATATTACTATAAGAAGGCCTCGTTAACTGATACTGTATTGTATGCTAATCGTATCTCAATCGTGCTCGCTTGCTGGGGAACATAAAAAGTGATTAATAACTAGTCAGTCGTTCCGCGCATCTTAAGTGCAAAGACAAAGATATTTTATTGCACGAATAGCTTTCTCTAGCGAAAGTGTTGCTAAACGCGGTGGCATTATTTCTCTGTGACGCTTTCAAACGCAATTTGCTTCGTTATTAATTGGCACTTGATTTATGGGCTCTACGCTGTGGTATTCAAAGTTTGTCAAATCAAAACAATTTGGTAAAGGGGTTGTGATTATGAATTCTGAATTAAAATTATTTGCTCCTAAGTGGAGCCGAGAATATTATTATAATGTTACCATCCAAAATATTTTAGAAGTACATTCTTGATAAGTGCAGTTACCTACAGAATATTGAGTATACATACATTTTAGTCATGTAGAACTTAATGCGAGACTGTTTCGTAATACACGTAATATCCGAGAAAGCGGGCCGTCAGAATCAAATGCATTTACAGGTCCGGTAGTTGGTACAAATCGTGACTCACTGCCACCTACCGTGGGTGAGATCCGACACGACAAGCGGACAACCGAAGCAAGCACTGAGAACCAATTCTCAGAAACTACTGACTAAGCGACGATAGTGATATCGAAAAAAATAAGATAAGATATTAGCGTGCAATAAAATAAGAACTCATTGCATGATACTGTACTGATATAATAGTTTTATGCAATTATTTTATAAAAGCAATAAATCCGGAGCACCATTTCTATTTGAAAGTTTGAAGAATTGGAGTGAAATTATGTAGAAAATTAACTTTATAGCTCTCTTTAAAAACTTCAATCAATGAGTCCTCGTATCTTCCTGTAATAATCCAGTTAATATTATCTATAACATCGTTGTTTAAAATAAAAAAGGCGTATATAACAATACAAGTACATGTTGCGCTTGAGAGGAGCACAGACTTGCCGGAAGTGGGACGTCGCGTGCGCACGCCTTTTGTCGTATTAATTTGTACATGTAAATAGGAAAGTACATCAATAATGAAACATTATGACCATGGCAACAGAGCAATAAGATGGTTCGGCGAAATAAGATACGATATTGTTAACACTTTCCATATAAACAAAGCGTCATCATGTACTCATATAAACTCGTGACAATTCTGACAATGCCTATGGACAGCCGAAATTTGTCAGCATCAACCCGCGCTGTGCCCACGTGATGGATTACGGCCCACTCCTTTTCATAGAGAGGAGGTCTGTGACCCACCAGTGGGAACATTATAGGAACTGATTATGCTAATCGAGCGAGCACGCATTTTGTTAGTACTGGCGTCTCTAGTCACTGCCGGCGATTCCGAGCTCTGAGGATTATGGTTCTAATTGTGCAGCTGACTTGGTAACATGAGCTGACATATTTACTTCTCAAAAGTTTTTATCACTCATTAGGAAAATATGTCATAATGTCTCCTTGGAATGTTAAATTAACCATGAGTGTAATGGTGAGATAGTGGCACTTTTACGATGCTCTAAATTGCTTTGGTACGTGACATCGTAAGTAACTCATGGGGCTTGTAACTATGTGGTACTTTCTCTTTCAAGTATGCCCGGCTAATAGGTTCGGATAAGGCTGGAATTGGATTTCTATATGGTGCAGAATTTAAATTGAGAGCCGTATGTGTTTTCGTATTATGATTCCATAAAGTTGGGCTATGATGAGCAACCTGCATCTAGGGTGTCTTTTAAAATAAAAAATTTATAAGGATCAAAATTATTCAATGCAATTTGGTTGAAGCAAGAACAGAAGTTCCAGACTCGGATAGAAATGCATGGCGATACGAGATCGAAATATTTCTTGTCCAATTAAAATAAAATATTCAACTAGTCAATAAACACGTGATTAACATTTTTAGTTTCTTACTCAGTTGAGGCCAGTAGACCAGTAAATCGTAAGGTGCCAACAAGTAGGATACTTTCGCTACAAAACAAGATTATTGTATAGTGTCGCACATTTAGGTGAGTGTGTTAGACATATCTATGGCAATTGTACGTAATGTACTAGTCATGACAATTTGATACCGTTACCTCGGCGACATTAGTGATAATATACCGACGTTCCACTTAGCAATTCCTTTGCGTCGCCGCATCTGTGCAAGTGGGCTTCGGTATGTCCGTGTCAATCGCTTGTTTCTATTAAGAACGCTCTTGCAAGACAGAATTTCATTTGATAATGTGTTTATCACAAAACTATTGTAGATTAGTGCCATATTTGACAGATTTTTGTTTTCTTGTAATCTTAGTTTTTATAATCTTATCATATCTGAATACATAACTGTCTCGATGCATATCGTGTACCGGCTAGTTGCATATCACGTGACATTAACCATATATAGCACGATGCAGCTTATAAAACCGAAATTATATAACCAAAACACAGCGCATTCGTGAATATTGTAAATTGAAATGAACCGATAAAACAGTTCTTATAGCGGAAGAATTACATTGTAAACGTTATTTGCATTTTGTTGACCAATTAAACGCAGGAAACTGAAAAGATTGAGCGTCTAAACAGGAAGAGCAGGGGGTACTTGTATGGTCTGACCCAATATTTCCTGCAATTACCTGTCGTTTCCCGTAAACTCGTCGTGCCACTTTCTACTTCGTGTTTCTGGAAATGTTTTAAGTTGTCGACTTACATTTAAGTGTTTATTTTTACTTCACTTGAGCCGAACAAGTTGTGTAAAGACACTGAGCATAAAAGGTTGTTACTTTAGTTAACTTTTTATAAAAAAGGAGATTAACTGGTTTCAAAACTTGCTGCCAGCTACTTCTGAACAGGCGGTTATTACTTCCGATTAATCTTTCGAAAACAAAACAAGAAGTTACAAAAAATATGAGTTGAGTAAAGAAAACGTAATCTAAAATAGAACCTTTTCTTTGATTTGGCATAAGTCGATGGTCATCACGGATTAAATGTATTTCGTGCAAGAATTTAATCTATTCCGAAGTAATCTAAGTGCCAGTTAGTTAATCAAAATAAAAAGCAGTTTCTTTTTAACTCGTCGTCGACATGTCATATTAAAGACGATCCTATACATCACGCAAAACATTAATGTCTAGCTATGAATGATATAGTGGATACTGTCACTCAGAAAATTGGACACGAAACTGACATATTACCTAATACTGTAATATAAAAACTTACAGTAAAATATAGTTGAGTTTTCGACATATTTGCACGAAAATGAATGGTGATCGTTGCTCAGTATAAAACATATTTAAGTTAGAAAATGTATTTTAGAACGAGCGCTTGTGGGTTATGTAGCGAGTTCACGAAGACGAATTTGCATAAGTATGTTAGCGGTGGAGAAAGGAGGTATTGAAAATCATATGTTTGTGCTGTTCGGTGGTAAAATAGTGCAAGGGTTAAAGGAAGAGGTAAATTAAACTTGTTCTATGCCATCTTCCCCTTTAAACGCAATACGGGGGGCGAAACTAGATGTGTGCTATCTGCGCGTATAAACGCCGCGGCTTGTATAAGGGACAATGATACTAGTTTTCCCATCTAAGAGGCATAGAGATGGATGAGAGCAAGTCAGAAGATGGGCTTCGAATCGTCAGTCGGTGAACGTCCGCTTTGTTTGGATAGCGGGACTGCGACGTTATGCTAGCACGATCTCCCACGCCACCTCGCTAATTGCCAGTCTTGTTTGTCCATACAAACCTGCTCAAGTGCTCACAAGCCTCAGCTGTGCTCATTTGCCTATACCGCCTATTTATTATTTATCCGCTATCGTCTGACTCATTAATTCTGTCCACGGAAACACAATAGCAATGACAAGGTTTGCCCTATTCGACTGTTGTTGGCTGGTTTACGAGAGTATCTATCAGTATTGTGCATTTAAATGAAAATGGATGCGTCCTTTTTAAACACTGAGTTTGAATGAACGCGATGAAAATCACATTTATGTTTAGGTTTTCAAACAGAGTTGGCCCGAAATTTTCGACCAACTCTGTTTCTGGTGCTAGGCAGGTACAGATATTGTTTTACAAAAGAAAGTCTTTCTATTCCACCAAGTTTCAACATCGTACCAAGTGCTACGTATATTAAATAACCGAGTTGTAGTGTTCTGTGTAGTTTCTAGGGCCCGCTGCAATCTCTCCATGTTGATCGTGCGCTATTGTGACCTGCGGGTCGGCATTAATCTCTAACTACACAGCTTTCGCGTACCGTAAACCTAATATATAAGCCCAATCGATACCTCTCTCCCCTTTCGTACGTTGCATTAATAATGGGGCTGTGTCGTGGAAAATGTTTCCGCACTCGACTATAATAATAACGCATTCACGTCAATGACTACGCCAGTAATTCGCTAATATAAATCAAGTAAACGAGAGAACGGTTCTTTTCCGAAGGGCCGGAAAGCTATCGGTCCGTCGTCCCAACAAACTGTATAAGGAAGGTGCGCTGTAACATTAACCCCTTTGCAAGGCACGGCTCCGGTTCGTGATCTCGACAATATTTCTCGTGTAGTGTTATCTCGTGAGCGGCGATACAATAGAAAATAAAATTGTCGATTCAACACGATAACGTAAAATTCTGTAGAAACATCGTTACTTTATCCTATCACTCATGTATCTTATGTGTATCAGAACTCGATCAAACGCGGAAAGTAGATTACGATTATTACGCTAATTCAATAACACTATATAAATTAAAATTAGGTAAGCAATGCATTTTTATAACAATCGAGTCAACCCTTTGTTATCAAAATGATTCAGCGTACTATTGGTTTCATAAATATAAATGTTTTGCTCAAACATAGCAGCCTTGATATTTTTGATAGTCTAATGCACTTATCCCAATCTCGATAGTGCTCGCCAGCTATCAGATGCCTATACCGCTGGTTCTGAATCTCTCCTAGCAAATGGTGTAGTAATAGTCTACCATTCCATTCCAATCGTAGAAAGCGTGTCATGGAGCTTCGCCGGCTGTGTTGTGGATAGATAAAAAACTGCATAATTTACGATAACACAATAGACATCTCTTGAAGGCCTTCTGTCGAGTTGTGCTGTCCTTGTTGCATTCAACAAGTCAGTCACGCGTGGCGCCATAAAATGCAGGAAAAAAATATATTTTACGAAATGCAATGGGTGATTAGCAAAGCTTTCATATTGGTTATATTGGCCAATTGGGGTCTGACACTATCTCTCTACTTATGCTCAATTCTGCGTTTAATATCAGGAATATTTAGTTAGCTAAAAGTGAAAAGATGCCAAGAAGGCGTGTTAGCAAGTAAATTGGGCATCAAAAACGAAAGGGTTTGTATTTGGTTCCAATTGCATTATTTTTTCACCACGAACGTTCATCTCAATATACCAATGAATAAGTAAACAAATGAGCCTGAAAATGAAATGACATTGAAGGTTACTAACCTTCAATTTCCTGCTTGACATTTACCAATGTAATGTTATATTTATAGCTGAATAATTGACAGATAATCGTGACCTTTGGTAAAATTAATATTTCACGAAAATAAGTTAAATAAGTCGAATTTGTATTGTCAAGGAACTCGAATCGTGACCTGCTTGGTAACCAACATTATAATAAAACAAGATAGAAACGCTACGAGCATACAAATTAATTAGTTTTTGTTACAAAGATTATGCTTTAATTTTTAGCAAAAACTGAATCTGAAGCGAACCACGCGGTATAATATTATACAACAAAGTGAGACAAGGACCATTTTTTCTGTCCATGGCCCGAAAAGAACCGGCCGATTGCAAGCTAAACTTGCTTTGACGAATGTGTTCTGAATAACGAACTAAGTAAAACCACATGACCGAATCTACTTTTGGTAAATGTAACACACATGGAATGGGATTAGATACAATATATACATACATAAGATCAATGCTGACCTACTTAAGGTGTTAATGTCTTTTCAAATTTCAATATAGAAAAATGTCCAGCCCAGCTACATAAAAAAATAAACTAACTTAAATTGAATCCACAATCTTCACATTACTTGCGCACATTACATTATAATGTCCAAAAACAAAGGGTACACAACCGTATTGTTTTGTTTACACCCTAGTAAACTAACTGCGATGTTGTAAGCGGATCTTTCTCGAGAACTGATGTCTAAAACAGTATTTGGCACACTGGCCTCCATTTAATATTTAACTTACCTGTCACGGTTATCCTGTTGACAGCGAGATTGCACTACCTTCTATTTGTAAACAAGCTGGTAACTGTGAAGTAAGTTGAACGTGCACATGTGTCGGCGCTTGGAGCGAAACTGACCGCGAGAGCAAAGCGAGCGCCTGCCGCGGCCGCTGTGCGAATCGAGTTCTGTGCCCTTACCATGAGTTTGTGAAAAACTGTCCTCGATATCGAAAACTATCGGATATACTTCTCGTGTCGTAAAGCAGTCGATGAATATGAAAGAGACAGGGCGATAGTATTCGATAACGAATAATACATTTCAAACTCATGGTAAGCCCACACTTGATACTCAACTGGCTACGCAAGCGTCGCTCGCTTTTGTGTGGTTGTATACCACAGGCAATGGTTATGGCCACCCACACACACCATTGTCGATTTGTAGTCAATAACGTATAACATCCCTGGCCCGACACAATAATCCAACATCGCACAGAACAGGTACTAAAAATAAATTGCGTCGATACTAAACCAGTCAAGTCGAAAATATTCAAGATGGATTTATGAATGAGGCGACGTTCGGTGTGAAAGCGAGCGTTACGTAAACAATGTGGTCGTAAAAGTAGATTTTACTGAATTCATCTATAGCTGAAATACAATATGGATATTAATTCATGTTAATTATAAAAAAATAAATAAATAACAGCACATTATGAAGCCAATGTGCATCAGTTTAACATAATCGTGAACATGTTTACTATTAAATTAATGCATATTTAAAAATGTGCAAAATCGATTTAACAGTGCATTAAAATGCCATGTCGTTCAAGGAAATAAAACTTTTCGTTGAAAGATCACTGTGCACACGTAACACCAATCACCAATAGTGCCATGTCCGCGTCGAGGCATAACTAAAAGATTCATGTTCTAGTGTTAATCAAACACAATGGTCGATGGTTATGAACAAATCGTCTTACCAGCCCGCACCGTTAGTTCCCACGCGGACATCATCCAAAACTGGACAAACCGGAAACTACAAAGCCAACCACCTGCGATTCCCATGTCTCGTGAACACTATTTATTTTTTTACCACTTCAATCACGACGCGCCGCCCGATAAAACTTAATTATAGGTACGATTAATACTTATTCGCTATTGTTGTTATAATTAGAATAAGGCGTAAGTACGCAGCTCAGTGGACTATTAATCTTGTTTTTTTCAAAACTTCGTGTAATTTGGAAGTTCTTGAATTATTTACACGCTTAGATGCTCCTGATTCACAGAAACACGCATAACGTTGTTTTTACTGGTTGTAAGTTAGTATTTTGTAGAATTCTACGAACTAGCCAAAAGATCTTAACCACGCACTAAAACTGTAAACGGGTCGCATAGTACCATTTTCACATAACATCTTAAATCAAATTGTTGTGGAGCTCGTGGCTAAATAATAACAGCCGCACGGGTCGATTTTAAAGGTTAAGCGGTGTGTGCCGAGGTTGGTCTTTGGTTGGGTGGCCATCATTACATACCGAGTTTCCTCCGTGCTTCATTGCATCCGGTTAGACTGGAAGCCGACCCCAACATAGTTGGGAAAAGGCCAGGCAGATGATGAGATCAAATCTCAAATATCTTATATCAAATTGTCTACGAAATTCAACAAGTACTTTCCACCCTGACATCACTGCATATCCATACCGATCATACGGTAAATCGCTGGACAAATAACAAATCCATTGAAATTGAATCAGGAATTGTTTAACAAATCGCAATAATGAAACATCTTTGTTATACGCTCCATTCATTACGCGATTGGTATGTAAAATAGATTAGCATTATAGAAATAATGGAAAAATACATTAAACAAAAAGAAAACACTCTCTGAAATCATAACCGCGGTCGTATGTAGCCATAATAATAAAGTCTTCATAGATTGTGCACATATGTAATATCGTTATTTCTTATTTAAGTTGGTGGTACGTATATACAGGCATACAGGGCACAGCGGCAAGCTAGGGTTACGCTCCGCGAATACATTTCCGAATCTACTTGTTCCAGTTTCTAATACTACTGTCACGGATTTCTTTCTTTTGTTCATTGTATCAAACCACTTATTTCCAAACACGATTAGGTACGATTTCATTGCCAGATTTTGCTGTGAAGGAGTCAGAAGTTTTTTTGGTATATCTCTTTAGACGTTTAGTTTTAATCTCAGCAAAAATTTCGCCATTTTTCTGACTATCCATGCGAATTATTCTATAAACTGACATTATTTTAAGTAGACACCTCCTATAACTTGCTGCCTATGTCGAATAACGTGGTCATCGGACACCTCCCAACTGACCACACACGTGCCTGACACATACTTATCATATTTCACGCAAAGAAAGTCTGTAATTCAATCAATCGCCGAGTTTACACCGATTAGTGAAGCGTAGTCTCGGTGGTTGGTAAAAGTGAAATTAATGTCGGCTTTGTTCGATACGGTTACAGTATTAGAGCGGGTTTCACTAACAGGGCGTGGCTTTGTCTCCAGAAGCTTTCACGGTTCACTATACATAGCTTACCAATAGTTGTATGTTGACTTAAGCGTAGTATTACACAAGAGTTAAACCCGGCGGCCTGTACCCGCTATATAAATAGAGAATCGAACGAAATAAACTTGTCATCTTATATGATGGAATCGAAATCAATAAGTGCGAATAGGTCCTGTTGCTGTATATATAGGGACTTTCTTATGTGGAATTGTGGGTACGTGTAACTGAAATGATATTTGCTTACTACTTCAATGCTCTGGGACTGATCGAGGCAGCTAGTCTATACATATGCTCTAAAGAGACCAATTTTTGTGACTATCTTTTTAGAGTAGACGATTAGAAAGTGCTAATGAGCTTTAGCTATATTGATATTATGTATTCACTTAATCTAAACATGTTAAAAATGCTATCTCGTAAATATCGGGCCCTGGACGAACAGACATTTGGAATGGTAAAACACATTATGATGCTATATACGAGTATAGCATACTTTCTAGGTAGTCCAATTACCATTAGCAATCTCAACAGGATTATATATTGCACAAAAGATGGACGCTGCTATTCATCGTCCTGATTACAGTTCATTCATCAACGATATTATTGGCTTTCTTAACACATAATAGATGATTTATAAGCGACCGAGCTCAGTCTTAGAATTTCACTCAACTTGAGCTTCTCTTGATATTTTTACGTTCGTTTTATTTTACACTTTCAGGTCTATTGATAATAATATTTCAATAGACTGGAAAGTGTTGAAACCAACATGAAGATGAAAATAAATAATAAAGAAAACGATAATATATTTTCTTTCGCTGAAAATTTTATGATTGGTCTGCGAAACGAAGTATGAGAGAGAATTCTGTTTGGCCTTGTTATTTAGATACTTATTTCCCGCGTCGGACTTATTAGTATAAATGACTGTGTTTAATATTTGTGGCAAGCACGTGTAACTGCGATTAAATTGGCAATTACCTACAATTCATGTTAGTAGATAAAGAGTTTCCCAACGAACAGAGCTGTTAGAGTTTCATCTGGCACACATCCAACGGTAACACCAAGCCTTCACACATTGCCGTTGGTACAGTACGTTATCTAATGGCTAAATTTAATTTTGCTGAATTCATAAAGTATTTCTAACGGATATTGTGATTTGGAACGTAGATAATAAAAGAGGTTTCGTTTGTAATTACGATGGCAATGACTGCGCATCGTTATTCGATGAGACGATACCGGGTTATCTTTACAATTTATAAGCTAACGGTACTTGAAGTTTATAATAACACGTTAATAAACCTCTATTGTCACGGAAGCGGTTAAAACGCGTAGCTGGACTTGCTTGAGGTCATAAATGTCTACGTCTTATGAAGTTCCTAACCAGCTATAAAGCTTGAGTATGAGAACTCTCAACTTATAGCAAGACCAGTAAGATAACACGTACCTACCCATTTACTTAATAACTCCAAAAGAGCCGTAAACGTCACGTCCTAAAAACTTGCAACTCGTAATGGGTGTAGCTTCCATTGTAACGGACTTCATACACTTGCTCGTATGTGTGTTACGTATGATTACGAATTAAGATTGTACGTAAGCGTGCACTTACAATAAAACTAAGGGAAAGGTCAACGTGAACTACAAAAGTATTTAAAAAAATATATTCGCCCATGCGTGCAGTCACGACAACTGAAACAAGCGCTAGTTATTATACATAATATACAAGGTGAATATTACGTGAAGCCAGGCAAGCTTTAACGAGGTAGTTTATATCTGATTCTTATTCCAAAAGGAGCAAAATAACTTTAATCATAAAGTAGGGCAAAGTAAACTTGATCAAGTCTCTTAGGCTGTATCGAGTAAGCCTTCCAAAGCTTACTCTTAACTCGATCTCGATACAGCCAATTGTAATTATCTTCTATATCTCAATCAAAACCCTCCACATGTAGGATTAGGACAAACTATACGCAACCTCCTCTGCCAGCAATCGCTTTTCGATTTCCAATTTATCTATAGAATAATTTATTCTAAGTATATAACGGCAAACATTTTACTATGTGAAATGGGATTGTGAGTCGCTGATAATAAAATATAGATAGCAGCGCTTCGGGTGCTTGTACCGGTGGCCGGCGCGCGTCGTACATCGCATCGGATCGGCGCGTGTCGGACGACATCGGCCGATGTTATCTCATTATTTATAGAAGACGCTAACGAGACGCACCATGTCGCGCCTGCTTCTAGATACGGCCCCTAGATACTGCATTTGTAACAAACTATCTCGTTATGACAAACGAAGCGCTTTGTAGTTTCTACGTGTCCCTAAGATTGGACATGTGTTAGATAAACCATCAACGCCAAGTTAGGTAAACACTTAGAAATAAACGCTCCAGTATCAGAGAAAGTTTCTTAAAAGCCCTGTTTTAACAAGAATTCTGAATCATCGTATCATACGAGCACAAAAACTTATAGAAAGCTAGGTTAAGTGCAAAGTCATGAATATGAAGTTTTAAATGTTCTTGTATTGATTTTCGTTACTTGGCTAAAACTAAAAGTTTTACCGTAACATATAATGAGGTATGTGAAAATACTTATGTGCAGTAAAACATGATGATTATCTTCTTACAAAGATATTGCTTAACTGACTACAGTCCCCCGAAAAACAAACAAAAGGAGTATTCTTTCCGAATAATGCGAAGTTTTTCTTTGAACAAATGCTGAATCTGTTGACAGATCCAAAACAGCACAATTGATGGAAAGTTAACGCGACGACGAGGCGCATAATATAAAACACAATAGGACAAAATTGTTGCATGACTTGAAAGTTACCAACCACGTTACAGCTTGGTTGGCGCTAGTCGAACTGTGATAAAATCTTACCATTTTTGTTTCATGCTGTCTGACAAATCTCACATGTAGGATCAGGTATGTATTTTTATTTATATCCAAGATTTGTTTCAATTATTTTTATTATGACAGCGTGCGGTGTAAAAGACCCTGTAACAGTCCAAACAAAACAGAGTAAAGGGTTAGTAAGTAATGTTAATTAAGGCTTGGCAAATACTTTCACCTTTACATATCTAAGTAATGTTTTGTAGATAGCTAGCAATTTGTAGTATTTGCTAATTTTTCTAGCATCTTATAAAGTTTTTGATAGAACAACTACTTACTCAATATACCTAGATGTTATGATGTTACCTTACATTTGTACCAGTATACAGATTAAGTGTTTTGTGAACCTACTTCGTAGTATAATCGCATCGGACTGAATTTTAAATCTATTAAGTAGGATATATCCTATTGAATCCTATAGTATACCTGTCTTCAGCTAGATTTATGCTAGATGCTTAACAGTCACTCGAACATTGAACATGACAAAGAACACAAGCGGGTTGCTGTGTGGCAAAACTCAGGGTGTTAGGAGTCGCGAGATAGATTGAGTATCGGAGGGAGAACGATCTGGTCCTGAGTGAGTGTGATGTTTCAGTGCGGCTATCTCGAGGGGCTGCGCTCATCACTCGGTGGCTGGACGCAGAAAGTAAAATCATGGTACTGGGGACGACCTCTAGTAAGTGGCCCGGCCTCTCGCCGCCGGAATGACCAGCGAACTGTCCTAGCACATTAACGATTCTTACATTTGCACGAAATTTAAAAAAAAACTTGATTTTTTTATTGGAAGTTCTTGCTTCGATTTCAAAACGATTGCTTGGTGTTAGTGAATTATTCGATTATTGTATGTTTTCACTTCTCTTATCGTTGCACTTCATTTCGGTGTTAATTTTGTTAGTAAAACATTTTATTTGACCCATGAATTTATTTCGAAGTAGTGACGCACATCTCAGTGATTTAATTTATCATTCCGGTTATTTCATTAGCCTGTAGAGGTACTATTGTCTTGAATGGATCGAGCTAACGTGCTGCATGAAAATTTAGTATTAACTGATGATCATGTCACAAATCCTTAATGTAATGAAACTTCAGTACCTGAATAGTGTATTATACATTCAATTTCTAAATCATTTATTTTGTATTGAAATCAAGTTTTATTTATTTTCAATTAGAGCATGGTGGCGTAAAAGCATAACAGGACAAAAATGCGTTAAAAATATTTTATTTGGTTTCTAGATTTTCTACATTTATCTGTTGCATTTCCGTTGTTTTGTTATTCAGTTCGTGTCTGCTATATTTCTTGCTGTAACTAAATTCGCCTACTCAGGTAGGTAAACGGGATAAGAACTCTCTCCATAATACATTGTAACACTTGTAAAATATACCCACTTTGAACCACGCCACCGAGTGATCGAACGCATGAATCCAAGCCTCTAGCACACATCTCACTTACAGCTTCTCAATACATTCGACGTATTATACTCACTGTACCTACATTTTGTAACTGAGAGGCACAAGGTCGTAAATCAAGTCTACCTGCATCTGTAGCTCGAGTCGCCGCTGTAGCACGTCGCTGAGTTACTGCCCTCTGCCGCCCAGCTACACGTCTCCTCAATATTCTTAGAGCACTAACTTGTACTTAGAGGCTGAATTGAATTTGCTATTTATTAGCATCGTAGAGTAACAGTTTTAGTGTGGATGTGTAAAATTAGTTACTAGGTTAGGTATTGGAGGCATATCAGTAATTTGAATCGTATTTATGATGTAAATTGTACCACACAAGAATCGAAAGTGACTTATTGTTTAGCTAGCTATAAAACAAAAGCAAACATTATGGAAAAGTGGTAACTTTTTATAGGAGTTAGCACACAATTTGTCACGAAGTTTCGACATGAAAGAGGATAGTGGTGCGTTGTTGGAGGAGCGGGGCGGTATCCGGCGGCACCAGTCCATGCAGCGGCTGCAGCACGGCGACGCGCCCGACCCGGCCAGCGCCGCGCGCGTCGTGCCCGACCACCACGGCAACCTGCACATCACCGTCAAGAAGACCAAGCCCATCCTCGGCATCGCCATCGAGGGCGGCGCCAACACCAAGCACCCGCTGCCCAGAATTATAAATATTCATGTGAGTTATCAACTACAACTCATTTCCCCAACTTACGCTACTTTCCTACAGACGGTCTGTCGCTGTTCATTGGTGAACATAAGCGTCTCCCGAATTTCAAAATGTTCCTTGATGTCATAAACTCATGATTCCAGGAGCACGGGGCAGCTTATGAAGCTGGCGGGTTGGAGGTGGGCCAGTTGATCCTCGCGGTGGACGGGCATCGCGTGGAGGGCCTGCAGCACCAAGACGTGGCGCGGCTGATCGCCGAGTCCTTCGCACAGAGGGACAAACCGGTGAGTCATCAAACTGTCACAACATTACCCAATGAGATGACAAGGTTAAATTGATTAATAACACATTAGACAAGGCATACACTTAAATCGTAATTGTAGTATGAGCACTATTGCGTAATGAACTGTTTTCAATTAGCCAGTAATGATGATACACATACACATTAACGGAATCATTTGATAATCACGTTTCTTGAGTTTAAATCACGTGTAGGTACTGGTCGTACGTAACAAACAAGTCTGAGCAACGGTTCTACCTCTGAACGTCCGCAGGAGATCGAGTTCCTAGTTGTGGAAGCAAAGAAGTCCAACTTGGAGCCGAAGCCAACCGCGCTGATTTTTTTGGAGGCCTAACATCTACTGTCCCTCCCCGCCAGCGACCCGCCGGCCGCGCAGGGCAGCGCGGCGGCGCGGGTCGCCCTCACCGCGCACACCACGGAATAGCCAACTCCAACCTGCGCTGCCACATGCTCTTCTGAGCGCGTGGCGGCCCGGCGTGACACGCGCGGCGTGACGCGCGAGGCGTGACACGACGGCGTGGCCGGCCGCGGGACGAGGCTGTACCGCACTTGGCACAGGGAGGCGATGTAACACGCGCTGACACGAGCCGTCCGGAGCGACGGAACAACACTACGAACCTTACATGCACCGCCCGACGGGTTTTGGAAGTAATCTCTCGAGACCGTGACGCGACCGTCCGACGATGGACGCTACGGGAGTGCTGAAATTTTTTAAAAAGTTTTCTAGGAGAGTAGCTATTAATCCGATTTTAACAGTAGGCGGCGACTGAATTTTATAAAAATGAATCTCCTACTTTTACCGTTTACTATAAGTTCATCTTAAAATCACAAAATTTTAAAATCACAATTTTTAAAAATTAGAAAGATCGATCAATTCCGCGACTAATTTAATAGAACTAGAGTTGTAAAAAGATGACGATAACATAGATCTTTCGAATTTCATTTTGAATCGTGCTAAAAATCAATGGATCGGCAACGGTGCTACGAGAAGATATCATGTTTCAAGTAAAGTATCGTCCTCGAGTTCAGAGTCATGTTCCCATCAGTAGTTGTCACTAGTGTTCGTGTAGAGTGCTTCCGGTCGGCACATCGCAAGGATCGCAAGTTCGGCCCGCAGCGCGGCCAGGTCGGCGCGCTCCTAAGCAAGCTCACTTTATGGTTTCGTCGGTTCCGTCATTGCTTGAACTGTCATTATGTCAGCTTTAAACTATTCATACATTTTCTATTAGAAATGAGACCGACAGTTTAGTTCCAATTAGAAACCATTCGTTTCAAATCAAAATTTAGTACCATTTCGTAAAAACCCATGTTCTGAATACGTTCAGCTGTCTCTTGATTGTAACGCATGAAGTCGTACATTCGGTTCGTCCTCGGTATCGCTTCGTTTAGTTTGCTTAGAGAGTGTCACATAGAAGGTGCGTCAAACATGTCATTCCATCAGGTAGTTAAGCGGTGAGTTTACGAAATTATGGCGGAGAGGGATTTTAGCCCACTCTTTTATGGATATTTATGTAGAAATAAGTGAATGTGTGCAATATAATCAAATGTTAGATGTTAGAATCAATAAACAGTGTTCGGCGTCGATGTAATAGGCGATCACGCGGCGTGGGCCCGGCGTCGCCGCGGGAGGCGTGTAGGCGTCGCCGGCGTGAGAGCGTACGCCGCGTGGCGCCCGCTCAGTTCCCGGCTACGGGTATCGATGTGAGTGTTGCTAGAGCTTCTACTATAACGTACGGCTACAGCTGTAGATATTGTACACGTTCCCACAATAATAACTTGTATTTGTATAAATGTAATATGCTATAACTGAACCTCATTACCCCTTATTATCTCAACAAGCGACCGTTGTAAATATATATATCTGTATCTACTCATAAGCTGTAAATATCAAATTTGAATGTATTGTAATATAAATTATTATTATAAATATTTATTGAAGTTAGTGCCAAAAGCATTTTACATTCTCCACTAGGCGTGTACAGTATAAGTAACGCAGAGCCATCGGCGTAGCAGTCCTCTGCAGACATCAAGATATCTATTACTTACTACAGTTCATCGATTGCTAATCTCACTCAATACGCTTCTAATATTAGGATTTGATCATGATTGACATATACTTTGATTGTTACATTACAGTACATTGCGTATTCAAGTAAATATCTATAAAAATTGTATACTTTCACGTTGTACACGATATGGCGGCATGAGTACTTCAAATTCCCTTTGAGAACACTTGTGAATAGTTCAAACTGTGTCACATAAAGACATCCGCCTTTCCTGATTACTGTTTTATCCACATAAATACAAAGAGCAGAAGTGCACTGAAACAAATATATTTTGTACGAGTAATTATAGTTAATTTTAAACTTATACCTAATTGTATTTAAAGTACCTATAAGTTTTTATGATTACATTTAAGCGGTCATGTTTGTAAAGGCAGGCTCGTGTGACTGGCCAGCCTTCTATTTGAGTCAATTCATCATTTACGTACGTATTAAACACGTCAAACCAAAAGCAATGTAAGTAGGAATAAGAGATTATTTTAACAACAAACTATTTTAGGTTACAAAATGTGTTTTTGTGGTAATGAGTTCGCAAACCTGCAGATGTTTTGTGTCGATTTGTTTACCAACAGCTTGCAGCCGTTTACTTGACGCGTCTCCAGCACTACGCCTTTGAATCCCGCAGTGCCTCTCGTTATTGGCAACCTATTTATCCTAAATATTGTAAGCCGTCCATTTATGTTGCATTTGTTTCGTCCTCGGATGCTGTGAGGTGAACGTGGATTTATATCTGTATAATGTACCTTAGCTAATCTCAATGTGTTGGTAAACATTTCACAGGTGTTAAGGTGATGTTTAAACTTCGCGCAGGTGTTTCGTTGAGAAGATCTATGTTGTAGTCTGTTGTTAAGTTTGTCGTTGATGACAAAAATATATTGTTATCTAGATAATTACATGTTGTTTTATTTGTCTTTTTGTTGATTTCAACGGAATATGAGTGATGGTACACGCTCCTACGTCCATAATGATGGATCAAACGACTGCATCTATTACGATCATGAGATGCTGTATAAACAGCTCAGATTGATTACAGGATTATGAATTCATTCCCGCTATCCATAACGCCAATGAGCTACTCTATTTGTTTGAATAACACAATAGTGAATGGTGATTGTCTTCATATATAATCCCGTTTACATCCATTCATAGACGTCTCGCCATTATACTACGGAAAATTCTCTCCGCAGATAAACAAGCATTGCTATTCAATTAATCATCAACATCGATGAATGCATTCTGAATGAGAACGTAAGATGCCAGACCTCTAAACCGCTACGCCATCATAAGCACTATTAACCTATTTCTAGTTACATGGCCTACGGCGTAGCGCTACGCCGTAGCAGGGTGTAGGACTATTATATCCTAGGGTTAATATTTCACATTATCTAAATGTATGTTTTTCTAGCGTTGTGTATCATATCAGAGCACGAGCGCGGGGTGTAAACGAGACGTAAATACGAACGATTTTGGAATCGAAAATACAACTGTCTTATAGCATTTTGTTTTAGCAACAAGCACATAAAGTGTCAGCCGTGGAATAGATCCTTTGTGAACATCATACAATCGATCTTATTTACGTTACGTTTATATCGCGCTCGTGCTAGTAGTACCTCTGATCTTGAAATAGTGTGTACATTAAGATACAGTGTAGATATAATGAAACAAAGAAAAATATTTATCTTTTTACGTAATACTTAAAGTTGTCTGTAGAAAAAATTTTTATTCACAATAAGCACAAAACATTATATCACGCCTTTCATCCTCGAAGGGTTAGACAGAGGTGTACCCATTAGTACATCCAAATTTCCCCAGTTATGTTTAAGTCCCTAGTTTAGACGTTAGGATTCATTTTGGTCTGTTTACTTACTTACTGTAATTGTGACAATATTGTGATAAGTGTAAAAGTATTTCCCCCCTTTACAATAAAGATTATTAATAAGTCCCATGTAATAGAGGGCGAGCCTATTGCACTCAACCGGGCCCAAATCCAGAGTACGTGGCTGCTATTGAGAAATTCCTGATGGAAAAACCCAATAAGACTGCCCGACCTGGGAATCCGTTCCCGACCACCAGACCAACAAGGCAGTCGCACAAACCACACACAAAATCCAAACTGTAGTAAACTCGTATTGTACATATACTCCTATACAAATTATAAGAGTGATATTATGTAGGTATGTGTGTGTTTGATTGGACCCGTGCGTACGCCTGACGCCGCGAGCAGAGCAAACACTTGCGTCGCTCACTATTATTAGCCAATAGAACGTCATGAAACGCGTTATTAATAATAAATTACTAAGATAACTTAATTGTTATTGTTATTTCAAGTAAATATGGTCATATATTTAAATTATTGAAATGTTTTTTCTGGGTTATGCAATGTCCTTTGTGTTCTAGAATGGACTGTACCTATATGAGAGAATTAGGAATACTTCTCAATTTAGAAGGGTAGTTTTTTGTAATATCTCGAAATCTATTTACTTAAAGATGTGTTAATAGTGCAAAAGGTAAAAATTACCTGACTGGAAATAGATGTTCTACTCTCATAGGCTCATCTGAGGATTTAAAAAGTAGCGAAGTTTGAACAAACTGAAACTAAGAATGTAAGATTCTTAGTTTTTAAACAAAACATGCTCCTGATAATTGTTACTACTTTGAGTAACAAAAATATTATTTAAATATTTTTGTTTATTTTTTGCGAAAGTAAGATAAAATTAAATAACATGCATTCAGTTCCCTTGGTGACTTCAAACTGAAAACTTTTATCTCTTTTCTTATCGTCTTAAAAATGAGTTAGCGACAAACAAAACCAGAGTTTTGTTTGTCGCTAAGTAATCGTTAAGTAATTGTTGCTAGGTACTGTCTGCAATAACAATCCGGGTACGAAAAGTCATTAATAAGATAGATCACTTAGCAAAAGTTTTACGATTTTCTGATGGAATATCATCTTCCTGCCCTTGTCCCATGTTACTTGGGGTCGGCGAAACACGTTTTTTTCTTCCATTCTCCTTTGTCAACCGTCACGCTATCATTTACTCCTTTATCTTTCATATCAATGCTCACACAATCCATCCAGCGTTTCTTGTCTGTGTCGTGGTCTTCGTCTCCCTCTCCATCCATCTACGTTTATATTCATTACTCTTTTACTCACATGCGATTCGTCCCTCCTCATCACATGTCCATACCAAGACAATCGATTCCCTTTCAACTTTTCTACTACTACCTTTTAACTGGCGCAACTTTTAAACTTTGTCTAATATACTCGTTCCTTACCTTATCCATTCTTGTCACACCACACATCCACCTCAATATTCTCATCTCCGCTACATGCAATCTTTTTTCATCCATCTTCTTCACAGCCCAGCATTCCGATCCATACAGTACGACAGGTCTAATCACGGACTTATATATTTTCCCTTTTAACTTGAGGGGCATCCGTGGGTCGCAAGTTGTTCCATTTTCTGATGGAATAACGATTGCAATTCTAAGACAAGACAAGTCGTATTTAATAATAGTATCGGGTCCAAAAAGTCATGTTATCATGTTTCTCAAAGATTCTTCGTGTATAAATTAATTGCGATTGACTGTGTACAGTCGCAATGCTTAAATCTGATTTCTTCTTTACGATGAATGCCCCGCTCCATGCCGATACGGCCTAGTTTACGATTTGCAGATCTTATTGACTCCGCCTGGAGTTATTGCCATCCGATAAGGGTACAGATCGTGATGATATTGCGATGCAAGTAAATAGTTGTTGTCTGGGGCGAAGCCAGGCGGGGCAGATGGGGCATCTGTGTTTCTTTCGTCACAGATCAAAACAATAATACGACCCGGAAAATATTTCTAATGATAGTTCAGCAATAATTGCGGGCTGCTTGTGTACTATATGGCAATAAATAACTATTAGTTTTATATGGCTGAACTGAAGTTTAGCATAGGTTCCGAAAAGTCCTAAAAGCCTTATTAGTAAATTGTGGATTTTTGAAAAGGTCGTTAATTTATAGAACGAGCTTCTATTAATTTTGTGAATGTCTGATGAACAGTTAAGAAATTAAGAAAGAAATGCATTCATTTCATTTATCAATTTCATTGCAATATCATATCAGTAACACGTTGAGATTCAATAACATTTGTTTAAAAATGCATGCCCCAACTTTTTTAAACAAATTCATATCCAATGATTGTGACTTTTATGACCAAACGTCACAATCGTAAAGATGTTTCTTAATAATGTTATCTAATCACGGCACGGGCTTGAAGTGACCCTAGTTTATCCACTCCAGAAAGTTCCATGCGAAAATGTAGATTATCATCAATTTTGTAAATATATAAATATTGCACAATATTATGACTATTGTACATATATTATGACAATATTATGATTAGATTTGTGCAAACAATTTTTTAATCATTAATTAGGACTGTCGTCTTTTGATACAGAAACAGAGATTGTATAAGTTCAATTTTTACTAATAGTAGGGGAGCCCTAGAAGGGATTTCGGGATTTACTAAAGCGCGGCAGATTAATATACAGGCGGATACCTTGTACCCAGTTAAGTACCTCCACCAAACATGAGGCCCATATATAAGGCCGCCCGTGAAGGATACAGGATCAGATTAGTAAAAAAAAATTGACCATCAGAAATTCTCGAGCGCGTCAGATTAAGGTAGGGTGAGTTAATTACATCCTAAAAAGTGTATATTCCATTAACCTGACAATTTGAGAGTGACGTAAAGAAAGGGGAGGGCAGCAAAGTTGTAAAAAAAAAACGTCATCTCGACATTCTCGAGCGTAGCTAAATTTTATTTTATTTTAAAGGAAATAATTCAAGAATAATGAAAAATATATAATCTGACGATTTCCGCAAGCCGAAATAACAAAAATTCGTCGATAAAGTTAAATGCGTGCAACTGCGTGATGCCTACATTTCCTTCTCCGCGTTTCTATTCCTCTCTCACTCTTTCTCTATCTATTACTCTCTCACTCCCACTCAGAGTGGGGACCCTAGTTTCTGCTGCCATGACGCCAACACAGCTGATCATAAAGACTCGTTCGTGGCATACTGTTTACAACGTGTTACCAACGTTTTGGCTTTTTTTGCTATTTTAATATTATTTATGTGAATTAAAGTTTATAAATATTTAATATGACTGATATTAATTTAAAATGTGTATTTTGTGGTGAAAGTACCTTACAAAAAACAATTAAATTTACAGTAGAAACATTAAAAAAATGTGTAATTATTTTGGAATATCGTCGGAGCAAGCCGGTTAATATCCGAAAGTCTCGAGGAACATATGATAACCTCGAATTGTCGATGGAATCATCATTAAATGATTTATATCACGCACAGTGCTATAAATTATTTACTGCAATTAAAATACCGCGAGACATGACAATGCACCGGAAGTTTCGGGAAATAGCTCCGAAACACATGTCCCATGTCATAAGTACAATTTTAAGCGCCCAGGAATGGAATTAGCGGGAAGTTACAGGGATGGCCTTTAGGGTGAACCGTTTTTCTAATTTTTTTTTGTCAGATCAGGCGAATCCCTCTAGATAATCGTCAGATTATGAGACAGTACGTTTAGAACATAAAGATGAACCATATATATCTTAATCTGACGCGCTTGAGTATTTCAAAATGGCGAATTTTTTTTGCACATTATGAAAATGGCCGCGAGTTTGCGTCCCATCGAAATCGTCAGATTAGTGAATGAGAGCTTTTTTTTGGTGCACTTAACACTCCCTTAGAAAATCCGACGCGCTCGATTAAATATATATTTTTTTCATTTTCAACCTTTACATACAACCACCCGCATCATGCAAACGATCAGATTAACATACGTACATTATTAAAAATACGTAGGGCATTGATGCTATCAATATCTGACGCGCTCGAGGATGTCCATGCAACAGTTTTTTTTTACATATTTAAAAATCTATAGCCGCTTCCCCCACCGATGAAAAGGTATCATCATATAACATTTTTTTCTTCTTATCATCTAAGCTTTGCAACCCAATAGGTCTCTACGACGCTCGAGTAAATCCCCATTTAGCATCGTGGGCTCCCCTACTATAAGACTAAACAAGTTCTAAACAAATGCACATTGGTACATGTGCAGTATTGTGCAGCGCAGCGCGAGAATAGATATTCCAACAGTGCAAGGCTAGGCAAGGTATCTCTCAGTGTTAGTGAAAACGAAAATAATGCCCGTTTTCACTGATTGCTGAATCTCTGCAGAATGGTTTGTGACACATATTACAAGCAATGCTTCCCCGAACTATGGAGCTTAATAAACAAGTGCGAGTCGGACTCGCGCCTAAAGGTTTTCGTACCATCGTAGTAGGGGAGCACCCTTTAATTGTTAATTTATTTTTATAGCGACAACAGAAATACACAATCTGTGAAAATTTTAAATGTCTACCTATTACAGATCATGAGATACAGCCCTCTGACATACAGACGGACGGACAGACGGACAGCGGAGGCTTAGTAAAAGGGTCCCGTTGGTTACCCTTCGTGTACGGAACCCTAAAAAGCTTGTATTATTTTATCAAATTTTCAGGCCATTCATAAATTATGACTTTTAGCTCAAGGTGCATCCGTGTTAAAAGCTTTTATTTAAAGCAGGAAGTTCAAAAAACTATTTGGATGCATCTCAAAATAAACATAATAATGCTATACTGAATATGCTATACCAAGTTAATGTAGAAAACAAGTTTTGTATGAATTTTTATTTCTTCCTAATCCTTGAACCCTCTGCCGTACCTACTGTATGCGTCATTAGTAAAATTTCTGTCCGCCAAGGAGATGTTTCAGTGTTTAATTCTACATGGAAATGTATACAGTGTGTTTACTGAAGGACCTATGACGTTTATCTACGTAATGTTAAGCTACCTAAAATACCAACCCAGCTTTGAGTTCATTGAATTAAAACAAAACTTATCTTTTGTTGCTATAACAACTTCAACGTTGGCTGTCATAACAAAATATGGAATTATCTGCAAAACCTACGTGTGCCTACTTTAACATCAGATGATATATGCTGCATGAGTCATCAGCCGTTATGTATGGTTGAGGATATCGTTAGGTAAGAAGAATGTGTGAAGAATGGATTAGGTTTTACAGGTGAATAACATCCATTAACAAATTGTCAATCACTCGCATGTCAACTGCTGTGATTGGTTGACTGAATTATCATCAACGACCAATCAGATCTATAACAACAATTTGACACGTTGTAAATCTCTAGATTTTAGTTTTAGAAGCCGGGTGTTAGAATGGTACGTAATCTTACTGGTAAACATCAAGTTCTGAAGAAATAAATAATATGAGATGACAGCAGTAATTACGTTTTTTGCAATTCAGTTTGCATTTGCATTTTTTGCAGGTCAGTGTCAGGTTGTATGTTGATTAAAAATAAGTCGTGCAAGTAACACGTATGTAGTTGCAGAATTATAATCAACCAATTAATACAACCCTCTAAGTTAATTTAATCCCGTTCAACAACTATTTCTTGAAAAAGTCATTAAATACCTTCAAATTGCAAAAAACTTAAGAAAATTTGAATTTCGCGGGCTACCCTGGCGCTTCCCTTAGCATTACCTTAAGCACAAGAAATGAGCCGAATTGAAATGGAATGAATGATAAATGAAAGTTTATGAGTTTATTCATGTGGGTATCACTCCATTGTCACTGGATTCTATACAAATCATCTGTTGAGAGTCCTTCTTCCCATTAGAATACTAATGTGGAGACTGCCATAAGGGTTGCGCCGAGCGACAAACGGGCGGGAGCGGGAGTGCTATCGCACGCGGCAGCTCCGATGATGCGTTCGGCAGCTCGCTCTGTTTCTCGCTCACTTTAATGATGGTTCTCAGCGATAGAAAAGGATAGGAGCATGTCAAAATGCGATTCCGTGCTGCTAGATGAGGCGCAACCCTAATGCAGCCTAGTTGGAACCAAACTACTTAAATCCCGTAGGCGAGTGTATCCGGCAAACTGTGGCGCAAGCAGGACAAGCACTTGACAGACAATGCTGTCTAGCCACTGGCTTTATAAGCATGCTTAGCACATGAGTTTGAAACATGCGTCTAGACCCAGTCAGTCCTCAGGTAGAAGTGGAAGAATTTTTGAAATTTTATCCTCTTTTTTGAAAAGGGAGTGACAGTTTGAATGGTGGTTCGTTATTTCTGAAGTCAACGGCATATTTTTGTCTTATCGAAAAACTTTATATCGCCCACAAGTTTCTTTGTGCTATAATAACGTAAAATGTATATAATTTAGACTCGGTCACGTTTTTATAATATAGGCGACCCAGTAAAATGGTTCTGATGACGTTGGTTTAGCTCTACATAACGAATCATCGATTTATCTCGGTAGAACTGAACTGAGCACATGTTAAGGAAATAGGTACTTAAATGAAATAGTGGCCAACTTATAATCGGAAATATCCAGATACTATCATATCGTTTTCTTTAGAAATGTAAACGTTTATCTATCTTTACTACATTTACAATCATCTGCCTAGCCTTTTCCCAACTATGTTGAGGTCGTTTTCCAGTCTAACCGGGTGTAGCTGAACTGCTGAATACAAGTATTTTTCAGACTCAAACTCAAACTCAAAGCATTTATTTCAATTAGACCATTACATTGCACTTTTGAAAGTCACAAAAAAAAAACAAAGAGCGAAGCTACAGTCACAGACACAAGGGATAATAACTTGTGAAAGTACTGTAGTTGCCCATTCCAAGCGAATGCCTATTTGAAGTATCTGACCTCTGCGGCGGCGACCTCTCGCGCCCGGCCCTGGTTCAGGCCATGGTCTGGAGCGAGAGGAAATGGGAAGCCGTCACCTCCTTCTGCGAAGCAGTCATGCTAGCGAAGGAAGTGGCGGGACGTGAGAGGGAGAGAATCTCACGTCCCAGCCGCCGCGGGCGACGCACCGGGCGTCGGGGGCCACGTGGTGGCTCCCGGCCAACGTAGGCGCGGGCCTGTGGACGGTGAGTAATGGGTTAGCTCACCGTCCGTCCGTCTTATGACGACAGGCCGTGTCGACGGCGCGTTCGTGTTCCACGCGCGCCTCAAAGAGATGTCAGCAACCAGGAAGGGGCCCGCAAGGGCCGATGCCTGCCGGGGCTGCGGGACTGTTCGAAAGAGATACCGTGGCCCTGGAACACAAAGGGCAATGAAGGTACATGGATGGGTTTTAGTCAGTAAGAGTCTGACACTCCCTCCCACTCCACCCAGAGCGGGAGAAGTCATTTGATGATTTCCCATCCGCAAAAAAAAAAAAAAAAGTATCTGACCACCACAATCCAGTTAGGTACTGGGTAAAACGATACCCAGGCTTTTAGGCTTCTGGCTATCATCCACGAATGACAGCCGGGACCAATAATTTGCTTCCTGAGGCTCGGAGGGGTCTCCGTATGGAATGGATGATCACCCATCCACGGCCGACCTCGCCAAGCGTTGCTTAACCTTAAAAATCAACCTGTGCTTCACTAAAGGTTATAATGTCGTTACCGTTTTTTTCATTCATTTTTTTTTTCATCTCAACCAGTTGCATGCGAGGCACATGCAACTGGTTCAAGTCGAACCAGATTCTACACCTAATTATCTCGCTCATTTGACCTTTGCAATCAAACTGCTTTGTGTGATACTTACGCATATCACATAACACATACCCTACATCGTATAATGCATTTATCAAACTTTCAAATACGAATCTCTAATTCATCTTGTCTTTTAATAGGTAGGTAAGTCATTTATGAAAATTATTCATTATATATAGGTACTTACAGCCATTAATACTAAATTAAGGTTTATTTTCTCACATAACCTAACATCGTTGTCTTCTATTCATCGGCAAGTCCAATTCAATGTTGGTCTCCACGAGCTCGCTGCGGATCGTCAACATTATACAGGTATAAAAGAAGGAGTATGTAAGGATCGTAGCAGAGAACAAAACGCCACCTTCTGTGGGTACTGCATACCCCCATGGGAAAAGGCGTGAGGTTGAGTATATGTTACGGCTAAAAGCCGAAGTAAGATTTAACTTGGTTCTAGCCGGCTACACCTAGGTGCGGCTGGTAGCAGTTTGTTAAACATAGGTATATCCTTTTTATTGCTAGGATACACTAACCAAATGGATCAGGTTAGGTTAGAACTGTGACCAAACTACATCCAAATTGGTTGCATCAAACCTCCAAAAAAGCCGCACCTAAGTTATAGCCGGCTAGAAGCAGATGTAACTTTACTTCGGCTTTTAGCCGTAACATATACTCAACCTCACGCCTTTTCCCATGGGGGTAGGCAGTAACCACAGAAGGTGGCGTTCTGTTCTCTGCTATGATCATTACATACTCCTTTCGCCTACCACCACGTACATACATCTGTAATAATTTTATGAAAACAGGAGACCTTTATGGCGCCTATTTTATCATCTTTGGAGATAAAAATCTTTACGAGATAAAACTATCTTAGAAATTATCAACTGATATTATATTGTCTGGTGTTAAAAGAGCAACATACTCTAACATATCATTCTCAGTAAAGCTATTCCAACGAACTTGCATAGATTAAAAACCGGATAATACTGGTCTGTTTCTAAATAATTTAAACCAAGATAACAATTAACGAGTATTTGATTTAAATTCACATTTTATTTCATTTCTGCTCATAATATTTAATGCTTATTTGAAATACCTATAAGTTTGTACTTGTCAACGTATTCTTTTGGGATTAACAGATGGCTCCATGAGAGGCAGGTAATAATTAATAATAATTCGCCCTGTGGGCCCCCAGTGATGAAGTAAATTGCACTAAACCGCCTATCTGGGTTTATACACTGTACCACCACTGCTTTAGACAAAGCGCCATTTTATAATCAAAACAAACATGGCGGTTATATAATTCAAACACCAACAACATCTCTTTATTCTTCATAAAATTATAGATCACTGCTATTCTTCCTCGGTATTCGGCACTCGACCTCGCAATCTCAACAGAAAACTGCAACTATTCTACATAGATAGATATGATTATTTGTTAAATTTATTAAATATTGTATTAATATAACATCACGCCTGTCATCCCCGAAGGGTTTGACTGAGGTGAACCTAAAAGTAAAGTACACCCACATTTCGCCAGTTATTCTGAAGTCCCAAGTAGGTAATAGGGGGGAGTCTATTGCCCTCAACCGGGCGCAAATCCAGACTCCGCCGCTGCTACTAAGAAATTCTTCATGGCAAAACCTAATAACGCTTTACCCGACCCGGGAATCGAACCCAAGACCTCATGCTCAGCAGTCGCACCACTAGACCGACGAGGCTATCGAAAAAAGTTAAATATTTTTTTAATTAAATATTGTATCCTGGACGGACTTTGACGGCACAGTTGGCGCTGTAGCTGAGTGATTGGCTACTGCTCTGCGTGCCGCGGGTTCGATCTCCGCACAGAGCAAATATTACTATGGTCTACAGGTAGTTGTTCCGGGTCTGGCTGTTTATGAGTTTAAATGTTTGTAAGCGCACCCACGATAAAGGAGAAATTCCCTAGTGTGGGGCAAAGATATTAAAAAAATATGTAATTAAGTAATCATTACAGTTTAGTATAGCAGAAATTAATCATTAGCTTGAATAATCTGTTTACATGAGGGTTTTCCCTTGCGGAAAATCTGAATTCTACAAGTGTTTAACTGTACCTACCTTTGAAATTATTCCTTTTAAGTACTTTAGGTAGACACGAGCTTAAGTTCTGCGAATTTGCAATAAAACTATTTACACCTATTTGATACAAAGGATAAGAAATGTCACGACGATCACATGACTTTTATGTTTTATACTAGCTGTTGCGTGTGACTTCGTTCGCGTGGAAATTTTGATGTATGTTATGTGTGAGAAAAAAAAATGAGCCATTTTGCCTATGAGCTATTTTGGATTATAATCTATCTCTGTGCTAAATTTCATTCAGATCCGTTCAGCCGTTCTGGCGTGATTGAGTAACGACCATCCATCCAAACTTACGCATTTATAATATTAACGAGAATTTTATATGTAAGATATACAGACTAAGAATATAGTACTGAGTACAGACTAGCTTTTTCAGAAAGGATGGTTTTAAGGAATCGGAAACGTTTGCGAGCGTGCACTCAAAAATTTACCAAAATTTCGTGGCAATCGCTACAAACGGACAAACGGACAGTATGTAAATGTCTCCGGAAGATAACAAGAACCGCAAGTATATAAATTAAAAAAAAAAAAATTAAAAAAAAAAAACCCTAAACTACTAACAAAACTACTAAAACTAACTAAAATTTCCTAGGAAATTTATAAACTTGCGGATCTTGTTATCTTCAGGAAAAAACACATTCGCTCTTATTTAAATAGAAGATTGATAGACGTACCTTAAAAACATGTTCTGTGATTAGCTTACTCGTTAGAAATGTCGTTGGACTCTAACTATTAAACAAATCTGAATGAAGAGTTCCCGCTATGATAGAATAACAAAACATTCAAACAACTTCATAAAAACAAATGAAGTTGTTTTTTACTAATCATGATAATTATATCAAACTACTTCTGCTAAACTTCTAGGTTAGAAGCCGCTACTGTATTCAATTAAATTATAGCTTTAGGGAAAAAACATAAAACGAGATACCTAATTCGGCTACAATACAACGTTGAAACAGTCAACCCAAAAACATCATGTAGAGACATAACATGACATTTTAATATATGCGCTGCAGTTCATTAATTTATAAACACCTGCTTAGATAAACACCTCTAGATTTAAATAAATTCTATATTATAATCCGCTAAAATAAAGGTCCGGCTTGCCGCGGGCGTCGTCTAAATATATATCTGATGCAACAATGTGTGGACGGATATCATACACAACGCACCATGGTGTTTTAAAACGTCAGAATGGTTGCCTGCCCCCCGCGAGTGTCCCCGATCGCGTCAGGCCGGTAGCCACGGCCTGCGCCCGCGCCGCGCCGACGCACATGCAGGTACGCGCACGCCCGCGTGCCATGTCGCCAAGCCCACGATACAAACGTAGTAACTTGCATCAGCCACACGTGTTTATTGTTGCATTAGTTATACAATCAGTAACAGCCCGCAGTTTTACATACATTGCTTTCTTCAGCGTGCACTTTGACTTACAAAATTGTTTCCGTAAACATTAATTTAATGTTTTATAACAATTGCGTAAGTGCCAATTTTTAGATTGTTGCTGAACTTTTAGGTCAACAGAATTAAATAAAATTGATAAAAAGACCCAATATGTCTCAGGCTTGAAGATGAATGGAAATGAGAGAGAATGACGCTCATCACCATCAATCCTATCATATTGTAATTCTACCCCTATACACACATACGATACACGACACGATAGTGAATCCTCTAGGAAAGTATCTTTCCAATTCTTGTCCCTTGTATCTGAGAATGATACTCAGTAGGTACCTATGCTAATGCTACGGAACCTACTTAGAAATAAGATAGATGCAAAGTTAAAGTAATGCACTTTCCTCTCGTATGACTTCATCTCGATAAAATAACATAGTATCACGCCCATTATTATAATTGGCGCGTGGTTAGAAAGAGGTCACTGAGGTGTATCGCGAATTCATAATCGTAAACTAATGACTGAGCACGTTATAATGTGTCGGTGTGTGGGTAGACACTACCGCTCATTGAGATTTGTAACGCTATACCATATCTGAAGTATTTTGTAATAGGCTTACAGTACGTTTTCTAAGTATTAAGGGCAAGAGGATGATGATACATTTTCTATAGGAATAAGTATCTAATTTCAGGCTCATCAGTTTCAAAAGATCAGTTGTCTCAAAGGGCAGCCAGGCACTGGCTTACCGACCCTGACTGCTCCAAGGGAGTACCCAGGGAGGCACTAGCGAACTATTGCCCCATGTGTGTACCTTTTGGTACGCTACCTCACACAACAACTTATTGAAGAATAAGTCCGCCACATACATCGATGTTTTGCTAGTATGTCATCAGAGACCATGACCTTTCCATTTTTCATACTTTGAACTGCCTTACTTCATCTATACTTTCCCTCACTAAACCCATATCTACTCAGTTCTATTAAAAAGATAAAAATCCCTAGAGCAACTAAAAAAAAACATCATCATCTAGGTAGAGTAACCATAACCATGCATAACGTCAGTGATTCAGTGCTGTAAAATCAATTGACCGTTCGTTAGAATCGATACGTGCGAAATCAGCGTTGAATTTGTATCAATTGATATGTTTACCAAACTTTTTACAGCCTCTAATAAGGTGATCTCTAAATGTACAATAATAACACGATGATAAACGTTTCTTTTGTATGTTATATGTGGTGTTACGAGAATGGATAAAATAAAAAGTGAGTACATAAGAGGAAGTCTGAAAGTAGCGGCGGTGACTGAAAAGTTGTGTGGTAATCGGTTGTCGTGGTATGGGCATGTGAAGCGGAGGAATGAGGAAAATGACTTGAGGAAAGTTTTGAGTATGAATGTGGATGGGAATACGAGTAGAGGAAGACCAAAGACACGATGGATGGACTGTGTAAAGGATAATATGGCAAGAAAGGAGGTGGCTGATGAGATGACGAGTAATAGAGAAGTATTGAAGAAGAAGACATGCTACGCTGACTCCAAATGAATTGGGATAAGGGCAAGAGAATGAAGATGATAAACGTTTCTTTTAGATTTGCTACGACCGACTTATCGGGGGGTCACTCGAGGATAGATTGTTCGACGGTATCGTCTAGTCGGCTTATCGTTGCCTACAGATGGCAATGGACTTCTCTAGGAATAATTATCGAAATCAATCAATCTAAATCACGTTGAGCATTCGTGATTAGGGATTTCAGTACCAACTCTTAAATGTCTGAGACGCTAAAATGACTAGTGTGTTTAATCGTTCGCAAAGAACATTAAAAAAACAGGATAGGTACATAGGTGTAGGCATGTTTTTAATCTGGGAATAGCTCAATGGCCGACAATGATCAATAATCATCGTTAAATAGTGTACAATGTGTACATGTGAAAAAGGTCTAACGGAGAAGTTCCTCTTCTGTTCACCCCTGATAAAATGACAGTGTTATTTTATTATGACCCACTACTTGTTTTATACCGGTATCTTCGCTAAAACCTCTAATCTCAAAATTAACGGTTTCGGTGTTCACAGTTTTAAATTCGTAGCATAATTTGGCATAACAGTTTTTACATTTCAGAAAGCCAAAAGTCGAAATTCCATTTCATTCCATTCCATGATCAAAAGTTAAGGCCAATTTTGTTGATATAGCTCCCGGCAATCGATTTGTTTGTTGTCATCAGATCGGAAGCACCAGGGGGCAAGCCCCGGCCACGACATCCAGTAAAAACATTACATCAGCCGCCACACGGGGCGCGCGAGGTCTTCGGTTCACACCTTTGATATTTAGGATAGTTGTAACTGTTACAAATTATTGCTAAGCCAAACAAATGTCTACGCAGCATTTTACGCTGGAATTTTAATACTTATCATTTTTTAAATAAGTGTCTATTTGAAACAGAAAGGAGAACATAACTGGCCATTTTTGTGGATATTTCTGTTGTGGCCCAGTTTTGACATCATTAAGAAATAAGATTACTAAGTTTTTTAAATGTGTATTAAGATTGGCCAGGGCAGGTTTTGGGCCTTCACGTGGTGAACGATGCCCTGGCCATATGATGCGTGTCCTAATTCTCTGGACGCGATCTCTGCTCGCTGGAGCTTGGGGAAGGCCAGGTCCAATGGAAGTGTTTCGGCTATGATAACTTATGAAAATAAGGAGAAAGGCCAACGAACTTAAAACCTAAATGGAAACTACATACCTGTTTCTTATTTTATTCGCGTGTAAGCATTTTTTATATTAAAAAAAAATAGGCCAAGTGCGAGTTGGACTCGCGTACCGAGTGTTCCGTATAAACTTGTAGGTATTTCGTTATTAAACTACATGTTTATTTACGGTTTTTTTCCTTAACATGTGCTGTAAGACTTCTTGCCTTTCATGCTTCTTGGTCAACGGAAAGTATCTTATAGGTTTTGATTCTGTTGTGAAATCGCAAAATATGCGACATAAAGGTCTTTTGATCGCGTTGACTTACAAGTTTGATTTTTGCACTGCTCCAAGGGGTAGCAGAACATTCGATATTAATTTCAACCTGATACCTCCACGCGTTCCTGAGAAAAGCGTCTTGACAGACGGATAGACGGACAACAAAGTGATCCTATAAGAGTTCCGGTTTTGCCCACTGAGTGCCTCTATCGATGTTCGTTTCGTGATTTAGATCTCGTCTTTTAAAATTAATTTAAAATTCTAATGATAAACTAAGAATAAAACAAAAACTGTTTAGTTCGAACTAGAACTCGTTTCCTTCGTTTCTTTGACTCTGACCAATAAGACCGCCGTTTTCCAAAGTTGTCTTTAGATGATTTCATTTTAAACAAATATTTCACGTGTCTACTAATGTGATACAAAATGTTTTTAAGATCACCTTTGCTCAGTCCTACTAACGGTATTGGAGATCCATACAACCAAAGAGAGGACAACAGGTAGAGACCAGTTATTTCCAGTACAAAAATATTCTATTTTCAACCGTCTTTCTTAAAAAAGGAGGAGGTTCTCAATTCGGTTGTATTTTTTTTATTTGTTACCTCTTAACTCCGTCATTTCTAAACCGATTTGAAAAACTATTTTTTTATGTGAAAGGATATACTTCCCGTTTGGTACCATAGAAATTTCATCAATATCGGTTCGGTAATTCGGTTTTTTTTCCTCACGTTAATTGCCATATGACGCGACGTCTCGTGTAGTATTTTTTTTTGCAGAAAGTTTTTTTGTTTTATAATTTCTAGGGCCAGCCCGCGTCTCCTATGAAAACTAACTTTTAGAGCTGAAAGAGGACGTGGTGTGTGACAGTGGTTTATTTTTTGTCCTTTTACATTAAAAAAACTTCTAACATGGGACCTCAAAACCAGCTCTTTTGAGAAGACTCGACAGTTAAATTCATTTCTTAATAAGTACATGCTTAAGTCAAGGTAACTTAGGCATGTACTTATTAAGAAATGACTGAATATTCAGACTTACTGGTGATCTACTTGTTGCAATAGGCAGTTATCCCAATATTTAAGGCGTATAAAATATTCGATATCTCGGGCATTGTCACGGCCTCAGTGTATGGCCATCATCTGACTCCTGACCTGAGATCACCCAGTGATATTTGCTCCAATTTCATCCGGATCGCGCCTGATTGCTGGATTGGGACAGCGCGTATCAGACAGCGTCTTTGTGCAATATCTGTTTAGGTAATGTCTGTACTGTATGGTTTGTGTTACTAGAAATACAGAGTGTAAACATACCCTTTAGGAAGCCGTTAACCAAGCATTCTGTACATCAAACTAAGTAACCCTACACAAAAAGATTGCTGGGAAACGACTTTGTTTTTTGGGGTGAAAAATAATCTTTTACGGTAAAACTCAATGTTACGCATTCAAAACATTGTGCTTATGGATGCATTGAATAGTAAACGGGTCATGGATATGTATTTAAAGTAAAGTTGTAACCTTAAAAATTAGAATTTAAAAAAAACTTGTGAAAAATTTGGAACTTTGAACCCCAATATCTCCGTAACTAGAAGGTTCCCAGGTATGGTCTAGAACAAAAAAATGATCGCAATAGCGGGGAGAACAAGTGCCTTTCGGCTTCGTTAAGGGTCTATTTACACCTTTTATAGTGTCCGTATGGTTTGAGGAGCCATGTTTCATATTTAAACGAAGATACTACCAATATAAAATTTAGTAGTGAATGGGAAGATTTTGCAGGCCAATCTGGAAATTTATAGTAAATCACATAAAGGGAACAGGAGTACTAAGTTGGCTCCTCAATTCAGAGGTTTGAGTGGGTGAACGACAGGTTACAGGTATACTTCTTTCTACCTAACTCTTCGGTGATTACAGGCGTGAAGTTATGTAATGTAATGCTAAAACTTGGTAACAGGAATCCCATATACAGGTGAACGAGTAAAACTGAAACGTTGCGAATATGGCCACGTTTCACGAAGTGGCGACCAGAAAAACTGTGTGAGCTATTTCAAACTTTAACAGAAAAATCTTACCAAATAAAGTGTATTCTTAGTCTTTTATTGAGTGTTTGGATACAATAACTGTATCTATAAGATAAATTGTAGTTCGTGACCATAAACTCAGGATTTACGTAAGTAAAATCGTTTTTCTTGCTAAATACTTAAGTTTTAATAATGACCGTATAATTAATACCCTTGACAATAATTTTAGTAAACAGTTTGTTTTACAAAATTTCATTAATATTTAACTAGCTAACTTGAGAAGCTGCGGTTATTTGGAAGAAAAGAATTAAAAAATCAGACGTGCCTTATCAATAGCGTATCGGATGTATGCCATTGAACAAAATTGGCGCAGCATCGATAAGACCTTTGTTAACGTAGGCCTTCCATTTGACTTCGATGACATTAAATATTCAAAGTTTTATTTTTATTACGTTTAGGGCCTATTTCACGATGTCCGAATAACTACTATTTACTGAATAAATTCAAAAATGGAGCAGAATTTGTATGAAATATCTGCCAAGTATGACAACGGGAACTTTATCGCAGGTGGTGAAACAGGTCACAGGTCCTTAAACTAGCCTGTCTAACACCCTCGTTTGTCTAGTGCCCGCAAGCACTGGGCATGTCTCATGAGGTCTTTCTTTTTTTTTGCGGATAGGATCATCAGATGAAGGGGTCATTTGATGATTTCCTGCTCTGGGCGGAATGGAAGGGAGTGTCATACTTACTGACTAAAACCCATTCATGTTCCTTTATTGCCCTTTGCCTGCACCGGCAGGCATCGGCCCTTGCGGACCCCTTCCTGTTTGCTGACATCTCTTTGAGACGCGCGTGGAACATGAATGCGCCGTCGACACGGCCTATCGTCATAAGACGGACTGACGGTGAGCTAGCCCATTTACTCACCGTCCATAGGCCCGCGCCTACGGTGGCTGGGAGCCATCACGTGGCCCCCGACGCCCGGGGCGTCTCCCGCGGCGGCTGGGGCGTGAGGTTCTTTCCCTCTAACGTCCTGCCACCTCCTTCGCTAGCATGACTGCTTCGCAGAAGGAGGGCTTCCCATTCCCTCTCGCTCCGGACCATGGCTTGAACCAGGGCCGGACGCGAGAGGTCGTCTTGGGTTCGATTCCCAGGTCAAGCATTGTATTAATAGGGTTTTCCATCAAACATTTTTCAGTAGGATTGGATTTTTGCCCGTTTAATGGCAATAGGGTCACACCTTATTTATGGGATTTAAATATAGGTACCGAGCGAAATGTGGTTGAACTACTTACTAAAGGTGTGCCTTTGAACTCTGCCTCTTCGGGGATTATTGGCATGAAGTTATGTTATGTTAGCCTGACTTCTCATAAGACGATCTACCTAGTAACTATGGCATGCAGCGGGGTACCTTATAGGTAAGAGGTACCTCCATCTATTTGATCATCATGAAAGTGTTAAAAGTAATTTTAACTCATATAAATAAAGGAGAACAAGCAAGGTCATGCATTTTAATTGGATACATTATAATTTTCTTAGAAAATTCCGTTTTTTCCACATCTTAGAAAGCTTACGCAGGAAAAAAACCACGTCTGCGTCACGTTGTATTTTTCCTGCGTAAGCCTACCCTGAAAATTGTTTTTGTTTTTAGTTCATGATTGTGCATTTGAGGATGATAATAAGCATTTACGTAAAAAACATGATTTAGGTATGTAAGTAACCCGTAACGATATTTATGTTAATAAAAAGATAAAGATTCATTGAAAAAAATAAAACAGACTTGGAATTTACTTGCGCGTCATGCACATAAGAAAAACATAGCCAATGAGGCAAAGCTATCTACGTAGGTAAGGTAACCAAAACTCGTCCTCTTTAATTTGTCCCTTGTCGGTCTTGATGGCAAAAAGTAACACTGAAAATTATGCCGTACTCGTGTGTCGCACCCAGTGGCGTAGCGTGGGGGGGGCTGGGGGGGCCATGGCCCCGGGCGGCACGTTTCAGGGGGCGGCAGAGAGCAAGAGCCAGGACGTGGCTAGTGGAACCAGGCGGCAGCTCATAGTTATCAGATCAGTTAATTACTAAAGTCATCGGGACTATATTTAAAAAACAAGGATTAATCAAGAAGTGAAGCATTTTCCTTAATATACGCCGCTGGCCCGGGGCGGCTTTTCATACAAACCTCACGTATATTCCGGTCTGCCGCCCCGTATTTTCTAGATACAAGCACTTCTGCCGCCTACCTTTTTTTATATCTGTATTAATGGTAAAAAAAAATCGAACCTATCTGGGAGGCTAAAATTTTCTAGCTCGCTTCGCTCGCTCTTACAGCTAAGTTTTCTTTATAGTTCCATGTCTTTAATGCATTCGTAGAAAAAGTATGTTAAATTCCATTTGTTTGAATCGTGAAAAGAAAATCTGTTACCTACCCGAGGCGGGGTGCTAATTTTCGAGCTCGCTTCGCTCGCTCTTGCATCCTACTTACTCTCAAGTCTAAAGCTTTTATGCATAAGTCGATAAAAAAAGACTTATTTATCTATATGAATAGTTAAAATAAAATGTAATTTATCCGATGTGCTAAACATTTTTGAGCTTGCTGTTTTTGTTAATTTCCGGAACGACAAACCTTATACACTAGGTATTACCTATATTAGCAATTGAACATGACAAACCTACATACATACGAACAAATAATCATCATCATCTTTCTCATCCCCAATATTTCTTATCCCAATTCATTAGGGATCGGCGCAGTATGCCTTCCTCTTCCATACCTCTCTAACTCTTTATTCCTCGTAATTTCATCAAACACCTCCTTTCTTGAATGAAATTGTGTATAAAAAAAAAATTGAAAATAAACTTATAGATTTAAATTGTTAAATAATTAAAAAAAATGCTTTGTATATTGACTCTTTCCTACGTTTTTTGACTAATTATGAAATTAGAGGGGGCGGCCAAAATTACAGTCGGCCCCGGGCGGCAAAACCCCACGCTACGCCACTGGTCGCACCTACTTACAGAGGTAAGAATTTTGCTAGACAGCAAAATTGGAAATGAGGCTGACTGTTCGACAACATTCGATCAAACATTTTAGCTGCATCAAAGTTACCTATGTAAGCAAGTACTATCTATCTATCTTATGAAATAAACAAGAGTGTTTTTAGAATAAGTTAGATTATAAGATCACGATTCACTCACGGGACCACGATTATTTCTTTTGGAAAAATGTTTACCACCTAAGCCTATATTGTGGAATGCAATAAAGTATTGAGTATTACAAATCGATTGGCGAGCGGATAAAATTGTAGTCACATTTTCTCAGAGATGGATATCTATAGGACTCCTAGGAGTAGAAACAGGGTCACCAGGCGACGATTCAAAAAACGAAAAACAAAGTCAAAACTTTAGTTTTATGATGTAGGTAACAAAATATTTTCTCCTCCGTCATTATCAATAGATAACACACGCAAAGGAATGTTTTGAACGGTCTTAAAAGCATAAACATTCACACTAGCCTTGATCTTGCGTACGAATGTCAAGAAAATATTATCCCCCACAGTTCAACGTCTTCGAGTAGGCTCGACACTTCGAGATTAATGGACGGGCAGTTTGGTAAACATCTCTGTTGGGACTTGGCAATCTAATATGTCTTTTAGAATAGAAACTCGAGGGATGGGTGTATGTGGGGTGAACGAATAAGTTTTAACTGGACTTGACTTGCGTAAAACAACGCATCCTTATAGGTCACAGTCCCTGTGCCCTGCATTACTCAACTCTTCTTACAAAGTAGAATAGGAAAAGAGGAGAGGGTCATACTTGGAACTAACTGTAATACCTATACGGGGTGTAAACGGACTCTTCACGAAGCCGTCAACCAAGCATTCTGTACGTCAAACTAAGTAACTCTTCGCAAAAATTATTACTGGGAAACAACTTTTTTTTGCGGTGAAAAATCACGTTTTACGCGCACTTTAGACATTATGCTGACGGATGCATTGAACAGTACGGGGATCGTGGAGGTATTTAAAGTAAAGTCATAAACAAAGAAAGTTAAATTTGTTTAAAAAAAAAATGTGATAATGTAGGAACTTTGACCCCCATTATCTCCGTAACTAGAAGGTTCTCAGGTATGCTTTAGAATAAAAAATGATCGCGATGACAGGGAGAACAAGTACTTTTTGACTTCATTAAGGGTAGGTACTTTAACACCCATTGGATATGGCACACACTGCAAGGTGTTATATCTGATTCTGCACATAGGTAGGTATACTGTTGGTACAGGAGCAGACAGGACAGGACGGGACAGGAGCTCATTATTCAGAACCATACGGCCATCCGGGTCATCTACTTGGTACCTCTCATCGTCATTTACCTCTACAATTTTAGTTTACCACCGGGGAAGTCAACATGTAATTCATTGAGATTCATGATTATCTTAACATACCAAGAATCGGTAGTCTGTTATCGCCTAATATTTCACATTCTAGAGAAATCGTTCCGCACGTTCGACAACACTATCACAAGATCTGTTTACATATTATGAAATGAAAAACATCTGTGACGTCAGTTCGGTGAACTTCGGTGTATTCCCCCTATAACGATACGTCACATAATATTTTGATGAAGATTATGTTATTCAAGCGAAAGAATGACTGTTCGACGTACGCACAATGTACATTAGACATAAGAATTACAACATATTATCCATTGAGATTGTGCAGAGATACCTAACTATGAGCGTCACTAAGTTATTATACTTATTGATTCTAATTTTAACTTGTACCTTCAGTGTTATCGTCATAGGCGCGAATTATACAGAAACAACGTAAGGGAAAGGGCGCGGCGCAGGCGCATCACAGGCGTGTAATTCGCGACACGTCGCTTACGTACATTTTGTATGAAAACGTTTTAAAGCGGCATCATGCCTGCGCTGCGCCTGCGCCGCGCCTTCACCTTACGCCTTTCTGTATAATTCGCGCCATAGCTGCATAGCCAGTGAGCGTCCAATACTGAGCATTGGGCTTCTGTATCGCTATTCGGGGAAAGGGACCTTAATACGTGTAAGCCAACTATGAACCACAAAACGGTAAATGCAAGGTTCTTTTTTTAATTGCTGAGGAAAATCGTCACCTTACTTACTTTTTAATTTATTTTATTACAAAAATGGCATTATGGTATGTTTTTTGAGAAACCAGATGTTTTATCTTATGGGTTTAAGGTTTAACTAAGCAATTTAAATAGCGGTTATTTATCATTATATTTTTATACAGATATGTGCGTACAACATTTTGCTAGTCATGCTATACTTATGCCGATAGCCGTTATTGTTTAAAAAAGTTCAACCAAGATTATGTAGGTATAATCGACCTTATAGTTTAAGTTATCTCTTAAAGGAGGAGAACAGCTTCTTAGCACAAATGTACCTACTTAATACTCTGTTTATTATAACAATAGACAAAATATTCCCCTTGAAAGAAGTATAGAAGTAATCAACCCATTGCCGCTAACACAGTATCTTAATAGAGAGGTTAGGTGATGAACCTGGACGGTCTAACAAGATAACCTGAAACTCTACTTAAAAAACCTGCCAATTGCGAGTCGGACTCGCGCATGATGGGCTCCGTACCATCGTAGTAGTGGAGCCACCTTTAATTTTTAATTTATTTTTATTATATTTCGTTATAGCAACAGAAATACACATGCTGAAAATTTCAACTGTCTAACTATTACGGATCATGAGATACAGCCCGCTGACAGATAGACGGACGGACGGACAGCGGAGGCTTAGTACCTAATAGGGTCCCGTTGGTTACCCTTCGGGAACGAAATCCTAAAAATGGTCTAAAATATATTGAAACCGTGGTGGGTCCCTTTTTTTCTAATTAAAACTCTTATTTTTTATTTTTACTGAGTTGGTAGATACTCAGAATCGTTATTTACTAGGTACTACAATTATGTAGTTAAAGGTAGGCTAAACGAGTGGTAAAAAGAAAAATAAAATACGCCAATCAAGACTTTAATAATGTCCATTGTTTTGAAATCATCGGAAAAGACAGGTCAAACCATTTATTGTAGGTAGTAGGTACAGCCACCAAAGTTGATTGACTGTTTTTCAATATTTTTTTTACCGTTCTGTAGAAAACCGAAAAAATTAAAATAATTCACGTAGTCGGAAAAGTAATTCATAAGTTATATCTATAAAATGCTGAAAAGCGGAAAATTTTGAGAGAGTTTTAACATTCAAATTGAGGGTTAACCTCCTTTCGTTGCTAACCGTACCCATTCTTGGTATCCAATCTTTGGAATTATTTTCTTAATTTATTTTGTTAATATCACTGGTAGACCTATTTATTAGTATTCTCATTACTTTAATAGCTGCTTGTTTAACAAGAAAATATAATACCAAGGGGTATTATATTTTCCGCGAATTTTCGCCTAGTTGTCTTTAGTGGTCGTACCTGCAACTGCTGATTGTGGGGTCCCTGAATTCTAAAAGTGAGTAAGTGTCATTGTCATTGGGTTTATCCAACTAGGAACTTCACGGGAGCAGCTCTGAGTCTGCAGCCACTACAGGCGAAACGTAAGTACAGCTCTGTCTACCCCTTTGGGGAATACAAGCGTGATATGATTTATGAATGCTCCCTTTATCAAGTGTCAAATATCGTGCTACTTCCCTATCATTTTTGACACACGTCATGTCACAAGGATTCCCCTGATAACCTCCCTAATTTGCGCCCGATCAACCCTTAAATATCGCCATTGACTTCCTACCGTTTTCAAATCTTGTCCGACTTTATGTGTTAGTTAGGTACACACAATTTTCATACATCAATTCATCTTATGCTCCATGAAGAAAAAAAAATAACTGTATCGGATAGCTTTTCTATCAGACATGAATCCGTAAAGTAAAATTATATGATGCACATCATTCACTACATATTAGTTAGGTATTAAAACTTTTCACCTGATTCAAACAATATCTAAACGCTGAATAGGCGTGAAGAAGCAAGCAACCGGTAACAAATATTGCATCATTGTATGTAAAGAATAAAATTAATGACTTACTGATTGAAAAACATCACCTAACCGATGTTTTTGTTAACGCAGCCGCAGACGCAATCGTGAAAACGGTTTTCATCAGATCTGATGATATCTATTATGTTATTCAACTAATATGTAATATTAATTCAAGGACTGGCAAATTTATTTCAATCAGGTTTTAGTTGATATATATCCATTATAATATTATAGCACCCGTAATGTGGAAAGGTCATGACGATTTTCATACATTAGTGTTACATAATTTCTTTGTAGGTATTCTAATGGCAAGTCGACGTATTCGTCACTTTACGTAGGTACCTACTTAAATATTTAAAAAAAATCGCTAGAATTAGAAGAACATCGGTTACTGTAATTGAGTGAGTTAGATACAAAATTAATCTCCATACATTATAGGAACTTGATTTTCTAAGAAGATTATGGCATCTTATGATGAGAATAATAATAATACACATTTCGTGCACATGTGGGGAAAGAATGTAAGATGATTTTATGATTTTTGTGTGCGTCTCTCACTTGTTCCATGAGGTCGGGGGTCCTGGTGCTGAGCGCCCACTCCCCGCCGCTATCCCACTACTGCCCGATGCGGGGACTTTTGGCTGCTGGGTTTCCCCCCTGGCCCAGTTCGCCCCCCTTAGTAAACCTGCATCCCTCAGACTCCTCCGAGGAATCCATATCAAAACCGAGCTTAGTGTGGACATCCAGTCAACAAGAAGGTATCACACACGATATTTTTTTTCCTTATCCCAGCTCTGTCCCGCTCCTGGGCAAAGGTCTCCCTCCACTATTTCCATTTCCGCGAACCCGCGCGTCCAGTTCTGACGGACCCTGTCCAGTTTTTCCCGCCATCTCTTTCGTGGCCTACCGCGACCCCGCCTCACTATGTCAGGGTAATTATACAAATATTATTTTACACGATAAATTATACCAATCATAATCCTTAGACATACTATTTTCATGAGCAGATGGAAGTCACTCTTAAACCCTGTAGTCAGCAACTTGGGGCCTGTCACTTCAGGGAAACTCTATGTAATCAGTTAATGGATAAGCATAATAATATTATGATTAATGTAAAGAAGCGGGAAGGGGCAGGAGGCACTCGCGTCATGAATATATCAAAATAATAACATCTCGCGGAATTTGGGTCACACGTTTGTTTGGTTAAAGAAATACGCTGCAATATCTAACGATTGATAAGGGAATGACGTGAATTCGGTTGTTTGCGGGTGTCGTACGATGGGTGACGGAGGTTCATTCACCGCCCTACAACTACCTACGTCACAGTTCAGCTTTTCATCTAAATGCAATAATAGAACTCGATCGCAAATAGAGCATGAATATGAGTGAGGTTATTAAAATTGACCCTAAACTCTTGTTGGAGTAGAAGGATGCTATCTTTATCAGGTTTCTGTAGGAAAGTTAAATTCAGTCATTAATCATTTGATATACAACAAAAAAAAGGGCTAGGCTAAGTAAAACTATTCGCAGGGTTCGATCGAAACTTGCCGAGGCCGATCTATGGATGAGTGACAACTTTTGTACACCGAGAGCCTTCTGTGCCTCGAGAAGCACATTAAGCCTAAGCACGTTAAGCTGGTCTGGCAGCTATTCGCGGATCCTTGAAAGTCGTGAAGGATCATCAAAAGCCCAAAAACAGACAACCAGTCTAACCAAGGGAATTATTATTACCGTAGTTCCCAATAACTAAGTTGTGGAGGTCAGTTATGCAGTCTTTCCATATAAAATACTGATATTCAGTTGAGTCCGATAAGACTAGAGACTGACCCCAACATAGTTGGGAGAAGGCTTGGCAGGTGATGATGATATAACAACATCAAAAACTCATCATCCAAAAAATTATATAAAAACTCAATATTTGTGTACAATTTCATGCATAACTTGAGGTCAGAATAATATCTGAGTAATCTCGAGACCGTCGGTTGGTACTGATAACTTGACCAGAGGTGTTGGCAGCACACGACGCCGCTGGAGGCGTGCGGATGCGGCCCGTGCTGGCGCGCGCGCAAGATAGCGCCGAGTTACATCAGACCGAGCATGCCGGCGCGTGCCCGACCGCTATATAAGCTACGCGGCCGCGACGAGCCACTCATTCACTAATCGCAAGTAATCGATGACAAGAGTATATTAGTTTTGTGGCAATGTTCTACGCTCTCATGCATTATCCTACTATCGTGATTAATAATAACCTGAAATACGAACAACTGTGGCATAGTGACAATTGGTGTGACAGTCATTCCCCGCGATTCGAACATCAACAGAGATAACCCAGAGTCCTTCATTTCGAGTGCAGTGATTAAAAGGTAAATATTATTTGTTTTGAAAATAATGCAGTTTACGTTTCCAAGCATAAATAAGTAGAGTCGGATAAATAATTCGGTAAAAAAAATATAATCTAATTTTTAGGGTAAATAAAAAGTGTTCCTTTTATTACCAAATTTTTAAAATGATCTAACATATTATTTAAAACCTTGTGAATAATTACCGATTAACGACAGTCAGTTTTTTATCAATGAACTTTTCGTTTGCGTCAACTGCGAGAGATAACTTGCCTCTGACGATCGTTATTGCCAAAACTTCATTTGATAAAAGCCTTCTTTATCGGCTGTTTTAAAAAGTTAGGGGTCACCTCAGTATCGCGATAATTCGTTCAAAGATTCTGGCGTATGACAATTAAGCAGTGAACTGCCTTATATAGGAAAATGTTGCCAATCCTTTGGTGTGGTTGTCTAGACGTGTAAAACGATCCCAGTTAACGGTATCGTATTTTAACTATTCACGCTCTGCTGCTTTCGCCCAGGGCTGGCACAAATCCAACAATAGTTTAGTTCGACAGTCACAGTAAATAAATAAAAATAAAAAAAATATTTTGACAATATTTACAAACATATAGCACCATCCTGGCCTTAAACAATTTTAAAATTTTTACTAAAAAATAAAATTAAAAAATAGGTACACGCTATGTTTGACACCCCTAAAATTGAATGAAATGCAGGCACTAATATGGTTTCATAATTCCTTCACAGAGTGACAAGCGGTCGATCAATCAATCGAGTCTAGATCACCTGAACGACCTGACGTGTCTGTTAGACAAGAAGAGCTAAGCAGACTAATTTATTGAGAAGAATAAATTTGAGAAGAATTAAGATGGCAACTGTACAGACCCCTCCTGAGATGAGCCTTTCGGCATCTCTGCCCGTACAGCAGGAGCAATCTGAAATAGATCTGATGGCGCTGACCATGGCAGCGCTGCGCTTTGTGAACCCTTGGTCGGTGGAGGCCAAGCCCAGCCAGTGGGAAGACCAGATCGTCCCGGGAGCACCGGAGGCCAAAGATCGCACGATCACCCTCGCGGAAGTCAGGCTTCACGACTCGCCGCAAGATTGCTGGGTGGTCATATACGATCGAGTATACGACATTACTACTTTCTTTGATGAGGTAAGTTCAAAACATTTGAGCAAGCAATAATTCCCTTTCAATTTTTCTTTGCCAACGCTGAAATCGAATCTCTTACAACGATTACTAGAACTTTTTCATATACACATGAAGCTATAAAATATTTCCTGTTGTTACAGCACCCTGGTGGAGCGGACATAATGTTCGAGTACGCGGGCCACGACGCGAGCACCGCGTTCCGCAGCTCCGGCCACTCTCGCATGGCTAACAAAGCCCTGGAGCGATTCCTCGTCGGAGAGCTCCCCCTTCAAGAGCGCATGTACCGACGACCCGGAGGCATCCGACTCAGTGATATACCAGAATGAGACGGCCAAGTCCACCAGCACATTTCACTGCCAAAGTAATTAATTTTAAGGCACCCTAAACTTGTTTCTTATACTCCTGTCCGCGTCACTGTCAACTCCCATTAGCCTTTGATTGACAGGTAGTCACCGGCCTTGGAGATAAAGTAAAATTTGTATTAATGAGAACAAGAGGAAAAAGTGTGGCCTTTAATTGCTATAATTTCTTTTAAACACCCTCTAGCTGTTAGCTGTCACGACAATAAACGTATTTGTTTTGTATTGTTAGAATTTTGTTTAGTTTTAGCAAACCGCCAGCTTTATTTTAGAAATAGTTGTGTTCAGAATATGTTGTTACATGAACAGTTTCTTAAATTGAGATAGCAGGAGTAGGCACTGTATGTAGGTACGTACGATAAATTGATAATTTATTTCGCCAACCATGAGTTGCTTATCCGAGAATTCGTACTTTATAATCATTATTGTTAGGTACTGTTAACCTCAGTCAGTGATGTCAGAGCTTTGATAAGAAAACGAACTTGCCAAGTGTACTTTTTCCACTATTCATCATATCTGTTGCCAAGTGGTAGACGTCTCTTAGTATTGAATGATATTTTGCATTTATTTAAGTACCTAGATATTATTATTAAGTTTATTTTTACAATTCAAGGCAGTAGGTGGGCCTTTTTAATAATAATTTATGTTCGTTGTTGTACGACATATTTTGTGGGCTATGGTAGATAACATTATCTGGTTGGCCAGATTTTGAGAAGCTTGTTCCCGAATGAGGACAATATTATATGCGTTAGAAAGCTAAACTTACGTGCTTTGTTTGTATTGTTACTTTAGATATAACTCAGTATTAATTGTAAAAGAGATGTATTGTAATTGTTCGCTTAAACCTAGCAATAACTGCTTTTTCTTATGTTCCTACTATTTTATAATTAGAAAATAAATATTTTGAATTTATCAATTACCTTTATGATTTCATTTTACCTTGCCATGAAACCTTTTTCGAAAGATGCCGACAGCAAAATTCCGACAAGGCATGATGGCACAAATACCTACTTAATCAAGTTCATAGAGTGAAAAAGTAGGGTTTACCTCTGTGACAAAACCTACTACGATTGACATGAGTTTTCCTCATCGATAACATAAGTATCCATCTGTGAATGTCAACTTGTTCGTAAGATATGTTACTCTGGTCCTACCTATCTACACTCCTCTGCAATAAAACGAACTCCTAAGGAAATTTACGTTCCAATGCCGATTTCAGTAAATTAATTGAATTGTATTGTTTGACGTAGCATCGTCGCGTCATTTCGTTGTTGTATCCTTATGGCACGGTAATATTATAATACAGTAGTGTAACTCGGCCGCATGATAGAAATAAATGCCTACAGCCGCGCGGTACGTAAACATGCGTTAGGGCTGCCCGTCTCCAGCATTTCAATTTCAGTTTCAGCAGTCAACATTTGCCTACTTTCTGTTTCTCTTTAGTTTTGTGATTGTAAATATCCTTTTTATATAAATAAATGAAATACTTTGTATATTGAATAGGAAGTGTTCAATAAAAATGCGTGTTGTTTTTTGATTGGTAGATTTAATTAAAAAAACATGTTTTTGTTTGAAAAACAAATCGGGCTTATAAATTTGCGACCGAAAAATATTTGCGCCTCGACTGAGTATTACGAAATGCTTTATTGTTAAATTTTAAAGTATAATAAATCCGCATTCTTATATAAAGCTTAATTAAAAATTGTTTTGGGAAACATGGACAATGTGGAGAAAATGGAATATCTTTTACTTGGTTATAGATACCTGCAGCTACTTTACATATTAACTGATTTTTAGAGAAAAAATCGCGCGGTTATTGTTAAAAAAACAACACACCGTCCGTTCGACACTGCGGTACAGCCGTGACTGTCTGCGCCGCGAGCGCACCCCGAGATCGAGGCGTATCGCGAAGGTATCGCTCGCGTTTCTTCCGTTTGTATGAAGTTGGAGTACTGTATTATAATATTACCGTGCTTATGGGCATGCTTTCCACTATATCTTTAATAAAGTCTTGTGGAATACGTTATTTATTTTTTTTATATTGCGTGCACTTGTGGCGTGTGAATATTTTTTTTTTTTTTTAACGTAGCCAAATGCATTTTCTTTCTTTTCCAGTCTTCCGCAAATAACCCTTTTTAGCTCCCTGATGTTTTGTAGAACAGGTTGCACTCATATTACCCGTCTGTTTAAGACATCCTTTAAAGACATGCTCAATTGGATTGAGGTCGGGACTTCGAGTTGGCCAATCTAAACGACGGATCCCAATTTCTTGCATATACGCGGTGAGCGTGAGCATTGTCGTCATAAAAATGGAATCTTCTCCAAGAGCAGGTAATGCGGGTTGTGCATGTGGAATTAGGACTTCTGTTATGTGCTGGTTTGTATTTAACGTTCCATTTTCTATGAAAACTAACTCAGTATGCTCTGTCGAATTAATTGCTGTCCAAAATATAACGGAACCTCCGAAATAAGGTGTGATTTATTCGAAACACACGTCCGCTTAGCGTCCCCCTGGTCTTCATAACCCTCGCCGGCGTCGATCCTCACCATATAAAGAGATTCTAGGTTCATCGGAAAACAATACTTTGTTCCAGTTCTCCAGAATCCATAATGCCAAATTTCAAGCAAACTGAAGTCGGGCAACTCGGTGCTCTCAAGGTAATTCAGGGCGGTAACTGCCGATACAGGCAGCAAATGCCTCCTCCTAATTCATCCACAAGTTAACTTCTACTCCTCTTACTTCTTCAAGGCTCTTCTTTAGGTCCACACTTGACGCCTTACGATTCATGCAATGCCTGAGTGATCAAAAACCTGACACCACGTGGCATCGTTTTCTTCCCGAACCTGGTCTTCTATTGACCGTACCGGTCTCTTGATACATGTCCTCTGGACAGTTGAACGACTCACATTTAGCCGCTGAGACACGTAATTTTGCGAACAACCTTCCTCAAGTAACGCTAATTTTACCGGCTCTTATCACTTTATCAACCATAATAGAAAGTGGTACTGAATGTAAAAAGAAAAATTAAATGAATTAATTTGCATAAATCATTCAAAGAGTTTTAAAACGTTAGTAATAAGCAAGTAACAGTTTCAACAATTCGCGCCATTAATAAAGCAATTTTACATTAATCATTGGTTCTCTTTTGTTACTTTAAAAAAAAAAAAATATCGTAGGCATTTCAAATTCATTTTTTTAAATTTAATTTCATGCTAAATGACATGGTCAGATTAATAAAAACTCGTTCTTTTATTATTAAGATAGGGAAAGAAATCTTAAGTGCCAGTTTTTTTTTCAAAAGGATTTATAATGCAAAGCAAATCATCATTTGCACCAATTGCAAACTTCTTGCGTCACAAAAGTTGATCTCTAAGTAAGTATTACTTACTTGTTTGAGAGTTCAACAACAAATTATATTGAAGAGTACAAAGAATATACTCGTAAATTAGTAGTTTTATGATTTTCTTCAAACAATAATTTGGCTCAAGCTCAATGATAACAAAAAACCGGCAAAGTGTGAGTCGAGCTCGCGCATGAAGGGTTCTGTACCATCGTAGTAGGGGAGCCCGTTAATTTTTAATTTATTTTTATTATTTGTAGTTATAGCGGCAACAGAAATACACATTCTTTGAAGAATTCAAATATCTACCTATTACGGATCATGGGATACAGCCCGCTGATAGACAGACGGACGGAAGGACAGCGGAGGCTTAGTAATAGGTTAGTTACCTTTCGGGTACAGAACCCTAAAACCCAATTTTTTGTCTCTAACTGATTAACACACTGTTTATCAGTAAATTAAAACATGTACAAAACACTTTTGTTCGGTAGTTGACATGTTGTGTTTACAGGAGGTTAAAGACCTGCTTTGGAAGTTGTGCTAAACAAGACAAGACTTACGAGGGGCGGCTGAAAAGTTCTGAGCCTAAGTACCTTTAAGTGTCACTAATGACTCGCGCAGCATATCACAAATTGCGGGTATCTTACGAAATATAAATGTCAAGTTTCATGTCATTAACTTCATTACACTTTAAGTAATTGAACCATAAACGTCACCATGTCCGAGTCATCAGCACTTTGTATGAAATTGGAGTACAGAGCTGTCATAAAATTCCTTACAAAAAAGAACAAAACGCCGACGGAAATTTTTAAGGAAATGTCAGCAGTTTATGGGGAGTCTGCGCCTTCATTTGCGACCATAAAACGTTGGAGCCGAGGGTTCAAACATGGCAGGGAGTCGCTCGAAGATGATCCCAGGTCGGGACGCCCAAACACCGCTGTTACCGAAGAAAATATTGAAAAAGTGAAAAAACTTGTTCTAGAAGATCGGCGAATCAAGTTGTGGCAGATAGCTGAAGCCATTGGCATTAGCAAGGAACGAATCAGCGACATTTTGCATACTCATTTGCATATGAAAAAGGTGTGCGCGCGTTGGGTGCCGAAAATGCTCACGCCACTGGACAAGCAGCGTCGAGTCATAACTTCGCAGGAGTTTTTGGACATCTGTGGCGATAATCCTGACGATGTGTTTTCTCGTCTTATCACTGTTGATGAAACATGGATTAGACAGTACGATCCGGAGTCAAAACAGGAGTCAATGCAGTGGATAGAAAAGGGAGAAAAGCCTCCACGGAAGTTCAAAGTGGAAAAATCAGCATCCAAGCTCATGGCCACTGTTTTTTGGGATTGTGAAGGAATTTTGTTCATCGACTACCTTCCTAAAAATACTACAATGAACGGAGATTATTACGCTGCATTGTTGACCAAACTGCGTCAAGTGATTGTCGAGAAAAGGAGAGGCAAACTGGCAAAAGGAGTCCTGTTTTTGCAAGACAATGCGCCCGTCCACACTGCGCGAGTTGCAAGGTGTGCCCTCGCTGAGACTGGATTTGAAGAAATCAACCACCCACCTTACAGTCCAGACCTGGCCCCTAGCGATTATTTCCTCTTTTCAAATTTGAAAAAAGACCTCCGAGGACGAAGATTTTCCAGTGATGAAGAAATGAAGACGGCCGTAAACGAACATTTTGAAGACAAAAAGGGCGAATATTTTTTCACAGGGTTAAAAGCTCTTTTTAATAAATGTAAGAAGTGCATTGAAATAGAGGGAGATTATATTTAAAAATATTTTTTTTATACATATCTATCAGCATTTTTAATACATTAGGCTCAAAACTTTTCAGCCGCCCCTCGTACCAATGAGGATCTGAGCACTTCTAACATGACCGTAAGAGAAAACATGACGAAGAAAAAAGAAAATTGAAGTTAGCAGGAGGAGGATAGTGAATTAGTGACTAATTACCCTTACCCAAATAGTGTAATCTCAAGAGATCTATCGCTTATAATATAAATAAACTTTAAGGCAGTAAGTACATACAGCGATACATCAAGCTATATACATTTCCAGTATCAAATGGCCTCACTTTTTATAGATTCCCCGTACAATGAGAGAACCGCTTATTCTGGTTTTGTATAGTTTGATTGGTCGTTGTGCGTACCATAAACTGACTAATACAGCCTTCTGAAGTCCCAGAATGAGCTTCATGACTTCTTTTTTTCGGGATTTAAGAATCACGATAAAAGAGTTATGATTTATCATTTCAAGATAACAGATCATGTTACTCACTTCCTTAAAGGTTAGGTAAATGTACAGTCGCCATCAGATATATCGTAGCGGGCGAGGTACTCAAATATTTCGGAGCAGCATTACTTTTCAATAAATTCGTTACACTAGATATGGCCAATAATATCAGAACATGCAATATGTCATAAATATAAGAGCAGTGACTTTTTAATACTTACTATTTTTGACAACTTCAAAGTCAATATAGCAACGAATTTAAACTGTGTAATACAGACTTAAGGTATATTTTCCATAAATATTCCGATCTTTATGATCATCCTGACTGCGTCGATATCTTTGTAGTTCTGTGCTTTCTGATATTTTTAGCTCGTTGTGTGGTCCGAATTTATTGAAAAGTAATGCTGCTCCGAAATATTTGAGTACCTCGCCCGCTACGATATATCTGATGGCGACTGTACGCTATCGTTTCCGATTTTTCTATTTCTGCGTTTGAAAATCTTCATGGATGTGCTTCGCCCTGTGGTGGGCGAATGAAAGAAGAAGAAAAGAACAAAAAGGGAAAAAAAGAAGGGGTCTACCAGACTCTTACTGACTAAAATCACACGGTGTTCTTCTACTACCTTTTTGACCTCTAGTAATCACTAATACAAACCGTAGTGCAGTAGATTCCTTTCCGTCACGAGAACAGGTCTTCAATAATATTATTATTTACTTACGCGAACCCTTGAAACACAGCTTTAATTATTTATATGTCCGATCACCTCTATCTCGAGCCCTGATAATTACCAGTAAGGGTCTCGAACTCTCGACCTCGCTTCCACTGTTCCACTAGACCAAGCGGATATTGAATTGAAATAACTAGTAAATAAAGTCGCATTCGGCATTTAATAAATAATTTATACAGATAGTTATAGACAATAATGACTTAGAATATTATAATAAGTTTATCAATACACTGATATTTAGTAAGTTTGTACCGTTTTGCAGTCTCACACTTTCTTTCCTGATCTGAAACAAGAAATACATGTTTAAGATTTTCTTACATTTTATAAAACGCGTCTCTCTGTCTTTTAGTGTATTTATGTCTCGAGAAGGACTTGACAGACTCACTTTTTTTTTAATAAATTAATTGACATGTTTGGTGAACAGGTTTAGTGGTAGCTATATCAGGCCATGCGATTACAATGGTAATATGACAGCTATTATTATGGTGTGTAGGATTTATAAAAAAATATAAGCTCCCATTAAAATATATGGACAAATTTTAACACAGCGTTCAGTACGTCTAACCAAAGATATCCAAGCAAAAAAAACACTAATTAAAGTGATTATATTTTGACCTAAAATAATAAATTGCCGGCACTCTAGAATAAACACATCCATTATGGGTAGGTACTTGCACTCGCGTCCCGCCGCGCGCGTTCTCGTAGGTAGGTACCAAGTCAGTTCTGTTAATATCATTCTGTATTTAACCATAGTAACTTTCAGTTGACTAACATTTTTAGTGTATTTTCGTTTATTATTATATTATATTATTATTTTATTATAGCTAGCCCATATTGTCCCACTGCTGGGCAAAGGCCTCCCTCCATTCCTTCCAAAGGTCACGCTTCTGTGCTACGTCTTTCCAATTCTCAAGGAAGACATCTAGTTCGCCCCGCCATCTCCTTCGTGGTCTGCCGCGACCCCGTGTCACTGTTTCAGGGCACCAATCCTGAGCTTTACGGGCCCACAGTTCGTTCGGCATGCGTCAGACATGTCCTGCCCAGTCCCATTTAAATTGGGCAGCCTTTTGAGCCACGTCAACGATTTGCGTTTTGGAGCGCAGAGTAGTGTTTCGTACATGATCTGTTAATTTTACACCCAAGATACTGCGCTCCATAGCACGTTGGCAAACCTTGAGTTTGGACTTTTGGATGTTAGTCAAAGACCAAGTTTGTGCACCGTAGGTCAAGATGGGGAGAATACACATGTCCATTAGCTTTCGCTTCAGAGACATGGGCAGAATGCCCTTAAAATACTCCTTCTTACTACTCCTTATTTTCGTTAGCTAATTTTTTTTCTTGTAAGTATCTAATCCGTTTTTCTTATTATTATTTTTTACCTTTTCCTTATTTTGGTGGTTTGAATGTTTTTTAAAGTGTCCATCCATTTTAATGGGACCTTATATATTATATCATTAATAGAAGTTCACGATTGCTTTAAGAAAAGATAACCGCTTTTTAACGGAACTTCAAGGATATTAAATGAAGAGTGATCGAACTCTTTCTTGTTGTAGATATTAAAGGTTAGGTTAGGTTAAATAGCTACTTCACCAAAATGTCATAATTTAGGGGCAAATCGGTTACTATGACGTTTGTAAGAATTTCATGATATTATTTTGCTAATATTTTGATGTAGGGGAAATTCACGCCGTAAGTAGGTATATCCCTACATGAGACTATAGACATACCGCTTTAATGAGTCCTAGCGAAGGTATCAATTTAAATGGAATATTCTGGTATTGGTTCAATTAGTATCGTAATACCTACGTGGATTATGGTTATTTTAAAGCAAATAACCTGCGGGATATTGTTAAGACTTTGGGCCGCTTAATGTGCCTTTGATGGGGCAAGGTGGACTAATTAAAGCGGTCGGTCTATAGATACGTCGAGATTAGTAATAATATCTGTTATCTATTTGCCCAAAGTCAGGAGTAGAAATATGTGACTGCGTATAAGGCAAGCCACAAACTGGCATGACTTCAATCAAACTTTTGCATGTTTCATCCCATAATTATTATCTTAACTCGGCTGACTGTTGGTGCAGTCGCGTGGGGATTCCCATGACGGGCAAATTCAGTAGTCTCGATTGTGCACGGTTCAAGGCGTACGCTCGCTCTCGGAAACTCGGAACATACATAAATAACGTTAGGGCCTATTACCAGTCACGTTATGTTTCATCTAATAGCTTAAATTGTTCACAAAAATCGGCCAAGTGCGAGTCGGTCTCGCGCATGAAGGTTTCCGTACCATCGTAGTAGAGGAGCGCCCTTTAATGTTTAATTTATTCTTTGTTATAGCGGCAACAGAAATACGTACACATTCGGTGAAGATTTCAACTGTCTACCTATCACGGATCATGAGATAGAGCCCGCTGACAGACAGACGGACGGACGGACAGCAGAGGCTTAGTAATAGGGTCCTGTTGGTTATCCTTCGGGTACGGAACCCTAGAAACGAACAAACGTACAACCACTGAAAAATCATTAATTCTCGTTTAATTGAAAGATAATTTATTCTCAAGTGACAAGATTCATAATGTTAGACGTTAGTAGCAGTATACTTACAAACTAAGTTAGTAAAATATTTACTACAAAAATAGTTCGTGCATCACTACTGTAAGGTAACAAGCCCAGCCGAAACCTTGCAGCAGTGGTTAACAAACACAATCTAGCCGTATGTTTGCTACGATAATCAGAGGCCCTAGCACGAGCGCGCGGTGTGAACGTAACATAAATACGTCGTCGTCGTATAGCTTCCGCATGACCGTTTAGAAGCAGTCCACGCGAGCTTCTGCGAACATCCCTGATCAGTTGCAGTATCGGCGCAACCACATCAGCATCCTAAATGCGTTATTGTACTGGACACGAAAGGCGCTGTTTGATTTTCGAGTATAACGAGCCCATAGACCGCATGCGTATGCGCAGACGTGAAGTAAACACTAAAATAGTGAGCTTGACCTCACAAAAGGCACGCCTGAAGCTGCAGGAAATCATGTTTGCCCTCACACACAGCGTCCTGCGCGTCTTAAAGATTCGTGGTCAATAAGTGACCTAGATATTACAGGTGCATTAAAAGGATTTTCAAAACCTCCATCCTTGACCTGTAGACTATCATACATATAATAACATCGCCATTCGACGTAAAGAATAGGTTTGGTCTCAAGCGAAGAAAACCACCTATAGTTAGATTGTGCGAGTTTAAACTGACTGGCATTCAGAGTTTATCATATTATTTGCTCCATTAATACTACATTCGATATCACATTGCATTTTCTTGTTCAAACTAGTCCTCGGAATCATTCATCGTTTGTAATTTCAAAGACCGAATGCAAGACGTGCAAAATAAATTGCACTATTGGATGATTTCTTCTCTTTCTTGGCAAAAGCAATAGATTTAGTTTGTTGCTGGTGAATATAATGGGTGTAAATAATTATACTCTTAACGAAGCCGAAAGGCACTTGTTCTCATCGTCATCGCAATTTTTTTGTTCTGGAACATACCTGGGAACCTTCTAGTTACGGAGAATTTGGGGGTCAAAGTTTCAACTTTTGCAAAAGTTTTAGTTTTAAATGCAAGTATTTAAAAAAAAAGAAAACGATGGATGGATTGTGTGAGGAATGATATGATAGAAAAAGGTGTAAGTAAATGATTGCGTGACGGTTGACAGGGGAGGATGGAAGAAAAAACGTATTGCGCCGACCCCAAGTAACATGTGATAAGGGCAGGAAGATGATCATGACGATGACAAGTATTTGAAGTAATAAATATTTTAAATACCTCTATGACCCCTTTTTTTTCTGATGGGTACCTACTGGGTAGTCATCAAATAACCCCCCACCGCTCTGGGCGGAGTGGGAGGGGGTGTCAGACTTTTACTGGCTAATACCCATCTATATTCCTTCTTGGCCCTTTGTGTTCCAGGGCCGCGGTATCTCTTTCGAACAGTCCCGCAGCCCCGGCAGGCATCGGCCCTTGCGGCTCCCTTCCTTTTTGCTGACATCTCTTTGAGGCGCGCGTGGAACAAGAACGCGCCGTCGACACGGCCTGTCTACATAAGACGGACGGCTTCGTGAAGGGTTCGTTAACACCTTGTATATGTGCCTACCTCCTTTACTTACACAGGACCGCTATCTTTTATACATTTGGTAAGCGCGAAAATAGGCGATAGGTAGTCGCTTCTTCGTTGGCGGCGCCGCGGTGGTATAAAGTAATAAACCCCTACGGGTAGGACTAATTATACTCACAACTTGTATCTAAGCGTGAAACCGGCGAAGTATCTCAGATAGACCAGCAACCCGAGGGTCAAGAGTATCGCCGAGATCTGCAGCGTCCACTCACTTGGCATGCTGCATTTAGTCACCTTCACTTCTTCCGAACTTATCGTCAACTGGAAATTAACAACCAAAAATCCTAAAGCAAGGGTCATAGATAGCAGACAAAAAGGGGAGTGGCTTATTTATTACTAGTTTCTGCCCATGGCATAGTCTGGAGTAGGTGGAAATGGCCCGACGGGACCTCAGTATCGTAATAAAAAACGTATTTTACTAGGACATAGGATACTTTTAATAACCAGGTCTCAAACCTGGTTATCAAATGTCATGATCTATCTGTGTGCCAAGTTCAGGTGTAGGTAACAGATATACAGGTTTACTATCGACAGAAGACCTAACTTTAGAATTTATACAGGTTGGTGGTTAAATAATCCGAATTGCTAAAATTTTTTAACTAGCTGTAGCATTTTAGATACCTACTTAGAAGAACTTCAACTGCATCTGTAAATAGTAAACCTAACCTTTACAAACGCGTTTTTCCCGCACCCTTCTGCCCCTCCCTGGCTCAAGAGCTGGAGACGCCCTTGTCTCAGAATAATACAGTGCACTTCACATACAGGACAAATAAGAGAGAACATCAACCTTATACACACACATTTAGGGCCCGATTTTCACCAAAGCGGGGACTAAAGGGACAGAGGAGGCCTGCAGGAATCAACCAGTCATATTGGTTGAAATCCAAATCGTCCCTCATCTCCTCGTCTCTCCAGTAATTGGTCGAACCTTGCAGGTCTAGTCTCTGAGCTGCTCGTCCCTGCTTTGATGGACGGGCCTAAGTATTGGAATATATTACTGCTTGGTAAACGAAGAAGAATATGTGTCTGCCTGCTGCTGGCAAAGGTTAAGGGCTAGTGTGAAAGGACTTGGTTACTTACCAAATAATACTTGGGGTCAAGTCGATTTCTCCACGAGAATGAAGGTACCGTGTATTCAACGAACTCGATCTTATGGTCAGGAGTGGGCACGAAGCTATGTCTGACGACGCAGCTATGATGCGTGTGCGCACCGAAGGCGGCGCGCGGTCGCAGGCTTTCTACTAAGTGCTCCGTGGACTCTTTGGACAGGCAGTCCCAACGCTCCTCGAACAAACTGTTGCGTTCAGGCAGAGGGGCTGCGTCATGCTCCGTGCATACGCTATCTGATTCTCTGTATAGAGGGTAGTGCTGAAATGTATAAATACTATTTTTTGTGTTTTATTGCATTTTTGGCTGTTAGTAATCTATCTAATACGTATTTTGAATAAGTCATGCACGAGATACTTGTCCTTTTCAAGTAACAATGACACAACTTAAAAATGGCGAATATTTGCTATTTTGAATGACATTCATAAACACTCACCTGCATAATAATTGGTCTGCTATATCTTTCCAATTTCTTTTTGCCTTTGCATAAACTTGATCCACTGCTGCACTTTAATATATCTGTCAGGGTAATTTTTTTTTTTTTTTGTAAATGTTCTCATAGTTATTTACTAAGCATTGTATGAGAGTCAACAGTACGGTAACGGCACGCAGCGGGCTTATCACTTATAAAGCGCAGGCCACTCCGCCAGCTAGCGAGCGAGAGAGACGGGCGAGGCATCGTTTCACCTCTTTTCATACTTTGGTTCATACCGCGAGCGATGAAGGAGCCGAAACGAAGTATGAAAAGAGACTCACCCGCCACGCTACCTCGCTCGCTAGCTGGCGGTGTCGCCTGTGCTTAATACAGCGCCTCAGCGGGATATAAAGCGCCGACACTTCCATGTGTGTGTGGTTTTCGAATCCCACTTGCTCCACAACTAAATGAATTAACAACTGAACATATTTAAAAACATAATTCTGTCTCTGTCATCTGGAAACGATTGATAGAAGCACGACGACGTTTTAAATATGTTTACCGCATTCAGTGATTCCTGTACTTTGTAATATCTTGCTCTTGTGTCCAAAAGCAAGCACACAAAAGCTACATTTTTCGTACTGACACTGTAAATCAACAATCGGTCATCTGGGTACTCCCAAAGTCCAAATCTCAAATAATATTCCGAATATATCAAGAATTCAAGACGCTACGGAAAAGTGGGAGAAGTTCATACAACTTACTTGATATGTTTGCTATTTGGGCAACAGTACGAGCACACAGGGTGCACCCGTCTCCTTCCATCGCCATAGAGTTGATAAGGACGAAGTGATTGCCCCTGATGCTGACTAACTCCACAGGGGGCGACTTCAGCCGAGTCTCGAACCTCTTGACCAGCTGCGGCGTTATCCTTTGGACATACTGTAGTTCATTTACAACGGTAAGTAGACAGTCAAATGCGAGAGCAGGGCGTAAAAAATAATCACGCCCGAATCCCTAAACATTCCCTACAACAACATAACCTACACATTCTCGTTGGATGATGTAATAATAATAACAACCCTCTCAACACACTGCTGGGGGGTTCAGGTCAAGGCTGTCGGTTGAGGAGAGGTGGTCAGGTCATATTTCACGTCCTTTACATGGATGATCTGAAACTCTTTGCCCCAACAACTTTTGCAACTGATGAAGCTACTGAAAGTCACAGAAACTTTCAGTAGGCGCCATCAGAATGGAATTTGGTGTGGAAAATCTGCAGTCATGCATGTGAAGCGGAACTCAACTCTCGGATTCCATACCCCTTAGATCTCCCTCCTCAGCAGAAACCTACAAGAATTTGGGTATGTCGGAAGCATTAGGTATCAATACTGCCGACATGAAACAATCGTTGAGGGAGTACTTTTTTGGCCGCCTGAATAAGGTGCTGAACAGTCTTTTGTCAGGCGGAAACAAGGTGCGTGCCTTCAACGGTTGGGCCGTACCGGTGTTGATGTATTCTTTCGGCATAATCAAATGGACTCAGACGGAACTTGATGCCCTGGATAAGAGGGTCCGCACACTGCTGACCGCAAATCGGATGCATCAACCACGGCGTTTCGGTGACCTCTTTGGGGAAACCGAAGATTTTGTCTGTACAATAATGGACGAAGTTATGATAACTACCGGAAATACATTGTGTAGGATGGCACAGTTGACATAAATTTCGGCCATGCCACCGATGAGAGCACCGGGAGAATCGATCCGACATATTATTTCTGGATGTTTTCGTCTGGCTAACGGAGAGTACTTGCTTAGACAGAACCTCTTTGCCAGAATTATCCACCAGCAACTTGCCTTGAAGTACAACCTTGTGGAATCAGAAGTGCCATACTATAAGTATGCGCCCGACCCAGTTCTCGATAATGGTAATATCACGTTGTATCGGGATCGGCCTATCGTCACTGATGGGTGTGGTGATAGATCGACTGGAGCGTCGCGCAACAATTGTTGATATAAAGGTCCCGCATGACGAGAATCTCGTGAAAGCAGAGAAAGTTAAGCAATTCAAGTATCTAGATCTGGCTCGCGGGGTTGTCGACATGTGGGACGTGAGTACAACAGACATTGTGCCGATATTCGTGTACTGATAGCAGTACTTCTGGACATGGCGCGTATTGTTAGGAGGTTCCTTTCTTAAGAGCCCTGACCACCGGTAGGTTGGAACCTATTCCTGATGCTGGTGGTTTACTATTTTTTTAATATTTTTTGTTTTTTTTTTTTTATATTATTTTATACAGGCATATTTAAGAGATGTGTTGTAAGAATGAATAAAAGAAAAAATAATGTGTATTTAAGTTTCAGTCTCGGTCATTCTTGACAAAAGTGGTACTCACTACACATTACATTTCTGTGTCATTTGTCTATTTGCATAAACATGTTCATTTAATACTCAATTAATTAATAAATAAACAGGTGGGTGAAATATGTAATTTAAAAAAAAAACAATATAGCATTGGCATTGGCAATAGCACTGCTTACACAATCACCATCCAGACCCCCCAATCCCCCATGTTATCAAAAATAATCAAAGCAAAGAACCCCCTGCCCCCCTGTAGTGCTTACGTAATACTTGAATGGCCCAATTTGCTATGCTTAATTAATTTCTCGGTTAAGTATTGAATTAATTCGTCTTAATGATTACCTGTAATGGAAGCCAATGTCATGGTTGCCAACAACAGTGTACATCGACGTGCCTTCAGGGACTTTGAATAGTTGATAAAATCTTTCAACATAATCATTGAATTCTTTTTCAGGACACCACAGACCCTCATCAAAAAGATCGCCTGGAAATAACATAATACACACACATTAGTCTATTGGCAAAAGCCTTTACAAGGATCATTAAGTACATGGAAAGGGACATAATAAATTATGTTTAATTTAGTGCAGAAACAGAAAACCATAATGCTGATTTTAATGTTTATAGTTTCCTTAATGATGACCCACAATACAATATGTTGCTAGTCTTTCCCGAAAAAAAAGATACAAAAGCTTTATTAGGATGGTCAAGCCCAATCTTCCTGAAGCCCCACTGTTACAAGATCAAAAAAAAAGCTTTAACAAGATTAAACTCCGGTCAGTAGACTAAAGACATATTGAATAAAGACAAAGCCCAATCTGAGTGTTTATATTATTATTTTTAATTGGATTAATATAGTTAAATAAAAATACCTAAAACAAAGACAACATCAGGACTATGTAGAGTCATAGCCGCCTGAAAGGAGCGATGCATCTGCCACTCTCGCCGCCACTTATCAAACCAGTGTCCATTCCGGGAGCCAACGAGATGCGTATCAGCTATAACCATCGCATATACTGGATCCACACCGTCCGGTGGCTCTTTACTCAACGTTGACCAGTCGCACTGGAATTTAAATTATGCACGTCTTATAAATTATATTGGGCGAATACTTGTATTTAATCATTTTAAATTAAAGAGAGTTACCGGAATTTGCGCAACATAATAAATTAAGTACTCGCAATAAACGTAAATCATACCAAAACCGACAAACAAGCCAATTAAATTAAGAGTTAAACTTCGTCGCAATCTTCGTGACATTAATGCCATGGTGCTAGAATTTTCTTTTTCAGTTGATTCTAAAGTATTATATAGTAGTTTGTGATTCTAAATAAAAGCAATACTGTAGTTTTCATACAATTATCCGGTTTGTTTGCAAACAATCAATTTTATCGATTTTTGACAGGCCGTTTGTACTAAAGTGTTGCTATAATCTTGTTAAATATTGTACCAACAAATCTAGCAATATTGCTCGAGCGATAACAAAATATGGATTACTTACGGTATACAAGGGGTTAATACTTTATTAGACCAATTGCTCATCAGTTTGGTTTTCGCCGTGGTAAATCCACTGATCACGCAGTTAGCAATTTAATAGATTTCATTACTACTAATCTAGAAAAGGGTAATAAAATGTATTTCAATATTTTTAGATTTAGCAAAGGCCTTAGATAAGGTTTCTGTTCCAATCCTTGTACAAAAATTGGGATAAGGGGAAACAGCTGAGCCTTTTGGCTAATTATCTAACCGACAGAATCAACCACCAATCTGAACACATTGAGTTCTGTCGGTAGTTCTGATCTTCCAGTGACCTGCGGCGTGCGTGCCACAGGGAAGTATTCTTGGGCCGACTCTTTTTCTCAGTTATTTTAACGATCTCCATTGTCTAAAGTTATTTCATGGCAAAATAATCTCATTCGCAGAACACTGTCCTCATTTTTGCTGCTAAAACATGAGAATGAGATTTACCAGCTAGCCCAAAAAGGATTCGATTTGGTAAAGAGGCTTTGTGATAATGTGCTTACCCTGAATGTTGAGAAAACTGAATACCTGACCTTTTCGATCCGTGCGTCTTCACAAGTCAATCTAAATTTAATCGCTCATTCTCCTTCGACATTTCGGTTTACTTAAAATGTTCATGTAATCCTTTGAAGTATGCAAAAACAATTCAATATTTAGGCATAATTATTGATGACAATTTTAGCTTCAAAGCTCACATTCAGGCACAGCAAATCTATTATGCGCTTTGTCAATCACTGATTACATAGTGTGTATCGTCTTGGGGTACACCAAAAACTACGACAAAAGTAACTTGAGGTATCACAAAGAGCCATACTGAAACTCAGTAAAAACCTGGTACCAGTGGTAGGGTAGCGTAAAGGTTTTCTTTATGAATACTGTGAGGTCCTGACTGTACGCAACTATTTGCCTTAAGCATAATTATGAAACAACATACTACCATGGAGTATAGTTCGAGTGTGTTAACAAGGAGAGAGGTTTTCATGTATGTAAGAAGAGCATATCACCCTCAAGAATTGCTTTTATTTGTAGATTTTTTCGTGCCCATTTTTATGTGACAAAATTAATAAGACCCTCAATAAATACTTTTTGAATAGGGTAGCGATAAATACATCCGTAACTCATTGGGTGAGGAGGCTAACAAACGATCAGACTGAGGAATTGCTGACTGTTTTAAAGTAGTGATATAATGCTGTGATATATTGTGGCGGTATTCTACAAGAATCTACTAGCAAAAATTATTCAGATAAATTCTCTCACACACCCTCTCACATACAATGTACACTCACACTTTTCATCTTACACACCCAGAGGACAGTAATTTTATTGTTTATAAAAGTATTTTTTGCATGTTAAAAATTTTAAATTTCTTTGAGTACATTTTGTTTAGTTTTGTTCGTGAGCTCATACTTGCATACTTAGTTCGAGGGCTTGAGGCACTGTGTACCAAGGAACTTATATACTAACTGGAATGAGTACGAACAAAATTTTGATTAAAAAAACCGTTTGAAAATGAACTTTATCTCAAAGAAATAGAGTTCGTATTACTTTAATTAATCCAAAGGGGGAAGAATACTTCAGAGCGAGAAACCGACGAGAGTGGATTGTGTCCTTGTCTAATAATTGCCAGTAATCAAAAAATAAACAAATATTTTTTTGTTTTTTTTTATATATAGCAATCGGAAATCATGTTGATAGCTAAACTAGCACATAAATCGTAACTGGAATTATTTGATATTTAAATACCAAATATTAAAATAATAACTTCTTGCGAAATTGAATTCTTTAGTAGTTACTTACATTTTATGAATACCAAAATTCATGAAAGATCAAAAAAAAAAAAAAAATGGCCGAAACGGTTTCGCGTTGCAGTCGTATTTTTGCTTGCTCAGGTGCTTTTTATTGTATTTAAGTGAAATATTCCACTATAAATATGGTGAAATCGTGTTGTTTGAAGGGGTTTAATAGTGTGAGGGGTTGATTGATATGCAATTTCTTTTTTCAGGTACGTTCGTTTAACTTTGTTTACAAATTACGACTAGGGTGACAATGTTTTACATTTGTAAACGGGGATTATGAAAAATTGTAAAGAATACGCCTTTTCTATTATCCATATCGGTATTTATAATCTTGTGCACATGCGTATAAAATACAAAACATTGTTATTTATAATGCAGTAGCAAAACTTAATCATTTACTCAATTTAATATTAGCAAAAGTAACTTCTTGAAAATAAACATTTGAATTCTATCTTTACATTTTTAAACCCTTCCATTTAGGCGGCAACTGTCGATTCAACTGATTTAAAAAAAAAATGGAGGATATAACCTAACATTTAGACCACCGTGAACGAAAATAAGTGTACATAAGTGTGTATTCTTCACATCATCAACCTATCCCACTACAGAGTTTTTTTTTACTGTGGCACCCTTGGAAAACTAAAATTTATGGAGATACGTTACCGCTGGTACATGCCGGCGGCAGTCAGATGAGGTTTTTTAGTATTGTTATACATAAAAATAAAGTGGATTTTATTTACAAATGGCTCTGTCTTAGATGAACAGTTTGCGTAGGTTTCGGCATCGCCCATGCAAAGCGGGGAGCGGGGTGCTAGTAAGTTAGAACAGAATAACTGTCCCAAATATAAGTACAAAAATATGGATACCCTATTAGAAAGAGATGACATCCACTCTCGAAGTTCTCTCGCTCGGAACGGCTTTGCGTTGCACGTAATCATTCCAGTTAGTATATAAGTTCCTTGCTGTGTACTGAAACACAGGCAATAAACCTAGTTCGGTAGCAGATGCTAAAAATAGACAATTGCAGAGGATAGATACTTTTAAGATTAATAATAAGTAGGTAGCTTGTTGACAAATTGTGTGAACATATATTTTTCCTTTCCAACCATACTTATCTCACTATACACATTAAAATAAATAAAAAGATACTTAAACTAAACACACAAATTAAAATAAAGCGTCAAAAATTCCTCCTTAACGCTTTCAATTGGTGATGAGATGGAGTGAAAAGTAGATAGGAGTGTAGAAATATATCTCAATGCTGAGAAGAGGCTAATGACATTGTCACATTATATGGCAATTTTAAGCCTGTGGTAAAGGTTGAAAGTTGAAAGCTTTTGAATAGACAAATATAAGCTACTACCTACAGTCCAGCTACTAACATAATGAATGGACTGTAGTTGCCCATTTCAAAGCGTAGATCTTATGGAGAAGAATGGGTAAGAACCTTCTTAGACACTCTTTTCAAATAAGTAAAAATAATTTGATAGTCCTAGGTACAATATTGTTGTTTCTATATTTGAGCACAATGTAGACGTGTTATTAGATTACTCCGTACCAATTATATTTTGAGTTTTGGACAGATCCCTAAAAAGAAGAAATTATATTATCACTATTTAGAAGATTTTTCTTAAAGTGGCAATATTTCATATTTTACGTTTCAGATTGCCTTTTGAGCTTTAGCCTTTTTATCATATTTTTAATTTTACTTTAACAGCATTGTTGAATTATTTTATAATTCACAATAATGTTATAATAAAAACTTAATCTTAATCAAAATCTTCAGAAATATTAACATTCTCCAATTAAAACGAAACGCATTCTCCAGCTGGTTGTTGATTGTCAAAATGTCAAATGTTATTGTCATTATCTATAGACGGATCACGGAATACGAACAAAGAGTTAAAAATAAATAAACCATGTTTTCAATAATACAATAAGTTTAATTGGTAGATAAGTAGGGCAATATTTATTAAAGAATTCTTTAGTATGTCCATACACTGGAGTTCAGAAATAATGAAATGGGAATATCGCGACTTGCAAGCCACGGCTATGTCCGTGGACTATTCGGGCAACAACGTGCTGTTAGCGGGACGACGATGGCTAGCGATCAAACAGCTCACACAAGACGACGACTCGGGTGACATTGTGAAGAAGTACCCTCGTCACAGCAAGTACGATGCGGCCGGCGCCGAGTGGTGCCAGTCGTACCATGGACAGAAACTTTGCGCAATTGCGGTATCTACGAAATTATAAATATAAATAATATTCTTTTTATTATGTTCTCATCAACTAATCTGAAAAGAAGAATTGTACCAGATCAGAGAACACCTAATCAGAGGGTCACTTTAGGCTTTCAAGATGAGCTTAAAATGAAATCTCCTTAATGAAAACCAAACTGAGAGATACTAACTGAACCATAAATATACCATTGCTGCTGTTATGAAGCCAACATTAATGATTTAAATGTTTTTAACATAATTTCAGAGTAACCAAAGAGTGGATGTGTATGAGTGGCGTGGAGGCAATGACCTGACATGCATCTGTTCTCTTCGCGGACACACCAGAGTGGTCAGTGATACTCACTTCCATAGACAAGATCACAACTTAATTGCCACATGCTCTATTGATACATTCACACATTTGTGGGACTTGAGAGATGCAAGGAAACCTGTGGTTTCATTGTGTGCTGTTGGTAAGTGTGTCAATTTTCACTATGTTTGATAATATTGTGAATTACCACAATTGTTATGTTATTATCAAAAAAGGCTATTGACCTTAAAGATCTCTTAATTTTTAACACATTCAAGTCCACCCCCGGGCACATGTGCCATCCCACCATACATATTGCAAGTGGAGTAGTGGACCTTCCAGGTGGGTTCCCGGCACTGAAGGTGTTAAGGTCCCAAAAAAAACCTTTATAATCTCACTTTCTTGCATGAATAAATAAATAAAAATGTGGAAAGAAATAAAATTGTGATGTAATAAGATAGTAACTTTCAATGCTTCCAGCTGGAGCCTCACAAGTGCAATGGAACAAGGTAGCAACCCACATAGTAGCCACTGCCCATGATGGTGACATTAAAATTTGGGACTACCGCAAACATTCCGCACCTATTCACTACATTTCTGCACATCTGTGCAAAATTCATGGAGTGGACTGGAGTCCCCACCATGAGTACCAACTGGTCACATCAAGCCATGATGGCAGCATCAAATATTTCGACATTAATAATGCAAGGAGACCTGAAAATGTTATAATGACTAATTTCCCGGTGTGGCGGGCAATATACACGCCATTTGGAAGTGGCTTACTGACAATAGGAGTAGGTTGGGGAGGGATGCCCAGAGTAGAACAGGCAGGAGTCATTGGCATCTGGGTAGGAGGGACTCTGACACACAGACTCGTTGGTCACACAGATACAGTCCAGACCATGGTTTGGAGACCTAACACCTCGCCATCCAACTATCAGTTGGTGACGTGGGCCCGGGATCAATCACTCAGGGTTTGGACGATGCATCCTTCATTGTTGAAGATGTGCAATCATTATCTACCTGATGATGGTGACAATGATGAGGACAATAATAGTGACAGTAAGTTTTTTTTCTTCTATACTCTAATCACAACCATTAATCAGAATAAAACCTAAGTTCATTATTTCAGATGTAAGCTATGCTTCTACAGCAGGGTCCACAAACGATATCTCGACAGGAGATAACAAAGGTCAAGATATTGCATTGGTAAGCAGTTGTCATATAAAGCTTGGGTCTGAGTATCATATTAATCTTAGCTATATTTCTTAACAGGGTTATTATGCGTGTTCTTGCGCAACGTCACAAGCATCTTATCCAAAATCTTCCTTTAAGTAGCCCAAAACAATAATTTTTCTTTCAGAACAAACTCCCTCTCAAAACGAACACTTCGATCGACGAGGAGTTCGAATCTATTCGCGAGATGGCGAACATCGAAGTAACGGACATGAACATTGAGACGCGGACCTGCCAGATACACTCTGAACGTAACGGATACGTCGCCAACCTACAAGTCACATTCCCGAGAAACGTTACCGAACAAACTATACCAAAGTTCTCCTGGCTATCAGGAACAAATGTCGACAGCCCCACGACTATTAAAATTCTACAATCTATCAATAGAACTGCCTACCGCAAGAAAAAAGAAGGGCACAGATGTCTGTTGCACTGTTTGAAAACATTAGCTACATCCATTGATGAGGTATTTACTTACTAAAACTACTGTTATTGTTATACATTTTATAAGCAATTAAAGGAGCATGCTTAAAATGTGAACAACACATTATTTAATTGCTTTATTATAAAACTTATCATTGCAAAAATAATCAACATATTACGAAAACAGAAAGTACCCATTACATATTTCCAACATTCTAGATACCAGTGAAATCCAGTGACGACACCGACTCAATGAAATCAAGTCAACGAAGTCAATCGGAGAGCGAAAACGCTGGTGACTCATGCATACCATTCCCCAGAACATGTGGGGCCAAGTGGTGCGGAGTCAGCACACTGGTCGTCTTCAACCGTCCGCCGAACGCGCGGCGACTGTCCCTGAAGCATGAGACGGGGACCCCGCGGTCGATGTCGTCATTGTCACTAACTCCGGGGCTGTTTGGCACGACGGGGTACAACTCTGTGTCGCCGCACGCGACCACGACGCCGTCCCCAACGAACGCCTCCGGTTTTCCACAGCTGCATCATCGACATGCGTCGAATTCTATTACTACGTTCTATTTTCAAGATAGATGGGTGAGCCTTTATGTGTAATTCAAGTGATGAAATACTAATTGATACTCTACTCTGTCTGCGGGATGGGAAGGTTATATCCAACTTCTAACTGACACTTTTCTCGTCTCTGGGATGTTACACGCTTTCTCTTTCAATTCTCAATCGCATATTTCTCATGACTATATTATCGAATATAATTCTTTTACGATACCAAGTTGTAGGGTAGCTATGTACATGTGGCCTAAAAATGTTGTTCATTATATTCTACAGCAAAACCAGTAATATAATATTGTCTCCTGTCGATAGAAAGCACAAGGTCGCCGCGCGGGTAGCATGCGTAGCCGCGGCAGTATATCCGGCTGCGTGGCACCCCGCGTCGTCATGTACGCCGCCCCCAGTCTCTTCCCGCTGAGTCGCAACCTCGCTGAAAAATATGTTATCAACGCTGACAACCCTGTTGGTATGTACGGTTAATAATACAGATCTACCGATCGTGCCTAACTGATCCTTTGAAATTAGATTTGGACTTTTTCAAGTAATTCAATTTTATTGATGGTAAATAATAAAATATTCAACAGATATGTGTGAAACAAACGCAAAGTTGGCAACAGAAGAAGGTGAGACCGAGTTAGCGCACGCGTGGAACCTCGCGGCCCTGACCGCGCGGTCGCTGCGTGCGCGCGTGTCCGACCACCTGGAGTCCAGCGAGGAGAGCATGGGCTGGGTGGGGCACCCGCTGTGCTGCAACCTGCTGCAGTCTCTGTAAGTACTAACAATGATCGCTAGCACCTCGCGGCCTGCGTGCAGGTCGCTGTAAGTCTACGTATTTATTAAAAAAACCTGTAAATCTTATGTTTTCATTGTTTTAATATTTAAGAATACTTTGTTTTATACAATGCCTTTTTGAATCAATTGATAAAAGTTTACAGACGTAATGTGTCGATTTTTAATACGAGCCTTTTAATACCTATACTCACAGTTTTATGAATTGAACTCAAATTTAACAAAACTAGACTTGACTGCAGCTTCAAATTCAAGATTTCAAAAGCCTTCAGTTAACACCATAATGAAGTCTATGATTATTGTTACAGAATATCTCACTACGCCAAAGCGTCCAACCTGCAGATGGCAGCGATGTTAGCATGTGCCTTCTCTGTCTTCAACGACGCCAGCAATTCTAGTTCACAGTCCACTATCAGCACATCTAGTTATGTAAGTATACTTACGATCTTAAACTAGTACCTACGTGTTTCCAATTTCAAACATAGGTTTTGCAGTGAAGGTAAATTACCTTTAAGAAAACAATAAAATCACCTGACAAAAAAATCAGCCTTTATAGAAAACTTCTTAATTACAGGGCAACGGCACATCCCCATACAGTACAGTGAATCAGTACAGCGAAATCAGCGCCGACGGGTGGACGCTTCCCATCGTTCGCAGTAACTCATGTTCAGAAGCCGAGAACTTCTACACAGACTCAACGGTCTCCAAGTCGGAACGAGCCTCGTCGTGTGTGCTTGATGAAGCCACAGTACATCTGTATCATTGCTTCAAACGAGTCTATGCGGATATTTTACACCGCTGGCAGTTGATTTATAAGAAGACTGAGGTAAGGGAATTTGGCTATCACTTAAAGTACCTAATTTTGCAAAGAGTAGAATTGCTAACAATGTGTTAAGCTTTCACGGTTTAAAACTAAACTTATACCTACGACCTAACTTTATAACTTACGGGATATCTTCTGTGATTGTTCTGTATTTTGAGCACAAAGTAACTAACAATCGTCGTAAGTCGTTTTTAGTAAGATATCCCGTACGTAAGTGACAGTATAAGTTGAGTCGACTTGCTGTTGCAAGTCAGACTGGTAGTCTGTCTCTGTAACATTTGAATGAAAGATTGTTGTAATCTTCAGTGGTTTTATTTTAGCAACTATCACAGATTTTAATATTAATAGTATACGATCTCACAACTGTCTCTGCGGACGTGTGTCCGCGTAAGCGCCCTGTGTATCGACACGTAAAGAAGAAGTAGAAGTATGTCTCCTCCTGTATTCTACTATTGCTTATGTAAATGTATCCCCTCAGGTGCTAAAGCTAGTGTGCGACGGGTCGGGCAGCTCGCCGGGGCGCGGGCCCGAGTTGGCGGCGGAGTGCGCTCGCTGCGGCGTGGCGGCGCGCGGCCCGGCGTGCGGCGCGTGCGCACGGCTCGCGCTGCGCTGCGCCGTGTGTGCGCGGCCCGTGCGCGGCCTAGCCGCCGCCTGCCACTATTGCGCGCACGCCGGACACGCCATGCACATGCTGCACTGGTAAGCTGCTAGCATTTAGACAATTCTTTTAAAAATTATTGATATTGTTAACCGGGAAACTAATAGCGCTAGCAATTTAATTAGGTATCTATTTAAGTGTTATTTTTTATAGTAAGAAACAGGCATAAGTGGATATCGGCATCTTAATAGCATTTGTGTAAATAATAATTTCAAATCTTCTAAAACTACGCGCGAAAGAGGTTTTACCCCGTCAATCTTTTTTTTTACCTGAACATATTGTCCCCCTGCTAGGCAAATATCTCCCCGTCAACACTATTTACTTTAAAAATATGGAGTTGATTGCTATATCCGTCTTCCCTAATTATAAGCTTGCATATTTTCACGAAGAACGCATTCGAAACCACTTGCATAATTAACCGAATATAAGTGTTCCACTACCCACGAGATCAACTGCTCACCAACCTGTAAACCCCTCAGGTTCTCCCAACACGACACATGTCCGACGGGCTGCGGCTGCAAGTGCGTCATGGAAGGCAACTCCGTGTGGAAAGGAGTCAAGTACGTCTGATCAAACAACGTATGTAACTTACTTATACAAGGGTCTATTTACACCCTTTATATGTATGAATGTAGTGTAAATATCTCACTTAAATTATGTTTCTATTGGGTAGATTTAGAGTAGATTTTTGAATGTCCGAAGCATTTACTTTTGGCTCTTTGATAATGTTTACATTGTGATTTTTAGGTGTAAGATTCATTATTATGAGTATGTACAGTCACCAGCACTAATATGTATACAAACTTAGCAATATTCAAAAGCAATTTTCTCGTGGAATATGGAACGATTTCAATTTTGAGATAAGGCCAATTTTGTAATTAAAAAAAAAACAATTAATCACTTTTAAAAGTGATTTTCTCCTGATGTATTCTTACGATTATTATGACTTCACTATGTAAAGCCCCGTTTAAACTGTGTGTCTTACCTAATAAACTGTACATACTCAAAATGAATATCCAATTACGTAACAAAAAATATGCAATTGCACATATTTGACGGCGCGGTTGGCGCAGCGGCTGAGCTATTGACTGCTGCGCTGCGTCTCGCGGGTTCGATTCCCGCACGGAACAAATATTTGTATGGCCTACAGGTAGTTGTTCCGGGTCTGGCTGTTTGTGTATGTGAGGTTAAATGTTTGTAATCGCACCCACGATACAGGAGAAATTCCTAGTGCGGGGCAAAGTTAAAAAAAAAAGTATAAATTGATTTTAAATGTAAGTAATTAATAATAAGACTGGCAATTTTATACAATCCATTGTAATAAATAATTACACAATTTGTATCAAGAATTTTATTTAACAAACGTTTTTATATTACAAATATTTTAAAACAATCAAACGAAAGTGTGCTCTGGATTATCTTAAAATGAGTGAGTTTATAATAATTGAAAATATAATTAAAATGCTTTACTTCAGTCTCTTTCAAGCATTTTCTAATGCGAAGGAAAAAAGCAGTAATTTTTATACAGGTAGCAAGTTTAAGGTAAGTAAATATATCATAGTTTAAATATATAAGTTAGTTAAAAATTACACAAAAAATAATCAGTCCAAAAATACATAGGTATGTGTGAAGACTAGTTGTCGCGAGATAATTTAAATTATTATTAAAATACAATTAATGATTATTATTCAACAAAAATTAACAACAACACAACAACTTAATATAATGACAGTATCTCTAAAAAGTAATAATAATCAATAGGTAAAAAAAAAGTAGGTATTGCACTGGAAATGCAATACTTATTTTTAAATCAAATACTAAACTATTTACAGGCTATTATTTTTAATATAAAAAGGCTTATAAGATTATACATAAAAATATATACGTATGTAAAATATGTATTTTGAATCTACTGAGCAATAAGGGGTTGAAATGCGTTTTTAGGAAAAAAATATGTCTCTTGATTAACAGGATTCTATTATGAGTGATAATGTCGACAGCTTTCGTATGTACAGTATTATTTTTATTTCAATATCAGATACTACCTATAATAGAAAAAAAAGTAAGTACATTAGTAATAGGCACAATATAAAAACGGAAAGGTTTAGGCACCAATTGTTTCAAGCGAACTACATCTAAAGGAACAATAATACTTTCAACTAAATTGAAATAAAATAATATTAGGTACAACAATATCAAACAAGAGATTCTTTCATTATTCATTTCTAATATCTACTTTAAAAAATCGTGAAAATTTTGTAAAATTTTTCATGTTATTCTGTACCCTATAATATTCGTGTTTTCTGAACACAATGTTAGGTGTAACACTAGATATAATAAGTCTGTAAGATCACCAATGGGTCTCAAGTTTATCTTTTATAAGAATAGAGGTGCGCTCGAACCTGCAGAACGGACTAATTGCGGACACGGCTGCGGACTTAGACAGATAATTCAGTACATTATTATTTCCTTTATTTATTTTTATACATATTAAGTACATTTTTAAATATTTAAAACAATATAAAAAAACATTAAAAAATGTAAAAAATAGTAGCCCACCAGCATCGGGAACAGGGTCCGAGCTACCGGTGGTCAGGGCTCTTGAGAAAAGAACCTCCTAACGATACGCGCCGGTTCCAGAAGTATTGCTTTCTGAATCAACCCCTTGATCCAGCTGCCTAGCGAGAGCCTCCTCAGATGTTGGTCGAGGCTATTGGCTGTTAAGCAATGGCTTAATAGCCGACACGACTATCGGCACAATGACTAATTCAGTACCTACATTATTATTATTCATTATACATTATTATAGGTACTTATTAATATTTCTACTGGGTGTAATTTTACTTGTTTTATATTTTATGTTGTTGTATGTTGTGAATAATAGCATCTTATTTGACGAGTCTACAGACTGTTGCTTTAATTGGTGGTAAATAAATAATTTGTCTGAAGTCCGCCGCGCCTTCAATTTGTCTGTACCGATTTGACCGAACCTTAAATCAGTTGTGTTCAGAAAGAAGTCATTGTTGTGATTGATATAAGGAACAGAACACGTACGCACTTTTCTATAACAAAACGTTAAAGTTGCCACTAAATCTAAGTATTAAATCTACTGTAGTGGTACAAAGTACGCATGCGCGACGCAATGGCATGGATGCGGATCTCAGAGGCGAGTCGTTCTATTGTAGCAGCTAAAACAATAAACTCTTGTTAGTCAAATTAATGTTTAAACACCGGGTCAAATTTTATTTGCTAACGAAATTCAACAGACGTGGTGGCTATCGATATCTTAACAAGATACAACAAAAATAAACAATGTTTCGATATTTTTGAAGAGGTCAATGACCTGATATCGATAACCGTTACGCCTGTCGAATTTCGTTAGCTAAATAAATTTCACCGTGTATATTAACTAAAAAGACTGCACACAACTTTAAGCGGCAAGTTTTAAGTCCTTTGTATAGAAATGATAATAAGGGGTGGAAGGGACACTGACGCGAAAACGGTTACCACGTATTCAGTACATCATTCTGAGCTGGGGGCCAGAATGAATACGTGGAGCACAGACATTTTTCAGACCTAAAAAAGTGCACACGGTCAAATTGTATGGAATAGCAGTTTTTTTTAAAGAAATTAATGATTTACTGAATTCGTGGTAACCGTTTTCGTGTCGGTGTCCCTATATACAGCTAGCTATACATAATAATCACTGAGACAATAAACATTTTATAAAAATCCGGAGAAAACAGATAATGCGGAGTTATGTCGTCATTTCCAAAAAGGTATTTATCTACTATCTGACCTTCTATTTTCATAATAGGGTGCCTGGACTAACTATATTACCTACCTGTAGTCGAATCGTTTTAACGTGACAGTACAGATAATACACTCCTCCCTACCAATGTACTCGTATTTGCGGAAACGCTACTACCCATTGTTCCGCGTATCGTGCGATTTTACTCCCGCCCGCGTATTGTGGTAGATGCCACGTTGGCTTCAAGATCGTAGCAGAGGTGCAAAACGTAAAATACTTTTTAAACCTGTTATTTGATGATGTTAAAATATTCTTACAGATGAGAAATACTTACGGGGTGGAAAATAGGAGTGAGGCGTATTTGTAGTAACAGTTAAATAAAACAGGTACCTATATTAACGTAGGTGACTAACTGTTTTACGAAAAAACGAATATTAAATTAAAACCCCTGTTCATCAGGATGCACGGTGCCGGTGGCAATAAATCCACCTGTTTCCTCTTTTTAATTATTATTGGTCCGTGAAGGGCCTCTTTTCATGAAAGGTATGAATGATGTATGTATATTTACTGACATATATCCATACATATCAGCAACATGCTACATATGCCGCAGTATCGCTTCAGTATTACAATGATACAGTAGCTATGCTCTGAACATCACTATGAATATTTATTAATTGGGTACATTAAAATATATAATAACGTGTAGGTAGAAAATAAGAAAAGGACCATGCGTCATTTTGGGCCCACTTTTCAATATTATTCAACAGTGATGAAACCTATGTACTATGAAAGCTCTTGAAGTGTACTTTAATTCATTCTATGGCAGCTAAGTTCAAATCCAGCGCGAAAATGGTGTTTCGGTGCGTTTTTGAAAATATGTTTTGTTTTGATATTAAATTATAATAAGCTGTCAGATAGTAGCTAGGATGATGTTTGGCTAAAAATACAATAACAGATCAAAACAGGCCGTATAGTGCCTTGGAATGTGTTATTTTGATTTTAAATGATTAACACGTTGGTTGTTGTTGGACTGCCTCGTTGGTCTAGTCGTCGCAAGCGCAACTGCTGAGCATGAGGTCCTGGGTTCGCTTCCCTGGTTAGGCAAAATGTTATTGTATCTTTCCATCAGGTATTTCTCAGTAGCAGTCACAGAGTCTGTATTCGTGCCTGGTTAATGGCAATAGGCTCGCCCCCTATTACATGGAACTTAATCATAATTGACGAAATGTGGGTGTACTATTAGGTACACCTCCGCCTTCACAGAATAAGTAGTTAGTTTAATAAATTATGTCTTTCTATTTGTTTAATTTTGTTTCTGATTTGAATTATAATACTTACAATAATAAGTAATAATATGAAACAATGCCTATTTAAATAAAAATTATAAATTTAATCAAACGTAAGTTCCTAGTTACTTATTTCACTTACCATTATAGTAGTTTAATATTAATAAATCCTATACGAAGCTATATCTCTATAGCTTTCAAATATTATGAACTGATATCGTAGGATCTATCCGACAATATCGATCTCGTGAAAACTCATGCTCTTAACTCCCGCCTTCAGTTCCCGTTAAACTAAGCGATAACGTTTACAATTGCTACTTTTTGGTCCAAGTCCGGTTATTAACTTGTATTGTCACGTTAAAACGATTAGACTACTTTCTTATAAGTATATTGTTAGAAATTACTTGAGCGATGGCATTGAGTTTAAAATCAATATAAGAGTATGAAACGATTATGGTCAGTCTCTTTCCCCGAATGAACATACCCAGAATTTTATTTTAATTCTGGTTTTCCATCGCACAATTAATTCATATAAAAAAACAATCGCTAAGTACCTACTTTAAAATCATCCTGTGCAATTTTAAAATCTCGCTATAAAAGTGAGATAAAACAGATCTAAATTATAAGTGTAACTACCTAACCGATTATCTATTAACAAATATTCACTGTTTACGAATAAGGGATTTCACGAATGAAACTTAACGCGATCATATACAGGATGTAAACAGACCCTTCACGAAGCCGTCAACCAAGCATTCTGTACATCAAACTAAGTAACCCTACGCAAAAATTATTGCTGGGAATCGACTTTTTTTGGGGTGAAAAATAACCTTTTAAGGTAAAACTCAATGTACGCATTCAAAACATTGTGCTTATGGATGCATCGAATAGTAAACGGGTCATTGAAATGTATTTAAAGTAAACTTATAACCTTAAAAGTTAGAATTTAAAAAAAAAACTTGTGAAAAAGTTGGAACTTTGACCCCCAATATCTGCGTAACTAGAAGGTTCCCAGGTATGGTCTAGAACAAAAAAATGATCGCAATAGCGGGGAGAACAAGTGCCTTTCGGCTTCGTTAAGGGTCTTTTTACACCCTTTATAAACGGTGTTCGACGTTTAACAATTTATTGTAAGTTTCGGTATTCTACAACAAGGCATTGGTATCTTATGAATGCGGTTTAGATGATCGGGATCAGCGTCATTGGTGAAATCTGCTCTTAGTTTCAGTAGTTTACAAACGCACCTATCAACAGAATTCTACAAAAACATATTTTCAAACGAACTTCACGAATCCATCAAACTATGATTGCCTTACATTTAGTGTTAGCTGGTCCAGTAGAGCTTGAATTTCCGATAAAGATCAAGATTAGACATTAAAGCAGGTAGATATAGTTAGTTTAGTTTGAAGTCATAACAATTTACTTGTACTCTTTCAATTAAACCTCTGTAGTGAAGCATATGAATAATGTCAAAAATCCTTCAGGATACAGCCACTGAGTTGACAACGTAAGCCCTAGTCTACACGCGTCTGCCGTATAAAAGGCGACATAATGATTAGGGTGAGTTTGTTCGCTTCGTACCTCTCGAGCAGCCGGCGCTTGAGCTCAGGCGGGTAGGTTACGTAGATGTAGTGGTCGTCGTGGTCGGGGTCGTCTAACATAGCTTCCTCGGCCGCCAAGCGCTCGCCACGCGTCGGCGATGAATGCGTCGTCATCGACACCGACGCGCTGCCCGCTACGCTGCCTTCCTCCGAACTACACAGTTGTGGATGAGTTCAATTTTGGAAAAGAAAGAGATTGGATAGTAAAGTACTGTCTGTACCTAATTCCGTGCGGTATGATGAGCTCGTCGAAGTCTTCATCCTCGACGTCTTGACGGTAAAGGTGTTGGACGATTGAATTAATCAGAAACGTCTGTACAGAAGGCAACCTTTTCCAAAACAAAAATAGGTCATCTATGAGCATCTAAGTACAGTTAGGTACGAAAGTTGATTAACACTTTACATTGTTAACATAACTTCTAAATGAACACAAAATTATTCCATATTTTTGAATTGTTTCTGCATTTCATGAGACAACAGTTTCTTATTATAATGTTGGGTACTTCTGTTTCGACTTTTTAGATATATTTTCGTTCAGAAAAAACTGAAGTGTAATCAACTTTCGCTGCTGACTGTACCGCTAGAAACACGACTTCTGAATAGCCAGGGCCGCTACCACAGAAATATTAAAAACAGGAGAAGTGGCAAGGGGGCGTGTCGGCGACCACGTGGAGCTGAGCGTTTCGCTCAGCTATTGAAAAAATGGCCGTCACCGCGAGTTAGTGTGTTGTCAACCGCGATCGTAAAAAGAAACGATTATGCCGTCTTGTTCAGTGGTTTCGTGCAAAAATAGAAGCTAAAACAAAAATTTTAGAAGTCAGTCAGTCAGTTACCACAGTTAAGTACAAGTATTTTAGAGTATTTGTCTTAAAAATCACGAAAAACAACTAGCCCTAAAATATATCTGACTTGTACTACTTTATTTTTGTTTTCCTATATTACTTCGACTGTATTATTTTTGCATTAAATACATTGCTCTTTTACAACTACCTCAGTCTGTCACTGAGTGACTGAACAAGCAATGTAAAACTAACATAACGAAACCTCATTAAGCCGTAATGTCGCATGGTGCGTCCGCTGCTCCGGTCCGCCGTATTTGAACGCGAGCTAGTGATGTGCTCGTGGAGGTCTGTCAAAGTTTATCGACAAGAAAGTCGACTGCGAATTGTTATATTACTATTTCAGATTTTTCTTCAATTTGTTAACTCTTGTAATCCGGTTGGAAGGCCGATGTGGTTCTATAAATTTTTACCCATTTTTATTATTTTACAGCGTAGTAGATAGAGCCACATTTTGTTAAACCTATTTGAAAATATAAAATATCACCAGTTTGAGCAGTCCCCAATGAATAAACACATAATATTATTAATAAATGCAGTCATGGAAAAATATATTAAATTAAGACTCCATTATTTAACCAAGAATGCAACCCCCATCTTATCTAAACGTCAAGTGCTCCACAAATACCTCCACTTCACCGGTCAGTAACTAAATTCATAGATCTTTTTTTCGGAACATTTTATGGCAACATAACTATAATATGTAACTACGTACTACGTTTGATTTGTAATTGTTTTTAAAATATTTTTATTAATAAATAATGTTTGGTTGGTTTCATATCGTTTTTATTAACTTTATTTCCAAAACCTTTATAATAAATTTATCGATAACTCTTCGATTTAGTCAAGCACTATGTCGTATCCGCCCCCGAGTCCCGACAACACACAATGATAATTGTTTTAGTGTGAGTAAATTATACGGAAAAAGTACGCTGTAGGTTATAGAATAAGGTTTATATTTAAATGACTGAGTTATCGATGGCGCGTGTGTGCACTTGTTCGTAGTATTGTTTTACAGAACTGTGTGTGCAATATTAGCGTTATGGAGGGGCAATTGTGGCTTCACAGGTTTTCTATACATTTTGAACTCCACGCCATATCTCCTTCTTTATTATATCTATGGCCGCTACACTGTTCTAGGATACTTGAGCCTCAGTTTTCTCTAACGGTAAAAACATTTAGGAAGACAATTGTGAAAACCGATGACGAAAAACAAGTTAAAAAAGATTGTAAAAAGAGTTGAAAAGTAATTTTGCAGCTACATCATAACGCATTACAATTGTCACCATCCACCACCCACTCCGTGGCAAAAGCCTCTCTTTAAGCCAATGTCCACTCTCCTGTGCCAGTCTAACCCAAGTGCGGCCACGATGGCAACAATGTCGTCCGTCTCTCTCGCCGCCGGACAACACTTACTCAAACACAATCCAGATGATGTAATAGCACATACAGAGTGCCAGCGCGAGGCCGGTGGCGAGGGCCAGTAGGAGGGGCCAGGGAAAGGCGCGGGCCGAAGGCGCCGTGTCCTCCCAGTAGCGGTCGCAGCTCAGGTACCAGCACACGGCGCGCTGCATCTCTTCTGACAACGTGAGACTTTGAATTGAGTACACAATTTGCGAAAAAATCAAGACCAGTGAAATTGTGACATTTATCTTGGACATGTGGTCATCAATATCGACCGGTCGACATTAGTCGGACCTTTAATTCATCTGCATAGAATGGCAACATCGCTAGCATTTGGTCAACAGTGCCTGAAACTGATAAGCATCAAAATAATCTCAACCTTCGTCAAGTCGGACATTGTAGATAACATTCCGGCGATATGTTAAATTATGTGGGATTTGGAATACAAGTACCTTCAAGCTCGGTGAACTGATGTTGAGTAAGGTGTAGCAAAAGCGTCGCTATGCAGGAGTGCACGATCCTTTCGCAGCGAACCTGAAAGACGAAATACATAATGGATATTGAAATACATAAACAGCTATATAAGTTAGACTCTCTCGAGAACCAAATAGAACCACTACATAGTCAATGTTTTTCAAAAGCCAAAAAAACAGTTTAGTGAAACTATAAAATAGTGAAAAACTCAAGAAGATGATAAAATCAAAGGACCTTGAGTGTCTGAAGGCGAGTGGGGTCGCAAGCCGCTCGCTCGGCCTGCAGGTCTGCCAGCCTCTTCTGCCGACTGTCGGGAGGTAGCGATGACTCCACCGTGTCAGCATCGCAAAGCTCTGCTGTTTGATTTGCGTCCCCGTCACTGTCTTCTGTTCTTTTCTCTTCTGGTTCTGAAATTATAATTAAGTTTACAGTCACTCTACCGCGATTTTTAGAAATTTCACCAGCTGATAATGCGTCCGGTGTTATTTAAACAAACAAACCAAGAACATAACAATGGTTTCATTGATACTTTCTCAAACCTAAACATGATCGACGAGTGAGCCTAAACCGGGATTTTTTCCGCAGCTCGTATTTCCCGTAACACAAGTCAGACAAACAGTTGTCAAGTCAGTGTGTCACAAATTTTTAAACAACGTTGACGAGTCGCGAGCCTGGCTTGTTAGCTCATAATACCGTGGTCTTGCGATGATCCACCAGCGACCGACCCGCCAGCCAACATGACCGCGGTTAAGCTTGCTATGGATCAGGCCCTTAAAAATAGGTTACGTGACGGCGACATATCTGGAAACTGCACTCTGCTGCTGAACTGGATATGAGAACTCTATTAATGGTGAGTAAAGGTTTTTAAATCTTTTGGATAAATAAGTAGATAGGTACATACCAGCTACCTCCTCTCTTGCATCGGCATCTGTTCGGGGACAGTCGGCGATGGGCGGGGGAGGCGCAGTACGCGGGCGGTGTCGTCTGCGCGCCGCCACGCGCGCCACGCTCCGCGTACCCGCCGGCGCTAGTGCTTTCTTTACTGCTTCTACGTCTTGCCATACCTGCGATGATTAGTATAAAAGTATATATCAACGGATGCGAGTATTAGGTGCATATTCCTTCTTGAAAGCAGCGCGAAAAGTGCTGGTCTTCCGTTTAAACAATCCTTCATCTGGATAAATTAATCCAATAATTAATTGTTCGTAGGCATTTCAAAGGCTTTCGTGAAACCGAAACCCATACGGTTTCAGTTTTATATGTTTGCTTACTTCAATGTCAGTGCTCGGGCCACCCGCGCCGCTAAGTAGACCGTGAGCGACCAGTACCTGGCACCGCATGATATCGCAGAAGTCAGCCAGGCATACTGCATCCTCTGCCTGTAAAAATATTGAAAAAGAACCTTGTGTTTAGTAAGTAAAAGCATGTATTATTGTGGCAAATGTCTCGCCACCCATGTCTCCAGAGACAGCGGGCGATGTCTTGGTCTTATGTCCCGGTTACTATGTCAGGCGACGCGGCTTGCTCCAAGAGACACGCCCGTGCGTCGTCACTTGTTGCCTTAGTGCCTTTTCACACCACGTATTTAATACCACTTTTTGCATGCCAAAATGCGCCGAGTGACACTCATATTTTATATGCACTGACGATGCGCGTTCTCGACTAACTACGTGAAAGCAGATTATTGCATTTGTATCGATTCAAATAGGCGTATGAAACGATACAAACTGCGCGAGAAGCGCGTTCGCATCGCTTTTGCATCGCCGTATCTGCACGAACTTATGGTGCATTATGTTATACTCACCGATGAAACACGTTCACGTTTCACTTGAAACGCGTTCCGGTAAATTTCTGAACTGTTTACAGGCTGCGACTGAATCTCGTTAATCGCACGTTATCTGCGCCGAAAAAAACGCTGTGTGAATAGACCCTTACTTACCGTCGCGGCTACTTGAGGCATGTCCTAAGCAATTTCTTTCATTTGATTTCCACGCAGTAGCTCTCGCGACACGGGTGTTGCTTGAGCGTTTAGCCCGTGGCCAATCGGTTATGTAGCAAATGATGCGCATCATGGGTCGCGAGTGTTGCGCCTTTGGCCCTGCCACAATTCTTATAGCCTAACGTCACGACTTCGTACCTTATTAATCTGGTTCTTGTGTCGCTGGTCGAAGTGCGTGTCGAGGTGTCGTTCCTCGTAGAAGGACTTGCCACAGAAGGCGCACGTCCACTGCGACGGCCGGTGCTGCAACTTGGCCGCGTGCTGGGGCGCAAAGATGTCGCGCGCTGGGTGGAATGGACACTCCAGTGGTAGTTTCACCTGAAACAGTAGTAAATCAATTAATTTTATTCTGATATACTTACAGTCACGAGCACTCATACGTATAGATGTAGCAACTTTTAAAAGTGGTTTTCTCTTACTCTGTTAATAGAGAATTAGCTATTAAATTTTGCTAGGTGTATACTGCTGTATGTAGATAGTTTCATTCGATTTCTGGTTAATTCGTCAGATTAAACGATTCATTGCGGCACCCAGGTTCGAACACTTTTTGCTGCCGTGTGTATAAAAATTTACTTTTTTTAGTTTTTTCACTGAGTAGACTTGATTGAGTTCAGTTGACATCAAACCAAGGATGTGAACTGCAGGATACATTATTTTAATAAGAAACGTATATTGATTTCTTCCTTATAATCTCTAGATTACAGTGGTAATATAAGCTAAGCCTTGTCTAAAGGGAATATTGAGAAATTCGAAAATGAAAACGTGAATCTAACAATAACCTCAATACGTGTAATATTGTCTAATTGGATAGGTTTAACCGGTATTTTAAGTTAACATAGTGCACTGTTCAGAGGAGGAGCTCGAGGCTAAATAATAACAGCCGCTCGGGTCGATCTTTAGGTTAAGCCGTGCTTGCCTAGATTGGTCTGTGGATGGGTGACCACCCATTACATACCGAGTTTCCTCCGTGCCGCGGAAAGCACGTTAAGCCGTTGGTCCCGGGTGTCATTTGTAGATCTTTGACAGCCGTTAGGTAGTCAGTGGGCCAGAAAGTCTAACAACCAGTCTTACCAATGGGTATCGTATTACCCAGTACTAACTGGGCTGTGGAGGTCAGATAGGCAGTCGGTCCATGTAAAATACCGATATTCAGCTGCATCTGGTTAGACTGGAAGCCGACCCCAATGTAGTTGGGAAGGGGCTAGGCAGGTGATAGTGCACTGTTCAATAAAAAAATAGTATAAAACAAAGTCACTCATCCGTGTCCGTACTACTTGTAAGATTTTGATACGATTTGATAGACTGATTTACGAGAATGGATTTATAATTCGTTTCGAAATAGCGCGGCATCGCCCAGCCACTACATTGAAAACGTTTCGTGCGTGTGTACGGTACGTGTCTCGTGAATCAATTTATGTAATCGTGACAATTGCATCAAAATACTTGTAAGAAGTTCCGAAGAAAATCACGGACTGACAGACAGACACGGAGTGGAACCTTATTTAATATTTATTGATTGATAAGTAAGCATGGGACATCCCAAACACCATTAAAGCCAGAATGATTAGATGATATAACAAATATATTTATTTAGGTATGATATTATCATCATCTGCCTAGGCTTTTCCCAATGTTGGGGTCGGCTTCCAGTCTAACCGGATGCAGCTGAATACCAGTATTTTACATGGAGCGACCAAAAAATAAATATTATTAGGTAACTAAGATGTTCTAAGCTGGCCGTGTATGGGGATAAAACAACACATTATAATTTTCAAAAAAATATTTATTGCATTAATCATCATCATCAGCTTGTGGTAGGATTTCATGCAAAAAAGACGCAGGTGGTTCGACATCATCTTGATGCCGTGCCCAAGATAAGAACCACACGACAGACATTACATTTGCACACACACAGCACAACTTACTTTTACCAGATTTTAGCATCAAATTATCAAGAGCATGAAAAAAATGTTCTGAAAATGTATGTCATCTTTTTTCCCAAGTTTCAGTTCGTGTACAGACGAATTTTCCAAATTTACTTAATGCTATAACGATAAAGTTGAAAATCTATTAAATAAATTTGACAGATTGTAGTAGCTTGATGTGCTGGCGTCTGTACCTACGTGTGCTAACTTTTCACCGTGTGGGTGAAACCGCGGGCGCGGCTAGTTGACCATAAGGAATAAATTGACTTGCAAAAAAATATCAAAATATAACTTATTTATAATGATTTCAAGATTCCGGTTAGATTTCTATGTTTTCGTTTCTTTACTATAATAAGTTGGTTACTTTTTTTTGGGTGTAATATTAAAATTATATGTAACTTGAAATGAAATTTATTTATTTGCCAGAATATATATAGGTACATAAATATATGATAAAATAATTTTAGTCCCACTATATTCGACTTATCAGTCGTGCAAATATTTCTGGTACATGCATAATCAATAAAACCACCATGAAATTACATCAATGTCATTAGTCATACACATCATAGTAATAATAAAATTTAATGAAAAAATATGTTAAATCAATTCATTACATTATATCTCACAATCAAGACGGTTCATCAATTTATTGATCAGATTTATAAATAATATCAAGCACTGAACTTAGCAAGGGGGCCGAAAAAAATCGTCAGCTTTGAAGGAGTTTTAATCGATTTAAAAATGGCACGCCTCTCGTGTCATACGCCACACGTTAAAAAAATTGATGACACGACTGTCGTGCCATCCGCAACGAATCGGTTAAGTAAAGTATAGGAGTATGTTGCTGTTGCCTACAATACCTTAGATGGACCTAAAAATACTATTATTATTATTGACAAACCAATATTTACTTTCAGTTGTAATGTATGTTGGATGTGTTAGAATGTATTTTGCTACTTTTGACCAGAACCCGGTTTTTATTTTTGTTGCTGGTATCGTCTCGTTTAGAACGTATACGCAAAAAGAGGTAGACAGCAAACACGTACATCAATATTGTACTGTATGTGGAGCTAGTGTCCGCTACCCCGCGTTGTCCAAGTGCGTATTAAACGTACAGTCACAAGCACCACTATGCTCGCACTAGCAAAATTCTAAAGCGATTTTCTCGTGGCGTAAGCGCTGTAAACTTTAAGATAAGACCTTCTCAAACTATAAATTGTAAAATAAGTACTATGTTCCTAACAACATAAAATTATCATCATGCAAGTATGAGAAAATTGCTTTTGCTAAGTGCACAATATTACCTATAGCTCTTCAGGCATGACCAACGTAAATCAGGACTCCCCTTTGTTTCGGCATGCGGTCACAATTAAAATCCGCTGATTACCTAATTGGCACGCTAAGGTATGTCACGTCAATTATTGAGTCAAAGCAATGAAAATCGATTTTTATATATCAGTAGCTAACGGAGAGTACTTGCTTGAACACAACCAGTCCGGGGTTTAAAAAACACATAGTGCATTTATGTGATGGTAAGTGTGAGTTTTGTGTATGTGCTTTTGTTTATTTTTTATGTCAATTATCTGTAGAAATAGATACAATACAATACACTTTTGTGGAATCGGAACTCTCACACAACAGGGACGTAATGAGACCGTATACCTACACGAATAACGCAATTATTAAAAAGTCTTATGTGCAAACCGTGCATAAATAAATAAAGGAGGTAATCAGTAAAACCCCTTCTTCCAGTTACGTTAAAAAAAAAATATACAAAATAAGTGGAAGTTCAATTAGTTTAATTAAATAATAGAGTTTTAAATGAATGTGACCCTATGTCACTAGGTATGAGTATTACACATAGCATGCAGTAGACATTACTGAAACTACTTCCAGCTTCAGTAATTTTGCCTACCCACATAGGAAAAAGGCGTAAGTTTATGTATAATAAGTAGCTAACGTCAACAAAAGTAAATTGCCGTTTAAGAAGAGAGTCGGGCTATGAATCTTACCTTGTGGAACTCCGGATGCAACCCAAACTTTTAGCTTACAGGTTCCATCATTTTAAAAACCAAATATACCGTAGAACATTTCTACGCTCAAATATTTAGGCCTTAAAAAAATCTAAGATTTTCAAATAATTATTATTGAAAACATGTAGCTTACCTGAAACCTCTCCAATACTGGGAGCCATTTGTTTTCTATAACTTTTCTCACTATTTTGGAGTTGTCACGAGAGCAGGTTATTTTGAAGACTGACGGCCCCGGCCAAGGGATCAGCGTGAGGAAGAGTAAGGCCAGGACCTGCAACAAAACAAGTTGTTTTTAAAACTGAAAAGTTGACTGATAAAACACAAATAATTGTCTATGTTGCGAGACTCCTGACTCCTTTCTTTCCAAAAAGGAGAATAGCATTTGTTTGCTATTATTAGTACTTGCAACCGGCGTGCGTGTACGATCAGATGTATGAAAGTGACCGAGGCGAAAGGAGTATGCGAGGATCGTAGCTGGTGAGGTTCTGTAGTCTCTGCTTACCTTATGTAGGTATTATTGATAAGCTCACGTAAAGACCACTATCTCACCCGCAGATCTCACATTCTCGCCTGATGGTAGGTAAGCGATGATATTGTCGACGCTGGCCTCTCTCATGAGAGAAGTAAACTATTCAACCATGCAATTATAATATGGTTAGTATGAAACATAACCATTATGTTAGGTGAGGACACCACGGAACAAGTGGTTTTCTGACGATGCAGTTCCCGCTAGGAAGTTCTAAAGTTGCAAAACAACCACATGCGGATATTTCACAAAAATTAAATTTGTTCCCATATTGCATATTGTTGGTTCGGAATGCCTACATCTCTTCCTGTAAAATTAGGTCAGGTAAACCATGTTCCTCTATAATTTTGGGATCATCTACAAATACATTTGATAAGAATAATTCTGTTAACCACAAAACGTAAAGATTACATGCTGGGTTTCTTGAAGGGATTGTTATGTAAATGACACTTATTTGACCCAGTGACTGTTCCTGAATTCTTAATTTCACCCTGACATTCCGAGAATCACTTTAGCATTAAACTCATTTGACACTTCACAAATTAATATTTATCTTCACGAACACTGACGGAAACACAATTTGATACACAATTTCAATGAATATACACGGACGATATACACTAAATATTAGAAATCGCAATGAGAATAAGGTTATGCTTGTGTTATTTAACTATCGATTTTCGAGCATCGGAGTTAACCTTATGTCCACAGAAATATATGCTTACCTCGAGGGAAAACGAAGTGGTCCTCATTCATATCTCTTATACGGCAGATGGTCAAGGAAACTGTTTACATGAATCGTAAATTAAACTAGTTTATTACTCAAAGTACAGGAGCCTCTACATGCGTTGCCATTACCGGTTATTTCGCGCATGCGTACTGAACACCCGGTCACCCCTCTCGACAAAACTTAGAATTGTAATTACTGCGACCTTCCAAAGTTGCTAGTTGAATTTTGTACTTTTAGATGTATGTACAACTAAGTCTTTTAAACCTTCGTGGATTTTCAAATTCTTTCACCTATCAAGTACGGTAATAAACCTATAGTTAATTACTTGTCAACTAATATCAAAATGGACGTTGATGAATGTGTGAGTACACATCAGCCTTAAACCTTTAAATGACCTGGCCATAAAGATACTTAATGCTGAGGCAGAAATGATACCGTCCAGTCTGCCGGTTTGTACTTCTCTTAAGTTTTTACGTGCATTCCGCACTCTCAACCTCATAGACACGGTAATAATATCTACAGTAGTGTATCTTCATACAAACGGTCGGAACGCGAGTCCTACCTACACGCCTCGAGTTAGGTATACACTCGGTACGCAAGAAGTCGCGAATGGTTGTGTAAGCAGTAAGCGTGCGATTTATGAATATTTGATTGAAATAAGAACAAGTATTTACTAAATATAGCAAAGAGTTATAATAGACTATATTGTGCTGTTTTTGGTTGCTTGAATTCTTCAATAAGGCATCCAGAGATAACATTTTTTTTTATTACCTGCAAACCGCGAAATGTAAGACTATAAAATAATTTATTAATTTATATATACCTACTAGTAGATACGTAATTTGTTTGTTTTTAATAGGTAGGTATTTCGCTTTTTCCACCGAGTAAAACACCTGGATTAATTAATAAATAAGTGGCTGGTGTGAAAAAAAGTGTCACACGAGTGATTTAGGTACCTACACTCGCGTTAAAAAAAGTTTAGAATTTATAACTTTTATGAAATCTAGTAATCAAAAGACACAACTTGTATTTTTTGTTGAACACTTCCTATTTCATTCACAACAATTTTTTTTTTTTTTTAATAGAAAATATAATATTTACAATCACAAAACTAGAAAGAAACTCAACTAAGTAGAAGTAGTAAGTATGTAGATGAAATTAAAATACTGTAGGCGCGGCAGCCTTATCGCTTGCGAACGTACCGCCCGGCTGTATTTAATTATCTATTTTCTTTATTTATTTAACAATGTATGTACACACTAAATACAGAAAAGAAGAAAGAAACAGAAAATAGTACACAGGTGATGCTTATTTCTAAAGAAATCTCTTCCAGCATACCTGCGAAAGGAGATAATAAAAAAAAGATGTAGCCATAGTGTGTAAAAGAAGAAGAGAAAATTGAATACTTATAACATAAAACAGAACTATTTAAAAATATTAAACTAGATTATATTTAACTATTTTAAATATTTTATTATATTATTTCAAGGACAGGGCCGAGTCACAATACTGTATATAATTATACTGTGTCGTAGACGTTCATTTATTCCATTGTTCTCTAATTGAGTACACAAAAAATGCATTGTTTGTGATTAGTTACATTTAATATTGTTATTGTGTACACTATCGTATTAGGTAACCCTGTAATAAAGATAGTCGTAAGATGGAGAAAATAAAAAAATAAAATATTTCACTCTTGACATGATATTATAAACGTGCATACTCCATGGTTACAGGAACGCATGAACACTATATTTATACTATAAGTATTCTAGTCTATTATCTACATCTACACTAATATTATAAAGAGGAAAACTTTGTTTGTTTGTTTGTTTGTTTGTAATGAATAGGCTCAAAAACTACTAGACCGATTTTAAAAATTCTTTCACCATTCGAAAGCTACATTATCCACGAGTAACATAGGCTAAAATTTATTTTGGAAAAAAATAGGGTTCCGTAAGATATTTGGGTTTTTCGGACACAAGGTGTAAAAAATCAACCAGAAAAGTTACTTATTTTGCGTACGCTGCCTAAACTATAAAAGATAGAACCACAAAATGTTCTAATTAATTATAGATCTTATAAATATCTACAAAAAAGTCCGTGACACACTATACCTATCTATGTCGAGTGAGGCACAACAACCATTTTTTATCTTGAATTTTTTTTGGACTACATTTAAACGCATTTATTTTACTCATGCTACAATCCTTATCAAAATAAATTATTTCATCACTAAGTACAGTTTATGTAAATAATATTTGGTCTTTAAATGATTAAAATTGGACGTTTGGTTTTGAAGTTATGGCGAAATTAAAATATTACGATTTCTGCTGCACGGCCCGTTGCGAAGTGGGCGTCACCAAGGCGGGATGCGCGTGCGGGAGGGGAGTTTAGATCTATGAGTATGGTACCCGCGCGGCTCAGACGCTAACCCATTACTCACCGTCCACAGGCCCGCGCCTACGGTGGCCGGTAGCCACCACGTGGCCCCCGACGCCCGGTGCGTCCCCCGCGGCTGCTGGGGCGAGAGATTCTTTCCCTCTCACGTCCCGCCACCTCCTTCGCTAGCATGACTGCTTCGCAGAAGGAGGTGACGGCTTCCCATTCCCTCTCGCTCTAGACCATGGCCTGAACCAGGGCCATACTACGAGCTCGCTACGACGACACGGCGGAGCTCCGCCCAAGCGGGGCAGACCTCCACGGTGTGCGCCACCGTGTCTTCCAGACGATCCTCACAATGATAGCACCCGGGCGTTTCCTCCCGCCCGATTCGGTGCAGGAACCTCCCGAAACAACCGTGTCCGGTGAGGGCGACGTGGCGCCTCTCTAGCCACTCCTCAAAGAGGGGACTTATCGCCACTATTGTGGCGTGCCCTGCACTGGGTTGCGACAGTCGCTGTCTCCATGTCGCCATGAGATCGCGTCGGAGGTCTGTCCGCTGAGCGGTGATTTGCCACGGCAGCGGAGTTTCCCCCCGACGTAGTGCCTCCGCGCGCCATTCATGTAGGCGCGCGAGGACTATCGCCTCCAGATCCAATGGAGGCAATCCGGCCAGGTGGCTCGCCGCCTCGCGGGAGATCGTGCGGTACCCCCGGATTAGTCTTACGGCTACCACCTTTTGGGGCGCGTTCAGGTAGTGGGCGGCACGCCGCTTAATTGAACGCGCCCACACCGGGGCCCCGTAAAGGGCCATGGACCGCACGACCCCCGCGTAGAGCCTACGGCAGAAGGCGTTTGGACTCCTCAGGTTGGGCAAGAGCCGCTTGAAGGCAGCCCCAGCCCGTTCCAGTTTGGGAGCCAAACGTCGGAAATGCTCAACGAAGTTCGACCGGCTGTCGAAGATGAGTCCTAGGTACTTCAAAGTCGACTCGACCCCGAAGGGAACCCCTCCTACCGTCAGCATGGATCCCGACGGTGGCGCGTTCCGAGGCCCATGAAAGCACATGGCCTCGGATTTGTACAAAGCCACCTCGAGACCCAATTGCCGGATCCTCTCAACAACTATCGCAACTGTGGGGAGTCCCCCTTAATCTGTTATTTTTTTGTTATTGTATAGAAATCGTAAAGCGGTTCACAGAATACATCTACCTACCAAGTTTCAACGGTTTAGTCCGAATAGTTTCGGAATAAAGTGGCTGTGACATTCAGACGGACAGACAGACAAGACGAATCTATAAGGGTTCCGTTTTTTGCCATTCGGCTACGGAACCCTAAAAATCGTGTTTGGGCTCATTTCATACACCTTGATGAGAACTTTAGAATTAGCTGGAGTATGACATTCATCGAAGGTCTGACGATGGAGCGGAGGGCAGCTGCAATAGGACCTCAAAAGTTTACAGCATCTATATCGTGTTCGGGCTCATTTCATGCACCTTGATGAGAACTGTAGATCTAGCTGGGCTCTGGTTGTCATCGAGTGTCTGAGGATGAAGTCGTAAAGGCTGTCGAGGGCAGCCCTTATTTGGAAAAACATAATAAGAATAGTTTAGTGATTCTTATTCTGTATTGCACACAAAATAAAAAACGCGGAAATTCCTTTTGAGAGCTTCCGTTGCGTCCACTGCGTAAATGGTTAAAGTTACGCAGCAATAATGTATGACGGAGGTGTTCCTTTTAAAAGTTCTAAAAAAAGTCCGTGAGAGCATATGTATATCTTTTAACTTACTCACTCACTTTTCTTCAAAAATTATGCATTATTTTTGCAAAGGTGTTTTTGTAAACATGGTATTTATCCTTATCCAAATAAATACGTTATTCATCACAAGTATTTAATTTTAAACGAAATTGCTCTAACATCATTTGATTCCAATGAATATCTTAGGAGATATCACAGTTTTAAAATAATTCCGCAGCAAAATAATGGTCAGGTACCGCGCTCGCATTTTCATTATAATGTGAGTGATGTGCTCCTTTAGAATTGTATAATAGGTGCCTACGACCCACACCCTCTAACCTTCTCTTATGTGACGCAGACGAAGTTGCGCGGGTCAGCTAGTATACTATAAGCAGGTAATTGAACAGAAACGTCTTCAGCTGAGAAAATTGATGAGTATCCACTACACATCCGTACAGTGATTAAATGCGATATAGAAATCTACATCGCCCCACATGTTAGCATCAACCGCGCCAAGGTTTTTCCTGATTTCACAATTAACTTCTGCCCACGCCGTAGAGCCTTTGAAGAGGGCCCTAGATGGGAAAGTATGATTGATATGACTGAATATTGATAGATTTGCGACCCTTGTAGCTTGCGCCTAAGTTGCCTAGCTCCTTCGGCGACATCGCCACCCACTGGCCATAGACTGGTCAAGCGGGCGGTAGATGATCCCCACTCTACCAACCGCTTCCATTCTCCTAGCTTAGCTTAGATTTGTTTAAAGCCCGACATCGATCCCTCCTAAGTGCAGTTTAGGTATCCTTTTAGGTTCATGGAACTGCAAGTCAGCCAGCATGGCCTGTGGACGGTGAGTTATGGCATGGCTCGCCGTCCGTCCGTCTTTTGACGACAGGCCGTGTCGAAAGAGATGTCAGCAACCAGGAAGGGGTCCGTAAGGGCCGATGCCTGACGGACTGTTCGAAAGAAATACCGTGGCCCTGGAACATAAAGGGCAAAGAAGGAACATGGATGGCTTTTAGTCAGTAAAAGTCTAACACTCCCTTCCACTCCGCCCAGAGCGGGGGGGGGGGGTCATTTGATGATTTCCCATCTGAAAAAAAAGGCAGTATATACTTAGGCATTAAATAAACTAATTCACTTAATCATTCTATCCTGATAAGAGTAGGTAATATTAATGTTGGTTAAAAACAGTATCTGATCTCCTTATTCCTACTTGAATCATGCTCCACCGTCATACCAGGTCAAAGTAGTGCAATGTTTTCGTGTCCTCGAAGGGAGCACGAACTGCAGCTTCATCATCATCTGCCTAGCTTTTCCCAACTATATTGGGGTCGGCTTCCAGTTTAACCGGATGAAGCTAAATACCAGTATTTTTTATGGAGCGACTACCTATCTGACCTCCACAACGCAGTTAGAACTGGGTAATCTGATACCCCTTGGTAAGACTAGTTGTCAGACTTTTTGGGCCACTGACTACCTAACGACTGCCAAAAATCTACAAATGACACTCGGGACCAACCGCTTAACGCGCTTTCCGAGGCACGGAGGAAACTCGGTATGGAATGGGTAGTCACCCATCCACAGACCAACCTAGGCAAGCACGGCTTAACCTAAAGATCGACCCGTGCGGCTATTATTATTTAGCCAAGAGGTCCTCGAATACACGAACTGCAGCGTATCAGCACAAAAACTACTTAGTACCTATAAAACAAACAACTTTTGTTTTAGGCGCAGTATACTTCCAATGTTCAAGTGTTTGTGTAAGTTTTACAAACGATCGTATGGGACTGTTACAGTTGTGTATACTAACAAGCCATTAAAGTTGCAATTAACAGGTTTTTGTTTGATAACAGTTATAAAGCCGCCGCCGAGCCGTGCCACCGCCGCGCACGCTGATACTTCCCACACTTTACAAGAGAGTTTTCCTTTCATAATATACAGGTTAGTAAGTGATACGAGTCCATCCATTTGTGTAGTAACTTAATCACTAAATAAAACTTTATTTGTTGCTTAGAGATAGCTACGGATTTACATTTTCATTATTCTTGTGGAACTTGTGGTCGTAGGTGCACTACTACTAAGTATCATCATGTAATCATATTCATTAACAGATAATATACATAATAATATCACAAGATTTCACGCTTAGTCTGTTCTTTCGTAATCAATGATTTGAAATTGAACATCCGACATTATTATTTTAAAGTGTATAAAATAATCGTGATGTTACTGTATATTTTATTCCTTTAAAATCCACATCGTTGTCATCGTTACCACGTTTTGCAACAGTTTGAAATGTTATTTAAACATTGAATGATTTCCCACCGTTTCCAAAGACAGAAAATTTGTAAAGCAATATTGTTGGGATCGCTATGATTCCTCAATGCGTAACAGAAGGAAGGAAGCGAGGAATTATTTTCCTTGTTTTAATTAAAGTTATTATATTTGGAAGACTGACTTGGTGCGCTATCCCGGATGTAGCTCAAGTCTTTGAAGACCCTAACAATTCTCATTTTGATTCGTTTGAAATTCCGAATAGCGATGAAACTTACAATATCAACACTGTGGGCTGTATTATTCCGTCCTTCAATATTCCGAATTCGCCGAAAAAGAAATTATCAGAATCTAAAAAGGTAATGAAATTATGTAATAATTATAATACACGATTGCTCGGAAGCAACCGAACACACATATGGATTATAAAACATAATTACCAACATTATAAAATGAGAAACAATTCGAACCTGGTGTGTTGCTATAAATCCTTTTACCGACCAACTGCTCGAGAATTACCTCGCAAAGTGATTCACAATACCACCCATCCCATCCAGTATCACGGTTGCATAAACTTTAATAACTCCATGAAAGTGAAAGATGAGTTTGTAAAAGTAACTTGTAAAAGTAACTCTAACCGAAATGTGTATGAACAATATTTTATATTTGCGCAAACAAAGACATTTACTATAGTTAGAGATACACCGTTTAACATATCTACTTACCAATCCAGGTACAACGTTATTATAATGGGAATAGGATCTATGTCAAGGCAAAGGTTTCATCGTACCATGCCTAATACTATACAGCTGCTGAAAAAATACGACGCGGTGGAATTGAAAGGCTACAGCACAGTAGCAGCCGACACTTTTGAGAATATGATGGCGGTTCTAGTTGGCAAGAACAAATGGGAACTGAAAACCACTTGTTGGACCGGTAAATGGCCTACGTTGGACAGATGCCCTTTTATTTGGCATACGTTTAAAGACTTGGGATATTACACGGCACTGATGGAGGATACTTCCAGATTTAGTATATTTAATAGAGGAAAAACTGGTTTTAGTGATAGCCCTACAGATTACTATGCACACCCATTTATCCACGAGTCTGAATCCTTGGAAAGAAGAACAAATAAGAACTCAGATATTAAATGTATGGGAGACAAATACTATTCAGAAGTTCTACTTGATTACGTTCAGGATATCACTACGTCTATGAAAAACGGTAAGTTGTTCGGCGTTTTTTGGGAAAAATCTATGAGTCATGACCATTTAAATAATCCTATAAATATGGACAATGCATACGTTAGATTAATCAAAAATATGAAATACACTGGTTATTTAAATAAAACAATATTGATCTTAATGAGTGATCATGGAAATGATATTGGAGATATTAAAGAACAGAGACTACCATTCGTCTTTATTTTAATGCCACCTTCATTTGTGAAACAATATAAATTAGCTTATCAGAATTTAAAGTGGAATGTGGGACGCCTTACAACTCCCTTTGACTTGCATAAAACACTGTTAAATCTTGTTGAAATGACTGACTTATCTAAGACAAAAGTATTAAGGAGGAGCACGGAATTTTATACGCATGATAGAGGTATCAGCCTGTTCCAAAAAATTCCCATAAACAGAACCTGTGAAATGGCTGACATAAATAACAAATGGTGCGCTTGCTATACTAATGTAATAGTCTCATCTAGCAGCAAAATAATTGCAAATGCGGTTCAATTCATAAACTATCAGACAAACGAGTTACTGAAGCCATACCCTGAATGCTTAAATCTCATAGTGGAGGAAATTATTACAGTAAAGGAAATAGTGCCCTTCAACAAACATACCGAATTTCGTATTTATAATGTGGTAGTGAGAATGGCACCTGGAGGCGGGATTTTTGACACAATTTTACGCTATTACAATAAAGATTGGAGCATTGTTGATCACATGGAACGACTAAATACCGTCGATTTGCGGAGTTCATGTGTCAAAGACCCTCTTATTAAAACATTTTGTTATTGTAAATGAGTCTCGGTATAAATACATATGCTTCTTAAATGTATTTTTGTATTACCTGTTATAAGAGCTATTCCCGACCCGGTCGACAGTCATGTATGAAGCACTATGGAGGCTTGTTCACAACGCTGTCGCTAGCCCCGGGGCCTTCACAAGAAATGGGCCTCCACAATTTTATTTTAGATAAAAATACATAGAAATATATACATTCTTTGTGTCCATCAACCTTTCCATCCAACCTTTTAAACAAGCTAAACAGCATGGGAATTCGGGGGTAACAGCTTGATCTTTCGCTGGTTTATTTATCTGGAAGATCTAAGTGTGTGAGTATCGGTGACTACACGAGTAATGATCTTAAAATGACGTTTGGAGTTGCCAAAGGAGTATTCTTGGCCCCACCTTACTTTTATTTATATAAATGAGCTCCGCCAGCTTCAAATCCAAGACTATAATGTTTTTGTAGGTGACACCTGGGAAGAGGTTTATGCTAAAACAAAGGCTGGGTTGAACACTATCTGCCACTGGCTGGCTGCTTCATTCACTGACATTGAATGCGGACAAGACCACATCCATGCAGTTCTCTGTTCGTTCTCTGTTGCGTAGAGTTACTTAGTTTGATGTACAGAATGCTTGGTTGACGGCTTCGTGAAGGGTTTGTTTACACCTTGTATAGTTATTTTTTATTACATTTCATCCAATTGATCCACTCTCCTCTTAGTCAAAAGTATTTTTCAACAAAGCTGTTGTTGTTGTAAATTGCTGAATCCGGAATTTGAAATTCATAGGCCGTGACACTTGACTGAAGCCGCGAGCAGCCGAGCACCATGCAGCTTCGAGACGGAACCTTCAGGGCGTGATTCCTACTAAGTTTAGGCACTTGTCCGGTTTTTAATAGGGTTGTAGATACAGAAGTTAGAACTATCGGTCTTCCAAATTTTATCCAAATCCGTTCAGTTGTTTTTATGTGAAAGAGTAACAAACATCCATCCATCCATTCTCACAAACTTTCGCATTTAAATAGTACCTAGTAAGATTGAGTTGCTAAAAATATTTTGAATGACAAAGTATGTCGTGTGTGGGTTATACCTACTTTATATTTCTTTTTTGATGTACACACATAGGTAGCGCCACAGCGAGTGCGGCTGAACTGTCAAGGGTTGCTAAACTCAACCACGCCCGAGGGCGCAAGCGCGCAGCCTCCGCCGCGATCCCTCTGTTCCGTCTCTCTGTGCGATGCTCGGCTAACTAGTGCCGTCTTGCTTACATGTTTCATAAGGCGACCATTAGGACGAACTTCATACTGAAAAATTTCAGTCAGTATTGAATCCGGGCACAACATCCCCCGGGGCGCGTCACGATCGCCTCCAGTAGTACACACGCGGCCACTTCACTTCTCAATCACAATATAATGAAACATGTACTTACCTATACAGCTCCTACTGACACTTAATGCTAAAACATATTCGGTTCAATCAGTGCGAAGGTAATTTTTTTTAAATTAAAAATGACCAGCCCATTGAACTTCCTGTGTTGTTGTTACTTCAGTTCCCAATGTTTTTGTCAGTTCGTGTTTATTCAACGTTAAGTCAACTTCTTCCAAGGTAAGTCAATACTTTTCAACTGAAACTCGTTCAGTAATGTTACAGTGTAGCTACTAAACAGTATAGAAATTCGGAAGTTAATGATTTAGATGATAAGATAATATTTGGATGCTATCTTTCCTTAACTTAGTACATAGGTAGTGCGGTGAAACTAAGCAATTCTGTTTGCTCGTGTCTCAAAACAATGACTGTAATCCATTTAAGAGTGTTTCACGTTTAGAAGTCTATAAACAAATTCACAACATATTATTTATTCATATATTTTCTTATTTATTTAATAACGCTGAGATATCTTGTTTTAAACACTAACGAAACGACCTGTAGGACCTTGTTTTGAAAAACTTACAATATGTTTACAAAGTAGGTAAATAGAAGCAGGATAAAATAATAATAAATAAAGTAACATTGTGTTTAACATTCATTGAGCTTGGCGACATGTGGGATGTTGACTCAGCGATCTTTGTGCCGATAGTCGTATCAGACAATGACTTAATTGCCAAGAGCCACGACCAATACCTGGGGAAGCTCTTGTTAGGTAGCTGGGCTTAATTCAAAAAGTAGTACTCCTGCCTGGACACAGCTCGTATTGTTTGGAGGTTCCTTTCTCTGGAGCCGGTAGCTTGGACCCTGCTCCCGATACCGGTGGGCTACAATTTTATATTATAATATATTGTATTTAAAAATTTACAAAGAAAAATTATTAGGAATATTAGGAATTTGCAAAGAAATAAATAAAAAGAATAAAATAAAATAAAAAATATTTCAGACTTTTAAAGTCCATGGAATGTCAGTATTAGTAAGACTTACAATTCTAGTGTTAGTAGTAAAAATAATATTATAATACATTTTTTCATCATATTTAAATAAAACAATATTTTACGTCACTGTATCCTACACTTCTTGAATAAAAATAAACTTAAGGGTTCCATACAGAGTCGCGATAGACTTTAATTGCGTTACAATTAAAGTCTATCGCGAGTATCTAAAAGATACCTACTGTCCATATTATTATCAAGCTATGGATTTGCTCTGTGTTGATGAAAAACGGAGTAAAGTAAAGACAAGTATACTTCATAGTATACATGTAATGTATAAGATTGTAACATTTGTGAACTGAATAATCACATTTTTGTTTTCAGCATGGCCCCCCCGGTGAAGAGCAGCGCCAGGCTTAACTCGGTCTTGGTGCGGTTAAGATATCTCTTCCTACTCGCAATGGTATTCGGCAGCAGTTTCATTATTATTTCCATCTCCAATCACACAGAAATATTGCTCGTCAACAATGAACAGCCCTTAGATTACCACCATTACGAATATAATGGCGAAGCAAGTTTCACAATCAAAACAGAAGGTTGTACGATACCCAGATTGATCGCCTTAGACGAAACTGTAAAAAAGTTCAATTCACCTCCAAAAGACTTAAGAAGTTGTCCCAATGCCAATAGTTCTCTTCTACAACATAATAAAACACACATTTGGATTGATACTGCACTTTTAGAATACTATAATATTACTAACGATGCAAATCTCTCCTGTTGTTACCAACCATTTCACAGACCGAAGTCGGTCGACAATGTTGATTCGGCGGACGACAGAGTTCACTACGAAGATTGTCAGAATTTCTCTAATTATAAGGAAGTACAGCATGAATTTGTGAAGGTCTCCTGCTTATATAATAAAAAACAGGTCTACCAACAGTACTATCTATTTGCAGGCATAAAATCAATTAATGAAAGAGCGGAAATGAAATCCAACGAAACAAGTTACAATGTGATAGTGATGGGTATTGATGCCGTTTCAAGATTAAATTTTCATAGGACCATGCCAAAAACTGTGGCTTACCTTAAAGAGAAAGGTGCTATTGAATTACTAGGTTACAACAAAGTGGGTGACAATACTTTTCCTAACTTAACTCCTATGCTGCTCGGGCTCAAAGAGACCGAGTTGAAGAAAACTTGTTGGCCGAATGATGACGCAAATTTTGATAACTGTCCTTTTATCTGGCATTGGTTTAAACAAGCTGGGTTTTATACAGCTATGGGTGAAGATAGTGCAAAACTGGGTACTTTTAATTATGGAAAATCTGGCTTTATCAGATCACCAACTGACTACTACATTAGAACGTTTATAAACGAAGCAGAAGTAAACGTGGGTAATAACCTTGATTTTAACTCATATATCTGTATGGGCAACAAATACTTTTACAAGGTACTTCTGGACTATATTCAAGATATAACGACAACTTTACAATCTTTCAAACTTTTTGGGTTTTTTTGGGAAGTGTCAATGAGTCATGATTACTTAACGTACCCGATGGCAATGGACGACAGTTATGAAACATTTTTGAAAAGTCTTGATAGTCAATATTTGGATAAAACTGTTCTAATGATATTAAGTGATCATGGAATAAGGTGGGGTGAAATAAGATATACTAAACAAGGCCGATTAGAAGAACGTCTACCTTTTGTCCACATACTGCTGCCGCCATCATTTCAAGAAAATTACAATTTAGCTTACGATAATTTGCGAGAAAACAGCAAACGTCTGACTACACCGTTCGACGTGTATGCGACATTGTCCGATTTGATCGATTTGCAAGTAATCGATAATAAAAATATAAAACAACGAATGGAATCGCCTTACACTCAGAGTAGAAGTATTAGTCTTTTTCTGCCGATACCGAGTAATCGAACTTGCAAGATGGCGGGCATCGACGACCACTGGTGTACTTGTCACAAAGGTGTAAAAATATCACCAAAGAGTTTTGACGCTCGCAACGCAGCCAAACAACTAGTGAAGCATATCAATGAATATTTGAAGGATCACCAGCAATGTGCAGAACTATCACTCGCCGAAGTGCTGGACGTGACAGAGATGATGGCGGGGGAGGCGCCGGAGGACGAGGTGGGGTGGCGCGAGTTCATGGCGGTGGTGCGCACCGCGCCGGGCGCCGGCGTGTTCGAGGGCACGCTGCGCCAGCACGGCGACGCCTGGAGCCTGGCCGGCACCATCAGCCGCCTCAACCTGTACGGCGAGCAGAGCCACTGCGTGGACCACTACCAACTTAAATTGTATTGCTATTGTCGGTAGTTCTAGCAATTTGATCGCGATCTAGATCATGTTAAAAAGCTGTGATATTACGAAGAGTTGATTCTACAAAATGTTATTAGACCAGACAGGTATCTTAGATGTATTAGAACAAATATTATAGTTATCTGGAAAGAAATTGATGGAATACATATCGAAGAATATCGTTTAACTGGAGCGTGACATATGTACGTACTGTCAGACAATTACAGTATCCACACTAACATATCGAATAATTAGACATTATTATGTATACATAATTTTCCCAAGATTTTAAAAGCTCCCCTTGTTCAATTGGTTTAATGAACGTACTTAACTATTACAAAACTAACAATGACTCATAAATATATCTGTACGTGACGCTAAGATATCAGCTCCTTGTCATTGCTAATTTGTTCTTTTGTAATATTAGCCGAGTGCAATTAGACAAAAAATACTCAAAAGGTGGAACGAAGTTTATAGTGGTCGGATTTTCATGGGACTTTTTTTATTGAGTCCTAGAGGTGTAGAGAAGAAAGTTAAAAAAAAAAATTTCGCCGCTCGCGAGTATTTTTTTTTTTGGATTTCCTTTGTAATATTTTTTTTTCTTTTATGAATAACTTGAAATTCGGCGAATTAATATTGAGGCATAATAGAAAGACCTGTGTGTATCCATTAAAGGCCAATTTGGTCTGTTTATTTGTTTAATGTTCATATTTCAAGTTTTTTTTTTTAAATATCGTATTTTCTTCAATTATTTCTAAGTTACCGAATTTAAGACTAAGATTTCTTTTGAAATTGGTAACAGATACATTTTTACAGATAACTGGACAAGAAAATGTTCAAGAAAACCATATTTATGAGTTTAGTGACTTAAAATTCATTCGCAAAAATCAGAAAATCGTCTATGTTAATGAAGGCATTTTTTTTCGAAATTTTTCTATGTAACTCAATGTGCAAATTATTTTTCAAAACCTCATTTTAGTAGCTATCTAATAAGCTATAATAACTAGAAAAATATTCAAGCATACTTGTTAAATATCAGTTACTGCTGAGAAAGTAAAACATGAGTAAAGGGATCTATCGCTAAGAATTGGGAGCGGTATCGGTATCGGTATTGCTATTAAATGGGGCGCAGAGACCCAAGCTTGCAACTAATTCTAAATATAAATTATGAGAAATGGTTACGTTCCAATTAAGATAATTTTTACGAGAGTTTACCAGCGGTCCCAGTCCACCTTCGTCAGCAATAATCAACATTTATTGAGTACCTCCGAATATTTTTTTTATTTTATGTTCTCTGTAGATAGCTGATTTAATAAGGATATTTTCAGAATAATATTTGCGTTGACCGCCATAGAAACATTTTGAGAAAAATTGCCTTCTTTAACTTTTACATGGACGATTTCCTGATATTTGCGAATTAATTTTTAGTCACTTCACTCGTAAATATGGATTTCTGGAACATTTTTACGTTCATTTATCCGTGAAAAAGTATCAGTTACCAATGACAAAAGAAATATTTGTGTTAAAACTTGTGATTTTAGAAATAATTGAAAAAATAGGAAATTTTCATTAAAAAACCTGGAAATATGCATTTCGTCAACACCAATGAAAAGGAAATAGACCAAATTGGCGTTTAATGGATGCATACAGGTCCCACTATACGTCACAATATAAATCCGGTGAATTTCAAGTTATACCTATGCGAAAAAAAATATTCAAAAGGAAATTTAAAAATTTAAAAAAAAAAGTCGCGAGCGTCGAAATTTTTTTTTTTAACTTTCTTCTCCACAACTCTAGGAACTCCATAAAAAAACCCCATGAAAATCCGACCACTATAAACTTCGTTCCACCTTAAAGTCTAATTGCACTCGACTATATAGGCAGACTGAAGAACCTACGCGATACCTGTATCCGTATAGATTAGTATCAAATACGGAGCATCGATAGCTAACTAGGTACAATGTTGGTGTTAAGACAATCGCGTTCCTTAAAGATTGAATTAGAGTAAAATGTTAAAATAATTAAAAAAAACACATATCTAATCATACATGCGTGAACCCTGAAAACATAACACTCATTTTAAGAGCAGCCGAGTAAAAAATACGTGAAAGTGGATGGCTCGCGTTACCGTCGTTTGTTAAATCTAAAAAAAAAAGTTAATTCGTCTGCGAATTCTTTCACGTTACTAATAAAAGTAAAAAGCTAGAAATAATAAAAAAGGAGTTGAAAAAACTAAAAAACCCGACTGAAAAACCTGAAAAGCATAAACAAGCACATTTTAAATTGAACAGAAATTGGAAGCAGGCTTAAGTGGAATGGGCCCCGCCAAAACAAAAATATATTGTCATTAACACTGGAAACGGGATATTTGCCATGTTTCCGCACCATGATCACAGATAACAGTTTATTTATTTAAACTTCATGTACAAGAGTGGAACATAGGCGTACTTAGTGCCACAAGGCATTATCTACCAGTCAACCTTTGGGTGAAATAGGACAGCATTGTGATAGAGAACAAAAAAATAAAAAGGAAAAATACCATTTATCCGTTACCGTTTATCCGTGATCATGGTGCTTCCAACAGTGCGAAATATCGGGAACTCAAAACAAACAGTAAACGTGGTAAATGTCCCGTTTCCAGCGTTAATGATAGTGTTACTCACCATGTCAGTTCAAAAATATATTGACCTTACAAGACGGTGCGACGCTGATGCAGTGACGGGCTGTCGTGAGATCTCTAAAGACCAACTACAGCCCACATCCACCTCTGGTCGGCCCCCCGTTGACGACTCACAAGCAACATGTCACAGGTCATTGTGAAACGCATTGTACACTCGTTGAGGATACTACATCGTGTAGTAAGTAACCGCTGGTAACCGCTTAGTCCGACACGTTTATTAAACGTCGAGTTACCGATCTGTTGACTCTGAACAAGTGATCGGAGACGATGTGCGAATGATGTCGAGTTGATAATGTGGTGTGCGAAGGCCAATCAGTTGTTTGAAGTTATACCATTAATATTATACTTTCACCTTGACGATTTACCAATCAGAATCATATTACTAGATGACGATTAGTTATAACAGTTTGACAGTAGACACCTTACTAAATACTTGGTTTGTTTATGAGTCTTGTAAGATATCAAATGTTTCTAAAATGCCCTAGATTTGTCATATATCATAAATAGGTATAAGATATATTTTCGTATAAGCATATCAAAGTACATTTCATACTAAAAAAAAGTGAGTTACACTGAGCGAATGATATTAGGCGATGGTTTATTTCATCGTTTATCAGAACAATAAAATTAGGTGTCAATGTGAATTTTAGTAAATTAGCCTACGGTAAGACAGAAATGAGTGCAGGAAAACATTAGAAAATTACGTGCTCGACAGTGCCCGCTGCGATTTTTCGCTCATACTTGTCGGCTTGATGTAGATTTGAGAATTGATTATTCTCAAATCTAGGCATAGGCATAGGCATCACCAAGATATTTTGTGAGTAATGCAACCTTTTATTGGTAATTAAACTATAAGACTGTCTCGTTGGTCCAGTGTTCGCAATTGCGACTGCTGAGCATGAGGTCCTGGGTTCGATCCCCTGGTCGGGCAAATTGTTATTGGGTTTTTCCATCAGGCATATTTCAGGAACAGCCACGGAGTCTGGATTTGTGCCCAGTTGATGGCAATAGGCTCACCTCCTATTACATGGGACTTAAACATAACTGGAGAAATATGGTTGTACTGTAAGGTACACCTCTGCCTAACCCTACGGGGATTACAGGTGTGATGTTATGTAAACTATAAGTACATGCTGAAGTATACAATGTGCACTTGCTCCCTTATTAATAACCGCGGAATATGGTTACTTCTAGTCCCTATTTTTCCCCTACCTTCGGTTCGACTCCGCGTTTATAAATAAGGGGTTTATGTAAGTATACAATATAGTACCTACAATATCCTTAGATCATACTATAGCACGAGGTATAAATGTAACGGTTCACAATATCAAAAATACATATTGTTCTGTATAAAGTTATAATATATGACGTAGTTGGTGTATATATCAATAATTTCTGTAAATACGTGTATGGTGTATGGATTATTAAGTTATTATAATAAGAAGAAATGGCAGCTAATTGTTTTTTTTTAATAATATTAAACTTGTTGTTGTTTATCATTTTATTTATATTCCGGATACCTAGTTGATTTACCAAGTTAGTTCAGTCTTACCAAGGGGTATCGTATTACCCAGTACTAACTGAGTTGTGGAGGTCAGATAGGCATGAAAAATACTGGTATTCAGCTGCATCCGGTTGGACTGGAAGCCGACCCCAACATAGTTGGGAAAAGGCTAGGCATATGATGATACAACAGTTGATTTACCACCATGTCACTTGAAAATCTTTTTTGCTTTCAAGACACTTTGTGATGATTTTCTATTTACTGTGAGATTTTTTTAAGCGGTAAAACATTTACGAGGGCGGCTACCCAAGGCTGAAATCACACCATACGACCTACTCCGATATTATAATGTGTAAACAATAAACACAGTACATAGAAACAAGCATCAGACGAGGTATTACTTTGCTAGTTATAAAAAAACTTACTCAGTATATTTCAATTTGTATTTAATTGCCTAGAGAGGCTACAGAATTACCTTTTGTATTTCAGATTACAAACATTATTTCCATGCATTTGTCGAGTTCAGACAGCATGATAACTGTTGACGAGCTTCAGTCAAACAGCAAAAGAATCTTGGGTCCAGCCCTGAAAAATCTCAAATTTAATTTATTTTCTAGTAGTAGGGGAGCCCTAGAAGGGATTTCGGGATTTACTAAAGCGCGGCAGATTAATATACAGGGGGATACCTTGTACCCGGTTAAGTACCTCCACCAAACATGAGGCCCATATATAAGGCCGCCCGTGAAGGATACAGGATCAGATTAGTAAAAAAAAACTGACCATCAGAAATTCTCGAGCGCGTCAGATTAAGGTAGGGTGAGTTAATTACATCCTAAAAAGTGTATATTCCACTAATCTGACAATTTGAGAGTGACGTAAAGAAAGGGGAGGGCAGCAAAGTTGTAAAAAAAAAACGTTATCTCGACATTCTCGAGCGTAGCAAATTTTTTTTTTATTTTAAAGGAAATAATTCAAGAATAATGAAAAATATATAATCTGACGATTTCCGCAAGCCGAAATAACAAAAATTCGTCGACAAAGTTAAATGCGTGCAGCTGCGTGATGCCTACATTTCCTTCTCCGCGTTTCTATTCCTCTCTCTCTCTTTCTCTATCTATTACTCTCTCACTCCGTCCCCACTCTGGTTTCTGCTGCCATGACGCCATCACAGCTGATCATAAAGACTCGTTTGTGGCATACTGTTTACAACGTGTTTCCAACGTTTTGGCTTTTTTTGCTATTTTAATATTATTTATGTGAATTTACGTTTAGAACATAAAGCTGAACCATATATATCTTAATCTGACGCGCTTGAGTATTTCAAAATGGCGAATTTTTTTTGCACATTATGAAAATGGCCGCGAGTTTGCGTCCCATCGAAATCGTCAGATTAGTGAATGAGAGCTTTTTTTTGGTGCACTTAACACTCCCTTAGAAAATCTGACGCGCTCGATTAAATTTTTTTTTTTTTCATTTTCAACCTTTACATAAAACCACCCGCATCATGCAAACGATCAGATTAACATACGTACGTTATTAAAAATACGTAGGGCATTGATGCTATCAATATCTGACGCGCTCGAGGATGTCCATGCAACAGTTTTTTTTTACATATTTAAAAATTTATAGCCGCTTCCCCCACCGATGAAAAGGTATTATCATATAACATTTTTTTCTTCTTATCATCTAAGCTTTGCAACCCAATAGGTCTCTACGACGCTCGAGTAAATCCCCATTTAGCATCGTGGGCTCCCCTACTATAGTTATCGGCGCGAAACAACTCTTCGGAAAAAGCTATGTCTGTATGTCAGAGACAGGGAACAATACAAACAGCTTCAGAGGCTCGACTTCTTTGTCCCTTACAAAGGTTTTGCCAGATTTTAACGTAATTGCCACTACCTCTTTGGTCAAGAGGTCGCGCCTCTGCTGAGAATAAGGTCCTGGGTTCGATTCCCAGGTCGGGCAAAGTGTCAATAGGTTTTTTCATCAGGAATTTCTCAGTAGCAGCCACGATGTCTAGATTTGTGCCCGTTTCATGGTAATAGGCTAGCCCGCCTATCAATGTTAATGTTCTACATCTGACTGTGAATATGAACAATCTGCTCATCATATTTTATGGGAGTGCAGTCTTTGGCAGAATGAACGCAATAATGTATTGGACAGGTTACATCCGGAGTTATTTACTATACGGATCTTGTAGAAACTAGAACAAATGCCCGTGAGTTCAAGCGTTTTTGCCATACCTATTATTGGAATCAAATATAACAGGTTATAACTTAGGACCCATTAATGAAAATATTTATCCGTGGTGCTAGGCATCTGGGCTTATCCCAATCATAAACGTCTCTTTGTGCCTATTGACTTTGATTTGTTCTGTCTCCTGCTGACATGGAGGGAAGTGGATATTATGTTGTTCCTACTCCTCCGTTATTCTTTTCTGATTAATTTCGTTGCGGGATCAAGGACAGTTAAATTGTTTCTCTGGGATTTCGTCGAGCGTCACTGTCTCGGCGCTGTTCTGGTGATCGCCACTGTTGATTCTGGCTTTCAGGAGTTGTAGTGGTTTGGGAGTAGTGTGGCGGGTTGGCCCAAATAAAAAAAAATAGCCCCCTTTTACAGTGGACTTAAACATAACTGGCGACTTGTTGACAGAGTATTAGGTAAATAGGAAGGAACAGTGAGTTACAGCAATTAGCTGGCTTATTTGAGCAAAGTAAATAAAATATAAAAGAATTATAAATTTATATTCGTATTCTAAAAAATCTAATTTATGCAAAGGTGGGTCAGCTAATTGCTATAACTCACACCTTTGCTTAAACTTAATGTTAATTTTATGTACCCATCGCTTTAAAAATTCTCACTACTTAATTACCACCAGTATCCACTTCAAGTAACCGCAGCTTCTCTTCGATTTTACTTATCCAATCGTACCTTGTACGAAAGTGACGGAACCCAACTGGAGACAGATTAGCACCACTCATCGTTCTCCTGCCCTTATCCCAATTTTATTTGGTGTCTACGACAAGACACCTGCTGTCTTCTTCTTTTATACTATTATCTAGAAGTCGTCTTTTACGACATCAAATCTTACTTTCTTTTGTCTTCTCCTATTCTTATAACCATCCCATTCGTATTCAAAACATACCTCAAATCATTTTCAAAGAAAAATAGGAAATACAAACTATCGAAATCGAAATCTACTAGTTCAATCATATTCTGGATTTAATGCGAAATTGAATAAAATCCCATTAGACTGCCATATTCCTATAGAGTGCGAGTGCGTAAAAAACTACGAACAAACTGGATGTGCACCTTTCGTAGACAGTGCTACACGTGAGCTACACCCTTCGTAGAACGTGCTACGCGCGAGCCGCAACTTTCGTAGACCGTGCTACGCGCGTGCCGCACCCTTCGTAGACCGTACTAAGCTCGATCTGCACCCTTCGTGGACAGTCCTACACGAGAGCTGCACCCTACGTAGACCGCGCTACGCACGATCTGCACCTTAGTAGACCGTGCTACGCGCGTGCCGCCCCCTTCGTAGAAAGTTCTGCGCGAGTCGCACCCTTCATAGACAGTCCTACACGTGAGCTGAACCCTAGCTGGCAACTTTACGGCGATGTTCAAAGCTATGTAGCTTGACTTTGACAAGGGAGTCGGTGTGAATGAGCCTCAATTGGCACGTCGCTCAAGAGCTTCTAACGCTTGCAGCTGGTACTTGGCTGATCCATTCCAAAGGTGCGAACAAGATACTCCATGCACGATCGAAGTTGTGCTCAGTATAATGTAAGCAGCTGTTCCAGCGTGAAGTACTTTCCACCTTTGCGAGAACACCCAGCTTTTTAGCGGCTAATTGGGCTTTGGATGAGTCCAAGATAGATATGGTTAGATATAGGACCCAAAATTGCGGGCCGAGGCCAAAGTAATACCAAGAAGCTCGAGATGGTCAGTAATCGGCTCTCTTCTTCTGGCGTAAATCCTTTACGGTGTCCAACATCGACCCAGTCAAGATGACCCTCATGATTTGCACTTCCGCGCGTCCACATTGAGGACCGAACCAAGGGCGATCTTAGCCGGCCATCGGAATATGGGATAAAATACTCCATAGCCAGGCGCAGCACGTCCGTCACAGCATCCGCGCAGATAGAAGGATCACATGAAGAAAACAGATAGGCTGCCAGGGAAAAAAAACATCGCATCTCATCCCAATCTGCCGACTTGTATCGCCACATCCGCCGGCAGCCACTAGGGCTGTAGTCGGAGAGAGGGTAAAGGTATACAGATTTCACCAGACAGTGGTCGGAGCTACCTAGAAGTGAAGAAACCGACACTGAGTAAATGGCTGGATCAGTTGTCAGCAGAAGGTCCAAGCAACAGGATGTATGCGTGTCAACATCAGGAACCCGAGTAGCCCCTTGGACCAGCTGGCTGAGATTTAACGCTAAAGCTAGCTTTCGCGTCTCACTCCCAGCATGGTCAGTGTTCCGGTTTGGTACTCCTGGTGGTGAGCTTTGAAATCCCCAGAAACACTAATTGAGCTGTAGAGTACTTTTGTTAAGCCGCGTCCGCCGCCTCACTAAGATATTCGGTGATTTGAGTCATCTCCTGGTCTCCGCTTTGCGAATGGTTACGTAGATCAAACTTCGCGCGTGCCGCACCCTTCGTAGTCCGTGCTACGAGCGAACCACACCCCTCCGTAAACCGTGCTTCGTGCGAACAGCATTCTTTGTAGACCGTGCTACGCGTAAGCTGCACCCTTCGTACACCGTGCTATGAGAGAGTCTTCGCTGTTGCAGGGTTTGCATGGTGAATTGGTGATGGTACCCAGAAACGCACACTTGGGCTAGTGAAAATTTATGTTTACTTATTGAAAAATCAGAAATATACCAATGTTCATTAATTTTTCATTTTTTTTATAAAAATCTTAAATGAAAATAATAATTAATGTAATGGTGACAAAGAAAGCACAGTTAGAAAAACGGCTGATCATTAAATGTTCGGAGACATACAGTTATTTAATGGAATGTACATGTACAGCAAGTATGTTTAATTACATAATGTGAACGCGGTTTTAATATTCACATCACTGAATTATCAGAATGTTTAGAAAGTGGGAGTAAATATTTTGAAAAGCCTTGCCCTCATCACCAACTTAGCTTTCTTTTCGTGGTACGTGACAATTATAGCACCTGTTTGCGAAATAACAAGAACAGAAAGACTTGGCATAGAATGGGCATTTTAATTGCAATGTATATTTCAGTAGCTTTGTGTTGTACTTTAGTTACTGTCTTAAAAGAAGCTGTTGCGATGAATACTAGTGAGCTGTACACGATCCGTACGGAAGGATGTATGGTAACTGGTATGTCAGAGGTTAGTGAAAGTATAAGAAAAATAGTTTCTGCACCACCTGTGATACACAACTGCTCCTCTGCCGTCCCTCTCGTCGCTACCAATGAGACACATATCTGGGTGGAGCGTGGGGCTCTCGACGCCTACAACGTATTCATTGAAGATAATTTTTACTGTTGCTACAAATTTTTTTCAGCACCAAAAAACTTGGATAAAGTAGTTTACAGTGATTGCAAAGAATTTTTAACAGTAATAAAAGCGGAACACGAATTTGTGTACATTGACTGTTATTACTTAGAAGAAGTAATTTACAGAGATTTCTTTTTGTTCAATTACCATGAAGATATTACGCCCCGTACGTCTCATAACGAAGAATCTTACAACATACTCATACTTGGTATGGAAAGTTTGTCACGACTTAATTTTCATCGAACAATGCCTTTAACGTCACTTTTCTTAAAGGAAAGAGGTGTCGTTGAGTTGCTCGGCTATGGTAAGTTAGGGGATAACTCATATCCTAACTTGTTTCCATTGTTAACAGGACTTTCTTTCAAGTATGTTAAGCAAACATGTATTCAAGATTCCATATTTAATTTTGACAAGTGTAACAATTCGTTTATCTGGAATAAGTTTCAAGAGAAAGGATACCTCACAGCACTCGGCTCCGACACTGTGGCTGCCCTCCTAGGCAAGTACGAGTACGGCCTGCCCATCATACCGACCGATTTCTATTTACAGCCATTCATTTCGGAAACGTGGAAATTATTCAAAAACAAATATTACAGCTACTACCCATGTTTGGGCTCTAAATATTATTTCAAAATTCTTTTAGAATACATCTATGGGTTAACGCAACATGTTCATTCAAAGCGTATACCATTGTTTGGTATGTTTTGGGAAGAATCTATAAGTCACGAGAATCTTAATAACCCACGTCTCATGGATGAGTCTTATTTCAACTTTTTAACTAATTTACAGGAAGATAATTATTTGAGTAAAACCATACTTATAATTCTAAGTGATCATGGAATGCGATGGGGGGACATAGTAAAAACAGAACAAGGCCGGCTTGAAGCACTTTTGCCAATGCTGGGTATTCTTTTCCCTGAAAAGTTTAGACGCCGTTATAAACTAGCCTTTCAGAATATCCAACATAATGTCGGTCGGCTAACCACACCTTATGATGTTCATGAGACATTTTTAGACCTGCTCAATCTGGGTTCACTAGAAGATAATATGATTAGTTTAAGGGCTAAGAGTTCGTCTTTAAGTAAATCAAGTCTTTTTCTTCCTATACCGGGAATCAGAAATTGCACATCAGTTGGTATTGAAGAACATTGGTGCCCGTGTCACCGAGGGAAAAAGATTAAAATTGGAAGCAAACTCAAAAAGATAGCAGCACACAAACTTGTAGAGCAACTCAATAAGTTGTTGAACGATTATCCACAGTGTCGTAAACTAATCCTTGCACATATATATGATGTTTATTTAGTAGAAAGTAATAAGCAATGGCGAATTTATTCGGTAAGGGTGAAAACAAGACCGGGTGATGGTATTTTTGATGGCACTCTTATCCACAGCGGATCGCACTGGGTGGTGTCTGGAACCGTGAGCCGCCTGAATCTTTATCGAAATCAAAGTGATTGTGTTAATTACGATTCAGTTAAAATGTATTGCTACTGTGGCTAATAATTCATTTATCTAGATAATAATTTTATTAAAGCATGTTTAGTTTGGTTCCTTACCCTTTTGTACGCATTTGATATTTGAAAAATAGCTGTTTGACTGAGACCAACCGCGCACAAGCCGAGCGAGCTGAACGAGTCTTGCCGCGGTGGCTGTCGGCGAACGCTACCTACATCCAAATTGATCACAGTTATTGGCTATTTGGTGAGTAAGTACTCTAAGATATCAAAATAGGATTTAATTGAGCCTTACAAAAAGAGGCTTTATTATGTGAGTGTCCATTACTGTTTTTAGGAAATCAATTAAAAGTTCACTTAAATAGAATGCTACAGAAAAATATAGTCAAGTTAGAACCTACCTAGTTACAATTTTCTGTTTCATCACAAAAGTCAAACCTCCGAAAGTTTTTGAGTATTCCGTGGTTTCCTTGGTGGTTGCTTTATTCCGTCTGTATGTAGGCAAGGGTTCGATTTATGGTACCTATACGCTTAGTTACAGCCACAGGAATAACTGCTCTAATAGCACCGACCGTAACTAGGGTAGCAATTCGTCTTACCTTCAAACTGTAGGTTTGAAGGTAAGAACCTTCAAACTGTAGGTTTGAAGGTAAGAACCTTCAAACTGTAGGTTTGAAGGTAAGAAGATAGCAAATGGACCGTTAAATCCTTTAAAAGTATTTTACATAGGTAAGATTTTTACCTACAATAAGTTCTACTAAACCATAATAAACAAGTTTAGCTACCCTATTATGAATCTGAATCTAGGACAACAAGGCAATTAGTAGGTTATATTATAAGATGGGTAGGCGCCTAGGTACTCCTTGCTCCATCACGTCCAAAGACGCTGCCGCAATTGCTCAATGCACTGATATCGACTAAATAGAGATTGGCAAGGATGTAGGTAAGTGGGCGTCCGATAAAAACGTCTTGGGAGTGGCTAGATATCATCTGTATGCAACGATCAGGGCGTAAGGCCTTGCACTAAAGCCGAGTTTAGTTCTTGATATTGAGTTCACTTATAATATCTCAGCATCAGCACTCTTAACAGACTTACCACACGCCTCCCGGATGCCTCTAAAATATAGTAAATAAGCAGGAATTAAGGTATCTGCCCGCTACACCATACAATACCATGACTGTTCTATGAAAGAAACAGAAAATATGTAAAACCTACCTATGTAAAAAAAAAAACCAACCAACCAACCATGCCAACTAGACCGTTCCGTCACCAACCAACACCATCGGGTGTCGGCGAGAAAAGTCTGCCAGTGACGATACACTACGTGTAAGGCAACGGCACACTACGAGGAAGGTAAATGAAAAACCACTCATTGGTTGTGACACACCACAAGCACTATTTTGTTTGTTGTCGTAGAATAATTGTAGATAAACAGGGTTACTGGTAGCTCGACGCAGGTACCATTCTTTGCAGAACGACATAGTAGGGTTAAAATGCAACAAATTAAGCCACCAAATGTTCTACCGAAATTCAGTAGCTTTTGAGTTAGTTGGATTTTTAGTTTTTTTTGTAATGAAAAATCCCAATTTAAATTGGGACTGATTTAAATCATTTGACGTCGATTGTAAAATGAATTAACGGCGCGACGGTACTAAAATTTATGTTATATATAGGGTCTAACTTTTTAAACACGAAATATTTCAAGAGTAACTTCTACAAGTCGTAAAGTCGCCATAGCAACGAAAAAAAAAAAATTTTCTGAATGTTTTTATTTTTACGAAATTATTATAGTTCTAAATATTCTTGCGACATTTTGCATAAAACCTTTACAAACTTTAAACTTACTTACTTACTTTTACTTTTTTAAACTTTTTTTTACTTTTTAAACCTTTAGACAGTATTTATTTTGTGGGTCAAGTAATTTTAATTTTTTTTTTTATAAAAGTACACTTAGATAAAAAAAAATTTTTCGTTGCTATGGTGACTTTACGACCTATAGAAGTTACTCTTGAAATATTTCGTGTTTAAAAAGTTAGACCTTATATACGTATATAGTTGATGCCATTGCAGATTTTTGTTAATAATATAAAAAGTTCAAAAATGCCTACAACTTTGGCAAAGATCACTAATCAAACATTTATTTTTTTGTAATTTTTGCTATTACCTACTTATTAAAAAATATTGTATATTGTCTAATGCAAGAAATACTACGCCTGATACACATACAAATTACTAGGAAAATATCCATCTCTTATCAACTACTTATCTAAAAAGGTATGAAGCTTAATTTAATATAAAGTCATGACTACATTGTGACAATTGTTTGCTGAAAATTTTGTTAGGCGATTCGTTTCATGTTTCTTGCATAGCTTATTCCTCTATGTACTTTGTAGGCAGTGGTAGGCAGCCCTACCCGACCAATGTCCCTCGCTAGAGTAATACTCTGTGCTTAAGTCACTGTCACCTTAACCTGTCAACAATAATCTAATCCCGTTACACATTTTTTTCCGAACAGTTATAAAAAATGTTATAGCAATAAGATTTGTGCAATAAATCGACTTACGAATTAAAATGGCCCTTAGCTATAGGAGTTTGTTTAATAAATATAATTTATTAAAAAATATAACCAAACCGGTAAAATGGAGTGTCAGAGAAATATACCCATTAAGAACTCTGGCAAGTGGTATTTGCTATCAAAATCCATACGCTCAAAGTCTCGTTTTTGACTCTAAAATAAAAACTTTCCAACCAAAAAATTTCCGACTATATTCTACTCCAAGCAGCGGAACCCCAAATGACGCGCCACCCGACGATCTACCGAAAAAGAAGCAGGGGGTTATACAGAAGTTCAAACAAATGTACAGGGACTACTGGTATGTGTTGATCCCTGTACATGTCGCTACATCTATCTTTTGGTTTGGAAGTTTCTACTACATTGTCAGAAGGTGTGAATTAACAATTTGATGTTTGAATCATTTTAAGTAATTAATGTTTATACTTAATGCTATTTTAATTTTATTGCAGTGGTGTTGATGTTTTGGCACTACTACAGTCCATAGGCCTCAGTGAATCAATAATTAGCCCCCTAAGAGAAACAAAAGCAGGATATTTTGCCCTTGTTTTAGCAATGTACAAGTTAGCAACACCTCTTCGGTATGCTGTCACAATAGGTAATACCTGCTTGCATAATATAACAAACACTTACAAAAAGGAACAGTTTAAAAACAAACTGCCAGATCTTCTGTGTTTACAGTCCAATCAATTCATATTTTATTCCTTTGTTAGGCAAGTCATGTTTAGAATGTAATAGTAAATAAATATACATATAGTTGACAATGCAACACATTTAAAATATGTAAAAGAGAATTGGAACTTTTTTTCTGTAGCCTTTCTTCTATCCTGTGTTATATTTTTCTAGTTCCAACCTGTAAGACAGGCACTCAAGTATGGTTTTTTTGCATGTTATTACAACATTACATTTCATTCTAGGAGGGACTACAATTGCTATTAGAAAATTAAAAGGTATAGGTTTTATCAAACCAGTTCCTTCCCGAGAGCGAATGAAAGAAATATTACAAGAGAAAAGAGAGAATTTCCAAGATGCCTTCAAGGAGGGACAAGCACAGATGAAAGAAAAACGCACCCAAGTCTTGCGCGAAATGAAACGTTATAAAACTGAAATGCGTAATATGAAAAATAAGGTGAAGAAAATGTGATACTTTCAAAGATTCTATCCATACCCAAGCTCATTATATTTGCGAAACAATGAAAAGATGCCTTTTTCATGAATAAATATTAAGATGTAAACAGAACCATCTTCAAGTTATAATGAATAAGGCCCTAGGATGAAATTTAAATTATATACAGTTTTAAATTTTGTAATATTTATTACTTCCTTAAATATAAAAAGAACTACATAACGAAATCATGTTTATTTCATATAAAATAGCTAGTTACACAATAATCACATCATTTTTCATCAAAATGTACATATTAAAACAGCTTAATTTATTTATATTAAGTACAAAACAAGACAGCACATTACTGGAATGTTTTATTGCGCCTTTCATCCTTAAATATTTCTAATGTGACCAAAGCAATTAATATATACTTGTTCAAAACAGGGGGAGCCTGTTACACAATGTTACATAATAATTTTATTATATTATGTAATATACACACCAACCAGGCGTGCTGTCCAGTCTAGTGTGTAAAATTAATAAATGCATTTCACATCAATGGCAAATCAACTAGCAGCCATAATACTTGGGGGTTTTAAAATGTATTTCATATGTGTAACGGCAAGGTAAAGCTATAAAAAATTCTATGCATTGTTTAGCTCAAAAGAACATTTTCCAATATATATTGTGTATGTACTGTTGAACAAGCTATTTTTATATTTGACAAGCTACTAATGTTACACAATCAATGTTGTGGGTGTGCTGAGTACTTCAAAAGTTCAAAGCTCAATAATATGAATGTTGTTGGTGTAGTGGGAATATAATTTTTAGCTTATGAAAAAGCTTGTTGCATTGTACAAATGTACATACACAATGACACAATACAGCTACTTCAAATTCATGTATGAAACAAGACATAAGCTAACTAATTTGTTATTTACCACCAATTCCATATTGACATGTAATTATCACTTTTTATAAATCAATTCCTTTGATATTGTTCTCATAATTGTTGAAATATCACTTAGAATAAAAAAATATCGGATATCACAAAATACAATAGGCAAACCTGTTCTTTGCTAAAAAAAATCACATTTCTTAATTATTTTTTGTTGCTCTCAAAAGAGTATGTATGCTCATCAAATAGATATATTTTGTCACATAACATTTACATCACATTATCTTGAATCTTATTAACATTAACAACATATGTATAATGTTTTACTTAAGTTTATCATAACTTATGTTAGGCATATTAAAGCTAAATTACATTAAATGCTAATAGATGCAACATTGGCTATACAAAATCATTTTGAGCACATACTTCGATACCATATATAAATATTAGCCTGTCAACTACACATTCTGATGTAATTTAATTGTTTGTACACTAGACGCCGCCGCCCAAAGAATGAAGTTCAGCCCATGTACTGGTAAGAAGCGGGGGAGAGATGAGGCGCCGGCGAGTGGCCCGGCCCCGTCGCCGCGCCGATCGTGGTCAAGTGACAAGCGCGACACATTAGCTTGCCTGAAATAGTTTCATTGTTATTGTTATTCACATAAATTATTTTGTATAAACATCCAGAGTGTAAAAAAATAGCATATTTAAAATCTCAACTTGAGCATATCATAAAGACTTTTTTTAACGACTCAATAAACAACAAAATTATATGCCTGAATTCCTTTAAAAGATAATCACAACTTAGTATCGCCAGTTATACTAGGTGATGCAAAAGGTTTTTACTAAGGTAAAAACTTTTTTTAGCAAAATAATAATTTGTGTAACAGGGAGAAATTACTCTTGAGGGCTGGCACTACCAACTGATGAGCAACAGTAAGGCTGCAAAGGGACACCATATTTACACATGCGACTTCTTTGTTTGACTTACCAGCTAGGGGGTAGCAACGTTTGTCAGGTTCATCAGTCAGTTGCATCCCACATAGGCAGCACATATAACAGTCAACATGGAAGTCCCGGTCCATTGATACAACTCTTACTGTCTCATCCGTGCCTTCAACTGGTGTAATACCTGGAATCAAACAATTTTATTGATTTATACTTGTTAAATTCAATAGGTTATTTTTAGAAATAAGAGAAGCTCCTTACCCTTTCCACAGCTAGCACATTTAGGAGCAAACATGCGATGATAATCATTGACACAGTAAATCTTGTTGTCAACATCCACAGTGAAGGGTACCCCATCAAGGCACTCATTACACACACAGCAACGGAAACATCCTGGGTGGTATGATTTTCCCATTGCTTGCAAAATCTGTAAACAATACAACAGAAATAATGTGTGTACAAAAAAAAAACCAGGCCTGCAAAAACAAAGATTCCTTACCATTTCCATAATAAGATGTCCACATATTGCACACTTTTCAGCAGTTTGTTGAAATCCAGAGTACTGTAATATTGGATTACAAAAAGGTTACCTCATTATTTTCAACAATGAAAACGCAGCATTTTCTGCATAAGTACGTAATTATATATTTAAGACATTTAGTACACACCAAATAGTCTTCTTCACAGTAAACCTTGCCATGCACATTGTAGAAAGCCTTGCCTCGTAATGCACGACCACAAGAGCAACAGATGAAACAGTTGGTGTGGTAAAGGTTGCCCATCGCTTGGCAAGCTTGGCCTGCCCCCGTGACTCCTGCTCCGCATGTGTGGCATATACCTAGGTGACAAGTGTAAGTCTGAATTCAAATGTGAAAATGTACCAAACAGGAAGTATTTTTAAAGCAAATAGCAATTTAAAGATTTTTTCAAGAAAATGTATAATATGTTGCCTTACCAAAATATTCACCCTCCTCATCTTGCCTTTCCATTTCCTCTTCAAGTTGCCTAGTAAGTTCTTCTATCTTACGTTGAGCCTCACTGGGGCCAGGTGGACGTGGGGGTGTGATACTGTATGGCAGCAAGCTTTTGCCTCGACCACCAGATCCTCGAGAACCACCTGACACTTGGGACACAGAGCTTGGAGTAGGACTGGGAGCTGGGGACTGAGCCGGAGAACACAATGATGTCAGTCCCGATACTAAATTCCTAGAAGCAATAGATTCAGAAGCAAGGGAGACATTGTCTCTGTTAGCTGCTGCCACCACTGCAGCAGGGGAGCCACCAGTCATGCACACATAATCTGAACCGTTAGTATCTTCCACTATCTGCATTCTACTACCAACTGCAGGCTTTGAATTAAACCCTCCATTAATTAATGGTTTCTCTTTCCCAATATTTGGTTTGGGATGAAAGAATTTAGGACTTGCTGTAGCTGTTTGTACTTCAGTAGCAATGTTGGCTTTAGGTCTTTGGGCACTTGGAGCTATAGATGCATATATTGCTGTAGATGGTATAGTCACAATTTTATCATCAAAACTAATACTGTTATCATTCTTCAGGAGGGCACTCACATCAGTGTACTTGGGAGGGGCAGACTTCATCACTGTGTAGTCACTGCCTGGATTCTCATGGGACGTGCTGTATGGAGGTGGAGGTGGAGCCTTGTCTATTTTTACTTTTTCACTTGTTATCATTTGTGCCAGATTCCGAGTAACACCAGTGTTTGGCACTTGTGGACCAGGAACTGACCCCTGTTGTATAAATCGCTGATCATGGTTTTGTTGAGGCTTAAATTCACTTTTTTTATCGTTATCTGAACACAACATGTTCTCATACACTATTGGGTTAGCTTTAGTCTTGGAATTAACTGGCACTTGAGGTTGGGCTTTACTGTAGCGTGTGTCGTAATACCCGTCGGACACTGGCGGCGGCGGGGCCTGCTGGTACAGCTGATGATAGTAGGGCGGTTGCGGGGACCGCTGTTCACCGTAATAATCTATATTTTCGTAAACTGGTGGTGGATATTGAGCATTCGGAATGGCTGGGATTTCATAGAGGTCATCAGTTTGATAACTAAGAGACCTTTGCGATATAGAATCGATGGAACGTGTAGGACTCGAAGGCAGAGCAGCAGTGTTTATATCACGTTTATTGATCGACGCAATAGTTTCAACTCGTTTAGGCGTAGCAAACTTTGAAGCGGCTATAACATTCGATCGCTCATAAAAACTGTAATCTTGACGACTGTTTTGGCTATTATCCAATACAAAGCTCTCTATTGCGCCCACAGGTCGGGTTTTGGCGAGAGAACTTGTGTTCGAGGATACGGCGCCGTGCGCTTGCTCAGTAACATCTTCAACTTTATTGGATAGTTTTAAATTTTGAAGACCAATTATACAACGTTGTTCTTCTGAGTTACTTCTGCGCGATGAATCCATGTTATGTATGGAATAAATGCAATTGCTAAAAATTAAAGTAAACTTTAGTCCTAAGCACTTCAATCCGAGTTCGAATGAATCATCTCAAAAATCGTCAAATTGAAGTCTCAAACTATGTTCTCAAACAAAACATCCACTAGGGATGATCTAACGACATACATCGAAATTCGATTGTTCTTAGTAATTATTTCACATTGACTCAAAAATAACTTCCCTGTTTATACATTCTAAAAAGTGTTTATTCCAGTTATTAGTCTCAATTTTCCGCTGTTTTTTAACTACAAAAACCGCTAACGTGAAAACACCTACCAGAGCGTGCATTAGTCACAAAATTCACGAAAATTTAAATTTTCTAAGTTTTGACGTGAATATTAGTTTGCTTCCATAGTCCTAGTCAGTGGCCCGGAAGTCTGACAACCAGTCTTACCAAGGGGTATCGTGTAACCCAGACAGAAATAATTGGGTTGTGAGTTTGTGAGGCAGTCGCTCCATGTAAAACACTGGTTTTCAGCGGCATCCGGCTAGCTAGACTGGAAGCCGACCACAACAAAGTTAGGAAAAGGCTAGGCAGATGATGATGTGTGGGAGGCAATACAAACTGATGATAACAAAATCGGGGGATATAGTTTGGTGTTGCAGTAACCATGAGCACCTCCATCGACAGTTTCACATCTTTAGCAGAATAATCAATCCATCTTTTAGAATCATAGAGGAATAAGCTAAAGAGTTCTATAGTCTACTTAAATTCGTAATAGTATAGCATCCAAAACACTGAAAACGTAACACGTTCATAAATACAGAACGAGAAAATCGCTTTGGAATTTTGCCAAGTGTACATTACATTTCTGTAATTTGTCCATTTGACCGTACAAATGATATAAAACTAGTTCATTCGCCGATCGCCGCCATTGTGTATGGTTTTGTGTCGCAAGCAAGTGGTTTCTAGAAATGGTCGATTGTGTAGTTTCCTGTTGTAAAATGATCTGCTACTTCGAATCTGCAAAACCATGGTGTTTCGTATCACATGTAAGTACTCATCATGCACTAACATGGTATTATTTAAGAACGATGTCGAAATAATTTTTTCGCCGGCGCCGTTACGATAGAAAAATATCGTGGTACGTTTCTAGCTCAACGAAATACAGGGGCTAACAGGTAGGTGATTTTGAATAGGACTACGACAACGGGAACGATTGAATGATAAAATAATTGTTTTTCAGTTGAATTATCAGTTACAAATTTAGTATGTACGCAGGGCGACCAATCAAGCTATACAAAACCAGTTTATGCCGATCTCTCATTGTATTGGAAATCTGTACAATGCGAGGCCATGTTATACTGGAACTGTGTGGCTTGATGTGTCACCGTGTGTACAGTAGGTTAAATAATTTTCTTGTGTATATGCCGAACGAAACAGTTGACATAAAAAATCTTATCATTATTATAAGTAAGTGCGTTGAGTATAAGCTACGTGTGGCGTCATTCTAATAGAAAACGTACATGCCCAGCTATGGGCCATGTTTTAGTTATGAAAATAATGCTTTAAAAAATACTAGCGGTTGCTCGCTACCTTCGTCCGCGTGAAATTCTTATAAAATGTTTCTTCCCCATTTAAATCGAATTTTGTTAACAATTTCGTACAAACAAACTGTTTTGTTTGGGTGCCATACTTTCCGATAAAAGTCTTATTTCCAGTTAGAATGTGTGCCATGTTTTAGTAGCTCTGTTCATTGTGATCATTATGCCGTAAAAATGAGCAAGAGGGCTTAGATGCTAAGATACTTGCATTATAGTGGAGCACGAACGTATGTGACATGGTACGTCTAACCTCACTTCAAATGACTGTAATTTATGAGTCAACGTTATAGCACGCTCTTCACCGGAGGGGCCTATACTGTGTTTGAGCTACCAACGTACCACGATATCAATCTATCGTAATGGTGGCACTACACTTGGCAGATTTGGGCAAATATTCGCTTTCTACCATTAAGACAAAGTGGACTTTATCTTAATAGACATAAAGAACATTTTGTTTCGATTCAATATCGCGAAAAATTTGAACAATACGCCATGTGAAGTGCCAGCATAACGGCGTAAAGATAATTGCCACATTGTTATTAAATAATACTACATTAGTGCAAAATTAGTACTTACATGTGATATGAAACTTAATGAAACACTTTGATTTTGCAGATTTGAAGTAGCAGATCGTTTTTTTACAAAACAAAACAATTGACCACTAAAGTGGTCAATGCAATGTAAAGTGGTCCTCTCTAAAGAGAGCACTTGTTTGCGACACAAAGCGATACACAATGATGGCGATTGGCGAGTGAACTAGTTTTATGTAATGTGTATGGTCAAACGGCCAAAGTACGTTGGCAGAGGGTTAAGCCCAGCTATGTCGTCTCTTTATCTTATTCCTCTATGCGTAAGGCCAATTGTATACGTGATGTATAATCGAACCATATGTAAACTATTTGACTGTCACTGGGGCCCTTCACTACACGACGCCATTTTAAATCTCCGCAGTTCTGCTGTCATCGCCTCTCGACTCTGTGATCTGTCAAGCGGACATTCGTCATTCTGTAATCTATTCTGTGCTACTTGCTACTGAAGTTTGTGCGTTATTTGATTATAAACCAACGGAATTGAGGGGAACTTCTAGTTCTCCTTCTCCTCTTTTATTATGTACGATACTGAAGATGATCAATATGAAGAAGTTGACGTGGAAGAAATTTCTTCTGAACTATGGCAGGAAGCTTGTTGGATTGTCATCAACGCTTACTTTGATGAAAAAGGTTTAGTACGCCAACAGTTGGATAGTTTTGATGAGTTTATTCAAATGTCTGTCCAACGTATAGTAGAAGATTCACCACCTATAGAGTTACAAGCTGAAGCTCAACATTCATCGGGTGAAATAGAAACCCCGCCGAGATATCTTTTAAAATTCGATCAAATTTATTTGTCTAAACCTACGCATTGGGAAAAAGATGGAGCCCCATCACCTATGATGCCTAACGAAGCCCGTCTTCGAAACCTGACTTATTCTGCACCACTTTATGTAGATATAACTAAAACAATTGTAAAAGAACATGAAGACCCTGTTGAAACACAGCATCAGAAAACATTCATTGGGAAGATTCCTATTATGCTTAGATCCACTTATTGCCTATTAAATAACTTAACGGACAGAGATTTGTCTGAATTGAATGAATGCCCACTTGACCCTGGTGGCTATTTTATTATCAACGGATCTGAAAAAGTATTAATTGCACAAGAAAAAATGGCAACAAATACTGTATATGTATTCAGCATGAAAGATGGTAAATTTGCTTACAAAACGGAAATTCGATCTTGTTTGGAACATAGTTCTAGGCCTACTTCCACTTTATGGGTTAATATGATGGCTCGTGGAGGGCAAAACATAAAAAAATCTGCTATTGGGCAAAGAATTATTGCAATTGTCCCTTATATTAAACAAGAAATTCCAATCATGATTGTGTTCAGAGCTCTAGGTTTTGTAGCTGACAGAGATATATTGGAACATATTATTTATGATTTTGATGATCCAGAAATGATGGAAATGGTAAAACCTTCCTTAGATGAAGCTTTTGTAATTCAAGAACAAAATGTGGCACTTAATTTCATTGGTGCCCGTGGAGCTCGCCCTGGAGTAACAAAGGAAAAGCGTATCAAATATGCTCGAGAAATTTTACAAAAAGAAATGTTGCCACATGTTGGTGTATCAGATTTCTGTGAAACTAAAAAAGCTTACTTTTTGGGTTATATGGTACACAGACTGTTACTGGCTGCTTTGGGTCGTCGTGAACTAGATGACAGAGATCACTATGGCAACAAACGTTTGGATTTAGCTGGCCCTCTACTTGCATTTTTATTCAGGGGTTTATTTAAAAATCTGTTGAAAGAGGTCAGAATGTATGCTCAAAAATTCATTGACAGAGGAAAGGACTTTAATTTGGAATTAGCTATTAAAACTAAAATAATAACAGATGGTCTCAGATACTCACTTGCTACTGGAAATTGGGGTGACCAAAAGAAAGCTCATCAGGCTAGAGCTGGTGTGTCTCAAGTATTGAACAGATTAACTTTTGCTTCAACTTTATCGCATTTGAGACGTGTTAACTCTCCAATTGGTCGTGATGGTAAACTAGCCAAACCTCGACAATTACACAATACTTTGTGGGGTATGATTTGCCCTGCTGAAACACCTGAAGGTGCTGCTGTCGGTTTGGTGAAAAATCTTGCATTAATGGCCTATATCTCTGTAGGCAGTCAGCCATCTCCAATTCTAGAATTCTTGGAAGAATGGTCCATGGAAAATTTGGAAGAAATTGCACCTTCAGCTATAGCTGATGCTACAAAAATATTTGTAAATGGTTGTTGGGTCGGTATCCATAGAGATCCAGAACAATTGATGGCTACCTTGAGAAAACTAAGACGTCAAATGGATATCATTGTGTCTGAAGTGAGCATGATCCGGGATATCAGAGATAGAGAAATCCGAATTTACACAGATGCTGGTAGAATATGTCGCCCCTTGCTGATTGTAGAAAATGGAGCTTTGCTGTTGAAGAAGAAACATATTGATGACCTTAAAGAGCGTGACTTCAATAATTATGGTTGGCAAAATTTGGTAGCAAGTGGGGTAGTCGAATATATAGACACCTTGGAAGAGGAGACTGTAATGATAGCAATGAGCCCAGATGACTTAGCTCAAGTAAAAGAATATGCATACTGTACTACATACACTCACTGTGAAATTCATCCTGCTATGATCCTGGGTGTGTGTGCTTCTATTATCCCATTCCCTGATCACAACCAGAGTCCTAGGAATACTTATCAAAGTGCTATGGGTAAACAAGCTATGGGAGTTTACATTACCAACTTCCATGTAAGAATGGACACTCTGGCTCATGTGTTGTACTATCCCCACAAGCCATTGGTGACTACAAGGTCCATGGAATATCTAAGGTTTAGAGAATTGCCAGCAGGTATTAATTCAATAGTTGCAATCCTGTGTTATACTGGTTACAACCAAGAAGACAGTGTCATTTTGAATGCTTCCGCAGTGGAAAGAGGTTTCTTCCGATCTGTATTTTATCGGTCTTATAAAGACTCTGAGTCCAAAAGAATTGGTGACCAAGAGGAGCAGTTTGAGAAACCAACCAGACAAACGTGTCAAGGCATGAGAAATGCTTTATATGATAAATTAGATGAGGACGGCATTATCGCACCTGGTATAAGAGTATCTGGTGATGATGTAGTTATTGGCAAAACTATTACATTGCCCGAAAATGATGATGAATTAGAAGGTACAACAAAACGTTACACGAAGCGTGATGCGTCAACATTCTTACGTAACAGTGAAACTGGTATCGTCGACCAGGTAATGTTAACACTAAACAGCGAAGGATACAAATTTTGCAAAATTCGCGTTAGATCTGTGCGTATTCCTCAGATTGGAGATAAGTTTGCTTCACGTCACGGTCAAAAAGGAACTTGCGGAATTCAGTATAGGCAAGAAGATATGCCATTTACTTGTGAGGGACTTACTCCAGACATTATTATTAATCCACATGCTATCCCATCTCGTATGACAATTGGTCACTTGATTGAGTGCATTCAAGGCAAAGTCTCTTCTAACAAAGGAGAAATTGGTGATGCTACACCATTCAATGATGCCGTAAATGTGCAGAAAATTTCTTCGCTATTACAAGAGTATGGCTATCATCTTCGTGGAAATGAAGTTATGTATAATGGACACACAGGACGAAAGATAAATGCCCAAGTTTTCTTAGGCCCCACATATTATCAGCGTTTGAAGCATATGGTGGATGACAAAATTCACTCCAGGGCTCGAGGACCTGTACAAATTTTAGTAAGACAACCTATGGAGGGCCGAGCTAGAGATGGCGGATTACGTTTTGGCGAAATGGAACGAGATTGTCAAATTGCTCATGGTGCTGCACAATTTTTGCGTGAGCGGCTGTTTGAGGTGTCTGATCCCTATCGTATACACGTTTGCAATTTCTGTGGCTTGATAGCAATTGCAAACTTAAGAAATAACACTTTTGAATGCAAAGGTTGCAAGAACAAGACACAAATTTCGCAAATACGATTGCCATACGCTGCCAAATTACTATTCCAGGAACTGATGTCCATGAACATAGCGCCAAGATTAATGGTAGTAAATTAGAATATTAAGTCGACTCTAAGAAAGATAAACTTCACTTTTGGATTTCTTTAATTATGTATTCATACAATTAATAAAAATACAAGCAATGTTTCATATGACTTTTATTATCACAAATCGAGACAACATTAAATGCAGCTTAAACACAACAACCATAATACAAAAGTGTACAATATGTATAATTCTCTTACTCCAATAATTTAATTAAGTAATATCAAATGCAATAAGGTTTTATAAATTGAGATATCTATAAATAAACTTGTGTTTATCTATGTCACTTTAAAAATGACTCATTTGTTTAAAGAATAGGTAATATAATATATATTTTGTGCAGTTATGAATAATATTATGTGAAACCCTTTATTCATTATAAATAATTGAACTCTTAAACTGGTAACTTTATATAGATTTAAAAAATATTATTTACATAAACACCTGGTAATAAGCGAATACCTATAAATTCTAAACAGCAAATTATAACAATATGCAGCTATGAGCTTGCAATAGGAAGTTAGTAACTAACTACAGTAACTGTCGAAATTTTAGATAAGAGAGCTTTTGACTTGATCACCTAGGAACGCACATTAATGCTTAAGTACAACACGAGCCAGTTTGTGCGCTTTACGGAAATAAGTATAGTGCAAGAAATTATTTGTAGTTAATCATTACTGCAGTGAAACTTTATTTTAATGGAAATAATAAACGAAAATAAGACATAATCAAGGTTATTTTTGTTTTGATCTCGGACTTATAAGGTAAAACGCGCTTTGACGTGGAGTTGCGGAAACCAACCCGTTATACAATACAATAGGTAAGGTAGGATTTCGTTCACCATAGCAAGATTTCGCCAATTTCAGAAACTTTCAGAATTGAGTTAACAAAATATGCACCATGATTTATCTTAAATTATAACTATTTTACTGTACAACTTACGTATCTATGATCGATGTAATGTGTTGCAGTCATAATTAAATTATAAATAATTACAATATATGGACGTTTAAGACAGTAAACAATAGAGAATGGGTGACCTTGTACTTTCCTGCCTCCTAATTTTTCTAATTAGATCTATAATTTTAGATGAGTAGGTAATTATTTGAATTGTTTTATGATTGTGACACATCATTCTATCTGATTACCTGCCTACAATTAACTCCAGACATTGGCTTAGTTATAGGCTAGGCATATGTACTAGAGTATAAAAAATAAAGCTACTTTCAAAATAACTACACTGAATGTCGAGGCTATGTATAGTATAGCCGACCCCGTATTGTTTTACCACTTATTACAAAAGACTACCAGTTAATTAAGGTTATACCAGCCATCCCGCCTGAAAAAAATGAAAATGCCCCCTAGGCCAGCGGTAGCAGTAATATGAATACTTAAATCATCTTCCGGTTAGTCAATGTACAGTCATACCGTCGTCGGGGGGGGATTCTAGGACATGTGTATCCGAGAACCCCCCTTAGGGCATCTGGATTAACCCGTAAAATCTAACTGCATAATTGGTTCATAAGTAAGAAACAATAGATCTTCACGTTGTATGGCGTGTAATTGACATTTAGCCTTTAAACGGTAATGCAATTACGTGGTTAACTATACATATGACGATGATATTTAGATGCCATGATTAGTATAGGCTTACTTTTGGACAGAAGTAAACTGGTAAAGCAGCAGCTGGTAGCTGATGCTGGCATTGGTAAAGCTAATTGAAATCAATTAACTCAGCGCACCGGTGGCAGAGCCGGCTGTTCCACGTTTTCATCTTCCTTGGGTCGACTCCACTTTATCATAGTTTCGGGGGACCGGTATAGGAATACCAATTTAGCAAAAAGATCTTCTTCTAGAGCCAGCTCCAGCGCCTCGCGTACCTAAAGAAAAATGAGTGATGATTTTATCTTTATTTTAGAATACTGATATTTTAAAATTTATTTAATAGTCAAAATCATGCTATACATTCTTAGTTTTGTTATTTAGATTACAAATTGCAGTTTTTTTTATTTCAAGTAAAACAAACTTACTAGATAAATGTCAAGGCAGAGTTGCAGCAGTCTGTCAGCATTTGGCAGATCATCGAACATGATTCTTGTGTAAATGCCGGAGAAGAACCCTCGCAGCACTCGAGACGCCAAGAACACGAATGTGGTGTACAATCCGATGATGCTATAAACATTCACACAACATATTAAAAAACAGGATGTTCAGGAATTAGGACAATAGCTACTTCGCTACCATACAATATGGTCATGTTGGATAATACTCTTCAGGTCAGTCTTTTTGACTAAATGTAAAACATGAAGAATAGTTTAGACTTACCCACTGCCAGATATAAAGTTAAGCGTCTCTGGGAACATTTTATCGTTAAAAGTGTACAAAACGAGCATGTCGCAGTTGTTGAGCGGGATCGACAGCAATGGATCCTGAAAACATAATTAAATGAATACTTCGTAAGTTCGTATCGACAATCGGTTTTTGTAACAACGCAATTTTTATTGCTCGACGAATTATTCCATTTAACCCCGAAATTTTAAAAAATCGTTTCGTCGTTACTTTTTTAGATTATCTATTATGCGACACCAGTCTCCATATAGCCTTAAACTGACAACATATTTGGTTATCAATTTTATTGTAAATATTTCTGCATAATACGAGTAATTGCCAGTTTAACTTTGCGAACACGTAATTCAACCAAACTGCATAAAACCTGGTTAAGGCGGTGTATCGAATATAGAAATTTACCCAGTTAAGCACTTAAAAAGTGCCGTGGGTGCTGGGTTACACATGTAGGTAACCAGGCACTTAGTGTTTATAACTACCCTAGTCATAAAAAAACAAACAACTTATAAGTTATGGCACTGCATATTTGTATACCAACTTTGTAAATGCAAATTATAAGGTGGTTCGTTTTTTTTAATAACCAGTGTAGGTTAACTAGTGTAGGTAGAATTATGTTTATTTTAATAAATTGTACAATCTGGAGGGCGGTTGGCCTATTTACGAACCTGGTATCTAAAAAGCAAAATACTGCAACTTACCCGTAAAGAACAAGACTCTCGAACGCGCCAGTACATTACGTCTGTAACTTTATCTCTCTCTAATCGAAGTAGTACGTCCCGGTACTCAATTTCTTCCTCAGCTGAAATAACGTTTAATATGACACTGAATTTAAAAAAATACTTTATTTTTTGTATGATTGATATTTTTGAACTAACATAGTTTTTATTTTTTTAAGAACAATTTTTTTACTAACTATTATGGATGATGGATATTCTGAATGTAAAAAATAATTAAGCAAAGTAGACAAGAAAACTCACTCAAGTCTTCGCCCGGCGCTGTCAATGGAATTAGTTGGTACGCCGCTTTTGTGGTACCCTTGTTGAATACTTTCAAAAATTTCGGGAACAAGTCGTGGACGTTTAGCCTGTTGATAAATATAATATATTTCAGATGTTATGCGACAAAACATCTGATGTGAATAGTTTGATGATAGATGTAACTAACTTTTGGATGTGGATTTGGATGACTGTATTCAATATGTAAAAAAAAACCTGTCCGATCCGTGAGGGGATTATTAGGTATCGAGATAAAATTCTATTTGTATAATCCTTTTTGTAAAACAAGTAAAAAAATACCCCGATAAAAATTAAATAAAATGTATTAAAATGAAGAAACTTAAGTGGCAACACAGGTAAGGGGCGCGGGCGGCGACACTTCGGTCGCTTCTCGGGTAGTCACGTCATAGACAAACAATTGGCGATCGAACATACTAATGCCGAAGATGGTGTTGACACGTTTTAAGGCTAAAGTTGTGCAAAACTCAGAATTTCACTGCAAAAACAAATCGTGTGTGTCAGAATCTATGTTTAATGTCATTGTCCCATCCTCACGGCAGGTGGCGTCACATTGAAATAGCCAATCGGATTCCACTTGTCACTTCCCGCGCACCGCGTGCCTACCGCTAAATTTGTAGAACTCGAATACAATCAAGATGTTCAACGTACGGAATCTAGAGGAGGTTATCTAAGTGTCATTGGTATACCTATAACCTATAATATGCCCTTTCGTATCGGACAGGTTTTTTTCACATGCCCTATACTTAAACTGTACAGTGAGAATATGATATGGGCCCTGGTTTATAAATAATTGAGTTACCATGTATCTGGTGTAGAAGTGCCGTCCAGCAGCTGGCGGAGTATTTCTCTCTGCGGGTTAGGGCGGCCCGCTATGAGCGCCGGGATGGGCACCTCGCGGTGGTCCTCTATGGTGGGCGGGTTGGGCACCGCGTTCGTCGGGTGCGTGATCACGTATGTGAACTTCACATTTAATGTTGCATCTGTTGATGATTAATGCAATTAATTACCTAATTAAATACAATGCGAAGTCATGATAAATAAAAATATTTTTTTATTGTAAGATTGATGGCGATGGGAGGACTTGGATGTCTTCTTTAGGAATTTGCAAGAATTAGGGCAAAACCGGGGCCAATCTATACTAATATTATAAAGCTGAAGAGTTTGTTTGGTTGAACGCGCTAATCTCAGGAACTACTTACTGGTTCGAATTGAATAAATCTTTTAATGTTGGATTGCCCATTTATCGAGGAAGGCTATAGGCAACTGTAACATCACGCTACGACCAATAGGAGCGGAGCAGCAATGAAAAATGTTGCAAAGCGGGGAAAATTGTATTTTTAATAATTTTACGCGGATGAAGGTCGCGGGGAACAGCTAGTGGAAAATATGGAGGGAGGCATTTTTCCAGCAGTGGGACAGTACAGGCTAGCTATAATAATAAGATGATGGTGGTGACGTCACGTCGTTGTACATGTAGTTGTTATGTTAGTACTGTAGGTACTCACTAGAGGCAGCCTCTCTCTTGAGCCGGTCGAGCTCGGGCGGCGAGATCTCCCACTTGAGTGTGGAGTTCGGGTTGATGGTGATGACGGCGACATCGTTGTACACGTAGTTGGACAGGAACGTCTGCGCTGTGCGGTCGCGTGCGTACAGGTTGCTGAGCTGAGTGTAGTCTTGTTCCGTGAAACTGGAAAATAATTAGCCAGCCTATTAGCTCAGAAAGAAAAGAAAGCGGACTTAAAGGTCGGATCCAATATACAGTGTGTTTGGCTACCGGTTACTGATACTTTAAGGGCGTATTATATACTCATTTCTATCGACAAATACACTTTTATACATACTCCTAACCCCACACCCCGCGAATGGCAGCCATTTTGTTTTTTTCATCGCTAGATCTAGGGTATGTAATGCTAATATCTTTGAATCTAAGAGACCTAGAGATTTGCAAAAGTAGAAACAATGGGAGATCACCGCTGGTCATCAAATGCTGATCGTAAATTCATAACAGATGCAGACAAATCGTTGACAAATTGAAACGGAGTCGCGTTCCTCAGCATTCGGGGAGGGATTATTATTATCAGTGAATATCTATGAACTTTTAGAATGTTATGTTAAACGTATATTATACTTACACGTAAATATTGTTTGATTGAGCTGACATTTGATAGATAGGCAGGAATGGACCGATGCGTATTTTTACCGTGACATCTGTGGGCGGGTTGGGTTTGCCAACCTAAAATGAAATACATATTTCAGATTGTGCTACTTACTTCAGATTCAATAGTTGTTGCTCTTAGTTAAATTTTAAGCTGATTTACTTGTGGAAGAACGATTGCAACTTTGAGATAAGACCTGTTTTATAATCATAAGGGTTCCAAAATACACTGGTCACCAAATAAATCGAGCCACCTTATCATATGCGTCTGCAAAGTTGTTAAAACAAATAATCAATAGCAATAATTGTTATAGCAATAATCAAGTACGGTGAATTTTGAGTTCAAACATGTTTGAAATTTTTGCCATCGATACGCTAAGAAGAAGCTTTAGCACAATGTTATTAACATGATCTACTTTAAAAACAAAATATTGTTGTAGTCAAATCATACAAAATACAGTAAATTGGAACTGTTTCAATTGGCCGTAACTTTGCTCTCTGACTTTGGTATTTGTCGACAAAAGTATGATTTGGAGAACTTATTGTCAGCTATGATTAAAGATATATTTCAATCATGTTGGATTGACGCATTTTGACCAAGACCTTTTGAATGAATTTGGAGTTCAATGAACGATTTGATGCTTGGAGCCAAATATTGCGGGATCCGCAGGCCGTATAACTACGCCGGATCCCGCTGGATTGCGGATCCAACTTTGATAGATTGTCTTTCATATATTTTGGTTGCAAAGGAGTTGAAACATGAAAAAGATTTTATGGTTCAAAGAATCTAAGATTTTGGTTTTAAAAACTTATCGCCATTTCATAATTACCGAATTCCCGAATGCGAAGAATACAAGCGGGAACCATATGATGGCGATGACGAAGGCAAGTACTCCCCCGCCCAGTAAGTACTTGCCCGTGTTGGCCTTCTTCGAGCCGCGCGGCTGTGGGAACTCGTCCTCTAAGTACCGGGAGCACTGGAACAACAGGCCTGTATTATAACGGGTGCCACATTCATTCCCATTACTAAACCGAGAGGAATATATTCTTCCCGTCGTCGTGTATCTGGAAACAAATGGTTGTTCTAGAAATAAGTATCCCCGAAAGGTTAGGCAGGTGTGTACCTAATAGGGCACCAACGTTTATCGGACCTCCTCAACCCAGTTAGTACTGGGTAAAACGATACCCTTTGGTAAGACTGGTTGTCAGACTTTTTGGGCCACTGACTACCTAACGACTGCCAAAGATCTACAAATGACATCCGGGACCAACGTCTTAACGTGCTTTCCGAGGCACGGACGGAACTCGGTATGTAATGGGTGGTCACCCATCCAGACCAACCTTGGCAAGCACGGCTTAACCTAAAGATCGACCCGAGCGGCTGTTATTATTTAGCCACGAGCTCATAACAATAACATTAGTAAGGATAAGGATTAAAATCTGTTTTAGATGCCAAGGTAAGGTTGAATATACGTATTATCCTGCTAAATATAATAGATAGTTGAAATACCTTCAACAGGAAGACACTAGCGAAGATGTCCTCCATCTTGAGCCAATCCATTAGAGTCATAGACGTGTCTGTCCATATCCAGTCCATAAGCGTCCGCAACTCGAATAAGAACGGTACTACCATGAACCTGTGAATTACATTTAAATTAATAATATACTGCTGAGCATGAGGTCCTGGGTTTGATTCCCAGGTCGGGTAAACTGTTATTGGTTTTTACATCACGAATTTCTAAGTAGTAGCTGCGGAGTCTGGACCTGCGTCCGGTTGATGGCATTAGACTCGCCGCCTATAACATGGGACTTAAATATAAGGTCCCATTAAAATAGATGGACAAATTTGAACACAGCGTTTCAGTACGTCTAACCAAAGATATCCAAGCAAAAAAATCACTGATTTTATTTTGAACTTAAATAATAAATTGCTGGCACTCTAGAATAACACGTCCATTAAGGGTAAGTAACTTGCACTCGCGTGTTGCAGGGTTAGGAAGAAGTGCCTAGGATAACCACACTTCATCAATGATATTTAAGTTTTATTTGCTATTTATCGGACAAAAATCGGAGATACAGCTGAGAAATTCGTGACACTTTGCCAGACCTGGGAATTGAAACAAACACCCGACGTTCAAGCAGCAGTTTTTTTTGTGTTAGAACTCCGAATGTTTAGAAACTTTGACCTAGAAACGAGCTACATAATTATAAATAAACACATCTCACAATCTAAAGAAGACCATGTTCAGGAAGTAGTAGGACTTGCAGAGGAAGTTGCCGATGATGCGGCGTGGGTACCCGCAGCGGATCTGGTACGCCGACAGCAGCAGGTAGATGCACTTCAGCATGTACCACATTGGAGGCGGCAGCAGGGCGTTGAATGTCCTAAGCATGATTATTATTGAATAATATGTGAAAATATTAATGTATCAGTGTAGTTTACCTAAATGTGTAGCAGCCGACTACGTCAGAAAAAGGGTATTTCACTTTTAGCTTAGCTGTAGGTAGAATGAAAACTACCTACAACTAAACATACGGGCTATTATCTTAAAAGGTAACTTCTTTTTCTAAGAATAAAGGGGTAAATTATTAGGATATAGGATTAATGTTTTGACCTACTGCAGAGGGAGAGCCCCAGACTAAAGCACATGAAAAGTAAAGAAGGTTTCAACATGTTTCAAAATGACGAAATCAACAGCTTTTATATTCAGCATTATACTGAGTGATTGGTTAAACGTGATGCAATACTTTAAAAACGGGGGCCAAAAACTGGGTTGAAAAAAATGCTGCTCCTCACATTTATGGTCGCATAACTCAAAAAAATGTAGGGAACAGTTGTTTTTTTTTCACATTTCGGAATTAGTCCCACAGTAAGAGTTCGTCATATTTATGAGTATTTCACTGCTTTAACCAATCACCTAGTAGTATCAAGGGTCATACCTCTCAGTAATGAACGGCAGAACGAAGAACATCCAGATATGCACTCCTATGATAAGCGCGTACTGGAACAGTATCTTGCCGAGCATGAACTTGCGCAAGTACAGCGCCCGGTCGATGACGATCAGCGCGAACTGCAGGATTAGCATCACGAGGAAGGGAATCGGCACTTTGTTCTCTTCCAAGTACGCTTTAACGCCGCCGTCGCCTTGGTGCGTCTGGACAAACAATATGAGGACTTTTTAGACAATCAATTAAATGCATAGAAAATTTGCATCATCTGCCATCTGCTATCATTTGTAGATCTTTGTTGGGAAAAGGCTTTTTCCCAACAAAGATCTACAAATGATAGCCGGAACCAACGGCTTAACGTGCTTTCCGAGGCACGGAGGAAACTCGGTATGTAATAGGTGGTCATCCATCCACGGACCAACCTAGGCAAGCATGGCTTAACCTAAAGATCGACCCGAGCGCTGTTATTATTTAGCCACGAGCTCTTTCAGTTCAGAAAAGTAGCTGTTACTGTATGTAAATAGACCCTTAACGAAGCCGAAATGTTCTGTACATATTTCAGGTAAAGTTATAAAATTAAAAACTTATATGTATTCCAAAAAAACTTGTGAAAAAGTTGGAACTTTGAGAACACTTTTGGGAACCCTGTGGCATAAAAATCTATACATATAATAAGACAGTAAAAAAACTGTGTCTGTACATTGAATATATAAAAAAAAAAAAAATTGAGGGGGGTTTAGAAACAGTAACAGAGCACGAATCCAAAAAAAAAATCTGTCTGTTTGTCTGTTTGTTTGTACACGCTAATCTTCGGAACTACTGGACGGATTTGAAAGGTTTTTTTTTTGTTGTATAGGTATTAGGTCTGGGCAACACATAGGCTATAATTTATCTTGGAAACTTGAACACCTGATGCAGAACCGCAACAGACCAGCTAAACTATAAGAGATACAAAAATGGTACCATATCAAAAATTGTTTCACGTGATGAGCATTTTCTGCTGAGAGAATAAATTTGAAGATCTGGAACACCTGACGTGGAACTCCAAGAGCCCAGCTACACTATAACATATATAGGAATGACGTCATAGCAAAAGTTGTTCAATCTGATGAGCACTCTCTGTTGACTTATAAAAATCGAAGTTCTGGAACACCTATTGTGGAACTCCAAGAGCCCAGCTACACCATAACACAAATAGGAATGACGTCTTAGCAAAAATTGTTCAATCTGATGAGCACTTTCTGTTGATTTATAAAAATCGAAGATCTGGAACACCTGTTGTGGAACTCCAAGAGCCCAGCTACACCATAACACATATAGAAATGACGTCTTAGCAAAAATTGTTCAATCTGATGAGCACTCTCTGTTGACTTATAAAATCGAAGATCTGGAACACCTGTTGTGGAACTCCAAGAGCCCAGCTACACCATAACACAAATAGGAATGACGTCTTAGCAAAAAATTGTTCAATTTGATGAGCACTCTCTGTTGATTTATAAAAATCGAAGTTCCGGAACACCTATTGTGGAACTCCAAGAGCCCAGCTACACCATAACACATATAGAAATGACGTCTTAGCAAAAATTGTTCAATCTGATGAGCACTCTCTGTCGACTTATAAAAATCGAAGTTCTGGAACACTTATTGTGGAACTACAAGAGCCCAGCTACACCATAACACATATAGAAATGACGTCTTAGCAAAAATTGTTCAATCTGATGAGCACTCTCTGTTGACTTATAAAATCGAAGATCTGGAACACCTGTTGTGGAACTTCAAGAGCCCAGCTACACCATAACACATATAGGAATGACGTCTTAGCAAAAGTTGTTCGGTCTGATGAGCATTTCCTGTTGACTTATAAAAATCGAAGATCAGAAACATCTGATGTGGAAATCAAAGCTATCACTAATTTCACTGTATAATTATAAAATAACATAAGCTGGGAGTACCTCCATGCGGTGAAGTTGGTAACAGTTTAGGACTGATTTTCGATGACAACGGTATATCATTCAAAATTTGACTCTACTGGACAAAACTCCCATTTATTTTTTTATTTTATCGAATAAATACGCCTTCGGGCTTATGTTATTTGAGTGTTTAATTTCCTTTTCCACTTATCTTCGTGACACGGTAGCCTACCCGGTAGCCTACGCAGGGGAGCTGTCACTTAGATTTTAATTGATCAGGTATCTTCACAATAAAACTATAACCATGCCTAGAAAGAGGTCAAATATTTCCCAATGTTCCAAAAGAGCTAAAAGATTGAGGATCATAAGATCCCATGAATCTACCGAAGAACGTCAGAAAAGACTTGATGCTGTTCGAGAACATCAGGCTGCAACTCGCTCCGTGGGAACCTCTTCGGATCGAAAGCACGCCTGCTTTCTCAGCGTATTTACGAATCTACATCCAGGTCTCTAGAGAACTGTGAAGAATATGATGCGCGACTGACCGCTGGTCGTGAACGTCATGCATTGTCTCGCGAGTCGGAGACGTTCACGGAAAGAAAATTACGCTTGAGTTCTCAGCGTATCTACGCATCGACTTCTGACTTACAAGAATGAAAGATATGGAACGTCTCGAATCGTCTCGCGCATCCCGTTGTTTTCCCGTCCCCGGGCTCTTAGAATTCGACATCAGACGTTTCAGATCTTCGATTTTGACGACCCCGTTGTCGCTGGCATAAGCAACAGGATCCGCGTACGAAGTCGCGGGCAGAAGCTAGTATTTAATATAATTATTGTTTGTAGGATGCTGTTGAGTTATTTAAGTACATTCCTATATTAAAATCACAAAATAGGCTTACCCCAAACGCGGCGAATCCGAAAATAACAACAAGGAAGTTGAAGAAGTCACACAAGAACATATAAGCGTATATGTCAGCGGTGACCCTTGCGCCAGGCGCTAACATGCGCTCGAAGAAGCGGTGCGTCGGACGCAGGTAGCGCTTTATGCTGCAAAAGATAGGATATATACAAATTAGCAGTTTTATTCAACATAGTTTCCACATGAATATCAGTAGTGGTCTGCCATGACCTCTTAAGGCGCTATCTCACCGGAGCCTGAAAGAAACATCTAAGATTCGATTTTGACCAATAGTTTACAGAGAACGATCCCAGTGAGGGGAGAAATCGCCTGCAGCACAACATCATATTTATTCGTTCGCATTTTTAACTATCCAAGATTCGATTTTGTACAGGAATAAGTGATTGTTACAAACACTGCGCACTGTAACACTCGAATCTGAACTTTACATTACAGGCTAATGCTCGGGAGGTGAGGGAGCGCCTTTATATTATTATAATCTTAAAAAGGGGAAAGACACGGAGCTAGACGTCCTGTATAGCTCCATTCCTTTCACATACGGAAGTAATATAAAAGAAATACTGTTATTAAAGGTGGTGGTACAGGCCCAGGTTGTTTAATTACGAAGGCCATTAATGTTTTGTGCAGTACTATCGAACTTATACTTACGACAACATAATAACTTCCGGGTAATGCGACCATCTTTTCTCAAGTGTCGTCGACACGGCAATGATCGGTTCTTCGTCATCGTTTACACTGAAAAAGACGAATCACATCATTAGATTGAATGAAATTTATTAAAGTCAGATTTAGCTGTGACCGGGACTGTGAGTCGGAAACATCACAAATACCATCATAATATTACAATGCCAGTCAGTGTAGAGTTTCCTACTGTAAATATGTGATAAAACTGTAGTCTTTAACACCTCCGTCAATTTTATTAAATTCTTTACCTTATCGAGTCAGGACAAATTAGTATAGATTGTTGCACTTATAAAAGTATTAATGAGGAATTGATTGTAAATGTTTTCTGTAAAAAATTGTTCGCTAACCGAAAAAAATAAAAAAAATAAAATCATCGAATGACTATTTCATGAAAAAGTTATTCAATGGGATTAAATGAACTTAGGGCTTGTTTTGCCCCTTAATAAATCCTGCTGTTATTATATTATTACATAAAAAGTTATCGGTGACATCCAGATTTACGTACTTGTAGTGATCGTCTTCCAACCTTTTCGACGGCCCCGGATCGTTTTCATCGCTGCTACCAGGTTCTTTTTTAAATACGTACTCGGACAACTGAGTCAGGTTTCTGTAAAATAAAAATATACTATTATATTTTTTATTGGGAACAAAAATGTTGACCACCAAAAATTTTTTTTTTGATTTTTTTGAAGGTGTAACAAGAAGCAGATATTTGAAGAATTTATAATTGGGGTTTTCATTAGTAGTTTAATAACGTAGACAAAAGTAGTATTAAGTATATAACTCTTATTACAATCGTAATTAAATAATCAATATTTAAACAATAATAATTTACTTTATAATGCTAGCAGTTTTTATTATTTACAAGGAATCGAAAGCCAGTCTGTAACATATTCAAAATGAAAATAGAGAATAATCTTGTTGCCATATTACTATATTAAGAGTGCACATAATGCGCATGCCCCTCAGTCAAACTCGCCCAAAATTCTTCACCAATCGCCGTGTGAGAAAGTGAGATGCAAATTATTAGTGCCGAAGTATTTTTCCTTTCCGTCCTTCGGGAAAAAAGTATTTAGAAGAAAACTAGTAAATGTAACTTTGCAAAATGAAGTTATTTGAACATGTAGATAAATAAACTATACCTATTGGTAAATTATTTCTGAGTTTTTATAATCCTAATGCTATTTATTGACGAATTACAAATAAATATTAAAATATGGAACTTTCAAGGTCCTGAAGTTCCAAACCAATATTTTTTACTGATTGGCAATAATACTAAATATTTTTGTGTTAGTTTTTGGTGTTAAACACGTAATAGTGAAATTATTAGCTTTCTCCGTTTGTATGGGGGAATCATCGGCTTGTGTAGCCTTAAGATATACTGTCTGGACTATTTTATAGGACACCTTGCAATGCGGTTTTTGTACATCCCGATTGGCTGTACATACAGACTGACTGCATCAAACGAGATAAGAAATAAATATTTACGTAATACTTACAACGATACGAAATACATTTACTTACAACGATACGAAATAGGTACATTTACTTACTTACTACAAATAATCAATTTACTTTGAAAGCTTATTCTAAATACAGTATTATATTGACTCTAAAAGATGAAGACAGTACAGGTACTCTCCCATAGTTGAATAGGTTCTTCAGTCTACGTCAGGTAGTGATGTAGAGGGCCGTTACTAGGCGAGACTTACTAGACCGTTTGAAATAATAAAATAAGCTTTATTTTATCGTATTACGAGGTTGGAAGACTGGATAAATTATTATTTGTTGTGCAACGTCTTTGCCCCGTCAGCATGAGATTTAACGATTACTGGCATAATGGGGCCAGCACATTAAGCTACTACAATCTGTCAAATTTCTTTAATAGATTTTCAACTTTATCGCTAAAGCATTAGGACAAGGTTGATTGGGAAAATTTGACAGTTTCGGGTAGCTGATATGCTGGCATCTGTACATCACTGCCTAGTACATTAATCTTTTGGGACAACAGGCGTCGTGTCATTTGTTTAACTTGTGGAATTGACATAGCGTGGGAATACATAACAATTTCGGATATTAACGCATTCAAGCAAAAGGTGTAAAAAGGACCCTTAACAAAGTCGAAATCCACTTGCTCTTCCCGTTATCGCGATATTTTTTGTTCTAGACCATACCTGAGAACCTAATACTTACGGAGATATTGAACGTCAAAGTCTCAAAATTTTTTAATACATTTTTTACATAAAATACCTCCATGACCATTGTACTATTCAATACATCCATCAGCACAATGTTTTGAGTGCGTTACATAATTCATACCGCAAAATATGATTTTTCACACCAAAAAGGAAGTCGTCTTACAGCAATAATTTTTGCGCAGTGTTACTTAGTTTGATGTACCTACGATGACTCCAGAAAGCTTGGTTGACGGCTTCGTGAAGGATCCGTTTATACCTTGTAGAATTATCGCGGTATTCCATCATCATACGATCGTTTTGAAAATAATGAGAAATGTTAAGAGGAAGCTATTCAATACATTTTAGAGTAATTATTATTATCTAGTTGATATTAAACAGGCAACCACAGATGATATATTATGATGATAATATTATACTTATAAAAAATCAGATACAATAATTCAGTTACAAATATGCTAATACAATATAATATACGAAGTATACCTAATCTACAAAGAGGCAACACGACACGGTCAGTCTCGTGTCGCGTGCGACATGACATACGAGAGCACGTCGGCGTCGCTGTCGGAGCGGGAGGCGCGGGCGGCGCGCGCGCGGGCCCGGCGGCGCACGGCCACCTGCAGCACGGCGGGGCGGCGCAGCGACAGGCGGCGCGCCTGGCGCTGCGCCGCGCGCCGCGCCTCCTGCAGGCGCTGCCACACCAGCGTCAGCACGCGCGGGTCGGAGCGGGACGCTTGCAGCTCGTGCATGACGCTCGTGATGGTGGCGTGCACGTGGTACAGCCGGTCCACCAGCCGGTGACAACTGTCTGATCCGCACACCCAGAGATGTACTATCCGAAACACCACTACGCACTACTACGAGTATGTACATACTCCATCGCCTGCTATGCACTGCTACCCTCTACTGAGTGACGACATTATGATACGCCCCATACTCACCACAATGTCCCGTGTTACAAAATAAAAGTTTTCGGACCTTTTTTCAGCAACGTTTTCTTGTGTTGTAAGTATCCATGTTGCTGGCAACATTTCAAGCTTAACCGTAAAATAAGTACCGGAAGCCCACACGTCTAGCGTCTTTATTCTTGTGTACGAGGCAAACTTATTGCCATTTTATTACGATGAATACAGACGCAACCAGGAATATACAGGGTGAATTTCAAAGACCTACTGCAGCGTGAGAAAAGCGTTCTTAGGAAACTGTCCTTAAGTTTTAAGTAAATAATAGTTGTATTCGCAGGTTTTGGAAAAATGGCCCAAACAGTCATTTAGGCAAAACGTGCAGTTTACTAAGGAAAAGAGGAAATAGAATTACAGAAGCTTCAAAAACAAAAAAAATATTAAATTCAAAGAAGTAGTTCGAATAGACAATTTTAAAAGCATGTTGTTGACAATTATAAATTGCATCAAGATCATTTACATATAAATATATTTATAAAGGGTGAATTTTAGCTAAACCCGAAATTATGAGGAATAGCGAAAAAAACTCAAAGGAGTCTCGAGCCTGATTTTGATGAATTTGGCCTAGGACAAACTAGTTAGGCCGGAAATCAGGCTTGTCTGGTGACATATACAGGGTGAATTTTTCAAGTGAGCGTGGATGGCCAAATCCGTAACTATGAGGAATAGCAAAAAATACTGAAAGGAGCCCGATTTTGATGAAAACTAAAACTGCATCATGGACTGGAACCTCACTGTCCCAGTTAAAAATCGACCCTGAAAGACATTGAGAAGAATATATGTGGTTATAAAAGGAAACTCACGGGCCCGACGTGTCGTGCAGCTTGACGTACTTGCGCCCGACTTCATCGATGCGACCTTCTACCACTAACTGAGTGTCTTCTGCATCCAGTGGATACTCCGTGTCTTCTCTTAACTCAATTTCTGGCGACGATTCCTTCCACAGTCCCAGCGATTTCAGCATAAATCTGAATATATTACAATGGTGTATTCTATTTTGTAATTTTATTTATACCACTGACCTCGACTTAGGTATTGACGAAAAAGGAGTCGCTGCCGATACAGAATTTCGTTATTGTTTAAATATTTTTTCAAATATGTTTCCAACTTCTATCGCGTCGTGAAAGCAGAGTTAATTACGTAAAATTTACATAAGATTATTTTTTGACAAATTTCTTGGGCATACTTGGGCCTAAAATGGACATTCCCATTTAGACGGCCAAGGCGGCCGTAAATGTGTGAAATGTAAAAATATGATTTATTACCAATAATTATTCCAATTAACACCACACACAACATACAAACGATCCCTACAATACTTAGATACTAATGTGTAGGATAAGGCCGCTTGAATATACACTTTTTTTTTGCCGTGAAAATCTACGATCGTCAGTGTTGTCATAGAACACCGAAAACACACGGCAAATGTATCGTGAAGTTTTTCACGGCATATAAACTTTGGCGTACAAACGTCCTTAGGCCACCACATCAGATTAGCTGTTGAGCATACCTATTCAAAGACAACCGAATTTATTCTCATCAAAGCCGCTGATTCTGTCTTAACTTCTAATAAATATAGATATTTACCGATGCAAAAAGATAATGAGCAGCAGAAGTAGATCGTAGAGAGCATAATTGTATTTCCTCTCGATACCAATGATGCGTGGTGCAGTGAACGGCATGTTCGCAGGTATCACCTTCTGATTCCACGGCAGAATTTCGAATTGGAACATACTCTTTATGAGGACGATGACCTGTGAATATGACATGATAGAATAAGTTGAAGAGAACTACTTTTAGTATGACGATTGATATATGATTAGGGCCGACAAAGATTAAAGGAGGATTTATGCTAGGCCGTCAAGAGCGCGGGTTGTGTCCGCGTCTGCTCGATTTGTAGACACCAAGACTTGAACGGGGCACGGACGCCACACGGTGTAGCGTGAACTACTTAATTGTGAAATGTTCTTGAAGTTTTCGATCCGTGTCTCGTCCACGCCTAGTACGTAGCACGGCTTGCACCCGCCTAGCTCGAACCGGTCTAGCATGATAAAGTCGCATCACTTCACGCAAAGCAAATTTGTACAAAGTAATTAAAAAAAACTAGAAAATACGACTGAAAAACTGAAAAGCAAATTTTAAATTAAATAAAAGTTGGAAGCAGGCTGGGACCCATTCCATTTTCATAATTTTGTATTCAAATGGGTCTTTGTCGTTTCGAATTACTTTTAAACATACGGGGCGGAAGGGACGCAGACGCGAAAACGCGGTTGTTAAAAAAATAAGCTGTTTCCTAATAAAGCGCAACACCTACACGGTCAAAATGTATGGAACAGCCGATTTTTTTTTAAATTACAGTGGGGGGCTCAGAATGATGTACTGAGTATGCCCCTTTCGGATCGGACAGGCTTTTTTTTACCATATTGTTTATATTTTGTAATAACATAATATCACGCCTGTGATCCCCGAAGGGTAAGGCAGAGGTGTAACTTAACCACATTTCGCCAATTATGTTTTAACTCCCATGTAATAGTGAGCGAGCCTATTGCCATTAACCAGGCACAAATTCAGGAGAAATTCCTGATGGAAAAACCCAATAACACTTTGCCATTAACCAGGCACAAATTCAGGAGAAATTCCTGATGGAAAAACCCAATAACACTTTGCCCGACCCGAGGGAATCGAACCCAGGACCTCATACTCAGCAGTCGCCCTTGCTTACACTCGACCTACCGTCCCATTTGAAGTCCTCGACTGGTTCGAAATTCACAATATGGCGCGCAAATCCGCCATTTTTCTTTGTTTTTATGAAAGGTCCTTCTAGGTCAGTCGGGTAAATAGTATACGTACCTCTGTGTATGCTATCAGGGTAACCCAAAACGTCTTGGTAGGTCGCGGTATGGTGAGCGTGCCCCACATGAACACCATCAGAGGGAGAGGTATAGACAATATTGTTGCTGATTGTATCTGTAATTTGTATAATGACTATTAATTTCGCTTCAAATACTTAAGATTTTAATTCTGAACCAGGAGTGTGTTCGGAGGTGGGGTCTCATTAAAGCAAAACAACGATTTCGCACTTGGTGTTGAATAAAGGAATCGATAATACCTCATTTCGTTCGATTATTATGCCAATAAAGCACTTAATTTAATGAGTATATATGAAATTTGCCGGAAGACCGACGGCGCTGCCGAGGCCAGCCCAGAAAGAGGTGGCGAGACAATCTGGACGCGTACCGCGAGGACTGGTCCCAGGAAGCACGGGAAAAGAGCACATGGAAGGAATTGGGGGAGGCCTTCGCCCGGTAGTGGGACAGGATAGGCTAAATAAATAAAAATAAAAAAATTGAATTAATATTTACCTGATTAATAAAAACCATGATATAGCAGACTACATCTGTGTGCGCCAGCACGACGTACCACAAAGCGTATCCGAGGTGCACGAACGGCGAGCGATTCTGTTTGAACATTGAGTCGTCCTGCTCCTCCAACATAGTCACGTTGTGACTGAAAATTAATATTTAAAAAATTGTCAGAATATGAGAAAAGTCGGGACAAATAAAATATACACCTATAACAGTGAAATACCAGACATGAAAACATTAGACACACATACCATTGTGATTAATGTGTCTAGGCACAGAAACTATACAGTGTTTAACTGGGACATTATGGGGAAATTCGAATACATACGAAAACTGCATACAGCGTGTATCAGAAATCTGTATGAAAGGTTTTTTTTTTGTTCTTTTATCGTGCATTCAGTCCATTGAGTGAGAGCAGATGTGTTGTGATATTGAGTGTCATGCAGAGTCAGTTCCCCAATGGGGTTATCTCTTCGTAATCGGTAGCTCATTGTAGGCTATCCAGGTTCAAGATTTTGCGTCTCTTTAGGCCATTCAGGGTGTCAGGAATGTTGAGCTGCACCGCTACTGGATTCGCATGGTGTTGAAGACGCTTTTTGAGTGCTTTTGCAAAGGCTCCTAGTTCGTCCTGGACTGAACTTAAATTCAGGTGATGCACATCTGAGTTTTTTATGAAAATTTTTGAAGGAGCAGAAAACTCCTTAAACAAATATCAAGTGGTCCCTCAATTTATACGTAGTTCTGATACACACTGTAGAAGGTAAATAAAAGAAATCCTTAAAATCTGAAAAGGTCGCTTAAAATTATGTTCTCACTCGGCACCTTTATGTATAACCTATACATACAAGTAAGTATACAAAAATATTGTACAATAAAAGAAAAATATACTCGTTGAGGAATGCCGGCAAAGCGCCGGCAATGTGTAGGTAGTGTAGTTTTAGAATCAGAATAGAAAGAATATAAATTTTAGAATTATATTTTGACAAAATTACTTGAATATGTACTTTTATTGCTCCATGCAACGTGCATAACGAAACGTGCTTTCCATATTTACATTGACTTGATTTGTAAAAATTACAAAAATTTGATATTTGCAACAATACAAGTATTTCCATTTAAATCACACTTATCGTTCTTCCCAATGATTCAAACGTAATAAAAAAAGCTGCAACACCGTGACGAATTGGTAAAGTGAGAGCATTTTGTTTTATTAATATAAAACATTACAGCAAAAGCCCATTGCAAGCGACGATAATATGCAACGATACTTGTACTGCAAATCGTTTATTAGAATCTAGACTTTATTTTCTATGTAGGTACACTTATTTTGTCTTAGCATGGCTGACGGTACATCAGTCTATTCTGTGCGTAATTTTCAGCACGACAAGATAGAGATAGACAGTACAAGTGATCGTTGTTAGCGGGCCACTGCACCTCTGGGACGACTGCAAGGTAAACGCGCTCTCATGTTCAGACGTGTCGTCTTCGTCGTCAGACGGGGGGCGCGACGACGCGCTGGACAGCGAGAGGCGCGGGCGGCGCGGGGGGGGCGAGGCGTCCAGCCCGCGCTCCATGCTGGGCGCCAGTATCCGGATCTCGGGAACACTTATGTCGCTTAACTTACGGCTGGAAACACCCACCACGGTCATACGTACGGTACCTTTGTTTCAGGTGACCGCTTTCGAGGTCACATCCCCTCTTTTGAGCAAGCACTGATATTATTATTATTACAGCTAGCCCATATTGTCTCACTGCTGGGCAAAGGCCTCCCACCATTCCTTCCAAAGGTCCCAATCCCATGCTACTTCTTTCCAATTCTCAAAGAAGACTCGAGTTCGTCCCGCCATCTCCTTCGTGGTCTGCTGCGACCCCGTGTCACTGTTTCAGGGCACCAATCCTGAGCTTTACGAGCCCACAGTTCGTTCGGCATGCGACAGACATGTCCTGTCCAGTCCCATTTAAGTTGGGCTGCCTTTTGACTGACTAATACGAATGATAATAAGTTTTTAGCGCTATCATGAAATCTGGTGGTTATTTTCAAGCTGTTTATGGATTTTAAAGTTGTTTCTAATTACGTAGTTTCTAAAATCCAATTAAAATGTCATAACTATTGTATAAAATAAAGCTATACAAACCCCATCTCTACTGGTGGTGCGAGTAGATTATTGTCAAATAATTCCATTTCGCGGGTACTAGGCAGCATGCAAACAAATCACTACTTACTGATCAACTACAATAAGTCTACAAATAAAGGCTATTTTTTGTAACGCTGTTTAAAGTTATCTTACTTACTTTTCAATATATCATTACAAAATTTAAGAATAGGTTCACGTTTATAAGGTACGTTCAAATTGACTGACCCAGACCGTGGCTGTGGACACCGGTCTTTGACAGATATTTTAGTAGTCATCCAAACTTGCGTCTGACCACCGTAAGAAGGACTATTCCTGCTTCCAGCGCTCGGCCGGTATAAACACTTAAAAACTTATTCTTCCTTGGTCCTTTTTTGTTTCATTCCTATTTGTCGAAAAAGGTGATCAAACGTTCTTTAACAGATCATTAACAGAGCCCGAGATGTTTTTTAAACAAAATATTAATATAATAAAAAAGCTTGCATATTTTTCGTTTTTTTTTTACTATTGGACCGCACAAAAACGGGCGATAAACAGACGTGGTCATCGTGTGCACGGGGTTTTGTTTTAAAAATGAGCAGACCCAGTTTTAATCGACTAAGAAGTCCGGTGTCCAGAATCCGGTCCGCTCAGTTTGACCGCACCTTTACATCGTATAGTTAACTATTTTAAACATCGTTGACAAGTACCAAACATCTTATAAAATATGATGTAATGTATAACCAGGTCTAAACTAAACATGCAGAAAGCATGGCCGTTCCACATGCCAATTACTAACGACTACTCATACAGTCTATGAGAACATTTGTCAAACTCTAAAGTATAACTTGGAAGGTACAAAATTGAGTTTGCCAGTGTTCTACATTTTTAGTAGGTAAGACCATAACTCACTGTCTCGATAGTGTCTCTGGTAGTGGTTCCCATATCATTTGCGATCCTTCTCTTAATCCGATGCCGAAGCCCTCTTTTTCCTGAAAAATACAGTTTTAATATTTAAAATAAATATCTTCTAGAACGAGTTATTCAAGGAGAATATTTGAGGTAGGACTTTCAGACTTTCCTAAACAGCAAAAACTTTTAATAAAATGTAGTCACACATTCAGTCAAAAAAGTATCGGGAATGGATGATTTGTTTATGGTTCCAAATAAAATAAAATGAATAACTAAGATTTTGTGTATTATTGATCGTTTCCCGGTATTTTCTTGACAGAGTGTTTTCTATGTATTTCCAGCTGTTGTCATACCTTTAGGATTTTCTTTTCAATAGAAAGCGTTTTCGATACGTATCGATAATCCCGGGAGTATTTCAACAGGTGTCGTGTGAAGGACGCTAAGACACTCGAAATGAACGCCCACGCCGTCTCGATGAACGCATTTATCTTGTCCACTAAAGTGTCATTTTCTGAAACAAAGCTATTTTATTAGCACCTTGACTACTGCATTTCTGTCCTACATAATATTGGGAATGCGCAAAATGTTTTACTGGCCTAGATTTTTTCCCAGTTTGTACCTAGTTTGTTTACCGACTTAAATCGTGCTCAGATTAAGGTCAATCAAAAAACCCAGTACCTAGGTATCAAAAATAAAGAAGTATGTTAACTATATCATATTAATAAAAGATACTTAGTTTTATAATTGGCCTAGCATATCAAACTCCGATCCCGGATTAAATCTTTATTTATTTACTAGCACGGGATCTTACTTCTGGGATAATAAGTAATCTATGTATGTTTCTATAGTACATACATAGATTTACATGTACTTGCTTAAAACTTGCAATAATTCGTTCATAGTAATAATATCAATTATTGGTTTGAGATTGGACATCGGTGACAACAATCAAATGCTAAATTAGGAATCTATCGTGATCTTCGACGCCCTATTTGACTCCGTTGGGGGATGATTTTGGAAAACTGTGATACATGAATCTTATAATTTTAACTGAAGGGTATGTACACAAATTTTCGTGTCATCGACTGCGAGAATTAAAAAAATCACAGAAAATTCAACACCCCATTTCACCCTCTTAGGGGTGGAACTTCAAAAACCCTTTCTTAGTGGATACGTACTCTTCAAAAAGAGTACACCGTCTAAATTTCATGTCTCTAGGACCAGCGGTTTGGGCTGTGCGTTGATATATCAGTCAGTCAGTTAGTCAGGACTTTGAATTTTATATGTATAGATTTTTTATCTTTTTTTGTTTTGTTATAAATGAGCGTCGGTACACAATTAGCTTCACTGTTGCATTCAAGACATAAAGGTATTTCTTTAAACAAACCTGGTAAAGGTGCGAATTCGTCCAATTCTGTCAACGATTCCTCGCCTTCTTCCGGCACGTTGAATCTATCAGAGCCTCGCTGCACGGACGACATGCGATGTAACTGAATAGCAGTAGATTTTATTGTACTATCAATAGGACAGGACACAAAGTTGAACAGTAGAAAGCAAAATGTTAAAAGTAACAAGGATGCGAAATCATGATTGTACCTATGTTACTACATAAGAAAAAAAGTTAAATTTTTAAATTTTGTTTTTATAATAGAATTTAAATAGTGTTAAAAAGGTTCGTGTTTAAACATAAAAAAAACTAAAGCGCGCTTAAAAAAATACCAACATAAAATTTCATGCAAAAGCCAAAACAAAAGTGCAAGCAATAATAAACCCACACCAAAATAAACAATAATGGCGCAACCGCACTAGGTCATTTTATCGAATTCGGGCTAGAAAACAAATGTAAATGAACGATGTCTAGTACAAGATGTATTCGTCTTCGAATAAGTTTACGTCCTAACGACCTGGTGTACTTGCATCCTTAAGACCGTTTGTACGCCGCACGTGTATAGCAAGCTTATCGTGTTTGTGATTAAGTACATAAAGTAGGTTTAAGGTTAGGCTTGCAAAATTCGTACGGCTTAGCAGAATCCGTTGTACACACAGCGTCAGTATGTATTAACCCCTCAAGTTTTAAAATGTTACTCTGCTACAACATTGAATTCTTTACGAAAATTCTAATCAATACTTCAAATGGAGTTCATTGTTTCGACTTGGATTCGAACCATCGCATCACAAAACATCGTCATACTCATACCGGTAGTTTAACGAACTAGCCAGCGAGCCCATTTGGATTGCGATGAAATAGTTATTACTATCGTCTGAGTCACTTTCAGGTGGGACACATCTTTAGGTATCTATCTAATCGATAGATGTTATTGTTTGAGGGTATCCATTAATTTTACTTACTTACTTTTTCTTTATAAAATTAATCCATACCCTCAAGTTATAACTACAACGTTTGATGTATACGTTCACTTAAAACAACGAAGTTAGCCCAGTTGTATTAAAATTAACTTTGCTACAACAACTTTGCAATTCAAACATTTACATCCTTAAGAATAATTTATACAAAAACTATTCTTATGCCCCGGACGAAATTCGATAAATGATCAATCTACTTTGCTTGTCGTTATACGAAATAATAAAAGTATTAACGTTTTATTGAAAAAAAACCGATATTTAAAAAGATAAAAAAAATACTAACACTTATTTATACACTACAAAAATACATTAATTGTAATAAAACGTTTTTGCAAAATTCAAAAACCGACTTGGGCCTATCACGGATTTGAACGCACATGTCTTTTTGAGGGGTAACCACTTAATGGAGCAGTGTGTACCTGTATTTTGCTGTTCCATGTGTCTAACTAAAGAGAACTCCCTACAAACCTAGTTACATACCAGTGATATAAAAAAAAGTTGGCCGTCGTGGGGTTGGCCTGGCAGATGTAAAACATCTATCTGTTAATATTAGAATTCATACATACATACCATCCCGCCTGTGATCCCTGGAGGGTTAGGCAGAGGTGTACCTAATAGTTCACCCACATTTCGCCAGTTATGTTTAAGTCCCATGTAATAGGGGGCGAGCCTATTACCACCAACCGGGCACAAATCCAGACTCCGTGGCTACTGAGAATTTCCTGATGGAAAACTCCAATAACCCTTTGCCCGACGCGGGAATCGAACCCAGGACCTCATGCTCAGCAGTTGCGCTTGCGACTACTTGACCGACGAGGCAGTCTTATAGAATTCGTAGTTAATAAAAACCTATAATGAAATATGGGGTAAAATATAGAAAAACAAGGGAGTCGAGAGCGCTAGCATAGAGGGGGCATCACGGAATGAGAGCGTCATGTCGTTTGCCGTCACAGCATACGAGTCGGTATTACTGCCAATAGATGTTTCACATCAAAACCTATTGCGGATCGTTTGGATGTGATCGCATTGAGCGCCATTACCTGCGGGTAGGAGATCGGTTCGCTGATGGAGAAGCGTCGGCTTGTCTGGACGTTGGGCGCGGATGCACGCCGGTGAGTACTCACAGCATGCTTCAAATCCGTCTTGATCAACGTGGACAGCAGCTGATTGGCCGACGCGACACAATCGTAAGCTCACACGCACTCGAATCAGTACACGTTGTTTTAACGGTAAAAATAAAAAGCATTTCTAAACATTAACTAGCTTTTTATTTTTTCATTTGAAAGCGTGGACCTATTCCGAGTCGTCGCGCTGGTCATTAAATCTGTACTTTTTACAACAGTTACAACGTGTGCCGATTCGAGTACCATGGCGGTGCAATAATTAATACACGGCATTATGGTTAGTCACCTTAAGCGGGCTAGACGTTATAACTTGAGCTACAACTAATTATATTCCCTTTACTTCTATACTAGGTTGAAGAACTTGACATTCCGCTTCATCTAAAATTATCCAGGGTAAGCGAACATGCGGGAACACCCAAGACTATGTATAATACCAGTCACCAATCAATATTTCTAATGTAGCTGCTCAAACATGCTTAATACCAAAACACAGTACACCATTGTAAAACATTGTCTTTCTCAGTATCCCCTTGAATTTTTCGATTTAGTCTGGTGTTCCCATAATTTCGTGTTATTAATGTGGCTAAAAACGCTACTGAAATGACCGAAAGGTTGATTACAAGCACTTGTTTGTGCAGTGTGATTCGAGCAAGCAGGAATACTGATGACAATGTTCCCTTAGATATAGTATAACCCACAAAATCACAACGGCGTATACCTACACCCACGAGACTTCATACTAATAGTAACCAGCGGGACTATGGCAAAAAACCTCTTTGGAAATCAATATACGAGTATCTTTGCAATAACTCGTAAGCCAAAGAATACACTGTGGAGTCAATTTTGGACTCATATGACTGAGAGGTAGGTATCGTCTATAATCCCGCTGATTACGCCTAAGAAGAACCCCGACTGACACAAATTAACTGACCTTGCCAATTCCCATGTGTTTGGGGCCGACCTCATCGTCGCTCGATTCGTCATCTTTCATCTGAATCTCGGTATCATCGAATTCATCGAACATGTAATAGTCCCCGGAACGTACAGCTGTAAGTACAAAAATACATGTAAATACTGTTTTCAACAAAATAGGCGCAACTGTAAGCGGTTATTTGTATTTGAATGTTAAAACGTGTAATCGATTTACAAGTTTTTTTTTTAAATATAGCAATAATGTCCAGTTACGCCTATTTGAATTATTTGCATTAAGCTGTAATACATAGTAACGTTTGCTTAGCGCAAGCTTCTTATAAGTATGAGTATATCCTATTCTATTCCATGCTGAACGAAATAGTGATAAAATCAAAAAAATACATCAAAAGAAAATAATAATAATTATATACTACAGTAGTTGAGTGATTGATTCTTTTATAAGTAATAACATTAAATGCACCGTATTAGTGAAACATGACAAAGTGTTAGTGCAGAAAAGTTCACGCAACATGCACGTAGGTAGTGAGGCAAAATGTATACATAGCATAACATAACATGCAGACATTCGACTATGGCATAAAACGGCGCGACACACAAGTAAAGCCGACAACCGGGGCATTCTGTCTTAGGTTTTTTTTAAATTTACAACATACAACTGTAATACAAAATGTACATGTTTCATACATAACTTCAAAAAATTAAGACAGTTCCCGCCATGGCGATGCAATTTGCCTAAATACCATCACCGACAAGCCGAGGAGGGGTTAGTAACGCATTACGATTGTATAGCGAGCCTGGATCATAAACTTTACCCTTTTGATGGCTTGTTGGCGGCTTATACGATGGTCTGTCCCGCACTACAATAGAAAAGCATTACTTAACAGTAGCTCACACACCATCTGCTGTTTATTACAGAGTGACTTAACACTAACGGGTATTAATATCAATTCTTGGATCAGTTAAGCACCCAAATCAGGAAATTATTAATAAAGCTGTATTTGATAGTTAAAGACATATCACAGCTAGTCAAGACATGAAAAATATGACCTGATTTGACCTTCATGGAGAAAGGTCTACTTGCAAGTAGTTGCAAACATTACTATAACGTTGTAATTGAAAGTTAGAGACCGTTAACACAGTTAACTTAATTGGCGTCCATTTTACTATAGTCAAAAGAAAATAAGAAAGAGTAATTTTGGTATGTAGATAAATGACTGCAGTAGTGGTCATTCATTTACAACAAGAGATGTCATGTCTTCAGGTTTAGTTTGAACGACCAGCGCACAGGGTGATATAACAAAATAACAAACACCTCCCACACCCGAGATAACGCCACGAATATTTACCTAGGTGTCTTTTAGTGTACACGCGGCATTTAGAAGGTCCCTCGGAACCTGATTCTACTCCTAAACGGAAGGGAAAAAACATATGTGAAACAAGTTTATATAAACGATAAAATTATGCTTTACATTTTATACAAAGTGCAACAGTCGGTGTATGTTCAATTGGTCGTGATTCAACAACAAAAGCCCACGGCCGGAGGAGCGGTTACACGTGTGGTGCGACTGCGGCTCGGCGCGGCTCCACGTCGACACGACGGACTGGCGCTGCACGCTGGCGCTGCCCCGCCGGATCGGGGGCGGCGAGAACACCGGGTACGACTCCTCCGGGCTCGGCGCGCGCGGGAGCAACTCTGACGACGGCGGCGACTCGAAGGAGATGCGCCGCGGCTCCAAGTACGCGTCGAGCGAAACGGTCATGAGCGCCGACGAAGGAGAAGGCGGGCCGGCTTGGGACGCGGGCGCCGGCAGCGAGGGCAGCGCCGGCAGGGAGGCGCGCGCGGGCGTGGGCGGCGCGGACGGCTCGCTGAGCGGCGTGTGGAAGCCGCGCGGCGAGGCGGGGCTGTCGGGCGTGTGGTAGCCGCGCGACGCGTCCGAGTCGCCGCGCACCAGCGGCACCTGCTCCGACTCGCCCGCCATCGTCTCCTCCTCCTCGTCTGCTCCGGGTGCGCGAAGGAAACGGTCACGGAAATATTATACCCTAACCGTCCTGATAGTCGGATCTATTATTGTTTTTACCTTGCCGATGACGCGTTCTTGTCCCATAATTAACATGTCGATACATTATGAATTAGAGGTGTGGATCTGCCACATCAGTTCGTTTTATTTGATCGACAATAACGAAGGTAGAAAATGGAATGGAACTACAAAAAGGTACCAGATCAACCGACCTAAATAAGAGTCGGTCGAACTGGTACTTTATATGATATTATACTAGCCCGTGGAATCGTCCGCGTAAATATTTTTTTTTACACGATGTCTTTATTATTCTGATTTTGAGAGAGAGATAGTTTTATTAAAATCCATTGTCACAAACCTACACGTTTATAATATTAGTAAGACAAGATTCCAAAAATATTAAGTCACATTTAAGGTTCCAAATCAAACAACACTGGGTCGCTAGCCTGCCATGATTACTGTATTGTGCGTTATTGTAATAGCGCTTCTAAACTATACATTGTACACATATAAGTAAATCACAGCGGCAAGGGAAAAGATGATATTATTTATTACAGATCGATTTTTTGGACTGGGACTGCATGGTGTCCGAATCTATATCATTTTCATGATCAATTTTTGCAAAATGAGAGCTATCTTCAAAGTCGTAAAACAAAACATTTTATCTTGGAATCCTTAAAGATTTTATAAGATACCCAACGATATGGTATTTTTTTTTTCTTTAAGCTCTGCGTGAGCGTCACCAAAACTTAAACATTACGCTGAAGTTCAACTACATTATCAAATATAATCTCACTTCCACTCAAAAGATAAAGAAAAAAGAAACCTTAGTTTTTTAAGTTCAAAGTGCTGTTTTTCTTTGAAGATTAAAAATTAAATACAACACGAAAACCATACCTTTATCGTGGTGACCCGGTTCCCTGCTCAAAACGCCTTGTATTTTCTTCTGGTTCGCCTTTATTCTTTCCATTTTTACTTTGATTTTGTCTAGGATTTTCGACTCTTGGTCTTCCTGCACATGCATCTGCTTTATACGAAGCTCCTCTATTAATTCCGCGCCTCTACAAGTGTGAAATTCAACCTTTGTACTACCATGTTTATTGGATCGACATTTTTTAGGACACTCGAAGGCTAGTTAAAACTTTTTTTTTTTTTACCTTCCCAGGACAAAAAACATTACCTTGAAGCGAGCACGGTTGTAGCTTTGCTTTCGTCTATGACTCTGTAAAAGTAGAAACTATGGAAGAGCCTTTGTTGCAGTATGAGGAAAGCAAAGCAAACTCCGTCCCACGCTAATCCTATATCTTCTTGTGGAACAGAACAGACTGCCTCCTAAAAAATAATTAAAAATAAAAATCGATATCAAACATCATACACGCCTTTATTGCGATAAGGCAGGCAATGAAACTAAAAAAATATAAATTGTTCAGAATCTGTTTTTTTTTAAATCGTGTCAGAGATATTTATTTCGCAAACGGCTTACCCAAAAATGGTTTACTTACTTTAGTATAGTTCATCTTAATAAAGTTAGCGATATTTCCGCCGGCGAACTTGTCGACACAGCCGATGCCGAGTAGCTGCACCAGCCAGCACGCGTGCTCCTGCATCATCCCGCTCAAGATACAGCCCGGGATCTGCAGCAGGGTCTTCACGACCACTACTCCTACGTTGTAACGCACCAGCCACGACCACCTGATTGAACACCACGTAAAACGTTAACCCTCTTATAAATAACCGCACTGTAAACAAGTTGCAACCTTCTTACAACGTTTGTTGCAACGTTGCAACTCCTCTAGGAACTCAGTAAAAAAAGTCCCATGAAAATTCGACCACTATAAACTTCGTCCCACCTTTTGAGTATTTTTGCCTAATTGCACTCGGCTAACCATCATTTAATTTAATTCATACCATCCAATGCAAAGAATCAGTAAGGAAAAGCATTCGTCAGTAGTCAACAATGATTTTCTGTTCTAAACTCACCATTTCAATATAGCCTTTTTAGGGCGAAGATAGAAATCGGTTCCTTGCCACAGGAATATAAAGGAGCCGATGAGATATCCCATAGAGAACAGGTTCACTCGATTGGTGCCGGTCATGAACATTATGGCAAGCGTTATCCAAAGCATTCCCAAGAAAACCATGCGCTTCAACACATCAAGCCATGTCCTGGAAGAAACAGTAATTGTTTTTATTCTCAAATGCGATATACACCGTGACTTTTTAGTCGTCTTACAAAGGTGGTCCACTCAATGTGCCCGACTTTTTTACCTACCGTAATAGGTACAAAGAAAAATAAATAAACATTAGAAAAAATTATGAAATATCCTGTTAATGATGTTTATGTGTCAAACGGGAGAATATACCTACCCAGCGCTCGAGTCCAGTAGATTATCGCTCACAACAGGGTGTTTTAACTACGTCATGCGTCATAATATTGAATAATGTTTTTATTTTTAAATTATTAAATCTCATAAATACCTATTTTTTTATGAATGCTTAGTAGTCATTGGATACATGAAGTGGGCTGCCGTTGTAAGACGACTAAAAAGTCACGGTGTATAAGGTGGTGAGAAGACATTAAGACACGATAGTCGACCAATTCGTTGAATTGCTGTTATGAAGTTAAGTCTAAAATTCATTTATAACATTCATCACATTATTTAGTCTGATACTCCAACAGCAGAGCACGAAACAAAAAATACCTGTATTTTTTGTTTTTTCCTTAGCTTTAAATTCAGTAACGGGAAGATACATATATCTTGTCAGTGGAGTGTCAGCCTTAAGAGCGTTCATCCATAAAGATGGCAACGTTGCAAATAGCTGTAAAATATTTACTTGTTTAAAATAATTTGGCAATATTACTGTATGGAAATAAGAAATATGGCTAACTAGTGAACTAGAATATTAATAATGAATTGCAATTAAAACACTGAATTTGATGTTGTAACCGTTTTAGGTGTAAAAAAGGCATTTGGAAAGTTTCCAAATACTTTTTTTACATCTAAAACAAAATATTCGGTGTTACGATATTAATTATTGAATTTCATAATCAACATTTTAGTTAACTAGTAAGCCATATTTCTTATTTCCATACAGCAATATTGCCAAATTAATCAAAACAGCGAAATATTTGACAGCTATTTTCGACGTTACCCACTTTCCGTATAAACGCTATTAAGGAGTTTTCGTTATGCTTTTTCAAATCTGTCGAGTACACATGGTTTCTCAAGTCAGAAGATACATGTATACCATCATACCATCAGTGTGCAAATTAACTTACCCAACATAACCAAGAAAATCTGGTACAGGATTAACGAAGTTAGGCGTCTCCCAATCTTTACCAATGTTTTCGCTGTTCGATCCTCCGGGGTAACTTGAACCCACAGTATTTTCTATGTTGAACACTTTGATTTGTCGAGTGGCGAACAACAGTACAAAGAAATCGAAGATGATCTTGTACGCGTGTGGCGGCGATTCGGCGTACGGAAGGAACAACCATGTCCGAACATGTTTCATTTGCTGAAAAATATTATTTTGAAATCTAGTTAATTACATACAATGATGTTTGTTTATAAGTATCCTAATACCTAGCCTATGTGGCCTATATGGTATAAAGGCAAGGTTATTTCTCGAATCTAAAGGGTGTAAATAGACCCTTAACGAAGCCGAAAGGCACTTGTTCTCCCCGTCATTGCGATCACTTTTTTGTTCTAGACCATACCTGGGAACCTTCTAGTTACGGAGATATTGGGGGTCAAAGTTCCAACTTTTTCACAAGTTTTTTTTTTAAATACATGATTTTAATGTTAAATTTTTACTTTAAACACCTCCACGACCCCCGTACTATTCAACCCATCCATCAGCACAATGTTTTAAGTACGCAACATTGAGTCCTACCGCAAAACGTGATTTTTTACCCCAAAAAAAAAGTCGTTTCCCAGCAATAATTTTTGCGTAAAGTTACTTGGTTTGATGCAGAGAATGCTTGGTTGACGGCTTGGTGAAGGGTCTGTTTACACCCTGTATATTGGAATAAATAAAATTGCAGTTTCTGTTTGTAATTTCAAAATAACTGCTTTTTACTGAATGCATATGAAAGTATACATACAGGGTGTAAGGGTCATCCCTCCACAAACTGACAGGGTGCATTTAGCTCCTTATTTTGAATTATATTCCACCGGAATTTTTCTACGATTTTTTTTTTCAGTACTATTCCATTATTTCCATGTAAAATTACATTCCCTGTACGCAGCACTCCATTTTTCTCATTCTCATCATTCTTGGATTTTTATTTATTTATTTATTTAACAATTTATGTACACACTAAATACAGAAAAGAAGAAAGGAACAGAAAATAGTACAAAGGTGATGCTTATTTCTAAAGAAATCTCTCAGATTTTACATAAATCAAAAATCCAAGAATGGATATTGAAATACTCCATCGAGCGACGCGTGAAATCAGCTGTTCACTTACTGCCTAGCGTGAGAGTTCATCGAACTCGTCGTCGCGCTTACCGTTCGCTACGTGCGTTTTGCCACGGTAACGATACATAGCGTATGAGGAAATAAAACAAATAATTCCTCAAAACAAAACATTCCTGAAATAATTCCAAGGATTCTCAAAACATTTCTGAAATAATTCTTTGAAGGGAATTTTACTACGAGCGGGAGTGACTCAGGCTACTTTTATTTTAGAAAAAAAATTAGGGTTCAGTGCAACAAAATTAAAACCCTTAAAATTGTAAACAAAATCCGATTCAAATAGGGAATAAATCTTCTTATATATAAAAATCTCGAATCACGGTGTTTGTGGTCGCACTTCTCCGAAACGACTCGATCGATTTTTATGATTTTTTTTTGTTTATTTGGTAGGCATGAGACTAGGTCGTAAAGTATATTTCACAATGCTAATTTCACGCGGACGAAGGTCGCGGGCATCAGCTACTACTAACTAAATTCTGTCCAAGGTATCTGTGGCCCACTATCACCATGAGGTTTAAGTAGGAGATGTTTAATTTGTTTATTTATAAGTAAATATTTTCTAAAGATATTACTGTTTGTTTGGAAAACAAGTTTGGAATTCTATATCGGACTTGTTGGTGAGTAAGAGCTGTAATAATTACCGCTAAATTACGTTGACTAGCAGCCTACCGATATAGCTTGAGCTACTTAATTTTGGGACTCAAAATGGCCCCAAAATTAAACTAAAATACACGACAAAACTACATCGAACTATTAGGGCTCAAAGTTTTGATTACAAAATACAACACAAATCTAGTGTTATAATAAATATCCTCACCACATTGATTACGCTGAAGAGCAGCTAAACACCGAGAAAATAAAAGGGTGTAAATGTAAATGAAACTGTCATAGTCACATTGAACTCTACTTTATAATAAAGGGTGTAAAAAGGCCCTTAACGAAGCCGAAAGGCACTTGTTCTCCCCGTCAATGCGATTTTTTTTTGTTCTAGACCATATCTGGTGACCTTCTAGTAACAAGCAGAGTACAATCCGAATTGATTGTCAAATTCTAAATTAACGCGAGCGAAGCCGAGGGCAAAAGCTAGTTTAAGATAATTATCAAGTTTTGGAACAAAACCCAACGTAACGACCAAGTTCTAATTCGATTGCAACCAATTATTTTTATAGCCAGAACATTCCCACTCATAGGCAAAGGCCTCCTCCCCTTTTATTGGGATTTTTAATTAAAAAATCTGAAATAAGAAGTGATGAAGTGAAAATTATCTGAATTATATGAATGTCAAACAATTAACTTCGATTTTTTATTCGATCGCCAATATTGATCGTTGTTTTCAAAATAAATCAACAATTGATGTCTATTTTGGCCTCGTTTATAACCTTGATATGTATCGATCGTAACCACTCTCGTTACCTTCGGTACCTTAAGTGAGGACATTTTTCTATAGAGAAACTGACGAGGCATAGATAACTATATCTCACATTAAATCTCACTATGTGTATAGATCGTTACCTGAGTTTCGCCCTCCCAGGGGTACTCGATACAAAGCTGGGGTAGGAATCCCACCGCTATCATGTACTGGAGGGGAATGAGCACAGTGATGGAGGCCGTGAAGGCCGGCCACCAGCGCGCCTTCGCTTTGCGCCTTATGGACACCAGCATCAGCAGCCACGCCGCGTACACCATCGCGTATACGTCCATGCGAGATCCAATCACGCCCATCAGACATATCAAAGTTATCTGTAAACAATCAAAGATTCATTTTTTTCACTAAGGTACAATTCCGAAGGCGACTGCAACATTTTCGCCTGCTGCTATTTTCAAAAAGTGACATAGAAACCAGTCGCCTGGCCTTCTTAAAACGTTGTGCGGTGCACAGAATTTACCATTAAAACTTTCCATTTTTCGTCGTAACAGTGCAGTCTCTAAGCTAAATGATTGTGTAAGATCCGGACGGGCGATGGACGGACAGACGAGACGGAATCCGACGGAATTAAAAGGGTTCCTTTTTGCCATCGGAATCCTAAAAAAGACTGTTGATGCGAGCCTCAAAGAACACCCTCTCAACTAATCTACCTACAGTCAGTCTGACTGTAAGTCTGTTAGTTTCAGTGAGTAAAAAGCAAATAAAAACACTAACCTCCACTCCAAACTTATAAAATCCATAATTTAATAAATACTTGATACAGTGCACCAAGTCAATATCCGCTTCCTGGCGCGTTATGTTAAGAAATATCGTTTTAGTCCTTTCTTTTGGTAATGCTCCGGATAATCTATCAACAGACAATAAAATTCAACAAATATTCATGTCAGGAAAATGTAAGTTAATTACTTAAGTACAAAGCTTCAAACCTGAGCGATTCTTGTCTGTATGTCACCAATGCGTGAAAAGTGAAAAGGGCTAAAAGACCTATGTATCCCTTGAGTATAGCCACTAGCGTTTTTTCTGGTCCAACCTTTTCAAACCCTAGCCATTCGGCATTGTTAAATTCAGAAATATTCGAGGTCGTATTTGTGAAACTCTGAAAAATGTAATAAAATAATATGTTATAAAAATTCAAATTTTAATTTGTGTTATATTCAGTGGCGCGGTGTTGTGCAAAAGAAAATGGAGAGAAGCATGGTGGGATAAGACTGTCTGACAGGATGACTAATGAGGACATAAGGAAAATCACTAGAATAACGGACATAGTACAAATAATAAGAAGTCTGAAATGGAAATGGGCAAGACATATCTGTAGAATGAAAAACGATCAATGGACTAAGAAAACCGTGGAGTGTGTGCCTAGAGATGGAAAAAGAAAGCAAGGAAGGCCGCGAAAGCGCTATGAAGATATATTTAAAGATAGATGTGGACCTGACAGGAGGAGACAAGCTAGAGATAGGGAAAAATGAAAAATTCCATAATTTGCGTAAATAATGTAATATATAAATGTAATTTAATTAATGTAATGAAAAGAATTTCGTGTAATGTATGTAATGTTATTAAATGGATGTAATGAAATAAATGTTATGATATGAATGAATGTTATGGAATTAATTTAATATTGATAATGTAATTTTAATAATCATAATGTAATGTTCATAATGTAATGCTCATAATGTAATGTTAATAATGTAATGATATGAACGAATGTTATGGAATTAATGTAATGTAATGTTAACATGATGTAGTGACACATTTACGATGAATCAAGTTTATATGTTTTAAGTATTTATGGTAGAATGAGAGGCTTTTTAACCGACTTTAAAAAAGGAGTAGACGTTCTCAATTGGTCGGAATTTTTTTTACGTATGTTTACCGATTACTCAAAGACGCCTGAACCGATTTGTGATTTTTTTTTTTTTTTCTTTGAAAGAGTATACTTCCAAGTTGGCCCCGTAGAAATATTGTCATGATCTGATTATGGACTTCGGAGATATGGAACGCAACTCTTCAATAATAGACAGCAAATCTGTCGTGATGGCTGCAATCGCTTGTTATTTATTGTTTACACAACATCATAACATAACATCACGCCTGTATGCTCTGAGGGGTACGCAGATGTATACAATACACCCACATTTTGACAGTTAGGTATGTTAAGTTCCATTTTATTGAGGCTAAGTCTATTACCATGAAATGTATTGTTAACAATGTAAAATAAATGCACAGCAAATATTTGTATGGGATATTACAACTTAAAATGTAAAAATAAAAATGTTTGTTTAGTATATTCAGTGGTGCAGTACTTACGTCCTCTTTCGAGCAATTAACATCAAAACTAGCATGTTTGATGTAATCAAACTGGTAGACCATCTTAGCCATGAAATAGATACTAATTAGTGTCGACAGAAGAAGTATGCAAACTCGTTGTTTTCCGAAATTGAACCACGACGCTGGCGCGATCAGTAACATGATGGGTACGTGCATTGCGCACACCTGTAATAATGCAAGTAGCAAAATATTTAGTCCTATCCTAGCAATGTCCCAATATTGTCCCTTCTCATTTTCAGCAGAGGCTTAAATCCAGCTGTGGACTTTTAGGTAAATCATCATTTATTTAATCACAAAAACAAATGTGAGTTATTATGACTGCTTTATATAACTTCCATTCTAGCTAGACCCAGCTGCTTAGGTTGTGTATTGTAGCTGAAAATGAATTTAAGATTTATTAAAATTAGTAAGTAGAATTATTTGGGTCAGTCATGTGAATCCTCGAAATTGTCGAAACGAATACTATATTTCGTTCTACTATAATCCTTGTTGTTCGTTAAAAAAGACTAGTTTACTAACGTTCATAACGCAGAGCAGCATCAAGGAAATGAAAACGATTTTGATGAGGTGCTGCTCGAGGTAGATGAAGAGATAGCTTATGATCTCGCTGGCGGTGTGCTTGGAGGCGTGGTAGCGGCGAACACACATATTCATCAGCGCGCGGAGGTTTTCCCTGACGCCCGGCCCATGCCCCGACGGGCCCGGCTTCAACGACGACGGCACACCCGACGTCAGGCGACGCACGCGCGACCTGTGGGCGTATGGCAGACGTGTACGCAGCAATTCAAGTATTAAATAATGGAGATGGCCAATAATTGTACGAGTATGAGCCTGTTCGCCAGAATGAACGTATATAAAATCTATGTCATTTAAAAATCTTCTATAACAAAAAAAAAGGTGCATATTGCTCAGCAGTCTTGGACAAAACTTATAAAGGTTTAGGAAGTTGTTTTTGTCACTACGGCTAAAGTATTTTTATTTATATTGTAGGGTATATATGTATGTATATACTACTACTCTGGCGCTTTCACCTTAAGATTAACCATAAAACCCGACAACGGAGGCGAATTTAGCTGGCGATCACTAGCTACGAACTCACCCGTTTACGAACACCGAGTTTCGGAAGGGGCCGAAGTTTCAGCCAATAATTGGCCGAAACGGAAACTGAAACCGAACATCCGGTCAGTCACTAAAATAAACACAACATCGCTCCTGTTTTTCCCGAACGGTCAGGCAAAGGTGCACACATAATTCGCCAGTTATGTTTAAGTCCCATATAATAAGACCGCAACGACCGAGCACAAATCCAAACTCCGAACTGCTATTGAAAAGAATCTCTTAATAAAACTCTTACATGGATACATAGTTTGAAATGGTGTTGTAATTTAATTTAAACATTTCGTACTAACCTTTGTGATGGTACTTCAGCTTCAGTGGGTGCTGGCTGTATTGAAGACAGTTCGATTGATCGCTCCAGTTCTGTACCAGCTTGTGAACGTGGGTTTGTATCTTCAGATGGCAACTGTGGCAACTAAAACGTATAAACAAAACTTCATATTTGACTTAAGGCGAGTACATACTAAAGCATTGATTTCGAACAATTTTAAAGCTGCTGACTGACCTAACATTTTGTCGTACCGTTACATCCGTAGCAAAGTAGTTACTTCACTGAAAGGGATTGCCTGTATAGACCACACTAATTATAGACTACACTTTGTAACATGAGTCACAGCTAAATGATACAGGTCAATCGACAGCTTTATAAGTATTTTATTCAGTACTTACATCGTCTCTCATCGTCGATACCCCATCTTGACTTGGCTTACCCGACTCTGGTCGAGAATTTGCTAGACTATTTGACCTGTTAAAAACATTTTTTTTTTCATTTATGGTCTTACTTAAAACTGTCACAATAGATCGCGCATTTCGATACTTGCCTCGTTTTTGTATCCGATAACGCCATAAAATCTTTATGGAAATAATGAACTTGCAATATAGTTATAATAAGGAATGAAGTGGGTGTTAAAAGTTTGACGAACAGATCCGCCGGGTGGTACGGCTCCAATCCCAAGTCTTGTTGTCTGAAAGTAGAAGGAAAGCATATAGATATATGTATTAAAAGGGGGAGAAGTTATTTTTTAAATTTCATTGATTGATTTTACTTACAAACTCGCATCGATCATTAAATACTTTTCTATAATCTTCGAAAAGTTGTCGAACTGATAAATGTATATAAGAATAAGATTTATCATCGAGTATACGATGACCACTATCCAAAACATGTAGATTAATTTGCGCCACCAATACCAACTTATCTGGAAACAAGATAGATTTATTTTGATTTAGAGGTGCCTTGACTTATAAGAGTCAGAAGCAGCAGTACCTAATACGTAAAGGTATTTTTTAAGATTACAATTGACGCAATATGTTAATATTATAAAAATAATTATCGGTAAATTAAAATGGGGTGAACAAGAGACTGATCGAGACAAAACTTTAAAGGGTATTTTTTGTTTATTAAATGTTATTGGTAGGCTAAAAGAGGTGGTAAGTGGTGTTTATCCGTGATCATGGTGGTTGCAACAGCGCCGAAATATCGGGAACTCAAAATAAACAGTAAAAATAGTAAATATCCCGTTTTTAGTGCTAATGATAAGCCTAAAAGGACTATATTTTTTGTTAAATCAAAATTAATCAAAATTAATTTTTGTTAATTCAAATTCTGTCCCTCGCATCCTCCCATTCATCCCGTTTTACGGTATTTCAATTGAAGTTGAAACAATTCACGGTCGATTTTACATCAAAAATGTTTTTCATTATCATAACCTATTTGTATAGTTTTTACCTGGAACATGAGTATGAACGCGAGGAAGAGGAACATGTAAATGATCCGGAAGATGGTCATGCGCTTGCCGGAGATACCGATAACGAACAGCATGATGACCACGACGTAGATCCAGTAGCGGGCGCACAGCGATCGCAGCTTTTCACCCAGCGCGCGCATCAGACGGGAACGTTTCATTTCTTCTTCCCGCGTGGCTAGAACTACCGACATTGTTATAAGTATATTGATAAAGCTTGATATTGAATCCATGGTTACATTTCTGACGTAGATACTACGTATTATTCTTCTAGACAACGGCCTTCAAAAGTGTGACTTTATTATTTGATATCTTTACTTGAAAGACACTTCGAGGTCTTTTCTCACTTCGAGGGATATTTTGCGTAGGAAATAGGTTTGCTGGTGTTTGAACTTTTGATTGAATGTTACAATAATATAAGGGGGTGCTGAATCGTTGTGACTATCAGTACAAAATTATCAAAAGCGTTGAAATACTTATTGTACAGATTGAGTTTTTGAGACGGGACTCCACTACTCCAGTAAAGGGCCTTTTGAACCAACGCTAAAAACCGTCCATCAGTGATGAAATTTATCTCATATGAGCTTATAGAACGCTCTTTATTTCAAAGAATTAATAAAACAACTATAGGGGGTACATAAAATGCGAGGATACATCGTTTTGGCGCTTGATATGAACTTAGCCGTTACATAATTAAGGTAAACTAAGGTAGACTGGTAGAAAATACCCAAGGCAAGTTAAGTCCGCCTTTGTATAGCGTTTTTTACTTTTGGTGCAAAAAGTTTTTAATAATTATTATAGTCGTGTCGGCCAATGGCTTAATAGCCAAAGCCTTGGCCTTGGCTTTATACCAATATTTTAATTTTACCTAATGATTCCATAAGAACAGAGGTTGGTTAAATATAGCCGATAAGAAAAGCAATTTTGAAAAAAAATCTTTTTGTTTGTCTTTACTCATAGTCTTTTGTTCGTTGCGTTCTGAGTTTCTATCTTAAAAATTCAACCTGTATAACGATTCCTACATAGGTACTCGTATTCATGGGTGAAAAAGAGTTTTTATTGGTAGCAAAAATGTGAACTATATAAATTACAATAAAATTATATTTAAGATATTTTAGAGTGATAAGCAGTTAAGAGAGATTCAGCTGAAATGAAGAAGACCAAACGTAATCAAATGTGGGAAACAATTTCTTACAGAATGGGATTAAAAATGATGGTGCCTTTTATTGTAATATACTTTTTGTCTTGTTCTTGATGGCCATCATTTGTAATCGGATTCTTTAAGGTGAAGTGTGTAGTTTATAGCCATTCGATTACCTTTCACCAGACCTGTCCCAGGGTAGTGATTAAATAGAAAACAATGCATTATATTTTTATTAATTAACAAGAATCTGAGTCGCGTGCTCTTCCCATCGTTGAGATCAGTTTAAGAAATAAATATCGATATGCTGGATAAATATCGATATCCGCTGCATGTACAATACTTTGCGTGCGTAACATTGGGCTTTACAAAAATACAAGTTCTCTGTTATTTATTATTTTTGTACAATATGACTTAAGTTTGATGTACCGAATGTGTAGACAACCGCTTTGTAATTGGTCTTTTTTTTACATCCTGTATTTGGAGATTATTCAGGGTGAATTTTCCAAGTGGGCGTGGATGGCCAAATCCGAAACAATGAGGAATAGCGAAAAATGCTTAAAGGAGTCTCGAGCCCGTTTTCGATGAAAACTAAAACTGCATCATTAGATTTTTGAAAAATCAATATTCCTAGCCAAGAATCGAACCCATTGATTTTGGAAAAAAAAACGCACTATTATTACACCATTCGATAGTGTCGCTAATAAGGATCAAATTCTGGGAAGTAATGACAAACGGCAAACTTAAGAAAAATGTTAAATTTTATGTTTTTTCCTATTTTAAATTAATTTCCTTGATTGAAGACACCCGCACGCAGCGCAGTCGATCTTCACAACATTATATTATAATTTCAATTTGTTCCCGGCTAAAGGCCACAGTAAAAGAAGGTAAACAATTGAAATTAGTACTTACGTACTTAGTAAGTTGGCGTCAATAGTGATTTTGTTCAACGTTTCGTTGATTACTACTAACTTAACTAACTAACGTTGTATTTTATCAAAATTGAACTCTTTCCTTTAGTTTGACGTAAGTTATTATTTCTCAGAATTTGATCCTCATTAGCGACACTATCGAATGGTGTAATAATAGTGTGTATTTTTTTCCGTAATCAATGGGTTCGATTCCTGGCTAGGAATATTGATTTTTCAAAATTCTAATAACGCAGTTTTACTTTTCGTCAAAATCGGGCTCGAGACTTCTTTGAGTATTTTTCGCTATTCCTCATAGTTTCGGATTTGGCCACACACGCCCACTTGAAAAATTCACCCTGTATTTTAGATATTTTAAAATGGTAAAGCCTCCCTGATCGAAATATTTGGATATTTATCTGGATTTGAATTCAGGGTCAGCTATTCAGTAAAGTCACTATTATCTAAGATGTAACTTGTATAATATTACGTTTGATCACTAAGCCTAGTTGAAGCTTAAAGACGTTTAAATATTCACCACTAGCTGCAGTGGATGCGGTGAGTTGCAAAGGCGCCGCCATGTCCGCGATGATAACTGACTTTCGTCGTTGGCGCATGTCCTGCACGCGCTGCCTCAGAGTTACCCAGAACATGCACGTGAACAGCGACTTGATCAGCAGCGGTAAGCACGATGGTATTTCCGCGCGGCCCAGACCTATCTGCTGAAGATTCACGTGCTGAAAAACAAAATAATAATATCAGCTGAATTACGTACTCTGCTAGAACAAAGACCACATCAAACTTGAGTCGGATGAGGTTTCCGATTGATCAAAGAATTATCGAGTTTCAGAAACTATGGTAATAAATTTTGCACGTTGAGATTTATTAGAAAAAGATAGGTTTAATTTTTAGATTCACCTGAATTTCAAAATTCATTCCATAATGACAGCTTTGTCTGCACCTAATCATTTATTTACATAAACCCGCATTCTCCAATCATGCCGATCATGCCGCTTGCAATAGCGTCGAAATATCGGGAGCTCACAATAATTGAAAATAACGGAAGATATCCCGTAAGCGACAGCGTAAGTTTAAAAACAAACGTTTTTCCTTCTAGTATTGCTGATTAGGTATCAGTAGTTCTGCGTCAAAGAATTATACAAGCAGCTGCAGTACATGTTAAACTAAGAGCGATTTTATTTATTTTTTCCTTGTAAAATTCTACGTGCTTGATAGAGTTAGGTTTACATAAGATAGGTATTCCTTGATAACTTACTAACCTCGATATTACTAGGCAGCTCACTCTCGAGAAGATCCATACCGTATATGTACTCTGAGATGAGCAACAGCATGGCGTAGAGGACAAGTACGGGACTTGTCTTGAGCATGAACCCTCGTTGGTCGTGGCACAGCCACACCACGTTCGCCCACATTAGGAACACGAACGTCAGCCACGAATGGTACATTATACTCCAAGCCATCATCGTGATCGTTGTAGCTATGTACGATGACCTAAAAATATATATATTTAAAATCATAACACCCCGTCTGTGTTCCTCAAAGGGGAACAAAACCAGCTTCCAGATTACTACAGAGCTTCCTTGGTAAAACTCAAATAACAAGTCGCACGACCCGAATGGAGCCCAACTCAAGACACCTACTACATTAGAGCAATGAGGGAGCGAGCCAACTTATCGACACGGGATTGACTTTCTCTGAGGCCTTTTTATAAAGGGTGTAAAAAACCCTTAACGAAGCCGAAAGGCACTTGTTCTTCCTGCCATTGCGATCATTTTTTTGTTCTAGAGCATAGCCGGGAACCTTCTAGTTACGGAGATATTGGGGGTCAATGTTCCAACTTTTTCCCAAGTTTTTTTTTAAATACATGATTTTAATGTAAGATTTTTACTTTAAACACCTCTACGACCCCCATACTATTCGATCCATCCATCAGCACAATGTTTTGAGTACGTTACATTGAGTCCTACCGTAAAACGTGATATTTTACCCCAAAAAAAAAAAAGTCGTTTCCCAGCAATAATTTTTGCGTAAAGTTACTAAGTTTGATTGATGTACAGAATGCTTGGTTGACGGCTTCGTGAAGGCTCTGTTTACACCCAGTATGTCAATTTTGTCGTAAAATCACACAACGAATAGCAGTCTTGACATCACGAACATAGCGTTAATGTATCATGCAATAATTAATTCTTTGATACTGACCTGATTAGAACTTGGAAGAAGTCGACTATCGCCATAATAATGTCATCAATCAAGGTAGGTTGAGAATCTATTCCAGCGGCTGACTCTGTAATAAATAGTATCCAATAAATGTTATTTGTTGCTAAGAAGTAAATGGGCTTGAATTACATATTTGGCCTGCTTAAATTTTATTTTATTTTTAAAATAGTGGCCACGAATTAAACCTTTATGAATCAATAGCTAGTATAATTACAAACAAGTTTTGTATGAGTCCAAATCTCATAACTCGTATCATCTTTGTGAACACCGGTTTACCGCGTTTTCGTCCCGTATAGTATAGAGGATTTAATGCATAATAGGATTCTGAAGTCAGAAAAAAATACAACTACTACAATAACAATTCATTGAAAGTATTTGAAGAAACTTTTTCCGTCGCGCTTCGTCAAGCCTCCTCCCGTAGAGTACGATAGGGACAGCAGATTTTATCACAAAAATTATGACGAGACCGACGTTTCACATTCCGCTTTTTTCTCCTCGATATCTGAGCCGATTCAATTATCTTCGACATAAAGTTTTAAGAAAGAGAATGTCTAAGTTCCTATCAATTTCTTTTATGTTAAAAACTTTTCGAATTTGTCTGGTAGTGCGCTAATTACGGCCGTAAAACTGGGGCATTTTTTATCATTTTTAGAGGGTCATATTTTCTTTACTTATTAGTTGCTGTAAAAAGGAAATGACAGGGACCTTGCTTTTATGAAAAAAAAAAGATTGCTCTAGTTGTCTAGAGGCATTATTCAGGAACAAAATGGGGAATACATTTGTATGGAGAATCGCAGCCCCTGTTCCCTCTTAAGACAAAACTTCTTAGGTATTATATAGTAGGGTATTATAAAAAAAACTTGATATGATAAAATACTTGACATTTATTTTAGGTAGTCATGTGTGTGAACCTGTTGTATGCGTTTTGTGACTAGAAAGAAAAAAACGAATCCAACAGATTTTATGTAATGAGCAAAGAAAAAATAAATATCTGTAAACTAGTGTAATTTATGAAACCAATACTTACACGATTTTTAATGGATAAATCTTAATAAAAATTAGATTATAAAACATCTGGTTGCCAGGCAGATAGTTGATATCAGTTTATTAACATTCAATTGCAATTTCTTTTATATTTACTTTTACAACACAATAATTAATAAAGGAGCTTACCTGTGTCCTGAAGAACGACCGAACCCATGGAGTCTTGTCGCAACTGTCTCGCAGTGGACGCGGTCGGATCAAGTGAACGTCGTTTCGATGAATTCAAGCGTATTAGCTGCACGTGAATAAAAGTTTTAAATCAGCGTCGAGATGTCAGTAGTATTTTTTTTTCAAAATCATTTTCGTTTCTCATCATTTGATTTATTATTCGAGTTCCACCATGCTTCGTAAGGAACGCATTTCCTCAGCATTAATTCTACTTTCATGTCTCCTTTGCCACACTCAACATTCACTTCCATACAAAAGTGTAGACACCAGCACAAAATTGTGAACAGACAGTCGAGGCTTGCGCCTTTCATCACCATACATGGATAGTGTCGACCACTCCTTCCCTTCAAACATTGTCATAGGCCTTCTCCTAGTCTACGAAAGCACAGTAGAATTTCTTGTGCTTTGCCAGATGCTGTACGGAAAAGAGACTAAGGAGATGTTTAATGATCTGTAATGTTTGTTTTTTTCTTAATGCCATTCTATTTTTGGTGTAATTTCAATCAAACAGCGTTACCAGAAAGGTGTGATCATATTTCAGGGTGTGATTCAGACCATCAAACTGACCACACTTTTCTGGCACACACTGTATACTTACTTACTAAAAATAAAAATAAAGCGAAAAATAAAAATTGTAGCGATGGTTATACAAACAATGAATGACACATCAAGCGTGCAGTGCACACAGACTACGTGATAACACACAACACAAGAATATTAGCGAATGTGCACAAGACGTGTTAGATCGGTGAGCTGGTTAATGTGAAAACTAAGCACTTCATTGTTCTCTAATACACAGGTTATTTCCAGTTCTAATAAGGTTTGCCATCTGAATCCGAATCAAGAAATATCTACGGGAATAATTTCATCAAATTCAAATGATTTAGGCAAAAAATAAATGGACAGGACAAGTTTTATTTGTTTCCATTTTATAAAGCAAGATATTTCTTAGCTAGGACCCATACAAGGTTTCCCATACATACAAAACACATATAAAACGAAAGAAGATACCTACAGGATCAGTCTCGTTGGCCTCAGCGCGGTGTGCTTGATTTTGTATGTGAATAACAACCTATAAAAGAATGAAAGCTGGTTGCAAAAAAACAAAATATTTAAAGTGCCAAGCTAAAAGAAAATTAAGTTCCAGTCCTGGGTTCAGCAGAAGCACCCATGCCTGGTCCTCAGTGTGGAATTTAAAAAAACAATTTTAATGTAGGTTTTTATTTATAAATTATCTACAAAAACGTGCCATGCAGTTATAAACAATTATGACATGCTGAACTAATATACAATGAGATCAAACTTTTTAGTGCTCTACCGAAGTGAGAAAGGTACCAACAAGAAAAGAACTACTTTACCGTAAAACAAACGTAAAATTTTAAATAAAAACATAATGATTGTTTGAACCTAAATACAAGTGATGCAAATAGGTATTGTTTAAATAACAGAAACTGTTGTGTGTTCGCTGACTAACATAGCAACTACACTGAAATCATTAGCATGTCAGGATCGAAATAGGTCTAGAAACTTTACACTTGTATTCAGAATCGATGTAAGAACTAACTATCAGTAGCGAAGGGTCAATTTTTGTAAGAGGTAAGCCGGAGTACATATCTTTAATGTGATTATATTATTTGTCTATAAAATACTGACTGTGCCATTTTTATCCGGGAATCCGGCAGGAATCGAGTTGTATGGTACCTTCGCCACTGCTAACTACGAGAAAACAATATTGTGTGCAATAATGGATAAGTAGGGACCGTGAATAATTCTCGTAAGCTTACTCGAACTTTTTTAGTAGCACTTTTCCACTTATCCCGCGTGAGTACTCGGCTGCCACGGTGGAAAGGTATTCCCCGCGTCAGGGAACCGTTCACCTTACCATCTTCTAAGCCGGAAAGGGCGCTCTTTTTTTTCGCCTAAGTTCCCAGTATGATAGCATAGGAAATATATAATATTGCTAAAGATTGTTATTTGCCTTGGCTCTAGTTATTTTAGTGATGATTCGATGATACAATTATTAGAAAAAACAACCTTCAAGTCTTGCTTTAGCTGTAATTCAATGCGAAGACTCTGTCATTGTTTTTTAATAATAATTATTTTATTAGAGTTGATTAGGATTACAATAGGCATTAACGTTACAATAATTAGTAGGCCTTATAGATTCCTATACAGGGGTAATTTTTCAAGTGGGCGTGGATGGCCAAATCGGAAACTTTGAGGAATAGCGATGAATGATGAAAACTAAAACTGCATCATTGGATTTTTGAAAACCAATATTCCTAGCCAGGAATCGAACCCGTTGATTTTAGAGTCTAAGAGAAAACAACATGTTCGATTCCTGAATATTGTTTTTTTTTTTAAATCCATGATGAAGTTTTAGTTTTCATCAAAAGAAGATTCCTTTGAGTATTTTTCGCTATTAATAATACCTCGGATTTGGCCATCCACGCCCACTTGAAAACTTCAGCCAGTATACATACAGGGTGTAAAGGGACCCTTCACGAAGCCGTCAACCAAGCATTATGTACATCAAACTAAGTCACCCTACGCAAAAATTATTGCTGGGAAACGACTTTTTTTTTGGGGTGCAAAATCACGTTTTACGTTAAAACTCAATGTTACGCACTCAAAACTAGGTAAAGTTAAAACCTTAAAAAAAAACTTGTGAAAAAATTGGAACTTTGATTTCCAATATCTCCGTAACCAGAAGGTTCCCAGGTATGATCCAGAACAAAAATAATGATCGCAATGATGGGGAGAACAAGTCCCTTTCGGCTTCGTTAAGGGTCTTTTTACGCCCTTTATGTTTTTGCGTTAAAAGAAACATAATTTTAAAACAACCGTCTCATGTTATTAGAAAAGCATACAGTTGGTGGTCTTTGGGTTAGTCTCAGTTAGGGTCATCAGTATTATTAAATCACAGTACTAAATTACTACATTACTATGCAAACATACATACCTTGGGTTTGAACAGTTGTCGGGTCTCCAGAGCGAGGACGAAATAAGTGGATAGTATGACAAACGGACTCGCTAATGACGCCCACATATTGTTATCTACTGCTTCATACGTAAAAAGTGACGGATTTGTGTCGTTGATATTTACTAATTTTGTTAGGCCAAAGTACCTGCAAATGTTATTGTTGCTTTACTCTCTTATACATAAACATTTTATGCTAACATTTTAGATGTGAACGTTTGGATGTTTGTATCTCAATCACGTATTCCAGAATAAGACTAAGATTGTGCACACAAGTAGACTATGACCCAGATTGAAGATCTACTAATGAAAAAGTTAAGTAAAGAATAAAGTCCAAAAACTCTGTTGGGGTCACCTTCCAGTCTAACCGGTTGCATCAGCATACAGTATATTAAAATACTAATACGATACCCTTGGTAAGACTGGTTGCCAGACATTCGTGCTCCTAACTTCCGGACGACTGTCAAAAATCTACAAATGACAGTCGGCACCAACGACTTAAGCGCAGGCCACACAAACAGCTAGCGAGCAAGCGAGCGAGGCGGGCGAGGTTCTTTTCATACTTCGTTCGGCTGAACGGTGGTTCGGTGAACCAAAGTAAGAAAAGAGGTGAAACGATGCCTCGTTCGGCTTGCTCGGTCGCTCGCTAGCTGGCGGTGTGGCCTGGGCTTTACCGTGCTTTCCGAGGGAGGTAGGGAGGGTAATTAATAGCCATGTATGTCAAAATACCAATCGACTTGTGTACAGCAGCTGTGGGTCACGTCAAACATACATTTAATCTCATAAAAAGGAAAGATAATAATCGTCCTTACCTAGCAAATTCCTTATCTGGTGGATAAAGTTGCTCCAACACAGAGCACTGGTAAACTAACTGCACTATGGTGTGGATGGCCATGATGGCCATGATGCAGCGGCACACCACCGCAAATCCCTTGTTGAGCGGCTGGCCCAGTGCCCAGGCCGTCGCTGATCCCATGAACATGAGGTAGTAGATACCAGACGTTACGCTCGGACGCATTATACCGGAGAACATTATCAGGATCAAGCATAAATATTTCCCTGAAAACAAAAATTGGCGGGTTTAATAAAAAAATTGAATAAAAATTGGAATAGTATCTTTCTTATCAGTAAGTCAAGTTATAAAATAGTAATGGAGTTTATTTCAGGTTTCAAAGTGTGAATAAAAGAGCGATACGAACGATATCCATCCCCCGTGGCAGTCGTGCCACCATCAGAGGAATCTTTGGGTGTTTTGGTGGAATCAGAACGAGCAAGCCAAAGACAAACTGAAAATCGAAAATAAGTTATTTCTTTTGTTTACCTGCACTTGTCACAAGAGGATATTGCTGATATTTAGTTTCTGGTTGCTGCACTGTATCTGCTGTCGGGCCTAATAGCAACCTTTTGACTAAGGCATATACCAGCAGCGACGTTGTGGCGCTTAAAACCTGAAATTAATGTAACAATAAATCATTATGTAGACATTTATTTAAACTATTTTTAAACAACGAACACTGTGCCCGAAGAACACGAAAGAAAGAACTCAAACTAAGTGAAAAGTGTGTGGTATGCACAGCGCGGAACCCCAAAACATAACCATACCTATCAACTTTAAGCTACATATTTGACATAGATAATGTGTATAACGTCTGAAATCCCTAAAGAGCCTATTGCATCAACCGGGCACAAATTTAGACTCCGTGGCTTCTACTGAGAAATTCCTGGTGGAAAACCCAATAACACACACAAGGCCCAGGACCATCATCATCATCATGCTCGGCAGATGCACTTGCGACTATTACACTATCATATCTATTACGTATCTACAAACAAGATGATTACTTATTTGAGTAAACGTAATTAAATTTATTCTGTAGTTTAGTAATTGCTTGAAGTTAGAACTGTCAAAACTTAAAATTCGTAGCTCTCTCGACCATTTTACTAACATCAAAAAATGTTTCATAAATGTGATTTTACCGAGGGTTAGGGTTACTACGATCAGGGACTCAAAGAGGGATTCCTATAAGTCCACTGTGCCAATTATTAAAGGCCTTATGTTTTTATGTCACCTGATATCTCCACATACGATTTGGATTCCAGATTGTTTGTGGAGATATCATGCATATTTCACAATCGACAGTGTCATGTAGTGAAGAGAATTAGTCGAGCCTTCTATTTATGTTTCCAGCAAACTTAAGAATAACTTAAGGTTGTACAGTAAGAGCATCTGGACTGAAAACTATTGAAGGGGCAATCGATAACACCCATATTAAAAACACCACGCCTAAAGGTATTGTTCATGAAGAACAGCATCGGAAAATAAAAGGCTATTTTTCATTAAATGGTGCAAGTATTTGGTGGCCCTAATTTAATGATTCATTGTGTTATAGATACTAATTCAAGTGTAAAGAGATACATCCAATTTTGGTAGGGCACGATTTTAACAGAATTAAATAGTAAAATATAATTTAAGTCATAGTATAGATGTTAAAGTAAAATAATCTACATCACGTGTATGCCTTCTAATGAAACAAAACCCAGCAATTGAGTGTTGCCAGAGCAAAACAACCATCAAGCGTCAATTCTTACTTAAGTAAGTACCTAACGTACATTACTCGATTACAGTGGCGAAGGTTCCATACAACTCGATTACTACCGGATTCCCTTTGAAAAATGGCAATACAGTCAGTATTCTAAAGGCAAATAAATAATCACATTAAAGATTATGTACTCCGGCTTACTTCTTACAAAAATTGACCCTTCGCTACTGCTCGATTATAGAATAAGATTTCGTAAAGAAGAATTCTTTCATCAACTTCCTCAAGTAATGTCTTCACTTAGCAACAAGTAATTACTTGTTTATAAATACGAGTGTTAGATCAACGAGGCAGACGTAGTAGTTATATGAATACCAATTTACACGTGATCCATAAATAAAATGCATATTTACCTCGGGCAACATATAATGCACGGCCTTAGATGGCTCTATTTCGGAATAAGACACAAAGCCTAGATTGTGGCCTACGATACTGAGGATAGGGTACTGCACGAGTAGGGAGCCGTAAGGTGTCACCGATGCCAGCATCGTGTGCCATGCGATGTGCAGCAACAGCAGCAGGAATGATACCAGCACATTTAATAACAAATATGTGCCGCGCCATCCTGGAAATTAATATAGTTGGTTATAATGAAGCTGAAGTTCACAAAGGTCTGATGGTTTATGGTTGGTTTGACTACCCACTACATTCCTAGACTATTTTAGTAGCTACCAAATTATAAATAAATAGTTAATATAGAGAATCAAAGGTAGATATAGGTACTAAGTATGTACATCTTGGTATTATTCATAGGTATAGTAAATTCGTACTTCTTACTACTATTATAAATGCGAAAGTTTGTGAGGATGTATGGATGTTTGTTCCTCTTTCACGTAAACACAGTTGAACGAATTTGGGTGAAATTTGGCTCACAGATACTTTATATACTGGATACTTTTTATCCCGGTAGAACGATCCAATGGGATAATACTAAGCTCGGCGCGGGCGCAGTCGCGGGCATAAGCTAGTAGTGAATAACTTGGCAACAAACAGGTCTTCGTACGGTACATTACAAACTTCCAGGCAAGATAAGGCACTAGTGGAACAAGACCCCGATACAGATTTCTACGACTTTGGTCTAATATATATGATTAGACTCGCTCGCTATGTGATATATGTTATGCCGTTATAACCAGCACTAGGCGTCTCCTAAATGTTCGAACATTAAAATACTATTTAGGCATTCAGTTGTCCTTGTTCTGTATTGTACATTTGTACCTAGGATAGTCTTCGTTTATGCACTAAGTTGAAAAGTTTCTTACCTTTGAACGTTTTGTTGTCTGGTACGCTTATTAGTGGGGCTAATAAAAACAGCAGGAGATATATTATTGAGATGCCAAACGGTCGGAGTGCTATACCTGTAAATAAAAGCAAAATATTAATTAGGAAGACACGTCATTTAACATCATGAGATAACGATAATTGCAATAAATACTAAAAATATTGTTTGGTGAGCATAGTCCACAGTCATAGGGCACACCGCCAGCTAGCGAGCGAGCTGGCGGGCGAAAAGAGGAGAGGGAAACTATATAAACTAAGCTAAGCTTGGGCGAGCTGAACTATGTGGGTCACCTTCACATCGAAAACTACGGAAGGACCGGCGAGCGAGGGGGCGGGCGAGCGAGCGGGCGGGCGCACCGAGCGAGGCGGGTGAGGTGAACGATTAACATCGCTGGCATCGTCGGATTTCTTTCGTTCGCATCTTTTATATCGCTGACGTAGCTTAGCTCTGTAGTTCGCGGTGTGAACCAAAAAAAGAGGTGAAACGATCGCTCGCTAGCTGGCTGGCGGTGTGGCCTAGCGCTTAACACTGGACCTTGAGCTGGCCTAGCGATATAAGGAGTTTCAATAAAATAAGATGGCACATCTACTGGTTTTGTTACCATTACCACTAACGTGTGGTTTTCTCTACATAAAATATATAAATACGGTACCCTCCAAAAGTCAGTCAGTTACGTTGTATACGTTCGCCGTATTATCCTCTACACAGTCCATCCAACGGTTCGTTGATCTTCCACTACTCATACACCCCTCAACATTCATACTCAGAACTTTCCTCACGACATTCCTCATTCCTCCGCATCACATGTCCAACAAACTTTTGGAGGGCACTGTAAATCATTAAACAACAGAAATAAACACAGAGCCCTTAACAGATAAATTGAATGCACGAGAAAATTAAACCGAAAAAAAGGAAACATGAAAATGCCGAAACACGAAAGGAAAGTCAATAAAGGGAAAGTCGCAGACACTATAAATCACAGGCCCAAGGCGCCGCCGCCACCGCGCCGGCCGCCTGGCAATAGGACGTTCAGATTTCCAGAATTGTTTTAGCCTTCTTTACGTGCTCTAAGCTAAGTAGGCGTTTTTGTCAGCATATATTAAAATATTTTATTCATACTCACTTCAGATTGCCCTCAATTGAGAAATTGTATTCTGAAGTATTTGCTTAACTAATCAAAATATTTTTTTGCGTGGTGATTAAGATTTTTCATGCCCCGTATTAGTTACAATTATTTGTACTTAGCAGAACACAATTTAACCTTTATACAGGGTGAATTTATTAAACATAATTGAAATATAAAATTTGTCACGTTTATTCGTGATTTAATCCTGAAATAAATCACCGTAGTTTTGACTCTTGTTTTTCTTTTTTTTTTCAATATTTTTCGAATAATAATAAAATTCGAATGAATATTACGTGACAATCTAAAACTTGATATTAAACCGCCTTTATTTGTAGTTCACTATTACAGTATAAAAAAAAACTTTTTCTGGAAACATCGGAACCTGTAGCCCGTGTTCCTAGTCTTTACCTAGTAGAATAGTGGACGAGTTCTAGTTTTATATTCTATCTAGGTACTTACAACATTCTGAAATTTACGTAGCTTCATTATGTACTTTTACGTATTTGTAGACAGTCTTGTTGGCCGGTCCTTTTCTAGACATATACATATTAATTCAAGCTATTTCTCGCAACTTGATCACTTTTTCGAACCTTCTGCGCCTAGGCAGCAAGCAGTGAATACCATAGAAAATAGTATATTAGATCCATTAAATCATCCCATTTACAAACAGATAGGAGTCGTGAAAAGCTAATACCGAAGGAGGAGAACACAATTTTGTCGTTATGGCGGCCCCAAATGCCACAGTAACATTTAGAATTTGTTCCACTTCGTTTTATACCCTGCCCTATTTCCTCTCGCGTCCTACCACTGTCATAAAACCATGCTTAATATTTTGTTTTTATGTAACATAAGCTGGGATTCGCTATCAAAATAGAATGGCTAAATTATGGTTGCTAAAACTGTTTCCAATTCGTATAAACAACCAATCAATAACGTTAGAATTTAATGGAAAGGAGAGTTATCCGATTGATACTGAAGATTAATCATCACTTCCGATAAAAATAAAATATTGATTGAAGATTAAATTATGTTACGCATACATTACAGTTTGCATAGATGTGTGAAAAAAAAACCAGCCTCGTGCGAGTCAGACACAAAAGGTTCCGTAGCACCAAACAATATAGTAAACATATTTTTAACGCTCATGCATGGGTCAATTTACACAACAGCAAAACAATATTTATTTTTCATAGTATGATAATGAAAAACCTAATTACTACTGCAATTTCACGAGTCAAATAATTTTATAAATAATAATGTTTTGTTATGATACTCTATTTATAACACAATTTAAATATTCATAAAATATTTAGACTTTAATGGTCTCTTTGATAAGATTTTTAAAAAACAATCACCGCCGACTCTAGCAATTGAACCACATTGGACTTAGTATACAGGGTGGAAGGGACGACGACGCTAAAAAATCAGCTGTTTCCTACACAACTGCAATACCTAGACGGTCAAAATGTATGGAAAAGCCGATTTTTTTTTTAAATTACCGATGACTTCAAATTCAAATTCAATTTCATTATCATTTTCGACCTTGTAAAAATCATCATCACTTGCTTAGCCTTCTCCCAACTATTTTGGGGTCGGCCTCCAGTCTAACCGGATGCAGCTATACCCGCAGAAATAAATTAAAAACACCACGAGTGTGAAATACACTCAATTCTAAACCTAGTAGTAGTGCGATAACAGCCAGTTTTAGAGGAAGCTTATTACGTGTTTTTTCAACCTTCTCATATGCAAGGACACCCCTATTTTTTTAATTCGTAATTTCACTTAACTATTGTATAGCGGTTCATAGAAGACACGTTCACTCCAAATATCCACTGTGTGGTCCCAAACAGAAGAAAATGGCTGTGACATAGGGACGGACGGACAGTCAGACGGACAGGACGAATCTACAAGGTTTCCGTTTTTGCCATAATGGCAACGGAACGCTAAAAAGTTAGTAGGAATCTACTTAAACAAATGGATGCCATCATCGATACAAAACATAAAGAGATAGTAGGTACTTATGTCAAGTGTAACCTAGATAACCCACTGATTAAATTAATGAAAGTATGAGTGTATTTTTAGTATAGGAAATTTTGTACGTTCAAGTTTATTAGTTTTCGGTAAAGTTGATTTTGATATTTTGTATAAAATATGCTCCAATATTATTATTATCGTTTATATGTGATCTTTGAAGTATCACTTATGCGCTCATTCTTTTCTGAAATTGGCGTACATTATAAGTAAGTACTTATCTTAATATTGCTTCATTGTTATAATGCAAATAGCAAGAAGTCCATGAAATAAATAAAGGCACTTAACATACTCCATTATCTTAGAAAATAGTCATAAGCTTGTGTTTTTTACGGTATTTAAAAAATCTGATGGAGAAGATAAGTATCACAAGTTAGGTAAGGGTAGGTAAATAACTAGATAGCTACTGTAAAAATTGTGAAAGTTTGTATGACCATATGACTCTTCGCCTGATTTCTGCAATCTACCTTGTTAATACGCGAGAAGAATTCTGCTAACATGGACGTAATAAAAAATAACAAGCTTACCTACCTTGTCTCAAAAAGACGTACCTAACACCGAATACAAATATAAAGTAACAACACAGTTTGATTGAGGACACACCCTGTGAACCTTCTACATGCAATTCAATGTACGTTATTAATGAATTTCTAATGCGAACTGACATGCATGTCATGCGAATGTTTTTTGTCACGGGTACAAAATGTAAATAAACAATCATTAATTTCTTTAATAATTTCATTGTCTATCTAGCTGTTGCCCGCGAACTTCGTTCGTGTGAAATTCAAATAAAAAAATTATTACTTTCCGTTTGAATCGGATTTCGTTACCAATTTCAAGGGTTTTAATTGTTTTTTCCAATAAAAGTATCCTTTGTTACTCCTTATTACATGTTAGCTATCTCCCAGTAAAAATCCCGTCAAAATCGGTCTAGCCGTTTCGGAGATTAGCCGGAACAAACAGACAGACAATATTTTTTTTAATGTATTTTTGTTATAAGTACCGTAAATATTTTCTTTCATATTCATTCAGTAAAAAGCTGTTATTTTGATATAACAGTCACTTCAATTTTATTTATTTGTATAGAAGATGTATAGATAGCTATACAACAAGCCAGATAACAACGCATTTGTAATGGTTTGATGATACATAACTAAGTACACTTGTCACTTCGTTTATTACTTTAGATACCTACGTGCACAGAACTGTAACCAGTAGCACACATTTTATTTTTATAAGTTTGTATCTGGTTCCAATAATAGACAATATTTTCGACTAGGTCTGGATGATAAGTGACAACCTACTTTACAAGTAAATATGATACGTTTGCCCCTAGTAACGATGCAGATTCCCTGTGCGATAATACGAAACCTAACGGGTTCAGTTTTTTTCCACTAACACTTTTTACCAAAAATATTTATTGGTAAATATTGCAGTTTAATTCTTATCTAATCAACATCGACATAGTTGGCGAAAGATTATTTATATAACACAAGTACCTACCTCGATCGTATATGTATTTTGCGACTTTCATTTTATTAATAAAGTCCAAAATTGTAGTAATGATTTATTTATTCTTCTGAGAATATTTTGTTAGGAATTTTGGATTAGGATACGGTAAAATAAAAAAATACTTTAGGTACTCCGCGTTTACACTCATAAACAAGTTGTGTCACCTACTTGTCGTATATAGGCATCTAAAGCATGTGTCATACGTACAGTATTGACGTTGTTAACATACGTTTACTATTCTGTAAAACCTTTTCTGAAATATTTGTCAAGTTTTGTACATATCTAGTCTTCACAACTTGTGTCAAGTATCGATAAACGAAATTACAACACGTTTATGTGGAATACATATTTAATAAAAAAACAGCTGTTTCCTACAAAAGGCAATATCTACACGGTCAAAATGTATGGAACCGCTGTTTTTTTTTTTAAAATAACCGTTGATAAATTGCTATGTTATTCTATACATCTTTCTGAGGGCTCAGAAAGATGTACTGAATACATGATAACCGTTTTCGCGTCGACCACGTTCCACCCTGTAGGTATATGCGGGGCTAAACAGTGAATTAGGAAAAGTTCTTACACGCGATGGGTATCAATATACCTAGTAATATAATAAAGCAAAACAAAAACTGTTTCCCAAAATCATAATTTTATGTCGCTTGTGATGTGAGTGTGACAGACGGTTTGCAGGATGAACACTATTCCAGAAGTGTTCCACATTTCTAATTAAGGAACACTAAAATCTGACACACTCCGCGAGATTCCAAACATTCGGTGCAACATGTTCTGGTCGTTGTTTTCTCATTCATGATTAGTCATTAATTACACATATCCACCGTCCTATTTTTTGAAGTTGTCTGGCAAATGTAGCACGTTGGACTTCTAGTAACATACTTTTAATTTGAGACCATTTTCGTAATTCGGCTCTAGTGATAAAAATGTTTTGAAAATCCTGAATTGGTAAGAATTCTATGAATGTTCGTCTACAAAATCAAATTCGCGTGGTGTGCTACCTATCGATCTATGCTCGAAGTTTCTTTGCAGAATAAGTTGCGATGATAAAAGCTACCCCGAAAACAGAAGAAATAGTCTTAATTTTATTTAATTAATAAATATTTATGAAAAAAAAAACATAGAAGTTTAGCCCTTAATATTGAACTCGCCGAGGTAGGGAGCTGCAACAGCAGTGAAGGCGAAAGCTTAGTTAATTTATTGAACTGTAACGAACAGTTCTCTTATAACCTGCCATGTAGAGCTCTAACAACTCTTATTATCTCGGTCTACACCAACAGACGTGCGGTGCATTGGTCACAAAGTATACCGGATAACCTTGACAACTCCACGTTTTACGTGAGCATCAAATATTATAAAATATTCCTAATTATACCGTGTTAAAAGCCGAGATAGCGACGCCGCGCCGCGACCGCCTCCGATGCGATGAGACTGTTAGTGGAGAAGCTCATTAAAAATAATATTCATTTTTGTTTACAACGTGCTGCAAATCTATAGAGGACCCACTACGGGGCCCACCTTAATCTAGTATTACGAACGTCACATTTTATAGACCATAAACTATAAATTGTTCAAGTAGAAAAACTTAATTATTTTTCCGTGAAACGATCTACAAAACTTGTTTCTGTCTCAGATTTAATATATTTTAATAACCAACCACTTATACACAGGGAATAAAACATTGGATTAAAATTCTAGCACATAAAACTTTAATAACAGGCATTATAATGAAACAAACGGTTTCCATAGAACAATGGCGGGTAGAGGAAACTATGTCGCGGCTACTGAGTGACGCTATGAGAAAAAAACGTGTTTCCTAATATAACTCAAACAGTGATGACGAAGTTTATTACGTTTACGTAGTCACAGATAAACGTTATACCTGTAAGTTCACTACACGCAAATTGATGATAATAGTTCATAAATGAAAAACGTGTATCATTCCGACTATGAAATCATTATTCTATGAACTCACTGAAATCTGTCAAAAAGTGTTTTCATTGAATCACTACTCCAGCTCCGATATTGTGTTTGTGCAACACTAGGTACAGTTTTGCAGACACAAATAGGTACAAGCCAAGTTAAAAATAAGACTGGAAATATAAACACGGAGAACATTCAGATTTCATGCAAATACAATTATGTACACGATGTGAGTACATAATATATCTATGAGTAGTCTCATTATCATTATTATGAAGTGTTTTCGGTAAATATTTGCCATGCCGTACGCATTTATACGGGGTGTAAACAGACCCTTCACCAAGCCGTCAACCAAGCATTCAGTACATCAAACTAAGTAACTTTACGCAAAAATTTTTGCTGGGAAACTAAATTTTTTTTTGGGGTCAAAAATCACATTTTACGGTAAAACTCAATATAATGCGCTCAAAACTTATTGCTGATGGATGCTTTGAATAGTAAACGGACCATGGAGGTAATTGGAGTAATGTTAGAACCTTAAAAAGTAGTATTTAAAAAAACCTTGTGAAAAAATTTGAACTTTGAACCCCAATATCTCCGTAACTAGAAGGTTCCCAGGTATGGGGTCCAGAACAAAAAAATGATCACAATGACGAGGAGAACAAGTGCCTTTCGGCTTCGTTAAGGGTCTTTTTACACCCTTTATAAAAGCAAATAATTATTACAAATCAATAAAAATATCCTCTAACAGCGGAATGCTTTTTATCACCCTGTATAATTAAGGACAACATTACAATTAATTCCAAGTAGTGCTTTTTACAAAAATAAATACTGTAAGTAAACTACTTAGAGCAATTAAATAAACACAAGTGTTTTAAAGCCAGTTATATTTTTAACTGAATTCAAAAAAAGAGGTCATTTAAGTTTAGAATTTGGTAGAAAAGAATGCTCATGCGCCACGCAGTAGGTACTTTATAGTTTATTTTCTGAAACTGTATTGTTATATGCAAGCAGTGAACCACAAACCGGTTCCAGTTCCAATCCACTGAAAAGGTTAAAAATGTTGTAGGTAATTACCAAAAACTTGTTAAAAGTCGATTGTGTTTATGAGATCACTGTTAATGTAGGTTGGCACTTGCTAGTTAACCAGTTGAACTGTGGCGTGACCTTGTGAATCAGACGTTCCGATATGGCCATGCTTTGGGTACATACCTACCAACGCCGGGCGCCAAACATGTTGCTCAACTACGTGACTACTAACTAACACCGTTTAATAAACAAAGGTAGACCTTTATTATGTCATTACCTTAACGCAATGTGAAGTGTTAACCAATACTGCAAGTTAAACCTAAAAATACTGCTTCAGTTGCTGTGAATGCCAACGATAACCCCAATATGACATCATCTACTAATAAAATTTACGAGAGTCCTGTTTATTTCAATTTAAATGTTTATAAATAATAGCTTAATGTTCTAATAACAAATTTCAACTTATGATAGTGAGCAAAGTATTAAATGATATCATAATAATTTAATCAAATTATTGAGAAGACCGTACTTATATGAAAATCAGAATGTGGATGAATTATTCAGTGCTGTACCTGGTCCTTCCTTATTACATTACGGTCTACCAACGAAGGTCTGGCACCAAACACGACACCAAAACTGCGCATGTATCGGATTTCAACTGCATTATGTTATTCGAGGAAATATTAAAATTATTTAAACCAAGAACTCTTTCTATAAATAACCGTTTCTATTTATATTTATAACTGGGTAAGCATGTATTAATGTTTCAATCATCACTACGAATGCATACTGAATTTCAGAAGGGTTTTACGAGATAGACTCTACTTAGATACCAAAAACTCATTACTACAACATTCACGCTAATTAAAGTATATCAGGACAGATTTATAGTAAGTTGTTAGTCAGTGTTTCTGTTAATTAAAAGAAGCCACCGCCCAATTTATTATAATATTCTGTAAATGTTAGGTTCTGTTGTTTCATGGAATTAGATTTTGTTTTTAATATGGTAAGTGCTCTACGAGGTGAGCTTGTATCATGTGTAATTAAAATAGCAGGGGATATGACAGGGCAGGCATCCAGTGCGTGTACTGAAACGCGATTGTCCATCAGGGCGTGTACTGTAATACTCTTTCGAGCACGGTGAATTGTTGTGTAGTCTATGGAAACTTCGCAACTAATTCTCAAAATTTTCCTTAAAGCATTTGGTTTTGCACATCACAAGCACGTCATATAGATGAAACCATATTGAATAAGCAATGAAAAATTACAGACAGGACATGGACAATGATGATTCATTGAATGATAGAGGTCAACGATAAAACTGTCTGGCGTATTTAGCAGGTTAAAGGTGAGCTAGAATTATTGAATTATGCTGTTTTACGGCTTCTTCTTCGTAACATATAGCATATTATGGCAAAGTATGGTTTATCGACAACGGAAATTGGGGAAGCGAGTGATGAAGAACGAATTGTCTATTTACAGCATACTATAGTAGTTGATAACCGTGTCGTGCACGATAACGGCAGGTTATCACGACTTGTATTCTTTGCGAAAAGGTACCGGGAACCAATTTGATTTACAAAGGGTAGAGAGGTTTAATTAATGGCATTTTGTGAAGGCGGGTGTGGCCCATTAGCTGTGCAAACATGGCTGGCTCACGACATCCTCCAATATGTACACTGAACATTACTTGCTTACTATGATAACCGACGTGCACTCGAATTTTACTCTTTTATTAAGTAGCACTTTATCAGTGCATTTCCTGCTGATATCACTAGTGGCACAGTTATACATAGAATCAAGCCTGGCCTATATTTGCACCTTATGATTAGTAAATTCAGCTATACGGCTAATTGTTGGGAAAGGCTGTTCATTTGACAAACAATGGAAGGGTAACCCTTTTTGTTGAGGTTAACTGAAATCACAAAGTTTGGCATTAGATTGAGTTAACCCAACTAAGAGTACGGTCAGTGTAATGGGTATTTCTTGTCCAAAAAATGTTTCTTGGTTAATGATGAATGATTTTAATAGGTTACATACCTACGGTAAAAATGAAAATGTAACCGTTTCGATGTCTGGACTGTGCGGGTGTTAATGAGAGCAATGCTGCCCTTGCGCAACAGCACTAACATGTTAAACCGTCGACCTTTAACTCCTTCACAATTTGTGCGGTTTACTTATTTTAACATTTATTATCGTAATGAATGATAAAATCATTTTACTTTCGAGGAAAAGCGCGTGTTTGGTGCGTGCAAATATGATATAATAGGCGGAGGTGCAAACAGAGGGTCGAGCAGGTAATGCTCTACATTGGCGGATTTATAGGCCATGAGGGAATTAGGGTCAGGACTTGTGTCCTTTACGACTATGACACGCATTTGCTTTTACTCATTTTCATGGACACATGACTGGTAGTATGTGCGTGTAAAAAAATGCTAGTTTTATAAGCCAAGGAGAAATTGTACTAAAGAGCAAGAAGCCAAAACAGAGCACACTCTATGGTCCCAAATCACGTACAATCAATTATTATCCAAATGCTGCATTCTGCATGCTCGGCTTCGGGCTTATATTAGCATGGAACTAGCATCAGCACCTTTACGAACTGGTTGATACTGTTACGTTGCAGTTAGGTCATAAATAATGGTATGATTGTCAGAGCTTAAAATCTCAGTGTAGCATAAGGAGAAAAGACTGACACTGGTACCAATACCAAGACCCCTAGCTCTGGTTGTCAAAACTAAGTGTCGTGGTTAGTAGACAATCAGCAAAGTCCAGTACTGATACAGAACGTAATCTACTACATAGTTGCACTGATTGATTGATTCTGATTCGGGATGATAAAGTACATGTTTGGAGAGCGAATTCCTAACCTAATCTATTTAAAATTTTGATATCACTCTTCACCTGCGGGGTGGATATTATAATTAAGTATATATAAAGTAGGAATTTCTAATATCCGACGTTGCTAGTGAACGTAGTTCAACAAACCTCACCAAGGTCGAACCACCGAAGCGTGATTTTGGGAATGCCTTTAATTCTTGGCGTTGCGTGATGCAAATCTCATGCAAATATTGTAACACATCTATTAAAGGGTCCCTTGACAAGGCCATGACAAGTCGGTCAACGGGTCATAGTACGAATCGTGAGGACGCACCCAGAACTAGCCGGCGCGCCCAGCCAGCGGGAGGGAGGATATGAGGACGTTACTCCTTCCCGCAATGCGACGATGCGTACCTCAATGAGTACAAGCTTCTAAACTAACTACGAAGACATGAACTGAGGAAATTAGGATTCTAAATTAGCAGTACAGCATTCTAGGTCAAAAAACATTCCTAGTCATTTCCCTAAGTCGTAACGTGATGTTTATTGAGGCGTATCTGTGGCGGTTATAAAAAGTCCTAATCTACTATTTATCGGGCGCAACAGTGACGTAAGATTTATTTTGGCAGTTCGTATGCAGAAGTGATGAGAATACAATAATATAAAAAGGCGCGGCGATACACGCGGTGCCGCCACGCCGGCCGGCCGGTTCCGGAGCATTGCGTCACATGAGCCATCACAAGAATGTTGCTCAAAGTTTGATTGTTTTTTTTTTCTAATAATGCCCAAAAAAAACACTGTTATTAGGCAACATTTTCTCAAATCTCAAACAGATTATTCTAGTATTTATGAAGTTCCTTAGTGTAAGCTTAAATGAAACTACTGTCAGAATCTCTTGTTAATGACTTTTAAAATTTCGCCAATTATAAATTATATGTTCTTCCCCACCAAATCAGTTCATGACAAAACTACAATGAAGAAAAAAAATTGATACCATACTATTTTTGAAGACATGGTAGTGCTTGGTTGGTGTTCATGTTAATAAGGATATTTTCAGTTAGAAGGAATTTTTATTAAAAGTTAGAACAACATGATAATTATTGTCCAATATCAACATCATTTAATGACTTTTATTAATCAAAATATGGACATGTTCAAGCTGAATAAATTTTGAAACTTCTAGTCAACAAATTCCTACCAAAGTAATTAAAAGGTGTCTTTAAAATTTAAATAGTTTTGGTACAGAATACTGTAGGTTGAATGTGGTTGGTAATTATCCGAATTATAAACATAACACCAATAATAATTTCTTTACACACAGAATAAGGGATTTGTTATAAACACTGCTTTAAGTTAGAGGTGTTTAAACTACAAAATATGTATGTAGCTATTTGTTATTCATTACTTAACTTAAAACAACATTTACAAACTGACAACTCTTTTACTTACACAACAGCAGACTGATAGGCAGCAACAGCCGTACCAGTGCTACAACGAGGTAGTACTTGGACATCTTGATCACTGCAAACTATAACCAATTAAAGAACAAATATATTTAATAAAATAACACATATTCTATTATGTATATATCTACAAATCCAAACATGTTTTAGTTTTTTTTTTTATGACACTAATTGTGACACCAGCTTTTACTCCTAAATAAAATTTATGTCATTTAAATGTGTTTATTATGTTAGTAATGTTTATTATTTTTTGCCAAGGAATAAGAAAAGGGTATTATAGTTGGCTATTATTAATGATAATTGTAAAAAGAAATGCAATATATTGTTTTGAAATATGTAATGATGTCTTTCTTCTGTATTTATTTATAGGAATACAGGAGTTTACATAATTGAAATCAATGTAAAACCAAATACCTAAAAATTATTATTTACTTATTTTCATTACATCACCAAGTTTCTCAGTCAAGTACCTGCTTCTATTTTATAAAATCTAGCTCGCATATTTTAATCTTAAAATGTATTGATACTTCTTTCATCAACAAACTTAGCAAATAACGACGATTCGTCAGTAGATAAACAATTCCAGACAATATGTACAAGCGTTTTTTATACAATTAAGTAGGAGACAGATTTACTACAGTATTAATAACTTTATTTTGGGTAGCCGACTAAACTAACGTTATCTTCGATTTTTCTGCTTACCTATTTTTTATAAGTTCAAAACCATAACCAAATTATCATGGCATTTCAAATAACCACACTTTAAACGTAAATCAAAATTCGATTCTCTTTTTACTAATAAATTCGTGCATTTAAACATTTTACGACATCGCTTTATTTCTTGAAACAAAAACACGACCACACACTCCACCAATTCACTGACACTTCAAAAATTTACAATTATGACAGCAACCCTGCAAAAATCCAGAGAAAACAACAGTGTTACCAAACCTATGCGTCAAAAATATACTATTTTCTTCCCCGTCGTCTACTACGTTTCTAATAAGACAGAAATAAAAAGTTTTGAATAGAAATCCGTGCCTGTTTTTTTTTTTTTTTAATTTGATCTCAGCCTTGCCCCAGCTCATAGAACAATGTCGCAGGTACCCCATTCTTCGCTATTTAGCAGGTAGATAAGGCACCAAATTTAGGAGTGGGAGTGAGACGGCATTAAGGCAAATGAGTGCGCCACATTGCCTCCAAAGTTAATCAAATCAAAGCCATTTGACAATAATGATATGTAAATAAATCTAAATTGATTGCTGTGAACCAATTATGGACCTGAAGTAGGGCATTATTCACGTCATCTAGATTTTGGTCCCTTTTATTTATCAAGAAAATTAGGGAAGTGTCATCTGCAAAAAAACACCATATTTTGAGGTTGGTTTTTCATTTATATATACTAGAAAGAGGAAAGGACCCAATATTGAGCCTTGCGGAACCCCTTTTTAACATGTTGTTGTCTATCACTCAAATAAGATTTTACCAAACTAAGAAGTTAATTTGGAGAAAATTGTGTAATGTGTATTTTTATTTTTGATTCTACATCTACCTCATAATCATCTACCTAGACTTTCCCAATAGAATAGTTTCCCGGCTAACCGGATGCAGCTGAAAATTTCCATTTTACATGGAGTAAAGGTTTTTTTGACATCCACAATTCAGTTGATTTTAGGTAGCACTATGCCCTTTGGCAAGATAGATAGTCAGGCTACTGACTGCCGCAACGACTGTGAAAGATTTACAAATGACAAATGTCTCGGTATAAAAAATAGGGTCCAAGCATGGGTTGACTTCTGTATTTAAATACATGCAAAAAAAGTATATTTGTAATTCGCGTTTTAATTCAAGCAAATCTGACTAGTAGAAAAATGTAGAAGAAGAAGACACGGTTCACTGACCTCAAATAAAACGGGAGAAGAGCAGGGGAATATTCTGATGATCTAGTGACCCGGAGAGGGACTGGACAACTAAAGTGCAATAACGGATAAAGCCTAGGCCTAGGTATATAGACCAATCAAGTGACATTATATTCTGACGAGATGAATATGTTTTTGGCATCATAGGCCTAACAATTGTGCATGCGTTTACCGATACGGACACTGTTAGCCTGCATCATCCCGCTGCTGGTCAAAGGCCTCTTCCAATGACTTCCAGTTGTTTCGATCCAGGGCTATTGTGGATCACTGGTCGTTAGTTTTATTCAGCTTGTTTATTTGTATGTACCTACCTATACAAAATATATTGGTAGGTACAAATAAATACCTATCACATCTATTTTAAAAAGCTCATGAATGTTTCGGTTGTCATTTGCTTTATACTTCTTTTTACCTACCATATTGGTAGATATTTTCTCCGTTTAGAGATGCATGGCACTGTAGCGATTACTTATTGGAAATTATCGGTTAATTATCTTTTTTTCATATTTTAACGTTTAATATGTTTCCATGGTTATTAAATAAATGAAAAAAAAATTGGCATATACCAAAATGTATTAATTTTGATAAGATATTTTAGCAAAATTCGATTTTTGTCGTAGCTACTCACCACTAGACTGAATTTATTTTTATTGCGAATTAATGGCGTAGCCAGGTGAGTTTTCTTGTTTATTTCTTATTTCATAGTGTTCCATGGCTTTCAATTGTTTTGTCTAAATGTTTTTCATCGAGCAAAATATTTAATCTTCTATAAAGTCAAAATTTTTCCAGCTAATCCGTTTTTATTACACGAAAAACCAATATTACGAGTAATGAACACGTATTGGATTTGTTCCGAATTTATTCGCTAGGATCATTCATTGTCATCACTTTCACTTTTCACACGATTTGCTATAATAGTGGTTCTAGTGTGCATCGAGGCTCTGTCGCCATGGATGAGTGAGTTTCCCGATAATTTTCCCCGTATTTGGTTGTTTCATTGTGTATTTATGACAAGGTTACTCATACCCTCGCAACTAAAATGTGACAATCATTGTTCGTGATTGTTCTGTGTCGGTAAACAAGCGGCTACATACTCAATAATAATAAAAATCCTAATGTAAGTTTTGTTTGTTTGTAGCACCATGTCGACCCTAACGAAAATGACCCGCACGGTTAAAAAACTGGAGGTGCCCAGACCCCTGAAATCTACGACCAGTTCCGCACACAACCGCAACTCTGTGTTGGACGTCAAAATAAACTCTGGTAAGAATCTTATGAGATGAGTCTGATCCCATTTTGTTTACCAACTTTCATTTATTTAGTTACAGTACAATTTCTAGTGACCACAAACATTTCTGTAAATCATGTGTGACTGGTTATCCAAGAAAAAGGTTTGGCGAATATTTGATGTTATGAATAGGCTTTTTATTATTTAAGTTTGGTGTGCCCTGCATTTTAAGTTTTTAGTTAATCAATTACCCATGTTTTGATATTTTTTCACTCAACTGCTGCTAATGCTCTTTTTAATGACTGTTTTGATTACATGCAACAGTTAGGAAATGTAAGTATTATCAGCATCATCGCCGTCATGATCCCTTTGGCAAAGTAAGTAATAGTGAAAATCATGTCTGTAGTGAGAATTTATGTAGGGATTCATAATTTTATATGGTTATTGCTAAGCCTTAATACTTGCATTACCATACCTGAATTATAATTATTCAAACTCTGCAAAATGCAAGATGAATCTGCAGTGTTTTCGAAGAATTCCCAAAACTTTTTAAGTTGTGTGTGACAGCAAAGTCTTTGTAAACATTCATAATTATGAACACAATCAAATGACAAGCCCTTCTCAAAATTATGAAATAAAAATAATGGTAAAATCAAATTATGATACATACATTGTGGCGCCGACACTACAACAATAAATTAAACTGTGTATACCTCATGAAGTTTCCAGTCTGCATACAAAAACTCAATTGAATATATCTAGTAGTTTAGTCACAGGACATTATTTTTCATTTTCAGCATTTTCTACATAATGTAGATTAATAGGCTAGCACTTACAGGTCAACGACCCAGCATTGGTATGAACAATAAACACAAGTTGCCAACTCTCTTCTTCAAAAACCTTTGGCAAATTTGTTCCTTAATTTAATTCCAGATATTTATAAATGGTGTTCTATTTCATTAACAGTTGTATGCTATTTAGTTTGTTTAGGATAGGATTTATTTGATAGTAGTAAAATATTCCTATGAAAACTAGTATTGCCAGTGTTTTTATTTACTGTCGTTGCCACCTTGTATAATATCGATTTATTTGTTCCCAAGTGTATTTCCAACATTTTATCGTACAAATCATGACTTGATAAGCTTTTGTCCTGTTCTTGGATATATCCTCACCTTTGCAGAATATCAATAAAACGTCCACATCGTGAAGCATGTGTCCCTATTTTTTTTTCCATAAATGGAAGTTTCTACTCACAAAAATGTATAACAAAGGAGAATTAAATTTATTTATTTTTGTTTTTCAGCAGCTTATTATTAGTATGACACACATACAAGCAAGCAAGCAAAATACTTTTAACTGTTGCCACTCAGCAAATTTAAGTGGCCATATGCAACTTAAATTTTAGATTATAACCTCATACTCAGAAACTTGTAACCTCAATTTTAGCACCCAACAAGTCATAATTATTAAACAGTTCAATCATAAATACCGATTCTTTCATACATTTTTTTTTTTTGCAGTCGATGATCTCATAGTGTTGACAGAAGCGGTGGCGTACCAAATGATGCAGGGTAACTATGACCGTGCGCTTCAAAGTAATGTGGCCACAATGTACTCTAATCTGAAGCTTTACGGCGCTCAGCTCGAAGCTCTTTACAAGGACTTTCTTGATAGGTTTGTGCACATTAAAGATGATTTGATTTTTTTTTGCCTAGCTGTGTTTTGAAGTACTTTTTGATTTCTGAAACCTTATTTTCATTATAGGCATTATTGTAGAAATTTGTTTATATTTCAGATACTTTGTTGTGTTCCGTAATGGTTCACAGGATGAACGATTGGATAAGAAAACTAGACTTCATCTTCTCGAGCTGATTGAGTTGCGCGCCAAACTCTGGCAGGGCTCCGACTACATGAGTCAATATTATAGACATCGCGGCACCCATGCTGAGGTAACATTTATTTTGTTTTTTTCATAATCCAATATTCAAGGCGTGACTCGAACAGTTTGTAAAATGTGCAATACAAATACTACCTTCCGATAAACGAACAGCTGACCTAGTTAGGTAATAATGCTCATCCGGAATGGTATCCTCGTAGCGTATTTTAAGTGTGTATTTGACGCGGCGCAGCCACTGTTGGTGCCGACGATGGAGGGGTCGGGCTCGGGCGGCTCGGTGTCCCCGACGCTGGCTGCGCCCGCCGAGCCGCCCTCGCTGCTTGGCCCCGGCGAGATCATCAAGCCGTCGGGAAAGTTCCCCAAGCCCACCAAAATCCCTGGCAAGAACTATTCAAAGGACGAAGTTGTCATCAGGAATGCCGACTCCGGGAAAGGTGAAGACACATTCCTATTACATTCTGATATACAATCTATCTAAATGGGGCATGTTGAATACTTTGCAAGTATTTGCCGATAAATCGGGGACATGATACGATGCATGACTGAGGTCGATATTAAGCTTATCTATTCTTAGTATTACTTAGACCGGTTCCATTATATATAATTATGTATGTACTTCAATAGTGCATGGAGATAAGAAGGAAGCGAAACTGTAAATTACGTATATACCTCAAATAAATCAAATGCTTTATTTCAATTTCTAAAGGCCTAAGTGATATTTCTATCAACATATCCTAGCATCCAATTAAGTAGTACTAAATGTATTGTTTCGTTGGGTTATTATAAAATGAAGTTCAAACAAAGGAATTTGGGTGGTCGCTACAGGAGAGCCCCCTGGCGGCGTGTCTGAAGTTGTGTTGTGGTGTTACAGTGATGGGTATCAAGGGCAGGAGGGTGCACATGATCGAGGAGCTAAGTGACACGATTATATCGTTTCAGCGAGGTATGAACGCACGGTGCGGGCTGTGAGGCGCTTGCGCATGGTGTGGCGGGCTCTTCCCATCTCCTTTATATTATTCTCTACCAACAGATCTTTACTATCCATTACTTTAACACATAAATCACCTTAACAATCGTACTAGTATCAGCCTGAAACTGAGTTAAACTCAAGGTTACATTTATTTCCCCTAGAAACGTTACTTCCTACTAATTCATTATTGTTTGGGAATGGTTTACATGCGAGTTACTAATTTTCAAAATAGTCATATTTCACCGCCTAATAATCGCAACTAGCTATGAGCTTATCAACTCCATAATAAAGACTAATAATGTCAACTCGTGTCAGCTTGTCAGTCACAGGGATGTTGGTGATTTCAGTGAGTCCCGGTGCAAAGGAGCGTCTCGTCCAGATCACTGGGCCGAACGAGGAGAATGTTAAGTGAGTTATATTTATACATTTTCACTTTATATTTATTCTCCCATCTCAAAATTAACAGACGGGAAACATCAAAAACTCGTGACATTTGATGTAAGAAATTTCTTGCAAGTCAATCGGGTCGTTAATGGATCACTTCGCTGACGATTATGTTACGATAATGAGGTCCCTCGTACGCCGTTGCAGCCACGCCAAACACCTGATCGGCGACACAATCCGGCGCAACGCGTCGCCCGTGCGCCTGGAGGCCGACGGCGCGCTAGCTGGCTCGCGCGCCTCCCTGGACTCCGCCGGCGACGACGACGCGCCGCGCCAGAGGGAGGTACCGACCACGCCCAATGATTATATACTTTATTGATTCCAGCTCAGTTAGGTTGTGACAGAATATAATATTACATTTCTGGACATCCAAAATTCAAAGAAGCAATGGCCAAACTATACAGTCTGCCACGCCTATCCTGCAGTTGTTCATAATTTTGTATTCTTCTAGAAATCCCCGCACAATGCCCGGGCTCTACTTCATAGCTTCTCGACCAATGACGCCGCCCTGGGGGAGTATAAGTACACGGTTACTTTCGGGCAACATTCCATTAAGATCACGGGCCTTAATTTGGATCTTGTGAAGGTGAGTCATTTTTTAACATTTACGTGTGCTACTTGTACAAATTGGCAATCCAGTATTTGTTGAGTAATAAACTCGCTGCCGAACCTGAAGTAAAAAGCCATATAGATTATTCGGTGTATGCTCATCGGCAATCTCTGTGCGTCATCTACCTTCTTTGAATTTGCATGTTGGAGTTGATTTTTACCGTCCCGCTGTGACAATTACTGCCGAGGTCACGAACAAGAATGTAGCTCAAATATTAAATAATGTATCCATGATTCGTACAAGTCATGGTTATCTATCGCGCGCTCGCTTGAACTCCTGTAACTTTTAATTTAATGAATTGCAGACTGCGAAGTTAGTGTTAGACGAGTACTTCGAGAGCGCGGGCGCGCTGGAGGCGATGGGCGCGGGGTCGGGAGACTTCTTCACGCTGTCGCAGCGTCCCGCCGCCGCGTTGCTGCTGCGCGACGACGCCGCGCTCAACGGCGCCGACGACGACGTGTTTGTCAACGACCAGGACCAAGCCGGTAACACGCACGCCCTCGGTCCCCGCCCGGTGGACGAACGAGACCCGTGACTCACTTTGCTCACTTCTGACAAGCGAATATTTTAAGGAATACTTGTGGAGTTTCTGGCACTTTTTCCATGTAGTAACATTTTGTCAGCAGTAAGCATAGTGGTCGTACGTGGTTGGTAGACGATCCTCGTGTTCTCGAGTGCATGAAAATCTACAGAAAAGTATTGATATCAAAGAATAGCTATTGAATGATTTGCTGCCTTCTATTTACACAAAATATATCACAAAGTGCCATTTTCTATAAGTACTATAATGTTTTACGAGAGCATGAAATAGTAGTTAGTGCCAGGAGTTTCAATTCAATTTGGAAGCATGAAAGCACTTACAGTGATGGTGTGCAGTTTCTTAACAGAAAGTTAGGCAGATCTACTATATAATAGAAGGAGGATTAGACTGACTGAAGCATGTAATTTTTTATTTAAATAAACATTCAACATCCTCATTACATCGAATTTGAAGTCATTTATTTCAGACTCAGTGTTTAGTCTCATTTCACAAGTATTATTTTTTTCTTAAACATTCAAATATTTATTATGTTTATTTATGTCATATGATATTTTATATTTATTTTCAACCCACCTCGATTCACGGTCGTGGCAGAGTTTTTTTTTGAACCATTTAACATGAACATTTCGTAACAAATCATTAGGAATCACTTTACTGTCTGCCTTAAATGCTTAACCTAAAATATTCTATACTGAAGCAACTTCACCACATTAAAATTGTACCACTCCTTTGTTTGAAATTAATAAGTTAATATAATTAATCTTTCTTCAGTTATTCATTTAAACATAAAACAAGTAAATTGCCGAAGGAACAAGGCGGTGATGGTGCGGCGGTGTGGTGCGGGTGTGGTTGTGTCGGTATAGAGTAGTTAGGCGGCCGTGCGTCGTGTGTGTGACGTGTGTGTGGTGTGCAGCGGCCGGGGACTCGGACGCCACGCCGCGCCGCCCGCGCTTCTCGCGCGCCACCAGCATTGACAAGAATCAAGGTAACTCATAACTCCTCAACAACACTATTTTGGCTCGTCTGCGTCAGTCTGCACCGGGGCAGACGGTCGGCGTGACCGCCTGCTCCTTACAAGCAATTTATGTTCGCATGTGGCGACATCTAAAATTCTGTACCAAAATATTATACATCTTGAAAGATTTAAAAAACCTCGCTAGATGGCAGGTATCGATGACTTTCGAAAGAACCTATAAAATAATCTAATAAGTTATACATAAAAAAACTAGAATTATCTGTGAACTTTGAACACATATACAAAGCTTCGTGTCCGTGCTGTTAACTGATGAGTTTTCTCCTGAGGAGAAGATCCTGCCTGCAGGTTCAAGTCATATCTGACACAAAAATGTATTGTCACCAGAACCAGAAATCTGTGCAAAATTTCTGTTCAAACGAATGGGGAGAACTGGTTTGAAATTCAGTTGCAAGATTTGACCAATATATACATAGGTACTTACTAACAAGGCAACATAAATAAAAGCTTTTGCAAGCAAGATAAAAAAAAATGAAGTTAATTGTCAGTTTTATGATAATTTTTGAAGCACAAATTCACTATATTTATATAAAATTATAATAATATTTTATTAAATTGAACTATAAACAAAAGTAATAAATTCTGAACAGAAAGTGAACGAGTGAAATGTCAATTTCAAACAATTGTTATATTTTATTTATCATCCCATGTACCAGCATCTAATCGAAATCATATAGCTACATTATAATACCTACTTACCTAAGCGTTGCTTCTATTAATAATAGATATAGGTATCCAGAGTAGTATGTATTATTGTAGGTACAGGATAATAGATGTAGCCATTATTCAATGTTAGCAATCAAATTATCCTACAAGAGGGCCCTCTTTTCCTTTTAGTATAAGTATTTTGTGCAATGGGGGTAAAACTGCCACTCGCTTACTCCAGGTGACGTTACTGTCGAGTGTTCCATGATTTGACAGTTAGCTGTCAGTATGCATACTCTGAAAACAAACCACAGCTTTTATACTGTTTTCGCTGTATAGAAAAGTGCAGGTGACATTAGACGCCAAGACATCTTTAGTAGTGGGGGATGTATTGCTATGATGTCGATATTTTAGTCGATTTTTATAGAAAAAGAAGATATTATGCAATTCAATTTTATCTGTAAGGGATTCACAGCAATAATCTCGTTCTTTCCTTTATTTATCTTTTTACAAATTAATTACATTTTTAAATATTAATTTTAAAAAATTGTAGCCCACTGGTATCGGGAACAGGGTCCAAGCTACCGGCGGTCAGGGCAGTCCAGGAGTACCGCTTTCTGAATCAAATCCTCGTTCTCTTTATTAATATCATATTATTTATTTTAAAATATGGATTTAATACAAATAAAAGAAAACGAAAATAAGAGATATTTTTTTTTCGTGTTATCATTTTTGTCATGTGGTGTGGTGCGTCGTTGGTGGCAATTTTGCGTCAATACGAGTGCTGGCGCCTTGTATGAGACACGTTTGCCATTTGCCGTTCCGTTGTTCGTTTTCTTTTGAGTTAAAATTTATGTTATATTTATACCTATGTAGATGTCTAAAAACAAAGTTTTAAAAATAAAATTACAAATACTTAAAGTATAATTCTTTATCTATAAAAAATATCGACATCCATCATAGCAATGCGTCCCATCACTAAACATATCTATGGCGTCATGTTACACGCATTACACTTTGTTTCATTTTCTCTCAATTTAATTTAATTTGTAGACAATAACGTTTTGGCAATGTAATAAAATTTATTTGATTGATGACAGTTATTACTGATTCCGTATTTTACGACTAAGATATTTAGGGTGCAGCTAAAATATTCAGTCAAGAATGTAAATCAAGGTAATGTTTAATATTGAAAAGGAACGGTACATCTAATGTCACCTACACCTTCCTACAGCGAAAGGATTAGAATAATAATTAAGCAATACGATCCTTTGCTCAGCTGTTCACTGCAAAAATACAGGAATACACTCGATATCTATACTAATGTTATAAAGAGGACAGATTTGTATTTTTGTAACGAATTAACTCAAAAAATTCTTTCACCGTTAGAATGCTACATTATCCCTGAGTAACATAAGCACCTGTGCGAAGAGAGCTCGGGACGGGCCGCTAGTAAATAAATAAGAAAACTATGGGAGAAACAAAAATAGGAAAACCAATTTTCCACTAAATCTGTACCAATAGTAGACGTTTCACAGTCCCATACATTTTATCCTAATTTAAATCGATACAAACCCATTAACAGAGGTTAAGGAACAGTTAACAGAGTTGTCATCTGACAAAAGATTTGCATTTGTTGCAGCCCTCTCGAAGCTGATGTGATATTAATCGATATGCCAGTGTCATTTAAATATTTGGTAGCTTTTGATGTTAAAATAAGCAACGATAATGAGTTGGTCTAAACCATGTGAAAATTATTTATTTAACTTACTTTTATTGTACACTCTACGTCATAAGCTCTTATTTATATTTTAAAGTTTCAAGGACTTTATATGTAGGTAATTCTTACCTATTCTAAAATAACTTTTTTGTAACAGTGCTAACCTGTGTCGTATTCATTTACTTAGTTTCCACCATGTTTTGCATGTCCATTAAAGTTATAACTATTATTTTGTAAGGCTTACATGTAAGCTATTTCATATTGTGCTAATATTTTTCATGTCCATATCGTTCCATAAAATATCTAAAATGCAGCAGTCAGTCAAAAATGGTCAGTATTAATAATTATTCGTTAATTGCACAGCAAGCAAATACTAATTATAATTAATGCATTCAAATGTGTTTTAATTTAGTGACGGCTTGCAATAATTTGCACGTGTATGCCTTTTTACGCTTGCATATATTATAATGTCCTTAAAATAGGAGCGACGGGCTGGTATAAGCCCGCCCCTAGTGTGTTCAGTAAATAATCCAGGTCACAATAAGCAATCGTTACATATTTCAACGTACGTATAGTAGCGTGAGAGCCGGGCGGCCGCTGACCGAGGTGCGCACGTTACAGGCGGAGCGGGGTCGCGGCAGACGTACACGTACGAGACGCTGGTGCAGTACGCCGACTCGCCGCTCAGCAAGCTGCCGCCCAGCGGCCTGGCCGCCTTCCCGCCCGAGCTGGCGCGCAAGGTAACGCTCAGCGCGCGCCGCGCCGCGCCGCCCGCGCGCGTGCTCACGCCCTTCCGCGTGTGGGCGCCGCTGCACCACCCCAACTACCTGGCCGCGCTGCTGTGCCGCAACTTCTATTGACGCGCTCCTACTGACGCGACGCCGCAAGGCCTTTACGCTAATGTCGTACGAAAGTTAAACTTTTGCTTCGGCATTTGTTTTGTATCGGTCCGCGGCGCCGCCCCGCCTCGCCCGCGCGCTCTCCGCGCTCTCCCGCGCGGACGGTCGCACGGATTGCGCGCGGTTCGCGAGGTGTAACGACCTGCATGCGTCCCGGCTTGCTTTTGTTTTCACCCGCCTTTTCTAATGCTTGCGCATGATGGTGCATTATAGAAGCTATCTTCAAAGTCTCGAGGTACCTCCTATTTATAGTTAGGTTATTCGAAAATTCCTAGTCGTACTCATCCTCTCATCCGTCTCCGGGCTCCAGCCCCGGCCCCCCATTAGCCGATTAAGCGTAACGCTAGGTGTAAATTATAAGCGATTCTTAAAATAGGAAAAATGTTGATCTCAGTAGCGTAAGTTGTAAGTTAATAGTAAGACTGATGCTAGTATTATGTGGGGAGTGGCCTCTAACAGAGTTCGGGGGTGGCGACGAAAAGTTTGCCGCTCACCATTTTGCATGGCCACTATTACTACCACCGGGCCTACACCCAACCGTCCTGCCAAACTGAAGACTGACTAAGGATAATAATCAAACCATTGGAAATTCCAGCACTGGAAATTCTTTATCGTTTTAGAAAAAAAATATTTTTCATTATTGAATTAATGGAAGAATTTTTTATTACTAATATATAAAGGTGTTTATTGACAGAATAATATTGATAAATCTTTTACGCAACGTTATTTACATGAGTAAACAGTTTTGAAAGCTTTATTAAGAGTTTATTAACCATGCTAATATAAATTTGTGATGTCTCTTTGTTCATGCTGCTCGGACAGAATGGGTATTCGAGAGGGGATCGCTACAGGTAGACTGTTCGCGTTTAACTTGAGTGAAGTTCTAAATTGTATCTGTTGATTATCTGTTGTTCATTTATTGTTATTGTTTTTAATTTGAGTAAGCATTGAAATTATTAGTGTTATTTCCTTACAATTGATTGTCAATTTATGGTTTAAAATATAAAAATTTCAAAATATCTTCGTCTTTTGCCTATTCTTACGCTTACCTCCTAACTAATCCACATAAAACTCTTCAACCCTGCGGTGATCGGATTTTTTTTGTAAATAACCTCAGAGGCGGTACGCTTACATAAGAAACTAACACAACACACTGCCAGCACTAACTGATTCGGTATCCATCATGGAAGGCGTCGATAACTGTGCTATCGTGTCCGACAGAGTTGCCTGGAGTTCGACAGCGTGAGCTACTTGAAGAAGGTGCGCGCAGCCGGCGGCACGACCGTGGCCGCAGTAGACGCGCCCGACTCGCCTGAGCCCGAGTAAATCTCGTCGCCGCGGTTCGCTCGCCACTCATGCTACTTCCACATTGCACACGACACTACAAAATTCTTTCTAACGAAATAGGTAGGTGACATGGCAAGTACTACTGTTACACAGTATACGCACCCACGCGAGCGAACCGTCGATCGCACCACTACTGGCAGCTGAGAGACCCGAGGCCGCTATGGACGCCATCTGTCGAGGGCCGCACGAGTCGCGTGTGACGCCTCGTTCGAGCCAAGCGACGTGCCCGTCCTATATGACTCTTATTTTAGCGAGCTTCACTCTTCTAATTTTAGCAGATTTATCTTAAAAGTATTAGCGCACCAAAATATTTATTTTTATAGTGGTGGGTATAGTGCCTGTACCTCATTTTTGTGAATATTTATATCATAAATTAACTGTGGATCTGATTATAGAACAATGTGATAAAATCTAAAAAAATGCATGTATGCAAATTAATCATTTGCACAAATCCACAGTCTTACGTTGATCTCCCATCTCAATGTTTTTATTTATTTCCAACGTTTTACATAAAACATTCTGAACAGAACATTTTTGGATATGTCCATTTCGTCTTAAAAAAACAACATTGATATTTTCATTAATTATTTTGTTGTATATATTGACTCTGTTAGTTTCGGATATCATAGAGTGATTCCATTTATTATTATAAGAAGAATGCATGCATTTCTTTCGTGTGTTTGTATACTCATTTTCAGACTTTCTAGTGTCTAGTCCTGACGAGTAGATGTCGATTCTCACTATATCGTAAGCTTTTATATTTCTGAGGAAGCCTGCCAATCAATATATAATTATTATAAAAGGGATTAGATATTATGGTTTTCTTTATATTATTTAAAAATATTGTTATATTATTTTTGTTGTACTATTAGAGCTTTTAAATAAACTTGCTGTGCACTAAACCAAATAATTATTGTAGTGAGTCCTAAAGTATATTATACACTAACGTAATTTTCGTGATTTTGTGGTTGCCAGGCTTTCTTATCCTTTAAACGGTTTTAGTAAGCTATCTCCAACACCTAGTAAGAGTAATTCCGAAGTATCCTATCCGAAAGGATACGAATTTATCTCCGTGTTGCAAAATTCGGTGTTATATAATAACTTCGGCTCTACCGACGTAAAATAAGTATATCATCACTCGCTCACCTTATTTAAACCGAAAGTATTATAAAATTGTTCATGTGCAGGTATTACCATAAAAGACTATGTTATTTAATTTAATTTACTTTGATGAGGCTAGCGAGTGATACCTCAATTTATCTTCAGTTAAAAAAAAACTTTAAAAGTTATTGGTGCTTGCTCCCTGGGGAAGTATTATCGTTGAATTTGTAATTAAAGATTTATGTTTACACATTTGTTTTTATATCATAGACGTATGGCTATAATTGTGAAAATTGATATACTAAATTTTCTAATACAGAAGCGTTTTATTTCATTACCTTTTATTTAAATTTATCATTACGTTTATTTAAAATTGTTTTGCAAATTTTAAGAAATGACAAACTTCAAAATAAAGCCATGTTACATAATCAATTTATTCTATATTTACAAATGTTAATAATACACTTGATTTAATAACTGAAACAACAACTACCATCTTCACAAATGCAAAATAATTTATTTATATTATATTAATTGGGTTCCTATGGAAGCATTGTTTAGTATGGTATTAAAAACTTTTAATCATAAGAAGTTTAGTGATTTCAATAGTATCTGTAAAATAAATAAAAACATATTTCCACAATGGAATGCATGATAAGCTCTATGATAAAAAGCACGAAATGCAAAGATTAGTATAACTTAATTAGTTCACACACGCCAAAAAAAAAGCGGAGATGAATTAAAAAGGGGGGGGGGGATTGAAAGTTCCCAGCCATATACATCAATATTTTTTTGCTGTCCTTACTCAATATGATAAAATAATGTTAAAATGAACGGAGCGGGTGCCCACTGTCAAAATATCCTTAGTAATCCCGTCACAAGTGGCTTTTAGGCCCGGACTCGACCAAAGCGGACAGGAGACTTAGGAGCTAATTTGTATCCACAGAAGGTATGCGATTCGTACTGGCTAGCCCGCAACAGAGATGTGTACAGGCTACTTACCGGAGTTTAGCGCGATGTAACGATGATTAAAGAAATATGAGACATCTCTCCTCTGCTCATCCGTTTCCCAGAAGTATAAATAACGAAATTCTATGGTGCTTTACAACATCTCTCCTCTCGTCTCCGCTTCGGTGAAGTCCGGGCCTTAGCGCTGCTCATATTTTCAATACAGACACGCGTGCGTGCACCCACGCATGGTTAGCGGATTCCCTTATTCTGTCTGCCTAAACGTCTATACCTTTTATGAAATTTACAATATTGCTACCCATAATCGGGGCTGACATTTCATTTTTTTGTTTGTTTTATTTTACAACAGTAACCTTATTAAAACAATAAAAAGGTGCGATTCCATTAGGCAAGTCTTGCATGCAAGTATGACGTCACAATTGCGTACGAGTTGCTTGCATTGGAAACATGTTTTCGAGAGTGCAAATTACATGCAGGTTTTACTTGCATACAAGTGGAGATGTTAAACCATTGAGTAGGACATCATGGGTGGAAGACTTGCACGTCACTCGTTCGCAATTCGAAATGTGCAACCAACGTTTGCGCGTTCAATTTGCAAGTCACTTGAATAAAAAAATGTACAAGTTCAAATTACATCACACAAGTTGTAGCTTGTATGCAGGTTTGTTCAAGTTGTATGCAAATTGCAACTTGTATACAAATTACATGCCTAATGGAATCGCGCCTTTAGAGTATAATTTTGATGAGCTTGTCGGTAGCAGCAACCTTATTGTTCAAGTTCACTTTGATTTTAACAGTGAGACAGTCGGAGGTGAAAACGATATAAAAGGGACTACATACAAACGTTTTCAATGACAATCATTGTTCAGAAGCATTCATAACAAAATTGATTACGATGATATTGCTTAATATTTAAAGACAGATTCATGAACACTTTCATCTTACGACTAAATAATTAGTATTGTATTGATTTGAGCTCTAAAAATGCACTATTTTACAATATAAACCAACCAAATGACCACAGGAATGTTACATTCCATATTTGTATCTCCCTATAAAAAATGCGTTTGTTAGTATCAACCAAAACTTAGGCCTTGGTTTCACATGCAGTAGACATTTGCTTAAATTATACATAACATTTAGGTACTAGCTTCTCTTACAATGATAATATTATTATACCTCTAAAAACTTCAGCATAAACAATAATGTTTACAACGTGATAATTATTACACAACAAATTCCTTTATACGATGACACTGAGGTAAAAAAGGCCAATACTAATCCATGCAAGCTGCACATAAAAACTATCGTAAATACGACGTTGTAATAATGGCGCGGTAGATTTTTAAATTCTCTCAGCTAATTTATCAGTAATATTAGCCGAACGTATTCTAGCGTGTTGCATTATGTCAGCAGAGAGATCTTCTACATTCGTGTAACGACATTTCTGGAAGCTAAATAAGTCTGCAATAAATCCAACTATTTCTGACTGGAAGGACTCGCATACGTCGCGGAGACGTTCGTTAGGCCCGAGGTATCCCCACACGAGAACTGGCAGTAAATGCTCTGATATCGAGTAGAAATGCGCCATGAAACCGTCTGGGTACTGCAGGTACCGCCGCTTGGCCTTTATAACAGACCACACTGCGGTTGTTAATGCCTGGAATTATTTCATAAAATTGTTAATCAGTTTTAAAGTTTACCTAGGCACAAGTAAATTTCATGTGAATCAACATAATATATATTTATACTTTATCATTAATACTAGAAACGGGATATTTACCATGTTTACTGTTTGTTTTGAGTTCCCGTTATTTCGAGTTGCGAGTGACAGTGGTAGCGGTACTGAGTGCAAAAAAACAAACAAGAAAGAGGGTAGACTGATTTGTCTGCTCATAAACATCCACCCGCAATAACTTCAGTTTATCCGTGATCATGGTGCTTTCAACAGCGCCGAAATATCGGGAACTCAAAACAAACAGTAAACATGGTATATATCCCGTTTCTAGTGTTAATGATAATGTTAGTGACCATGAAAGTTCAAAAACTTATAACATACGCTTTCTTTAAATCCATCTGACAACCATCGATTGCGGACAACGGCAAGAACCGAGGAAGGCGGTGAGGCAAGGTCTTCGAATGCATCCAACAGAATGTAGTCTAGCACCACATCGTAGAACGTCAAGGCCTAAAAGTATCGGAAAATTAAAAAATAGTTATTTATCTACTGCCGAATTACGAATTGTACCTACATAATATAATATCTATGCAAAGGTATGAATCTATTCATTCACATTTCTGGAGGTGGGCGTTAATGATTGCAACACAGTTTTATACTAATGCAGTTGTTATCGAACACATAGTTCTTGTAAACTGAGTTTTTTCTTTGTAATTTCCTTTATAACACATTTGCTCGTAAAGGGTAATGTATCTCATTACGCACTCGTGCGTTATTGTAATGTAAAACGCACGAGTTTCTTTTTAATAAGGTAAAACGCACGGTTTATCAAGATGCTCCGTCTAAAACGAACGGTACTTTTTTAAATCTTAGCAAAGAGTTTTTATGTCAGAAAAGTGGTCAACATTTTATGAATAAAATTAACTTTGGAAGATAAAATATAATAAATAAACATTTAATTCTTTAATTTAATTAATTTTGACAATAAATTACAACCATTTATCTGTAAAAAAACAAAAAAATATTAATTTAATTTATTAGTAGCTGGCTGTTTTTTGTGCCTTTGCCTTGAAAAAAAGCGCTGATGCGCGCGCATCGCAAGTAAAAATTCATCCGCGCGCTTTTTCTTTGACAAGTGATTAAAGATTTATTCGTTTAAGAAAGTCCGAGTTTTATTTATTTTCTCGCAAATATGTTATAAAACGTATGACATACGTGCGCTTTGATAATTACAGCCTCTGCCCTCGCCTACGGCTCGGGCTAGCAATATTGCCTCGATTGTAATTTTCAACTTACCGCACTGATATCATAATGTACTATTTTTTACTATTCATTCTATATACACATTTATGACATTTAAAATATTTAAAAAATAACCATTTAAAAAAACATTTTAAAATATAAAAAATAGTGGTCCGCCGGTGTCGGGAGCAGGGTCCAAGCTACCGGTGATAGATATTTTGATATTTTGTAATTTAATTATTATAATTTATTGCCATCACATCACACTGATTATTGAACGGAATGGGTCAAAAATAATCTGTAAGTACCTTAACGCCTTTGGTTGTAAGTTCACTTTCTATCGTTGCCCAGTTTGCCGCGTCTGTTGCCCATGACACCATTTCTTCGTACGCCACCAGGAATTCTTTCGGTTCCTAGTCAAATAAAAGATTTAAATAGAAAAGAAATAGGGCAATGCTCTTATTGACAGCTTTGAACAAAATCCACAATTCACATTACACAACATCCAATTAATTGTATTATAAAGAGATAACATTTGTTTGTATGTAGGGGTAATCTCTGGAACAAATCCATTCTTAAAAAAAAAATACTGATAGAAAGATACATTATTCATGGGTGCATATTAGCCAAGCTATCACAATTTTTGCGGACAAAGTCGCGGGCGAAGAGCTAGTTAAAAAAAAGTGTAGACATATCCGCCTAAGAATGCTATGCGCAATACTGGATCTCGATCCAAACTCACGACAAAACATATCCAGTGTCTTTTTTTAAAAGGCCTTATGACAAGAATCATCTTTAACAATTTTGAACCTTGTGCGGGACATTATTATCGATTTGCCTCGCACGTCAACTGCCCTGCAAATGATTATGGTATGGCTTCTGAATGCGTTACTTAAGTTGAAGTGGGTCGCCCGATGACGGGATGGGCAGATGACATATTGTTATCGCGGGTAGGTAAATCCTGGCTGAGGTCGGCACAGGAACGGGGAGATTGGCACTTGCAAAGAGCGGCCTACACGCAGTAGTGGGCGAAGTTGGGCTGTGGATGATGACAATGTTAGGTAGGTACCTTGTCAGCAAACAGCAGCAGGTCAGTGAGCACCTGACGGCCGGCGTCCACGAACCAGGCCCACACGGCCGCGTCCTTGAACACGTGCGTGAAGGCCACGCGCAGGCATTGCAGCTTGCACAGGAACTCCGAGTCAGACCCGCATTGCACCACCTCAGTGCGCAGCGTCCTGCACATACATTCAACTACTGCACACCAATAAAAGAAAAAAATAGCCGATATCGGAACAACACACTTACGAGGAAAGAACCAAGCCTGGTTTTGCACAAATACACCCAAAAAAAATTACAAAAATAAAATGTAGCCGAAACTCCAGGGTTGAACGTCAATCGGCTGAATTACTTAGAAAACTAGATAGGTACAACTGAATATCAGTATAATATAATCCGCAATGCATGAGTAAGAAGTTTGGTTTGCTCAGTGGCCACAAGCTCGGCTGACGGTCTTGCTTTCAATCGTTTGTTCCCACTAGTTCTACTGAACAGTTCTACGGTAGAACTAATTCCTGGTTCAATAGCGTATATCGGTTCTGATGAATGAAATACGTATGAAAAAAAAGTGTATTAATGGAAAAAGTTTACCTGTAAGGAATTCCGATTTCAAACTGTTTTACAGCGGCCTGATATAATTCCAAGTTTTCTAATTCAGGTAATGCTTCCGTTAAATCGTCAAAGTCTCGTAGGTCAGCAACCTAAAATTAAAACATTTGTAAAAACGTTAGTCCAGCGCACTCTGGGTTATCAGAACCACTACAAACCTTCATTCCAAATGACAACATAACTATATTTAGTTTGCATAAAACCTCTGGACATTTTACTTTTTCATTATCTATACTTTCGGTAGTCGTTCAACTTTTTTGTTTCCTAAAAAACTCCAAGTTGAAAAGGTCGGATGAAATCCGGATGAATGGCCATGCCGGAAAAATCTCGTACGGCACTCGTACCTGATCCTCAGCCGAGGCGAAGGACTCAGCGCTGGAGTGATGGTCGCGGCGCGTGTGCGAGGAGCCCGTGTGCGTGGACAGAAGGCGCGCGCGCCGCGCGGGCGGAGCCTCGCCCTCCGCGCCCGCGCCCACCGCGCCGCCGCTCTCCGACCGGAACAGCACCGACCGCTGGTCCAGGAACAACAGCTCGCACCGCTCCTATACATACACGCATCAACAACACGATTAAGAAAAACACTCTGTAATGCCTTTACTTAAAGTTTAAATTTCCACTGAAACTTCAATATTTTCATAGCAACGTAGGTACAGACATCGCGAATGGATGGCCAGCCTGGTAGCGGGCAGAAGGTAAGTATCTTTTGTAATGTGGTTCCTCAGTCTAACTTTTGAGTACGAAATTGTTTCCATGGCGGGCAGAACCTGTATGATACTGTCACAGAAGCGATGGGTTTCGCACAAGAAAAGATACACCTTTTCCCAGCAGTTGGTGAAATAGGACCGTGGCTTTTAGATAGGCAGTAAGTATAGCAGATAGGCTACAAAGGTTTTCGGTACCTGTAAAAGGTAGGCGTCCTGCAGTAGGTCCTGTATTTCGCGACAGAACTCAGCCTCTTCGGGTGACGTGAGCGCTAGGGTGCCCGACACTCCGCCGCGCGCGCCTAACGAGAACGCTGCCAGCGCGTCCTCCCAGTAGTTTATACTCGTCTCTAACGCCTCCATGCCTGGAACAGATCAATAAATTATATTAATTTATGTGAATTTCAGTTATTTTCTGAAAACAGCTTCTGCATTCTATACAATGCTCAATTACCTTTCGAATATTAAGCTATTAAATTGAGTTGATTGGATTGGGTATTTGAATATGTAAGTACACAAATTACTATGGTGTGTGACTATATTTTGGGGTACAATAAAAATAACCATAAGATATAAATACTTTAATTACTACTGATAGACATATTTACATTGTTTTTAATAATAATAACATTAAATTTATAATAGCTGTACATTGGGTATTGCGGCTACTTTGCCAACTATATGTTGATACCTATCTACGTCCTACCTGCTAGTCTTTAAGACCTATTCACATGACAATCCTGAGTCATGTATCCTAAATCATAGCTAAGTAGACTTACTACACAATGTTGTTATTCAGTTTTCATACTCTCAGTACCACATTAAACCAGATTGTTCAATGTCTATAAAATACATCGCCCCTCATTTCTGTTCCATTAGCTTGTAGAGGATTCACGTATGGCAGTGTTTCTTGTATGCCACTGTTTAAGTCCTGTACTGTCCTTGCAATAGCTGCAAGTGCATCTGCTATCCGTTCCTCCATCAACCCTCGTTTTTCCTCCTGGTTTTTCATTATGGACGCCATTGACTCCAGTGCATCCGCCATTCTCTCCTCTGCTGCTACTCTACGTTCCTCAAAATCTAGCGCCCATTTTGGTGGTGGAGAGACACCATAGGGAACATCATCTGAAATATGCAACAGGTTTTTATTAAAAATCTAATCAAAGTTATCTACTTCAATCAAGTTATCTTTTCCAGAAAATTAAATTACTATCATAGCATATTTTTTTTACCTGTAGGTGATCTAGGTGTACTATAGACAGATCGTCTAATCTTCTCACTGGCAGGCCCGGACCGTACTTTGAGGCTTTCCAAAGTTTCTGAATCTGAGTCTTCAGCCAGAAAATTATCAAGTTGGCTGGATGAGGAGTCATCGGCTGCAACAGAGCCTTTTCCACTTAGTTCAAGAACTCTAACTTCTAAATCATTGAGTGGTAAGCATCTGTTTGTGCCTCCCTCGGACCCTGACCGCATTCTTCGGGCATTTGCTGCCTTTTTTCTGCACTTGTGTCTCCATTCAAACCAATACTGAAATGTAAAATGGTAAGTATTACTAGGTGGGTACCATTTTTTTAATATTATTGTTATAGCTGGGAACTATTATCAGGCCAATTCTTGAAAAATTAAATTTAGTACCTATTCAAATAAATATGAAATAATTTAGAATAAAATATAAAACGTACCTTCTTCCACCCATCAGGGGTCTTCAGTGCCCCTGACTGTACCGCATTCAGTTGTTTAGCTAGTACGGCCCACTTGTGTCGCGTCTTCTGATGAGAAACCGGAGCCCCAGGCAGCAGGCCTTTAGTCATGTATCTATTCTCTTCTAGAAAGTCAATCAGAATCTCCAACTGCTGCCTAAGAATGCGCCGAGGTGGTGCCATCTAAAAATAAAATGTAAATAAAACTTTTTAGTTTATAAACAGTTAAAAAAATATATATAAATAAACAAATAGGATAGTGCTTCGTAAAACTAATCTATCCAGGTTATTACTTACCTTGATTCTTTACTGGATTATTAAACTTATCAACTTTTAACACATACTCAAAAATGTTTCCTTTATGAAAATTATAATCGCGCGCTGTTTATTTGACATAAGCAATCTCCTTCTCAAAAGCAATATTATCAAGCGACATGTAATGGCGACTTAGCGACTGCGATGTCTTACCTCGATACAGATGTACGCCCGAGAGGTCGACAACCTTTCCTTTATCGATTTTTTGTAATATATTATTAATGAATTTATTATTTAACTAATTCATTACAAACAATGTAAAACAATCCGAGTTGAGAATTTACTACTGCTTAGTTCTTTTTAATGGTAATTTTTATGTTACCACACATAACAACGAAACGTATCAAAACAGTAGGTTGCCTACTCAATATAAGGTAGATGGCGTTAATTTAAATTCCTATTACGAAATAAGATTTAGAATTATGTAATTTTCATATTCTGGTTTTGAAAAAACCATTTATGAGAAGGCTTTTAATGTTCCTAGTTTCCACTATTTGTCTAATTTATCATTTACTTTGCGTTTTAAAATATAAAATATAAAGGCATATGAAAGCGCCACCTTGTGTTGAGTAGCGGAATGCTTTAGCAACACTTTTCAAGGCTATATTATGAATTTATGATCCATAACGCGGTTTAAGATGTTTTGAATGTTTAATACCGGCTAGGGTCCTAGTTCTCCACTCAATTCATTGAGATCCATAGACAAATATTAAAGTGATTGTATCTTAAAATATAGCAGGTGGACTTCGACTACTTTTTAACACGCGTTTTGTTATTTCTAACGTGTTATGTTTTAGAAGCTTCCTAGGTAGTTTGTTTACGTAAGGAAACAATCAGATTTTTTTTTTAAGAGAAAATATTTTGCATTTCCAAGGCGTATTAGTAATTTGGTAGACAAAGCATTTAATTTCACACAACGTCTTTTTACCCGACCATTTAACTCACACAGCAATAACATAATAGCATTAAGCACAGGGTTGCCATACATATGGATTTTCCGGACGTGTCCGGATGTTTAGTTCAGTGTCCGGAACGCGGTAGGAAATCTGGAATTTTGCAACAAAATAGCAAACCTACTGCATTTTTTTAAATAAAGATTTCATTATAAATTCTATTTTAAATAAAGATTTCATTATAAATTCTATTAAATTAGATTTTCATTTATACATTCTAATTAAGAGATTCAAAAAGTAAAATAAGTTGCTAGTTTTCAAAAAGTAAGATAACATTGTGCTGCACAATTTAAACGAAAACTCCGAGATTTTCTTCAAATGTCCGGAATTTTCTCCGCAAAAAAGTCATAGATTTGGGAACCCTAATTTAGCGACATGCAAATCTGTGTCTGTAGGTTCCGTCCCGAAGCAGTCAAGTGTCAGCTTACCGGCTTATGACCGGCACACTAATTAATTTACCCGGAATTTCACTTACTAAATTCACGAAAAAACGTTACGATCAATTTAGCCTTCCGTGAGTTAAGACGATTAAAATAAAACCTTGCTGTGCAATAAAATAATTACTCCGACCGTTTTGCAAATATTCAGTATTTGGTCTTTGGCTGAGGTCTTTGGTTATCAAATTAGTAGGTATGGTGTAGGTGTCGGTACGTAGGTACTGACGCCAGCATAGGTATCAAGCTACCCGAAACTGTAAAATTTTCCAAATCAACTTTGAACCTAATAGGTACTATAGCGATAAAGTTCCTTTGTAGCAGCTTGATGTACTACTGGTGGCGTCTGTAGGTACAATAAACAGTATTCTATCTATTTATCTGTAAGTATATCATCTTGCACAAAATAATATTAAATCCAATGGACTCTCCATTGGATTTAATACTACGCGGCGTAGCCGACTATTCCGCCGTGGCTACGCTTCTACGACGATTATTCTATTCATTTCAAGATCTAGCACACTGCACCATCTATGCTGTATGAGAATGTATGTGTTAAATTAATCCAGTACCGTCGTTATTGATTGACGTTTATTTTCTATAAGTAAGCAAATCGGTTACCGCCTACGTTACTTACCTACCTATACGTAAGTACCTAACTACCAGTGGCGTGCAGTGGTTCCCCACGGAGGGTAGGCTAAGTCCCACGCACATTGACACCCAAAAAAAAAAAAAATTATTTTGAAAAATATTTTTGGATTAATTCTCGTAATTCGGGTTTACATCTACCTTTCGACACCACAAGAATCTTATCATTAAACGATAATTGCGAAAACTTACTGCTTTTAACTTCTAACAAGCACACATTATCTGTGCAAACTTCACAACAGAACACCATTTTTAAGTAAATAAACAAATAATAAACACAACAAATAATATTTACATTAATGTACGTTTCAAGACGAATAACTGATAAGGTTTAACTTGGTAAGATATGATAACATTCAAAATCGCATATAAGTTTACTTGTCACATAAAACAGTATGGCTTCAATAGGAAGGAGTTGGGTACATTTTGTTTATAACCAGCACATATAAGAGCCATATTTGCAAAACAACGCCCTCTAGCGGATATTCTATGAAATTAATTTGGATCCAACTTTTTGCGACTTGCTACTCGCCAACAGATGGCGCTTAACACAATGTTTGTGCCTTTATTTGCACTTTGAAATTTCCTTTCATAAGTATTTCACTAATATACAATTTAAAGGGATTCTGCGTACCTTTTCATGGTGATTGGTACTTGTCCCAAAGTTTTCTTCAGTACCTGATCCTCAAATAACGTGTTTTTCAAAAATCCCACGGTTTTTTCCACAGGTTTGAAATTTGGTCGTTATTTGGGAAAAGTATAGTTTTCTTAAGTATTTATGATGTTAAGCTTAGTACTACACTTCTAGTCACTGAAGGTCTTTATTCACTTGAACTTTATTGACTTTTTGTCCCAAGTTAAGCACTTAAACTATTTTTAACGTTTTATTGTCTACTGAGCTGATGTTTACGTGCGCACAGTAGCGCCCTCTCTCCCTAAATTGGCTTGGCAACTCTGATTCAACTAACTTCATTCATTTTAATCTACCTAGCCAATCACCGGCCAGCTACACTCGCGGGAGACACGCCCATATTCTATACATGTGTGCCGTTTATACACACGAAAATATGCACCAGTGTGCGTAAATTTATGAATGCAGAGTTCTTTACAAACGTCTTTGCCTTAAAATCGACCACGTGAGTTACGTCACACGGGCGCGACAAGTTGCTATAAGTGTTATAACAGGAGTTTTAACTTTTAAAATATTTTGTATCATTTTATTAAATAGTTAAAATAAATGGCGATAATAATAATGGAGTTTCGTAGGGCAGGCTCGGCCTAATTGCCTCTATGGACGGCACGCCCCTGCTAACTACATAGGTAAATGACACTTCAATATATCCTTTCCACACAATTAAATACGTGCGTAACTTTTTTCACAAGTATAGATTTGCCATGGTCGCATGGACTTGCGAATTGGGAGCCTCTAACCGGTTCCCAGAAGTTAGGTAGCTCCTACATGACCAATAACCTGCCGAAGTAACCACGCTCTCGTATTATTATCTACTTAAAGACAAAATCGATCGACAGCGTGTAAGATTAATTATTTCGCTATTTAATTAATTTTAGGTCCTGTAGGTACGAAACTAGTAATAATATATTGTATGTTTGTGAAATTTTACGTTCATACTTAGCTGTAGCTATTACTGAAAAATATAAATAATTAATTAAATTCCTATTCAATGATAGCTTTAAGTGTAAGATCCAAGCTAACGTTTAGTAAGCTTATTCCGTAGTAATACTTTAATCATAGCAGACAACAAACGGTCCAACTCCGACAGCGAAGGTTTCACATGAAAAGGGTAAGCCGCTTTTCTGCGAAACCTTAGCAGGTCAACAAAGTTTTGCTCTTCATCATAATTTCATTGGCGGAGATACTCTTTTTTAGAAATTATTAATACATTAATAATTTCTAAAAAAGAGTATCTATAGAAACAATCAAATTAAACTCTTGACGGAAATCACCACCCACTTGAACATATAGCATATTAATATTATATGCCTACATACAATAAAATTAAGAGTCTCCTCATAAGCTGGCGCCAACCCAGGTACCTACTAACACCTACATCATTATTATAAGCCACTAAGCTGACCAAAGTTTGTTATTAGTATTACAATAAAAAATCAAATAAGACGAGAGAATTTTCTGCAAAAGCGATTTTGTTTTGGAGACCAGAAATCCAGTTATTTAATTTTAGGAGTTCGCAAAAATTTAATTACCTAGGTGGGAAGCTAGCAGGGAAGAAACTGGAGAGAAAGACATTTTATTTAATGACTATGCAGGATCAACGTTTTGTAAATATCTGGACAAGCCGACAGCTAAGCCTCTTCATATTAGACTTCGAGAAACAAGAACTTTTTCAAAGAGCTCTTTGCAAAGCATAAAAAAAAAGTGAAAATTTGCATCTAACAATGCAGTTTATGAAAATATACTGATCAATTTATGGATTAGTAAAAAGATCAGTGGTCCAAGTGTCAGTACCCATGGTGGACACTACAAACGGTCGGTGCAGCAGCGCACGGCCCGGCGCGGAACGGTCGCGGGGCGTCGAGTCGAGCGTCATTCGAGCATGGTCTCTCCGGCCGGCCTCCGCCCGCCAACCCCGTCAGTCTATCCGAGACTCCGCACTGCGACGGTGTACCCTATCGCTAAGCTCCGTACTATCACCGTGCTACACCTATCCGAAGCGTTCTGTTTCTAATCATCAACTATAAAAACTGTGGATTAATATCCAAGTATTAACTGCAAAGTGATTGATACATTGTTACAGTGTTGTGTTTGAAAAACTACGAATTCTGTGGGTTTTCTTAGAGGCTTCGCTGCTCTTCCCGGCTATATTGACGCCGATTTGTATCGTTCTGACAGGTAAGACAAGAGTCTAATTAATTAGACTTTCAATAAAATCTTTACTATATTAACAGTGTGTTTTTCTATACTTAAGTTTAAATATGAAATCGTTTTTTCTGTTTATTTTAATGTTATGTTTATTTATTTATCTTGTCATAATCCAAGAACTAGCATTTGTAAAGTTAATTGTATCATTTTTTGTGGACCCTTTCGAATTTTGTTTCTACCTTCTTATGCTTTATTTTCTATCAAACGACCGATATACCTGCATGGTAAGAGGTCTATTTTTTTATCTTTCCGTGGGTATCAGATTCAAGATTCAACGACATTGAACAGTTAGATTATCAACCGGGGAACACTATAGGAGGTCTCAAGCGCTCCAAGCATTCTCTGGAACGTCGAACGTGAGCACTCTGAAGAGAATCTCCTGACACGTTTCTTATAAACCGGTTCACTCGGATACACGACTTATGCAATCGTAACTCTAATCGAATGAACAATGTCCAAAATATGTTTGAAGTATAAGGAGGTTCAGGTTTGAGCACCACAATGATTTAAATACAAGCTTTTTAACTAGGATAACCAATATGACTGTACAGTTAAGTTACGAATTGGTACATGTCAATTGTTCCAATCTGTTACAGCAAGAAAGTAATTTCTGGACCAAATTGATGCTTTATGATGATAGTTCTTACGTTGTAAGTAATCTAATTATAGTGTAAGTTAATCACAAAAAATAAAGTATGTCGGAAACTAAGAAGGAACGCCTACTGTTGTTCAATTATAAATTACAATGAGACTCCTTAGAGTAAAAAATATCATAAATATATAGACATACTTACGTTCAGGTTCATTAGTGTAAACGCATTGTTAGAAATTGATCTCATCGCTATTTTCGTACGATTCATATCGATAACATCACTGCATTTATAAGACGTGGTTTGTTATCGAAGTGCAAAATCGCGCAAACATCTGCTAGGGGCAGAGGACACTGAAGGTGTATTGTAACTGTTGTTATTCTACATCGCAAGCTGCAGCTGCGGTTCCACGTGTACTGTCAATACATATAATGTGCCGACACAATTGCTGGAATTCACATTGTGTCGAAATCGGGCAAACAGATTTCACAGAAAAAAACTTACCGACCTTTTGGAACGAGCCGGCACAGATTTTGATTGGTTTTTTTTTACATTGTATTCACGATCATAGAATTCATAGATCGTTTGGTAGATTTCATTCTCATAGTAAAGCTTCATGGCCAAGCGATGCAAACAATTGTAAACATAGCAACAGATTCTAATGTTTCGATTGTTGAACCCTCTGTTGTTGTCGCTAGTCGCGACACCGACCAATTGGCGTCGTCGTATCGATCTGCGAGTCCATTCCAGCAACTAAGTACGTCATCGGGACACTGTCTACACACTAAAATAAACATCTAAATTCACTTTAGCTATTTTAAACTCTACCAAAGTAATTTTAAAATCTAAAGAGACTTTCCCTAAAATATTATGTTGTGCAACGTATGCTTCACGAATTCTCCTGATACTTTTATTCCTTATCTTATATTTAAGATAAGTCGTGAGATGTCTAAGTGATCGGCGATTATTATAAGGTAATTGTTAATAAGACGATGCCCCGGGAGAAGTCTCGCTAAATTGCCTTCATCGAGTCGCCTCCGCTTCTAGTTGGCCATTTCCGTTTGCCGATCAACTTGCTGCTGGGTATGCATCGATACTGTCCAATTTATTTCATTTAAGTACATATTGAAGTAAGTTCAATGCACTTAAGGAAATATTAAGCGTTCGCCGTCTCATCTTTACTTCAAACCACTTTAAGAAAAAACTGCCTAATATACATACTTATTAAGAAAGTAACAATCGGCTATCGCAAATTTTATTGTCGTCGCGTATTAGTTCAATTATGCTAATAGAATGTCTGCCTTCGAAGCTGTTAAATTAAAGTTATCCGGACCAGCTTGAAATATGTTCACAGTATACATTAATTCAAATTTAATATTCTGGATTCGAAACCCCAGTTATGAAATTTACACGTAGAAATCCATGGGCCCCACAACTTGCCCTACTTAGTAGGGTGCAGACGTCACGGAGACATTTTGCGACGCAATAAGTAGGCGAGTTCTCGGCTGGAAAATTGTTCCAATTTTTAGGGTGAAACCCACCCCCTAAACATAATCAGCTAAATAGCCCAGACAAGGAAGTTTCTAAATTGCAGGCGATGATGATAGAAATACTAATGTTTTAAAAATTTGTTGACAAGACAGCTGCTATTTTGGTCGTATCGTTCAGCCTTAGTATTGCATAAAGTGCATCAACATTCTACATTTGCTCGTTGCGGTGTTTTAGATTACAAATAAAACGGAGGAAAAAAATGCAAATTGGATTGTTTTACTCGAGGACTTTGTGGACTTTGTTTAACTTAAGGTTCTCTTTCATAGCACTTGCTTAAGTTTGGATAGCGTGTCGTAAACAGCCACTGACTATTCATGATCTTCGAAACGATGTTTATAATCAATTAGGCGACGTTATCTGAATAGAGGTGTATTATGCTTTGTTATGCTATTACTAGTATTTCTTCATTAGCTCTTACATTTGAGATAATGGTTTTATGAGTGGTATCCGTGCCCTCATCGTTACGTCTAGGTAAATGTTGTCCGTCTAATTTGCACGAAACGAGGTCGCATTTCTCCCACCGAGGGTAAACACGGAAAGCTTTTTGTAATTTAGCGTCATTACATCCAAGTGACAAACATTGTGCCAAAATAGACAAGCTACTGCTAATATTTTTAACGCGTCTTCTTGTTTGGACTTTGTCTTTATTCTTAGCTCAGCTTTAACACTTAGTTGTCGTTGGATGTTAGTAGCTAGGTAAGTCGTGTCCAGTCAGTGCAGAGTTGACACAACAATCAACGAGGTCACGACACTAACGAGGGGCTTGGGGTCTAGTAGGTGGAAGTGCTTGATAAGGGGCTGAACGGAGGGCGATTCTGGTATTCGTATGCAGGCCGCGCGGTGGCGGCGCGATCGATACGCGCCCGCGCGACGCCTCCCCGCGATACGACTCACAAGTCTGCTACAACAAATATACTTGAGCTTATTAAATTTCTTTAAGACGACTCCTCAATAACTGGGGAGTGAACCAATCTTCCGGCTCAACTGAAACGCAAGGCGTACTCTACGTCGTCGCTCCATCTGATGCGATGGAAATTATTATAGGGCGATCATTGGTTTTAATGGCTGCTAAATATCATGAAACGGTGTAACGTTATAGCTATTTAATCATCCAATTCCGTATACACTAAAGTGTAACCATGAATTCAGAGTAAATTATGCCACGTTTTCGTGAACAAATTGGTTGGAAACGTATTTCTGACAGCGATACTGATAGCGAGTATGGAAATTTGACAGAGTATTTGCAATTGTAATTATTTAACCATCAAAGCGCGACGAACTGAGTAAGTATTCTAAAGATAAGAAAATGACATCATCAACGGGATCGACCAAGGGAGAGAATAAAAAACTATTAAAATGAACTAACCGATCAGTGAGGCGTAGAACACGCTCGGCCGGTGACCGCGTGGCCCTGATCTTGACGGAACAAGCTCGGTGATGACCTTCCGTGACCGTGTAAGATGTGGACTGCCAACAGATACGCATGAGCATAAAATTATTACCAACTACCTTAATACAATTATCTAAGTTTTCATGACCGCTTATGTCACAGCCAACTTTAATAACGTATTATGACTTGTTAACAGGTTCGAGGAACCTTAATCGTGATTTATTTGTCGCCATAAATGGTGAAGCTAGCTTATTAAATGATTCACATCACAAAAGAGTGGGTGTTCAGTGCCATGGAGTATGAACGAGGTTGTTTAGTATAGAATAGCACGTATATTCTGTATAAGTCCATATTCTATACATATAATATTTGCGAGTAAACAGAAACCCAATACAGTGAATTTGAGCTCAGAATCTCTCCCCTATAAGGGGTCTCCCTTTTTGTGTGGAATGCGCTAACTACTTACTAATAGCTTTAAATGCACTTCCAATAGCAGTTCGACATATATCGAGGGGAGCTATCAATGAAGGGATCCTGGAGTTTATTATACATAGCTTCTGTGTACTTATCTATTGCAGGAAATATTTTAATAAGTGAGCATAGTTTAGATTACAGTTTGGAACCCTGGATATATCAGCATACTTCAGATGTCAGGAAATCTTTGATTCGGAATTAGAAAGTTTTTGCAATGAGCTAAAATAGCTTGATTTTCCGAAATCGACAAGAGTTTGATTTGAATCCAACCCTGCATATGTATTAGAGCCAATGGGCTAATTCATTACCATCCTATTGTGCGTAATTAGCAGTAGTAATAGTAGTAATCATTGAGTCAATGTTAATTAGGTATTAAGCTCGATAGGGTAAACATAACTACAGCTGGCAGTATGAATCAATGAATTTCAATTTGCAGATGAACAGGAGTGCGACTACGTCATCGCCATAACTGAACAAGTCCGCAATGCACTAAACATTGTACGCATTGCGAGCTGTTAGTTGTTATTGCACGCCCGCATGCTTTCACCTACACATGTACTGTGACTTGTATTATATCAGGCAATTTGTCCATGTTTCAATTAGGTTGCTAACCGCAAGAGACAGGAGATACAAATAATATGTTTTTTAAAGGGAAGCATCTGAGATGTGAAAAGATAAAATGGAAAGCTCACATAGTCCAGTTTAGTTAACTTTTGATCAAATATGGAACAGGGATTAAGGAAATATTATTATGATTGTTGATCAGCTGCTAAATAGGATTAACGTTAGTAGATAATTGCGAGGGTACCTGACTACCTGGATGCGTTTTTTTATTACAGTTTTTTTTTGTACCGCGGCCATTGCTCCCCATTTCGGACGACCCTTTGGACGAACAATGATTAGAGTGAGGGGAGCGTGATGCAGCTGCTCCTTTTCTTTTAGAACATGTTTCTCTGATATTCGCTGAAGGAAGTAACTGGGTCGCGAAATGAGGCCAATTGTATTTTCTCCGATTAGACTGCACAATGCGTTTACTGTTTAGTTTCATTTAACGCTGCCAATATGCATTACAAAGCTAATAAAATACATACGGACTTAGAGAAGATAAAAAAGTCAATGATACATTCATTTACAAAAGCAAGTTGCATTTATTGCTGGGGTTTCTTTGCCTGCCTACTAAGTACCTACGTTGAAAGTTGATTGAGACAGTTTCTCAGCAACGGAAAAAGTGGTCGAGATGCGCCTGCTTCCAACATATATGACGCAACGTGAAACGCAATGTAGTCCCCATTCTGCAAGTGTGCAACTTTTTCCTGCGGCGCCAGACGGTAGCGACACCTTGCAGTCACGACAGTTCCACTAAGTTTCTCCTTCATGAATAGTGTTAATTTTCCCGGCTTCGATTAACTTCAGAACTTGCGGTATGTTACACGTCACTCCATATCGAAGAATTGCAAAAATAAGCTGGTGTGGTATTTCAAAAGTGGGTGTTGTTCTCGAATCGGATGTAGAAACGTGATGTTATTTTACTTATTCTGAGTGCTTTCTGTGAACAGCGGCGTAGTGCGAGACGAGGTTCGAGTTCATGGCCACTGGAACAATCGATTGGCGAGATTTGTGAGCGAACTGCGAACGTACCAGGCTCCGGTAGCTGGACGTATTTAGCGGCGGCTGCCGGCCTTGGCTAAGGCAAATATTTGCCGCACGTCTATATCATTTGTATGTTAATCAATACGGTGAACACAAGTGGAGCGTAATTTCGATTGATCCAATTTGTTGCTGTGGAAAATCTTGAATCCTATTACCATAGAATGCATACACATTGTTGTTATCATTTCATATACATACCTGTGGGTATGCAAAATAAATAACATCATGACATTTTTTACGAAGATCAGGATGTAGCAACAGAATTAAATAAATAACCGTGTTATGTAAATATTGTAGACACGCAATATAATTTCCGAAAAGTTTCGTTCACGAAAAATTGCTCCATATTGTTTAATCATAACATAATGTTTAAAAAGAACTGAATTACATCGCATTGTTGCTGAATACAATGAGGTACAAATATGCAACACAACAGCGGAACATCAAGCGATGTTGTGGAACAATACAATTTCAGAATGTATGATGTGTTTTAGTGCACCACAAACATTCTCGTTGCTATTGGCAACGCGAAGAGCGGTGTTATTAAGTTGTCCCGACCGCATTAACGAAGCTCGGTAAAATTAATTACTTACATTGAACCAACAAGCGGTTATCGCGGTCACCGCGAGGAAATTAAATGAACACGCGCGGACGCTTCTTAGTGGGCTTTACTTATTAGAGAATGCACTAATGTTCAGTTTGTGAACTGGTTCATAACAGTGACTTATGAGAATCTACATGTACTTCAGCCGCCCGATAACTTTCAGAGCATTATCAGTTTTAAATGATTTTATTTGTAACAATTGATTGATTGATTTGATTTAATAGGACCGAAGACTGACTAGGGTTTGTAATGACGTCATTAAGTACAATTTAGTTTTCAATTAATTATTTCGGAGGTGTCTATTTGGAATTCTCCGCATGATCGGAGGCGGCAGGTGTCGGCAGTTAAACAATGTCACGCAACCACGTGTCCTGTCCGCGTATAATTACAAATGAATGTAGTGGCCCTTTAAATGTCATGTTATTAGTATTACATCTAGAGGAAATGTTCATCGTTGTTCACACTCCAAAGGCGTTAGAGTGCCTCTGGAATTATTTATAGCCACTTGAACCTTCCTTTTTAGTGATACCATGATTTATTCTTCGTGATTGATAATTGGGTTGTAAAGTTTCGGCTACAATGGAGCCCGCACCACGTAATCCGGCTCTCACCGGCTATAATTTAATATCCGCCCGAAAATAATCCCATTTCCTCAGCATACCACTAATGCTGCGTTGTATCATGTCCTTGACATTGATGAAATAGGTACTGTTTTGTAGGACTTCCCTTCCCTCAACACCTTTGTAATTCAGATCATGGAATTCAGGATTTGCACGGTCAATCAAAAAGCCTTTGTAGGGATACAGTATATAGGTATAGTTATGGTCTATATGCATATATTAGGGAAGTAGTTTGATATCAAATCAGCATCCGAAGCTAGTCGTAATGCCCGACGCGAAACGTTTCTCATGTTCGACTTGTGATGGATCATGCGCTGCAAATGATTTATAGACTGGACGATGAAAATTGTTAAGGAAGCAAGACCGTTATAAATTCAGTGCTATTATAATGTTGCACCTACTGTTTGTTTTATGAATATAAGTAGATACTTCGAAAAATGGCTCTTAGCTTCCGAGTCCGAAGCTAAATTTTGTCCATTTCTATAAGGGATTTTGCAATGCTAATCTTAAGTTCTTGTTCGTAAAACCAGTATTAATTTTCGGAGAGAATGATACAACATAAAAAAGTTTGCCACAAAAAAGATTATTTCAAATATGTTCCTCACTGAAACGTGTGTGTCGTAGAATAATAAATTGTGATAGGTACATGAAGACAAATGAAGCAGAAACAGATATGTTTGTCGATCGACGTGGATACTGCGCTCATTCATAAACATTTTCGTGTTAACAGAATGTTATGGCAACAGGCAGAATATTATAGTGAGCCAGGGGTCGACAACATTTTAAAAGATACGTTTTAAGCGAAATTGGAGGTTGTCTCAAACAAACCCTGATCAGAGATTAACATAGAAAGCTCATTAATACAAAGGTGTCGCAATCATAATGAATTCCCAGTGAGCTCAAGGGCATGACGCACAGACGCGCAATCCTCGTCCAAGGCTAAAGGGAAGGTCTCGCCCGGGCTCCGGGCGGGAGGCTGCTGTCCTTGGCTCTCTATGAAGGCTCATTAGAGGTTTTCTTTTATGCTCTCATTGAACCTGGGGTAGTACGTAAATTGTTATATTGAACTTGACAGAGGATAAATCTTTTTAAATCTATGTAGGTATAAATTATTATTCGCCTCTTTATACGTTCCATATAGCTTTCTAATTTATTATTAATGCAAAATTAGTTTTAATTAACATTCAGGAAGCCGTTGCGTTTCACGGTGATACATTTCCGGTGGACCCTTTTCGAGGGCGCACCGTTTGCGAGCGGTGGTCGAGCATTATTTGAATAATATATTCAAACAGAAGGATGTAATCGAGCTCTTAATGATAAATTAATAGGAATAGGACCGTTAGATAATACTGAAAGACAATCTACGGTTCGGCGCTGATCGGACCGAGAGATTACTAATGGCGGTAAGATGAACATACAAATATGGGTAACGATAATCACATCATTCTCTTCATCTCCACCACATTTGTTAACTGCTCATTTTAATATTTTGCATAATATTTATTTTTCTGGTACCTAAAGCTTTGAATGACTTCCAGTTTCAGTTTTCATTCCATGAAACAATGAGGTTTATACAGATTTGTGTAAATACGCTGGAGTATACATAACATTATTACCTTTACAATAGGAAGTTTGCTAGTAAAATACATAACGTAAAATCAAAACGTACAATCTGAAACTTTCCATTAAGAATGCACAAAGGAATTTAACCGGTGGAGTATTAAAGCGGACAATGCGTCGGTAACGGGACAAGGCACTAATTGTGAAGCGAGAACCGAAGTCTTCCGTTACCCGCTGCGCCGGCGCTGCACCACAACCGTCCCCGGGGAACAACAACCAACCAAACGAACGACACAACACAACTAGACAAATGAAGCTAAACCAACCAACCATGGACCAGAATAATAAATGGATTTTTTCATCAGCTGGGTAAAACCAGAATGAGAAACATTTTTAAAACATGACAAAACCACAAGTCATTCCACGTAGCCGATGTAAAAAGCGAACAGTTTAATTTCGCAAAAGTGCTCCAAGTTTTTAGCCAAATGCTTTTCTGGTGTTCGGCGCCAGACAGACAGTGAACACTAAATAATAACGGTACATGATTTTGAATTCACAGCGTCATGACGAGAACCATTGTGTGATGTGATAGGTTGTATAGATGAAAATTCCTGTTTGCTTAAGATATTGAAGTGCAAGAAACTAGGTTGTTATAAAACGGGTAGTATAATCATATTCCCCTCAAGTCAAAACACATAATATGAGTAAGACATTATTATGTGGAGAATGAATTAATATAATTAGACGTATGTAGTTCAGAGTGAACGTGCCGAGACTGACGAAGAAATTGTTTATCATACTCGCTGGTCACGAACTCGGAACACACGCACGTATTCTACAATAATCTTGGTAGATAATCAGTATTCAAGATGGAAGAAATTTAATCAATTTTCTATTTATTCTTTGAACAAACAAAATTATTTTATAAACTCCAGATTGGTTGTTGTTGTTTGTATAATAAAAGCAAAGTATAGGTATTTTAAATAATCTTCGGAGTATGTCTGAGCCTAATCATTGCGTTCATAAAAGCTTTCATAGAAAAGACGCTGTTTATTTTTCTTGAGAAGTAAAGCTCTCGGTAAGAGGAGCACTTAAGAACTTGATGAATTGATTCCACAGCGATTTAAGCTAAGCTTAAACTTCGACTTTTACAAACAAATAAACAGGTACAGGTGTTCATGCTGGCCATCAAAGAGATTTAAAAGTAGTTTGGACTCAAAATATTATTATTAATGCTATATGAGTGCATACACTTACATGCTCGTATATAGTCAAGCTTGATCATACAGTAGTCTAAATAAACAGGAGTGGAAGGCTGCATGCAGGCAGCGAGAGCGTTGCGACATCTTCACAGGAGACATGTTGAACAAGCACTCCACTCGACTTGTAGTTGAAGCCACCACACGTAACTTCACTAGAGAGTGCTCCAGTCTACGGTAAACTTTGTTCTTTGTTTGTGAACAAAGAATGCGAGCGAATGTTTGTTTACAACAAATCGACCGAATCAGTCAATCTATTTTTGATAAGGATACGTTCCAATGTAATTTTAGCATTCGCAGACATGTTTAATTTATGACTATTCGTACTGTTGATGACGATATCAATCACAATTGTTATGAAACCCTTGTCAAAGTGGGTAAAATGATTTATTTATTTAAGGTTTGGTCGTAAAATCGCTCCACTTGAAGTTCGAGAGCCTGATCGCGCAGTCCACCGTCTGTAGCAATAAACTGGGACCATTTTATTGCTAGGACTGGTAATAATAAACCTCGTTATTGTTACGCCAAGCTTTATGTGTTTCTCATTTCTCTATAACATTTGTATTAATTTTAGTATTTTTGTGCATCCGATATTCTCTGCATATCAATTGCATTCTCAATGTACCTACCACGTATATGCCGATGTGAGGACTTCAGACTCCTAATAAATTTAATACTGCGAGATTAAAGATATTTCGTTTCAATATATCATATGACCGTTGCACTTGAAGTGTGACTCCCGTTAGTGCACGGTCCACTGATTATCCATCTCTCATTACTACACTTGCTCAAGGAGTACCTACTGCTGGATTGCACTCGACGAGACGTGTCAAGCAAGAGATATAATTAAAATGATTAAATATCTTGAATGAACGTATTACATCCTGGTTTGGCATCACCGTGTTACAACTTACAAGCAATTCAGAATACGATTACAGATACGCATATGATTGTATAGCTATACTTTACAAAAGATGATTTAAATTTTGTCTCAACTAATGCGATAAAGGTCAAACTCAATAACGTTTTGAGATAACTGAACCATATTTTGAGGCTTAATATAATAACATTAGCCTAATTATTACATTCGCTCTTCCATAATAAACATGTAATGTTCGTGTCATCTATGTCATGCGTTGTTTGAAATGACCGTGGAAATTAATCGACGACCTTGTCTCGTAATCGTTTACACGTCATTCTCCAAATTAATTTTATTGAAGGCAAAAAACATTATCCAGTAACTCGGTAATAGTCTCCACGCCTAAATCAAGACATTTAAAGCTGTTAATTTGATTATGAGCAGCAATTTGTAAGTGTGGGATTCAACACGTTATTCTTGTTAGACTGTTTTTGAATGCTCTCAATTCGGAAAACAGCGATTTATTTACTAGCAACGGAAGACAAACTAAAAAAAGAACAAATATGGGATCAACAAACGTAAAGCCAACAAATTGATTGGATTGAAACAAACAACATGGAACATGCTCGGAAACGAAACTCCGAAATGAATTTTCACGAGAGCTGTTCACGTCGGGAAAAACATGCTACAGGTCGCGTAGTCGGTATAATTGACGGATTCTCTCGCTCGGCAGAATTTTCTACATGCTCGCATTGGAAACTGGATGAAGGCCATGCTCTCCTAGTTGCCCTCATATTGTAACTGGGTCAAGTTTATACAAACAGGAAATGTGAATGAGGCTTCTTCATAGAGAAAAGCTATTAATGAAAATATCAAAGTAGATAAACAGATAGATTGTTGGAAATGAGATAAGCTCAGGAAACGTTTTGCAACGAAAATAGTATAGGTAAATCTAAATAGGCTATTACGGCTAACAGTAATGAATGGGAGGCTATCAGACATAATTTTAGCAAATACTTACATAACTTCTCACTTTTGGACAAAAGTTGTAGACAAAAAGCATAACGAAACAAACCAAATGATATGTGGTGTCGAGCAACACGGTCTCTCCCATTACACTCCATTTATTACAGTAAAACTCCAGTAAATTATCGTTCCCTCTTGGTCTCCCGGTCCATTCTGTCCGTAGCTCACATTGTTAATGGCTCTCACCACGCGGAATGCAGGGCTCTTGAATCCTTCCGTTATTATGGCGTTCATTAATGAATATTCAATACGAACGCTTTGTTCCTTTCCCGTCGAGCACAGAGTATATTCGAGTACTTCAATTAACTCCTATTCGTTAGATTTGAGAGGTTCTCCGAGGAATGTGATAAGTACCGTCACAAAAAATAACTATGCAGCGTTTGCGTGTGAGTGGAACATGCATCAAGAATTTTACCATCCATACGTGACCGAGAAGTAAGCGAGTTCATTTGCGTCTCATCGTCAACTGGAGACGTATTTTTGCAAGCGAATGGCGAATTCAAAATACTCCGGTGACCGATGACTCATCGTTGCTCTTAGTTCGATGACCTCCTGTAACTTACAGCAGCCGTTATCGCTTCTGCACAAGACTTCGACGAACATTTGGTTTTACGTCCAAATAAGTATAGTCTCAGTCAAACTATATTGTCATACAACAGATATCATTACTATTATAGCCTTGAATTCGATTTCGTAGTATTCAAATGTATGTTTTGAATCCAATAAAGACCTCGAATCATTCATCTTAATGCACGATAAATGACTCACCGAATGATTGTAAACTGACGCATTGAAATTGTGAGTAATTCGTAGTAAGTTACACGTTTAAGGTCGGAATTGTATCACTATTATGATGACTCATTTCTCTCTGCAGCATGTCGCTATAGAGATGTAGCCCCGGGTGCGTGTGGTTTAATCCCCAGGCCGGACTACTAACAGCATTTCATATGCAAACGGCAAACTCTGCCCGCGTTCTGTTTACAAAGCGCAAAACTTTTTCGTTAGGGGAGCGAAAGTTGGTCCATTTACAATCATTTTGAGGCTGAATAAAAATACAGTTCGTGTCACAGAAAATATAGAGTTTTCTTGTGGTAACATTAGATTTGCAATTTCTGCTTTAAGACATCTAGAAAACCTTGAAGTTGTAAACGTTGAACAGTGCAGAATTTCCTTTCTTATTCGTGCCATTCATTCTTTAGTCTTCGTTCGTGTTGCGCTTACTTCGGCACTGGGAACTTAATTAGTGAGATATTGCACAATGTTTATTGCCTGAACAGTTTGTTCAGTGGGCAAAGTTGCTCGGCAGTAATTAATGCAAAGTTTGAAAGCTCCCGGCCCATATAAACGCAAAGTTAACTGCCATCGGGTATTATACGTATGAACTTGTAATATACAGGAATAATTTACTTTTGTGTGGTTTAGTTGCAAATTCAAATCATACAGGTTACCGACTCGTTTAAAGATACATTAATTGCGTTGAGGCTGAGAGGTATCTTTAGAAATAAAGCCATTAATGATGACAAAATATGTTAATTTGAAATTCATAGAATGCCCAAGGACGTTGTACTAATATAACCGGAACTGTTCTGAATGTCTATTTCTTTGTAAAGAACTATCGATTTTGTTCCCCGAGCACGTTTTGTGTGAGCATAAAACTAATTTATTGCACACTGTTTTAATATTTCATTCAGACGATTTAAACTGTAATCGTTTTGCTGGTATTGTTTATGGATTTACATGCATATCACGCCAACGTTTTTGAAATGTTCATGTCAGTCTTCGATCACGACAATTACCCACAAAAGGCAAAAGTTTGTGATTTGAACACCTACGTGAGGAAATTACACACGAGTGACTTAAAAATTCAGGTCTTCAATGTACCTCAACAATCTGAAAAACTCGACAGCAAAACAGTCTCTGTTATGTTCCGCATTTACGATAAAATCTAAAGAAGACTTAGCGGCTGTACAAAGTGCGGAGGACATTTCCATTTTCCTCAGCAGTCCTGAGACCCTGTTTGCAATAAATATGTAATGGAGGTACCCGGTATCGATTGCATTACTAGAGGGGTGTTTTTATTACTGAACAAGCATGACATCAGCAACAATTTGTTACATGACATACTCTTCGTAATACTCTAGTGTCAGCACGAATATTAATATGGAGTTATTATTTTATGGAGCTCCCTAGAGAAAACACTCCAAGTTTGTCGTGTGTGATTAGCTGTTTCCGAGAAGCATTAGCTGTTATTATATGTATAGTCTACAAAGTAATTAGTTTAAAAAATATTCCGCTACATATTTTTAGAAAATATTGCTTTAGAAATCAGCATATAAAATAATACCATCGAGACAGTTATTAAAATACAAATGTATTTGAAGACAGATTAGGGTAATAATATTATACAGAAATTGGCGTTATACCATAAGTTGGGATTATCTGAAATTGAATCCAATTTGAATTTCAAACCGAATTGTTTTCTAACCGTTTATCAGAGCATTATCCGTGGGGGAACCTCGATGCCGACCAAGCGATTAATGAAACCTTTTTTCGGCAATAGATGGCGGATCGCAATCCTCAATTAAAAGTCAAAAGTGTCCGAGATAAAAGCGGGATTAGTCGCAAACTCGGAAGAATTGCTTTTAACCTATTTGTACCCCAAGTGGCGAATAATTGGTGGCCTGAACGAATCTGTTTTTTTATTTTATACCTATGATACCACTTTCTTAGACCATCTCTCAAGCTTAAAATATTCTGCCAGAACCTTAAGATGTTGCTAATGAACATACATTACTTAGATTATTAAATTCTATCCAAAAGCATAAACTAATGAGCAACTGGGGTTGTGCAACCCCCATGTCGGTTTTATGATCGTTCGAGGGTACTAGAGTCCTGAATAAATAAAATGCAATTAGACTAGGGGTTGGCTCATAGTAACACGTAACACGCCTCTGAGAGAGAAACCATTTAATAAAAAAATGTTTGAAAGATCTCAATAGAACGCAAAACAAAAAGAGGGGGAAGTGTGATTATCAATTTAAATGTAATATGCTTGTACAATCCACTTTTCCGGGCCGACATTATAGCGAGCGAATCATTCACGTGAAGGGCTTTAAACTGTCTGATACCTATATTACACGCGCGATTACATGTGATGGGACATTCTCTGTGTAACCGGCCACCATAATGGGATAACCTATGAGTTGATGGCTCGTGTTTCAGTCCGCTAATTCGGTTCGGAGGCAGGTTGCGAAAAGGACAGGCCACGTGCGGGGCGTCGCCATGGCAACAGAGGAAACTACGCAGTTCCACAACCCCCCACCCTACGGGAACGACCTATAGCCGGCGTTTCCAAGTCAGCCGAGTGGATAAGGCTATTATTTATCCTCTTGAGCTTGATTTTACCTTTTTAGTGTATCAAAACTTTGTACTAAGACACTTGATATTCTAATGATTAAGTTTAAAGACGTACACTAAAATAAACTAAGGCAAATAACAATAGAGTCCTGAAAGTAAAATCCTAAAAGAATATAAAAGGTATCGTATCGTAACACAAATATTATACATCTGAAGGATCCTCATCAAATCAGCGGCCCGTAATAATAACTCTATTACACAAAGGGATGCGAGATTTTGTCAGGCAATTTAGAATGGGAGTGTGGGGGCGGTATGCATGAGCAGCCATATCTCGCGTCAAAAGACGTGCGACGTATTGTATAGGCGGGGTCTAGTATCAACTAGACAAAGAGATTTGATATCACAGCCTGAAGATATGAATTATTTCAGGATTTAGGTGAATCCAAATTAGAGGCAACAGATATTGTAGAATTAGTTTTGTGGTTGGTGGCAGAATCTTCGAATCACAGACCCAAAAAGAAACCGAAGAAAGCATTACAGACAAGAACACGAAACAATACGTCCTATTCAAAAACGTTTAAATAAAGAACATAAAATACAAAGGTTGATCGTATTTTCCAATTCCCTTGCCTCTTTGGTTATTTGACCCCTGTCAAGACAATTGCCTGTCCATCGGCTTCCCCTCGCGTTATTGGAAATCCCGGCTTCCTCGCGCGCTCTTGTGGTTAACTGAGCAATCTGCAAAATGGGACTATAAACCACATACACATGCGGAATTTATTCCTAATATATTGCCTTTACAAACCAAACATGAAACAGGATGGAAGAGAAAACTCAGATCTAGGAAATGTTTTACTATTACATTGAGATCGTTATAGCAGTATAGACAGAAACTGACAGTGATAGAACCAATATAAGGAAAAGAGTACGTTAGTACCATAAACTCAAAACAACGATAAATGGATTCGCTTCAGAGCTGTATCAGATAATGGACGCTTTAACTAACGAAGAGCCCGAAGCCGCTTCATCCGGATGTCGGCGAATCCACTAGTTAATGGACAGATCGATCAAAAATGTTTCGTTCATTCACTACATTGCAGATACGGAACTCAGTGCAGTAGGGTGATAATTTTCAGCGCTCGCATGAACTCAGCACTTCCCGTGTACACTGTAATTATTAAACCGGAGACACGAGACATAAGACGCTGGTATCTGGTTTCCAAGTGCTCATTGTAGCAGTCGCACACAATGGGACCGTTGCCGTGGCGAAGGCCGACTCAACACCGCATAACGACTGCATTATAAGACGCAGTTGCATCAACTTTAACACGCGTACTTGTGACATGTTGCATAATCACGGATTTTTCCAGAATAACATTAGGTTCTTATTATCTTCATCAATATTAATATTAAATGTAAATATATTCTAACGCTATGCCATGCAGTTTGTACAATATCTCTTTATTTCCCTTCCTTTGTTATGGTTAACCGCGTGTTTACTATGAATGACTGCTTGCGGTTTTGAACATTATCATTTTTAATTCTAACTGTTTGTAATCGATTGTGAAGTTTATGCGAATAAATTCAAATGCAGTAGGTACCTACGTTCATTCTGTGCACTCATGCACTTTTACTTAAGAACTGCGACTAATCTAAGCAGCTGCTTGAACTTGATATTGTCGAGCATCTGTTGCATAAACGACTAACAAAACACAATAGACAGCTGCAACCACTTTACTGCAACTAGTTTTTATTGCAAAGATTCTCCACGTTCGCGACCATTAAATAATTATCTTCCTTGTTAATACTGTTATGTACCTGATACGAAGAACACAGTAATCAAATACATTAGAGTACAAGATTATACACAAGAAATTCTTCCTACATCCTGGCCGGTAGCAGCTACAGTTACGTCAGTCACGTTCAGAAGATATTTTTAATTTACACAACAAATTAAGGACAAGGTCGTGGCTTGAACGAGAATTGGACCAAAATAGTATCGATTGAACTAAATGACAATTGTCGACATGCTCCATTGAGAAAATGCTGATGACGAAATTTTTATTGTTTCAGATTTGGTGCACCAGCTAAGATTTGTTGTAAACCTGGAAATTTTATAGCCTTTCCAAATAAGGTAATTGGTTTTCTTAAAACTAATAAGTAAAATATTTATTGTATTAAACATATCTAGAAGTGGGTCAGTATGGGCAACTAATAATATAAAGGGGAATTTCAATAATCCGGGAATTTACATTGTTATTATGATCTTCTATTTAAAACACGCGTCCTCATGCTAATCAGTTTGAACTTGACAAAGTCAATTTTAATTTGTAACTCAGTCACGGCGCAATTTCATAGCAGACATACCAACATAACTAGTGGTCAACAACTGAAGCGAGACGCAGTCGACGCAAAAAGCACACGAAATTGACAATTCAATGGAATGTTTCGGTGATGCAATCAACTAACTAAAAATAGTCACGACGAGCACGTTCGAGAGTAGCCCACTATCATCCTGTCAGGACTCAGGACGGGCCACAATTGGCCTCTCAATATCAAACAAGTGCCGGATCTGCATCGCGAGTTACGCAAATGACCATTATCCTAACGACTTAATAGGGAAATACAGAAGACGCTTGGAAAACTTGACAACGTTTCAGGTTGAAAACTTGCCCGTTTCTTAATTGACAAGTTCGACTTTTGGCATTCTTATTGTACGAGCAATATTCTCTGTTTGCTTGTGAGGTTTGTTTGAGGAACCGTCTAAAATTCTGAGTAGAAAAGTGCAGCTAAAATTGGGCCAATATGTCGTCGGCAAATCATAAGTGGCACTATTACCGACAATCAGACGGCGACCTTGCTGCTCGTTGTCGCGCAAATCGTGGGGAGCCCCAGATTGTCATCCTCTCCATTCCGGCATCCGCTTTTTGCACTTCATTACATAATACCCCAGATCCAAGTGTTTCGTACTTGTTGGGTTAGATAAACAAGTATGCATGGTCGATTTTGCTCAAAACATCATCTTAATACTTGATGTCATTGACAACCATTAAATAAGCAAAGGTTTAGATGTTTATACGGTTGTCCAACTCAATAAAGTTCTAAAACACGTTTGTGAGTCGTGTGCGTATATTGCGGACGCTCGAACACGACACGTTCTAAAATGGACAACGACTTGTCTGAGCGGCTCAACAAATTGCCGTAATCAATATGACTTATCTTCAGCAATTGAGGTGTCGGTTTTCACCCGATCTAATGCACTATACTTTCTAATGTTTGTAGTCCATTATGTTGCAGACTGGTGTGTTTCATGTGTTTCACATAACTTCGAATACAGTTATGGAGAGTTGACACGTTCTTCATAATACATTATGCAATCTTGGAATATCCACTTCATTCCTAATTAATCCACAAGGCTGAAATAATTAATCAATAAGCCTCTCATAGATGTGCTGTAATTTCGAATTAAAATCTTCCTGAAACTTTAAATTTCATCATTGCGCAGCGCAGTCACTATTGGGAGCGCAATCTTCTACACGCTTAGCTAATTAACACTGGTTCTTGATTTCTTTTTTGCTGTCCTCTTAATGCTATTTAGGGAACAGGTTAGTTCAGTACTCAAATAAATAACAGCGTTGAAAAAGTTGTCGTCCAACAATGTTATTTGTACTGGACAAACAACTTCAGTTGGTAATGTTTTGTCGGGTGTGTACTTACAATGAAGATTCATCGATATGTTTGCTTCATGCAGGTTGAAACTTCCGGTATCGATACTTTAAATGTACTTATATAGATATACCCCGCGAGTCTAACATGAATATAAACGGTACACCGATGTAATTCATGAATATAATGCTGATATGCAATACACACATGGTTTTATGATTGTTATACATAATGCAAGTGTTGTCTAACTTGTATATCATGTATTCTGAGCACCCTTCGCGATGTTTCTAGAGCTAAATTGAAATATTTATGTGAGCATCCATATCCAGGTGCGAATAACATGCTCCTATTCGTACTCTCCCAGGTTCCAGTTACAACGTTCGAACACAGGTCCCCGTTCGTTACAAGAGCTTTCACTACTTTATGAGCGTCTAATAAGTAAACTGTAAGCCAACATCTAACTACATAATTTCTAATAAATCTTTCGTTCCCTCATTTAACCGCGTTTGACATAGAAAATTGCTACCTCTAACATCGGTCCGCAGATCTGCGCGGGCGGCAGGTGCGATGATACGGACTCTATCGAGCTGGTGTTAATTAGCCCCTTGCCGGTTGATTTATAGCCTAACTTTGTCTTAGGATAAACCGTGCTTAATTTATCTAAGCCCAGACTCCGGTCTACGGCCGATGACGCGCTAAAATTGTGGACGTCCGTTTAGATATAATAAATTATGCAGCGTTTAAAGAATATCTCTGGGCAATTCACTTTGATTAAGATAAGAATAAAAGCAATGCAACAGGTTGCCACTCCCGCGTAATCTGTGTGAATAAACTATGCAAAACAGGTTACTAGGATAGCACACTCAACTAACCAGTTATTCCTCGTGAAATATTGAATTCTGAATAATTAACTTATTCAATGCATAGCAAGATAAATAGCAGTCCACATAAACGATACGACTGAAAGATATGGACGCCAAAATTGGCTTAAATTAAACAAAGTTGATTAAAATCTGGCGATGACTCAGACAGAACCCTTTAAAACTTTTTACAGACAGTACAACGACCTCTGAACGGAAACTGCTGCAGGAACCTGAACTGTAATTATGATTAAACAGCTTTGCCGTTATTATCATGGGACATCTCCCGACACCGTCACGCCTCGCAGTGCCACTGCGAACTCGACGCGAACAAATACTGTCCGCCCAAACGGAACTATCTCATTCATAATTTAACTAGCGGAAGTTAACTGTTTCACAAAACCATTACAATAAGCAAAAAATATACTTTTATAAGTATACATTGCCAATGACCTGTACCTAATGGAAAATGTACCCAAGGTAGCATGTGGGGCACGAACAGGCCATCGCGTGACGAATGTGAACATACCGTTCTCACCATTTCTACTACACCAGTGTCGTCATACGAATCATAGACAGGTTTCATTGAAGAGTATTCGTATGCAAAGAGAAAATAAGACACAATAAACATAACAAGAAGATAAGCCCACCCATCCTGTCGCAAACGATAAGAAATAATCATAAGTTCTTATGCAAACTGTTTGAGACTTAAAGCGCCCTATAACCATACAATGTCTGCGATAAAACAACGTTCAAATTCATTTGATTGGCGCTCATTGAGCACTTAATTGTGTTGTCAACTACGTCTACGAGCTCAAGTCGACATCGTCAACAAGCCACAAAGCCCGCATCCTATTGTTTTAAAAGCTTTGAAGAGATTCCCAAGTACCCTTTATGAAGAGGCAGTCACGACAACCCTCGCGGCTCGGTCAATGTAATTTGGTGCAATAACATATTTATTGTATAACAAACAATTAAGGAATAGGTCGCATTCGTACAGTATCAAAACTTTTTCTACTCGTTCATTAATTTTACCAATAGTCCCTGAAAAGCATTGAATCATTGAATTTCCGGTCCATTTACAGTCCATTGCGATCAAGATAGGAATCTGAGGCGCCATAGTGTTCCAATATGTGAAGCAGGCAATGCATGCATGAAGCTGTTCCCACGCTATCAGCTGGTTCACGCACCAGCGCGTACGCGCAGCCGCCCTCGACTCTACCAGCGTCACCAGCCTGCCCGATACCACACCGCACTCAATCGAGAGCAAAAATTAATCAAAGTTAAAAAGAAAGTACCTATACATATAAAACCGTATCAAAAAAAATATCGAAGCTAGGTTAACAAAATGATTAACAAAACTACAGGCTCCAATTTGGCAACTCCGAGGGAAGAGCCAGTGTCTAATAATAAAGAGAATGATTTATTGACAGTTAGCAGCGGTACGCGAGAGTAGACGGCGCCCGAGAGAGCAATTCACTGCGCCGCAAAAACGTATCAGCGCATTCACTGGACTTACGTATGTTGCATTGTTCCGCCAGTACCGCTAACTTACTTGTAAAGATTACGTATAAAGAAATACATAGTATATACACAGAACGCTTCATGAATAAACATACTGCGTTTAATGTGGAAACCCTTCAGTTCAATGAACTACAACTTATTCATTATAAATATCGAGATAGAATAATTGTATACCTCAGTACCTCTGACGAAAAACCACAAAATTGGTAACGGTACTTAAAAATCCAATTTTGTGAGTACTCCGTTACAAACCTTCAGATGATAATCAAGTGGCACTGATTCATAGTGGATGTAGAACATGGCATCTCTCTGAAGACACAGAATTGAGAAAAAAGCAGTTACGGCATAAATGCGACCTTGTACATGCTTTCACTGAGCTGACAATGAACGGATATAAACCTACTAAGTAGTTACTGGTTAAAGAAAGCCGAACTCGTTTCATTAGAGCTACAGAGATGAAACAGCGTTTGATAACGAAGCCATTACTGCGATAATTGCCTCCCAATGAGGACCGCCCATCTAACACCCGACTGAGATACTACTACTCAGAGCACTAGCTGCAATGTATTTAACCACGTTGACATGACAAATGGGGGTTCTAAATATAGAAGGAAACCGCGCAAAGCAATAGTGAACTTTATTGTTCGTTTTTAATACAATAAAAGCGAATGCTTAATGGTTTTATCCTGTCGTAAGATATGAAGAAAGGTCAATGGGACCCCTCGACAAATGGACATGATCTTGTGGAGCCTGCTTAATAGAATGAATTGGTTGGCAGTGCCATGTTAGTTGTGTAATTCAACTAGAGTTGTTTTTGTATATACTCCAAGAACGCAAAAGAGGATGTTGACATAACTGAAGAATTACCATTATTTTCATTTATTTTTGTATTATTCTTGGCTGTTGAAAATCGTCATTCAATTCAATTGTCTACCCAGAAATTACTATAGATGTAATGACGGTCGAGGTACGATGCAAAAAAGTTTAATTATTGAAGAATTCTCCACTAATTTTGTGCCGATATAGTAAAAACTTTATCAATGCTGGCAGCGAAATTACGGAAAGTTCCTTTTAAAACCTATATAAGGCTTGCTATTAAATTAGCACAGTGTCCGACTCACCCCAGAGCCTTCGCGCCAACGTTAACGGAATATTTGCATTGTAAGCAGCAGCACAACTGGGTTAAAAGCTTAGTGCTGTTTCGCATAGTCGGATTAGGACAACAATCATACATAGACCTAGTGCAGAGTGGACGTGTAACCTATTATGTCAACTCTGATATTTAATTTAATTAGAATGTCTGCTGATCAAACGTAGTAGGTACTATGCTAAAATTAATTATGAGCAATAAGGTGTGTTCGGTTCAGTGACGCTGACATTTATTTGCTTCTGGTGACCCTCAACATGCTCCATAAAACCGACACGCGTACGTGACATTTCGCAAGTTCTATTAATGTTTTCCAGAATACGGCACTTACTTTAAATAAACCATCAAAATGTTAAACCACTGCCAAGAAATTGCACATACTTCCTCAGTTTGATAGTTGTAGTAGCTAGTATGCTCCATTTTTGCATCGCACTGAGTCAGAACTAAAGAGCGATAATTTCATATACTTGCTCCAAGTTTTTTTCTTGCATCCTATGATCAGAAATGTTAGTACATTGTATTGGACAGTAATCCTGTCTAGTATAATTGATTGCATGTGGGTAATGCGATTACTGTGCGAGCTATTGCCCGGGGAGCTTACCTCCTTACAATAAGTTAGTCGATGGATTAAACGGCGACATTGTTACGTGCTAGTTAATATAACTTTTTATATTGATGCCATTTATGGAAATTGTTATCGTAGTGATCTATGCATAGAAGCTATTTTCAAAAATATGACTCATACTTAAGAGACGTGGTTATAGCAAGAGTTGATAGTTAACGACAAGATTAATGATCTCTGCCGGGACAATGAAGCGTCGGAACTAAAGATAAACAAGTACCATCTCAAGTGCTCGGTGCTGAGATAAATAATATAAGCGAAACTATTCAAGGAATCATATTCAAAGGTTCATTTCGGTTCACTTCTTGGATGAACTTTCTTTAGGTCATTGGGTACTCGGCTTTGGACTGGGAACTGAGTAATTCGAATTTCTAATTGACACCACAGTTTCTATTCATGCAATTATTGAACCGAGGCATGTTATGCATAGAGATTGTTGAATAGATACCTACGCTCCCAACTGCATCGTACCTATCATGTATTTAATTAATAGGATTATACACGAAGTGGCCGAAGAGAACATTGCCTAAAAGCCGTGGTCGCTTAATCCCCTCCGTCCGGCAAAATATTAACAACATTGACATTGACAGAGACATTGAGTTACATGGGTTGCAATTTAGTTACGGCACTTCGGGCACCGCACACTATTCATAAAATGTGACCTCGGATGGTGCAGTACTCACCACGAACCTGAACATCATAAAATTTTACTGCCAACAATATTGTTATTTAATACAAGTTTGCCTTTACCAACATGATGTCATGTTTGAAAAATAACGTTTATGTTCAATAAAATTGCCAACCGCTTTATACTCGGGTTTCATAATTTACAATGGTCGTCCTTTGGACCGGGTAAAATAATGAAGGATAGAGGTGAGCTATTTTTACAGTTGTCCGCAAAACGAGCACATGAAACCTTAAGTAAATTAGCTTGTCATTCTGTTTTAAAATGTTCTGAACTTTTAACCTAACACAAAAATAAATGAAACCCCTGTTCGTACCTACTTGGAAAAATGTGAAGTGAAAATAAGGCTAGAGGGGTGGAGATGATTCAGTGAAGTGAGGTAACTCAGACGAAAGATTTTCCTGTTTTGTTTGTAGTTTGTCTCCCCTCGTCGCATCGAGAGTTGCTCTAAAACACGCAGACAGAAGGTATTGTGTTGGAAGGAACGTATGGGGTGTTTAAATCGACTCATTAAAGCCACCGCTGAGTAATTGTCTGAGCTTCCTTTGTACACGTTATCATTCTATCATCTAGTTCCACGAGGGGAGGCTGGTTTATTGTTAATTACTTGATGAACAGATAAAGGACAAATCCCCAAAACTCTCTTAGCGTTGTGATAATCTGAATTTCAGATAAAAACACCATCCTCGTCATAAAAAAAAGAACAATTCAATGTTGAAAATAGGTCATAGCTACCATATAGAGCGTATATACTAGCGACACAGAGTGAAATCAGTTAATCGATTCGCTAGGTGTCATATTGGCGGGCACACAAAAGCTGCGTTTGGACACGCCATGAGCACCGACACAAAGGGACGCGATTGAATCGGGCTGACGGAATGTGACCTAGCCAAAGTTAATTCTGCGTAGGTACTGGGATAATATAAATACGAAGGCTTTCCATTATTTCGTTGATTGCCTTCTCTTAATACTTGTCTTGAAAATCATCATTCTCCTGCTCTTATCCCAATTTATATGGGTTCAGTGCAACATTTCTTCTTCTTCCAGACTTCTCTATTACTCGTCATCTCAGCAGTCACCTCCTTTCTAGCCATATCATAATACTTGTCTTGAAAATGTTTGACGTTTAGACGTGTTATCATCTCTAATTTTTTATCATTTACATGTCTACAGTCTAAGTCTTGGAAGGTGAATATTTTTTTAATGTTATCGTGTAACCTATGACCGAATCTAATTTTAGCTTCACATCTGGCGATACGGAATAAAGCCCGTTTGTCCAAAATTAATGTTGAATACATACCTAAAGCTACCGTAACTAATTACAGATACTTTATGAAGGAAGATCCCTATTCGAAAAGCAATATATCACAAGTTAATCAAATAACAAAGGAACGGGGCGTCGGGATTGTGCCACACAAAATGGCCCGTGTCAATCTCCAATTGAACTTTTAAATTGAATTTACTCCATTTGTAGCAGCACTAACGATGATTTATTGGATCCTAATCTCGAGTACATTTATTATTAAAGGAAGTCCAAAACCCTTGTAAAAAGCAGAATCTCGTGGCTTTCCTAAAATGTAGGTTTGATTTCCCGTTTGACCGAAATAACATAGCATGATAATAAATCTGCAATAAACTTTATCGTCGTTCGGGTAGGCGAAGCAAAATTTAGGATTCTTAGTTTCTTTATGTTTGGTAAAGAACTTCTTGGTACGGACGTATTTTTGATTCAAGTTGCTATTATTATAAACATACCATTTATAACGAGGTCGTTGACTTACCTGAAAACAAAAAAAAGGGTTTTAGGAAACAATTAATTCAACCGAATCATACTGATATAAGTATGTACCTCGATATTTAGCTGCCAGTCGGCGATAGACCGATCAACATAGCAGCTAGGTTTTAATGAAACCTATGATTAAAAAACATTCAGTAAACATGTTAGCCTTAGATGATAAGTACTGACAGTAATATATATGAACTGTCTAGTAATTTAGGATCTATTAATCACCATGTACGTTGCTGGCAACATCATTAGTACCTATATTACTCGTGGGAGATTAATAAATACAGCAAGTACGAGTGTCAGATATTCTATATAACATCATTCCACTTCATATTTTCTAATAGTTTCTATCTAAGTTAAATGCTCCTGCTGTTAATGTACTTCTTGGCTCTTAATACTCGAATGGTTGCCGGAAATTTGAAAATGCAAAAGATAATAAACACGGAACAAATCACTGTTAAATCACTGGTTTAGAATATTAGAAATAGAAATCTATGCTTTCAAAAACAGTAAATCGAAATCAGTTCACATCGGGATACAGTAAACAAAGCAAATGCAAGTTTTCACACGGTTTTCACAAGGCTTTCAACTGCAGCGTCTTCAATCGATTTGTCTACTACAACCTACTTCAGCCGTCTAAGCTACTACACCTTTTCCGCTCGTTCTACAATCTTCGTTATTCTAACTTTTCCGTCGCTCGCAATAACGACCTCGTTTCAAATATTGATTTTATATCATTTTTATCATAGTAGTTTCATAGAAGTTAATGGTTTAGCTTTGACTTTGATGATAGTAGGATAAAATACCTTCTAACCATATAAAAGGTATCCTTGAGATATGAGACGAATTTGCAAAATAAAATCAAAGACAGAACAGAATCTCCCGCATCAACACTTTGCTAGAGGCGACATCGTCGAGCTCAGCGGGATCTGCTTTCAGTAACTTTGTTAAGGAAATTGAGTTTCCCGCCGATCGAAACACACCACAACCTTTCAAGCCGATATACCTAGTACTACATATTGCATGGTAACAGCAGATTTATATTTATCTTTAATTTAAAGAATGCTATATTTTGAAGTCCCGTTTCTAACATATTTACTGCCAATTACAAAACGCAATAAGCAGGGAAAAACGACAGCTTTTATATCTTGTGAATGTACATCTAGATAAAATTTGGGGGTCGCAGCAATTTATTACGGGAGGGTCGGACGAATGTGAAGCTATTTTCGGAGTTAACTCACAAATTCTTAATGTAAACCACGAGGACAATAAAAGTTTTTTTTTCAAGACAATTTTTATCAAACAAATGTCTATTTGTTCTGGATTATTTAGCTATACCCTTTGTACAATCTTTTCTGCCTTCTGATTTGTAAAGCTATCAAAAAACAATCGCTTGGAAAACAAAAACGCGCCAAATTCAATTTTCGTTGTTTACCCATGGTGCCAAGTTTTAATTTTTCTTTTACGACTCGAATGTTATTTTTACTTTATCAGAATATTGTAGCTGATGCTGTGCGTTATAAATAGTTGCTTTCACATGAACTTTTTAAAATCTACATTTTGAATCCATTAATGTAAATATTGAGGTCAAGTAGGATACAATCTTTATCCATCGTTTAAAAATAGATAACTGGTATACATTGCACAAAATATTACACCACATTTTTATTACGTCAAGTCATGTTTTCATCAAGAATGTTAAGAAGTGATATTCAATAGAAAATTGAAACAATTTTTTTTTGTTACAGTGCCAAGATGAAGAAAAACCGAAATTGCCAAAGTGGGTGGTGGGTGGTGCTATTAACTGCCACTCTGGCGGTTCAAGTTGCGGCAGAAGCTGGAGTTGGGCTGTACAACTCGAAGCTAAAACAAGTCACAACCTCAAGCACTTTGAAGTGGACTAATCTCAAGAAAGAATCAATGGGCAACTATGTCGTTGGGGCTGAATCTGAACAAGGTAATAAGATGAATGAATAAGTTTTACAATTTAGACAATTTACAGATTTTGTAGGAGAGTTCGGGTACATTACTCTTTTCTTTTTCAGGTCCCATATACCTATGCAGAGCTCGTCACGAAGGCGATATGATTCTCGGACAACTGAGACCAGACTACACGTCCTGCGCTGTATCCGCAAGCAAGAGCTACAATATATTCGAGGTGCTTGAAAATATTGAAAATGCATCTTTAATCAATTGGATACCCTGGTTTAGGTTTCATGCCAAACCTAGTGGAGGTGTGGTAGTAGACTCTTCTGTTGATTCCGTTTTTGTTGGAAGAATGAAAGCCCAAAGTGGATATTCACACTATATTGGCAGGATCGCATACGAAAACGTTATTGGACAGTTAATCACTTTTGATGACAAGAATAACGAAATAATAGAAAACAGCGGTGAAATCCTAAAAGAAATAGAACCTATTAGTTACAAATTAGAGAATGTTGTGTTGGATCGTGCTACGGAACATGTTCGTCAAACAGAACCTGAAGTTTTTGAAGAGCGAATTCTAAAAAATGAGGACGACGTTGGCGCAACTGTTACTACAGAAATTGAATACGACTTTAACTACACGTTATCTTGGGGTCACGGACATGGCATAGCCATTGGTCTTAATACTACGATTGAATCAGATGATGGTACTTTGTACCCGCACATACAGTGGGCTAACCAGTTCACAGCGCGGAGAACCAAGTTATATAAACTCGAACAATATCTAGAACCAGGCACAGCATGTAATGTAACATTCAGGGGTAACATTACAAACAGTGACGTACAGTATACAGCTAAATTAGTTACTTTCTATAATAATAACGACCCTCGGTCAAGGCAAATGAGAGGACAGCGAATTGAAAATACTCTTGAGGTGGAAGCCATTTACGGGGAAATATATTTCCTTGCAAACAATACTTTAGTGCCGACCACCACAACCACAACCACTACTACTACGACAACTACGACGACTCCTCCACCAGAAACTGCGCCTCCAGCACCTGAAGAAAATGATGTAGCTGCCATGCAGAAGAAGGACCAGCCAGCTCAGATGGACAGCGGTGATATGATGAACGAAAGTGGCGAAGGCACGGTTAAAGCTTCGGTGCCTAAAGAAGACATCAAAAAATCTGTAGTCGGTGGACTCGGCAGCAACCCCAACGCAGCTACTATGAAAATTGTGACATTCACGTTATTCATCCCAGCGCTTATACTTTTACTTTAAAATGACGAGTTAAATTCTTTGTAAATAGCGAGAAAAATATCATTAAAATTATAGTTGCTTGGTCGTTTATACATGTATGTACGTTTTGGCAACTGAGCTTGATGCTGTTGTTTATAAAGTCGAGGAAGGTATTATCCGTTAATAGTACCTTCTTCCTCGGCCAAAATATGTAAATATAAATATTTTTGTTTTCTTGACATTCCTGCTATGTGATTTCATTCCAATGTGTAAATTGAGGAGCCAAAATTAATCGCATAACTGTAAATAGATATATCTGTAAATAGTTAACTGATATGGAAGTCGCAGAGCGGCGCGAGGGTGTTGTCATTAAATGTAATGACAGTGGAAACATCGTAGATAGGGATAATGATACCGAGTGAAGTAAGACACTGTTACCAATGACAAGCTGTAATAAAATCACACATATGTACCTAGAACACTCACAGGACAGTAAACTCACATTTGTGATATCGGAATGAATTTCAAAATTCGAATTCACGTTTAAAGAGAAAAATACGTTACCGTCAATATTTAAAATGTTGCAATGTACAAAACACAATATTTAAATTTTCTTTTTTACTTTAAATATTAAAATTTTGTTTTGCTTGAAGGCTATAGCCATGTTTTTGAGTAATTGTTAAATATAATCACCGTAAAAAGTTATGTGTAAAGTTCTAAGTAATTTATTTTATCGTATTCCGTTACCTAATATTAATACACTTTAGGAATTAATTGATTAAACTTGTCCAACATTATTGTTCCCGCTTGATTTCGCTTTGTACAATATTGCAATAAAATTGTTGTGTAGTAAATTCATCGCTCCCAATTTTCTGAAAATAAATATGCTTTAGGATGAATATTACATTTTTAATTGGAATAGGATTTGATTATGAGCAGTTTGACACAGTTCATTTCTTTTAGCGCAATAGTAAGTAAGCACATCGTTTAGTACCTCTTACCTTTTAGTATTTTGTATTTCCTAATTTTAATTGTTATTTATAATTTTAAGTTACAAGAGTCTAAAATCCAGAATTAAGAGATATTATTAGTTTAAAGCGTATAGCGATAGCGTTTATTCACAAATAATTTATTTTGTTTTTATTCTCTCTTATATTAAAACATAAGCCTAGGTTCAGATGAAATCCTAATTACCTACACTTCAGACACAAACAAAAACCCAGCATCGGCATGAGGTTAGCTGAAGCTGAAGATGACTTTGTTAAATATAAGCCAAAGTTATCCTTTGTAAGTTTGCCTTATTTTGTTAGTTTAGGCATTAAATCCATTAAAATTGCATCCCTCCGTCAAATGAACTCATCATTCTTGTTAGTTCTTAGAAACAAGTAGACTAATAGATTTGGCATCGTTTGGTAGTAGTATGCTTAGCGGACTTTTGTCAATGTGTAAAGAAAATGGATGATATTTTTGTATGAATTGAAATCGATTGTAAGTGTTCGCCTTAATTGTAAGTGACTGTCTTCATCTTCTTAAGTTTAGTACTATCAATCTTTTCATTTCTGCCGTTCCAAATGCGTCAATATTCCTCTTCGCGGAATGTTTTTTTTAAGTTTATTAACATAAATGGTGTAATCTTGGTTAATAATATTTTTTAAATTAACGTTAGATCAACGTCCCACCTAGCGTACCATTATTGGATAAGACTTAAAATATTATTATAACAAAAATATAATTATATTTATTGGTCACTTTCTCAGCTTCAAAATATTTTTGTCTCTGATGTCGTAAATTAATGTTAGAAGTTATTGCGAAACATTTAATAATATCTACAAAAGAAAGTAAAGGCCTGTATGTTCAACGTCTAATATTTAAGGATATTGCTTCTTCCCGTTAGGTAGAAAATCTATTCCATAATATTAAGGCATATTCGATTGTTGTACCTTATGTAATTGAAATAGACCCTGCTAATTGGGTAGATATTATAACAATGAATCTCATGACATCAAAATTGTTTTGCGAAGCATAATTGTGATGTTCCATGTAAGTTTACTTTGTTTAAATTCATTAAAGTGTAACTAAAAGACTTTGTGATTTTTATTTATATTCCACTCACTGTCCGAGTTCTGCTTATGGTAGAAATAAATCCTGTTGTTTATTATGAAAATAGATATGACAAGTAGGTACATAAAAACCATGATCGTTTCGTGTATGCTAAGAAAGAATGATCTAAGCGTTGAATTAGAACGGTTATCTTGCCGCACCCGTATGCAAATATCTGGTGATAGCGACGTCACCTCTGAGTGATATTTGAATTGTTCAACGTATTCCCACGACTATACATACAACACAATTCGTACCGTATTTGCAATTAGGCTAGCTTGGTATAAACTGCTATTTATTTATTCCAGCTTCGTCGTACATAACATCAAATACATATAATATGTACTCTAGAAACTACAGCGCCTATTAGGTCTCTACAATCTTCGAAGCCCGCTACAATCACTCTTAATGCAGCCTTTGGTCGATTTCAAACATTACTCTTAGGCACGTGGTTCGGTTAAGATAATAATATGTTCCCTACTCTATCCTGTTCTAGTCTAACAGTTGTGACTTGTGCATGTGCAACAGTGACAGAAATAATATTTTTAGCCTTTAATAATCACGGGGCAGTGAAAGACTCAGAATACCCTTCATGCCAGTTGACTGTAGCTGCAGGTTTCTTAATATTTGACTACCTAGGTTCATTTAGCAAGTAGGTTAGGTACTCTAGGTTTGCAATGACTTTTTGGATACTTACAAAAAACAAAAACTACCATTCTTTCGTTAACCTTTTAGAAGGACAAGTTCCCGTTTTGTTACCTGTCGCCATAATGACCAAATCAAAGTTACTGTACCTAATACCTGCCAATATTGAGCTTAAATAGCGTATTGCCACATCTTCAATTTCAGAAAAAGTTTACAAATTCAAAATACTTTTAGAAATACCCAGAGTTTGATTAAACTTTGCACATTACAGTTTAATACGATCTTGGCAAGGAATCTCTTTGACGCAACTAGCCGCAGTTCGAATTTGATCAAATTCTCTTTCCCTTTCCCACAAAAACTCAGCGTTTTCATCTTGAGCTTGCAATAATGTACCTTATTTTTTTTAATTGCTACTTGTTTTCTCCGGGAAACGAATCATCTTATCAAATTCTAAGTCTCGTCTGGACTTTCTATCAGATTGTAAGCACCAGCATGCTCTCAAAGTTTGTTAAGTCTGTTGCCTGGTGTTGGCAAACGTTATAGGATTTGCAGACGCATTAGTGTGAGACGTCTCGACAGCGCCAGGGGGAACACGGCGCCTAAGGGTCTCATTGTATCTGGCTTAACGGACCGTGAAGGAATTAGGTGCCTATAGCAATACAAAAAATGTAGCATTCTTTCAATTTAAAATGTTCCATTTTATTGGCTGGAAGATGCAACTCTAGCCGTTCTCGTTTCTGACGCCAACATTTACTTCGGTAAATTCGGTTTGCTGAGCAACAGCAGCAGTTCATTTTTGTTCGTTTTAGGCTACATCCTAAGGGGCTTGTTTTGCAGAATCGAAAGGTTTAATCTCAACAATCAAAAGGTTGACAGCTGGCTTTGGCAACTAGTTGAAGTTAGATTTCGAGATTATTACAATTTCAAATCTTTTTATCTCGAATCTGCAAAGGCAATGAACTTAGCCATGCAAGAAAAATCACGCTCTGTGAGCTTGCAAAGACATATTTTTTACAAACAACGAGAACCGGTTCAGCTTTTTAGAGATCCAAGAAGATAGCTTTGACAGTAGGAAAAGTAAGTACCTAATAACTTACCTATGAGTAGGACAAGGAAGGTAGAGTCCGAATAACAGGTTGTACCTACATACATCAAGACGAATTACCTTCGTATAGGTAAGAATAACATGTTAGATATTAGTGTTTTACTCATGTTTGGAGAGAAGTAGGATGATGCTTGGACAGGAGAGGAGCCAGAAGATAGAGTGGATACGAGAGTGGCGGAGAAGAACGACGAAAACAAGAAGACCGCCAATTTGATGGTTCAATAAAATGTACAGCCAGTTGGTAAACGGCAGTGTCCCAGAAGATTTATTTGTGATTTAAGTAAAATGAGTACCTAAGTAATCAGGATTAAGAGAGCAAAACAATAACACCTGTTTTTTCGTCAGGGTATCGTTAGCGTTAGCGTTATCCAGTAACTGGGTTGTGTAGGCCAGATAGGCAGCCGCTCCATGTAAAAGCAGTATCCGGTTAGACTGGTACACAATTGAGAAAAAGACGAGGCAGATGATGATTTTGTCACAGTGTGCTGATTGAAAAAAATTCGCTGTGTAATCTCATCAACTAATAAAGACATGTCGCAACATTGTAATGGCAGCTTTAACGTTAATAGGAGTGTTGATTCCTTATTAGTGGTTAAAGAAAACGACACCCCTACATGATAGCTCACGAATTGCATCAAAAAATCGATTGGGGCAAAGAAATATACAAGCAAGTACCTAATCATATTAAAATTGTATGAACATGAAAACACTTCGTCATGTAAAAGGTTATACGTATACAAAACACATAAAATGCCGAGATAGCGTTGATATGATCATAAAAAGTAAATTTGTCCGTACCCTTGCAATACGGGGCCTAGAAACTTCCCCTGTGGAAGTATTTCATGGCCTTCACAAGGGCTGGGGCGGGCTTGCACTTAATATTCCTACCTAAACGCAGGTAGGTACTATGTACATAGATATACTAGCTTTCTATGACATTTTTAATCGTTTTGAGCTTTTGAAATAATTGCAAGGTTTTGTATGTTTAGTAAAGTTAACACAATTAAAACGTTAATTAACTGTAGTGTTATTGTATTAGATCATGTGAAATAGATAATAGTAGTTGCCTATCATTAATTGGCTCCTTGCCTATTACAATAATTATGCATTTTAATTCAATATTGTGAGTTCAGGGCACTTGACTTGCATAATTCAATAACGTAGCTCGTAGTAGATAAGGGGCTATAGGCGAATAGGTAGCGAGCGGCGATAGTAAGTCGCTGTATGTTTATTTGTTGGAAACTAGGTACCTAATTCATAAACATAACATGACTAATATTCTTTATGTTTTGCCATATCTACATATTGCAAAACATAATAAATAGTAACTACATATTAGGGAAAGTGCTAGAAATGACCAGAAATAATTGTTCATAAATAATATCGGTTTTATACGTCATAGTTGCAATGGGGGGGAAAAACCTGGATGACAGGACCATGGAGATTGGATAAGAAAAGAGAAGCCTATACCCAGCAGTGGGTGAGTTCGGGCTGTGGATGAATGAATGAATCGTTTGAATTTGTGGTTTAGATTGCCATAGTACAATAACAACTACAAATGTAGAGTTGGAAACCACAAATAATATATTTTATTTAAAGTGCGTTAAATGGAGATGGCCTCCGTCCATTATAACTTGGTTGACAGCAGCAATCCGTCATCGGCGCCAGTACTGCGCGCGTCATCACTTACCTAACCATTTAACGAGAACCCAGTTATTATTTCCCAGTAAACTAACTGTAAAGCCGGGGTGCCGGTTTAATTTATAATGGACCAGACATTCTATATCTCATACTGTGTGTGACAGTGTGACACTTCTTTGTCGTGACACAAATATGCGTCTATCAGGTCACGTATATATGGTACCTACGTTATGTCGTCATTGTAGGTTTATAATGTCTTCTTTTGTTAACAATTAATTAAAACCTACATTATTTTATTTATACTATAATACTCATTACTCACTATAACGTAAAAGGCAGACTTACGCTCTTCAGCGCGATGATAAAGCATGTGATGATGAGAAATAACGTCACCCTATAGTTTATTTTCAACAAATGACTTGGGAAAGTAAGGGAAAAACATCAAAATAAACAAATAAGGGGGCTGTCGAGTTTTGACCTAAACAAATAGAAGAGCCATGGGATTCCCTCATATACATAATGGCAGTATCGGTGTCCAGGGTCGTAGAATTAAGTAGCAGTTGAAAAATCGTTCTCACTTTTAGAATGTCGTTATTATAATAATATATTGCTACTAGTAAGGCCCGTACTAGGTACTGTTTTAACGGTAGATAAATAAGTAAACTATGTTTCCGCTTATTACATCCAGTAGCCGGTAGGTATTAAAATTTTAAGTGCAAATTGCAGTTAGTACTGTTTATAATGTTTATGGATTTCTTGAGATGTATGATTCTGCGTTGTCCGAGTCAAATAACATTACGTGATCATTTTACGCAGAACCTACTGCATCGTAGGCTCAAAAAGGCATAAAGTAGATTTTTATTATTTTCCCTCCTAATTGAGCACCAAGCTAAAATATTGATGGATGCTTAAATGGGATTTGAGAATAATAAAGGGTGTAAAAAGACCCTTAACGAAGCCGAAAGACACTTGTACTCCCCATACCTTGGAACCTTCTAGTTACGGAGTTATTGGAGGTCAAAGTTCCAACTTTTTCACAAGTTATTTTTGAAATACATGATTTTAATGTAAGATTTTTATTTTAAACACCTCCACGAACCCTGTACTATTCAATCCATCCATCAGCACAATGTTTTGAGTACGTTACAATGAGTCCTACCCTACAGTAAAACGTGATTTTTTATCCAAAAAAAAAAAAAAGTCGTTTCCCAGCAATAATTTTTGCGTAAAGTTACTTAGTTTGATGTACAGAATGCTTCGTTTACGGCTTCGTGAAGGGTCTGTTTACACCCGGTATGTTGGTGCTCTAAGCATTGGTGCTCAAAGAGGAATACTTCGTATTTTTGGGCTTCCAAAATCGACAATCATCTGTCATTTTCTGACTAGTCAAAGTCGGCTTTTTATAACATTTAAAATAAATTAATATTATCTACCTCCCAGAGGGAATATAACAAATATAAGTACCTCAGAATAATGTTTGTTATTGTTAAGACTATCGATAATAGGTGAAATAGATCAAAGCAAGTGAAACGAACCTCAATAGAGCTCATTAACGTCAACATATCATCAAATTAGCTCGACTTTCCCCGCCCACAGCTAACATTTAACAAGGCAGTTCGTTAAAATATTGATAAACACTGTCAAGATTGTCTATAAACAGTTCAAGATTTAGCCATATAAGTACGAAAAACTTACGTATTTATTTGTTTTATTTCTTGCATGATATCTAAATCTAATCAAATCCTTTATACAAAGTGAAAGAAATTGTGACAAAACATTTAATTATGATTGAATCCTCTACGGCTTGCTTACTTTACCGCCTGAAACCTTTGAAAAGTGGAAACTGAAGTTGCTGAAAGCACTATTTTCGATTAATATAGATATTCAACATTCAAAGACTTATCATACAAGTTTCATTTGTATGAATAATGGCGGACTCATTTTAGATTCGAAAAAAGTGGTTCTCACGAAATTAGCAAATTGCAATGCAACTCACGAACGTTTAGTGAATCACAGGGACATTGAAATGTTGCAAAGTGAAATATGTTTAGCAATTAAAGTTGCCTTGACTTAAAATAAAAACCAGTTTAGCAAATTACGAATACCAAATTGAGATTAATAAGTTTAGGTAGAATATTTAAATTAATGTCTCCGAGACTACGGAATCCGTCAGCATGATCAAGGAGTGGCCCAACAAGCTAAGTCCAAAACTAAATGACAGTTCGTTAGGTCGTAAAATGCAACTTAAGGGGAGTGCAGCCCGCAAAAAGTCGTCCAAATTCCAAGTTTGGGACGGGCTCCGATGACTCATCAGGACAAACATTGAAGAATCTATTTTTAACTCACTGACGCAACCCAAGTGCGGTAAAAGTTTATCGCTAATTTTGATTAAGAGAATAAATTTTGTGATGTTCGCCAACGCAGGGGAGCATAGTGACAAAAATATTCAGTGGAACGCTTTAGTAGGAAGGAATAGATAAAACAATTAGGTACCTAAGTGCGGCCAATGAAGATTATTCTCCTTGACATTTGAATAAAGATCTCCATAATTGCAAATGCCGTCAGTTTGAAAGTTCACGGCACTGACATTTCTTCCTAACACCGAATGGTACGTTTTGCAACGGTAGGCATCCGCCCACCAAGTCCTATTAAAAGACCATTTCTCTGAGGTACCGTTGCGTGAGTATTCCAAGGATACCATGAGCGCGAGCGCCGCCGGTATGACGGCATCAACTCTGCAGGAAGTCTCATTTGGTTACATTGAAGAGTGAAAAGATTGTATTTTGTCCTCTACTAGCAGGATATCGAAGTATTACTTGACCCAGATATTATAAGGACGTTAGACAAACACGGCATTAAACATTAACCTAAACAATACCCATATTGTTGAGTTTTGTAAATTCGCACATGTTTTAAGATAAGCATGAGACTGAATAGTGTAACCTGTACATGTACAAAGATATTATCTTGTTCACAAGCTTTATGAAAACTTACAGTTACGGCACCATTGCACATTATTGGAAAAATATTCATAAAGCTTTTGCTTATAATTATTTACCAGAAAAAGAAAAGAAGGGTTGTATATCATTACCTTTTGTGATTCGCTTCTTAAACTTGTTTTTGATAAATGCTAACCGTTTACAAAATATATGAAAAAAAAAGTCAACGATTTGTTAAATCTTTCTTCTTACTGACCCAATCCAAAAAACCCAATTAATCAGCTCCCACGTATCATCCTAATCCTAATCATTCTTGTTATTTATTCCCGAAATCCCCGCTGACAGTTGTCGGGAGAAACCAGGCTCCATTGTAACACGGTTAAAAATTCGTAGAACGAAATACACAATCATAATGGCTGTAATGTCGCAGACATAAATCAAACGAAAGGGTTCAGTAATGCGAAATGGCACCGTATAACGTATTTCATGATTTACTTTCGCAACTTGGACATGGTAATAAGTTAATAATGGTATTATTATCCTATAAGTATGTTTCCTGTGTTTAATATACCAGCATACCAGGCAATAGGCCCCTTTTAGCTGCTGCTTTCACAAATGCCCCATAAACATTAGTTTTGTTTAATAACCACAATAACAAATTACCTAATTTTTTTTTTGATAGCCTACTTTGTGTCCCACTGCTGTGCAAAGGCCTGCCCTTTCTCCCTCCAAACCTCTCTGTTCTGTGCAATTTCTGGCCACGGCTGCCCCGCGAACATTATCAGATCGTCACAGTACCTTCGCCACGGTCGATCTCGTCGGCGATGTCTACGGTTACTTAATTAATAAGTAAAATTATTATTACGAACTTATTTCCTACCATGCGGTTTGCGGGATTTTCCGCAAACTTCTCTATGAATGGCGTCGAAAAACAATCTTATTCATGAATTGCTTGCTAGGTACTCGGGTTACTAACATGTTTGAGCGGAGACATTGAAAACAATAAAGACTACATCGGATGCAAAAGCTAAAAAGAAACCGTTGCATAAATAGTGGGTGTTCCTTTTCACCCGAGGCGCATTCACGTCCCTTTGTGGAGACATTTCAGCTGAGCCACGCTCCACGCAGCCTCGCTCAAAGGTAGGTTGGAGGCGCTTTAATTATTCCCCACATGTAAGGGTACGGAACAGGGAAAGGGATCACAGAAGCTTTCCCTTGAGATCCCTCCAAGAAACGTTTGTTTACTAAACGGGTGCAATCGTCGGGATCAGCGACTTATGTTTTAAATGTTTTCTTTTATACGGAACATGAATATTTTACTTTTCATTTGAAATATAATCTTATGAACAAAACAGTGTGCAGATATCTACAATGTTTTAAACCACCCGCGGCTCAAATTGTCTGAATGGAAGGTACTGCAAAGATATAAATACGGTGTTTGAAACAGCACACTCACGCTAATAAGATTCAAAATAAAAATAAATTATGTTAAGAAAAAGTAAGAGTTTATAATGCAAATTCAACTAAAACAAAAAGATTTGGGCTCGTCCGGGATTTGAACCCGGGACCTCTCGCACCCTAAGCGAAAATCATACCCCTAGACCAACGAGCCACTGACAAAGAAGCTGAAATAACAGAACTTTACCGACAAAACTACTAAATAACCAGTCTTTTATATTATATTGATAATAACTGATAAGATAATTCAGAAAAAATGTAACAGTACCGTACGCAATGAAATAAAGACTTGAACGTAGTGAATGGTGTGACGTGTGCGGGCCCTACCGTGACATTGAAAAGCGCCATCTAGTGGGCAGTAGTTTGACGGATTTCTACCTTATGCAATCATGCTGATGTTTCGTCGCATAATGACAAATTGATAGTAGTAGGTTTTCCTGCTATTTTACTTAACTACATGTCCCTAAGATAAGGAAAGTCTGATATAAGAACAACATTTACATCATATTTTTTTTTCCTTCTAACGTCATGACATCGTTTAATTTAAAAACTAATTGTTGCTACAAGTGATTACTGTACTGAAATACCTATCCTTAATAGTAAAGTCATGGACAGAACTACAGCAGGTCATGCTTTGGTACTTTGAGCACTTGTCACCCAAACGACAAAATAAATATGTGCCGCAATTCCCCATTGATTACCTAAGATGTATTGAGTAGCTTTCAAAACGCGTAAAGTTATAACAGGTGCTTATCCCGCCAATAATCCTTGGTTTATAGGGCAGCCTTCGTATTAAGGACATAAATTTCACAATAGACGGTGATACAGATCTCAGGCGTCATCCCGCGGTGTCAGTGGGTCGGCGCGTGCCGGGAATAAGGACGTGGCCGTACCAACCCAGACTTTAATCCCTAGGGTATCCATTACAGCTAACTATTGTTCTATATACCCAGAACGGACATTGTGAACTATACTAATATCGTGTGCGTAATTGCTCAAGTATTTGCACAGGCAGGTACATAAACCTAATGGAATGGAGCACGATTTAGTTTACGGAGTACTTACTTGACTTTGTACTTTAAAACGTTTTTTGCACCGTTTTTTTAGTTGATAGAATTTTGTAAGTAGCTCTGGTAAGTAAAAACATCCATATTGGTCAATGACATGATAATGTACTCAAATAAAAAATATAAAATAGAAGACGCTGTGGTGCTAAAGTCGAATGTAGGTAGGTAGATGAATAATCTATCGTGACAACACAATATAAGTTATTTCTAGCTGAAGGTCTTTTTATACTCACCAAATAGTCTTAAAACGAAGTAAACATTACGTTATGTCAATTTACACCTTACATTATTCAATAGAACATGACAAACATGTTGTCACAAGCCTCAAAAATACTAGTTCGAACAACAAAAGTCGGGCTCGTCCGGGATTTGAACCCGGGACCTCTCGCACCCAAAGCGAGAATCATACCCCTAGACCAACGAGCCACACTGTAAAATGGCGAATTTAGTGATTGGCTTGTACAGCGGTGTACGACTACGTCATTTACGATAACGGAGCCTTCTGTGAAAGGCCCGAAGAGTCGAACGATGCTCTCTACAACAAGTTCGCAGTATACTAAGCGTAACTAATGTTCCAGTTTATTATCCAACGCTTCGGATTGTTTCCAAATGGCAAGTGGTAGTCGCGTTATCTAAGCCTTGACATTCAACTTGGTTGTAGGGAGGAAAGTGGTCTTTCCTGTTACCTACACCTATATAGTATTGTTTCATGATATTGGTTTTAGATACAGATGAGATGAGAGAAAAACTATATTATCTTTTAGAAACTTTGTTGGGTAAAATAGACGGTGAATCTTTGTAAGCATGCATTCATTTAATCTTGTCATCTGTCAAAAGAAAATAACAGTAGTTAGAGGATCTTGCTGGGTAGCTATTCAATTTAATCATGTTAATTTGACACGCGACTTCTCAGTAAGCAAAACAAGACGCCAAGGGCAAGTAAGAATAGGTAATGTTTTTGTTATTTTTATCACACAATAATCTTAAGGTACCTAGGTAGCTACATAACAGAGACTCAAAAGTTCAGCACAGCAGTAAAATAAAATTATATTTTTATTTCTTTACCTGTTCGTATAATTTTAGTAGGTCGGGGCCAGAACAGCATGATCTTACCTTTTAGTTCTGACATCAGAAATCATGTAGGAAATATTAGCGACGCGGTTGAATTCATAATATCAATGCTGCAAATAGTTCTATTAATTCCTGAATGCCACCTTGAGACAGACATAGGTAATTATTTATTTAATACCAGTAGGTAAGGTAGGTCTACATAGTAAGATACGTAAGTAATAAGATAGGTACCTGTATCGTATTTACTTAAAGGTATGGTACCTACATGGTCGTAAACCGTGGACCTAATGAGGAACACTAGCGTCTGCCCGTTAACTCGTAAATAGTGCGGTCATTAACCTGCGTCTTAACTTGCTGGTCATAGTACCTAGTCATTATAACCTCCTAGGATCTTTCTATTGCAAACTAAATAAGGTTTGTGTTGCACGAAATTCTTATAGTAAGGATTAAAGACCGGTTTTCGAATGTATCGGTTTTTATTTTTTTGGGACTAGCCCGTCACGCTATTTCCAACCATTGCAACTCCTGAAATCCAGAACAGTGGCGACCACCAGAAACCACTGTCCCTGATAAAAGATTATTTAATGTCCTATTTAACCTTAAGATTGGCTAGTAATGAATCTACTAGGACATCTGAAGTTGCCAACACCACGATTTACCTAGCATTTAACAGATCCCGTATAAGAGAAGGGGTATAATAACAATAATGAATACTTGGTTTAATAAAAACTACAGATAAAAGCCGAAACGCTTGGAATATTTCTAGGCATCCTACCTATTTGGGGTCAGAGACAGAATTACGACTTAATTGAAGCCATTACGAGCTATTATTAAATTACAGATCTTCCCAGTCAAGGTTCACAAGATCTAGACGTGATTTAAGCGATGAGGTAGTTGTACTACTATCATATCATAAATACCTGTATGCTGACATCATGGAGCAAGTCACGAGTTTCAACATTATTGTCAGTTGACAACATTATTTGTCACTTGGGTGCCGTTATGCTAGTGAATTTGTAGCAAAATTCACCCAAATAGGGTGAAAAATTTGGGAAACAGAAGCCTTTGACATAATCATAACAACAAATGGACAAGTACCTAAGTATTAGACTTAGATTGGATTGGTAAAAAGATGTAAGAATTTCTGGGTTTGAGAGGCACTGAAACTGATGGAAGCAAAGGGGGTCTAATAAAAGAGGTTTCAAGAGTGGTGTACTTTGGGCAGTCAAGACAGTCAGTCAACCTCGCTACTACCAGTACCACCGTGATGGCAGGCTATGCCTATATCCCTACCCTATGATGCTTGTAAGAATATTTCCCATGGACCATGGTCATGGTATAGATCGAAAAGTGTCCTTTACCTGAGCATTTTATTCTATTTTTATCGTTCGGGTACAAGAGAAGAAAATATGAATAAAATAAATGTTGATTTCCACCGGATTGATTTCATGTCAGTCAGAAATACATAAAGAGTACATATAGCGTGTCGGAATAACCTTACATAAATGTATTTTAATTTTCGTAAAATAAAAGATACACATACATACTACAACGGACTACAAAATACCAAATCAAGACATGCACATGTATCATCATCAACGTTTGACAGATCCAATATTAGAAGAAACGAGGTGGCCGGCTTGCCTAATTATTATCTATTGCCCAATTCAGAATGCGCGCGTTTTTACAATTTGTACATAGGTACTACTACTTCATACCTACACGGAGAATGCACACGATATCTTCTTCTCATGAATCGTCATATCATAATGATTTTAAACAAGTTAATAATTAAAAATAAAACAAAAGCCCGAAGTCGCGATTTTATTATTTTTTATTCGTCTGTTTGAGTGTCCCACTGCTGGGTAACGGCAACCAAATCCACGATTTTTTTTTCCAACTCCTATCTAAGGACACTTGGGTTTTTAAGACAAATATAAGTCGCATTCCGTACAGCCGTTTGGAAGATACAAGGTAATACAGAAATTAACAAAGAACATAGCACGAAAAACATAACCCTCCTTTGGCAGTCGGGTAAAAAACCGGAACTAACGGCGATTCAGAAATTCAGATAAAAGAACACAGATATATAGAATAGCTTAGTGACAGCAATTCTCCCATGATCTACAAGTAAAAATATCTTTGTAGTTTGCATTAGCTCGCTGCTATTTTTTTTACGCGAATCCCTATCAATCGAACTAACTTTCTCTTTTTTTTGTGAGGATTGCCTGTATTTTACCACAGTTATGAACAGCGACATCTATGATTTTAATATCAAACTATAATGACGCTTAGACAACTTCATTATCATTGACTTTCACTACTCGATAAGAGATGGCGCTCTAAAATTTTTGTTGCAACCCCACCTTTAAAGATTAATGGCAGAATAATCAAAATACACAATATTGTAACTTGTTCAGACAGTAAAAAAACAGAAATTATTAAATAACGCAACAAAACGTACCTTTACACACGTACATTAATAAAAAAAACTAGAATAATAAATTGGTTTATCAACATCATGATACATAAGTATTTTATTAATAGAATTATCTATGTATTTGGTAATTATTTATCATAGAGCAATAAGAATCCTGATATTCAATTATTAGAGACACAATAACAAGTACTCAATTCTCTATTTTCATTAGTTCCGCTACTTGATAATAGATAGCGCTGGTATAAGACTGTGCTACTACTTACCCATGACACCCAATTGCTGAGGCGACAGCGGCGCTGCATCTCCAGCTCCTGAACCGATGGAGCCAGACGCCAGCGACAGACGCTCACTGAAGCCCAGAGGGCTGCTGCGGCCACCACTACTAGCAACAGACCCCATTCCTAAAGAAAGAATGATTTACAAATTACTATTTTAATTTTAATAATGCATAAGTTTTAGAATTCATACCAATATGCAATTGTTTTGTTTGTGATCTTACTGAGAGTATTCCTACATTAAAAGTAATGTAAAAGAATTTCTTGTGACTATTTGCATTCATTCATGACAAATTTGGGCAAAAGAGACGGAAAAGAGACTTTGTGGAGAGTTCTGCCCGGCTGTGGGAATGTATACTATGAAATATTGATTAAAGAAATGATTTAAGTATTACCTCCATTAGGACTCCTCATTCGTGAAATTCTCTTGTTAATAGCCCTTTGAATCCGGGGATTCATAATAGGTTTCGCTCGCCGCCTCGCTAAGTACCTTGACAGCACTCCAACAACTACTGCACTTGTACCCACAACTCCTAAACTCCATAGTACCACCTGAAAAAAATATTTATTTGATAAATGAATAATTTTAACATTCACTATTTAGATTTGTTTATTATTTTATTTAGTGCACTAACATCATATTCATATTGTACAAGGTCAAAACAGCTGTGATACTCTTTCATACCAAACTACACATACACACATATCTAACACAATCTGACCATGTAATTTAAATGCAATCACGAATGACCTTTACACCATTACAATTGTTTGAAATTAATTCTGTTCTGTGAATAGGTTCTATAAATGAAACATAAGAGAACCTAATAGAATTTATTATTGTTCATCCTATATTCGACATTTCTTCTACAGTATTAGAACCTCGATTAATAACAGAACATTAATATTAGATGTAATATAGTTTTTCAATTGGTTATGATTTAATAATAAACCAAAATACTGACCTTCTGTGAAGTTGTTAACTGCACTTCACTAAAAGATATTGCTCGATGCCAATGTTTCAATTTATCAATTAACGGGCTAGCTTGTATTAACAGCTGCATTATTAAATATTTAATTGAATAAACACTGAGTAAAATGTCTCTATTATCCTATTATTTACAACGCTGATATAATCAGCTCTTTTAGGTTATCTGTCAAAACACCACTTTTGTCTTATTTTTTTTTTGTAAGGCTACCTAAAATGTATTTGTATTCTATACAACGTATTTAACTGCTTTATTTAAATACGTCGAAGTAAATAAACAATCACAATATGCATGCAATATCGTCTAATACACTTAGGACGATTTTAAATATTCGCGCTTTCTTCAGTCATTTCAAAGGCAAACATCAAAGTCAAAGAAATGACATTTGGTATTTTGACGTGCCGTAGATAAGGCACATGATCATAGGTCATTGATGTTTGATCATTATTTTATTTTTTTATTCGTTGTGCTACTGTTTTAGTAATATTAGTATTTGCGATGTTTTTATTTTTCTATTTGTATCCAACTGCAGGGCAAAGGCCTCCCTTCCCTCCTACTTATCCTTATCCAGCGCTGTTATTCGCCAATTCTTGTTACAAGAGTCGAGTTCGTCGTTGGCGGAGTTGCCGTGCGTTGCTGCTGTTTGGAACCCCTTGTGTGGTTAGGTTACTTTAGCCCATAGCTCCTCCGGCATACGACCGAAAGTATTAATACGGGAAATTACTTACTACTGAAGGAAGTAACCTAGTAACTCAGGCAATGGAATTTCCCGTATTTCTTCTGGTTGTAAGACTGGTACACGGGAAAGTCACGAAAAAAAATGTCTCATACCAATGTTGTGCATACAGGGATAAGCTCTAGAGTTAGCATAGCATAGCTTAACCTTTTGCCAAAGTAATTTGGCCATAAGATCATAGACGTTATATTATAGAACTAGTTCATCAAACGATCTCTCACTATTTAGAATTACTAATTATGCACTAACATGGTTTGATTTAAGTACAATGTCGACAAACTTTATTGCACCGTTATCTTATGATAGAAACATTTCGTGGTACTTTAGGTAGGTAATTTGGTAGGTGATTTGGCATCGGCAGGACAACGGTTCCTAAAACCATTTTTTCTCAAAGTCAATCGTTTGAAAAGATAAACACTTAAAAAGTCGTAAAATGTGTGTGTCCCCCCTCTAATTTCTAAAGTAAGGGGAGGAAAATTCTTAAAAAATGTGGGATTGTAGAACGTAAAAAAAACTTTCAACTAAAATTGGTTTGAATAAGATTTGATGTTTAATTTTTGAGACATGGGACTTTTTCATCAAACTGCAGCAGTAACTTTGTTTTTGATTAACTTACTATGAAAAACAAATTTAGTTTTGCTGTTGAATGTAACAATACAATAAATGAATGAACCTTTAAAACATTTTAATTATATTGTTTGGTGCTACGGAACCCTGTGTGCGTGGGAGTAGGACTCGCAATTGGTCGGCTTTTTATTAAACTCCATCCGTTGAGTGTGTCCGCTTGCTGTACCTCATTTAATTTGTCGGATCCGGTCATTAGTACGGACTTGGAACGAATCGCAACCGCGCCAGTGGTAACATCACGCGTGCTTCTAAAGAGTCGTGATGTTATGAGCACTGAACTCGAACTGGCATTGGACACCAGACTTTGACAGACACTTCAGTATAAATATTGTATTATCTATGCACTTCACTACATTATCATTATACGGGGTTTTCCAATAAGAGGTGTTATTTTGATATTCAAAGAAAATTACCATATTTTAATATAAATGATTGGATTTTTATTTCATTATAAAGAGGAAGGTATGCCGTTAATACTGGAAAATAGCATCAGGCAAATGACCACCACGACCACGCTTACAGGACCATATCCTTTTCATGAAATTTTCTATAACCAAATCGCAAAGTGGCTGCCCTATGTCCTCGATAGCCTCACGAATTCCATCTTTGAGGTCTTGAATCGACTCTGGGCTGTTGGCGTAGACCTTCTCTTTCACGTGGCCCCAAAGGAAGAAATGGCAAGGTGTTAAATCACAAGATCTCGGTGGCCAGTTGTGATCACCTCTTGGAGAGATAACACGGTCCGAAAACTTTTCCCGTAAAAGATCAATGGTTTCGTTGCTTGTGTGGCACGTACCGCACGTAGCGCCGTCTTGTTGCAAGTAAACGTTGTCCAGATCAATAACATCCAATTCCAGCCATAAAAAGCATTTAGCAGCACTTTGCAATTTGGTTATGGAAAATTTCATGAAAAGGATATGGTCCTGTAAGCGTGGTCGTGGTGGTCATTTGCCTGGTGTTATTTTCCACTATTAACGGCATACCTTCCTCTTTATAATGAAATAAACATCCGATCATTTATATTAAAAAATGGCATTTTTCTTCGAATATCAAAATAACACCTCTTATTGGAAAACCCTTTATAAGTTCGGTCTCCGGATTCCGGTCCACAATCTGTCCATACCTATTTGATCAAACCGTTCATCCGTACGGGGGCGTGTGTGTGCGAGCGAAATAACTGAACGCTCCCAACAACAATTTCTGTCATAGTTATTAAAATTAACGTCAATGTCAGCCCAAAAGCAAAGCGGAGCCACTGACTGTCAAACAAATTCTGTCATCAAGTTCAATCAAATATTTCATTTTAATTCTCAATGTTTTCAATTTTCAGTCGAAGTATTTTACCGATATATTTTTTAATTAAAGTAATGTGATGAAAGTATAATATTAATCACAAATAATTAATAAAAAAATGGATGTGATACACCAATCTTTGAGTCAGCAAACTTTACAAAGCACTATTGAAGATCTTCCAGATGAAGTCCTGGAATTTATTTTAGGGTTTCTGCCACCGTATAAAGATTTACAGAATTGTATGATAGTTTGCAAACGATGGTATAATTGCTCTCAAAGTAAGTTGAACTGTTCGGATGTGGCGTGGATGCATTAGCAATGCGTGAACAAAAATTTACTAAACATTACTTTGTCTTTCAGATGTCTTACATAAAACATCAATAAAATTGATAAAAGCTGTTGGAGAGTTTAATATATTATGGAAAAATGTAGCTCCATCTGATATGGTGCCCACTATCACTAAAAGGTTTTCACATGCTGCATGTGTTCTTGAAAACAACATGTACATATTTGGCGGTTGTACCACTAATGCTACTTCATTCAATGATCTCTGGAGGTTTGATTTATCCATTAGACAGTGGATAAGACCCCTTGCTACAGGCACATATCCTGTTCCAAAAGCATATACATCAATGGTTCATTATAAAGACTGTTTAATAGTTTTTGGTGGGTGGACATATCCCTCACTTTCTCAATATTATCAAAATGTTACCATGTTTAATGAAATTCACTTTTACTCTGTGAATACAAATAAATGGGTCCTAATAAATGCAACAAATCGCCCCCCTCCTATGGCAGGACATTCAGCTTGCATGAAAGGAGATGAAATGGTTGTGTTTGGAGGGCTGGTGATGTCTCCTGCTCAAAATTATCAAATTCAATGTTCTAATGATGTGTGGGTGCTAGATATACCCACACTTAATTGGAGGAAGCAAGCAACCACCAAGCCAAGACCATCGCCAAGATATGCACAATCCCTTATCTGTCTGGACTCAGACAGATTGATGCTTCTAGGGGGAGTTCAAACATTACAAAACCGTTTTGTGTATAGTGACTGCTGGGTACTGACAATGAAAGGGCCTACATGGACATGGAAAGAACTGGCAGTCAAAAATAAAGAGTGGGCTTCTGCAAATATATGGTGCAATCCAGCATGTAGGGTTGGAGACAAGGTTGTGAGTTTAAGTAGAAGTAGAAATGGTTGGAATAGTGCAAAACCTTTAGTCACATCAGCGGTCAGATTATCAGCTCTAAACAGACCTGAGGGTGCACCTGTGTCAGTTAGAGTTGAGCAAAGTTTACAAAGGCCTCTGGATAGAGATCTAAATATTAATGGTAGGAGAGGAGTACTACCCCGACGACCAATGAATCCTCCAAGACAAGAACTCCTGAACCCTGTTGACGAGCCAGTTGCTGGTCCTAGTAATGAGCAGGAGAGGTCTCAAAATCAACTGGATACTGAAAATAATCCAGATCAGAATGGACTTCTTGCTGGAATCGCTTCAGATGGAAAACAAAGCAATGGATTAGATGCTGGCAAAAAGGACTTGGCAATGAGAAGGAATAAAAATAAGGTAAGTCATGACAACATGCAACAAACAATACAATTCAAGTGTTGTGTATGAAAGACATTATTTTTGTTTAATACAAGGCGGAAGAGGCATCAATGCACAAGCAATTACCATGTATTCAGTACATTATTCCAAACCACCACAGAAATTTTTCATCAGTAATTAAAAAACACCTACATGGTCAAAGTGAATAGACCAGCTGTTTTTTTCCAATGAATATTGCAGCCACTCGGGTCGATCTTTAGATTAAACCATGCTTTATTAGGTTGGTCTGTGGATGGGTGACCACTCATTACATAATGAGTTTCCTCCGTGCCTTGAAAAGCAAGTTAAGCCGTTGGTCTCGGGTGTCATTTGTAGATCTTCGACAGCCGTTAGGTAGTCAGTGGTCAAAAACTCTGACAACCAATCTTACCAAGGGGTATTGTATTACCCAGTACTAACTGGGTTGTGGAGGTCAGATAGTTAGTCGCTCCATGTAATACTGGTATTCAGCTGCATCCGGTTAGACTGGAAGCCGACCCCAATGTAATTGGGAAACGGCTAAGCAGATGATGATGGAAATTTTCTATGAGTGTGCTTTTGTAAGTGTGAGTACCATATAGACTTTCTATTATGGTTAGTAGAGCTTATCCTAATTTTTATGGTTTTAACTGTAGTTTTGTTTTATTTTCCTATCACTGTGCTCACATATAGAAGCTGCCAACAATATTGTACCCAGGACTATGTAATATATAACTTGATTTGAAAAGAGTGTCCATAGAGTTTCCTGCCCATTCTTCTCCATGAGATCTACTATTTTCGAATGGGCAACTACAGTCCATTCACAGTTATTATGCCTGTGGCGGGACTGTAGGTAGCTTATTTTTGACTATGCAAAAGTGCCTGTCACGGGTCTATTTGAAATAAATGCTTTGAGTTTGAGTTTATGTGGTCTATGGGTTCGGAATGATGTATTAAATATTTTATTTTGTTTTAGGATTTATTTTATTTTGTTTTGTGGTAACTAGAGATCATGGGATTCTACTTGGCAAATTCCCTGATGTAGAAAAGTAGAGTATTTACCCAAGTATATACCCCGATAATGAGTATTTATTTTTATAAGAACGAAATTATTTTAAAAACGTTAATTGAATGATATAGAAATGGTTTGGTTCTATTAAAAAAAATTGACAGATTGTAGTAGCGTGATGTGCTGGCGTTTGTACCTTATACAATGCAACCATCAGTACAATGTTTTGAGTGCGTTACATAGAGCGAAGCGTTACAGTGATTTTTCCTAACAAAAATTTTCGCGCAGTGTTACTTACTTTGATGAATAGAATGCTTGGTTGATGGCTTTGTAATGGGTCTTTTTACACCTTGTATATACGGGGTGTAAACAGACCCTTCACGAAGCCGTCAACCAAGCATTCTGTACATCAAACTAAGTAACTTTACGCAAAAATTATTGCTGGGAAACGACTTTTTTTTTTGGGGTGAAAAATCACATTTTACGGTAAAACTCAATGTAACGCACTCAAAACATTATGCCGATGGATGGATTGAATAGTACGGGGATCGTGAAGGTATTTAAAGTAAAAATCTTACATTAAAAACATGTATTTAAAAAAAAACTTGTGAAAAAGTTGGAACTTTGACCCCCAATATCTCCGAAACTAGGAGGTTCCCAGGTATGGTCTAGAACAAAAAAATGATCGCAATGACGGGGAGAATAAGTACCTTTCGGCTTCGTTAAGGGTCTTTTTACACCCTTTATTACGGATTGTTGACCGGAAGACTTTATGAAGTTTTCCAAAAGCTGCCCAGGCGACTTCTTTACAATGAGAAACGACCTTTCGATGAGGATAGGACACGGCAACGTACCTATGAATTAAACATGACTTCATTTTTTGCTCACATAGGTTCAGCAATAAAAAAGACTGCCGAAGAGTCTAATTGAATACAAGCCGTGCTATTGTTGTTAATTATAATCCAAAACGCGACATCAACCGCACACTCACAGAGACGTCTGCGCAGCAGTATGATGGAAGCTTGTTTAAAAAGCTATCATGCCAAACCCTATCAAAAGCCTTCGAGATGTTCAGAGAGACGGCAATCGCTTCCCCATATTTCTCGATGGCTTCACTCCAGATGTGAGTAGGTCTCTAGTGGACAGATTTTGGCGACAGCCGTATTGTCGATCGCTGAACAGGACACATTCCATGGTCTTGCAGAGAATCGACGTGACTGAGATGGGCCTGTAGTTTCTATGTTCAGCACGACTACCTTTTTTTGGGCACGGGCTGCACTTTAACAAGTTTCCATGCATTCAGCAGTAATAAAGTCGCAAGACAGAGCCGAAAGAGGCGTGTCAGCACGGGAGTCAACTCAGATGTACAGGTCCTCAGAACTATAGCTGGAATACCATCTGGCGCACTGGCATTGTTTACGTGTTAAGTTAATTAGATGAGTAAAGAGAGCTGGATCCTAATTTCAAGGCCTCAATTGTAACGCCAGCTTCGCCAGGACTTTTTCATATCCCGTAATTGGGGGATATCTTAGTCTCTCTGGCATAAAGACCTTGGAATCGGCACATCGAAGATGTGTAATGTACACGCCATTCACGTTGATATCTTATCTGTCCTAGTCTAGCCTCTTAAAGATCCATCCAACGCATTGGTTCCCCCTGTCTCAGTGTCTCACCCCTTTGACCGGTTAGATGGGGATGCTCTTCTTATCCTGTATCTCGACAGTCATTGTGACAGCATCATATTTAACACTTTTATAGCACCCGTCAATGCGACATCGTTGTAAAGAGCGCCCAAATGATGACATTTTTTTAAACGATATTGATTTAAAGGGAGTCAAAGGCTTTCTTCTCTTAGGCCATGTATACTTTCTATACACAGCGGTTAATAAATATCTCTGGTCTTCTGAACAATTTTCCGAAATTAAATATTTTTACCTATGGTTTAGGTATTTACCCAAATGGAAAATTACCTGGATTATTTACTACTAAGTATTTTCCTATCGCCCGTCTCAAGTCGGTGCCCCTTCCACCTTGTATTTAAGCCTAATATTATTTTATTTTTTTACAGAATAAGGGGATGAAAATAGTAAGACAGTTGCAAGAAGCTAATAAGTACAGGATGGCCGCATTTGCTTGTGATACATCCCAAAATAATACTCCTCCTGAAAATGATCTCATTAATCAAAGACATATAGCTCACTTAGAAAATAGAAGAGAACCAATGCCTTCTCCACCAAACCCACAGCCAAGGCAGCCTGCAGTAAAAAAAGTGAAACGAAATACTTTGACTATGCATGTTTTGGATATTTCTACTGTTGTTGATGGAAATTCAGGAAACTATGTGGGGTGGCTTTGTCCGCGCTTGGGAGAAATGACTGGGGCACCAGAGGAATTAGTTATGTATTCATTAGTTAAAGGAAATGGGGAGCTAATTATGTTTGGTGGTGTTCACAACGATATCAGTATTTTAAATTACTCTGAACATCAGAATAAGTACTCAAATTCATTGCATTTTATAACACCACCTAGAGACATCATATAAACTTCTGATGTTATAATTCGAACTTTTGCTTTGTTTTCCTTTTTTATTTTGTGTATATTTTCTAAAGTAATATTCTAGTTATTTATGCCTGCTGACTCTCTGACAAATAATGAATTCTTATTAAGTTTGAAAAAAAATTGTTCACTTATAATATGAGTATTTTTGTTGTTTATCATGTTATAATATTTGCATAGTAATTATTTGCTTGATAAAACTGTCAATGTCTCAATCCAATTTAATGTGTACCTAATAAATCTGCAATCTTATGTATGTTAATAATAATGAATGAAAATGTGTTCTGTGATTTCTGTTGTAAATATGGCTTATTGTATAATGTAACTAAGCTTACGATTAAAAGTTGATTTATTACTAAAAAGTATTTAATTCAAGTATTTGTCATTACATTGTGCAATGATATTGGTAGGTTTAGTCAGTGTCCTTAACAAGTCCTCCAAAGACAGCAGCTGGAATTTCTTTTTTCTGAACAGGAGAACTTTCTCCTTCATCTTCACTGTTTTCTGAATCCTCATCAATGTCGATTTCGTCAGGATTAACCACTTTATCACCACTTTCCTTGAGACCCTGTGTTTCACCCCTAACAAATGAAATATTACCTTTACTTTGTACTGCCATTTCAGCAGCTTTGGCTTCCAACATTCTCATACCATCCTTCATGCCTGGTGCCAGATCTGAAACAGTACCAGCTGCTTGTGCTGCTGAACTCAACATTTGGGCAGACATCATATTTACTTGTGTGTTATATGTAGCTTGGACACTGCGTTTAATTCTAAGCATTTCTCTCATTGTATCTTCATTACCATGTCTTACTTCAAACTCCTTCCAAGTGTTCCAAAACTCGGCTGTTATCCTGGGATCACACATTTGACTACAATGGGCGTATATTGCACGAGCCCTGTCAATTTCGCCAAGACGCGTTTCCATTTCAGAAAAGCGTACACACATTTCCCTCGCTTTTTCATCAGGAAGAGTTTCAATGGCTTTTTCATATATTTGACGTGTTTTTGGCACGCCATATATTTCGGCAGCTTTTTTAATGTAAATATTAAACATTTCAAACATTTCTTCTGTGAGAACAGCAGTCGTCGCTCGTTCATAGACCGCCATAGCATGTCTTGCCAAACCATGCTCTTCTTCTAATTTTGCATATAGTAAGAATATCGATTTTGCAAATTCTGGTGGGCAATGTTCAAGACATTGTTCAAATAAATCTCTAGCTCTCTCCAACTTCGATCCTCCATATCTTTTTAAAAACTTGGTGAGGTAAGTATTCCAAATATCATACACATTAGGCCATTTAAATAATGCAATACCCTTTTCATATGCTCTAAAAGCTTCTTCAAAGTAATTGTGTTCCTCTAAGAAAAGTCCATAATTTATTATGATTTGTGGAGTGGCAATTTTTAAGTCTATAATATGATCATAAACAGCTTTACATGATTTATAAGTACCAAAACTTTCTTCCAAATCTGCATACATAGACCATACTTTCAAAGACTTGTATAACCGCATCTGTACAGTTTCAGTATCATCATGATATGCAACTTTTCGACTGGGTAAAACAGTGGCTCTTTGCATTAACTTCAAGGCTTCTTCATAATTTTCATGACGTATTTCCATCTCTGCCCATTCACACCACACTGAAGCCAAATCATCAACTTTAGCATAATTTACTTGTGTTGCTTTTTCAAAAATAAGTCTTGCGTCTTCTATTTGTTCATTTTTTTCATAAAATTTTGCAAATCCAACCCACAAAGTATATAACTTGCCCACAGCAAGTTTAGGATCTACTGTTTGAACAGCCTCAGTGTAGGTATCAATGATCTCATGAGGTTTATCTTCATAAAGTTTAACTCTTTTGTGCCATTCAGCAACATTGTGGGGATTTTGCCTCAGAAGCACAGAGTTAAGCAACAATAATCTTCTTTCCATGAGGTATTCAAACCTTGCAAGTCTCAGTTCTAAATCAATATCATCATCTTCAGTGGGGCTAGGTTTTTTAGCAACTTCTTCCATTTTTTTGCTTAAGCTAAGCTCTTCAAATTGAGCATATGCATCAAATACTTGAGTGAAATCCCTTACAGTGGTTACTGTTTGTATAGCTTCTTCATAAATGTCTCTAGCTCTTTCAAACAACCCACTTCTTACATAGTAATCAGCAAGAGAGTTCCATAAATGTCCTAGCTGATCTGTGTAGCGCCTTAGTCCTCCTCTAATAATAGCATCTACATTTAGAGTATGAATTTGGTCAGGGTTCTTAGATATTAATTCACAAAGTTCATTCCAAAGCTGATGGTTTGATTTGCCATGTTTTGATTGAAAATTTTCATTATTTACTATTTGAGCCAATTTAACCGCAGCTTCATCCAATTTATGTATTGAAATTAAATAATCAATATATTCTTCTGTATCTTCTGGACATAGTTTAAGGTATCTTCTAAATACTCTAACAGCTGTTTCAGAAATATTATGTTTCTTTAGAAAGTTTAGGTATAATGGCCATATCCTGTGGTGTTGTGTTATTGGCAAAGCCCTCAAAGCACTATCAAATGCTTTTCTTGTTCCTGTTATCTTGTATTGATCAGTTAGAAATGTGCAGTAATCCATCCATATTCTAGGCATTTTATGCATAAACACCAAAGATCTTTCAAAACAATTGTTAACATCTGCAAAGCAAGGGTCAGTAATGCATTTTCCTCGAATTTGACTCCTTCTTAATTTAAGATAGTTGTACCACAGTTTAAATGATCCCGGCAACTCCTTGAGAGCTCTCTCATAGATCATATTTATCTCATGTTTCGGTGCTGCTTTTTTATGTTCAATGTATCTTAGCCAGTGTTTAACTGAGAAGGGATTTCTCAATATCTCCTCCTCATATGGAAGATCTTCTTCACTCTGAAATTAATGAAATAATTGATACAATTAGGTTAACACTTGATTTTAGAAACAATCTATTGTAAAGTTTTAACTTTATGAAAACAATGTTTGGAATGAAAAATTCGAAATTCTGTTTCAATAATGTGACTACATTAATCGCAAAACCACAGAATAGTACATTAGAAAATGTACAGAGTAGGAATATTTTATGTCACTTGATTTTATTTTAATTTCTTCGCTTAGGAAACCTCTATACCCATTTTAATAGGATGGTCTGTTAAAAGCTTGGTCCACTCCTGAAGCTACAGTAGGGGTTCAAACCTGAGGGGATGTGCCTTGTTACTCGAAAGACAAAATTTAAAAATGATACGGGGTTTGTATACTTACAAAAAATATGTCGATTTCTTTGCCGTCGAGAAGAGGCATTTTGAACAACAGAGCTATTTGGTTGCCTGAATAACTTTATATAATTTCGTATTTGATAACGTTGACGACTAAAATGAAATCAATTTAAAACAATAACGTATTTAGGTTATCCGATAACACAGGAGTGACGCTTCTTCTTCTTGTTTCTCTTACTGATGACATTTAATTGAGTGTTGTCAGCAGCAACCAATTACTGATCGCACAAAAATATTTAAAACTGTATTTATGGACATCTTATGGCGGATTTCGCGGGCTACCTTGGTGCTCCCACCTCGGGTCTGTTGCGCGATGTTATCGTGTTTTGGTAGCACAAAACATTGTTTGCTAAAATAAAGGGCATGGCATAAAATGTTTGCCACAACGAACAGATACCTAGTATGTTTTAATAGAAACATCATTCTATACAATCTTCTAAATATTCGTAATAGTATTTTGTATCATAAAAATACGTAATTGTTTTTTGGTGAATCCGAGGAATCCTTGTTTATGATTTCCATGCCATAAAGCATAAACCATAGATTAATATACTTTTGCATAAACAACAATGGCGGCGGTAACAGCGCCGGTGGAAATGTGTGTTTTTAATCGCTTTTAGTTGTGCGAGACCAATGTTTTTCCTCTATAATGTCAAAACAAGGAAAAAGAAAAATTACTGTCGAATTACCGAAGTCAAAAGATCTAGCTAATAGGCCTAGTGTTTTTGAGCGTCTTGGTACCAAAAAATCTAGCGCTAAAAAAACAACTGAACATTGTAGACAGTGGGCACAAAACGGGAGTTGCGCTTACGGTAAAAGTTGTAAATTTGCATCAACCCATACATTAATAAGTCCATCGAAACAACGCGCAGCAAACAAAGATAGTGAACATAAACGTGCTGTGAAAGATGACCCCAAAAGTAGACTGCATTCGACCGTGGTCGTGCGCTCAGGACGTAGTCCAGATGGTGAAATCGACAACTGGGATCAAAATGACCTAGAATACGCAGACACAGACGTCCTTGAAAAAAGGCGACAACAACTGCAACGTGAATTAGAGTTGCAATTGAAAATGGACTCGAGCAAAGATATGCGCAAGGACAAAAAGAAAACTATGTCAAGCACATCTTCGTCACGGAGTTCTAGTTCATCGAGCGTTTCTTCTTCTTCATCAGACAATAGCTCATCATCTTCATCATCTGGCAGGTTTGAGTAATTCAGATTTATTCATTCATTTCCGAATTATTTTAGTATCACTTTACATAATTTATTGTACTTTATCTGGGTAACCTCAGTTCTAATCTAAAAGTAACTTTCTTTATTTTAGAGAAGCAAGACGAAAAGGAAAGAAAGGAAAGCCTAAAAGAAATTCCAGTTCATCATCAGATGGGGATGCACCATCTAAAAAGAAATTTATTAAAACTGATACTTTGAAAAGGGATAAAAGTGAACCCAAGAAAACAGTCGCAAAAAAAGATGACAGACTTTTGAAAAAACAAGATACCACTAAAAAGAAAACTGTCACTAAAACTACTATTGGCAAGAAATCATTGTCACCAGGTAAGAAATCTGGTGGAACTCCTCCTATTACAACAAAAAGTCTTGCAAAAACTGCAGTTAAACATGGCAAATCTCCACCAAAGAGAGATAGAAACAAAAGTGCTTCTCCTCATAGCCTTAGAGAGAGAGACAAAGATAGAGATCGAACAAAAGAAAAGGAAAGGGAAAGAGAAAAGGAACGTGAAAAAGAAAGGGAAAGAACTAGAATTCGTAGTAGATCTCCAAGGAAAGCCAGATCAAGATCTCCACGTCAGCATGCATCTCATTCTAAAGACATAAGGAAGAAAGAAAGCTCAGAGCGTAGTAGACCTGTTTCACCTAAAAAACAAACGCGCCGAGATGGAAGTGCTGAGAGACATAGAAAGAGATCTGTAAGTAGAGATAGGGACAGAGGGCGTGATCATAAAGACAGATCATTAGAGAGGCGAAAAGACAAACATGATGACAAAGATAGGCATGACAGAAAAGAAAGAGGTGGGCGTGACAGGAATAAAGATAATAAAAGAGATGACAGTAAGAGAAGAGGCAGAGATAGAGGTTTAGGTGGAAGAGGAGGAGCTGATAAAGGATTAGAAAAGCCTAATAAGCCTATGGAGAGACTTCTTCCCAGACCGGAGGAGCGTTTAGCAGCTCTAGCTGCTATTTCAAATAGAGCACTAGATATAGATAAAAATTCTTCAACATCTAAAGACCGACAGGATTCTGAAAGAGGTGGTCGTAAGCAGGACAGGCTTGAAAGGGACCGTTCCACAAAAAGAGACAGATTGGATAGCATGGACAGAGATCAAGGTGACTATGAAATGGGTATGGAACGTCAGTATGACAAAGATCGCAACTTGGATCATTATGATAGAGTGGATGATCGTTATGAAGATGGTCCTAGAGAAGATGAGAGGTCTCCAGGTTATAACATGCAGGGAAGGGATAGACACTATGATACTGGTTATGACATGTCAGGACCCCCAAGGGGATATCCTGAAGATGATGATAGGTTATATGGTGAACATATGGGCGAACGGAGGGGAGTGGATATGGGTAAGACGAGTTTGATTCATCATGTGAACTGAAACAGGAGGTTTCTATCCTAAGTGTTCTTGTCTGTTGAAGGTTATGATGACCGTCGACCCCATCGCGATCGTTCCTGGGAAGGGCGCTCTGGTTCCATGGATCGTGAGCGTGGCTACATGCATCCACATAAGGAGTGGGATAATGATGACTATCGCCCAGGAGATTGGGGCCGAGAGCGACATTGGCCTATGCATGACCCACAGGTTATCTTCTGTTTAAGTTTAAAATAACATTTAATCTAATTGATTGAAATATTAAAGTTTTTCCTTGTTCCTAATCCTTCTCCTCCTTTATATAGGTGAGTTTATACTACTATCAAACTTGGTATCGGAATGAACCAATTGATTATCGTAAAGACAATAAAAACCCTTGCCTTATTCTATCCCACATATTCCTTGGCTGTCCTTATTCTCAATTTGGTATGTTGATGTTTATTTTTAAAATATATTTGTCTTTTAATGTGTATTTGTATATAATTAACTATGTGATTTCAGATGAACGAGTGGGGTGATAAAGAACCTGATGTAGATGCTTGGCACCATAGGGGCCATCCCCCAGGTCCTCACCGTGGACGGATGCATGGTGAGAGCAGAGCCATTATTGACAAATGTTTTCTAAAGCTTTTTCTTGTTAGAGGTAACTCCCTTTTATCTAATAACTAACTCATTATTGTTGTTTAAGATGATTATGGACGCGGTATGAGAATGGATTTAGCTCGAGGTGACGGTAATAAGCGCCGTCCTCCCAGAAACGAACCAGAACAAATTGCGAAGGAAACTCCGCCTGCTACGCAAACACCAGCCACAGCACCGCCACGACAGGAGGCCGAAATCGATGATAAACCAATACCTGATGATCTCAGTGAAATAAGTGATGACCCCGATGATATACTCAATAGGGAAGATGTAAGTGAATCTTAGATACTAAAAATACGTTTCGTTTTCCTCCAACTTGTAGTCACTTATTACTTTTTATTGTTAGATGGCTGATCAAGTTATGGATGAAGACAGTCAAACTGCTTTACCAAATGATGAAAGTGTATCCAAGCCAGAAGGCTCTGAGAAGGAGTCGACACAGGTATGAAAGTTAATTAATTTTAAAACTGCGCTCTTGTATTCATGTATGTAAAAGATGTTCAAATATAAGCGATGTTTTTCTAGGACACAAGTGGTGCAGGTGAAGAAAAGGAATCACAGGAGGCCAAGGATGATGAAGATGTTACTAATTTGGACTTTGAGGAAATATCTGATGGAGAACTTGAAGAAGAGCGTACAAGAGGTAAATTTAAACAAGGAAAATATTAATCTGTAAGATTATTGTAGAAAAAAAAAAGTAATTATAATTATATTATTTTCCAGCTGGATTAGGCGACGCTCTCGGAGTTGACTGGGCTAGCTTAGTGGCAGATGTCCGTCGACGTGAACAGACTAGCGTCTCTTCCGGCGGCGCCCGTGATCGCTGGAGACCCGAGCGAGTTCTCGCGCGCCTCGGGCTTTCGCTACATATGGCCGGGTCAGAAATCGTACAAGATGTTTTACAGAAAAATGCTGAAAGCTTGCAATTAGATAAGAAAAAACAAGTTACCTCATTAGATAATTCTGACCAGAAAGATAAGGTTGAACAAAATGGTACACACGAAAATGATGTTAAAATTGAATCTGTGCCTGATGTTTCAACATTGCATCCAGTTGCTGCCATTCAGGTAATATTCATTATTTATACAATTAGGTTAACAGAGACGTGATGTTTTAAGTAATTAGAACTGATGTTTTTATTTCATTCTTTTAGGTGGCTGTAGAAAAGAGAAAACGACAGCGTGCGGTATTGTTTGGCTCTGGCTGTGAAATAACTCGTGGTTTGAGTGCAAGACGAGATCTAGCTTTAAGGCGATACCTATGTCATTTACCTACAGCAGAAAGAACTGGCCAGTCACGTGTGACTCCACAAGCCTCTTTGTTTCATGCAGCTAGATCTCTGTTACTGCATGCTCCGGTCACTGGCTGACATAGACTCTAAACCTGGCCAGCCAGAGCTTAGACTACAAATGAAACTTTAAGTGCAATATTCAGACACAATGATGTTTGTAAAAAAGTGATCATTTAAAATCTTTAGTAAAAAAAAAAAACTGGTGGAATGGATATAAAGCTCTTGTTTACAGCTAGTAGTGAAAATTGTGGATTTTTATGTGGTTCCGTGGTATACCTACTTGATACAGTTGATAAAGTGAATCAGTCATATGTTTATGAACTACTCCAATTAGGACCAGACTTTGGATAATATAGGATAAGTGCATAGTGTTTCAAGGCATTTACATATTATTTGTGTTCCTGTATTAACTCAAATATACCTTCTTTTATCTAAAATATTTTATTATTATCAATTGGCCAAATAAACACAATTGGTCATTAGTATTCTTGACAAAAAATATAAGTTAGTTTTGATATTTAGTCTTGACAAGTTCCTATAGAAATCTGCAGTTCTAAAGTTCTTGGTCTTGTCCACACAAAAATGATACATCGGAACCTGGTGCATAATATACTGGTGCCGCGCCATGCCTAAAAAAAAGAAATGATATAACAAGTTGTTTCGGCGTAGCTCGCTGCGCCCCTATTAACAGGTAATGTCATAATTAGTTGTTTGGGTCGGCTCATTCAGTTTCGGGAATTTTTTAAACAACAAAGTCAACCTGACGCAATTACTGCACATCGACTTTCATTCGGTTCGTGCGGATTGGCAAAGTCCGATCGGCACCACCTGAATCATGTTCGGGTCGGCTCGGCATAATTCGAGCTAAGCCGAGCGGCTTGTTCCCGAATATGATTTAATATTTAGTATCCAAACGTCAATCCGCGAACAAGTTATCTAAAAAAAAAAAAACCGTAATGTGGTTTTGTCGTGGAAAAAAATCGCAATATAATGGGACCCGTTATACACAATTCCAAATACAATACCAAAGGGTAAACCAACAGCTAAGCTACAATATATTATGAATGTTCGACAAACTAGAACAAAAAAAAAAAATACAAGGGACGCGTGGTAGAGAATCTCGACAACATCCTTACTAATATTATAAATGCGAAAGTAAGTTTGTTTGTTACCTTTTCACGCCTAAACCACTCAACCGATCATCCTGAAATTTTGCATATACGTTGTCAGGTGTACAGAAACGGATATAGGGTACCTTTCATCCCGAAAAAAAGTAGTTCCCGAGGAAAACAACAATAAAGTTCTTTTGATAATAGATGGCGCCACGTGACTTTCGAATCATGATTGACTTAAATTATTACAAGCAGAGTACAACCCGAATTTATTGTCAAATTCTAAATTAACGCGAGCGAAGCCGCGGGCAGAAGCTAGTTGGATATAAAAAGAACTGCTTTTCAAAAAAAATTCGCCATCAAACATTCTCAAGGCTGCTTTCGGATCTGCTTGCATGTAACGCCCGCAATGCAATGAATCCGATGCCCTGCGCGACATGATGCGTGGGCGTGGTGACTTGAGCAGGCACTCATCTAGCCGGTGTGATAGTGCTAGAAATTGCACAGAAAGAGCTAGAGCTGAATTCAACCTGTTCTGGCCTTTAATTTAATGCAGTTGGTACCTTCATAACTGGGGCCTTATTGTAATTTGCACGGAAGGTACTTACTTCTGGAACAGAACAGCACCAGAAATTCCTTTGACAGTTAATTGATATCCATCAACATGCAGCATCGATCCTTCCTGTAGTCCTAGCACAGGTGTGGCATGACTCAGTGTCAAATATTCACAAATTCTCTGGCTCCTTGTTTCACCCTTGTGTGTCTCACTTATTATGTCAATATAATGGGGGTTGATGTTGAATGGCACAATACCAATCGCTTCAAAACTTGGAGGATAAATTATGGGCATATCATTAGTAGTGTGAATGCTTTTTGTTGCTACGTTGGTGCCAGCACTGCTACCAATGTATACCAGGCTGCCGTCATCTACTTTTCTTTTAATCAAATTAACTAGATTTTCTTCATACAACGTTTTTAAAAGCAGAAATGTATTTCCCCCACCTACAAAAATTGCTTTTGAACAATTAATTCTTTCAATTGCATTAGGATAGCTATGTAAACCTGTGACTGTGATGCCCCAAGGTTCAATCACTTCTTTCACTTTAGCAGTGTAGTTATCATAGTCCTTCTGAGCATATGGGATGAAGACTAACTCAGATATATTGTTTCTGAAATAATAGAAAGTATAGTTACAAAATGTGATTAATTAATAGAAACAGTAATGTAAGTAGCACTTACTTAGTGAGGAGATTGCATATTTCTTCTTTAGCAAACTCCAAGATGGAATAACCATGACAATTGGATGAAGAAAGTAACAAGGCCTGACGCTGGAGAGGCATTTTGAAGTCAACAGTGAAGTTGAAGTTTTTTCGATTGACGGTTTTCAAATGAGTATTGATTTTGTCAATACCAAGCCGATACTGTCGTAAAAGGAGATAAAACAACTTTTAATAGGGCATTATCTTGGTAAACTTTTTGTTATCGAACGAAGAATTTATTGAGTTCTTATCAGTTAATAGAATTGTAAACAACAGCAGAACGTTTCAGTAGCGTTTATAGCTAGATTACAATTTACAATAAACTAACCCATTTCTTTGCAAGCAAATTATACTTTGTTAGAATCACTGACAGCAACAGCGAATGGGTTGAAAAACACAAAAGCATTTGTAAATAAATGAAAGTCAGTGGGAGGCAGACTGCAGCAGCTGTGATTTTGACGTATGACTTTTTTTTGGGTATACTGTCTTGGTTACTCAGGCCTTTAAGTCAATTGCAAAATAAGTGTGTTAAATGAGATTTTTGCACACACAACACAACTATAGATGCAAAACGGGTTTTAAACGTTTTAAACCATTTGGTTTTAAACCGTATTTTTGGTTTAAAACGATTTAAAACCACAATTAGCGGTTAAATAATGGTTTAAAACGTTTTTGTTGTGTTTTTATTGTGTGCACTTGTGGCATGTGCCAAACAAATGTATTTTCTTCTTCTTCTTTTTTCTTCTCTCTCCTCATACCCTACGTTACGATTTTGGTAGCAAATTGCAAAATAAAAATACGGCATTGCCGTTATATTTTAATAAACACGCATTTCATGATTGTTTTCAGTCTGTCTAATCCTAAAAAGTATAAGTATGATATATGACTTCACATATTATATTAATAAAAATGCTAAATAATTTCAATTAGCCTTTCAAAAGAATTTATAATCAATGTACGGCCCACGTGGTCGTGGTTTTGAAACCGTTTTAAACCAATTTAAAACCGGTTTTAAACCACGGATTTTGGTTTAAAACGGTTTATTTAAGTACAACTATACACACAACAGCTTTCTTGATACATATTTATAGTTCTGCCGAGCACGCAGAACGGTTAAGAGCCTATGCACCCGGTCCGTTGCGGCGACGCGGCAAGATTTCGCCGCTGCGTCGCCGGGTTTTGATTACAGCCAGCATGTTTAATAAAATGGATCAGAAAAGACGTGTGTTGTTGCTCCTATTACTACGCCATCGCTTAAATCGATATAGAAGCACACGACTATTTTGGATTAGTGCCTTTATTGCATTAAGAAACAGTAATGGTCAGTTCTATCAACAAGAATATAGAAAGTTGCTGGCAGACGAACAGAGGTGTTTCCGAATTATTCGGAAACAGTTTACTAACATGAGGAATCTAATGGAGCCAAACGAAATGCTGGGCATCATTTCTATAATGGAGTTCCATAAATAGGTAGGTACAGACACATCTGGCGTCTGCACCTAACAAAAAAAAAATCAAGCGTGTTCTCTGCCTTATGGCGTATAAGTACTGAGCAGTGCCGCTCCGGCGTCGCAACACATAAACGGCATACACCCCTCCGCGCCTCGTTCACGGGTAGCATGTCCGGTGTGCGTGCGGCGTCGTGTGACCCACCATGGATTTTTATAAGCAGGACCCCACTGCGACACCGCTCCGGTGGCGCGCCGCCAGTCTGCACCGTGTGCATAGGCCCTAAGATTTTTGCATGGAATTACCAGATACTATGTAAGTATCTATATTAGGCCAGTTTAAAGGCCGGGCCACACCAGATGCGTGGCATGACGTATACGTATACACGCACGTAGTGACGCGCATGAATCCCTGACACACCAGGTTACGCATACGTCTATGCTTACGCTCACGCGGCTCACGCATACGTGCTGGACACGCAACGCACGTAACGTACTTTTATGTTTGCGACTCTTGTGCACGATGTCTGACGAAGATTGGGGAAATGGACAAAGTAGTTCATCTGATGAAGAAGAAACAATATTACCTACTATTATTGTGCCTTCAATTTTTTCCCATAATAAAGATTTATATGACATATTTTTGTACTTTGTTTTTTGTATTGTACAAACGTTCATGTTTTCGCACTATTTCAATTAGTTTTTCTTTAATTTCGTTATTTATCATTAAAACCGAAACAAAACATCACTTACTACCAGTACAATTTGTAAAAAAATACAACTGAATGCGTAAGTCACGCGTAGTGACTATAGTTGTAAATAAACCGTTTTAAACCAAAATCAGTGGTTTAAAACCGGACTTCAATTGGTTTAAAACGGTTTAAAACCACGACCACGTGGGCCGTACATTGATTATAAATTATTTTAAAAGGCTAATTGAAATCATTTAGCATTTTATTAATATTTATGTGAAGTCATATATCATACTTATACTACTTTTTAGGATTAGACATAATGAAAATAATCATGAAATGCGTGTTTATTAAAATATAACGGCAATGCCGTATTTTTATTTTGCAATTTGCTGCCACAATCGTAACGTAGGGTATGAGGAGAGAGAAGAAAAAAGAAGAAGAAGAAATTACATTTATTTGGCACAATTGCCACAAGTGCACACAATAAAAACAAAACAAAAACGTTTTAAACCATTATTAAACCGCTGATTGTGGTTTTAAAACAAAAAGACGGTTTAAAACCAAATGGTTTAAAACGTTTAAAACCCGTTTTGCATCTATAGTAGTGACTCACTGTAAAGATACGTGCGTGTTCAAACTTGTTCGGTGTGACGTCCAATACGGAATGCCATAGACTGCAACGTCATTATTGCATGCATCAACGTGACGTTGCCGTTCCCCTCTGGGTAGAAAAGGGCGATTTCGGCCGAAATCGCCTGAAATCTCCTGGTGTGATCGCACCGCTAGCACCGCCCTAGGGCCGCCTCTGCATCATCTGACGGTGCAATAAAAAAAAACCTACCTACCTAGGTCAAGATTTATAAAAGTTACATAGCGTGCTGTGACTCACACATGCCCCGTCTTTATCATGCACTTGTAGGTATGTTGACAGTAATTGTGCGACATTAACGGGAATATTGCTTAGCCGAAGTACATACAATAACCAGCCTAAAAGTTCCCACTGCTGGGACACCAGCCCCTGACAGGGAGTGAGGATAAAGTACATACTGAGTAACTTATATCGATAATCGATACCGACATAAGTTCTTAGTCCCCCTGGTCAGAGCTAACAGGTAGAAATTACCAGAAGATGTTTGTAGACGAACCAGGCAAAAGAAGTAAGTATGTGAGGGTATCAGAACGTGGGGTTTTATAGTTGCCAACCCACATGGGGCAACTGTGTGGGTTGAGGGTTTGCAGAACAAGTTTGGACCAAAAATAAATAATAGCATAATCATGATGAATAACTATATTACATCACTGTATTCATTGTTCCATTCATGGCTAGTTTTTTATAACATCTCGTAGCTATAAACTACCATATTTAGCGTCTAAAATAAAATATAAGTAAGTAGATAAAGGTAAATAACGTATAAAAATAATGATCTATCACATTTTTAGCACTTAGTTATTAAGCATCGAGGATGAAGAATCGTTCTTCTTGGGGTTTATCACAGCCGGGGCCAAGGTACCGGCGCCTCAGCTCGAGGTCTGGGGGCGCGGATATGTCGCCTTGGAGAATAATGTAGGCTTGTTCTATGGTGCTCTCGATTTCAGATTTTATCTCCTGTAACAAAAAAATTGGGGTCTTAACAAGCGTAGTAATTTAAGCTTAACAATTCTAGCCTGAAGTTGTTTTTTTTCTTTACAGAACGTTGCCCTACCCTCGGAATTTTTCCTGTAGTGTACAACAACTACCTGTAGGCCATACAAATATTTGTTCGGTGCGGGAATCGAACCACCGACACACAGCGCAGCAGGCAATCGCTCGGCCATTGCGCCAACCGCGCCGTCAAAAATTATGTAGTTCATTTTCCACACGCAATGGGACACCGTACCCAAAACGAACACGTAGTAAAGTTCTGGGCCGACTTATTATAGATCACTATTGACACGCTAAGCAAAGAAAACAGGGTGATAGTGGTTATGCTTTTATGTTATGCAAAAGAGGACGGTTACCTCATACAGGATGGGGTAGGTACGCGTGCGTTCTATCAGCGCAGCGTACAGGTCGTACCTACAGCAGCAACCCTTATACTACCATCCCGGTGAACATTAAGCAGATGGTGGTTACCTCATACAGGTCGGGGTAGCGGCGCGCGCGCTCTGCCAGGGCGGCGTGCAGGTGGTACAGCAGCAGGCCTCGCAGGTGCGCGTCGCCCACGCCCAGCGCCGCCACCGTGCGCAGAGTGCCGCGGCAAAGGCTCTCTTTCAGCGCCAGCCGGGACTCCGACAGCTCTGAAATGTTTAACAATAACAATAACATAAGTACATACTTGAATGCAGAGTTACTGCCATGAGTTTACCAACATTAAGGTACATTTAGCCAGGTATGTGCTGCTACAGAATGTAATTGTCTTCTCTACTAAGTAATTCCGTAAATAAAAACCGGTGAATGAGGTTAAATTCCAGTCAGCTTGACTTAGGCGGGGATTGGACCTCGGACCTCACGGTCAGCAGTCGACCCTGCGACTTGACTTTATTTGCGTTTGCGTATTTTTTTTGCGTTGAGGCTGATTGCTTGGAACGCCAGAAGTTCGGTCAACGGCAAAAGTTGATTAAACATAACATGGCTATTGTACAATAGTCAATAATCATTTAAATTGACAATAAATTATTCCATACATCTTATTTCAGCATATTGTATAATGGCTAATAGTTTTATCCTTATTAGATTTTTGTCGCTCACTGAAGTAAGTAAGTAAGTACAGAATATTGTCCCTCGTGGAGGCTGTGTAAATGCAAACCCTAATGTGATAAACTATGGTAACCAATTCCAAACGACCTAAACACCGAATTTCTAAAGCGGGCAGGCAGGGCTTTATTTACGCATCGGGACAAATATTTATGAGGATTGTATTTGGTCAGAGTTTGGGTGTTTGGGATGTTTGTATGCGAATTGTATTTGTAATGTGACCCACGATACAGGTTTAGAGTGAAACCGTCACTCTTGTGATCCCCAGAGGGCAACGCAGAGACCAATATCATTAAGTATATCACATAAACTATAACCCTGCAACCGTATTAGGATCACAAATATCGAGAGATCCAAAAATGTAATACCAAGAACTAGAGCATAGTATAGAAGAATTTCATGATTTTCTTGGGCTTGGGCTTTTCGACAATGATCCAAGATCAATGACAAGATATAGGATAGACCAAGCTTTTTGTAATCCTTTTTCGAAACATAGACATTCTGAATTTGCATGCTTGAAAAATTCTGCGACGGGTTTACATGTTTTTTTTTTTGTAATCGTCAAAAATTACGAACGAACTCAAAGCCTAAATGTCGACTTGCCAATCGTTATATAAATTAATAACGATTAATTTGTCTATAAATTAGATAATTAAAAGTATTTTAACAGTTGGCTAAAACGAACTAACAAATTGATTCTCAATACATCAAAACTTGGCGAAGAAATAGAAATAGTTGGCAGAAGAGAATGTGTAGACCTTCATCGATATCGGTGTAACGGCACCACGCCAAGTCCGACGCACGGAGCGAATGCTGAGTAGCAGTTTTAAGGGCACTCATATCCGTCATGTCTAATATGACGGCACATAAATAAAATTATCTGTTCAAATGCACAGCACAAGTCGTCTCCCCAACCACTGGCGCACCGTACAGATGCAGTTCATTGTCAATGCCAGAACATTTTAATAATATTCTCCACATGTTTGGCAGTGATTAGCGGATAAAATAAATTGGGCGTTAGAAGTATGAATGATAGGTATGTACTAACGGTACAGGTAGACAGATCCACCTGGTGACGACGTGAGGACGAGCGTTCCTCGCGGCGGCGCCCATGTCAATCGGCGTTCAATCGTACTACTGCCCCTCGCGATTATATCGTCCCCGATTTTATTCACTTGTTGCGTAGTGCTCGTCGCATGCCGCACACTACACGTTTCTCTGAACTCACAATGCAATACTAACTACATTCGACACCAGGCTTTAAAGTTTTACGTATTTGCTTTTATGGAATGGCGCAGTTACAACTGCGCGAATAATTTAAAGGAACATGATTATGTATAATAATAATCCTTATTGGTCTTAAAATAAATGCCATTCCTTAAATATTACTGCGCGTGTTCACTGTTGGTACGTGTATGGACGCTTTGACGCGTTTCCACTTACGGGAGGAAAATTATTTGAATGCTGTGGAAAATGGAATCTGGCAGCGTGTTTTTTTTTCATTCAGAGTACCATTTTCTTCCAGAATGAGGACCTACTTGAATCTTTTTTACTGTTTTTTGTCGATTTAGCTAGCAGTTGTATATATTTTGCGAAGCATACATAACAGTGCAGGAGTGCTATCTGCTCTAAATGTGCATCATCCGTGACGTACTTACTCGAACGCGATGTTACGGCTGCGTTTGGAGTTGGAGTTGCGTTGCATTTTCATTGCCGTATTACATTATCGTTCCTTATTCAATTAGTGAGTATTCTTTACAATTAAAATGCCCGTTATCATTGAAACATCTGTTCTTTTGATTTTATCATACATATTGAAATCCATGTTGTATTCTTAAGTTGAGAAATATGGATTTATTTTTAAGATTCTTTAGCCTTTCGCAATTTTTTCATGATTAGAAATATCTTTACCGAATTTCTTGAAAATAAGACACAAACTTCTACATTTAAAATACTGTTAAGGAATATTCTCTAAGCTACTTGTTCTAATCCATACTGAATATAAAAACGAAGGTAACTGTCTGTCTGTCTGCTGCCTTTTATTTTTAAATACGGGCGAAGCCGCGAGCAAAAGCTAGTTAGAAAATTATCTGAACAAGAATGTAATTATGACATAACATTTGTTTAAACACTTTTCATCAACGTACAAATTAGCACCTTTCCTTATTTAAAGAATTTTAATTGAGACTTAATTATGGTTTTAATTACTGTAAATATCTACATTAATCTTTTAATTAGTGGTCATTATTATCTTGACCAGACTTCAAGCGCGGGCCACACCGCCAGCTGGCGGGCGGGCAAGCGGTGCGAACAAGGCATAGTGTCACTTCTTTTTAACCCCCGACGCAAAAAGAGGGGTGTTATAAGTTTGACCGCAATGTGTGTGTGTCTGTCTCTGGCACCGTAGCTCTTAAACGAGTAAACCGATTTGGATGCAGTTTTTTTTATTTGAAAGCTAGTTTCTTGGCGATGGTTCTTAGATACGTTTTATCAAATCGGTGCAGCCATTTACTAAATATGGGGGGATGAAAGTGGGTATATTTATCTTTCAACTTTTATTTTTTCGGTGGGAGTTTTTAAATTTAATTTTGTTTATCATACTTTGCTTCATACCGCGAACTATCGAAAGAGCCGTTACTGTGACGTCTTAAAGCAGGAGTTATTCCAGTGTGGGAAAGAGATGGCGCTAGACGACCTGTATGGCTGTGTCTCTTTCCCACACTGGAATTACTCCTGCTTCATGACGTCATAGTAGCCCCCCAGGCCTCGTTCGCCTCGCTCGTCCGCCCGGCGCCCGCCAGCTGGCGGTGTGGCCTGCGCTTCAAGCGCAAGCGCCTAGGCATATATATGAAAAGTAATTCACGATTTGCTTGTACCTGTACCGAACTTTTATTTAATAGTGTTCAAGTCAGTTCAAGCGGCTGCGCGTTTAAGCAATTATGAATTTTAAGATTTGCTTCTACAGCTGCAGCCTTAAAATACCTATATTTTCAGAGTGACGGAATGTAACTTTGAAAACCTTCCTCAAAATGTATTGATTTTTACGTATTTAAAAATAAATATTTTTTTTCTATTACTGGAAATAGATAATATACCTACCTAATAATTGTTTTTGTACACAAACGCATCAAATCTTGCACGTTTTGTCACTAACTTCAGGTATGTAGATCTGATTTGTCTGTCTGTCCTCCAAAGTGCTGGTAACAGCTAAAAGCTAACCAACTTTAGAATACAATGGATAATTTGAAGAACTTTAATTGTTACGTCATAATAAACTACGGTTGGATCAGATTTTTTTTCGATTTGAATCGAAACGCAATATATTGGCATTGTTCCAAAGGTTAAAATATAGTGCAGAGGAAAAGTGGGCCATTATTTTTACAGTTCTTACTTTATTTCATTTCTTTGTATCTTATGAACAAATACCTACTAGGCACTTAGTCAGCTGGCAGTAAATTTTTTGTTAAAACAAGTATAAGCATTATTAAAAACCCCCACGTCGGTCTAGAGGTCGTAAAACAGGACAGCTGAGCACGGGGGTTCGATTCTTAGGACAGGCAAAGTGACTGTCATGGGTTTTTCCATGCGGAATTTCTCATTAGCAGCCCCGAGTCTGGGTTTGTACTACAGCACTGATTGAAGGTCGACCACTTTCATCCTTATGCCCTGATTTATAAGGTTCAAAAGGGGATGAACTTCAGAGAGCGCGGTAGTAGATACCAGTGGCGTAGCTAGTTCTAAGTTTTGGGGCCTTTTGAACTCGAGTGCGGCGAATTTCCAAAAAGATTATTACAAAATATTAATATTTTTGAAAAATATACTAAAGTAGCATCCTGACTAACTTAGCATAAGTTGTCATTGATTTTACTAAGAGAATGTAAGAGCGAGCAAAGTGATATGGATAATTTAATCACCTCGACCGAGGATCGGATAGGATAAATCTTCATCGAAAAGCGAGCTAAGGACCTCAAAAAATTTGAGCTTGCTGGACCATGATACCTAAGCGAAGTTATTCTTAAAGAGTGATCCGAGCGAAACGAGCTTGAAAAATTGGAGGTTACTGGTCCGCAATCAGTGAAATCTTCGATCATTTTCATTGATTTCATTATGAGCCTCTTATCAATAAGAATTTGAGGTTATTGGAGGATTCTGTGGTTATTTTCCCCTACACGTCGGTGACCCATGTTACTCGGGGGCCCCGTAACATTGATACGGCTGATGCGGCGGTAGCTACGCCCCTGGGTAGTACCTGTAGGCTAGCGACCTAAACAGGTCGATTATGGCTGTACTAAACCTCTGCCTAGCCCTTTGGGGATGACAGGCATGATGTTAAGTAATTTTGAATAAGCCTTGCATTTATTTGGATGAACGCTAGAAGTAGATCGCATAGTAAAACGGACTGTTCTAAATTATTTACGAGAGATGCATATTGTTAAAATGAACCTTGACATAGTAGACACCGCAGCATGTCCTAGAAACATAAGACGGACGCAGTTGGTTTCAGTCAAGATATTTGTACCTATTTATTACTAGGTTAAAGGTTTACAAGCTGTCTATTGTAACGATATTCGAAACTAGCCGCGACCGCGACTTCGCCTGGGTGTCATATAAAAACATTTTCTTTTTTCTTTTTGAGTGAGGCTGACGTCAAACGAGCGTAATTTTTTGGGCTGTGAGTCGCGTAAAACGAGTCGCGTCGAGTTGTACCACAGGATTTGTGGTAGAAACAGGACTTTATTATGAAACCGAATGCAGCGTAAATTCCGCGACTCATTTTACGCGACTCTCAGCTCATAAAATTACCATAATTTTAAACATCTGGGCAGATTTATCAAGCTTTAAGTTAGCTTTTATCTGGGGAATAAAAATTACAGTTCAGTTTACAGGTTTTTTTTTTCAAAAATTCTATAACGGGAAACTGACGTTAGCGCATGTTTTAGGAAACATAATTTTTTTTATCAGCCTTTGATAGTTTAGGAACATTCTTAATATGTCTTGTTTTTTCTGTTCATGTCATGTTTTTTCTGTTCAGTTATGTCAAACCACCATATCGATTGAAAAATCGGATTTACATAAGTCTGACGTTCAAAATCCAACTGAAACTGAAAACAACGTGTAAAAATTTTATTTCACCACGACAGAAACCGTTAAAGCTATTACCTACTTGCGTTAAAACGATTCTGACATGTGATGAAAACAAACGATTCACCGATTCAATTCATTTTGTTTTTGTTACTTAAGTTAAAAATAGACTAGCGAATAAAAAGATCTTTCGTTCTATTTCGAAATGCACTTTGACTTTTAAGACATATTGGACGATTCTATCCAGTATTATATATGATGCTCTGTACCATAACCGAGGATAGAACACTCCAGTGTCTTTCTCTTAAATCTCTCAGTACAGCTTCCTGATAAATCGCACGTTGCGTTATGGCGCGTGTAAAACTCCCTGGCAGTATCTTTTTTAACAGATAATACTGATAATCCACAAAGTTAGAACAAGAAGGTAATTTCAGGGTGAGCTCTACGCATCGATGAATCTCCTGGTGGGGTAATCTAAAATAAAATGACATTTTATGGGTGCGCTCTTAGCCTCTAAGCATCGATTAATTTCTTCCGGGTTTTACCAGAAGGCAGTACCTATAAGGCCGAGAGCAGATGCATTTATAATTTTAAAATCGCGACCAGTAATAGCAATAGTACGTGCAGGTACTACTAGCTTGATACGCAAAGACGGTTGCCAAGCTTGCTGACTACGATATAAGATAACCGGGTTTCGCACAAGATAGTTTATTGCAGCGGTCTTGCAGAACGACACATTTTGAGCAGTGATTAATTTATTTTTGTGCTAGTAGAAGTCATTATGTCATCTTAGTTTATTGAATCCAAAACAAATTGATCTTCACGAATGTTTCAAGTTATTTAAGCTGAGTAAAATTGATATTCGTGACAGGAACTGTGTAGTATAGGGCGCTTGTGTTGTTATGTTATTAGCAAAACTCCTTAGTAAAAGAAACATTGCTCATGGAAAATATTGCAGAATTACCTACCAATGCAATGCTTTAATTTATTAATTTGAGATTCCAGCGTTATTATGTTATTTGTGCTCGTTGTTAAATCAGCGTTTGTTGTTACATCAGGTTGTTAATTTAATTGATAATCATTATTATTTATTATATTAGGTACATTACATCAAAAGCAAATTGAGTTTATATTCAATAGATACCGTTAAGTTTCAGTCCTTCTGTAAATCCGATTTTCAGCGCTAATCTCAATCGCAAGTCGTTGAAGATATGATTGGAGTAAGGGATAAAGTTAGCTAATCTTGCCAGGATAGCCGCTTCTAGGCGGAATTGGTCATCCAGGTCTAGGGATCCAACTAGGCTTCCTAAAATACTCTGAATCGTACATATTTCGTCCGGAGGGGTTCTAGTAGCACAATTGTCACAACACCACTCAACTCTTGGGTCCAAAGGCGACGTCGGAAGCAGAATCCCCACACATTCCTTGTTGAAACACTTCAGTGCAGACAGTTTAGTTCCCATCTCTGAAGTATCTTTACACCGTTCACACTTGCACCAAAAATGTTTGGTTTTATAAAGTTGACATCTTCTAGCTGGCGTACACAATAGAAGTCCTGTGTAGCACGTCAGGATCTCTTCTCCGACTTCAATGTCCCTCGTAGCGTAAACTGCCATAGAGAAGTCGCTGTGGAACACATTTCTAGTATTTGGCACACAGCTGTGATTTAGGAACGCTGATAATGGGAACAGTCCCCGTAAAGGTATTTTCCTGTCGAGTGGGTTGTTGGCAATCCTGAAGGAATTAATTTTAATAATAGAGTGAACTAATTTGATGAATGATATCTGATCCTCTGGTATTTCATACTTCGTACACAGTATTTCAAGCTCTTCGAATTTTGTAGTAGTGGTGCAGCTTTGTAAGATAGATAGCAGTAACTTGTGTTCTTTCGATAAAAGTAGAAAACGCAAATAGATCTGCATTCGCGCGAGAAATCCTGAATTTCGATCGCAATCAGGCTTTCGCTTCCAGTTGTTTGTAATGAAGTTGCATTCTGCGTCGTGACCTTCACATGTTTTGCAGTCTTCGGAGCAGATCATCAGAGAACATCGTTCACAAGCGTAGCACGAATCACTGATACGGTAACAGACGGTGCAGTACGTGTCCCCAGCGCAGTCAGCTCGTGGAGCTACCACCAGCGGCTTGTTCTTGAAGATGAGACTTCCTTTCTTGATTGTTTGAGATGCGAATAACCCTCTTCCTCCGAGGTCGGATCGTTTGATGGTCCAGATGGGTTGTGTAGGCTCTTCGAGGTATGCCGTCAACAGTGGCATTTCGTCGGCAGCTGGATGCGCCATGTCGGGGCTGCACTTGGAATGGTAGTGCGCTGGAAGGCATGGCGTGGAGCAGCGCGCCGCGGCTGACTGACGCCGCCAATCCACCGATTTCGATGTACATGACCTGCTATGAAAATAGCCACTGGAAATAATAAATCTCATCTGTTCCATGGAGCCAGCTCACGTGTCGAATCTGACGTAATGTACGTCGGTTTAGCGATTTATGTTTAGTTTACTATTGCACGTCGCGACCTAAAAGCCGAGTCAGAATGTTTAACTATCAATAAAAACCGGTCGCTTTGGTAGCCGGAGAACAATCGTGGATTGTGTACTTGAAAGCTTTCAGTGTGCGGTTTGTTAATAAATAGTTTGTTAGTTTCAGGTCGATTACAAACAAAATACCTAATGGTGGCATGCCATCACAGGTGATAGCACTCCAATATAATACTGACGTATAACTGTTGAGTGTTACTTATTATAGGTTTTATTCAACTTATTGTTTAGCCTTCCAAACTTACGTTTTGTTTACACTAAACTTTTTTGCAATTTACGTTTTTTAGTGTATTCCACACAAATTCTTATCATGAACCAATTTTACATTGTAACTAGAAGTTATTAAGGACATCAAAATCGGTCGGGCCCCCTCATGTTAACATAGACCAAGAAGAAAAAAACCAAAGTACTGAACCGATTTTGATGAAATTTATATGAGACTAATCGGAAAGTATATGCTTTCACATAAAACAAGATTTTTTCAAATCGGTTGATAAATGACGGAGTTACGAGGTAAAAACATAAAAAAAATACAACCGAATTGAAAACCTCATCCTTTTTTTGAAGTCGGTTAAAAATCAACGTAATTTCCGAGTAAGTAGGACTGCAAAGCAAACCATTTCCTTTGTCGTCAGTTTGCGTGATCTGATGGCGTGAGCTGTTTGACTAATGGCTGCGTCAGCTTTGTCTTTTCATTCCCATGTCATGTCAGCGAAAAAATCTGTTTCAATAACAATTTTAATGGCTCTTTTTTCACAAACCTTGCTTCAATTATTTCATTAAGTGGGTCGATGTACTGTCTATACTCACGTATAGGTAATTACCAGTAGGTACACTGTTTTACGTCAACAGTAAGATATTCAAGACCAGGATGTTTACATATTGGCTAGCAGCGACCGGTTAGTACTGACATGAGGTATTTATTAATCAGAGCAGTGGAGTTGGAAATCTTAGTGCAATAACATTATGGATGTTTTTTTCAAGGTAATGTAATTTTGAACTTCGTAAGGAACCGCTTTTGTTCCCAGTATAAACTAACATCATCTGCCTAGCCTTTTCCCAACTATATTGGGTTCGGCTTCCAATCTAACCGGATGCAGCTGAATACCAGTATTTTACATGGGGCGACTGCCTATCTGACCTCCACAACCCAGTTAGTACTGGGTAATAATACGATACCCCTTGGTAAGACTGGTTGTCAGTTTTTTTGGGCCACGGGCCGCTTAACGACTGTCAAAGATCTACAAATTACCCCGGGACCAACGGCTTAACGTGCTTTCCGAGGCACGGAGGAAACACGGTATGCATTTCAGTAGGCATTAAAAACTAACAAAAAACTATAAAAGGGCTCCAAAAAACTCCTCCTCAACGCTGTCAGCTAGTAATGTACCCAAAAGACGTTGTGGCGTTGCCACGTAGTATGGCATCTCTTAGGCCTCTGGCCAAGGTAAAGCAATAAATGCTAATAAGTCATTAAAGTTAAGAAGAGGTTCTTAACTTTAATGACTTATTGCATTTATTGCAGTTAGAGGTTGTACAATAAAACATGTCTTTCAATCTGCTAATGCTGTTGATAACGTTATTGCTTCCTTTTTACTCATAATTTAGTAATTTTCACGTAGAGGAAATTATAAAGAAAAAGTTTGTTGAATCAACATTGTGAAAATAGTAACATTGTGAACAGTAGCACGGGTGTACAAAGCTACACGGTTTTAAGTGTTAAAGGAAGCATTACATTTAGTAGAGCAAAAAAAAAAAAAAAAACAGCATCTATAAAAATAGATGGTATTATTGGCTGTTCAACACGGAAAAAATGAGTAGACTACGTATTTTTCATTCTCTTCAGTCTACGATTTAAAACATTTGATACTTGTGTCTATGAATGCACTTTGTGTCTAATGATATTGTAGGCATTTATTGTGAAACCCTTGTAATTCCTTCTTCGTTATACATAAGTCACAAGTTTGGTTTATTTCACACAAGTCTCAAAAGTTTATTGCCAATGTTTTTCTATAGCACCTAAAGGTCGACATGGAGAAACTACGGCAATGAAGTCTACTTCAGTGCAATTTATGTGCCTAACTAATTAGGTAATTAATCATTTAAATGAGTAACGGATGCTTAGGCCCGATTTCACCGATACAACTGAATGCTATCAGCACATCTAAACTGCGTTCATGAGCGGCCAGCGCCATCAATGTTCAGACACACACTGCTGGCGGCTCTTGAACGCGGTTTATGTGTGCTAATCGCGTTCAACTACATTTGTGAAATCCGATCTTAGTGTCAATTCCAAAAGATTTCAGTGCAACTGCACTCAGGAGCGGTATAGGTATATCTCGAAGTATCCCAATTATTATATAAAGATGTAGCGGGACCAAGTCATCACGTAATTGGTTGAATCCTTGTTATCCTGCAGCTCTATTATCATGCCACTGGCCATGGAACATAATGAGGTACATAAGCGTCTAAATTCGAATTAATTAATAAGTACATAATGTACTTGTCTCTTTGTGTAATATTATACGCCGTTTATATCTTTACATTTTTCACAAAATTATTGAAATGTTACTAAAAGTACAGAGTTTTTCAAGCACGTACCTATCTGTACATGATTATCTGTAGCTAAAAACAAATTACCCGTACCGTAAAGAACTTTGGCTTTCATTATGTACCATACTGAACCGTAAACTATTTACCAATCTTAAAATGTGATAAAACATAAGTCATAACACATAACATAAAAAGTACCCACGGCGCGGCGGCGCTTCTGTCACATAGTACTATTAGGTAATCGGCAGTTCAGCTTCCCGCTTCACAGGCAGGTGCCAGCCTGCCAGCTGGTAGGCGACGTCGGCGGCCATTAATAGCGCAGTCTGACGTGCTATAGGAAGTGACGCATTCCAAGCGAGAGCCACAATGTTACCTGTACTTGAGCTGAATATAATTATTGCAAAACTAAGTACCGCAAGCCTTTATCGACACAGTTGAAGGAACAATCGAGAGCCTCTGACGTCACTTCAACCCGATCATTGATTAGTTTCGCAACTTGCACTTTACCCATAAAATACTGCTTGTACAAATATTTTTCAGTTCAGTTATGTTTTCATAGAAGTAAACACTTCAATGTCAAAACACGGTGTTTCAAAACATAGACGAGATAACGATAAACTATCTTTGTATCTGATTATTTGGATTGATCTTACTTAACCTAAAAACGAATGATTTATTCTTTTTTTATTCTGTAAATCAAAGGAAAAAAAATCAGAAGATCTAAACATATTGTTAGTTAAAAATAATTTTGACAAAGTAGCTTACCGTGCCAGCGGTATCCTTCAACCTCTCCGAACGCCCATATCAAACGACACTGTAGATCTATTACGATTTGATTTGTCTTCGGAACATATTTTGTTATTCGATTAACTAAAAAACTTTCTAAATCTTGTACTCTTTCAAAGTTCAATGATCCCATGAGACTTCCGAGGGCCCCCTGTATGGCACGGACGTTTTCGTTAGGGACTCGCATGCCACACTGTAAACACCGCCAAGCACTTGAGGACTTCAAAGGGTCTATAGGAAGTAAATATCCTGAACACTGTGTCGAGAAGCATTTAAGGGCACCGAGGAGGGTCCCTCGTTCAGTGGGGTCGGAACAACGATCACATTTACATAGGAAGTGTTTTGTTTTATACAGGTGGGTCCGGCGAGCCGGTGTTCCCCATAGAACTCCAGAGTAACAAGAAAATATTTCGGTTCCCGCTCGGATAGGTTTCACAGCTTTTACTGTCATCTGTAGGTCACTGTTGAAGTAGTATCTCGTATTTGGTACACAGTTGTGATTCATCAATCCTGATACAGGATATAATCCACGCATGCTCGTTTCCTTTTTACCGTACGGAGTGGCAATTTGATATGCATTCGTGTCAAGAGCACAACAAGCCAACAGCATCAGCTGCTCTTCTTCTTCTGGTATCTCGTAATATTGCTTCAAGTTCCGAATTTCAATTCCATGTTGAGGTAGAGTGTGTGCCTGCAGGGAAGCCATGAATATCCTTTGGTCCTTATTTAACAGCAGAGCCCTAACAGGAGTTAATGCGCGAGACAGTATATTGGCATCAACTTCCTCGTCGGGCGTGTTGATGTTCCAGCGCGAAATGATACCACAGTCGTTAAAATGAACGTTTGTATTCTGACACTGTCCTGAGCACAACAACAATGAACACTTTGAACACTTATAAAAAGTATCACTGTCTAGCTTGCCGCACACCGTACATCCTTGCTCTACGGCGGTTCCAGCTCGCGGGCCGTAGATGAGAGGCCGGTCAACGAACAGCACTTCTCCAGGCATTATGTCTTCGGTGGCAATTAGGCCACGGCCACTTAAGGGCGACTCGTTGATAGTCCATTTACACGAATATTCTGTGCCGTCGACAAAGTCGCTCAGACCGAGGTGTTCCTTCACCATTTGCGACAATTGCTCCAACGACAACATCCTGCCGCGACCCGTCCGATGACGGCACTGCACTGCGCGCTCAATGCGAATATACAAATCAGCGAGTTTGATAACAGCTAGGCAATGATCGGTTATAAGTATAACATCGCCAAAAACGTACGCGATCTTCTCCGCAATTAACTGAGCCCGATAGAAGTGTGCCGGCCGCGTGGAGCACGTATATGGAGCTGACGTATTCCTCACGGGCGTTGCCAATAACGTATAGATTATCAGGTAATTTACGTACGAGTTGTGTGCGTCGCTCGACGTTCTCGTATCGCACGAGTCCGCACGACTCAGCGGTTACCTGAGCTCGTCCTACAAGAGCGTGAAAGACGAGGACGTGACATCTGGGAAGAATTCATGTGTCTATGATATAAATATAGGCCGGGTTGATTACTATTTTTAAATCAGAGTAAAATGAATTATATTAACAGCTCAGTGCTCTGGTTAAATATATACAAAAACATCTGTGGTGGCGTATCATTGTTATTGGGACATTTTCTAGCTAGTGGGTTAATTATATTGGTCTAGTGAAAAACTACAATTAAATTAGTTTTAAATTAATAGATACATTTGGTGGACATTTGTTTTCATAGCTCTATTTAGATTTACAGTAATTGGTGTTTGTAAATCTTGAAGAAACAATAATAAACGTTATACATTAGGTGTGTTGAAATTCTATTGTATAAGTTCCGTCGAAAATTTTAAATAGTTATTATTTTTTATAATGGTAATGATCTTTATTCCTCCATAAATGGTCCATAAACTAGAAGTTTTATTTTGATAATTTAAGAATTTTGTCTTTGTAATGGTAATGTACTCTTTTTTTGTGCGCTACCTCGAACCAGCCATCGCACGTGTGCGCATCCAGGTCATCTCGCCACCTCTTTCTGGGCCGGCCTCGGCGACGACGTCCACCCTCAGGTACCCATGGTTTGTTCGAGTTGGCGCACGAAAAGAGTTTCTGGAAGAAGGAGGCCTTTGCCAACAGTAGGACATTAACGGCTAATAAAAAAAAAAATGACAATGTTGCCTGGGTATTTTACTGGTACTTTTCTATTGAAGACATCATTTTGAACTAATAACATAAAACCCCGGGAGTGCGATCTCCAATCTGTTTAACGGTCTTAGTGATGGATGACAATATAAAATCTTTTATTGCAGTAGTTTATGAGATAGGTAACAAAGAAAACAAAACAGAAGATGACCTATTCTATGCCCTGTTTATAATACTTAGGTAGGCAAACACTCTTTGTTAACTGCAACATCTTTGCACATACGTTATAAAGTTGATGAAAACGTGTATGTATGTAGCAAGCTTGTTATTGAAAACATAGCCAGGCAACTTTGTGCAATGACTCTCAAAGTACTTCAGCTTGTTCACCGTAGCAGGACACACGGCACGTTCACGCCCTCGATGGCGCGCACAAAGTGGCGTCAGGGAATGTCACCCGATCCACTCCCTTTGTTGTAGCGAGTCCCTACGCGGTGGTTCGACAACCTGACCAGTCTCTGTAACCACTTCAACTACGTGGACGTTTATCTGTTTATGAAAAAGTAATCTAAATGCCCAATAAACATCACTATCACCTCCCGAACATCTTCCACGGTGCCTGACGCGCAGTGATTACAGCAAGTGGCTGTTCCTCAGATATGCAAAACTTGTTTGAGGATCTCGAAGATGAGTGTCCGTGGTATTATTTCGATGGTTCTTACAAACTGCTGTTGGGAGCTTGTCTTTTTATATTCGGTTGGTTACTAATTATAATAACTCAGTACGTTAAACAAGTCGTGAATTCATAAATTTCGAGAAGTGTGTAATTGCATTATATTATGTTAATGTGGGTCATAATTCAATAGGTGTGTTCGGGGTGCTGCTCAACGGTTGGCTTTTTGCCACATTCATCCACAGTCACCTGCTCGTGTTTAGGAGTCATATTCTGGTACTTAATTTGTGCACAGCGTCACTTGGTCGAAATCTCATTGGATTTCCATTTGCGGGATCATCAGCTGTAGCAAAAAGGTAAATATTCTATGTTTTAAGATTTAAAGAATATTATTCTGAAGGCTAATTCAATACCACTACAAAATTAATATTGTTATAGATGGCTCTTTGGTCCTTCGTGCTGTCAACTATTTGCATTTCTGAATCAATTCTTTGGTGTCTTTCAAATGACTGCTTTATTTGTGGCAGTTTTGGAGCGATATTTATTAGCAAAGTACTACAGACGTGGTATGTATATGAAAATAGAATATAACGTTATGTGAGAGAGTTTCTGATGCGATTAATGATTGTTCGTATTTCAGAGAGATCACTTTACACGAGATTCTATTGGTCACTGGTTGGCATCAGTTGGTTTAATTCAGTATTATTCGCCACACCTCCACTGTTTGGTTATGGGAAATATTCTTGTGATTCTACGGGAACATCTTGTACGTTCCTCTGGCCGTCGTTATCTTCTGGAGCTAAACACATAGGATTTAGCATTCCTTACATCATTGTATGTGGAGTGATACCGGTCATTGCTATGTAAGTGGACATCGTTTAAATACCTTGTACACATTGAAAATAGTATCACATGAGATAACTTAACCGGGTCCAGTATTGTTGACAGATTCTACTATATGGGAAAGGCAGTTCGATTGGAAAGAATATTCTACAAAGGCGAACAACAAAAGGAACAAACGCGGCTGACACAGGTAAAGATTTTACGCTGTTCAGTCATTTCTTATACTTATGATTTGAATTTTAACAACTAGATTTTTCATAATGTTATCGATAAACAATTAAATAAATTAGTAGTCGTAAATATTTAGTAAAGAGAGAAATACGGTCTCTACTCTGATGATTCAGGGAGTAAAATTAATATTAATTTGGCAAATATGTTCCAAAGCATTTGTATTCTTGGCCTCGGGATCTCCATGACTTTCATAGAAAATCTTTCCACACACTTAGGTAGATATGTAGAGAAGTTATAATTAGCCTGTGTAATTAGCGTACCGTGTTACATTTTAGAGTTATTTAAATGATATAATTTCCAGAGTATCCACGCCGTGTGTGTAGCTACGTTAGCATTATGGATACCAGCTGCCATTTTGGTTGGTTGGCAGTGGCTACCATTACTAATATACGGATACAGACCACATGTGCCACCTGCTCTGGCAGTAATTGCACCCATTGCTTCAGAGGTACGGATATCTTGCCTACCATTTTGTTTTCTTTAGGAAACTTATTCTTCAAACTGAGATATGACTCGAGGTTATCCGAGTCTAGTTAGTTTACAATTTGATTTAACTTTTTCTTTTTTTGCAGGCAGCAACAAGTGTTCCAGTACTATGTTTTATTGCCGGTGACGAGAGACTCCGCGCTGCACTCCTTGGACGCATGCGCAGACATTATGCCCTGCTCCAACCAGAACGCGCCAAGCGGTACAACAGAGCTTAGCAAGGTGATGGAGAGCCCTAGCATACTCTAAGGCCTCAGGGTCCCGGAGGTATTTCAAATGACGCCCTCCCAAGAAACGACCAGCGGTAGTCCATGATGCTATACAAGAATTTTGTACACATTTGAAATGTATATCCCTACGCTTATAATAAAAGTTTAAGTTCCATACAGATCTACTTGTGTTTAAAACTCCAACATTTTACTGCGTTGTCGTTTGCCCAGTTGTACATTCACTTACTATTCTTTCAAGTACTTGTAGTAAAACAATAGGTGAGGCAGAGCATGAAATAACTGGTGTAGTAGTTGAAGACTCAAGATGCAACTTGAGATTCAGGTTTCGCACACATCAGGATACTTACGAGTCCCGTCACACGTCTTTTAGACACGTAAAGTGCACCTAACATTGTCATCTTTTACCTCCATTGTAATTCTGGAGACATCTGAAATTTCAAAAAATCTTTAACAATTTACATACTTAAGGATTTTTGATATTAACATAATTTGACCAGTGTTTAAAGATGACATTGGTTAAATATAGTGAGAATCACGAAGACATTTGTGTTTGGAAGGAAGTATTTAGTAATGATGAGAGAATCGTTTTGCAACAAGGCTTTTTTGTTACAGGTAATTAAATCTAAACAGGATTACAGCCCAGTGCCACACCATTGTTTCAGTGGTCCATTTCAATTTTAATTTGAATGAAGACCTCTTATTTTTCTTTAAAGTGTACTTAAGTGCATTTTTTATTTTTTCAGGCCTGTTGTCAGTCATATTTAGTTTCTGGTTAAGTGTGACCCTCCTGTTTTCAAACCTTCGTTTTAATGACAGTTATCGTAACCTGGCTAATTTTACCATGGTAGCGTTTATCAGACGTCTTGTGCCGATGTTTTTGCTCCTGCCGCTTGTCAAGTACATTGAAACGTGAGTTGGAACGGAACATTTTATTTGCATTGAAATACCCTTTGTTTATTCATGTAGTCCTTGTGATTCATTTATATTGTGAAGGTCCCTTGGAAGCTTGGGCAGTAAAAATGCAAATTAGTACGTATCTGATTAATTTGCTTTTACATTACCAGTATTACAAACTCGTGTATCTGGGTTCATTCATAATGCAACATTGCTTGTTTTCTTTTTTTATCATGTCATCATCATCATTAAAGTATATTTTATCTGGGCTGTGATTCTTTGTTAATGTTAGTTTTAATGGCTGTAAGTGTACTGACCTTTCAGTTTGTACGGATTTGAAACATTCTCTTGTGAACTTTTTGCTTTCTTGGAGACGTTTTTGGCAGTGTTCGAGGTCGAATGCCTAACTCACGTCTGTATTGAAAGATATGTAGTTGCAAAATACATTACTAACGGTAAGTGAATCTTTATTTAATGCTGTTGTATGTTTATTATCGTACTAAATTATACTTGCTTCATACTTTTCAAGGTTGGCAGATTCAGAAGAACCACTACTACTTGTATGTTTGTCTTTGTGTGTTCTTTTCTTGCATCTACTCTATTCCACCTTTATTTGGAGTTGGAAACTATGGCTTGGATTTCCAATGCACGTCTTGCACTTTCGATATGGTGTTACCAGAGACTTGGCAGAGGAACTTCATCGTGGCCGTTTTTATTCTTCGAAGCGTTAAGCCTGCTACCGTCATGTAAGTATAAATAGTTTCTTTTCCAAAGCTTATTATGATCAAATCAATTAATGTTCAAAAGTAGGTCAACATAACTATCAATCGTTATTAATTAATCAAACCCATTTGCGTCTGCATCAAGTAGACCAGTGTTAACTAACTAAACTAAATCAGAGAGGCTTAACTTGTACCTAATGCAAATTAGTCACGTCAATTAAATAGCAATTCACATTGGTAGTAGATAGCTTTGATTTATAGTGGCACGCAATTAGTGCCGTATACCTATCTAGTTAACGCTGGCAGAAGCTATCAACAACGATCCAATTTTAATTGTTCTCCGTCGAAGTTGACCCAATTTATGTAGACAAAAGAAAGGATTAAACATGAAGCTAGAATTGTCTTAATATTTATGGTTGAAGTTGTAACAAGGGTTTTTTTTCTATGAATGTGACATGTTTCAGGACGATGATGCTTATTTGGGCACGTATGTTGGAGAAGAAATTGCCTTGCTCTATGAGGAACCAAAATTTTACTCGGGTGAGTTTAAAATGTTTTTTACGATACCATTGAATGAAGATAGGCTGTTTAGGAAATATTCGTAGATCGAGAATCGGGAAGACATATTTTCTGAATTTCGTGTCTATATTATATAGGTTCCTAAATTCTTTAGACACAAAGTTAGGAGCCTGAAAGCATGCTACAGGCATTGTTTATGCTAGATAATCGGTTTACGTTGTTCTAGAGTGTAACAGTCATTACGATGGTGAACCTACTGTGCTGGACACCCATCGCTCTGATCAGAGGAAGCGTGGTGATGTCACAGTTGATCTATGTGGATGTACTGCCTCTGCCCTCAGCAGCCTACATCATGTGGGCCATGTGGATACATTGGGTAAGCTTTAACAATGTAATAGTGATAAGTAAGATGAATGTGGAAGACTATAAGAAGCGTAGAGATGAAAGAAAACATGGAAATTCTGACATAACAGCTAAAAGAATAATATAACAACAGGACGTCTGTAATCCAAGACGGGTTAAGTAGAGGTGTGCCATATAGTACTTTGATATTTTTCCGGTTATTTTTAAGTGTCATATATTGTAATAGGTAGTAGGCCTATTATCATGAAACTGGAGCAAATTCAGACACGGGACTGCTACTGAGAAATTATGTATAGCTAATAGCTTATCCTTATCCTTACTAATATTATAAATGCGAAAGTAAGTTTGTTTGTTACCTTTTCACGCCTAAACCACTGAACCGATCATCCTGAAATTTTTCTCATATAAGTTGTCGGGTGTACAGAAACGGACATAGGGTACCTTTCATCCCGAAAAAAAGTTTTGTTCCCGAGGAAAATAACAATAACGTCTTTATGATAATAGATGGCGCCACGTGTCTTTCAAATCATGATTGAATTATATTATTACAAGCAGAATACAACCAGAATTGATTGTCAAATTCTAAATTAACGCGAACGAAGCCGCGGGCAAAAGCTAGAATAAAATACGCAGGAGCGTGATGTAAACATAGGAGATATAATTTAGTTAATTACGACCTGAAATAATTAGTTAGTATGAAACAGTCGCTATAATTACGATCTCGTGTAACTCACGCCTAGTTAATGATGCATCGAATAGTAAGTGCGTACGTCTCGAATGTTACGTAAGTATTTATGAAGAGTGACGTGATTGCGTAATGGTGCAGCGGCTACAACTCATGAGCCGCCAATTCATCTGTGACTCACAGTGCGAATATGATGAAGTCTGCCAAATAAATCCCTATCTACCCATTCTTTAGATACTTTGATCGTAAATGATAAACCTATGTGTGCATGTTAATCATTCTTAATCTGACTTCCGTGTCTGTTTGTCAATTCGAGCAACTTTATCTTGAACATAGAGAGTTGGCTCAATTACAAAGCAAACGATGACAGCTACCAGTAGCGAAGGGTCAATTTTTGTAAGAGGTAAGCCGGAGTACATATTATCTTTAATATGATTATATTATTTGCCTATAGAATACTGACTGTACCATTCATCAAAGGGAAGCCGGTAGAATTCTAGTTGTATGGAACCTTCGCCAGTGACAGCTACAAAAGTTTTATAACTGTGTTGCAGCTATCAACGCCCATCTAAACAAGAAAACAATTGTTCCAGACTTAAACTACTTACCTATACAGTACTAGCGCCCCGCTCCGACTTCGCACGGGTGCAATGTAGATACACATATACATAGAAACCTTCCTCTTCAATCACTCTATTTATTGCTGAAAACTGCATTAAAGTCCGTTGCGTAGTTTAAAAGATCTAAGCGTACAAATAGCGGGAGCGACTTTGTTTTATACTGTAAACAAGATAAACAACATTGGGGTAAAATTTGGTAAAAAGGAGGAGGAGGAAGTGTGAGGGATGTATTTGTGTGTATGAGAGTTTGGGTGTGTATCAGTGTTTGTGCTAGTTAAGTTCGTTTGTTCCCACTAGTTCTACTGAACAGTTCTACGGTAGAACTAATGGGATTTTTGTTTCTCACTAGTACTACTATTCCACAATTTTTTTCAGTTGCGTAATTTACAATGATTTCAACCACTCATACCGCATAGTTTGTATACTTACTAACTTCTGTACCTACTTCTTCATCTAGCAAAATTAAGTTCATCAAAGGAATTTCGATTGGAAATTCCCCTGATCGATGAAATCCCCCTACATTTCCCCCCTATGTTAAGTGGATTACAGGATTTTGAGGTTCCTACTAAAATTATCATCAGTTGCGATCACAAATCACTGAATCTGATTGTTAACATTTGTAGTTTTTCAGTATTAGGTTAGTCTCTTAGAGTTCCATATTCAGCAACACCTAAGTTGTCTGGTTATAACATTACGATCTAATTAAACAATAGATTTCATTACCTAGAACCTAGAACCTTGCAGTGATTGATTATATTAGTTGATTACGCAGAAGGTAATTCAGTAGACTTACCTTTGTTTTCAGGTGGCGCCTGCGCTGACAGCAGTAGCACTGTTTCTGGTTGACGATCGTGTGCGCGGGAAGTTGTTCAATATTTGCGCCGGCACCGTGGCGGGACGCGAAGACGAAAACGATAACAAGAAAGATTAAGTTTCTGTACTCGAAGCAGTATTGAAGTAGTATTTACGTAGTTTGTATTTATGTGTGACTTATTAAAAATTCAGATTTTAGTGCATGTTTATAGATATACCTATCTAAACCTACCTAGAACTTTGCTGCCAATATAAACCGAGTATTTAGCTTGTTCGTCCCAATAAATTGCTGTAATAAAGGCCTTTTTCTTCTTATCTCTTTTTAACTGGATGATATACCAAGAAAGCTCTTGACACTAGGTAATTGCTTTTTCTAAATTCATGGTAAGACATTGTCTGAACTACCTGATGCTAAGTTAAAGATGAATTCAGCCCTGGTGCCTGCTTCTGGACTAGATAAAGGGTGTAAAAAGACCCTTAACGAAGCCGTCAACCAAGCATTCTGTACATCAAACTAAGTAACTTTACGCAAAAATTATTGCTGGGAAACGACTTTTTTTTTTGGGGTAAAGGGTTTGTTTATTTTGGTCTAGGTTGTGTCGAAACTCGTTTTCTATGATAAAAAAGTAGAGCAACATTATTTTAGCTAAAAATAATAAGTAAATTGTTGACTGCAGAGGATTTTCCATAAACAATATTGGTTCAAGCACGTAATTGTGAACCTATTAGGTATTATAAATTCCAATTACAAGTCCTTTCGTAACACTACTATGAGATAAAAATATTAAATAAAATATATATAATGTATTATATAAATTATAATATAAAATCGTATAATCACGTATACACCATGGCACATTTACCGCATAGGAATTAATGTTGGTCCGATTGAAGGTCTTATTGCACATGCGACTATTGTAGCTATTTTATATTTCCTTAATGTGTTCAGTGATTTATTGCATGAGTGCATTTATAAATAGATAATAAAACTTAGATATGAATTATTTACTAGCAGGTTCAGGATATAAATATGAAAGACACATACAGTTTAAATATATTATAATTTTAGATATTTATGTATAGTATACATAATAGTAACATTAAATAATGTTTGAAACCGTATTACATACGATTACAAGATTGCCAACAATATAATACAAAGAGAAAAAGATTTGTACGAAGAATATCAGCGCAGTCCAGTTACATAGTATGATACATTGTATGGTTATCTAATTCAGTCGAAATGTACATTACATGTATATTTTAGTGAAGGAAGAAACCGAATTGAACCGAAGTCCTAATCGACAAATTATACTACTGAACACAACGTGGAAAAATATCCCTACTTAAAAGAAAACAACAGTAGCTTATCAAGAAAATGAAATAGCCGCCGTATCATGTATTTGATTATTTATTTCTAAATTTACAAAAAGCACAATATGCCTTTACTAGGTACTTTTGATGACATCACATTCTACCCACGATTGGTCCACAGTAAGGCCATATATTATGGAGTAAAAATACACGCACACAATACAGCACGACTAGTTGACACTTCTCAAGATACTCTTTATGTATTTCATTGTCCATTGATTGTGCCAAATAACAGCCAAGTTAAATTTTATGTGTCCGCTCATCTTTCTTCTCGAAAATTAGGACTACTATGTACTTTTTTACATTTAACCTATCATATATAACAAGTATTTGCGTTATACATAGAAATATTTTATTATTATACACCTTACTACTTAAAACTACTTACATATATCGGTTGCATTAATAGGAAACGTAGACATTATAGCGGCACTTCATATTTATAAAAGTTTAAATTAATCGAATGGATATATAGATGAAAGTGTATAGATTTATATTGCACCTTTTTTCTTATACTTTACACATCTCGCACGCACACACAACACGTCCTCTGGAATGGGTTCGATAGTCTTCATCGAAGCGCTCGTCGCATTCATCCATCGTCGAGATATTTACAAAGTCATCTTCTTCATCACTAAAATAATAATTATTCTCCTCTATTATTGTAGATTTGTATACCCTGTTGCTGTAGGTGTCGGCGCTGGAGGCGCTGCGCGTGGAGGGGCTGCACAGCACGATGACGGGGCAGGCGCGCGCCCCCCCGCCCCCGCCGCCCCCGTCGGCCCGCGCGCCCCCCACACCGGCCTGCTATATCTGCTCCAGCGCCGTGTTCTCCCACGCCCTCCGCTGCCTCCTCTCGATCACGGGGATGAAGAACAGAATCAACCCGCTCAGCGATATCGTACCGCCTGCCACGTAAAAGCCTGGCGCGTACGAATTAAGTGTGTCGTACAACCACCCTGCAGGATAGAAAATAACAATTGATTCATTATTTATTTGAAACGATGGAACTTACTGTTGACAAATCGGTAGATAGTTTACCTGCAAATGGTGGTCCTATTAGGGAAGCAATTCCTTGGAATAGTAGGAGAAGTCCAAACGCGTTTGTGAGTCTCTCGATACCTAATAGATCCACAAGAACGACTGAGGTCAGCCCTACATAGGCGCCGATGCAAAATCCAAATGTCGTAGCATATAAAGCGAGACCCCAGAACTCCCAGCAGACCATGGCCATTGCCGTACCTGAAAACAATATAGTATTCAATAAATACTCATTTGAATACAATAAAAGCCTTGGTTATTAAAGAATATCAATTCGATATACATACCAATGCCTGCGATTGTAAGGCACACATTATAAGCCAACAAGCGGTTTACCCACGGCTTATCACTTATGTAACCAAGAATTATCCTCCCCAACAAGTTTGATCCCCCAATTATGGAAATAAGGTATGGTGGATTCTCAATTCCTAGTGCTTCGCTCATTGGTACAGTGTAAACATACGGTATATAAAAACCGATACTGGTTAAAAAGTTCGATGCAGCGAACAAAAGAAATATTGGGTCCACGAGGAGTGTCATATCGAGCATTTCTCCGAGTGCTGCTTTGAATTCTGTTGAGCAAGGCAACCAGCCACATTTCACCTCTGGTTCTTCTTTCGTGCTGAAGGTGGTGAATACTCTTTCAGGTGACGTTGATCGAAATCTGGCAAGACTCGTCATACTGCCTTGATATAAAACGTCCGGCCTTTGCATGATCCCACTGCCATGCCTCGAGGGAGGAGGCTTTTGTTCATGAGGTTTGTTTAAGGCAGGCTGTGACAGTGTCAGTCTTGCAATATCATTGTCGTCAACTTTCCCATTAGCTCTGAGGACGTGTTCTGTACTTTGAGATCTTATTAGTGGAGACTTAGCCTGTTTGGGTAGCATGGGTTCTGTTGCTGGTGTTTGCGGGATTTCGGGAACGGGTTTAAATATAAGGCCTAATGGCACACAGTTCAGTATTAAGGCACCGATGATAGCCATAGCACCGCGCCAACCGTAGTTCTCAATTAAAATTGATGTGATTGGTGCAAACAAAAATGTTCCGAGTCCTGATCCACATACTGCGATACCTGGAAAGAGAAACATCAAACTTTAAACTGTTGCTTCTAAATTCACGTTACAATTTTCACTTATTTCAAAGTATAAATATAATATATACCAGTAGCAAGACTTCTGTAGCGTTCGAACCACACAGTGACGCTGACGATGGCGGGGAGGTAGATGAGGCCGAATCCGAAGCCAGTGCCGACGCCGATGGTGATGATGAGCGTGAACACATTGTTGGCGAAGGATGACAGCATCACGCACGTCGCTGCGAGCAGCGCACCCGCCACCGTCACCGCGCGGCATCCCCAGCGGTTCACGAACGAACTCGATATAGGACCTGGAAGCATTAAAACGTCACTGACATTAAACCGACTGAACAGAGTATTTCGCCAGTTATGTATAAGTCCCATGTAGTAGCAACAAGCGCTTCTCGCCATCAAACTAAAAAAAATATGTTTGTGAACAATAAATAAAAAAAATAGGGGGCAAGCCCATAAACTAGGCACAATTCCTGACTCCGTGGCTGCTACTGAGAAATTCCTGATGAAAAAACCCAATAACACTGGACTTGACCCAGCCAGACACGATTCAGACTGACCTACTTTACTTTACTTTACTTTCTGAGTAAATTAATTAAGTTTTGTTCTGGGATTATAAGGTACTAACTAATTACTTTAGAATAATTAATCATTTAGAAGCTCAATTTCCTGTCCATTACGTATAAGCATTTGCCTAGATTCTTGCTATTGAATAAACGTAGTGTTTGGTATCATGCTGTTTTTGTTATCTCGCACATGCTGCAAAGGACCAGAGTTCGAAACATATCAGCTAGTCAGAATGAATTATTGCAAAATGATTCAACTGTTTTAAAATGTATTACAGTACTAGCTGTAGCCCGCGACATCGTTTACAAGGAAATTTTGATGTGTTGGTGTGAGAAAAAAATGCCTATGTCTTTCCCCAGGATATAATCTATCTCCTTGCCAAATTTCGTTACGATCCGATCAGCCGTTTAGTCGTGAAAAGGTAACAAACAAAAAGAGTTACTGTCGCATTTATAATATTAGTATGGGTTCAATCTGGATGCAAATATTCTGACTGGAAAATTATGTAACCCTTGCTCATTCCTTTTACATAGTGAAGTCAATTTACTGAATGAAACAGTGTACAGCCACGAGCACCAATATGCATACACTTTCCTATATTTAAAAGGAATTTTCGCGAGAAATAACAATTGTATCTTGGAGATAGGATCTTTTTCATAAAAATATGTGTTACAAAATACTATGTTCGTAACAACATGAAATTTTAATCAGAACAGAAGGAAAACACTTTTAAAAGTTGTTAAGTGGTTACGTATTGGTGTTCGTGACTGTACATACGCAGATACAATCTAGGACTCCACACTACATCATTTGGGTCGGGTCCGGTCGGATTCCAACATATAAACACACTGATGGCATCATTATTTCGGCCGAGTTGAATGTTCAAAGCCAGAATGGTGTTGTATTAAATTGATTACTTACCCGAACTAAGTGTGACCCCTACGAGGATGGAGACGATCCACGCGGTCTTGCCTTTGCCCTCATCAAAGTAGGTCAGGAACTCTGCATAGAACACGCCGAACGAATAGGTCATGCCATCGGCTGAAACGGAAAACATTCACGTCGTTATTGTTTACTCATGAAGTAAACTCGTACGGAGGGGGAAAAGTTGAAATAATTAATCAAAAATTAAAAATAGTTTTCGAAGTCAGAAATACTTTCGTAGCGCATTGATAAATGCGTAATGGTAGTAGAGAAGGAAATGCTGATCTTTTTAATACGATAGGTATATTCGACTGTAGAGGAGCTCGTGGCTAAATAATAACAGCCGCTCGGGTCGATCTTTGGGTTAAGCCGTGCTTGCCTAGTTTGGTCTGTGGATGGGTGACCACCCATTACATACCGAGTTTCCTCCGTGCCTCGGGAAGCACATTAAGCCGTTGGTGTTGGGTGTCATTTGTAGATCTTTGACAGTCGTTAAGTAGTCACTAGTAGTCAGTGGCCCAAAAACTCTGACAACCAGTCTTACCAAGGGGTTTCGTATTATCCAGTAGTTCGTATTTCGTAGTATTATTAACTGGGTTGTGGAGGTCAGATAGGCAGTCGCTCCATATAAAATACTGGTATTCAGCTGCATCCGGTTAGACTGGAAGCCGACCCCAATATAGTTGGGAAAAGGCTAGGCAGATGATGAGGTATATTCGACAGTAAACCATATACCTAAAGGCTATGTGTACCTAATTAAATATTATGCAAATAGTCGTAAATATGAAATCCAGCGATAATTCTGTTATCACACCTTTCAGCAGAATTTTATTAGAGTACTAATATTAAAGTGGCAAAAGCTAAACAACATAAATCCCATAACCACCCACTCCGTTGACGTTCCTCTATCGTTCGAGAGTGTACAATAACGTCACATTTCATGACAAACTAGGTTAACATGATAGACATATGCAGGTACAATATCGATGAAGTATGGAACTTGGAGAATACCACCTCTACTAAACAAAGGCACTCTCTGACAATAGGACGAGAGTCGACGTCAAAGAGGCTTCCTTTCGTATTCAATGACACGAGAGCAAAAATCTTTACGATAAGAGAAATTAAAGAACGGCCGTCGCAGCGCGTGGGCTTTCAGGAAAAGGTAGGTAGTTGCTGAGATGAAATATTTATAACGCAAGCTGTTAGTACTGCAATTCTGCTTTCTATGAGCGAGGAAATTGTTCTCTCCTGAGCTCTGTCTTAAATATTACATACATACAGCACTCTCTGAAAGCTGCACAAAGAAACAAGATTTAGAATAGTTGATCTTCTCTGAATCCAGTAGCTCGCTACACCAAATTACAGTTTAAGAAATATGTAACGAAATTCTGTTTATAAGTAATTTTAGTAAGATAAAATTTATACCATAATGATAGCATAGTAATGAATAGGATTGAAATAGCTAATGATTAAGGTTTTCGACACAAACAATAGAGATTTGTAGCAAGTTTAATGTTGCGAAAATTGAGATGACTAGCTCCTCTTAAGTGCGGAAAACCCATCGCTAGAGCTGCGATATTTATACATAATTGAATGAACTTAGTAAAGAACTTACGCAAACGACACTTTTCGTTTCTTTAGCCGCTTTTTAAGAGTTTTGTCAATGATCCTTAATTTCGTCGTTGATGTAAAAGATTTTTTTATTAGATTGACATTTTATTATTAGATTGACTTCCGCGGTTAAATAAAATGCGTTGTAGATGGCTCCGTCGCGAAGAGAATTGTGTTAGCCCACTGGATATCCTCTATCCCTCAGACAGTATGTTATTTTAGATGTACCCAGTTTAAGAGAAGATTCTATGTTACGACAAGTTTAAGAGAGAATTATCCAGAGTGAATGCGAAATACGACGTCGCGTGTTGTCGTCGGAATTTTGCAGTTTATAAATAGAAGCAGATCGCGCAAAGCATTTTATTTGTATGCTAAAATTAAAGCAAAAGTATCAGCTGTTCGTGTTTGCGGTTTTAATCTAAGAGGAGGTTGAGGAAAATGAGTTTTCATGTTACTCATTATGCTCTTCGCTGGCAGTTTCAATTTCAATCCAAATTATTAAGTACCTAGATGCTGCACGTCGGAGTTTTTGATAAAGTATATGTATATACTTCTTTGGTAGCAAAATAGGATGATTTATTTTCATGTAGATTATGACTACATGCAGGTAATCTAAATATTCTACGTATTTGGCGCGTGTTTTGGTTATGATCAGAATGTTAGGTGTCTGATGATATCAGGGAGTCAAGAGAAGCTTCACGTGATGGTAAAATTATCAATCAATTCATTTGACATCAACAAAATAGAGTAGCACTATCGATGATAACAGATGATGTTGTCAAAAAAAAATGTAGATCGAAAAGATTACGATCTGTTTACTACCTACTTTATTTTATTTTCGTCTGTAGGTTACTAGGCAAACTTTATTTATATATTGTACGAGTATATAATACCTAATCCAGTATGAGTTCGTCAATTAATATTAAATTCATTTCGAAAATGCGTAATACGAATGTAGGTACTTCTTCTTCTTAGCGTGTCGATGGCAATCTAAATAGGTAGTGTCAGCCCAGAACTGAGCAAATAGTTTGGCGCTTGCGGTAGCGTCCATCAGTTCCTGTACTGAATAAACAACAGGACACGCAGGACACGATATTAAGTGCCCCATCGTTTGTAGAACAGCACCACATTTACACTCCATGGCAGAGTCATTAATGAATCTCCACCTGAGCAGGTGTAGGTACTTATTTCAAAGAAGCTAGCTGGATATGGCAGCCCATTTACTGCCCCTGCGTATTTATTTAAAGTACCGTAAAGTACTTCATCTATGTAATAAAGATCTTAGCATTGGCAAAGTTTGGAGAATTTTGCCAATAATCGTATTAATACCCAGTAAGAGAATATTAACTTTATTGTTACTGTGATTAACTTGTATAAGCTAATCCGGGTTCATTCTTTCATAAGCCTCACGTACAAGAGTTTATCTTCGAGCTCTCATATCGAATAACGAAAGAGGCCTTCCGAACACCTTCGTGGACTTGAGAGGAGACTTAATAAATCTCTCAGTGAACTTGAGTGATGGATAAGTCTTGTGACTCCCTACAAAAGATTTGATAGAAAAGGACATATGATATTTTCTTTTCCGGAAAAGTTTTCCGAAGTGAAAGAACACATAAATAATGGAATACAGAAATAATATAAAGAGGTTGATGACGAATGATATATTGACACTTTGATAATGATATTTTTTCTTCATGTGTGAAAAAGTTTATTTGGAAATGAATGAAACAATCCCTTTTCACTGTCCTAGTTCAATGAATAAGTTATGATATAGGTATTACCCAACCGTACCCAACCCACATTTTTAGATTTTTGGAATATATCTATATTCTATTATTAGGGTACCGCGGCCCTGCAACACAAAGGGCAAACAAGAACCATGGATGGATTTTAGTCAGAGCGCGGGGGGGGAGGGGGGTCATATGATGTGTTCCCATCCGAAAAAAACAATGCTGCTGTTATTTGTAGGTCTTTGACATTCGTTAGGTAGTCAGTGGCCCAAAAAGTCTGACAACCAGTCTTACGAAGGGATATCGTATTACCTAGTACGAACTGAGCTGAGGAGGTCAGATAGGCAGTCGCTCCATGTAAAACACTGGTATTCAGCTGCATCCGGTTAGACTGGAAGCCGGTCCTAACATAGTTGGGAAAAAGGCTACGCAGATGATGATGATTGTTAGTGTCTACTAGGTGTAGTTTCTTAAAATGTAAGATCAACTATTTTCTTGCTTAACTTACTCAAAGGCTTATAAATGACGACATTTGAGAACTTTTCATCTTGTTCCATATAAAACGTGTGTAAGTATAGCAGATATTCGTAACTTAATTATATTTTCATGATTATTTATTTACGAACAAAAGTTGCGCCAAAGGCTGAACGTCTGACCTTGCGGCTTGCTCCATGGCAGAACGATGTCACGGATTCACTATTAATGATTTTCAATTACGGCATTTATATTCCGAAAGGTTTCGTGTCATGGCGTTCCTCGACTCAATCTGAACGCAGCATTTACATACATACAGCAGCGTACATTTTCCTCTGCAATCAATTCAAAGTTTCTAATATTAGATTATTAAGTCGCAAGCTGCGTAAATAATTTATTAGCGATATTGAAATGAACTAGCAGACCTGTGTAGTTAATTACAGACGGCGAGGTCGTCGGCCCTCGACATGTAAATAATGTCAATTGGTACAGATTGCTCCAATACAAATAAGTTTATTAAATTCCTGCGCAATGCCTCGCAAGATACTGTCGTTTCATTTCATTACGAGTTCCGTTTCATGCGACAAACGTGAAATAAATATTGGAGTCTTTTTACTCAAAAGTATAACCCAGGTGGTACGTGGTTGGTAACTGGTTGGGCAGCATAGGATATACTAGAAAATGGCTTTTAGGTTAGTAAAAGTAAGTAGTGTAAGAGAAGAAAAACATAACAGGAAATTGGAATAATTGCAGGAGGATGATTTATAGTGTTATGAGTAAAAAAAAGATTGCAGTTAGAGTAGATACCTAAGAGGCCATCCTTTAATAACGTGAGGTTTTAGGCCAGTTTTATAGCCCTCCCTCCCTTTTGATGATATATCGTGAAGGTTTAGGCCAGCCCTCCAGCCATCCACCATCACGTGTATTTTGTATTATTGAAAAAATCTGAGAGTAATATGAATGTTTTTTTTAGGTTTATTTTACTCAAATATTCGCTTGCTCGGGTTTTTACGTGGTCATACAATGAAATCCAATCCTATAATGGTAAAAAATAATGAATACGTAACACATTTCCATTTTTTTGTCTAACTAGAAAATAGATGGGATTGTCACTCTATTCCCTCCCCCCATCGTGATTAATCGTTGTTGTTTTTTCGTTGTTGCCCCTACTTTGAACATCATGTAATTAAAGGACGGCCCCTAATGTAAGGTACATTATGAAAGTCATACATCGTGTGTGTTGTTCACAAAAGTTTAATTACTACAGTGTACAATACACATTTTGTTTGTATTGCAGCAAAATATCCGCAGTGTTGCAGAATAAACCTATTATAGTTCCGCAGATATGTAATAAAACACGGGAGCGCCATTGTAAATGCCAACTTGACCTTGACTTCCGATATATCGCCAGTCCCGAATTAGCACAGAGCACCATTTGATGGGAGCGCTGGGGTTCCCTGAACTGTTCATTTTCACGGAAATTGCGTACGCCAGGTTACGGCAGAGTAGACATATTAATATTAACATACAGTATTTCAACTAGGAGTAAAACCTCGGAATCGGCACACACATGTACAGCGTTTATACGAATTTTAAGCATGCTTCAGGTAACAGGTTACTCAACAGCCCAGACTTACGAGGCTGTCGCATCGATACAAGTGGTTGCGTTTTATGAGTGTAGTGCAACATGGAATAGTTGAAAACCCTAACACCGACTAACACGCATGATTTCGCAAAAAGCTTAGTTAACATAATATCACGCCTGTAATCCCCGAAGTGTTAGGCAGTGCTGTATCGAATAGTACATCTAAATTTTAAGTTGTAGTTTTAAGTCCCATGTAATAGGAGGCCAGTCTATTGCCACCAACCGGGCTCAAATCCAGACTCCGTGGCTGCTACTGAGAGATTCCTGATGGAAAAACCCTACAACACATTGCCCGACCCGGGAATCGAACCCAGAACCTCATGCTCACCAGTTGCACTTGCGACCACTCGAACAACGAGGCAATCAGCTTAGTTAGTTTACTGGTTATCTAGGTATACTGTGGTCATGGTAAGTTTCGTATCACATCGAGGTCCCCACTCCTCTTGTAATATCCTGAAAATAAAATGAGACACGGATCTCATTTGGCAACCGATATTGGTTGTACATTTACTTATTTCAGTTTCGACACGAATAATTTCGAATTGGTATTCTTTGACGAGTTTTTTGATAAAACTTCCAAGTACGCGATATCGAGTCGAGTCAGTACGAAACTTCGTTAAGAGTTTCATGAAAAATAAATTGGAGCGTATGAATTTCATGAAAGCTACTTGTACAAGGACACTGAAAAAGAGCAAAGTAATTCATATTACCCAAATAAATATCCATTACAAAATTATGTGATATGAAATCTTTCAGTAGATTAACACAAACGTACTATGAATCACGACGTATTACTAGAGTATCTAAGAGATTATCTGGTTTATAGCAAGTAGCTCAGTATATAATGTTATCTGTGCCCAGAAGTCACGGCAACACTAATCATATAATCTGTTTATTATATTATACTCCTACAACTATTACCACAATCTATTATACTCTATCAGGCTGTTAAATACCATTTAGATTATCACATAATAGATGTAGGTATTCATAATTACTTTTATCAGTAATAGAGATCGATAAAAAATTATATTGTAACCTAAGCGTGCTCTTCATGAAATCAATTAGCGATAATTTCCTAGAAAATCACGGCCCTTGTTTTGATGCGTAGTTTTTACGTCGCCGCGTAGCTATCTTATTTTTCCGGTTATTTTTAATTTGTTAGCAAACCATACAGAGATGATTATTCTCACTAATAAAATTATGCAGGTGCAATTGTAAACAGGTGAATAATTTCCAAACTTTCATTATTTCCTGTCATTTTTTTTTAATGGCATCTCGCAGGTCTACCTAGGAGGTTGTCTGTTTAACCAGACTATCCTGTGGGTGGGGTAGTGGGGTACGACAGGCCGGATTTGAATGAATTTCCTGTTCTGCTAGGATATGGTATTAAGAACTTTTTATAAAAATGACACCTTATGTATCCATATTCTCGCAAATAAATAAATTGATTTGATGAAACTACTAAATAATTTATAAGATCATGATAATATATATAATATGTAATTTAGTCTTCATTATGCAATTATCTACGTTCAAAGTTCAAAATAAAAACAGCAATCAATTTAATGATTGCATTCATTCTTTTATAATAGGTAATTGATTAACAAATGCAATGATTGTATTGTTTTCCATTTTAATGGGTATGATGTGTTATATTATGTGCAAAGTTGTCACTGACTTTATTTGTTTATTGTCTACCTATCACATAAGAAAGTTAATAGTTTTTTTAATTAAAAACTTCACACAAATTAAATGTGATTTTAAGAATTTATGAATCGTTTGATTCATGTAAACATTAAATAATTATCTTTACTTAATTAATTGAGGACGTAGGTTTATCAATTTAGCTGAATCATGATTATAATATTAGATCCAAAAATCAGAACAGATATGTGTATTATAATCTCGAATATGAAATAATCTATGATAATTAGGCTTACGCCTCATATAGTAGATCTACTAGGTAAGATTTACTAGGAAACTTTTTATCGAAGAGATATAAGTAATGCAGAGATATAATAAAAAAACATAAATGATTGCTCGGCTAATATGCATGATATAAATATAATGTATAGCCTATAGCAACCACGAATAAAATGTGTCTTTCTATCAGTGAAAAAACTCGTTCCGAAGATTACCCCCTACAAAGTGACAAACAAATACCTCTTTATAATATTAGTATAGATTTGCTGCAATCTAAGATAGTTGTGGATAAAACCTTGAAATCACTTCCGTTCCACATCTTGCACGTTATCGCAAAAGACCAATGTCGCAAACTTTGACCCCGCAACCCTGCAGAAATAAAACTGAACGAATCGTTTCTTGCCACGCTATTCTTATTATAACTATAAAAACATTCAACCCTTGCTGTATTTTTCTAAATAAATAGAAGGATTACGTGAAATGAGACGTCTTTATTCGCAATGTACCTAATGGAAAAGACATCTGATGGAAAAAATAAGAAAAAATGTTGTCTTGTCGATGGTCAGAAATATTCTGGAAGATGTTACCTATATGTCCTTGCAGTTAGTAGGATAAAAAATAACCTGCCTATTACACATTTTTGTGAGAGAATTGTAAAAAGCAATACAATATTTTTTATCGTTGTGTAGTCCGCAATAAAAGTACGAAATCTTTCTCTTGGGGTAAATAAAGTTAGTTTGTGTACCACATTGCAATGTGTTGAGCTTCGCTTGGCAACAATTACAAAAAAAAGAAAAACCGGTCAAGTGCGAGTCGTATTCCCACGCACACAGGGTTCAGGGTTAGGTTTGATGTTTGTTTTTTTTGGTTTCAGTTCCAAGTATGGAGAGCCCCCCTTAATCTTTTATTTGTTTTTATTTTTGTATAAAAATCGTAAAGCGGTTTACATAGTACATCTACCTACCAAGTTTCTACTGTGTAGTCCTAATAGTTTCGGAATAAAGTGGCTGTGACATACAGACGGACAGACAGATAGACAGATAGACAGACAGACAGATATACAGACAGACATGACGAATCTACAAGGGTTCCGTTTTTTGCCATTCGGTTACGGAATCCTAAAAAGAGGAAATCAATTCTTGAAATATTATGTATGTCGCGATATCTTACTATATTAGGATACTGTGCTATACTCAAAAATAAAAGTCATTAATTTACCTACTTTATTGAGTTTATCAATTTTATTTTTTCATCTATACTCAAATAGCGGAACCAAAGAAGTTATCACTACACACACAAAACGTGTAATATTTAATTATTATTAGAAAAATTAAAGAGGTCATCAATATATGAAAAATTATATATGCCACAGTATCTTAACATACCTAGTGAATATATAACGATGAGCATAATATAAGGAGCGGCAATGTCATGACTATAATATTATTGTTTTGATAAATATTATAGCTTGAGGTCGTCGGCCAATGTCTGTTGATAACAATAGTAGATCAACAAAGAGGTCACATTGTCCACACACGATGCTTGCTAAAAGAGACACAACATATGAAATATTGACATAATGAAATACTGGTTGGTTATATCCTTTTGTTATTGCCATGTTCTATTTGCTCAAAGTCGATTCTTTGCACCGATTTCTCGAATTTACGAAAAACAAAATGTGTCCCTAATTTGTAGAGTTTTTGACCAAACTTTTTGCTACATTCACATGATTGACATGCACAATTGCACACGGTCCTTCTTCTTATAAGTTCCGACAGTTCACCCTCCTTCACTACCCATCGTACAAAGGGTTAAAACGTTACGCTAACGCAATAAATTTTTACTGTTCATAAATTCAAAATTAACTTATTTGAACACACGTAAAAAACAATTAGTAAAAAATTATCAATTGTTTCTTTTTAAATTAACCTAATTTCGATTTAAATAGATGAGAAATAAAATAACGATTAGCACAACACATTCACAAACTGAATCAATAAATCTTAAATTCGACCTTTTCTATTCATCTATAACCAGCCTAAGTTCAAATGGCCTCACAACAAAGACATTTCTCCTAATGACCCTTCGATTAATTTAATGGCTGTTAATTTTCTGCGTGATTTATTGCCAACAATAGTTTATCTTAATGTGAAAAAAGACACTCAGACTAACTTAAAAAACTCGTTAATAATTTTTAAGTATACCTACCCCAAAGGGATAAAAAGTGTAAATAATTATGTATTTATAAAAAAAAAACTGAAGTTGTAAAGATCAATAGATTTTCTATGTACCTTATCTTTTTTTGTAACGGTCCAAATAGTGCTCAGGACAGTAAATAAAACAATTTTCCTGTTTACTTTATTCAAAATACAAAACACTGTAATCCATAGATAACGTAGATACTAATAAAAATGGAAATTTGAAAGAAATATTGTTACTCTTGAAAACGAAGAAAGAGCTTTCGACATTCTACTTCTGAGCGTATCAAACGGGGCTTAAGTTTGTAAGCAAATAACTTCCTCCTCAATTTGAAATCGATTAAAGAACAAGGGGTAAGTGAAGTAATGAAAAATGGTTGACTATTTTAACAAGTAATCAACAAGTTGTTATTTTGTTAAGTCTTTTTTTTTTTTTTTTGGGATGGGAAATCATCAAATAACTCCTCCCGCTCTGGGTGGAGTGGGAAGGAGTGTCAGACTTTTACTGACTAAAACCCATCCATGTTCCTTCTTCCCCTTTGTGTTCCAGGGCCGCGGTATCTCGTTCGAACAGTCCCGCAGCATTTGTTAAGTTTTACTTATTAAAGGAGGCTCCATTCTGCTACAGACTAGTTAGTAACAACTAGTGATTGGAGCCTCCTTTTAGTCAAATGAGCCAGTGTTAGGGTAAGTGTTACCTTACTCATGCATTTTACTGTAAATATGGGACATCTTATTTTTTGGAAAAGCTCGACTTTGTGTTGAGTGTCCATCTGTGTATGTCTTTTTCTGAACTTCGATGTGGACACACTGGACTTACATATACCTACAGGGTGTATCAGAAAGACGTGGTCGATAGTTGGTTACAGAAGTGTTTGTTCACTATTAGAAACAGAATCGAGAGACATAAAAAAAATGTGTTTTTCATACAAAATGTATAGCAAAAAAGTGTGTCTTTTTTAGTACTAGGGTTAGTCCCATTGAAGTTTTTGATCTTTATTAGAAACAAGATCGATTGGCATCAATTAAGTTTATGTGTAAAATGGTCATTTTCTTGCTTACTGTAATTTTTTTTGAAAATCTGTGCATAATTTTTGATTTTGATCATGGAGATCAAAATCTCACGAAAAAATACAGATAGTCTCCTGAGACCATTTTCGTGTAACTGAAATGGTTGGTTAAGGTAGTTCCCCGTACCTATCTAGTAAATGAGCCATTGTACAGCTGATTAGCTGCTATTCCAAGCCTAATAACGTGTAATGTATCGACCTATTTATGTGCATGTGTAAGCCGAGTAAAGTAGCACGTGTTACAGGGATTTACTGCTCGCGTCTAACGGATCGTAGGCCTCGGCTATCGGCACTTACCGATATTGATGGAATGTTCCTATCGAGCTAAACAATCTGAGATTTGATCGGGAATGTCCTTAAGTCTGATATATTATTATGTGTTTGATAAATCATAACATAGGTGGCTTTTGCCCGCAGCTTCGCTTGTGTGTCGGAAACTATTCCATGGGTACTTAGTACTAAGGCAAAAAATATCCTAAGTTTACCCAGTCACAGTCTATCTTTGTGCCTTTCATTGAAATATGTTAATTAAAAAAAAAAAAAAGTTCAACCTAGGAGGTTGTCGTCTGCTTAACCGGACTATCCTGTGGGTACCTTGAGTGTAAGGCCTCCAGCCAGGGAAACATGTTCACTCGTTATATACTTAAATAAGTATCTACCTAACACACAGACAGTCCTAGCACCAGCCATAATAACTTGCGTATCTCAATTACTTACAATTAGTTACTTTTGCAGAACAATTGTGTTTCGACTATAAAACTAAATTCTTATGAGCACTGGACGCTATTCAACATTATTTATGTTAACAAAATGGTATTTTTCTTATTTATTTTTGTACTCTATCACAATGCTGTCCTATTTGACCCTAAGGTTGACGGGTAGAGAATGCCTTGTGTGCACTTTTGTACATGAAGTTTAAATAAATAAATAAATTAGGTAGCAATGGGCAGTCCTGTATCTCATTTATCAGCGACACTCCATTTCATTTGTGTAATCTATTGTTCTATTACGTCTGTCAAATGCACTCTGACTCATCAAGCATCGTTCAAAACATATGAACATTGAAGTTAATGTTCGATAAGAACAAGAGCCATAAATAAATATAAATATACTTTAGGTAGCTAACATAATTAAGAGCCTAATTAAGTACCAGCCACACAAGTGCGAGGCATTTTGATTAATTACAGTTGTAACAAAGCATCCCGTTTAATTGGTCATATAACTTGACGACTTAATTATAACTAAATGTAAGGCTTGATTACTAACGGCGCGCGTAGAAAATCTGATTGGAAAATCTACCGAAACGGTGCTTCATGAAATAATCAGAGTTCGTTTCAAACTACAACTTGATTCTAAATGAGAAACGTTGAGATTTACTTTGAGAATGAGTACCTAATGACGTTTGAAATGTTGTTTATAACAAACATAGTTATGCCAACGCAATTTTCGTCTGGTAACTAGAAGTTAGTCTGCATCACAGAGGACTGAATCGCAGCGCCGCCGCCGGCAGGCTAGAATTAGCAGTAGGTACTAATGAAATTCATGGTGCTAAAGTGTTGAGCGTGCAGCTATTGACGGACCTCTTTCTCTTTCAATGCATCACTTGGTGTCGTAGTGCGAGTAAACGTGGCATTGGTTTGTAAGGAAAGTGTTGACAATGAATGTCGCATCTGGCTGAGGCCCCCGAGGCGTCTCTTCTATGGTCTGTAGGAGAAGATTAACATTTTCGTTTGGTGTTATATGTTTTCAGCCAATTTGTTTTCAATTTGTCTGAGATTATCACACGTCTGCACGTGACATTATCAATAATCGTACTTATACCTTGTGTGGATAAAAATAAGCCTATGATAGGTATAACAGTATTAAGTTGTTGCAATTATCGACTACATAATAATATATATATAATCTATGCAATAACGATTAGTGGGCGTACACACACGATACTGTACTATCTGGGTGGCAATCGGCCAACTTTGTGACTGGACTCATTGTTATCAACATCCTATTTAATATTTGGACTATAAGTATTTATTGATAAAATATTCTAGAAAGTCATGTGTTTTCAGTGACCATGCATTTTTCAGTTGCTATACGACCAAAGACATTCAAACATTTACGAGCGATAGACGGGACAAGACGAAGAAAATCGTAATTCAATACTTGTTACTACTTAGTAACAAGTCGGTCTGTCTTGTGTCATACGCCTGCTTGTCAGGTAGTGTTCGTGTGTCAAGATCGAAAGTTTTCGTAATCAAAAGTTTTGTATGAAAATATCCCCAATGTCCACTCTATGTCTTTTAAATCTCTTTGTATACGAGAGATTTTGATTGTAGCGGTTGATTTCTATGATCGTTGACAAAATAAATGAGTCATTAGAAAGCATGAAAATATCCATAGAATACTTGGGTAGGTAATGAGTGAATATTATTTAGCTAAAACCTAGGCAAAGTTCTGACTGACATAGATCCTAATTAGACTAACCGTGTACTAGGAATAGCGTGTTAAAGCGATGAGACAGTGTCTGCCTTTGTGCAGAAATGATCGTAAACGTCCAGATCTACTCAGATAAAAAAGATGGGTTCATTTAGGTCTCCTGATAACTCGAATTATCTGTCATCCAACAGGAAGTGACGTCAACGTGTGAGCCAAGTAATTCTATTCCCCTTGTCACGCGAAACTCATTCACGAGAACGGCTTTAATCACACTCCGAGTAGCAGTCCGATACCTGTGTACCTACAATACAGGTACTATGTATATGTATAACGAATATTACAATGTTCTCCCAACAATTACACACTCTGAGCCGTAGATAAATAGGGCTTAGGCAAGAAGCGTCTATTTATTGCTGAAACTCAAACACGTCAAAATTAATACCCCTTGATAAGTACAACATGTACAAATATAGCTTTTGTACACACATGAAAATGTACTAAATTGTTTGCTACTTCAATTTAGAGGGAATCACGAGATAGTTGAGATATTATGCGTCTATGTGCCACCACATTGCATTGTGCCATATTCTAAATCTGCTCCAAAATGAAATATCTCCTAGGATTATTTTTACATTTGCTTGCAACGCGTTCGGTGACGACGAAATCTTACAGTATATTCTGGATGCATACAGATATCTGTTGCTGAGTACAATTTGAAAATGTGTAATTCAGGAATTTCGTTCAAATTTATCATCATCATTCTCTTGCCCTTATCCCAATTCATTTGGGGTCGGCGCAGATGTCTTTTTCATCCATACTCCTCTATTACTCGTTATCTCATCAGACAACTCCTTTCTTGCCATATCATCATTTACACAGTCTATCCATCGTTTCTTCGGTCTTCTTCTACTCTTATTGTCTTCTTTGTTATAGCTCCATTATTTCAAAGATGTACCTATGTTGTATTGTACCAATTTTAACTTTGAATAAAAATTTATTCATTTATTTATACCCACGTTCAAATTTATACAGAAAATAATTAATTAACATGGAATTCACGCGTCTAACAGCAGTGAATTTAAAGAGACTGTTACCATTCTAAGCCTCGCAATTGAGACAACGATATATCACGTCCCCCTTGCAGTCTAGAACAGTGGAGGAGCACTGGAGTTAATGAACGAGGCACATTCATCGCCACGGTCTGATTATTTATTTGCAGAGGGATGAACTGTGAAGTAGGTGTCAGGACTATAAATATGAGCGCTGACACGTCACGCAGAAATAAATCCTGGGTCGGGAAATAAAGGACGTGACAAACGGATCTGCCGTGACTCTTGTGATCTCGTGTGGGCTGTGGGCGTTGGCTTTCATGTTTATTTCGGAAAATATGATGTCTGTTCTGAACATTTTAATTTGGCCAGGAGGGATTTCATGTTATTGCCTTTATTTATCGTCCTGAAATGACGTACTTTAAGTACTCGAGCACTTAAATTTCCACATTTAAGTATATTTTTATTGTAATTTAGATAACAGCTGTCTCCATGTAATCACGCGCATCGAATTATATCGCAGTCATAATTGCTGTGAAATCACAGGAGCTGTTATCATAATGTTTTGTAAACACTAGATACTGTTAAGTAGGGCTAAATTTAGTTAAAAATACATAAACCATATCTATAAAATGTAAAACTTTGCTTTTAGTTCAGACGTTATGTTTTATATTTGTTTATTTTTTATGTGTATCTGTGTGTCAGTATTACATCAGGCATTCTTATATTTAGAAACATTTCCATTGTTTTGTTACTTAACTGCACATACACACCTACAACATCATCATTATCTGCCTAGCCTTTTCCTAATTATGTTGGAGTCGGCTTCTAGTCTAACCGAATGTAGCTGAATACCATTATTTTACATGGCGACTGCCTAGCCTATCTGACCTCCACAGCCCAATTGTAAAACTGTGTATGATAGCTCTAGTTACTTATGTGTTACGAAAATAGTTCCAGAAACAATTTTATTTGGATATAAAACCTATCTACATTATGTTCGGCTAGCAATTTGTCGGTAAAAATAGACGCAGGTGTCAGCGTGGCAACTGAAACTTTACACGTTCGATCAATTTCGACGATAACAAATAAATCTGTACCTAGCTTTAGTTATTCTTAGTAACTTGGTAGTTCAGCTACGACTCCCCTGAAAATCAGAGTTTGGACCATAAACTCCAAGTTAGCACAATCAGGGTAATTGGAATTTCGTGATCGGCATTTTCCTCGATTAATTAAGTGGGTACTTGTGAGTGTGACAAGCTCAAAGGTTTACCCTGAACAGAGTCCTGAGTCATCCTAATGATTATAATGAAATTACGTTTAAGAGCCGGAAATGCTGATATGCAGATTTTATGAAAGTTTATTCGTAGATACAATATTACCTTCTAAACGCGGGTAAATTACATAATAACGACTTCTAATCCCCGAAGGGTTAGGCAGAGGGGTACCTAACAAGTGCTCACATTTCGCCAGTTATGTTGAATCAACCGGGAACAAATCCAGACTCCGAGGCTGTTACTTATAAATTCCTAACGGAAAAACCCAATAGCTCATATACATATACTCGGTCTGGGAATCGAACCCAGGACCTCAGGCTCAGCAGTCGCGTTTGCGACCACTCGACCAACGAGTAAATTGTGTACCTAATGGTACTAAATGTATAATAACCGTCTGTACTACAACAACCCACTAATGCTATTTATTTATTCAGTAGACTTTTACTTAAAACGTCTCATGTCTGTCAAAGTGCGTAGGTAGATGTAACTACACATTAATTTTGTAAGCACATTATATAAGAGAATATTTTAGTAAGGCTTAGAAATCACGGCCTTCAGGAAGATTAAATCGTTTTACAGTTAATGGTTTTATAATAGCGTTAATAGCTCAAAAGGAAACCTCGCCTTCCCGTCTTAAATGATAATAAAGGCGCCTTGCCCCGTCACTGTTGCTAGCGAAAACATAATGCGGCAGAACTATTGACAGGCCTCGCCTTTACTAATGTTTTACTAACATAAAAGCAGATAGAACAATACTTTCTTTTTGTGTAGACAAAAGCCGAATCAATCCAAAAAATAATAGAGTTCAGTTCAGTTCAGTTAAACACAACAAGTCATCATGAAAACTTAAATAATTAACAATTTTCTACTCGAGCCGATTTCAAGTAAGTTAATTCCATAAATATGATTTTCGGGTCTGTGCAACACTAAAATGGAACCTCCGAAAGTGACTTTACTCACATACAGAAAGATTCAATATTGCTTGAAGCTGCAATAAAGTGATTGACCATGAGCTATCCAGATAGAGCCACAGAGCTATGTCCAATGTTTATCAAAGGACAAGGGTCTCTCGATAAACAAGACGGGGCTTTCTCTATAATCGGTTTCAATTCTATTTAATGTGATAGTGAGGTCGTCGATCTGGTTATTACCGCAACGACTATATCACGGGGCTTGAAATTGAAACTCGGAAAAGTACGTACAGCGCATTTTCATCGTAGAGAAAAATGCCAATCTTTTCGGGCGCCCGGTGCCCTAAATTTAGCTATCGTAATACGGCATACCCGGCCATTAATATTGGACATGAAGTTTCAGAAAAAAACTGGTCCATATGTATGTAGGTATGGGTCCTCCGCAACTCTATGAGCTACCACCACAGATTATTGAACTGTATTTAGGTATTATAATAAAGAAGGCAAGCAAGTACTCACTGACAATGTGGATCATGAAGGAGGCGAAGACGACCATCCACCCCCACCCCCCATCAGGCGGCGGCGGCGGGCTGTTCGTGCTGACCCGCGACGACTCCTGCGCCGGGGCACCGTTGCCATTTTGCTCGCTCTTCTGCACCACGCCGTGAGACATCTTCTGCACCACGTTTTATATCCTCTTTGGCACGGTACTACGCTAGTTTGTCAAACAACAAACTTGTTTCTGGTTTGCGGGCACTAAGGCTTTTCTTGATATGAATTCTTAAAACTCCCTAAATATAACTTCTCTTTTTAAAATCTGCTTTATTATTAAAAATATGTTGTACGTTATTTTAGTATATTGTCGCTAGGATATGTTATTGATTTATTATGTGCTTTAATTATTACTTGATTCAGATATAGGGTACTACTCAGTTATAAATATAATTCCTTAATAAAAGATTTGTTTAACAAAGCAGGGAAGCGATTGAGGAAGAGATGATAGAAATAATTATAAGTATTAAATCCTATGTGTGGTCATAGACCATTCCTTCACAATTATCTGCGGTTTAAGACTTCCGTGTCAAATATCGCTGTGTTCCAGGATACGCAAAACATCTTCTTTTATTTTCCAATTTCTTATCTGAAACAAAATAAAAAACGTTAATTACCTGATAAGTGATAACAGTTTTATGGTAGATGATGAAAATTCGCAACACAGTTAAAATTTTATAACAACAATATAAAATCTCAGTCGAGTAGTGACGCAAGCATCCTTAAATAAAAATTTCATCAGAGAGCTTTAATATTACGGTGGATCAACTTTTTAACCTTACTCGGATACCCTTGTAAATTAAGTGCAATTTGCAATAACTTGACCATAAACTTAAAGAACTTGTTTTGAAGACAGATTTGGGTGATGCCTTGTATCCTAATAAACGGTACGGGTATTTTATGAAGACAAGTATTTGGGATTCGATATTCTGGCAGCATCCATTATACAAGTGATGTCATTCTTCTAAAGTTCACGATCGAAAGCTTCGTCTGGCGCCACAGAGATTTACTTTGAAAGAGAATTGCTTAAATCACTTGTACGTCTCATGATACTAATGTATTCATGACAAATATTTCAGTTCTTGGAATAGATAGGCAATATAAATAATGTGTTTCATGCGTCATCCCACGCGGGTAGTTTGTGGTACATTGGGGATATTTTTTATGAAAATCATGTTTGGAAACACAGTCTAGTTGTGTTACCTAATACCATCGCATTCTATTGTTCAAGCGACTAGAATTGTTACACTGATTTTTATTTAAATGTTTTTTGGTCAAAGAATCAGCATTGCCATCCGACGTAGCAATGCTGCCAGCCTTCTGGGCACTATTCCTGTTGAGAGCGATGTGGACGAATTTTTTAACGCCCTAATCTAATAAGCATTTTCTTCTTCTTTTCTATATGAACATATTTTTATTATTATTTTAAGTTTGGTTAAAGATAGTTATGTAAATTGGAAAAATAAAACCCGTAAATGTTTTTTTCATTTTCATAATTATATTCGCTGGTGCTGACTTTGCTTTGAAGCCTGCAGAGAGGTGAGTGCGATCTCCAGCTGGCAATTATCTGTTATAATTAGGTTCTGTTTTTAGTTGGCAAATAGGCTTTTAGCAATTATGTCGGGATTTTATTTAAATTATTTAAGATATGGCATGGCAAACAAAACTGTTATCAGTTTAATGTGCGTGACAATTTGTTAATCCTCTGTCAATACTTTCTGAAAAATATGACAGTAAAAGTAAATCCTACTAATATGTTATAATAAACGTAAGGTGGGACGCCCTCAGGCTCGGTAGAGTGACGATCTTCGCAGGGTGGCTGGTAGCAACTGGATGAGAGTTGCTGAGAATCGAGTTGAGTGGCGTGCGATTGAGGAGGCCTATGTCCAGCAGTGGACTGCTATGGGCTGATGATGATGATGATGATGAATGCGAGAGTTTGTGAGGATCGATGTAAATATGTTTGTTACTCTTTCACGCAAAAACTACTGAACGGATTTGGATGAAATTTAGCACACAGATAGTTTATATCCTGGATTAACACATAGGATACTTTTTATCCCGGTAGTATAATCCTGTGGGGCAATTATCGAACACCACGCGGGCGAAGCCACGCGCATAAGCTAGTTCACGTTATTAGGTATGCTTATATGCTAACATAACTTGATCAGAGATATGCCTGTGCTGCGACATTTTCTTACACAAAACTGTCTTTGTAATATTATATCTAATCAACTTGATTTGAGAAAGATAAAAGTAAAGTACATTGATATTACATAAGAGATAGCTCTAAAAATATAACGAAATTAGCATGAAGCGATAAAACAATATTAAATTGTTTAGATTAAGCGTAGAATATTTGATTTTAGTAATTAAATTCGCTTGTTGATTTTATATCTATTCTCCTTTTATTTGCAAACGATTACGGTAAATTAACAGAGCCCATTTGTATCATGTTACATCATTTGAGGGAAATACCAATTTGTTTTAGTTTAATAACAAATGAGGCTTCAGTAATAAAGTAGAGACGAATAAAGGACCACAAGCATGAAATTTGGCGTGTTCCAAGTTCCAACAAAGTTGAAATTGTTTTAGAAACGGTGAAGTCAATAAAAAATATATTATGGGGAATGGGGAATGAGGTACCTGCCTAACGACGTGGCGTAGGCAGGGATATGAAGAAAGTTTGACAATTCCTCAATACTTTACAAATATTTGTACCTTAAAGGCAAAACACGGGGCTGCGGGACTGTTCGAAAGAGATACCGCGGCCCTGAAACACAAACGGCAAAGAAGGAACTTGAATGGGTTTTAGTCAGTAAAAGTCTGACACTCCCACTCCGCCCAGAGCAGGGGGGGGGGGGGGGTTATTTGATGATTTCCCATCCGAAAACAAAAAAAAAAGGCAAAACACGCGTAAAGAGACGTATATTACGAGTATATGTATTATTGTATATTCATTCGATCGATGATATCGCACCTTGTCGATGAAGTGATTTGTTGATAAGATAACTGATATGATTTCGGGTTGATTTACCGTTCTGTCATATATTTCACTGTTAGCATGTTAGGTACATTGATTAATGTGATATGTTCAGGGTCGAATGAGATTAAAATACATATATGACATGTCAGGTCATGTTTAAATCATATGATTGCTTTTAGTGTAGTGGGCATGATTTTCAATAACAGTGACGACTATCTTGATGACATGTTATCAAAAGATATTAAAATAAGCCGATGTGATGAAGGGCTGTAGCCATGGTGTTTGTTTTGTATATTGGTCGAGAAAGAGAATTTAATTTTTTTAAAAATATTTTTACCCATTTTTTTTGGGATGGGAAATCATCAAATAACTCCTCCCGCTCTGGATGGTGTGTCATCAGATAGTGTGTCAGACTTTTACTGACTAAAACCCATCCATGTTCCTTCTTTGCCTTTTTGTGTTCCAGGGCCGCGGTATCTCTTTCGAACAGTCCCGCAGCCCCGCCACTCGCCAGGCATATTTTTTTTTTTTTACCCATTGTGCAACGAAAATTTATTTACGTAAAATTTAGGGCTTCCTGTAGAGTATACACAGAATAAACACAAACACAGCAAGCCAATCTTGTTCTAATTATGTGTGTATGGCCAATAGGACAACGTCTCCGACTAATATCATAACCAAATACATCACAATTCTTCAGTAATCTAGTCTGTTTCCACTCTGATCCAAGATAATGAATTTGATTTGGCTCCGTGCGACGCAATGACCTTATCCAGTTTCTAGAAAAAATGTTCCTGCCCACATTGTGATAGTGATTCTATGAAACCTTTGACGTCACCCAACGGTGGGGACCAGATACAGATAGCCTTATTTTTGTAGATAACAGATATTGGACAAATATCAATCAGAAAGATATGGCTCTTTATGAACTAGCGGGTTCTGCGTAATCATCAAAGGTACCTTCAAGTGTATTAACATGTTTTGGTGGTTACTATATAAGGTCTAATTCCGCCATTAGTTACATTTAGCACACTTATAAGAACTGAACCGGATCGCTATCACCTAATCTCATTTTTCCGGTCCTTTTCGGTATGCGTTACAATATGGAGGTTCACAGAAAGAATCCCGAACGACTTATATTGAGGGGGTGCTGATCGCGTTCACTGCTTATATCTGTGCATCATAATTCTCCTCCTCTTATCCCAATTTATTTGGGGTCGGCGCAACATGTTTTCTTCTTCTTACTATTACTCGTCATCTCCGCGCTTTGACGTGGAGTTGCGGAAACCAGCCCGCTATACAATACAATACAATACTCGTCATCTCAGCAGTCAACTCCTTTCTAGCCATATCATCCTACACATAGTCCATCCATCGTTTCTTTGGTCTTCCTCTACTCTTATTGCCATCTCAACATTTTCCTCACTACATTTTCCTCAGAACTCTGCATCACATGTCCATACCACGAAAACCGATTACCACACAACTTTTCAGTCACCGGCGCCATGTTCAGATTTCCTCTTATGTACTCATTCCTTATTTTATCCATTCGCGTAACACCACGCACCCCCTTAGCATTCTCATCTCAGCCACATGCAAATGCTTTTCAATCATCCCTTTTGTGGCCCAACATTCTGTTAAACTGCTTATACCTGTGCTTTGACGTTTAATCATAATGGTTAAGTGACACGTGGTCCTATGATGAGTTACCCGTTGAGAGCACATGTCTTAAAATAAATACATCTATCAATGTGTAACTTATGATAGAGATACGACTGTCTAGATAGTAAGCCCTTTATTCCTAAAAACGTTGTCGTCTGTATACCATCGATAAAGTACTATCGATAAATCTGTCACTGACATTTCGATAACATGAGACTCGTAAATTCTTACTTATTTAGTAATTAGCTTTTGTCTACGGCTTCGCCTCTTAGAGTTCGTGAATTATTCTACAGAAATGTTCAACCGGGGTAAAAAGTATCCCATCTCCTCACCTAGGTCAAGGGATATGTGTTAAACACTGAAATCTGTTTAGCCAACAAACAAACTCAAAGCATTTACTTCAAATAGACCAGTTACAGGCACTTTTGAATTTTCAAAAATTATAAGATGAAGCTACATTTCAGACACGAGGCATGATAACTGTAAAAGGACTCACTCCATTCCTTCCACCGATTCGCCCCTTCTTGCCAATTCCTAAGGAAAACATCCAAGTTGTCCCGCTATTTTAGTACTAAGTACACGCATGTGAATATAAGTCTGCACGACGCCCAGTTCGGTTTGAGAGCTGGGCTTTCCACTGAGAGTGCGATCGTATGTCTTAAGTAGGCTATCAGGTACTATACTGATAGGGGGAAGCCGTATACACGTGCTTCCTGGATTTGTCGAAAGGTTTTTGACACAGTACGGTAGGACAATCTGTGGGGCAAGTTGGCAAGAGCGGATGCACCGGCAGAGGTTACGGTCTTACTGAAAAGCTGGTATGGTTGTCAGAAAAACCAGATGAGATGGGCGAGAGCCTTGTCGGACGCGTATGGCATGGAGTGTGGTGTGCGGCAGGGGGGACTGACTTCTCCTCTATTGTTTAACGTGTACGGTAACGACCTAATCGGCGAGCTCAGCAATACGCATACGGGGTGTCACATAGATGACGTATGTGTCAACAATATAAGCTACGCGGACGCAAGAAATTAGTGGAAATATGTGAGGCTTACGCAGCGGAGCATGGACTGAAATATTACTCTTCTAAGAGCGAAGTTCTGATATTTAAAGGTACTAAAAACGCACCGGTACGTATTCCGCCTATTATGGTAAACGGAATGGCTCTGAGGGTGTTGGCTAGCTTCAAGTATTTGGGACACATTGTCACTGAAGACATGACTGATGACGCAGATTTGGAAAGGGAACGCAATTTGGAGGGCGAGATTTGCGCGTTGTTCGGTAAAAGTGAAAATCATACTGTTTAAGGCATACTGCCAATCCTTCTACTCGAACTGCCTATGGGTGAGTCATACCCGGCGGGCTGCCAATGTCATTAGAAAAAAGTACAAAAACATATTCAGGGTGCTGTTGCGGCTGCCTTGTTACTGCAGACATTGCAGTGCATCTACAATGTTTGCGGCGGCGCTCACAGACGGCTTTCATACGATTATCCACAAGAAAGTTGCGTGTATTTTTAAGCGAGTGAGAGACAGCAGCAACGGTATCTTAAAGATGGCTTCAGGTGCTGAATGCCCAATCCAACAGAGATGGATGAACATTATGTTGGGACGTTAGACGTCGGCAAACTAGCGCAGGAGTTTCGTGGTGTCTAGGGGAAGCCCAGGGCTGATGGTTATGTGTCTAGCTCGCCGATTGATTGATTTATTATTCTCAATTTTTGTTATGTGAATGTCTAGTTATTTATTTTGTAATTCGATTAGATATAGATTAAGAATTAGATAATGATTAAGTATTGTGTAATTTGTTATGTTTTTATTGTATTGTGATTATATTTAATTAAGTATGTACTTTTGTGCTATGGATAATTTTTAATCTGAAATAAACGTTTAATAATAATAGTACTTATGGTATAGAGTGGTATAAATAATAATACCAACCAGTTATATTATCTTACAGTTCAAAGTCCTCTTTTATTTCAGAGAAGAAACGAACTTCATTCCTGTAAGTAGACGACTTGAGACTGAATTTCAGGCTTATCCTACGAAAATTTCTTGCAACGTAACTCAGTCGTTTTTTGGTGTTTTGAACGTCTCCACCACCTTAATTAATCCAGCCGGTTTGTCTGCTTTTTATCGGTAGGTAAATATAAATGGGAAAAAATGATAATTATTTAAAATGTTATATATCGTAACTATTGGGAATTTCACATCCTGTTATTACCACTTAATGTCGCAAACGAACAAAACAAGCTAGCATTTAATAATAACTTATAGCGTAGTGTAAATAAAAGCGAAGTTAACCACCTGATATTATAATAAATGCAATAGTTTCTCAGAAGTAAGATCACAACAACAATTAATTACGCATCAAGTAAGACTGGTGCACATTACGCGTAATATGGTGGTAGCACGGAATTATCCACACCTCAGAGCTTTCTGCTAACACGAGTCGGAATTGCTTCTACTAAGTAATCGGTTATGACCATCAATATTAAATGGGCTATTACTTAGAACATGAATACTGCTGAATTTCATATATCTTGTGGGCTTTGATTTCTATTATTGGTTTTCCCGGTGCAAGTATTTCAGGCAGTCGTTTTTGAAATGTTTTGTTTTTCTACGAGTATTTATAACCCAATTCGCATAGCATAGCCATAAGTTCTATAACACGTATCGCAATAACTATAACTGGGTGTTACGATAGACGCATTATAGTAGAAAACATGAAACAAGGAGCGAAGTCGCAGGGAAAAGCTAGTATCAACGTATCCGATAAATCATGAATAAATTATTCTAATATGCTTCAAGTGTGTTCGGAACTGTCATGTTTATTATAAACTGAAAGTTCCGATGTGGTGTAAGACCAAGTAAAGATGACGCACATGACGATATTCTTGTCAATGGCGCGGTCCCCTTATCGCCAAGTGATAAAAGGTCGGTTACGTTCCCTGCTACACCCCAAACCGTCATTGTTACATCACTATTATTATTTATCGATAGTTTGTTACGTCTTCTAAACTGTAATCGCTTGGCCACGACTTAGAAGACCAAGCGACACGATCGTTGCGACAGCAACTACATACTTACGGAGAAAACAAATGAAAAAATTGCTTCGAGAACCTAATCAACTTGCGCTACGACAAAAGATACCCACGCGAAAGAAGCAAGGGAAAGAGACACAAGCACGTGTTGAGGCCCGAGGTCGTGTACGGGACGTAATGCGGTTATGTAAACATCAATATTGTAAGTTCTTGTGATATAACTAATAGGGGATTGTCAGGAGCAGATTTTTCCAGAACAACAGTGTCCGGTTCGGAATTAGGGTCTGCCGCATCGATCATAGCTGTGAATGATCGATCATGGGGAAAATATTGAAAATGAAATTGTATTCGCAGGTGTACAAGTCCGAGCAGTATTAATTGGTCACACACACAGGTGGTTGGCTGTCCCTTTAATTATGTTTCCAGTTGGACTTTTTTGTTTTTTTTGTTGGTTCAGATTAGATCTGTTTTTATTTTGTTCTTTCTCCATGTATCTATTCTTTATGTTAGGTAAGTTTACCAACTTCAACTTCTATGCTTCGATAATGCCGATGGATTGTGTTTGCAACAGACGCGAGAGGGAGTCACTTTTGAGAGAATTAGACTTAAATAGGCTTAACGTAGGATTAATACAATCAATTTTATCCCAACCAACTGCAGAAGGTGCCAAAAAGTTATGTCATTTAATAACAGTCCTTCAGGGTGACTTCTATCTTTACCCCAAGTGTTTTATATAATTGTTTAACTGTAGTATAGTTTAAATGTTAATAATAAGGATTAATGTAGCAATGGTAAAAGGCACGATGGGGTTGAGATAAAAATCCCAAAACAAATAAAGAGAAAAAAAAACTTCGATAAGAAGGGTTTCTCGCCTAGCAGTTGACCCTATACTTTAATAAACCCAATGTACCAATAAATAATAATAATGTGAAACCATTGAGTGTCATTGCAGCCCAACTATGTATGTAGAGATTCGAGTACAGTATCAGTACCTCAGCGGCTTATCTCCGAGTCTCAAGAGTCAACAGGGACAAAAAGGTGGCTTAGTTTATGTCCATGTCCACACTTAATGTTACACAATATTATTTAAGCGGCTAACTTTAAACTGGGTTACAGTATAAAACGTCATAGAGTAAGCCAATTTAAAGTTGTGTCAGCAAGTCAAGGTAACAACATGTTATGCCCCTAACCTCTACTACTTTTTTGTGGTTATTTTTTATTTTAGGAAGCGTGACACAAATTACTTGTAAGTCATCATCTGCCTAGCCTTTTCCCAACTATATTAGGGTCGGCTTCCAGTCTAACCGGATGTAGCTGAATACCAGTATTTTACATGGAGCGACTGTCTATCTGACCTCCACAACCGAGTTAGTACTGGGTAATACGATACCCCTTGGTAAGACTGGTTGTCAGACTTTTTGGGCCACTGACTACCTAACGACTGCCAAAGATCTACAAATGACATCCGGGACCAACGGCTTAACTTGCTTTCTGAGGCACGGAGGAAACTTGGTATTTAATGGGTGGTCACCCATCCACAGACCAACCTAGGCAAGCACGGCTTAACCTAAAGATCGACCCGAGCGGGTGTTATTATTAAGCTACGAGTTCCTCACGAACTTGTGTCTTTGGAAGTGTAAACGTCTTATTATTCTTGTGGCGAATTTTATCATATAAACATAACAGATTGGGTTATTTTTTTCAAAACATTTTATCTTTATCGTAATTTTTTTAGTAATCTTCGAATTGAGTCCAATATAATGATATTCAGGCGTATCGTGTATGATATGTAGATGACCCCAAATTAGTTATGAAAAAGTTAGGCTGGTGTATGATAAACCTTCTTTGTACTTGAAAGTCAGAGAAGTTTACATACAGATCAACCCATTTGTTATTTTAGAGCATTTTTGATCCCTAGTAAGCCGTTTCTTTTTTTACCGATAAAGTCTAAATGTCAGCCAACACGTTGTTATTGCATACGAAATGCAGATTACAAAGATTTATCTTGTTATGTGAGATTTAGTAGTCAACAAATAAAGAAGAATAGGTATCATATGACACAATGGACACAATGTATTGTTACATACACTACATGTGTTTACATAGTACCAACTTTCCGGTTTCGAGAAAAATGGGACCTTCAAAACGAAACAGTTGCAAGAAAGCTAAACATGTTTTTTTTTAACTAAAACTGTATCTACTAACTAATCCAAACTATTCAAGTTCTTACATTTTTATCACTCAGTGTTTTTTTGTTAATTGTTGACGAACTTCATCAAAACAATGTTACGATCGAAGCATTCATGTCCTGTGGTATGTCATGCTCATCAATCTAATCATCAATCATGCATGAGGAACATAAAGCGAGTTGAGGTTGAGATATCTGAGCTATCAGAGATTCCAAGCAATAACAATTGGCCCCCAAATAACAAATTACCAACTAGAGCAGGCAGTGTGTCAACCGCGGTACAACGAAACACATCATCAATGGCCTTATTGTATGCCATTAGAAAATAACGAGCCAATTAAATAGTGTAAACAAACAAAACTTTAAACAAAGGAACTGATACCAATTAAGCAACTTCAATTAGATGGATTTGGTGCACAATGCATGTTTACGAATCCTTATGCATCGCTACCTACTTATATTAATTAAATAGCTACGCTTGTTTATTTAACACACTGCTTAATGCGCAAAACGCAGTACCTATCACAAATGATAAGCAAAATTATTCACGTTATTTATGTTACAACAAAGAATTATAATAAGTATCAGCGTATTTAATGAGATCGAGTATCGTGAACTATGCATTGTTTCAAACACCCGGCATGACTTAACACATCAAACAAACTGCAAGGCTTCCGGTGCACTGTCTTTGTTTTTAAAAAACTGCATGTCAGATACGCGCCAAAAATAACAGCTGGCGCACGTGCTTCCATGTTTATGATACATGTAGTTCAATGAAATTAAACATGCGTTGCTATTGAAAACCTATTTCACGGTCAGTCGTGTTGAAAAAACATTTAAAACATTATCCTAAGAACACAAAACAGCCCGCAATGTTTTCACTATCAAAACATAAACAAAAGAAAAACACTCACTTACTGTCGAGAATAAAGTCTGTTATTAGAACCGTATATAAATGCAGTTGTATTTGTTTGCAATATAAAAACACTTTTATGTGAACTACAGGACGAAAAAAACTAAGATAACACGTTCGTACTGACGTGACGTATCGAGTGACCGGGCGTCCAATCGCGCGCGCTCCCGCCCTCTGACTGACAACGAAAATAGCAGATAATCGAGGAAACACACGCCTTATATTATTTGATAAATATTTTTATGATATTCGTGGTTAGAATATCTGTGAGAACATTGTTGACACTGTCATAATATGTCTCTGTTCTGTCAACTCGGAAAGGACAGGGAAATATTTTCTTTTATGAAGTAGAAAGGCAGGTTGCCAGTACTTACCTACTTGTTGAAATAGTTATTACGATCCATAAATAATTGATTTAGTTTTATCGCGACAAAAATCGGATACAAATGGCAATTGTGCCGTTTTATTAATTTTTTTTTTTTTACATTCAGTCAGTTTTGTTGTAGTTTCCTTCTTTCGTCAGCGGTAACTATTTAATTAGATTTGATTAACCCAAATACTAAAAACTTCTTTAGCCTAGGAAACAAAGCAATTTTGTGTTGCTTTTTTGATTTTTAATTTATTTGAACATCTTGGTTTCTAACATTGTAATAAATTCTCGTCTTGGCGACGCGTACCGCCACGATTTAAACAGCATTTCTAAAACAAAAAAAGTAGTGTGATGTTTCAGTAAAAATATCAGCTTCTTGAAAAAACATTTAGAGGTACATACTTGCAGCTTTTATTGCACCTGTCAATGACGAATCAATCGCTTATCTTCAGGTATTGAGGTCAAAATGTTAAGATAATATTATAAAAACGTCGCATGCCCCCGACATCAAAGGTATGTCTCGTATGAGTTACTAGGTCAGATAAAATTATCTAAACGATTTCTCGTAGGGCTAGAAAAACTAACGCAGCTGGCAGTCTATGATAAATACCTACATAACATTATTACTACTCGTTGGTCCCACAAGACATGTGTGAGATCACAAGAGCCTCTGCTAAGCATGAGGTATTAGATTCGATTACAGGTTGGGCAAAGTTAATTGGGGGTTTTATCAAGATATTCCTAGTAGCAACCCTAAATATAGTTTGTGCCCAGTTGATGCCGATAGGCTCGTCTCCTATTACATGAGACTTTAATATAACTGGCGAATGTGTGTAGTATCGGTACTCCTCTGCCAAACCCCTCGTGTATTACAGGAGTGATGTTATGTTATGCTATATAACATTTATGGCCTCTGTTTTTCTTGTTATTGTGATGGAAAATTCTATGGTTATATAAGTGTGTAAAACAATGGTTTGTAAATTGCACGACGACCGCGTGTTCCGATCGTTTTGACGTCGACGCAGGTAATTACGTTACATTATTGAAAAGGTCATTGATAACGGTAGAAATATTTGATAATGGAATTGATTTGAGCACGTCAGGTACATGCCTGATTGCTGTTGACAAAATGATTGTTTTCGTCACCTCACCAGCACTGGGCTCACGTGGTTCCTCACAGAGAGAGAGTGGAGGCCTGTGCGGCCAGGGGATCAGCAGAAGGGCTGCTTGATTATGCATGTAAATAATATAGTTTTGGGTGGCATTCTAAAACCGTACAACCGGTACAACCTTATCCACAATGTCGCGGTGGGCTTTCAGTCTAACCGGGTGATATACAGGGTGGCAGAGAAACAGACGCACAACTTTTGTAGGTAACGGCTGTTTAAAAAAAATACCGATGAAAAATTTCTATGATGTACTGATTACGTGGTAACCGTTTTCGTGACCCTGTATTTCAGTATCTTACGTGGAATCCCTGTGTGACCTCAAAAAACCCGTAACTGTAACACAATACCCTTTCGCAAGGAAGGTTCTTAGACTTTCAGGCTTCAGACGACCCGACACTGTCAAAGACTTTCCACGAATGACAGCTTTCTAAGGCATGTGGAGTTCCTAGCATGATGAAACATAATATAAATGATCTTTACCTACTCCTAAGCAAAATATTTTGTAAATTTTAATGAGCTAAACATTTTCCTGTGTGTTAATTGACTTAGTGTTGTTTTGAATTTGTGGGTGACAATTAAATTCAACAGGAAAATATCACGGAAGGAACGAGGAAGTCTTGAATTTACGAACATTAGTTCACAACTTGTAGGTAAGCATAATCATGTAGCTCTTATAGAAAATAATCCGCTCCTATAATAAGTTTTAGTTTAATTCGAAATATTTATGACGAGCTCTTCATAATTTCCGTTATGAGAGTTCACAGATAATCCCATTTAATGCGATATCCTCAGGATCGGTAAGCTGTTGCTTCACTAGGATCATCATAAACGAACATTATTTTTTCCAGTCTATCTGCCCACATATTGGCATTATGCTGAGATGAGGCCCTTTTGGCATTAGCTTTGTTTATTTTTATATAATTATTTTCTTTCTTTTTATTTTATCTTTCTTTTTTTGGAAAGAAGTAGCACAGAATCGTGACCTTTGGAAGGAATGGAGGGAGGCCTTTGCCCAGCAGTGGAACAATATGGGCTAGCTATAATTTATAATATATTGCTTTCTTTCATTAATAGGTCAATACTTCCAAATAAAATTGTCTGATAACTAAAATGCTATTTGAGTCTATTTATTTTCTTGTTAATATACGAACTTCCATAGCATGTCTGAAATTGACAAAGCACTATAAGGAAAAATTTTATGAAACAAGTTATTATGAATTTTATGAGACTCGGTAAGTTATGACTTATTAAATGCATCTGTGTGCACTGCACAGCCGTTGCTGCGATTGAGTCGCCCCCATTCTTATGTAGTTTGTCGTTTAGATCGGTGGCGAATCGGGCTGAGGTCGACTGGTCGGCAAACATACCTATCGGCAAATTTGCTTGACTTTAATTGCTTAGAAAATTAATTGAATCGTAAGAAAACGTTTTTATGGTGTATGTTTTGCTTAGCTACAAGATGTATCAGTAAAAACAGTTATCAAGGCAACCTGCCGGGGCTGCGGGACTGTTCGAAAGAGATACTGCGGCCCAGGAACACAAAGGGCAAAGAAGGAACATGGATGGGTTTTAGTCAGTAAAAGTCTGACACTCCCTCCCACTCCACCCAGAGCGGGGAGGGGTGGGGGATAATTTGATGATTTCCCATCGAAAAAAAAAAAGGCAAAGACTAGTGTTTCGTCAATATTTTATACTTACATAAGATGAACAATATTTTTTTCCTCCCAGCTTTTCTTTTATGTAAGCTGCCAATATAGACTCTACATAAAATCTAATTTTCGTTCTGGGAATCAAAGATAAACAGTCTTTCTTATCATGCCCAGACATGTCAGATTCAACAGAAGCGAGAATGTTCTTGAAGTACGCAGTTCTGTCAGTATGTCAAACATTTATCTAGCACTCGTGAATATTTTGATGTTTATCTAGATTTTTGGTACAAATTTTTATTGAACGTTGCTTGGGTTGGTTTTGATGATAGGTATAGATACTAAAAACGCGTGACAGTGTAAACAAGATACTTATATTCATAACACAGTGTGTACATGTCACCGTAAAATTTTAAATACCGTTAGATTATAATCTATCTCGCGAGATTGTAAACTGTCGAAAGATTTTGAACCGTAACATACTGCTTACAATTGAACGCATTATTTTTCGGTAGATTATAATCTATCGAAGTGAAACCGTCAAATTGTGAAATAGCATGCGACGGAACGCACCTCGTGCGCTGATTGGTTGAACGTCATGTGCCCCGCGCCGCCATATTTGTTTGTTAGTTCGTTTGCTATCGAATGTAAACAAACAATGTTTTGCTGATTTGACTGACACTATGTTTGATTCCTAACTCTATGGACACATAACGACCTACTGTAAGACCGACGTAGGTATATTCTCCCGTTTGACACGCAAACATCATTAACAGGATGTTTCATAATGTTTTTTTAAGGTTTTTTATTGTCTTTGTACCTATAACGGTAAGTAAAAAAAAAACGCGCCTAGAACTATTTTATGTCGGGCACATTGAGGGGACCACCTTTGTAAGATGAATAAAAAGTCATGGTGTATACTTATAGTTATGTTTATAAAGACATATGAATATATAACGTAAAGGTCAGTGCCGTACGAACAGTAGATACCTACTATGTGCATGTTACTTTTGGCTTTGAAGAAAGAAAGATGTTCCTTTGTCTTAAAATTCTTTATACAGAGCGTCTCTCGCCATGTCTCTTTTACGTGTGCATTTGGTAACATTCCAGATTTTGGTGCAGTTCCCCGTTGGAAAGTTATTGAAGTGGTTCCAAGTTCTGACGTATTTTTATAAGGACTTTGTAGTCGTCTACACTAAACCACCTGTGTTCGTGTATCTAAGCCTACCTACTTACTTACCATTGAAGTGAAATGACATAAATCAGTTGTAGCACTATTTTCCTAAAAACTAATTTTGAAAACTCATCATCATCTGCCCAAACCTTTCTCAATTATGTTGGGGTCGGCTTCCAGTCTAACCGAATGCAGCTGGATACCAGTATTTTACATTGAGCAGCGGTTAGTAGGTACTGGGTAATACGATACCCCTTTTTTATTTTTTTTTACGGATGGGAAGTCATCAAATAACTCCTCCCGCTCTGGGTGAAGTGGGAGGGAGTGTCAGACTTTTACTGACTAAAACATATCCATGTTCCTTCTTTGCCCTTTGTATTCCAGGGCCGCGGTATCTCTTTCGAACAGTCCCGAAGCCTCGGCAGGCATCGGCCCTTGCGGGCCCCTTCCTGGTTGCTGACATCTCTTTGAGGCGCGCGTGGAACACGAACGCGCCGTCGACACGGCAATACGATACCCCTTGGTAAGACTTTCGGGCCACTGACCACCTGTTACGACTGTCAAAGATCTACAAATGACAGCCGGGACCAATGGATTAACGTCCTTTCCGAGATACGGAGGAAACTCAATATGTAATGGGTTGTCACCCATCCACGGACCAACCTAGGCAAGCGGGGCTTAACCCGAAGGTCGATTCGAGCGCCTGTTATTATTTAGCCACGCCTCAGTAACTCTGAAAATTATGGGGTAGTATATTTACTTCATAGATGGATTAAAAGAGATTTATAATATCTAAAAGCTGTTTGTTCTGAATTCTGAACAAAACAAGAGGTTCAAAGTACTTCTTATGTTGTTTGGCGTATTAGGGAATTTTATTAATCCCTAAACAACTTTACAAATCTTTTCAGTATCTTTAGCTGCAAGGTTTACGATCGCATGTTTATTTTATTAGAATGTTGTTTACAGAGGAACAAAGTTATTCTCACAACTAATTAAATTTACTTTAAAGGCTAATTTCTAACAAGAAATTAATGTTCCACTCCACTAAGCACTTCATAAAAGAACAATCGAATGAAGAAGAACAATAAACAATATCTCATTCTTTGAACATAGTTATTTCAAAGTGAATCTGAAAAACAAGTTAATAATAAGTTAATAATGTAGTTGAAAAGACTTATTATCTCATTGGAGCGCTGACGTACGGCTAATGGAATATTGAGGCGTAAAAATTGGCGAATAAACACATCGTTCATCGAAACAATATTCGCACAATTGATTTGAAACCGCTCAACTACGCGGCTCACCCCGTAGGGTTGGCCCACATGGGACTTTTGGACGGATTATTTAGCAGGAATACAACCTTTTTTGTTTACCCTTATACTCATAATATTAAAAAAAACTCATATGAAATAAATCATAATAAAGAAGAAAGAAGAAGAAGAAGAGAAGACTCATAATAAAAACGAATCATAAAATTCGCGATTTCATGATTCGTTTAGAAAATCATAATATAATAATTTTGACGTGATAGTAATTTTGATTTATGTAAATACAAAAATAACAATTTTGATGTGAATACAAATATAATTATGGGACATTTTTTTTTCTCTCGATATCAGTAAAGTTGTTTGGGCCTAACGATGAGTACTAGACCCCATAGGAGGTCAGGAATGAACAAAAACTAAGCTTATATTCAGGCACTTAACAACTTTTTTCAATGTCTCAGTTCCGTAAGCTTACGGATGAATGTGTAACTTCAACGAACATCTACCTTTTTATTCATATACTCGTATGTTACCCCAATAAGATCCGACGAAAAAAGATATTTACACAACAATAAGTTGGGGTTTACTTCTCTTTCGTCCGTTCGTCTTTCTAAGCTCTAATTCTGAAATAAAATCCCCGGCTAAGCTCACTAAATTGCGTTACATATCCTGAAATGAACGCTCACCTTGTTTATTTATACCCAGTACCCACAGACAAATGCACGAATACTACGTAATTAGACTTCTTTTTGTTTGTTTTTTCGCAACGTGTTTGTCGAGTTTTTCTCTGTTCTTTTGAGCAAAATTTGCTTTAAAAACCGGCCAAGTGCGAGTTGTACTCGCGCATGAAGGGTTCCGTATCATCGAAATAGGGGAGCCCCCTTCAATTTTTATTTTTTATTATTATTCAAACTCAACTCAGGCACTTTTGAATGTCAGAAAAACAAAGAAGGCGAAGCCGAGTCCCAGACAAAAGGCATAATAACTTGTGAACTTGTACTGTAGTTGCTCGTATTTGCTGGTATAGCGGCAAAAGAAATACACTTTCTTTGAAAATTTCAACTGTCTGTTACCAACCTGTTACGGATCATGAGATACAGCCCGCTGACAGACAGACGGATGGACGGATGAAGGCTTTACAATAGCCTGTTGGTTACCCTTCGGGTACGGAACCCTAAAAAGCTCAGTATTTAAGTTCCAGTCTGTATTTAGCACTTAGGCAGTCCCTTATGTGCCTTTGTCATTTGTGTGTGTATCAACTAATGGGTTTGAACGTGTTTGTGGGCGATGGAGGTCTCACTATAATTATGGGGATGAGGGATTTAAGTAGGATGTCGTTGACTGTGGTAATGGGACGGTATTTTTTTAACAGAAACAACAAGAAACACTTCCGGTGTTTCAGCAAGCTCTGAAAGGGTGAAGCGTTTATTCTTAGGAAGACATTATCGTTAGAGATAAACCTTTACTTTGTGCCTGAAATACAGCCATTCAGCTACCGCTGATTAAACGGAAACCCCCCGAATACTTGAAAATAAAAAATGTAAAGTTTCAGCACAAAATATTTTGTAAATAGGTACCAAACAAGTTAAATAAAAGCTTGTAAAAATGAGAGCCTTCAACTAAATGTAATATTTATTACACTTTCAATTAATATTTTAACGGTATAAGTTTCCCGCATTGCCGTGACGAATACCCGGTATAAACCACTTTGAACACAAAAATTTTTTATTCACCACAGATACACAAATCTGTTCCTTTCCATATTCAGGAAAAGGATCCTACCCTTAAAAACGCACAATAAAACTGTCGTTTGTTATTATCCAAAGCTTCAAGTGCTTCAACCCTTGCGTAGAGACGCAACGCGGCAAGTAACGCGATTACAAGCGGCTGATTGGGTTCGCTCACAATACACAGCTGTGTACGCCGACTACGCCGACTACGCCGAGTTTACAACTCAATAGAAAAGGGAACTTGTCGCACTAACACGCTGTATCAACCGACATTAGGGTTGTTTGTGATAACATTATTTGTTGTTGTAGGAATTACGATTTCAAATGAATTATTTTGTAAATAAATAGTTGTGACAGTGCACGCTGGTCGTATAGCCGTCTTATAAACTATTGAATTATATTTCGACTGTAAAATGAATAATATTTGTCATGTCTCGACTTTATCCGCGTATTCTCAGAGTACATTGAATTGCTAGTTACAAACAACTCTATGATTTAGGCTAAAACTTTTTGAGATAAGGATTATTCTCTCAAAAGGTCTTAGTTTCGAAAAGTTTCGAAGTATTGCTGAAATATGAATTGAATTACCAATCCTGTAACGTACTTAGTTAAATGGACCTATTATTCGAGTTGTAATATTTCTTTAAGAACTTTGTTTACAGAAACTGTTGATTATAAGTTCGACCTCGTAAGTTGTACTTAGAACTCTAACTACACAAAGGAGGTAATATATCAAGATGTAGGAAATAAAATGTCGTTCTCCACACGTAAGAAAATGGCTCTCGATGGGCAATTTCCTCTTGAACTAGGCATTGTGTCTTTGTAATAGGAACATAACTATATAGTCTCTACTATGTAATAAACTCTAAGTATGGAATCCTACGTTGTAGTTATTTATTTAGTACCTGATCGCAAGCGCTATTGCTGGACATGAAGTTTAGGGTTCAATCTACTGGTCCGTCAAAGCGTTATTGGGTTTTTCCACCAGGAATTTCTCAGTAGCCGACCAGACACTGGATTTTCCCAGTTGATGGCAATCTTTGGCAACGGAATTAAAAATAACTGGCTAAATGTCGGTGGTCTCTGCTTAACCCTTGGGGGGTGATAAGCGTGATGTTATGTAATGTGATCTATAAATTTTGAGGGAAATAAGCCAAGAGTTTTACTGCAAGGCAATGACCTCTTATCCTTTGAAAAAAGAATGCTTACTCACAGCGTGTTGTCGATTAGGATATCATCATGATTTCTCATTTTCTGACAGCGTGACTATAATACAACAAGTAAGTCGGCGAGATACTATGTGATTTAATCACAAAATATCCCCGACTGAATAAGTCGTAAGTGTTGGTATTTCAGGTTTTCACATTTTCAGACTCGTGCACGAGAAAGGGTCGCACACTTTCAGACTAAAACCTTTTTTTTATTACTAAAGTAATACAGCATATTGTACTTGAAGGTATGGCATTAAGTAAGGGCATGCGGGCACGTGGCTCCGGGCGACACGTGCTCGGCTGCTCACCTGGCCGAAGGTACTTGAATTATTCAAAGGTTTCCCACCTCGATACTGAACAATCCGGTATTAGGTACAGTCACAAGCACTAATATGTACACGTAGTTATTTTAAAAGTGATTTTATCCTCCTGTTTTACGATTGTTTCGTTCTGGTTACAAACAGTGTTTCAGAATTCATACTTTTCCGAAATACATGTCTCTAATCTCTTAAGTCTTAGTCGATGTTACACGTGAACATCAAATTAGAATTTCGCTAAGTGTATGCATATTAGTGTTCGTAACTGTACATAGCATAGCCTTGGCTCTGGGGGTTAGATATGCTGGTCTGTAGTTGTAGAGGTATAGACACTAGGCACACTTGATTAATTTCAGCTAATTGCATCTTTATGTAAATTAATTTTACCTAAGAGAAATATAAGCAGGCTAAAGTGGGCATTTGGCTACTACATAACATAACATCACGCCTTGTTATCCCCGAACGGTTAGGCAGAAGTGTACCTAACAGTACACCCACATTTCGCCAGTTATGTTTAAGTCCCATGTAGGGAGGCGAGCTCATTGCCGGGCACAAATCGAGGCTCCGTGGCTGCTATTGAAAATCCTTGAAGGAAAAACTCAATAACACTTTGCCCGATCCGGGAATTGAACCCAGGACCTCATGCTCAGCAGTCGCGCTTGAGTTGAGACCACTAGACCAACGAGCCACTCATTTGATTACTACTTCATATAATTGCTTTAATTAACATCATCTGCCTAGCCTGTATGCCAACAGTATATTATGGTCGGCTTCCAGTCTAAAAGACAGCTGATTACCAGTATTTTTTACATGGAAAAACCCAGTTACTGGGTAAGACTGGTTGACAGACTTCCGAGCTTCTAATTACTCATAACGGTTGTCAAACAACAAATGGCAGCCGGGACGGGCGGCTTAGCGTGCAAATTGCATAATTATACTAACAAGATTACTAAAATATAAAACCATCTGACAACATCTATACTACACTAGTCCTTTATTCAACTAACAAAAGAAAAGCTAATGAATAAATAAGTGAGAAAGAACATCGGAAGACAAAAGTTCAATGCTAACAATAGATGCTCCATACATCTGAATGTCAATGAACATCTCATATAATACCAACATCTGTCTACATGTGCGTGTGTGCGTATGTGTGCGTATTTCAAAATATATAGGTCAGCGACGAAAGATCAAGTTTATAATCTTATTTACTGCGATATTATGACTAAATCCTTGGACACTGAAAAGTTATTTTATAGCTAGATGCGGAAGTAGTTAGGAAGACAGTTTTTAGTTTAGAATTCTAGACAGGCTGACATTTATTAGTTTCAGTCGTTGGTTTCAGATTTTCTCTCCGCTCAATCTGCCCACGACGGACGTGGAGACACAATTGTAAGGGTTTTATTTTATTTCATTGTTCATTACCTTTTACTCTGTTGTCGGGTTACTTGTAAAAGATTTATTCATTTTAAATGTCGACTTGTTTCTTTTGTATTTTATTTAATTTTCCAAATGACTAAAATAACCGTTGGAAATCGTTCTATTTTCTTTTTGCGAAATTGGTATACCCTTTTAATAAGTAATTATTTCATGGCATATATTATAAGCCTTTATATTTTATACAAGTGATTCAAACAGGTGTTATTTTTTCAGGTTTTTTTAATAACTTTTTGAATTTCTGTATTCATAATTATGTCAATATCAATCTAAGATTGAAGAAAAAGCCAGTAAGCACCGTACATACCTAATCACTTTAAAACAACCGCATACACACAATCGATATACACCTTTGTTTTGATTTCGCCGCCCTCTTTCATTTGCCAAAATTCTATGACTTACACATAGGGGAACTAAGGTTTATATCACATCACATGTAGTTTAATGATTAGAATATCGTTTAGCATCATCATTTTGTTGATTGGTAGTGGTAATGATTGATGTTTATGTGAGTAGGCCGTGTTGCAGGTTATGTTTAGTGCGTGGGACGGCCGCGCGCGGCGCTTTCGGCGGCCGGCGATGGGCAACTGAGCGCGCGCTGAGGGCGGGCGGCCCGCCGTTCCACCGACTGCCTTGCCTACACCTCGCCAAAATAAAACTTTCTGTCTCCTTCCTAAATAATTTCGGCCCTTCAGAGTGGCCGAGATGGCGATAGGATTTGAAATGAGAATCAAGATGTTTATTCAGTGTACTTAATCGCATTTGAAAACGAATTTTAGTTTGCTGACACGAATTAGCAAGCGTAACTAAATTAATTTGAAATATAAATTAGCTAACGTTGGGATGAATTTATAATCATGGATTATTAATAACAATGTAAAATTAGTCACTATCATAGTTTAATTAAAAAGTTTCGTGAAGCTTGAAAGTCGTTACGGGTAGTCAGACGCAAAAATCTAATTTCACTTAGATAAGTCGGAGGTAGGAGATGTGCAGTAAGAACAACCTCATTATGAATAATGCTATGCACATCCATATTTCATCATCAAAAATTATGCATATGGCTTTCAGTATTCCGGACATTTACTGATATTTTAAAGCTCTTCTAGCTTACAGAAAATATATGTATGCTCGTGTCAAACGATACCGAAGTCGAAAAGCTTTTACGTACGTTTTAAGGGTCACCGTGCGGTTGCTTTTTGCTTGCGAAATGCCTTTTGTACCAAGATCTGTCTAAATACGTAGTATGTATAGCAAACGCTGGGTTTAACTTATCACACAGAAATGAATATGGATATAACAACTACGTTTCGTAGTGTAATGAAAAATAGGCGTTTCGCAATGAAAAATGATACACAATTCAGGGTAGGTTAAACAAAAAAAAAAACAACGAACAATATTTTCTCTCCTTTATTCATTTCTATGCATATTTTACATATTTTTTAAAAACATTAAAAAATAGAAATAGTAGTATGCCGGTGTCGGGAGCAGGGTCCAAGCTACCGGTGGTTAGGGCTCCAGAGACAGGAACCTCCTCACAATGCGAGCCGTATCGAGGAGTACTGCCTTCTGAATCAGGCCCTTGATCCTAACCGTCTTCTCTCTCTTATTATTATCAACTTGAATAGGTTACCAAACCAAATACTTGTACAGGCGTTTATTTCCAGGAAAAGTACACATTTACATACGTATACTTACCCAATTAAGTACATAAATTGTTTACATATACTACTCGATGGCGACGGCTGGCAAAGAGCCAGCTACCCAGTAGGTACCTAGTAGAAAGTGCTGCAATTTTATTATATTAGCTTTAAGCCGACCACATTTGTGCGCAACGTGGGTTAAGGCTTTATGTAATGGTTTGGGCCTATGGATTATATTTTTGGGGATTTTTGCTAGATTTAATTTCAGAGAATATTTACATTATTTACAAACTACAATCTATGATAGTAATAAAAATATGTACAAGTATCAAAAGGGTTACAGGGCGTCAAACAATTCGTCCACAACACTGTCAACAGGAAAAGTGCCCAGAAGGCTGGCAATGGCCACATTGGAAGGCAATGCTGATTCTTTGGCCAAAAAATATGCCCGCCCTCTGATCACGTGAAGAGTCGACCAATCGCTTGGCGATTTCCCGAAATACTAAGTGGGCACTCCGACCCCACGGCCCTAGTGTTTCAACCCCAAACGGCTCAAATACATAACTACCAATTAAGTTATTGTATTTGCGCCGTTTAAGGTATTCAGCACCTCCAGCAGTCGCCCCAGCGCAGCTCCCTGTGCCAGGAAGATGGGGTGCGGTGTCGACGCAAGTTACATCCCATACCAAAGACCTACACAACTTCCATGGTATTATGTTCATACCATCTAGTCTCTTCCCATCGACGCGTACCAAGCCATTGGGTTCTTTCTAAGACAGCTGGCACCCTGGCGGTGGCAAGAGCACGACGGATGAGATCATTAATGCTAGCGTGTTGCGCAATGCGACCTGCACTCTTACCTGCAAGAAAGGCCATGGTGTCCGAGGCAGCCAACTGCTTCACCACATTGACAGCGATTTTGATGGAGATTTTTTAATTATTGAAAGCAAGCAGTTAGAGAGTAGTAAGAGTTTCCTATTACATAATTTGGTGTACATCTACGTACGCAGTCACATTAAATCCTACACGTGCAATTAATAATCTTCATATGCTTCATAAAAACGTAGTTAATCTGCATATTGTGCTTTATTTAGTGTACCTTTGAGTCGATACGGCGTCCATAAACATGCTGAAAAAGGATTTAGGACTGAAAATTTTAATTATTTCTACATTTGTTTATTCAAATAAATTAGTAAGTGCATCGAAACACAGCCAAAAGAATTTTGAAGCTAAAATTGTTGGAGGGAAACAAGTGGAATTGGAAAAATATCCATTTGCGGTACAGTTCTTTAATTTGGGTGCGCTATGTGGTGGTGTAATATTAAACACCTGGTCTGTTTTGACGTCAGGCCACTGCTTAATGAATAACCAAGATACTGCTGAAATGAGGGTGCAAGTTGGTAAGTGAAGCAAACGTGTACTTTATAGTAGAGTTAACTAATATTAATAGTGTATTTTATTGATATAGTGACTAGCAGCTAATACTTGCAAGGTCACTTACTTGCTTTAAGATAGACGTTAGACTGAAAACGAACAAAGGTTGATGGTTGACCGACTTTTCCTCATCTTACCTTCTTGTTCTCTCCAACGCAGGACTTTGGCGATAGTATTTGTGTAAACTGTATACAGGATGTAATCAGACCCTTCACGAAGCCGTCAACCAAGCATTCTGTTCATCAAACTAAGTAACTCTACGCAAAAATTATTGCTGGGAAACGACTTTTTTTTGTGGTGAAAAATCACGTTTTACGGTAAAACTCAATGTAACGCACTCAAAACTTAGTGCTGATGGATGCATTGAATAGTAAACGGGTCATGGAGTTAATTAGGGTAAAGTTAAAACCTTTAAAAGTGGTATTTAAAAAAAAACTTGTGAAAAAGTTGGAACTTTGACCCCCAATAACTCCGTATATAGAAGGTTCCCAGGTATTGTCTAGAACAAAAAAATAATCGCAATAGCGAGGAGAACAAGTGCCTTTCGGCTTCGTTAAGGGTCTATTTACACCCTTTGTTTATGGGGTCGGCAACCTAGTTTTAGTGTGGTAATTATTGAAATTCTATTTTACCCGACGGGCACAAAACTCATGATTTATTACCCCTAACGGAAACATTAAGGGACTGGAAGGTTCTCAACTAACTTTAACTTAAATTGCCTGTTCACTGAAACTTGGAAACTACTACAACGAATTTCTTTGATATCGACTTGTTTATGATATCGCTTGAAGATAGCAGGGTAAAAGCAGTTGAGGCATCGTAAATATTTTATGTGACAGAAAATATTATATATCAAATGCATGTCTTTTACGAATTATGGTTAACGATACCTTGCTTACATTATACTGTGTAGGAACGTATCACTATGGGATAACTTTCAGCGTTTCAGCAGATGTTATGCTCTTAAGCAAGGCAATGGTTTGTTATCGATAAAAGAAATCACAGTAAGCGTCAAAATAACGGCCAGTTTAAAACACTAGTGTGATCATCTGCCTTGCCTTTTCCTAACTATATTGGGATCAGCTTCCAGTCTAACCGGATACAGCTGAATACCCGTATTTTACATGGAGCAACTGCCTATCATCTGACCTCCACAACCCAGTTAGTACAGGGTAATACGATACCCCTTAGTAAGACTGGTTGTCAGACTTTTTGGGCCACTGACTACCTAACGACTGTCAAAGATCTACAAATGACACCCAGGACCAACGGCTTATCGTGCTTTTCGAAACACGGAATGTAATGGGTGGCCACCCATCCACAGACCAACCTAGGCAAGCACGACTTAACCTAAAGATCGACCCGAGCGGCTGTTATTATTAAGCCACGAGCTCCTCCAAAAACACTAGTGTATTGGTGCCTAAATAAGCGACGAAAATGCTTTGAGAATGGACCGTCCAATCCCTATGTGAGACAGAACTGTCGCCGGCTAAAAGCGTCCCACACCGGATTGTGTCCGCAGAATACCTGTTTTTAAGCCGACGTGTGACTGTGTGTACTTCAGTCACAAAATCACGTGATATTTTGCAAGGTTTTTTGCCACAATGCAGAATGATAGCAAAACTACTTCGTAATAATATTCACATTCGTGATATTTATGTTCTATGTCAAGGGATTTGGTTTCCGCACTTAGTCCTTAAAGTGGACCATTGTACGTGAGCCATGGTGGCCGTTAATATATTATGTTATAATAATGTTTTTGTTTAAACACTTATATCCACAGGCTCAAAATACATTTACGACTTCAACGCTATAAAACATGAACTTGATTATTTTGTAGTACATGAGAACTACAACAAGATTATACCATTCGAGAACGATATAGCTATCTTATTTGTTAAACAGCCGTTTAAGTTCAGTGCAGTCGCTAAGAAAGGTATACTTGTCGATCACAAGAAATGGATGTACCCTGGGGAGAAAAGATTTATTGTCACCGGCTGGGGCTTGAATAAGGTAACTAAATCATTAATTAATGTATAACATAGCATAACATCACGATCACACCTGTAATCCTAAGAGTTAGGAAGAGGTATACCTAACAAGTACACCCACATTTCGCCATATATTTAAATCCCATGTGGACCGAGCCTATTGCCATCAACCGGGCACAAACTCAGACTCAGTGGCTGCTACTGAGAAATTCCTGATAGAAAAACCCAATAACACTGCCCCACCCGGGAATCGAACCCAGGACCTCACCTCATGCTTAGCTGTTGCGATTACCCCACCCGAGGCAGTCACTTTATTTTCACTTTATGGTCAGTTACTTTACGAATGTATACGATTTATACCATTATTCTATAGTAAGCCCAGGGTCCCTTGTACTTTCATGAAGGATTACGAAATAAACTGTCACAATCCTCAAAGTAAATATGACTTCCTTAAGAGAGCTCTATAACTACAAATATGTGGATCGCCCATAGCCTGGAAACTTAGCTCTTATACCGTCTTTTATATTCATAATAATCCTTACTAATATTATAAAGGCGAAAGTAAGTTTGTTTGTTTGTTACCTTTTCACGCCCAAACCACTGAACACTTCATCCTGGAATTTTGCATATACGTTGTCAGGAGTACTGAAACGGACATAGAGTATCTTTCATCCCGAAAAAAAAGTACTGTTCCCGAGGAAAAAAACAATAACGTTCTTATGATAATAGATGGCGCCACGTGTCTTTCGAATCATGATTGAATTATATTATTACAAGCAGAGGACAACCCGAATTGATAGTCGAATTCTAAATTAACGCGAGCGAAGCCGCGGGCAAAAGCTAGAAGTCAATAAAACTCTCGTAAGGTGGACTAAGAAGTCTTAGTTTAAAGTAACAATATCAACAGAGGATATTACGAATATACTATAGATCTACAGTCCCGGTAACTAATCATGTCAATAGAAAACAGAGTCATGTGAGCGAAGGCACGGGCACGGCTAATAGTGAATATACGTTTACTCATGGCAATTTGAAGCTTTAAACAAAGCACATTGTCAGATAATTTATAAAGCTCTCTTGCACCAATAAGTTACAACCTAGCTGAACTCCACTATGAGATCTAAGCAACTAAAGTAATCGAATAAAAGTAATAGTAGTAGAACATGATTAAATAGCTCGGAATATGGTTTACTGGAAGTGGCAACAATGAACTTTATGCACTTAGCACTAAGGTCTTCCGCAACAAGAACTTTTCCTGTGAAAATAAATACAGCGTATAAACTTCCTTTGTTAATAGACGCGGCGCTTCGTAATTAATACTAAAAGTGCCCGCAGAAACTTTATTGTCTCGTTTAAAACTTTAAACTTCTTTCAATGAGTAGGAATATAACTTAGATGGCCTTGGCAATCTCATAAAGTAATTAGGAAGTTAGGACGCCTGCTGGCCTTTAATTTAAAGATAAACCTCTTTAGCGTTCCTTTAGTTTTCGTAGCAGGTGGCGATCTGAGGCCCTAGCACGCGGGCCTGTGGACGGTGAGTAATGGGCTAGCTCGCCGTCCGTCCGTCTTGTGACGACAGGCCGTGTCGACGGCGCGTTCGTGTTCCACGAGCGCCTCAAAGAGATGTCAGCAACCAGGAAGGGGTCCGCAAGGGCCGATGCCTGCCGGGACTGTTCGAAAGAAATACCACGGCCCTGGAACACAAAGGGCAAAGAAGGAACATGGATGGGTTTTAGTCAGTCCGCCCAGAGCGGAAGTGGTTATTTGATCATTTCCCATCCGATCCGAAACTAAAAATACTCATGTCATATATAATATTTTTATAATTCTAAGAATTTATTCATATTTATGGATGATATTGATTGTGTTTGTTACAAATAATTTAACTAAAATGGTACAGGATAATTGTATTTTCGATGCGTTCTCTATATTTAAGTATTTTCCTACTAGATGTTTCGTCTTTACCACTAAAGAACTGAGAAACGGTACTGAAAAGTCAATTCTGGGGTCTAAATAAATAAATATTTATTTCAGTACGGTGGCGAAGTATCACAGTTGAGCCTGATGATGGCCTCCCTGTCGTACGTGCCGGTGAAGGAGTGCAGTCGGCTGCACAACACAGAGCTGTCTGACGACATGTTCTGTTTGTACGGAAACGGACAGCAGGATACCTGCAAGGGAGACTCCGGCGGTGGGGTGCTTTGGTATGGGTACGTGGGGTTTATTCTTACTAATATCTGTTTACCTTTATCCCATCTATGTAGGAGTCGACTTCCAATCTAAGCGGATGCAGCTGAATACCGGTTTTTTACATAGAGCGACTGCGTATCCGACCTCTACAACTACTTACTGGGTAAAACGAAACATCTTGGTAAGTGTGTGGTCAGACTTTCGGACTTCTGAACACCCGTAAAGACTCTCAAATACCTCTAAATGAAATCATGATCAACGACTTGGCATGGTGAATTCCGGGGAACTCAGAGGTCTCGATATGTAATTGTAGGTCATTCGGTCTATCCAAGAACCGACCTCGGCAAGCGTTGCGACATAGAAGATCGACTCGTGAGGCTGTGCTCATTACTAGGAACACGCACTATTTCTTGATTCCCATGCAATAATAAACATAGTAGGTACTGAATCTAGCCTTTTGGGAAAACAGACCGGCCTTTAACTACCTACTTTTCTTTAACAAAACATTGCTTGCTAGGCCCTTGCAATCCATATATCCAGCTGTAGGTACTTTAGTTTTAGTGAAATATCAGCCCGTCTGTTGCCGGGATGTCTAGACTTCAGAAAATCCCCCTTTTGCGGCGTGCCCCGCCATTTGCCTCCGCACGTTTAATTCTATCTAACACTAGCGGCCGGTCCCGGCTTCGCACGGGTGGACATTTATTTTCCCCTAACCTTTTTTGTAGGCATTATTGAGTTCTAGAACTTTTCTATAGAAGTCAACCATACATCTCTAACCATTTAGGCAGCGTTCGCGAGAATCGTTAACGTACGGCAGTTTTTTCGACGCCTTACTCCACAATTTTCACTACCACGAAAAATCCTATCTATTTTCCGGGATAAAATATAGCCTATACGGATTCGGAAGAATCCCTCTAAGTAATGGTGAAAGAAATTTTGAAATCGGTCCAGTAGTTTTTGAGCCTATTCAATACAAACATACAAAAATACAAAAATACAAAGGTTTCCTCTTTATAATATTAGTATAGATAATACGTACGTATTTTCTATAATTGTTTTTCTATAGTTATTCTTTTTAACATATTATTTGCAGGAGGGTGGTAGGTTTGACGTCACACGGCGACGGGTGCGGAAAGAAAGACAAACCAAGCGTGTACACAAACCTCTGGGTCCAAAGACGCTGGATAAAGAAGCAAGTAAAAGAGTTCATACAGAAATATTGCAGTAAACAGAACAAATTCATTCGTTCCGGAGTTGATGCAATTAATAACACAATGTAGAAGTATTATCAAGTTTTATTTCAACGATTCTGAATCACTGTCAAGTTCTGCGTCATCTGAAGAATCTATTTTCGGTATGCAGTACTTTTCTAAAAATTTCTTGGTGTTGAGCATGATCCATCTGAGAACAAAGTAAATTATGGAGATAGAGAACGTCTGTAAATATGTCTACCGCAAATAAGTTTTTTTTTATTATTTGCAAATGTTTTCTTCATCTGTTATGATGAAAGTTCTAAAATAAAACGCAGAAAATGCTTGAGGAGAAAATACTTACTTTGTCGTTGTCTTTGATACAAATATTGGAAAAACCCAATCTATACATATAAAATTCAAAGTCCTGACTGACTGATATATCAACGCACACCCCAAACAGCTGGTCCTAGAGACATGAAATTTGGAGGGTATATTCTTTGTGAAGATTAGGTTACTAAGAAAGGGTTTTTCGAAATTCCACCCCTAAGAGGGTGAAATGGGGGCTTGAATTTTCTGTAAAATTTAATATTCTCTGGGTCGATTAAGTTGAAAATTGGTGAACACACTTCTCAATTAAAATTATGACAGACGTGTATCACAGTTTTTTCAAAATCATCCCCCAACAGAGTCAAATAGGGCTTCCAATCTCAAACCAAGGTACCTAATATTTCACATATGTGATGTAATTGATATAACTATGAACTAATATTTGCAAGTTATAAGGAAGTACATGTAAAAAAACGCGAGTGTATCTGTATTAGGTACTCAAATAAAATAAAATTGAATAGATAATAAAAAATAGTTAGTGTAAGACTAACTATTTTCTATTATCTATTCAATTTTTAAAATAGTTAGTGTAAGACTAACTATTTTTATTACCTATACAATTTTATTTGTATTTGTATAAAAAATAGTTAGTCTTACACTAGTATTTTTTATTACCTATTCAACTTTAAAAGCAAAACTAAAATTACACATAATATATCTTACGTAAACTATTGTACATAAAGTTTGAATGGATAGATGTTTTTTTTCCAGAACGGCTTAACAGATGGATGAAACTTAGCACAGATATAGATTATAGTCTGGTATAGCACATAGATAAGACTCCCCGCGGGCGAAGCCGCGGGCATAAGCTAGTATTTCAATAAAAAAAATAGCACTTATGTACTAGGCTAAGGTATTCACTTTTTTAGCTTAATCGTTATCACGTCATCTAGTAATTATCGTGTTTGGAATGCACCTGCATTTAAATGATGTGTTGCCGCAATACCCGGTACGTTAGGTGGACGGAAAATTACATACCTAATGCACTTACGATCACGTATGGCATTGAAAGTAAATTATTAGGAGCTAACTGCTGTTCAATTTTCGTGATACTCCTAAGTGGATTAAGTACTACGGAAGAGATTGCTTATGAAGTTCAAGTTTTATCAGCCACCTGAAATATAGGGCACATACACCCATACGGATTCAATTAGCAGGGTAATTTTGCGTCCACATAGTACTACTTGCTGGCAGCTTAGGACCAGAGCTATATGCAACCTAAACTGTTAGGGCAGTAACATACGGATTTATTTACTAGGAGAATTTTTCTCCCAAATATGTCTACTAACTGGCAGCCTGCGCCAAAAATTGTTAACAAAGAAAAACAACAAATGACACACAAACCTGTGGAAGTAGGAGACGTTAGTGAAGATGGCGACGTGTGGGTCCTCAGCGCTCGTTCCACCATAGGACAGAATGCCGACGAGCAGCTCCCGGTTATACACGGCCGGGCCTCCACTGTCGCTCAAACGGCGATCCTGGGATACTAAGGCGGTTAGAGACCTCTGTGTAATAGGTACTTAGGTAGGTACCGATGTGTATTCGAGTTTGGTACGTGAATATCCGCCTAATCGGTGGGACCCTTTGTGGGCGGTAGAGGGATTAATTTTGCCTCGTGCACATAAAATGTTCGGGTAGAAATGCTGTTTTATGATAAGATTTGTGTATTGAACATACCGAATCTATGTAAAACTAGCTTATGCCCGCGGCTTCGCTCGCGTGGAGTTCGGGAATTGCCCACGGGATCTTAATTTTGGGATAATAAGTAATCTATGTATGTATAGTACATACATAGATTTACATGTACTTGCTTATAACTTGCAAACATTCGTTCATAGTAATATCAATTAAATTACATTTGAACGTGAAATATGATACCTTGGTTTGAGATTGGACACCGGTGACAACAATCAAATGATTAATTAGGAATCTATTTATAGACATTAAACTTTTATAATATTTAATATCAATGTCGCGTATCACGAGCCATCTGTGGAATAAACCATATTTACAGACGTCTACCTCAGAAAAATCCTACCTGCTTACTTAATAGTTTACGCCCCGCGCAACACTACGCGCCATGCGACCGTCTACGTGAGCTTCGAAGCCCTATTTGACTCTGTTGGGGGATGATTTTGATTTTGGAAAAAACTGTGATACAGGTATCTTATAATTTTAATTTGAAAAGTATGTATACAAATTTTCAAGTCAGTCGACTCAGAGAATAAAAAGTTTCACAGAATATTCAACACCCCATTTCACCCTCTTAGGGGTGGAATTAAAAAAAAAACTGTTTCTTAGTGAATACTTACTCTTCATAAAGAATTCACCCTCAAAATTTCATGTCTCTAGAACCAGACGATTGGGCTGTGCGTTGATATATCAGTCAGCCAGTCAAGATATTGAATTTTTAAATTGGGGGATGATTTTGGAAAAACTGTTATACATGTATCTCATAATTTTATTTGAAGAGTATGTACACAAATTATCAAGTCGATCGACTGAGAGAATATAAAGTTTCATAGAAAATTCAACACCCCATTTCACCCTCTTAGGGGTGGAATTTCGAAAAACCCTTTCTTAGTGGATACTTAATTTTCACAAAGAATACGCCCTCTAAAGTTCATGTCTCTAGGACCTATGGTTTGGGCTGTGCGTTGATATATCAGTCAGCCAGACATGACATTGAATTTTAAATTGGGGGATGATTTTGGAAAAAAGTGTGATACACGTATCTCATAATTTTAACTGAAAAGTATGTATACAAATTTACAAGTCAATCTAATCGGAGAATAAAAAGTTTCACAGAATATTCAACACCCCATTTCACCCTCTTAGGGATGGAATTTCGAAAAACCCTTTCTTAGTGAATACCTACTCTTTACAAAGAATACACGCTCCAAATTTCATATCTCTAGAACCAGCGGATTGGGCTTTGCGTTGATATATCAGTCAGCCAATCACGACATTGAATTTTTAAATTAGGGGATGATTTTGGAAAAACTGTGATACACGTATCTCATAATTTTATCTGAATAGTATGTACACAAATTGTCAAGTCAATCGACTGCGAGAATAAAAAGTTTCATAGAAAATTCAACGCCCCATTTCACCCTCTTAGGGGTGGAATTTCGAAAAACCCTTTCTTAGTGGATACCTACCCTTCACAAAGAATACACCCTCCAAATTTCATGTCTCTAGGACCAGCGGTTTGGGCTGTGCGTTGATATCTCAGTCAGTCAGTCAGTCAGTCAGTCAGTCAGTCAGTCAGTCAGGACTTTGAATTTTATATGTATAGATGTGAAAATTAGAGTTTTTTGAGTAGTCGTAGCATCGAGTAATCCCACGTAGTCTTGGCAATTAGTACGGATTTAGAGCAGTGAATGACAGCCTTCCTGACTAAAAAGATGAAAAAGCCACAACGCTTTTTAATCTCTATACTTATTCCGGCAGATTATGCAGGAACCGGAAATAGGTGATTTATACAACTTTAAACTACGATGTTTTCTCTCCTTCATACTAGTGTCATCTTGGCCTGCAGCCAAGTTCCGCTTACGAAGGAACTGCTCGAGCGCTTGGCAAATGTTTCGCTTTTATTTTTTATTTCTTCCACTACTTTAATCTGTGCGCAGACCATAAGGGCAATTCCCGTAATTAAACATATTCATAATGTTGTTGTAATCTACCATAACAACAATCGAAGTCAAAAACTCGTAAAAATGTACAACACTTTTTAGGTATTTTTGATAATTAAAAACTGAGAATAGAATGCAAACATTCATAATAATTCGGGCATTTTCCCTGCAATCCAAAATATGTTAAGACAAGACAGAATGTCGCTCTGTGATCAATGATGGCGCCAACACTCGCAAAAGAATGACAAAGACTTATGATTTAAGATGTCAGAATTCGGCATCTGTGCTTATATTCTAGCAGCTCCGAACACCGGAAAAGTCAGTAAACAAGCCCTTGATGCTTATCTGAGAGTAAGTGCTCCTTAGGGATACAACGGTTTGATACAAGTTTAGAAATTGATGCTTCTCCATCTGGTGCCACCGTTGGTTGGATAACATACATACATACATACCAGAAACTACAGAAAACCTTTCGCCTTGTCCACGTTCATTACATCTAGTCATACACACACGCCGTTTGCGAGTACTGCGCACTTGGCCTTTCAGAGGGACCTGACCAGTGACCAATGAGGTCCGACAAATTGAAAAACAGTTTAAATAAAACTTACCGGCGAATACTTTGCACAGAAATTAGAAGGGGTTGTAAGGTTTTGATAGACTCCAGCACAGACATTTTTATCTATGACCGACATTTCCGTCCATATCAGTTGGTTCAAGTATTCTTTATGCAGGTTCTGTAATTAGAGGACCATGGTTTATCAGGGTGGAGCGGACACCGACGCACAAACGGTAACCACATATTCAGTACATCTTTCTGAACCCACTCACATAGGAAATTTTCTTCAGTAATAAAAAAAAACAGCTGTTCGATATAATTTGACCGTGTAGGTATTGCACTTTGGGTTTTAGTTATACCTCAAAAACTATCAAGAATTGCGGAACATAAATGGGGTATTTTCGGAAACTAACAATTTTTTAATGACACTATTTGAGCCACTCAGTAATAACAATACCTACTATACATATATTATACATTTTTTTAATATTTTGGGGACACTAGGATTTTCTCCAGTATCGAGGTTGCGTTTACAAACATTCGAATACATACACATTCATACACAAACAGCCAGACCCGGAACTACTACCTGTAGTGCTTCTCAAATATTTGTTCCCTGCGGGTATCGAACCCGTGACACGCAGCGCAGCAGCCAATCGCTCAGCCACTGCGCCAAACGTGTCGTAACATAAAAGCACATTAGCTAGTCATAATATGACATGTTGAGAAAGTTGGTTAGAATATTCCGAAAAATCAGTGGCATTTTCTACTAAACTCGCAACGTGTGTCAACGTTGGTATATTGGTAAGAATCGTAACTTATACATAAATATGTGTACCCATCTCCCGGAAAATGCTCTTCCTACGTCTTCCTTCTAAAGTTTATTATTTGTGACAGTTATATACCGAGACCTAACCCGTGAGTTTGAGTGTACGATTAATATTTGATTGCACGATAGTTCTACGAATTGATGTAGAAGTTAATGGGCCAAGAACAAATTAACAGAGTTTAATGTAAGAGCACGCCATCTACCAGAATTTGATAAAATTCATTCGTAAGAGCTGCTGCTATAATCAGCGAAAATCTGGCGTGTGGCATACTATGTAACTGCTATCCGGTAGTGTTGCTTGTGCAGTTGTAGTTTGTAGCACTGAAGATAGATGGCGTTTGCAACGATAAATATGAATAATGTGGATAACATTTCAGTGCTGGTACGCTTTTCAGGGTAAGTAGAGAAACTATGAAACGAGTTGATAACTATTAAAACCATTTATAAAATTGTAGGTACCAGTTATTATTGTTCGCGGTTTGTCTCGCATTCTTGGGAAACTTTTTTACTTCGAGAAGAATAAAAATGTATTGTGGAAATATAGGAGAAACCTATTCTGTCAGGGTATTTTATATATTATCAGTATGTATGGGTTCTAGTAGAAGCCGATGCGACGGCTAGGGACTGCGACATAATTATTAATGCAGTGTTATAAACTTGATCGGTCCTAAAATTGTAGATGCTAGGTAAGTTTACAGTAACTATCCGATACGATATTTCATTGACATATATACCTATTATTCAAAGGGGTAGTTTCAAAGGGGTCCTTTATAATTTGTTACTGTCGCTTATGTGAGTCTCAAGATATTAGTATGCGAGAGGCACATTTACTACCCAGGTAGGTTCGGGTCCAGTTTGTAAATTATACATTCAAGAGAGACTTACCGTACTTCCAAAACCTGAGACTTCAATGGAGACACCAATTCGTAACGCCACCTCGGGCTCTACAAGTATCGCCTTTTTCACGTTTAGTTGGAATCTCACGTGTTCCTGCCAAATAAATAAAACGTAAGGCAAATTACCTATGTTATTGTGCATGACAGATCAAGATTAGTTGGGAGTTAACAGTTAGTTGGGGTCGTGGGATGGTACCAAATCACATGATATTTAAATGACCCGCTATTACATAAAACTGTAGGCATGGTAATCCCCCAGGATATTCATTTCCATGATTAAGAGGGCGTTAGATATTGGCAGTTGGCACGATCCACCACAATGTTTGGTTGGAATTGGCATGCGATAGACGGCTTGTATTTCATGTCTGACTGTAGGTGGGGCGCCCAGTCTGCAGCGTGGTCCGTTTAATATATTAGGGTACTGTTGACCTCATGGCATGCCCATTTTTCAAGACTTTTTCGTGTTTGTGCTGGGCGTTTGTTTCGCATGGAACTTCGAATATTTTCTTTCAAAAATTACCGATCCTCGACGTATATGTAGACCGATTGATTTATGGTTCATCACTCAAGACTGATAGACAGGAGGAGAATATTGGAGAGTTCAAGTAGGAGTTGGTCTTTTCAATTCTTAGTATTAGTTGTAACAAAGTTTTTGATGCAATAAAAGGAGTTAGCAGAAATTAAATACGTTTCGCCTTAGTAGAATAGTATTCACATTTAGCTAACTATGTTGTAAGTAGTAATAGTTGGTAATATTCGATCCATTAATTAAATGAATTTCATTCCGTTCTCCGGTGTTAAAATGGTTATTGCCAGTCGTAAAGTTTAACACCCCGGGGCAAAGACCTCTGAAATAATAAGTTACCTGTGCATTTTTGCCATTGCAACAAGCATTCAAACTGTTCGTTTTATTGTTTCAGTTTTATTTTTCAGTTCAATCAAGAATCTACAATTCTCCTCTGTTTTGTCTCTGACAAATTAGTATTTTAAGTTTTTTTTAGAGTACATAGGTATGCCAATTTCATTCAGGGTTTGGAGATCGTACCGCAATGAACCGTAGTTGAAATTGGCTTGTCATCTTGGTCACTTGTACCTAAGAAATTCGCTTTCCTGTTATCTTTTCTGTGGGAGTAGAATCCCATGTCCTAATTTTAAGTGGGTAGATGTCATCATCTGCCAGTCTAACCGGATGCAGCTGAATACCAGTATTTTACACGGACCGACAGCCTATCTGACCTCCACAACACAGTTAGTACTGGGTAATACGATACCCCTTGGAAGACTGGTTGTCAGACTTTTTAGGCCACTGACTACCTAACGACTGTCAAAGATCTACAAATGACACCCGGGACCAACGGCTTAACGTGCTTTCCGAGGCACGGAGGAAACTCGGTATATAATGGGTGGTCACCCAGCCATCCACAGACCAACCTAGGCAAGCACGGCTTAACCTAAAAATCGACCCGAGTGGCTGTTATTATTAAGCCCCAACCTCCTCTTTAAGTGGTATATATATACCAGTATAAAAGATTGTTACGGAAAATATTTCAGAAGATAGACTTACGAACCCATCGTACATAGCAAAATATTTTTTATCTTCATGACCTTCTTTCTAATGAAGTCTATTACAAGAGCTTATTCAATTATAATAAATTCACATGAGACGCCGTGTTCAGGTAGACGATACTCTATACCTTTCAATTTGATTTAATCCCTTAAGAGCCACTTACGATCCCCTCCGGAATAGTGAGAGAGGACGTACTCTAAGCGCAAAGACACGTAACGAGAAGAGGACACATTATATACTTATTCATGCATATAAATATGCGCATCCTTACAAAATGGCACTGGCGAAATGTGGTTGTACTGTAGGTACTAATCTGCCTTAGCCTTCGGTGAAATAAGGCGATATGTTATGTTGTATGTGCATTGATAATCATTGGGATAAAGTTCTATTATGTGATGTGGTCCTAAACCATAACTTTCGAAATGTGGGTGTACTACAGGCACTCCTCTACGTAGCCTTTCAGAACTCAATATATATATACATTTTTAATTATGGAAAAGCGGAGCTTCCTAGCACGGCTTACTTGTTTAAAATGACGCTCCAGTCACTAGTAGTTAACCATTTTTCATTTTCAGAATTCGGTGCCAAAAAAACATTCTCAAACCAAGTAAAGATTAGCTTTCTAAATTAATTCAAATCTTACTGAAGTGATGTATTTTTTTATGAAGTCGGGATTTATTACCTGTTCCATAACTTTGTTAGGTACTTATAACGAACATGTAATAACTACATAATTATATACAATACTAGCTATTATGATACACAGAATGTATTATATCGTAGCGATTTATCACCACATTCCATACTGTATCTCTAAACTTTGATCACTAAACACCGATCAAATGACATGTTAACCACTGGTCGAACAACTGAACAACATGTAAGCAAATTAGCGGCATGCTATAGGAAATAACATTTACCTAGGTATATAAGCTGACACGAGATCTAACAGCAGAATTTGAAATGGAAATATAAACGAAAATCACAATCTATTTAGCATTTTCCCAACTACGAGTATGAGCAACTATGAATACCAGTATTTTACATGGATTCACCTCAGCTGGGTAAAACGATACCCATGGAGGGAGAGGAAATAAAATTATTTGTAAATATTTCCTGACATTAAAGATCACGTTCGTATTTTATTGGTTTATTCCATTGATACTCTTGTTATTTACTGTATCGTGTAGCCGTGTAAATACATTATCATCCCCGCCCGACACTCAGACGTGCTGTAATTAAATTAAGTGGGGGTGAGTGGATGAGTAGAGAGCTAGAATACTCTTTATTATGTACTTACATCACACAAATTACAGGTGTCAATACAAAGTAGACATCATACATAGGCTGACACAATGGCCGGTCTTATCGCTAAAAGGATCTTTTTGAGACAACCTATAGATGTATTTGGGGCAGAGAGAGAGACAATACAGCAGTTAGTCTGTGGTGTAACATTTACATCTTATTCTAATCCTAATCCTAAATGTGAAAGTAAGTTTGTTTGTTTGTTGGTTACCTTTTCACGCACAAAACACCTAACCGGAGAAAAAAAGTCAAATTCTAAATTGACGCGAGCGAAGCCGTGGGCAAAAGCTAGTAACAAAATAAATACAGAATACATAGTATACACACTACTGTATACAGCAGGGTGTGTATGTGTACTATCTATCCACTATATGTAAGTGTGGATGAGCGGATGGGCTCGTGGATATATAAAAAATATAATATAGCCGCACTAGTCGATCTTCAAGCATAAGTAGTGTTGGCTGAGGTCGGTCCGTGGATGGGTAACTAACTAAGTCTCCAACATAGTTCAGGAAAAGGATGATGATGAGCGCATAGGCGGATGGGTGGATGGATTTTACCTTCAGTACGAGCATGGCGATGTCGTTGTCCAAGCGGCTCAGGTACCTGTAGTACTCGTGCAGTTTCACGTCCACGACCGGTATTATTTGTCTGAAAAGCATTTTTATAATACTTCATTACAGATCTTTCAAGAAAAGTATGAACTTTGGCGATCATCGGTTAATAACATAGGTCAAACATAGACAACAAAATTATAGATGAACAATTCTAAGCAATTCAAAAAAAAATTTAAAAAATTTAGTGACCGATGACAAGGTGTGACTGAAGTTGGTAACGCGTACTGTAACTGTACTTAGTTAAAATAGTTCTTTACACTGAGACGATTAAAGCTTGGATACATTTTTTTTTTGGGCGAGTCATTTTTCTCATGTCACATTTGGTCTGCTGTCATTTACGATCCAAGACACCAAAGTATAATACTAAAACATGTAACTCGCTATAATTTTCATGAACTGATAATTTATATTCTCGTCATTATTATTTTATCTGCTGTATTTCATAAACTAAATGGTGTTGTTGACTTTCAAAATTAAAAGCCATTCATTAAAATCTTAGTGCAGCGCTCTGGCGGCAAGCTAGTTATAAATAATGTCTTTTAAACTAAGAGTAATACTCGCTGCCCCTTCAGCTATTATGTTAAAGATCACAGCCTCGGAGCTATCCATTATTTATAGAAGGTATATTTATACATCTTGGAAAGTTTATTAAAAGGCTTTAGAAGCTAATAGAAAATAAACCCATCTATTTTATCAAAGAGATTATAGAGCGGACATTGGGAATATTTTCATAGAACAATTTTGATCGCGAACATTTTGATTTTGACACACAAATGCTACCTGACAAGATAAGACAGAACGATTTGTTACTAAGTAGTAACAAGTATTGCATTACGTTTTTTTTCGTCTTGTCCCGTCTATCGCTCGTAAATATTTGAATGTCTTTGTCTTACTAATATTATAAAGAGGAAAGATTAGTATTTTTGTGTGGGTGTTTATGTTTGTAATGAATAAACTCAAAAACTACTGTGCCGATTTCAAATTTTTTTTCACTATTTGAAAGCTACATTATCCCAGAGTAACATAGGCTATATTGTATCCCAAAATGTTTAAAAAATAAATGTCCACCCGTGCAAAGCCGGGACGGGCCGCTAGTATTTTATAAATACAAGGTTTAAATAGCCTTTCAATTCATGTCATAAGAGCAAGCGCGACTGCTGAGCACAAGGTCCTTGGTACGAGGTACACCTCTGCCGAATCCTTCTGGGATTACAGGCGTGATATTAGGTCTTGTCATAAGAAGCGATTTGGAACAGCCCGCTAGGTTAGCGAGCCGGTATGGGTTTGGGTTGTAAGTTGCATTACAACTATTGCGCCTTCTGTATGTGTATAATTCTGCGATGCATCATTCTGCATCCAAGCTGAATCTAGATTTGCGGAACTTAAACTAAATATGAAAAAATAGATGGACAAATTTTAACACAGCGATCAGTACGTCTTACCAAAGATATCCAAGCAAAAAAACACAGATTAAAGTGATTTTATTTTGACCTAAAATAATAAATTGCTGGCACTGTAGAATAAACACATCCATTATGGGTAGGCACTTGCACTCGCGCCCCGCCGCGCGCGTTCTCGTAAGTAGGTACCCAGTCAGTTCTGTTAATATCATTCTGTATTTAACCATAGTAACTTTCAGTTGACTAACATTTTTAGTCTATTTTCGTTAGCAGATTTTTTTTCTTGTAAGTATCTAAGGCGTTTTTCTTATTATTTTTTACCATTGTCATTATTTTGGTGGTCTGAATGATTTCTAAAAGTTTATCCATCTATTTTAATGGGACCTTATGTTTACAGTCAGATTTGTAGAAGGCAGCATTATGCCATAAATAGTAAGTTCAAAATAAAAAACAAATTACTCACCCCCAACCAGTAATAGTTTCAGCACCAACTTTAACGACGGCTCTCTTCATTTTACTAATGTGTAAGCAGCTGGCAGCCGTGATGGCAATCTTGCTGCGTACCAGGGTCCCAGAGCAGTACAGGTTGCTGTAAACTATCAGTAAATGGAACGGAATGTCTTGAAGACTAGCTCGATACTTGAGATAGGCGGTTTTGCCCCCAATCGGGTATATAGGTAGCTCGTCCTTCGGCAGGTATCTATACGATGAGGCGAGGTGTAAAGAATTCAGTAGCCATGTCAGATGTAATCTGCGAAATAAATGGAATATATATGACAAGGCAATTTCAGATTTTCTTCGGTGGAGCCGTGTTAAATTGGCTTTTGATATGAGAAATATACAAGGAGAAACCTTGCCAAACCGAAAGTTATTTTGACTTGGGAACGTTTTCCAAATAGATGTCCCCGTTATACTGATTTTGAAATAGGTATACCTATACCTAACTATGTAGGCAGGTCCTTTTTTTTTTCAAACATACGTTCTGAACTTAATAATGTCTGTGAACGTAACTTATCGGGACCATAAATAAGCTACGTGTAGAAGAAATTGGCGGCGTTTGCATTCCTCTTCTCATTTTACACTCGACTCACGTACGAACTAGTAAACTGATTTAGGTCTGTCTTCTTTTATTTTACTACTGAGTGTTCTGGAAAGTGAACCCAACTTCTATCTTAATACGATAGCTTTTAAGATGAGGCATACAGAATAAGTTCACGCTAATTACTCCCGACCGAGTGGCCAGTAAAAGCTAAGTAGCTATCTAGTTAGATAAGTAACTCGTGCCGACGTTAGTAAAAAACAATTAGCTAAGTAATTGCCCACGTCAATACAGTTATAACGGAAAAGTTATTAACTGAAAACGTCGCTTTATATACTCCATCCAGCGCTCAAACAAAAATAGATAGGTACTTACTAAATATAGCACCTTCCATCGTTTTATTCCTATAGAGCGCTCTTGCCTTAGTGATATTTTAAGTAATTTAAAATTCCAATCGTGGACCCAGCCATGCAAACACTGTCCCGTGAAGACGGAAATTCCGTAAGTACTCACACAATCATCTCGCTTCAGTGTGAGTAGTATGAAAGTTAATTCGAAGCCGGCCGCGGGTCCTGCATAATGGAAAATATTTTCAAGAGCGACGCTTGTTAGCGCCGAGACTCGAAACTCAAGTAATAAAGCGGGAACAACAATAAACAAAGAGAGAATGGCAACAAACCGATAAAGCGTACTCGTATTTGTGAGTAAAATTCGCAATCATAGTTCGTCGAGCCGAATAGCCGATACCGGGTTATTACCGCTTTCGTAAAACATCGAATGAGTTGCACATAAAAATATACACGCCGCCGTTCTGAAATGTTTGTTCGTTCTTTACACGGTAAGGTATATTTTGCCAGAAAAAATACCTATAGAGTTATTTCGAATTGCAATCACAACTTGTTGTTTTATGTGCACGTCAGCTGTGTACCTACCCACAATAAATATTAAAATGTCTGAATTTGTATTAAAGTTATGATTCTGTGCGTAATCAACTGAAAATTTGCTCATATACACACAGGTAAAGGTAACTTCGAATGTGTTCAATATACAAATAGAATTTTATTAGAATTCCATCCAATGCGACGATAACAAAACATATTCGATTATTACGTACGAAACTTATTGTTTGCAAAATATTTTGTGGAGAAGAACGAGTTTGTGAAATGAACAATAAAATACTTGGCGGGCTGGCTGGTTTATTATGGTCGATTTGCATGGTTGTCACGTGCTGAGGGAACTCGAACAGATTCACCGGGACACGCGTGCGTTGCGGGAACTGCCTCATTTTCGTCAACTCCACTCTTTTCCTCGTTTACCTGTACTGCTGAGTCAGGAATTGAGCTTGTGTTGAGGAAAGTCTGAGGATATCGCCTGTGTCTCTAAAGAATTTACAAAGAAGCGTGGTGTTACTTTGTAATATCGATATACCTATCCGGACTTTTTGTGTTACTAAGAGCAGGAAACTTTTTATTTTAATTAAAGATTAGATAAAGATTGAAGACTGCCTCGTTTGGTCTGGTGATCAAGTGCGACTGCTGAGATTGAGGTTTTGGGTTCGATTCCCGGGTCAGGCAAAGTGTTATTGGGTTTTTCCATTAGGAATTTTCTCAGTAGCAGCCACGGAGTCTGGATTTGTGCCCCCTATTACATGGACTTAAACATAACTGGCGAAATGATGGTTTACTATAATTGGGTATACCTCTGCTGGTCCCTTCGGGAATTACAGGCTTGATGTTATATTATGATTCGTTATTTTACAAAGATTGGATTTAAGCTTTCAGGACAACGGCATCATTGATAGAACCGCTGAAAGGCTCTTCCTCGTTATTTGTAACTAAGATCGAATCATAGATGTTAGTTTCGATAACAATATGCTTTTCCAAATTGTTGACGTGTTTACAAAATGCAAGTTAATCCAAATTGTTTTAAAGGCAATCCTGTAACAGGCTTTAGAGGAACACAATAGAAAACAATACGCATGTATCTTTACGTAACATCTTAAGAGGCTGAAGCAATGGAACTATACCATCAATCTGTTGTGTAAGAAGATTGCCAACTAAGCCTTGCAGCACCATAATAATACGTCTTCCGCAGAAGCCAGCCAATGTACAGGGGAAACAAACGATACGCCACGTTTATCTACCAATCACAGGCTTGCAGATTAATACACGAGTATTTGTAAGACTTATCCATACTAATATTATAAATGCGAAACTCTGTTTGTTTGCTACCTTTTCACGACTTAACAGCTGATCAGATCGTAATGAAATTTGGCGAGCAGATAGATTATATCCTGAGGAAGGACATAGGCTATCTTTTGTTTCCTCACTCATGCTCATCAAAATTACCACGCGAACGAAGTCGCGGGCAACAGCTAGTTTTAAATAACAGAGCTCCAAAATATTTGGTTTTATTGAAATATTTTCGTGTTTTGCTGAATATTTTGTAGCAATCGTAATTAAAATTGTTTCACGTTGGCGTGTAGGTGTTCTGTTTGTACAAGAGACGAGGATTAATTGAAAAAGTTCACGTGCAGTTACACTGCTGATGTTTTATTCACGAGTTTTGTTAGAATTTTCATTTGATTTTTAAACAAATGTCTGTAGATTGTAGGTACGCTTTTGTTGCTCAGCTTACCAACTCTAAATTACTTTTTGGTTTGCGTTTTTGCCTGTTCCATGCCTTTATAAATTATGAGGGTAGGAAGTGCGATTCTAAAAGCCGGAAGGTGAATTATGGGAAGGATTTTAAAATACTTTCTTTGCCTTGAGCAACAGTTTACTTATGTTTTGTTATCTGTTGGTGAATTAATACCCTTAAACAGATAAGTAGTTCAATCCTAGATGTGCAATAAAGTACTGCTGAACTAAGTGCTAAGTGCTGCTATAAATGCTTATTTCTATTATGTAACGATTCAATTTTGGTTGTCAACGATACAAAAAGGATAAGAGAAATTTTATACTACCCAATAAATAATAAGTAGTCTCTTAATAAAATAATCTTTTGCAGTATATAAGATTGAAGTGAAAAGTAATTGCAAAGAAACGTTTACTCAAAAGTTTCAGAAAAATCCAGTTATTTTCACCTTTCGATCAAAATAAACTCGACAATTTTCAACGGAGCATCATAATATATTTTCCTTTAATACTTCAACACTTTACTGAACAGCTTTTTTTTTAATTGGACGCAATTGGCAAGGCATGATCCAGAGAAGTTTGTTTTAAATCTTAAAAGGCAAAGTGCAAACTTTTGAAATTAACCTTCCGCCGCGCAAACGGGTTGTTAAGCCTTCTACCTATTGCTAGGCACCTATATACCTTAAATCCACCGATCAAACAACCCTCAAATTAAATATTGAGTTCCCTTTAAAGAATTTAGAAAAAAACTTTTGGGAATATTATTAATTTTCTTGTTTTAATCTTCTCCAACCAGTGAAATTGAATTTATTCGTAATTACTTGCTTCAAAAGTTAATTATTTTCAAACAAATTAGGAAAGCATTTCATAACTTTTTAATGATTTACTTATCATTTAAGGGCGGGTTGTGTGATATGTTCATTTCCTCAATTAAGTTAAGTAAAATGGGTTTATTGCTTGTTTATTGGTAATATAAACGGTCCAGTAGGCGTATATATACTATATAAATATAGTAGCGAATACGGCCCACTTCCTTACGATAGTTGTTGATGGGTCGTGAGATAGTTTTACGACTGACATAAACTTATGCGCAGTTATACATCGAACGTTATGTGTTTGTACCTACTTTAGCTAAATGTACAATACATCATCCTATAATTCTGACAATGATCAATTACGTAAAGTTTTTATTTGTTACGCAGAAACCAGCCATTATTCTCATCCGCACATCTTACTAAGACGTAAAAGGATTTGGCAATATATATCAATGAATACGTCATTTACAGTGTCCCACTTCTATCTAGTTTAAAAATCAATTATTTTAATCAAGAAAGTCTCGTATTTACATAGCTACTTTTGAGTGCTGAAAGTTCGACATACTTTATTGTAGTTATTAAATAAGTGAGGGTCCTCCTCTTTGTTTTAGCTTTATTTTATTCCGGCGACAGACTAATATCTTTTGAAGTAAAAGGGGAAGTATTATCTGAGTGTAGCATCAAAGATTTCATTATTGATAAGTATCCTTGACCTTGTTTTACTACAAACAGACAGGAAGGTGTAAACAAAAAAGGTCGATCGTTACTTCTATGTTATTGTCAAATACTTTGTTTACATAATGTAGTACGAAGGTCCGAGCATAAGGCCGTATGGCGCGGCACGCGACAACGTAGTCTCGTAGCGGCTCGTAGCTTGCGGCAGTCACGCTACGGCGAGAGCTACGGTCGGTCGGTACGCGGCGCTACGAGTGTTCGGGCCACGTAATGTTGTGGTGTTCGGTCGCGCTCTTGGCTGTGTTCGCCTCCGTCCAAGGACGTGCGGTAAGAATCACTTTTAAGCTTCTATTCTTATAACCCCACTTACTTGGGCGGATTACTTGAAGTAGTTAGTTCAAAAGTTTGGTGCCGCAGTCATACCTATTCAAGACGAAGAAGATAAGTCGCCGAATTTTGAGTAGTCGCAGTTCTTTACTTAAACTTGAGCTTTGGAACCAAGGAACGTTAACTAATTAAATTGATTGTTATTAATCATTATCAGTTAGTTTTTTTTAAATAAAGTTTAAAGAAAATTTTATTTTATATTGCCCAACTTTTTCATTATTACGCTTAAATTATTTTGTCAAAAGTATCTTATTATTAATAAAATACTGAGTTATTCACTAAATCTATTTATAAGCACACATCACTCAAACATACCAACTGTTATTGACAGTTTCAAAACTTTTTAACAGATTACGGTTACCGAAACTTATTTAATCAATTTACCAAAACTTTTAACTCTCGATCCTCTCACTCCCCGAAAACTTATGTATCTATTTTCAGCCTGTCACACAATCGTACTAGGCGTAGGAATGTGCGCGTTAAGTAAAATTAATACAACATACAATTATACATTCATCGCAGTTAACCCTCAAATGAATCCACCTCGGACGAGTATCACTCGGGGGGTTAATTTCTAAGGATTGCTCCACATGTGCGACTGTGCGTCATTATGTTTGGAGGGTGCAAATATAACCGCCTTAAGTACCATCTTAAACTACTAACGGCTGAATACACAAACATGTTGGAGTTGGGCATTACGGCATTAGCTACAATGTTATCGCGACCGCTTTGTGCCTAATGTTCTTGCGTATTCTGTCATGGAGACACTGACGCAACGATTACCATAATGGACGCCATTTTTTATACAAATTGAGCTATTTGATATAACTGTTCAGTTATACAGGTATCTTATAAATAAGACCCTGTAAAACAGGGGTTACAGGGGGAGTGGAAAAGTTCAATATTCCATAGAGTTTACAAGTAAGGTTGTTTGTAGGTAAATATAATATGCGATGTATTGTTCGACTTTCAAACTATCTTGTAACTTAATCGTACTTTACCAACTTGATACATCTGTGTTTACACATACATTTCTTTTTAAGTTACAAACAAAAGTAGTCGAACTAGGAAAAACATTATTAAAAGTTCAATTGCAAAGGTTTCTACAAGTTTAAAGTCAACCGAGGGACATAAATAATTCTTTCTTGAAGACAGAAAGAAACAATTTCTAACTACACAATAGATACACTTTTAGTTTAACAAATTCTTTTGTTTCACAATAATACAAGTGAAGTAAACACGCAGCATTTCCCTTTAGAATTTAATATAAAAGAGATGTTCTAGTACTAAGTACAGCTATATTCGTACATCTCTCTTATATTAAAATACTCAAAGTTATCAGACTGTTTAAAAATACTTCCTTTTCATTTCGTTGTTAGATTGAAATGAAAGAAAAACATGGTGCATTCGCGTAGCTATCGATAATGTTTTTAAAATCTTTATTTTATTGTTTGTCTTGGTTCAAGCGACCGACGGTAGTTCGATTTCCGTCGGCCACGTTTGCCATAGAGCTTGCCAGTTGCAGCAAAGATAATAATATAATATATAATGAGGTTCAGAATAACTATTATTTGTCATTACCTTGTTTATTTTAATAATAGCAATACCAGCAAATATTTATATTATAGTTTTAGATATTAAAAGGACAAAGTCAATTTTCGCGTACCTACGGCTGTATAACCACATTGTTTTTTTCTACATACACAACGTATTTCGGCGAGGTAACATCTCAGGTCAGGTACAACATTTAATAAAGAAATCTAAAAGATTTGAATAAATGCAAAATCAATCCATGGCACTAAATAAATCTTCTTAAGACTTTGGAATCATCTTTCAAGAGTAACCCGGTTGATGGGTACTGGTTCGCCCCCTATTACATGGGACTTAAACATAAGTGGCTAAATGTGGATGTACTATAAGGTACATCCCTACCCAGCCCTTCGAGTATAACAAGCGTGATATTATGTTATGTAGGAACCCACGACTTTTCAACCGTCACGGTCGCGTCGGTCGGCTAGCGTTGCAAAAGTTTTTCAAAATTCTAAAAGGTTATATGAGGTTGAAAGGAGACTTTCATATTACAGATCCAGTCGTTCTGCATAAATTAGAAGCCGGCTGTATCAGGATGAAAGAGCTTATTCAGCGCTTTCCAGCTAACGTAAGCGTTTCATTCGAGCTGGGATTTAGAGTTTAATCAAAGAAAACGTACACGTATGTGGGATATATTAATAAATTAGTTAGCGTTCATAAAAACATGGTTTAATATCCTAATATTTATTATCTATGATAATTTTTCTAAGACTTGCTTGTCATCATCTGCCTAGCCTTTTCCCAACTATGTTAGGGTCGGCTTCCAGTCTAACCGAATGGAGCTGAATACCAGTATTTTACATGGAACGACTGCCTATCTGACCTCCACAACCAAGTTAGTACTGGGTAATACGATAAGTATAAACCCCTTGGTAAGACTGGTTGTCAGACTTTTTGGGCCACTGACTACCTGTAACGACTGTCAAAGATCTACAAATGACAGCCGGGACCAACGGCTTCACGTGCTTTCCGAGGCACGGAGGAAACTCGGTATGTAACGGGTGGTCACCCATCCACAGACCAATCTAGGCAAGCACTGCTCAACCTAAATATCGACCCGAGCGGCTGTTATTATTTAGCCACGAGCTTCTCCTTCTAAGACTTGCGTATGTAAAAGAAAATCACGGCAAGCAAAGAAACAGCACACTAAAATTTTACAAAATAATAGTTGGCGGGTAAGTCACTGGATATAGATGTTATCGAGAGGCGGGCTCGAATTACAGAAAAATATCTTCCCCGTCTTCTTCTTAGCGTGTCGATGGCAATCTTTATTCAGCCCGGAACTCAGCTACTAATTTGGTTGGCGCTATCGTTAGCATCCATCAGTTCCAGTAGTGAACAAACAACAGGACATGCAGGACACGATATGAAGTGCCCCATCGTTTGTGGCAGCAGACAGCACCATCTGTAAAAAGTATTAATAAAAGACCTTTGAGTTCAGTATTTTTTCTCTCTTGAGATCAAACTCACGTCTAACCTATACGTTGTTATACCGACAGCAGACAAATCACAAAGCTTTGTGATTTGTCTGCTGCCGCTCCACCTGCCAAACACAAACCGCGATTTATTTGTAAACTTGATATAAAGACAAAAGATAGAACGTCAAGTGCCGAAGGCCAGAACAAAATACAAATAGGTACTATAGAAGACATACAATACAAATGAAACTTAGACACAATGAATGGCTTTGAAGTACAAATAAATACAATACAATTTGTAAGCACTTTTGAATTTGCGTTATAGATCAATAGTCTATTTTCATGATAAGTTCTTTTATTAACAATGTCTGCGTCGATCGACAGGTCTATCTTATTTACTTTGATGTTTTACTTCTTCTAAAAAGGAGACTTTCAAGATAACTAATTTACTTTCAACCAGCTTAAGGGGGCTTTAGCGACCCTTAATAGAATGGAACTCATTTGTCATTACATACAATACAAATATTTAATTTAGGTTCTCGGGGCAATTTGATCCTTAGGTACCTGAAAATGGTACTTACAAATACAATTGAGCTTAAAGGAATTCTGTGGAGTATCGTCAAGATATTATATATCAATTGGATCGAACTGAACAATTGGGACGCATAAACATGGCGGGAACAAGAGATTGTTTGAATTACGAAGTCAGATGAGACTTGAGAATTCAGCATGTTAATTAAGTTATCGGGAACAGCTTGTTCGAAGGCTGCTTTGCAAGTTCTCTGCGCACGCCCAAACTACACTGGAATACCAATTATTGGAATGTTCTTCGTTAAATGATATAAATATTCCGGTTTAAATGAAACCGGAGCGTGAGAGGAAACCGTACTTTTTCGATTAAAATTTCCTTGTTTTTCCGGGAAAATGCATTTTCACTAATAAGCTACCAACGGACTGAAAAGAAAAGAGTTAAATAAAGTATGTACCTTTTTAAAACAAAGTAGGCCTTTATTTCAATTTATTTTTACCATTAACAAGATTGAACAAGGCCCGTGGAAATTTCACGGACGACTGCAGACGAAATTACCTTTAAATCTACAGAGATTCCGCGGAAACAAGCTCGAGCGACGGCGGTCAGATTTCACGTTTCATTACAAAAGGAGCGGCTCTTCTAATTTAGAGAACATAAATGTTAATTTGCCTAAATAGTAGGTACGTAATTTGTAGCTACTCCAGCGGTGCTCACGGTTGGATGGAAATTATCTACAACAACTCTGAACACGTACAATCATAGTTTCCAAAATCTCATCTAGCTCTTTGTTACTACGCGTACTAATGTAAATATTACTTTGTCTCGTCTTTGAATAACGTGCAATCGAAATTTGCAACAATAGAGAAAGTATATTTTTATTTGTACTTTTTGTTATGCGGATTTTCTTCTATGCAACGATTGTAGCGAATGGAAAAGTTCATTAGAATGGCGCGCGCCACAATCCTTTGCAAATATTGACGCTTTTTGTATGGAATTTGCACAAGTTTATGCATGCAATTCGAATTCTCGAATGTATTCGGAGCAGTACACTGACTTTTAAAACTTTCTTCTTGCGGAGAAGTTTTGACGCGGTTGACTGTGCTCTGCTGTCCTTTATTTTATTGATAAACAAAGTTTGACAGAGTTATATTGGTGGAGACTGTAGAACTGTGACTGAATAACAATGATTTGCTTTGGAAAAAGTCAACGATCGTACGTGTCTCTGGCCCCAAGATAAATAGTTGACGAGTGCAATGGACAGGCGCTATGACAAATTGCTAAGTTGGGACAGGACAAGGAGAATCTAGCAACAGTTTTTACCGTGTTTCACTTGTGTGTTCTGTGACACAATCAATTTACGTTATTTATACCTCAATCCTCGTTAGACTCAATACTCATACCTCAATCAAGCATCGTGATTTAAGGTCTCTTGTAATTGTGAATGGATGTGTTTGTGCAGGTGAACATCAGCAATACCTGGGTCCTGCCTGAGGAAGGGTTCCCGGTGTTCTACCGCTACTTCAGGGACCGCATCTCTTGGTACGAGGCCGATGCCGTTTGCCAGTTCCACCATGCCAACTTAGTCACAGGTCAGTAATAAACACGCTAACTCATACCTAATGAACGGCCGTAAAAGCACATTAAAGTCTTTATGGTAATATTTGAATTTGAGTTAATTCTATTCCAACTGCTCTACAAAACTTTTAAAAAATAATTTGGTGCACGTCACGAGTGGCCAGCACAGATTAAAATTATGAAAAGTTTAAATGGCTTTTACAACTTAGTTACTCTTAAATTCAGGATCCGTGATTATTTTCCGCCATAAAGAAAGTTAAAACTTCTGCAGTAGATACCGCGCGTATAGTAAGTAGGTACGTACGAGTGTGTGGTGCTTTTAAAAATTAAGTAACATTTGGACAGATGTTGCCAATTAGCAGTCATGAAAAGAAAAAGAAAGCCCAGTATTCTTTTATTTCTCTGCAGGCGACGCAACCATCTCATTAAAGCCTAAGAAAAAGAAAAACACCATTTCTAAAATTCTTCGAAAAAATCTTAAGAAGCTTATCTGAAGGTAGCACAAAGCCTTTCGTAAAGATAAGTAAAATTAATACATTCTGAGATACGATTCACTAAAAAGGTTTTGTTATTGTCAGCTTTCACGATATCTCTAAATTGCTCCTACATTGTTCGTTAAAGATGCCAGTTGTGGGGGTACAAAAAGAGCTATATATATTTCAATATTCCCACGGGCCGTTAGGTCTAATCGGCGGCAATCCAGCCAAGACCCCCATTACCGTTGATAGCGCCCTCGACCCTGCCACTAGCGAGATACAACCCTGTCACATATAAATGTACGTGCCGATAAGAAAATGTAAATATACGGCTTGTCGTTTTGTACACAACATTAACTTGTTTAGGGAAGTGTATTCGGAAAGGAAAGGGAATAAGAATATGATGTGTTTTAGGTAAGTATTTATTTAAATAATCGAATTGCATATCGTGAACTTCAATAAAAAAAATAGACGGGACAGATTTACGAGTAAAAGACATAATATCATGTAAAGGATGCCAGCAACATTCCAAGATAAGATACAGAAAGACTTGTAACAAAATACACCGTACTTACGACTCAGACTCAATATCTACTCCAAACATGCTTAATGAGGCATTCAATCTGGAACGAATTCCATTCAATGTCTGTGCCGAGTATATTTGTACTACGAAAGTATGTTTTTGTTGCCAGTAAATATCTTTATGTATACCTACATAAGGACGAGTCATTAGGTATCCATAAACCGAACTACGAAGGTCGGTAAACTCTCAGAAATGACAGTTGAATCGGCCGGTCCCTTTCCGAGACTGATTCCTGCCCCGATTACGTCCAGGCCCACGATTGATAACATTTCAATATCGCTCCCTAATTGAAAACGATAATTTAAAATGTATTTCGATTTCGATTCATTAATTTGCAATCATAATTTTCGATGTTTCTGTTTTGAAATGTAAACGATTTGTTTATATTTTCAACGAATATTTCTCTTTTGCTTTATTTCATACTACCTAGTAGTCGTATTTTGAGGGAACACCAGCTTGCCAAGCAATTTCAAGCTTATGGGGATAAAAAGAAACACATGGCATGTAATAGGAGGTTCATGCGCTTATTTTCCGTCGCAAGTCGTAAGAGTAAATGGAGGGAAGCGAGTGACTTAATGGCCCAGTAACATGTTACTACTTCTGCACTTTCTAAACGACACGCCAGCTATTCACGTCTCAAGAGGTACTAGCGCACAGTCAAACGAGGCATGGAGCCGGGGTCCTACTCTGTCCCACACGAAAGAGGGGACAGAGAACGTGACACAAGTATAAAGGAGTACTTATAGAAAATTGAACTACATCAGTGTAATGTTGTTTTGTTTTATAAGAGCTGACGAAATGTCCCCATTATCCAGGCCGCGTCTCATTTAGACCCTCGAGAGCGGCAGTTGAAAACAAAACAATACCTACTTATTCGTCTTTGTGCACAATGAGTGTGACGCGCTGAGCCTGTAGGCCTCGCGGATGTTGTCGAACAAATCCTTTGTAATACAAGACGCTTTTATCCTGAAAATGAAAACTTTAATTAATTTCAGAATGCCAACTCGAAAGAATTCATTCTATGTTATTTGAAATTCATGGAATTCATCTAATTAAAGCCCTATAAAAAATAGATTCTTGTAGACACTGCTGTACACTTGGCTGAATGCTTTACGAATTTTCGGGAATCAGGAATCGGATTCATTGAATTGCAAATGTATTGAGTATTTTAAGACGATTTTGATACGCCTTACAATTATTTCGATTAAGCCTTTTCTGACAATGTGGAGCAGAAACTGAAACATCTTTGTGTATTATACTTACTAGTAAGTATTATTTATATTTCTAACAATCGCAAAAAGCATCTGTATTAATATTGTTAATAAGAGGAACTTCGAAGACCAAAAACTTTAACGAACTCATAATAGACTGATAATTTGAAAACTGAATAAAAAGTTGGAGCGGCCAGCGAGAAAAGACGTTGAAATACAATCGTTCATTAGCATCAATTCTTTTTATACAAGTTGGGAAGTGTCCTCTACAGGGCCTTCCTCTGCTTACATTATTCAAGCATCTAGTTAACAGTTGGGCCTTTCAGAAGGAATACTCGTGTAAATTGCCACTCCGACACTGAATATTAACTTTTAGAATCGGCTTGTTCGGCGAGATTCACTCACATAACTTTTCATTCGAGGCATTTTTATACGAAGTTATTCATTTTGAAAGGATATTCATAACGCTGCTAGTCGTATTATAGTTGTCTGAAAAGTTTTTCTAAACGCGAACACGAAGACGAGTAGATACGTTTTTATTACATTAAGCATGAACATAATCTGACTGCATAAAAAGATGAACATACTCAAGTAGCAATAATAACGACATGAAAAAATCTCATAAGTTCAGTGAGGACACCAATATAAAATATGCACGCAAAATTGAAGTGGTCTGGGGACTCAACATGGTATTAAACTTGTATGTAGTTTCAAAGGCAGGTCACAGCGTAGACACTTTATAGTTTAGTACCTCTGTTAGTCACCGAGGGAGAAAGACGGAACGGCCTACATACATAATATATTTGTACTACTGCAAGTCTTTACGAGCACGTTCGGCCGGGCATAGGTGCCCATGAATATGGAAGCTTAAATGTTGGGAAGTAGCTACACAAGAAAAAAATATACCTGCTTACAAAGTACATTCAAGGTATTGTATTGTTTGTTTACATTATATTTTAACGTTTTATCTAGCTTTATCGTACGACTAAAATGACAATATTTGATTTGATGAATTCAGTTTTGTGTTGGGTCATAAATGATGGGATACTTAATATCGTGTCCTTTGTCTGCACGTTGCTAACTCGTCGCCAACATCTGGGCCGACTCAATTTAGCTTCAAACAATGTTTTAAGCTTTCACGGTTTACAACTAAACTTATACTGTCACTTACGGGATATCGGGAGCTCAAAATAATGAACAATCACGGAAGATATCCCGTAAGTGACAGTATAAGTTTAATTTAGTTTGCAGTCTTCACTCTAAAGGAAAGTCAGTTCACTAACCAATCCGTTTCTGTTTTTGAACCATATTTATTTCTTAGTTCAAAGTGAGGCTGGGCTAGCTAACGTCATCATTTCTAAATAGCACGACATATTATATGTCCTTAAACTGTGGCTAGACAGGACTTACTGAAGCGATAACTGGTAACAATTTACACCCATGCTACTTAAGCTGTGCTAGTAGCGAAACAGTTGAGCGAAGTTGCTAACTCAGCATCAGTTTGGAGCACGATCGAATGCTTCCCATTGAAATATATAGTTCGCTAAGATCAGGTTGTGTTGCAGTGATTTACGACACAGTTTTACCAATTACCGTGTTTTTTCCTTGTGATACTAAATCAGAGTTATGTGCGGGTTTCTAGAGAGGGCTCTTAAAGAACTGGTATTCAGTTACATTCTTGTTTGACGGAAGCTGATACTAACATAGCTTGCAAAGACTTAGCCCCTCAAGCCACCAGCACCAGAACCACAGCAGTGGGTTTTTAATCGGTTAGAGTCCAACATAAGCCTGCGCTCGCCTCAGACGAAGGGTACCCTATGAGAGTAGGCCCATATAATATAAAAAAATTGAGGATATTAGTACTTAAAAAAAAAATGTTCCCGCAACTCAAAAAGAAAGAAAAGAAAGAAAGAAAGAAAGAAAAAATATTTATTTGTCGCAGGGACATGACGTGCATCATACAAAATAACAAAAAAAAATACAATAAACATAGGTAGGTACAACGCATATCAAATATTTATAATTTGAACAGGACGGGGCAAAAAAAAAAAAAGAAATACGTTAACATCTTGCACGTCGTGACTGCGACAAGCAGGTTACCACTCAGCATGATGCTGTACTATGGGGAGCCCACAGCACAGCGCTGGTTTTCAGTGGTCACCCGTGAAAAAAAAAAAGAACACGTACGGAAGCCAAGACAGCATAAATATTTTTAACATTAATAGGGAAATAAAATAAATAGTACTCGGGGTATAATATAAAACAACTGTCTATAAGAATTATAATAAACACTACAATAAAATATATAACTATGTGTGCAGGCTAAACAAAATAAACATAAATACATAATGACGACACGGTCTGTTTTTGTCTCGCTCCCACCCTCGCGTCGCCTTCGCCTGCGCGCGCGCTCCCTATCAAACGACTTCGTCCTACCCCACATTTCTCCTCTGCGCCTAAAAAAAAATGTTCCCGCAAGCCAATATCCTCTCTCTTCACTATCTATTAGAGAGGCCTCTCTATAAGGCGGTTTTTCTACATACAATGATTTAGGAGAATTCCAGTTGATGCTGTCAAATGTTTAGTGTAGACCATGCATTTTCAGAGCTTCTTTCGCAATTCTGGTCTTAATCTGATCATAGTCAGCCCGACCCTAGTGTCACTTCTCATCATAATGATGTTAAGTCTCGGAACATGAACTACGAGTAACCGAAGTTTGTTGAATGAGTTCATACACACGCCAGAACACATGACGGTCTATTGTTCGAGATGAGTTGAGATTCGATACACGATATGCAGATTCACTGTTGAAGTTATTAATAGTGTAAATTCTTTTATTTTGACTGAATCGTTTTTCCATTCTAGAATGTTACTTTTTCAGGATGTTCACCTAAAATGTACGCACCCATTTATCGTGGAACATATTTTTAAATACTCGTAACTAATTACCTAAGTGGTGTTGGCATTTGTCCAGGAGTGCTATAGATTAGGCTAACAAAACATGTTGGTTTAGTAGTCTTCTCTTCTTTATCGTGTGGTGGTGCCTAACCTGGTGTCAGAGTTTTTGTGCCGCCCAAGGGCCTCTGACTTGGTTTTACATGCCGTCGAGAAATATCTCTCAGGCATGCTGGTTTCCTCACGGTGTTTTCTTTCACCGAAGCAAATGATAATTATACAATACGCACATGCATCCGAAAACTCAGAGGTGCGTGTCTTGGGTCCGAAATTGAGACCTGTGACTTGACAGTCCGATGGTCACACCACTAGGCTATCACTCCTTACTGCTGGTTTAGTAGTAACTTCATTACGTAATCCAGCTTTTTTAAATGTTTGACTACCCATAACTACAACGTATAGTCCCACATACATTTTATTATAAACGTGAAAAATGGCGGCAGGAAGTTGAAGGTTTTTATTTAACCGGGAGCGTTATTATACCTAGTCGCCAGGCGGGCGACAGTTGACCCTGGGCCGTATATCACGCGAATACATCGAGTCGCACAGATTTCAGCGCTCCTGAAAACCTATTCGTTTACTTTTCCGCATTTCGTTGATAAAGTTTTCTTATTTTGCTACGCTAGGGAACAGGAGGAAATAGAGAAACGATAACAGAACATGTTTACTTTCGAGAGTCTGTAAGTGCAAAATATGGCGTAGGTGTACCAACAAACTCTTCTGATTTTTTGTCACTGCTACGGAAAATAAATTGTCCCAACACATAGTTCTACGAAAAACACACGATATCTCAAATCAAAACACGGCAGTCAAATAAAAATTGGCTAGAACCTACACACATCTAAACCATATAATATGAAAATAGAGAAATCTCCATCCCCAGGCCATATTACCCACAATCACGTACTAAAAGAGATAAGATGAAGCGGGGATTTGCCGACGCCTCAAACAAATTTCTATGCAAAATAATATCTACTCAAGGGATTTCGGTAAATAGGTTTTAGTCGATGAGCTAAGCAAATACTGCGACGTTTTTTCTATGATTTGTTTTGTAATAGGGTACCCTTGTGACGTCAATTGTTGGGTACAGAGTTTTCATGTTATCTTATTTAAGTACTTGAAGAATATAAATGAAAAGGGTAGTAGGCAGGCAATACAAGTAAAGCTTTGTCGATAGATTTCCCTGTTAGCCCAGAAATTGCAATGGTTACGAGTGGGGATCATTTGTAGAACAGCACCACATTTTTACTGTAGGGGCGGTCTCAGCGTGTCATCTATATTTTTTTTACAACATAGGTATATTATATTATTTTACATTATTTACAAACTACAATTTATAGATCTAAGCATAACAAAAATAAAATATGTACAACTAGTACTTACTAGTTATATTTTTAATTTTTGTTGATGAAAATATTTAAAAATGTAACTAGTAAGTAAGAAAAAATAATAAACGCAATAAAATATGTACAACTATCAATAGAGGAAAACAATTACAGGTCGTCAAAATATTCGTCCACATTGCTGCCAATAGAAAAAGTGCCCAGAAAGCTGGCAGCATTGCCACGTTGGATGGCAATGCTGATTCTTTGGTCAAATAATAGGCCAGCCCTCTGGTCATGTGAAGAGTCAACCAACCGCTTGGCGATTTCCCGAAATACTAGGTGGGCACTCGGATCCCATGGCCCTAGTGTTTCAACTCCAAACGGCTCAAATACATAACTACCAATTAAGTTATTGTATTTGAGCTGTTTGTGGCTTTCAGCACCTGCAGCAGCTGCCCCAGCGCAGCCCGCCGTGCTAGAAAGATGGGATGGTGCGAGGGTGTCGACGAAAGTTGCATCCTAGAACAAAGGCCTACCCAACTTTCATGGCATTATGGTCATACCATCTGGTTTTTCCCATCGGTGCGTGCCAAGCCATTGAGTTCTAAGACAGCTGGCATTTATATTTTTTTAATTTTATTTATTTTATGATTTTTGTACACACAATAGAGAACATAAGAAAACAACATAACTTTGAGTACAAAGGCATTGCTTATTTCAAAAGAATTTTCTATCAGCAGACCTGCGAAAGGAAAAATGAAAAAAGAATCCGTACCCTATTGATCTCTAGTAAGGCATGTTTGTGATGCAAAATAAAATTGTTATAAAACTCAGCGTAAATACGATATTGCGCCGTTCTCCTTTAGTCCAAGACGCCTGACTGACTGCACATTCATTGCATTAAATTCTAAATCTGACGCGACGTCTCCAGGCATATCTATCCCATTAAAAATGTTTCACAAGGGCTGCCTTTGAGCGGAGCCGACTTTGACAACATCAGCCTCTTTGAGGGTCAGTGAATATTTGGGTCAACACGTTGAAGAAGTGGGTATCCTTTGTTTGTCTTTTTCATGTATTGTTACGTTACGTGATCAGCAGTTGCGCAGCACTTTTGATAATTTCAGCTTAGGTTAGCTAGCTATGCGTATATATTCCCTAAAACGAAACACGGAAATACATAAATCTCTAAATAAACTACGTCCAACTGTTTCACAACATTTTTTTATTAACTACATAAATGCGAAAATAAAACGGAATCGCATTTCGTAGTGACTGCTACAGTCGTAAACGGAGGTGCGTCGGGCAGCGTCGTCAAGTAGGAGAAAATTCCAGTAGACCCATGAAGAGGCGCTCTCTTTTTATTTATTTATGGGCTTTGTGACTTATATATAGTAATACTTACACCTCAAAATAGAGAGAATGCCTGTGTCCCACCAGTGCTGCAGTCGGACATTACTATTGAGTTGTGCAAACTATTCTGCTCAGTTGGCAAATACGAACAACCAAGAAAATAAGTGTCCAAAGTAACTTTGTTAGTTTCTTAAGTTAGTTTCGTTATACAGCGGAAAGCGCATATAATGGCCTCATCCAACCTCAGCACATCCAATTTCATTAAACTCAAATGCCCGTTTTTGCGATTGTTCATACAAAATGTACGATTATTTGTGTTACCGTGCGGGCCGCTCAAATGTGCGTCAGTCTTTAAAATTATTTTCGATGAAGACACAATAGTTATTTGGCTTTTTGCCAAAGGTCACAACGAAACCGCGTGTCATGATACAATTAGCTTCCCAAAGTCACTTACTCCAAGGCCGTAACTCATTGGTCATAATCTAATGGCAAATTGCATGCAACCTTATGTCTCACTACATAAAAGTATAGTAAAGTATATTTACTACAGATTTTTAAAAATCTAAAATATCTTGAAAAAGTTTAAGGGGAAAGGGTAGCCCAGGGTAAATTTTCTTACTTTTTTTGTAATTTGCAGGACAGTATCAAGCTGTATGTTGAACAAAACATGATTTGCGACTGTAACACGTATGTATACAGAATGATAATCATTAAATTCATCAATAAAATACAACAAAAAGTTCATTATTTAATCCCATTGAATGCCTATTTAGACACTCAATATCACAATACAATGGTCTAATTACACGATAAGAGAACATTTTTTTTTTTAAATCTTAAATTTTTCATTTTTCTTCTGTCATTTTGTAGTGAACCTTCTGTCCCTCAACATAGCGCTGTATTTTAACCCGCGGCACATCACGTCCGTAAGATCCCAGGCCTACGATCATGCTAGGGGTGGGGTTACATCGGACCCCACCGGATATGTGACTCGAATACCAAGTGCCCCAGTTACATAAGTTTGATCTCATCAAGCTTCTTGATTTGATATTTGTTGTCCAGCGTAGATTAGTGAGGCTTTATAAAGCCTGCTGTTGCGAATTTGGTAAGGGTAATCAATGGTTAAATTTTTTATAGGCTCTCAGAATCAAAGTAGGCATGTAAAAATAAATAAAACAGATTGTAGATTAATAGAATTTAAGTACAATTAAAAGGCTACTCGTGTGTGAATCCACAACGCCACGTGTTCAGCTATCCAGTCTTGAAATTCATAAAATTACGTCAATTTATTCCGAGCCTTGAAAGTTGAATCCGCCTCACTGTTGTAACTCACAAACTTGCGAACAGCCATTTATCTCCGAGGAAAAATTCCAAATTATATTTCTTTCGGCCATTTCCGATTGTAATTGAAAGTTCCGCTGAAAAATAAAATGAGGTTAATTTATTTTAAAGTAAAACAAAACGTTTGATGAATTCTGTGAAGTTTAATATTGCTTTTTGGTAAGTATATTGAAAGCTGCTATAATAATATCGTTGTGGGTTGTTTGATAGTGGTTGCGAATGGATAGGTACCATACACGGCATTAAGTTCGCCGTCCAGGAGAGCTTTGCTCCGGTTAATTTATTTTCCAGAATTTGTTTCGTAGCGTGGATCGTATTGATCGCAGACGATTTCGTTTAAATATTTATACAAATCGTAGCTAACTACTCGTGCGTAGCTTGGCCGCTCTAAACAAAATACGTTTTGCTGCTACGCCACGTGCGCGGGAACGAAGGTAGCCACATGCATTCGCTTCGTATTGCTCTGGCTGCGCACAGCCATTCGGCTGCCCTGCATCCATGCGCTTACTAATAGCTGCCGCAGCCCGACATCCTCGGCCGCCTAGTGCGCGGGTACCCTTAAATGACTGGAGTACTATAGCTCCATTCAACAACAAATTTATTGAAGCGAATTGACAATACTGACGTATCCAATTCCTGGGATAATATAATCATAATGTTGCATGAATTGTTTCCATTCGAAAAATCAAATAACATTCATATTTTCCTTTGACACGTTAATATCGGCAAAATCACGCTTTTGTGTTACGAATATTATATTCTCACTCATTTTCTCAAATGGTAATTAGCAGCAAAAGCATTTTACAGAAATAAGCAATAATATACTAATCTGAAGGGTCGGGCTAAAGCCAGATTAGTCGAAATACAGGACTTTTCTTCATTAGTTTCTTTAGGTACGGTTAACAAGGGTGCCCAACACTACTCTTGGACTTCTCTTCGAGTAATTTCTCCAGAGAATCCGGGTGGACCAATTTGTTTCGCGAAGAGTTCGCGCGAAAATAAAAGTTTATTAGTTAGAACTTCGCGTTCATACTATAATCATGATGAGTGTGATTGCTCGCTTATTTCAGCCTGTTTTGATCTCTCATGACAAAATGGAAAATATTATATAGGTAATAAGTAAATAGCCATAATAATTCACTGTCATCGTTATGGAAAAAATATTGTATCAATGTATCAATATGCTCGTTATGCTCAATAAACCTTTTTGGTTAGTTATGTTTAAGCAAGTATTGGCCGTTTTCAATAAAAAAAGTTGTGTGAAGCCATTCTTATTCTTTCTTTTTTTATTGTTTTTTTTTAAAATAAAAAATGGCTTGCAATAATTGGTGACTTTATGTGACCAGTACTTGCCTACTCGACATTGTATTTCCAACCTCAGTACTAAAGCTATGCATAACTGGCCATTAGTTGTTAAAATAATCTAGCGACGCCATTAGGTTTTTTTTCTTTAATTTCTTTTTCTATTACGTAAACGGTTTCCCTCTATTTCTTTTAAAGTTGAAACGGCCTGTACTTAAGGCTTTTCACGTAAACCTCTTTTATAAAAAATTGCAACACTGATCGTAAAAGTCCCACCAAAAGATGTAAGATAGACCGACAACCTGTGAAATTGTCCGTAGCTACAGAGCATCTTTTCATTACCATTACATTAATTTCAAAGGTAAACTATAAGCTAATACACACGCCCTAAATATATTTGTCGAGTAGTTTATTTCTAGCATCGACAGGACACAATGTGCTAGGTCGAGGCCACAATGTGCTCGATCGAGGTCATAATCTATTAATCTCTCCATAAAAAGGCGGGCGTTGTCCGCGGGAAAGTCGGGTGTTAACAAATGATGTACCGTCTTTTGTATAAACCGCTCAGTCCGCCACACAGTAGCCATCTATTATTTAAATCCGACTGGACTAAGAACTCCAATCCGTTTATGTAAATTGATGCTAATGCGCTTTGTAGTTGAGGGTTTGTACTTTACCTTTGACAGTTTTGCTCTCGACGACGATTACTCTATTGATATGGGCCCCTTAAAGGGTAGTTTGTAGAACTGTAATAAATAGGATACGGAACGGAGTTTATTTTGTAATGTATATGTAAGGTTTTGCTTTTTGATATCGCTTGTCAAGTTTTAAAATTGTATTAGGTGTTTACGCATCGCCTAAAATAAGATGAATGTCTCAATAATAAAAATATGCAGAAAGTCTTGTCTTCTTTAACGTGTGGTTAGTACCTAACCTGTGTGTTTTTATGCCGTTTAAGGCCCTCTAACTTTGCTTTACAAGTCAAGAAATATCTCTCAGGCATGCTGGTTTCCTTACGATATTTTCCTTCACCGAAACAAGTGATAATTATACAATACGCGCATGAATCCGAGTTTGTGGTCGAACTCGAGACCTTATGACTTAGTACTCCGACGGTCACACTACTAGGCTATCACTGCTTATAGTTATTGTTAAAATAATATTTAATAGAACACTTAGGACGCCATCGTTCTATTATGCAAAGGAGAAAAGAAAAGCTCCGAGAGCGAACTCTTACAACATGTAAGTACGATGCATGCTTTTTATGATCTATAAAAAGTACGTTTACTTTCTTTTTCCAAGAAAATTCACTTACGTCTAAATATTAAAAAGGGTTTTACGCAGAACCCATCAGGGGTACACGCAACATGACTTGCGTTTGTTTGCAATTTCCGAGAGCACTCTCATCTGATACGTTACGCTGAAACTCCACTGAAATAACTGACGAGGCAGGGTGATCACTTTTGAGCAATGTGTCCCTCATACATCGTTTTCCACCGATCTCTCGCTTACTGGAAACATATGTGAAAGAATATTTGCACTGCCTGCAAAATCATTTCATTGATCAGTGCCGATACGAAAATAGGCTCGGGCAATAGGCTTTCAAAAGCTTTTCAATTTAGTCCCGCGGCCGGGTGGGCGCTGGCGCTGTCACGGATTTTGTTGCGAATTTCCATTCACGCTATATAGGGTAGTTTTATGAAAAATCTATTATTCTATTCTGTGCGGCTAGGCTCGCCCTACTCCCCATTTCAAAGGGAAGATATGATCTGAGATATCACGCTGAATGCGATATGATTATATTGTGTGTCCGGAGCGTGTCGCTATACGGGCAGTCGCGTACTCAGTCGGACATAATCACGTTTATTAGTGGAATAAGGCGAGGTGCGGCTTTATTATCGTTATGTATTGCCTGTCCACCGCCTGGAAGGTGTGTCCGCTATCGATCGCCTATTTTAGTCGGTTCTTTCATTAAAGTTAAGCGAGGCGTTAAGTTCCGAGTAACGAGTATCTCATGCCTATTTTAAAGGTTATTTAATAGCGTGGAACAATACGAGGTTAATAGCCAATTAAGTTCCTGGATACTGTAAAATAGACTCCGAACTCCTTGTTTGATTAATTTACAAGAAGGTTAAGGAGTATTGGATTAGATAATAGTTAGTAACGGTGTGTTGTGCGAGTAAACTGTCCCTTTATGTTGATTTTCTCACACTGTGTACAAGATATTAGACAGTAGTCCTTTTTATCTTACTTTACGATACGATTTACTAAATCTCTTTATTTATAAAGTGGGTCACATCGGCGGATCAGAGGCTTCCTTATCTGTTGGCTTATTACACTTCATTAATTCAAAGACATGAGAATGGCTGGAAGCAGTTTTAACGATACGCCATTACTTTAAGGGGCTATTCGGAGGAAAATGAGATCTTAAGAATCGACCCGAAATTGAGCCGCTGATGTCGATTTGAATACCGCCCAGCTATCTGTTACAGATAAACTTCCCGTATAACTAGGGAGATGCCGCTTATCCTTATTACAGTTACCGAAATGTGTGTATGTTCGTGAATCTGATACGGTTTCGTCGTATACGAAAGATACGGGTATTGGAACCCGTATGAAGCAAGATTAAAACATTTTCCACTTAAGCTTAAAATCTTTTCGCTTCGTTGAAGTACTTATTTTTGCTCGTAGTGGTTTCAGCTGACTCAGGTGGGTCCCTCGACTCTAACAGGAGTTATTAATATTTCCTCTCAAATTCAGGTAGGTAGGTACGTGCTTACGAAACTGGAAAATGAAGGAAAGGTCTTAGATTCCAATTCACAGAAATAATAATGTAGGAACAAGATTTGAAGGAAACTTGCCTACTATGAAAAAGTAGTTTTGCAGTGGGAAAAGAAAATTCAAAATGTCAGGTTGATTATGAAAGCTGTAGCTAGGTCTAGGTCTTTTAAGAGGAAACGGTGTCTCCTCTCATGTGCGGATGGTGACCACCGGGGTGGTTTTAATGCGGCAAAAATCCCACTCTCCCCGGTCTTATTCCCAAAGACCGGTCGCCTTTTGAAGGTTTCCCACCGAAAAAAAAGGTCTAGCACGAAATATAAGATTGATTTACGCGTGGCTTAAACCACAAACCTAACTTATTCACAACAACGAACCACAATGGGTCCTTCCAAAACCCTTTTCGAAATCAGCGACCAGAAGTATGTAATTCCTATAAAATTTTCTGATGTTCCTCGAAAATATTACATTTAAGGTATATTTGGAGCACTTAACCCTCGTTTAACTCTCGCCTTGCCGTTTTATTCGTGTCATGTGCGGTGTGGAGCGGTCCCACCTCTCTGTCTGCCAACTATTGTGTGCCAACACAACCCGTGTCTGTTTGACGGCACTGCTTTATTGGAGCACAGAAACTGGTACATTTTCCCGAGAAAATTGTATGACGTGCAGGCATTGAACAGGAAATTTGCAATACCCATCACTGAATTTCGCATTTCCACTGAATCCGTGATAATTATTAATATGACAATGTGGTGTTCAATTTAATAAGGAGCGATACTGTAATGTTGCAATTTACAAACTGAAATATAAAACATAATTGATGAGTGTTGCGTGTTGCGTTAAACCGAATTTAATAAGTGGGTAACGTCAAAATACACCGAAATTTTTCAAAATTATTTTTTTATTTCATTTTTCATTTTTTACATGACGTGGTTAAATTTTAATAGGTACACAGAACTAGGGTTAGGTAGGTATACAAAATCCAATGGGGCTATTGAATATTAAGTCGAACGGCATGCCTTCCCATGTTTGGCAGAAGAAATAAAATATATTTACCTGGAAAAAAATATCCCCGAAAAGCCTCAAGCAACACACTTATGCGATAGCCGGATAATCTATAGTTTGCGAAGAACAATCCATCACACGCTGAGCTATGATAGCCTTTAAACGGAGTAGTACCTACTACCAATACGAATTCCATATAAATTGTGTGATCCATCATCGCTAACCCACCTCGGCTAACAAGTGAACCGCGGTAGAAGACGAATAATGTGACTTTACAATATATAATAATGTGGGTGTGTAGGTGGGCAAGTAGGAGTGTCCTTTTTTAGGCTGCTCGTGTTATTCAATCTTACTAATATTATAAATGCGAAAATGTGTCAGGAAGAATGGATGTTTGTTACTCTTTTATGTATAAAAACTACAGAACGGAGGCCCTAGCACGGAATTTTGCCGTTTTTCGTAGCGTAAATACTTACGGTGATTTTAAAATTAAAAAATAGGTACTCGTTACACATTTAAGAAATTATTAAGAATTTATACATATCTATGGATTATACTGATTGTACTTGTTACAAACAATTTATTTAAAATGCTGTAGGATAATTGTATTTTAGATTCAAAACATGACGTATTTACGTTATGAAAAATGTCAAACTCGTGCTAGGGCCTCGGTTTTTGGTAAAACTTAGCGTTAATAAAGCTGGATAATACTTTATTGTTTTAAATTTATAAAATTGTGTGAAAATATAATTAACTCGGGTAATGCCGCGGGAGGAAGCTAGTATAAAATAATTCGAATCAATAGTAGTATAGCCTGTTGGTTGCGGAGGGTTGGAATAGCAAAAGTATATACTACTACATCAATAACTACCAACAAAGAGAGACGTACGTACGTAAACAAACAAAATATTTGTAAATAGATCCTATTATTATAGTAATAGTACCTACAAGACCTATAAACGTGGGCGAAGAAAACGTATTTTATAAGCATCGAAGCTTCTTCGTAGGCCGTAGCACGTGGCGTTCTGTAGTTTCGCGTAGGTGCGCCCATGGGAAAATGCGTGACTTTAAAAATGTATGTAATATCCCATATACCTATACACTGTTGTATCTCTTTGTAAGTTTGTGTACCTAATGGAAAAAGGTACAAATAATGTATATTCTTTTTGCTCCGGAATCGAAATGATTTGACGAAAAAATGTGGGCAATTTCGTAGTTTTATGCGATCATTTCTCTTACGATCCTTAGAAAAAATACCCGTATTCGTTGTCGCAACACGTATTAGAAGTACGCACAGTGTGTGCAATATATTGTGACACATTTCGACAGTTAACGCTATCGTTACTGTAACGTATGGATTCCAATATCGAGGTGTTTGATGTAACAGAAAGAAAAAAGAAAACTGCGATTCAAAACACGCCTGTCCACTTAGAAGCAAAATTATATCATATAATTAAGGGACTATTAGATACTTAGATTTTAAGTATCACTTTAATATTCATCAAAATTTATGAGGCACTTAAACCGAGAATTTCGGCCCTAAAATAGAATCTCCTTCCTCGCAGTTTCAAAAGTCGCGGCAAAGATAGCAGTTATGGCTACCCTTTTGTTGATCCGATTCGAGGTTTAGCCATCTTCGTACCACAATAATTCTGATCCATTTAATTAATAGAAGATTCTTTAAAAGACTTTTCATTTGAGTTGTAACAAATTAGTTAAGTAATTACGTTAATTTGTTCCTCATTCCAATTTATGTTTTCGTTCCCACACGGTGTTATATTTAAGATTTCTTTTTGTAGGAGAGTTTTAGTCGGTAGATTGTCGTAAAGCAAGCTTTACAAAACATGAGTATTTAGCGAACAGTGCACAACGGCTAAACAGGGCTTATTGAAAATCAATAGATGCGTATCACCGCCGATCTGATCGCGCAAATGTAGCGAGTGGCAAATATACGAGGGTTATTATGATATTTTGCTCAAAATATTGTTTCAAACACCATTATTAAAGCAATAATTTAGTGAATAATGGGAATATTTCCGTGCAATTTCAGCTGCCAAATAACCATAAACGTGCATTAGCTTGGAGACAGTTCCAACGACATTCTCTACTTTCAAATGAATTTTTCTTTCCACTCTAGTTAATTTGATAGTTGCTATGTTAGTTGCAAGTGTTCACGGGCAGTAATTGAACGCATACGTTTTAAAAACACATTCAATATTAACTTTTCAATTAGGGAAACTATTTTCAAAATATAGCGGCGAGGTAGGGTAGGCAATAAATGCCGGTTGGTTGGGACGGAGCTGCGGGGCGCGGGGCGCAGGGTGACACGCCACGCCGTGTCCGACACTTGACACCGGACGCCGGACGCCGGACGCAAACAACATGCGCCCCTTAATTGCTGTCATCCGTAAACATACAGATATTGGTTCAATTTGGCCGTATGTGGTTGCAAATAAAATTAATGGAAATCTTTTAGTTTTATTTTTTTTTGCTTTCCCAGCAATATATGTAGTTTCATGAGAGCGTGTTTGTTTATTTTAGCCGCTGACTGAATGTATTTTGATTGGATGCGTATTGCGAATTCTATAAATAAATTCTGTTTTGATTACTTACTGAAAAAATATACTCGAGCTCGTGGCTAAATAATAACAGCCGCTCGGGTCGGATCTTTAGGTTAAACCGTGGTTGCCTAGGTTGGTCTGTGGATGGGTGACCACCCATTACATACCGAGTTTCGTCCGTGCCTCGGAAAGCACGTTAAGCCGTTGGTGCCGCGTGTCATTTGTAGATCTTTGACAGTCGTTAGATAGTCAGTGGCCCAAAAAGTCTGACAACCAGTCTTACCAAGGGGTATCGTATTACCCAGTACTAACTGGGTTGTGGAGGGCAGATAGGCAGTCGCTCCATGTAAAATACTGGTATTCAGCTGCAGCCTGGAAGCCGACCCCAATATAGTTGGGAAAAGGCTATACAGATGATGACTGAAAAAATATACAAAATACAAATCCGACATAAAATTAAAATGATCATTTTCACAAACTCGCGTCGTTTATCCTCTCATTACTGTGATAATTGAAATATTATTCAGATTTTGACACGTGTGCGTCAGAATTTGATGAGATGTTTAAATTAAATTCTGTTAAAGCTGTGAACCATATTCCATTATAAATATTATAATAACCTCTTTAACGATATCGCCTCGGGCAAGATCACGTCTTGCCTTTAAGGGTGTAACGCGATAAAGGTAATCCTGCCAATTTACATAACACCAGTTAACAGCAGGAGGTGGGAAGAGGTACCTACGGGGTGTAAACAGACCCTTCACGAAGCCGTCAACCAAGCATTCTGTACATCAAACTAAGTAACTTTACGCAAAAATTATTGCTGGGAAACGACTTTTTTTTTGGGGTGAAAAATTACGTTTTACGATAAAACTCAATGTAACGGACTCAAAACATTGTGCTGATGGATGGATCGAATAATACGGGGGTCGTGAAGGTGTTTAAAGTAAAAAAAATACATTAGAAACATGTATTTAAAAAAAAACTTGTGAAAAAGTTGGAACTTTGACCCCCAATATCTCCGTAACTAGAAGGTTCCCAGGTATGGTCTAGAACAAAAAAATGATCGCAATAATGGGGAGAACAAGTACCCTTCGGCTTCTTTTTCTTTTTTACACCCTTTATATTACCTACGATACGATACCATATCCTCATTAGAAGATAATTTTACAAAAAATAAGGACAGGGAGTTAGGTTAGTTTTCAGGCATTAACTAATTTTCTTGCGAAGAAAAGCTTGCTTTTCCGAGTAACAGGATTAGTGCCGATAAATCATCTTTCATCTCCAGCTGTATTTTACTTGAATTTCGTCACTGAATACAATTTTCTAGGAATTGATGTTAATGATTCATTCTATTCAATTTTCTTAACGGCAATTAGTGTGGATGGCAATAATTCTGCCAATATCAAAGTTAGTTATAACTCTTTTTTTTAAATATTGAATAGGTATCTCTAACACATATTAATTAATTATACATATTTAAGTATGCAAAGAGGACCAGTATTCACAAGCACGTGGTGTGATAAAATGGCGGACCTGTGTTTACATTCAATTTCAAGAGCGGTGCGTCGCGCACGCAAACCTATTACTTTGAGGACTAAGAACACATTATTAATATTCCTCTTGGCAAGGGTGTTTATAATTACATGTGCTTAGTTTAAGCTGTTCTTCTTAATTACATTTTAGAAGTTAAATGAGGGAATAAGACAGCGCTTTTGTGTGGTGTGTCTCTGTCTCGGCGGGAGGTGAATGTCTGGGATCTATTTTCTATTCTTTTATATTGAATGCTTTTACACATAAAAGTTCCACATGGTCTGAATAAAATTAGCTGCCGAGAGCAATGGGTGGGTAGCTGTGAGGCGACTGAAAATAGGAAAATTATATAATGATTAAATTAGTCCATAAGGATCGAAGCTGTCTCAACTGAAGAAATTCTACGAAATACTCAATCAAGACTTTTTTGTAGCAAGACTTTAAACATTTTCTCTAGAACATTTTAATTAACTTTGAAATGTTCGTAGTTTTTATTTTTGTACGTTTCTCAATCAGCGCAGAGCTTGTTAATAAAAAAGTATCATTAATGCTGTGCTGCCTTGCAGTTTTATGGGTCAATAAAAGTTTAATGCTGCGCTGGTATTTGATTTTAGTAACCTGGTCAAATATTCAATTAACTGCTATGGGTAAGGAGTTGAAGCAAGAAAGGTATGATAGGTTCCTTCGTCGTCTTCGTAATCGATCTCTTGAGGAAACTATCAGTTTTCTACGCCCTCGGAATATCCATATCTCCTGTACCTTATTATACGTACCTGTGTCAAGGATATTACGACAGCCTTTCAGAAGGGAGACCCAAATTCTGGGAAGGCCTTTCAAAATTAAATGTTTGAAAATGTTCAGTTGACCGTATAATTGAAATGGATTTTACTCCTCTTCGAATTACGGAAGACATTTCATTTTGTTTAAATTACGCGGCATAAGAATTCAAGTTTGTAATTTCTTGTAACACAGCGAATTTAATATCAGTATTCAAGTAGTAGGTAAGGTTTCATTATTTTCATACAAACATGCAAACTTCAACTGAGTTTAACAGTCAACAACCATGTCACTTCAGAACAAGATCGCTGTCAAGATCAGCCTATCCAGTGTCCCATGTATTCGACAAACAAGATCAGCCAAGATGTACAGAACACGGACTGTCCAAGTGTCCATCGCTCGACAGTGTACCCATTCGACAGCCATCGTACATTATGCACGCACTCACATAAAGTGGCCACTGTAACTAGCTACGTTAAGTGCCTCCTAGGAATCCGAGCCGTTTGAATTACCACTTAATTAATGAAAGCCAGACTTGGGCACGACCGCCTGTTTAACAGCTAATTTCACCCCGGATCGAACGCCTCTGGCTACACAACTTGCTCTTGGATACGCAGATTCTTGGAATTGTTTAATTAAATACCTATGTAGCAAGTGTTGGCTGGCGCGAGTTGTTTCGGCTGGTCGGAAATTGTTTCTGTTCATGTACAAACCGCGGTTTTGGAGTTTTATTTATAAAGAATGGAGAGGCTATTTAAAGAACGTAGTATCTGTGTATTTTTATTACAATAAGGAAAAAGTCTGAGAGTTTTTGATTAGTTGTGTTGACTTTCCAATTCTTTCAGAAGCCTGAAATGGGAATTTAATTGCACAAAATCAGAAAACTTTCCTCTGTCTGTATTGAAGCATAAAGCTTGTGTTTTGTATGTTTGTTATGTCGCAGTTAATATTATTTTATATACCATTTAGGACCACCTTTGCATTCCAAATAGTTTTTTCAAGAACCTACTTATTTGAATAAGTTCGTTAAGCAGAATACTGGATAATCCTGAATTCATAATATTCAGCTACTTTTGTATTCTCAACGGTCCTGAATTTCGTGTTCTTTACAGGCTTTAATAGATTATCTATTCTTATCATGGAGTAAGAGAAAGTTTTAATATATTCTATTAAGTAAGTCATTTTAATTTTGAGGCAGCATACAATCTCACAACGCCATCTGAAATGATTTGATTGAAAAGATTTCATGCTTATTGAATTTTTCAATCTATTTGAAAGGCAATATTTTAAAGTAGTACAAACAAACGTGGTAACATAAAAACCAGAACTAGAACAATATAAGTATACTTGTGTTTACAAAAGCTTCCAAGTTACGTAGAATCCTGGCACGCGGCTGCCTTGTTTCAGTCAACACCCATGGGAAAATACCCTTATCTCAGAATATAACTATACTACCAGCTATTACACTAAACATTCCAATAAAAAACTCCAGGGTGGTGCTTCTAGATACACAAAGAATATCCAATCAGCGAATAGTGGTGAAACGTGTACGTGACGTTCAAAGAGCGCTGATCTCCGAGCTTAGCCCGATTCGATGCATCGATTTGTGCGATGTATCGATGTACGTGATTCAATGTGTTTCGACGACTGGCGGAATCGATTGACGTCCTCATCTCACGGTAATCTGGCGCTTAGTCATGCTGCGTAGCTGAAGCAATTTGTGCACTGTCTAACGACGGCGTGTCAATCTAATGAGAAACGTTATTTGGAGATCGACTTTGGTGAAGTTGAGGAGAAGATTATTGTTTGTTTATACGAGTACCTGTTCCAATAATTTGCAATAATCGTGAAATTTGATTATCACATTCGATATATACTGTAGAAAGATGAAACAATGGAAACTGGGTGCAAAAATGTATCATTGTATCTGAAAATATCTAGAAAAGAAAGAAGAAGAAAACGGAAAACGGACGATACGGAACTCGGAAGAACGGACGGACGGAAGATTTCCCGTAAGTGACAGTATAAGTTTAGTTGTAAACCGTGAAAGCTTAAAACAGTGTACATCTAGAAAAGGTTGCAAGAATAGTATCTAGTCGACTAGTGTTCCGCAAATTGTGTGCCGCGGCACACTGGTATACCGTGGTCATAAGTTGGTGTGCATTGGAAAAAATAAGGTTATCTCTTTTAAAAAGACAAACTGAAGAAAAATAACAACCGCAAAACTTTAAGAATAAATGTTGATCAATATTATGTAAAAACTGATTTTTCATTTATGGTATACCTCCAAAATTTTCCGATTTTCTAGATGTACCTTGAACACAAAAAGTTTGCGGAACACTGTGTAGACCACACGTTGCCAGTAATACTAAAAATATTCCCTGAACACGTCCGTGTCACGTACCAAAATCTCATACCCTAAAATAAGTAGTGGTTATTGGCAATAAAGGTGGTGTTATCGCCTGCGCGGCCGTAGCCGACCCGGCAGCGGTATAAACAAGCCGGCTGTTCCGTGTACCTACAAATGGCGTCAAATGTAGTTATTGGGATCCCCGAGGCTAAATTGCGGTGGGCTCGATGCCTCACAATCTAATATAAATTTCCTGATTCCGTATTCCCTTAAATTCACATGTTATGGTTCAGGATTAGAAATAAACGGCATGCGGCTCAACTAAATGGGCTTAATAGCTTTGTGATCCGACCTTTTAGCGTATCTGAGATTTCATCGAGGTTGGATTGTTAAATATTAAACAGATTTAACAATGCCACGTCGTAATTCAAAGAGCGGTTGCTATCTAGTTATTGGGTTTTAGTTTAACCGTTTCCCAGCAAAGGTCTTCATTTCACGCTCTTGCTGTTAAAATATTTACATCATTAGTTATTCCGTCTTTGTAGATTTATTAAGGTTGTTAGTGAAATGGTTGGATTTGTGTTTAACAGTGACTTCTATTAACTAACATGAGTAATTTTACCTCGCTTCTCGTCTTTTTATTTCTTTAATTTATTTTATAAACAGATTCTTCTGATAAAACGGCAAATGAAAAGCAAATCGTGTATCTATTTTCCTGTCCAATCAATTTCCTTGCCAAATAATTCAACCGTGAAATTAAAAGTTAGCAAAGATAAGCAACCAATAAAATATCGCAAGACGCGAGTGGTGGGACAGTTAAATGGCATCACAAATATTGACTCGGCGGTTCCCGGGAGTTTTCCCGAGTTGTCGGGAGCGGGAGCCGCCTGGCGCTACGCCAACCGACCTCGCCGTTTGTGTACCTACACTACACTCAACCCTGAGACGTGTTATGGAAATTTTCTTAATTTCACAGCCCTATAGATACCGCTCCATGGATAGAACAACCGTTAATCTTCATTGACAATTTATATGTAAAGATCTTACGCCCCCACGGTGCTGTTTAACTATTGATTGTCACAATTTTTCTAACACGACTATATTTAGTCATTCATTCTGGAAAAGCATCGTCAGCTTTTCCTTGCCTGGTCTAATTAATAACTTTATTCTAAATTGAATTACAGGAAAGCTGAAGGGTTATAAAATACGAAGAGAATATTAATTAAAAGTTGCGTTTCTCATTCTCGTTGAGAAATTACTTCTAAGTAAAAAGTGGTTTCACGGACGGATAATACCACAATGTGTTATTACAGACCGAGTTAATCCGCTTTTGTTATGAGTTCTGAAAGGATTTATCGGGCTTTGTGTCTTTTCTTTTATTCTTCGGCTCAATACCGCCACTGAGAGTCAATCAATGCGATGAGTATCATAATCGAGAATGTTGGTAAATTAGTTTTCGTTAGGAAATTGCTTTGCTGTTACGTGAATCTTGTAGGTGGGCTGGAGGTTGAGGTGGAAAGCTACGAGAAAATAAAAACATATTTTTCTAAAAGTCGTTATGTATCCGCAGTCGACTTTACTAATGAACAAGTTCCCGACTTAGCTCGAAGGCCGCACACGAGGTTACTCCAGCTCAGGTAAATGTTATTAGTGAAAGCTTTCGTCTTAGCGGCGTGTAACCGCCTTAATGACGTCAATTTGAATACGACCGACTTGTCGGCTCCACGGCTCCACGGCTCCACTCCACGGTAATGTAAATTTCCCGCTTGTGTCAGCTCTGAAAGGCATAGTTTCCTAGTATTATTTGACAGCGAAAATGGGCTGTCAATCAGGGACCGATTGTATCGAACTGATCCGAGTGAGCAATTTGGCGATTGGGGAACTTGAGCGTTAATTTATGTATTGCTCTGTGTAACCTTGCGATAAATGGGTGTGGGATTTCGAATTGGGAATGAACATTATTTGAATATCCGTTTTAAATGTAGGGACAATTATCGTGTGTCGTAAGTACGTATGGTTCGATATGAAAATAGCTCGAAAGGCCTCGCGGGGCTGGCGCGCCCCTTTGGGTTACATACATAATTACTGATGTCAGAACCGTGATTATACTGGTTTATGGGCACTTACCTACATGCTCGTGATAAGATAGGTAGCTGTAATTTATTACCTGTACATATTGTGACCTACATAATTGGAAACCCTCATTGTTAAAGTTCAAATGACCATTTTCCATTATCATAATCTTCAAACGACAGGTAGGTAAATTCATCTTCATTTGCAAAGCTTCTGTAGTAATAAAAAGTCCATAAGGAAAATAGGACAAGCGCCATAAAGTTTTCATTGTCAGATTTTAGAGTAATTTTCATGTTCCGTAAAAATTTAAAACAAATTACTTTTCAGTAAGACTTAACCCCGGCTAGACTCCTGGACTTTTAGGAGAAAATTGTTATAATAGGTTTCAGAAATGACCCATTTTGATATTTATTTACGACGAAGTTTATGTGGTAAATGACGTAGGCAAATAAATAAAGCAAACGCTACTGTTTGGGCTACAACGAAATTCGTATTCGAGTCGGAGAGGAGATGGGTTGTCGTACTTAATTATTGAATAGGTCAGCCGTTAATTAGCTGTCGCTTTAATCACCTACTAATTGTGCGTGTGTGGTAATGAGCGATCTGCATACAAAGGCCCATTTACATAACAGAGCACACTACACTATGGTTATCGGTATTCGGCCATCTTGACTTTTGTGGTCTTTCTTGTCTTTGTTTAAGTCAGGTAAAGTTTCATACGACGGATCGCCCTGTCCCTACCAATCATGTTTTACCTCCGCACCACGTACACACATTTTTTACGTTTCCTTTTTACTAGACCATAAACTTTGCCCTCCTTACTACTAAAGATCATTTGATAAGATTACCGGATATGAGGAAGCTCCCGGGACCCGTTTAAGAGCTACGAGTACGTGACGTAAACAAAAAGAGTGGCCCACAAGAGCCCCACAGAGCGAAATAATCGAATCATACCTGCACTACGTGAGCATTCTCCGGACATGAATTACGTTTTTCCATTTGCTCACTACAAAAATTCCTTTCTTGCTGTACTAGCGGAAATTGCGAAAGAATTTCTAACATTTTCGTTCAACCGAACCTTACGTGCGATACGCCGTAAATAACGCTATAGATATCGAGTTTTATAGCGCGGCTAAATGGGCATTAAAAAAGGAAATTTGCTGGCGGATATAGTAGCTACCTAAAAGGTTGTATACGAAATATACTGTTTACTGCTTTTTATTTCTGTCGTGTAAAATAATCCTATTACGTAAATAGGTATCGTGACCGCGCGCTCCGGCGCATAACTAAGGCGTCGCGGTCGCAGCCTCCAGAACGTTTCTTAGGAAAGTCGAGACAGTTTCTGTATAATAGGAAGCTTCTCTAATAAACCGCAGCACGCCTCCTGGCTGCGCTCGCCAGTCGACGACGTAAATTTATGATATCGTTTAAATGGAACATGAACGAACGCGGTAATTCATGCAGCCTTGCTTCCGAGTCGATTACCTGAAATACGTGAGGCTTAACCGTGCTGTTTTAGAAGTCTAAGAAAATAGGCGATATAAAAAGAAAATTTACTAAAAATATTTTAAATATTTTTTTTTTTTTTATTTCAGTTACGTAATACAGGCGCATTACCGCCGCGTGTTTTGACACAAGTTGTTTTTGTTCGCGGAGTTCTTAACAACTCCGTGTTCTGTTGTATTCAGTGGGTACAAAAGAAAGATTCTTTATTCACTTAGTTGAGTTTCCCTAATGTACATAATTAAGTGGAACTGTTAGGCAGCTTTGTTTCTTTGCTCCACGGAGTTGAGGTTTTGCCACAGTGAGAGATTAAGGTTACAAGCAAGGTCACAGGCACTTTCACTGGCATTCGCTGAACTTGTTCTACGTCTACGGACTTTGCAGTGGTTTTCAGAATTAGTGAATAAACATGGTTTTATTAATTCTCGTTCTAGTAAAAGCTCAAACTGTGTTATAAACTTCATCGTTACTAAGTAATTAGTGAGTAGGTTCATATGTATTTAGCTCCAAATATCCAATCTGTATATTAAATTCAATATTCTCGTCGGTGAACCACTTTCGTGTCCCATTCGTCAAAACAAACCGTTACTTGTTTACTCCGGAACTCCTGCCAATATTTCATCATATTGCAATATTAACGGGCCATTTAATATTCTAACAAAATACGAAGGACAGCGTCCATTTCATTTTATATTAATTTCATGGGACGTTTTTGGATATTTTTAAACTTTTGTTTTTGAATCATTGGCTGTTTGACTTTTTGTAAGCGCTAAGCATAGACAGTGAGGGATATCGACATGCAACCTGTTCTAGAATCATGTGTTGAACTGATGGGAATAAATCGCGCTTCGATGACCCTTAGGTATATGTACTGACCACTCAATTACCACGAAGTAATGGCCAAGGTGCTGATTTGAATAATTGAATTATCCCAATGCTTGAGGTAATCTGTTTTCAATAACGCAATATGACATGTCAGCAGTGGCCATAGAGCACAGAATAGCGCGCGGGTAGCGTCCGCACGAGCGATTCCGTGCTATGTTCCTTTGACACTGATATCCTTATTTGTTGCACAGTGGATACGACAGCGCAGTACGACGCAGTGCGAGCCTACCTTAAAGAGCTGGACATCTCCAGCGCCGTGTGGGTCGGCCTGATCCGAAGTAACCCTGATGGAGACTTTACTTGGACGTGAGTTATATTTTAATAAATAGTACCGTGGAGACGAGCGGAGACGTGATAAAATAAAATGAAAAGACCAATCACATTATTTTGTAGAAACCCTCATTGAGTCTGTCGTCTACGTTTATTGTTTGAATTTGGACCGCTCTACTCGTGTCTGCTTTGGTGGAAACCGGGCTTATGATGCAAAATAATATACACAGCACACCAAGTTTCCTTGTTCTGAAGATCTAAACTGCTTCAAATTCTGTCAAATATTGCTCATATATGTTTTGATTTCAAATGATTTATTTTTCTCTATCTTGCACCAGTGACTACCGTGGCCTGAGCGGTGACGGCTACTGGAGCTCAGCGCCCGACTCACGCGCCGCCCCGCTCTGCGCAGCCGCGGACCCGGCTGCTGACTACCGCTGGGAGGCCCGTGCCTGTGGAGGACCCACTGTAGCCTCCTTCATCTGTGAACTGCCCGGTTAGTATACTTACATTGTGCCTGTCAGAAAAAGGAGATCTCAGAATCTGAAAAAAACTGACCTTTTACTCCATATTTTTTTGCATCATACGTGCTCCTTAAAGGAAGATGGTCTGTAATTGGTCGAATAAGGCTGCCAATGATGATGACGCATCTTAATTTGACTACTTTACATTTTCTACAAACTAGCTTTTGCCCGCGATTCGCTCGCGTTATTTCGTAAGCCTATGATACTTGGGCATAATGTAGCTTCCCATAAGTAAATGAATTTTTGGAATCGGATCAGGAGTTCTGAAGATTACTCCCTACAACCGCACTTACAAATATACAAAGTGCATCAGATATTATCGTTAATATTCCAGTTCCACTACTATCATTTTCAAGAGTCACAGCGATAGAAAATAGCAGTGAAGCCATTGATAAAAAACATCCGCGAACACCTGATCATATAAACGGATGTTTATGCTTACAAAGGGAAACACTATAATATTCTATGTATATGATCCCATGTGTACATAAACACATACATTACTGCTATATGTAAGTTCGCTACAATCTCAAGACAAATAAAGGCTCGAGGCTAAACATCTTAGTTTAGTAGCAGCTTCGTAAAGTAACTTTACGATAGCTTAGGATCTTGCGCGATGTTATACATAGTAGTTACCTTAGTTACGAGATAGTAAGAACATTTCTAATGTATTTCCTTTTGCTCGCAGTACCGCAATGGGCTCTTGGGAACGAGGGGTGTATGGTTCGTGCCTTACCGGCTCTGACTATCCTGTACTTGCCAGAAAGTGCTGCTGTCCAACTTACCGCTGACTGCGGACTTGCTGGCGTCAAACGAGTGCAGTGCACAGGCAATGTGGTAAGTTACTTAAAATTTATGTCATGCCAGTTTACTTCTAACAATAACAATGATTTCTTAGGTTTCCTTTGACTTTTCACAGAAACGCGAAGATTTACTCAGAGACTTGTCATGTGCTGAAGAAGAAGAAATAACTAGCACTCCCAACTTAACATCGTTGGGTAACACGTGGCCAGTATCAACTGACGCAGTATTCACTGATCAAGACACCACGACAACAGAGGTCACTACTGAAGAAAATGCTACAACTGAACACGAAGATGATATAAATCAGTCTCCTACCATAACTTCCACTTCAACAGCTCACGATGTTAATCTTGTAACGGAACATAAATTACCGATTATGCTTCTAAATGCCAATAAATTCAACCGACTTAATATCGATAAGACCCTTGATCTAGGTTTGATCCATAACAATAATTTACAAAGTAATTATATTCCGAAAATGGCCAACGGGGACAACTATGTTACGAATGAACAACTAGACAAAATAGAAGATGAAAAACACATGCAACATAAAATGTTGCATGAAGAAATTGCGAGACTTGGTAATCTTGAAAATATATTTACGCAACCCACAGACCATTTCGTTCCTCCACTAGTAATGGCAAAGGCTAAAATCAGCGATGATATGACCGTTTTATCTTTAAAAGAAAAACATGCACAGCAATTGGCAGAACATCATTACTACAAACAAGGTTATCAGTATGGACAAAATGATCATGTTTACCACAGTAATACATTCCAATCCACCACAGAAGATCCAAAACCAGTTCCCCTGGAGAAAGAACTTTTGATGCACATCATAAAAAATAAAGACGGTTCGAAAAAAGACAAAGTGAAATCTACAATGCCGAAAAAGTACAATGAAAAAATCGATGACCCTAAAAATAAAGCTCTAAAAGCAGTGGAAACCAAACTAGAACAAATCGGAAAAACCGAGCAATCTTTAACACAAACAACAATTGCCGTTAAACAAAGTGAGACAACGCCTACGACACCTTTGGGCAAAATGGATGAGGATTCCGCTCTAGATCTAACAGTTTTCTTAAAAGATGAACCAGAAATTCGAGAAGAAAAAATGTTTTACACTAATTACACTGGCGATGTTTCTAAATTGGAGGTTATAAATGGCACTCTAAATAATGGGACAGAAATAAAATTAGTTGACGTCGAAGCAACTGAAGAGATTAAACATGAAAAACCAATTAGGAAATTCGACGAGAGCACTAAAAATATAACTTTAAATCACGAAGTTATAAAAATTACCATTATCTCTGAAGGCCACACAACAGTAACTCCAACTACATTTGAAATTACTACTAAAGTGCCAATTCTCCAGGACACTACTCCCGTACCTTCACTGCCGACGTCAACTCAGAAAGAATTAGCTGAAGACTTCCACAACAAGAGTGAAATATTGTCTACTACTCAGCCGAACTTTGATACAACATCAAATAATATAGAAACAGAACCTGTTGTCAATATTTCAAGCGTTGCTGATTTCTCTACTAATACAAATGATACCATAGTAGTTTTACAGATACAAACAACAACTACTGAAGAAACAACGACTACGATAAAAGCGGTACCCATAGCAACTACAACACAAGTGATTAACAATTCGAGTTACCAGAATAATGATTTGAAAGAAACTTCAACGACTGGTACTTCTGAAGTTGACTTGACACACGACATGAAAATTGAACCCTATGACGAAACACATGATGAATTTGGTTCTAATTCAACAGATTCCATGGATGACTTCCAGTCACCATTACTCTCTGGAGCCAATGAACCGGTACACAGGCCCAACAGGTCTCGAAGACCACAACAGCCGAATCGAAATAGGTTTAATCCATTACGCATATTAGGTTAGATACACAATATCACACTTCAATTACCATGATGATGAGATACTGGTGATGACTGACAAAAACCTTAACATCTAACGTAATTAGTTATAGTGGGTCACGGTCACATTATAAATTGTGATGGCACGGTGCACGTAGTTGATTTAATTATGTTTTAATGTTTAGGTATATTACCGACTACCGACGGATCGGATGCAAATCATAGTCACAAACACGAACATTAACAATGTCAGTTCGGGACTTCGGGTACGGGATTTCCGTTATTTCCCTATTTACATCAACAGTAATACCTTCGTAGTTTCATAACTGTTTCATAACATATTTACCCATAAAACCATGTATGTTTACGTGTAGCGCTTCATTTCAAATATACTAAAATATTGTTTAGAATAGACTCAATTATGTATCTAGTCTAAAACTTAGTCAATTCATGTTTTAATAGCATAGCTATTTATCTTAATGAACCTGTTTTAATAATAACAATTAGGTACCTACCCATAGATTTTCAGATTTGCCAAATTTCGAAATATTCATTATAATGATACTACTATAAGTACTAACTATGTACTAGCCTACGAGCAGGTGATGAGTGAACTACCCGCCACATTAAAAAAATCGATGTACTTACATAGTAGGTTAGCTCGTAATGTAATTATACATAACGAAATTCACAAACCATATCATGTTAGAATAAGAGTTAGTTTAGTGAAATTTATTTTTTATGAAAGTTAAGGTACATACATAGTAAGATTATGCACAAGTGAATCAATGACAAAGGTCCGCACTACATGACATGGAATTTTATCGAACAACAAATAACTTTTTATTGAACAACAGTCATGTAGCTGTAACTCTTTGTATTATTTTTTTGTATATGTAGTCTCCAGGTTACTTAATAAGATTTTTTAATAAAATTGATAAAATAATAAGATAAGTGTTTTAATTTCAAGTTTCAACCTACAAAAAACGAAAACACACGTGCTCAGTAAACACAGCTTTTAGATTATTATGATGTAACTACACCCAAATTCCCAAAGGTTATCAAGTTTGATGATTGCCCAAAGAAAAACTAAGTTCGAGAGTAAATCCGAGAGGCGAAAGGCTAGTCTATTAAAAGTTTTTACTTTCCCCGAAGGCATTAATATGAAAGTTCTAGCTCGATATAAGACTGGGGAAAATTCGCAACTTTCGAGACACTCAACCGCAGTCAATATTTGCGGAGCGCTTTGCCGCCACCTCACTCAACTTGCTCGCTCTTGAAGGGCCCAACTCCAACTCAATTTTCTCTTCAAGACCGCTTATCAATATTACTTATATCAACTTCCATAAAATGCTCAGGTTCGGCACAATTCAGTTTGGGTATATTTTCGTCCGTCATCTTCCACAATATAAGATTTTCACCCCGACCTCGATTGCTCCCCTTCCGATATTATTTAATCTGGCAATTCGAAATCGTATAGGTGACTTCCGAGATCGAAGGAACCCAAGTTTAATAAAAAAAACATGTATCTGTATTATGCGCGAAATTGAAAACGTGATTAATTTTAAGGGATACGAGCTCTATTCATGAGAAAAGTTGCGAAAGTATTTTATTTAAGCCGTAATACCATTTTACGGAATAATAAAGTTGAATTATAATAAAAACTTTGTTGTGAATCGGCTTTATGCTGTTCGCTTTTTGTCCTACCTATTGAAACGAAATCCTACGTCATATTAGCATTATAAACGATTCTATATAAACTGAATCTCGTTTAGCTCACGATCTTTGCTGTTTTAAACAAAAATGATTATATTATGTACTTTTCAAAATTAAATAATAAGATTAACAGGAGTATATTGTTGATAATTAAATGCGGTGTCGGTTACGGCAGGTGTAATGGCAGTAACTCCACGTGGAACCTCATGGGGGATGAAGTAAGTTTTCGCTCGTGTAAATACTAATTATCATATAGGAGGTAGCCTTAGAAAACAAATAAAAACATGAAAATTTTGAATTACATGTCAGAGAAAGTAGGTAAGAAATAAAGTCAATGTTGACTTAATCATTCTATTAAGAAAAGTGAACCATGAATGAACCCAAATAGAATGGCACAAGGGCAGAAAGATGATGATGAATCATGAATGGACCTAAGCAACAATATCTTCAGGGTCCTTAGCATAAGTTGTACTATTCATCTGCCTAGCCTTTACCCAACTGTATTGGGGTCGCCTTCCAGTCTGACCGGATGCAGCTGAATACCAGTATTTTACATGGAGCGACTGCCCATCTGACCTATAAGTTGTACTATTAATTATTTCGTTTATTCATTTTTCTTACTTACTAGTTATATTTTTAAATATTTTTATCAACATAAAATTATATAAAAAACATTTAAAAATATAAAAAAATAGTACTATTCATTGTTATTATTTATTTATGATCAAGTAACATAAGACTTATTATTTGGCACAAAATTCCAATAACTACACAAACATACAAAACATAAATTAAACTTATAATATATTAATGACACTCAATTGCCACTAACTGTGAGTCTGACAGGTCGGTTGAACAAAGGGTAGGAGAGAAACAACCATTAACTATGACAAAGGTCAGCTTTACATAGTTTGTGGCTGAAGTAAGCGGCCTTTGGCTGTCTTGGCTTATGCGATGTGTGAAACATACTATAGATACTGTTATCGATTTGACAACAAATCTACATAATGGTAGTGACTTACTGTCACATATGAAGAAAGAAAAAAATACGAGGAAAGTCATACGTATGTTTCTGAACTAATATAATAAAGAGGCAAAGTTTGTAAGTTTTAGTGTAGTAGGTAATCTTCGGAATCACAAGTCCGATTCCGAAAATTCTTTCACCAATGAAACGTGACATAATCTACGAGTGTTATAGGTTGAATTTAAAACAATATGTATAACGGGAGTGAAGCCGCGGGCAAAGGCTAGTTCACCATAATTTGTTAGTCATCGGCTGAAGATGCCTGCCGGGGCTGCGGGGCTGTTCGAAAGAGATACCGCGGCCCTGGAACACAAAGGGCAAAGAAGGAACATGGATGGGTTTTAGTGTGTACAAGTCTGTTCCTTTCCACGCCTCCCGGAGCGGGAAGGCTCATTTGATAAGTTCCACTCCGAAAAAAAAAAGGCTAGATACTAAGCAAACCTAAATTATGTAATATTGATTAAAGGCTTGACTTCCTCATTGGTCTAGTAGTGGATGCAAGCGCGACTGCTGAGCATAAGGTCCTGGATTCGATTCCTAGGTCGGCCAAAGTGTTATTAGGTTTTTCCATCAGGAATTTTTCAGTAGCAGCCACGGAGTCTGAATTTGCGCCCGGTTAATGGCAATAGGCTCGCCCCCTATTACATGGGACTTAAACATAACTGGCGAAATGTGGGTGTACTATTAGGTACACCTCTGCTCAACTCTTCGGGGATTACAGGCGTGATGTTATATTTATGTTGATTGAAGGCAAAACATAGTAAATACAAAGTTGTCAGTGTAGAGACGTGACATATCTGTATCTGTGAACAAGTTGGAAACCCATAAAACAATACTTTCTATTATTATGTTGCCTTATGTTCTTGCCTCATAAACTCCTATATTACAAGAATAGGGATATTTCCAACATAATAACGTGTTAAGTACGAGGAAAATCGAAAAAGGTGCCATTATAATATCGTAGTCAACGGATACTGATTCTAAGGAAATACGAATCAGGAAATGAATATAAGAATATTACACGAACACAATCTCTTACGGGTGTTGTTACACTTAGTGGGTGGGGTAACTTGTACTTTTTATTGGCCCCGCCCAGTCGCAGGAAGTTTGACGTAGACTACTCTATTTAATTGTTTGGACTCATAATAGAGTAATGGGCTGTGATCACACTCAGGCAATAAGTAATTTATTAAAAGGTAAACATCGCTATTACTGAACGTTAAAAGTGTTACCTATAAGGAAACTCCGCAGAGGGGTAAGAAAAGAAAACAACTCATCATCTCACCTGCCTAGCCTTTTTCCAACTAAATTGGGGTCTGCCTCCAGTCTAACCGGATGCAGCTGAATACCCGTATTTTACATGGAGCGACTGCCTATCTGACCTCCACAACCCTGTTAATACTGGGTAATACGATACCCCTTGGTAAGACTGGTTGTCAGACTTTTTGGGCCACTGACTACCTAACGACTATCAAAGATCTACAAATGAACCCGGGACTAACGATTTAACGTGCTTTCCGAGGCACGGAGGAAGCTCGGTATCTAATGTCTGGTCACCCATCCACAGACCAACCTAGGCAAGCACGGCTTAACCTAAAGATCGACTCGAGCGGCTGTTATTATTTAGCCACGAGCTCCAAGAAAAGAAAACAACTATAATGGTAAAACCAGGGATCGTAAGATTTGTATCTCTTGAACTGCATTATTTAAATTCACAACATTACCGTAACGTTATGTTGTGCGTGTCTCTAGGGATACACCGTCCGTATTAGTTCGCTAGGCACGTTTACATCGTACCCATAAAAAGCACGGAATATACTCCACATACCTACATGCCAAAATATAAGCTACTTATGCAGTTTTCCGGCACGACCCTCCTTATGTTTTTCGTTTTTCGTGAGCATTGGGCTAATTACTCCAGAACTGTCTACTTAGAACAACAGAGACTTTGACGCCCTCTTAAATGGGTCTAGATTTCATTCTTGTAAAAAAATACCTACACCAAGTCCAAGGGCTGGTATTGTATTTCATAGCGCTTACAAAAGTGGACTTTTACTTTAGTTCAGCCATCTTAATATATATAAATCTCGTGTCACAATGTTTGTCCTCAATGGACTCCTAAACCACTTAACCGATTATAATAAAATTCGCACACCATGTGCAGTTCGATCCAACTTGAGAGATAGGATAGTTTAAATCTAGGTAGGTAGGGTAGGTAGGTAGGATAGGTAGGTAGGGTAGGGTAGGTAGGTAGGTAGGGTAGGTAGGTAGGTAGGGTAGGTAGGTAGGTAGGGTAGGTAGGTAGGTAGGGTAGGTAGGTAGGGTAGGTAGGTAGGTAGGGTAGGTAGGGTAGGTAGGTAGGTAGGGTAGGTAGGTAGGTAGGGTAGGTAGGTAGGTAGGGTAGGTAGGTAGGGTAGGTAGGTAGGGTAGGTAGGTAGGGTAGGTAGGTAGGGTAGGTAGGTAGGGTAGGTAGGTAGGGTAGGTAGGTAGGATAGGTAGGTAGGGTAGGGTAGGTAGGTAGGATAGATGGGTAGGGTAGGGTAGGGTAGGGTAGGTAGATAGGATAGATAGGTAGAGTCGGTAAAAAGGGTACGGTAGGGTAGGAAAAGGTGCATTGCAACGCATGCCGGGACAGCTAGTTGTTATATAAAAACCAACTCCTCAAAGTAATATAAAGGGAAACCTCACGATGTTAGTAGAAATAACATTTACAAGGAAAAGGATTCATTGTATTTTTAAGAGGAGATATTTGCCGAATCTTCGTCCGTTACATTTTTATCGGGACAGGTGATTTGCACGTTTTGTACGGAGTGAACAGAAAAAGGTTCACATTTGGTGAGACCCGAATGCTGCGGGATGTCGCTCTCCTGCCTCCCAAAATATAGTAGGTGCAGAGGTCACACGCTCCTCGGACTGTCTCATCCATTATTCAGAGTTATCGGTCGTCCCACCATCGGCGTCCAACTCGACTCTCTTAATGGAGATTAAGTGTTTATTGACATTTCCTGGTCCCCTGTGGCTGCTGAAATCTTTTAGTTTGCTACAACATAATGAAATATTTCATCAGAACCTTTCAAAGAAAAGGTTGGTCAAGAATTTCATAAAATGAAACGACATTTTTAGTTTAATTTTAATGCTTATGTAAATGAAATTGCTTTTACGTAATGAAGTTGACGTCATTAGTTAGGTACGTAATTTAAAATTAATCATATTTTCGAATAGCCGCTGGGGACTTGCGAACATTATGGAGGGTTTGAATCTTGCTTTCTGTGGGCAAACATCGTAAAGTTAATTGTTGGACGACTGCGGGTGATACAGGACGATGCGGCGGCGACTGGGAGCGCACATTATGTAAATGGCTGCGATTACCTGGCAGCCGGCCTACCTCGGTGATCCCGGCCCGTGTTAAGCACAAATCACTTTGCGTTAGCTCTCCAGAGGATTACCTACGCCAACATTGTTACTGGATTAATCCTAAGGTAAATACCGGAGCGTCCGAGCTACGTACCACGGTACCCGTAAACAGTTTGATTAAATGATTATCCACATCAAGGTATTTAATTTTGTAAAGTCACTCGGTAATCAGTTTCTAACAAACGAATTCTTGCCTTCTGGCGTTCCAATTTCTGTTTGCATCGACTTAATAATTCTTGGAATATAGACGTTTATTTTGCCGTCTATCAGCAAGGTTTTCCGAGAAAATCAGAGTTTCTTTTGATTGAAATGTTTTCCTGGAGCCATTTGTTAAATCAACTTTGTTATAGGAGTAAGTTTAACGTGAACATTTGATCATGTAGATAGGAGCTACCCTCACCCTCTCGTGTCGCTAACGTGCGGAGAGCATCCACCTGTGTCGTGTAGGTAGGCACGGGGCACGTCTGCCAAGCGAAGTGACTATGACATTATCCCCCCAGGATCATTCGCTGAGGTCGTCTGTACCCCTGTGTTGTGTAGCGAACAATTATGTTTGATAGGTATACGAACGTGCACAACATAGAGACTTTCATACATAAGTACATCTATAGGGACCTATTGTATACTGAATACATATATTTTTCCTTATATAAATACAAGTAAAAGTCATAAACTGTATCTTCTTGCCTTCCCATTTGGAAGACGACCTCCATAAACATTATCACAAAAATATAGCAAGCCCCAAGCTGGGTTCTACAAGATAAAATACTTAAAGACTTTATAGCAAGTTTCATTATCGGGTTTCATAAGTAAGCTATTTTGTGGCACATGTGCTCTAGAAAACGAGTTAAATAAAGATGCATAGACATGAACTTGCATCATCCGCTTTCAATTGAGTCTATATTGAAAATACAAAATCAATCAACACGGGGCTTTGCGAGTTCCGCTCGCTCAGCCCGGCTCGGAGCCCCGGAGCCGCACAACGTGCATGCCGCGGCGAGCCCCACTCGAGAATTTATCGAGTTGTGGAATGCATCGAGTAAGTGGCCCAATAATTGGGTTGGCGTTCCGCAGCGAGCGCGTCGAGACGATATCGATGCCGCACTCGTTCATGCTCCGGCGAGTTTTACAGACAGTATCAGAATTAGATTTTTAATTAATTATTTTGACTTAATGTGTAGTTTGCTCTGTTACTCAGAGAGTCAGTCACACACGTCATTATACTGACGATGAGTACTTATTCTAAATTGTATCTTCACAGAGTTGAACTGTTCGACTAATAATTAAACCCAAATGGGTTATTCTATTTTGATTCTAGCGGCATGGCAACCAATAAATTAAATCCATGAACAAAAATATATGTTAATAAACTTTGAATAAACCGAAAGTTAACCCATTTATTACAGTAGTTAGTGATTGTTTTCTGTTCCTCCCAACTTGATTTTCTGGACTTTTCAAAATTGAAATACTAATAAAACGAACCCAGTCTGGCGGAAATTAAAAATAAAAAGTACGAAAGATTTAATTAAAGAAGAGATCCAGTTTTTCAGTGGCAATATCATTATAAAGGCGTTTCATGGTTCGAGACAAGGAATACTTATTGGAAACATTTCATTCATCGTGTTTTGTAACAAACGAAATGTTTTGTTTCAGTCGTTGTCGAAGTAACTTGACACGCCATTGAAATGTTTAGATTTCACCTTTGTTTATTTAGTAAACTTTTCATGGTACTTATTTCTATTATTAAGCTAAATGTTTCCTAAAAGTAATCATTTATCTTTGGCAAAACCTTGAAAATTATTAAAGTATTAAGACGACAACAAAGCTTTATCCAATGAAAGGCGCCATTGAAAAGATATTACGGGAGAAAAAACACCTAATAATCTCTATTTATTAAAACCAGCCGCGCCATGAATGACGGCTTTCACAAATCCATTTCCTTTGCTCCCGGGCTCTTTGTCGTTTCGTCAACTTCGATTATTTGGACGACAATACCCTCTTATTTGTACCTTTGTGCCAAAATCTTTGTGACAAAGATGTGACGAACCTCTTAAATAACAAAACGCTGCCGAATGTATTTATAAACACTCGATGAATGATAAAAAAACGGATTGAATATTTTTCGTACGAAAAGGACAAAGTGTTTAATGAATGTTTCGTTCTTTCGAAGCCATTTTCCTTTCTGTGTTAAAAATTTCTTTTGAATGCTCACAAAATGGTTTCCGTGAACGGTCAGGAAACTCAAATATCGATGTTTTTTGGTTCATGTGACAGGTCTGCATTGTTTTTGCGAATGATTAAAAATCAGTTGAGTTGTTTTTCTTCTCTAAAAATATATGCTTTTTCCTCGAAACAAGAATCTATTTCGCAAAATTTGACGTAAACTTTTGCCGTTACCCAATCGAACAAGACCAAAATTAGCCAATTAAAATTTAGATCCGGCTCCAAGGACCCTCGTCAAGTACTATCTATCTGTCTGTCTGTTCGTCAGGAAAACGCCTGGTCTTTGAACTCTTTGGTAATTATTTATCGCCGTGAGCTCTCCGATTGTTGGCCATCTTGTTAGGCGAGGCTTTCGTTATTCCGAATTCTGTTGAATGCTTGACATTCGACAAATTATTTTGATCGAAATAATATATTTGGTTCGGTTTAGTAAAGGGAAAATTGACGGAAATAGTGTTCTATTTAATAAAATAATACTTTTTCTAAACTTTACTTGCTACATTACCACAATTTTATATGACGTCAAACAATGTAAAAGAAAATAAAGTAAAAAATATATGAAGCAGAAATGAGGGTTAGTTTTAAAATCCTTGACATAACCTGCTCATTAAAAGTTGCCTGAAGGTAGAGCAGCTTTATTTAAACATTCGGTTTATGTGTCCTGCGACCCGACTTCACCCGCCAGCAAGTCGCACGAAAAACTTTCTACCTCCACTCCGAGACACAGCGATTACAACTTTTAAGATTGATGAATCCCCGTATTCTAATGTATTTCTTTTCTCGACTTTTTCAAGGCGTAAAAAGGGGTACTTTTTAAATTAAGAGACTTAATTTTGAGCAAGCAACTTGCTCTTTATCGCTCTTTTATCTTAATTATTTGTTATCAGAGGGACCTGTCTCCTTTGTTTAAAGAATGATTGTGCCTGTAACGGTTATCTGCCATCATATTTATTTATGTTGAATAAAATATTAAAATATCAGTGGTCGAGTAGTGTAATGATAACATTAATTGCCGGCCGAGATACGGCGGTGCGCATAAATTCATGTAATGGCATGCAAATTTTATCTCCTAACAGTTTGTACGAATGTGACCACAGTGCCGCAAGCTCCCGTTAATGAGAACCAACAATTTACTCGCTTCAACATCAATTATTCGGCGCAGCAATGCATCATTTATGTAATTTAGTTTATCATAGTAATTATATTAAAAGGATGACGTTACGTTATTCATTAGAAACATTACGAACATCATTGAATTTAAAGAGATGTTAGTTTTATGAAAATAATAAAAATGAAGCAAAATATGAATAATGCTCATAGAGATATTGAGGCACTCTAAAAATTATGCGAGCCATTCAAATAAAAAGTTAAAAAATAGTCAAAATAATATGTGCATAAAAAACTACCTTTAACGTACGGGTAGTCGAGTGAAAAATTTGCGCTCAAAATATTACGCTCCCCTTTGTTAGAGCAAAAAATAGTGGGGAAGCTGTGGAAATTACTTGAAACCACTTCCCTTGTTAAACTACTAATTGGAATAGAACTAGCTTAATTTTCCTTTTTAACACTAGAAAATGTTGGTGTTTAAAAGGTGAAAAATGTTTAGAAAGCAGCTGGAAGCGGGTGAATAAAAAAGCAATGTAGCGTCTTTGTGGAAAACACTACAGCCAAGTATTTCGCTTCGCGTCGTGAGAATGCATTTTCTGAGAAAAATATGCGAATAGAGAATCGTGATCACTTCTCAAGTACCAAGTACTTCTCAAGTAGCTACCTATTTATAACTTCTACAGAATATAAAAGCTCAGCATGACCTCTTTACAAACTTCTTTTAAGCATCGTCAGTTCAGTTTAAAACAACCCCAAAATCTGACGTCAAACGTTTTTGCTCAATGTAACCTATTTAGAGACGTAGCAATTAGGGAGCAGGGTTCCCAAACTAAATATGTTTACTATTAATAATATTATTCTGTTCCAAAGTAAAACCCCTACGGAGCGTGGAATAAATTAAAGTGTCATAAGCACTTTTTGCATTCAAGCAACTGTCAAACTAACGCAAACTTTAATAGTTAAAAAGGTTTTATGTAAGTTGAAAGTGTGTTTATTAATCAATCAAGTTTCAATGAGTTTCTTTGTTGTTGTTACTTTCTGTTTAATGTGTAATATGAAAAATGTAAAAACTTTACGTATTTATAGTATGGAACACGTTTAACTCTTGAACATGTAGCCGTAATAAGTTTCGGAAGACTTTCGTAATATCGTTAACCTACCCATCACTAGTTACAAAGCAGGTCATACAGAAACTGATAAGTTCCAAGAACTGACGCCCAGAGAACCCACAACGTTACAGTTTCAGCGAACTTTAATAAAGACTTGCTATTGAAACGCTTTTCACGCGAAGGAATCGCTTCAACTGACACATCATAAAAAAAAATGCGAACATGAACTTGTTTTCCACAACTGGCAGCTTTGACTTCCACGAACCCTCGAATGACCTAAATTGGATGATTTCAACTTTGAAAAGCTGAAAGGAGGTAAGGCAAGTTGACATTTTCTTAAGCTGAGTAATGACGACAATTTATCTCGGCTTTAGTCCGCGCGCTAGCTTCACGGCTCACCTGTCGCTCTGAAAGCGTCTGCGCTAGTGCGCCCTCTACTTTATACATGATTGAATTAAGAGGATAATTAATTTTGATTACAACATGAGTACCTTTATAATCTCGTCCCTTAGGTCATTAGTGCTTAAGTGTCAGTCTTACAGCTTATCTAGATAATATGTTACATAAAAGGGTCCGACTTACAGATAAGACGTTAGAACACGCAGCTTCTGACTCACCTTTTGACAATATCATATCTTGGATAACAGAAATGGATATTTTTGACAAAATATTCCTTCGACTAATGCTCTGTCAGGTAAGGGTACACATTCTTGCCCGCCATATCAACATAACTATGAATGAACCTTTTGAAATTCGATTTTACGTATAGGTACGTGAGTGGAGGCAGTATATGAATTAATTCACATACCTTTTAGGTTGACTGACGGCCTGAGCACCGAAACGAGCGGGTTTACATCGGAATTATAACTATGATTATTTTATTAACTTGTCCCTACCTACCCTAATACGGGAACTGCTTTTATATCAGTGTTAACCGCTATAGAGTAATAACACAGAATGGGGACGAGGAAAAGCTTTTTAACCACGACGGCTTGCGGGTTGTTAATGGTTTTTTCGATATCGTTAAATATGTAGTAAATAGGTACAGTTTGGAAGTAATTAATTAAGGAATGAAGGGATGGTGTGGTTATTTTAATGGCCCACCTCTGGCTCCAGCAGCTCGAGGAGCGTGTTTAGTCGTTGCGAGCAATTTAGCGGAGCACTTAGCCCGCGCCACTCCGTCACGCCACGTTAACGCCACCCGATGCCCCCTGTAGCGTGAACATGAATATTATATACCACTATCTACGACTATATCACGTATGCATCGAGAAGTACCCAACTGCTCACTAAGTCTGCCAGTCCCTAAGGCATCCATGGATTACTGACGGAGGCTAAGACATCAACGTGGCCTTGGAACTACGAATTTGAATATTTAGGCTGTCGGGTTTCAATCAAGTTGGGCGCGTGTGCCACAAGCAGGTGTGCCCTTGATCTTTTTGTTTTTTTTTTATCTTAGTACAGAGAGATGGCAGGACTAAAAGTGTACATACTTTAATACAAGATATTGATAAAAAATAAGAGAATTAAGTATACATACTGAGATAGCACTAAAGGTTTGTTGCTATAGACCAACCGCTTTAATGAGTCCTCGCGTAGGTATAAATTTAAATAGAATATTCGGAAGGCTGATCACGTATTGGTCCAATTAGTATCGTAATACCTACGTGGATTATGGTTATTTTAAAGCAAATAACCTGTGGGATATTCTTAAGACTTTGTGGACGCTTAATATGCATTTGATGGGGCAAGGTGGAGGACTCATTGAAGCGGTAGGTTTATAGAAAAAAAGAAGAACGACGAACGATATGACCCAGTTCTTAGCAAAATAAATATTGAAAAAGCGCTTGTTTGTTAGATTGTTCAGATAGGTATAAATGGAATAATTGTTTCTTGTACTTCGGCAGAAATTATAATTATTAATGTATCATAGTTTTAATACGAAATAAAATAACCTGTTATTGTAACCCGATCCCGGATGAACGGTCTATAACGTTATTAAAATTTGAACTCCATGAAAGTGCAGTGAATTAAGCTTGTTATCGAATATGAAGTGGTTCCACCGCGTTGTGTTGCCAACCTATCTATACGTGATCCGCGGTATCGGTAAACCGGTAATATGTTTACCTGGGCTGGATCATCGCTGGGATTTAATTTTGACGGGCCACATGCGGGAAAATGTTGATTTTTACGTCGGTCAAAGGCAACATAATCAATTTTCCTGAAATTTTAACCTCACTTGCTAGTGGTCGACCCCGTAAAAGTGTAGAACCTCGTTATGTTTCAGTTTTAAAACTAATGAGATTATACAGGGTGTGAGGTGCAGCCCTCCACAAACTAATGGGGTGAATTCATTATACCATACTAAGATGACCGGTACAAGAAAATATTTTAGGAATGTTTTGGGAATCCAATAAATTTGATTTGTTTTATTTCCTCATACGCAATGTACCGTTACCGAGGAAAAGGCACATAGCGAACGGCAAGCGCGACAACGAGGTCGATGAACTCTGTAGCTAGGCAGGAAGTGAACAGCTGATTTTACGCGTCTTTCGTTAGAGTACTTCAACATTAATTGTTGTATTTTTTATTTAAGCCGTATTATTTACATAAATGGAGTGTTGCGTACAGGGAATGTAATTTTACATTGAAATAAAGGAAAAGTAATTGATTTTTTTTTCTTTATTAAAAAACTCGGAGAACAATTCCGGTGAAATATGATTCAAAATAAGGAGCTGAATACACCCTGACAGTTTGTGGAGAACTGTTCCTAACACCCTGTATAAATAAATAATATGAAATACCTACTCTACGATACTTAACAGATTTTCTAGAACTCAAACAGTTGGTAGAAGATAAAGTGTTCAACATTATTTATTTTACTCCTTGCAAGACTTTGGGTTACAGGAACCACTTAGAAATGTCTTGAACGAGGCGATGAGCACTTGGGCCCCACGAATGAGTGTTACCAACCCAAAAATTACTTTTTTGATAATTATATTAGAGTGGCCTCTTAACGAGCTTCCACCACACTAGATAATCAAATTGGAAATTCCACTTGACATGAACCTCACAGCGTCAACTAGGAAGCACTCGAAGCACGTCGCTTAATTGACTCTCCAATATCAAGACGCGTGTAGTCAACCGTCATGTTTACCGGCTCGAGAAATCCGAAGATACGAATCAATCATTGGATTATAATTCCAGAAAATTTGATAGCAGAATGATAAGCCAGTAATATCTTGGCGTAATAGATTGTAGTCATAAGACGAGTGACGCGTTCCAATAAGGTTCGTAGTAAGGCGTGTGTTTGCTTGGCAGGGCTGTTGTTTGCGCCCTCGACTCGCACAAATATTGGCACAAACACCGACTTATGCGTCAGAATCAACTGCGCGTACCAATGTCATAAAGTAAAGGAGGATAATGGGTCATAGCTTATTTACTTATCCATTCAATTTCCTGTTTTGGTATAAGTAAGGAGTATTTGAAGCCTTTTTTTGCTATGCGACCATAATAACTATATGCCATAGTTTTAGGCTCGCCTATGCTAGCTAAGCTTTTGGAATCATTCACTAATCTATTCACCAACCATCCAAATCCTCTTTCACGTTCACTATTGATGCCAAATCATGCTAAGAGACTCAAGAAAGCTGATATTGTGCTGCCTAATTAAGTAAAATGTGATGCATCTTTCCACACATCTGATCATAGTCAGAGATGACTGATAGTAAGTAGTTGAGCAGACAAAAAAAAAACTACTACTACTTACTAGGGTCACAGTTTTCCAGAAACTAAAGTAGGATATTTAAAGATTTATTAACTTTAGACCCAAAATAGCAAGTACGAAAACTTTGCATTACGCCTTATCAACTCCAAAGTTTTATGGAAGTTATTTCAGTTTTACGAAGCCTTTTTCGTGGGTAACTGGGTACTAATGCCTAGGTACTCGTACCTACTACTTCATATAACATAAAAGTGGTTATAGCAAAGCGCCGACGAGCTTATTCCAAATACGACAACTTTCATACTGCATTTATTTTTATTGCTCGGATTTCCGCGTTTGAAGTCTGAATGGCTTGCGGTATGTCTATTTTAAAGCACTTGCGGTCATAAAAACTCATAGAGGAGTTTGAACGGTCCACTTGCAGTTAAGGGGGAGATAGAGGGTGTGGGTCGTGTGGGACGTCCCGAGATCAGCGGTGGATGTGTTTGCAGTTGAAATTCAGCCATTTCTCCATGTAAACACGGCCCGTCCGCCGGTCGGCGTCGAGCCGTCTCCGGGCCACAGCTGGCTGTGCTCGTACAGAACAGATAAACAAAAATGGTTTTACAAAATTCTAAAAACAATTTTGTGTGCGGAGCTCAAGTTAAATTTGAATTTGTAGAGCTTATCGCTGGAGTTTCAATGTTTAAAGTTTTTATCCCTACAAGCTTTATTTCTCAAATATTTACACTTTGGTATCTAATAAAATGATGTACTCGTAAGTATTTAAACTTGCAACACTTGTTTTAAGTTTAATATCGTATTATAGAGTAGTTTGTGTTTAAAAAAAATATACGAAAATAAAATGTTAAACAATGGTTAGAATTATCTCGTTTTTTAACCAAAACTTACTCACTAACTTCACGCCTATTATTTAAAATAATATTTGCAGGGATACGCGCGATGTAAGTAATATTTTCGAGTATCTTTCGTTGTACAGCCAGGCAGAGGGCGTCAAGACGGAAAAATTCCTCCTCTCCATCCGCTCCGAATGCATCCGATTTTCTCATCTGTAAAACGAATACAACGCTTTCCTTCTTTGCGCAAATATATATTTTTTGTTAAACTGTGACCATTTTACGAGAGAAATGGAGACAGTTTTACTTTCATTGCCCTATTTTATAGTTCACTGTAAAGTGTGCTACTTACTTGCATAATTTATTACACAGCTGGCAACAATATCGGGCCATTTAAATGTGATGTTAAATGTGTTCGTGAAGCAAGCGTCTCCAGTTCCCATTATCGCCTGCTAATGAGATTAAAATTCGATTACACGGCTTACGAAATTATATTCGCCGACAATGTTTTACCCTCGTCACAATGCTTAAGGGAGATCCAGGAAATATTCAGCCAACCTTATCTTTGGAAAATATAGGGATAAGTAGTATGTGGTGTGGGAACGAGGAGCCCGACGAGCAATTTATAAAGTTCCTTTAAATCCGAAGAGGAATAAATTCGTCAAAGGAGCGAGTTTGTCAAATAAATTAGCCGGGATTGCGACCTGTGAAACGTTCTCTGTATGTGGCGTGGTTGGCGAACCACCAACTTGTGAATAATGTGGTGAACGACAACTAAGTATGTCGGGTAGATGTTCCATATTGTCGACCACCAATAAGCCATCCAATCAGATTTCCTGGAACTAGTAAACAACTGGGAGTGTATCCGGGGAATAGATTGTCCTCTGTAGTAGTACGGAGAAACTAACGTCAATATAATCATTATTATTCGAGAACAAGCTGTCTCCAAGGCTCCGCTCACATGGCTGTATGTACTTATACAATACTTACCTGTATACCTGCCTAAAACCTTCCCACTGCTGGGTCACCGGCCTCCTGACAGTGAGATGGAGTAGGCCGATGTTCGATGTCACATGTCTTCGAACTTTTGATTTTAGAACATCCTTCCGATGCTTCCGATTTCATTCCTTTACCGTTTTGACAGCAATGGCGATGAATTAAAGACCAATATACAATTCTATAGTTACTAAAGAATCAAAGGGAAGGACATTTAATATAGGAGATTTATAAAAACATCGAATAAATGGTTCTCCAGTCAATAATCACATTGGTTTTATTATAAAATGTATGAAGGAACGTAAACCGTCGCCCGTCAATGTCAGTTGAAGTAAGGCTTAACACAATTTACTTAATAGCCTTTGTAATGTGACATCGAGTTTATACTCAAAGCGAAAATATTAAAAGCTATTCTGAAATGTTTTTCTCTTGATAAATATGAAAGCATTAATTTTACTTAACGTTCGAAATTAATAAACACCCTAGGTACTTTTTGTGTAAGCCTGATTAATGACAAGTTGGTAACAAATAAGTTTGTGCCAAAATTTTTTTTAGAGTCCATACTTCCTTATCCATACTTACTTAATATTATAAATGCGAAAGTAAGTTTGTTTGTTACCTTTTCACGCCTAAATCACTGAACCGATCATCCTGAAATTTTGCAAATACGTTGTCAGGTGTACAGAAACGGACCTTTCATCCAAAAAGTACTGTTCCCGAGGAAAACCACAATAATTTTCTTATGATAGTAGAATAGCGCCCCTTGCCTTTCGAAACATGACTGAATTATATTATTACAAGCAGAGTACAACCCGAATTGATTGCCAAATTCTAAATTAACGCGAACGAAGCCGCGGGCAAAAGCTAGTTAATTAATAATTCTGTAATACATTATATTTCCCACCGTTTTAACAATTAAGTACCTATCATAATTTTTTTACACAAAAAAGTTTTAAACACAAAGTACTTTTAAGGCTTGTAAAAAAAGTATAGGTAACATAAATCATTAAATCTTTATTACGAATGTATTATAATATGTATAAGTAGTATCAAGCCATATCAATCAAAGAAAAATATGTTCAAAATAACGAAACCAAATTTTAGCAGCACGCTCTCGGGCCACAAAAAGTTGTCAGAAAAATAAATAGTCAACATAAAATGGATGTGAGTTATCATTTAGTGACAACAGCACTCATTTGTCAAGCAACAACATAAATAATATATAATGGAATCTCTTTGTCACAGTAAATGTACAATAAATCCATTATTAAACCGATAATTGATTACGTATTGTGATTCGATGCAAAATTTCGGGTTCGCTATGCCCGAGCTAAAAGCATTGCCATGTACTCGTTATTTATTTGAAGCAGTAACTGAATAAAAGGAATTCTATTACAAAGGTAATCCTTTGAATGGTATCCTCCTTTTGTCGTGGACCTACTTAAGTAGAGCTTTGCATCGTGAATTCGGGAAGTTTTTTATTTATAGGTATTACTTACACCGAAAATATTATTGGTCTTCGAATAAAAATAGATTTATTTTTATTGGATGAATCGTTTTTAACGATTGTCTTTTGTTGTATGTTCTTACCATCACACCATGCCAGCATGAACGGAGGGTTAGACACAGATGAATTTTCCTTATTTAAATGTGTACTATGCACCCACATGTCGCTAGTTATGATTCAGTTCCATGTTATAGGGCGCGAACCTATTACCAACATTCAACAATCGTGCAAAAATTCAGTCTCCGGTATGCTGCTGATATTTCCCGATAGAAAAACCCAAGATCAATTTGCTCGACCTGGGAATAGACACCAAGCTCTTATTCATAGCAGTAGCACCTGCAACCATTACACCAACGACTCTGTCATTATGATCTTTCGGGTCATCATTTTCAGCTGGTCCTTATTTCTCGTATTTGTTTACTGGGAACCCATTTTTTGCGTTCATCCACGCATACCGCCTGGACTAGTTTCGGTACAGCGAACAAAGCGCATCGTCTGTCAGCTTCATTATACGCTGGTGGGTGACGCGCTTCTCATCGAGCCACGAGTGCGGAAACCCGGACATTAATTGTGACGCTGTCTGTATTTGCACATATTTTCGCACTGAAACTGGGTCTAACCATGTTTTATGTCATGGTCCACATTCTGCGAACATCCAATTAGAACTTCATAGACCGGAAATTCAATCGTGAACTGACGATGTGATATTGAGAGCCTAAGTGCGCTTGGCTATAGCAAAGCAAATACGAGGAATCTGTTGGTCAATACTACAAACGACTTTTGCGAATCATTAGCCATTTACCGGCTTTTGTCTCGAAACAAAATCAAAATATTTTATTTAGATGGGCACTTATAAAACGTCGACAAAAATGTGCACGGTTCGGTTTGGCCGTTTCCTATGGAGAAGAACCGGCAAGAAACTCCATGGTTACTCTTTTCAAATCATTTGGTATTACAATATTATTATGTTACCGCATTTGTACTTAAGTATGGGGGAATAGCGTAGGCCCGACAATAAGTCATTGCTTTCTACACAAAAGATGTAAAACAAGATAGAAAGTTAACAAGCAGCTGGAAATCTACAAAGCTTACAATGTTCACACATTCACAAACAATCGGTAAAAAATAATCAATACAAATTACAAAGGTAAGAAAATATTGTAAAATACCAAATTAAACGAGTGACACAAATAGGAGTTCCCACAGCATCTGTAGATTTAAATTCTGAGAGTCGGAACAGTATCTCGGTAGACAACGTCGTAAAGTATGGCAGCTGTCTTCTAGAACATTCATCAGATACACGCGAAAAATGTTTAATATCAACATGTCTACATCACAACAGTATGCTGGCAAGTTTTATTGTTTTACTTTCATATCATAAACGAACAAAGTAAACAATGGGAAGCAAATAAATGGTGAACAAATACGAAGAAATTGACTGTAGTAAATCGTTTGTATTGGTTAAGAAAACTGGGAACCGTCCCAAGGCGGAAAATACACATCGGGGCAACAATGATGATGGTAATGAAGAATTCTTTTGTTTCTCTTATTGTGAATTTATTTTCTCATTCCGGCTATCAAACATTCTTAGGCTTGTTCCTATTAATAAGTCAACGTCGACGTGGCTTGCGAGGATAGAATCTCAGAAGAGAGCAAAATTAAAACATATTCATGTAAAGGTTTTTGTTTGTAAGTTACTAGCTTTTGCCCGCGGCTTCACTCGCGTTAATTTAGAATTTGACAATCAATTCGGTGTATACTCTGCTTGTAATAATATAATTCAATCATGATTCGAAAGACACGTGGCGCCATCTATTATCATAAGAACGTTATTGTTGTTTCCCTTAGGAACAGTACTTATGTCCGTTTCTGAACACCTGACAACGTATATGCAAAATTTCAGGGTGATCAGTTCAGTGGTTTAGACGTGAAAAGGCAACAAACAAACTTACTTTCGCATTTATAATATTAGTTAGGCTATACAATTTTTACATTTAAACGTCGCTCTTTTCGTTAGAGTCACAAAATTGAGAGCGATTTATAAATTACTTTTATTAAAGGCTGGTTTGCTCTATAGAACGCGCCTCCATCACTAACACAGGCCATTCAAGTAATGTAACGTAATTCAACTTCTAAAGTCCTACTTTTTATGACCACTTAAACCCAAATAAAATCCACAATTTTAACTTCAACGCTATAAAGGTCAAAGTTCCTAAAACGTCACAAATCCGAGTGGTCCCTAAATACGTGAAGGCATTGTTCGGGCTATTCTTTATGTAGTGGGTTGGGTCGTGCCGTATATAGAGGAGACTGAGCCACGTCGCTAATGACACCGAATGTGCCTAACACCGTCACACGTCACGAGTACGTAGGGATGTATATGATCAACTGTTTACTGTGTTGTGTGAGTGTCGGCCTATTTGGGATCTGTTCAGGCTTTAGTGAGGGACGGTTTGTTGTTGTTAGGTTACGTACCTATACTTACAGAGATTTGCACCTTTTGTTTGACAATTTATTCCAGATATTAGAGTGTCTTTTCCGTTCCTGGTCTTTGATTTTTTGAGGAAATGTGTGTACTTGTAGTTGCATTTGAAAAAAAAAATCATACCTGCTTGTAAAAATTATGATAAGGATTAAGTAACAGAAGCAAAGACGTATTAGTGTGTTGTATTGTATCACCTTTTAGGCTATTCATACTATGATGGCCACTAGCCAAATTAAAAAAACTAACATAAAGTAACTAGCAAGCACTGAATGTGATCACTGTAACAACGAGTAAGTATCTAACATGCATATAGGATCTTCCTGTAAATGATCGGTCGATCTCCTCTAAGCGAGGCAATATACAACTATCGTAAACTGAATTTCCTCCAACGTTCGACAGGACGTAACTCCGAAACACCAGTTTATCAACACTGTCAACTTTATCACTTTATTAAGTCTAGTATCAAAGTTTCTAACTAGATACGAACTTAATGCACAGCACTTACAAAGTTCTGAGTTTCTGAGCCTCCCCCACGTTTTCACAATAAACTATGAACTTACTGCCCGTGTAATGTGTATGTAGAACAAGGTAATGTATCCGATTGTAATGTAAATTGCCCCAAATTGCTGATTTCAGGTCAATCGATTCAATCTAGACTAATGGTGGCTTTCCCTCCAATCAAATAGTGTAAACTTTTATATTGGCGTGTTAACGACACGACGAAATGAGAACACGGATGAATAAATGAATTCGATTTTGAAAGCTGTTAGTTACAGTTCGAGGAATCAATACTGATCTGTTTTATAAACATACAGTTAATTTAAATCGTGTAGTTTGAATCTAAAAATATCTACTGCTTACCATAGTACGGAAAACTATATTGCATAGTAGTATGTAGGTAGTGAGTGATACATAATTGATTAGCTGACGGAATTAATCGAATTACCTTCGAGATAATGTGATAGAACATCCAAATTCTATTTATATCTTTACCACAAGTTAGGCATTGTCACATGCACCTATTTAATCTTATCTAAAATAACTACAACCAAAAGACAAAGACTAGAAAGTCCTGACACTCCGAACTCTAGAGTTCGGATTCTTAAACACTGCACAGTTCAGGCCATTCCGCGAGTGTATCTGACCGTGGCATGTAAGATAGCAAGATTTAAGGGGAAAGCACCAGAATTATGCGGGCTAGGTTACCCACAAAATTCAAATTTTCTTACGTTTTTTGCATTTTTCCGGCCAGTGTCAGGCTGTATGTTGAACAAAATATGTTTCGCGACCGTAACACGTATGTAGTTACTGAATTAACCATCAATACAACCCTGTAAGTTCATTTAATCTCAATCAATGACTTTTTCATGAAATAGACATTCAATGGGGGTAAATGAACTTAGATGGTTGTATTGATAATTTTAATGATTATGACTCTGAAAAGCCGATTTTAATCAACATACAACCTGACATTGACCTGCAAATTGCAAAAAAAAAGAAAACGGGTTGCCCTGGCGCTTTCCCCTTAACAGTAATATGCATATATCACTACAGTCCTTTCGCGGTTATTTTACCACTAACAGCTGCAGTCCAAAAGCAACCATATCTTCTCAACAATAAAGGTCATTATAATTTTGACACATTTATCGGTGGATATCACTGACAACAACCTTATTACTGCGAGCATTGAGTTCATTGTGATTTTGACAGCGATTAAAGGGCAGAGGTAAAATTTTGAAAGGACTCTACCGAAACTCACTTCTAACTTTAGAATTACTTCAACCGCTCACATATATTTAAATATTTAAGCATCTATGACATTTCATACATCATTCTTAAGATTAAGATGCGTGCGTGTAAGTTTAACGTATTAGACGAGCGAAGTATTAATATTAAAGTTACGTTTGATTTATGTATTCTGACTTCTGAAGTGATGTATCACTTGTGTGTTATTCGATTAACGTAATGGCGTCATTTAAATTGAGTGGGTACACTCTTTATTATTCAAAGCTGATCGGAGTTCGAAGATGTATAATGGGACTTTTTTTTCCTTCATTCATTTTCCTATCATATTATTTCACATTTTTTAAACAAAATTATATAAAACCATCAAAATATTCAAAAAAATGGTGGACATGTACTAGGTCTATACAAGGTGTAAGGGAGAGCCCTCCACAAGCTGATGGGGTGTATTCAGTATATCATACTAAGATGACCGGTAGATGAAATTATTTCAGGAATGTTATGGGAATCCAATAAATTTTATTTGTTTTATTTCCTCATACACAATGTATCGTTATAGTGGCAAAATGCACGTAGCGAACGGCAAGCGCGACGACGAGTTCGATGAACTCTGTAGCTAGGCAGAAAGTGAACAGCAGATTTCACGCGTCGTTAGTAATTCAACATCCATTATTGGATTTGTGACTTTAGCCGTATTATTTACATAAATGGAGTGTTGCGTACAGGGAATTTAATTTTACATTGAAATAAAGAAATAGTACCTACTTAAATGAAAAAAAAAACCCTTGAAAAATTCCGGTGGAATATGATTCAAAATAAGGAGCTGAATGTATCCTGTCAGTTTGTGGAGGGCTGTCCCTTACACCCTGTATATTATTATGTAGCTTCATTATCCAGTAAAGAAACCGGCGTCAACAAACCATACTCCATACTAATGAGAAAGTTTCTCTGTCTGTCTGTAATACTTCTTCGCACCCGCCGCCGCCGCCGCGCCGCGCCTGAACGAATTTAAATATTTGGCACTCTGAGAAAATGACCTTGATTAGGGCATAGGATATTTTTTTACCGATAATACAATAGTAGAGAATGCCTTGTAACATTAAACCATGTACCAATATTGTACATGGAAAAAAATACGTTTTCCACCTATACTAATGTCGACAAGGAGCTTGTGGCTAAATAATAACAGCCTCCCGGGTCGATTTTCAGGTTAAGCTGCGTTCGCGTGGATTGGCCCGTGGATGGGTGACCACCCATTACATATCGACGTTGGTCCCGGCTGTCAATTGTAGATCTTTGACAGTCGTTACAGGTAGTCAGTGGCTCGAAAGTCAGTCTTACCAAGGGGTATCGTATTACCCAGTGCTAACTAGGTTGTGGAGGTCAGATAGGCAGTTGCTGCATGTAAAATACTGGTATTCAGCTGCATCCGGTAAGACTGGAAGCCGACCCCCACGCAGTTGGGAAAGGGCTAAGAAGATGATGACTAATGTCAACAAAATTCCACTTATTACCATTGCCATTGCCCAAGACAGAAGTCAGAAATTAAAGATCTTTAATAATATTAATAGTGCTTACATTTACCAACAACCATAAATCATACGCGACACATTACTTTCTTACAAAAGTAACCTTATTTTTACTTCTCTGTCATCATCGATCATTTATCAATCAACTAGCCACATGCCATACGAGCTGGTTACTAGTGCGTCACTAAATTGGACTCTGTATTCGTACTTATTTACCGAATAAGTCAACCAAACGAACTGGCCTGAAAGTTGGTTGAAAATTGAATTGAACTTTATTTCAGAATACAGTCTATGGTTTAGTTAGTATTTTAGTATTAGTAACAATGGTGCTTATGTAAATAGGTATTTTTAACTACTTATACGTATTTATTTAATTCGACATAAAATCTAACTATGAAAATTGTTACAAATAAAACGATACAATAAACTAAAGTAATTCCATAAATAGGTTAGTATTGTTATTTTGACAATTTATTTATTCGGGCCTATGTGTGTGACGGCTTTGTGAGGGGTCCACTTACACCCTCTAAGTAATTAAAGAAAACTTGAATTTCAATAACATTTTTGCAGTTGGCTGAAATCTAACTAAAATAATATTACAGGTATTTAATATCAATTTTATATCAATGTTACTAACACTAAAATATAAGCTGTTTGTAATACTAACAAAATATGGATCACTGTTGTCCGAAATAAATGTTTTTTTTTTTTATTTTTTTATTTAAGCTAAATCGATTTTATGCAGTGCTTTTATCTCTATAACCAGAATCCCGGCGGTAATCCGATATCCACAATGTCGGTAACAGTGTACATTCATGTAATTCAATCAGGATGGCTGATCCTGACAGACGAATTTAATTTATCAACATGGCACGGCCCTAGGAAGCCCTATCGTATTCCAATAGACGGATATTATCCGTCTAGACTTTCATTAGTTCCGTTTCAAGTCAAGCTTTTTTTTTTCAAAATGCCTTGGTAATAACAAATTACCTTCATAAATAACATTGAACAACATAAGGGTCTGCGTGGTGTTTTATAGCCCACTACCGCCCATACAGGGTAAGCCTGTCTTCCAGCAATAAAAAAAAAAAACAAAAAAAACGTTAAACGTTAAAAAATAAACGTTATAAGCGTTTAAGGCTGATTATATAACATCCTTAAAGCCAGACTGCCTAGTTTATCTAGTGGTCGTAAGCGCGCCTGCTGCACATGAGGTCCTGGGTTTGAATCCCGTATCGGGCAAAGTGTTATTGGGATTTTCCTTCAAGAATTTCTCATTAGCAGTCAGGAAGTTTGGATTTGTGCCCGGTTGATGGCAACAGACTCGTCCCTATTTCAGAATGTGGCCTCTCTATCTCTGCCGAACTCTTCGCGAATTTCATACGTGATGTTATGCTAAAACCAGTAAGCTAGCTAACTTCCAGCGTAGTAGCAATCTTTATGTTTGATCGGGACCCGGGTCAATATTTAGTCAATTTTCCGGCTCGTATACTAATGTGCGTTAAAATACTTTGAGAATGTTTACTAAGAAGATAGACCATTTAAGGCGATGTTATTACATATTTAGGGACATTATCCGAATACTTAGGTAAGCTCCCGGCGGAGCTGAGCGCTGTTCCGAACGCCAACCTTCATGTAAGAGCATTAGCTTAATGTGCTGAAGTCCTGTCAGAGAAATATACAGCCATTAGAACAAACCCATGTAACCACAATAAATTAGTAAGGTAACATGCTCCACAGTAAATGTAATCCATTTATCGTAAATGTAACGTACAACATTATAATTTCAGCATGATTTATTGTGTTAAAATGTACGCAAGAATAAACGCTGTAATATTCATAGATTCCTACACTACCATGTACAAAAGCATTTAAACAGAGTCCATTTGCATATTATGAAAATTACGCGGTTGGTAACTGACGCCAACGAGCAGCTATTATGACAGCTCGAACTAATAAAATTATGTGACCTCATTTGTTACTTAGCCTAGCCTGCCAGGCTTTACGTGAGAAATTACTGAAAGCTCCTGAAGGCATTTATTTCTGCCTCACTCTCCAATAAATCTTTCTAAAAATCGGTCAAGTAAGATTTAAGAGCCGCGTTCAGGGTTCCACGATACGGCTTAAAATATCTCTTGCTATGACCCTACGAGAATATACGAGTTTTAGCATACAGCCAGTGACATATTGCGGTCACCCTCACAACTGACTTTCAGGCTAGTTAGTATTTGGTGATACTCGTGTAATTTAAGATCCATTAAGATAATGAGTAAGTAATTAAATTATTTTTGATTAAATTATACACCGAATATTAAGATAAATTGAACAGAGGTCGGGAGCTCAGTGAATTTAACATTGTACAAGTGCAAACATTATACAACATAAATAAAATAAAAATAAAGTAAGCCTTTATTACTCTAGCCTTTATTCTTATTCTTTATTGCACACAAAATTAAAAGAAATACACACAAAATCAAAATACATAGCTTATGTACACCAGCGAGCTGTTCCTCTTTACAATCTTATTCTTACAAGTTATACTAATCACTATTTACTTTAATACTTGTTACACCTAATTATGGTCTCTATAGTATATCGGTAATCGGTTTAATTTTCTGTAGCAGCTTGTCTCTCGACAAAGGCCTCCTCCAAGGACTTCCATGTAGCACGATCCCTAGATATTCGGGTCCACTTAGACCCCGCCATTTGTCTGAAGTCTTCAGAGTTCAAAATACAACATACGACTGTACAACTCATCAATAAAGGGGACCTGACGTACTTATTTCCCAAAAGCGAGACATAACTTCTGTGACAATTTAAACTGGGCGATTTTTATTCAGGCCCTACAGCTCTTCTTATTACGACAAATGAATATTCACGAGGAATTTTGTGGCTGAATACCAGTGTACATTGAATTTGGCGACACCGAATAAAGAGGCGAATAAATTAAAAGCACTCCATCACACCATCTTACGTCGACATTTTCCCTTACACAGCTTTATGGTAATAAATACCACTCTCAGATTTTGAAAAATGAGTTAAAATAATAACAGATTTCGTGTCACTTCATTTTAAAATTTTGGTGGTAGAAACATTTCCAAATAGGTACAAGTAGCATTTAGATAAAGGGTGTAAAAAGACCCTTAAGGAAGCCGAAAGGCACTAGTTCTCCCCGTCATTATGATATTTTTTTTGTTCTGGACCATACCTGGGAACTTTGTAGTTACGGAGATATTGGAGGTCAAAGTTCCAAATTTTTCACAAGGTTTTTTTAAAATACTACTTTTTAAAGTTTTAACTTTACTTTAATTACCTCTATGACCCGTTTAGTATTCAAAGCATCCATCAGCACCTAGTGTTAAGTGCGTTACATTGAGTTTTACCGTAAAACGTGATTTTTAACCCAAAAAAAAAGTCATTTCCCAGCAATAATTTTTGCGTAGAGGGACTTAGTTTGATGTACATAATGCTTGGTTGATGACTTCGTGAAGGGTCCGTTTACACCCGGTATTAAAAATTTTGTTTCAGAGACCCAAAAGCTAGATTTTAACTTGCTGTGAATCGTTAAACACACACTCTCTCACTCTGAATAGTGTCAGACACATTTAATCAAATGTGTCTGACACTAGTCAGAGATATTTGATTAAATAGGTAGGTGTAGCTGTTGAGTGTGTACCTAGACGTTCCCTCTTAACACAGCTTTCAGGTCTCATATTGGAACTAACTGCTGTCCCTTTTGAACAGAACTCTGAAGCCTAAGCCATTTGCATTGTTCGCACATTCAGTATCCAAAGACCTCACGTGTGGTAGTTCCATTTGTAAGTCAACTGTCGCGTCTATTTCAAGAGTAATCCAGCTTTTAGGGAGGGTCATCGTTCCTCGCACCTGCTCGGCGGAGGTCACTCACAATAGTGTTCCCACCTGGCGCAAACTTACTATGAACGCGAATAATATGGTAGAAAGAATTTTATGAGGAGCCGTAAATATTTATGAGAGATAATATTGCTACGTAAGTTGCACGTGTAAAGAGCTGAATGATTATGGCAGTCTAACAAAATTGTTTATTTTATTTGTAACGATCTATCAACAAATTAAGTGCTCGACTAACGAAACAATCCCGATTCACGGTAAACAGTACAATACTCGTAATTCGTAGACACAAAACCGCGAGCTGCATTCAGCTTGGTGGAACAAACAAGCAAAAAGTAGAATGCAATTTAAAATTTTCGCTCGTAGGTAAAAAAATTAGCTCTCTCGAATTTCTGCTAGGTGGTGTTCTCGTTCCGGAACGTACCCGGCTCGTTTGTATAATTGTGTTTGTGTATGTGGCTGCTGTCACCGTCCGGGCCCGCCATCTATTTGACCGGGCCCGACACTGACGCGGACAAATTGACATGTCCTGTCCCTTCCACTGCCTTATTCCAAATTGTATAGACGCACGCTCACGTCGCGTTAAACATGTTACACACTTTTGTTGCTTTTTATATTGCTGGCTTTTGATGTTTTGAAAGGTGAGGTCTGATGCTGGATATCAAAAGAACAAGGCGATAGAATTTTATTTGTAACTAGCTGTTGCCCACGATCTTCGTTCGCTTGAAATTATTATTAAAAAAATATGATTGATTTCCCTTTTTGAATAGGATTGCGGCAAGGGTTTTAAATTTTTTGCACGGTACCCTAACTCTTATTCTAAAATTAAAGTTGTCTTAGTTACTCCTTATAAAATCAGCTATCTGCCAGTAAAAGTCCCGTCAAGATCAGTCCGGCAGTTTTGGAGATTAGCCGGAACAAACAGACAGACAAAAATTGAAATAAATGTGTTTTTGTAATAAGTGCCGTATATATTTTCAGATGCATTCAGTAAAAAGCTAACAGACACTTCACTTTTATTTATTTATATGTATGAATAGAATATGTATCCGAAGCACATTTTTATAAAAATCCACATTAGAAACAAACAGGAAAAAGCAGTTACCTACTAAGGATGCTGATAATCTTTTACTTACGTCCTTGAATTAATTAGTACGTATTGCTATGGTTTGAAAAATGACTCTTGAATAAGTTAGAATAAACAGAGTTCCCAGACATTTGTACGATTTAATCAATGGATTGTTTGCAGAGGACTATGTACTCACAGATGTGGCTATTAGACTAGACAGAAGGAATTTAATTAGATTACACAGTGTTATTTACACGACTTTAATTTTATCAGAACTAATTACAATATAGATATCTAATTGGGATTTACTTACTTAATTGTTTGATGTTCGTCAGAAGAAAACTTTTCCTAAGCACTTGTGATGTTAAATGTGAATAAAATTGCTACGAATACTGAATTGTTTATGTAAGTACTTTCTAGTTTCTCGATAAGTAAGTTCAAAACAACAACGGTTTCCTAGGTACTGGGTGGGTGGAAGACATTATAATGTTATGTTTTTATAACTTAGATTATTTTCCATGAATTCGTCACCATGGGCGTACCCACGGTGGGCCCACCCTGCTCTCTGACCTGAAGCTAAGATTTTTTAGGCAAAATTAATATAAAGACAAATTATATTTATTTGGGTACTTTAACATTTTTCACATTCAAATAAAAACTTGATTAAGGTCAACAATGACAGAAAACCGTCTTGTCGGTCTCTGTATGGTGTCCGTCTTGTCGGATGGGTGTGCGTAGAAAGAGGGTTCTGGAAGCACAACATACATTTGAAAACGAAATAGCTAGATTTACCCAGAACCCTCGCAGGTTATTATTGAAATAAGGTGTAGTGCAGTCAATAAAACATATCAGTCAGTAAATAATTATCATTTTTAATTTCCTACTACTTAGTTTATTTACTTCTGCGCCACCCCTTAAAAATGCTGGCCCATGTTCGCTACATGAACTAAACGTGTCGTGTTTCGCCCTTGTAACAATACCGTCCACATCGGCAACAAGGCCGGACAGCCGGACGATCGGTCGTGCCTTTATTTTGCATAATAAATCAATGTCAGAATCCGCAATGTCGCCTGACGATATCTTTCCCCAATATCCCAATTTCTGAGATGTCGTACTATTGTGTTTTTGATGTGGCACGGTGTCCTTTAACCAAATTGAGATATCAAGAGGACAGGGCCTGGAATTTGAAAAACGGAAATAATAAAGCTTCCGAAAAATAAACTAATCTTCCAACGACAGTTAACCACATCTACTGGGTGTAAACAGCCCCTTCACGAAGCCGTCAACCAAGCATTCTGGACATCAAACTAAGTAACTTTACGAAAAAATTATTGCTGGGAAACGACTTTTTTTTTGGGTAAAAAATGACGTTTTATGGTAGGACTCAATTTAACGTACTCAAAACATTGTGCTGATGGATAGATTCAATAGTATGGGGGTTGTGGAGGTGTTTAAAGTAAAAATCTTGCATTAAAATCATGTATTTAAAAAAAAACTTGTGAAAAAGTTGGAACTTTGACCCCCAATATCTCCGTAACTAGAAGGTTCCCAGGTATGCTCTAGAACAAAATAATGATCCGATCGCAATGACGGGGAGAACAAGTGCCTTTCGGCTTCGTTAAAGGGTCTTTTTACACCCTTTACGTATATATGTGGTTCACTGTCATACTAAGCTTGGTTAAAAAAAATTACCGAAAAATGTATACAAAGATTCACCTTCTGTTTTGTGGCTGGAGACATGTATTATGGTATTCAAGACGTTAGAAAACAAGCGTAAAATTATAGTGAAATTAATATTCAGTAGGTACCTATAGCTTAGCCTATGTATGTACGTTACATACACACCTTTTTTCGTCTTCACTGAGACTTGGAGCTTCTGTGGTTGTCGGCAGTAGCTTGGGAACTAAGAAAATTAATGTTTGTAAGTACTTCTTGTCAGGAATCACTAGAGGTGGACTGCATTATAAAACTACTGCATAAATTGTACATTTTAACATTAGCAGGATTGTAAAATAAATTAGCTATAATATTATTATTTAACTCTATCGTACTGTCTGTATAATAAACCAACAAACTTATTTTAATGAAATTACAAACGTAATAAAATAGCAATGAATCCAATAAAAATATGGATTTGATATAAGGCTCCAATAAAATGGTGTAATAAAGTACAATTTATTTTTAGTACCGCACTCGTATGAGAAAATCACGAATATAGCAGAGATCAAACTAACTTTGTATGTATACTATATTTGGACCAAGCTAACTTTGAAAGGAATTTTGGTTTAATGGGTTTATAAACCTACGCGTTGTTATTTTACACTTACTCAGAAAAGGAATCTTATACTAAGTAACCAAACAGATACTTCGTATGTAGAAAAATACTAACAAGAGTCATAACCGCCTAAGTACAGATACCAGCGCATCAAGTTACCCGAAACTGTTATATTTTCCCAATCAACGTTCAACCTAATGGTTTAACGATAAAGTTTAAAAACCTATTAAAGAATTTTTTACAGATTGTAATAGCTTGATGTGCTGGCGTCTGTACTTCCGGGTTCACTGACAGTCAGCTACTTTTAAACCTTACTGCTGGAAACAGTTTTAACTGAATCATTTAGTTTAGTTAGAACTATGTAGTTTTCACTGATATTCATTTTTTAACAGCAGTTAATACTAGTTGTAACAAAGGCAGTTAGTAAAAACTAGTTTATCTGAAGAAAACGCTTTGTAACTAAGAACGGGTTTTAACTGTAACATATACGGGGTGTAAACAGACCCTTCACGAAGCCGTCAACCAAGCATTATGTACATCAAACTAAGTAACTTTACGCAAAAATTTTTGCTGGGAAACAATTTTTTTTTTGGGGTGAAAAATCACATTTTACGGTAAAACTCAATGTAACGCACTCAAAACTTAGTGCTGATAGATGCTTTGAATAGTAAACGGGTCATCGAGTTAATTAAAGTAAAATTAAAACCTTTAAAAGTGTTATTTTAAAAAAAATGTGTGAAAAAATTGGAACTTTGACCTCCAATATCTCTGAAACTAGAAGGTGCGCAGGTATGGTCTAGAACAAAAAAATGATAGCAATAATGAGGAGAACAAGTACCTTTCGGCTTCGTTAAGGGTCTTTTTACACCCTTTATAACTAAAGATGAATAAAATATTAAAACGTAATAGATATTTCTCAAACACATGTCATAAAATTAATAAATAACTCAGGTTCAATATTAAAACTACATATTTGAACCATAAACGAAACAAACGCCTTGACAACTAAACACAATGACGTCATCATGCCGTCCATTTTTATACATTTCATTATACTAATGATAAGAGTTATAAATTATATTAATAACACGTGTGTGACAAACTTACGAATGGAACATTTTTTACCTTAAATTGACAGGTTATAATGATTAGAGGGCGCAGTTAATATGCTAACCTACGTCATAAATGTAAAACAATAGTGATATAATACATATGACCTATATTAACATAAAATAATTACTTTGTGTAAAATATTATATTCTTACATTAATAAATTAAAATAACATAAGTTACTAACAATAAACTTAAAAATTGCGTCAAAAAGCTTTTTGACGCAATTTTTTTTTGCAATTAGGTACGTAAGGTAAGAAGATAACACTTAAACATTTATATTAAATTGTAAAGAATCAAATAACAATGTGCTCCCTTTTTAAGTAAAAAGCAATGTTTTTAAATCGATTTTTCTTAACTGCACTTTTAAGGGAATTGCATCAGCATTTTCCATTGCACCTCTTTATTATGATGCTCACCTACACTTGCATAAACCCATATTTCCCTCTCGCTATTGTTTCACAGTCTCCATAAAAAAGGTATTGTGTACATAATGAACCTCGAAACAATTTGCAATTCAATGAGACATACAGTTGCCAGTGTTGCTACCCTGCTTCTTCCTAGAAACATTTTTGTTCTTGTTACAATATATAAACAAGCACTCAATAATTTGCATATTTGTCGCCATGTATTATTTTCACAGGTTGTAAAAAAATACTATGCTTTTACAAAAAGATTGGGCTCGTCCGGGATTTGAACCCGGGACCTCTCGCACCCTAAGCGAAAATCATACCCCTAGACCAACGAGCCGCTTGTAAGACACGTCGAAATTCATTATCACATTAGAATGTGTGATGCGTAAACGCGTGAGTGAAAGGTGTTTGACCACTCCTGAGTATTGACCTGCGATCTACGGTCATGATAAAAATTAGTCAGATCCGGGTTGTTGAGAAATAAACGCTTACAAGTTTATTATCATACATAACTCGTAAGATATAAATTAAATAAGAACCCTACCTACTTAATTACCTTTTTATCTACTTATTAGTATGTCCTTCATTTTAAGTATAATAATATGTAATGTTATAGGTACATATTATTATTTAATACGTTATACTAGTTAAATAGCGACTACTGTCGTTGGCATGGAGACAGACGTTTTCTTTTTACTCCCGCAAAACTGACTCATTTTTAATTACATTCAAAACATTATAAAATTAATTATGAGATATTATTATTAATAAAATAAAATATGAAGGTAAATAATACTAAAATCATGACAAAAACAGTAAAACAACACTGTAAAAAGTTGGGCTCGTCCGGGATTTGAACCCGGGACCTCTCGCACCCAAAGCGAGAATCATACCCCTAGACCAACGAGCCACCTGCATGTAAGGCATCAAATATCAATTTGCAATCGAAGTGTTACATCGATACAAATTATTATCGTTGTTTTAAGTGACGTCATCGGCCGGAACTAATCGAATCTCATCAAACTGTAGCGATGGTCGTAGTGAAGCGACTCGAAGTAGAACATAACATTGTACATTAGGTACTTAATACTCTGCCTACGTATCTGGATATGTGTGAGTGTTTTGTTATACAGGTACCTAAGTGTGTGTGTGTGTGTGTGTGTAAAAAGATGTTACGACAAGTTCTTTACCGATGTTGAATTTTGGTTAACAATACTGTTTTGTCAATACGTTAGCATTTAATAAGTATGGCACTCCCATTCAACACACGCTAAGATGAAAAGGTTATTGACCGTTCAATTTTGATACTCGGCAAACATGTTGACGAAGTATGAATGATATTAACTTGAGTTGCCAGTTATGTAATCACCAATTTAGATACTGACAAAGGTTTGGTACATAGTTGGCCTGGTTAGTTAATAAATGTTTCTACACGACTCAGGAATACCTTAGTTAGCTGCATGACTGTTCGAAAGACGCGGCCCTGTAACACAAAGGGCAAAGAAGGAACATGGATGGGTTTTAGTCAGTAAAAGTCTGACACTCCTTCCCACTCCACCCAGAGCGGGAGGAGCTATTTGATGAATTCCCGACCCAAAAAAAAAAAACGGAATACCTTAGTTATAAGAATCGAAAATTATTGCAACACTTCACTATGTTCCTATTCTAGTGCAATAATTTGTTAAGTTAGTATAAAATGAAAAAGAGTACAAATGTATAGTTATGTCACCCATTTCGTTAATTTGTCGTTAGCTTTATATTTTATGTTTCGTATACAAGAAATGGTTAATATGAGGATTCTAACAGTTATATTATGTAATGTAACATTTATGTACCATCTTTCTACCCATATTATGCGAATGAATTATTTGATTTGATTTGATTTAGGTAAGTCGCAGTTTAAGAAGTTAAACTTTTAATTTAATCTAACATACAGGATGGGACAGTCAGAACTGGACGAGAAAAACAGAGGCAATGCTATGTAAACCATCCGACATGTCGAAAAACGGTGAGGTAAAGAAGAAGAGAAAATTGAATACATAAAACAGAACTATTTAAATAACCATATTAAATGGTATTCTTAAAAGAATATACTAACAAACTTATAAAAAAAAAAACAAAAAACGTTTAAGTTTGTTTAGCCCAAAACTCAGCCACGCGAACCCCACTCAGTGATGCAGTATATAAATCATCAAGAGCGCAGGTGATAGGCATGCGGTGCAAGATGGAAGGTGGACCATTGTTTGTGGGGAGGCCATTGATTTGGGGGTATATAGGAAGACTATCCTAACTTTTCTACCTCGTGGACCCACCCTGTGCTAACTTGGCGGGGGAAGTAAGAACGACGTCTTTTTTTTCTGAATGTTTTCAGTTTTTCGCTTATATCTCTTAAACTAAGCACATTTTGTATACCACATTGGACAGCAAAGTTGAAGAGCATTACATTTCCTGAAAGTTCGTTGGTGAACCATATTTTCAGGTATGAAAATAACATTACAACAGGCTCTCGGTCAGCGGACCCCAACAGCACGGACTGCCTCGTTGGTTTAGTGGTCGCAATCGCGACTGCTGAGCATGAGGTCCAGGGTTCGATTCCCGGGTCGGGCAAATTGTTATTGGGTTTTACCATCAGGAATTTTTCGGTAGCAGCAACGGAGTCTGGAATTGTGCCCGGTTAATGGCAATAGGCTAGTCCCCTATTACATGGGACTTAAGCATAACTGGCGAAATGTGGGTGTACTATTAGGTGCACCTCTGCCTAACCCCTTCGAAGATTACAGGCGTGATGGTGTGTAAAACAACTGAATTTTCTTCCTGTGAAGGTACAGCACGAGCACCAATATGTAAACACTTAACAACTTTTAAAAGTGTTTTTCTCCTACTGTTCTGATTAAAATTTCATGTTTTTACGAACATATTATTCGGGAACTCAAACTTTTATGAAAAAGATCCTATCTCCAAGTTACAATCGTTATTTCTCACAAAAATTGCTTTTAAAGTTAGGAAAGTGTATATATTGCATATTGGTGCTCGTGACTGTACGTGAAGAGACATCTGCCCTACATTCATGAATGATATTACCAACATACTTTTCACCAAAAATAAGTATAAGACGGAACAGCTTATCTCAAATAACCTGCAGCAATTTCATCTCCAGCATTACCTAATATTATATTCATACTCGTAAAAAACAAACAACTTTTTATGACTTCCACAAGATTTACTACCTTTCCGTTTACACCGATGATAACTTAGTACATGAATCTATGTACTTAGAAACTTATGTACTTCGAAGTCGTATCTTTTCCAAGCATTTTTCCCTAAAAGGAGGTTTCGCAAGTTACGGGCTAAGTGAGCTTTCGGCGTGATGCCCCGCTTTCAATCAAAATGTATTCAAGGAGAGGTTAGCTAGGCTTAACTTTGAATAACGGTAATTAGAGGTTTAAGATCTGGTATACAAGAGAATCATTAGCTGGGTTTAACGGATTTAATTTCAAGGGCGCGTCTGTGAGGTGTACGCCTGTGTCTAAGCTCTTCATGAATGGAATTTAATAACAAGATAGATGACGTAATGTCTGTCTTGCGTAACTTTGTTTTAAATAAGGTTATCACACCTACTCATCATCTGCCTAGCCTTTTTCCAACTATAATGGGGTTGGCTTTCAGTCTTACCGGATGCAGCTGAATACCAGTATTTTACATGGAGCCACTGCCTATCTGACCTCCACAACCCAGTTAGTACTGGGTAATACGATACCCCTTGGTAAGACTGGTTGTCAGACTTTTTGAGCCACTGACTACCTAACTACTGTCAAAGATCTAAAAATGACACCCGGGACCAACGACTTAACGTGCTTTTCGAGGCATGGAGGAAACTCGGTATGTAATGGGTGGTCACCCATCCGCAGACCAACCTAGGCAAACACGGCTTAAAATAAAAATCGCCCCGAGCGGCTGTTATTATTGAGTCACGTCCTTATTGAGTTACGTGTTATTATTGAGTTCTCAAGGTTATCACACCTACTGTAAAGTCAAAATGGAAAAGTGCTGGAACGATAACGACATCATAAACATCCATCATCAAACCATCAACGTCTGACATTAAAAGCAGAATGATAGGTATACTTCTCCGTATCCTGCAAAAAAGACAACAATAAACCTCCTTGAAGCTTCCAGATAGAACCGGACGGAACCCCAGATAAGGTGACCTCTCACCAGAGTTATATAGCATGGACTATATTAAACCAACGAATACATTTTATCTAGCGCTTGAGTGGAATACGAAATTTTGGCGCAACTCCTTTCTGAACGTCAGACGACAGGCCCATAAAACTAGAAAGGGGTCCTATCACTTTATCACTCCATATTTATGCGATATTTATGGCAACACGCGCTAAGAATCCACGATTAGGGTTCGGCGTATAAACATTTGTAAACTTGTCAATCTGTCTACACATTTGTCACGCGAGTATGTTGTGCAAATGTGTGTTTTCTGGCACAATGTTAAAAGGCAATGTACTAATGTAAAAAACACGTGGAGGAACCAAAACCGTTATTGATGAAGAGTAATGAATTCGACAACGTGAACAGGAAAACGGTCGCTTGTCATACCTAAGAGAAAAGTTTTGAGTACTTTCTACAGTTTTCATACCGTGTGGTTTGAGGATAGCATCGGTTGTCGAACGTTTCGGGGCATGCTTACTCGTAAAGTCTGAGATAGTGCATGCAGGGGGCACCTACACCGGCAGCCCGGCGCACATACTGGCTCGGAAGAGCTCCTCACTGAAATGTATCGATGTTCAATTTATTCATGCTATCTGCCACCAAGCAAATCCTGCCAGAGATCGAACTTGATTGCCAAGCGCCTACGAAACGAACGTATTTTGAATATAGATGCATTTATAAAGTGTATTGGAAATATATTACATGTATCATTTATTGGAAATGCCTGCTACGACAGGCGCTGGCTTTTGCTTTTACATTTTCCTTTATACGGAAATGTTATGATCTAAATATAACGCACAAACGATAAATAAAACAGATTAGATATCTTATCGTTACATTAAATTATCGTCATCTTTTAAAATTATCTTATCTAATCTAACGAGTAATAAGTGATCTTCCCGCTGTTTTAAATAATCATCAATATACTTCCGATAAAATAATTTATATATTTTAACTTCATATACAATAGTTGTACATACACGGACTTAATGCCACAAGGCATTCTCTACCAGTCAACCTTTGGGTCAAATAAGACAACATTGTGATTGGGTACAAAATAATATCCAGAACTACCAATTCCCTAGCCTCTGTCGTCATCATCAGCCTAGCCTTTTCCCAACTATGTTGGGGTCGACTTCCAGTCTATCCGGATGCAGCTGAATAATTAATTCCCTAGCCTCTTTTCAGAAGATAATTATAAAATTCCTGAAACTTATTCAACGGTTACTGTAATTGGCTATTAAAACATAGTTGGTAAATAACTCAGCAACGTCTTAACCAAACGGGGTTATCTCCTTTCTTAAGCCAGCCAACTATTCTTGAACAATTATGTAGAGAAGGCAGTCGCGGTATTTCGCTCCACTCGCAAAGTATGTGAAATATATATTGTGATACCAGATCCTCCAAACTTTGGCAGCCACTTAGTTCAGAACTTGCATCTTAGAAGCACTGAAGAGCTAGAGAAGGGTACATAATATGGCTAACTATTTTCATAGAAGTTCTTGTTAACAAAACTTTTCAGTGATTCTGTTTTACGTATAAAATGATAGTAAAACATTAAGTGGAGGTTCTTCTACCGACGTGATTCTTTCAATATTAAGGTTACGTAGTTTAAGTTGATACAACCTGTTGTCGTACGCACATTAGTGTTGATCTGTAAGAACATTGGAACTCGAACAAGTATTGTAATTTATGGAAATGTTACTGCGATATCTCCTCTCTAAATTGATTGATATATACTTGAAACTTAACCTATCACAGATGAGAAACTAACTCGTCTAACCAGATAGAGATAATCTAAATATTTAGGTTTTGGTGAATCTACGATTCGATTCACATCATAGTCGATATTTCTTCCTTAAAACATTCCGAATTATACCTATTCACTTATTCATAGCGGTAAATGGAACAGAATTTAAAATTCAAACACGATGAATCGAAAAGTCGATTTTAGAGTCAATATTTCACATGCGAGTTGTTTTCGTACATTCGCCATATTGAAAGTCCAATTTTAAACTAGTGACTAAACCGGAACCAAAATAGAACTACATTTTTCAGCGTGAAAAACGTTTTCATCGAAATATTTTTTATTTGTCCAGCTGTCAGCGCAATGGTTTAATAAACTGATGCAAAAAAAAACTATGTAGGTACCTTGAAGAGAAGTAGGTATTTTCATTTTCCTGCCCTTGTCCCATTCTATTTGGGGTCGGCGCAACACGTTTTCTTCTTCGACCCTCCCCTATCAGACGTCACGGCATCATTTACTCCTTTCTCTGTCACATCATTTCTCAACAATCCATCCATCTTTTATTTGGCCTTCCTCTCCCTCTCCATCCATCAACATTCATGTTCATCAGTCTTTTAGTCACATGCGTTTCATCCCTCCTCATTACATGTCCATGTCAAGACAAACAACTTCCTTGCACTTTTTCTGTAACAGGCGCCACTTTCAAACTTCCAAGTAGGTATTTTACCAACTAAAATGTAATTTTCCTTCTTATAATTAATAGCTTCGTATCACTTACCCGCTCTATAATTATAATTATCTATATTAGAACGTTGGTCTCCACGTAGATCAAAGATTCCGCAAAGCACCCTTTGAAGTTCAAGCGCTGCCTACTATTATAACAACAACATGGAATAATTGCTGAACTTTGCAATTAATTATTATTTCCTCGCCTTAATGATGAAGTTTTCGCCTTGTGTTCGAGAACACCAAATGTTCCAAGTTTGATGGGTAAAACAAGGAACATCGAAAATTCGTCCAAGTTGCCTGAGGCTAGCCTTGATGTTTCTTGTTATAATTTAAACCGAAGCTATTCTTAGATTTGTTGTGCACCGATACTATCTGTATTTATTTATCAATGAATGAAAGATTAAGCCCAAGAAATAATTTGCTAGCCATAATAATTTAAGCACTCCCTAGCTTTATTATGCAAATGAAATAAGCCACTATGAAATTAGGATAATGAGACGATAATTAAGTAAACATCAAAACTTCAGCCATATTTCAGCAGGAAAACCGCAAATAGCACTTAGTCAAGCGTTTAAAACGGGAATGGTCATTATTCAAGCCATTTGTCGCGGAGTCACCGGCGACTAATGGACCCCGGCTTGTCACAACTCACTTTATTTCCCATACCACTCGCATTTTACTCCACTTAATGACTCCATAACAAAATTCTCTTAGTCTCAAACTTTTTTACTGAGTTGGAAAGTAATACGGGCCGAAATTATTTTTATAGGCGCCATTTTATAGCGATAATAAGAGTAACTCCAACACCATTACGGACGTGCGGTTAAACCTCAATAAACAGTAATGATCCAATTATTGTTTCAAACAAATTATTTTGACAGTATTTCCGATCGGTTGGGTCGATTATCTGGGCTGTTGGAGCCGTAATATTGTGAAAATGATAATTTTATAGCATAATTAGTGAAATGTGTACCTGAGGCCTTTTTAAAAACAAATGATTAAGATAAGTACTTTATTCATCGATACCTTAAAACAATATAATATTCTATTACTCAAGCAAAGAGTTAAGTAGCTATTGAAGGTACTTAAGCTGGCTTAGGGAGTGAATTATTCAAGTGAATTTTCTAAACTCAAAGCTCGCATGACGTAATCCGTGGAAAGCCATTATATCTGTCGGGAAATCTCATTTCCGGTTGGAGAAAAACGGACTCGCTGTCGGGCGGTTCGGAAGTGGGTCGCGGCTCGAGCCGAGGACACTTCGGATGCGGCTTCGAAACAAGCGGGCACGTGGATGGTAAGCACTCGCATCGGGACGTCTACTGCTTTCGTTTCAGAATTTAATATTTTATCTACTAGCTTCGATTTGAATTCTCTGGAGTTTCTGATTCTATCAAAAGAATATTTCACCTCCGGCTGTGATTTTATAATAGGAAAAAATATAAGTATTTTATGTTATTTCAAAAAGTTTCTTGCTGGAATGATTGACTGAATCATTTACCTAAATAAATTAAGGCTAATTTCTGTAATCTTTCCCAAATTATTTAAAAAAATGTTGTCTTTTTTGCTATGGATATTTTTCGATTAATAAAACAATTCCCATTGTAACGGAAGATACGTAAATTCAACACCATCGAAATACGTACATAATATCAGTATACAGAAACTGTATTTTATTATTCCCGCTAACTTCATAGCCGTATCGTGCCACTCACATACGAGCTAGACGCTACATGTGAAATTTTAAACGTTCTGCCAAATCCATTTCAATTAGTTATCATATTCTTTTATACTTTGACGAGAGGAACGAATACTGCAAAACTCTGCTTTACTTACTTATTTAACTAATATGTTTAAAGCTCAGGGGCTGACTGCAGATTGACGAGAAGGGGATATAGTACATTTTGATATAAGTGGGGAAACTTTGTTATTGCATTCGAGGCGGAATTCACAACCGAGCCGTACAGGCGAGGATATCAAACGACGTTTCTCAATACACTTTCGAAGAAATAAATTAACAGAACAAAAAGTATTTTTGTCATGAATATACGAAAATATGATTTTAATTTTCTTTTTGTTCCGCGCTTTCCTTTCGCCAGGTTGAAGGAGAAGCAAAGATTTATGAAACCGCTAATCAGCCTGATATGAAAAACAGATTTTTTTATATTATGTTTGAATTTAGAACACAAATAAATGTTAATTTATTTTTATTTATAACAGTAAATAGTTGTTTTAAATAATCATGTTTATCTATGATATTTTCTTTATTTATATCTTTACAAATTCAATTACATTTTTAAATATTCCTTAGAAAAAACAATATAAAAAACATTTAAAATAATAAAAAAATGTATCACACCGGTATCGGGAACAGGGTCCAAGCTACCAGCGGTCAGGGCTCCAGAGAGAGGAACCTCCTAACAATACGAGCCGTGTCTAGGAATACCGCTTTCTGAATCAAGCCCTTGGTCCAGCTGCCTAACGAGAATCTCCTCAGATATTGATCTTGGCAATTAAGCCATGGGCTGATACGACTCACGATCGCCGAGTCCACATCCCACATGTCGATAACCTCGCGAGCCAAGTCAAGATACTTGATTTGCTTATCTTTCTCGGCTTTCTCTGTGGATATTATTATTTCCGCACTCGTTGTGATAAATGAAAAAAAACACGCGTGTGAAATACATTGCATGTTGAACTTAATCGTAGTGCGATAAGAACCAGTTCTCGAGGAAGTGTGTTGAAAACATACAAAGGAAACACGTATTTTTAGCCTACGACATCCCACAAATGGGCAAAGGCCTGCTGCAACTGCGAACTATGCGGTATACATAATGAAAAATAAAAAAATGCCAGTGAAACCATTTGTGACTAATATGTCCCTAGGTAGCCATTTACCTATGTTCTATGTTGTTGTAAATAGGCGCACGATAATTAATTAACAAATGTATAGCTTAATTGTAAACGTAATCTTTGATCTTTTGATGGATTTACGATATTTTACTTTCATTTTATTTAGTTAACAAGGAGTACTTAATTTAGCTAATGGCCTCAGTCACCCATTCGTAGCAAGACCATAAAATGTGCCATTCAATGAAGAATCAACTGTCATTTGCTCCCATTACGACGCGACGGTCAGATAAATTAGGATATTGCTAAAACCACATACTTTCGAAGTGTATCTGCATTATAGTGATTGAAAATTTAGTGCTAGTGTTGTCAACTCTTTTGATGAAAAGGGCCCTTTTCGATAACTGAAACAAAAAGTAAAATAAGGTTCTCGCTGTTGTAACGATAAAAACAATGCCAGTAAAACTATCGACTTCAATGACAAAACAACGGTTAGTAATATCGAAGCTCAATATTTGTAAAATTTATATTTCCCTCGGGAAATAACTTGGACGTAACTAGCTGTCAAGATAAGGACCCTAGGCGAGTGAATTATATCGATATACAAACTTTAACTTTGGCATGAATGTCTCGCGTGACAGGGAGGTACCCAAGTACGCTCATGTTTATATTTAGAGGAACGTAAAAAAAGGTAAAATAATATTTTATGTGATCACATTACGCACTGGCCATCTTATTTAAATATAAATAATTTGAAAAAAGAAATATTTTGACTGTCATTTATTTCCGAGCATCATTTTTTTTTTTTGACTATGAGTAAATTTTTGTCACTGTTGCTGTTTTCTTTTGGTTACCCTGTGAAGCGTCTCACTGCTGGGCAAAAGCTTCCTGTTACAAACTTCTCTATAATCTTGTTTGATCTCTGAAGAGCAGATCGTCACACCACCTTCGCCTACCGGTGTACCTCGAAGGCGGTTCCTCTATCAAGCGTCTTGTTAGTGACGATCTTTGCCCACCTCTCCGGTCCATTCATATTTGCTGATATAAATCTCAAAACAACTAATGTTTCGTTTGCCTACAGCAAGTGGAATATTAGTTGTATGTAGCATTATCTACCCAAAACGCACAAAAAAACCTTTAGTTTTGTAGATGTCTACAACGAATAGGTAGCCGAGACCACTTAACAAGAGTCGGCTCACCTGCTTGTTTGCTACTCTATACCATAAAAAAAGCTTTAAGGGGAAGCGCCAAGATAGCCCGTTTTTTGCAATTTGCAGGTGCCAGGCTGTATGTTGAACACAAAATAATCCCATTGAATGAATTTTTCGTGAAATTTTCATTCAATGGGATTAAATTAACTTAGAGAATTGCATTGATGATTTTAATGATTAAAACTCAATAAAGATATGTTGGTTACGGGTGCGAATAATATTTTAATTGACAAAAACCTGCCACGGACCTGCAAAAATAATTGCAAAAAACGCAAGAAATTTGACTCCCACGGGCTACCCTATCACTTACACCTTAATTAGTCTTATCTGTTTAATGAAGTTTCCATTATCCAGGCATATTTTTCAATTATACTTACCTACTCAATCATAAACAAACAGTACCAAACAGAAGCACCGAAATGCAATCATTTCAGAGTCTGGAAAAGTTGAATAAGTACCTAAGTATTAAGAATACGCACAATAATTCAAACCAATGGAATAAATATCAAAAGAGATACCTAAGTGGTCTCAAATGTCTGAATAAATTACATTTGTAGAAGATTGCCTTTTATCTAAGTCTTTCATCTATCGCGATTACATTAAATTATATTCTGAACATTACTAGGTAAATAATAAAAGACATTTATTTCTGTAAATTAGTTTTAAAATCACTTTAACACGTCAAAAATAAATTATGTTTTAAAACTATACATATGAGGAAGGCATTCCTATCCGACTACTCAGTGAAGAAACACCGAATCAAACTCAGAGGTCACAGTCTTTTTAAGTCAAGACAAGTCTTGATCAAGTCATATCAGAAGACCATGCAGATAAGTGTCTGTAGATGGTCTTTTGAGGAATGAACCACACGGATTTGAGTGGGCCTGTCCAGTCAGTGCGCGCATTTGTCAGTAATCGTATATCCGAACTCAGAATTCAAGGAGCTCAACGACTAATATAATACTTTGAATTCACCAAACTAAAGAATTTCAGTCGCTTTTGTCTCTACAAATATTCAGGTTTACTGATAATTAAGAATTTCGTTTAATTAACTTAATGAATGTCGGCAAAATCTTAATGATTTTAATTAAGGAATAATAAACTCTCTAATAAAATTATGAGCTTGTACCGTGTCGACATCTTGTCGCTTGAATTATTAGATGATATTGTTTGAATAATTAACTTATATAACCTGTAATGGAAAACTAATAGATACGATTTCGTATTAGTATCTGATGCAAAAAGTTTTTATTTTGTTTGTAAAAACAATAATACCAACAAAACAGCTACTAAATAATAAAACATCTGTTAACATGCTTATAAAAACGCGTGCAATCGACCATAACAATTGAGTATATATTTTATGGTGTTAGATATGAGATCTAAGAGCAATTCCCCACTACAATAAAATCCTATATGTGGACATAATGCTTAAGCATGGCTTACATAAGAGTTAGTAGAAAAAATCTGGTTCTCCAAACCAGATTTTTTTCTACTACTAACTCAGTCTGAAACATTGTCTTTTGCCGATTGACAAGCTTTTGACATTAATTGTCATTTTGTCCTTTTCCTGTTTTCTTTCAACCGTCTTTCTTACATATAACAAAAACGTAATGACTTCTTTTTGTTTTCCGTCAGTTAACATACTGCAAAACAGTGGTAAGATCGTCCCGTATGCATATGGGCGTATCAAACTGAGCAGGTAGATTACCACTTTTTATTGAGGTCTGTCTTTAAAATTATGATCCTACCTGATGTGAGGGACTGAATGAAGGGGGTGCCTGCCCTTTCAGATACTGAAATAGCTAACTACGATCAACTTTTTACTTGAAACTATACTGTCGTCATGTAAACTCCGTGTTAGTGTAAGATATGGCGCATCAATCCGTCGGATCATGTCGGACAGGGACGGATGTCTGCTGTCGTCTCACATTTTGTCTCCATTCTCTCGTAACGCGTTATTTACGGGGCTTACCTACTTTACGGTCCTCTCTTTTTTTCCTCGATTAACTGCCTGTAATGGGTTTGGAGAAAAAAGGCTTCGTCGTTATGTAATTTAAGTTAGAGAAGATTAGGTAAATTAGATGAAATTAAACTAGTCTAACTGGTTGCTGGGAGCCAAATAGGAAAGTTTAGGTAGACTCATCATTATCATCTTCAGCCAGGACATAGACCACGTCAATTGCTCGTCAACCTAGCCCTCAGTCACTGCCATCTCAGTCATAAATTCACATTATCACCAGCATTACCTACATTAACTTTTGTCAGATAACACATTAGCCCACCAATGACAACTAATTACGCCAGGGCGCACCCTCGGCTTACGTACAAGCAGTATAAGTATAAAATAAGGTATTATTCCTCCGTCGGTTATCTGGCTGTAACCTCGGGTCGCTAGTAATTACCGCTGTAGACACAGATAATTGCCTGGAGATTCTGCTTTCCCCAATTTTTGTCTCAATTTTCCTCGCCACGGTACAATCTCGTTTTCTCAAATATCTGCGGTGTGCCAGATCTTATCGTGTTGCGTTTGACGTCAACTCATTATTTCTGTGAGCTGTGTTCACGATGAAAGATAAAAATAATGACATATTATTGACGTTTCATTTTTTTCGTCGTTGTGTTTTCCTTTTATTGGATGACAGGAGTATAGGACGAGTAAACATCAAATAATTAATTTACTTAATTGAATACATAAGGAAAAAAAGATCTTTGACGTACTCGACAAGAAGCGGACTAAATCAGATTTCTTCGTTCCCGTTATACTCCGCCATATGCGAGTCATTGTAAAAAAAAGACTTCAAATGAAGCTACTCCCTGCACCCGCGACCCGCGAGCTGAACTGGAACGTGTGAAGTACGCGATTTCACAAAGCCGTTGATCGTTAAGTTTCTAGCTTTTCTCGACAAATGAACAGTGAAGCCTGTGTAGCAAGCGGCTGAGGCAGCGGGACGGCGGGACGGCGGGACGGCGGGACGTGTTCAATTCATCACAGCGCAGCTCGCGTCAGCAATACTTCCCGCTCGCAATTTTTCCGATGACGAACACTTTCGCACATCACAGCGGAAAGTCGCTGACTCAGGGGGGTTATTATGTGTCGTCAACCTCTATTAAGCGTAGACTGTGAGAGCGACGGAGCGTTGCCCTGTATTATATAAAAGCATTTAGATCTTGCACGGTCGTATCCGATACGGGGGATCCGCAGAAATCCTCGGTAAGTATCTAAGTATCAGTACTTGTTAAAGATACCTAAAACTTTAAGTAAAAGTTTCAATACTTACACAATCCAGTGTATCATAGGGATTGTTGGGATCTGATCTGTTAGATAGAGGAAAAGTTACAGTTACAGTTCTCACCTTTGTTTAGAAAATACTTACTAAATGTCCTGAATATCACATCACTATAGTGTCCATTTGACACATATTGTACAATAATTCTGTGACTATAATACGGCTTACTGACAACTACATTTCACAGCCAGTCGGGCTTAGTTGGTGTCTATCAATTCTGTACATTTCACTGAGCTGGATAGACCTCTTCGTAAAATCGGTATTTCACTTCGGTGAACAGTTTGAATCTGTTTCAAATGATTAGGATTAACAGTGCCATAGGATGATCTACGGTGATACACTCCTATTCAAAGTAATTGAGGCACGCCGTAGGCATACGGGACTATTTATAATAGCTCTGGTGACGAAATGAACTCATTAACCTATTTAGCACACCCAGATATACTGAAGACCGTTTCGTGAAAAAGTGTCATTAAAATATTGTTGCAATTTCAAATATCAAGTCGGTGAAGTTCATGTTGGAGCTACATACATGTATGGCATGACTCGGCGCAGCATAAATACAGCATAATCAGCCTGTAATGTTGGGACACAGCCCTCCTCCCTATGAGAGGGATGCGGGCCCAGTGCATGTTGGTGTAGATGTCACATGTCTTTGAATTTTGGTTCTAGGACATGCCGGTTTCCTCACGATATTTTCCGTCACCGTTTTGAGAGCAGTGGTGTTGAAATAAGTTACACAAATTAATTTACCTGCCTGAGTTCGAACCCATGACTTACTACTCGTAAGTCGGGGCCGCCACCACTAGCACCGCAGCTCTCCCACTCGGCACATCCTGGTGAGAAAATCGAATATTTAGGAGAATTTTCGGCTGAAAATGGCTCTGCTTAACTCTCATCGTGCCGAGACAACCCAAACGGATAGATGCGATGAGCGGAGTTTGCCGATTGCCACGAGCCCAATGAAAGCCGAGTATCGGCAGTCGGCTTTGTTGTTCGAAATTCAAATACTGTCGGATCGAAAGTGTGAAACAAATGTGTAACACTCCTTACAGAAAATGTACGTGTGTCTGAGAACTATATTTTCATTTAGTTTCTAACAATGGTAAACTTTATTATGTAGCGTAGGGAACTGTTGTTACATGAAACTTTCAGAAAGTGTTGATCGGTTATGAATTCAATATAATAAGAAGTTACCTACCTACTTATAAATTCATAGAATATTGTGTCTGCGTTTCTGAAGTAATCCGTTCATTTTAGTTGTACGAAGCTAAGTCTCACAAAAAAAAGAATTACTTGAACTAAGTATATCTAGATACTCGAGAAACAAAAGTACTTAAACCTATTTCTTACTACTTATCTAGTTTAGTGAAACATAGCAGTATACAAACTTAATAAAGGCAATACAATCTCCTACTCCGTGCTGCGCCCAAAGGGTAAACCTTAAACCGAAAGAAAGTTAGAAGCTCCACAAAACCTTATCTGAAAGTTACCCTCTTGTATAAGGTATATGTCCCGCCGCCGACGACGCAGAAGCGACTAGCCATCGACTGTTTTCTCGCTCAAGAAAAGTAAACTAAAAAAAATACATACAGTCGAACATAGAACCTCCTCCTTTTTGGAAGTTGGTTAAAAACCCGACTGAAAAGCAAAAAAAACAAGCGCATTTCATGCGCAAGTAATATAAATGAATGATGGAATGTTTTAATAATTTTATATTTCGAAGGGTCCAGCGGGTGGGACACGACGGAGGCACTACTCTTTCTATATGAAAATATATTTAAAAAGTTACATAAAGGAGGCCTGAGGGCAGGAGCACTCTTTCAGATTTCAAAAAGGGACAAGAACTAAAAACGGGATGTTCAGTAATGTTGATTTTCATTGCATCGTCGGGCCTTAACCAAAACGATTTAAACAGATAAAGGCAGTGTTATTGTGGGCTTTCACTTAATCTGTTTTTAATTTGGACATTTTTAGCAGACGTCTACAATCGTCAGCTGCGGTCTAGGGATCGCAAACACGACTGCTGCGCATGAGGTCCTTCGATTCCCAGGTCGAGCAAAGTGAAATTGAATTTCTCAGTAGCAGCTTTGGAGTCTGGATATATAGCCGGCTGATAACAATAGGCTCGCCCCCTATTGTATTCTATTGTATAACGGGCTGGTGTCCGCAACTCCACGTCAAAGCGCGTATTTTGCGTGCGGAAATACAACACAATAGGTGGCGAGCCTATTTCGTGGGGACTTAAACATAACTGTCGAAATGTGGGTATACTTATTAGGTACACCTCTACCTAACCCTTCGGGGATTAAAGACGTGATGTTTTGTTCTGTTTTAGAAGAATATCCATTTTTAATTACTAGGTCTTAAAGCTTCTCGCTTACCGCTTGCGGTGTGACCGGTGCCTAAGAAGTTTGTAAGCGAGGTGCAACCAACAAGGCAGATTTTTCCGATACATTTTGTTTGATAGATATTGTTTTATTATAACTTCTATGAAATGACATTTGTGAGCGATGTTAGTCCCAAAAAGTTTTAATTTGTTTTCAGTTATTTTTCTTGCAGCTGCCAATTCACTGACGATAATAGGAATAAGTTCGGTAATATAACAACGTTCATGTTTTGAAGGTAAATATAAATTTAAAAAAATTACGACATAGTGACGCGTTAATGGCCTGGAGCGTAATAACCCTTCATGTACTCGTATGTACTAATATTATATATTTAACCTCTTTTTTGTTGTTCTTATTCTCTTGTTTGTTCATATTTCTTGCTTACTAATTAAATTTTTAAATATTTGTAAAAACAAAAATTATATAAAAACATTTAAAAATATTAAAAATAGTAGCCCACCGGTATGGGGAACAGGAACCAAGCTAGCGGTCAGGGCTCCAGAGAGAGAAACCTCCTAACAATACGTTGATTATTATTAAGAAATAAATAATCTTCATTGGTAAAAATATAATTGTAGGAAAACAAAAATTGAAATAAAAATAATTAACATATACAGACTCCAGCAGATCAAGCTACTACAATCTGTCAAACTTTAATAGATTTTCAACTTTATCACGAAAGCATTAGGTTCAAGGTTGGTTGGGATAATTTGACAGTTTCGGGTAGCTTGATGTGCTAGTATTTGCACTAGTAAAACATTATCAGTGCTCAACTGAACTGATAATGTTTGACTAGTACATACCTAACCTAACTTAACAATAAACATGTTTAGAGAACTCGTGAAAGAGAAAAGATAAACAATTCAAATATCTCGATCTAGCTCGCGAGGTTGTCGACATGTGGGACGTGAGTAAAGCAGTCATTGTGCCGATATTCGTGTCGGCCAATGGCTTAATAGGCAATAGCCTCGACCAACATCTGAGGAGGCTCTCGCTGGGCAGCTGGATCAAGGGCTTGATTCAGAAAGCAGTACTTCTGGACACGGCGCGTATCGTTAGGGGATTCCTCCATCAAGAGCCCTGACCACCGGTAGCTCGGGCCTGTTCCCGATACCGGTGGGCTATTATTTTTATATTTTTAAATGTTTTTCACTTTGTATAGGAATATTTAAAAATGTATATTATATGTAAAGCAAAATAAATAAATAAAGGAAATAATAACATGTTTAAATTCATGTACTGAAACGAACTTAATGTTTGTTAGGTACCTCTATTACGGAGCCCTATAATTGGGAACCCACTTCGAAACCCAATATTTCTGTTTAATTGGAGTTCAATGTGACTATTAATTTAATGAAGACGATTAAATTGTTGATTATTTATTAGTGTTCCCCGACCAAGAGGCTAGAAGGTCGAATTATTTAGGCAAAGATACACAAATCTATTAATGATAATATAAGTAATTAAACTGTGGCTAAAAAGTCTGACAACCAGTCTTAACAAGGGGTATCGCATTACCTAGTACTAACTGGGTTGTCGAGGTCAGATAGCTCCATGTAAAATACTGGTATTCAGCTGCATCCGGTTAGACTGGAAGCCGACCTTAACATAGTTGGGAAAAGGCTAGGCAGATGATGATAAGTAATTAAACTGTGGCCTCTTAGTGGTACCGCAGTGCTTCTTTGTATAAGTATTTTTATTTTTTAAGCTGACATGGTCAATAACTATCATCTTTACATAGTATAAAACAAAGTCGCTCCCGGTTTTTTTGTACGCTTAGATCTTTTAAACTACGCAACGGATTTTAATGCAGTTTTCAGCAATAGATAGAGAGATTCAAGAGGAAGGTTTATATGAATATGTGTATCTATTACTATCTATATTTCATCCGTGCGAAGTCGGGGCAGGTCCCTAGTTAACAATAAAAACGGATTTTTTACCTGTTTACTATTTATTAAAAATTTTGATAAAGTAATATTGTGAAACACACTTCTTGAATGCGAATTTAAAAGAATTTGTAGACCTCTGTTTAATAATACTAGGTAATTCCTTTTCATTTACACTAAGTATAAAACATAAAATAATGTTCGGATTTGCCACCTTGGGAAGCTCTATTGCAGTTATACCGAGGATAAAAATATAACTACAATGTCTTCTATAAATACAAACAAATAAAATTGATGTGTCTGTTTGTAATTTCAAAATAAGAGTTTTACCGAATGCATATGAAAGTAATGAAAGTATATGTATACGGTACCTATAAAAAAAACATTTTATTTATTTTTTATCTGACTGTCTATCTCTGTTTATCTCCGAAATGTCTGGACCAATTTTGACGGGACTTTTACTGGCAGATAGCTGATGTTATAAGGAGTAACTACTACTACTAGGCTAGTTTTATTTTGGAAAAAGAATTAGGGTTCCGTGCAAAAAAACACAGAACGGAATAAAATCCGGAAGTAATCTTTTTATAATAATTTCAAGAGAACGAAGGTCGCGCAAAGCTGGTCATAAATATATTCGCAATAATACTTTCATACTCGGAAGCTAAATCAAATGCCAAGTTGGCATAAAGTAGATAGTTAGCCAAACTTCAAGATATCCAATAGAACAACAAAACCAATGAAGATTAGAGTTCTCGTTACCTCTTGAACTCAAGTTACAATTTCAAATGTTGGTACCCATTACGGAAGTTTTAACGACCCTTTGAATTTCAGTTGTAAACTTGGAACTAACTACAACTTCTGCAAGACGTCTTCTTCGATTGGACAAAGACAACAATCGTCAAACTCCTTTTTATCAGTAACAAAAAGATTATATTACACTAGCTGACCCGCGCAACTTCGTCTGCTTATGGAATTTTCGCCGTTTTTACTACATTTTTCATTGATTCTCCGTTTTTATTGGTCGTATTGTGGTGTTATGTATAGCCTATAGCCTTCCTCGATAAATGGGCTATCAAACACTAAAAGATTTTTTAATTCGAACCAGTACTTCCTGAGATTAGCGCGTTCAACCAAACAAACTCTTCAGCTTTATCATATTAAATATATTAAAACATTAAGTATAGTCAGTATAGACTATATATTACATTTTCTTCAGTAAGCATCTCGTTTCAAATCATATTCAGAGGCCATTTGATTGTTTATCGCTGAACCTACTGCGTGCTAACGATTTGTTTCAAACGCCTCATTTACCCGTAAACGATTGTTGTTCTTACATTTAATGGAATTTCGAAAGTTTGCTTCTCACAATATATCTCTTTGGCTTTTACATAGATCAGGGTGCGCTCGAGTTGTTTTAGTTTAATTGTAGGTGTGTATCTCGTGGTGAGGAGCTCGTGGCTAAATAATAACAACCACTTGGATCGATCTTTAGGTTAAGCCGTGCTTGCCTAGGTTGGTCTGTGGATGGATGACCACCCATTACATACCGAGTTTCCTCCGTGCCTCGGAAAGCACGTTAAGCCGTTGTTCCCGGCTGTCATTTGTAGATCTGTGACAGTCGTTACAGGTAGTCAGTAACCCAAAAAGTCTGACAATCAGTCTTACCAAGGGGTATCGTATTACCTAGTACTAACTGGGTTGTGGAGGTCAGATAGTCAGTCGCTCCATGTAAAATACTGGTATTCAGCTGCATCCGGTTAGACTGGAAGCCGATCCCAACATAGTTGGGAAAAGGCTAGGCAGATGATGATGATGATGTAGGAGTGTATCTCGGAAAGATTCCCAGAAATTAGTTTATATGAATGAAGATACTTCGGGGCGCCACAACAATATTTCTCTCATCGGGTAATGGCTTTCACAAAAAGATCGGAATCTACTGTTATTGTTAACCTATTCAATTGACCGTTATTGAACCCGTTATTAAACTTCCATTATTACGTTAACACCGATGAATATTTTCTTTCTAATTCCGAGAATCACACAATACAGTCTACGAAGTTAGATTCCAAACAGTTCAGCTTTAATAAACCGAACACGTTTCGACGCCCACGTCGCTCGGAAAAAGTGTAAGTGTATCCTAAATCAATAGTAATAAAAGTTTTATTATTTCAATCAGAAGGCCATTCGGTATAATTGTCCCCGTAATAAAACAGAACAATTACTTAAAAAGCGGAATAAATGAAATTCGATCGTGGTGCGATCCACATCAAACGGATTAAAAGGATCCACACACGGACAGTTTTACGGTTATTTAAACAGGATTTATTTGAGTAGGAGCGGAATTTAAACAGATTAGCGTTGAACCCGCGACCCTCGCTGTTTTACTTATCTAACTATCCTTGCTGTTTTTCAGTGAGGATTAACTAGTGTTGAAAGCTCGTTAATTTTCCAGCAAAAATTAGGGCTGCGACAACATGGCAGCGCTGCGCTGTTTGCATTTGGAAATAAAAAGAAAATTATCTCATTAACCTACATTCTGTAGCTTTAGTTCTAGGAATTAGCTTTGTTACTTTACACATTGCTTTTTGGAGTGCATGTCACGCAAAAGTGTTTCATAAAACCGTCAATATAACGACATGTTTTCCGTTTCCGTCGTGTCGTACAAGTTGCGCATCGTTTACCTCTTGTCAAGGGTGTCAGAATGATCCAGAAGGATAGCATAAAAGCAACACGCGATGTCGTGTTAGTGACGTCACGTGAGGTGCCGCACTGGGACAAGAGACATGCATTTTATATGAATTTGTTTCAGACGCAGTCGAGCATAGCTTTCGTATCCACTGTTATTTCGGGGTGCATGCGTGCGTAAAGATTATGTACATGGTTGACAGTTGTGTGAGCAGTTACAGGATCAAATCAGAATCAAATTTAATTTGAGTGTGTGCCTACAAATTAGAATCTGTTGCTGGCAAGGTTAGTCCAAAATAAGCCACAAACAAAGACTGGCTCGCTTTCAACAGTTACAAATAATTAAACTAGAAAAAAGTCTCGGTCATGCCTATTTGTTTTAAGTTTAACACACAATATAATTTTAGTCCTCCTTACCGATTTCGGTAACGGAGACTCTTTAACGCCATTTCCTTGCGTGTTCCCGTATATGACTGGCCAGACCGAATTTGCTCTTAAATACCCGGTCACAACTAAAGTAGACACACATTACGCAGTAACGATACGTTTGCTAGCCGCTACGAGTATTTTATTGGACGGACAGGCGACCTAGGTCCATGAAAACGATGGCTACAGCGTTACAAGTGTAGGCCGGGCATGAAAACTATCGGAGCGTGTGAACGGGCGCGGTTCATTGGCGCTCGGATGCTCGTCAGCAAACCGAACGCGGCCATCACTGGAGCGTCCATTGCGTCACCGAAAATAACATGACTTGGTATTGGAAATAACTCTATTAGAATATCACTGAATAACGTGACATTTCCTCTGAAAACCGAAAATATTTAAGTTGGTATTTTATCTAGGTTACTTATTATGTCACATAAATGTCCAGTAATTTATTTCATTCAAACTTGAAGTTTTTCTTAATAAACGAATTAAATATATTATAATAAATAAAAACGCTTAACTAAACTAAACTAACAACAAACTAATGGGTGTAACAAATACCCTTAACGAAGCCAAAAGGCACTTGTTCTCCCCATCATTGCGATATTTTTTTTTGTTATTGACCATACCTTCCAGTTACGGAATTATTGGAGGTCAAAGTTCCAACGTTTTCACAAGTTTTTTTTTATATATTAGTTTTTAAGTTCCTTCGTTTCCCAGCAATATTTTTTGCGTAGAGTTACTTACATAGTTTGTTGTACAGAATACTTGGATGACGGCTTCGTGAAGGGTCCGTTTACACCTTGTATGAAAGGGCATCAAAAACTCCTTCTCAACGCTGTCAGCTGGTAATGTGCCTAAGAGACTGGCGACGTTGCCATGTTGTATGGCAACATCTGATTCTCTTTCTCTTTTCAAACCCAATATATATTTAATTATCTTATTAGTTGCTTAGTCAGTCAGTCAGAAATAAAACATCGACGAAAAATGGCCTACTACTCGCTTCAAACAATTATCCAATATTGCATCATTTTTTCCACGAAACAACCTTCGTTCGTCGACATGATTAAGTAATTCTCCTAAATCCACATTACCCTTAATAGCGCAGCTACACCTAGTTTTATTACGGCATAATATCCGTGCGACCCAGCCCATGAAGGTCCATGTTAATGAATCAGTACGGTAAAAGCGATACATATCGGACATAATAACAAAATGCATGTATTGGGAGTAGCCTGCTGCTGATTGAAGTATCTACGCGTGCCTAATATCGTGTAATTGGAGGGGAGGGGTTGACATTAGGATTAGTATTATGCTGGTGCTGCTATTGTAATTAACCTTAATGCTTTAGTTAAAAAGTTGTGAAGCTCGTGGCTAAATAATAACAGCCGCTGGGGTTGATGTTTAGGTTAAGCCGTGCTTGCCTAGGTTGGTCTGTGGATGTGTGACCGCCCACTACATAGCGAGTTTCCCCCGTGCCTCGAAAAGCACGTTAAGCACGTTAAGCCTTTGGTCCCGGCTGTCATTTGTAGATCTTTGACAGTCGTTAGATAGTCACCAAGGGGTATCGTATTACCCAGTATTAACTGGGTTGTGGAGGTCAGATAGGCAGTAGCTCGTAGAATACTGGTACTCAGCTGCATCCGGTAGGACTGGAAGCAGACCCCAATATAGTTGGGAAAAGGCTAGGCAAATGATGATGCTTTAGTTAAAAAGGTACACTTGAACTGCCTCGTTCGTCCAGTGGTTCGCAAACGGAACTGTTGAGCATGAGGTCCTGAGTTCGATTCCCAGGTCGGGCAAAGTGTTATTGGGTTTTTTCCATCAGCAATTTCTCAGGCACGGAGTCTGGAGTTGTGCCCGGTTGATGGCAATAGGCTCGCCCCCTATTACATGGGACTTAAACATAACTGACGAAATGTGGGTGTACTATTAAGTACGCCTCTGCCTAATCCTTCGGGGATTACAGGCGTGATGTTATGTTATGATACTTGGATCAGTTTAATTGTGTTTTGTCGTAAACCTTGAGTCTGAATACGGAGTACCTACTAATTATATTTAAGACACATGTTCGTTTGGGTTATTGGCAGCCGCTACGCGTAGTATGAAGCCCGAAAGTCTAAAAATCAGTCTTAGACAGGGGTATTATTACAAGTAAAATACTGGTATTCAGCTATATTTGGTAAGACTGAAAGCCGACCGTGACATAGTTAGAAAATGCTCAGTCAGTCAGTTAGAAATAAAAATGTAAAGGTAAACCGGACTGTGGAAAAATACATCGACAAAAACTGCCCACTAGTCGATAGCCTGTTGCTACAAGCAATTATTCCATATTGCTTATTTTTTTCCATGAAGCAACCTTCGCTTGTCGAAATGATTAATTAACATAACATCACGCCTAATAGTACACCCATATTTCGCAAGTTTTTAAGTCCAATGTACTAGAGGGTGAGCCTATTATCATTAACCGGACAAAACTTCAGTCTCCTTGACTGCGACTGAGAATTTCCTGATGGAAAAACCCAGTAACACTTTGCCCGACTCGGACTCGGGAATCGAACCCAGAACTCAAGCTCAGCAATCGCGCTTGCGACCACTCGACCAACCAGGCAGTCCAAGTGGCCAAAATTTTATTTTTTATTTTATTTTATTTATTAGGTCTACCAACAATTGTTTCCACTAATCTACAAACATGCTTTTAAACTCTACGCAGTGCAACAAAATAATTACTTAAAGGTAAACATCACATGAACAAAAAAAAAAAAATAAGTAATTATGTTAGTTGTAAGCTAACTAAGCTACTTAATGTAAAATTAGTAAAATATATAATTATTAATAAATTCTCTTAAATTCACATAGCTCAGCTACACCTAGTTTTACTACAGCATAATATCCGTGCGACCCTGCCTATGGAGTCCATTTTAATTAATCAGTACGGTAAAACCGCTACATATCGCACATACAACAAAATACACCGAATGGGATTACCTGATGCTGATTGAGGTACCCACAGAAGCTTAATATCGTGTAATTCGAGAGGAAACGGTATTGAATTGATATTGTATAAGGATTAGTATTTACTGATGTTGTAATTAACGTTTATGCTTTAATTCGTAAAGGTAAGTTCGATTAGTTTAATTGTATTAGGGTGTGGTCGCAGTGTATCTACAGACTGCAGTAGACTAATCTTCGCAACACATTTGTTTGACAGTGGGTAGGGGTACTCAGAAGTCTGAAAGTCTGACCACCAGTCTTACTAGAGGGTGATGTGACTTAGTTAGTTACTGATTTGTGAAGGTCGAATAGGCAGTCATGTAAAATACTGGTATTCAGCTGCATCCGGTTAGGCTGGAAGCCGACCCCAACGATTTTGTTTTGTTTGGGTAGTAAACTTTTATTAAATTACTAGCGCAACCACGACCTTCGTCTGCGTGAAATTATGATAAAAATATTACTTCCCTATTTGAATCGGTTCTGTTTTTTTTTTTTAATCGAGGATTTTATATTTTTGTGCATGGATCCCTAATCCTCTTTCTAAAAGAAAAGTAGCCTAAGTTACTCCTAACAACGTCAACTGGCTATCTGCCATTAAAAAACCCGTCGCAATCGGTGCAGCCGTTTCGGAGATTAGCCGGAACAAACGGACAGACAGTCAGACAAAAATTTAAAAAATATTTTTTTTTGTTATTTGTTCATTATATTCTTTACGCATTCAGTAAAAAGCTGGTACCTTGATATTACAAATAGACACTTCAATTTTATTTATTTGTATAGATTAATCTAGAAGAGTTAGGCAGGATGAATATAACAATACCTATATTCACAAATTCCTAATAGCCACCTAAGTTAATGTCAATACTCAGTCGCGATAATTATGTACACTAGATAATTATATAAACAAACAATAATTAATTATACACTAATTGCATTCACAGAGAGGAAGCCTGTGCCCAGTCGCCTATAATAGTCCCATTCTACTCTGATTACGCTCAAAGGCTTAAGCTATGACTTAATAAACCGTAATTAAAAATGATTATGATGATTATAATAGTGCCTCGGAAAGCACGTTAAGCCGTTGGTCCCGGGTGTAATTTGTAGATTTTTGACAGTCGTTAGGTAGTCAGTGTCCCAAAAAGTCTGACAACCAGTCTTACCAAGGGGTATCGTATTATCCATTACTAACTAGGTCGTGGAGGTCAGATAGGCAGTCGCTCCATGTAAAATACTGGTATTCAGCTGCATCCGGTTAGACAGGAAGCCGACCCCAATATAGTTGGGAAAAGGCAAGGCAGATGATGATGATGATTATAATAGGTCTCCGTCAAAACAGCATTTTACAAGAATACTAAAATACAACAGCAATTTAATCCGACAGTCCTTATCTACGGTACAAAGGATAACAGCAAAATGATAAACTAAATGAGCGCCGCAAAATTGTTAGAGGTTTCCAGTAAGTCTCTTACAATAATTGCGAAGCGCAGCAGAACAATAATGTTCCTAATCACACTAAGTTTGCTCATTACCCTGTCTCCGCCTCCGTTCTCCGCCGCTTGACGTATAGCCCCGACTATTGTTCCTTATTAAACCTTATTAGGGCTACGTCGGTTTCGTATAAGCCTATAATCATTTATCTTACATACTCGTAAAAGGTTCACCTTTTCACCTAGATTCTTTTCTTTAAGGCTTATTCATTTCAAGAGAATGTGTCTATCCACTTAAAACGAAATTGCTCTCATTGTTCTGTCGTAAATATTTTTTGTAAGTGATCCATTTACAAAAAGTTTCTTACGTAAAAATAAAACCGTTTAACGTGAAACTATCGTTGAAAGTAATATTTTGTTTATCTTGCTTGTTTACTGTGTAAATTACTGGAGCGCAGAGTTTTAAATTAAAATTTTCTTCCGTGAATGCTATAAAACTGGAGTGCTACAGTTTTCTGTAATCATTCCGTGAAGCCCAACAAGCCGCACACTATTAAAAAGGCCAGCGTTTTATTTGAAAATTCTGTATTTTTCTTACTGAATAATTTATGAAAAATTTCGTGTAACAAAATACAACTTTTTGCAAGTAAAAAGCGACAAAATAGGAATATGCAAGCAAGACAACGTTAGGTACTCGAAATATAAATTCGTGAAACCTACTTAGTCAGACCGAGGCAAGGGTAGAAAAGTATTTACTCAAGACATCGAAGTTGCAAAATCACAATGATAGATGGGGACGGGAATTAAGTCTCGTCCGAAAGTTTTTCCAGTTTCCTTTAGCCTGTCAAGGGATGTTCAAGATAAACAAAACATGGTGTTGCTTAGCCCTTCAATAAAAGGTTAGCTAAGGCTAATTGCAACCTGTGAAAGGTAGGCCGCAGATCCTAATCTGAATTATAATGTTAAAAAGACTGAGTTTTCAAATCGGGAAAGGGACCGGAAGTTCTAATACCACGTAAGTCAAAAAAAAAGTAGGTGAATAAACAAAAACCCCGACTGAAAAAAACTGAATATATCAATTATTAGGAAAATGGAGTGGCCGCGCCTGCTTCCAAGTTTTTTTTAAATTTAAAATGTGCCTGTGTGCAAACGGTCAAAACCACCAAAAATTAATTTACGTGGTGTTAGAACTTCAACGACTATGTATGGACAAAACAAAACAAAATTCACATCGTAAATTCGAATTTTAATAGATGGCTTTATGTTATATGTAGTGGGAAATATGACTATCAGAAAGTTTTACATGTTGACTCATGAGTCGACGTAAAAATAACGCTTTTTAGATCCTTTTGCCAGAAAAATCTGCATCCGCCCTTGCAAACGATGCAGTAACATTCTTTGCTAATCTGGAAATGAAAGGCAAACTTAAGTGGGGAGACTCTTTACTATCTTGGACAACTTTAAGTTTATGTCAACTTAGAGGAAACAAGTTAAGTATGCCGTGTTTTTCGCGAGGGGCGGGCTGGGAACCCCGACGCTGTCCAAACAAGACTCTTTTTTAAGCGTCTTACGCTTGGATAGTCAAACTGATGAAGCTTCAGATTTAATTCAGAATTTCTTTTCAATAGTTTCATCTTTCTGAACTGGGGAGCTCGTAGCTTAATAATAACAGCCGCTAGGGTCGATCTTTAGGTTGAGCTGGCTTGCCTAGGTTGGTCTGTGGATGGGTGACCACCCATTACATATCGAGTTTCCTCCGTGCCTCGGAAAGCACGTTAAGCCGTTGGTCCCGGGTGAAATTTGTAGATCTTTGACAGTCGTTAGGTAGTCAGTGGCCCAAAAAGTCTGACAACCAGTCTTACCAAGGGGTATCGTATTACCCACGGGTTGTGGTGGTCAGATAGGCAGTCGCTCCATGTAAAATACTGGTATTCAGCTGCATCCGGTTAGACTGGAAGCCGATCCCATTATAGTTGGGAAAAGGCTAGGCAGATGATATCTGTCTGAACCATAGCTTTTCAGCTTTATATAGCCATACATCCATCAAACTATGGGTGATTAACATTTTGCCTTTTTGCAGTATTTTGTATAAAATACGAAACGATGGCTGGAGCCTGAAATAATTCGACCAGGGAATAAGTTTGAGCTAATAAAACTTGTGATCGGTCCGACGGACAGAGCCATTTCCATATTAATTGCCCCATAATATGCAAACTTTCTACCTAAAGACGTTATCGGGAACTGCGCAATAAATGGCGGATGGGGATAGTTAAGTGCTTTTAAATTACGTCACGCTAAGTCTTCAGTGTTCGCTATTAGATACTAAATCATTATCTACGTAAATCATTGATCATTAACACTGAAAACGGGATATTTACCATGTTTACTATTTGTTGTTTTGTGTATTTCTTTTTTTTTTAAACGTTGCCCCACACTAGGAAATTCTTCAGTTTGTCCGTGATCATGGTGCTTGCAACAGCGCATGGTAAATATCCCGTTTTCGGTGTAAATGATAATGTTAGAGACCATGACAGTTTAAAAACTTATATCTACGGAAACAGCCGACTTTTAGCTCAAACGGATGTGTCTGAAATCAGTTATTTTGAAACGAAAAGTCAGCAGCCTCTCTACTGCTCGTCATCATCTCTGCACTCAATTATGCCGAAATTCAATTTGATGGCGGGTCATATTTGGTCGTCATAAGTACGCCTACCTTTCTTTTACCAACCCACGTGACCTGCGTCCCAGCAGTGGGGACATTACATGCTGATAATGCTATTTATGCGATGCTAGGTATGCCTACATAATTATGTGCTCTCCGAGGCACGCAGGGGCCGAGATTGTGTAAAGAATGTTCACCGATTCACACGCTGACCACTACAAGTGCACATAAATCACACAGGGCACTTTATCTCTATAGTTGAAAACAAGCATTAAGCCTTGGTTTTTTTTTATAAAATAATCACCGAACATGGTTATTTGAATACTCATGGCTTTCAATTTTCATTTCCCATCCAATTTTATCATTTTTTGAATGGAAAAGCTTCACTTTTTTTTTTTTTTTTTTTTTTATTTAAGGGGCTTGTTCATTTTGAAGATGTCGCCCCGAAAAGCTTCACTTGCAGACCGCTTCCTCTTATTTTGGCAGTTTTCTATTTAAAAATATATAAAAGAACTGTGTGCACGCACAGGTTTAAAATGGAACCAATCCATTTCGGTGTTGGCTTTTCAAATATTAAAACGAGTTTTAATACCAAAACCTACCTACTCCAACATTTAACATTCAATTTATGAAAATGCGAATTCTGTTCATACTTACAAAACAATTGATTGGTGGGCAATTATTTTAATACGATTGCTTATGAAGTTGGAACAATATTTAAATTAAAAGTAACATGAAACTGAATTAAAATAGTGGAGAAACCATTCAAATAAGCATTAATTAATATTTGCGATAATAATTGCAATATCAATTTGAAAAGCGTGTTCGATACCCACAATTAGTATAGTAGTTTTTTAGAGCCGGAAAATTTTAAATCGAAATAAAATACAGAAAATAGGTTTTGATATCCATTCCGCCGTTGGTCCCGGGTGTCATTTGTAGATCTTTGACAGTCGTTAGGTAGTCAGTTGCCCAAAATGTCTGACAACCAGTCTTACCAAGGGGTATCGTATTACCCAGTAATAACTGGGTTGTTGAGGTCTGACAGGCAGTCGCTCCATGTAAAATACTGGTATTCAGCTGCATCCGGTTAGACTGGAAGCCGACCCCAATAAAATTGGGAAAAGGCTAGGCAGATGATGAGGTTTTGATATCCATGAAGTTGGCTTTATTTGACTGATAATATTTGTCAGTTATGTATGCATATGATTTCGGGCATGTGTGACAGCCTCATTGGTCTAGTGGACGCAAGCGCGACTGCTGAGTATGAGGTCCTGGGTTCGATTCCCAGGTTGGGAAAAGTGTTATTGGGTTTTTCCAGCAGGAATTTCTCAGTAGCCACGGAGATGTGTGCCCGGTTGATGGCAATAGGCTCGCCCCCAATAGGGGTGCTATTTGGTATGCCTCTGAATAACCCTTCTGGGATACAGGCGTGATGTTATGTTATGTTATCAGTGAAATAAAGCCCTTTCCAGGGATACTTAAATGATTTTTGTGTTTTAGTTATATTTTTAGTTCTCCGCCTATATGCATATAACATCCGTTACCTAATACGAGTACCTAAGCCTTTATTTTTAATTTAAAAGTAAAATTGTAAAAAAGTAAAAGCATAAGTGTTTAGTGTTTTTGTATAGGTATGCCACCTATTTCCTTAAATATTTGTCGAAAGAGCAAAAAAGAACTCCCAATAACTGTATCCAATAGATACTGAAAACCTAGTTAAGTGATTGAAATGTGAATATTGTTATATTCGGTATGGACCAGATACATAACAATCCTATCTGTTAAAAACAAAAAACCCAGTGAAAAATTAAAAGTCATCCATCAGTTTGAAAAATGATGGTCTCGCAGACTTATCCCTCTAATCAGCGCAGTGTAGCTAAGTACACTAACGGGCGGTAGGTGATAACTTCCTAACAATGACAAATGGCGGATACTCTTTGTTTTTCTTCCATTACTATATCACCGAGGAAACGACCATGATATACGGACTACATGTACGAAACTATGTGGCGCGTAAAAATACTGTGCAAAGTTTATTTTGTTCCCAATATCCGGGCTCCATCAATGTTGGCCGATTCGATGAAAGTTTATGGTCAAATATGTTTGCTCGAGTATACCGGAATTTTCCCTTATTATTTTTTTACGAAATGCAGAGGCATGTTTTCCAGAAACCCTTTTTGGTAAGGAAACGTTTTGTAAGACATTTACTTTTTTATTTATGGTAATCTTTATCTTTAAAACATGGCAACACTTTCAATTGTCGATGGATATCGACAGTTCAAAGGTACATGGTAAATATCCGTTTTCACTTTTCAGTGTTAAAGATAATGTTAGTGACCATGTCAGTTTAAAAACTTATATCTACGGAAACAGCCGACTTTAAATTCAAACTGATGTGTCTGAAATCAATTATTTAGTTACGAGACGTCGAAAACGAGTTTGAAACATGGGCAAAACTTTGAACTGCCGATGGATATCGAAGGTCATGGAGTTTCTGATTACCACGCAAATTCTTAATACAAATTCAAACGCATTATGATGCTATTATTTATTTCACGATGACCTTCAATTCATAAACTGCTTATATAATCATCAAATCGATATTTCTGGAATTAATTTTTCAGTGCGTCGATTTTCATTCATGCGCCAGTTGGGCATTCTCAATTTTTCACAAAATCCTAAAGGCGAATATTTAAATACACCACTCTCACAAAAAGGGGTAGGTAACGTGAAAGAAAAAGGCTATTCATTAGTGTACCAGTGAAAACATAGGCAGCGTGTTTTAACTTGGAAAAGTTGGTTGAATTTTTCATGTAAGCCTAATAAAATTACTGCCTAAAGACCTGAATCCCGTCCAGGGGCAGCGTGAAAAGGGAAAAAAGGAGCCTTTGCTGGCTGCAAATTAATAATATATTTTCAGACTTCACTAGATTAAATTTTTAAAAAGGTTTTTTAAAAAGAAACTAATTATAATCAACCTTACCTAATCATGTTTGTTTTAACAGTGCATGAAATAAATTTTAATGCTTCTAAGAACACAAAAAATAAGGATTATATAAGTGAGTCATCAACAGAAGCATAATTTTCTCTCATAATAGTATATTTTATGTCAGTAATCTGCTAACAGTAGAAATAATGCTTCATTCCTCACAGCTCAGCAACGGAGTTTTACAGGTAACTACTGAAATAATTTTCTTACACTAATTAGTCAGAATTAGTTCTTGTAAAACTACCAAAAAGCGTTTTTTTTTAGGTAGGGCCACTCGGCGTTCAACTCGATAAGTTGGCAATACTGTTCAATAGGACTATCCTGGTGACCTAAAATGTTTTTAAGGCCCCCAGCCAAGGCTTACAAACTAGGATATACCGAAAAACTAGTATAATTTCACACATTTTACGTTCCCAGTTTCTGCAGTAATTAATCAAAGAGATATAAACGTTCAGTTTCATGTATTTAGTTATTTACGCCAGGCATAGCGCTAACGGATGGATCCGCCCATTGTTAGAGACATGCGAGTTATAAGCTGGAATTATTTACAGCTTCCCGCGAGTGCAGATTGACGGTATTTTATTCAGGCACTAGGTAACCACTCATTTATCTTTAGGCTTTTTTGTACCACTTGTTAGCTTTATATTTGGATATACAGCACAGTAAAGACGGATTTCACCATTAAAATAATCAGTACATCTAAACTACGTTCAAGAACTATAATGTCTGTTAGAGGTGCGTGTCCCAAATGCACCTCTAACAGACTTGTTATAACAGACAGGGCTTCGCCCGCTTGAAGTACGGTAAATATCCCACGGGATCATACTACCGGGATAAAAAGTATCTTAAATGTTAATCCAGGTGCCAAACTATCTATGTGCCAAATTTCATCCAAATCCGTTCAGTAGTTTTCGCGTGAAAGAGTAACAAACATCCATCCATCCATCCACCCTTACAAACTTTCGCATTTATAATATTAGTAAGAAGTAAGAGTAAGATAGTAAAAAGTAAGAAGAAAGGTTGTTTTTACCTAGATTCTTATTAACCAGTCATAAAGGGCAGTAATTAATGTTTCCTTAACTCTTGTAGTTTCAATTCTAATTGAGAGTCGAGAGAGAGTAAACAAGAGAGACGCGATTTCTTTACGTAACGCTACTGTTATGGCAGCCATTTGCAAGTCTTTGTTATTCCTTGCACTTCCACGGAACACTTCAGAGTTTTTTCCTCACAACATAACAATTTGCTTGTAAACTTTATTACTCAGTGAAATAAAAGTTGCTCAAAAGAATTTGTTCAACAATTAAACAGAACGTGAACTAAAAAAATGTTTCACGTTTTTTCAAGGAATCTAATCAAAGATTTCTAAATATTTCAAAGTGTGGAAACTTCCCCGTTGTCCCACATTCAGCTCATGAATATTCGCAAGCTATACGTACACGCCCCCTTGCTCGTCTTGTTTGCTCATTTTAATATTCTTAATATGGAGAAAGGAAGAAAAGTATATATTTTCGTAACGAGGGTCGTGTAGGATGATGTAGACTTTAATATTTTTCGTGGAACCCGTTCCGTGCATTTGTGCTGGTCCAATTTTTTGTTCCGCCTGTGTGGGCAATTACAAAATTCCGGATGAAGCCGACTCGGCTGGCTTGTTCAAACTCGCGTTGTTCGAATACATGCTTATTTAGTTTTATAGCTTTTTAGATGTGACACGTAAACCGGTCACTACAAAAACAGAGAGTTGGTTAGATTTGAGCACGAAATCTTAAACATTTTTAATAAAGGTCTCGTTCATAGTTGGTTCTCCTTTTAGTTTTTTTTTATTTAACTTCACGGCAAACGAGAACTACAATTTAATTTAATCAAATTGTTCGTACACTTTTCCAAATTAAAATTATTTATTACTTACTCCCACAATTTCCTGCCTCAAAGAACTACGTTCCGTGTTGTGCCTGCACTGAAAATAAATTACAGCATACACGAATTCAATTCTATTTTCAAACTTGTACAGAGAACTTAGCGTTTCCGCATTTATTATGCAGTGTCAACACACGTATACGTACCGTTAGCACAAAAACTAGAACAACATGCTCCCAACACGAAGTTTCCGTATAAAGTTACCTGTTACTTGTGTAGATGCTGGCCGAGTTTGACTTACTGACTCTACCCGCTCGCGTGTTTACCCCTGTGGTGCTTGATGAGTTTAATTTTGCCTGCAATTTGATAACATGCTTACTGCTAAAGTGAACTACTTTTTAAATTAATATACATAGTTAAGCGCATTATATTTTTGTGTAATAAAATGTGGTGGAAATGTTAGTTGTGGTTAAAAACCGTTTACAAGTTAATGCAAAAATAAATCACTGCCTACGTCTACCCATTTCCATCATAAGTACGCATAGTGTCGCGCAGGTGTCACCCTGTGTGTTTATCTTCCTCTCCCACACTGATCTGCGACCACAGAAGGGTCTGGGGCATAAATTATTACCTAACCAACCCATAAAATCGTAGTAAAAGAATTATTACGGACACCAAGTACCTTCGATTTTATATCAAGGGGCGGCAATATTCACACATAAATAATCTCAAGTGAAGTACCAACTTACGCGGATACATTTCTTCTGCGGTTAGTAAATAGTGAAATAATATTAGAACATTCGAAATAAATAAGCTTGTCGCTGCCCTCTATACTCACTCATTGTTCTATTTAACAGTAGCGCTCTCAGCAGAAACAAATCTATTGTAAAATGGATATTTCTCCCTTGAAACAAGCGTTTTTTGTTCCCGTATTTCCTCTTCAAACCCTGTACACAATAGAGAAAACTCAGTAACGAGAGTGCGCTAATTACTATTTCAAAAGTTTCTAGCCACAAATGTAGGTATTGTAGTTCTCTCGGAATTATGGAGAAAAATGGCCGCCGCGTTAACTTTCCCTTTAAAAAATATAGCGGACGGAATGCGAGAAATTTGTTCAGAGTGGCCCGCTCTCCCCTTTATTCATCGTCAAACTTTTTGATGGGTTTATTTTTCATTCTGTTCCGGTTCGGACGACGAAACGTAACTCATCCAGTTTGTGTGAATGTTGAGCAGTTCCGTAGTTGGGAAGCCGGATGCTGACGGCAGGACAACTCCCTGAGGTGGCTGTGCTCGTAAATCCAGGTTTGAATGTTTGTTTATGCATACTGCGGACCTCGGGGATATGGCATGCGGTACTTCGCATAACTATAAAATACCTGATAAGTACCTGTCCAGTGAGATGGCGAGTTGCAGTATTTTATTGGAATGTAAATTATTTCTACAAGAAAAATGCAATATTTGATTTCCTAAATTTTTTTCGAGATATGCAATAATCGTTTTTCCATTAAAATTTAACTTAAAGCGATAGTAACACAGTTCAGTTTTTATTCCTTTAGTAGCTAAGTCTTCATCAGCGGATGTTGGTTTCTATGGTAACTATAAGAAGCTCATCTTATTTGTTTAAAAATAAAACGTAAGTATCTATTATATTTCCTAACAAAGTACTTTTACAAGACAGGTGTACAATTACCTGTAGGCAATTATTTATTTCCCAAAAAATGCCAGAGATTAAAGAATGTCGTTCCATTTACAAATATTTACAACGCTTTTATCCTTAGATAACAGGTCGTTTGTCATAAAAAATATACATTACGAAATGCTATTATATTTTTTCTTTTAATCTTTTTGTATCCCAACACCAAAACGGATGAAATGTATATTATTCATATTATTTTTTTAAGCTTGTAATTTATGTACTTTCTGTTGGTTTCCGACGTAATCCGAAATGTATTCATTTCTTAGTTATTCCATTTGCTACATCATCCTTACGAAAATCAGCCTTCCAGAAAATCTGGAACGAGAACTAATATTATACTGGTACCGCGGGATGTCTTGAAGGCTGTCGTTCCAGGGATAGTAAATTATATTCACTATGCGTGAATACTGGTATCTATGACGCAATAAAAAGCGATTCGTGTGCGTGTGCGAATGTGGGGCCAAAGCGATAAATTGCGTCGCACGCCCGTGATTTACGGGCGTGCCCAGGACGGCCCGGATTACAGGCCCGCCCGTTTGTTGATTACCTCGGCTATGATTTTATTAAATACTAAATTAGGTATGCTCCTATTACTGATAATGAGACCCTTGATCTTGTAACAGCGATGATTTCAGCGTATTTCTTTGCAGCAAGTTTTCAGTATATGGATGTGGGAATACTAAGCAAATGTAACTTAAACATGTTATTACGATTCTCTAATTCCTTAGTTATAGAAGAAAATTAAATTATTTTAAGAGATAAAACGACAGAAAACAACCGCGAATTTCCCATGGAAATTGAACACGAATCGACAAGATACCTATAACAACAACATCTATTGAATTCTTCTTCCGAAACTCACATTACTTTGGCTCAATTTTGCCCTGAGTCCTGTCAGAACATAAGCTCGGCGTTCGTATAATAAAAGTGACAATACTTCAAAAAGTTATCCCTACATCATCCCGCTGGCAGGGGCGGACGGAAAAAATCGAATGTCAAAATTTGATTGATGCGGCCCCGTCGTCCGACCGTCGACCGTTGCCTAACTTTCCACCAACGTGATGACCTAACAAAAGCGCTGTGTCACCCACTGACGACATTGTTTGCAGACTTGGTTGGTAATTAAATGTTGACCGAAATACTTCTAAGCTAGGATCCGTTGAGAATAAAAATTATTTCGTGAACGATGTATCCGTGCGTTAAATAAAAACAAACAGCGACCACCAATCCATTTGTCAACCGAATGTGTTCATCAATGTGCGTTCACGGGCTGAAATCGTGTCGTAATTTCCATTTAATGTTGTAATAATTACTTATGGTTGTTATTTAACTTCTGTGTTCGACGAAATTAAACAAGTAAGTATCGCGTATCCAGAGAAAAAACATATAAAATCGACGTAACTAATTAGTGTTCTCACATCAAACGTCCTTTGACTCAAAGAGACCGATTTAACCAATATTATCTGCGACGGAATCGGGACAGAACCGTGATTGGTATCCGAGAAGCGTCGATCAGGGCAATTCTACGTTCTTCAAGGTTTCGATTGAAAGCCTCCGAGCAAAGCCGCGTGTCCTTCGATCTCTTTGTGATCATGCTCTTTGATCTGCGCCTATAGGTGCCGCTTATTCCAAATTCCTTTCACCTTTGACCATTCTTTTTCTTTGTGTTGGATGCCTCAGCCTAACGGGTGTATGTATTGTGCATTATTGTAGGGTCATATCGCTATTTTTCGTGATGTGGAGGCTAGGTGGGCCTTCTCGAAGTACGTTATGTTTAGTCACAGAGTTAGCACAATCGATACAGACGTACACGTACACAACTTCACATTCGTTTTTGTTGAAGTAAGTTTTTTTTAAGAATAAGAATAATTTATTTGAAAAAGTCGTGTACAGACGCCAGCACATCAAGCTACCCGAAACTAAAAATTTTCCAATCAACCTTGAACCTAATGCTTTAGCGATAAAGTTAAAAATTTATTAAAGAAATTTGACAGATTGTAGTAGCTTGTTGTGCTGGTGTCTGTACATTTAGGCGTAATAGTATTATTTCTCATACAATAGTACAATTAGTACTTATAAGTAAACCCATTTACGAAGTCTGTTTGTCGATATTGTAGAACCTACGCTAGAAACCCTCACACCTCTCTATCCTTCAAAGCGACTTGCGGTTCCAAACTCCAGGCATAAATCTTATATTAAGAACTATAAAGTTCATCTCATCTTGTTAACGACTGGATGGTGTCAATTCGTGTAGCCACATCTTCGCTACGTCAGCCAATGTTTGCGGTAAAGCCCTCAGCACACAGACGCGCCGTCTCAAACAACCGAAAACGTTAAACGCTGTACACTGTGCGCTCACTGTGAAATATCTTATCAAATTAAGAGATGAAACGTGCAGCCGGCTTCGAAGTGGAATAGTAATCAACTAGTGACGTAGACAGTCGTACAAGTCGGGCCGACACTAACTTCTCCGACGCTAAGGGGCTTGCGGTTGCTCGGTTGAGCTGACACTTTGATATCAATAGCGTTTAGCGAAGTCCTGAAGGAATTTTGAGAACAAGTTGGGGCTCGTTCCCAACATTTTGCGAGGTAACCTACGTCAGCTGCAGACATCACCTCAAGTGATTTACCGCGAACGTAATGTAATCAGAAGGGAGTCATGCGGAATATGAAATAAATGTAACAGGTCACAGAGCTTCACGGAAGCTGTGTTATTCCGGAAATATATTCTTGAACTTTATCTCACCCTGAGATTTCAACTCTGCATGCACAAAATAATACCTCTAGGTATTTGTAACTAGGTCGCAAAAACATTTTCCTTCAAATTTTAAATACCGAAGCATTCTGCCACTGGCCAAAAGCGCAGCAAAAGTAAAGCATCCAATAATTAGACTGAAGGAATTATAAAACAGAAATTAAATGCTTTTGAAAAGGTTCATCATCCTAATTGAATTTATTTCACTGCGTGCCTATCAAGTTTCAAGGAAGAAGTTTAAAGGAAAATTAAAGAAATAAGCCATTTTAACTCAAACACATTTAATATTAAAGGATGGAGATGTAAAAGAGGCATAACTTAAAAAGTTCGGTCACGTCTCGCGCTCAGTCGTCCTCGGCTGCTCCACGAACGTTCAACGGCTTTCAGACTCAACAAATATCCATTTTGCTCGCCGACTGACTCTTGTTCTCATAAGTTTTGTGCTTACTGTCTCTTAATGGCCGCTATTTGCTTGAATATTTTTATCTTTTAAAATGTCGCGCTACTTTCCGGGTTAACGCAATTTTTCAGAGCTCGCCGTGAATCTTTTTTAAAAGCGATGTTTACTTAAAATTCTATTTAGCAGTTTATAGTACTCTCTTATTTGAACAAGCGTTCTTTTATAAAATAGTAGTTATATACAACCATTGCAGTCCATATTAAAAATGAACCAAAAGTCTAAATGTAGACGTGGTGGATACCTAGAGTATTTTATTCAGGAGCTAAGAGGGCTCGGAGTACAGTGATGAATATTGAAGCCGCCGAGATGGCTAAATAAAACATTGTGGTATGGAGGCTGAATATTATAACAGCGGTGTGCCCTCCGGCCGACCCTCGCCTCACAGAACAATACACGGATTGTGAATAAAATTAAAAATATTACAAAGCTTCTAATTTTTTTTCATTAAAAGGGTCGGCGGTGGCCAGTCGTTGAGGAAAGTCTTTTGTGGAGCAACGGAACGTCCATACCTATTGTACGAAAACCTATGTAGTACAGAACCTAAACAAATACTGGCTGGTTGTTTGAACTAGTGGAGCAAACAGTTTCCATCTTATGAGTACGTATGTGAACTAATAACTTTTCGAAAACAACGAGTAGTGACGTCAGAGTATAATTCCGCCTCTGGAAATCTACAAAGCACTAGTTTGATAATCAGATTGTGGTATTACCTTCAAAATTAGATTCATAAACGTCAAGTGTTGTTACTGCAGTGCAATATGAAACGAAATGGAAGGGAGACGCAGTGGGCGTGAGCTGGATGGAAATTGCAATATCCGAGCGAGTCGAATTAGACCCAACACTCTTCCTAACTAGAAACGACACCGTTCCAGCTGGAGACACAATACAATTTTTCATCTTTCACGAGCATGGTGACTTTTGTATTATAACTTTATAAAATGTATTTAAGCCGTAAAATGTTTTGAAGTAGAGGAGAGAATTTAATTTCATTCGTGAAAGCTTTTGGTGAAGGGAATAATCCAATCCTTTTTTTATAATGTCTGAACATGATTTGTCACTGATTAAATAAATAAAATGACCTAACTATAGTTTCATTTCGCCTTCACAAAACACACAAACAATCGAAGCTGATTGTACTTTGTTCTACGTGCCTCCAGAGACGCGTGCCTTATAAAACATGTCTCTGAACGGACAGAAGATAAATTGTAACTATTGACGACTATACATCTAGACAAATAAATAAAATTGAAATGTCTGCTTGTAATATCAACCATAATACATTTTTCTGTCTGTCTGTTTGTTCCGGCTAATCTACGAAACGGCTGGACCGATTTTGACGGGACTTTCCTGGCTGATGTTATAAGGTCTAACTTAGGCTCCTCTTATACATATTAAAAACCTTGAAATTGGTAACAAAATCCGATAAAAAAGGGAAGTAATATTTTTTATAATAATTTCACGCGAACGAAAGTCGGGAGCAACAGCTAGTATGAGAAATAAATGAAAGGTAAAACTAATATCAACCCAGAAAACATTAACATCCAACATCATCCATCCATTTTGAAAATAAAAATAATTCGTACGTACCTTATGGGCTTGACGTTTTACGTTATCCATTCTGAACACATCCAGTATGTACAACTCTTTATGGCACAGCATTAGGCCTGGTGGGAGATTGGATCGCACGAGCCAGCCTAACTAAACTTCATTAGTCAGGTTTGGATAACAGTGCGACGTCAGATTATGTCGTTAAGCCTCGAGTTAAACATTTACCGCCGTTCCGTCGCGGAACGAATTTGTGTAAGACTTACAAACTATGTATTTTACTTGGAAAACATTTTTATGAAAAAGATTTCAGTGTTGTTCAACGTGTGTTTTGCTATCTCAGAAATCTTGCTGTGGTATGAAAGTAAGAATTTCAATTTAGATATGTTAAACAAAACTAGAGGATGCTGAAGGTTACCTATACAAAAACATATTCAGTAGATATCTCCGAAGTTGGCAGACAGGTAGCTCTTCGAAGCAGTCCCGAAGGAACAGATACCTCGATTCCCACTTAAACGGAGCCGCGCATATTGTCTTATTCATACGGTCTGATAGACACGAACTATGGAAGCGCTCTAAGCTACGCTTTGTAGGAGGCACCTGAATACCTTCATATTATATTCAATAGATATTGATTTCGCTTGACGTGAAAGAGACACGCGTCAAAAACGTGTCGAAGAAAATTGGAGTTATTTGATTTATTGTTTATTGATAAGTATTACAGAAAAAAAAAAATTGTGTGATACAATTAGGTTATAATTAATTATCTTCATGGAATATATTGATTGGCATTTTTTTCCGGTCCTCCTTACAGCACACGTTGTCACTGCTCTCCATCATACAGTTGACATCGTCGGACATGATCTTGTTCAATGGGCAGGCGCGGTTGCTTATGCAGACACCGCCGGGCCTACAGTAGGAGGTGATCGGCTCTGAAACTAAAACAAAATATTGTTATGTTCATTCGACTAGACCAATATTTACTAAAAATATCCTACATCTCATCTTTATCATCATCTGCTTAGCCTTTTTCCAACTATGTAGCAGCTTGAAATCAGTATTTTACATGGAGCGAGTGCCTATCTGACGTCCACTACCCGGTTAGTACTGGGTAATGCGATACACCTTGGAAAGACTGGCTGTCAAACATTCGGGCCACTGACTACCTGTAACGACTGTCAAAGATCTACAAACGACAGCCAGGACGAAACGCAAGAAACTCGGTATGTAATGGGTGGTCATGCATCCACGGATCAACCCAGGTAAGCGCGGTTTAACTTGAAAATCGACCTAAACGGCTGTATTGTGTAGCCACGAGCTCCTCTTAAAAAATACTACATCTGATCATCATTCATCTAATAAATTATTATTATTCGTTGTCTGAATAGACATGTGATCATCTGCTACGAAAGGGAAGCAATCGTAGCAAGTTGCTACGCCGTAGCAGCTATCCCAACAAACAGTTTTTGTAATCCGAGTTTGGCAATAACTGAACAGAATTTTCAATTATGCCTTTGTACTCGACTTTCTTGTCCAAAAATCAAACAATGGCGAATCAGATGAAATTCAACGGCGGACTGATTTTCAAAGAATTTTCCTTTTTATGCAATAAAGGAGTTTCGAATTCAAATAGAGGACTTCGATACCGGTTGGATTTTTTCAAACATTTCCGACGACATTGGCAGAATGCTAATTAGAACCAAATTCGTTTAGCTGGATGGTCGGTCCGCTAACCAATCGGATTGGACCGATGTCGCCAACATTATCCCAAGCGGACTCGATTCCATTTACGTATTAATGCGATTTAACGCGAATATATTTAGTCCCTTGGATTAAATGACTGTTAGCCGGTTTTAAAGAGGAACTTATACACAATTAGAATTACGTTAGTCAGTTGTGGTAAAACTCTGCATTTCGAGTACTACAGGCCAGTGTTTAGTATGTTATAGCAATGTCGGCTTTTACTTGTACTTATGCAAGTACAAACACAACTTTAAAGGAGAATTACTATTAAAAGGTTTTATTTTTTTAACACCTAGTCTATTCCTAGTCAAAATAAACAGTAAACATGGAAAATATCCCATGGTTAGGGTTCCGTACCCGAAGGGCAAGCTACGGGACCCTATTACTAAGCCTCCGTTGTCCGTCCGTCCATCCGTCTGTCTATATCTCATGATCCCCAATAGGTGTGTAGTGTGTATTTCTATTGCCGCTTTATCGACAAATAATAAAAATAAAAGGGGGCCCTTCAAAAGCGATTTCGACTCGCACTCAGGTGGTTTTTAGTGTTAATGATAGCGTAGTCTATTAAAACTCGCAACCCCGTACTTGATACCCTTGGGTAGGACCCGTCGATCTGAACTGTCTTCTTTTTAGTGTCGAGTTAATGCTAATGGGTAATATTTTAATAAATATTTAATACATAGGTTAGAACATTAATCCAGATCGTAGGAGAGTGATGAATAAGTTCATGCGCAAGCGCAAAGGGCACAGAAGGGTAGCTCTTGGAGGTCCCTCAAAACGCGGTCACACGGTCTTAATTCCTAATCTGTTAAACATTCAGTCTTAGGAACAATTACATATTACTCCTCATTTAAATATGTGTATAATTTCAACATTAAACATCTAAAATTATTTATAATGTTTATAAAAAAATATATCTAAAGTCGAAAACGGGAACAAAATCGGTGTTCTTCGCGCGTCACACTCTGTTCGCGCTCACGGCAAACTTTGATAACTTTTGCATTCAATTCATAAGCATATAATGTAATACATCAAATTATTCGTGTTTAACTCTGCATCATAATTACCAAAGAACATTAATTTTGTCTCTTAAGTTACAATACTTAATAGGCATTATATCTCAGTCACACGATTTTGCTAGTTTCCCGAGCGCGCAACAAAACTGCACCTATCTTCCAAAAGGGCCAACTTGTCGCTAGATTTTTTTGCTGCACGGACGCTCTGTAGTATCCCGGCATCAGTGGGGGAGACAGGTACGTTCGTCGCTTCTAAACAATAAAAATACGAGGAAAAATATTCTTTGAATATTTTCAAGTAACCTTGGTCAAGAAACTTTCATGCGTATAGGAATGCGAAGGATAATGTTTATAATTTTCCAAATCACTTTGAATTAAGGAATAAGATAGATCTTCGAGATTATTTCCAAGTACTTTGTTCGTTAATTTACCTATACCTTTAATCGTAATTCTCAAAAATGTGAAATTTTCGTAACTTTCGTGACACAACTTTCGTGGTTATTTGTCCACGAAAGTCAGCTAACGCCCCACAAAACTTATATATCTCCATTAAATAATATCTTAGATTTTTTGTGAGCCGCAAATGCATTTATTCGATTGTCGCGAAGCTCAAAAGAAAGGTGTTATGTAATTTTATAAATATTTATATACATGGTATATGTTTCAATTTTTTTCTTGTAACGACTCGTAGAATGTGTTTCTGTTTGTACATTTTCTCGTAGCTAATTTAACAGTTTACCCCACCACAAACTGGGCTGTTTTGCCAATTGTATCCCTCTTTGGCGGCGTCTTTCGTAACTTTCGTGGGCACAAAAATTTCAAAATAGAATATCTCTGTAGTTTATGCACTGATTTACGTATAATAAAAATTGTAGTTATTATTTTTACAGCGTCTTAAATGTGTGTCCATTTATTAAAAGATTACTCTAAAAAAAAAATTCGCCACGAAAGTTACGCCAGAAATGATATAACTATTCGGGAACACCACACTCACAATGAGTTTGGTTTCTCTTTTCGTCTGGGCTACTTCCATTAAAGCAACTGCAGTGCCCTCACGTGAGGTTGGTGTTCCCGAGGTTCTACAAACCCCATTTTCGTTTCAAACTGTTGTCTGATTGCTGCATTGCACCCATCTTGTATGCTATGGGTTGAGCGAATGGAGCCCTTCGAGCTGTTGGGAAAACAATTTTGTATCAGATATGTGGTAGGTACTTGTCAGAAAATATAAAAAAGGAACAAACGATGTTCTTAATTTTCTGTACTTCTCAGTATGGAGAGCGACCAGGGACATCATCATTTGCCTAGCCTTTCCCTATATTGGGGTTGGCTTCCAGTCTAACCGGATGCAGCTGAATACCAGTATTTTATAAGGAGCGACTGCCTATCTTGACATGCATGATGCATGACCTCCACAACCCAGTCAGTACTGGGTAATACTGGTTGTCAGACTTTTTGGGCCACTGACTACCTAACGAGTGTCAAAGATCTACAAACGACACCTGGGACCAACGACTTAACGTGCTTTCCGAGGGAAGGCAGGAAATTCGGTATGGTATGTAATGGGTGGTCACCCATCCACAGACCAACCTAGGCAAGCACGGCTTAACCTAAAGATCGACCCGAGCGGCTGTTATTATTTAAGCCACGAGCTCCACTAAGGAGAGCGACCAGGGACATTAATTATAAAATAATATCATTATGTTCACAAAAGGACAATTAAAAACAAAGAATTAACGTGAACACGCTAACGAGAACATAAAAGAATTACTATTCCCTTTGGTGTTCGCTGTGCCCTAATGTGATTCCACTCCGTTGATAAGCAAATTAGCGTTTCATAATTAGCAACGTTAATACCTACTTTAGCCTTTGTGCACGGTCAGAAAACAAGCTTAACCTATAGGACAAGCTCGTGATGTTAGTTGTTACACATCACAAACTAATCTGGGAATGAAGAAAAATCTATTTTTCTCCGAATTGTCCACGACACGGTCATGGAGGAACCCATGTTTGTGTGATTCATTTGAAAGAGGCAGTGTTCAGCTCCGTGGGAATGAAGCTCTGGTCAAACTGAGGGGAATCCCGCTCGGAACGTGAGATGAAATTCGGTCACGTCGATTGTGTCAACCAACTTATAGATGTGAAGGTGTTTGAACTGGCGCGGATTGTTGCGTGGCTTACTAATAATTAAAACAATCGACGGGCACAGTCAATAGCGTTACGCACGGGGTTCGCCTTAGTTTGAGTAGTACTTAACTTGATAACCCTACTCACTAAAAAGTGCACTCATTAAAAAGTCTTAAAACATAATTTAATATTGTAAATCTCCGCCCGTGCTACAAAAAATATTTTTGTAGCATGGATGATATGAATCCTGTGCGCTAATCTAAAATACATTATATCATTGTGCCGAATTCCAAGTAAATAGAACCCACTTAGGTACGAATCCGTTCACCGAGATTTACAAGATTTCTAACAAACACTTTCAAATCAAAATATTTATTTGCTAGAATATGGTACATAAGATGTTACAGTAATTTTGTTGTTTGTTTTTTTACTCATTTAGTCGTATTATGCTACCAACAATTTGTTTCCTACAAATATTTATAACGTGTCGTTGCTACACGCGTCTTGCCAGTTTTCCATAACACATGCAAGAGTGCCGAGCATCAGCTACGAGATGTTTTCAGCGCAAACTGTGTCAACCGCGCAAATGGGTCGCTATTGTACGGGTTGCACCCAGCCTTAGCACTTTAGTACTTCGACAGTTAGTGCCCATTCGTATTGCGCCTAAATATTGTGTTTCTAACAGACCTATAGACTAGTTATATAGTAGGGTATTGCACTGTGTGATGGGAAATAAGGTTCTGATGGTTTTTTACGAAAATATTTTATGAGCTGCTTAGATTTTTGTTTAACTCCGCGCAAATTACAAAGCGTACCCTTGGGCCATCTTCTGCAAAAAAAGGCGCACTCTGCCAAACTGCTTCGGTTAAAATATAGCTAAAGTTTCGTCCGAAACCGAATACCGTTATACAGAACATGAATCCGGGCTGAAATAAATGAAAAATGGACTAGGGGCGGGCAAGTACAATCTATAACTATGCCAAAAGTCCCGTTACTTTTGAAAAATCGAACGAAGTCCACGTTTATTTAGCGTCTGAGGGAAACTTCGGCTTCAGTTCAGATTTGTGATAAAACCTTCACTCGTAAACTCTGTAGGTGTAATTCTACTTTACTTTACGTCTGAACTTTGTGAAAGAAAATAATTCCTAACTGGCCTTGTAAAGTTTCGCATGTTATATAATAGAAATATTCGAACGATCAAGCAAAAATGGGAATAACAATATTAAGTTCATTGGGAAACTTGTGCTGGTAAAGGATAAGCTTAGAAGTTTTGTGATAATGGTTATTTTAAGAGGATGAGTGAAAGGCGAGTTTTACAAAGGATTTACAAGTCAGACGGGGGACGTCCTAGAAGGACCCACTATTCTTATGGTGATATCCTATTCTTCAGAAATGTAAGGTGCGTAGTAGTTGCAACCATCATGCGTGTATGACCAGATATTATGAGCGTGGACGAAGCGGAAGGATATGTAAGGATCGTAGCAGATGCAGTTTCTGTCTAGCACCATTGTAAAAAGCGAGTTTATTATTTATGTATATTCTTTGTAAAAATAACTACAAAAGCGATCTATTTACACATTTAGATTTAATAAACTTTCTTCATCCCAATCAATTTAGGGTCTGCGTAGTACGTCTTTTTTGTTTTCATTTTAGCACTTGAGAAAATTACTAAAATACACTTACATGCTTTTTGGAGAGCAGCTGACTCCTCATATCGGAAATCTAGCTCAAGGGCAAAAATTTCTAAAACTACTAGACTCATAATATAATGAATTAAATAAAACTGCGTCATTTCACGCGTCAGAATCGTACATAAAATTAAGATTAATTGAACACGTCTCGTTTCAGGTGAAAATCAGCGCCTTATGTTCACGAGGCGACGCATTGCTTTGATAAGAAATTACAATAAAAACCAATTAACATCACGACGATTAACTAACTGTTCATTGTTACGAATAATGTAAAAAGAATCAAAATTGATAGCCGCTCTGATGTTTGTAAAGTCTCTTGGCCTGATTGTGATTTCATGATGCTAATTTTGGAAAACAAATTGGACATGCTGTAGTTATTTTGATTTTACTGAGATAATATTATTTTTGAAACTGCTTAGTAAAACTGTCGCGGGACACGATTTCTTTTTCGGTTTTACTCATTTATTTTGTTTATTTATTTAAAAATAAGTTGGCCAACAGTACATATTAGGTACATTTTACATTTAACAATAAAATAAAAATGTATTGTTTAATTTTGGATTACATTGCATGTCGAGGTGTCTCCATTTAGGCATAGAAAATGCCTGTAGTTGAAGGCTCCGTTCTTCCCTTACATTATAAACTTACAAATAGGTGAATAACAAAAAGAGAAAAAAGAAAAAACCATCAATTGTATAAGTGTGTGTGTGTCCGCGTGTGTGTTTATGAGAGAGAGAGATAGATTTTGAATGCACAGGGGTGACTAAATAAGCGAATAATATCACATTTTATTAATTATTATTAAATCACACGTTGCTAAAGTACCTCTCTATCATCATAATTTAAATTGTGTAGCCAAGTTATTAACTTTTTTTTGCTTTCATATTTTTTTTTCATAAACATATATTAGTTTTTTTTTTAAAGGTATATTGTCTGCCGGCAAATTCTGTTTAGTGTGTGTAGTTTTGGGAACGCGTTTATTTCTCTTTTCTAGTATTTTAGGGTCGTATGGTATCTCTTTGTGCGTTTTAGGGATGAAAAGAAGGATGTACAATTTTCTCACTGACAGCAGATTAAATAATTCGTAAAGCTTTTCATTGGAGATTGTTCTTTTTTTGAAGTACGGTACCTTAAGTATACAGGTTTCAATAAAAGTATACAGTTTAGGGTTCTTATGCAGGTACCAATTACAGGTGTTCACAACATTATCTTAAGCACAATAAAGCTATATCATCGTAAAGTTATAGATACTTACTTTTGAAAATATACTCTGAGTAGTTTTGATTGTTACGAATTTATGTACAAGTTACATGCCCTACAACATTTTGGTAATTAAATTACCTTTACTCAACCATGCGTAGGGCGTTTCTAATTATTTCTCTCCACGATTTATAACATTTTCCCTATCTTTAAAGCCCTCGAGACCTACCCCTGGCTGATTCATTTGGCAGCAGAAATCTAGGTACTGAGGTTGTTGATATTAAATGTCTTAAATCTGCCTTTATTCGGAATGATAATGCCATCTTGTTTCCTTCATCTTACAAGTAACCAAAAAATTCCTGTCATGACATTTTTTGCTTTGTTACTTCTTTTTTAAACGTAACAACGAAATTTAACGAATTATACCACTCTAAAACACGCTAGAGAAAAGAGTTATACACCTACCTAGCCCTTTCCCAACTATGTTGGGGTCGGCTTCCAGTCTAACCGGATCCAGCTGAATACCAGTATTTTACGTAGAGCGACTGCCTATCTGACCTCCACAACCCAGTGAGTACTAGGTAATGCGCTATCCCTTGGTAAGACTGGTTGTCAGACTTTGTCCGCTGACTACCTGTAACGACTGTCAAAGATCTACAAATGATAGCCAGGACCACTGGCTTAACGTGATTTCGGAGGCACGAAGGAAACTCGGTATGTAATGGGTGGTCGCCCATCCACAGATCAACATAGGCAAGCGCGGCTTAACCTGAAGATTGATTCGAGCGGCTGGCATTATTTAGCCACGAGCGTCTCTTGAGTTAGATATAAATAATTAAAAATATTTAAAGGAGACAGTAGGTATGTACTTCTACCCACTAATTCTCTCTTTCGCAAGAAACAAACCCAAAGTTGCTAACTATACCTACATGTAAGTTAGTATTATAAACTGTTGATTTAGGATCTCATTTTAAACAAGATTTGTCTACAAACTCTATTAAAAGTTAGTTCAACGTATGATTAATGTATGAGTCTATCTCGATTTAGGCCATATTATGCTAACAAAGTCTCACTGAAAAGGAGTAACGCCCACCGCACAGACACACATCACACAGAATAGATTAATAGAATAGTTCGAAATAGATCACGTGATGTGTGTTTGAATTTGGTGACGCTCTGTAATTCTTTTCTCCGTTTGATAAAGGTCTGGACACAATATTATTATTTTAAGTCTGTAAATATGTATCCTATGTATAGGGTGACTGGTAATTAGTGACCGATACTTAAACACGTGATTGTACTCATGATAAGAAACAACTTTCCCAAACAAACATTTTTTTTATACTCACGCGCGCCTTTGACCTATCAGCTGTTAGCAGCGTGACGCCGTTCTATCTCATTACAATCATACCGTGCAACAGTGGGTAGGTAGAGCACCCGCGCGGCTCACAATTTCATACGGCTGTTGTGTTATTGGGATAAAAGTGAATGAGTATAAAAAAACTGTTTCTAGAGTCTAGTAGATTATATATTTCTATAACTCATTTAATAAAATAAAAAATAATTGATTGATAAAAACAAAAAAAATATTAAAGACCTGAATGAAACCGTATTAATATCCGCTTCAAAAATAGTCAAATTGATTAAAACTGAATGATTATGAAGTACCTAAATGAATGGTCTAAATGTGTTTAAATAGACTCAGTGTATTTTGTTTGCTAGGGTCGGCGCTCGCCCCACACCTCCTCACACAAATATATTGGCACTCCAGATCCTCTTACATTCAAGTGAACCTACTGAAATGGAGCTTCTTTCAACTTACTGCCTTCTAAGACGACTTGGAAATTCATTTATACTAACTCATATTATTCCAAAACAAATTGGTTTCACTTCAACCTGAAATCTTTTGACAGCATGAAAGTTTCATGCGTATAAATAACACAGAAAATCGAATAAAAATAATTAAATTTTAAATTGAATTGTACATTGTACATCTAATGATAAAAGTAATTATTTCCGTAATTATGTATATTTAGTTGAAACATAATATGATACTGAAACCTAAGTACAAAACGATAGAGAAACTGCTAGCCAACTACTGAACTAAGTTCTGACTGCAACAAGTTATAATATCTTATATTAAATTACAGAGTATCTCCACTACACTTTAAATAATATTAAACAAAGTGAATTTAAGGACTAAAAAGTTTCAGGGTGGAGCTTAAGTTAGGTAAACAGTATTTTATCTTAGTTTAGTTTTAGTGCTCTTTGAAAACGTCCGGCGTCCTAGCGACAAGCACTAGCACTAATATCATTATCTATGTATCTCTTCTGAAAACAACTTAAATAGGTTACCTAAATTTAACGGTTTGAGAGTCTCATCATCATCTTCCTGCTCTTGTCCCATTTTACTTGGGGTCGGCGCAAAACGTTTTTTTCTTCCATTCTCCTCTGTCAGCCGTTATGCTATCACTTACTCCTTTATCTTTCATATCATTCCTCACACAATCCATCCATCGTTTCTTTGGTCTTCCTCTCCCTCTCCATCCATCAACGTTTAAATTCATCACAGTCACAGACTGAGATTGTGAAATATAAAACAAAATATATAATCCCTTTTTCACTTACCATGTCAACTTTTGCAGCAAAATAACACGAATTTCAGCAAGAACTCTTGGGCACCGTCTGCGTTTGAGTACGTTCATATTATAAACGTACGTTCAGGTTCTTAACCGTTTTTCCAGAGTCAGCACCTTCAGTTGGGTGGCGAAACAAGTTGAACGCAACGAAGCGTTTTCCTGGATTTGCGAGCTCCGAGCGAACGTTGAGAAAACGTGGAATGCTAACGGTGAAAAACTAACGTTAACCGTAGAACCTCGTGCTGCGAGACGTGTTTATGCTCGTTTTATTTGCAGCCATTTTTTAAATTGGATTTTAATTTGCATGCTCGTTAGTTAATGGAAGAAAATATAGCGTTTGGTACAGGAATACCAGTTCATTAGGACTGTTAAATGATTCCATTATTTTGACAAGGATAGGCAAGAGCATCTGCAATGAGAACTATTTAGACCCCTTTTTTATTCGATTGCCAAACGTAATATTTAAATTATAGCAATATTCCGGAACGTCCATTCGTTGTTTATGCGAGTATTAGGAGGCCAGTGTTTAGTAGCGCACGTTTGGGCGTAATTATGTTATGATAATGGACTTGGCAAAATACTTCTGGTCGTACAGTTATGCCCCCAATTACCTACTATAATATTAATGTTTCACACAGGCCCACAATTCGGAATGTTTTCCTATCTTCTACGTATAATTAAAAACATGCAGTTCAATCTTTCAGATGTTTTGAAAATCAAAATACAACCTCTTTTCCTTTTCGAGGCAGAATATATAACACTATACACACAATACTCCACAATGTCCACAATATTGTCATGTAAGTACGTGTGTACGTAAGACTCTGTTTCAAAATATGTAACACAGTAAGGTACTATTTTATAGGGACATATGTATATGCCAACCGCTAATAACGCTCTGTAGGAATATTTAATTAATCATAGCCTGTGTCTCAAGGGTAATCACTCAGTTTAATACGTGTTAAAGTGGCATTAGAAATCACATTCATCAAAAACGTATAGGCACTAAAAATAATATTTATAACGAACGGAATCTCCGTTCTTTCTCTGAAAAATCCAATTGAATAAGACGTCTGAAGCTATGAAACATTTAGTAGCCTTTATAAAAGCCTGGAAAAAGTTTAATTTGATCGGAGCTCAAAGTCCGGCTGTTCAAAGATATTAAAACAAGTCAAAGGAGACTGGCCGCTTCATAAATAATAAAAATGTTATTGAAGACAAAATAATTTTGCTGAGACGGGATACTTAATCATTCCTTGGAACTTGAGCAAAAACTGAAGTCTTCAAGGCTTTTATACTTTTTGTGTGGTCGGTATTTTAATTCCACATATTTTCCTCAGCTTTGATGATGTATTTTTTCTTATTTGTAATAAAAACCGGATTGTGAGAAAGTGCTTAGGTACTTAGCGCCCGACTAGGATACCATCTCTTTCTACAAGATTTATAAGAAGAAAAAAAAAGTGCGTGCGCATTAAGACAAACAACAATTACCATTACCACATCTATCTTCTATCTATATATATAAAACAAAGACGGGTTTGTTACAACACTTATAACTCGAGATCTGCTTGATCAATTTTCATGGTTTTTGTTTCGTTGGATTTGTCTCCGCCCTGAATAGCAGAATACATTTTAAAAACAATAAAAACTTGACGAATACATAATTATGAAAATGAATCATTTTCCATTTAATTATGTTCCTTTGTTCGTACCTGTCAAACATTTGTTTTCCTCCTGTCATCCTGTCAAATACTGTGATTGACATTTATGCATGCGTTCAGAAATGTATTTTGTGTAAACTATTTTAAAAGGGTGAGTAAACTTTTGTCTGTATTTTTTTTAAATCAATTACAAAGGTTGAAAAGTGTATTATAGGTTAGTTAGGTAGGATAGGTAGGTAGGATAGGTAGGTAGGTAGGTAGGGTAGGTAGGCAGGGTAGGTAGGTAGGGTAGGTAGGTAGGGTAGGTGGGTAGGGTAGGTAGGTAGGGTAGGAAGGTAGGGTAGGTAGGTAGGGTAGGTAGGTAGGGTAGGTAGGTAGGGTAGGTAGGTAGGGTAGGTAGGTAGGGTAGGTAGGTAGGGTAGGTAGGTAGGGTAGGTAGGTAGGGTAGGTAGGTAGGGTAGGTAAGTAGGGTAGGTAGGTAGGGTAGGTAGGTAGGATAGGTAGGTAGGATAGATAGGTAGGGTAGGGTAGGTAGGTAGGGTAGGTAGGTAGGATAGGTAGGTAGGATAGATAGGTAGGGTAGGGTAGGTAGATAGGATAGATAGGTAGAGTCGGTAAGAAGGGTACGGTAGGGTAGGAAAAGGTGCATTGCAACGCATGCCGGGACAGCTAGTTAAAAAATAAAGAAACAATGCTTTTAATTAAATGGAGAGTCAAGGTGGTAGACGAGTGTCGTTGACTGGCGCGTCATTGAGGGGGTGGAGACCTATTCCGACCACCGGTATATCCGGTTCGACGTCTCCGCCCAGACCCCAAGCGCGCCGGTCCTACAGGCCCCGAGTGGTCCGCGATGGGCGCTGAAGCAGCTGGACCGGGCTCCTCCTGGAAGCCGCGATCGTGCAGGCCTGGGTGACATCACCGGACAGGCCTGCCGACGTAAACAACGAGGCGGGTTGGTTCCAGGAGGCCATGTCCGACATATGCGACGTGGCAATGCCCCGAGTCCGGCCAGGAAGCGCCCGGCGTCAGGTGTACTGGTGGTCGCGAGAGCTTACGACTCTGCGCGAGGCGTGCGTCGCCGCGCGCCACCTGTACACCAGGCATCGCAGGCTCCGCATCCGCCCTCCGGATGCGGCAGCCATCGAGGCGGAGCTGTACGAGGGTTACAGAGCAGCGAAGACCGCCCTCCAAGAGGCTGTCCAGCGGGCCAAGGATCTGGCCCGCGAGGAGATGCTGGGGACTCTCGACGGAGATCCGTGGGGGCGCCCTTATAAGATGGTGCGGGACAAACTCCGCACCTGGGCCCCCCCGCTGACGCAGAGTCTCCGGCCTGAGCTCGTGGAGGACGTGGTGAGCGCTCTGTTCCCTTCGCGAGGGGAGCATACTCCCCCGCCTATGGCTCCGCCGCTTGCGGTGCCGGAAGCGGACCACAGCGACGACGATGACGACGTTCCGGAGGTGACTGGGGTAGACCTGAGAGTGGCGGTAGGCAGGCTTAAGGCCAAAACTGCCGCCCCGGGACCCGATGGCTTACCTGGCAAAGCCTGGGTCCTGGCCTCTGAGGCTCTCGGGTCCCGACTGGAAGGGCTCCTAAGCGCATGCTTGGAGAGAGGCCAGTTCCCGCTTCGTTGGAAGACGGGCAAGCTGGTCCTCATACGGAAGCCAGGGCGCCCTGCGGACTCTCCGTCCGCATACCGGCCCATTGTGTTGCTCGACGAGGTGGGCAAGCTCTTTGAAAGAGTCATTGCAAACCGCCTCGCCGGGCACCTTGCGGGAATGGGGCCGGATCTTGCGGAACACCAGTTTGGCTTCCGCAAGGGGCGCTCGACGGTGGACGCCATCATGCGCGTGCGAGCCCTCACGACGGGGGACGCGGTGTCCCGGGGTGGGGTCGTCTTGGCGGTGTCGCTCGACATCGCCAACGCCCTGGAGCTGCATTAGGGAGGCACTCCGGTATCACCGGGTGCCCACCTACCTCCGTCGTGTAGTCGGGGACTACCTGTCTGACAGGTATGTCATCTACCCTGGTCCCAACGGAGAATGGAACCGGCGAGAGATGTCGTGCGGTGTTCCACAGGGGTCGGTTCTAGGGCCGCCCTTGTGGAACATCGGTTACGACTGGGTGCTGCGCGCCGACCTCCCTAGCGGCGTCAGCGTAGTCTGTTACGCTGACGACACGCTGGTACTGGCACAAGGGAGGTCGCACGAGGCGGCGGCCGAACTGATGACACGCGGGGTTGCGATAGTCGTTGAGAGGATCCGGCAATTGGGTCTCGAGGTGGCCTTGCACAAGTCCGAGGCCATGAGCTTTCATGGGCCTCGGAATGCGCCACCGTCGGGATCCACGCTGACGGTAGGAGGGGTTCCCATCGGCGTCGAGTCGACTTTGAAGTACCTAGGACTCGTCCTCGACAGCCGGTGGAACTTCGTTGAGCACTTCCGACGTTTGGCTCCCAAACTGGAACGGGCCGGGGCTGCCTTCAAGCGGCTCTTGCCGAACCTGAGGGGTCCAAACGCCTCCTGCCGTAGGCTCTACGCGGGGGTCGTGCGGTCCATGGCCCTTTACGGGGCCCCGGTGTGGGCGCGTTCAATTAAGCGGCGTGCCGCGCACTACCTGAACGCGCCCCAAAAGGTCGTAGCCGTAAGGCTGATCCGGGGGTACCGCACGATCTCCCGCGAGGCGGCGAGCCTCCTAGCCGGATTGCCGCCATGGGATCTGGAGGCGATAGTCCTCGCGCGCCTGCATGAATGGCGCGCGGGGGCACTACGTCGGGGGGAAACTCCGCTGCCGCGGCAAATCACCGCTCAGCGGACAGACCTCCGACGCGATCTCATGGCGACATGGAGACAGCGACTGTCGCAACCCAGTGCAGGGCACGCCACAATAGTGGCGATAAGTCCCCTCTTTGAGGAGTGGCTAGAGAGGCGCCACGGCGCCCTCACCTTCCGCCTGACGCAGGTCCTCACCGGACACGGTTGTTTCGGGAGGTTCCTGCACCGAATCGGGCGGGAGGAAACGCCCGGGTGTTATCATTGTGAGGATCGTCCGGAGGACACGGTGGCGCATACCGTGGAGGTCTGCCCCGCTTGGGCGGAGCTCCGCCGTGTCCTCGTAGCGGCGATCGGCGGCGGCGACCTCTCGCTCCCGGCCCTGGTTCAGGCCATGGTCCGGAGCGAGAGGGAATGGGAAGCCGTCACCTCCTTCTGCGAAGCAGTCATGCTAGCGAAGGACGTGGCGGGACGTGAGAGGGAGAGAATCTCACGTCCCAGCCGCCGCGGGCGAAGCACCGGGCGTCGGGGGCCACGTGGTGGCTCCCGGCCACCGTAGGCGCGGGCCTGTGGACGGTGAGTAATGGGTTAGCTCACCGTCCGTCCGTCTTATGACGACAGGCCGTGTCGACGGCGCGTTCGTGTTCCACGCGCGCCTCAAAGAGATGTCAGCAACCAGGAAGGGGCCCGCAAGGGCCGATGCCTGCCGGGGCTGCGGGACTGTACGAAAGAGATACCGTGGCCCTGGAACACAAAGGGCAATGAAGGAACATGGATGGGTTTTAGTCAGTAAGAGTCTGACACTCCCTCCCACTCCACCCAGAGCGGGAGAAGTCATTTGATGATTACCCATCCGTAAAAAAAAAAAAAAAAAAAAAAAAAAAAAAAAAAGGTGGTACACGAATTTATTCCATTTAAGTATACTGTTATACCTACTGTTAATTATGAAAATCCTACAAGAATATTTCATATCTGGCTGTAATCCGCGCCTAAACTCGAAAAATATATTAATATAATGAAATTTCATTTGGGCCCATTGTGATTTTAAAATTCAAGCCGCGTTCGCTCCATGAAAATAAAATCAACCGTGAACTTTACATTCAGGAGAGCCCCAAATTTACATTTTACGTAGATAGGACTCTTTATTTTAACTTGGTGAAAAATAATGCAAATCACCTTTTTAGGAAATCCCTGCGGCACAACACAGCGGGAACTCTCAAGGATACTATCTATTTACTTGATGCAGATGTATGTCGGTATATATTTTATGGTGCCCCCGAAGTGTTATGTCGGATAACATGCACAAGCACATAGACAGGCACATAGACTTACTGCAATGTTTTTCTTCACGGAAGCAAGTGAATTTGTACATTACACACATGAGTCCGCAAAAATCAGAGATGCAGTCCGACGAAAAACTTGCACCAAATTAGGCACTAACCACACGACAAAAAACAAAACAACTTCAATGTTTTTCAGATGCGACGAAAAGTTGTCGGCCGTCAGTGAGCGCGGTAGTATCTACAGCATATTATTAAGGATGCAGATTCAAAATCAAGCTTTATTTCAACAAGCTTAGTTATTTAAATTTATCAAAAATATAGCGGGCTATTCTTGAGGTAATAATTTAATACTATGCGCTACAAAACACCCCTAAGGCGTACTTACATAATAAGAAGCAAAATACGACTCATAAAATCACAGCCAAATAGTGTAGCGCGATTTACGAGAGATAAATAATCCAGATACCTGACTAGCACTAGTTGGGCAAGCGAAGTCAGTCTCTAAGGGTATGGGACCACCAGAGCGCGTGAAAAATTCAGTTCGGTCGGCAGGAATGTTTTATTTAAGGCGATGCGCAGTGCGGCCCGTTGAAATATTTAGTAACGACCATTGAGACGGAGTGTTACCTTTCTTTGTACGACACCGACTATTTGACACCGTTTTTACCTGGCATGTGACATCACCTCGCAAACGCACAGCCCTAACGAGGAAACTTTTGTACGAGCTCCTTTGTAGGTTGTGTTCGAATGGGATATTAAGTGTTACTTTCTGAAAGGAAAATATTGCTATGTCAGCCTAGAAAATAGGTAGGCTTAAGTAACAAATACTTTTCTAGGTACATTTTGGTAAATATATTTATAAGAAGATAGAAAAGTAAGAATGAGATCGTTGCGTCTGAGTCCTATATGATCACGAGAAGGTAAATCCCTACATATAATTACCTAGTACACTTGGGTTGTAAAACACACGTGATTTTATTGAACCAGGCTTTTCTTCACAGCCTTGGTTTTATGTCTACAAAGGTTACAACAGCTCTAAATCGGCGATTATTTCGCTCCACTGAAAATAAATTAAACATTAATCTATACAAACTTTATATAAACAGTATCCGTATCACCTATTTCACTGGTAGTCAATAAATAACCGGGAACGTGTTTTACGTATTCGCTTATAAAGGGTATAAAACGAATGATAGCCAAATGGGGCACTTCGTGGTTTTCATCTGACTTTTACGACGTGTGTGTAAAATGCCAATGGTAACAAATATATATAACATATTATATAACTACGAACCTGTACAAGATATACGACACAATTTTATGAAAATCGGTAAAATACCGACAGGAGAATCTATAGATCATAATGTGTTTTGTCAGATAGTCTCCACACCTCATGAGAGTGGGGTGGTCTTTCCTTTGCCGAAGCATTTGTCATGTTCAAGTCAAATGGAACTTCGTAGAATTTGCTTTATATAGGTATTAGCTATGGTGGCATCTTCAACGTTACATACAAACTACGCATCGTACCAGACGTCACGTAAATCCTACATCGCGTAAGTAGACTTTTCCCGAAATAAGGATATATTCTACAATAGCCATACAAATACTGTCGGCTGGTGGACCACCAGACACAAGTCACAACACTAGTATTATCGGATAATGCTTCATTTTTCTATGGAGGACGAGGAACTTTACAACCAGTTCCTCAATATCTCTATAAAGCCAATTCTATGAAGTTCCATTGAAGTCAAAATTAGTCTGGTGCATAGGAAACCTACCTACAAAAAACCTCAGATACTACCTAAAAAACCTCAAAAAACCTTTGTTACTAAACTGCTCCATTACCCGCTCTACCGACACCTACAACACCCACCCCACGAATGAAAGAGAACTCATCTTTTCTCTCCATAGAAACACAGAAAATTCGAAGAAAATCTCGCAAAAGCTACATAATAATTTCCGATGTTTACACATCCTTTCATCTCATAATTGTTCCCGCGGCTTGCCAACGATAAATTCCGCCCACCCGAGCCCTTTAGCCGATTGAGTGGGCACTTACCTGAGCAAATAAAAATAACAATGGATATTGTCGCCTCATTGATGTTACAAAGAGCCTCTTTGCTCTGCCACGGTTTTTGAGGACCTGCGTGTGATTACTATCTGAAGGTGAGAGTGATTTTAGTGTTTTCTCTGGAAACCCATAGGTAGGTAGGTTGGTACTTGGCGTAAATAAAGGGTGTAAAAAGACCCTTAACGAAGCCGAAAGGCACTTGTTTTCCTCGTCATTGTGATCATTTTTTTGTTCTGGACCATACCTGGGAACCTTCTGGTTACGGAGATATTGGGGGTCAAAGTTCCAATTTTTTCACAAGGTTTTTTTTAAATACTACTTTTTAAGGTTCTAACTTTACTCCAATTACCTCCATGGTCCGTTTACTATTCAAAGCATCCATCAGCAATAAGTTTTGAGCGCCTTATATTGAGTTTTACCGTAAAATGTGATTTTTGACCCCAAAAAAAAATTTCGTTTCCCAGTAAAAAATTTTGCGTAAAGTTTGATGTACAGAATGCTTGGTTGACGGCTTTGTGAAGGGTCTGTTTACACCCCGTATAAAAACGACTTACTATTCGTGAGTGATCTGAGTGGTATACACCAAAGAGCGTACACCACTCAGATCCAGCTTGTCCCTTTGTTGTCCTCCCCCAGCGACGCCCTAAGCCGAGGCTCGTACCCCACAGGGGGTGCCCTTAGCATGAACTCGCTTAGTTTGTAACTTTTTTTTTGCCTCGGCTGGAGGCCTCACACTCAAGGCACCCACATGATAGTCCGGTTAAGCAGACGACAACCTCCTAGGTTGAACTGCGAGATGCCATTTCGAAATTTACTTACTTACACTTTAACCATCACAGTCAGTTAGTCAGTTTATGGCTGCATAATCATCTGTTCATCACACTCAGCAGATCATGTTAAGTGTGATGAATAGTGAATGATCCTTCTATTGTTTGTTCTAGGAAGCCACTGTTGCCTGAGCTACCCATCATCATGACGCTGTTTCTTTGTAACTTTTACGAAAAACTTTGGGTCGAAAAACTAAAATTGGCGGACCTTTGTACCCAGTTTTGATAATAAACACCTTTTGTTTAAATTTAATAACATTACTAGATTAAAAGCTAATATTCAAGTCGATAATGAATATTAAATTGGATCTGGTTAAAAGGCTGAAAGATAGGTTGTGAGCGAGCACGGCGGAGCCCGCCACGTGTGCCTAAACCCAATCATGCGGGTTATTGGGAGCCGACCTGTGCGGGGTCACCCTCGCTGGGTACCGAGGTGAGAAGCCGTTGTCTATCGCGTTTTACTACCTGTAGGTTTTATGTAATAATGTGCATAAGTTATCCTTTATATTTAAATAATAAAATGGTTATTTTGTAGCAGAGATTTTTTGTAAATATCTTTTAAAACATCGTGGTTAGAGATGGTGAGTAGGAGACTGAAAAATTAGGTAAACAACTAAGGGCTCCGGTCTAGTCCGAAAGGAGTAAGGCAATTCCGATAAACATAACATAACATGACGCCTGTAATCCCTGAAGGGTTAGGCAGAGGTGTACCTAATAGAACACCCACATTTCGCCAGTTACGTTTAAGTCCCATGTAATAGGCGGCGACCCTATTGCCATCAACCGGGCGCAAATCCAGGTTCCGTGGCTGCTACTGAGAAATTCCTGATAAAAAAACCCAATAACACTTGACCTGGGAATCGAACCTAGGACCTCATGCTTATCAGTCGCACTTGCGACCACTAGACCAACGATGCAGTGCGATAAAATAATGCAAGTAAAACCTTACAAACGTACCCCCCCTAGTTACTTCTGATTAAAAAACTTAGTAAGTAATAAAATGTTGCTTTGCATTATGTAACCCAACGCGACCTTTTAGCTTAGCACTGACTTACCAAAACTCCGTTGAAAGAGTAATAAGGGGTCTCCGCAATCCCGCCAGAGGCTGTCAATATATTCAAATTTAGAAGGAGTCGTGGTTATGTTAATTAATGGCGGAGAGGGACCGCAATCCTTCGCCAAACACTGTGCGTACAAATTATCCACATGAGGGATAATCTGAGAGACCAAACGAACCACAGAACTGACGAGCTTGGGGACTAAAACCGACTACGTCAAACCAGCATCCCTCTTTAGTATTCCCGCTCATCAGATAATCTCCAGTCCATCTGAACCGTAATCATTTTTATGAAAAGATTTTTATCCAAAGGCAAACGAAATTGGTAGGTATACCTAACCTATACCTAAGTAAATATACTTCTTTGGGTTTAATTTAATCTGTTCTTTATATAAAACTCTACTTTTAATACTGTTTTTAAATAATGTGCCTTAAAGCGAAACGACTCACAACGAAAACCGTCCAATTTTTTCATCAATCTCATAAAAGCGGAGGACACGATTTTATTAACAATTTGTTCACTGCAGCGTCGCTACGTGCAATGAAAAATACATCCAGTATCGTACCATACGGTCGTCCACTGATTAAATAACCGTGTGTCGGTCCATAACGCCCGATGACGGGATGACCGGAGGCCCAACGACCGACGCGACGGTATTACATTTTCAGCCATGTTACAGGAAATTCAGCGAAACGTTACGGTCACTAGCTAAGCAACTAAACAGAGCGCTCCAGGGCTCACTTCAAAGATAATTCGAATTTCTAGGGAAATTGGCTAGTTGGTAATTAAGTTCATTTTCCGACAAGAGTTAACTAAGTTTCTTACTTATAGGAATAAGTAATTAGGAGTTGGTAGATTAACAATGTTATGTAAGAAAACAACAGAACATCAATACAGGATGGTATCTATCTACGTAGTACGATTAATGTTGAACACACATGACTAATAGATTCGTCTCTCTGATAGACCGAACCCATTATTTTACTGTAACAAATGGTTTAGAATATGCATACAAGAAAAAGCATTTTTCTTCTACTGATTATGTGTTATCCCGTGTAATACTTACTGTAGCATTTCTTTTACAGCACATATAAAACAGGTTCGAACAAGCAGTGCGCATTATTGGCTTTAGGTTCAACTAAAAGTATCACAAAGCGGCTTACGAGGTCGCAACCGTACCGTACCAACTTCTACCTTTAAAAGAATAAACAGAATCACATAACAAACCAAACTTTTCCTCCGAAAGTTTTTAAATGCGTAAAGTTCAATTTTGGCTGTCAAACAAATTGGAATTTTTAAAGCTCTGCCTGTGAGTGAAAATAGGATACCTACGGGTATTCATACCATTCCCTACGGTATGAATACCTACGTTGCAAATCAAGACTCCATTTATACATCATCATCATCTGCCTAGCCTTTTCCCAACTATGTTGGGGTCGGCTTCCAGTCTTACCGGAACAAGCTGAATACCAGTATTTAACATGGAATCACTGCCTATGTAACCTCCACAACCCAGTTATAGGTAATAAGATACTCCTTCATAAGATTGGTTGTCAGACTTTCGGGCCAGAGAAGACTAAAGACTCCATTTATTAAAACACAAAAAACCAACTGGCTGGCTGGCTTGTATAAGTTGTACATGAATATTGCTCTCGCCTTCCCATTATCTATTAAACTGTAAAAAGATACAGTACATTCTGTAAGCAACGTATACCGTGGTCATCTATAGTGAATTACGCTATAACACGACCCCGAGTCTCCATGATCCCGTTTCGCAGATGTGCAAACTGAAAATTGAAAAGTAAACAGCCATGTTAATGCTCTTTTCTCACGGCTACGGGGAACCCAAAAGGAAGTGATTTTTTAGTTATGATGTTAACTGACTATGTGTTAATGTAAATGTAAGGAGGAGGTTATAAATTCATTTAATTCATTTAGTTTCAGAAGCCGGTGGCAAAAAAAAACTGAATGAAACAAACGAACTTCTGAAGCTAGTTATTTTTCATCACTGGCACGAGCACCGGTGCGAGCACTGGCACGAGCACTTGCGCGAGCAGAGGCGCAAGCACTTCGGTCCAACACTGGCGCGAAAGTATGTAGGTTACCCAACGAGATATCAAGCCATCTGATCATAAAAGTTGGATCCTACCTAGAAAGCCTACCTGCTTTTATGGTGGATAGGTCACTAGTAGTCACTTCCTACATTACTTTTATGTGCGTTTTGATGTTGGTACCCTACTTAAATTCCTAACTACTCGTGTTTACATTCATTTTTATGTCCAAACGAAAACACAAGCACAGTATCTACACGATAAGTACTAAAAAGAAACACTAATCTCACATTCCTGGCGCAAAAATGCTGAAATTCCTGAACAGAAGTTAACATTTCCAAGCAGTTAGTTAACCACAGTCAAGTTTATATTCCAAACCGGCTAGATCTCGAGATACGACCTCCCCGCACTATGCACAGTTCATAGTAGGTACATATATGTACATACCCATCCATGCCACATCAATGACATAATGTCTGGCTGAGCATGCAATTTGCGCTAGTTGCGACCTGCCAAGCGGTTAATTCATATAAGTACAAATTGCTTGAAATTGGAGTGTTATTGTATTAATTATGTACTCTAGTAATACTGAGCAGATTAGTTTCCGTTGCTATTACGAGTATTATAGGAAATTCGACTGCCTCGTTGGTCTGTAAATTGGCCGAAGCGCTACAACTGAGCTTGAGGTCCTAGGTTCGATCCCAGGTCGGACAAAATTCTCTTGAGTTTTTCTCTCTGGGGTAATCGGATTTTTATCTGGATAGTACATTCCCTGGTACGTTCGTTGGGGCAATTATCCTCAATAAATCCCAAACAGAATGCGAGTGTGGAGCCACTCTGCAGGATTTGCTCCACCTCTTGTCCTGCCCATCCTGCACAACCACTTGCACCTACCAAAATTTAATTGCAGCAAATGTTAGAACTGTATAGGTGGCTACATACTGGTCTATAAAGGCGCATCCACACATGCCGAGCGGCACGGCCGGCGGCACGCGCATCTTTTTCCCTGCGGCGCGTAAAGCCGGCGGCAAATTCAGCGGCAAGGCAGCCAGAAAACCGGCGGCAAACCCGGCGGCATGTGTGGATGCACCATAACAATTTGAGTTTATCAACACATAAAGAAGAAGAAGTAGAGTACGTTCCTTTGGAATCATTTCTGACCACCACGCTGCGAAACCCGCAAGCAAAAGTTTACTGCACATAAGAAAACATAAATAACAGAGATCGTTCATTCCAGATCCGCTTTGCTCGTTTTATTACTGCGAAGAAAAATATTATCTATTGAACCACGTTGCATCGAGTGCCCGTAATTGGCAATTAGTTGGTAAGTTACTGAACTTAACGACTCTTGTGCAAAACGGCTGACGTTGGCCGAACCAAGTCTATTGATATCTTCATTTACTATCTAGGTACCTACTTTAGTGATTTTTAATAAAAAGAACTTTATAAGAAGTGGATAAGAACATCTCATAATCAAAAATCTGTAGATACTAGCTACCTGCTTAGAAGAACTTACATGGATCTGGAATGATGAAATGATCAATGCTATATCTATATCTTTACGATTGATGGAGAAAATGAAACTTAGTTATCTGATTAGTAGGTTCGAGTTAGATTCATAGTGGCACCGACCGGCGGCTATCTATTCCTAACCGTTGCAGCTCTCTGCATGCCTGAATTCTGCCAAAGGGTAGACAGAGATGTAGGTACCTAAATTGTACAGTTAATTGTTAAGAAGTCTTTTGCTTCAATTCAAATCTCCTAGAAGATAATTTTTTATCTTAAGCTCTTAGGCCGAATCGATAAACGCTACTTAGCCCGTGGTTCGAATTAGACATGTGTCCGTCTCTATTTTACACTGGCAGTTTGACAGTTGAGCGACAGCGCCGGGAATAACGCTTAGACAAAGTACATTCTACCTGCTAATCCTGCTATGTTACGTTTATAGATCTCGTTCTGGATGAAGACTATGCGTTTGTTCACACGATATTTTAAAGTATAAGTTTAGAAATAGGATCACACGTCAATAATTCAATATTTATAACAAATACTGTATGAAACTACCATATTATGCAAAACTGATGATGCAGGACAGCGCCCAGTGAACAGGCCTTACACCCAATGTCTGAAACTAAAACAATGAAGTGTGGAAATTGAAAGTTTGTGAACTGATCCGATTGGCTTCTTCTTCTTCTTTGGCTTTTGATTGGCTGTTGATTATTCAGTCAACCAATTGCAACAGTTAGCACGCTCATATGTACGCTTTCGAGATGATTTTCATTAACATACAAACGTCTTTCGAAGTGGGGAGGCGAGCGAATAATTATTGTAAGTGGATGTAAACGCGGAGTTATAAGCAGTCCAATAATAGGTAAAATACTTACCTACTCATCGTTTATATCAATGAGTTATAAACGAAACAAACTTTCTCAAGTCAGGGTCCGCTCGGTTCACAAACAACCAGAAAGTTCGCAACTCAACAGATGCGGATGATGCGTGATTAATCACAACAGCATCGGCTCACGATACATTGGAACATTCATTTACACGAAAAAATTGATGAGACATAGGCAAGTAGTACCTACTTTTATTTTGTTTATCTGCCTATTCTTTCCACTGTTGGCCTCCTTCAATTCCTTCCACGAACTCTTTTCTGGCGCAACCACGTACCAGCCTTCGCGGTACGCATCTAGGTCGTCTCGCCACCGCCATGCTAAGTAGGTTCCTACTTGATAAAATCAAAGTTTCACTGGTCTGTACTCAGCATTGCTAGATAAAACCTACCGGTCGAAGCTACACCTTACCGACGAAATTAATGCACATTCTTTTGGATGTACCTAACAGTTTCGACGTCGACGAGGTCTAGAGGTGTCAGATAGTGGTACACGTGAGGATGTTGCGGCCCAAATTGAAACAAATCTATTATCGTACTGGTCCTAAAAGTTATAGATAAATGCCCTTTTTCATTCACAAACACTATTCAATACCTTAACGTCTACCTTAATAAAGGAGGTTGGATTTTCGAAGCTGAAAGCTGAGAAAGTTGAAACTCCTACAATACAATAATATTTAGACACTGGCTCCCCGCCCCGGCTTCGCACGGGAAGCAGTAATTATGTATAGTCGGATGACTTCTGGTGGATGCATAACTGAGCCCATCCCACGCCGACTGCCCCGCCGCGAATGTTTTTATTTTGCGATAACTCCTAAGATATTAATTTAAATTAGATAGTGTTAATAGCAATTTTGGTCTTAATTAAATGCTTGAGATGACTAACATATTTATTTTGGTAAAGATTAATACTATGTCGATAAAAACACCGTCGCAAATAAAGCACTTTTTTTTAACTTAGTATGAGGGACAATTATTCAGCCATAGGTACATTTTTTCTTGTAACTTTAACTATTCACGCAGCGCTCGCCACGGAAGCTCTCAAGATGCAAGACTTTGACGACTTTGTTAACGAATATCATCATAATGTAACTTATTTATGTACATGATATACAATATGTTAAAAAAAACCCTGTCCAATTCGAAATAGGCATATAAGTATTCCTACCAATAATATGTTCAAATGAAATAAGAAACACAAAATATTCATGAAATTAAAAAAATATATAAATTTTAAATGCATGATTTTTGTCTCAAATTACCACCGTTTCCCTAAAATCTAACTAACTTTTAAAACGTGACAATTACCTCTTCGGCATAGTATGTTTGATCGTCAATGTTTTTTATGCGTCACTACCCGAGAAGCAACCGACCGCTCGCACCCGTGTGTTGCCATGAAAGTTTCCTCATTTTTAACCCCAGACGCAAAAGAGGGGTGTTATAAGTTTGACCGCAATGTGTGTGTGTGTCTTGCTCTGGCAACGTAGCTCTTAAACGAGTGAACAGATTTAGATGCAGTTTTTTATATAAGAATAGTTTCATGGCGATGGTTCTTAGATACGTTTTATCAAAATCGGTGCAGCCATTTACTAGATATGAGGGATGAAAGTGGGTATGAAAAATCGAATATTCTCAAATATACCCAAGTGGGGTATCAAATGAAAGCGCATGATGTGTATATTACAATTAGACACGTTTTATCAAAATCAGTTCAGCCATTTTAAACATGGGGGTGAAAGTAGTGATGAATAATGGAATATTTTCAAATATGTGTTATTACAAAAATCTGTACGTTTAATTAAAGGCCATAAGCTTATTCTCATCATAGCCTATTCCTTTGGGTTGATTACAACCACGTTGTAACTCAGTTTACGCATTTACGTTGAAGATTGCTTGATCGCATAGCGCCATCTATTGTTAAAATACATGCAGTACATATCTAAAAGTCTTGTTTGTATAATGGTATCATAAAATGTTGTTTTGTTTTCATGGCCTTGAATGTCCCACTGCTAGGCAAAGGCCTTTCATGGACTTTACCTATGTTTATTAATGGATTTCTAAAAATACCAATAATGTAACTGTTTAAAAACATTTAAAGGTAATCAAACTCAATGAAGATAGATTTATCAATGAAACATCATGTATTATTTTAATTTAATTTAAGTCTTTATTGTTTCTTAGCTAATTCCTCTAAAGCTGATGCTATTCTGAAACAAAACAAATAATTAAATATATATTTAAATCAAACATGATGTGTATCTTATAAAATTCATTAAAACATTCATTTCAAATCATTTATTACCTGGATAACACTTCAATTTTCTGTATCTTATACTCTCTCTCAAATTCTAATTTGTCTCTTTCTATTTTAATAATTTCTTCATCAAATGATGCTGAAATGTGACATACATTTATTGATTCAATATTGATTTTAGTCCATCAAAGTAAATAGCTTTAATCAGATATTTACATATTTCAGACTAAATGATTAGTTTTCTCAATAGTTTGGAAAATATCGAATTTTTTGTTTACATTGAATTGGCCTGCGTTTGGCCGCAACTCGCCTGATGTGAAGTGATAATGTGGCCTAAGGTAGGGCAAGCTTGCCCAGAAGAAACCAATAAACTTGTAAGTTGAAGAGATCCATATTATATTACTACTATTACTATTGATTGGGAAACAGAAAAGCCGGCAGTGAATTCCACAGACTAGCAGTTCTCACAATCAAAAGTAGAAGCAAAGCAGTTTGTTCAGGACTGTGGGACTTCAAACATATAACGGTGACGCTTCTATCTCTGCTCTTCCGATGATAGAAAGGGAATGTGGGAATTAGATTATTAGTATTTCCAAAGCACACTCTCTGAAATGTAGTTGACATAGTTACCAAATCTTTTCTGTGATGGAACATAGTTTTCACTGTCCATATTCTGTGAGGTGTCTCCGCTGCCTTCAGAACTCAATCCTCCACTTGTGTCACATAGTGATTGCTGCTGTTTTAAAGCCCTTTTCTTTGTATTTGATTTGAGATCACGCCAAGTCTGAAAACCACAATTATCTGCTTTTATTTTGTTACCTGTTGTTGTGCTTTTTATTACTTAACAATTTAACATAACATCAAGCATGTAATCCCTACAGTGTTTGGCAGAGGTTCCAGGAAATCCCAGATGATAGGAGGTTTGCAATTGATTGATTGCTTTACAATTTAGCCCTAATTACTTGTATCTCTATTTCCTTTAATACTAATACTTGTTTATGTACCTGCTTCCATTTATCAACAGATTTAACAGCTCCTCCCATGGAGTTAAGTGTGGTTGTAAGGTCTAGCCACTGTGCCTCCAAGTCTTCCCTTTCAAGCCCAGAATTGAGGAGACCCTTGGCGACATCGGAATGTTCTTGCATGAAATCCATCAATGCTGTCACTTGAGCTGCAGTTGCGTGTCTTTTAGATGAATCCATTGCCTCCTCACCTCAAGAAAATATAATTTCGATCTATGAATTTCTAAAAAAAGAGTATTTAACTACTTAATAAAACACAGTAATAAGTTTATTTAACCTACCATGTTAAGGAGTACCAAATTTAGAAGAGCTTTCGATTTTTAATTCCGGTTAAGGCGGCAGTATCTAATTATTTTCAAATATAATTTTATATTCGTGATTTTAATATCTTTATTTACATTGCAACTGTCAATGTCAAAAATAGTGCTGCGTTCAATTCAATCCGTTCACACCTCACGTTCTTCTCCGTAGACTTCCTCTTATTATCACTACAGCGACCGCTCATGTGCAGCAAAAGTACTTAGTGCGAATCTGCTAATGATCACCTTTCACAGTCACAATTCCACCTCCGACCGGCGACCGCACTATGTGCAGTGTGGCTATACTGTGTGGATTCTCTGTGGCTGTGGGTATTCCAGGGGTAGGACAGTTCCATATATCGACAGATTTGGGGTAATTTCTTTCAAAATGCGACATCTGTTTTTTGCATCCAAAACAATTAGTTACCTTATGTCACCACAGATGGCGAAACCGGCGACACCATCGATCCTGATATAATTTGTGACTCAAAACTTAATAAATGAAATATAATTTCATTACCTAATCATTTTATTTAACACGTATTATAATTATTTGCAAATATTTATGTAGATTACAATCTGCGTAATAATTACAATAGCAACACATTGAATTATTGATTTGGTAATGATTGTCAAATGTCAAATTGTCAGGTCAAAATTCAAATAATATGGCGACTGTACCCTGCGCTTGCGCTTGTTTGTAGTTTTCATTCAGTGTTTGTGCCTTTCTTCGTGAAATTAATCCGCCGATCCGCGTTGTGTTGAGTCCGGACAGGACTCCGTAGTGAAGTGTACGAATTATTTTGAAAACCCAAGTATTAATGTGCTCATATAGTTGGACTTGTTCAACAAACCGGATTTTGTCTGGCAAAATCACATATCATGGTGCGGGTGAAATTAAAGCAGAGGCGCAAGCTTATAAAATAAACACAAGATAAATAAATAAGTTTTTTATAAAATAAAAGTTGTTTTTTTTATGTATCCACTGTGTACCTTTTGAAATTGATGCTTCCTTACTATTTTACTTGTTTTTTTAATTTGATAAAGTTTTACTATGATTTTGTTACTTAGTAAAGAGAAAAAGTAAAATGATGTAAAACTTTATCAACTTCAAAAACAAGTAAAATAGTGAGGAAGCTTAAAGTATAGGTGCACTAATGCATAAGTAGTACCTATAGCTAGTTATAGCTATATATGTCGCAAGTTTGTGGATGCAAATAATAGATGGCGCTATTTATCCGATCAATTGACATTAGCGGTCTTCAAAAAATTGTGCGAGCGGGCTCTCTATACCCGTTATATTACTTTACTCTATGGGGTATTCTGTGGCTGCAATGTGTCTGTGTGACACTGACAGTCACTCGCATGACATTGTCAATATTATTATTAGCAGATCTATCAAAATACAAAACATAACCTAAGAAGTCACTGCGATTTTTAGAAATTAATCAAGATTGATGTAGATCAACTGAATTCAAATAATATGGCACTATGGACTTGGGTAAGTACTGTAGTACACAATATCACTTCAAACTTCTATTGACTTTGTATTTATTTCTTGATAAGCCATGATAATAATATGATATAGTACTCTTATGAATACCGTGGATGTTACTTACAGGGAGCTAATTCGCATGGACAGTTAGGATTGGGTACTGCAAGTGAACAGGTAGAAAAGCCTAGCAATGTGGAACTACATTTGTATGACAGCAAAATAAAACAAATTGCGTGTGGAGGTGGCCATACGCTCCTGATAGATAACGAAGGCAAGCTCTATTCTTGTGGATGGAATTCAAAGCTCCAACTAGCAAGGGACACAGAAGTACATAATATTGACAGAACATGGCGCTTGAGTGGCGTTACTTTTACAAATATAGTATGTGGATGGGATTTCAGCTGTGGAGTAACAGATGACCAAACCATCATTGTGTGGGGTTCCAATATGTATGGCCAATTGGGAATTCCAACAACACCATCAGAATATTTCTCAGATGTTATGAAGCCAATCAGACTACCAGTGCATGCTGTTCTAGTATCTATGGGTTTAAGACATACAGCAATAGTGAATTCAAAAAGAGAAGTGTGGACTACAGGATGTGGCAGACATGGTCAACTTGGATTGGGGAGTGAAACCTTGTCCTCTGATAGGTTTCAGAAGGTTCAGGGTGTTGGTAAAATATCTCATATAGCTTGTGGACAGAACCACACTGTAGCATGGTGCTCCGAGGAGAGAGCCTTATATGTATGGGGTGATAATAGGCATGGCCAGCTGCTGCTTTGTTCTGAAAAATATAAAAAAGTGTATAAACCAAATAAAATAGACATAGGTGTAAAACAAGAAGTAAAAAAAATATTGAGTGGTTGGACAAATGTTTTGTTGTGGTTAGAGGATGGAAGTCTCTTAGCCTGGGGCAGAAATAATTGGGGGCAGCTCGGAACTGAAAGCACAGTGACGCCAGGAACATTTACACATATCAAGCTACCAGGTTGGTAAACCTTATTCTCTTAGACGTAGAAACCACCAATCCTCAAGATTTATAAAAATCCTTGCTGCTTATTTTCAATATTTTATAGCCACGCAATACACAAAAAATTCTTTGACCAGGAAATAATTTATATATTACTAGCTGTTGCCCGCAACCTTTGTCTGCTTGAAATTGTTATAAAAATATTACTTCCTTATTTGAATTGGATTCTGTTAACAATTTCAAGGGTTTTAATTTTTTGCAAGGACCCTGATCCTTATTCTAAAATAAAAGTAGCCAAGTCCCATCAAAATCGGTCCAGCCGTTTCAGAGATTAGCTGGAACAAACATAGAAAAATAAACATTTTTGTTATAAGTACCATATAATATACTTTCGTAATGCATTCAGTAAAAATCTGTTATTGTGGGTGCTTATTTTGTTTTTTTTTCGATTGATGGCTTTTCTAAATAACTTCTTGTACGAATTGACAAACGAAAGTTTAACATATCCGAGGTGGAGTGCAAAAAATTTCTAGCTGTTTTCATGGAACTGAAATAAAGAATTATTTCCAGTGGGGTGCAGGAAATAATCCTACCGGCGCCCATGACTGGAACTAATGCTTATTTGCTTAGGTTTGACTATCATTGTATTACAAAAAGCATTGTATTGTTTTCAGATGGCAGACAAGTACAAGATGTTGCATTAGGTTCAGAGCACACTATTTGTTTAGCAACTGATAACACTCTCTGGGCGTGGGGTTGGAACGAGCATTTCAATACAGGAATAGATTTAGGAAACGAAATTCTACAGCCTACTCTAGTGCCTTTGGAAATAGACAAGAATTCAAAAATTACACAAATCTACGCTGGTGGTGCTCAAAACTTTGTTGTAACTGAAAACTAAATATGTAATGTTAAAATTGAAAAATTAAAGACCAATTCAATTTTTCTATCTGTGATAGGCCAGTGACACACTCATGCAATGACATCATGTATTCTTAGATGACTCATGCTAGTCAGCAAGTATTGCAATTTGCAAATAGTGCATTATAAAAAATTGGTGTAGGTACTTACTTTGTTTTATTCACAGTAATTTACATTCATACTTTATTGAACAAGATCTCATTATTTTTGAGAGCTAACAATTTAGTTCCAGTAGAAATTATGAATAGCTGATTTATTATGGTTTTAAATATTGATGCCAATTCCTTTTATAATCAAGTATGTGAGATTTTATGTATGTATATCTTTAGGTACCTAAGCATTAGTATTAGTTTTTTTTTTATTGCTTTACATTTATTTTGATTTATAGAATTATATTTGCCTATTTTGTGACTTACTTGCTAAACATTTAAATATGTTTGTTTTTTTTATATAACACCAAAATGGTGCTGACTACTGTTGTTACGTAGTGCTATGTTATTTGTGCAGCATTGCAGTACTTTTTTTTATTAGTAAACAGTTTCAATATGCTTATATTAAAAATATATTACCTTGTTATGTTACTAAAATAAAACAATAATATGACATACACATGTGATTTTATTGAAATATTACACATGTATTGCATCATAATAAATAACAACTATAATAATGACTAAAAGCATAATAAAATTGTGTACAGTGAAATATGAAAATATGGTGTGAATAATACAACAATAAATGAAACTACAACAGTTATTATAGTAGAACTAATAGACATGATAACAATGTATTATATTCATCTTTTACTGTACACATTCACTAATCCAATACAGAGGTATAAAATACTGCAGTTACAGCATTACTGTATGAAGGCAATGTTGTTGTTTTATTAAATATTATCTTTATAATATTTTACTTTACACAAACTTCTTTTTTTAATAGTGATTTGTAAGAAATTATAAATGCCAAAAATGATTATCTACCTTAATTACTTTTTCCACATTTTCACACAAAAATTTACTAAAAAAAATAAAATTACCAACATTTAGAGACATTGGTGCTTACTTAATTTTGAAAAGGATATTTGAATTCTACTTTTTAGGCATCATACCAAAAAGTAATATAAAAGTGTTGAGATGGTCAATACAACAGCAGTTTATTATTAGCTATCTAATATCTATCACATAATGGAAGTTACATACAAAGGAACAAATAAAGCACCATCAATTTCCTCAGAAATAGATTTTTAATTTTATTATTCCTTCAGTACCACAAGATGTGTGGAACTGGAAGGCTAATAGCTTTATATCTTTTCTTAAGTACACTCATGATCACCACTTTAAGAAGTTTCTTATTAAACTTTAGAGATTTCACAACAATTAACAATAGAGGAAACTTGAATTAACATGTAGATCAACAGTGTCAAAATGCTCATGTATAAATAATTAACAAGTTATTTGTTAACATATTATTAGGCTAATGGCAGGAGAATGATGATGATTACTTCTTTTCTCAACTTTCATTTTGACCCTGATTGTACGTAATCACAGAAACATCTGTGAGATTTTAAAGTCATATAGTTTGGTAGTTAATAACATTGCGTTCACATAGAATAATAATACAAAACAATTAATAGTAGCTGTTGCATATGACCATTTTCATTAATCTAAACAAAACTGATATTATTGCTTCATATAAAAGGATTAAATATACTAAGACACATGGGTATATGAATGTCCAGCTTGCATTTGTGCAATATTGAGCAATATTAACAGGATTTTAATATCATATTCACAAAGCAATGTTGAACAGCCAAGCATGTTCATCCATAATTAAGATTGCTACCTTTTCCTTTCACCTTTTTGAGTCTTACGTTTTTCTTTTTTCTCCTCCTTTAGCTGCTTTTGTTTTTCTCTGAAATTACAAGACATTAATTAAACACACTTTAAAATACATTGTGAAGCGTAATGAAGAAACTAAATTGATTCTAAAAGGAGAAAATTCTGATTATGACTGAATTACAAACATCTGTTGAAATGGTCTATCAGCTTAACCAAGCAAAGTTTCACAGGCATTAAATTGATTGAAGATATTTACCTATCTTCTTTATCTTTTTCCTTCTTTTTCTGGGCATCAAGTCGGGCTTGTTCACGTCGCTCTCGCGCTGCAGCATGCACATCTGCTGCATTCGTGTTCTTAACTAGGTCTGGACCGACAGCCTCCTCTTCTTGTACAACATCTTCCTATAACACACGATATATACAGCGTTAGAGCAGTTGAATCAGATAAATAGCATGGTATGACAGTTGTCATAATAACCTCTCTCGTGAAAGTTTACAAATTGTGTATAATAACCACATTACATACCTCATTATCAGAGAGCTGACTATACTGAGACAATATTGCTTCACGAATCTTTTTCTCTTCATCGGTATATTCTCGTCGTGTCGTTGCGGCTGGAGCTTGAGATTCTAACAATTTGGCTATGCGAACATCTACGTCCGTAACGAGCTTTGGGGATTCTTCCTGTACCCGACATTGTTCCCACTTCTCTATTATCTCATCTATGTGAGTAGAAATGTCCTTTTCCTGTTAAAAAGCAATGATAATGAGAGAAATTAGAGAATAAACAAACTAACCCATTAATCATCCAGTACCAGTTGATCGTGTTGATACTTACCACTATCTCAGATAGTATGCCTTCTAAAGCGTCTTTTTTCTCATCCACACTATCCTCGGTTTCTAAAATACCTGATATGTACGATCCGAATACTCCTTCGTCCGTTTTAAGCGATCTCAACTTTTCAGTTAGCCACGGCTCAAAGTCACTCGTAGCCGTCGCCATATTGCTTGAGTTTCTTGAGATTTCAAAAACTGACATTTTTCTTAGAGTTATTATTTTTTTATATGGGTAACATTTATTTATAAAACATTTTTCAGGGACACCCCACGCCACAACATGCAAAACTATTGCCTTCAATATCCTGACTGACACGCCTAAATAAAAGTTAATTTTATTGAAGATAGCAACGAGTACAGAAGTCTTGCCCTGCCACTTTGGTACTTAATAAAAAAATATGAACAAAAGCAAAAAGGCCGTGAGTGAAACAGTATTACTTACAAAAGAGCGGCGCGGCAGCGGCGGGTAAAGGAAAAAGAAGAGGAAAGCTTTTTTTTGGAATTTTAAAATCGTGTCGTTTACTTACAATTTGTATGTACTGTGCGCGCTGTGCATGCATTTGTCGTTGATTTCTGAACGAATATTTTATCGAAACACCGTTGTCATTGTGAATACAGTGATGTATTTTTGTATCGATACAGTTTATATTTTGATTTTAAAATATTCGAAATTCTTTTCTTATTTGGAGTAGGTTAAATCATCTATTTAGCGCTTCTTGCTTGTGGCACGTTCTATTCCTACGTGGGAACTAATAATTAATGTAAGTCTAGAGAGACGGTTCCAGCCTTTTGGATCACAAAACTCACTGATGTTAGTTTTAGTCGGAAAACTTGGGTAAACGTGCCAAAAACAGAAAGCAATATAGCCTTTGAGATTCAATCCGGCTAACCTTTGCCCAACTACTTATATTGGGGTCAACTTTCAGTCTAAGCATGTGCAGCTGAGTACCAGTTTAGATTCCTATTATAATTATCAACAAACGACAGTGGATAGAAAATCTCTTTCAATATCGTAATAATGCTGAGAGGACAGTAATGGATAATAATTTATCGTATAATTAATCCAATTTTTATCAAAATTTATTTAAAATATACTTAATACGTTTTAATTCCGCGAAAAAAACAATACTAAAAATTAACTTTTTCGTGGAATTGAAACTAAATATTTTGCAAAAATTTAATGTCATTAATTTCCGTAAACTAACGCCTGATTCTATAAAATAAATATGTAAAACAATATTTAACTACCACGACCACCACTCGCACAGATTAGAGAAAACTATATCGATAGTTTTATGACACTGGCCAGAAAGGCATAAGTGTCACGTCACTAACTGGTTTGCGGTGAATGAATAGTTTCATCAACTTCAAAGAGTGATTCGTGAAATATTTGTATCCTAACAAAATAAGAAAATGTCTGCAAGATACGATAGAGCTATTACAGTATTTTCACCCGATGGTCATTTACTACAAGTGGAATATGCACAGGAGGCCGTTCGCAAAGGGTCGACCGCGGTATGTAATAATTATTGGTTAGAAACAAGTAAATTGCCGATGATAGTGTATTTAGAATAAAAAACAATACATTTTCTCATTACAGGTCGGTGTAAGAGGTGCTGACGTAGTTGTGTTAGGAGTTGAAAAGAAATCAGTTGCAAAGTTGCAAGAAGAAAGAACTGTGAGAAAGATCTGCCTCCTCGACGACCATGTCGTAATGGCATTTGCCGGATTGACGGCAGATGCTAGAATTCTCATAAACAGGGCTCAAATTGAGTGCCAGTCGCATAAGCTGACTGTTGAGGACCCTGTTACTTTGGAATACATCACTAGATACATAGCAGGACTTAAACAGAAGTACACTCAGAGTAATGGACGACGACCTTTTGGTATTTCTTGTCTGATTGGAGGCTTTGATTATGATGGTTTCCCTCATTTGTTCCAAACTGAGCCATCAGGAATTTACTATGAATGGAAAGCGAATGCAACAGGCAGATCAGCCAAGACTGTCAGAGAATTCTTAGAGAAGAACTATAGTGCTGATGAAGTTGCAACAGAAAATGGTGCTGTTAAGGTAATTAGTTAATTTAATATTATTTTAATGTTATTCTGTTATAATTATTGTTATTGACATGCCCATGACTCTGCAATTTCAACATTGTGTAATGCAAAATAATAACGGTGCTTGTCCAGTGCAATAGGTTTGCAGGTCTACAGGCACGAGATGGAATGAATTTTGACAAGTAATCAGGAATCTTAACTGTTTCCAGCTTATTTCACATTAGCATTTTGTAATGATATGCCCAGACTTATTCTTTTATGAAGAAAGTGACAATCACATGCTCCGTTTACCTATTCTAAGTATGGCCACAAAATCCTTTCAGATTTTTTTTTTTTTTTCCAGCTTGCCATTCGCGCTCTCCTGGAAGTGGTTCAGTCTGGCCAGAAGAATCTGGAGATAGCAGTTATGAGACGTGGCCAACCGATGCAGATGCTTGATTCTGACACAATCAGCTCTTATGTGTCCATCATTGAGAAGGAGAAAGAAGAGGAAGCAGAGAAGAAAAAGCAGAAGAAGTAATAACTTAGTACTGTTTAAAACTTTTCTATAACTAATACATGTTTTTAAGGAAATTAATGGCTTATTTTATTTTCTAATTTATATTAAGAGTTCAGTAAATCTATAGTTTTAGATATTTGAGAGTAAAGTTCTTTCAAATCAGATCCACACTCTTGAATAGGTCCTCTGTTTATCATAATATCATTGAACATTTGGTCCCACTCCCCATGGTAATGATCTGAATTTTCATTATTCTTCTGAAATAAACAAGATGAAGTTTTTATCTTACAAGATAAAAGTTAACTAAAGATAATAATATGTATTAGAATAGGAGTTTTATTCATGGTTTCAGACAGTACACAAAGTATAAAAACTTCTTACCTCAGCCATAGAGACATCATCAATCTGGTCATTGCTTATTGAGGGTAGGACACAATTCAAAGAATTGTGGTCAATTTCTTGCCCATCACCAATCTTTCTTGCTATTCCCTGATCTGTGTCATTGTCAATATTAAACTCTGCCAATAATTCAACACCTGAGTTTTCTTCCTGAGGTTCTGGATCCAGGTCAGGCATGCTCAGAAATTGAGCTGGGAAGTTATCATCTCTCTGTTGACATGCTTCTTCCGTAAAATTCATCAAGGTTTCTTGAGAAGTATCTCTGTAACAGACACTAATACTTATAAAAGATCTTATTAATTATAGAAATGCAAAAGTTTTGATGTTTCATTCCAACACACTATATTGTATTGTATAATGGGCTGGTTTCCGCAACTCCACGTCAAAGCGCGTATTTTGCGTGCGGCAGCACACTATAATGACTGAATGAATTGCTATCTACATATACTATGATTAATAGGACTTATAGAAATATATGGATACTTTTTTGGTTTCCTAAGATGCTAGTGAAACTGCCAGCTGAAGCTAAAGCTTAGATACATAATAAATCAATGAATATCATTCCTCTTACAATATAGAGCACCATTATTTACCTGTATGGAGTAGGTTCCTCTGTAAGTGGTACTGTGGGTTCATTCTGAGGATCTGGGGTATTGTCTGTGGAAAGGGAAGGATCACAAGGATGTAAGGAGTGGACACAAATAGGTAGCAACAGAGAAAGGACAAGAAACCTGTATCAGGAAGGATTTTTTCTGCATCATTGGGTATCAGCCAATCAAATTCAATATTTTCTTCATCTTCACAGTAGTCGTCTTGTGAGTCTGAAACAGTTGAAAATTTTTAATAAACTCTTCTGAAGAAAACAAGCCAGTGTATAATATTTATGAAGAATATAGTGAAATGAAATAGAAACAGTCTTTGCAAGTATTTAAATGCATACCTTCACATTCAAACTTAAGATTACAAAAGTCCTTTGGTGAATTTTGTACAAATAAGTCATGAGCAGCTTTCTTCAGGGCCATGCGTAGAGCTCGACGTGCTTTTTGTAGCGGTGTCAGGTACAGCAGTTGTTCAACATTGCTGTACAGATTCTACAAACAATTATGTTGTCAAGAACTTATTTCATAAAATTGCAAAAAAATCCCTTTGGTGGGATATTTGACATACCTTAGGTTTAACATTTCTTTTCATAGCTAGAGCTTTCCGCGTTATTTTATTTAGTAACTCCGGTTTACCGTATTGAAAGTAGTCGTGAACATATTCGTGCATGTATGGGTTACTAGAATTACACAGAGGATCTTGCAAATGGGAAGTAACTTTTCTGAACCCATAAAGATTGAGCTGCCTAACAAAGCTTGATATATTTGTAGTTTTAAAGATTGAGTGATCACACTGCAAGTAATTATGGAGGATGCGATAATTCAACAAAATTGTTCTGCCAGTACCGCCCCAAAGAATAGCATCAGTTCGTAAATTTAATAAATACCACAATTTTTGAGGAAAACGCATTTGAAATATTGCATTCCTATCTTCTTGCATATTGAATCAGTCACACACAACACAAGAAAACTAAAACCAAAAATTGAAGAAAATAAATTGAATATTGGCGCCAAATCAAATTGCTATGTCACCTTTTGAACGGCTGTCAAAAAATAGAATAGCACACCACAGATAAAAAGTATAAAATCAAAGAATAATTGTCAACTGTGCGTCTATAAAGGTAGATACGCATGCAAGCATGTAATCTCTTTGAATGTCCGTGTTTCTACAACATTGCTAGATAAAAATAATTATGCACAGCTACCATGATCATCGGCATCGACAACGACTCGCTAGCTCTTTGTTAAGCTGTGCCAAAATCTGCGCGTGCACATGGAATTTAAAAATATTGTGAGTGGTCGACTAAAGTCAATGCGTAGCTAGCATTAGACTCTTCCACAGTCGTGACGTGTCTTGGGTGGGTTTGCAAGTACTTTCTGCTGATGAATCATTCCGATAGCGTGTCAGTTTCTGTGCTCAAACCAAAGAAAGTTCATCAAGGAAAGCACTTGCCCAATGGCTCTAGTTTACGTTGCCCGTTGGCCGAGCGTGCTCGGTGCCAATGCAATGTGCAATGCACTTGACCAGACTTTGAATAATGTTCACACGTTGTTGTGCGTGTTTCGTTCTGAGTTGGCTGTTATGAAATCGTGACCAAATTTTTTCAATAATATTCTAAATCGGTACAGTTTTGACCTCCGAAATCGTAACATGGCCTTGTTTTTGTTACTGTACAATTTCAGGAAATTATTTCGCAAATATCAACTAACAAACGCTTTTCTTGCAGTAACAGTGCAGTGCGGATGCGGGGCACGCTAGCAATAATGATCTCATCCGTCGTGCTCTTGCCACCGCCGGTGACAGCTGTCTTAGAACCCAGAGGCTTGGCACGCGTCGATGGGAATTGGCCAGATGGTATGACATGACCGTAATGCCATGGAAGTTGGGTAGGCTTTTAGTGTGAGATGCAACTTGCGTCGTCACCCTTGCGCCTCTTCCTAGTACGGTGGGCTGCGCTGGGGCGGCTGCTGCAGGGGCCCAAAACCTCAAACGGCGCACTAGTTGGTAATTATGCCATGGGGTTCGAGTGCCCACCTAGTATTTCGGGGAATCGCCAAGCGGTTGGTCGACTCTTAATGTGACCAGAAGGCGAGCCCACTTTTTGGTCAAAGAGCTTATGCCATTCAATGCGGTATTTATTGACAGCGATGAGGACGAATATTTTGACGCCCTTTAATCCTTTTAATACTTGTATGTACAGACTCCAGCACCCGAACTGACAAATTTTCCCAATCAACCTTGAACCTAATTTTATAACGATAAAGTTGAAAATCTACTGATCTCCCTTAGAGACAGCTGAATGTCGTTGAATCTGATTCCTAGCAAAAAGTGTGCTTATTATTCTGTGTTTCATCCCTGGGCTACTTATCTGTTTTCTCTTGCTTTATGGCCAAAACGTTTCGAGCATCCCCTTTGGCTCTATACAAATATGGAAAAACAAATGAATTTATTGGAATATCGCAAAGACTTAGGCCTTTGCCACACTTGACGGAAATTCCGACGCCGAACTTCCGTTGTGGTAAATCTGGAGCAGACGCAGAGGGCGAGCGGTCCACGACGGAACGACCGATCTTCCGTGTAGTGTACCCGTTATCAGTCATTTATATGCAATAACTTGTACTGGCGTTCCAACGCGGAAGATCCGCGACGGAATTTCCGTCAAGTGTGGCAAAGGCCTTAGTGGTCATTTACGGAGACGCGGTGCGTCGGGCGGCGCGTTGTGCGGCGCGGCCCGCTTTCAATTCAAACATATGGCGATGTATGAGAGCGTTTACGGAGAAGCGTTTTTGCACGCGTTTGCTTGAAGTTCAGCGTTGCCCGCCGCGGCGAACGCGACGGTGAACGCGGCGGTGCACGCGGCGTCGAACGCGCAAACGCGCAAATACGAACATATGGCAGATGAAACCACCGCGTCGCCCGCGGCGTCCGCCGCGGCGGTGCACGCCCCGCGTCTCCGTAAACAACATCGTACATTGCCATATGTTTGTGTTTGGGCGTGTGATAACGCGGGTCGCTGCACGAGCCGCCTCTCCGTAAACGGAAAAAACGCGCGACGCCCCGCGCAACGCTAACATGCAAAAACCTGTTTGAACATGTAACAAGTGCAGTACGTACAAATTAACGTTTGGTCGTATTTTCCAAAGTCGCTTCTAGGATAGACTCGGCAAAGCCCAGATTATTTTACTTTCGACGTTTGACTAAAAGTTTAGGTATTACTAGATTTGACAGAAAACCCATCAGTTAAAGGCTGAATCTATTTCGTGGTTTGCCGAAAAGCGTTGGTCAAACCTAGGATGAACCAGTCAAGGAAACCTTAGAAAATTTTAATTACGTTGACTAACCTGACGCTTCAACCTTAATATTATGCACTCAACAGTCTGGTTTGTGTGTCGAAAAAATACTCAACGAGGCGCTTGCAATATTCATCTTTACTTTTGTATTCATATTATCACGAATATTATGTTGAAAGTGCCAAGCATGTGTAGCCGGCTTAAAATGTATTTGAACAAAGACATGATTTATTTATTTATTTATTAATATAGGTTCACTAACAGCTTGTGTGTACAACATATCATAATTATACATCGGTATAATTATGATATGTTAATGATTTGTTATTTTGTTAATGTTGTTATTTTATTATGTTTGCTAAACATGATAATTATGATTAGACATAACTACAGTATACCAACCATTAGAAACTATAAGTGCTGTCATTGTCAATGTCATGCAGACGAATTTGACATTGGTTGGTGGTACATCGGTACATTTCAACATCTGGAATCAAACAAAGCGGTAAACAATAAACAAGAAGGTGAAAGTTTTGTCTGTTTATTTGTTCCACAAGGATATTAGTAATATAAAATTAAGTGAAGAAAGATAATATCATTATAACTTACGTGCAAGTGAATATTTTCAATAAAATCGTTATTTAGAATGGACAAGTCGAGGTAAGATCCGAATCTGAATATTCTACCTACATTTGTTTCTATGGTTTACTGAAGTATCTCCTGAACGAAATGACTCACTCGGCATTGTGCAATTTCGTAACGGTCACAATGCGGTGCAGTGTTAAAGATCTTTTTGTAGGGCAAAATTAATAATCTCTTTATATTTTAAACACATCATTATAATGTATGAAAGCCACTTATTTTAGTTGGTGAAAACAGCCGCAACTCTCGTACACAAAGCAAATTATGAATGAATGGGGTCAGCAAAAATTGTTGTATTTATTTTACACTTTGTGGTTTAATATACCCAAGGATTTGGGTAGTAAGTTCATTCATAATTCTTGATAATAATTGTCAGTCAACTTTGCTTGTTATAGATTTTCGATGTTGCTTCTTGAACCTGGAGAAATTTATTTTGAAGACTACTCATGTACTTTAAATGATGCAGAGTTAAAAAAAGAAAATGCTATGCAAGGACGGTTGAAACTATGTTCCAAGTCCCTGGTGTTTGAGCCCAGGGAGTGGGTGCACCCTCTCATAAAGATGCAGTTCAAGGATTGTGCTGATATATCAATAGTCGACTATGTTGATGAAAATAATAATGTCATTAAAGTAAGAATGAAGATGTATGCTGAAATGCTGGAAGAAAACATATTGGCACCTTACAAGTTTATTTATGAAGATAGAGACTTTTATGTGTTCTTTGACTTTGCCTCAGCTGATGAATGCTTGTGTCAAATGCAGCAGTTGCTAAGAGCTTCTACTCTGCATGCTCCAGAACACAACAGCATGATAGCTACAATCCTCCACTCAAGATACATGAGGATGGAGTTTGATCCAGTGATGATGGATGACTTCACAGAACAGATAGTGTGTGAGCTGCAGGCTGAGAAGATATCCCCACTCGTGAGGCATCAGGGCAAGCTGGCACTGACACCAACTACCATATACTTCCAGCCGTTCAGTAATGTTGAAGGAGTACGTATTTTAATTCAATTTATCATCATTTAATTGTAGTAAACATTAACAAGCATGAATTAAATTACAATGAGTGATATATGAATTAATTAAATACCTACCTAACTTGTTCAATTGATTTTAATATTTATTAAAGCAACTTCCAGTTATTGTTTTTAAAGGCATGATAAAATGTGTAAATGAGGAAAAAGTAGCTTAAAATATTGAACCACTAATTATGTTAAACAGGAAAAGAAATGTTGTAGTGCCTTCCATGTAAAATGTAGTATTATTATTTATACCATGCTACTGTGAAAGAGGTATCAAGGGGACCTTGGCAGCACATGTTTTCTGCACTTGTTTACTTAGATATCACTATCAACATGAGTGTTTGCTTAACAATAGTTATACTTATATTTCATGATTTTATATTCCATTGTTGTATGAAACTACAGTTAGAAAGATGATTACATTATAAATGGTTTGTGTCATTATTTTCAGAGCCCCATTCTTAAGTTGAAACTGGGTCACTTGCGGAGGATGTACAAAAGAAGATTTTTATTAAGGCAAGTTGTATGTATCTGTGTTTTACGTATTTATTTATTTGCAGTAGATTGTAAATTATTGTAGCATTGAATGACTTTGTGCATGGTAGACATGGTATGGCTGTATAGACCTCTTTGTATTAATAAATGATAAGATTATTTTTTTGTTCAGTCTTCAAATGCAACATTTCAAACAGATTGCTTATTTAATGATTCAGCTTGGTAATTATCAGAAATATTTTAGGCTACGATTTTTGTTTCAGGGTCTAGAAATATACAGTGCAGAGGAGAGTTCAGTCCCACACATATATGTGACCTTCCAGTCACAAAGAGATAGAGACAGAATATACAAGATCTTGGAAGAGTCCCCAAATGTTCAACTGGAGAAAGTACACACTGAGGAGATGACACTACAGTGGCAAAACGGAATTGTATCTAATTATGACTATTTGATGTATTTAAATTGGTATGTATCAAAGACTGAGCAGTTACATTATAGACTTAGGCTAAGTTAACTAAAAATAACCATATACAAATTACATTTCCAGTCTTGCAGATAGGAGTAAAAATGATCTCACCCAGTATCCAGTATTTCCTTGGGTAGTGGCAGACTACATATCAGAAACTTTAGATCTGACAAACCCTGACACATTCAGAGACCTAGCAAAGCCAATGGGAGCTCTAAACCCTGATAGATTGGACAAACTCAAAGAAAGATACCATGAAATGAGTGAACCGAAATTTTTATATGGATCTCATTATTCTGCGCCTGGTCTCGTATTATTTTATTTGGTAAGTATTCTTCTTATTCTTAAAAAAGTGTTCTTAACATAGTCTTCTTTTTCGTTAGAAGATAAAGAAAGATTTGGTAAATAAAATAATAATTAAACACTGTAATTATTATTTTATTTGCCATCAAATCTAAATTGCATCCAAGTTCCATCCAGTTCTTGTTAAATAAATAATTGATGTTGTGTCCATAGAAGAATTCTATTGTACAAATTAATAGTTTTAGTCACTAGAGCTTAAAATGCTTTACAATAGATTTCATGGTCAATAGCCTTATTCCAAATAGTCTAGTAATCACTTAAATAAACTTAAACATTAAGTAAAAGAGAAAAATGATTACTTTTCTGGTTACCATCGTCATGCTAACTAACAACTAGATTGTGTAATAACTCGTAACTTCAATCTTAATTTTCAGGTCCGGAAATATCCTAAATACATGCTGTGTTTACAAAACGGTAGATTCGATCATCCAGATAGAATGTTCAACTCGGTTAAAGATGTCTATAATAATTGCCTGCGAAATATGTCGGATTTTAAGGTAAATAGCAATTTCAAAATATCGAAAATAATTCCTATACTATGTTGGCAGCAGACTGTGAATTAATCTTTTTAGAATTACCAATCATTTATTGATTCATCTTTCAATATTCAACATTCTTTATTACATTGGTTCATTTTCAGTTTTAAATTTTCAGGAATTAGTTCCCGAATTTTACGACACAGAAGGCAAAGGCGACTTTTTGCTCAACCAGTATGAAATAAATTTTGGTGAGCGTCATGATGGGAGTAAAGTAAACAATGTGGCGCTTCCACCGTGGGCCTCTTCACCTGAAGACTTCGTTGTCAAACTAAGGGAAGCCCTGGAGTCAGAATATGTGTGCAGACATTTGCATTTATGGATCGATCTCATATTTGGCTACAGGCAAAGAGGCGAAGAGGCCGTTAAGGCTAACAATGGTTTGTTTTATTAGATCATTTGCGCGTAATAAAAAACGACCTTGCAGGTTTCACCTGTCATGCTTTAAAAGTTACGCTGGTGAAGGTTGCATCATAGATTATCCACATAAATAAAGCATTCATTTCTGACTTTGTTTGAAATACTGTCGAGGATGATTTATAGTTCGATTTCGTAAGCGTGTCATCATCTGCAAGCTCATGATGAGTCACAGTATATTTCCAGCGTAATCCTAAAAAAATGTGGTAAAAGGTAAAACTTAGGAAGATAAAATATAAAGATAAAAAGAACCATGATTACGTTAATCAAGCCTCGCTATCTATTTATCGATAGGTATTGTTTTAGCTTCCATATTAAACGCCTACACGGATACAATCGCTATGAATCAACCGGCATTTTAGCTTGATTGGTTTCTAAAAAATAAACTGTAAAATTGTTGTTTTGATAGCAAAACAAAAATAGATGCGTCACGCGTCAATGCGATGTAAATTATACTGTTTGGCTTCTTCGATTACTGGCACAGTGTGCTGGTAGATATTTTGTAATAAGATGTAAAATAAAAAATAAAGCTTGTTAACATTTTGATTGCAGTGTTCCACCACGTATGCTATGAAGGCGCGGTGAATCTCGACCGTATTTACGACATGAACGACAGGCACGCACTAGAGGTACAAATAATGGAATTTGGACAAGTGCCAAAACAGCTCTTCACAAAACCGCACGTTAGAAAAATAACACCACGCATTGCTAAACCACTGTCTCCTTCAGATACCTATGCTTCGTACAAAATGGAATGTATTGATGTATTACAACTACATAAGGAGGCTGTGACCTGTGCTATCCGACAAGGCAACAGGGTCATATCTGTGGGGAAGGATGGCACTATCAAAGTATATGACACTGCTCTAAAGAAGCAAATAAGGAGCGTTATCCTGAGTTCCACTCCTTTAAGTTCGTGTGTGATGGTTGATGAGAATACGGTAGCAATTGGTTCCTGGGACAATGAAATGTAATTTATTTTGTCACAATAAACCTCATTTTGACTGTTTTATGAAATGCTTTCTGTACTAATCTGTAATACTAACTTGCAGATATTTGTATGACGTAGAGTACGGAAGAGTAGTGGAAAGTTTTCGCGCGCATGATGATTCCGTCAGCTGTTTGTTGTGGCTCGAAAAAGGTTTGTTTTTCGTAGCTTTTGACCTACTAATAGGCTAATTATGTTTTAAGACTCCTTGGTGTTTTAAAATATTTTGTTATTAACTGTTTGGTGTGTATTTTAGAACGTTTGTTGATATCGGGCGGCTGGGACGGCGTGGTTCGAGTGTGGGGCAATGTTGGCAGGACCGGGCAAGCCCTGCGCGGACTGAAGGCGGAATTCGACCATGACGGGAAAATAACCAGCCTTACGTATAGGTAAGCTGTAGCTTAAAGTTACGAAGTATAGAGTGATATATAAGGCCTGTTGTCGTAAACTGGTCGTATAACATACTTTAATGTGTTTCCTATGTTAATAAGTGTGTTGAAACATTGTCGCCCGCCTAACATATTAATAATATGATTAGTTATCCTTTTCTGGCTACCTAATGAGGTTTATGTCCCCGTGTATATGGAACACAATACGATATAATAAAAAAGTAATATCGTGTCATATGGAGGTCACTACACTCTCATACATCACTTTTCCTAAAAGAAAATTAGTGTTATTATCAGCTTCAGTTCAAGCACATTGCATTTGTACCTACATAATTATAGAAGATAATTTTATTTACCTAGTGTACCTATGTGGGGGGCGGTCTGCCAAATATTGTTGTCTAGGTCAGTAATACATTGTCTTGACACACTACCTAAGCACATACATATTGATACTATATGCATAATCGCAATGTTACGTAGTCACAGCAATATTGGCAGATGAATTTAGAAAGTTGTCGCACTAGCTTTTGAGTTGATACTGTATAAATATTTTAAAGAACAGCATTGTTGGGCTTGGGGGTTGCCTGTTTCCGGATTCACAAGTAGCTTAAATAGGTTCATAGATAGATAGGAATCAGTTAAAAGTAGCGGTAGGTTAGGTCGAGGTCGGTTCGATAGGCGATAGACAATAGAACACCAATCAGCCGTGACTGATCAGAGGTCCCGAGCATCAGGCATCAGAGGAGTGTGAAAGAGTGGGCAATTATCCACCACATGGACCCAGTTCGGTTTGGTGGATGTCACACACATGTCTTCTAATTGATGGTTCTAAGATATACTGGTTTCTTAATGACATTTTCCTTTACCCTGGGCTCTTATTACTATGATAATCAGCAAGTATTCATGTCACGCCACCTTGAGTTACTCCGCAAGTTTGTCATATTATAAGAGCCATTAGCCTAGTTAACCTCTACGCCATTTCCTGCCTAGGCGGCGTCGTCACGAGATCGACGTTATAGCGGGCACGGGCGACGGCGAGGTGTTCATCTGGGACTACACGTCCAGGCGCCTGGTGAACAAGATCAGCGTGCACTCCTCGTCCGTCAGCGGCGTGTGCTTCGTACTGGCCGGAGACAGGGTCGTCACCGCATGCGATGATGGAGATATGAGGGTCACTGATCTGAGCGTGCTGGATTCGGTAATTTTATTTTTTATTCATATACTTGTTGCGACCTGCCCCTGCATCGCACGGGAGCAGTGGAAACATGACAAAACATCAAGATTTATATGACTACAGCGCCACCTAATGGGTTCTAAACTATCCTATCGTTTAAGCTGCAACCAACCAAACATTCTCGGTTGGGTGGTTTCGGAGATTATCGTGTGTAACATAGTGACACGTGATTTTTATATATTAAGAAGATATACGTACATAAAGTCGCGCTTTTTTCTATGAGAGTAGGTATACAGAAACTTCAGAACGTTATCTGCCACGCTTCTTCTTCTTATGATTCGTCCTTCGTCCACTTTCATACAACTAGTCATACTTGCAAGCCGGCGCACGTGCGTACCTGACTTTTCTTTTTGTATATTTTTTATACATAGTTTTATTATGAAAACAACCTTTACCTCTAAGTAATAAAGACGCTTTCAAAATCAGACTGTTACCATTGTCGCCCGGTGATCTGTTGTTGAGAAAAGCTGCAATAAAGTTCACGTGGATGGAGGAAGGGACGGATGGACGTCTTTTTTCAGTTGTAGATGCGAAAAGCTTAACACATATGGTGAAGTACTTGTGCAATTATAAGGATGTTGAAGATTTTTTCTGGATTGAAATTCGAAAGGGAGTGAGCGGCAAATCTTGACTGCACACAATTTTGACAATGACAACGGCTATGCTGGTCACTGACAACTTTTAGATTTTTTCTTTTGCGTTACGAGATTTTGCGCGGATTGCGAAAATGATTAAATGTTATAAATGGACTGCTGGGCTCAAGCCCTGGGTTGGGCTAATTTTGGCTAGCGTTTTCCCAGAACACATAGGTTCGGAAAACCCCGCTCTGCGTCTGCATGAACAGAGCGGGGTTTTCCGAACCTATTTGTAAGGGGATTTCCTTTACCGCGTCTTTCTTCACCTTGAGCCATAATATTAATGAAAAATCTGATTTCCACAATTTTCTGTTATTTCACTTTTCTTATCTCGCCATAAGAAAACAATGAGTGCACACTCATTCTTAGTTCTTAATATTTCTGCGTGAAGTCGTTACCCGAGTTTTAATCAGTTCTTTCTCACATAAGTACAAATTCTGCTTGATGACTATTTTCTTTTTTTTTATCTTAATGCCTTTTAGCGTAATTAGGAACACGGAAGTTAGGTTTCTGTTACGTGTTGAGTTTCAAGATCACGGTATTACAAATATTATAAAAGAAACAGGTATCTTGCTTCCGGTTATTAATCGAGTGTCATTCTACACACATTGATGAGTTTGGTAATACTGTCCAATTTAGTGTTCCCTGTAATGGTATTTATACTACCTATACAGCGTGTACAAGAAAAGTATGGTCATATTTTAGGGTGTGATTCAGACCCTCAAACTGAACAACTTTTTCCATGGGACCATTATCGAAATCGCGAAAAAAAATCAGTTGTCCCATACAAAACTTCAATAACTAGACCCAAATATATGGGCCAGCTGACTTTTCGTGATTTCGATGATGAAATCTATGGTCTTTGAGAAAGTTATTCAGTTTGATCGTCCGAACCCCACCTTTCTGATACACGCTGTATAATTATTTTTATTTCTGTAATAATTATGCACCCTACGTTAGTTGGTGAGGGGTCATCTATTAAGAATACCATCCCTGTTTCGTCTCACGCTTGCTGTGAGATATTTGAATAAGGTCAAGAATGCTCAGGGATCGAAGACATTACATTTCGGAATGCAACTTATCATCAAAATTATATTGATCTTGTTGAAACACTATTCAACGAATAGCCTTGTGCTCAGAATTATTTAAGAAGTTTATAGTTTTTAGCAACCTTAGACAGTCGCTTGAAGTAAAATATTGGCATTCAGCTGCATCCGGTAGGACTGCAAGCCGATCTCGACATAGTTGGAAAAAGGCTAGGCAGATTATGATGACAGATTTTAGAAACCTTAAAAAAAAAGGATGTCATAATATCCTCTGCCAGAGGGCCTAGTGGTATTCTATCTAACTGCAATAACCTAAACCGAAAAGCTTAATGTGTCAATCCCGTTGCAACTTGCAATTGTCGCTTGCCTTAGACGCCCCAGTTTAGGTATACCTACTTCTTAGTTCTTACCTATTCTTTGTCATACTCAGGTGTACCAGAAGCATTTGCCGGAGGCGGTGACGTCACTATGCTGGGACGGCTCCACGGTGCTGTGGCTCGGCTGCGGTGAAGGTTCCCTGGTGCAGTGGAACATGCTCGCCGTCACGCAGACTAGTGTGCACACAGCTCATAATGGTATGTATGCCCACCATAATATTTGTAAGTAATCTACTGACTGCTTAAAGGGTCGATCCCGTTGCGGATCGGCTGCAGGCATCGAGCGACAGATTTTCATTACATTATCTGTTATAATTCGGTGTTAGTGTGTAGTCTGTAATCTGTAATCTGTCCGCACCGGTTTGACCTCATCTAAAAGGCTTGTAGCGTAATAGTAAAACCACACTTTCACTATTATATTTTTTAAGGCTAAAAATGAGCCTCTGAGTAATCTCGGATACCCTCCGTCTGGGGCAAGCGGAGGGTTATGTCGGACTCTAACCGACTAAAAACCCACTGTTCCTACTACTACCATGTATCGGGGGCCCGGGAGATACAAGTATATTCGCGCGCACCGCCGACTGACATTTTGCACCACGCGATTTTTTTTTTATCACAGAGGCTCCTTTTTTCTGCCTCTGGATTGGCATTTCTGTTGGATTTTCGCGTGATATATCGCTATAGACAGAGGCTAAAATTGAGCATGTAGATATTTTGGTCTCAAATTACATATCCGTATTCATTCAAGGAATGATGTAAACATTTTCGTGCTCGCTCTTACAGCCTACTTTCTCTTGAATCTTATCTTTGTCTATAAGTCGCCGGGCGAATTATAGACCAAGATAAGACTGTCGCCCATGTAACTCCTGTATGAAAGATCGAAACAATTGTAACCTGCCCAAGACAGTGTAAAAAAAATTTCGAGCTCGCTTCGCTAACTCTTGAAGCCTACTTCCTTTTGATTATAGAATTCTATTTTCAAATTCAAATATTTTTTTATTAGTTAGTGTGTTGTTATCACCACACGTGAATCTTTTTCTTAAGTATGCAGACGTTAAAAAAACGAGTTAGTATGGAATACGGTTCCGTCGTGGTAGCAATACGGCGCAAACGGCTCGAAATGACGTATACGGAATTACCGAGTGAAAACTACAAACGAACGCACTACCCGTTATTGGTTTGAACGCCTTCGATCTGAAAATTTTGATCTAAAAAATGAACCCCGTGATCACCTGAAAAGTAAAGTCATCACCGACGAATTACAGGCGATAGTGAAAGCTGACGATACTCAATCTACGGCTCAGTTAGCAGCAGCTTTCATCGTTAGCATCAAAACAATATTGGCCCAAACAATTTTTGCGTGACATTTTTTGTTAGCCTGTTTGAGTGTCCCACTGCTGGGTAAAGGCCTCACCTTTCTCCTTCCAAACCTCTCTGTCATTGCGTGACATTGGCAAAGTATAATAAACTTGATAAATGGGTGCCCAGAAAACTGAACGATCGCCGGCGCGACACAGGAACGAAGGGATTATGAATAGCATGAACTTGCGATGAAAAATAGATAAATAGACAATCGTAAGCGTTTATCATGTTGCTTAGACCCTAGATCAGCAGCTAGGCAATGCCCATGCCCTACACGAAAACTTACCCCTAGAAAAGTGATGGTCTAGTCCCAGTGTAATTTATCACAGCTTCTTACGAAACGGTACGAGCATTACTGCGGATGTATACTGTGAGGAAAAGGACACACTTGTAGAGAGGCTCGCAAATCCCGTGCCATCTTTGGTTAATCGCTCATCCCCGCTGCTCCTGCTTGACCTCACACTGCAAAACAGACGGTCTTCAAGCTACAAAAGCTAGGGTGGGAAGTTTTCCATCCACCGTACTCACCAGACCTTACGCCGACAGATTTCTACTTTTTTCAGAATTTGGACAAATTCTTGGCAAGAAAAAAAATCAATACTCGAGCGGCAGTAAAAATGCCTTTGAAGTGTTTTTTGCATCCCGTCCACCTGACTTCTTTCAAGGAGGGCATTGAAAAATAGCCACTGCGCTAGCCAGGGATGCATCGACAGCATGGGTGCATATTTTGATCAAAGGAAATAACATTTTCTGCTTTAATTTTTTGTACACAAAACGGCAATTTCATAGGTAAATACCTAATTTATGACTGGCTTTTTCTGCTGCAATGCCGACAAAACACTATGGTCTCAACGTAACCGATCCATCAACCGTCTATTGCAACTTGTAAGGCTTTTCTCTCTATACACACCAAAACTTATGCGAGAAATGTCTCTCTCAGCGAAGATAGAAAGCCTGCCTTAACCAATGCTATATGAAATGTAGGTCTGTACATTTGCAATGCAGTTTACACTTGCAAACTACAGTACTGACAGAAATGCCAGGTGTAAACGGCACCTAACTAGCTTACTCCTGTGGTTGCTTAGTTACTTACTAACGCGAATGACTTCGCAGAGTTATCATGCAGGGGTTGCGTAGCGGATGGATACTAGGCTATCGATTGGAAGAAGACTATAATAGAGGTCCATCTCAGACACTAATCTGCATGGTCTTCATGTGACTTGACCAAGATTCTGTCTGGACTAAAAACTGACTAACACCCGTACCTATTCAAGTTAAATTAATAACTTGAGTTTAAGTAATTACTTATGGAAACATTTCTAAGCAATTGATAAGAATTTAAACCAAGTAACAACCGTCAAAGAAAGCAAAGCTAAGAATTCTAATTTTTGGCAGTTCTAACTTCAAGCAATTACTAAACTTGAGAATAAATATCGTATCTTAAATAAATACTTTTACTCAAGTAATCACTTTGACTTGTTTATAGATACGGGTGTTAGACCTCTGAATTTGTTTCGGTTGTTTCTACTTAGAGTACTCACCGGCGTAATGTAGGTCTTGATATCCAGGAACAGAACAACTCAGAAAATTAGCAATTGACGAAAACAAATAAAAGCCTGTGATAGTTATGAGCCCCTTTGGCATTTTTCGCCAACTTGTGACGCTTAGAAGCTTGTAGGAAGAAACCTCGGAAACTTCGGTTTCTTAAACACCCTGACAGATTTAAACATTCCTATTAATTATGTGTACGGTAAGCCGTAGTCAGAAAAAAAATAGTTCCCCTGTTTTTCTCGATACTTACTACAAATGGTTGATAGGAAGATAATATTGTTTGCTTTTGCTAGTTGTGATAGATGTGAAAACTGTTTACTTTAGCAATGTCATCAACAGAACTCTTTAAAAGTCTGTACATCGTGTTACTAGGCCAACTATTGTAGATTAATTCTAGAAAAATCTTAATGTTATGCGAAGAAATCTTACTATTTAAATCTATTTCTAAAAATCGATAATAGCAGTATCGTAGAGCTAGAGAATACACGTGTCGCTGAAAAAAACCATTAAAATAGAAGCGTGTATACTTAGTATGCTGCTAAAAATACTACAAAACAGAAAAGATATTGAAGTATCTGTATCGAAAAAATAATATGTTTTTACACAAAATTTTAACCGAATGAATAATTCATTCGTTTTCAAATGACAACCTGTAGATCAAGATCGACACTTGGAATTTTGTTTAAAAACATATTTGTTGAGTATTCTGTGTGTGTCATTATGGATTTTAGAATAGCAAAACTAAATACAGTTCAGATGACGGAGGGTAGTTCCAAAATCCCAACTTCTTCAAAAGCTTTCTCCAAATGTTGCCATTGATTGAACAATCTTTTTTAGAAGAATGTAAATTTTCGGTTTCAATCACAAATTCTCCAGCCATACGTTTTAGCATGGTTACAGTTTTGTAACTCATCAGTGGAATCTGTCTTAAGGTTCGGCTACACGCTCAGTCTTGCATGCCCAAAGCGCAAAAACTGGATGGTGTCTACACTATCTACACGATAGCGACTTGCATGCGCAAACGGTTTGTGCAAAAATTGGCGCAAACACTGTATGGTGTCCTGACGATAGTGACTTGCGTAGGTACGCAAAAAGTTTGCGCCTTTATATTGTACCGTCTTCCCGTACATACTTAATTGTGCCAATCAATTTTGTACAAACTAGCGTTTTGTGTGGTATACCGTTTTGCCATCTTAACGCATATGTTTGCTTGTACAAACAAGAATTGGTGCAAATAACATTGAGCGTGTAGCCGAACCTTTACCGTTGCAATTTGTTTTCATTGGCGAATGTGTTTTGTTTCAGACTCTATCAACAACGTCTATTTCGACGAGATCTCAAAGACACTGATCACTGCCAGTGAAGACAAAATTATCAAGATCTGGGAAATCACGAAAACTTCCTGACGGATATGTATCATGCTCGCCTTCAGTATTAATAGGAATCATGACAGATAATATAGTTACTAAACTAAACAATGTGATATTCGAACAATACGTAAAAAATAAAGTTGTATGTGTGTTATAAACTTTAAATATAAAAGACAGAAATTAGACAATGTTCAATAAAGATTTATCGTTTTTGTAAACATAATAGTTTTTTTTAACAGAACATATTTAAGGTTCCTATACCATATTACAGTTGGCTTGTTGGCAAAAAAAGTGCACATTTATTGCCTTAACTTCCGTTACTAAGCAATTACGGGTGCGCGTCGCGCCTGGCGCCCCGACCGCCCCAGAATGAAAGGGCGGTGTCTACATCGAACGTTATACTTTACGTCCCTCCGTATACGTAGGTATACCGTTACATATAGGTACACGAGCAAACTTAGCTTTTATAATCATTACCTTCAAGTTAGAAGTCAAGGACGACAGCAGTCCACTCGTATGCATGCAAATATGCAAAATAAACTATCGGTGGAACGGATTTCTGTTAAAGCTTTCTTTTTTGGCACGCTCTTGTAGTTTTGTAACCGCTTTATTCTTGGATATTTAATACGCTAGCAATAAAGGGTTCTTTCAGTTCCTAATTACGATCTGAAAACGTTTAGCCGTAACGATAAATAAACAAGTAATACTTAAGAGACAAGCAATGTTAATTACTTAATTTGGCGAGGATTTACGTCCTTGAGTTTGTACTCGGAAAGAGCTCATTTAGTCTTCTTCTTCGCTGGTGATGTCAAAATGTATTCAAGAGTATCTTATGCCGTGGTGAATAGATTAGCTTGTCAACAAGGTGTAAGCAGGGCTGACTTACTATCTACGAAATGTTACCCAACAATGGGTAGGTTTGTACAGCAGAATATTGCGTACGTTCAATAGATAATAACATAGTAGGAAAAATAAAAGTGGGTGACCTCGAAAACGTTCACTATCTTCTGAACGGTTCACCGGGAGGAGCAGGCCGTCATATAACAAAATTGTATGGCAAGGCTTTATTTCGTGATGGCCAAGCTGAAGTGACGGAAGTACGGATTATGATAATTATTGGGACGAATTTTGTTATTCGCATATTGAAGGATTTTTTATGAATGAATGGGGTTTACTGTTTTAGGTGTGATTTGTGAAAAAAAATCTCGTCTGACCCGGATTGAAGACAATAATTGACTACTTATTTCCTATGTTTTGGTAGGCTTTATGCCCTCAGTTCAGATACTTGATACTTGCGCAAGTGGATAGGGTCTAGAATTTAGTTGAGCAATCTATCATTGATGTTATCTTGACATGAGTATGTTGTTACAGAGCACTCGAGTGAGAGTTAAGTTTAGAGATGAACGATGGGCTAAGCAGACTAGATCCACTTAGCACAAAATATGGATAAGCATTCATTTCGATGTTACGTATGTGGTAGGCAAATGTAGGTCCATAACATTACTTCTTTGTTCCCCGAAGAGATCGGCAGAGTTGTTTAGAATGTCCAGATTTAGCCAGGCGTATTTCCCTTTCCGTGTTCAACTGGCGACACCGGTCTCGCGAAATCCACACGCTTTTGTTTTACTACGGAATCCTACGATCCCGTGTTCAATTCGCGTCAACTGAGCACGCCTTTGTGATCAAGTGGCGCTGGGTAAGGTTTAACAAAATCGTGTGCAGTTGAACTGAACACTTCATCAGATGATATTTAATCATCTATACATTTTTCATTTCTCATTTAGATTCATTGGGATAAATCACGTTTCTACTAAATATCCTTTAATTACAATACAGTCGACGGAGCCCCGCTGCGCGGGGCTCCTATTTCTGTCTGCAGGGTTTAAAGGAACCTAACTAACCGAACCTCGGGGTGCCCCTGACGTCGACCGTCTAAGGTTAGGGTTTCTGTCAGGCGTATGGCCAGTTGAACACGGAAAGGGAAATACGCGAATAGACAGGTTAAAAAACCGTGTTCAATTCAATTACACACTGTTTTGTAAAACTTCTTTTAACGTTGCTTGATCACAAAGGCGTGCTCAGTTGACGCGAATTGAACACGGGATCGTAGGATTCCGTAGTAAAACAAAAGCGTGTGGATTTCGCGAGACCGGTGTCGCTAGTTGAACACGGAAAGGGAATTACGCTTTAGCCAGTATGATTTAATTCCCATGGGGGGAAAATCCAGACTTCGGGCTGCTCCTGAGAAATTCTTGAAAACGAATAATACTGCCCGACCAGAAAATCGAACCCAGCATCCAACGTACAGTTCATGCGAGAGAACCTAAAGCAATAAGAACATGAAGGTTTTTTTTTAATGGCGTCTCGCAGGTCAACCTTGAACGTTGTCATCTGCTATCCTGTGGGTGTCTTGAGTTGAGTGAATGCCTCCGCCAGGGCAAAAGGGCACGCCCTGTGGGGTAAGAGCCTCGGCTTAGGGCGTCGCAGGGAGAGGACAGCAAAGAGACAGGCTGGATCTGAATGATTTCATTATTAAGGGGCTGATTTAAAACTACAGGCTCAGTAGCGCGGGCTGACTTGAACAAGGGTCGGGGAGGGCAAGGACCGGGATGTCGCGACGGGGCTCGACGGCGAGGACGGAATGACGGCGGTGTAAGTCTGTATTTTTTTATAGTTTCCCTACTGCTCTCCTGGAGGAGTGTGATAGCGTCATCGGGAGTGAAGAACATGAAGGTAATACGTGCCTCTATTTATGGTAAGTGACTTGAAGTGACGCTCGGAGGAGGCTTTGAGCCCGAAGGCCAGTTTCAAATACCAGAAATTACTAAGTTGTCGATAAAGTTGGTACGTACCCACCTACAGGTAGTCCGCGGTGCCTTTTTTTTGAGAACTGCCTAATGGAAAAACCCAATACCGCTTTGCTCGGCCGGGGAATCGACGCTTAGTAGTTGCACTGGCATTCACGAGAATAACGGGGCAGTCGATCTTGCTATAGATCGCTTATTCAATTGTTCAATATTGAAAGGATTCTTGAATAATATTTTGACTAGGTGTCAGATCGGATTCTGAGCACATCATCATCTCTTTTTGAAACATATAGCTAGTATATCGAGAAGTAACACCCTAGATACTGTTATAGACAGCTTCCTAAGCAGAGAGATTAATGTTTATAACATCACACTTGTTTTCCCCGAAGGGTTAGCCAGGGGAGTAACATCTCGCCAGTTATGTTTAAGTCCCATGTTACAGGGGGCGAGCCAGGAAAACAGAGATGCTGCTGTCGCATGAAGGAGTACGCATCGAGAGTATCTACTATACTGTACACCTCTGCACTAGCCCTTGCGAAAAACAGGCCTTTTTATGGCGTCAAATTGGGTGCTGCTTTTTATTCCTGCTGTATTTTTTTTTCAAGACCAAGTTTTTCCACAGTTGTAGTATTCGATTATGATCTGAATCGAGTCAATAATATTAGAGCTTCTGTCGACATACATGGTATGAGTATCTACCAAACATACATCAGGATACAATTATTTTTAAATAGCTAGATATATCCCACTGCAAGACCTTCCCATATCCTTCCAGGTAATTTTCTCCTGCGCTGCCTCGATCCAGCCTTCGTGATGCGAGTCCAGACCATCATTAAATTAACGCTATTAAAAGATGTTAACGATTACTGTTAGCCTTCATCCCAGTTCTGGGCAAAGGCAGATTCCTCATGAATTCTGTATGTATTTTGGTCCACAGCTCATTGGGTATGAAAAGAAAACTGGCTCTCTGTATTGTTTTTCTTTATGGGTAAATTCGACTTCGGGATTGAAACTGCACTAAGGTTGCTTCTCCTTGGGTTGAAACTATACCTATTGTCAAGTGGTCAAAAAGACCTTTGTCGTTTTAATTTTTAGATGCGCATGAGTGAAATTTAACGTTTGTATGATAGAGCAATAACTACTATACTTACGAAAATATTAGTTCAATTTATCCTATTTTCGGCGAGACAGAAAAAAATAGCAGTCTTTTTATTTCTCTAGTTTCTCGATCTCAAGTGTTTATATGTTCGAAGCGGATATAATAACATTATATTCAACAAATGTGATACGCGTTTAGCTATCACAGTTTACTGATTACTATGAGTATAGCTGTTCGTTTACGGAGATAAACAACGTTATAGGTGACCCTAGCAGTTCAAAGGATTTTTAATAAAGCAAGTCTTTGAATTTACCAATTAATATAATTAAAAATTTCATAACATGATAATTAAGACGATTAAAATACAACAAGTAATTCATCTACACAGTAACAGACTCTACCATAGTTTTTTTTATAAGTTCACCAAAATTTTCCATAGTCTCAGCATTATTGCTTTCTGTTGCTGACCCCGCGGGCTGGGACTGCGAGTCCGACGCGTCCTGCGTCGTCTGGTCAGAGTGGTCCAGGTTCAGCAGCGTATTGTGACTGAACCAGTTCTCGTCATTTTCTACAGTTTGCATCTTATTACTAGGTTGATATGGCAATGTCATCAAAGTAGTATAATGAGTATCACTTTTGTTGTCATTATTTACACAATCAGAACTGGTTTTGTACATACCATAGTGATTATGTTGTACACTATGATATTGTAGCGAACTGTGGTCGTGTGCATTTGTAGTAGATTTATGCAAGTAGTCTGGTACATATACGTGACCATAATGGCTAAACATGGTCATCTGAGAGCTGTGCGCAAACTCCTCAAAACTGGTAGCGGAGAAGCTTTGCAGGCCTTTGAAATGGTGTTCCGTTTGCTGCTCGTAAGCGTAGTTTAAATCACAAGGAAACCGTTGCATGTTATTTGACATAGTATCGAATCCCATAGGGTTCGCTGTAGCGTAAGGTGGGATCTTGCCTTGAAGTATGCTGGCTGTGTAAGGATCAGTGTGGCTGTGATGATTGTTTGTATTTTCAAAGTGCATGATGCCACTATCATTCACATTATTAGAAACCTCGTTTCTATAACCGTATGACATGTCACTATTCTGTGATGTAGAATTATTCATATCACAATGAACATTGTTAAAACTTCCTGTATTGACACAAGATTCAACTTCCACTCTTGGAGTAAGAGTAACATCGCGTAACATTCCATCTTCATGACTAAGACAACGCTCTCTTTCGTATGACGAGTTTGATGAACATGATGTCGAATTATTGTGCGCCTCTAGCCATTGTCTCTTAGCAGCTTCCTGATTCTCTTCATTTTTCTTTTCAAGACCTATTCTCATAATGGTCTGAATGAAATGCGTCCTCACTCTGACAGGGTTGAATTCTATTCTGCCCGTTGTATTGGCGCACCCATCTCTAGTGCATCCACAGGGAAAGTTCAGTCGATCAACTTGGCATTTTATCCCAGCTAGGCTGCACGAACAAGTTTCTGGGTTACACGTTCCTTTACAAGCGCAACCGCAGAATTCACGCGATGTTCTTATGTCTCTGCATTCATCTTTTTCATAGCCCTCTATCTTCCTCACTCCGGCTGCACGTAATAGAGCTCTTCTTTGCCTGGTTGGAACAGGTTGTAAAAAGAAATAGCTATCTAAATCTAGTTCAGATTCAGATATGTCGCTCGCTTCTTCTTCGGTGTCACTGTCTTCACTAGAGGAAAGTGACACGCCTTGTAACGAATGGCGCTCACTCTTCAGCTGCTGCAATATTTGTCTATGTAATCTTCTTTGCTCTAAGGCATGCTCGGCTAAAGTAAAGTTTTGTATATGAGTATGTTCAAATTCCATTCCTAGCGTTGAACCTCCTTGTGATGGAACACATGAAAATCCTTGGGCTCTAGGAAAGTAAAATACAGTTACATTGTCGAATTTGATACTTTCTTTCCGCTTTTTAGTTTGGGGCTCATTTTTGTTATCATCACTACATTTTCTCTTAAGACTACTTCTGAGCGGCTTAACTTGTGCTATGAAATTATGGCCATTATCTACACTGTTCTCAATACTACTATTGCTGGAGTTATCATTATCGTGGTCCAATTCAACAGACGATTTGTCACTTTTTAGGCTACTTGTGCATGGAAGAGCAAGGTTGAAGCTTGGTATTTTCACATCTTCGATAACTTCTGATCCTAGTCCCGAGTCGCTGCCTTCTGACCGATCTTGAGCTTCTTCTTCCCTATCATTGAGAGCACTATCCGGTGGAAGACTACCAAGAGCAGAGTCTTCACTGTCAGCTGAAGCACTGTCCGTTTTGATATCGTCTATGTCACTTAGAGTATCATTGTCATCTATCTTTACCGCATAGTTTATTTTACTGTCACTGCTCTCATAAAACTGAGAGTTACTACTACTGATTACATTACTTTGTTCATCATTAGAGCTAAGATCTTCACTGTGAGCGTCACTGTCACTAGTTTTTTCGTCTTTTATCACAAGGAAACCATCTTCCTCCCTATATTCTCCAACTGGGGTTTTATCACATTCAGCTACGTCCTTATCGAGCTGCTCTTGTGGCTGTACGCCTAATTCTGATATTGCGTTCTCCATGATTGTTAAAATTATCTGTAACAAAAGAAAAAAAACATTAATATAGGTATGCCTTGTTGTTAACTGTTTAAAGGTAGCTCAACTTCTAAACAGTTTCATGGTGTTGATTGAGTTGTTATTGGTATGGATAGCAAGTTAGTATTCCAAATATGTGGAACAGTATCTATATAGCCGATTTTCACAATGAGTAGATTCGTTGTTGCTATCTTCGCTCATGACTGTAAATACGTTAGCAGTAATCGTTGCGATAGAGGAGTGCAAGCCACCTGTACCCGTCTGAACCGAGCAGTATTATAAATCAAACAAAATGATAATTCAAAACCGGTACCTATTTCAAAAGGCTGTGGCCTCGACTAACTCCACCGGTAAGCTCGAGCTCGCCAACGAATCCCCTGCTCCATGATGATCACACAGACACACAATCACCGGTTGTTCACTCTGGTCAACGAAATATCAGTAAGCATAATAATTTATTTCAGCAATTCGGTCATCGACTCGTTCTGCCACACGAAAGTCACTCTAATGCACCACTACATAAGGTTCTCTTTATATCACGTCTTGCAGCGCGCCGTTGTGTTTTAACCCTATTTATTTATTTTCCGCCTTATTTTGACAGCGACGTTCTTTGCGTTTCAGTCTTTTATATTTTATTCTTATTTCAAGCCAGTATTTAGTCAATTCACTTTTAAGAAGTTCAAACTTCACAATAGTTTATTTATCCACAAAATATTTAACGTAAAATCATCACTACACAAGCACAGAGTCACAGAGAGGCCACTTTTACTACCGATCTCACAGTTCCCACCTCGCGTAATCGCGTTGGACGACTCGGGCGACGCAGGCAAGTTTTAACCCAGCACAATGGAATAGTCCGTTGGCAAATGCGCGCGACGTATACGCTGGGGCCTTCTGAATTTGGTGGGGTATGGGCTGCGTTGTTCGACGTGACGTCGCCCCTCCCCGCGCGCCGCGCCCCGGCCTTGCGACCCTCCTCACCGCGTCCACCCGCTGAGCTCGCGCAAGCGCGTTCCGTTTCTTGTGAATGCAATGATACCAACGTGGTGGGTATTACATTCCCATTTTGTTATTATTACATTTTTGCGGCGTATCGTTCAATGATGTTTCATTTTAATACGTGTGTGCAATTATGATTATATTCGGAGCTACAGCTTTCCTTATCTAAAATGATAGGTTAAATAAACAAGAGAGAAAAAATTGGGTTTTTTAAAAAATAGGTATGGGACACACGGCGACATATCAAGCTATACATTTCCAGTAGAACGTGGCCTCGGTTTGTACAGATTTCCCGTACAATGAGAGATCCGCTTATACTGATTTGCATAGCTTAATTGGTCCTCACGCGTACAATGGGGAAGGTCTGTTCTGAACTATCAGTTCCCTGACTGCATCAGCGATACGTTTGTATATTGCACATTTACTTTAAGGATGTGGCTGGGGACTTGGAATGGTCGAAATCTGACTGAATTTGTGAGTCGAAAGTCGAGAAAAAAAAACATAACGGTAGCGAATGGGGTCGTGTAGCGAGCCCACCTAAGTAGGTCTCCAAAAAATGGCATTTTATTTCAAACTGACCCTGTGATCTGTTTCCTTAGAAAGAGGCATGCCATTAACACACAGGACTAAATAAATACGAATCTTAAAATAGTTCAATTTGTCGTAATCTCCTATGTGCTCAACATTTTGCATCACCAGCCGTTTTACTGCTACTTAATTATTATTATGGAAAGTTTCAAGCTATAGTTTCAAGTTAGACACGTAATTTTTCCAGCATTTTAATGTCATTGAAATCATAATTTATATTTTATTTCAAGTTAAGTACTTCTTTGGACTCATCATCTGTCTATTCTTGTCGGCTTCCAACCTTACCAAATGCAGCTAAATACCAGTATTTTCCAAGGAGTGGTTGCATTGTGACCTCCATTATCTACAAAGTTACCTACTGGCTTACGAGATATCTTGGTAAGACTGGATCATCATCACAGTAGATGATGAATTGTTCAAAAATTTTAGTTACAAATAATAAATTATACAAGTACAGTGATTGTAATGACTTTTTGGAAGTGAGTTAAAGTATTCTAAACTCCCCTAAATCGCGGGAGTAGAAAATGTGGCAACACAGGTTCACAACCTTTTGCTCTCAGGCGAGCCCGACAGGCCTCGACACAAGCGTACGTACGTCTGCGTCATGTCATCATGGCGATGCACCTATGTAAGTCAGCTTGCTGAGAATACCATGCAGCCACCTACTCTTGCAGCTTCAATACATCTAACTATAAGTACTCTGCATGATGACGAATCTTTTACTTGAAACAAAGAACCACGCGATGCGTAGTTCCAATCTAACCATAAGTATACGTCGCTGGATACTTTCAGTACTGAATACTGTAGTTCGGGATACTATTTATAAAATCTGCCGTAGTATACACATTGGCAGTATGTTTACCCGAGCAGGCGAGCTCTGAGCAGGTGTACGTAGGTGGGCATGACGTGTGATCTGGTCGCGTCACTGCAGCGGCACAGCGGTACTGCTTGCTCGCTTCACTACGAGCATTCTTCAAATAAATTGGCACTCGGCGGCAGTCGACATAATACAGGGCGAGGTGGCAGACTATACGTACCAACCCGCACGTATACGATAATCAATAGATATTTTCAGGAGGCTTTCGAGGAGAGCGACAGAGACGCAATATAGCGCGCTCTCGCTTTGCCCTGTAATTTACATAGCATACGGTGAAAAGCACGATGTGGATTAAAAGTTGGTTTTTATAACATCAACAACAGTAAATTAATGATAACGATGTTGTATCACCGTTATCAAGGACAGCAGATAGTCGCGATAGAGTTTACTATCCTATGTTAAAACTGATAAAATATCTTACCTTATTTTCTGAGGAGCATTTAATCTTTTGGGAAGTTTTTTCGTTGATTAATTTTGCTTTTCTTATGATTTTAATATTCGTTACAGACAGTTGATATATTGTAATAGTATGGGCTCTACATTACGATACTTTCAAATGTTGGACCTGATGGCGGAAATTCCAGCCAGGTGTTTATGTATATTCAAAATTATTTAGGCGCAAATTCATTACGGATTGACAACAGCAGTAGAACAAGGAAATGTTTCAAGGCAAATATGCAAAATATTTCCAGTTGATATTCAGGTTAAGACAAAAAAAAAATTCGTTCACTTTTTTGTAGAGAACCCGATCCCGAGATTCTCAGGTAACAAACATACTCTTGCATGTACTTATAACAACAGTTTAATTCACAGAGGCAGACCAGCTCGACAACAATCGAGCCACTTTTTGTTCATATTGTGTGTAACCAGTTTTTTATCTCATTTCTAACGGTTGGTTACGCCGTCGCTGCCGTCGGTGATCCTTGTGAGGCACATACTACCTAGTACGTAGTCTACGTAGGTACTAGCCGTATCGCGCCGTACCTAGGCACTGCTAGACTACCTATAGGGGTACTAATCGTTCACATGGTAACGTCAAAAACAAACTCCAGCTATATTATAGTCATTACGAGAGTGTATACCCATCAAAGACCCGCGTTAGCATGAATAAATTATTTGTTGGTATGTATAGGTATGTGTAGAGTGTACATAGGTACCTAGGTGCTTAGTGCTGCGGAGGGAGGGCGTGGGGGCGCCGGGTGGCAGACTGGGGTAGATTAAATTTCGTAGCACACCGCTAGCTGCCTCGAGCTCGCTTGTATTCATCAGCGTTAGGGGTGCAATTGCTTCCCGGTGTGTTTCAGCCCCACAATATTTTCTAGCACATGTTGGGTATGCGGACTGCCTTGCATCATCGGTTTGTTTTATATTTTTCTTTTGAAACCAAATGGAAATATTCCTGTCTTTCGCGGCTGTGGAATTGAGTTTGAAATATCATCATGGCATTATAATTAGATATTTTCAAAGACATTCAAATAAAACTGATATTTCATAGTTGACACACATGACATTCAGCTATCGAATTTTGTACCTAAATCATAAGTTTGAATCTTATTGATTGTTTTTGACTCAAAAGAAATATTTGACACAGTAAAAAAAATAATTAAGGGGGTTAACAGTACAGTGGACATGCAAAAAAGCAAAGTCCATTGTGATATTTTGTGAAATTCTCGGTAAAGATTACCCCATCTTCTGGCGGTCGGTCTCTCTGATGATGTTGTAGAAAGGGGCAAGGCAGCAGTACCTATAGCTTAGCTGCGTCGACTTGTTTCCTTATTAATACGATACGCTTGTAAAGCGTGATTATTATGACAATGTTATTAAATACATCATCTCTGACGATCACAATGAATTGGAGCGACTAAATGATGTTTGATAAATAAGACAAGATGTGCATATTTCATCGAAACTAAAGTTCAAATTGCGTTACATTAAGCATAGGCATAATGAGACAATAAATATATGTGCTTTCATTATTTTGTAATGCCTAAATGGTCCCAAAAGTCTGGAGACACAAGGCCGGAGTGGCCTTGTGTAAAAGCGACAGCTTTCAACTGGTATTTGCAGGTCTCAAGGCTACAACTAGCACAGATGTTAATATTTTCGAATATTAGGGCTAGACATTTCTTCAGTAAAAAAGTTTTGGTGTTAGTAAAACTAATGTCTCTATATTTCGCTAGAATATATACGAATCTATGATTGGATCTTTCTTGTAGCAATGATTACAGACGGTCAGTAGAATGAACGTAGGTGTAATGTACGTACGTACGTAGGTGTAATGCATGTAGGCCGTCCAGCCAAATTAAATCGGTAGATAGGTACCACCATTCCCAATTTTGCCTCCAAGCAATATATGTTCCGGATCGAAAGGTACCGGAAAATCTACGTTTTTGTACGTGCATGGCGAAGGCAAGGCAATGATACTTATCTTGGACGACACGGGTGGACGTGACCCCTTAAAATGAGGTCAATCAGCCATCAACACCGTCGTCAGAAAATTGCTGTTCTGAAATAGAAGTCAAGATGATTTTCACGTGTTTTTCAAGAAAGAGTAAGAAGTTTCTAAAATATCTGTTGGGCGTGTTGAATAAAAAGAAGAAATCTATTGAATATGCGTGTTTGTGGTTAGTAGAGTCGATCGGTTATCACGACGTGCCTAGCACGGACTTGTATGAAGACAAACACAAAAACAGAAGACGCAGTTCCTGCCTACGTATAATGTTTACAGGCGTCGGTAAACAGTGAGTCACATGGGTATAATGAACAGCGTGTCAAGGAGGATGATGCGCTAAGGCAGCCCAAGATATTCAAATTTTCTTACGTTTTTTTGCAATTTGCAGGTCAATAACAGGCTGTACGTTCGGGATCATACTTTAATCAACATACAGCCTGACATTGACCTGCTGATTGCAATTACCCTTTTTTTTCTGATGGGAAATCATCAAATGGCCGCTCCCACTCTGGGCAGAGAGGAAGGGAGTGTCAGACTCGTACCGACTTAAACCCATCCATGATCCTTCATTGCCCTTTGTGTTCCAGGGCCGCGGTATCTCTTTCGAACAGTCCCGCAGCCCCGGATTGCATTTACCCTGACGCTTCCACCAGAAGATATAAGAAAGGTACCTAATGCAACGCCGAAACGAAAACTAACCAGACTGCAGCTAACAAATCATTTAGCGTATTCTGGCTGCTTGCGTATTTTGGCTTGCTTTTAGCGTATTCTTGGTGCTTGCAAGGACAAAAAAAAACGTCAAAAAATTCATACTTTTTCACTTAGTTCCCTTCTTTATCGCGTGTCAAGGTTTACTGGGCGTTCAATAGATAGTATCTAAGCTTTATAACCTACCATTCGCTATTTGTATTCAAGTTCCTACCAGCGTTTTGTATGAAATGGGTTCCATTTGAACACCAGCAGCAGGATCTCGTTGCCAGGGATACCTATATAGGGTGACTGGTAATTAGTGACCGATACTTAAACACGTGATTATATTCGTGATAACAAACAACTTTCCCTAAGAAACATTTTTTTTATACCTACTCGTTCACTTTTATCCCAGTAACATAACTGCCGTATGAAATTCGCGCGCGCGCGCCTTTGACCTATCAGCTGTTAGCCGCGTGACGCCGTTCTGTCTTCTTACTATCGTACCGGTCAACAGTGGGTAGGTAGAGCACAGTGGTCACAGTTCATACGGCTGTTGAGTTATTGGGATAAAAGTGAACGAGTATAAAAAAAAAGTTTCTTTGGGAAAGTTGTTTGTTATCATGAGTACAATCACGTGTTTAAGTATCGGTCACTAATTACCAGTCACCCTATATACAATATGCTGGAGTGGATACTAGTTCAGTGCAACACTAATGTTTTTGAAAGTACAGGACCTACTCATGTGAAAATATGCATATTTCTGTACGAACAGAGCCACGCACGGTTCTTTCAGTAGGTTCCAAAAATGTGACGCTCCAGTGGTAGTGTTTTTTATTAGGCTCAATTTTATTAGTCACATGTTCTAGCCATGCCTATCACAGACTGGTTCGGTCTAGTAACAGTCTAGGCCTCTATCGGTCAAGGCAACTCTATTGGGTACAGCATTGAACATGTTCTGCTATTTGGAATTTGTAACTTTTTCGTATCTAAGGACGTATTCTACAAACTCTGTGATTATGCCATCAGTTTGATTTGTCTGTGGGTGGGTAGATGAACATCTGACTGACTGGTATTGTGTGGGTGTTAAATGCCGGATTCATGATGCGGAAATGGGTCCTACTAATAAAATGTTGATTGTTTTCCGTATTTTGTACAGCATGAATCTCATAAGGTACTCTTTTAGGTACTGTTCTAGTTTATTATTTTCATGTTTCAGAGCAGTACGTCATTCGACATGAAAAACCCTTTTTGGTTTTCTCATTTCATCAGATTTTTTCATTACAACTGTTTTGATGTTGATTTTGATGTGTCCAAGCAGTTATCTCGTACTGTGTACCCTATTTAAAAAATCCCCTGTCTGCTACAGAAAACTGATTACTTGGTTTCTCTCAAACGAGGCATAGCTAGTCGTTATTAGGGTCCAAAATGGTCTGGATAAAAGCTTAACCACTCGAGTTTTATCTTTCCGTATATTCGCTAAGCCACGGAACGCCAGTACCTCGAAGTACCTCGTTCGTCCTTCCCCGTCTGGCAGTCTGGCGTGCCCTTTTCTCCCACGATGGTCGCTACAACCATGCTTTAAAAGTACAGCCACGCCCTGCACGGTGTTTACTCCGTTCTCCGTGTATAACAATACAAAGCTGATTTATATTGTAATTGTGAATGTCTTGGGAACTGAATAAAGCATTTTTAGAAGGGTCTAATTGGCACTGTGAACTTTGTGGGATACTTTGGAATAAGTGGGTAGTACCGCAGGATGGATCAATACTTTTCTGTTTTTCTTTGTTTTGTTTTATATGTATTAGAAAATGTCCTATTTAGTAATTAGGTCCTTAATTAGTGTATAAGGTGGGTAGATAGTTAATCTTATGAATTCTATTCACTTCCTCCTACAAGCAACATTGAAGTATTTTCCTGTACCTAATCAGTAATGTGTAGATATTATTTCCTTTGTTTATTTATATACAAATCTAATACAGGTTCTAAATATTCCTTAAAATAAAAAACATTTAAAAATTTTAAAAATTGTAGCTCACCGGTATCGGTAACATGGATATTATTGATATTATTGTAGATATTATAATTATCATGTAATAGTAGTAGTCTCCTCAAGTCACTTCTCTGAGCTCTCCGCAGAATCGCATACCTGATCAAAAAGTTTATGGTGTGAAAACTACCCTGTTCAGCAAAAAGCGCCACCTCGCTTGTGTCGTAAAATCATTATCCTATCCAGAAGTCACAAACACACCATGATGTCATATTACTCTGATAGACATAGCATAATGTTCTATCAATTATACAGATAGGTAGGTATATGTGAAATGTTTACAGAAAAGCATCAATCGATAAATCATTACGGAGCGAGCTTGCTACGAGCCACCCGCACCGACTAGGCAACATGGGCTTCAATTAATTTAGAATGATTCTGTTACCAACTTCTGTGAATACCGCGTATCGATAATTGCTATGTGGAACGTATGTAAATAGGTACCTAGATATGTGTTGTTAGGATTTCTGGTAGAACAACATAATAACACGACCGTATTCCTTAATGGGGCAGGTAGATAGATATACTAGATAGAGATACTCATATTTTTCCAGTTTTTTTTAAGGTCCAGGATGGAATTAAACCTTAATAATGTCAGGTATTTAGTACCTATAGAAAAGTGATTGAAGAGTGACCCTAATGATTGGGTAAACTGAAGATTAACTTAGAAACCAGGTATCTATCTACCTCATCATCTGCCTAGCCTTTTCCCAACTATATTGGGGTAGGCTTCCAGTTTAACCGGATGTAGCTGAATACCAGTATCTTACATGGAGCGACTGCCTATCTGACCTCCACAACCCAGTTAGTACTGGATAATACGATACCCCTTGGTAAGACTGACAGAGATCTACAAATGTCACCCGGATCAACGGCTTAACGTGCGAGGCACGGAGGAAACTCGGTATATAAAGGGTGTTCACCCATCCACAAACCAATCTAGGCAAGCAAGGCTTAACCTAAAGATCGACCCGACCGGCTGTTATTATTTAGCCACGAGCTCCTACCTTCGTAAAATAAAACGAAAAAGATTTTGGAATGCAAATAGAAGTCTGTGCCAACAAACAGGCCTAACTCCAAAGAAGGTTTTAGATTTAGTTCATATCAACACTAATCATTCAGTTCAGTAAACACATGGCCAGATATTGTACCTACTGACATTTATGGCACAACACCGGAATCTGGGGCGAAGCTTTTAAACTATGATGGACGACTTACCTACACTTGGTAATGGATTTTGGTTTGAAACCAGCCTTTTTCCTACATATTCGTAACTTTCTAAAATTCTAACTATGGGCAGACCTCTATTCACATGACAGTTTGGCCATATACATCATCATCATCTGCCTACCCTTTTTCGAACAATGTGGGGGTCGGTTTCCAGTGTAACAGGATGCAGATGAATATCAGTATTTTACATGAAACGACTGCCTATCTGACCTCCACAGTCAAGTCTCTTGGTAACATTCGTTGTCAGACTTTCGGGCGACTAAAAACTTGTAACGACAGTCAAAGATCTACGAAAAACAGCCGGGACCGACTAAACATGCTCTTCGAGGTGCGGAGGAGTCCCGATTTGTAATGAATGGTCAATTGGTCACCCATCCACGCAGCAACCTCGGCAAGCTTAGCACCGATCGAACCAGGAGTACGGCTGTTATTATTTAGCCACGATCTGGGCATAAGACCAGGGGGTGGAAACCAACACCTATAAAGGGTGTAAAAAGACCCTTAACGAAGTCGAAAGGTACTTGTTCTCCCCGTCATTGCGATCATTTTTTAGTTCTAGACCATACCTGGGAACCTTCTAGTTTCGGAGATATTGGGGGTCAAAGTTCCAACTTTTTCACATTTTTTTTTAAATACATGTTTCTAATGTAAGATTTTTACTTTAAACACCTTCACGACCCTCGTACTATTCAATCCATCCATCAGCACAATGTTTTGAGTACGTTACATTGAGTTTTACCGTAAAACGTGATTTTTCACCCTAAAAAAAAAAGTCGTTTCCCAGCAATAATTTTTGCGTAAAGTTACTTAGTTTGATGTACAGAATGCCTGGTTGACGGCTTGGTGAAGGGTCTGTTTACACCCCGTATACATGGATCATGTTGTATAACGTAAATGCATCAGTTTATGTACTGCCAAAGCGGTAATTATCGCCATATGCTCCCAGGGCCGTAAGTTATGATACCCCTTATGGCGAAGGCATGCGTTTTCGTAGCACATGATCTATGACTAAGTCTGTTATGGTGATAATTATCAAGTGTAATCAGGGGATATTGAGTTCTAAATGTTAGCATTGAGTTAATTTTATTCTCATTATGTGCGAATGGGATCGCTTGCAATTAGAACGCACTCGCCTAGATTGGCCTACATAGTTAAAACATATACATATTTTGACTACAAGACTTTTCATTGTGTCAGTTTGATCCACCCCCTGGTCACGAATCGGTCACTGCAGAGGCCGATATGGAAATCTTTGAACCGACTGCGAGCTCAAGGTAGCCGCTGCCGATCCAATTTGACTAGATGGGGTATAATCGACCCATCTCGAACAGAATGCGAGTGTGGAGCCTCAACACGGGATATGCCACACCTTCCCTCCTGAGGCCTGTCCGACGTGCACAACTTATTGCACCCTCCAGGATTTGAATGAGGCGTATCAAATGTCAGAGTTGTCCAGGTCGCTACGTACTGGGGGGTTACTATGACGTCTTAAAGCAGGAGTAATTCCAGTGTGGGAAAGAGACAGAGCTATACAGGTCGTCTGGCGCTATCTCTTTCCCACTTTGGAATTATTCCTGCAAAGATGCTGCAAAGTAACCCCCTGGTCGGATAAAATCTGAGTCATCGATTCGCGAAGAAGAAGAAGTTGGATGTAGTTACATGTCGAGCTTTCATAGTTTAGAATCTTTTTAAAAGAGAATTATCCTGAAAATTATTCTGTCTCTACATCCTTATAAATTAATTTCACATTTTACGCTAGAATGAAAACGATTTTGGCTAAATATTGTGTCAAAAATGTATGAATACATGTTTAATTATTTGAGTCGCTTCTTCTATTGTTTCCGAGCTCTTCACATGCCCAGACACGTCAGTATGAGCAGCAAGCGTACGCCAGCGTTCTATAGCGGCTGACTCACATGACTTCTATTAATATATGCTTCAATAATTGTGATAATTATGCGAAAGACTCTGTTGTACTACAGAAATACGACATTCTTACATCATCGTGTTTTAGAAACATGCGTTTTATTTGCAAAATAATGATCTTATGTCTTATATTCTGCACATTTTTAGTTCTAATAAAGAATTAAATAGTAACATGAATGATTCAGAATGACAAAGGGTTCATGAATCAGGATTTTTTTCAGTAACATCGCGGAGCGTGGATGGGTACCCATTTAGTGGTAGATTGGCAATAGGCTCGCACACACACATGGGACTAAACATAACTCGGGGGGTGTACTAGGTACACCTCTACCTTACCTTCAGGAACAGACGCACTTATACTACTTACCTACGTATTACTTGTCGTGCTTATTTGACGAGTGAGCTATTGCAACCACGCCCTTAGCCGAGTCCTTTATACTTTGCAAACGCTAATAAATTGCCTTCTTCTGAAATTATTTTCTTTAATTTACCGTGAAGGTTGACCATAATTGACGAAGCGTGTGTGGTTTGGGATCGGCTATTATCGTCATTTAGACGACCCTAAAAAACCCAACCTAATGTAACTATGTTTTTCTTAGTCGAATAAAATTGTACGTTTTTCGTACAATTTACCATAAGCTATTTAGGACAGATGACCACCTAAAATGTGATCAAACTTTCAGCCAAGACAATCAAAATGTGAAAGACCTAAAACAATAAATAAGATGAACATGACTCTAGACTAGACGGACACATAAAGGCTCAGACAAACGAATGGACAGATGCGAATCGGATGCGGATAGCGGACGTTGAGAGATACTTCAGTGCATTATCCGTCAGAGTCGCGTGTCCGGAGCCGCGCCGCGTAATTTGTCTGTGCGTACCATAAGTCATGTGAAGTTATTTGAGGCTGATTCATGAAAGCCACCAGTCGAGCCTAAACCTCAACATAACGATGGTAATTCATTCTAGATTTTAAGGGAAAAAGTGGTAAATGAATTACTTAAGATGAGATAATTTGACATATGGCATGCAAGATGTTACATCAAATTACGTCACAGCTATGTTTTGCCTGAACGGCAAACTCAAACTCAATCAAACTCAAAGCATTTATTTCAATTAGACCATAACAGGCACTTTTGAATGTCAGAAAAACAAAGAAGGCGAAGCTACAGTCCCAGACACAAGGCATAATAACTTGTGAAAGTACTGTAGTTGCCCATTCCAAAGCGTAGATCTCTATGGAGAAGAATGGGCAAGAAACTCCATGGACACTCTTTTCAATCAAAATATTTTTACAAGGTCTTGGTTACATCATTCATGTTGAGATAATACATATATGTGAGAACAATGTAGAAAGATGTGCACATTAAGAGCGTCCAGAGTAAAAGATTAGATCAACACTTTAAAAACAAAGAAGTTAGAATAAACCATGGCAGCTAAGAGATGACCAGTCCCAACTGACAGCGCCCGTTCACGAACATGACGCATGGATCAGCACCATTCAACTCAACCATTTTGAAGGGAACTAAATGATCCGACACACCCGCCACCATCAGCGAGACATTTGAGTGAGCATGACATTCCCTCAACCGCCAGGGCAAACTCGAGTCAAAGAATGATAACTAAATGTAAATGGTAGCTTTACAGTACATAGTACTCACACATGTGCTATGCAATTATATAATACTAAGAGATTGAATCTATACAATGCAAGGATATTTTTACAATCTTCTGCAGCTTCAACATTAACTTCACATGTTAATCAATTAGTCTGCCCTATGGTTGTGGAGCAGGACCAGCATTGAGCCAAGCATTTCTATCATCAATGTAATCCCCCAATTTATAATATGCTTGCCCACATAGTGTGCGTTTAATACAAGATTTAAATTTCGTCTCATTCAGTTGTAGAATGTGGGGAGGTATTTTATTGTAACATTTTAAACAGTACCCCATGAAAGATGAGTCTACTTTAGCTAGCCTGAAACCTGGCTGTACTAGTTGGTCCCTGTTTCTAGTACTATAGTGGTGTCTGTCACCTCTTTTACTAAATAAATGCAGATTTTTTCTAACGTACATGATGTTTTCATATATGTATTGACAAGGTACTGTCATGATGTTAATTTCCTTAAACAGTTCCCTAAGAGAATCGCGCTTACGAAGATCATATATGGCTCTGATGGCTCTTTTCTGCAGAATAAATATAGACTCGATGTCTGCAGCCCGTCCCCATAGTAAGATACCGTATGACATAATACTATGAAAATAACTAAAATAGACTAGCCTCGCGGTATCTACATCAGTAAATTGACGGATTTTTCTAACAGCATATGCTGCTGAACTCAGCCGTCCTGCAAGAGATGTTATATGCGGACCCCATTGTAGCCTTGAGTCGAGCGCGATCCCTAAGAAAACAGTATTTTCGACGAATTCCAGTTTCTCTTGGTTCAATACTATGTCACTATCACTACTTTTGACATTCGGTAGAGAAAATCTTATGCACTTCGTTTTTTTCCCATTTAATACTAAATTATTAGCGGTGAACCAATTATGAACCTGCAGTAGGGCGTTATTTACGACGTCGAGATTTGTGGCACGTCTGTTTACCTTAAATATTAAAGAAGTATCGTCAGCAAACAACACCATTTGTGGTTGGTTTTTAAATAAATGGGGTAGATCATTAATATAGACCAAAAAGAGGAAAGGACCTAATATCGACCCTTGTGGCACACCCATACTTACTTTTAGACCCATTGAATTGACACCATTTATTTGTACTTGCTGATGTCTATCGGTTAAATACGATTTCACTAAACTGAGCGCAAGCATCTCCTTTTCAAACACCTTGCTAAAAACCGGCAACACGGATACGGGTCTATAGTTATTGGTGTCTTTACTGTCCCCGGATTTGAAAAGTGGTATTACTTTGCTGAATTTCATAAGGTCCGGGAAGACTCCTTGGTCCACACACAAATTAAATATTAAGGCTAAGTATGGTGCTATAGTCTCAATAATAGCTTGACAAACTTTAATCGACATTCCCCATAGATCTTCGGTTAATTTGATTTTGATTTCCTTAAAAGCTTTAATAACTGCTATGGGGTTTATATGCTTAAATTGAAACTCATCCGGACAGGCTGTAACGTTCGCCTTCAATAATAGTCCATTGAAATGTTACATTTTTTAGGCCTTACCTTGCGTTTTTTAGAGGACGCAATTTTTTTTTTTTGATGTGTAGGGGGGGTCAGTGTAAAGCTATAACCAAGTTTGTGGGGTCGCCACCCTTGCCCCACGGCCGCCATCTTGAAAATAGGGGTTGAAATGGTTATTACAATTTATCTCTTAAACTATTTATCTGATAAAAAAAATTGTCAACATTTTTTGTTGCAAATTGAATTCTCTACAATTTTGGTCCAGTATCTTTTTGTCGTAGAATTATAAATAAAAAAGTTATAAGCGAAAATGTTCAGAAATTCGAGAAAAAAATTGTATTTTTCGAAATAACTTGTTTTTTAATCATTTTACGAAAAAATGATATCAGACCATTTTTGTAGATCGTTTTTTAAGGAATAACTTTTATAAGCAACATTTTTTAATTAAGTCAATAGCTAAGGTTTTACAGCGCTCCGAAGTGAGTATTATTTTTCAGTACTCTTAACTATACATATATTATACGTGTGTACTAATAATGTGTCATCAGCAGTGATCGGAGTAGGTAGATTGAACTGGGGTCATTGATCCGAAACGTATACAGGGTGTTTGGCGCATGGACCGACACAATTTTTCCAGGGATTTGGGAGGTCATTAGCTAGGTTCTGCCCATACACCCTTTGTCCCAAATGTCACGGTTGGTTTCATATGTTTTTTTTTTTTTAATGAAAAAAATGCCACACACAAGATTTATAACTTTTTTTTTAACTAGCCTATTCTGTCCCACTGCTGGGCAAAGGCCTCCTCCATTAATTTCCACCTCTCCCGGTGTTTTGCCTCCTTTTTTATAACTTTAGTTTAATAAAAACAAAATAACTTTAAAAAGTCTTTTCTTAACCCTGACTCTCCTAACCAGTATTTTGACTACATAATGAATAATTTCTATGATATGTAGCATACCGTTAGAAAGGGTATCAACTAAAGAACTTTTTAAAATAAAGCTAAGTTCAAAATGGCTTTTATTTTTTTTTATAATTAATTTAGAAATTGTAAAATTTCATTCATTAAATAAAAAATTTAACTTTGGAAGCTTGTAAGGAATTTTCTTGAAACCAGTTGTATAAAACAAAGATGTTTTTAGATTTAAAAGACTTTGGAGAATGCAACAAAATTTGTTTTGTGCCATTACACCCACAAACAAAAAAGTTATTTCGAATTAAAGGAAACATTTTGGGCATTTTTTTCATTTAAAAAAAAAAAACATTTGTAACCAACCGTGACATTTGGGACAAAGGGTGTATGGGCAGAACCTAGCTAATGACCTCCCAAATCCCTGGAAAAATTGTGTCGGTCCATGCGCCAAACACCCTGTATATTACTATGGACATTCCTCCGGAATTGGTGGATTATTGGTGTGTTTGTTTTTATTATTCAACAGATAAATAATGAATTAATTTAGTTTTGATACCTTCCTTTAAATTTTGAATTGAGTAGTAATAATATCACTACCAACATTAACAATATTTAATTGAATCCGGAAATACCGGAATTACTTTCCGGAAAAATGGCTTATCCATGTTATTCTTTCTGTGTGCATTTATGATACAAGTACCAAAAATCAATCTACCTACTCCGATCACTGGTCATCAGTTATTTTTTATTTTTTTTATTTTGTTATTATAATTTTTTTAATTATTAATTTTGCAATATTATTAATAACTAGCGGTCCGTCCCGGCTTCGCACGGGTGGACATTTATTTTCCCCTAATTACCCCCTCCCCCCGTAATTTTTCTAGTTATAAATATAGTCTATGTTACTCAGGGTGAATGTAGCTTTCTAATGGTGAAAAATTTTTTGAAATCGGCACAGTAGTTTTTGAGTTTATTCATTACAAACATACACACAAACACACAAAAATACAAATCTTTCCTCTTTATAATATATAAATATAAATATTGAATGAAATTATTTATAAGTATTTTTGAAAAGAACTTTTGATAATGAGTATCTAAATAGTTCCGAAATCAATTTTAATCTCGCGCGGTTTCGCCGTGCGAGTCGTGCGACACCATCATTCATTTTAATACCAATTACAATTTTAAATTCGTAATATCTTTTGAATGGATTGTCCGATTGGAATAAAATAAAAAGTAATTTATAGCTATTGAAACAATCTTGCTCAATAAATAGTTTATTTGGATAAGGATTAGTATTTGACGATAATTTGATCAATAAACATAGGCTAATAATTTTAATTACTTTTATTCTATGGAAAAGTGGTTATAATGGCTAAAATATAAATGTTTGGTTTATACTATCGCGGACTTTTTTGTAGGCATTATTGAGTTCTACAACTTTTCTATAGAAGTCAACCATACATCTCTAACCATTTAGGCAGCGTTCGCGAGAATCGTTAACGTACGGCAGTTTTTTCGACGCCTTACTCCACAATTTTCACTACCACGAAAAATCCTATCTATTTTCCGGGATAAAATATAGCCTATACGGATTCGGAAGAATCCCTCTAAGTAATGGTAAAATAAATTTTGAAATCGGTCCAGTAGTTTTTGAGCCTATTCAATACAAACATACAAAAATACAAAAATACAAAGGTTTCCTCTTTATAATATTAGTATAGATTAATTATTGACTCTTTTCCACTCCATTACAGAATTTTACAATTATTGATTTTTAAAATAATTTTAAATTTGATGGCCGTTACTGAGAATACTGTCCCGGTAGAAAATACTCACGTGACCATGAGGGAACAAAAGAACAGAGCCTGCTATTATTATTATTATTTCTAACCTCTCTTATTGTAAGAATAGCTGATGATATTGTGTTGAAGTTGTCGTTCAACTTATATCTTTCAGTTGTGCTACATATTTCTCTACGTGCGGATGTATTTTATCCTGTTTTTAATTGTGAAGACGATTTCGAATGATTTTAGACACGATTTTAACTTCAGTGAAAACTATTTTTTTTATTAGCATTTAGAATTTGTAAGCGTGCTTTTTTCGTTCGACCAGTGCAGCTTCTCGGCGGCGGAGTAGTTGGAATCGCGTTCACCTAGCTAGTAAAGGTCGTGGGTTCGAGTCCCACACTCCCACCTAAGGCGTTCAATTTAATTTTTTATTTTTTACTTTGCAATTATAAGGTTCTCAAACAATTGGGGGATTCAAATGAAAATTAGAGTTTCATGTGATCCCCTAGGGTATCGTAGTGGAACATTGAGTGCTGTGTAGTCCCCTGGGGGACTGGTCTAGGGGATTTTAGTGGAACGAGCGCTTTTTTCTATTATTCCATCATGAGTGATTGTTTTATTTGTAAAAAACCTTTAGGTGAAAATAAAATAAGAACTGTGAAGGCAAAAGGTGTAAAAACGTTATTAGATCGAGCTGTAGCAAAAAATGATGAGGCTAACGAACTATTTCGGAAGTAACTGAACATATTGCGTGTTATTGTTATTACGTGGACAATCGAACCGATAATGTTGTTCGTCGTCGTAGCAGCAGCTCCAGTAGTTTATCTTCAGTTTCAGAAGCTCCAGAGCCAGACTTTGATTTTGTGAACAATTGCTTCATCTGTGCCAAAGCGGTTCAGGATCCAAGTAATTAAAAAAAGTAAAAAGTAAAAAAAGTAAAAAAAAAAAAAAAGTTATTCCTTAAAAAACGATCTACATAATGGTCTGATATCATTTTTTCGTAAAATGATTAAAAAACAAGTTATTTCGAAAAATACAATTTTTTTTCTCGAATTTCTGAACATTTTCGCTTATAACTTTTTTATTTATAATTCTACGACAAAAAAATACTGGACCAAAATTGTAGAGAATTCAATTTGCAACTAAAAATGTAAACAATTTTTTTTTATCAGATAAATAGTTTAAGAGATAAATCGTAATAACCATTTCAACCCCTATTTTCAAGATGGCGGCCGTGGGGCAAGGGTGGCGACCCCACAAACTTGATTTTAGCTTTACACTGACCCCCCCTACACATCAAAAAAATAAAATTGCGTCCTCTAAAAAACGCAACCCCAAATGTAACTTTTCAATGGACTATAAGTCAATAGAACGCAAGGGTGAGGAATTTATGGTTTCAGTAGTTTTAAGTGGGATATTAGTGAAGAAATCTACAAATTCTTGAGCAACTTCGTTTTTAGAACTCAGAAGACCACGTGAGGTCTCTAGTGTAATATCATTACCATATTTTTTATTTCTATTCGTTTCAGTATTGATAATTTTCCAGACCGTCTTTATTTTATTATCGGCAGATTTAATCTTGTTGCTAATGAATAAGCCTTTAGCTAGTTTACAAGTGTTTTTAAAAATTTTTGAGTAAGTTGCAACATATTTATTAAAAGTTTCCGAGTTGATGTAAGGCTTAAGGCCGTACAGCTCAAACAAACGCTCCCTACTTTTCCTAATACCTTTAGTTGCCCAGTCACTGAACATAAACTTTGGGCAAATAGATAAGTATCGGCGTACAAATATAAAAGGTAGGATGTTATACAAGCGTCAAGTAATTTTAAATTCATTCGTTACCCAAAAATATGAATATAACTTAAAGTTGAAAAGTACAATATAATAATGTCCTAATAAATATAATACACTTAGATAATAGTGGCTTTTGATACCCACATCATTTACGTCATTCATTCAGAAATGTTGTAAACTCATCATCACGGTGTTACAAGAATTTACCCATTTTCAGAATCTGCAAACCCAAAAGAAAATTAAGCATAAATCACGAATATGATTGTTAAATTTCAATCACGGCGGAGATTAAGGGGTGCGGCGCATCGCAACGCATTCGACCCCTTCGTACGCAAACAGGGTGTGTTATACCTCCCTATATGTATGTATGTGTGTGTGTGCCTGCAGACTTCCGCGAAAACAGATTGCTATTTCACGTTTCCTATATTTATGTACCGAGGCTTTATTACGCTATTCAATCCATTTGGTACCATTCAGAGCTGTAGCTATGGGGATCTACTTAGCGTTAATTAATTTCGTGGAGGTTTTTCGTACAGGTTTGGGTGTGGGACTGTGGGTTTTTCTGCATTTAGAAATAATAAAGCAGTCACTCCATGTAGGTTTATGATATTCAGCTGCATCCTGTTGGACTGGAAGTCGACCCCCCATAGATGGGAAAACTGTAGGTACATGATGAAGAATATGACGTTCTGGCTTTGCAGCACCATTTTGTTTTAGCACACATTTCGACAACAATCGCCGACTTATCGAAGTCCCTGCTATCAAACTGATTCTTATCATCAAGATAAAGAGATAACTTTGGTGAAACAAAATATTCACTCAATGGAAACAAAAGTTGTTCGTATTTATGCCGTAATGGCGCAGGTGTATCTAATCTGTATAAAGTGTTGAATGAAGTAGGCGCTGCTGTACTTGAATCTTCTGAAGCGTGGCCTTAATTGGAACTAATGCCGCCGGCGCCATCTTGTTTTTCCACAAAAAACACAAAATGTTTAACAACAGCGTTCTCCTAACCATGTCGTCCAACGGACAAAAGAACCACGCATCACTGTAAATGAAATTAAAACGTATTATGTGTCCATGCACCTCTTGGGATTCATTGGATACGATAATAAGTCACCAGGGAAAGCTATTGTCAACGCTGTCACATAATATGCATGGTTTATTAAACTTTTGAACGCGTTACACAAAAATGCTTCCTATTTCAGGCATTTTCAGGAAGTGTGAGTAGTTATACATAACATTATGTTTTCAGGTTTAAGAGAATAACTGTTGGGGGCGCGCGCGAATGTACTTGTATCTTGTATTTCTCGGGCCCCTGGCCCAAGGTAGTAGTAGTGCGTTTTTAGTCGGTTAGAGTCTGACATAATCCTCCTTTCGCCTCAGACGGAGGTTATCCATGAGGATTTTCCCATTCAAACAAAAAAATAATTTTAAGAGGATCATTTTGGGTATCAACGCGTATAGTCGAGGAGATAGGTAAGTACTATATCATAACTAATCATAAGTTCAGACAATGCTGAGAAGTGGGTGAACCAATATCCAATGAGATATTGTTCTTTCTTGCTGTTTGCCGTTATAGTTTAAACAACTAATTATTTCATGAATGATATTATTGATTAAGACTTGTTATCGATCCTATTTCAAGTTCTTTGCCAATGTTTACAACACTGATTGTCGCAGTTATCACTAATATAGGTACAAAGATAGGGAAACAACGCACTATTATCATAAAAATATGCATTGTGTGAAACACTGATAATGAATTATTGCTTTAAGAGATTTTGCTATACGCAGTTGTAGTTACGAGGCTTATTGATTGATAACTTGAAATGTTTTGCGTTACTTGATAATGACTGTTTTTCGTTAAAAATAAATAGTGATAATGGATCAGAATAATTTTATTATTGTCTTTGCTTACGCACGTGGCTAGTCATTATCTTATTTTATTATTAGGTTTTGTTATGTGAATTAATTGGACGGAGAGCCTAAAAGAATTTAATATTATTGTAGCGATAAATTAGAAGATAAAACTTTCTTAATTTTTCTCTGAAAACTATAATAAAATTGGTGACGGAAGCAATATTGTCTGCACCTTCCCTGACTCTAATAAAAATGTCGACAAAAGCAGACTGAAGGACGCTGCTGAAATTCTTTCACGTCATAACGGCTGAGTCGTCCTAACATCCTACTTCCCGCTATTACTTATAATGTGATAATTCTCTTCAAGACAGTTATTGTTTCTTTCAGTAGGAGTAAAGATACCTTATAGAACATTCAGAAACAGATATAGGAACAGAAATTTATAACGACCAACACAATTTGACACTTTCGATTGTTACATTTCGAGACAATTTATATAAAAGTCAAAGTTCAGCGTGTAAGGGTACGATCAAGTCACGCACATTAGCAAAAGAGAATTACTTAAGTAGGTGTACACGTACAGAACTACATCATCATCTGCCTAGCCTTTCCGTAGGTCGGGTTCCCGTCTAACTGGATGCAGCTGAATACCAATATTTTACATAGAGCGACTGCCTATCTGACCTCCACAACCCGTTTAGTACTGGGTAATACGATACCCAATGGTATTTATTTATTTAACAATTTATGTACACACTAAATACAGAAAAGAAGAAAGGAACAGAAAATAGTACAAAGGTGATGCTTATTTCTAAAGAAATCTCTTCCAGCATACCTGCGAAAGGAGATAATAAAAAAAAGAGATGCAGACATAGTGTGTAAAAGAAGAAAAGTATCCACTGGTTTTCAGACTTTCGGGCCACTGACTGCCTGTAACGACTGTCAAAGATCCACAGTTGAAAGCCGGGAGCAACGGCTTCACGTGCTTTCCGAGGCACGGAGGAAACGCGGTATGTAATCCACGGACCACCCTGGGCAAGCTCCGCTTAACCTGAAGATCGACCCGAGCTGCTGTTAATATTTAGCCACGAGCTCCTACATAAATAATACAAACACAAAAAAACTTTGGCGTTTGAAACAAAAAGTAGGTAGGGACCTACCTCCTACTCCATTCTGAAAGTGAACCGGGCAAGCATTTTTAGGAATCTGTGCCTAAAGGGTGCTATCGGGACCGTATTTCCAAGGCTTGGCTGACGGTCCGTCCGTCAGTCTGTCACAGGGCTTTATCTTTTAAATCGTAATAGGCAGACACTTGAAAATGTTTCTTATAACAATATATAAAAGAGACAATATATTAATCTATGGTATTCTATTTATAAATAGAATTTTAATACTCAAAAAATATTTACGCCGTAAAGGCGCATCTCTTTGCCGAGATTAAAAAAAAACAATCACTGCATAGACATTGAACCCATTTGGACTTAGTATATAGATAACTAGATTATCTATATATATAAAACAAAGACGGGTTTGTTACAACACTTATAACTCGAGATCTGCTGGATCAATTTTCATGGTTTTTGTTTCGTTGGATTTGTCTCCGCCCTGAATAGCAGAATACATTTTAAAAACAATGAAAACTTGACGAATACATAATTATGAAAATGAATCATTTTCCATTTAATTATGTTCCTTTATTTCGTACCTGTCAAACATTTGTTTTCCTCCTGTCATCCTGTCAAATACTGTGATTGACATTTATGCATGCGTTCAGAAATGTATTTTGTGTAAACTATTTAAAAAGGGTGAATAAACTATTGTCTGTATTTTTTTAATCAATTAAAAAGGTTGAAAAGTGTATTATAGGTTAGTTAGGTAGGGTAGGTAGGTAGGATAGGTAGGTAGGTAGGATAGGTAGGTAGGTAGGATAGGTAGGTAGGTAGGGTAGGTAGGCAGGGTAGGTAGGTAGAGTAGGTAGGTAGGGTAGGTAGGGTAGGTAGGTAGGTAGGTAGGTAGGTAGGGTAGGTAGGTAGGGTAGGTAGGTAGGGTAGGTAGGTAGGGTAGGTAGGTAGGGTAGGTAGGTAGGGTAGGTAGGTAGGGTAGGTAGGTAGGGTAGGTAGGTAGGGTAGGTAGGTAGGGTAGGTAGATAGGGTAGGTAGGTAGGGTAGGTAGGGTAGGTAGGTAGGGTAGGTAGGTAGGGTAGGTAGGGTAGGTAGGTAGGGTAGGTAGGTAGGTTAGGTAGGTAGGGTAGGTAGGTAGGGTAGGTAGGTAGGGTAGGTAGGTAGGGTAGGTAGGTAGGGTAGGTAGATAGGATAGATAGGTAGGGTAGGGTAGGGTAGGTAGATAGGATAGATAGGTAGATAGGATAGATAGGTAGGGTAGGGTAGGGTAGGTAGATAGGATAGATAGGTAGAGTCGGTAAGAAGGGTATGGTAGGGTAGGAAAAGGTGCATTGCAAAATAAATATTTCCTTTTGTGAACAAATTAACATTTTATTTATTTGTGTTCTAAATTCAAAAATATTTGAATTTTCTATTTTTCATATTAGGCTGTTCAGCAGCATCGTACCTTTGCTTTTTCTTCAACCTGGCGAAAGCAAAGCGCGGGAAAAAGCAAATTAAATCATAGTTTCTAATAATTCCTGACAAAAATACTTTCCGCTCTAAAATATTCTATATCTTCGAAAGTGTATTGAAAAACGTCGTTTGATACGCGTGGGGATTTGTTACTGCAGTTCTCGGCTCCATAACAACCTCGCCTGCGGCTCGGTTGTGTGAATTCCGCCTCGGATGCAATAACAAAGTTTCGCCACTTATATCAAAATGTACTAGGTATTTTAATTTACACGCCGCTATTACAATGAAAAAATAGGATTTTACTAAACTATTTCAATCTTTAGACTTTGGACTGCCTCATTGGTCGACTGGTCGTTAGCGCGACGTTGCGACGTTACGACTTCTGAGTATGGTCCTGGGTTCGATTCCCGGGTTGGGCGAAGTGTTATTCGTTTTATCCATCAGGAATTTCTCAGTAGCAGCTACGAAGTCTTCATTTGTGCCCGGTTGATGGCAATAGGCTCGCCCCCTACTGGCGTAATGTGGGTGTACTACATATTAGGTAAACTTCTGCCTTATCTTTCGGGGATAACATGATGTTATGTTATTTAAAAATATGTAGTGAACATTGTGCGGAACCCTTCTTGTCCGAGTTCGACTTGCGCTTGGCTGTTTGGTTTTTTACAAAAGCTAACTTTCTATGGGTATAGACATTAAACTCAAATAAAGGGTTTAGTGAAACCATGTAAACAATGAAAGTTTTTGAATGAGAAGCCGTATTGATGCCACATTGATGACGACTGTGGCGAAAATAAGGCTTTGTTTTCTCCTTTCTTCTCTATGAATACCCTTCTTATTTTACGTAATTTTAACTTTGCAGGCATTTTCTGTCGGTTCATGCAGATTTTATCGACTTCCCAATGCACGAAAAAAACCTCCCATTTTACATATTCTTCCTTATTTGAGAAAACAGTTTTTAAGAATATCAATCTAAAAGATTCAGGACCTTTTATACATAGAATCACTGAAAGCAATCTCCTGTTTTTCTATAGGTAGATACATACAATATGTATTTACGTACATATGTGCGCGGACCTTGTATATATCCCTATATTTGTGAAAGACCCTTTAAACCCTCTTTTGGGTCCAATACCCTTGATGGGTGGAGATTTATGCCGGAACCATACATAGGTACCTACAATCACGCCAGCACATCACGCTACTGAATCTGTCAAATTTCTTTAATAGATTTTCAACTTTATCGCCAAAGTTTTAGGTTCAAGGTTGATTGGGAAAATTTGACAGTGTCGGGTAGCTTGATGTGCTGGCATCTGTGTATAAACTGACGCCTATTTACCATTGAGATAGACAGAAACTACAGAGCATCACTTGCTACGATCCTAAGTACAAACAATCATACATACTCTTTTTGCTTCTTATAAGTTCATGCATCCGGTCATACACCACTACCATCATCGGGACCACGGAAGTAGATCATCGTCTGCCTAGCCTTTTCCCAACTATGTTGGGGTCGGCTTCCAGTCTAACCGCATGGAACTGAATACCAGTATTTCACATGGAGCAGTCGTAACTGAGTATTACGATAATCATAATCATAATCATTTATTGCATTCATGTTGTTGTTGTTGTATTGTTGTACCCCTTGGTAAGATTGGTCATCAGACTATCGGGCCACTAACTACCTGTAACGACTGTCAAAGATCTACAAATGACATGCGGGACCTACGGCTTAACTTGCTTTCCGAGGCACGGAGGAACCTGGGTATACAGAGTGTAAGGAACAGCCCTCCACAAACTGGCAGGGTGCATTCAGCTCCTTATTTTGAATCATATTCCACCGGAATTCTTCTCCGGAAAATATTAATAAATAATAAAAAAGTCATTTACTATTCCTTTATTGCAATGTAAACTTACATTCCCTGTACGCAGCACTGCCATTAATGTAAATATTTCGGCTAAAATCAAAAATCCAACAATGGATGTTGAAATACTCTAGTGAACGACGCGTGAAATCAGCTGTTCACTTCCTGCTTAGCTACAGAGTTCATCGCTCTCGTCGTCGCGCTTGCGGTTCGCTACGTGCGTTTTGCCACGGTAACGATACATTGCATATGAGGAAATAATCAAATCAATTTTTTTGGATTCCCATAACATTCCTGAAATAATTTCTTGTACCGGTGATCTTAATATGATATACTGAATTCACCCTATTACTTTGTGGAGGGCTGCTCCTTACACCCTCTGTATAATGGGGGAACCATATAAGTAGATAAACATTTTAATTTTCATTCTTTGTCAGAAGGTTTCTAAACCTCGATCAATAACCGACTCATCAAGGATAATTATGCTCTTTATTTAATCAGGGTCATTGTACCACCCTGACCAATAAGATCAACGTGAGTAAATTAACAAAATATACCTAATACATATGTATATAAGTCTTAGTTTTATTTCTCGTCTTCCTGAATACTGAGTTGGTATAGCTACGTAAAATATATTTATGTTCTGTGGGTCTAAACAGGGTGGTACATTTACCTACCTACACTACATGATGTCATGTAGATGGTTTGCAACGTTATTAGACGAAGGTACCTTAAGATAACGATACACACACAACCTATATAAATATGTAGGTATATGAGTAACATTGGCTACTTGCTACATAAGTATACATAGCTCTTTTACACTGAGGCTCCAGTGTATTCACATATCAACGTCCATCGCTCCATTTGTTTATAAGAGGCCAATCAAAATACTAAGTAATCCATCCATGCACGTAGAAACGAGGCCAACAGCGGCCATTGTGCCAGAGCCATTAGCTTTCGTAAAGCAAATGAGATCGCGCACTCATCAATACAGTGTTGTTATCCTAACACTTTTAAAAGTCATGTATTTGAATATTATGACATAAAATATTGCAAGATATAAAAACTGACGGGGTATTGTGTAATGTTTTTGCGTGAAATAGATAATGTTGCAATTAATTTTGTGTTGAATTGTTAATTCAAGACGTTGGCGCCATCTGTTGGAGAGTCTATGAACTTTATTTGAGCGGACGACTGGTTGTTCACTTTCTTACATTGGGTTTGGAGTGTACTCTTGTAGAAGCTAGTACCGGTTGATGCCACTGTGTGGCACAAAATTAAATAAAAACAAGCCTCTCAAAAAATTAAAGGAAATTTTGATATACATTATTAATTACATGCTTCGAAACTGGTCCAAACACCACCCTGTCACCTTCGCTTTAAATCGTCTACATTATAACCACATAATTATACCTATTTTTATTCAAACTTTCAGAGGATTTCCTGTATAAATTTTGACAACGACATATAATACATACCAGCCTATTACTGTTCCGTTGCAGGTCGAAGGCAGACAGAGAAGGCTTGAGCAGAGTATAAGTTTGGTAGTATTGGCGATTTCAGACTTATAAAGGGTGTAAATAGACCCTTAACGAAGCCGAAAGGGACTTGTTCTCCCCGTCATTGCTTTTGTTTTTGTTCTGGACCATACCTAGGAAAGTGGGAACCTTCTAGTTACTGAGATATTGGAGATCAAAGTTTCAACTTTTTTACAAGTTAAAAAAAAATATATGTAGTAGTTTTCAAGATTATCACTTTACTTTCAATACTTCCATGATCCGTTTACTATTCAATGCATCCATCAAGCCCAATGTTTTTAGTGCGTTATATTAAGTTTTACCGTAAAACATGACTATTCACTTCAATAAAAAAGTTGTTTCCCTTTTTTGCGTAGGGTCACTTAGTTAGTTCGATGTACAGAATGGTTGGTTGACGGCTTCGTGAAGGGTCCGTTTGTATTATCAGGTTTTCTCATGATGTTTTTCCTTCACTGGTGACCAAGATATACATAGAAAGCAATAAGTTTTACTACTGAGCTTTTAAGGAAAAAGAAAAACAGTCTATTGTAGTTACAAGTATTATTTATTCACCATAGTTTACAAACTAGAGCAATACTTCAGAAAATCGTAAATGAGATTACAATTCATTATATTCAATGCATGACACTTTACCACTCACATATATAAAGGAAAATATTGCTAATTACAATCACAATTCACTTAACTTAAGTTCTAATTGGGTTATTTATAATGTAGCTAATGCTCGACTTATCGTTCCCGAACTATGGTGGAGTAAGAGCCTCCTCATCCTGAGTTTCCTGAGGTACTCTTAACCGGAGTCTATTCGATAGTAGATTGGTTAGATATCTTGCAAATGTTTTCGAGCTCTCAACAAAGATCTTAGAAATAGATTATTTGGACGAATCTATAGCTATTGGGGGACTATCTCAGAATTTTGCTTGAAATCTGTGATAGGAGAGTTTAGTTTTTATTTTTTCAGAATGTCTCATACATAACATACAAGTAAAGATTCGCCATCCACGACTAGTTTGTAGTGTCAATTTCTTGAGTGCTACTTACAAACCTTCAAAAGAGTTTCCTGTGACTAATTGCATAAAATTATATTTTACTTCTAAACAGTTTTAAGGAAGGATTTTAATATTAATAGTAAATACAGGATATATAGGAATATTCTTAAAATATCGATGGATAGTGAGCTTAATTATATTTAATTAATAGAGCAATGATTTGTTAATTATTGGTAAGCTACACATATTTTTTACCACCGATTGGAATAGGTAGAGTATATTTACCTAAACTTTAAGGAAGTACATAATTATCTTGTGGATAATAACCTCCCTCTAATTTAACAGCTTTATGTCGGAACTTAAAAATCATTCCTAGATTTTATCTACCTATTCCGATCTCTGTTAATCTTAATATATAAAAATCACGTGTCACTATGTTCGTACACGCTAATCTCTGAAACCACCGAACCGATTTCAATGTAATTTAGTGAATATAGGATAGTTTTGAACCTGATGGATGGCGTCGTGCGAAGCAGGGGCGAGTCGCTATAGTCACCTATAAAATATCCGGACCATACATTTCGATATTAGAATTATTTTAATTTATGGCCATTAATAGTAAAAAAATCACACGATTTAATTATCACACGTATTAAACACTACACTACAAATGTTTACTCTGTCTCGATACTAAATAATAAAATATACCATTAGTAAAAATAACTATTTCTAAAATGTCACGAGGAAGTTTACAAAACACCAATGTTCTTATGTCTACTTAAAATCAATACTAAACATGACAATTTAAATACCTATTTTTGTAAATAATATAATATTTTCCTAAGTATATAATACAAATCTACTTTATATTTTGGCACATGTTTCACATTGTTCTCTGGATTACTCACAGAGAAAGTTTCTAAAAACTACAGTTTTAAATCTATTTAAAAGTAATTTAAATATTAATTAATTATACCTACATAATATGGATGGGTTTCTACCTGAATTAAAGATAAATAAATATCTATTTGTGGTTGTAATTAGTAGTAGAAAGCATATCCAAATATTTAAATATCTGTACGAAGAAAAATCAAATTAGGACTTTTATGAAAGAAGTACACGTAAGTAAGTACTTGTATAAAAACAATATTTAAAAGTTCAGTACAATTTAATAATAAAATCTAAACACCATATTTAAAAATTCCTAGAATCTAATTTAACACAAGATCACTCAGTTTACTCTACATCCATAATTATAAATAGTTAATTAGTAACCTACATTTTATGAATAAGGTAATAATCTCCCGCGGTGTTGTTACTTTGTTGTAGCTACGCAATTTCTGCTAGCTTCCAGTAAAAGCTGCCAAATTATGTTATTTCATAGCAGGATACAAATTCTAAGATTGGCTTTTTCACACGTTCAGACGGACATTCAACAAATGGGAAATATAGGTAATGTTTGTAACTGTGTAGGTATATGTAGAATAACTACTTATTTAACATTTTATATTTGCCAATTCACATGCATCCCCTATTACATGCGACTTAAACATAACTGGCGAAATGTGGGTGTACTATAATTGAGTCCTTCCCTTCGAGGATTACAAGCGTGATGTCATTTTATCTAAGCCAATAACAAAGCCTGAAAACAAAATATACCATAACCAATTATTCTTAAATGTCATCTAATTACGGATGCTTATTAATATTATGATTATTTGAAGCCAAACATAAGTTAAACAGTTACATTCGCGCATGGAAACTAAGATATTCATGGACTGAACATTCCTCAAAAACATTTAGACGTAGGATGATATTATCTTCCCTAATAAATTCTATTCGCACTCGTCGTGTTTATAAAAACGTCTAGCCACTTCCCGTGCGTAAATAAGTTATTACAAATACGTAAGTATATCTTTGAAGGAAAAAAAAGGTGGGGATCCCCCCACCGTTTTTTTTGGGATTTCCGAAACAACATTCTGATTTTTTATTACATTGCAAAAGATAATAATCGTAATAATTGTAACTATAGTAGACTATGAATGGCTTATCGTTTTATGTTAATCCTAAAATTAAGTGGATAGAGTTTCTCGCTCATTTTGGGCAATGATATCCTCTTTAGGTAGGACTAAGAATCATCAATGTTTACACCAATTATGTATGGCGATCCTATAAGTATATGACAAGTCAAGGAGATTTTTTATAATTAAATTACGTTCGATTATTACGTGCCTTCGAACCATCGCTAGCCTACGACAAGAAAGTCGCTTCATATTAATACGAATTACGAATAATAATACTGCTTTTAGGTAAATGTCGAATTATTTACAAACCTTACAAACTAATTTGAGATCTATTCATAGAACTTATAAATAAATAATTTATGAAGAGTATTTTAATTTCTTAGTTTTATTAATTAATCGTAGATAAAAACGTAGCGCGCAGTCCATACGATACAGTGATTTTTGGCCATATCCTAAGATGTTCTGATGTCCTCAGCTGCGTATAAGTTTGTATTGTATGGACTGTCTTTAATTCTAGGTACCCTAGTCGTCTAGGGTTCTATTTTGACGGTTGGTTCTCAAGATGGTGGGTCAGGGGGTGGTGGCGGGCCAAGTAAGGGACCTGCGAGCAGCTTCGCAGCGGCAGGGAATCCGGTCAGATCGAAGCCTGGTGGTGGGACGATACCTGCGGCGGTTGCTGTACTTTGAAGGTATGCCACCAATCTGAAAACAATAAAAAGGTTGTTAATGGTCGTCACACATCCGCAGATAGAAAATCTATTCTTTGCTCTACCCAATTGGTGGAATCAGTTTATGATGTAAGGATTATATTTTTACGATTTTGGACCATGATCAAATAAAATATTTGAACTTGGGTTCAAAGCGCAGACGAAGGACAAACTATCTTTGGTTTCCTAAGAAATAATATTAATAGCCATGTTTGTTTATTTATATAATACGAAAACTAAAATAGTTTGGGGACCCGCATGAATGAAAGCATGTTGGCACGTGGTACCTTCTGAGCTCCTCCAACGCACTGGCCTGCATCAGGATGTAGTTCTTGGCGAGCAGCAGCGTGGCGATCTTGGACAACTTGCGGACAGAAGGCGAGTGAGCATATGGTATCACTCCACGCAACTCGTCCAATGCATCATTCTGCAACAACACAGCAAGTTCTGTACATGCTTAGTGATGACAGTGCTCATTACAAATGAACAATTTCCTAGAATTTGCTACAATTACTGTAATCCTATAAATAGACATCTTTATAATATTTGCGTAGTAATAACGCTTGAGTTATACCAGATTTGTGGCATGCAATGTTAAGGGCAACTCAAATCACTTATAGGTGTTTACTTAAGCAAGTGCTGGATATACAAATCGAAGGCTATACTTAGCTTTCTTCAATTATTTTAAGTATTTTCCTGTTTTGTATAAAGGATGTAAAAATACCCTTAACTAGGCCGAAAAGCCTTTGTTCTCCCTATCATTGCGATCTTTTTTTTGTAGTGGACCATACCTGGGAACCTTCTAGTTACGGAGATATTCACAAGTTTTTTTTAAACACTAGTTTTAAAGACTTTAATTACCTCCATCCCGTTTACTATTAAAAGCATCCATCAGCACAATGTTTTGATTGTGCTACATTGAGTTTTACCGTAAAACATGACTTTTCATCCCAAAATAAAAAATCGTTTCCCAGCCATCTTTTTTGCGTAGGGTTACTTAGTTTGATGTACGTAGTGCTTGGTTGACGGCTTCGTGAAGGGTCTGTTTACACACTGTATTATATTAAAGTGCAACTAAATTAAAGTAATAAATAATATCTTACAAGATCATGCATGCGGCGTCGTTCTCTTGCGTTTATGTTCAGTCGTACGTTCTTGCCTTGACGCATTTTCTGTTTTGATTTCGATTCGTTGATAGATCTGTAATTTATAAATTATTGGTTAATTTTAGACTCTAAATGAGTCCTAAATATTATATTTAAGTACTTCATATTGCTGTCAAAATAATATGTGGTTTGAGTTTAGAGCCAACTGCGGATTACAAACATCAAATCGGTGATTTACGGAATTATAAATTTAACTCGTTCACAACATGACACAGGGAAGCATGTGGTTATACAATATTATGCAACAACACTATTACGAGGTCATTGGAAACATTCACAAAACGTAATCGTAAGAAGATTTTTCGTCACGTTTCAGCTATTTTAGCAGATACCTCGTGAACAATAAATATACATACTAACAGAAGTGTTAGAATTAGAACACTATTCTCATCATTTTCTGATTGACGGTAAGAGCTTCCCAATTATTTCTGGTTTATTTATGACAGAATCTATTTCAAGAAACTATTGTAAACCGTATAGCTTTTAGGAGCAGTCAAATTATGAAGTATTGCTGATAGGCAATGGAATCGGGAAGTACAGTTGCGCACAGCGCAGCGTCCCCTTAGTTAGGATTCGATAAGGGTTGGCGGTGAGGCAGAGCGGAACAAGTGGCAAATACTCTTTGTGCGCGATGAATGGGCTTGTATGTCGGACGCTAACGGTGCTAACGAGGGGAGAGAGGGGTGACACGGGAACCTCGGGAGCTTTGCCCACGGAATACTAATGCGAAATGCATACTTGATACCCTGTGGTGCTTAGAATGTTTAGACGCGCCAATAATCAACTAAACCATAATTATCCTAATTGAAATGTTATGAACCGATAAGCTCTAAGAGAAAGAAAGAATGAAAATTTATTTGTTAAACATGCGTTTACATAAACTGACTAATCAGACATGCAAGGTATTAAATTAATATGTTGTGAGCGTCCATGTTTTGCCAATAACGGCGTACAAATTTTGTAGGTATAAAAAATACGTTTACTTAAAGTCATTTTAACTTTCATTACAAAATATACAAGAAATAAGTAATAGATAGAGAAGCCGTAGACGTTGATTGGCTATTTCAGTATTGATATCATATAAATTAAACGCTGTTAAGGGTTCTGGATAACATGTAGACTCATTTCCTTTGATATATCACCATATATTAACTGCTAATAGTGTTAGAACCAGTATTAGCTAAATATACGCTTTCTATTTCGGGTTTATGATACATAAAGTTTGTATTATATAAGTAGGTTTACGCCTATTAATGCATTTGCAATATACAGTGTCAAACAATCGGCACATGCCGATGAAATGTGTAGCTTCATGGTTTCTGTTCCTTTGTGATAGAATTTATGAGGTAATCGCCCGTTTATTTTGGATTTGTTTAAACTACGCTAAATATAATAGATTTGAAATGTTCTGAAATGCTGAATCGGAATTTAATGTGATTGGTAACACTCGTTGGCTTTGGATCTTGAAAGCGGGGGTGCAAACTCTTAAACTATGATTATTAAAACATTTCTACCATGCTTTCCTTCTTATAATAAAAAAATATATCTACATCCTGTTTATAAAAAACTAATTATTTAAGATGTGGTTTTTATTCTGCAGTTTAATAATTGCTTGAAGTTGGAACTGTCAAAAGTTAAAATTCTTAGCTTTTCTTTCTTTGACGGTTCTTGCTTAATTCAAATTCTTGTCTATTGCATAAAAATGGTTTCATATGTAATAACTAAAACTCAATGACCATAAATACCGGGATCAGTCTGCTTGTATTTTCAGCTTCAATAACCATTTTTCCAAACAACGCGTTTTAAACACTTCTTCAGAAAGAAAATCGTACCATTATATTAACATATTTTATCACTATGATATAAGCAGTGGCGATTAAGTAAATCAATTAAAAAATGATTGCTGCTTATCACCAAAGCCTCGTCCAAATCTACCCTTTTAAGTGTCTATAGTAAACATAATCGCGGTCAACGGGAGCAAAATACTTGTCGCAAGGGAGGGCGATTGAACAATAGATCAGTATTGTGCACTACAGCACACTATAGCGCAGTATTGTGCACAGATGCTGCCCTAGTAGTGCCGGTGTTGTCCTGATTATTATTGTGAACATGTGTGCTTTTGTGATAGTAACACGATATGCATTACTTATAGATTATTTTTGTATTTATGCCATATGTGCGGTTGCAGAATTCACGGTTTGTTTATTGTTAATTTAAAAAAATGTCGTCTTGAAACGGTAGTAAAGGTTTTTATTAAGTTCTAGTTTGAGTCGAATACCCAGTTTCTGAAATGAGAATTTGAAGTTGTAAACTTTCACCGGAGATAGCAATTCTCCTTGCTGATTTGTTTAGAGAATAATTATGTATATTGTATGTGTACTTTAGTTTAGAATTGATTAAGTTATGTAAGGCTAACTTGCCATGAGGATAAAAGCCTCCGTTAAAATATAAAAAAAAATTAAAAAAAGAAAGTTAAGAACTTGTAAAGTTCTACTTTAGCATTAGAGTCCCCGCGGAAATCCTTTTTTTTTTTCAAAAAAGTTATTTTGAATTTCAAAGGAATGAATCACTTTAGGTAATGCAAAAGTAAGGTTTGACAAGTTCTCAAGTTCCAATTCTTTATCAAAGACCAGGTGAAAGTTCTTCCGTGTAGTCGTTTTACTAACTTAATTAGCAACTGAATTCTAACCCCTTTTTTTTTTTTTTTTTTTTTTACGTATGGGAAATCATCAAATGACTTCTCCCGCTCTGGGTGGAGTGGGAGGGAGTGTCAGACTCTTACTGACTAAAACCCATCCATGTTCCTTCATTACCCTTTGTGTTCCAGGGCCACGGTATCTCTTTCGAACAGTCCCGCAGCCAATTCTAACCCCTTAAGGCCTATTTTTGTGTGACACGATAATAAAAGTCTCCGCCAACAATTCTGATTTGACTCTTCTTTTTTACCGGGGATACCTATACCTCTCTGAAGATGCATTGAATTTACTACTAATAAGGCATCTCAAAATTCAGTATGATAAAAAAGCGTACATCGATATAAGCCAACGGTCACAATTTTCATGTAAAAATTTTATAGGTCTAGATTTTCTCATCTGTATTTCTGGTGTACCCATTTTGTATAACTTATCTAATGATTGGACATTGTTTCATGGTTTTGTTTCAATTTAAAAGTCAAATTCATACAATCGCAAGTTTTTTTTTGTTAGCTGTCTACTGTCAAGGCGCATGCGCGAAAAAACATCTGCTTTTGCTTACAAACAGAAATTCGGGCCGATTAAAAAGCCGGATTGCAGCAGAAACCCTGCAGTTAGTATGAATCCAATTCAAAGAAGAGAATGATGTTAACAAAGTGCAACGTTATGACATGATCTTGTTAGAATTTGGGCGAAAAAACTGACCTTTGTCCGTAGCTGGTTCCTGGTTCCGGCTGGTTCTCATCTGCCGGGTAGCAGTGCTGTGGAGGCGGCGGAGGCTGGCCACCCTGCATGTAGAAGCCGCCCAGCCCCACGGCCCCCAGCGGCGTCCTGCGGCCCGGCACCGACTGTGGTGGAGAGTGTGACTCGCCCAGAGGCACGCCATCCCAAGACCTCCGCCCCTCCATTATTTAAAAAATAAAAATTAACACATAACACTAATTAAAAACACTGATTTCAATATTTAGTTGCGGGACGGTGTCAGGGACGTTTGAAGTTGGAGCCGCTTTGACAGACAATGTGTCGTGTAGTGGCGGAGTGGAGTGTGGTCCACGATCGATCGCGGCACGCAGCTCGCAGCTGGGGTGCGCACCCCTCTCATCTCGCCGGAGCGAGGAGCGAGCATTGTTCTGAGATGCGATTGTGATTTATTTGGTCGGCGCGTGTGCGACCGGCCGGCAACGTAAAATTCGATTATTAATGCATGTCAGCTGATAATTATGTTGAAACTATTATTAATACTTACTATGATGCGCTAAAGTTCAGTGCCAAGCTGCATAGTTAAAATACATTTACATTTATTTTTAACAGGAATGCGGGTATTTTAAAAACATGATCTCTTTATTTATCTTCTCTCAGAAATATTTTGATTTATAAAAATTCTATAGTCTACATCCGTTGAGCAACGCAATAAGTCAATATACAAATTGCTGATAAAGTGAGATGTGCTCCGAGAACAAGAACAATATACATTCGAAAATAAATACATCAATCCAAATAAAACAAAAAGAACTGGGCAAGTTTTGTAGCAGCCATAATATTTATTTACTCCGGAAAAGCACAAATCACACATGCATAAATGATATCCAGGTAGTGCACCAAATCGAACGGTAGCCTTAAACGGGACAGGGTTCATTGACTGCTGATCGTTAATCCCGGACCGGTATCCTAAAGCTGCGTACACAAAACTAATACAGTTTAGTTACCCATTGCTAGTAATAAATCAAAGTTGTAGAAATTGTTCATCTTTTGGCACTCAAACTAAAAAGAGTGTGCTAAATACTACGCGATGACACTAATCGATGTCAGCATAATTTCTATTTGTTTTGCTACCAGCAATATCTCAACACTTTATTTTTTAATAATTTTCCAAAATGTTTAAAAATAAGACGTTATTGTACTACATTATAATATACTAAGGCATTTAAATATTTTTCAGTTTATTTAGTAAAACCATAATTAGTTCCAGTGTTGAGAAATTACACGATTTTTTTATTAACTTTACACGCATTACATCCTTTCTTTTAAGAAGTCGAAGTCGATGTAATTAAACAAGTTTCAGAAATTGATTAACTTTATCAAACCTAGGTTTGGCTGTGAAGCTGAGTTGCAAAACTTTGTTCCACCTTCTACCCTGCCGTTTATGCCTCAAATCATGATGCATTAAAAGTGACCACTGCGCTGGCGACGGTGGCATGGAATTGTCAAAGATTAGAGCCAAACAATAAAAAAAACAGAATAAAAACCCTTTGTACTTCTAAGTTTGAATAAGTCAAGATTATAATTAACTCTACCAAGCCAAAAAAGTATAATATATTTATGTATTGCTATCGATGTAAGAATAAAACAACATCTTCTCAATTCGTCTATCTATTTTCTGTTCTAGTTTATTTTTCTTTTCTTATACCTACATATGTCCGCGCCTTAATTCTCCGCAAAGATAATTTATATGGCGTATCGGCAACTGGGTTAACTAAATAAGACCAAACGAGAGATAAAAACATTCGCATCTATCATTTAGTAGTGGATTTATAATCCTTTTAGATTATTATATTATATTATGTTATGTTTGTGAGGTAACGGTATTTCCCTGTCGGTTTGTCTAAAGAGGAAGTATAAATTAAGAAGTTGTGTAGATAATTGTCTATGAATTATGACGATCAACCTCTATTATGTTTGTAATAATTTTGAGTAGAACTAGATACATAAGTGTTTGTTTTTATAACTAGTAGATATTGGACCAGAACGTCTCATTATTCATTCATATATTTCAGTCATAAAACTGTTTCAAGGTATCAGTAGCGAAGGGTCAATTTTTGTAAGATGTAAGCCGGAGTATATATCTTTAATGTGATTATATTATTTGTCTTTACTAGTCTATAGAATACTGACTGTGCCATTTTTCAAAGGGAAGCCGGTAGGAATCGGGTTGTATTGAATCTTCGCCACTGCAAGGTATATATAATGGACCACTTTTCTTTTGAGTCAAGGAAAATTCGTAATGCCCAAGACATATTATTATGCTTACCTACATTTGTAGTTTACAAGCAATTCCTCTTTATTTTATTAACACCTAATGGTTTATTTTGTGTATCAATCAATGCTCTCGATAATTCACTGTAGCTTTGATTTGTGTTACCAACGGTTATTTTAAATTGTAATTATAGGTCACTTTAAGTAGCTCTTTGACCTTGATTGTGTTTTGATTTATAAATTCGGATTTTTTGAGGATGCTCTAAATGTTTTGCGTGCCATTTCATTCTGTTAATAGTACCCACGTTCTAGTGCGGAGTGTCCGACACGTGTATTCTCGGTTATTTATGGTTTTTCTTTTAGCGTGTGATATTCATGAATAAACTGTGGAATTTCTTGTGACTAGTGCTAATAGTTATGTGTCTTTTTACGTTTGTCCACAGCATTCATTAGAAATGTGACGGTCACTTGCATCGTACAAGTCGAATCCGTATGTGAAAAGGATTTTGTGCCAATCTTTAAACTGACACAAGGGGAGATGAATTCAAACATAAAATAATTATTATAAACGTTTAATATTATTAAAGCTAATCAATTAAAATTATTTACAACTTATTCCAATCAGTTCCGACATTTGAGTCCCCTTAACAATGTACAATACATTTTTATTTACATTCTTCAATTCTGTTCTCTTCAATATAATATATGGAATAGTCAACAATAAGACTGGAAACGTACTAGGCAGTTAGGATCATAAGGTAGTAATTTGGCGTAGCGAAGGCTTCGTAGCCGTAGCGTTCGTAGCAACCGTAGCAGGCTCTACGCGTAACACAACTGTATAGTACGCTCTCTGCCTTAGTAATAATTTTGCAAATCAAGGTAAGGCATTCACGTTACAACTTCCCCGCCGCACGAATATTTTGAATAATATACTTTACAACAATATTATACAATTTCTAATTTTCATATTTATATCATAATGTATGATATAACTTTAAGTGTTGATAGTCTTAATTTTGCTAGTTACATTAATCTGTGTGCGGCGGCTTCTCGTAACCTACAACAATATCACACCCCCAAATCTTTGCTTCATATTATTTACAAGTTTAATCATACTATATCCATCCTATATATTTATTACTACATCCCATTTGACAGAATACACGTAGATACTTGTCTTGTAAAATACATTTACATTGTTTCAGACCGTCTCTTATATCACTCCTCCGAACATTCAAAATGTCTTTTCACAGCCCTTATTCTATGACTAGAAGATGACTATAGATTTACTACAAATAATAGTTGTATAGCAATACTGTGTACAACAATGCTAAACATTCAAAATCTTGGTAAAATCTGTAGTAACAATAGAAGTTCATAAAGACTGTAGGTACACTCTATTACAACAATTATCAAAATTTAAAAATTGATATTATATATCCTCATTTCACCACTCCTTAGGCCTTAAGTTAAACTACGCAATATATTCAAACAAAAATATAATTTCAATTTAAAAATATGGTTAGGCTTTCCAGAAAACTATTTGGGACGTGGTGAAATAGGACTTATATAAAGTATAAGTTCTTAGCTTACACGTCAAGACTTACTTTAATAATAATACTGTGAAAAAGTAGAAAATATTAGGCCGTAGATATCAAATTGATATACTATACGCATTGGAAGGTACACATAGTATACAAATAGCGATAGTCAACCACCGTATAGTGAAGATGTGAATATTCTGGAAGGTACTCATGCGCTTTACACATTAATATTACATCATATACATCATTTGAGTGTAATTTATATTTCTATAGATATTTCATAAACATCAACATACAACAGACAAAGTACGGATATCTTGATATTACTATTGATTATGTGAATGAGTATTCAATTACTGAGTTAATAAATACTCATAATTCTTTGTTTTATTTAGGTAAGTAATACTTTCACCAATCAGTAAATATTAGCAGATCTTTGGCACATCGATACCTGAGTTAAACACTTCATCGTGCTCTCCAATATTCTAGCAATTATTGTCAAACTTTCTTCAACATCAAAATTCATAAAACTGATTCACTTGATATTTTGACACAATGCTGTTCAAGCATACATTATAATAAAAGCTCACAACGTGCACCCGTAACATGCACATCATAATAATATTGACTAGTGTATCTGTTCTTTGGTGAGATAAGTCCATGAGCTCCACACAAGATCAGCAGGATAAGGTCGCAGCATCACGCACGTCAGTGTTCATATGATGGTAGCGGACAGAGGCGAGATCGGTGCGAAGCGAGCAGGCACGGGCAGGCAGGCGAGCCAGACTGCGCCGGCGAGGCATCAGCGCGCGCGGTGCGCGGGCGCGCCCGCCGGTCAGGGAGCCGCGGCGGCCAGCGGCGGCCGCGACGGAGCGGGCACGCGCGGGCACGCTACCATCGACCCACTTCGCATGGTCTGGCTATTGCCACCACCGCCTGTAACAAGAAAAAGGACCACATTAATAATAGTCAGCACAACACAGAATAAGTGACTATTATTGGCATCAGATTTGTAAATATCTGTTGCTGTATGATCTAGAATTGTTTACTTGAATAGAGGTGTTAATAGACGAATCTGACCGTAATTACGGAAATATACGAGCGAACATTGGTCAAATAGGAAATGATGTTTACCTATTAGGGAGCCGAGCATCTTCGTGACGGAGAACTTGCGCGTGCGCTGTGGTGTTCGCACTTCGGCCAGTAAGCGGTCCACGCAGCGGTAGAGGTCGCCCGAGTTGTCGGCGACACTGAACTCGCTGAAGGAGGCGCCGTGCGCGGCACTGATGGCCAGGCCCTCTGTGGTGGAAACCTGAGGACAAAGAAAAATACGATTGATAAAACTGAAAAGATACATAATTCCTAACTATCACGACTACCTACGTCATAAGTTTTAGTAGGTCACGGCGATAAAGAGGATTCCAGGGACCCTAACTTTTCTCCCAATTTACGCGAGAGCTCCTCCAAGCCCTAAATATCTAGGTGAGATTACGTCACTGAAAGTTATTTTTATCTGATCGATGTTAAGGCTCCTAACGACAAACTAAGAACATCGGATAATATCGGGGATGTTGTTACTGATTAATTAATTCAAAGTAAACTTTACAAAGCTGTTTAGATTGCGTAAATTCGGTAAACAAAATGAAACAAGGTCAGGATCTGTACTTAATTTGAGTACTTTTATTGAAGTATCTATCGGCTTTCGTTCGGGGAAAATATAATTATCTCGTTTACCTACTTTGTCTCTAGGTCTGTCACTAGGGAACTCTACGCTATACGAACTTGATACTTATTAAGTTTCATTGATATTTATGAAGGAAAAATTTACTCGTATAAAAACCGGAACTACTGACTGCGGCAGGAATACGCGAGGTTGTTGTGTAAGCATGTGGGGGCCTACGCCTGTTTAGTTAATAGTAGTTTAGTTTTAAATCCCTACTTATTAGTAGGCTTTCAGTCCTCAGTGCCGCGAAATAAGCACATTTGCTTTGACATAAGTTCCTGCGTTACCTACGGTTTCCAACCGAGCATCTATTATACACAAATGACAAAAGCAGTCTGTTGTGTCACCTGTACATATACATTTTCCATAGAGTGCGAGCTCAAAAGACTCAATAGTGATAGACAAGACTGTCTCGCGTCTTTGTTCTAGAGGCGACAACGTCGAAACTTCATAACACAGCACGGCTGTAGTGACGTTGAGTAGAATGAGGAGTTCTACTTTGTGATAATGTCAACGTGGAAAATTCTCACCGTGTAACTTGCTTTGAAGAAATTCAATGTTATGGTACAAACATTGTTCAGAGTTAATTTGTTTGCCCCTGAAACTGTTTCTATCTTTGTCACAATAGCAGTCCAAAACTAGATCTTCTAAACAAAGATAAAGGAAAGGTGTCAATCATCCAGTCTATTATTAATGTACGCATTGTTATGCAATCGTGACGGTGATCCCACATATCAGGTGGTGTATCGTTGAAAGGTGAAGGACGATCTCGACAAATAATCTAGAAATAACTGAAGATATTACGTAGAAACGAGTAAGAGATTCCTATTCGATTTCTGATCGGTGTTACTTGAGCTTTTCTATTATTCCGTGTTTACATACAACAAACAGAGAGATTTACGACAACTGCGTTTCAAATATAGAAACTAAAATAAAGAAGATTTTTCGGTACACATGCACTCTCGTAAGTTCTCGATTTATTAGCAAAAAGTTCTTGATTTAAGCGAGTAGCTTTAAATCTTTTCTCTTTTATAAGAATATTTATGATTTTTGATATGAATAAATATGCTCACTAAAGAGCAGCTTAAACCGTAATTTCACTGACTCGTGTCGCAGACGAAGTAAGAACGTGACTGGTAACGAGACGTAACGCTCGGACGAAATCAACAGAAAAAGTGCGTACTTTTACTCTTTTACACCTCATATTTTTAACTCTGTGTTCCAACACGTTTCCAGTCTGAATTATTGTGATAGTTCAGGCACAAGCAAATTCACATGTGCACGTAATCGCGTAAGAATTATGAGAATCCATGAGCTGTATGTAATATACTAGCTTGAAAGCTTGTGTAAACGTAATCGAATATGGTTGTAATTTATTAGGTACTGACCTGTCTCAAGTGGTCTAGGTCTATTTTGTTGCCGAGCAGCGCGAGTGGCATGGGCGCCGAGGAGCCGGCCGGCCCGTGCGCCGGGCTGCCGCCCGTCGGCGCACGCTTCAGCACATTCAGCACCTCAGTGGCATACTCGAAGCTGCTGCGGTCTGTCACCGAGTACACCAGCAGACAGGCGTCGGCCCATTGAATCTAGAACAAGGAATAACAACAACATTAAAAAGTGCCAAGAAGCTGTCTAAATTAGTCTAACATGATAATAGCAAATGTTATATGACGGAAGTAGGTATGTAAAAGTGTTGTGTGAAAGCTTCTATCTATGTCACATAGCTACTACGTTATATTCGTAAAGATTCAAAAGAGGTGCAATAAATCGATATAATTTAAAGCCAATCGTTACGGAAGATCTTAATGGGTCACATCTGCGACCGTTATTAACGTTGATAGCTAATTAAATCTCATATTATTGCGCTTGCGAGTTCCAGTTGTCATTTTTAGCTCATTTAAAAATATAGACGACAGCCTTTTAAGTTTCAACGATTTACAATTTCAGTCTTATACCGTGAAAGTGCGTCATGGGAAGGTTAAAAAAAGGTGGACATAAAATAATTTTTGAAGTTTAGATGAAGGCAACAGAACAAAGCTGTTTATTTTGGCAAAGTGTTTTTTAAGTCTTCATCATAGCTTTGCGCAAAGGAGACTAGACGAAGAAGAATGTGTTTAATTAATGTGTCTTCAGACTTTCAGAGCCAACATTCCGGCTTAAAATTAGCCTTGCAGCGATTCACGGGCGCTCCCACGCGACAACGCCACGCCGGGACACGGCTCACGTCGCGTTGGCTATGGACGCTCATTGTTGTCGACATACCCACAGAAAATTGTTTATATCGGCCGAAACTGTGAGATCACTAAACAGGAAATTGATTTGACGTCAAGAATGAATAAACCTACCTATCTACGTTCAGAAAATGGAACTTTCACCGTAGATTCAAAACGAAGCGTAACGTTAGTCAATTCACCAATTGATATTTCTACGTTTTTAATTGAATTAATCTGTCAGAGCAGAATTCTATGGTTTCAATTCACTAAGATTTTTGTTTGGTCAGGACATTAATCGTAAAAAAAAAGTTTTAATTGAAATGTAAAGGCAAGGCTTCCTACAAGGTCAAAGTTTATTGCTTTACCCAGTTTTGCACGAACAACGCAGTTGTTAATGTTTTACTCTTCTCTCATAAATATGTAATTTGCACAAGAAAACTTATCATTTTTGACCAAGTGTGATAGTTTGCAAACTAAATCCTCCTACAAGATTGTCCTAATCTCGTCCATTCACGCTCTGCCCACAGTCAAAACCTATTTTTACGAATTGCAAGATGCTTTGCTTATTTTCATAAAGCTGGGTATTTTCAACAAAATCTCAAAATAGCTATTTTAAGGATGTCTAGAACAATATTTGTGTAAACTTCAGAAGCAGTTCCAGATTAGTTCGGTCGTCGTTCGTGTTCTAAAAATGTTAAACTGACAATCACTACTTTCGCGTGCTGGTGCTGCTTTTAATAATGTGTAATATGTAAACAAGATGAGTCATGATGTTCGGTGCAGGTCACCGGAGCAGCTCCTGGAGCGGCTCCATGTTACTACTAGCATTATTTGGGACATTAACCCATTTGTCGGAACATAAAGCGGTTTCACACTACCGGTAGTCGCGCGATGTGTTTGCGGAAGGGTTTGTACAGGTTACACGCTTTGATGTATTGTGGGTAGTTAACGCGGCAGTGTCTAATTTTCACGCTATTGTGGTGTTAATTTACCGTGAAGTGTTTCCTTTACCGTTGTTTAATATTTAAATTGTGTAGACACTAGGAAGTTAGGGGTGTTTGAGAGTCCACTTTGTTGGCTACTGCTACTGAGATGCTCGTAATTTCCGAAGCATGATAATGACGTAAATTGAGAATATACCGACGAACCTCGAATATCCTATGTAAATCTGTAGTGCTGGTAATAAAATATTACAACCGAGTTAAAAGTGTACAAGAATTCAGTTAAAATAGCTACAAAAATGTGGCCTTCTTACGAAATACTCGACATCCTTAATCTCACTGATTTGTGTACATATTATTGTTTAGAAACTAAAGGCCGCCAGTTGTTTAGGTTATACCTTAATTCTGTGAAGGTGAAGATTAGTGGGCAATGGGCAAGGTCCCGGGGTATTAACCTATTCATATACTAGGCGGCCACTGGGTAAATCTTAGTGCACGTGTTATTTTAGGGTACCTTTGAAACTGAGTATTCTGTGCTTTGGTCAAAGCGAAGGTTAAAGTTTACGATGGTTCGTGTTATGATCACAACCATAAAATTATGTTAGTCTTAGCGGCAGAGGGTCAATAACTATAAGTAAATATTCTTAAGAACACTATGCACATGATTTAAAAACATTTTATGATGTTTGTAAGATACGTATCAGTTAGCCCTGAAGATTTATTGAGGCTTTGAAAGCAAATAAAACATGTGAATAAAATATTTATTTACCTGGTCAGCTGGGAATTTATCTGAATTGGAACCGGATACATCTATAACTTCCAGGTCCACCGGAGTGCCGTTGATAGGCACCGTTTGTTTGTACAGGAGATCTGAAACCAAGGCGTAATATAAGTATTCTGAAGGATACAACCTTACGCAGTGCTGTTTTGTGATAAATGGGGAATGTAACCAACCTGTATTTGAGTGATACTCGCCGATGTATCGTCTGGTCAGGTAGCGAACGATGAGAGCTGTAACAATAAAAATAAAATTGTGAATATAACACATTGGTGTGAATTATTTTACTCGTAAATATAACTTTTCTACGAAACTAGGATTTGTTTGACTGCAAGAGATTTTACAACTGTTCCTTCCATTTGGTAGTACGCAATTGTTTGGAAAATCAGAAATTCAGTCGCAGTTTCTTGGTACAGCGTTTGTGAGCGGCTGCAAATGTTTTCAGTAACACATTGATGTATTAGTACAACATGTTAGTGTTACATCACCAAGGAGAATAGGTCAGTGGGCTGTTGCCCAGCTCGGCTTATGTAACGTCATCTAGGTCGGAGACCTGAACATATTCGGTCAAGGTATCTACTGTAACTGAAGTTTTGTTTATTGTTAGTACTTCGCTATGGTACGTATTTGAAGTGTCAAGAGCTTTGATACACAACACAACGTAGAAATGAGGTTAAATAAATAAAATAAATATTCTGTTGTTTTTTTTAAACAAAAAGTAAGTCCTGTCAATTCATTTATGTCAGTTGTTATTATTTTAACATTTTTCTCTGTCCTGAGGGAAATTTTGAAAGAATATTGGGTTTCATACAATTTGTTTTAAATTGAAAATGTAAAAGTAAAGAATTAAGTTTCACCCAAGTAAGCGAAAAATATCGGAATTATGATCTTGCGGAATACGAAATCTATCAAATGATGACAGGCACTCTCAAATATCTGGGTCGCTAGAGTTAAACTAGATGATACGGGATTTTCCGAAACATTTTTTTGTCAAAATATTTTCCTGTCCCCAAAAATAAGTTTTCTTTATATCTCTATTAAAATGTTACATAGCATGAAGCATGTTTCGTTGGATGTTATATTTGCTTACCGGACTTGCCAACTCGAGAGCTGCCAATGACGGCTATGCGGACGCGCGGCATACTGGCACGCTCGTCCTTCATGCTTGGCGATCTGCGTCTTATCTGAAACAATACAAAGAAATATTTAATAAAAACAGTTAGCAACAAATAACTTCAAGCATGATAGGTACACGAGTCCAGGGAGTTGGAGAATAACTTACAAACAAAAACGAAAGAAGAAAGTTAATACTTCTTTTTGTTAGAAGATCAACCCTGTTATTACGTTCTCCCTCGAGATAACCTTTATCCTACAAAATTGGTGTTAATGATCATTTGAGTCGGTTCCAGCGCTCTATCACGGTGAGATAAGCTCACGCGGCGGGTAGTTGGCGGGCTTCAGTTTCATTCACTACGGACGCATTACGGCGCGCGCCGCTCCGCTCTGACGTCCGGCAGCTAATGACCGTAAAGCACGTCAGCGAACACTTGTTTAAGATTAGATTAGATTTCATGCAAGATTTACTAAAGAACTCCTTTGACTCATCTCTGCCGTCAATTAAACAGATGGTCACTGACATTTGAAAAATGACAGGAAACATTGTTTTCAACAGCTTTGTTACACAACTCTGAATTCTAATATCTGCCAAAGATTTCGGTTGACCGGCAAACAAAAAGAAGGTCGGTAAACAAAACGCAAAAAACAAATTGCGAATTCTACGTCGTTCTTCGTTTTATTTGTTGACCTTGAGAAAAAGTACAACCTTTTGATTGGGTCCTAGCGGTGTGATTCCAAAACAACCCGGGTGTTTATTTGAACTCAGGAAGGACAAAATGGAACTGCGTACAAAAACGCCATTAGCGCGACATGTAGATATGTTCGGAAATATTTATAGATCGGGTTCGCCGCTATGCGTCAGCGGCTGCCCACCGGCTGGTTGAATAACCCTAGAACGCACCGCGATGTCCATTGAAACGCACCACTGTGTTGACAACAATACGGAATTAAAAACAAAAACATTCGCCTATTAGTTACATAAATTCATCGCTAATATCTTTTGATACGCGTTCTTTGTTGCTTATTATTTTTAGATCGATTTATAAACATGGGACATCTTTAAAATATTCTTATTTAAATTTTGGCAAGAGACTGCATTATTTGCATTATTTTGAGTTGGATTGCTTTTAGAACTTTGAAAGTATCGTGTAGTTTTTACACACGCTTTGAAATGTTACACATGAATGTCTAGAGTATGTTAGATGAGCAATAAGCAGGTGTTATCAACGTCAGCGGTGTCTATGTTCGTAGGTATCGTAAACAACACGCAGTGACGTAGCATGCTTCATTGAATACAAGCACTTGATGTTATGTTTGTGACGCCTGCCGCCTCACCGACAACGTTTAAATGTTTACAATGTCCATTTTCCTCGAGCTTACATAACTTTATTTTATTACATAAATACGAAACTGTTGGGCTTGTGACACAATTTTAATGTAAAAAATAATGTAATATTAAAAATTGGTTCAATAACAACTGTGTATTGGATTCATGAAATCTTTATAATCGTCTTTTCTCAACCTTATAAAATCATACATTTCTGCATCACACTGAACATAAAAATAATGTATTTCCATCTTGAGCTTGAGCTAAGATGAACTGAAAATCTCAGTAAGCATTGTCATCGTGTACCTATTCAACATGTAATAATATTATGAACACTCGTAGGTATCGGATTTCTTGAACGATGCATTTATATCTTAAATATTGTTTTATTAATGGAATTACATAAATAATATGTAGTATCAAAGGAAAACGCATCCCGACGTCGGAAAACATAGGCCCACGCGTTTGAAGAACGTGGCATTTTACATTTTTGATACCTCACCCAGATTTATGTATCAGTGGCGACACGTCGCCATTTTTATTTTTGTTTGGCGCCAAATAATATCGGTCGCGCCGTGGTGCCAAAAGAAATATCCAGTTCTAAATTAACTTTCCGTGTTTTATAAATAATTTAAGTAGGTAGTTATTATATAAAAATAATTGGGATGCGGGACATTGCAGGAATATTTAATATGGAAACTCAATCATATTTATTTTAATTTTGTTCCATAAAGTAAAAATAATTTCACTAATGATCAACAAGAATATACATTACTGATAAACCTACGTCAATACAGGATTGCGAAAAGTGCGCAATGAAATTATACTTACTTACTTACGTAGCATGACCACCGTAGAAACGGGTTTTCTCGACGGAAGAATCGACAAAATGACAGATTTCTTTTGTTGATCTGTCATTTTGTCGATTCTTCCGTCCACAAAACCCGTTTCTACGGTGATCATGCTACGCGTGTTGGCATTCATTCTATTCCTAAGGTGCAAGATAATATGTGTAGTTTATTGGCAATACCATGTTCATTTTAAGCTGTGATAAAACATGAGTGTTTCCACATAATATGAATTAGGCTAGTTGCTAGTCGCATGAAGTTGTCATGATGATAAGCGTCTGCAATAAACTCAATGTATTTTTACGCATAAAGTTATGAGTTTTATCAAAAACCGCTCGCCGTGGGCGAGTGTGTGGTGTCGTTGTTTATTATCCAACAGTATGGAAAATTGATATCAGCCGCCTGACTTTGTTCTCACCCACTGTGAAGGTCTCCAATATTGGTTTTGCAATGTTATATTTATTGCCATTTTATTACTTTTTTCTCGAATATCGAAAGGAGTATCGAGGCATTGGTGTTTAAGAAGTAAACTCTCAGAAACTTTCTAGATATTCTGCAAACTCTATGCCGAGCATGGATGTTGTATTAATGTTCCGCTTCGGGTCAAGTTTTCAATAGCGCAAAGATACTGTTGAGACCACAAACCTCCAAACAGCCATTGCCGACAACTCCCATCGGTATTGGAGTAAGCTATAAATAGCCGAGGAATATCTTTTGTATTCACCAAGCACTATATTCTATTAATACACGAATTTCACACTATGAAAACATAGACAATCAATTTAGAAAGTGATTCCAGTGGGAGCTCAGCCCACGTGCTCATTCTGTACCCTGCAGGCTTACAGCCAACTGTGTGGGATGTAACGATAACACTTTCAAATATCACGCTCCTAAGTCATTGCTAGACTAAATAGTTTAATTTAATCTGAAATAGGCGTTTCAAAAGTTAAGTTATTTACATTGCAATGAAACTTTATATGCCTTTAATAATGTATGTGGTAAGACCCGACTACTCCTATAAATTTCGCAAAGTCATAAATCATACTCATAAAAGCCCTGGCTACTTGATCAAGCACTTCACCGACGTTACGTAACACATTTACAAGAGTCCTTGAGATGACGTATGCCCTTGTAGCCTTCACCGCCAAATGGTGCATGTACCGGTATCAATACAAGGTCGCGGTACCCGCGGGACCCGACCAAAGGACCTGACCTTGGGAACAAATCGCCAGGTCACCAGGATTACGGCTATTAATTTCCCTGTTAGAAGGTTGTCTGCCAAGGACCCCTACATCTGTTGACACTGATGTCGACTATGATAAATAGCTTCGCAGCGAAACAAGAGATTGACAAGTCATTGTGATTTACATGAAGGTTGAGTCCTTGGCTGCCGAGAGACTCATGTTCGGCAATCGCACAAGGACGAAACTTCACACGTGAAAGCTGTTGCGCACTTGAGTTCGTTACGTATTATCTTACACATTTGGTTTAGTTTATTATTTCACGGTGAAAAAGTAACAAAAGTTATGTGTTCACATTCTAGTTCAGTTTTGTTTACTGCACACAGACCTAATTTTTGTACATAAAAGTAAAGAGATGTTATTTCTGCCACAAAGCTCGGCATTTAACTTTACGATTTGATTGGCCACTTCGTGGTATATCAGGCAACACCAACAAACAACTCGATAATAAACCTAGTGATCGAGTTAAGCTCAAATACCAGTTCATGACTCAAATTATTTATTCATTGTTCTCGTTCTGGGCAAGTACCAAGTGCCGAGTACCCTTAGTACTCGGCACTTTAGGGAATGTAAATGAGATATTCAGAATTATGTGAGATGAAAGTGCTCTATTTATATGCGCAGGTATATAGGTGGAAACTTCAGCCAAAGTTTGTAATTAGAGCAGATTCGTAAGATCTCGTTGCGTCATAACGAGTACACTCTGGGTACGTCTGCTCCGTCTGGGCTGGTTATCTAGCCTACCATCAAATGAGATAATGTCAAAAACAAGTCCCATTTTTCATAAAAAATATTTTCTTTACGCTAATATTTTCATGACCGAGTTCTTGAAATAGGAGAGGAATATTTTCGGTGAGATAACATCATTTCCGTAAGAAATGAGTACCACTGTACGTGTTTGTAACTATTTTGTAATGTTGTTACATTTAAAATGTTAGCTAGCAATATTGCGCAGGTCATATAAATAAAATAATTAGTACAATTGCCATGTTTATGGTTGTTGCCATTGAAACATATTTATCCTAATAATGTTATGTCCACACGTGGTTAGCATAATATGAATATATGAAGACATACCATATGGTAGATGAACAAAATGAAAAGGTAATAAACAAAGTAACATTTATTTGTAACTGTAATAATATAAACCTTTCAATCTGTCCTCAAAATTACTACGCCGTAGCACAGGTATGCTACGGCGTAGCACGAACATACATATCTGTGAAAAGTGTTAGAGGTACCTCTAACTAAACGATTGGACAAGTAAGTAAAATAGTGGCTTAATCAATTATTTGGTGCCTCAGGGATTCGACAGTTACGGATCGTATACAGTGTTTACGTCTGCAATTGTCTGTTTGTCTCTTGATGAGGCCGTTGACTTCTATGTCGTTGCTTCGACGTGAAGTATTTCGGCCAAATAGGTTTGATAGCTCTCTAAAACGAGCATCCATTAATGTTAATGTTTTAGCATTTAACTAAGTAATTCTACGATTTGTGTACATTTATGATCCTTGTTACAGGTTTTAGAAATTTTCGTACCGTGCTATAAGTATTTTGTAATCTAAACAGCATTTTTCTGAAACGAGAAAGCTCATGCCGGTTTTTTTGCAATAAAATCTTGCCGGCGCGTCGTCTTTTACACCGAAAGGTAGGTCAAATTCCTGAATAAAATTCTATTCAAATAAATAAAAATAGCCGAGTGAACACGCAGCTGGAATACGAACCAATTGTTTTGGTATTGAAATAAACAGATCGATTTCTCACTTACACGTGTGCCCCACCCTACCTGCTGCTGTATTGTTTCGTATTTAGCAACATTGTGTTTTGAAGTTAAATTGTGTTGGCGATCAGAGACCGCTACTAACAAGTCATTTAAGGTCGATCATTGAACTGTAAAAACATGAAACAAAAATCAAAACGACTTTGATCGACAATCAAAGAAGCTGTGATACAGGAAAATGTAAATAAGATTTGCTATTTTGTATGAGTCGTTATTATACTTAAATGTTTGAAGGACTTTTTGATTCGTTATGAACTGACTTCGAAACAAAATTAAACTTTAATTATTTCTCTTAGTTCCCGTTTTATCTCGTGTAATGCGGTAGAGTGTCCGTACCCGGTAACGAGCACGGCCTCAGGATCTCGGTGACCCTCTCCTGACCCGCATCGAGCAGTGACCGGGTCATCTAGCTTCGCGCCACGCTTACCTGAGTTGAAACCTAAAGGTGCTGCTGACATAGTTTTATTCAAGTTATAAGCTCATGGAATGTTGATATCGATAACTGTTCAAAGAGACCGCATTATTGATCTATGTGCTTAGTGGCTGCTTATATTTCAAAATATTTTTGGTTCATATTAAATAGTTAACTTGATCTTTTATGTTGAATAAATTGTAAAATTTTGCTTTGTTTAAATGAAAAGTGAGCGGCACTGAAAACGTGCCGCTTTTTTTGCGCTCGCAGTGTCCGTTACAAACTTTTTTTGTTCCAAATAAAGGTAACACGTGGCTTGAATAGTGCTGAAACAACAATTAATAGCTGCGCTACACGTGTCGGATCAACACAGAACTCGTTGTTTTACTTTCATGTATTATTTATGGGCGCAGTGCGACAACAAGTCTCCTCTAAAATATCACTTTCAGAGCTGCAAAACAGAATGGAAAATAACGCAGGATATTTCCTTTCGTTGTTTAAAATACCAACTCCATTCTGCATATAAATTGAATAATCCACAGCATTATGATATCGAATATTACAATATTATTATTCAGATTCGAGTGAAACATAAATATTTTTGTATATGTGAAGCTGTTTACTGTTTAAAACATAGATTTTCCAGCTTTATTACATCCTAAATTCTGATATTTTCAATATATGTATTAAACAAAACACTGTATTGTTAAACGATGGTGTTCTAGAAACGTCTTAAAATATGATACTTGACCTTTCTCGAATGGGCGATGTCAGTGCTTTTTAAGAGCTTAGAGTGGGTGCATTATTGAGAATGTTCAACTATTTATATTTATGAACTTAATAAAACCCTGCAAAGTGCAATTGCGCCGTAACCCGTATGCACCAATACAAAGAATTTTACGAGTGAAGCGTTCCAAGGTGCGTGGGCGTCGATAGGAAAGTTTCAATGCTGTTCCTAACACGCCCGTCCACCTGGCTTGTACTTTACCACAACTTGTACACTAGATATTTAATCTACTAATCTGAACCGTCTGAAGAATGTCTGTAAATGTCTGTAGAATGCATCAGGACCGATGGATCAGATTCATCACGCAGTGGGTGCCAGAAGACGGGCGTCATCGCCGAGGGAGGCTTAGAAAACGCTGGCGACACGACTTAGAAGCGTTTGTGACAGATTGGCCGGAGAAAATCGCAGAAAGAGAAGAATGGAAGGCTATGGGGAGGCCTTTACCCAGCAGCGGGACAATACAGGCTAAGAAAAAAAAAACTGAACTGTATCTCGAAAACATTTAGGCAGATATTTTCTGACTATTCGCCAGGTATGGACCGTGTTACTAAACGCCTGCTCTCCAATCCTTTGAAGATTAACGAACTGTATTTATTTACTTTGTTTATCATTTGATTATTTACGAGAATTGCTTTACTGAAAGTGCTTCCATTATTTCAAACGCATGTTATAAATCTATCAATGTAAAATTAAAACCTTTTACGTGTTCATCATTTGCTGAAAGCAACAAATCATTGATAACGATGTTTTAAAAGCATTATGTGATATGTATCTTCTCATATTTTACTTGTGTTGAAAGAGCAAAGATGCTGTAACAAATTATCCTTTATGACCAGTTTAAGTGATTTAATTCGATAAGCTTTATATATATTCGATAAGATTTTAAAAGTTTCAATGGTAGTATTCTAGTGAAATTGTGCAGATGGAACTATATTATCCGAGTTCTAATAGTGTATTTTTTCCATGTGTTGTGGAAACATATTAATCCCACTTATACTCAACGAACACTGTACATTTTATGATAAATAAACACGTCTGTTGCTACGTGCTTCTAAATAGGTAGAGGAAGGCGTGATCAAATCGTGCCGGATTTATTGTAAAATTCCACAAGCTATTTTACTGAATTATTTAAAGACTGAATCGTCCATTACTTTATTTTGAAGCTTCCGAAAACATACGGGGTATGCGGCGCGATCGCTAGCTACCTTTGTATGTAGGCGAAGGACGACATTACAAAAATGATACTTGAATCTTCTCATTAGCCCAATTTACAGTTTGACGGTAACACATGCAAGTCGCCAAACGTTGTGTAACTTTCATAACTGGGATAAAAGTAGTATTGTTAAAACGATAACTGGGTCAAGTTTAAAGTTTGTTAAAATCGTAATGCGTTATTTCCAATTCATCTGTTTTCATTTTAACAGTACCGCGTTTGAATAAATAAACTTTTTCGGTTAACATTGAACTTTTCCGTGTGTTTAACAATTACGGTTTCGCAAGTGATCGTTACAGCTGTTACCGTTTACATTGAACAAAATATTATTGGGTCAAGTACACCAACAGTTTGGGCATTATGGTTGCAACATTGTGCTAACGATGTACGAGGAGATTTTTCTAATCACATCAATGTCTACATAAATCTCCTTTTCTAAAGAGATCTGTAAGCTTCATTTGAATTTAGAATCAGCCACGTGTGGACTGCTCAAAGACTCAGATCTGCTTTGATTCATAATTTTTCCACATTACATCAGAAGTTTTCCACGAGACGTGTTAATGCTAAACTTTTCATTCACGTGTGAATGAGCGATAGTGAGCACTGACGTTAGTTGAACACGCAAAATATTTATGTTCGCGTATTCCTACGTAAAGATGAACTATAATTAAATGAGTGAGCATCACAACGTTTGGAATATTTGGCAATGTCAAGTACGGAATTGATCAGATTCGGCCGGAAGTGTTCAGTCTCCAGTCTTTATTAAGGCGACTTTGACCTGAGGAAATGGGATGTCAGCTGTATTTATCCTTAATTACATGTGAAACAAAATATTTGGGGAAATTACTCGATCCAATTATTTGAAGTGGACGTGTGTATTTAGTCCGGCTTTAAACACAATGAGAATGAATGGTTCCCGTTCCTAATTGGATGGCAACCGGTCGGGACGTTATATGTTTAATTGGCTTTTCAGCTCTTTTTCAAGGTTCTGTTATGACGAGCCAATTACTGGTCTCGGAAAAATTCACAGGACACTCGGCAACAGAAGGCTACGCGTTTGTTAATTAAGATGAATTTAATTACACGGTTTGACCGAGTAATCCTATGTCCAGTCATATGTTATACGTACGCGAGTTTTGTTACGGGGTGTGGAGTGTTTTCAAGTAACAGTATATAATAAATATCCTTTACGTAATTTCAGTATCCAACCTAAAAATACAATGTTCGTTGGTGTGAATGGGTTTTCCATTTCTAGTCACAATAATGTGAGCTTTGATGATACGAAAATAAAGTTAGTAGTTGTTATGTTCACAATGGATACTAGAATGTTTCTGTTATCCATTCATGAATCTGTAGCAATCAAATAAATTGAATGAAGCCGGTCCTTTTTACTGAAAGGCATTCATGGGATCTAATAGTAGTGTAGGTATGACTTTATTGTCAAGGAAAACTGCCTGTCTGACTTATAATATGTTTTCTTTACGAATATAAGTTGTGAACGTGGGCTGTGATAAGTTTTCGAATATAATAGAATAATAGTTTATTTTTGTTGTAGGTATAAAATCAAAAAAGGTAGTAAAACTTGAAAAAAGTATCTCTACAACATACCAGGGTACATAGGATGTACCACAATAGTTAGAAAAAACAAAACTGCTCGGTTTTCTTCTCGTTACTCAGTATTATACAAAAACTTTTTAGCAAAAAATAAAACCGACATCAAAAACATGATGATTACCAGGCATATTGCCTATAGGTGCCTATGCAATTTGGAAAGTTCCCTCGATTTCTCCAAGATCCTGACCTGATGACCATGGGACCACATGGGAAGAGTATACTATTTCAAACAATGCACAAAAAATTTGAGGGTTGCCCTTAATTTTCCTGGGATCCTACTATCAGATCCTTAGACTTATATCTTCCAACATCAGCTCAGCAATATGATATGATGATTACCAGGCACAAATATCGGAATTGCGTAGAAAGTATTTGAATTTATTATATGAGGGTTGCCCTCGATTTCCCTGGGATCCCATCCTCAGATTCTGAGTTGGTGACAATGGGACCACCTCAGGAGGCTTTCGAATAAAAAAGAATTTTTAAAATCGGTCCACAAGTGGCGGACAAATCGGTAAACATACTACAAAAAAAAATACATGCAGCCGAACATAGAACCTCCTCCTTATTGAATTATATATTAATATAATCTTAAGGGACCCGACGTAAAGAAGGTATTAACGATTATTGACGAAATGTATCAAATTATGATAACATTTAAAGTTTTCAGTAATCTTTTATCGTTGTATGAAGAGTATTTCATTATATACACGATAGACTTTGCAATGATTCTACTAGAGAACAAAATCAATAATGTACGTAGTTACATATGTATATAGAACAAGTATAAATGTTTACCGTGAAATTCAATATTTTACCCTTCGCCCGTTTCCGATAATTTAATTGAACTGCAGCAGAACGCAATATTCGTTCGTTCCCATATAGCTCTTTCATATTGCAGGTAATTGATTGATTTCCGTGAAAATCTGAAAGCTCTTTGTTTCTCTTCTATAAACTACGTTGCGCTGAAATATTTGCTGGAATATGGTGTCGATACCAATTAAATTGATTAATATCCAGTTCGATGAGTTATCTTTAGTTTTATATATAATTTCAATTACGTAACATAACATCCCCGAAGAGTTAGGCAGAGGTGTACACCCACATTTTGCCAGTTATGTTTGAGTCCCATGTAATAGGGGCCATCAAATGGGCACAAATTAAGACCCCGTGGCTGTTATTGAGAAATTCCTGAAGGAAAAACCCAAGAACATGTTGCCCGACCCGGGAATCGAACCCAGGACCTCATACTCAACAGTCGCGCTTGAGACCACTAGACCAACGAGGCATTCTATAATAATTAATCGGTTGGTCGGTAATTTTAATTAGAATCCAATAATTCCAACTGGAAGAGCAATTAATGAATTGATCAACCTATTGATGCTGTAAAATTAAAGTATGCTCCCGCGACAGGGAAAACTTCTCCAGTCGACCCAATGATGACCCTGATATCATTGAGATAATAATGCAAAAGATAGGGTACCAAATTACCAATACGTACATCTTATTCATTTACCATTATTACCATGCTCAGAAGATATAAGGTTTGGTACACCGTCTTTTGCGTTGTAATGACAATTCTGTCCATTTCTGGAAAGTCATCAGGTTAAGAACTCGAAATCCCTTTGTGAATATGAATTGTAATAATCAGCAAATAGTAAATTCAGTCGTATATACTATACTACATAATGCAATATTAAGAATGAATGTCACATAAGGCTTATCATTTACATTTAACACTCAAACGTTTACGCACCACACATGTTAACGATTTGCCTAATCAATTTACACGCATCATGAAAATGATAAGCCCACTCGAAAGCTTAAGTGGTAATGAACAAATGAAATCTATGAAATATGTGAAAAATTATTGAAGCTGTCTTCATTTTGGGATGAAACTGACATCTTAATGTTGTTACAACAATTAAAAGTGCAGTTCAAGCATGAAAACTATGCAGTGATTTGTCTAGACAACGTCTAATCAATATTACAATTATTCCATCTGGTGAATTAATCTAAAATGTTTACAGTCACACACAACCACTCCAATGAATCGACACACAGTAGTCTATTCTCACAGAAAATCAATGGATTCTTAGTAAATAAATGGCATGCATCGAGGCTACAATGCGTTTCAGTACTATGAAGGAGACAAACGTTGAATGAAAGCTCACCTGATCCAAAGTATTGGCGTCCCGGGACCAACAGCTACAGGTCGGTTGAATCGCCGGCAAACACCACACAGTGAACGAAATAGCAACCAGTCTATACACAACACTTAACGTTTATAAATTCACTGTCCTCTGAGTCCAAGGAATAGCAAAAGAAATTGTTTTATGTTCAAGTAATGCTTTAGTCACTGAAGTTGAGAGCGACGTGGAGCACGGTAGAGCATCGACGAGCGACTGGGCGGCGCGCACCGAGCCATCCTATATATACGTAGGTAGCTAGTTACGCCGCCCGCCCTCCGCGCTCTTCGTACATGCAAAAATATCGGTGGAATTCAGAGCCTAATTTTCTCTGTCACTGCCTTATGCCGACACAATGAGAGCGTTGATCTCCTCGCCTGCATCTGTGACACTTGACCAAATTCTTTTAATCTGACGGCTTAACGGCTTCTTACTCATATCCCGAATGTGTTCAAAGCCATATACGGGTGCTTTGGTCTTATTAATGTGTTAATTGGAGTAGGATGGAGCTGTTTCTCATTATAATTAGATGTTTCTCTGGATTAGTAAGGAGAGCAACATCCTGCCTTTTTTGTTTTAACAGACACGGCAATAAACTGAAAAGGAGAAAACTAGATTTTCTTGCACATGTTGTTAATGCTAGAAACAATTTATTGCAATATAATTTATGAATGTTTGCGATGGTAAACGACGGTTTTCGCAAGTAACCATGTTAATGCTAACAATAAATATAAAACAGTTTACGAGTATATAAAAACGCCAACCTATAAAGTAGAAAACAAAAGAACTGAATTATCGTTACAACTCTATTTATTAGGGCGATAATTGTAACAATAAAACACAATTCATTACGAACTTTCAGATTCAACAATCAGCAGCACTTTCATTTTTCGTATTACTTCTGCGCAGTTTTCGTAGATTTTTTTGAAAAGAAAAATGGTCTACTAAAATCTCACTTGTCGCACGACACAATTAACAAACATTTACAAATTTTTTCACGCCGAATTATTAAAAAAAAAGTATTTTAGATCGCTATCACAACTCTTTCGCATGTAAAACGGAATCAGTTCAAGGATACTCGGCAACAACATTGGATTTCCGAACCATTTTTATTGTTATTGGCACATATATCTTCTTGTCAAGTATCGATGACTCATGTAAAACTTTCGCTGAACAAATGTGCGATATAGGCTGAGTTTAAATGTTACGTTTGATTTTGAATGTAGGCGAGTAAACATAAGATGTTTCATAGACCGCGGCAACAAACAATAAAAGTGGTTTCTACGCATCACACACCGTTTGGCGATCGAAGTATTACGATACAAGTGGATATTGCTGGCCTTACATAATCCGGCGGACCACAAAACTTTTTTTATTACTAAAGGAGGATTACTATAGGATCTAGGATGAAAGTTTTGTGCTACTTCTGCTCAGTTACTGAGCCCACGCACCGTCTGTGACCCACAAGGAGTGCGACGACTGTGTTATTGTACGTATAATTCATATTGTTTTAAGTTTTCGTTCAATACTTCAAAAGTGAGATGCTCATTGAAAATAACTTGGAAATATCGGTTTAAGGCAATACACCGGAATAATGGCCTTAGACAATAAGAAAGCCACTCCAACTGACAAGAACATGAGGTCACTTGTAGCTTATTGTTCCTCCAACATTAATATTGCAGTGAAGGATTTCAAAGCGTAGTAACTGTTGTCCTCTAGACCTTGTAGCGGTCGACGGATAAAACTTTTGTTGTATTAGTATAAAGACCTCGGTTAAAGATCTCTATTTTGTGCGATAACAATCAATGTATGTTTCCAGGCTACTTACTGCCATTTTTACAAATAGAACGCTTTTTATTACTAACTTATTGATTAAAACTAAATATTTACAAAAAAAGGACTAATTAATATAAAATATACTAACTAAATAAGTACCTAAACAACAGGACGCTTAGGCGTCTAAGTACTCCTTCACATCGCTGGCATCCGGAAACTTGCCCAGAAAACTGGCAAGCATTGCCACTTTGAATGGCAATGCTAATTCTATATGCAGCTTTAATTTATTGAGGTATTTATTTATTAACTAGAATCTAGAGTATAACTGATGAATCGAACTAGAAACTTAACTTAATGAAAACTAATTATAGCTTAACTTATTGATTTGAATTGTAAATCAAATAAAACTTCTATCATTGATTTAATTAAGAATATGTTGCTCTAGAACTGTCAATCACTATATTATTTGTTAGTATTTCGTACCGATCCACGGTTGCACATGCAGACACACTACACACAAGTCTCAGTGTTCTATTTCCAGCAGATTGATTTTAAGTGAAGTTGTTGTTGATATGAGGAATATTTCATACAATAACAATTTGGATTTTCCTGTTTGATATTTGTTTTCATCAATAAGCTTCCTTGAAAGTCCTTGTTCTTTTTTTATTTACTTTGTCGCTATCTACCCACGCTACAGTCTTAACATTGTTTAATTTTCAGTTTTCTTTGATTTTAATGCAAAAGTCACAAGGCCTTTGTGCTATTAACCCAATACTAGAACAAAGAGCTAAGGCCAGCGAACGTTGTTAATAAAGACCAATTAATTTGCCCCAAAACTCAAATCACAAGTGATGTACGTCATTTATTATAATTTCGAATACTCATGTGCATCCGGAGAAATTAACCGCCTTCCCAAAGAGTCACTAAGGATATGATTATTTCTAAGCTAAATATAATAATGGTCACAATGTCACCGACTGCCCCAAGACGTGACGTCTCCGTCCAACGTGATAGCATGAAACGATCGACGCATCCGTTTGATATAACAACGTTTAGTAATCACAAGTTTATTCAAGCATTTCTTTAAAACATTCGCGAAACACGCAAAACTATCCTCTTCCTGCGAACATTATGATAGGAAGACCTTCAAACGCTTTCATGAATGAAATTACGTTCAGTAAAAAACTGTATAATAGTTCTGTAAACTACAGTCTCTGATTGATGATGAAAGGTTTGGTTAAAAACTCATCTGTACTAATGTTGTTTCCTTTCAAAAAGCTCTACGTAAACGTTTTAAGATTTTAATCCCAGATTTAGAAGTAATCTTGATATATGACGTGTAAACATACTCATTTGAATATTCTTATCGTCGTTCATACAAAGGTTGGGACTATTGACATTTTAGAGCTTGTTGGACGTAAAATATAGTTAAAAAAATATTGATCGGAGTTCGAATCATAGTGCGTTGTACTCCCAAGACGAAATGATTGTACCTTGCTCAGTGAATAATCCAGTGCGTTAACACCACACCATGTTGTGTTGAACGATTCATGTTAGTAAACACATTCTTACTATACTAACTATGACTGTAGCTACCTGTCACGAACCATGACTAAGCAGTACTGTTACGATTTAAGATTGTAACGTTTTGTCTAACAATATTAAAATACTAGCAGCAGGTATAATTTCTGTGCATAACATTGGTTACGCAAAGGCTGCAGTACCAATCAAATCACGTAATATTCTGAAACGTTATGAACATAACCAAGGGAACGTTTGCGGGAAACAATCTAATGTTAGTTTAGTACCGCAAAGATCTGTGGGTTTACTCACCATCGTCCTACGTAGATAGTCAATATTTGGGATGAATTCCAATATAATGATTTTGTAACGCAACACGTGCGTTCAAAAGCTACCCTTTACGAGTGGCTATATATGGGTACCTGTTGTAAATAACGAACTGCATTGCGGTATTTATTGATTTCTGTTTGACTTATAAAAACTACTACCGCACTGTTATTTGGAAAAAATATTCATATACTAATGGACAGGTATATGGTTCACTCGAATACACATTCGGCATTGGATGCCCTTTTCTGTATAAAATACTCATTACAGTTTTCTTTTATCAGACATTGACATTTGAGCACGTATTTTAAATGTTGATTTAGGAATAAACTGTAAACTCAACGGAAAGTTCTTTTTATCGTAGGCGTATAAATAAACGATGATAAAGCTTCGCTGCGGTCTGTAGGTAGATTCCTAATATGGCAACTGTTCTTCCAAGATTCTTTGTAATGAGACAACGTTCATGAAAATATTTCAAGATCAGTTGTGAGTCAAGTGCGAGGAGCGATAACGCGCCGGTTCCAGGAAATATCGTGAGTAGCGAAGCGCGCGCGCCGCGCTTTGCCGCCGTCGCCACTTCGTGTTTACGTCTAATAACAACTGTACGGAGATTAGCCGGAATTTATGTAATAAATATTCAAATATTATAGGAAAACTGAAGTGTTCTAAAACAATAACATGTTTCCGTGGAAGTCTTGTTTGTTGATTTATCATGTTTTCCTGTGACATTTTCTACTTACGGAAAAAAGTCACAATGTTTTCTTTTTGCATTGAGCTTTCAAATAAACAGTTTTTTTCTCCGTCCTTAACATTTTCTTTGACGATAGCACATTTCTTTTCTCAGAGTACTCAAACAGATGTTGCGGTAGCATTTATCTCCATCGGTATTGTTCAAGTACAGGCGTCCTTGGACGCTTATCATTTGCACAGGTAGTGAGGGCCCTATTTTTCAGGTGACAAGAGACGCGCGTGGGTTAAGTGCCAGCTGCTCGGGGTATTTCCGCTACCTTTACTAGCACTAAGCTGAGCACTCATTGGTGATTGGTTCGCTTCGGGAGATTTATCTCAATAATAAAAAATCTGTTCTTAATTTTTATTTTCGTCTCCCACGCCCTGCCAGAAAAGAAGGATCATTTATTAAGTGTAAATAACACTTTTTGGCTATTGCAATATGATGTGGAAAAGTGTACAAGGTTACATTTTATTGTATAGTTGTGTCGGTAGTCGTAGGCGAAACCCGGGGGTGGACAGAAGGCTACATGAACGTTTTTCAAACTTGTGCCATAATCTGACGCCCACTCAATTTAATGTCCTGAAATGCATGATGTTGTATTGTAATGCGTTCATTCATAAAGTTTAAATGTCACTTATTTTAATCTTTAGAATTAACGAATCATGCAACCACAGGAAATGTTTCCTATGAATACATATTTTCAGGAAAAAACAGTATAAAACATCGCCCCCGTTTTGGTATTCCAGCTAAATACCTAGAAATAATTTTCCATAGGAAATCCAATTACGGTAGAAGCATCTTTTATTTCATTAATATTAAGTGTGCAGGGAATTCATCAGCTATTCTGGGAAACCGTTCTATTGTGTAGTGTACTATCCTGTTTCACCGACAACGCTTTTGAAGCTCTAACAATGCAATTTGAAATTCCAGTGAAATCGAGGTTTTCCACCAACGTTTGCTTTACCACGAGCCTGAAAAGACTTTACATATTGTTAGTAAGATGGTCGAATTCATAATAGTTTTCTATTTCAAAATAATAAAGAGGAGATGTAATCTTTGTAGCGCAATATTTTTGTGCCTACGGCTCGTAGCGCGTAGCCGTTAAGCCTCCGTAGCTCGTAGCAGATTGGCTACGAAGTCAGTGTACACAAGATTTTCTTATATGCTAAGGTGGAATAAATTCAATTGTTGAATTTAGGCATACGGTTATTTTATATTTTAACTAGTGCAAACAATACTTAGTTGGCAGCCTCACTTCATATGGTTCACAAAACTGTGATGTTCCCAAATTCATTCTTATTAGATTCACTTACCTACGTTAACAAGATTTCCTACTTTCTATGAAGCAATAAAGCCGAAGAAGGTCAATATTGGAAGCAATTTAGTTCGGTAACATATAAATTTGCAGTGAGGATCGCTTGCTAGCCTCGATAGTGTAGTCGTAACATAGTTTACCTACACGCAATCTCGGCTTAGTTTGACACCGTTCCGATAAGCAACAAATTGCGCGAGTCCCCTGGGCAATTAACGTCATCGTATCCCGGATATCCAGATTCGCTTATTTATTGTTAAAGCAACGAGATCGCGTCAAATATCAAGTAATAAAGCTTGTTTATCAATGACCGTGTTTTTGCGCGGAATTTTGAAATATTTTGGAATTTTTGGAATGTGATTCGCAATGGAATAAACCAGTACGTCAGGTATTTTTTCTCGTGAGATTTTGCGTCGCGAATGTCCGTTTATTTTTATAACATTTTATGTCATGTGGGACTAAATCTGAAGTCAATTAACATCATTATAGATCATCAAACTACTTAGAACTTCAGCTTGATACCTCCACGCGTTCCTGAGAAAAAGGGCCTTGATAGACGGATAGAAAGACAGACGGACAGACGAACGACAAAATAATCCTATAAGGGTCCCGTTTTTTTACCTTAAAAATGTCCTTTTGATCGAAATTTTAAACAGCCGGCTGAGGATAAACGCACTTAAAGCGATAACGACAGAATCATGTAATTTTCAGGACCTAGGTATCCCTTGAACCATAAACCTAAATCTGCAAACTCAGAAACACGAATAAAATTGTACAAATTGCGAAATCGACTGGGAATATGAAAGTTCGAACCTACTTCTTCCAGTAATATCACTTAACCTAGAAAGATATCGTACATTTTACAGGTTCTCTTTTGCGAAAGATAAACGTTATGATTATGCGAATCACAATTAACTTTGCTTTCAGTTTTTTGTTTTTGTACCCTTATCAAATAAAAACTCCTTTTTATTAACAGAGTATTATACCTTCTCTAATAAAAATGTATAATTTAATCGGAGGTTCAGTTTCAAAGGTTACATTGTGAGAAATAGCTGCCATATTTATGTCTATGGGAAATGAGTGGGACCCAAAATGAAATACAAGGAGCGTGGGCCGATATGACATGCCCGGCATAGACAATGAAGATATATAGGGTCTAACTTTTTAAACACGAAATATTTCAAGAGTAACTTCTACAAGTCGTAAAGTCGCCATAGCAACGAAAAAAATTTTTTTTTCTGAATGTTTTTATTTTTACGAAATTATTACAGTTCTTAATATTCTTGCGACATTTTGCATAAAACCTTTACAAACTTTAAACTTACTTACTTACTTTTACTTTTTTAAACTTTTTTTTACTTTTTAAACCTTTAGACAGTATTTATTTTGTGGGTCAAGTAATTTTTTTTTTTTTTTTTAATAAAAATACACTTAGATAAAAAAAAGTTTTTCGTTGCTATGGTGACTTTACGACCTATAGAAGTTACTCTTGAAATATTTCGTGTTTAAAAAGTTAGACCTTATATGTTCTCCTTGTACGGAGACGTGACCCAATTTCGCTTGAGTATTATTTCGGTGGCTGCCTCGTTGGTATAGTGGTCGCAAGGACTACTATTGAGCATAAAGGTCTTGGGTTCGGCTTCCAGGTCGGGAAAAGAGTTATTGAATAGACTTCATCTGTCAAGAATTTATCTTTAGCCCTGAGTCTGGATTTGTGCTAGGTGCCTATTGCATTGACGAGCTTAAGCCTCTACTACATGTGACTTAAGACGCGGTGGGCTTACTATACAAGGTGTAAACGGACCCTTCACGAAGCCGTCAACCAAGCATTTTGTACATCAAACTAAGTAACTCTGCACAAAAATTATTTCTGGGAAATGACTTTGTTTCTTGGGGTGAAAAATCATGTTTTACAGTAAAACTCAATGTAACGCACTCAAACCATTGTGTTGATGTATGCATTGAATAGTACAGGGGTCATGGAGGTTTTTAAACTAAAGTTATAGCTTTAAAAACTTGTAGGTACTTCGAAAAAAAACTTGTGAAAAAGTCGGAATTTTAACCTCCAATATCTCCGTAACTAGAAGGTTCCCTGGTATAGTCTAGAACAAACGAATGATTCAAATGACGGGGAGAGCAAGTGCTTTTCGGTTTCGTTAAGGGGTCTTTTACACCCATTAGGTACATCTCTGCCTACCCATTCGGACATTACAAGCGTAATGTTATGTGTATGTACTACTTGGTACCGAGAGGTGGCTTTAATAGGAATAAAAACCCAACACAGAACATACAACACGTGGCTTTTTATTCTAATTTCGTTATCACGTTTTTCGTTGCCCTTTCAATAATATGCACGAGTGTAACAAATGCTTGGAATTGACCTTTAAGTAAAGAAATCTCTGCATGACAACAACATAAAATGACAAGGCTTTGACGCTGGGAAATGAAGCAGATAAACACCCCTAATGAACTACCCTAGTGACCCTGGAGGTAAATACAATCCCTCGCAGAAGTTACGTGTCTCATTATGCAAGGAACCTGAACTTTATTTGCTCTTTCATAACAGTTAAGTTCACAGGTCAAAGTGTAAAAGAACAAACGACTAGAAACCAGAGTCTGTACACACGGCAACACATCAAGCTATACATGACCAGTATAACCCGACCTCGCTTTGTATCAGCTTCCCGCACAATAAGACATCAGCTTAATTTGGTCGTCCGTACCATCCCCTTCTAGAATTATTTTACTACTGTGTGGAAAAGAGATAGATGTCTAGCTTCATCTCTTACACACACTGAGATAAAGTGATGCTAGACCCCAAGCCGCCTACTACGTAATTATACAACTTGGACCTTAAACCAACACTCGAACGCCTACAGCGATTAGCGCCAGAGCCTTTACAGGTGCATTCATTTTTGATAAGGTTAACTTTATATTCATTAGCAATTGTGATTAGATAGTAAAGACCTTTGTTCTGTAGTTAAGTTATGTGAGGCCTCCAAAGTTTGTGTTTATGACCTTATCGCACTGCCTCGGTGGTCTGTTGAGCATGAGGTTCTGAGTTCGATTCTCGGGTCGGGCAAAGTGTTATTGGGTTTTCCATTACGAATTTCTCAGTAGCAGCCACGGAGTCTGGATTTGTGCCCTGTTGATGGCAATAGTCTCGTCCCCTTTTACACGGGACTTAAATATAACTGGCGAAATGTGGGTGTACACCTCTGCCTAACCCTTTGGGGAAAACTGGTGTTATGTCATTTAAATATGAATTCGTAATTAATATTTTATTTCGATGATTTCCGCTAAGGTGTCTTGCAGGGGTTTGTTTGTTTATTTACATGTGTTTCTTGATTACACGCTTCAACGCCACAAGCAATTGGGTTTAGCTCTCAGATAAATTTAAATAATTTTGTTTTTATTAATTAATTAATTTAACAGTTTAAATACACACTAAAAACAGAAAAGAAGAAAGAAATAGAAACATAGGAACAAAGGTGTTGCTTACTTCTAAAGAAATCTCTTTCAGCATACCTGCGAAAGGAGAGTAGATAAAAAGAGATGTCGACACAGTATCTTTTATTTAGTAACGCGAGCGACGCTAAGTAGAGCAAAAGCTAACAATTTATTATAAAAAAACGAAACTTTCCACTGCTTTCAACTAACGCGCTTCTATTTTGTTGGAAAGTTCATAAATCGGAATGTTACAAAAAGGTATTTTGACTTCCTAATTGTGACATTTTATGAGCTGCTAAATGTCATGGTGTAGGTTGATCAGCGGCTGTCTAAACACGAGATAATTGCACGCAGATGATCGTTACCCGGCTTTATTGACTTGGCACGACTGACATTTGTGGTAAACTTCCGTTTACTGTACCAATCGATCGTGCATACATGTATGTATGTGTAACCAATCGGTGTCGATCAGTTATTCAGAATTCGCGTGGTTTGTATGTTATTGCAGATAAAAAGGTGTACTAGAACAGTTTCGGCCGTGACTACAATGTTGAGTCTCGGTTTGAAACTAGATTTAAGTCAAATCTATCAGCTTCAGATCCAGATTCAAGACAGGAGCATCGTTCCAGAATGTTGGTTACGATTCCCTGACAATAGGTAATTTAGCACAAAGCCTGTGATTTTTCTACTCGGTCGGACTCGCCTACAAATGGTTCCGAAGCACCAAACAATATAAAAAAATTGTTTTAACGCTTATTCATAGGTCAATTTACACTCAACAGCAAAACAACATTTGTTTTTCACAGTACGTATGTTAATGAAAAACAAAGTTACTGCTGCGGTTTCAGGAAAAGTCCCATATTTCAAAAGCTAAATTATCAACAAACCAACACAGGGCATTGGAACCCTAAAAACCAATCAACTATTAGTCTGATAAAACAGATACAGACAGCCTCTGAAAAAAATCTGGCCCGATTCGTATTTCATTTATATGTTAGTCCCAATTTGCTTTCTTTCCACAGTTAAAAGTTTAAAGGACCAACTCTGTTAATTAGGGATAACGCCTAGTACTCGTATAATTTGATAAGTCAATTATACCGTCCCGATTGGGTTCAATAACATTTTGACATTGTTCATGGAATACACAAGCTTTCGTCTATAAGAGCGGTGTCATTTGAAATATTGACTTTCAATTGAATTGGCTAAATGAATGAGATTAGCAAAATTTATAATTAGAAAATTGTTTAGCGCCTCTGATGGCAAAGCTAAAGCTTGATTGTAGTTGGAAACAACAAAGTCTAATTTAACATTTCACCCATAGGTCTACACAGAAGTGTACCTGTACAGCATCTAGTAGGGAAGGAGCCTAGTAAAAAACCCAACTCCACTTATGTGTTTGGGCCGTTTGGGGTTGTAACACTAGGGCCATGGGGTCTGAGTTCCCACCTAGTATTTCGGAATATAGCCAAGGGTTGGTTGAGACTTCACGTGACCAGAGGGCTGGCTTGTTTTTTGGCCAAAGAATCAGCATTGCCATCCAACAAGGCAATGCTGCCAGCCTTCTGGGCACTTTTCCTATTGACAGCGATGTGGAAGAATTTTTTGAAATGCCATTGTGGTTTGTGTTAAATCTTTTGAGGTAGTATTTAGACATGCCATCGAGTATTTTAAAGATGATTTGATGAAGACACAGCAATGTTGAATTGAGTACATTTGTCCATAGCGCCGTGGGCATTCTCCTTTCTTTAGTAGATTTTCAACTTTATCGCTAGAGCATTTGTTTCAAGGTTGATTGGGAAAATTTGACAGTTTCGGGTAGCTTGATGTGCTGGCGTCTGTACATACTGAATTCAAATGAAAAATCAGTCTTATTCACACCACTTTACTAGTGAGGTGTTTTTAAACCAAAAACTCAATTACAATTTGCTTGATCGGAAGTTCGAATCCCGGGCTTAGCAATTTTGCTTGCGAGTACAAGACCAACAAAAAGAGGTAGCCCATCGGGCGGTCTACCATTTGTAGGCAAACGATGAATACCTTAAGTTGTTTTGATTAATTAGTCTCGATTGTTTAGGATCCAACTCTAAACCAAGGAATGACCCTCGAAGCTCGGTTTTATCAATATCCTCGATCATTGACTTCAGTTAAGTAAGAGGCTAGGATACTCCACAATTCCAATGAAACTTTGATAATACTTAATGAATTCAAATACAATGATGGCCCGAAATAGACGGTGATCGTTCTGAAGAGCCTGGATACCTAACAGTGGCGGCATGTCATTCTATGCAAAGTCACGGGCGTCAAGTGGGCGCTGGGTATCGGCCCGACACTCCAACACTTATTTATAGAACCAATATTGGAACCATAATTGACTTTGTTCTATCTTTGTTTTCACCCACAAAATATATTTGGTCAAAATAAATCTTTGTCCCACTTTTGTAAATGACGTAACGGGCTTGGATCTAAATGCTTCCACTACTAAATGATCATGTTTGAACTTTGTTTTTGGGTGAATGGGAATCGGGCTGCCGACAACCACGAGCACCATGGCCTGTCCTGCTACAGGAGCGCAGGACGCATAGCACGGCACGCCAGCATCAACGACATCATTCGTCGAGCTCTTGCCACCGCCGCGCGCGTACCAGCGGTTTTAGAACCTAACGGCTTGGTACGTGACGATGGGAAGAGACAGCATGACGCTGATGCCTTGGAAGGTGGGTAAGCCTTTGGTGTGGGATGCAACCTGCGTCGATATCCTTGCTCGTGTTGCAAGCACGGCGGGATGTGCTGACGCTGCTGCTGCGGCTGCGGAGAGCCTCAAACGGCGTAAATACTTTAACCTAATTAGTAGTTACAAGAGTGTGACGACGAAGAAGAAGAAGTAGCTTATATTCATTTATTTTCTTTAATTATTTGTTCAAAATTAAATAACTACCTCAGTATCTATAAAGGGTGTAAAAAGACCCTTAACGAAGCCGAAAGGCACTTGTTCTCCTCGTCGTTGTGATCATTTTTTTGTTCTGGAACATACCTGGGAACCTTATAGTTTCGGAGATATTAGGGGTCAAAGTTCCAAATTTTTCACAAGTTTTTTTTTAAATACTACTTTTTAAGGTTCTAACTTTACTTCAATTACCTCCATGACCCGTTTACTATTCAAAGCATCCATCAGCAATAAGTTTTGAGCGCATTATATTGAGTTTTACCGTAAAATGTGATTTTTGACCCCAAAAAAAAAATTCGTTTCCCAGCAATAATTTTTGCGTAGAGTTACTTAGTTGGATGTACAGGATGCTTGGTTGACGGCTTCGTGAAGGGTCCGTTTACACCCTGTATAATAAAATATAAAACGGACAAAGAAAGGCAGTTATTATTTGAGTTTAATAATTGGTTCTGAATAAAAATTTAATTCAATAAGGTACTCGTGTAGACAGCTGAGTCAAGTGTAAAATCTACACGAGTAGTACACCTGCCTAGTGCCTACTCGTGTAGATAGAAAGCTGTAATGTAAACGCATTTATGAACTTATTTATTGAAGCACATCATTTACAGTATGTAATGTACAATTAACAAAATGGGAGGTCTTTATGGAATATTGCATTAATACTTTCTATTTGTTTGGCCAAGATCAATAATTTTTTTTCTTCTTAAATTCGGCCTTCGGAATTAAGATAATCGCGAATTAGGTGTACACTCGACAGTTTCACAACACTCCCAGTGTTGTGAAACTGGCTTTAATTTTTTGAATAAGAAATCAAGTTGGTACTGACTAGGTTCTGGAGGTCAGATAGTCAGTCGCTCCATGTAAAATACTGGTATTCAGCTGCATGCGATTAGACTGGACGCCCACCCCAACATAGTTGGGAAAACACTAGGGCAAATGATGATGAATAAATAAAGTTGAAAGCAATATAATATACTAGCACTTTGCCCGCGACTTCGTCCGCGTGGGTTACGAATTTCCCCCTTTTCACCCCCTTAAAGGTTAAATTTCCAAAAACCCCTTCTTAGTGCTCCCCTACATTATAATAGGAAGCCGTGTATAAAATTTCACATTCCTAGCCCCAGTAGTTTCGGCTGTACGTTGATATGTCAGTCAGTCAGTTCTCCTTTTATATATATAGATTTTCGCAAAATTGATCATTAGTAAAAGCACTAATGATTAATTTTGCCATAATATCGTGAATCAAATAATTACTACTTATGATGGAAGTCATGTGGTACAGTCAGAGAGGAAATACAAAGTGGTTCCTTGAATCATTATTACCATTACAATTTACAATCCGTTTTGTACATAATATCAATGTAAACATCGTCCGTAACGAGTACATACAATGTCTTTGTCCCACTTGCAGGATGAAGGAAGTTATTTTAATATTTCGCCCTTCAGTTCTCATCCTGGTTTCAATATTATTTATAGAAGCTGATGAAAAACTCCGACAGTTCAATTTTTTTAACACATTTTCGTTTAGCTAGATGAGATTTCTTTTTACGGTGTATTTAGGTAATTTCGTTTGTTCTGTCAATTTACGAAGTGTTGGCGACTGTCGTGATGTATTCGTGTAGTTAATGACTTCGTGTCAGTTGTCAGCGACTAAGATGGTGTCGAGTTCTAATGTAACATTATTTTAAACGTGTAGCTAGTCTGTTTTTGGAGCAGCGCTTTCTGTTTGTTGTTGATAGTTGGCGAAATGTAGGAATGTTGAATTTTGTGTTTTGTGAATATCAAGTATGAATGAACATTTCTACTTTGTAATAATACATTTTTGAATGAATGACACGATAATACTAAATTGTAAATGATTCTTGTACTCAATCAACATTATCTATCTATATTATAAAAGCGAAAGTTTGTGAGGATGGATAGATGGGTGTATGTTTTTTACTCTTTCACGCAAAAACTACTCACTGGATTTGGATGAAATTTGGCACACAGATAGTTTATAACCTGGACTAACACATAGGATTTTTGACTTTGATCCCGGTATACGGTAGTACGATCCCGTGGGACATTTACGGAATTCCACGCGGGTGAAGCCGCGGGCATAAGCTAGTGGTATCTATTCCCTTTGCGTTATTCAATCAGCATAACTTAAGTTCGCGCAGAAATCACATACCTACTTTTGATGTTGACTGTACGGCAGTTGCCAAGCATTTGTAGAATATAGCCGTGAGGTGACATTACATACCATGGAGCGTACCTATTCAGACGAGACAGCCTACATAAGGCCCATCTTATTTATCACGGGCTATGTTAAATCCACAGTAACAACATCCCGAAGACGAACTAGTCCAAAAACTGGATTATTCGGAAATTGTGTCAGTTACCCGTAGCTTAGGTTACACACCGGTCATCGTAACCCTTTGGATATGTTAACGGGAAAGTATGTAATCCGACATTGTATACAATTCCTAGGAAATGTGTACAATTCCTAAAATAGATAAGAAATCTATGATATATTTAGTAAAATGCACTTTTCTTAGGAAGTCTATACATTTCCTAGATAGCGATCGGAAATGTATTACATTCTTGATGTTCCTAAGTACAGCGGGCATAGCGGTGCAAGGGGCGACTACACACATTCGATTTTTTGTCACATACATATCCCAGGAAATGTCTGCATTGAAGACTCTTTGAAACATTATTTTACACATTAATTCCTAAGTAGGCTCGGAATTGTGTACAATTCCTAGGTTTCATACATTTCCTGTAACAGATATAATATTAATCCCTCTACTGTAACTTATGTCTGTAGTAGTTTATATTACTATTGTAAATAGCCACCGATATTATGAACAGTTCGTATCTTATCTCTGTTGGATACTGATAGCAAAGTTAAGGTACTTCTACACCTCTGATGGCGCTTAATTTAATACTAGCTTTTAAGTGGATTTATTGTTCATCAATCAATCTGACAACGCAAACGTTAAAATATTTAGTTCATTGATCTTTTGACTCTGACAAAAATTTATGAAATAATAGAACAAGCTAATGTTCGCAAGCGAGACCACTGAGCATGAGGTCCTGTGTTTGATTCCCAGGACAGGCTAAGTACTATTGGGGTTTTCCACGGGAATTTCTCAGGAGTCTGGATTTGTGCCCAGTTGATGGCTATAGGGTTATCCCTTATAAAATGTGATTAAAACATACGTGCTCTGTTTTTAGGTAGACCTCTGCCTAAACTATAATGCGTTTAAGAAGGCAGAAATAACATGTTTACCTATTTTATGTTGTTTCAAACAATGTCATTAAATATGTGGCATGGTAGAACATAAATCATCTGATTAATATTTAGTCATTTGCAAGAATACATTTTACGATCGCCATTTGTTATTATGACTCGTGGCGACTGCCAAAAGCTTGTGTGCGTACCGATTATAATATTATTAGTCGATAATAATTAGTTTTTTTTTACACGTTGCCCCATTCGAGGAATTTCTCCTGTATCGTCAGTGAGTTCACAAACATTTAAACTCACAAACTCAAACAGTCAGACCTGGAACAACTTCTTGTAGGCCATAAATATTTGTTCCGTGCGGGATTCGAACCCGTGACACGCAGTGCAGCAGCCAATAGCTCAGCCACTGCGCCAAACGTGCCGTCGAATTTAAGTCAATATCAAACATGTCGATGAAATATTGTTAAATACTGTTAACGAAAATAGATCCTGAGGCACGTTCACTATCGTCGACCGCATGACAAGAGATGACTACCATCTCGTCATGCGGTCGACGATAGACGCAGGCATGTTTATACGGCATAAATATTATGAATTCATGTCGAGGTGAACATAGTTTAACGGCACCCTTACACCTCAACAATAAAAAGCTTATTGATATAGGCAGGTACTTCCGTCTATTATGAAAATTCCCTGAGCTATGGTAAATCATGTATATTTACTTAGCAACTGTTATAAAACAACGCAGATAACTCGATATAAGAGTATGGTGTAATAGTTCGAAAGTTATGCTCTTGTTAAGATCTCGACAAAGTTTGTACACGTGTAAGGATGGAGGTATTCCTTGATGTGCTCGGAGAAACTTCGACAATGAACTCGTTCGTGCGTAAGCAGCGTTGTAGCTTCACTTAAAGTTTAGTATGTAGGTCACAGAAGCACTTTCACGAAATGGTTTTTCTACTTTTATTTGACATCCGTATGTTTGTTCATCGTAATTTGTGTTCACTTTCAAAGTTCTCATGATGTAACGACTTCTTGTCGTATCGTCACGACTCGCGATCTTTGTTAGAATATGTTACAGTCGATATAATGAAAAGATTAGTCAGTCATTAGTAATGTCGGTTGCAGAGCTTTCAGTGCGTGATGCGGATGGACCTAGCAATAAGTATTCACTTTTGAAACTCTTTGTGTTATAAAATTACGAAATATCACTAAGGGGGAGGGGAATTTTTCTTTGAACGCGCCATTTCTAACCCGAAAAGCGGTGCATGACCTTGATATTTTTATCACGGTGCTTAATTTTCCAGAATTAAATTAGATTGTACTGTTAAATATTTTGAATTTTTTGAAGATAATTTGTACCAAAAAAATACTCGTGATTTTAGGTAGAGGGGGAGGGATAGTCTAAAACCTTACCACGTATCACCATGGGGAAGGGACGGGTTAAAAAGTTGCTAAAATATCACGTGATTAATGGACGAACCCTTATCAATCACAGTATATACGCGCGGTATACTTAGCTAATAAGCCATAGCTAAACAAAATAATTGCCAGATTCATAATATAGTCAAACCAGTATCCCATACGTCATGATTTCCTCATACACGTCATAGCATATTTTGAATATTTTGCTATTCCCTTTAAATCGCAGCACTTCTGTTCAAGGGCGATCTATTTGCAGTTATTGTGACTACAGTCATGTTGATGCCCGTTTGTCGTGATATACGGCCATAGTTATATTCCCCATGCATGTGTAGGTATCTCGTATGCGGGTGCGTTTAGAAATAGTAGTCGCTAAGCTGACTAAAACTTTGCACAATTTAGCAGTCGTTACCGTAGCAGCCAAACAATAGCCTTTTACTGTTCAGGCCCTGCAGTCTCGACAAATATAACGACAAAAATCGGTCGTTAAGTGTAATCGATGTCAAATTTCTTTAATAGGTTTACAACCTTATGATTTGGAAATAAAGTAGAAAATCTATTAAAGGAATTTGACAACGATACGACTTAGCGACAGATTTTTGTCGCTATCTAATGTCGACACTGCAGGGCCAGGATAAAATTCGTATAATTTAATTACAGACGTAGCTGAAATATACATATGCATAGCTAAAAAAAAGCGACAGACTTGAAGCTCTTAGGAAATGCTAATCGATTAATTGTAATCAATCAATTAGCAAAGTGATGGAGCGCTAAAGTTTGTCAATTTGTGTGAACTACCCTAATAGGTCGGTATTTTAGCTCAAAGACGTGTACTCTAACCGCGTACGAAATGAGTAGGACTTGTATAAGACGATTTCTATATGAAATCTACACAGTCTGAACTACATTCCATAAAAGGTCGGTATTTTAGCTCAAAGACGTGTACTCTAACCGCGTACGAAATGAGTAGGACTTGTATAAGACGATTTCTATATGAAATCTACACAGTCTGAACTACATTCCCTAATAGGTCGGTATTTTATTTTTTACTCTAAGCGCTTACGAAATGAGTAGGACTTATATAAGACGATTTCTGAAATTTGCACAGTCCATGTCGTATTTTTGGGTCAATTCCAAACTTGACTATTTCATATGAAATAAATGTTCGTGTTTCTATTACAAGCAACTGTAGAGTACATACTTGTAGAAGTATGTGCCATCAAGGAATGGTTTGCTTCGGTTTGCTCCACTGCTAATGGTATTCCTCGTGCTCGTTTAGGTCTAAAATAAAACAACATAGTTTGACTAGGCAGTCTGTTTTGGTTTGTTTTGATTTAACGTGACACAACAGCTGATGATAAAGTGATAAGGTCTTTTACCTAAGCCATAATACTATTTGATTTAGTGCCGCTTGATAATGATCTTGTTTGCAACAGATATTGCGCGTCGAAAGCTCTTGTTTATGTTGAAAAAACACAATTAATGTAAAATGTACTTTTTTTCCAGCTTCTGGATGTTGTTTCAGAATGTAAAATGAGACTTGACTTGTGTACATGTTCCTACATTTGGCATCACATTGTCAAACAAGCATTAAAGAACATTGTATACGTCCGTAATTTAAGAAGTGTGAGGATATTTCTTGAACAAAAAACAGCTTAAAATTTTGAAAATATGTTTTAAAATAAAAAATGTAACAAGAAGAAACGTGTAAAATTGCTAATATTAGCGTTTTTATTGAATCACAAGTCAAGTTGTAAAAATAAATCAGATTATTCGTCGCCCACGGTTTTGAACCGAATGTCTGAATCACTGCGACATATGTGTCGTTGTGAAAAATTGCTTTTCCAGGTATCTGTATTTACATTTCAATGACATTAACACTGCTTACAAATACCTACTTGTGAGTAGTTTGTCAGCTGGCTATTTTAATGAGATTAGCTGTTTCTTTGAATAATGCTTGAATTCTTAGCTAGTGACACTTTATTTTTGAGTTTTAGGTACAAATGCTTCGTAGGTATTGTCAGTTAATAGGTTTACATCAGGATTTAAGACTGCAAAATGACTGTCGGTCGGAAATGTTTCATGTTACATTTTTATTGAATCATGTACCAAACTGTTCGTCTCTAATTTTAATCGAGTGGGTGTAGCTTTAAATGATTCTATCGCATTATAAAAATGATTGACTGACAACACTTCTTCTCCTTTGCGTGTCGATACTGACAACACTGAAATTGTATTTATTCTTCGAACATTTCAACCTAAGCTATGCAGCTTCTTTCGGTAATGCGTAATCGGAAACAATAACTTTTATTTGAGGTTTACGACTTGAGAAGAAATAGTTGTCACTCACATTCTGTTTTCACTTCATGAAAATAAAAATGTGTGAGCATTAAAAGTGTTTATGTTAGGAAAGCACATTATGGACGAAAAAATCGTCACATTAATTCAATTTTATAGCGTACAAATAAAGGAAATCATTTATTTCAGCGGGAGATGCGTTGAAATACGTTTGAGCGTCGAACGCGCGACAAGCGGCGCCGTGCCGCGTCGCACGGCGTCCGCGGGTCGTTCCTCCGGTGTGTTGCCGGATTCTTACGTGACATGGAGTAGAAAGGAAACAGAATACACAGTGGTGATAGGTGATATATGTGTGTAGGTGGGCAGTTACGGAATATGTAAAACGTTGAGTCGAAATGACCTTAAAAAAAATGACTCCTTATAATATGCAAAACTTCATGGCTGACTAGGACTAGGACAAAACAAACATGAGGCCTGGAAAATTTAAATAATTTTAAACACCGTAACCTAATATAACATTATCATTTTTATTCACAGAGAGTTATCTTCTAATCCCTTGTAAAATCTGAACAATTATGACTGACAGGCATTTTTTTCAGTTTACGATGAATTCTAATAGAATATGGTAAGGTTTATCCTCTGCAACGATCCAAACATTACAAATTAGTTGTTTCTAAAGAATGAATGAGCACTCCACTTTCGTATACTTACTCCGTGTCACGCGACAACTTAATCTGTTCGTCTTAATTTGTTGGGCGCCACACGGAATGCCGCGACTCGTCAAGCGCGGGTCAAGCACCTCACCTGTAGGATCCGGCTACGGCTCCAACGCCCGATGATTCGCCCTACTTCCTTTGTACTCCTGCAGACGGACTCTCGGAACTGTCTCGTGTGGGACATCTTTACTGACGGTTTGGTCAACAACCCTTTTTTGGCACTGTTAATATGATAAGTGTGAAAATATTAAATAAAGTAAAGCAACTACGAGGTTCTTTGTTGCCAACACACTTTCAGAACTCGTCGTTCCTTCACGTATTATTTTCTTTCGAGAACTTTCTTTGAACAAGTTTCATTACAGTTAGATTCAAATCTCCTTAATCCAACTTCAGTGTACCCACTAAGTCTGATTGTTTTGCTACCTTTGTTTCAAAGGTTAGCTGACACCTACGCGGTTTGTACTTAAATACACACAGTGTTATTTCTTTCCGTTATAGTGACAGCTGCTAGGGTCTAATGCGGCACGAGGGAACCAATCATTTGCATAGTTTATAGTAGTATATATTTCATAGTATTTTGCCACACTTTGCCATTTAGATTGTTTACTGCGAGTAATTATAGGATAAGCTTTCCATTTAAATACATAAACAGACTTCAGAATGCTATTAGTTAATATAAGAGCTTCTTTTTACCGTCTGAGTACCTGAATTTCAGTATTATACACGTACAAAATATTGCTTCCAATCACTGCATTTTTCCTAGAGAACGGTTTTAAACATACATTATAGGTACGACAAATATTTTCAATACAAATACAAACGATTCCTATCTGTAAAATTAAGCTGCCGTCCAGCCGTTTGTACACAATGTACTAACGAATTCTCAGTAAATCCCGAGCTCGTCACTGTCAACTTTCAAACGACCACACCACAGTTAAAAAGTTTCCTTTGTAGTCCTGAACTGTGACACGTGTTCGTGTCATTTATTGCGACATAAAGTGAAAAGTCGAAAAAGTAAACATTGTGGCCGTAGCTACTGACGAGTAGTTTCGTTTATTTGAAACAAGCACTTGTGGCGGAAAATTTCATTCCCAATGTTCATTCACCTCTGTGAAAGACATCCTCCTAATAAAAGCATTCAGTAAATAAGTTTCCCTTTTGTCGTGAGGAGAGGAAGTGGGCAGTGAGTGGCGGTTTTAGACGTATTGTATAGACAAAAGATTTTATTTAGGGACTTCTAGATTGGAATGTGAAAGAATGGGTAGGCTAAAATTAGATATTGTTAAGCGTTTTTACAACGGCTACGTTATGATGTCGAAATTCATTATGTAAAACTGTGCCTACAAGATTAAAAAAAGCAAGGATTGATGAATTGGAACAAAAGGCTTCTCTACCTACACTTTGGGGTTGAACTTCTTTATGAAGAATCTGCCAGACAGATCCTAAATCAGGTTGTCATGAAATTAGTCATACTTTATGAAACCAACAACTCTAGGTACGTAAGTACATATATTTTCATACGAATTAATCAACGTCGGCTTTCAGGACCGCATTTATATCTCCTCACGTGGAATTTAAGGAATGCAGTGTGGTCCCTTTAATGATTATTTAAATACCAGCGTATTTATTCTAACTAAATGAATCGCCTAAATAAATTTGTGTGCACTACAAACACACATACTTACAGGGATATAAAGCACTGCGGTGATGTAACCGGCTAATTGGCACCATCTCCTTGGCGACTATTTTATTTAGGTGACTATTCTTCGCTTAGGTATGTACTGTGAGTGTATTTTTGTCTTAAACAACTTGGAGACTAGAGCTTGTATTTTGTAAAGAGATGTTAAAGTTTACCTTGAGCAAATACTAGGGTCATTAAGGACGTCTTTTGTAGAACACAGTCACGAAATATTTAATGAATGAAAGAGCTTCACACGCTTTCGTGTGGGACGGTGTCAAATGATAATAAATATAATATTATTTTCACAGAAAGAAAGAAATACGAGTCTCATTATTGATCATCATCGAACCATTCCATGTTAGATGAAGGACACATCAGGGAGAAAAATTGTTACGACGGGACCAAGTAGGCAGTTGCCTAGCAACTGATATTGCCTATAATAGTTCACCTATTTATTGAAATATTCTCACTATAAAATATATTAAATGTTCTATCTATGTTGCTAACCTAGGATGGTTATGATCCACGTGGGTGAAATAAATTGTGTTAAAGTGGAATCCAATAAATACTCTCTTTGTCGTCATACCCATAAGAACAATACGTCACAACCTGCATTTGGAAGTAAAGGAACAAATATATTGGCAGATAAAGAAAGAATTTATGGTTTACCGCGAGCCAAACAAACAAACTTTACGTCTATAATAAATGTATGCGATCATTTACGAGTTGTATCATTGATATTATATTGTTTTACGATGGTGTAACGGCGCGCCGAGGTCACGTGCGCGTTCCGCGACTGCCAATCAACACGTTTTCCATGGATCATAAACTTCCCGGGAATAGTTCAACGAATGACAAATGGTATGAATATTAGAAGTCAAGAGGTCATCGTGGAACCACGTGCTGGTTAGCGCCGCGTGATGACAGATCACAAATAAAGCTAATAGTGGACTATCGTAAACAATTAAAACAACTAATTATTGCAAGCGGTTAATTTATAATAAATCTTAAAAGTTCAAGTCTGTAATGTACACCAAGCAGAATATATTACACAGCACTAATGAGTTCATGCACAACGATGAGCTTAACTCAATGTTCAGTTTTGTACTAGGAATAAACCTTACAAGATTGCACAAATTAAGTTCATGAATCTAGGAAATTTCTTAAACGAAGAACCCAGCAGCTTCTTTCTCTGCACAGGTAATATGAATTTGCAATAAATTCTAGGAGCGCAGGTAGTCTTGCGCGTGGAATCACGGCACGTGTAGTAATATTACATGATATTTTTCAATACACTTTCTCGAAAACTAGTTCATATCGCACTACGATTAGATTCAATATGCAATTTATTTCACACGAGTGGATTTTTAATATTTTTCCGCACACGTGCGGAAATAAAAGTTTCGACGGATAACTAAACTTATACTAAGTCCAAATGTGTTCAATGACTATAGTCGGCGGCGGTGATTGTGTTTTTTTTAAATATCGGCAAAGAGATATGCGTGCTTACGGCGTAAATATTTTTTGAGTATTTAAATTGTGTTTATAAATAGAATATCATAGATAAACAAGATTATTTAGAACAAATACTTAATTTTAGGAACTAATTAACAATTATTTGTGTACTAAATTCAAAAACATTTGAATTTTCTAGTTTTCATAGTTGGCTGTTTAGCAGCATCATACCTTTGCTTCTTCGTTAACCTGGCGAAAGCAAAACGCGGAAAAAAAGGAAATTAAATCATAGTTTCATAATAATTCCTGATAAAAATACTTTCCGTCCTAATATTTTATTTCTTCGAAAGTGTATTGAAAAACGTCGTTTGATACGCGTGGGGATACCTACCCTACCCTAACAACGCCTCGAATGCAATAACAAAGTTTCCCCACATATATCAAAATATACTATTTCCTTCCCATATTACCTACTAGCTTCTGCCCGCGACTTCGTACGCGGATCCTGTTGCTTATGCCAGCGACAACGGGGTCGTCAAAATCGAAGATCTGAAACGTCTGATGTCGAATTCTAAGAGCCCGGGGACGGGAAAACAACGGGATGCGCGAGACGATTCGAGACGTTCCAGATCTTTCATTTTTGTAAGTCAGAAGTCGATGCGTAGATACGCTTGGAACTCAAGCGTAATTCTCTATCAGTGAACGTCTCCGACTCGCGAGACAATGCGTGACGTTCACGATCAGTGGTCAGTCGCGCATCACGATCCCCACTTGTCTCTAGAGACCTAGAAGTTGATGCGTAGATACGCTTGGAACTCAAGCGTAATTCTCTATCCGTGAACGTCTCCGATTCGCGAGACAATGCATGACGTTCACGATCAGCGGTCAGTCGCGCATCATGTTCTTCACAGTTCTCTAGAGACCTGGATGTAGATGCGTAAATACGCTGAGAACGCAGGCGTGCTTCGTTATCCAAGAGGAAGAGAAGAGAAGAGAGGAAGAGGTTTCCACGGAGCGAGTTGCAGCCTGATGTCCTCGAACAGCATCAAGTCTCTCCTGACGTTCTTCGGTAGATTCTTGGGATCTTATGATCCTCAATCTTTTAGCTCCTTTGGAACATTGGGAAAGATTTGACCTCTTTCTAGGCATGGTTATAGTTTTATTGTGAAGATACCTGATCAATTAAAATCTAAGTGACTGCTCCCCTGCGTTACCGGGTAGGCTACCGCGTCACGAAGATAAGTGGAAAAAGTCTAAAACACTCAAATAACATAAGCCCGAAGGCATATTTATTCGATAAAGTAAAAAAAATAAATAGGAGTTTTAATCCAGTAGAGTCAAATTTTCAATGATATACCGTCGTCATCGAATATCAGTTCTAAACTGTTACCGCCTTCACCGCGTGGAGATACTCCCAGCTTATGTTATTTTATAATTATACAGTGAAATTAGTGATAGCTTTGATATCCACATCAGATGTTTCTGATCTTCGATTTTTATAAGTCAACAGGAAAAGCCCATCAGACCGAACAACTTTTGCTAAGACGTCATTCCTATATATGTTATGGTGTAGCTGGGCTCTTGGAGTTCCACAACAGGTGTTCCAGATCTTCGATTTTTATAAGTCAACAGAGAGTGCTCATCAGATTGAACAATGTTTGCTAAGACGTCATTCCTATATGTGTTATTGTGTAGCTGGGCTCTTGGAGTTTCACAATAGGTGTTCCAGATCTTCGATTTTTATAAATCAACAGAGAGTGGTCATCAGATTGAACAATTTTTGCTAAGACGTCATTCCTATATGTGTTATGGTGTAGCTGGGCTCTTGGAGTTCCACAACAGGTGTTCCAGATCTTCGATTTTATAAGTCAACAGAGAGTGCTCATCAGATTGTACAATGTTTGCTAAGACGTCATTCCTATATGTGTTATGGTGTAGCTGGGCTCTTGGAGTTCCACAACAGGTGTTCCAGATCTTCGATTTTTATAAATCAACAGAGAGTGGTCATCAGATTGAACAATTTTTGCTAAGATGTCATTCCTATATGTGTTATTGTGTAGCTGGGCTCTTGGAGTTTCACAATAGGTGTTCCAGATCTTCGATTTTTATAAATCAACAGAGAGTGGTCATCAGATTGAACAATTTTTGCTAAGACGTCATTCCTATATGTGTTATGGTGTAGCTGGGCTCTTGGAGTTCCACAACAGGTGTTCCAGATCTTCGATTTTATAAGTCAACAGAGAGTGCTCATCAGATTGTACAATGTTTGCTAAGACGTCATTCCTATATGTGTTATAGTGTAGCTGGACTCTTGGAGTTCCACATCAGGTGTTCCAGATCTTCAAATTTATTCTCTCAGCAGAAAATGCTCATCACGTGGAACAATTTTTGCTATGGTACCATTTTTGTATCTCTTATAGTTTAGCTATTCTATTGCGGTTCTGCATCAGGTGTTCAAGTTTCCAAGATAAATTATAGCCTATATGTTGCCCAGACTTAATACCTACACAACAAAAAAAAAATCTTTCAAATCCGTCTAGTAGTTCCGAAGATTAGCGTGTACAAACAAACAGACAAACAGACAAACAGACAAACAGACAAACAGATAAACAGACAAACAGACAAACAGACAGAATTTTTTTTTTGGATTCGTGCTCTATTACTGTTTCTAAACCCCCCTCAATTTTTTTTTTTAAATATCTTCAATGTACAGACACAGTTTTTTTACTGTCTTATTATATGTATAGATAGCTTATGCCCGCGGCTTCGCCCGCGTGGAGTTTGGGAATTGCCCACGGGATCTTACTTCTGGGATAATAAGTAATCTATGTATGTATAGTATATACATAGATTTACATGTACTTGCTTATAACTTGCAAACATTCGTTCATAGTAATATCAATTAAATTACATTTGTACGTGAAATATGATACCTTGGTTTGAGATTGGACACCGGTGACAACAATCAAATGAATCTATTTATAGACATTAAACTTTTATAATATTTAATATCAATGTCGCGTATCACGAGCCATCTGTGGAATAAACCATATTTACAGACATCTACCTCAGAAAAATCCTACCTGCTTACTTAATAGTTTACGTCCCGCGCAACACTACGCGCCATGCGACCGTCTACGTGAGCTTCGAAGCCCTATTTGACTCTGTTGGGGGATGATTTTGATTTTGGAAAAAACTGTGATACAGGTAACTTATAATTTTAATTTGAAAAGTATGTATACAAATGGAATTTAAAAAAAAAACTGTTTCTTAGTGGATACTTACTCTTCATAAAGAATGCACCCTCCAAATTTCATGTCTCTAGAACCAGACGATTGGGCTGTGCGTTGATATATCAGTCAGCCAGTCAAGATATTGAATTTTTAAATTTGGGGATGATTTTGGAACAACTGTTTATACACGTATCTCATAATTTTATTTGAAGAATACTCTTCAAATAAAATTACACAAATTGTCAAGTCGATCGACTGAGAGAATATAAAGTTTCATAGAAAATTCAACACCCCATTTCACCCTCTTAGGGGTGGAATTTCAAAAAACCCTTTCTCAGTCGATACTTAATCTTCACAAAGAATACACCCTCTAAATTTCATGTCTCTAGGACCTATGGTTTGGGCTGTGCGTTGATATATCAGTCAGCCAATCAAGACATTAAATTTTTAAATTGGGGGATGATTTTGGAAAAACTGTGATACACGTATCTCATAATTTTATCTGAATAGTATGTACACAAATTGTCAAGTCAATCGACTGCGAGAATAAAAAGTTTCATAGAAAATTCAGCATCCCATTTCACCCTCTTAGGGGTAGAATTTCGAAAAACCCTTTCTTAGTGGATACCTACCCTTCACAAAGAATACATCCTCCAAATTTCATGTCTCTAGAACCAGCGGATTGGGCTTTGCGTTGATATATCAGTCAGCCAACCACGACATTGAATTTTTAAATTGGGGGATGATTTTGGAAAAACTGTGATACACGTATCTCATAATTTTATCTGAATAGTATGTACACAAATTGTCAAGTCAATCGACTGCGAGAATAAAAAGTTTCGTAGAAAATTCAACACCCCATTTCACCCTCTTAGGGGTGGAATTTCGAAAAACCCTTTCTTAGTGGATACCTACCCTTCACAAAGAATACACCCTCCAAATTTCATGTCTCTAGGACCAGCGGTTTGGGCTGTGCGTTGATATCTCAGTCAGTCAGTCAGTCAGTCAGTCAGTCAGTCAGTCAGTCAGGACTTTGAATTTTATATGTATAGATAGAATAGTAGAAGTTCTGACAAGGATTCCAGAACTCTCTGCAAATAATAGGATAATATTTTAATTAATCAAGGAGAAAAGGATTAAAGCCATAATAGAATTCTTAGAACTGGAACCGGAAAAATAGTACCATCCCCTACCTCCTTCCTATCTATTTCTGCACTATTTTCGAGTTTAAGAGAGTGGGGTGTTCATTTCTAAGAAGACATAATAGTAATCTGCCAGGTCTAGTGGTCGCACGCGTAACTGCTGAGCATAAGGTCCTGGGTTCTGGGGTCGGCCAAAGTGGGATTTTTCCATCAGGAATGTCTCAGTTGATGGCAATGGGCTCGCCCCCTGTTACAGGGCACTCAAAAATAACTGAAATGTAGGTGTACTTTTAGCTACACCGCTGCCTAACCCTTCGGGTATTACAGGCGTGATGTTAAATGTAAGACTCAGTTTACGCACCTACGAAGCGTAAAAGTCAGAGGTCATTTGCAATCATATGACCAAAGTTGGCAGGAGTCATCTGTGCGCATGCCCATGCATGCCCGTGCTAAATCCTGCCATCAGGTGGATCACCTGCTAGTTTGCTACCAAATCCTAGTAATATTAAATGTGTGAAAGTTTGTGTATTTGGATGTTTGTTATTCAATTCGGGAAAAACAATTGAACGTATTTGGATGAAATTTCGCACACAAATAGTTTACAAGCTGGATTAGTACATAGTATACTTTTTATCCCGGTACTACGTTCCTGTGGGATAATTTCCGATCTCCACGGGCGAAGTGCGGGTAAAAGCTAGTAATACAATAAGGGTTGAACCTCATCTAGCAGCATGGAATAGCACTTTTACATGCTCCTTTTCTTTGCTGTCGCTCAGAACCGTCATTTGCTAGAGCGAGAAGCAGAACGTGATGCAGGCCGAGGCGTTCATACCGCCTTGAAGACAGTATTCCCGCCTATATGTGGTCGTGCTACCATAATTCCGCGATTGTGTGACTCATTCATTTACACAAATTTCCCACAGTTGTGCATAACTAAAGCTCATACATCTACACTTGTCATAACTTCAGCTAAATAAGCCGAAGTTGTCATTTTCGTGGGCAAACAGTAAAATAGTGTAGTTTCACACCCCATTTGTATGTGCTGGTGAACGATCGTAAAATACGTGCACGTGAATAGTTTGTTTTACTTTTACGCAGGTATAAATAAAGTTCCTATTTGTTTGCATTAGTGGCCAGCCATCATGTTTCCTCTGATGCATTAGAATTTCGTCCATGAACCCTTATTTAGTTATAAGGATGCAGAATTGGCAGATAGCAGCACTAGTCACTGATCTGAAATTAATGATTGTGTCATCTGTTTTATTATCTTAAGTTCACTACAAAAATGAAGTCACGAATGAATTCTATTCCTATTTCTGTGGGGGATTATGGCTGTTTTATTAAAACTTGGTAGATCACTGCATACCTCAATATAATGTATAAGGCGCGGTGATATTAGCTTTACTCAGTTAAGGGGTAGAAGCTTAGCGGAGAAAGCGGGCAAAAGTTCGTTGAATCGTTCGTTATTTTGTTGTTTGCTATCTGAATGATTGATAGATCAGGAGTACACATAAATAAACACAGTAAAAACGGCGATTTTACCATTAAAAGCATGTTTTCCAGACATCCACGCTGAATCATCCGAATGCATTGTTGACTGATTAAAATGCATGACTAAATGAGTTAGGTAGGTACTTTATTCGTAATGACTTGAGATGAAGTGAAAAACATGCTATTTTACACAAGTAATATTCCACAAATCCAAAACGTTTAACAGTTCCATTTCTTCATAGAAATAAATATATGAGTTGGAAGAATTTCTTAATCTTTTAAGACATAAATCCCCGGTGATACAAATTGCTAACATTTGGCGAAACATTGTTGGAAAGTACCGAATGTTATTAAAAGTCGGCGACACTTTTCTGGGTCAGACTTTTTCTTCTTAAAAGAATTTTCATCTTAATCTATTATTTGCGAATCTTGTGAAAAACTTGAAGCGAGTTTATGATCACTTTAATAAAACTTCTTTATCCCGCTTTATCTTGTCATTACTGTCAATGGTTTATCATCTATGCTTAAGTTGGTGAACTGTGCTGGGTAACGACCTGCTGGCTGGAGTATACGAACTCCTTAGTAGTAACTTGTCAGCTAAACGTGAGTACGCTTTCGAATACGGGATTGTTCGAAAACTTTACGTTATGACACCGCGTTCCCACGTGAGGTCGACACCCTCCAGGCCTCCACTCTGTGTCATGCGACTAAGGATAAGGGCTTTATTGAACTCGGGAAGTTTTCCTTGGTATCTTATCTATAAGCAGGTACCTACATAAGTACTTAACTGTTCCGCCATTGATAAGAACGAAAATTCTGCTATCTGCTTGGTACACATTTTCTCTTTTTATTTTGTTCACATTCACAGGACAGAATATGTCGACGCACCAGCACTAAGCTAATTAGAAATTTAATTCGGTCGATGTTGCTCAGTTACCTCTTGAACAGGCATTTCTAAAAGCCAGTAAACCTCCTGAAGTATCCTCCCGGTAGATTTACCGTAACATATAAAATCGATGTGCAGACATAATGTGCTTGAATAATTTTGAAATAACAATGAATAACGAATGTGTTCGCTAACCTAGAAACTGGTAACAAAAAATGAATATTATATCTTCGTGCATAACAAATCAAAACTGTTCAATATTCTCATTTATTTTATCGATCGTATAAAAGAAAATTCTTTACGTGCTCTATTTTTTTATAGCATAACCCTAAACTACGAGTCGTATAATAGTGAAGCGTAACACAATACGCGAGGTGGTAGCGACGCAGGCGCACCAAAACAATGAGTCATGCGCGAGCGCCGCGTGGCGAAATCCAGGTCAGGCGCGGCCTCGGGGAAGGCCGAGCGACACGGCCCGTGATAACGTGTACTACACCCATACTATTTGTAAACAATAAGGGATTTACACGTCAGTGTACATGTATTTAGGGAATTTGGAATCGGGATAGGAATTCGTACACGGGTCGGAATGTCTGAGGCCAGGCGCTCAAGATCGATCAGCTCGGATTTGATGTATAGTTGTAATTTAAATTCTGATTCGTTGGTGGGTAAGGATGTATCATAAACAATGTTGCACTAACGTTTCGGCATGTTTATGGTTAATCGATTCCGATTCAATGTTTTGATTGAGGCATGGAAAACTTCGATATGCCGAAAGCTTGCTGACTTTCTACGAAAATGAAACACATTATGTGTGCTTTACCGAATATTCTAAAGAATACAGGTAATGATGTAATGAGTAATGAGTCATTTACATTTTTCTGCTGGATCCCGAACTGGACGGCATTGTCAAGTGGTCTTGAGAGGTAACCGGCAGCTGTCGCTTCCCGCGCTAATTATCTGTAAGCGAACACCAACAGATGGGTTTCACCACTCCTCGGCCTCTGCCTGGCAAACAGCGTCAATTAAAAAGTTCCACAACATCTCGTAGTGTCATTGACATCTAAAATCTTCACAGTTTTTATTCACCGTTTTATTGAAATGGTTCATATAAAAGCAACTTCCTTGAGCTTATTTGCATACCGTTATAAACGAATGCAACAACTACCAACCTTGGATAAAGGACTGTTAAAATTAGGTGTTTTCGAAAATTGATACTCTGACTAACACTACGAAGTATTTAAAGGAAATAAGACTAAGCTAAGGAGAAACAAAGTTGCACATCCTGTACATTTCAGGGTTAGCCACTTCTACTTATTAATATCTGTCACAAAGCAAGCACTGTGGCATTCTTCAGAATGTGTAAATCAATCAATCAATAGTACTTTCAGTGGGAACAACCTCGTTCGTCCATCAATGTACTAAACCTTGGCCTGCAAGGTTCATATGCACATGACTGAAAGATATATTGCAGTTATAATTCGAGCATGTTCCTCTTCATAATAAAGCATGCTGCAATGTCAGATGCGGCTGTCGGCGCTCTGGCAGAGAGTAGTGGACATCCGTCCGCGAATGTCACATTCCCACTGAACGAGTAAATACGTTCTAGCCAATTTGAAATTTGCGCCACATTTTCACAAAGCGCAGTTTAAATAGGAAATGAATTGATTCGACCGGTATTTGTAATCATGTCATGTTCCATTAATACTTGACTGGTCATCGTTTACTGCTCATTATTTTAAAATTTCGTTGGATTTCCATAAAAAATGTTAGTGGTACATAAGTCATCTGAGAGTCATTGCAATCATGAAAATTCCTAGTAGTGGATGGACAATGAATTGGTGACTAAAGAACATTGTTCAATGAAGTACGTTATATCTGTACATTAGTGTGTACCTTTATAACGTAAAACAGTCATATAAACAATACGCGGCTTCAAAACTACACACAAATGAGTCAGTAAGTGAAACAAAATATTTCAACGAACACAGCTGCACCTGACCTATTATTACATGGACATTTACCTCGACATTGTTAAAATAATCCAACATTTTAGTATAAAACTGACATAAAACTGTAAACATGTAGAGAATTTCAAAATCTGTAGAAAAAACTATAAAACATCGAAGTAAGTACCTAACTTACGCTGAAAGAGCAGATGAAATGCGAAAAAAATGTAAATAATATCTACTCATAAAAGCTTCTTTTTGTGATATCGCAATTTACGACCTATTTTGTTTGAACAAAAAAAATTAACTGCTTGACAAATGACTCAGCATCCAATTATGTAGGCAAAGATGCAATAAAATGTAACACAATAAAGATTTGTTTAGGCAATCAGCTTCTCAATACTTTGATGTGAGCCGTGTAGCTGTGGATGTCTGCGATGGTGTTGCGCATGGGCACTTGGGCAGCCGGAACGCGGCGGTAGCTTGTCCGGAGCGGTGCGCGGGCGACGGACGCGCCGGTTTCGAATTCTTTAGGGCTGCCGGCATCCGGCGAGTGCAGCTGGCCCTGCGCCAACTATGCGCGTACGCAGCTCGCATATTGTGGAACCCGCCGTCAAATTATCATTTTACAACCTGTATCCTACACATGTCGTCGCCATTCTTCCCAGAAGTCAAAATTATTCATTGACTAATAATTGTTTTCATTTTTCAGCATTGACGTTCAAAGAAAAACTGTGGCGGTCAAACCGGTAGTAATGTGGGTGTACATTTCAGTAAACTTCCGTTTATTTGTTGAACATACGGAAAAACAATAAAATGTCGAACATGTTATTCTTTCCATGAAACGAAACGACGATAACCGACAAACATTTTCTTTCAGTTTAGTGTCTACATCATCTAATTATGATGAGCATGAAACGTTAAAAAATGCCTATGTGTCACTCTGCATAACGTGAGTATGAAAACTACAAACACACTAAAGTTCTTTAGATTTTATGACTGTTGTGAATAAAGCTGCCTCCATAGTCGGTAGCCTCACTATGGAATATCAGTAGCGGCGGGCGCCGTGGCTCGTGTCGTCCGCGGCGTGCGCGCAGCCGGCGCCGACGCAGAGATTTACAACACTTATCAATGCCCTCTTGATAGATATACTTTAACACCATTAAAAGATACACTCTGAGCATGAAAATTCTTTTAAAAAATTCCACTTCTGTAGCTGTCTCAGGATGTTATTTTTAAAAGTAAATGCGAAATTAACTTGACTTATTGATCGTAGTTATTTTTACAAACAAATGATTAACATGAAGTAAAACATTGTTAGAGATCAATCTTATTGTCTGAGCCACTTTGTAAAACATCTGCTATAAATAATAACGCATCATTGCTGTCAACAATTAATCCAGCTAATTTGAAACTTATGAACAATATTTTGGCGCCACAACTGAAATATTGTTGTCTTGCAGTTTTACAGCATTTTTATAACTTTCTTTCATATTCTTGTTTTATTGGTGGCGACTGATGTTTTATGGGTCCACTCGTGTATAAAGAATTGCGAGCTTGAAGAGAATAACCGTGTAGCTGAGACTCGGTGCTATGCATCATAATTACCAATTCGTGTTAGTGCACCGTCCTTTGTTTTTCATGCATTGCTCTGCAAAATCAGTGTTATATCATACGAGAATAATGACAGTAAATTCATGTTACTACTTACATGGTGTAGCTATCCAGCTTTATATCAATTTAAATTCAACGGCTATTAACCCTATTAATAGCAAAGCGATTGGATTCGAACAGATCCGCATCCTGTATTACGAGGGAGAGCGTGCCGTGAGATCCATGTAAAACCAAACGTTCGATATTTATGTTGCAGATAATTTTCCTTTCGTTGCATAATCAGGCACGAGTGGATTGCATTGTATTCCCTTGATAGCTGTCCAACAATAGCTGCACAAATGCCACTGAATGTTTCAGATCGATAATGTATTTGAAATATTGGTTGCAGAAGAAACCGAGAATAGTAACATTTGCGCAATCAAGGTGTTGCTGAATGTACTCTATGCTTGCTTAAGTACAATAAAGCGTATTGAGTATTGAGCTAATGAATTCAGTGAGTCAGCATGGTTTTACAACGCATGTTGCGTGGTGTCCCGACAGGCCGGGCGTCGTTGGGCGGCTCGTGCGACACCGCGTGGTGTTGTTTGGCAAAAGGCGGCCACGCTGGGCGGGCGGCGTTCATTCAGCGCCCGGATGTCGAAACATTCTCCGTGGCGTTGCACAATCAGACATGATGTTTCCGGGTTAATTTGGGTTATTGTTTTTCAAGCAGATTCTTGTATTACAAAATGCATTACACTAGAAACTCTCACGGGAATATTAGGTAAGTAACATTAGTAGTAATGTATGCTTTTATGACTCCAGCGCGATGGTTAACCGACAAAAAGATTTATGTATTTGCGGAAGAATAGTAAAGAAAAGTATGTGTGTTAATGCTTTGTTGGATGAGGAAGTGTTCAAAAAATGTAATAATGTATGAGACTACGATTTATGTGGTTGCTAGATAAACTGAGTTTTGATCATAACTTTGTATATCTGGAATTACGCAAATCGTAACACGGTAACTCGATAAAATGTTGATCCAGAAAGTGTATAATTTAGTTTTTACGTAACCGCCGTCTGGACTGGCGACCTTTGGTGCGGTATTGAAGAACGAGGGCGTGTCGGGCTGTCCACTATCGACGTCTATTTCGAGTCTCTTGTGAGCCCTTCGATCATCGAGAATACCACACGGAGTTACCGCTGCTGGAAAGTTTTGTGATATATTTACACTTTATAAGCAGATACAACAGAATGCAAGCTATTGGGTTTATGTATCAGTTATCTATCGTCCTCGTATCTCCTAAAGCGAGAGTCCAAACCATTTAAATGTACGCCTCTAATGATGTAGGACAATATTTGCATGCTTCGGTGTATACTTTTTAACTTATTTTGAAAACCCGAATCGTGGTCGATTGTAAAGTATTTTTCTATTATGACAAACTAGAGCACTCTATAAAGGGCAAATTCGGTTAAAAACCTGGGTCAAAATATTGAAAGAGTGCACATTTTATATTTATGTGCCTTTCTCAATAAAATGTTCATATCGTAGATATTAAATTCCTTTTATTGCCTCTTCCCAATGTATCTTTATATTTTATGTTCATCGTTAATCCAAATAGATCCTTTACGTACCTACCGTAGACATGACCACAGTGACATGATAGTCCATTCTCATCTGCTATGATACGAAAAAATATTACTGACAAAAAGTTTTCAAGTCTAAACTTATTTTCTGTTCTAGGCCTCAAGATATCGAAAGATTGTTAATTTTTAAGAATAAATTAATGGCGTTTGTTAATTAATCTTCATTAAGAAGCCCCGTCATAGCCATACTTTAGTAAAATTCTAATTTGCATTAAGAAAAGTGCTGAGAAGGACTTTCTAAATAAAGGTACTCAGTACTTTGAACCTAACTAAATAATACACATTGTTGCAAACATATTAATAACATTGTAATAATGTTATCATCAGTTTCATAAGGTAGTATTCCTAGCAACTAAAAAATATTGCAAAAAAATATTTTGACGTTGGATCGAATTTATGTTGGGACTATTTCGCGGAAAAGACCAACTGGTGGACGGACTAAACGTGGACATGGATTTGAAAGAGAAATATTGTAATAGAAAGTAGTAGTTAATTTTTGGAAGATATGGCGATGTCATTTGTAATATCACTGTGTTTATTTACTTTAAAATCGCTCATATTTCAACATGAAGACATTGAAAACTGAAAATCGATTTACACTGCTAATATAACATGATTGTTTGACCACTTCCAGCTGTAACAAAACTCAAATGCGACTGTTATGAGTGGACTGCAGTGTCGAAATAGCCTGACTGACCCTTTTACTACGCTTCCGCGTAGGGCAGCACAACGCTACGCGCGTTAGGAATATTTTTAACAAAGCAACACAGATCCAATGGCAGACATTAATCCCAGATTAGGAGGCTCTAATATAAAGCGTCCTTCCAACAGAATTCATGGCGTTTATCGGTCTCACAAATATCTCCCATGGTCATTGTTGCTTTAAGAGAGCACTAAATCTAAATAGCCGTTGTTTAAAATAAACATTTGAATTTTTTTATGAACTTCCTAATGTCCGTTCTAAGGTCTCTGAGCCTGAAGGTGTGGAAGATATGAGCGAGAATTTTATTCATTTACGTTTCAGTATTTTTAATTTTAATAGTTTACGTTTGATTATCTTGTCGTGGGATGACTTCGACGCTTTTCTTGGAGATTGGCCATAATGAGCTGACTAAATATCTCAATTCACACAATAACATACAATTTATTGCTGTACTTTTTACACCAGTGGGACAGTCCATGTATATTATGCGTACCAAGAAATAAAATGAAAATTAGATATAATAATTACAATAATTACAGAAATAGTTAATGGGCACGCGGTGTCCCACGGGAAAAGCCCATTAAGTACTGAGTCACGAACTGAAATAAAATTGAAGGCTAAAGTTCGCAAATCAATACTACTACTTATGACTATTTTTAGAAAAAGTTTCAATAAAAATTGTTTCCGTTTACACAATACGTCACGAATCAAAGTCTTTCGTGGGTTGCTATTATTACTCGTAAAACGATATTGTAAGCACTTTAGATACACTTCCGATACTCGCGTTTATATTTAATTAAGTCCGGAACTGGTGATCTTGATCAATGTTACTAAAGTAATTCGTGTTTACTATTAAAGTTTCGGTAGTCTGTTAACTCTTCAGTTCAATGACACTTGGGTAACTAAACCTGGCCGATAATGTTACTGGAGGGTTCCGTACAACAACCCCCAGCTATCATTCATTAGAACTATTGTTTCAAGAGTAGTTACTTTTAACAGTGACTAGAATATTCGGTGCTATCTTCGGGTAAATATTTTATAAAAAAGGGCAAAGTCTACGTAGAAATAAGCGTAATTTTCCTACAAAATATGAGTCATGTTTGAAAAGTCAAACATTAGTCGCCCAATGTAAACACTTTAACACACATAATGTCTGATATTATATAATTTGTAAATAGGACACACTTTTAAAACACAGTCGACCTAATTCTTGTATTCGCAAGATTGCAGTATTCTGAAAGACTTCAGTTGTTCTACATATCTGTTAACCGACACGTTAGAGAAAATAATCTTAAAGAAATGTAGGTTTTTATAAAATATATTTAAACAAAACAAATGCTTCACCAGATTCCATTCATAAAATGTTCATTCTGCGGGTGTTATGTAATCAAATTAAACAAAATGAGGTTACAGACTGACATTATGAATAGTAGATTAGACATTAGCAGAATGAGTCGGAATTTGTTTATTTTATCATTAGGGGGTCTGCTAAATGTTGGTGTGAGGCGGCAGAATCTTAACAAGAATGTGCTGTAGACATTTGCAAATTGAAATATGTTGATTGTGATCATAAATCAAACAAAAATATTGTTGTTGAAAGCTTGTAACTTGATACTGAAGCATAAACCTGAAGTCACCTTGATGAGTGTTCTCTGACTCTTTCTCGATGCCGGACGTAACTAACTGTCAGTCTAATGAGAGTAAGAATAAACTCGCTACTTATAGCTTCTATGAATAAATGTTTACTTTTGGTTAGAAATAAACTGAACGAGATTCCCATTCTGAAAAATGGGTAACTGTATACAGTCATTCTGCGAACACTTTATATAAGTCATATCTCAGTAAACAAAAACATTAACAGGAAGCGCAATGATTTTATCGCGATGGCTCATTCACTCAATCTGCACATTTCTACAAATAAATTAGCATTATGGATCAGTAAACCATTCCATTAGTTAAACTTATAAATACTTTCGGGTGATTAAGGCATGTGTACTGCGCGGCTTAGTCTTTGATCTGTGATTTCATTGGCTTCATTCAAGTATTGTGTTGCACTACTTCACGACGTGGATGGACACAGACTACGTGTTTACGATGCGATAAATTCACGAGCCGCGGTGGCACCCGGCCACGTACAGCCGCTCTGTTACACAATATGTTTAACGGGCCGTTTACCAATAGTCGCTTGTGTTGTCGCCCTAGCAACAACGGGTTAATCGGCGTTATAACTCTGTCTAAAATAATGATAATCATAAATCACATTCATAATAACACCTTTTACGTGATTTATTTCAATTTACGTTCGAAAAATGTCAGCGTGTGACACAATTCGGCCACATTTTAGTGTATTTACAATACGGCAGTAGGAAAGCGTTTCTCACGATCTTTTGACATGGAAAAATGAGTCATCAAGGTGTTAGTCAAAACATCAAGTGTAATCTGCTACGCGACTAATAAAAAGTGAAAAGGTAAATGAACTAAATGTGTGTCAATGCGAAACTGTCGCACTTCAAGGTAGGCACTTATTCTCTTCAAAAGCAACGACCAGGGAAATATTGTAAGCATTTAAAATATGCATAAGTCACGCAGGTATCTACGTGGCAAGAAGAAGGAGTAAACAACTGGGGGAATCGTTCAACAAAGGTAAATCACTGGTTGTTTTGCAATAATATTTACTGCTTTGGGGATTACTTTGAGCTTTCGTTTCCATTTACAAAGATCTATTCTGAAAACAGCAACGTTTTTACGACACATTGAATATGTTAAAATGTGGGTTCATCCGACTAAGAGTAAGTATCGAATTTGTTTTGAATATTAAACATTGTGAAAATAAACACCTGTAAATCACTACGGTCTCAATTGAAATCAATTTCATGGCTAATAAAAATATTTTTAATATTTATAGACCACCACTCATTGAACGAGGTTTCTGGAACAGCTATGGCCGGCTGCAGACGATGGAGTTACGAAGGGCTCAAGCTGTTACAAGTCACATAAAAATAGTTGTAAGGTTCAATGCTCAATTAGTCATTTGAGAGACAGAACAACGGGCCGTTTGATGTAGTGTAATGTTAACAAATTATTATGTCGCGTATAACGAACTATAATTCTTGTTTATAATGTTCATTTATCCCGGAGGAGCGGCCTCGATCCATCAAGCAGGGACCTTGTCTGCAGCTCTACGCTCATATTCATTCATAATTCCAGAAATTCTACTGTCTTTATACACACGATTGTTTGATGTATCAACCGAACCTAATTAGATAACATTGAAATTAGACACACGACGTATCAATTCTCAATGTTCTTCCTTTCGACGCGGGAATTTGAAGATGGATTGCAAATTTGTTATTTTATCGCGAGGCTAGTTTTCACGAACATGGCCGCCTTGAAATTAAAACAGAGCGAAAATTAATCCACGTCTTAGTTATCTGAGAAGCGAAGGATTTTAATCGTTTATTTATTTTTCACATTACTTCCTACTCTTGTCGGAAGTTAAAGAAGAAATCCTATTTATTAAACTTTCTAACACTTGTGAAAAATCGTGAATTAGATATGGGAGGACAAGATGTAAACATTACACAGTCATAACATGGGGTTACGCTATCGAATCCAAATTGAGAAAACATTTGATCATGAAATTCTAGACAGGAAAAACCAAACTGCCTAAAATTTCAGGCAGTTTGGTTTTTCCAGTCTGTAATAACATTATCAAATGTTTGTTTTCATGAAACATCAACGAAAGATAAAATAATGACGATGATTGATGAACGAATTAATATAGTACCATAATTATTGGCTTAGCAGTCCTACATTTCTCTATGATAACATGTATAGTCACACTATTAGGCACAAAATTCTCTGACAAAATGAGAATGTTTTTACTCCGCACGTTAATTGCTTTCATGCGCCATTCTGTAACTCGTCACGTGGTGTCAGTTGTACGGCGACTCCAATTTAATTCGGCTTAAGCTACACAATGGAGACCGAATGTCTGCTAGTTGAGCACGTGGATCGATTGCAATATCTAAACAGAGGAAACGTGAGAGAAGATTATGTGATAAGACAACAGATTAATGAACAAATAAACCTCGTGAACTAATTAAGCTGAGCTTTTGTTTATGATGAGACTGTCGTCTACATTTCTGTTCCAAATGTGAAGTATTATTTATTAATTTATAACCAACTTATATTAACAGTTTACACTACACATACAAGTTATTGGTTAAACATAAAAGTCAAGTTAATCTATATAAAATCAGTCAGAATTAAAATAAAAAGTGAAAATAAGTTAAAATATGGTTGCCGTGACAGAATTATAATAATCATAAACAAAACATTTTACAGTTTTACCATAGAATTAAACACAAACAAAGTGGAATAAAAATAAACAAAATTCGTAACATAAAAAACTTTTTTTTAAAATTAGGTATAGCGACTTATTTAATTGATTAACTCCAATGAGATAGAACTTGGAGTAGCAATGGGTTCCAGGTATCTAGAAGAGATTATTGGCAGGTTTGGACGAACTCACAAAAACAATTTCTACGTAACATATGTAGGTACTTATCTCACTTGAAAACTTGGACGTAGTGCGATGCGAATAGATACCACAAAAGGGCACGAGAAAATTCTTTTGACACAGAGAGTAGGTCAGAACAACGCAATATACCCATATATTGCGTTGTTCTGACCATAAACCATAAATAAGCTCAGAGCACCAGTAATTCAGGCGAAAGTTCTTTGTGAAGATAAAAACATTTATCACAATATGAATCAGAGCGCATGAAAATCATAGTCAAAGTTATAAGTAATATTAATCTTGAAAAATTAATGAGAACCATAACCAGAGCTAAATATTTAGTAATTTGCAGCAAGAAGCCAGTGATGAAAGATGCAAAATATTTTAAGATTTTCATTAGATGAAGAAACTGTTTAATACGCTCATTAATAATCTTACATTATACGGATATTACAAAATGATTAATTACGGTCTTCCAGGCACAGTTTACGGTATGCATGTATGCAGCACCTGTATTTAGTCGCCGCCGGCCTTGTGGAGCTACGCGGCGCTCCTATTCAGCTGCCGGAACACATCAGTACTGGGAAATGTATTGTTAAGCCGTCTCTTCACGGGCGCGGAAACTTTTACAACCACTATCTGGCAGGCTATTTGATATTGTCTACATGCGACAGCTGCATCCAGTTCACAAATAACGAGCAAAACAGTTATTTCCCAGTTCCACAAAAAGTTTAGCTGTCAGAAGACGTGTGGATATGTCTTTATGTGATGCAAGGACGTCCAAACATTCGAATACCAGAAGTTATAACTCCTCATACACCAGACGTTTCGTTTGAATATGAATGTCTATTGTATATTTTCGGTAGCAATTTTATGGTTTAAGTAAAACGTAAATACAGAACAATGCGGAATAACGCATTATTTATTTGCAGAATTTCACGACTTCAAAGTTCGATTCTCGAATATCAGCTGTGCTGAATAAACAAGATTTTCTCATGAATCATTTACAATTAAGAGAAAATGCTGTTTGTTTATCATAACCACCATCATATTTTGGCAATAAACTTCAATAGCGTTTACAATGAATTAAAAATTTTGAGAACTGGATCGTTTCCAGTTTGGATGTACTGGCAGAGATATTAGACATGCAGTTGGTAAGCGGCTTTACCGAGCGGATTTTCCGTGAGCCGCCACAATCTCTGCACGTGATACATTACGAATGTCTGGCATCCCTTTCAGTTCGTTTGCAGGGGTTTCAGTCGAAAAGCCAAGAGGCAGCTTTTACTGTGACTGACAATAAAACTGATTGTTTACCTTGCAACTAGTTTATCGTGATTGCTGGCTTATTACGTGATCAAAACATAATCTGCTACACGAGCAACAGGGCCACCCATTGCTCGTATAGCAGATTTTCTGTTCAATCCGTAATAAAAATCTTCTTATTTGTTTTTATTAACTGGAGTTTTGTTTGCTTTATATACGAGCTGTTTTCATCGACGAACCGTTCAGGGGTTCTTAATGGGCTTTTTAAAATTCGATAAGCAGTTTGTTATTGTTTTGTCGTTGAGTGCATCATATTGCAGATAGTAGTTTGCGCAGTTCATTTATTGTGTGCAAAACAATGATGGATAAGTGTCGTGGCTAAACCCCGGCTTACACTGGAGCACTATCAGTGTTATCCTATGTCTGAGTGTCTCACACTCTTATCACAAGCTGTCCACGTGGATTTTTTTTAACAGCATTATCATCTGATAAAAATGTTAACAGTAAAGCATCGGACAGAAGAGGCTTATTATATTTTGAACCTAATAAACTAAAAATTCTAACGTCATCGGCACTAAAGACAAACAAACAAATCTTACCGTGGCAGGTGAAATCACAAACCTGCAGATGGATATGTTTTTATTTGATTGATAAGGGTCAATTAATCTGTCATAATATCCGTCGGATGCACGTCATTACGTACATCGATAGACTCGATAGTATACTTGAGAGCTTCCACGACGATATTGATAATGAGGAAGCACAACTGATTACATATGAAGGACATTGTTCTATAATGAAACAATGCTACCTGTAGAACATAATTGTATTTTACGCAGCCTTCACTGTGCCTACATATTCGTGCTTTATTCCATTCTTGATTTCCGCTCTGTTTAACTTTTGGGTTGTCTCGTAAGTGCGAGCTTCTTGTGTCTTGTGTTTTGATTACATTTTCTTATGAAAAAAGAAAACACAATTCTGTCATACAAACCTACATGCAATGTCGGGTACATTAACAGTGATTGTTCGGCACTCGATAAGTACGAATTCAAAAGCATTTGTTAAAAGCATATTTGGTTAAAAAAACATGTTTTGTTTACTGTCTCGATGTTAACGACTTTTATTGAAGGGGATTTACAAAGCAAACAGTGGCGATCACAACATGTTTTGAAACAGAAATATTGCAACATAGGTTAACCTAGCTACAAGTTCCACCGACAACTCTCTTCCGGCAAGCGGAAGAACCACAGAATAAACAATATTGCCCTTGTGTAACTGTAAAATTGATTATGTTACGCGAAAATCGACCTTGGCTCGAGTATTTACTAATGTAAATGTCGCCATTAAAACTAGCAGAATTCAAAGCAGATTTGAGGTAGAGATCACCTTCGTTTGAAAATAGCGTAGACGTAGCATTGACAACACAAAGATTTATGTTCTAAAAATCTTAAACACAGACGTCGAGGCGACTACGTTCTACGTACGTAGACTGGGATACATTAGGTTAATAACTACAGGATGTGCGTATTTAAATGTGCTTTAAATTTGCAACAAGCTATTACATAGTGAAATGAAAATAAAATTTTGCTTCACTACGTCTGCAATCGTTTGCGTAAATGAGTAAATATATGATGTAAGTAGGTATAACTTTAATACTCTAGATTCGTTACGATTCGTAGCAAAACACGTGTAGTGAGGTTTTCTAGAAAATATTATTGATATCTACACGAGTTTCATAACATTCTGAATGAATGTTTTCTTAAAAATGTAATGCTCTGTTATCTGGGTAATTTTCCCCATTATCCTCAATCCCATGTTGCCCTAATTTCTCCTTATTCATGAAAGGTAAATAAATTACTGTAATCTTTCCACGTGTTTGTGTTATTGTTAATTTATTATGCTAGTATATCAATGGTACGCTAATATGAAAGTTACACGCGTTACGACTGCTAATTTTTTTGGTACAAATTCGTTAAATAGGAGTAAAATATTGTACCTAATAACTAAGAACCAGGTCAATTACCACGATGAAATAATGTGTAACTTTTAAGGTTTGTATTTATTTAATACATTGTTTTGTTACAATACAATGTCGAATAACAATACACAGTTGAATGTAGTTATTAGTATTGTTCTACGATTTCTAAGATTTGTGGGTGACGATAAGTCGTTGAACTTTGTAAACCTCAAAAATGTGTGATTAGACTGAACTATGCTGCGTTCAAATACCTACAACAAAGTTTACCAAGAGGTGCTTCAAAAATCTGGCTTCAATATTATTGGAAGATTACTAAACCACTTACAATTTTCGAATGTTTTAATTTCTGATACCTAACAATTTGATATGTCCGACCATAAAAAACGATTTTTTATCTTTACATATTATGTTTATTTTACTACACAATAAACTGTGACAAAATTACATGAACAGAGTCTACTTATTAAAATCCAAAGTCTATTATTGAAATAAACAATGTCACAATTTTAAGCAACAGAAATAATTGAAACAAAAATTACATAATTGAAACTTGGTACATTCTTTCATCACCCTGCAGTATGGCTTCTTTCTTCAAAGAACTAAAAGTTACGTGGCGCAAGAAAATGTAAATGCCTCGAAGTTAGCTCTGCAATCGAGAACACTCTATTACTAGGGGTTATCGGTTATCGAAGCCTTAAGACAGCGCGGTCAATTACTTCGCAGAACTCAGAAATTAAACGAGCTGTTTGAGTTTACAATGCAGTTCAAGCAGTTAGGTAACTGCAAGGCTAATTATAAAGTTTAATTTATTTATAGCTGGACGTATTAATTATGCACGTTCTTACTAACACTTGCCGAATAAAAGAGCGCTTTTGGATGTTCAAAAGGCGTTAAGCCGAGTGCTGTAAATTATGTGTTTTATGACCAAAATATCAATTGATCATAGTACCAGTCAAGCAGATTCTAGAAATACTTTGTGGTGCGGCTAGGCAGTCTAAAGTAACACACGACGGGGGTCCGACATGGAAGGCTTACTGCCAGAGAATGCACACAGGCAATCTATGGGTCAATTACACCAAAAGGTCGCTAGATGTCCTGCTCGTCCAGTATAACAATGCTTTCAGGATGTTGTTGACGCTGCCTCGCTACTACACTGCGTTGAGATGTTTGCGCAAGCTCGTACCGACGGAATTCACGCGATTGTTCGAAGAAAACTGCTGAGAGTGAGAGATAGTCGCAACAGCATCCTGAGATCAGCAAGGGAAAGCTTTAACTCTCCAGTTGTAAAACATTTTGAGACGGGTAATTGGCACTAGAATAAGTCATATTGAGTTACTAACACTTTATGGATTTTTTTCCTTCCGAAACTAAATTAATTAATAACGTAACTTTGTACAAAGTCATAATAGTAATTTCTTCCAGGTTGGATTATTATTTCTTTTACAGTAGATATCATAAAGAATTTCATCAAACTTTGTCAACGTGATAACCCTAACAAAGGTTGCCACGAGCCTTGAATCCTCGCAGTCATTCCAATTAAAAATGAGAGTTCCTTGTTTACTAGACAATAATCATAGTTTATTTATCTATCAGACATTTTCCAAGGCCTGACATTGTTTTCATATATCCTTGACAGCCAGGGCTGAACTTAACGACGTGTTTACCAAGAAATAGTAGAAACTCGATGTCAACAATCAACACTGCAATCTTCAAGATCAATCTGCACTCTAACCTATTACCTTTATGTACCATATAGTTTCAACGCGACCTTCTGTATATACAAGCTTTGTTTTTGTTCACCCTAAACCTGTTACGGGTCATTGTAATCATCATAATAAACAACAATTACTGCGGTAACAAACCTGAAATCGGGAAAAAAATCAGTTGTCCCATACATTTGTGTTCATTTCGCTATTTCAGGATTCGTCCGAGAGTGGTTACAATGATGAGTACAATGACCTCTTTAAAGGTTTAGCGTAAACAATAAATAAGGTTGTATAGCCTGATAATTATTGTCCCTGGATCTAAGTTATTTTCGGTCATGAATGGCCGTAGTACCTACCGAATGAATGCTTTGTCAGTATGATGAATGTTCACTTAAATGTGCACTTCGCGGAAAATCGGTCAACATTCCGTATTGTTTACTTATGTCTACTAACATCCGCTCAAAATCTGTACGTCCATTTATTTTCAAAATATTTGGCATAGGCATGTATTGTTTGGGTTCGAATTTGGAATCCCTTGTTTATTTAAACTCTGTGAAATACATATAGGATTACTCAGCATAGTGTGCATTAGTTCAGGGCCTTCGATGCATTCTGAAAATAAATTACATTCATACTTGAGTTAAAATGTAAAAATTGAAGACGTTTTTCTATTTTCTAAGTATGACAATTACCAACTAGAACTTTTAAGTTCTAAAGCAGCTCATCATTCTCCTGCCCTTTTATTTGGGGTCAGCGCAGCCTGTCTTCTTCTTCCATACTTCTCTACTACTCGTCATCTTAGCAAATCGTCATCTTGTGGCTAAATTATAACAGTCGCTCTATCGATCTTCAAGTTAACGCACGCTTGCCTAGATTGCCTTATGAATTATTTAAACCAAATTAAAATGAGAATATTTTATAAGTTCAACTAACACTAGAAACTTGCTTATAGTACTTGGACGACCAGTACAAGATAGGTACATTTGTGTAATTTTCAAAGAGAACAATCAGAATAACACAATGTAACTGAACCTCTCTTCCATTATTACGTGAACATGAAATCATGTGACTTCGCAGGATTTCATTAGGAAAGCGACGGGCTACCGAGAACTCCGAGAACCTCTTGGGTAACGGGACCAACAGGGGTGTAACAGCTGATTACATAACTTGTTGCCGACGAGATTATTCTGCTAGCACCGAGCACTACATGTTGTCTGTCTTACTTGACTGTAGTGCATAGCAATGTAGAAACTCATTTTTGCATTCAGCAGACTTGGCTTTTTATATAAATATGGTTACACGAGTCATGTTTATTGCTAAAGAAAGTGAAGTAGATATTGCACATAGATAAGTGAGTAGCAAACATGTATGTACCAGTAACCTATTCGCTAACCCTCAGCATAACTGACTTTTAAATTCGATAAAATACAAAATATAACTAAAAAAAATACTGAGTTCTCGCTATTTTCCAGGCTCAATGTCAGATGCAGACCCCATTTGCGAAGCACTCTAGTAAGCTTATGAACGAACCCTTTGTAGAGTAGGAAAATTTTGTTTGTTTTATTATGATTGCAACAGAGTCAGAAAAGGTTAAAAAGATTCTTGTAAAAAGAAAGGGCCGCTGTCATCCGCCCTCGCCCGCCACGAGCACGTATTGCGGCACGAGGCTTGTTTTTGTTACATGTTTCTGTCAGCTTCATGATTATCTTGATACAAGTGTGTTCACCGCTGGGAAAATGTATTCCAATAATGTCTTTATCTAACTGTATAATATTGTAGTTATCAAACATTTCAGCAACCAATTTGCTAAAGAGAATATTACCATCCTAATGGGTATGGGTCAGACTAAAATAGGCATTTAAACATCGTCGCTCAACTATTCATTTATCTAAACCGAGTAATGTATCATTGACCTCATCATAAGTACTCGAGTCATCATTCCGATCATGATCCAGGGTCGGCGCCAGGAAGTGTTTACGATTTCCATTTTAAGGCCATACGATCTGGTTACCTCTTTAGATAATCTCTAATGCGTATTATATCAGTTCCAAACTAATCACAAATACTTTGACATCTCTAGGTCAGCGCGGAAGGCTGGAAGCAAACACTTACCTTGATTATTATAAACTTTTATTTCAGTCTAGCAGATGATAAAAGTGCATTTATTTGTTAAGTAAACACGATAAATTTTATATTGCCTTTGAAATCACGAGACGAAACTCGCTTCATAAACACACAAGGCTTGGAAAAATACTTGGTGGCAATTTATTTTGAGATGAAAAATCAAAGGTGAAGACAATTTGTTTTAATTGCTTTTCTGCTCACGTTTCGCTGGAAAGATTTTTGTAGGCCGTTGTTCTGACAAAAGCGTTTGTAGCCTAATCTGAAATCCGTGGGGTGTACTCGTATTTTCCCGCTAATGCCCCTTGACCGTCCACCGACTCGACAGTTGGCACACAGTGGAAAGTGCTGGCTCCCTCTACTGGGGTGAAAGATTTACAGACGGAAAGTTCGAAGGGTCAACGTCCTCGTGTCGATCTGTTAATCTCACTGACTCTGATCGAATTTTAATTAGTGTTGTTAGTTTATGGTCGCGTACCTACTGGAGTAATCGGATCGATTAAGTCGAATTTGATTATCGCCGCAGACACGGGTAATGTTATACCCGACAAGACAGTGGAATTACAATATATCGAGTATTTGTGGAGAAGCTTGAAATGTATATTCATACACGTATAAATAATAATTTAGGAGAGGTGGGAGTAACAGTGACAAATTAATTGCTCAAAGTCAGATTATCTCAATATTATGCAAATAGAATTGGAATTATTTTTTCAGGTGACTTCTGTGAGAGCTCTTCAAGTTTAACTGAAGTCAAAGATTTTTTCTTTCGTAATGGATAGGTACCTAGTTTCTAATTCATGTTAATTTTCCTAGAAATTTCCTCACATAGGTTATTTAAACGTTGAAACTTAAAACTTGGGTATTATAGTAATACAATAATACCTTTTATGGATGTAATAATAGGGCTACATAATGGACGATATTATGTAGTTTTGCTATTGAATCATTGTTTGTACTGAATTGAATCATTGTTTGAACCCTTTTGTAGCGGTAATAATTCGATAGATCTCTTCGAACTACGATAAGGTTCAAGCTAAAGGTTAAATTAAAATAGGTAACTTTGTTAATGGAATTTGGTTAAATACCACACCAATTTTTCAATCAATTTGTTCGCCAGAGTTTATTTGCCTTTCACTTTTTAGTTACCGTTTAAAAGTGTAAATAGTTAACATTTTCTTGTTTATTATATATTCCCATCGATGATTTTCTTGTTAAAGACTCATTGATCGTTTGATGAAAACTTGTTTTGGCCACAGATTTCAAATACTTCTTTTAATTCTGTATCTGGTTCGTATTATGATCCAAGGTATCGATTGAGGAGAAATCATAACACACACTTTGGTTTACAATAAAAACAAATATGGTTACGGAGATGTTGCATTTTGTTATGTTTTTATACGAATTCTGCTAACTTTTTAATGCAGTTAAAAGCCGAGGTGTTGAAGTACTCTTACAGCCGGACGTGGCGCGTCTGAGGAGTGCCAGTCACTTGCTGATCATGAACACGTCAAATGATATATCTGGCGCCATCTAAGCAGTTTACGATGTCTTAAAACTCAAATCTAATAATATTTTCGTGCAATTACTCCCGCAAAGTTTATTTTTTCTCTACATCAATGATAACTATATTTTATTGCCAGAATTAATTGCCTGGGGTGAGATAAAATAAATAATCAAAGTAATATCAAATGCATAAAACAAATACTAGTCAGTTGTGCAAATATTATTTCTCGGCAGTTTCCGAAGATCAATGCCAATATTTTTGACGCAATTTAGCTATTTTAGGGTTTAGTCAGAATTTTGATACGAAGGTGCAATGTATGCCAGGAGTGATGATCAAGCAGCATTTGAGTGCTTGAGCGTGATCGATTGTAGACTTTGGACACGAGTTATCAGCTTAATGCTCGTTCATAACAAAATTGAATAAATTGGTAAGTACAAGAATTTATTTCATTGGCCTTCTCAGCAATGATGCGTAAAGTTGTCAGCGTCAGAATTTTTGAAAGAATGAAGTTAAGATTTGAATCGTTTAATGAACCATGTCACACCCAAAACATAGCAAACGTAACAATTGTTTTTTAAAGTAAACACAATAAACAGTGAGGCGTAAATACAAAACAGAACAACCAACTAAAACAATGGTAAAACAAGAGAACTCGCGAGAATAACGCTTTGTATTCCTTACAATCGGCTTATAATTATACTTAATACACATTATTACCGATGCCAGTCAAAGTCCAACGTTTATTGTTTATTGCCTTTCAACAGTCGCATAATAAGACTTGTTTATTGTACCGCGACACTATTAAATTTCAAGGAACTTAAAATATTTTGACGCGACGATGACGGCGAAGGGGAACACTGACGTTGAATTATAATACAAACAAACAACCGTTAGGAAAAGTTTTGGTTGAGTTATTTTTACCCCGATATTATTAAAGCTTTCTAATTATAGTACTTATTGGAAAATTTCTTGTTTTATGACGGCACATCTGCCGCAAAGTTAACGTTGTTGCCATCCGACTTTGCTCGCGAAATATTGAGTCAAAATATCATAATCTTCGTCATCTATTTATTTTGTTTACAAACTACGGACTTTCCCATGTGACAATTTTCAACAGCTGAGCCATTCAGGCATCCTGTTTTTGTTTACCTTTTTAATAGCAGAATTCTAAAAAAATTATACTCGGAAAAACCTAAGATTCCACAAAAATATAGAAAAAAGATAGGAGTTTCATCAGAAAGAGTGCAAGACTTGTTACGGAAAACGCAAAAATGAAAATGAATTATCGTTGACAGTTGTAAAACAAGTAATATCTAACACATTACCTTTATCGCATAATAATATCAAATGTTTTACATAATGATTTTAACAAAGCTCAACATAATACGATTAGCTAATTAATAGAACTGCGAATGGCGGCGAGTTGTATGTCATTATGCAACGGTACAAACAAATGGAGGGATCTCCCGCAGGGGACTTGTATGGTACCGGCCAAGACCGGCCGCTATCTAGAACAAAACTGGTAGGACGCACGGTCGTGCCCAACTTTCTTCCTGGTTTCGATCAAAAGTCACTTCTGCGTTCAAAAGTCGTGGTCGTGGCCGCGGAGAGCGCATCGTCCTTAACTGATCATAACACCAACACTCTGGAGAACGCCATGAATTGCTGATACTGTACTGTTACCCTACCTCATCCCACTGCTGGGTAAAGGCCTCTCCCATCTCTCATGACTTCCAATTTAAAATAACAGAATTTATTTATTATTTTCAGCTATATTTCAGACTCAAAGAGATTGCTTGTAAATGTATGGAATACGAGTATACCTACAGTAATTCGTTGTAACAAAATAAACTTACTTGTATCTAGTTGAGTTGGATGTTGTTATGCAATGGTACAAACAAACTAGCAAAGCAACTGATCATAACACCAACCCTCCGGAGAACGCTTCTAATTATTGGTGTTATTGACTCCGAGACAATTTTCATTCATTGTTTTGTTACAAACTAACTTGAGATAACTTTTTTTCATAAAACTGAAATGCCATTAACCCCTAGTCTCTGAAAATGTGATTAAATTTAGATCTTCGATCTGAAAAGTTATTGTCAAATCAAATAACAGCAATTTCATAAATAATACTTTTGAGCCACCTTAGAACTCAAAGAGGTATGCAAATATAGGGAATCCTTACGTACCTACATATGTACATACACACATACATACCTTTAAAACTCACACCTTTTTTGGAGGTAGGTAGTAACTACAGAACGCCACCTAGTACGATTCTTTTTGTTTTTTTTTGGATGGCAAATCATCAAATGACCCCTCCCGCTCTGGGCGGAGAGAAAGGGAGTGTCAGACTCGTACTGACTAAAACCCATCCATGTTCCTTCTTTGCCCTTTGTGTTCCAGGGCCGCGGTATCTCTTTCGAGCAGTCCCGCAGCCCACATATTACGATCCTTACATACTCCTTTCGCCTCATCTACGTTCATACATCAGGTCATACACGCACGCCGGAAAATATACCGCATGCACAGAATATAAAAATCTACATTTTTCATTGAAATCAAATTCAGTTGCATCTACCTCAGATGGTTATTATTATGCGACCGTATAAACAAACTTAAAACTGATTAGTACATAAGTGTTATTCACTACAAAATACCTTTTCTATTCATAATTTTTTTATCAATTAAAAACCATATTTTCCACATAGAAGCTAAATCTTGGAATAACAATTTTTTCGTCCAATTGAAAGGTCATTAACACCCAGTACTTGAGTCTGATCAATTTTAGGTCTCAGATCAGAAAATACATTCTCAAATCAAATAACAGCAATTTCTTAAATACCTAATTCTTTTGAGCCACATTAGAACTCAAAGGGGCATGTAAATGTAGGGAGCATTAAAAGAGGTACAACATTCATTTAAATAAAATACGGTGGTAGGTATCTTACAAAAGCTTATTCGGTTCCATAAAGTATTTGAGCACTACTCCACATATTTTTTTATCCCAACATATAATTTGTTTCTAAATATTTTAATATTACCATTCAGTATGAGGTCAACGACTTCCTCCGCCAAACATTTCATTACGTATAGATATATAATGATAAAACTTGGTGTTTACTCATTTTTCTTACGGAACTGTTGATTGGCTCGCTCGTAAGGGACTCCAGGCGAGACCACTTATGTAATTATTATGGATGGAACTGTCAACGGTTTCCTCTAGGAGGAACTGCGGGGTTGTTCACCTTTAGATAAATAAATTATATTTATGTTTATTGATAACACTAGAAATTGTTTGTTTTTCTGTTTCTTGCAGGTCGCAATCGCAACGAAACTTTATGTCTAATGTAATTAAATTAGATACAAAGTTTCGTTTCGATTCTGAAAATATGAAAGCCTGAAGCGTTCTTGTGTTTTACACCTACCGTACCACTACGGAGCCCTCTGGCGGTAATCATAATTTGAATTAGTTTTAAGCTCATCATCTGCCTAGCCTTTTCGCAAATTTATTGGGGTCGTCTTCCAGTATTACCGAATGCAGCTGAATAACAGTATTTTAGGCTGGCACCTGACCTCCACAACCCAGTTAGTACTTACCCTTTGGTAGTATTATTTGGCTTACTGAATTCGTTTTAAGCTCAAAATCTTATTTTGCACGACTTTTGTAGATCTGCCTGAAATCTTCTAAAGAAAAATAAATACGGTGACAAAACATTGAAGTTGTCTTAACATCCAGTGACCCTAACATGAAGTCTATGTTTAAGGTAAGATACCTGCCGAAAATAAGGTCAACCTTAAAAAGTAGCACCTTATCCTTTCAATGTCACTTGACCCATTAAGGCTACGCCGTAGCACTCTACGGCGTAGCGGGCAAGCCTTTCTTAGAGAAATGTCATCGTAGCGCGTTGGAGTATTATTATAGTATTTACGCAGCAAATAAATATGGGTAGGGTAAACAACCCAGTACAATAAACATGTATGTAAGTCGTGAAAAATTATCAGGTCATTTTCACCTGCTAATGTGTTTGTATTTACTTAGAGTGCCTTCACCTCTCGCACACGAATCAAAATACTTCGCTCCAAATTGTGTTTTGAGATGACGAGCTAATACAGGAGGTCGTAACATTTTATGGATAAAACTATAACAATGTACGTGCTTATTTTAACGCATCAATATTATTCAGGATCGAGGGTTAACAAGTGAAGAACATAAATTTTAATAGGTGTTCTTACTCTAATTCACTTTAGAGTTATGAGTTTACTGACTTATCTCTTCTTGACTACCTCTTGTTTAACTTAAGAGATTAACTTAACTTAGCACCATAGCAACGCATCTTGAAATAGTTCAATATTAAATTTCATTGAACCAAGTTCAAATTCTGTGATAGCATCTAATATTGTTATATTGGCTCGGCCAATACCCTTGGCTTTAAGATACAATTTGACTCATATTTGAATAAGAGTATATTCCTAAAATGCTTTCATATTTCTCAATGAAGAACTTGATTACATTGAGAAGTGGCTTTTGCTATGAAATGTACGGTATCTCAATGAAACAGGCTTACTCTTTGAAATATGTGTCGTTGAATTTATTCTCAAAAGTCTTTTCTCTAGTAAGAAGTGGGTACATCGTATATTAACCCGGAAGGACGAAAAAAATCCCATTTAAATGGAAATGCCTCCTACCGTTTCATCTCTGAAAATTCCTTACATTATTCTCATATTTCAACCACAATAATTTATAAATGTTATCATATCATGCTCATAATTTATGCGCTATTTTCTCTTTGAATTTATTTGTTCCCGTGCAGATTTGTATTGAATAAATTAGATACTTTATTTTCATTTGCACAAAAGTAAGATTATGAACCGTTACAAAATATCTAACGGAAACAAAACTGTCGAACCGCAAAAAAATACTTAATAAATACTAAACATGGGTTTGACATTTCCAATAACGGTTTTTTCTAAGGTGTTAAACCTTCTTCGGGGATTCCTATTTACCTGTACGAAAATTTCACGTATAAGAGCCTGAAAATCGCGCGAAGAAAAGTTAATTTTCCACAAGAAAGCGTCTGTTCCCGTTCAACAACAAACAAGATGCAGGCTCTTGGGGTCAAAGTCCGTAGCGCCGCGGGACGACGAACCCACTGCTCGCTGAAGGGCCTGTTCTCTCTCATTACTTCTGACACCTCCGTATAATTTACCCTCAACTTTTCGAACATTATTCTATTATGAAATAGCCTTTTGTACTCGACTGCGCATATTTTTGTTTCGCACTTCAGTTACACGTGACGAAGGTTCGATACCCTGCTGGACACAAAGAGTATATTCCCATGGGCATAATACAAAGAGCATGGTAAGCCCCACAATATGAGAATTCGCTGTGTATTTTCATGCGATTTCGTACTGACAGCCATTGTCGGGCACTTCAGCCCACACTGTCAGTTTTAGCGCCACTCCGAGTGCGTGTACATAAATAAACAGGCATTAACTGCCTAACTTTATGCACTTAATTAAATGATGAAGTAAAAAAGTTATAAAACCAAGGTACATTAAAGCTGTAATAAATTAATGAAAAATTCCTGATAAGGTCAATGGCACGAAGTTATTCAAAAAGTGAAATACAGTGAATTACAAATAATTTACTGTATTTTTGTTTAAAGACTTCTTTCTACTTTCGAAGTAAAAAGAGACATAGATTATTTAGATACAGTCTAGGCTCTAACTCTCTAGTCTAGGCTCATCGGCAAATAAAGATTTATGGCAGAAAAGTATGTCAGCGAACAGAAGGTGCTTTTAAACGATGAAATATAAATCATCTTCGTCCTAAATGTACAGCCTCCATCCGTCACTTTGAGGAATTCATAATTTATGTTCAACAGGCTCGCTATCTCCAGAACCCTGAGTTCATTAACTCAGTCTAGATCGCTTTAATTACAACAAAGTACGTGCTTAAATAAATTCCTGGTTTAACTGTTGGGTCTGTAATGATCACCTCGCTTTAGGAGTCAACGTCCTAATTCCCTACTTGACACAGTTTCCGCGAGCATAGGGCATTGTATCTTCTAATACAGCTTAACACAGAATTACTGCCTTCATGTGGGGAATTCAAGATGTTCTAGTCTTTATTGTATTATCTGATATCTTTGTTTACGTATCCTTTAGTGAAATTGGGTTGTGTTAACTTTTGGCTTACTGAGAATAGGGTTAAACAAACAATCTGATTTATGAAACGATGTTTTAAATATTTTATTCAGGTAAAATGTAACTTTTCTTTCATGTTTACTGTATAAATCGCAGGTAACGTAAAACCAGTCTTAAATAAATATAATTTAGAAACAAAGCGTTGACATGATTTACATCTAAATATTTTTAACTGGGTAGTAATTAAAACGAGTCCTATTTAATATGATTTTTCTGCTCTACAAAACTAACTTGTTCTCTGAATTACTAGGTCAACCACCATCAGTGTGCGTGTAAATGCAATCCAGCATGGTTGTTATTTTATATCATCTATAGGGCGGAGACGACATCATCATCTGCCTAGCTTTTTCCAAACTATATTGGGGTCGACTTCCAGTCTAACCGGGTGCAGCTGAATACCAGTATTTTACATGGAGCGACTGCCTATCTGACCTCCACAACCCAGTTAGTACTGGGTATTACGATAGCCCCGGATACGAGGGCGGAGCCGTAAATTAAACTGGTATACCTCATATAAACGTCACACGTTCACAGGCGCATTTAAAAATTAATTACTGCAAATTATAATCGCCACTAAAAAAAAAAATGCTGAGACAAAACAACCGAATATTTTTTTTTGGTTAGAATACTCTTCTTAGTGTTTAAATTGACCCAAAGTTCACGCTCATGGTAAACATCGATATTTCTTTGGGGTCCTATTTCTGTCTGCAGGTTTTAAAGTAACCTAACACAAGGGGTGCCACAAGTCCCGAGCTCGCTTCTCTCGCTCTTGCTGCCTATGTTCTCCTTGCCACGACGCCCTTTACTATGTTGAGGAGTTTTAGTGTTTATTTTATGTAAATAAAAGATCTAAAATCCAGTGCACTATTATTTGTCAGACTACACATGACGACTCTTCCAAGAATCGAATAACGCTCTCTCATTGGTGCAAGCAGCCAGTGGATGCCACCTCAAAAAAATGTGGCTTGACTTATAATTTCCCTTTTTAACTTAGTGTGGGTACCAACTTAGGTATGGGGCTTAAATGAAATGGTCTGAAGAAGGTGCGTATTCAACCAAACGTCATCTTTGTGTGTACTTGTGGAAACTACTTAGCAGTGGCGAAGGTTCCATACAACTCGATTCTCACCGGAATCCCTTTGAAAAATTGCACAGTCTGTATTATATAGACAAATAATAAAATCACATTAAAGATATGTACTCCGGCTTACCTCTGACAAAAATTGACCCTTCGCTACTGTTACTTAGCACCTCCAACTACTTAAAACGAGGCTTTGGAAACCTGCATGGCGATGTCGAGATGTGAGGTCATTACCCACTTATCTAATGGAGATGAGATAAAATGAAGAAACAAAGACCGCTAGAACCACAATACCTCTTTTTATGGTAACCATAAATAAATCAAAACAACTAAAATTAGCAGGAAAGAGAACCAAATGGAAAATAAAATACCATATCCCATTATTTTTCCTCCTTTGTAGCATGCTTATTTACGTAAACTCAACCAATCGTACAATATAATAAGGCAAGGTTTGGAGGACTAAGGCGGGAATTACACAGAAACGGCGAACGGTGAAAGCGCGGCGCAGGCATGATGCCGCTTCAAAACGTTTTCATTCAAAATGTACGTAGGCGACGTGTCGTGAATTACATTCAAGCGGCGCGGCGCAGGCACAACGTTCTTTCGTTTCCTTATAAATTCCACGCCTGCGCCGCACCTTACGCCTTACGCCGTTTCTGTGTAATTCGCGCCTAAGAGAGGTATAAATTAAACTACTTCCGCCCGCGACTTCGCGCGCGTAAATTATATTTTTTCATAATAACCTTGTTATGTATGCTACTGTAAACTTTGATTAAAATCTGTTCAGTAGCTTACGCTTGAAAGTGTTACAAACATCCATCGAACCTCACAAACTTCCGCATTTATAATAGAGTAAGTAAGAAATAATAATAAAACATATAACTGTTAAGCTTCATTAAAATATGTTCAGTAGTTTTTGCTAGAAAGAGCAACAAACATCCACCCTCACAAACATTTGCATTTATATAGTAGTACGATTCTATTAAGGGACATAATCAAGCGACTCTTCAGTAAATTACCTGCACACGAATCAATTGCGTAACATGAAAAGGCCACCAGTCGACATAAATTTATTGTGTGACCTTATGAATGTGGTGAAATCGAAATAGTTCAAATTACCGATGTTCTAAAAAAGGATTGAGTGGGAATTTCTGAAGGAATATATTATTTTCGCATGACGTAGTAACCTAACTGAAACTGAGTCCAGGTTATCAATCTGGGCTCAGTTTCAGTTTCCGAATATATCTTGCAGCAGATAAAAAACTGCTTTTGACTTCTTAATAGCAGTCAGGCTGAAGAGGGAGTGGGTTGGCCACGTCGCACGGGTGCACCCGGAGAGGTTGGCAAGGATCATCGTCACTCCCTGGACGCCTGACAGTGGACATCACCGTCGAGATCAACCGCGGCGATGGTGGTGTGACGATCTAGTCATGTTCGCGGGGCGAATGTGGCCAGAAATTGCACAAAACAGAGAGGTTTGGAAAGACAAAGGGAAGGCCTTTGCCCATCAGTGGGAAACAGTATAGGCTACGAAAAGAAAAAAAAGCAGTTTCAATACAGACATTTTGTTTGAAGTAGTTAAGTACCAACTAGACAGGAAACATTAAGATACAAGAACGTTGATCCTTTAAATTTAGCCAGCCTGCAAAGCCAGCAATCGTACAATCACTGGTACTAAAGTATCTTATTGTGCGCTCGTATTTTTCAATAATTCAAGCAGATTTGATTCGAATAATAAACTTTGTGAATCGTTTGACTAATACATTCTGTAAATCTTGCCTCGGAGCGTTTATTCGTAAATTTTCATTTGAAATCAATGGATCAACGGCCGCTCCCAAAGTTCAGAACACTCAAGAAATTATTATAAGGCTTGAGTATTTTCTTTTCTTTTATGTATCAATGATTGAATCAAGTTCTCGAAATTCATAGATAATTTAATAGTGAAGAAAGGTTTCGAGTATTTAAAAAAAAAGTTGCGAAGATTTGCTTATCTCCTGCAGTGATTTAGTGGTATAAAGTATTAATGAAGGTGTTCATTTAAATCTCGGAAAGTTCCGAGTTCATTATTGTACTTTCGCGACTAAGTGAATTTATTGCCACAGCCTCCGCGCTTCAGGACAATTCCATTGTGTAGATAGCCAGTTGTTTCGTTATTTATAAAAGCTAGGGTCACCGTACTGAAGGTGCTAAAAGTAAATGAACACCACTAAATAACTCGTCTGATTGTTTATCTCTACGCTGTAATTTATCATTTCTTTTGAAAATTTATTTGAAGCGTTTTTGAGATGACAGAATTATTAAATTTACTATAAAGTATGGTGATATTTTTTTTGATCGATGAACAAATATTTTAAAAGAAAGTTCAATAAAAGCCTTGAAAATTGTGAGAGTTCACTGCAAGGTTGTTCAACTGTTGGGACCTTGGGACAATCAGCTGTAGTCAAGTGGCGCACTGTCAACCACCATACTGTAGCTGCTTAAAGACAATTATAAATATTTGTGAGACAAGGACAATGGATAACTGATGAATTCCTACTCGAAAAGATTGTGATATACACGGATGGAGTGTTGGAAACTGAGACATGGTCATGCATTTCATGAGTATACGCGACTATCGAGGAGCTCTCACATTTATTTTCCTTTCTACCGTGGACTGACTCACGTGGACTTGTTGTGAAGTTAGTCATAATCCAGACACGAATTGAGAGTATTATTTTTTTGTGAATTTAAGTCAAGAAAGTAATTTTCCCATGAGTGAGATTTGTCCAGAGGGCACAAATCATAATTGAAAGAGGTGTGCAACTTTAAACATTGTCATGTTTAATTTATTAATAAAGGTATTATTATTTTTACTGGGTGTAATCTTACATATTTTATATTGTATGTTTTGCTATTTTGTGTGTTTATATTGTATGTCTCATAGGATCTCATTGGACGAGTCTAACGATCAACGAGTAACGATGTTATAATTGGTGGCAAATAAATAAATAATAAATGTAAGTACTTATCCTTATTAAACCTACGTACTAAAAGCTTTGAAGCTGAAATATGTATTTTAATTTATACGACTGACATTTTAATGGCAATAGTCCCACCCATTACATAGAACTTCGAACATAAATGGCGAAATGTGGGTGTACCAAGAACTACACACCCTAGCTTACCACTTCAGAGAATTCCCATCGTGACGTTATGATACGTATGAGCCTGACCTTTAATTCAGTCTAGACATAACATTACAGCACGCCTGTTATCCCCTAAGGGTTCGGCAGAGGTGTACCTAATAGTACACCCACATTTCGCCAGTTATGATTATAGCCCATGTAAAAGGAGGCGAGTCTACTGCCATCAATCGGGCACAAATCTAGACTCTGTGGCTGCTTCTGACAAACTACTGATGGAAAAACCCATTAACACTTTGCTCGACCTGGGAATCTAAACAAGGACCTCATGCTCAGCAGTCCCGCTTGCGACCACTTATAGACCAACGCTTCAATCAGTCAATTCAGTCTAGACTGAAATAGAAATGTGTTTACGATAATGTTAACTTTGTATACAGTCGTAATAATGTCGTAATCGCATGTCCGTCTGGCGATGTATTAATACTAAGTTTACTTTACGCTCAGTTGAATAAGGCTGGATGTGAGAAATATTTGAATTAGCAAGGTTAAGGTTATTTTGGCAATCAATGCTGTAACATCAAAGAGATGTTTATGTTAAAAATCAGGAAACCGGTAGCTTTGCATTTCGAAACAGGAACTGATTATTCTTTCTCTTTTTATCTTGTAACGTCTTTAGCTCTTGCAATTCTGTTTCTGTTATTTCAGATAAAATTATACTTATATAAATCAGAAATCGTGGTATTGCGGACCGTAGTTGGATTAGATTAGAGACTACTACGGATATTACGTAGTTTTACCGACGAAAAAAATATTTACTTCGTGGTTTAACTCCACAAGATATACCAGTATGTGTATATTATGGGTTTACCCTACCACTAACTTCGAAAACAGACCTCCTTGAGTACTTATAATTTTATTTAAAAAAACATCCACAGGCAATAATTTCGGTGACATTGACAATCCGTCAGTTCAATACCCAAATTAAGAAAATTGATATTGTTTAGTATTTTTAAATATAATAAGCTATTAATATTGTTGTAGGATTCACCGATGAATCGATAAAAATGTATCCAACCATAAAACTGATCACGTACACTGACAAGGGATGCAACGGCGAAACTCTTTAACACCCAGGGCTCCTGACAGTGCGCCCTCGGATCCTCTCGATGCACTCTCGAAGCCTGACGACGAACAACTGTTCTACACGGCGAGCGTACACTTCCTCCGAAAACGTCTGGAGGAGAAGAGCAACCGACCCTCCAAACCGAAAGACGCCACGCAAAGTTGCTGCAACTTAACAAGACCAGACACCACCCATCGTAACGCTAATGTGCATAAGATTTCAAAGCTACAATTAGATAACAGTTCTGCAAGAGGAGAAATACCGTCATTATCAATGAGTCAAGTTCTACCGTTTCCGAAATCAAATAAAGAAGGTTTCTTCGCGCGACTGCGGAACACTTTCCGGAAAACCAGACGCCCTGCCGACATCACTGTGCAGAACATAGAGGAGTCTGGAACTAAAAACATATCGAACTTTAAATTTCCCAGATGTTCACGTCTACGGCACCCCCACTCGTCTTGTTTACTACAGATATCGGAGGAAACATCCAAGGAAAGCATAAGAACTCCCAATAATGTAAGGCATTCAAGAAATAGTAAAGGTGATCTTTTAGAAGAAAATAAATTTGTGACTCGAGATCATTCTAGAAGGTAGCTTTGTTTGTATTGTTTTGTAAATTATTATAAACTGTATTTTATTTGGAAAGATATTGACATTTTACTCTGTACCTCATCATCATTTATGTCCTTATCATAATTTATTTGTGGTCGGCAGCAGTCCACTAGTCGTCTCAGTTCTTCGCAGCATCTTCGTTTCTAGCCTTATCGTCTTTCACACAATCTGTAGCCATTAATTGCAACCACTTTTCAGTTGATAACTTGTTGATGAACCTTAGTTCCACAGTGATGTGCCCTCGAACGCTATGATTATGCGAATATTTCCATAATTGCCTATCCTAAGTACATCCTGTAGCATGCATAAAATATATCATGTTGCACACCAAATTAACAAAATTTTTTGATATGAATTCGAAGGCTTTTGCGCACGCACAAGAGCCAAATTCAATATGTCAAACTGTAATTAGTTCGAAACCTCGAAGTATGACTAAAGAATGATGCTTGTGTCATCATGCTATGACAGCTATAGACGTGGGCAGCTTCTCGAATGGTCTCGAGTGGCCGACATTTCAGTACCAATAGTAAACAATCGGAAGCCCTAGAGCGCGCCCTTCATCAGAACTCACACCACATCTCTTGTCGCCTGGGGGCGCGTCTTGTGACGTCACAGGGGACCCGGTCAATGACCCTGATCATTCAGACTAGACAGCGAACAAGATTGATGTGTCTCAATCTAAGTAATTTGGCGTTATAATAATATTCATACGTCATGGTCACACAAATAACAGGGATGAAATGATGATATCTTTTTTGTGTTTTCCCACCAAATATCGCTCCGCGGTTTTACGTTGTTACAACAATGTGAAAATGCCGACCCTTCATAGAACAAAAGAGTGACCCAAGTTTTAATTACACTTGGTTAAGGCACAGTCTAACGCCTCCTAAAATAACAGATAACTCAAGTTTTTATTTCATAAAATTGCTATTTTATTGTACAGCTTTAAGTAGACTTTAATATTGGCATTGGCTGCCACGGCAACTATGAGCAAAGTAATGTTGTTTATTCTGCGCTACATTTTACATGTCAGTACCTAAAACCTCCACTTGATTCCAAATAGAACAGCTTGATTTTTCATCTTTCAGAAAATGTGTTATGAGGCGTTGAAGCGTAGGTTTGCAAAGGTCTTGAAGTTGTCAATAGAAGAAAAAATAAGTACTTACTCATAAAGTTCAAGGTTTCTATGAGTCACGTATTACACAAATAGAAAATAGAATTCATTTATATGGTTTCCTAAATGTGAGGCAGTGGTTGAGCCTTAAATTTTTCCAGGCCGGTGACCTTGCCCATTATGAGAAACTGCATGAATCTATACTAATACTAGCTGTGCCCCGCGACCTTCGTCCGCGTGAAATTAGAGGTGTGAAATATACTTTGCAACCTATTCTAATACCTACCAAATATACATAAAAAAAATATTAATATCAGTTAAGCCGTTTCGGAGGATTGCGACCACAAACACCGTGACAGCACGAGATTTTTATATACAGGGTGTAAACGGACCCTTCACGAAGCCGTCAACCAGGCATTATTTACAACAAACGAAGTCACACTACACAAAAATTATTGCTGGGAAACAACTTTTTTTTTGGGGTGAAAAATCACCTTTTACCGTAAAACTCAATGCACTCAAAACTTGGTGCTGATGGATGCTTTGAATAGTAAACGGGTCATGGAGGTAATAAAAGTATAGTTAAGACCTTAAAAAATAGTATTAAAAAAAAACTTCTGAAAAAACTGGAACTTTGGCCTCCAATATCTCCGTAACTAGAAGGTTCCCAGGTATGGTCTAGAACAAAAAAATGATCGCAATGACGGGGAGAACAAGTGCCTTTCGGCTTCGTTAAGGGCCTTTTTACACCCTTTATAAGATCATAAAGATGTAAAATTTGTTTGTAAGTTTGTAGGTTTGTATGTAGCGGTTAATCTTCGGAACTACTGATCCGATTCAGAAAATTGTTTCACTAACGGGAAGCTATATTATCCCCGAGTGTCATATGCATCATACATTTAAAATGTTCCCGTGGGTTAATTTCCGTACATAACGGGAGCGAATCCGCGAGCAAAAGCTGTATTTTAAATAAAAATGTGTGAGGACACGGCTGGAAAACATTCTTGTTATAATAAACAACATGTGCCTTTGCTTACATAAGAATTAAATATTTGTTTTGCCGGCGTCATTGAGTTTCTCAACATATAATCTTAACGATCACGTATATTGGTTTAATAGTGTCTATTTAGTTTCCGGGTACATTTTTTATTTTATCTTTTCCATAAGCACTAACACTGAGTCATAGGTATATTCACCTTCAATGTTACGATTAAACGCACTTCGTTTTTAATCTAAATATACATCTTTACAATGAATAAAATTGAAGTGTCTGTTTGTAATATCTGAATGCAAATGAAAGTAGTATATACTAATAAGAAAAACATTTTTTTTTCAATTTTTGTCTGTCTGTGTGTCTGTTTGTTCCGGCTAATCTCAGAAACGGCTGGACCAAATTATGACTGATGGGACTTTTACTGGCAGATAGCTGGTGTTATAAGGTCTAACGTAGGCTACTTTTGTTTTAGAATAAGAATTAGGGTTCCGTGCAAAAAAATTAAAACACTTGACATTGGCAACAATTTTTTTTTATAAAAATTTCTCGCGATCTTAGGTCGCGGCCAACAGCTACTACAGCTAGTAGTTTATATATGAAATGTGGACAAGTCCAGGGTAATTCAACGTTCACCATAGAACTTTCGTTCATAATATTGTAATTGCTGGGTCAAAGCACCATCATCATCATCATCATCTGCCTACCAGTCTTAACCTGATGCAGCTGAATACCAGTATTTTACAAGGAGCGACTGCCTATCTGACCCCCACAACCCAGGGTCAAAGCACCATCAATAGAATCGATTTCTTTTTAAGTGAAGGAGAAACAAATAACCACTCAAATTGTTTTAAACTTGTATTATAAACATACATTATAGTAAAAATAGAATCTAAACTTATAAGGGGTGCATTCATATGCATTTTGTTCTATCACAGGTTTTTTTGACGAATTCTGTCGATATGCCTTATTTTAGCTGTCTTAATTAAATCTTAGACTAAGTTATCTAAATGTATACCTAATGACTATAACATACCTATATAATTTCATGACGTTGCATTCATACAAATAAAGCTTTTGTAAGCTTTTTAATTTTTAATGTCTATAAAACAAGTGATGTTCTGGTAGTGGCTACTAACAACTGCGCAAAGACAAATAAATTCATAATTTAAGTTAAAATAGTCGTATTAAGCATTATATGCTATGAATCGACAATTACGGCACTATTAACTTAACATGACATGACATCATGCCTGTAATCCCCGAAGGGTTAGGCAGAGGTGCACCAAACAGTACACCCACATTTCGTCTACTAACTTAAATGACTACAAAATCTCAAAGTTGTCGACACGACGGATTATTCTAATTCTAAATAATACAATATCAAAACTTGTTTAACTTAGGAATGAAAGAAGATAAAGCTCATAGCTTCGAAAAGACGCACTTACTAGTCAAACTTGACACAATATCTAGCTTATGATAATTTAATTAGTATCATCATCATATCAGCCCGGCATCATCATCATATCACACACTGCTGGTTATAGGCCTCGTCTTGCTTCTGGCACACTGTAGTTCTGTGCGTCCTTTATCCAGGTGTTATATCGTCTACCGAACGAGCATTAGAGCGGCCCTGGTCCCTTTGGACAGTTAATTATTTGCATGGCAATAGAATTCCTTTTGAAACAAACAAATCCAGTTCTGAAAGTTGTGTAAAAGTAATTGATTGTAGAACATCAATAGTGATGTAGAAAACTTCTTATTTGTTCTACATTCATTAAATACAAAGTAATAGTACTGACACAGTCTAGATAGGCGAGATGAGTCATATTTTCATAGATAGTGACCTGAATCTTAGATCCAACTATCTGACTACTTTATTTGTCACTATCTGCAAAGCATCATCAAGAAAGAAATTTGAACCGTGAAGGTTCACGTTTTTTTCTTGTTAACATAATTTTCAATACAATTTGAGGCCATTTTCCTTCAACTGCCTCGCGACTTCTGGGTCCACTTCTTCCTCGCGGAAATTATACCCATAACCGATGACTTCTTTAGCCACTTCATAGTTCTTCTTCAACGAGTTTAGCCAGATGGTGTAGGAGTAGTCTGGCCATGTTCCCCCGTAGCGTTCTGGCAAGTGGTCGGGCTTAATGTGCTTGTGCAGGGAGGTGTTGTCGTGGCCGTGGAAGTATATCCTGGACCGCATGTTGGAGTTCAGTAAAGGCTTGAAGATGTTGTAGATCTTGTCGAACAACCACGAGTGGTTGATGATATGTATGGCGTATGTCGTCACCGGGAAACAGGACTGGAATAGAAATGGGAAGTGATTTAAAATTGACGTTATACCGAGAAGCTCTTGCTTGGATAAAATAAATGGGGTTTTAAATAAGGTGACCTAATAATATTGGGTCATCCTAAGGAGCGTCCTACCTATACAATTCAACAAAATATTGGGATAAAGATAGTCAAAAGCTGTAAATCCGTTCAGACTGTTTTTCAGGCCAGAAAGAGCCATAGACATTAGGCAGGGACACTTACCACCATAAGTTTAACCATTTTGGAGGCTACGGAAGGTGTGATTTGCCACGCATGCTGGGTGCCAATGTTTTCTAGGTCGAACACTGCCACACCTCCTAATATTTGCGACCTCTGCTCAAGTAGACCGAGCTCCAGCGCCATAATGGTTGCTTTGAACAAGTCTTCGACGGGAATTGCTTTTGGGTTCCAACAACCTGAAAATGATGATCAAATCATTGAGCAAATTAATGATATCTTTAGATATTAGCTTTGTACGTATTTTTCTGTTCCCTTCTGGTATGTTTATATGTATGTACATACATAACTAACCGTTGAATAGAAAAACTCTACCTTATTTTTTGGTTTGTTATAATTACAAATTCTGGCCTATTGTTTCTAAATCAACACGTGAAACGGGTCGAATCATACACGTGAAACGGGTCTTTTAAAACGTGATAACAATTTTTACGGCTACAAAAAATCACATAATGGTTGGCTTGATATGTCTATTACCCTTTTTTCTCAAACATTTTTTTCCCATCAGTTCATAAAATATAATCAAAAAGACTAACCACGGTAACATACACCTACTGCTAAAATAATCATACAAAAATTTTGGCCCTTTTCTCTGTAAAAATAAAGGGTGTAAAAAGACCCTTAACGAAGCCGAAAGGCACTTGTTCTCCCCGTCATTGAGATATTTTTTTTGCTCTGAATCATACCTGGGAACCTTCTAGTTACGGAGATATTGGAGGTCAAAGTTCCAAATTTTTCACAAGTTTTTAAACATTGCACTTTTTTAAGGTTTTAACTTTAATTTAATTAACTCCATAACTCGTTTAAGATTCAAAGCATCCATCAGCATTAAGTTTTAAGTGCGTTACATTGAGTTTTACCGTAAAACGTAATTTTTCACCCCAAAAAAAGTCGTTTCGCAGCAATAATTTTTGCGTAGAATTACTTAGTTTGATGTACAGAATGCTTGGTTGACGGCTTCTTGAAGGGTTTGTTTACACCTTGTATAGCTGAATTAATTACTAGTTTATTTTTTAATGTCCCAGGAAAATGAAACGCCTATGAAACATTCATTAACAAAACCATTCCTAGCAACAGCTTGCTCACCTAAAAAGAAAATTATCGCATTGTCTATAACTATCTTTTCATCGTAATTTTGACCTTTATCCTTGTTGTCGTAAAGTTTAAGTTAGAATTAAATAACTGTGAAACCATTATAATACTCCTTATAGGTATACAGTGAGTCAGAAACTGAACTAAAATCCCTTGCAATAAATACGTCTTCGTCTACATCCATAAAGAAAATAGTGTATGGTGTTGTATAGGTAATGTTCTGCGCGTTTCCTAGAATCTGTGCAATATCTTAAAGATTTATAGGATGGTATAGCATCCTGAGCGATATGCCTCGTCATAAACTTACCAATTCTATAAAACAATAGTCTACGTCCATCTTGGTCCCTGTAGGGGGGCACGGCTATCACTTCAGCGTCTCCTATTTTTCTCAAATCCAGCGGGAATACATTCTCGAACAGTCCAGGATTGTCTTCCTTGAATTGATAGTAGTTTACAATCTGGAAAGAAAACAAAAACACTAGTTAAGAAAATATTTCCAATCATAAAAAATCATTCATAATTTTTTTTCAATCTTTTTTTTAAATTTTGTAATTGCCATATACTTTGTTTCCCATCAAGTTAATGGAGGATGATAATAGATAAAAACAAAAAAAAAATGAATTCATAAATTTGGCGGATCCAGGAAAACGTACGATGTAATTAGAGTTTTATGATTATTTTATGTAAAGAATAATTATTATATTCTTATAATATACGTCTTTAGCCTTCATTACAATTCCTAGTAATTGGCTTTGTTATTATAAATAAATTATAATGATAATTTTAAAACTGACTATTTTTATATTGCCATAAGATGTAATCACACTAAGTTAGCACGACCGGTACCAAAACTTTGGACATCTATGTACGTCTGATTATAATCTAACATTGATATTTTTAATCACTTCAATCAATGCCCACAGCACCGAACGATTATATGAGAACACATTGCAAATATAGTCATCATCTTCCTGCCCTTGTCCCATTCTATTTGGGGTCGGCGCAACACGTTTTCTTCTTCCATTCTCCCCTGTCATACATCACGGCATCACAGACTCCTTTCTCTTTCATATCCTCTCCATCCATCAACATTTATCTTCATCACTCTTTTAGTCACATGGATTTCGCTGTGGTGCTAACCTAATATTCTAATTTCCATTGGTTTATTTCGTTCCCAAACTTATCACCCTACATACATGGATATATATACTACATAAGAATTAAGATTATTATGATGTTTAATTTCATAACATACACGTTCTACTTCTTACATAGATTTTATTTACTGTAGTAAAAAAACTCGTCTGGCAGCGAAATAAAATATAAAGCAATTAATACCTGTATTATACTTTTATAGTGCCAGTTAATTGATTCAATCAAACAATAATGAATTGAATAATAATTGCGTTCTAACAAAATCAAATCATGAAAAATATTTCAAGAGTTTTGAAATATTTATAGGTACAATATAAAATCTACAATTTGTTTTAGGGGCTAACATTTCAGTTACGCAACGGCCATTTAATTTTCAGAAGCCGTTTATGCTTTTGTTCCTCTATTTTAGTCAAATAATAAACAGTTTCACAATGTTTGTACTGAAAACAATAGCAAAATATCATGCCAGTGTTTTCCGAAAAGGTAAATAAAGTGTACCTTACACCCACATTTTGCCATTTATGTTGGACATACCTTATAAGTCTTATAACTATTCAAGTAAAACTAATTAAATAAGTAAGAGAAAGTTGATATTTTACATTAAATGCAGGCTTTTTAAAGATGGGGTTTATAGACGTTGACCCCGGGGAACTTTCATAAATTAGATTTATAGTATGGAAAGTGAAAACGGTAAATAAAGTACACATCGTCAACTTAATTCCACGTAGGAATAATTAGCAATATCATCATGTAATGCAATGAATGAATGAAGGGAATTGGTGATTATTAAAATTATGTTTGAACTAGATAACCCAACAGACGTCCTGTCCAAATACTTTGTGAATGCCCAATAAACAAAAAACAAACAAAATCATTAAAATTCGGTGAAACTGTTTCAGGACAGGAGAAGAATTACGAACTCACGTACACCAGAATTTTATAATGGGTGTAAAAATACCCTTAACGAAGCCGAAAGGTACTTGTTTTCCCTGCCATTGCGATCATTATTTTGTTCTAGAACATACCTTCTAGTTACGGAGATATTCGGGGTCAAAGTTCAAATTGTTTCCAAAAGTTTTTTAGTACTACTTTTTAATGCTATATTTTAAACTTTACTTTAAATACCTCTAAGACCCCCATATTATTAAATGCATCCATCAGCAAAGTGATTTGAGTGCGTTACATAGAGTCGTACCGTAAAACGTGATTTTTCACCCCAAAGAAAAGTCTTTTGCGAGTAATTATTTTTGCATAGGGTAACTTAGTTTGATGTACAGAATACTTGGTTGCCGGCGGTATATAAAGATTAGCTTACCAATCTATGTGCTCGTTTTGGAATGAATTTGCGCGCGCGCAGGAATTTGATCAAGAAATCGTCATCCATGCGATGGGGTGTGCATTCACCGCGTTCTGAAATACAAGCAAAAGGTAGCATTAAAATCAAAAGTAAAATAACAAATTATGGTCAGACCGAAATCAGCTAGAATAAAACTACTTAGGTACAACCAGGTACAGTCACTTGCTTATTACTATATTTTCTAAAAAAAAATCGTCAAATTGATTATAATATTATTAATTTAAAAAAGATCTACTAATGACAGCTGGGACCAACGGCTTAGCGTGCTTTCCGAGCCACGGAGGAAACTCGGTATGTAATGGGTGATCACCCATCCACAGACCAACCTAGGCAATCACGGCTTAACCTAAAGATCGATCTGAGCGGCTGTTATTATTTAGCCCCGAGCTCCTCGACCGTTTATCTTATTACTATGCATATATGTCAAAGATAATTTAAAGCGTAAAATCCTAAGTACCTACGTAAGTTATTGACCCAATCCAATAGGTACTATTCGTATGCTGCATCAATATTTAAAGTGCTACAGTACTTTCTAACTTATTTTACCTGACAGCAGCAACGCAATGTTAACCTTATTGTCTCCCGAATAAAGATTACTGTGATAGTTTGACAGTGATGTTAAAGCAGAGGTAAATTTATCGTCAAAGGGCTGTTTATATATCTTTTAGCGATTGACATTGAGTGCTTTTAATAATTCCGAATAAGTTCAGATTTGTTCTCGGCGAATTCTCTATTTTGCTCAATTTTGAGCAATATTTCGATGAAAATATCGTTGTTACGAAAATCTTTTGCAAATTCTCTGATAACTTTTTGACCTATGTATCCTGCTTATACATATGAAGTTTCATTAAAATCGTTTCAGTCATTTCGAAAAAAAGGACTTGAAAGTTTGTATGAAATGCCGTAAACGCTCTTAAGTCCCATGTGATAGATAAATTATTTTAATAAAAAAATAAAAAAAATCTTACTAATATTATAAATGCTAAAGTTTGTGAGTATGGATGGATGTTTGTTACTCTTTCACGCGAAAACTACTGAACGGATTTGAATGAAATTTGGCACACAAATAGTTTATAACCTGAACATTGGAAACTTTTTATCCCGGTAGTACGATCCCGTGGGACGGTTAACGAACTTCACACAGGCGAAGCCGCGAGCATAAACTAGTATTATTATCATATCGTTTATTAGGGTTATACAGACTTGAAATGGTTCCTAAGTAAATTACAAAAACTCCCTGATTTTGCCGAATACAAGATTGTATATTGAATCGATCCTTGTTTATTTCACTTACTGGAGTTCTTTAAATGGATTCTTTCACTCTTTCTAATGTTATCACAAACTTCTGAACAGATTTTATATCGCATCGCCATGTCAATAAGGCTGAAATTGGTTCCGTAGATAGGTATTATGTACCAGGAATTCGGACTGGTAATTAGCTACCGATACTTAAACACAATCACGTGTTTATGATAACGTAACGTAGTCATGATAACAAACAACTTTCCCAAAGAAACTTTTATACACAGATTTTTATCACAATAACGCAAAGCCGTATGAAATTCGTATTAGTCAGTTGTCAGCCGTTTAAAAAAAAGTTTCTTTTTTTTTAAACGGCTGACAGCTGACGAATTTGTTTTTTATCCCGGCAGTAATAGTTTTACCCGGTTTTATACCATAAACCCAAGGACCCAAGTTGTGGTGTACCTGAGTGCCATTTCATATTTATGTAAAACAGACGTAGAGAGTTACTACATACAAAGTTACTTCCGTATGTATATTATTAGAATTGATACTTTACCTAGTCTCCCTTTTGCTTACTAAGTATAATGTATCATAGTTCAACGCCCTGTCCGACGATACTATGCGCATGTATCTAAATAATTCGCCTTTATCATTTTAGTCGCGACCTCGGACCCACTCACATACAAGCCTCGGCTTTTTGTCCACATAGGACGTTTATCCTTTGAATAATTTAGCGAAACAACCGCAAACTAGATGGGGTAGGTTTTCGTTATTTTTGGCTCACAGAAATATAAATGATTCCGCTGTGTTCTGGAAAAACAGAGAACTTGGTTCTTGTGTAGGTGAGCAGCTGTTGACATTTAATTTGTATCAAGATCCTTAATCAACTCATTTAGAGTCATATATAAATAAATCAATATAAACTGGACCCACATAGTTTATATTATTGATGTATGTAAGTTCCAGCAAAATGTTTATATACCTACATTTATGTGCATAACCAAACATTGGGTTTATCTTCTTATGATGACTCTGAAGACAAACATATTGTTTTAAAAAGATAATGTCAATGTCATTCCAAAAGCGAGGTGGTTTGCATACATAGACTGTAATATCGAGTTAGATTGGATTACAACATCAGGATAGCTCCATTCATCCCATCTATAATGTCTGCACACGATGTGCATCTATCAAGCCACTTACAAAGCTCAATGGCCCTCTGATTTGTGTCAGGGTCACTCACATCTCGCCTACGTCCTATTGTTCCACTATCTAAGTTGTGTAATATTAAAACTTTATAATAATGAGTTACGACGTGATCTATAAAACCTGAATAGATAACTTATCTTGTGAGGAATGCAGTTTTGATCTAATGGCCTAGGTATTAATTAATAGGAATACTAAAATGATGGCGGGACGAGCTGGATAAAATCAGTGGTCCAAATTAGCTCTGGATCGAAAAATATGGAGGTCAGTAGGAGAGGTCTTTTCCCAGCCGTGGGATAACACAGGGTAACAGTATCAGGCTCATTAATAATAATAGAAACAGACAAGTTTGCTAAAACATCTAATAGTTTTCATGTCATCTTTAGGTAAGTGCATAGCAAGCGACGTCAAAAATTATTTTTCAAGTGCAAGGTAAATAGATCTTCCTACTACTGAGAATAAGTTCTATTCTATTTACTACTTGTTTTCCTCTCTGGTATTATTATTTATATTCTGTTATTCCATTTATTCATTCTGATACCTTTTTAAATATTTCCTATACATATAAAATAATGTAAAAAATATATAAAAAATTAGCATTAATTAAAAACCAGCCTCGGGAACAGGATCCGAGCTACCGGTGGTCAGGGCTCTTGAGAGAGGAACCTCCTCACAATTACCTCCTTTCTGTTATTATTATTATTTTAGGCGGACATCGTGTCAGTATTGCAGTTGAACGACTAATACACTCTACACACCAAAGCCGTGACAAATGTTGGCAACATGTCAGCTGAACACGTACGATAGTTGACATGTCCGTGGCTTTGGTGGGTTTTGTCCATAAGGCTGACTGTGTGCGCGGACCGCACTTGGAACACAGCGCAAAAGTGTGATGCAGTCCATCCTCGCACACTATACAGAGTGTGGCGTAATTATTGGATAATCCTTTATCTGCGGATGGGGGACATCTTGACTGATCAACAAATAAAAAACTTTTGAAATTTAAAAATGAAAACACTTTTGATCGCTTTTTTTCATTTTTACTGAGAATTTCTCAGTCTGTTTTTTTAATATTGTTCTTTAATAGTTGTAACTACCAAATAAGTATTTAATACCATTTTTTTAAATGAGTGCCAAATCGAAATTTTAGCTAAACTATTACTGAAAACAACTTTTCATTTTCTGATCAGTCATGCATGATGTCACTACCCAGTACCCACAGGTAAAGGGGACATACAAAATGTACGAAGATGATATGATGTAGAATAACTTTTGCAATGCGGAGCAGCCAAGCCAAATCTGCGTCAGCATTTGACGCATCACCAACTTGTAGACTTTATTTCAATACTGTGTAAGTATCACAACATTGCAACCACAGCCCTGCACGTGCGTGACACTGATTGACACAGACCGCAACAAAGGAACCGGGAATGTAGGTGGGTAACATCGTGTACATGCTCTATCTATATACGGTCATTTGCACGTGGTTATCAGGCGCTCCATAAATAGCCGGCGCGTTTCATATCGTTGTTGGTACTGCGTTTTATGTTAATGAAAAAACGGAAACTAAATCGAAGGTTCGGAAAAGAAAATGAAATAAAAGAACATCGACCAATCTGCGCTGCAGCGCTCCGCGTCCTGTGAGAGGATTTCCGAATCAATTATTGGTTTTTGCCATGGTTTTTACTGTTTTAAGAAAAAAAAATATCTAACTGCGCCTGGGCGTAAATTGGCGTACGACCTAAGACTCTTTCTAAGACTTTTTTATATTTATGCCTGGGTACTCTGCACCTCATTCATTAATTGGTAGCTTTGTTTGACCTACAGCAGAGTATAGGCCTCCTCTTTCTGTGTCATGCTTCCCTGGTTGTTCGAGTCTCATTCAGATTTCTAGATTAATTTCTCGATTAATTCTGTAGGTTTCCTTCCCATCTGGCCACTGTTTTCGATTCTCTATTCTCGAGGATAAATTGACCACACGTCAATGATTTCAGGTACGGTAGGAACTCACCATAAATCATTTCCCTGAGCTCGTAGATGGCTTGAAGGCGAGTGTTAGGGTCCTCTCCCAGGTGCTGATGAGCGTACTCTATCAGCTCCGGCGGCGGCTCGCCCAGGTCCAAGTCCACGCTGTAGTCTGGAGTCGGCATTTCGGCCTGGAGGACAAAACACAGTCGATTTAATTTTGGATGGTATTTAAAAGTACTTCAATTTATTCCCATTTCATTTACCTAATTTTGCCTGTTTCCACCAAATATACTGAATGTGCACCAATTAAAATATGTCATAACGAGCATTTATTTAACAACTGTTGCAAATTTGTAAAAATAGTAATACACCTAATTTTAAAAACAAGCATTTATTTTATAAAAATATTTTTGGGACTTAAAAAATTTGGTCAGTGGATACGAAACGGGGCACTGTGAAGAAGTCGACGTAGCCCCGCTACGCGGGGCTCCTATTTCTGCCTGCAGGGTTTAAAGTAACCTAACGTCGGGGTGCCCCAAGGGGGGGGGGGTAGGGAGGCCGTTTCCCCAATGCCCCGTTACGTACAGTCCAACCAACAACCAGTACATAAAAGTTGTACAAAACCGTTTTAAATGGGTATACGGTACTAGGATGCATACTAAAAATTTTGTGTAACATTCAGGAATATTTGGTGCACGATCAGTATTTTTCGGGGAAGAATAAAATAGTTATTGTTACAATAGAATATTTGCAGCGCACTACAATAAAAAAGTGTTATATATCTTGGTGTTAATTTGGTATTTGTTTGATGTAACATATTTTGTTGGCCGAGTAGTTTAATTATAGTAAAACAATTAAACGGGTTTAAGATCAATATTTTAGAAATGCATACATAGATGTTTGATGCAAGATTTTTGGTGAACACAAAAATATTATCCTTTAATTTTATGTTGTAGGTAATTTGTCTATCCCTATTCTTCAAGTCATCTTCATCTCGGCACAAGCCATAAAAGAGTAAAGCTTATGCCTTGTTAAAACGTTGACCAGTCAAGAAGATACACGAAGAGACACTTAAGTATTGTCACCCTTGTGGAAGCATTTCTGCCTTTTAGTCTAGTAGTACCTAATTTGAACAAAATAAGTAACTAGAATGTGGGCACTATATTGTATCTACAGGGACTGTTAAAACAATAGTTTCATGGTCCGAGACATCCTGCGAGAGTTGTTGCGTTTTTATGGTACACCTCGTATATCTAATTATAATCAAAGCCATTCATGGTTTCGGTTTATTACAAAATAAAATTAGCATACACGCGTTAAATAATTTATCAATGATTAGATAAGACTCTAAACTAAACAAGACTAACCTTGAGCTCATTGAAATGTTTTTTTGACCATATTAAATCATTTGATGTCGTGATGGCCTAGAGGTTAAGGCCTCGCCTCTCATGCATGAGGTTGTGGGTTCAAATCCGGGCAAGTACCAATGTGACTTTTTCAATTCATATGTACTTTCTAAGTTTATCTTGGACATCATAGACATCGGTGAAGGAAAACATCGTGAGGAAACCTGGACTTATAATTAATATAAGTCTGAAATCGCCAACCCGTCTTGAGCACGCGTGGTGATCAATGATCGTGCCTTCTCTATATGAGAAGAGGCCTTTGCCCAGCAGTGGGACAGTAATAGGCTGGTATTTTTAAATCATTTTGTTTTGATAGTGTCAAATTCCAAAAATGTATGTTTTATATTACATCAAACGTTTTTCGTGACTTCATAGTAAGTTTTTGATATTCGATTTGATTAAGTACATAATTTTAGGCAACATTAAGTAAATAATGATTAGAAGTATGGAGGAAGAATAAATCGCGCCGACCCCAAATAAATTGGGTTAAGGGCAGGAGAATGATAATGCTATCGTTTTTTACAATATGACTTTGATCTTTTGATCTATCTCGATCGACGATGTGAAATGGTAGAGCAGAGGCATAGCAATTTTCAAAGGTGTTGAACACTATGTAGGTTCGCGAAATGTTAATATTTTTACTTGAAGTACGATTTCCAATAATGGGTCAAAGGTGGAGAGTTCATAAAGTACATGTGCTACTGAGTTCACTGACGGTATACAACTTTTCACCATTATGCTTTAAGTAATAAGGCTAAGAAGTGGTCGACCATCAGTGAACTCGGTGGTACACACAGCGTCAGAAAGTGATAACCCCTCGAACTTTACAATTTTAAAGCTTGAGGGGTTTCCACTTACTGACGCTGTGTGTACCTATTAAAACGATTTTAATGAAAACCAAACACGTTTGGATGTGATATCAAAGAAAACTGTAAAACTGTGAAAAATTATTATTTGAACATGTTAGTATTATTAAATGGGTAAACACCTCTTTTCTATTACGTCATAAAAGGTTTAGGGCTTAATGAATTTGAACCATATTATATGCCTTTACAATCACGATCTTTCTATCTATTCATTTATCGATAGAGGGATAAAAGTTCGGGTCCAAGTTTACGTGACATAAAGATTCAAAAATACCTAAGTAACGACTAAAGATTTGTAAATAAACCTGTCTTTGTTAAATTACAAAAGCATATTTCTAAATGAGTTTTTTCTTAGAATCGTAAATGATAAATAAACCTCATTATCAATAATGCAGTAAAGCAATAATTCAAAAGGAAATTGCTAAGAAAAAGGCGCGACAGTACGTAATAGTCGACTATTACGAAATATTAAGGAATCACAAAGCTTAGTAGCTTAGTGCATTGCGACAAATAATGCAGCCGCCTTCCTATTACCTAAGATACTATTTACCTAGCAATGTAGATGCACAATTATTTGTGCAACAGAATAAATAAGGATGAGAAAAGAAAGTGAAACGAAACCTTGCAAGTACTAACTTCTGTTAGGTTTTACAACTACAAATTACAACCCATTTAATAAATACATACATGTTTACTTTTAATAAATACATACGTTTAACAGTTACCTACTTACAAGTGTGTTAGATGCAATTATTGTTTTAAGACGTTGTAATAACACCACAACAAAGGAGGAGCTCGTGGCTAAATAATAACAGCCACTCGGGTCGATCTTTAGTATAAGCCGTGCTTGCCTAGCGACGTATGGATGGGTGACCACTCATTACATACCGAGTTTACTCCGTGCCTCGGAAAGCACGTAAAGCCGTTGGTCCCGGCTATCATTTGTAGATCTTTGACAGTGTTACAGGTAGTCAGTGGCGCAAAAAGTCTGACAAGCAGTCTTACCAAGGGGTATCGTATTACCCAGTACTAACTGGGTTGTGGAGGTCAGATAGTATAGTGTTCCATGTAAAATACTGGTATTATTTATTATCAGTTGCATCCGGTTAGAATGGAAGCCGACCCCAACATAGTTGGGAAAAGTCTAGGAAGGTGATGACCAACACAAAACAACTACTAACAACAACCACCAACCAACCAATTACACAAGTGTAAAACCTATAATTTCCAGTTTCAACAACACTTTAACTTAACTTTAACTTTTACCAAAGACATAAAGATCTGACGTATAAAGATAAAAATGATGTAACGATAATGCAATGCTTTTACCGACCAGACGACTTCCTTATCGTGATTGTATTTATTAAAATATTAAATAAACAAGCGAAAGGATTACTTACACAGATTTACTTTACATTAAATTTACGATCACCGTAAACCTTCTAATGATTGAGCGGTAGTTTTACAAGAGAGTTGTTAATAAGAAAAGTGCTGGGCACGTCGAGCGGCGCTATCGATGCATTTAATCGGTTTAGGGTACGCGAGGGTAGCATTTACAGAGAAAGTGCAGAGAAATGTACCTGCACTGGCCGCGCCAGTTAGCCAGGAACAGGCTCCCAGTAGATAAACTGGTCACGATATCACTGTTTCTACGTGGGAATTACTTTCATATGTCCCATAATAGATACTTCTAAAGTGTTCGCCGAGAAAACCGAGTAAAATCGAGGCTCAATTGTTTTACATAAACCGTTTTCCGATGTATACGAAAGTTTTACAAACTGTCAGTGCATGGAACGTCAGAACGTCAGTGAATATGAATTGCTTTATGTTTCAGCATTGATATCAATCATAATCAAAGTTCAATTACAATAGTGAGGTTATTCTTATTGTTCAATTCATATTTAAAATTTTCACATAAAATAACAGCACGAAACGAACGTATTTCTAACCGCGATGTTTATATTATACAGTCACGAGCACCAATATGTCAACACTTAACAACTTTTAAAAGTGTTTTTCTCCTACTGTTCTGATTAAAATTACAAGTTATTACGAACACAGTATTCTAGAACTCGTATTTTTATGAAAAAGATCCTATGTACAAGTAACTATCGTTATTTCTCGCGAAAATTGCTTTTAAATTTAGGAAAGTGTTTACATATTGGTGCTCGTGACTGTACTGTATTCAACTTGCAACTGGTGTACACATACATTTATAATCTTCATTGAGAAACGAATTGAAACAAAAAGAATACATTTTCGGTAATCTGATTTGTGTTCTTTGTTTGTAGCAATTACATTACATTATTACATTTACCATGTGTTTTAGATTTATTATTTTGCAGAAAACAATAAAAACCAAATGTATATGCACAATGTAGTTAATTTAAAAAGAAACAAACAGCTGGCCTAGAATGGCCGCTTTAGCAGAATCCTAGTAGGATAATAATATGGATCACGTTAAAATTCTTAAAATGGTCACAGACGCAGTTAATATTATGTGTTGTCACTTTGTGACCATTTTAGGAATTGTAACGTAATTCATATTATTATTCTATTATGATTCTGCTAAAGTGGCCATTTTAGATCCCCACTAATGGTAATTCACTTTGACATTTGCATCTTTTTATTAAAGATATAACTAGTTAGGTTTAAAGATATTTTTATTCTCAAAAAAAAAAACACAAAGCCGTCATGAGAAATCTTACATAAGAACTATGTTTAAAATAAATTATATTTAAAGTTCGTCTCAAACGTCACGGTAGCAATAACTATATTATGATGCACCCATCCAATGAATTCTGATTTTAAGGTGTTATTTGTGATCAAATATTCAGCTACTTGAGTTTTAAATGCATTGAATGAGTATATTTTTTTAATACATGAGGGTATTTTGCTGCACAATTGTGCTCCTTCAAATGTAATTTTTTTTTGCCAAACTTCTCATCTTCGGGAAAATCGGATTTGAAGAAAGAAAATTCTTGGATTTTGCACGACGATAATGCGCCTTCGCACAAGGTCATCATAGTGATGTTTTGACCAAAAACTCAACAAATACCATCTTGATGGTATGCTTGATGGTATTGCAGGTTTTACTGAAGGACAATGATCTGTCCAGAGATACCCCAAGATACTTTGGAAAGTTACTGTGCTCGATAGACACCCCATCCCAAACGATGTTAAGTCTGCGCCTAGCTCTCTGTTTCGAAGGTGTAAAATGCAAGACTGTGTTTTGCTCAGAGTAGGTGTGAGCTTATCAGACTTCTATTCAGTATCTATATTCTATATTAATCACGATTAAATAAACAAAAATAACTAAACGAACAACAAACTATAAAAGGGCATTAAAGAACTCCTCCTCAACGCTGTCAGCTGGTAATGTGGCCGAGTGAAATTAAGTAACACCTTATTTATTATCAAAATATGATAACTTACTGACCATTTTTTACGAAAAATTGGATAACGACAATTTGTTCAACACATTCACAGCTCCACTCTTGTGCACAACAAAGGACATACACATAACGTATGGTAAATGAACTTCATAAAAGAACACGCGGTAGTTCGTTATGCAACATCTGGGTCATCGATTTTTGCCCTTCATTAAATTGTTATCGTTGCACAGTCATGTGGTCTGTTACCATTTTCATTTAATTTTTACGTAACACGATCACACAGCTGTTTACATTTAAAACTCGTTTTTGAGTTCAACAAATCTACTTTACTTTTGGTTTTCGTTACAAGACCATTTTAGACCAGTAAAAATAAATATTTTGAAACCAGCTCTTTTTGCGCCACAGCTTATTAAAGTTAACAATTTGTTGTAAGTATGGTGCCCAGTGGTGAAATCAAATAATTTCTGTGATCGAGAATAATATACCAACGTAGAGATGTGTGTGTCTACTACTTAAAAGTTGCTAAAGGCTAATGCAATAAAACGCACTTTTTTACTTCATAGCATACGTAGACTTCGTAACGTAGTAACACTCATCATCTGCCTAGCCTTTTCCCAACTATGTTGGCGTCGGCTTCCAGTCTAACCGGTTGCAGCTGAATACCAGTATTTTACATGGAGCGACTGCCTATCTGACCTCCACGACCCAGTTAGTACTGGGTAATACGATACCCCTCGGTAAGACTGGTTGTCAGACTTTTTGGGCCACTGACTACCTACTGTCAAAAATCTATAAATGACAGCCGCGACCAACGTGATTTCCGAGGCACGGAGGAAACTCGCCATGTAAATTGGTTACTCATCCACAGAGCAACCTAGGCAAGCACGGCTTAACCTAAAGATCGACCCTAGCGGCTGTTATTATTTAGCCAAGAGCTCCGTAGTAACACTACAAAAGGTAAAAATACCTAATTCAGACTAGGCACGTAATTTGTGCATGTATATTGTAGTAACGCAAAAATTAGAATGCATTTTCCTAACATGTACTGTACATATGTTGTTATTATTTCTACCGTAGATTATCTAGGTCAATGTTTTGTATCACATTTGGTATCATATTGTGAAATGTACGAGATTATCTATACCATAAAGTATTATATATAAAGAGGTTAGATTTATTGTAAGTTTGTATGTAGGGAGTAATTAAATACGCATATTAGCCGAGCTACCTATAACAATTTTTGCAGACGAAGTCACGGGCGAAGATCTAGTAAATAATATGCAGAATTACTTATACTATAATACTGCATCTTTGCCTATAATAATAATAATAATAATACAGCAGTCATTGTGCCGATAGTCGTGTCCGCCAATGGCTTAATTGCCAAGAGCCTCGACCAACACCTGAGGAGGCTCGCGCTTGGCAGCTGGATCAAGGGCTTGATTCAGAAAGCGGTAGTCCTGGACACGGCGCGTATTGTTAGGAGGTTCCTCTCTCAAGAGCCCTGACCACCGGCAGCTCGGACCCTGTTCCCAGTGCTGGTGGGCTACTATTTTTTATATTTTTAAATGTTTTTTATATTATTTTATATTAGAATATTTAAAAATGTAAATAATATGTTTATAAATGAATAAACGGAATAATAATAAAACTTTATTTCGGAAACTTGCTCCATATTTTGTTAGTGATACAACTTACGTAACTATGTTAGTAATTACTTTAAATTAAAAACAAACAAATTCAAACCTAAAATACAATTTAATTCATGTATCTTCCTGCAGTATCAGACCCGCTGCTGTGCATACGGGTCCAATACTCCAGGAAAACGCCGTCCAGCCTGTCCCCAATCACCTTCAGGATGCCGTTGGCACTCCCACGAATCCTGCGTAACAATGATGCCGTTCTTTTCCTCATGATTGCTGAAAAACTATCTGTAGTAGATTCAGCAAACATGGCTGACGCGCTACAGAACCTTGGAAGCCCCAACAGCACCCGGAAGGCGTTGTTGTACTGAACCCGAAGAGCGTTGTAGGCCCTCTGCGTATGCTTGACCCACAGGCTGCATGTGTAAAAAGACTGACAATAAGCCTTGAAAAGGGTGATCTTGACAGGTCTCGTACATCTTGCAAACCTACGGGCCAACATATTGCATCGGACTGACAACGCTCTCCGTTCCCGTTCTATGTCCTGGTCATCATTAAGATCCTCGACTAGTTTGTGTCCAAGGTATCTAAAACTGAGCACTCTGTTTAGAGCAACACCATATAGGTACACCGGCGGCACTGCCCTGTGACCCTTTGCAGCAACCCCAAACACCATGAACACACTCTTCTTCACGTTATACAATAAAGGTTATCGTAGATTTGGTACTACCGACCAGATTCTCATAATAATAAGATAAGGTCATAAATTCTAAAGAATAGTTGAAAATGCCTAACCATAAAACGTAGAGGTAAAACATATAGCTGTATTTGGTGTCGAACAATCCGGTAACAAGCACTTGAACATAATGATAGGAACCCATAATATCTATCGTAAATCTTCGAAGGTTAATGTAGTTACTATTATGTTCTACGACAAGGGCAACCTAATCAATTCTTCGACTCTATGCAGTTAATCAATAATCCACTAGTCACAAAGATACTTGTGTGGTGTAGTGCATGCAGTACGTACCTACTTAGTTACTTTCAATCTAAATAACTTGAAAATACCATGAAATTTTTTTGATGAATCTTTAAACCATGAAGAAAAAAAACTCATAGGTAGATTAGCTCATACTAACTACAGTATTTTTGTCTAAATCAAATCGCGTGATTTAAAATACACGTGCCTCTGTGAAGGCTGTTTACACAATAATTGTTACCTATACATATGTAGATACCTCGCCAAATACCTATATGTACAGCCAAGCGTTACATGTTACCGTGACATACACAATCCGTGATAATCATTTCAAGTTTATGTAAAGAACTCTGATTAGGTTCGTTTAAGTAATCGAATATAGGTACTAGAAGTTTTTTGAGTATCTATTCGTTAATAAAATTAGCATGGATATGAGAAACAAAGTTAAACTTCCTTCAAAATATTGAATGACTTTGACTTTAACTAACACATACACACACTGTAGTTCACATTGTAATTTCTGTTACATAAATAATTATGCAATTTGTTCACCTACTTAAATGCAAAAGTACATGAGACACATTCCATACTGCACTAAGACTAAAAGGAATGAAACCGAGACACGCTTTGTTACTCGGCGTCACTCACAAAGCAAGTTTTTTTGTTCAAAGTAAGTTACAAACTAGATCTATTACGCATTATAATTTTATGAATCACAAAAAGTAACCTTGAAACTAGTTATTTATTCTCGTAGGCTCGACACAGAACAGCTGGTTATTGATACTAGTTATGTATTTCCTTTATTAACAGTTGATAACTTGCTGTATAAATAGATTTTATTATTTTACTTTTGATTTCAATTAGTCTTTAAATTAATAAATTAGTATTGCTTAAAGTTACTATTTTGATCCAGTCCCCAGTCGCACAAAGTCGTGACAACATAAAAAGAGCTAAATAATGTTAAATTTAAAAAAAACGCCATATGAATTGGCATATGGGCTACCGTTCCATGCCAAACCTGCCATCGCCGTGTGTTCACAATACATATAGAACTATAAAAGGAAAGATAAATAATGAAGTTTCATAATTACAATGCATTTTAATAAGTTATTAATAAACGCACACGTTGCTGCACACTTTTCCTTTCTGCTTCGAAAATTATTATAGATCGTTAAGTTTTAGATTTAAATGTATCATATATATATTATTTGCTTCATGTCATATACATCTTTACATTATTTATATATATCAGGAGTCGATATTATTCTCTAACTGTGAACCTTCTTCAATCGAGGTCTTCGATAAAGGTTACTTGCGAAATAACAAATACTCGACCAGCCACATAATTGAAGTTTTGATATTAAAATAACGTATCGTGATCGAACTGCTCTTGTGCAGATATACGCAGAATTATCACGATTTTGACATTGTAAACAAGTTGCTCTTTTACATCCTGCTAACCGCAAGAAAACCAGACGATTTAAATTTTAAATTAGCCATATATTTTATGCAAAAGTATATTGTAAGATATTTCCTGTATTATAACTATAATCCACTAAAAATAAATAAATCATTCCGCATTCGTTGACTTTGAATTCGTGTTCTAGGGTCATCGTCAAGGTTTCCGACTCTGTATCTGTTGCTTAGTTACTTTGATTAATGTCAACCGTCGGAAATTATAATATATATTAATAATGTTTTTGTTCTTAATACACGAATCTATAAAGTATACACACACATGGTTATGATAGCAAAGCAAAGTATAAGATACTCCCATAGTTTGATTGGACACCAATCTATGTTTTCTATCAAAAATGCAACGGACAGACAGACGAACAGACGCAGACACTAAATAAGATAAGCGCACGGATCTTATTTAAATTAAGTTTTTTTTCGGCTGATAAAATCTATATAGCATGTTTACTTTTTGTGCCAAAATAATGTTACTTTTTGTGTTATGATTACATGCTATGCTAATAAGACTTGAAGTTTAATTATTTTAATCATATTATTCTAAATTCTGTTGGTTATCTTTAATTTTAAAACTAGTTGAAGTTAAACAAGTTCTTTAACTAGTTTAAATTAATTAAATACGTGATAATTTATTTTATCTTTGACTTCTTTATTAAAAACCTCGGACTTGTATCTAGTTTGAATCGCATGTGAATTAATAGAATTTTTATTAATACTAAGTCTTCGGAAAAGATGTACGAAATTCTTGTCAATATTGAAAATAACTATAAGAATGGATATAAGAGAAACATCTATGCGTCATTCGCGTGCAAAACATCCATTAAATGCATCACGAAAAAGAGCCAAATAAATATTAACATGCCTTTAAAATATGCCAATTACCAAAAAAAAATACACATTACCGTGTATTTCTGTCACTTTTAGTACCAGCTAAACTACTTCGAAGAAAAGCCTGGTGTGGTAGTGAACGCGACCGGTTTGGTAGAAAAAGAAAAAAACAACCAACCTATTGTGCAGCGGGAACTTTAACGTTCCCAAAGAGCTTTTTACAAAGATTTTTGTCGTTTTCTGTTTAGTGGAATTAAGAGAAAACAGGGCCCACAAACTAAGTTTATTTCAAACTAGTTCAATAGAGAAAATTGTTAGAACTAGCGTTAAGAGGTAACTAGAAGTTACGTTGGTAGCCATTACCCAACAGGGTGCAAGATTTTAATAATATATCCTGCATATGAAGTGTAATATTATCTGTGGATATGATAACAAGTTTCTACTTAATTGGCCTCGAGCTTTTCCCTCGAGAAGCTTTACTACTGACGCGTAATTATATTAATATTTCCTTGTTTACAGCATTCTCATGTAAAATATTATGTAAAATTTACGGTATTTACTTAATCGAATGCCAATCACAAAGCAATGTTGCTTAGCAGTTTTGCACTCGTCTACAAGTAAGTTGTTGACTCTACATTTTTTAATCTAAATAAGCTTTTACGGGGTGATTGCACGTCTGAACTGAGATCTAAATCGATAAGAGATATCTTAACCTAGCCTCTCAACCTTGACTGACGAAAATACGTTGACCAAGGTCAAGGTTAAAGATGGGCTGGGGTGTCACGCTTAAATTGCGAGCGAAGAGCAGTTTAATACTGGTGGAGACTGTAGGTGATATACCTTTATTTACCTTGAGAGTCCGATCGAAAATGAGTTGACTTAAACGACAGTTTTTTTTTTACCGAAATGAATATAGATTTTACTTGAGTGCTTACCGATGAAAACTTTGTTGGCTTTCGTCGACCAAGTTAGCGGTCAAGGTAAGGATTCAAATAAGACCGGTTTTGCGGTATTGTGTGATTTATAAGTACAACAACCTGCATTTTAAAGTTGGCGTATGTTTTTTTTGTGCATTCGCAATAGCGTAATTATTACAATAAAACATAACATTTTAAATGTCTGTTACATGAGCACGATAAAGTAATTACATATATTGCTCGAGAATATAAACTATAAATCAAGATTATTACTGCTAACTTCGGTAATTGAAAAAGTTGTCTATCCGCATCCTACTTACAGTATGTTTAATTTTCTTATTCTTATAGGCAAAGCCAGATAGGCAGTTGTTTATGGTAATATTTTAGGCTGTACAAAAAACAAAAAGTTCAGGGCAACTTTTATCATTTGTGTATTAAAAAAATTGCTTGATATGACTTTGTTTCTCTACCATTTTAAGATACCTCGGCCTTTATATAGGAACGATTTACTATTTCGGAACAAAGTCTGTATGTTTCCGTTGAATGCAGTAAAACAGTCATTAGGCATCTCCTAATGATAATGAGACAGACATCGCCAAAAAACTTAGTACACACATGAGGCAATGTCTAAACCTTTACAAATGTCCATTAGCTGACTAAGTGACTACTAGTACCTACTATGTGTTCACCGTTTACACTGACTTTGTGAATCACTGACTTTAATCACTGAGTTGTCATCCTGTCTGCTAGCCACCAGATAAGAGAGTAATATGAATGCCTTATGTAATTATTCATTGTTATAAATTAAATTCAAAGGAGCTCGTGGCTAAATAATAACAGCCGCTCCGGTCGATCTTAAGGTTAAGCCGCGCTTGCCTAGGTTGGTCCGTGGATGGGTAACCGCCCATTACATACCAAGTTTTCTCTGTGCCTCGGACAGCACGTTAAGCCGTTGGTCCCGGCTTTTATATGTAGGTATTTGACAGTCGTTACAGGTAGTGAGTTGCCCGAAAGTCTGACAACCAGTCGGGTATCGTATTACCCAGTACTAACTGGGTTGTGGAGGTCAGATAGGCAGTCGCTCCATGAAAAATAGTATTCAGCTGCATCCGGTTAGACTGGAAGCCGACCCCAACATAATTGGGAAAAGGCTAGGCAGATGATGAAGAAATTAAATTACAAATGTTTAAGCACATACATTGCACTTAAAATACATTGAACTTGATATTCTGAATAAAACGAAGTCAAATATTTGAATATCTAAACACTTTTATTTCATGAACGAACCTATAGCACTGTTGTACTTAGGCATACGGCGACCGCCTCGCTCTGTATAGATTTCCCGTACAATGAAAGATCTCCTTAAACTGGTTTTGCATACTTGATTTGTCGTCGTGCGTACCTACGTAAGATCTTATTCTTAATAAAGCTTAACTTGACTAGCCAGATTTTATATCACTTTATAACTATTATTTCATGGTTACAATAAAGGCCAATCAAATCATAAGTAGATAGATTACTCCAACAAGGTTAATTATTTATTATCGTTATTGGAACCTCGAAAACAGTAATTGGAAATTATTTAAATGCTTTGCTATTCTACAAAAACATCCACAATATACTCACTGTGGTATTTTGGCAACCAAGGCCTTTGAAAAAAACTGTGAAATAAAACTGTATTTATATGCCAACAGAGTATGTAAAACACCTCAATGAATATAACAAGCAAAACACCGATTCATTACCATGATAAAAGAAATGCGAATGCGAGCGGCGTTTATGTAATACATAATAGCGCGCTGTGAGTGTTTATTTACTAAACAACGCCGGCCGTGCAATTTCTGAGTCATCCTAGTCGCCCACACAAACCAACTTATACTTCACTGGTCACTCAAACGATGGCTAGCTAGCATAGGTGTATCTAACAGTACACCCACATTTCGCCAGTTATGTTTAAGCCCCATGTATCAGGGGGCGAGCCTATTGGTATAAACCCGGAACAAATTCAGACTCCGTGGCGGCTACTGAATACCGAAATACAGACACGAGAACCAATATGTTTACACTTTCCTAAATTTAAAAGCAATTTCCGCGAGAAATAACGATTGTAACTTGGAGATTGGATCTTTTTCATTAAAATATGAGTTCCAAAATACTAAGTTCGTAACTACATGAAATTTTTATCAGAACAGTAGGAAAAAAACACTTTTAAAAGTTGTTAAGTGTTTACATATTGGTGCTCGCGACTGTACTGAGGTCCTGATTGAATACCCCAATAACACTTTTCCCGACCTGGGAATCAAACCAGCCTGACCATGAGCTCAGCAGTAGCGCTCGCGAACACTAGACCAACGAGGCAACAATACAGAAGTTATCAATAAAAAACTGAAAAATGTAAGAAACATTTTTTGGGGAGCAATGAATTGACAGAACTTTTCATCCAGAGTCACACAAAGTCAGTCAACTCTCCCGAGACCTTAATCCCTAAATAACTGGTTTTGAAACAAAGTTACGTTTTATTTTGTGGCTAATGAAAGTCTTTAACAATATAAGGGTAAAGGAAATGACCAAATTAAGAAGTGACACAAATTCTAAAGTCGTTGAACGAACGGGCATCAACCAGAAGTTCAATGGTATTTTCCTCACGGAAGCTGTATTTTTACTTTCATCTATGCTCCAGGAAGTACCCCGTGCGACATTAACATATTTGCCCTCATATTTCTCGTTAGAACTCCTGAAACAACATTTTAATGCCACCTTTTGATGATAATAAACTCAAAAAAGGCAAAGATCTAAATACGACACTCATACATAGGTAGTCTGTCTGACTACAGATCTCTCCAAGTATATTAACCGAGCTAACCACGTTTCACACACAACACAATGGTAAAAGAGACATGAAATCCACGGTCACAGCATTGGCACTGGCAGTGCAGTGGATGGGGGGTTATAGGCCCACGCCCCACGTGTGCGAATGAATATCCGCTGTGCCGTCGTCGCCAAGGTCGGCGCGCGAGCAACGTCCCTGACGCACCGAACGTGAAACGATACAACCGATGATTTTCAAAATGTTTCGAAAGAAAGAGAACGTGCTTTCCGACTATTTCGTCACCGTGATCTAAGAATTCAAGGTCGAAGTGCATTACCCTATGCAAGTGTGACCTTGAGGCCTTTTAAATCTTCATAATCATGTATGCAAAGCGATAGATCAGATTTTCATTTGTATTTATTGATTTTCGGCTCTCAAGGTCATTCAATAAATCACTGGGTGTTCTCATACAGATAACATTGATGAATAAATCGTAAATAATAATATCAAGGTCAAATAGGCATAACATTTATTATGGCTATTAACATTCATCCATTAACATTTGTTTAATGACTCAGGTGGCATTGAAATTATGATGTGATTGAAGTTGTTAGGTAAGTGTTATTCTTATTATCAATCGATATGACATAATAACAAGACATTCGTCTTTATTTTTGCCCATGAATGACAGCGCATTTTCACTGAAAAACAGGTTGTGTATCCTAGATTCGAAAACCTGAAGAATTAATTATTGATTTACAAAAACAAATAATTTATATTACATACCTTCGCTACACTGTTTGTTTCTGACATTCTGTCGCACAACTACTGGAATTTATTTTAATAACTCTATTTAAGGACTCGCATTATCTTTATCATAAACCGATTATCCGAATTATCTACAACGTGGAATAATAATGTGTTTAATGTTTTAATTAATTAGCGTACTAATCTCTAGATATTAAGTAATAATAGATAAAGGCTAATCTGATGCGTTTTATTTTATTTTACATCTACCTACAATTTACATCCCATACAGTTATCGAATAATGTGACAATAATAAAGCACCTGCCTAGCTCTGACGAAATCAAATCATCTAAATGAATCTTAGGAATGGTTATACAAATGTCGATCTACTTTGCGTGCCAATGGGTACAAACTATGATCTAGGTATTACACTGATTCATAGTGAGCCTATTAACTTAAGGTTTGATGACATGTTCATGTATTCAAACAAAACCTAGGTAGATTTGGGTTAGCCTAATACAATTTTAAACTACTTGAATTTAATATGTTACAACTTACAACATTGATCTATTTATGTGGTAACTCGTCAGACAAAGACTCAAAACAAAGCCCAAAGCTCTAAATATGGACGAAACCAATTGAATAAAAATTAAATGATAAAAGAAAGTTCACACAGAATTTAATTTGACAATCCTAAAAGAAGAAAAAAAAATTAAATTCAAAAATATCTCACCCTTAAATTAAACAAAGCACAAAAGGAGGCGCGCGCGCAGTGGGGCGGCGCGACGAGAACTGCGCAGACGCACGCCACGGACACTAGTCTACAAAACACAGCGCGCTCTCCAACAGAGTCCTTTGCTCGCACTAAGCGTTCACGCAAATCCACACGTATGCTTTATACCGCATACGTTTGGCACCGGCAGAACTATGCATACACGTGGGGCGATGGACGACGCCAAAAATAATTACCACGTCAATATTACAATGTATTACAACCAAAACGAAAGTAATTTTCACGTTTATGAAACTAAGTAATTGTTTATTTTTTGGCATAATTCTATTACATGTCTGCTGCCCCGGACAAGGCTGGTGTTCTTTTGACCTTTGTTTAGACAATTGCAATCCTTAACCTTTTGGACGATTCACTGCGGTAATAAATACTAATCGATTGAAAATCTTCGAATAGCCGCTTTACGCGAATCAAATAAGCGGAAAAACTGTGACGTGAGTTGGTTTTTTGTTATTCATATTTCTTTCTAGATAATTAGCTAGCTAAAAGGATATCTTGGACAGAGGAAACTCCAACGGCCGATTTTTCAATTGACAAGTATTTTTTATTCTATTCGACGAGGCAAAAGGTGTATGTTAGGATCGTAGCATGTGACGTTCTGTGATTTCAGCCTACCCCATGGGAAAAAGACGTGAGTATAATTTTGTATGTATGTAAATAATTTTCGTCGTCATCGTCATCATCATTCGCCGAACCAAGTTAGCAAAGGGTTAGGTCAACAATGGTTCAATATCTATATATAATTATCAACCAGTCGCATTACTTTAATTTACTTCATCACCACTGCTCTCAAAATGGTGAAGGAAAACATCGAGAGGACACATATATACTAAATCAAAAAAATCGAAGACATGACTGTGACATCTACCAACCTGCGCTGGGCCCGCCGCGTGGTGAATTGTAGCCCATTCCCTCTCAGACCTGTTTCACGAGTTTTTTTTAAATACAAGTTTTTAATGTAAAAATTTTAACTCCACGGCCCTCGTACTATTCAATCCATCACATTGAGTTCTACCGTAAAACGTGATTTTTCACCTCAAAAAAAAAAAAATCGTTTCCCAGCAATAATTTTTGCGTAAAGTTATTTAGTTTGATGTACATAATGCTTGGTTGATGGCTTCGTAAAGGGTCCGTTTACACCCTGTATACCTAGTTGCATAATACCTACTTTTTACCAATAAAACACTCAAACACACAGCACACGCATATAAATGAATAAATTAAAATAAATGCCTAGGCCTTTCCTTGACGGAATTTAATATTATGTATTATGAATTTTATTAGAAAACAACGAATGTTTTATATCACGCTAACCTTGACCAATAATTGAATGTCAAATAAAATTCCTTCATTAATTTTAAGTTCAAAAACGTGCCCCACCGATTTCGAAAACAAACAAAACCGGTTTTCAAAATTCAAATGGGTATATTTTTTGCTTATCTAAGGCTAACAGATTGAAATATATTTTTGTATAGATAGCTGTTCAAGCCTTTCAGTTAAAATATTACATGTTCTTTGAAAATATGATGACTTGGTGAGGTCACTATCAATAGAAATAAACATTTACGATCAGAAATTTTAATAAGCTTATTTGTTTTCATTTTGAAACCTGCAGTCGAACATTTGGGATCAGCCAAAACGAATTCAAAAACCAATTTAGGTATGGTAGCAATGTAAGCGTTGAGACATTAAAAGTAACTACTCAAAAACGATAAAGCTTTAAATTTCATGGATATTTTACATAGCTAATTGAAATTTATTTCGTTCTGTCTAATGATAACTTGGTAGATACGCAAATGGATTTTTTCGCGAAGTGTGTCATTAAGGCCATGTTTATTGGATTTCGCAACGGGAAACATAATAAAAGGTTCCAAACTAAAAGATTTCCATTAATGCTAAGTATGGGTAGTCAACAACAATGACATCAGTAAGTAAGGAAAGTTACCGGTTGAAGAACAATGAAAGAAATTGCAATGACAACGCGTCAAAGGAGGTGACCTCGGAGGTACATCAAGAACACATGATGTCCGAATCTCTTTACGCTTACTATTGCGATCATATCATAGACGTATTTTGTATGACAGAAACTAACACGCGTGAATAATCCCTGGAGATTAGTGCCTGAGAGATTTGGAAAATTCCTGGTTTTTATCTCCTCTATGATTTTGAGTGTCGTCCTTTGCTTCTTTTCCCTGCTAATAATACTTTCAGTTTAAAAGTTTTTGGAAATAATTTCACTTCACAAGATAAAAATGGACAAAATTAAAGTTCTTTTCCGCACTTTAGCTAAACTAAGCCAGCTATTTCGCAGTTATTTTGAGAGTGTTTGTTCCGTAAGTTTAAGGAATCGGGAAAATGAACTGGCTTGTGTGGCTAGACAATGTGTTAAAAGCTGTATGTATTTCCGTATGTAGAGAAAATGCTCTTAGCCTCTGAATATGCACAAAGTTTTCCAAACTTCCGTACAAGGCACAAATATTGCAAAACCACCTTAGACCGATATATCGACTAGTAGTTGATCCGGGTCTGGCTGTTTATGTATGTGAGTTTAAATGTTTGTAAACTCCTAGAGCGTTGCCCACGTTTAAAAAATAAATGCGAGGATTTTAATGGCAGAATTAAGACACTAAGCTCAGTAAGACTATTGATTTGCAAAACTTAAAGTCAGCCATATTGCAATCGAGCACTTTAATTAAATTGGAATAGCATATCAACCGTTAACTTTTAAAGAAATGGCAGCGTGCATAAGAATTGGATTCACATGCAAAAATGAAAAGGTTAAGAAACCGACTGACATAATAAGTGCCAGTGAAGCAATCAGTGTTGTTACTGCAAAGCCATTTTTATTTTAGTCTTTCCGAAATTGGGGGTGCACCCTCGAAATTTAATCTGTTTTTAAATCTCATTTCAACTAATATGATCGTTTTCTGACAAACAGCGACTTACATGAGATTAAATGATCAGATATTCGGACACTGGAAGGTAATCTTACATCTTATCAAACACCTTTAAGTGCTCTCTTGATTGCAGTTTCAATTAGGACCTTTCTCGTGCTCACAAAAGATTTCGCGGTTACCCAATTTGATTCAAAAAGTTCATATAAAACAAAGTTAATTGTGTGGCTGTGTTTACCAAAATTTCATCTGCCGACTTTCAGAACGATTCATCACTTTATTAACCGTCTTCTTCCTTAATTACCTTTTCATTAATTAAAATGTCCAGTTATACTTTTAGTGCCTAATTATTTTCATTAACCTTTGTTTATTTGGTGTCTAGATGAGCTTACCTGGATCTTGTATTGACTTTCGTAAATGTGATATTTTTTGTCTAAGTTTCTCTTGGAAATTCGATGTTTATTTCTGCAACAAATATGGTATAATATCGGGTCACCACGTCAAACTGGTCAAGAAACCATAAAGAAAAGTATAGCCGGGGTTCAAAGGAAGAGCATCAAATATCATAGAAATCAAAATTTAAAAAATGGAAAAAAATCGATCGATTGGAGTCTATCATGTGCTAGAGTGCAACCAAGAAAGTAATGGGCGTACCCAGCATTTTTAAGGGGTGGGGCAGAAGTAAATAAAGTAAGTAGTTGGAAATTAAAAATTCTTGTTATTTACTGACTGATACGTTTTATTGACTGCAATACACCTTATTTCAATAATAACCTGCGAGGGTTCCGGCTAAATCTAGCTAAAATTTCGTTTTTAAATGCACTACTCTGTCAAGAAAGTACCGGGAAACGATCAGTAATACAAAAAATGTTAGTTATTCATCCAAAGTTATTTTATCGCCTTCAAAGTATGCTCCTTCAGAAAAGATACACTTACGCCAACGAATAATCCAATCATCAAAATATTTTTTAAACGCTTTTTTCGGAATTGAGTTCAATTCTCTTTTATGTCTTCTACCGAATGAAAAGGGGTGCCACGAAGTGGTAATTTGAGTTTAGAACAAAGAAAGAAGTCGGCTGGAGTCATATCCGGTGAAAATGGTGGTATTTGTTGAGTTTTTGGTAAAAAATTCGTTCACTATGATGGCCTTGTGTGAAGGCGTATTATCGTGGTGCAAAATCCAATAATTTTTTTTCCACAAATCTGGCCTTTTCAAATTTGCTCCCTTAAATGCCACATAACGCTAAAATAATAATTATTTATTTACTGTTTGACCTTCCGGCAGAATTCCGTGTGCACAATACCGCGACAGTCAAAGAAAACGATCAACATGACTGTGACTTTTGATCGACTTTGGCGGGTTTTTTTCGGTTTCGGTTCAATTGGAAGGCGCCACTGCGAAGCTTGTTGACTAGTTTGCACGTCAAACTCGTAAACCCGCGTTGGTAACAATGCGTTTCATGAATGTTGGGTCGGAATTGACTCGTTCTAGCATGTCCTAAAGCGGCGTTTAAACGGCGCGCAAACACGCGAGCCGAGCCTGGCTCCGCTCGTGGTTCGCCGCGCCACGCGCTGTGTAAACAACTGCGCTCGGCGCGGCTCGGCAAAGTTCGCACGATCCATCACTTGTCGGTTTTTTCGACACAGATCAAAGGCGCGCGCGCTATCTGCGGCTCGGCTTGTGTTAATACGCGCCGTCTAAACAGATGTCACAGAGCGCGCGACGAAGGAAGACCTATTTTGTTTAGCCGCCACGGACGGCTCGGCTGGCGTAGGATCGTGCTACCCCGCGTCGTTTAAACGAGCAGGCTTGCGTCCGTATTTAGCCGAGCCGCATCTCCACGGACGGCTCGGCTCGCGTAGGATCGGGCTAGCCCGCGTCGTTTAATCGCGCCTTCAGCGACTCTTATGCGATTGAGTTTTTGTAGAAAATTCTTTTGGGACTAGCCGAGCTGCAACATGTTTCATACCCAAGTGTTTATTTAAAATGGTACGGATCGACTCGTGAGACACAGAAAGTTCAGCAACCATAAACAAATCATCCATTCCCGATACTTTTTTGACTGAATGTATGTTGTGCTGCTTCCAGAACCCTCTTTCTATGCAGACTATCTACTCTTCTATATACTCTTTCTATACCGACGTGACATGAGGGCGACAAGACGGTTTTCTGTCATTGTTGACCTTAACCAAGTTTTTATTTTAATGTGAAAAATGTTAAAGTACCCAACTGAATACGGTATCTAATTTTGTCATTTTACATTTATTTTGCCTAAGAAATCTTAGCTTGGGGTCAAAGAGCAGGGTGGGACAAGCGCCCACCCTGCCCCACCGTGGGTACGCGCATGAAACTAACAATACTTTTTTAGTAATTTGCGAGAGAAACACAAGTAAATTCAGATAGTCAAAACACCTCGTTTATAAATAAACAAGTACAATCAACAATGACCTTGATCCCTGAGAAACTATTAAAGCAATTAGCTTTCGTTCAATACAAGAGTGCAACGACATTTAATATATTTAATATTCAATATATATCACAGCTTAAAATGATTGCTCGCCAAGACAAGACAAACATACTCGTATGATTAGGACAGTTAAGGTTAAATCGATTAACTAGTCTCTGCCAAGCTTGACATATTATGACTGTAGTCAAAAAAAAACAAAGTATTTAACACATCCAAATATGTATGCAATGGACTTAGTAAATGTTAAAAAGGACAGACACTGCGTCAGGTACTACGGCAGACACAAAAAAAACAACCGACCCACTTCATTGTCATATGATCCAGATAATCCAATCATAGATTAAACATTTTCTCAGAAATTAAGACTAGCAGCACAATAATTCGTTTCAAGTAACTTTTATCAACAGGTCCTTCTCGGACTACTTATTTTTCACTCTCCAATAAATGTCTGAAGGGCAATTAGAGAGCGTACCTGGTCACCGGGTACCAACTGGATCCATTCTGCTATTGTGTTGCTAACAACATGATTTAACAATTCACGGACCACTGCTAACAGTGGTCCGTAAATTGTTAAATCATTGGCTTTTCCTCCTAGACGTTTTATTACTTAACAACAATTAAACTTTATCTCTAAAAGGCATCAATAACAGCTTAATTTAAATCAAAGGTTATTCAAAAAAAAAACTTAACTTCGTTGTCCAACTAGTTACCTATTTAGCTCAATAACCCTAAACGTACTGCGAATTGCCAAAAGTCGTGTTAGTAGCAAAAGTTCTTCTTAAAAAGCTCTTTTAAATTATGTATATCTTAAGGCTATTAGACCTTGGGGCAATTGCCTATACTTCGAAGCCTATTCTCCTTTCTTGTTGCTCAGCGTGTAATCAAAAATCAATGTGAAGCGATAGGATTTACAAAAACATACCCTAACTTATTGTCTAGGGCATTGCCGAATGGTCCTTTGCACATCGTTCATCGCTCCGGAGCTCAATCTGTGAACCCTATGCTCATTCAGAAACCGGTTTGTCAAAGTCAACAACCCAGCCGGCGACGAAGAGTTGATAATAGGTATATCAAACTATATGCTGCTTATGCTCTTAATATTAAGTTAGATTGGAGTTCGTTTAAAAGATCAGGTCATCGAAACGGCGGCGTTCATAAGCTGTCGGTGTCAATATTCCATTACGATTGTGACACTAACAAGCTCATGAACTCAGTTTAGTGGTGATGATCAGTTATAGCAGAAATTAAAAATAACTTAAAAGATGAATGCAGGAACGCAACAAAAAATACTTGTAACATTTTTCAAGATGTGCTGGGAAACTGTTCCATGTGGCTCCAATAATGAGTTCAATAATTTGCCGTCGGTTCCAGCTACGAAACAATGATTTTATCGAGAAATTGTAAATATGAAAATCAGATTGAGCCAAATAATGTTCACTTTGAGGTTAATATGGATTTGATCAAAATTATTGATGACATTTTTTTTGATAAAAAGACATCCAATACGATGATAAAAAGAAGGTAATGTTGTTCTCTACTCGCAAATTAATAAAATTGCTCAGTGCGTCTACGTACTGAATCTTAGATGGAACGTTTAAAATTGTGCCATCTTTATTCTTACAATTATACGGGGTGGAAGGGACACCGACGCGAAAATGGTTACACGTATTCAATACATCATTTGGAGACCCCCACATATGTACTGAATACGTGGTAACCGTAATTACCACGAACCCAAAATCACGCCGAATCTTGGCTCATCCTATAAATGTAATTATCGGAAAAAAAACTCAGGATTTTATAATCTTGTCAACGAATTAATTAAAGAAAGTAAAATAAATTTAAGTTAAATCGAAAAAATTATGAAAGGTGAGCCAACAAAACCGAAACGAAGAAAGTGTATAGCAAAAGAAGAAAAGATAAATAAAATAATTTTAAAGAAAAAACTATAAATGATAAAGTACATTTTTACAGTGTGTGTTTTCTTTCGCTGGTCACAGTTCTAACCTAACCTAACCTAAGTGATTCAATAACAGAAGATGGTTCGTGATTTTTTATAATGGACATTAAAATTCTTAAGTATTATGAAAATCGGACTCTTGAAAATCGGAACATCGAAATTCGGAATAAAATATTTCGGAGTATTTGGGTGCGCGCGATAATAACAGCAATAAGCTTCTATGGACGTATAAGAAATGGTGTTGATGGTAATGTTTCCTCACTTACAGTTATGGCAGTTCAAGTGACTATTATTCAATCTGCGGTGTGCGCTACCGAATAAACTATTTACAATAGCCATTTCAAAGTGTCGTAAATCAGTGGTCAGTCTAAGAAGTTGTTCGAGTCGTCATATTCTGATTCGGCAGAATTTATCGAACAATAAAGCCATTGCGAAAAAATTACCCCATAAATACGGTTCGCCTTTTATTCGGCTCGTGCATACCTTGTCCGGCAACTGCTATCGCTAAAGCATGTTCGGCTCGGAATGGCTCGGCACGATTCGAGCTAAGCTGAGTGGGTTCTTTCCCGAACGTGCCGGACGGCAAATTCTAATTTGCCGCCCTGCTGTGCCGATCATGACGTGTCGACCCGAACATGTATGTGATATACACGGTGGAAACTTTCAGCGGGGTAGTAAAGGGAACTACCTTATCCGCTGTAGCTACACGAAAACGGTTTTAGGAGCATAATAGCATAATCAGTCTTCAATGTTCTCACTGCTGGGACACAGGCCTCCTCTCTATGAGAGGGAATGAACTATAATCGACCACGCAGGCCCAGTCTTGGTGCAGTGAGTGTAGATATCACATGTCTTCGAATTTTGGTTCTAGGACATGCCGGTTTCCTCACAATGTTTTCCTTCACCGTTTTGAGAGCAGAGGCGGTGAAATAAATTTCACAAAGTAATGCGCCTGCCTGGGTTCGAAACCGCGGCTTACTTTCAACGTAACCGCTATCGCCGAACACGAATATGAAGTTTTTGACGCGACAAGACAACCCGACGGACACAAATATTCGTCCGATAATGTGTCCGTAGCATAACGCACGTTGGCGTATTTTATTTAATACTAGCTGACCCCGCAAACGTTTTTTTGCCATATAAATTATGGTGTGAAATATACTTTACAACTTATTCTCATATACATAAACAATTTCATAAAAATCAGTCGAGCCGTTTCGGAAGAGTGTAACCACTAACACCGTGACACGAGATTTTTACATACATACAGATTATCGAATCGGATTGGATTATGTTTATCGGTACATTTCCGCAGTGCATGTTTATTGTATCATGCATATTGGATAACCTTTTCACACGGGTACATCACCTGGCGGAATATTAAAAAGTATTTTGAAAATATAATTCCATTTGAAATGCGTGCGCGAAGTTATAAAAGTTTTCAAAGGAGAAAAATTTTCATATTGCCTTATTCACTTCCCAATCGCTGCGTAGTGTTTGATTTTCTTCTGGAAAACTGGTTGGAAAATCAGTAGGTGAAGATTTTCTTATAAGTAGGTACTGAGGGAAACATTACCTCACCCTCATTATTCATTATCTGAATACAGGAATCCCACATCAACACACAAACGGCTACCACGTGTTCCGAAATCATTCTGACCCCCCCCCCCCATAGAAGAATTTTCATGGGTAAATAAAAAAAAAAACGATGATGTTGTTCCGTGCTTCTCTGAGGCTATCGATGCTTGGAAACTCGCTTGGCCGAATACTGAAGAACCCGACCATCTATTTTCCCTAAGACGGTGGTACGAGCCGCTCTGCAGAGTAGTTCAGAACAATCTGCTGAACACGTCTGCTACTACTGCTGAGCGTGCGCGCCTATTGGCTGTAGGTGAGTGGGAGTCGGGACTTGGTCTTCACTTGATAGGCACATTGTTCGAAGACACGACCTTCCGCCTCGCTGCTTCTTTACGCCTTGGTGCGCCTGCTGATCTCCTCATCGCTATCACTGTGGTGAAGCTGTCAACAACCTCGGTCACCACGGCCTGCCTCATGCAGCCTAAGTGCGGGCCGTTTTGCACGGCACGCCAACATAAACGATATCATCCGACGAGCTCTTATCACCGTCGGCATTCCAGCTGTTTTAGAACCCAATGGCTTGGCACGCGACGATGGCAAAAGACCGGACGCTATTCTTTGTTTCCTTAGAAGACGGGTAGGCCTTTAGTGTGGAACGCAACATGCGTTGATACTCTTGCGCCATCACATCTTCCAAGTTCATCGTGGTGTGCTGGCGCTGCCGCTGCGGCTGCAAAGAACCTCAAGCGGCGTAAATATAGAAATCTCTTGGAAACTATGTATATTTTCGAGCCGTTTGGGGTTGAAACGCTGGGGCCGTGGGGTCCGAGTGCTCATAGCCTGTTTAAGGAAATTTCGAAACGCCTACTTGACGCTTCCCGTGACCCAAGGGCTGGCTTTTACCTTGGCCAGAGGCTAAGTGCTGCCATAAAACGTGGCAACGCCGCCTATCTCTTGGGCACATTACCAACTGACAGCGTTGAGGAGGAGTTTTTCGATGCCATTTTATAGTTTGTTGTTAATTTATTTATTTTAATTCATTTATTAATTTTTAATTAATAATGTATATAGTTAGTTTACTCTACTTAATAAATAAATTAAAAGTTTGTTACCATAATTTAAAAAAAAAAACAGCAGTTTCCTACAAAAGTGCAATACCTACCTATACGGTCAAAATGTATTTTTATTTAAATTATCGGTGAAAATCCTGTATACCAGAATACGATATTATATTATTTAAGAGAGGAAGTTAATTACCTATGGGGTGTTGTTACTTATACAATATTAGGGTACACCTATGAGATGTTTATAAAACATAATCTAAGATTAAGATATTAGCAGAGTACCTAATATACTTTATGTTCTCTTTTGTACAATTTTCCTATTCACGGTTTTCCTCACAATGTGATTTAAAAGTAGATACTTAATTATAAAAACAATGACATCAATCGAAAGTTGCGTTCGCTTCATTGTGCTATTTCCAGGTATTCATTAATAGTATTAGATACCATAGGTTTCTGTAATAGTTATGTGTGAGCAGTATGTATTCAATGACTTGTATGATATGTACTAGGTAGGTGGATACATGAACATACCTGCCTATTTTGCAAAAGTCTTTTATACTTGATTCCTTTTCGACCGCTAAAGTGAACGTCCATTTTAATTTGGTTTGCTTACATATATAATATTTATCTAACCAAACGTTTTTTGCATAAATTAAAAAACCAAAACTATAAACCTTAGAATGGTTATTTTGTGTTTTAAATCCTTAAATAAAAAACAAGTTGATATTTCAATGACCGCTGTTAGCAGCGGTCATTACCCATGTCTATGATTAAGTAGGTACCTAAAATGTTCTAACAAATAGTAAGTACTCGTAACTCCTAAATTATATGAAATTACTGATAAAATCTTGACAAATTGTTTACATGGGAAAAATGTGTTATATGTACCTGTGTTGTGTAAAGTTAAATGTATATTATGCACGGCATGTGAATATGACATATGTGGGGAAATAATTTATTCTTCAAACAAACAAACAAATGATTTACGGTTTAAGACATTTATTTCTAAAAAAGAATACAATTCACTTAATATGAGAAATACAAGGTAATCTTAAAACTAAAAATAAGAATTTCTTATGAAGAAGGTAGGTACTCGTAAATAAATAAGTAAAATAGTAGACACACAATTTTTACCGTGTTGTGGGTAAAGGGAAAAAGTAATAGTAGTACATACACACGCTTCGCTCGCGTTAATTTTGAATTAGACAGTCAATTCGCGGTTGTACGCTGCTTATATTAATATAATTCAATCATGATTTGAAAGACACGTGGCGCCATCTACTATCATAAGACAGTACTTCTTTTCGGGATAAAAAGTACCCTATGTCCGTTTCTGTACACCTGAAAAATTATGTTCAAAATTTCAAGATGATCGGTTCAGTGGTTTAGGCGTGAAAAGGTAACAAACAAACAAACTTACTTTCGCATTTATAATATAATATTAGTAAAGAAATAAGGATAAGGATAATGTTAAATGTAATTTAAGTATGTAAGTACACACTTATGTAAGAAGCATTTCTTAGAATGGTTTCGTATAAACAACTAAAGCTTGTTGAAAAACACGTCATAATATTGAAGCCTTGAATATCGATAGTTTGCACCAATACTAATATAAAAATCAGCTGTTTACTATAAAAGTGCAATACCTACGCGGTCAAAATGTATGGAACAGTTGATTTTGTGGAGTTTGTAATGATGTACTTAACACGTGGTAACCGTTTGTCCCTTTCACCATGTATACAAAAAACCTGGTTACGAAACATACCATTCTTCATACTGCATTAAAAAAAGTCCAGATCATGATAAATAAAATGCACATAATAAATATCAATAAGTACTAGCAGTAATGATAACACTAGTTTACAATGTTTTTGTTGCTCTTGATATGAGAGTGGTTTTGGGTTCGCCTGGTACCCAAGAATAACGAAAAATTATCAGTTTTTGGAAATTAGGTCAATTTTTTTTTATTACGGTTTGAAATTTCAATGAAATAGAACAATTATTTCGGGACGAACAAAATATTTTTTTGTTTATTATTTATACAAAATGATGGAAATCACTTAAGTATTCTACAAAATCATTAAAATTACTGGTACAAAAATGAAAACGCGAGTTTATGTTTTACATCAATTGGGAGCATTAAGAAAAGTAAAAAAAATATTTTTGATCATTATTTCCCATGAATATCTATGTGAAACTTATCTAATTTATCTAGCCTGTATTACCCCACTGCTGGGCAATGAATACATCTGCCTTAGTTCCTTATTTACACTCAACTTGTAATACCCAACAAGCCCAAGAGTACCCCACACATACCCTAATAACTTAAAAACTAGAGCTGATCTGGCACCCTAATGACTTTATTCTTAAGTAGGTAATATGATATAAATAAAAAAACTCCGCAAAAATATCGAAGGCAACACAAAAACATTTTTTTTTGTAAACTAGTGTTATTATTTAACAACGATAAACACATGAGTTCAATGGCCATATTAATGACAAGTTCATCCAGCAGCGCCCCTAACGGACAATATAAGAACAACCACTGCGGAGTCGTAGCACTCGTAGCCGCTGTGAGTAGCAGGCTGAAGGAAGGCTGTATTTACTTACCAGGATGGCTTAATAGTGTTGCTACTCGGCAATAGATGTCGCGGGATTAAGATTCACATACTATTTTATACTTTTAGCTACTTTACGCCAGATGTCATAGCGGTGCTCAAGATAAAGTGGTTTTTTACAATTTTTTCAAGTACCTAATGGATGGATTAAGTAATTCCTTGAAATAATTTGTAACATATTTACTTGCGTCAATTTAAAATGCAACGTTGCCAGCCTTCTGGGACATTGTCCCGTTGACAGCGATGCGGATGGATTTTCATGTTTTTTTTGACACCCTGTAATTATTTTTCAGTTTTGATATAGATTGTTTGATTGTTTTATTGATTGATTGTAGATATTTTTATGTTTATTATAAGTCTATTCATAGTTTGTAAATAATGTTCTGAATACGCATAGTAAATAAAAAGAATTTAGAATTTATAAAACATTTCATTTGGTCTTATTTTCCTGACTCGATGTTCCTTGTGGTCGCAAGCGAAGATTGAGGAAATAATTAAGGCTCAACATAGATGTCAAAACCAGACCACTCATAGTGGCATAACACAGACGTGAGACCTATTTCTAAACATGACAGAACTGAACCACCTATTTATAAAAAAAACAACAAAACTTTTTGAGTAGGTACTTGTTCGGTCATTATACTGGTACGGACAAACTGCAGACGTGTCAAAGGTCTGTGACAGACAATGTAATGAAAGTCCGGTCCAGTGTCCGGTGTCTTTAGTCAGTTCCGAATCTGTCCTTAGGTACCAGCTAGACCGAACCTTTGCGGACATACGTGTGGTTATAAAAGTTATGTAACAACAGATCAGTTTTAATTCTGAGGGCCAAATAAAGGTTAAAGTTAACGGGAAAAGCATAAACACAAATACGATTTCTCAGAACTGTAAGGAAAGGTCATCTTGTGGGAAGTCATAAGAAGAAAGGTTTTTGAATCATGATCATAAAAGTAATATCCTACTTAATAAGAAAACATATGTCTACCTCATTTGCCCAGAATTTTCCCAACTATGTTGGGGTCGGCTTCCAGTCTAACCTGCAGTCTAAGCTGAATACAGTATTGTACATGGAGCGACTGCCTATCTGACTTACACAACTCAGTTAGTCTCAGGTAATAATACTACTACTACTTCTGGTGGTCCTTTGGTAAGACTGGTTGTCAGACTTTTGGGCCACTGACTTCCTGTAACGACTCTCATCATCATTCTCTTGCACTTATTCCAACTTATTTGGGGTCGACGCAGCATGCCTTCTTCCATACTTCTCTATTACTCGTCATCTCAGCAGTCACCTCCTTTCTAGCCATATCATCCTTCACACAGTCCAACTGTCAAAGATCTACAAATGACAGCCGGGACCCATCCACGGACCAACCTAGGCAAGCGCGGCTTAATCTAAAGATCAACCCGAGCAGCAGTTATTATATTGTCTTCACGTTGAAAAAATAACAGGATGTAATTATATTTTTAATCGTACAGGCCTGCAATGTTGCCACGGCTGGCACACGTGCCTGTCTCTGAGAAGGAGAGGACCCTGATGCACCATGACAGCCCATTATGGGTTGGTGGACCCATTGCATTCGAATTTAATACATATTACATTCGATTTTTTGGATCTAGGATATGACGGCTTCCTTACTGTTTTCCTTTACCGTTGTGAGAGCATTGCTGATGAAATAATTTCCGTACACAAAGGAAAGTGCTTGCCTGGATTCATACGTCGCAGCCGTTACTTCTAGGCTACCATTGATCGCATTGTATATGAATGAAAGCTTTCTAACATATTATTATTAGTTCCTACTACAAACTACGCACAAGTAGTGACAGCAAAAAACTGAAGGCCAAGTCGCGAAGCTACAAAACAAAACAGATTATATCTCAGTTCATTTTTTTCTAATTTAAACATTGTTTAGGTATCTGTTTTGCTTTGATTGACGCACGGCCAGGGGCGTAGCTACCGATGAGCAAAGATACGGGGTCCCCGAGTAACATGGAAAATAACCACAAAATCTTCCTATTACCTCATATTCTTATTGTTATGAGGCTTGTAATGAGTAATTAAAGAAAATTGAACTTATCACGAATCAAAAAGCTTAAACTTTTCGAGCTCGTTTCGCTCGCTCTTCGATCCACTTTTTGTGCTTCGTGGCACTCGGGTTCAAATGCCCCCAAATTTTTTGATACAGGACCCTATTATAGTCCTAACAGGGCCCTGCATCAACATTTTTCACTGTTCCAGCTACGCCACTGCGCACCGCTAACTTCTTGTTGCTTTTAGTGTAAGTTTGTATAATATTGAGTATAAGAAACTTAATTAGTCGAAAATACATTTTTGTACGGAAATCTTCATTTATTTATGTTTCTTCAATGCTTATCCTAGTTTAGAATCTAATGCTTTTTTCACTAACTCGCGGTGCACCTGAAAGAATGCCTTGTAAACTCGCACGGTTGGATTTTCGATGAATTGTCAATTTTCCGAGAATAATCTTCAGAGGGTGAAATGTCAAGTGGGGTCGAAACCCCACTTGATATTTCAAGCATTTCTTCCTCATTGAATTCAAAGATGCTGATGGGAACAGGATATTTTGTTGAGAACATGACTTTATAACTTTATACTCGTTAGGTCGACGATATTGGCAAATTCGCGGGAACAACCTGGATAAGGGACGCACAGAACCGGAAAGTGTGGCAGAAGAAAGGTTAGGCCTAGAAAGGGGAGGTCTGAAATAAAAAAAAATCTATTCTATTCTATACCCAGCAGTGGGTGATTCCGGGTTGATGTGATGTGATGACTTTATAATACCTACTACCAAACAAACTTTGACCTTTGGCTAAGGCATTACTTGCTTAAAAGGAGGCTCCAATCACCAACTAATGAAAACTTTTTTGTAAAGACATAAAGATTTTTTGTATTTTATAAAGGGTGTAAAAAGACCCTTAACGAAGCCGAAATGTACTTGTTCTCCCCGTCATTGCAATAATTTTTTTGTTCTAGACCATACCTGGGAACCTTCTAGTTACGGAGATATTGGGGGTCAAAGTTCGAACTTTTTCACAAGTTTTTTTTTTAATACATGTTTCTAGTGTAAGATTTTTAATTTAATCACCTTCACGACCTCCGTACTATTCAATCCATCCACCAGCACAATGTTTTAAGTGCGTTACATTGAGTGTTACCGTAAAATGTGATTTTTCACCCCCAAAAAAAAGTCGTTTCCCAGCAATAATTTTTGCGTAAAGTTACTTAGTTTGATGTACAGAATGCTTGGTTGACGGCTTCGTGAAGGGTCTGTTTACACCCTGTATAAAGACGTGTTACAGGTATTAGCGTACCTTTGCATAACGCAGACTAGTTTCAACTTAAAGCAGTCATGTCAAACAGATGGCTCGTGGAAGTTTATCAAGATTAACCAGATCAATTTTTTTTTTTTATATTAAACTGTCCTTCAAGATTTCTGCAACAAAAACAAGCTAACAAATTGTCAAACGAGTCCATTGCTGTAATACGTTGACAGAGTTGCCAACAGCTAATAAAACACTTGCCATGACTTAATCTTTATTCAGCAGAGATAGATGAAAAAGTCAAAAATGATTTGCATTGATTGACAAATAATCTTGAGAAAAGTTTGTGTAAATCTTATTGAACATGTTGTAAAAACGCGAAGAGCGATCAGTTTCAAAGTATGTATTACTTTGAAACTGATCGCCATGGCTCTCAAGTGAATTATGAACTTCACCTAGTAAGTTACAACAACTATCACAAATGACGCCCGACATGGGTGTCACATTCATCATTTCAAAACATAAACTTTGAGTTTATCCCACTAATTAACTTTTTTACCCTTCATTTTGTAGATAATCCTGTAGAAAATCGAGATTGTTATTCTTAACTTAAAGAATCCAAAAAGGCGTTACCAGAAACTGGTTCAGTTAACGTTGTTACTAAAACTTTTTTTTTGTTTTTTTTTTCCGAGCCTTGCAAGGTGTCTTTGACTTTTTTGTATTTAGCTTTAAACACACCAATGACTTGAAGTTGACCGTACGCTTACTTACGTATAAAACGATATTAGCGCCCTTCACACGTAAAGTTCGGACCACGGGAAACAGCACGCGCCGTTCCATCCCTCGCTCCGAACTGTACGTGTAGATGTGCGGGTCTAACAATCCGATCTGGCACATCGACGCGAACGCATGTCTTACAGTTTTATGCGCGCATCACGTGTAAACGTAAATTACAAAAATGGCGGTTTGGAGCGTCGAAGCTATCACAGAGTTCATTCGTTTGTTCCGTGAACATCCACACGGATTTCACGGAACAAACGAATGAACTCTGGAAGATAAAAAGTATGGAGTATATTAACAGGAGTATGAGAAATAAAGCATATGACGAGCTCGTTGATTTTTGCAAGTCAGTAGGTTTTGTTTCAGCTGATCGCGATTTCGTCAGCAAAAAAATACAAGAACGCTAACGCGATGACCAAACGATCGTCCATTTTTCTTACTACTGCGAGAAAACTTTTAAAAGTTATAACGTTCTACGCGCCAGTCCAAACTGCAGTCCAAACTCTTGAAAAACAATTTACACGCACAGTTCGGAACGTTTGTCTAGATTATGTAAGTTTCGTCGGCAATCCAAACTGTGAATGCATTTTTAATCGTAATTAGCACAACAGTTTGATACGCAGTCCAAACTGTACAGATCTAACTGCGGTTTGGAACGCAGTCCAAGATGCGCGGTCCGAACTGTACGTGTGCGGGGCGCTATTGTAAAGAAAAATACGCTACGTTCATACTGAGCGGCGTTCAAATATCGTTGCGTTGTTACGACTGCGATAGATAATACGGAACGTATGCTACAGAAAGAGATAGCTATTGCGCTTGAAGTACTTAAATTACGACAATTGTCTGAATTTGTCTGCAACAATTTGCGCGCGCTGGGGGATATCTACCTCTTTTTATTTATAACTAGCTGTTCCCGGCATGCGTTGCAATGCACCTTTTTCCTACCCTACCTACCCTACCTACCCTACCTACCCTACCTACCCTACCTACCCTACCTACCCTACCTACCCTACCTACCCTACCTACCCTACCTACCCTACCTACCCTACCTACCCTACCTACCCTACCTACCCTACCTACCCTACCTCCCTACCTACCCTACCTGCCCTACCTACCCTACCTACCCTACCTACCCTACCTACCCTACCTACCCTACCTACCCTACCTACCCTACCTACCCTACCTACCCTACCTACCCTACCTACCCTACCTACCCTACCTACCCTACCTACCCTACCTTGGCTGGCTGTTTTAAGGGTTTTTCCGGCAATTATTCGAATTTTTCTCGCCGTAAAAACCATCCCTGAACTCCAACGAACATTAAAAAAAAAAATTGGCCAAATTGGTCCAGGCGTTGTTGAGTTATGCGCTTACCAACACATTTTGCGATTCATTTTTATATTATAGATTTCATTGTTCGTATACGACATCGATTCAAAGTTGCCTCCGCAGTATCTACTGTCTACAGGTTTAAGTTGGATTTGCTTTATTGCATATGTACATACCTATAACGGCAGTAGAACGAAGCCTGGAGTCGCTTTTTCTCCTCGTCATTATGTTTTTTTTTTAACCGGACCATAGGTACCTGGAACCTTCTGGTTAAAGAGAAGGTCAAATAACTACATACCTACATTCTTTTATTTGTACCTGTTCCCTTACATTATTTTATTTTTACAAAAACTATATTTTGTTCTACAACGCCTGCGCCTGTAGCGTTGCATGCACCCGTAAACACAATGTTTCCCGTTCCATTTACAAAAGACATTTTTCAAAAATCCAAAATGGAATTGTTTTCATGTGCAGATTGTGTAGACAATGTCTATGACACGGGTACAGATATTTTCAGGATTCAACGAACGAGTATTCAAAAACAACCTGCATACTTTATACGTCGTTGAAGCACACATGGAAAGTATACTATTTCCACAGATATTAGGTGGTCTAATCCTTTATTATTTGATGTTAATTTGTTGTAAGAAAATACATAGTACATAGTGCAGGTAACTTTAAGACTACTTTAGTACGCTAGTAGGTGCCCTTAAAGAACAAAGTAGTCAGCTATCTGGGAATACAATAAGCACCTGTGATGTGATTAAAGGTCGAAGATATAAGGTATGTTAATACATATTATTATTATATCTTCGACCCTTAATCACATCATCATCTGCCTAGGTAGCCTTTTCCCGACTATATTGGGGTCGCCTTCCAGTCTAATTGGATGTAGCTGAATACCAGTATTTTACATGGAGCGATTGCGTATGTGACCTCCACAACCCAGTTAATACTGAGTAATACGATACCCCTTTGGTAAGACTGGTTGCCAGACTTTAGGGCCATTGACAACCTATAAGGACAGTCAAAGATCTACAAAAGACTGTTGGGAACAACAGCTGAAAGTGCTTTCCGAGGCACAGAGGAAACTCGAAATGTAATTAACGGTCACCCATCCATGGACCAGCCCTTGCAAGCGCGGCTAAACCCTGAATATCAAACTATGAGGTTGTTATTATTTAGCCACAATCACAGAACTGCACTTATCATTTTTTATTTCCATTTCTTTGAAGCGCACGAAACTTCATCGAGAATTCCCTGCAGGAAATGGTTTAATTACTTAATTACCTATTAACCTTACATGCAGTTACTACTTCTGGTTAGCTCATTAATTGACACCTTCAACTTTAACTGGCATTGTGACGCTAATTACACTTACACTTGGTAAGCATAACAACGAACATTAACTTCATAATAATGACGATTGGAAGAAAGTGAATCGAAGGAAAGGTCAAGGGCAAATCCCGACAATATTAAATTGTCACTCTTAAAAAGCATTATTATCTCTTTTCCCTATTTTTCAGGAACTCCTAACTTAACTTCCCTATGTTGTTGTTATTCCACCTGTTGAGTTTGCCCGTCGCAACGCAAGACTCCTTGCGGCCTTGAAACTCGAAAACAATCGCCTCATAGCATCCTCTGACTCACACTACCGATTACATATCACACAAAACAATACAGAACGCAGAACAAAGTAATTTAAAAAAAAATGAGAAAGAGTCCTCTCGAACTCCAGTTGTTCCAAGTTTCTCTAAGCATAGAATCGTCTCCACTTCGATAACTTCAATCTCAAGCATAATAAAGCTGGTGGTGAAACATATGGCAAAACAGTTAACGATGCCGGCACTAGAAAGAGCCGAGGATTGCCTTACATAGTTTCAGCACAAACACTTTCCTTCGTGATGCAAAACATAACAAGCGCGCCAAGCTCAACTTAATGTAACAATAATACGGAGGCAACGTGTAGCGAGTGGAGGAGCCCTGCGATAATATAGGACCGCGGAGAAAATAGAGGCGCGCGCCGCTATCTACGCTCAGTCCTCGCCGAGCTTTGTGCGACGACGCTCGCATTCACCACGCCCGCACACTCCATAATAAAAACATGACATAAAACCCATTCCTAAGTCAGTTCTAGTCACGCGATATAAACAGCTCTTAAACGTGTCAAGGACCCTGTGTTAACTTTAGGGTCAACGTACAAATCGATCGCGAAGCTCTCAAAGTTGTGGTAACCATGCCGGCTGAAGCAGAGGCTAGGATCGTTCTTCGGGATGTTACGCCGGAGAGTGAGTACTTTAACTTTCGTTAAGCTAATTTATTATGTGTCTTGTGTTGCCTGTGGTGATTAAAAACCTTTATGTGTAAGCATTCATTGAGGGCAATGACAAATGATCTCTAGCGACACAAACTGGGTCAAACTCATGTTTGTCACTTAATCGCATATAGGGCAAGCTTTTGTGCGAAAGCATAAAACATTCCAACTGAACTTGACCAATTCAGTTTACCGATTGTTCTTCTTCCTTCACAAAACATTTTGCCGGGCGTACCTATCACAACAACAGCTGACAGTGATTGTCACGTGTCCGATCCTCTTCAAAACATTGTAAAGAGAAACATCTCCAGCTGATTTAAATCGTATTACTGGGTAAGTAATACAAACAAAACAACCGGAGGGGCCAATAGCAGTGACTCCATTGTCGCTGGCAGTGAATCACACAGTTCAATTCAATTCGTTGTTAGTTGACAGCATTCATATTATTGAGGAAGGCGTCGGAAACAATTTAATGCGTCGGGATCAGGAAGTGTGTTACTGATATGACAGTTACGTCCGTAAAACTTTTGTTTGGATTAATAGAGGCTTGCTAGCAAACCAGACAAAAGTAAAGGCTCATTCACGAATCACAATTCGTTTCCCCGACGAAATTCTGAGTTACAAAACAGACAAAAATATAAAAATGTGAAATTCAATGTAGCAACTTTACCAAAACAGAGTCATCGTACGATTGAGACTTGCGCCATAAGCCGGCGAGTTTCAAGAAACTGATTAATCTTATATGTAATCATCTTACGAAAATATAAACATATGTAAGGAGGCCTATAAATATGTCTTAATCTTAATGCGGACAATGTGGTTGACGCGAAGGTTTTGGGTTTGTTGTCTCAAGGTAAATGAATCCGGGTTTAATCGAGTACTGAATAACTTAATACCGCCCTTGGTAAGCCTGTGTAAGGAATAAGTAAACACCCATAATGTAGCTAATGTTAATCTGACTTCACAGGGAAAATTAATTATGTAGGGCTTAAAGAAAATAGCACACAACATTAATTTATTTTTCGTTATTTCTAGTTTTTTACCGACTCCTTAATTTATATTTTAATATCACAATAAATATTACCTAGAAACTTTCATCTTCAATTACATAGTTAACTAGCTTATGCCCGCGGCTTCGCCCGCGTGGAGTTTGGGAATTGCCCACGGGATCTTACTTCTGGGATAATAAGTAATCTATGTATGTATAGTACATACATAGATTTACATGTTCTTGCTTATAATTTGCAAATATTAGTTCATAGTAATATCAATTAAATTACATAAGTTAAATATTGATACCTCGGTTTGAGATTGGACACCGGTGACAACAATCAAAAGATTCATTAGGAATCTATTTATAGACATAATACTTTGACATAATATTTAATATCAATGTCGCGTATCACGAACGCGAAAATCGGTAGAATAAATCATATTTACAGACACGTCTACCTCAAAAAATTCTACCTACTTACTAATTGGTAAATACTCCCGCGTCCCGCATGCCCCGCGCAACATTGCGCGCCATGCGCCCGTCTACGTGAGCTTCGAAGCCCTATTTGACACTGTTGGGGATGATTTTGGAAAAACTGATACAGTCATGTCACATAATTTTAATTGAAGAGTGTGTACACCAATTTTCGAGTCAATCGTCCCAGAAAATATGAAGTTTCACAGAAAATTCAACACCCCATTTCACTCTCTCAGGGGTAGAATTTCGAAAAACCCTTTCTTAGTTTATACCTGCTCTTTATAAAGAAAACACCCTCTAAATTTCATGTTTCTAGAACCAGTGGTTTGAGCTGTGCGTTGATATATCAGTCAGTCAGTCAATCAGTCAGTCAGTCAGTCAGTCAGGACTTTGAATTTTATATGTATAGATAAATTAATTTCGGTCCACTTAGCGAAGTTCTCCGAATCAATTTTCCTTGAACTTTCGTTTTCGTAAGCGAGCGTGGGAGAAAATGGCACACCTTATGGATACAATTCAAGTATGTTTAACGATATTTCCAATGTTAAAAGACTAGTCACCTGGGCATCATACGGCCCTAAAATGGATACGAAACTATAACCACAAATCTGCAAGTCAGTTTCAAAGACATTGCCCAAAAAAAAACGTATTCACGGCCGCGGCCGTGTCAGTCTTGCATAACGCATCTTTAGTATAAAAACTCTTACTACTTGCTTGAACGAAACGACTGTAATTTGGTGCGGTCAAGTCCGTAAAAATTACAAAAAGATTTTCAATACAGATTTGGCTATTCAAACAATTAACCCAAATTACCAGAGTGTTAATTATTAGTAAACATCCAAGCAGATGATTAAGTAAAGACTGCGTAAATGAATGCCAAAATTATGAAAAAGCGGTATAAAGAAATCCAAAATCTAGACATGCTATAAGGCTTTTGAGTAAACTAAGCCTTGTCAAACGTGATACTGTTGCCCAGCTGGTTATTTTTAATCTTGAACCAGACGCTACTGGAAATTTCAAACAAGTTTTAGAACAACACAATGATATATCTTCATCATAAATTATAAAAGGTTAGTATTTTAATAGTGACATAATAATATCGTTAAACTTTACCAGTCCGCTTTGTCATATTTTATCGAGTAAAGTTTTCCATCAATTACCGACAAAAAAGAACTTAGTTTCACGCAAGTTGCATTCAGTAACCTTGGCTGAATTCAAGAATATGCTAAATCATATTAGATGACTTTTACAATACTTTTCTGCGTTCCCGTTGCGTTGCAAAGACACTGACTTTAAATAGAATTCGTTAAAGATTTATCGATTCATCAGAGTTGGCAGACTGCCTCATGAAGGCTTTAAATGCAATTATTGTGCCAACAATAAACATACATACATAAACACTACCTTAAGGAAATTGTCGACAAACGAGTTAAGTTTGCCCTTTCGACTTTTTTGTTCTAGGAATTACCCAGCCTATTTTCGATTGTATGACATTTTGCAAAGAACAAAGAGAATCGTAATATCAAATTTTCCTCACCATAAACATATGTATAATAATTATCCGTCACATTATCTCCGGGTGTTCTCGTCTGGCTAATGGAGAGTACTTGTATAAACACAACCTTGTAGCCAGGATTATCAATCAGCAACTTGCTTTAAAATACAACCTTGTGGAATCGGAAGTGCCGTACTATACTATACTATGTGCCCGACCCAGTTCTCGAAAATGGCAGTATCACATTCACAGACAGGACAATTGTAGCCAATAAGCCTGATATAGTGGTGGTGGATCGATCAGAGTGGCGCTCAATGAATGTTGACATAAAGGTCCCGCATAATGAGAACCTCGTGAAAGCCGAGAAAGATAAGCAAATCAAGTATCTTGACTTGGCTCGTGAGGTTGTGGGATGTGGACTCAGCGATCATTGTGCCGATAGTCGTATCAGCCCATGGCTTAATTGCCAAGAGCCTCGACCAATTCCTGAGGAAGCTCTCGTTAGGCAGCTGGATCAAGGGCTTGATTCAGAAAGCGGTACCCCTGGACACGGCTCGTATTGTTAGGTTCCTCTCTCTGGAGCCCTGACCGCCGGTAGCTTGGACCCTGTTCCCGATACCGGTGGGCTACAATTTTTTTAATGTTTTTAAATATTTTTATATTGTTTTTTCTAAGCAATAATTTAAAATGTAATTGATTTGTAAATATATAAATAAAGGAGAATTACTGTAAGCAAGCATATAATAAACAGTCATTGTTAACAAAGCATTATCAGCTTTATTATAATGTTTGAGCACTAGAGTTCTAGGTACAAGTGATCGTAATTGACCACTATATAAACAAATGTATTCCATTGCCAGCAGGTTCACCTGTTCAGTGGGCCGGTGACGTAAAAACTAATGCATATTAAATTGAGGAAGTATGAGTGTTGCACCCTGTGCATGCATATTTGTAACGGTGCTTATGGGTGATTTGATATAGAGACACAGGGCAATCATTTTTGTATTAAAATAAGAAAAAATGGTTAGTATTCCATTGGCCTTGCTGTGTGATCGTTACAATGATCATTTCATACTGTCGAATATGATTCATCTGGTTCTTGCGGCTAGTTATTTTATTATTTTTATTATGAGTCTGTTATGTCCCACTGCAGGGCAAAGGCCTCCCTTCCCTCTTTCCATTTAATAGCCTTGCGGCGTAGATGATTATTCAAATTACATAAAGATGCTGGTAATGAGAATGACGTGTGTGTGTAGATCTTAACTACAGTATTATCAAAACATCATAGACATATAGACATTTCTTTTCTTCTCTTTTAATTGCTGTGTGTAGATCAAACCTCACACTTTCTTTGTTATAATAAACCCATACGAAGAGAAAGCGTGACAAAAACATCTAAAAAGTAGTTACATGCACATTACATGCACCAAACTGTTGAATTCCATACTACACCGGAAAGGGAACCATTTGGCGGGTACATTTATTTTGAGTTGTGACCTTCTACAAAAGGCAAGGTCGTTTCTAAGTGTCGCAAACATAACGTCTTCATTTAAATGCGCCTTTGTTTACAAAACTGGGCTCTCGTAACACTGACTAAACCTAGTTTGATGTTGGTAAAAATAATGTCAACAAATCGTTTTGATTATTGGAATACGTCTCTTGGCGGTTCTTATCATCGGAACCTCTTGCTGCATCACTACAAAGGCCGGGGAATAGCGAAGGATAATGTCAGTCTCTTACCTAAAACGTCACATTGTACCTCAAGAAAATTAGGAAAATAATACAAACCGCATTACTTTCCGCAGTCGATGCAGAAGTGCAGGTCATCCATGACACGGCAACGCCTCGGTAACTATTAGAACCTTCATGTTAAGCTATAGCCGTTTGCCAGACTGCTAATTTTATCCAAATATTAGTCATCATTGAGATATCAGTTGGGGTGAAAAGCAACTGTTCTAAGCAAACGTCAAAGTCAAAACATTTATTGCGAACTATGTACAATGTTGGTGTTACTTCTAATGCTGGCACTTCACTTGGCGTAATTGTCAAAATTTTCGCGATATTAGATCAAAACAATTTTTTTTTTATTCCTGTTGCTATAAAGTTCACTTTGTTTTAATGATACAAGGCGAATATTTGCCCAGATCTGCCAAGTGTAGTGCCACCATAAGATAACATAACACCAACAAATACTTACGACTTAGCAGCCTTTTACTTTTCAATTATCATTCGCCTGCCCTGATCATCCTAAATTAGATATACATAATTATTTTCTTTTATATTCGTACAATAAAATTGAGAAAGTTATGTCAAAATCAAATGTCAATAATAAACCCAAAAAAAACAAATCAAAATAATTAATATAATCAGTCAAATTTATATGAAACAAAAAATGTTTTACCCTTGAATATATTTCAAGCTGAGTGGCTACCTGACTAATAATAATTTACGAGGTTTTTCGAACGGAAGATCCTTATCTGAGTAAACAAGGTACCCCAACCGTGATGTTTTCCTCCAATTATTTTGCGAATTAATCAATCGCTTGTCTGAACAATTTTGTATTTATTTGTCAAATCACTCGAGCGAGCGTTAACCCAATCAATATGCTATCCATGTTTTTCTTCTTCAACAAGCCACTAAGGTACCTACTTAGTCTAGTTAGTAATAAAAAAATATTACCTAGATTTCCACAGTATCCTGTATTTTTTATGTCAGGAGACGAACATAGAGCTTGCATCATTAAAGTGCATTATCAGTATCACTAATGTTTTTTAGATTTTCATGTTGCGACAAACCGGCTACATATTATCGTAATAAAAAACCGTTTGGAAAATATTTTCAACACAGTCGAGGTGTAATTACGGCCATATAGTCAATATCGTGCAATCACTGAAGGTATTAGATAGATCTAGTGCAGTCGCCAGTGTGATTGACTATCGATTATCTTCGTCTTTAGTTAACCCACAAGGGGTGACATGATTTTGTCAATCACTTTGAGTCCGAAGCAAATTACATTTGTGTGACTAGTCATCGACTTAATTAAGATGGTCACTGCGTTGGAAAATTGTGTCCCGTTCTAAGCTGCTGGCAACACAGGCCATGAGATACGGCTGCACTATTAATCTTGGTGCCATTAACAACGTCATTTGACACTGACACTAGAGTAGGAACTGGATTTATTCCTCAACTTTTTCTATGCGTATAATTGCATACTCCGTTTGATTTATAGGCTCAGTCAGGAGCAAATTAATCTTATTTCTTTCTCAGTCATTGTGAATCTTTATTGTTTATGGTCTCGATATTTCTTTTTAATCTAAAAGCTTTATTTGATAAATTACCATCTTACAGCAACTCATTTGAAAGAAGCAAATGGTTAAAGACTGCTGTGATTTAAATATCTATCAATAAATGCTAAGTGGCTTGTAAATCAATAATTGGTTTTCAATCACAACAAGTTGCAACGACCTTAGGTATCCTATATCATGACATGTCTTAAGGACAAGCCAATGAGCACGTTTGATGCCTGATAAACTGATAACAATGAGTGCTTCCGATTTGCTTAGAATGGAGATTTTGCTTATTTTACTAAATTAATTTAAATGAAGGTCATGCGTCTTTTGCTTGCAATTGCTTACGAGCTTTGGATTCGTAAATGTTAACATAAAACACTGAACCCGGTACAACTTGTAAATCAACAGGTAACATGAGCGTGTACTCATGACTTATTCTTTTTCTTTTATTGCGATCAGAGCCCTAGCACCTAGCACGAGCGCGCGGTGCATATGTAACGTAAATACGTTGATTACTTATTTATTTAATCGAAAATAAAAATTGTTTGCGACAAGCACAATCAGTATCATCCATAGATATGAATAAATTCTGAAAATTTATGACAATATTGTATGTCAATATTGTGTTGTAGGCTTGTAATTTTAAAATCGACGTATTTCCGATACGTTTACACCGCGGGCTCGTTCTAGGGCCTCTGGGTACATTGTTATTACGGTTACGCACGTAGCGTAGGTGCATACGATTGATCATTTGATTTTATCGTTTTTGTTTTAAATTTATGAATTAATTACTGTTTAAATGTCAAGAATTTCAATTAAGATGTATTACAACATGTATATTTACTTGTCTTGTTTTTGTGACTTGTCAAATAAACAAAAAAAAATACCAACTTCTTAATATCAGACATTGTTTAATAAACACTTAAATAGTTGGGTTAAGTCCAACCTCAGCTCTATAATAATAAATATGCAATAATTATTAATAGTCCCTAATCATTAAAGGGCCTATAATAAACTAGATTACATACGTAAGTTAGTTCACCTTCGACTTGTGCCTGGCCTCAACAGCCAGGGGCCATGAACTATTTGTATTTTTATATGAAACTGGTCGGTACGGAATACCAAAAATAGATTGAATCGGTCCGTAGAAATCTCACCCACAGCCTCTTCCATATTTATGATTATGGTGCTTAAATGAAGCAACTTTTCAAATTAACAATTATTTTAAGTTTTTGGAAATTCTTTCGTGCTTGACAATCAATCAATTTATTGAGTTTTATTTTATTACCTTTAATTTAAATTAAACTTTAACAGCGATAAAATCTAGGTGTCACATTTTGTTATTCATAACTCAAGAAAATATTAATTTGCCAAACAGTGATCTCCGTAGACGGCCCACGCAATCAATCATTAATAATATTTGTTACAAAACATACATTTCAAACTAACGTTGCATGTTTCTGCAAATTCTTGACTTTCGGAAGTTTTATCTTCAAAAGCCAAGCTTAGATCATGCATTGTTTCAAAATTAAATATTATTCCTTTTAAGTAGGTATTTGAAGTTTCTTTCCATGATTTGATTGTATTGGTTATTGGAGCTTTTGTTTATGTTTAAGTATACCAATAAATCTTTTTATAGCCTTGGTTTTTATGATAAAACACACATCTTTGACAATAATTCTTATAAAATCAAGAGTTTACTCAAAACTATTATAAGTTGTAACCTTTTTGCAAATTCCATTCTATTTTATTATGAAGGTTTATATTTTGATTCCAACCTTTTTGCAGTTTGATTGTGTACACTACAGCAAGTTGTTAACTCCGCTATCAAAAACTTTGAAATGCCATTAAATAATTTATTTTTAATTTACTTTTTCTTTTCGAAAACGGTATCTTATTGAGTTTTTGCTCAAAATCGGCCTGCTTTGATCCCTTCCCCTCTCACCCTCCTCTTTCCTTCTTACTTAATGTAACCTTTTTACTTCATTTAAACACCAGACTTAAAGTGCTGGCCATTTCCAGCAAAAAAAACGAAAGATATTTTATTATTTTATCTTGAAAATGGCATCTAATTACTTCGTCGGCATAAAACAGCCTGTTTTTTCTTCCTTTTATATTGACTAACATGTTGTTGGCCTTTTTTGTTAAATACTTATATTGGAAATTCAGTAATGTTCTTATATTTTTAACGATGAAATCCTAGCTATTAATTTAAATGATTTGTTACGGCAAACATAGCCGTATTAAACCAGTTTAATGTCAATGCTATCCTTAACATAGACCTCAAATCCTTTCAACACGGTTAAGCCATTGAAGCTAGTTTCAAACCGGCTTATGTAATGTCGGGTGAACAAACTACTCGTACGCACGTTTACCCTGAAACCCAATTAACGCAATTATGATATAATATAACAGACTTACCTTTATGGGCAATTTGAAAAACAAACATTAAGACCAGGCACTCTAAAATAATTTCCACGCAAGCTCCGCCCACATGCACCCCCACTCCCCGCACTCTTTTCCCCCGAGCGACCCAAGCGTTGAGACTACCGAACATACTAGATGGAATAGAGACGCCTTTATTTATTTTAGGAAATAAAATAGTTTACGTATTTTTTTTTTAATACACACTAACTACTACATACTATAGAAATATCTAGTTATTGTACACCATTGTTTATTAAAGGTATCCGTTACAAAAAAAGGAGTGATAAAAAGTTAGAGAGGTAAAGAGTTTAAAATAAAATTTCTTTGTAATAATAGAATTCGGCAATTTAATAAATTATTTAAATGTATTATATAATTGCATAGCACATAATATGTGAGTACTATGTACTGTAAAGCTACCATTTACATTTGGTTATCTTTCATTGACTCGAATTTGCCCTGGCGGTTGAGAGAATGTCATGCTCACTCAAATGTCTCGCTGATGGTGGCGGGTGTGTCGGATCATTCGGTTCCCTTCAAAATGGTTGAGTTGAATGGTGCTGATCCATGCGTCATGTTCGTGAACGGGCGCTGTCAGTAGGGACTGGTCATCTCTCAGCTGCCATGGTTTATTTTATTTTTGAACTGTATGATCTTTTAGCCGAGTGCAATTAGACAAAAAGTACTCAAAAGGTGGAACGAAGTTTATAGTGGCCGGATTTTCATGGGAATTTTTTTATTGAGTTCCCAGAGGTGTAGAGAAGAAAGTAAAAAAAAAAATTTCGCCGCTCGCAAGTTTTTTTTTTAATTTCCTTTGTACTATTTTTTGTTCTTTTATGTATAACTTGAAATTCGACGAATTTATATTAAGGCTTTATAGAAAGACCTATGTGTATCCATTAAATGCCAATTTGGTCTGTTTATTTGTTCAATGTTCATATTTCAAGTTTTTCTTTGAAAATATCCTATTTCCTTCAATTATTTCTAAGTTACCGAATTTAAGACTAAGATATCTTTTGAAATTGGTAACAGATTCATTTTTACAGATAACTGGAAAAGAAAATGTTCAAGAAAACCATATTCACGCGTTTATTGACTTAAAATTCATTCGCAAAAATCAGAAAATCGTCTATGTTAATGAAGGTTTTTTTTTCGAAATTTGTCAATGTAACTCAATGTGCAAATTATTCCCCAAAACCTCATTTTAGTAGCAATCTAATAAGGTATAATAACTAGTAAAATATTCAAGAATACCTGTTAAATATCAGTTTCTGCTGAGAAAGTAAAACATGACAAAAGGGATCTATCGCTAAGAATTGGGAGCGGTATCGGTATCGGTATTGATATAAAATGGGGCGCAGAGAACCAAGCTTGCATCTAATTTTAAATATAAATTATGAGAAATGGTTACGTTACAATTAATAATTATAATATAATAATAATTTTCGTGAGTTTACCAGCGGCCCCATTCCACCTTCATCAGCAATAATCAAAATTTATCGAGTACCACCGATTTTTTATTTTATTTTGTATTCTCTGTAGATAGCTAATATAATAAGGATATTTTCAGGATAATATTTACAATGACCACCAAAGAAATATTTTGAGAGAAATGGCCTTATTTAACTTATATATAGACGATTTCCTGATATTTGCGAATGATTTTTTAGTCACTTCACTCGTAAATATAGATTTCTTGAACATTTTTACGTCCAGTTATCTGTGAAATAGTATCAGTTACCAATGACAAAAGAAATCTTTGTGAAAAAACTCGGTATTTTAGAAATAATTGAAAAAATAGGAAATTTTCATTAAAAAACCTGGAAATATGCATTTCGTCGACAACAATGAACAGACCAAATTCGCGTTTAATGGATGCACACAGGTCTCACTATTACGACACAATATAAATTTGGCTAATTTAAAGTTATTCCTATACGAAAAAAAAAAAATCAAAAGGAAATTTAAAAAAATAAAAGAAAAGTCGCGAGCGTCGAAATTTTTTCTTTTAACTTTCTTCTCCACAACTCTAGGAACTCAATAAAAAAACCCCATGAAAATCCGACCACTATAAACTTCGTTCCACCTTATAGTCTAATTGCACTCGACTATTTTGACTGAAATGATCTTTTTACTCAGGACGCTCTTAGCTTGCACTTCTTTATACATCGGTCTCACATAAATGTATAGTATCCACATGAATGATGTAACCAAGATTTTGTAAGGAGTTTCTTGCCCATTCTTCTCCATAGAGATTTACGCCTTGGAATGGGCAACTACAGTACTTTCACAAGTTATTATGCCTTGTGTGTGTGACTGTAGCTTCGCTCTTTGTTTTTTCTGTGACTTTCAAAAGTGCCTGTAATGTAAAAATATAAGCTAAAACACAATACACAACTGTTATACCACTTATAATATATAATGATATTTTTATAAAATATTTATTTATAATAATCAAATCGCCTCCATAGCATGCTATGTTCTCACAATGTCAGACGCAACGTTGTCATTGAACAGATGATCGACAATATTATGGCTGCATTCTAATCAAATTTATTTTGCATTGGTATGTATGTCAATTGTGATCATTTTTGCGTACCCAATTGAAGTAAATTTGGTATTAGACGTTACGTCAAAATAATATTTAGAAATTCATAAAATACGTACCGTTTTGCTTCTCTCATGATTCTTGCAATATTTTTTAAACGTTCGACTTTCTTTCTCTTTTGAACATATATTTTATTGTCTTCGTTTCCCATAATATCGCAATACGTTATAATATGAAATAACTGTTAAATAAATTACGTATTGAGCGCGGGTGCGAGCGAAACAGACCCTCCTTCGACGGCGCACAGCGCGACACTGAGAAACCGGTTCGGCCGTTTTGTGCTAAACGCTAACGGATCAGAAATAAAGTTGAATATCGCGTGCGCTCTTTGATCGTTTCGAGTACGAAACTAAACGTCGTAAGTCTCAATTCTTATTTCGTTAATAACTTAAGTAATAATGGGCCTAGAGAAAAATTGTATTGTGGTTGGATAATAAACTATATTGTCTTACTGTGAATGCTTATTATAGACATAAAAGACGAGATAGCTTGAAAAAAAATGTAAAAATCTTTAAAAAAGACATGATTTTCGAAAGAAAAATGAATCGAGCGAAAATGCTCCAATTACGTAACTGTCTTGCACATGAAAAGAAAATGGATCCAATAAATCATATGCTAAGTTCCATTTTGATAGTATGCGTGACTGTTCCAGAATATGTCTGCAAATTAACATAACATTTTGGGAGCCTCCTCTTGCCTTTTTGTGTGCTTTAGCCGCGTGTTAATTATTTGGTTTTAAGTTCATTCATGGTTAACTTAAATACACAAAGTAACTATTATTTTATTAATAGGAAAATAATATTCTTATTTATTTCCCTAACAATAGAATATGCTAATACAATCAGTCTTAATCGTTACGAACCCACGTCAATAGTTATTAAGAAAAGAGAGTGAAGAGGAAATGCCTCCATTCTATGCTAGAAAAATTGTCAATTTAATTAATTATTCATGACGCTATACAAAATTACACCCGACTTTAGTAAATCGTAAACCTCTACGAAGCTTTCATGATATACTTACTAGACAAAAACAAATATGGCGGGACCAATGAATCGATATTTAAAAATTACTGGCTAAATGGGTGAGCACAGCGAGCATCGACCTACATTTCAGATAAAACAGCATTTATTGGGAACATCATCGTGACATCGTTATGTTATGGTCGCTATCTGTATCACTTGCCATTTCTAGCGGACCACATTCGACCTCATTTTGTAATCGCTATTATGATTGGCTATTGGCCGTGTTATGATGATAGTTGTGTGACAAAGTGATCAGACAACTAATGTGTAATACCTAAATTAATAATAAAGCTACTAAAGATGGAATGAGTAGTTGTTACTTTTACATGCTTTTTTAACATGTCCACAGCTGGGATACCTACAGGACTCATTTCAGAGAAAGTGGACAATGCATGGACGTAATATATCTTTTAGAACATGAAACTCTTTTTTGACAAAGAAACATCTTCAGTAAAAGGTGACATAACATGCCATGTGAAGATATTTTGCACAAAAATGTAATTGTCAAGTAATGTAAATGCTTCTTGCTACAAATGTTTGCAAAACAACCAATCAACAAAGCTAGAGTAAATCCATTACATAAACAAAGTAGTAAAGCTTACAAATGGATGCCTATAAATAACGTAAATAATAACGACTAAAGCCAGACGTAAAAAGCATGCACGAGTGTAAAACGAAAATAACTCAATCGATTCACTGCTGATGTCTGCAGAACTGAGGTGGTACACCTTGAACTCGCTGAACTACAAAAACTAGTTTAAATATTTTTTAGATGTTAGTGTGCATCCACAGTGCGATCCTAGCACGGTTGCGACGACGGGCGCGAAATATACGAAACCGCCGTTTACGTCCATAGTGTAGTAGGCGGGTGCCTAGCACGACGGGCCTGAGTGAGATAGCGCGCGTAGTTTTCAAACGTTCCTATCTGCGCGTTTTATACTAAAGTGTTTATTCCCTGTTTTTATTTATTTCTTCATTCTCCAATTTTCTAGGGTAAAAATCTCAATTCTTCATACAAAGTAAACAATTCATGATTTATTTCTCTATTTTTATTTATTTCGTGCACACCCTCTTATGTGCAACACTTCCCATCTCAAAATCGGACTGTCTAGTAAAAATACTAAATCCTCGTCCATGGTTTGCAACACCTGAAATACGTCTAAGCACTACAACAGCTCGCTCGTCACTGTGACCACCGCACGCCCCCGTCGTCGCGCCCGCTACAGGCCCTAGTCGCCGCGCATTCACTGTGGCCGCACACTTAGACTGCAGGAAGTACCATAACCAGCTCGGTTAGGCAGTGTCATGATCGAGAGAGAACAGTGTAGCAGGCCTAATTGGCTATTGATGACATTCTGAGTGGATACTTCCGTACAATTCTGATTGTTCTAAAATGGCTCCCGACAAAGGGAGATATTGATAATAACGATGTTAGGATTACTGAAAACTGTATTGGATTGATAAGCTCCCGAAGACTTATGTCAAACTGTTGAAAGCTATTTCTGATTTTTGAGGCTTAGACAACTCAAAAAAAAAACAATTAATTAAATCATTACTTATGAAAATGTTAACTGAAAGTAAGTAATGGTCCTACAAAAATAGTTAATCTGTTCCAATATTAACTTTTTCATTGAGCCTTTAAGAACCAAAAGTCCTGAAACTGAAACGTCATTTAAGATCTACTATCCTCGACTCCTCGTAGTTTGTTATTCTTGTTAAACAAGCAGATAAATAATGTTGCGAAAAGTCATGCTGCTTATCAACAGTTATTTTTACTCTCATTAAAAATAACCTACTTCGATAAGAAATTAGGTTTTGAGGGAGTTCATGATTTCGCAACACTTCCATCACGTAAACACTCAAAACAGTTCAAACAAGTTTACGGCCAAAATAAATCAACTCTTTTCAGTAAAGAAGCCTCTGAAAGTACAAACTCGTTGTAAACTGGGGAGGTTTTGTAAACCAGCACCTAATAATAACCGCGAAAGTTTTATTTACCCTTAGGGCGTTGCCATGATGTTACACAAATTTTCAGAAAATACCCCTAACTCCATAAATAGTAAATTATTTTGAATGACATAAAAATAGCAATTTCACATAATTAACTTGACCACGTAACTTGAAACATCATTTTTGTCATTGCCTACATCACAATGCCTACCTGTATGCTCAAAATTAGCTACCTAAACATTACCTGTACTTATCGATTAAGGTATAAGAAATCTGTATTTTTAAACATAGTTGCAAAGATATTCAAGTCAAAACCAACTACTGAGGTTCTTTCTTATGGCAGATAGGCAATTTACCCATAGATTGTAAGAACGATTGCACATAGAGTATAATGAGACATAATTTGTACCTTCTTCTCCATACTTAATTAATACCTATTCACGCCAAGATAGATAGAAGTAATAATTGCTTCTCAAAGGAAATTACATAAATCATTCATAATGATGACATTAAAATGACTTAATATTGACTTATGAATGAAGTGTCTGCTTCGTTGTGTGACAATGGACCCATAAAAGGTCCCGCCGTATATAATTTACACTTAAACAAAATTAACTGTGCAGACGGAAAAACACAGAACTAAAATAAATGTACCAAGTTTGACATATCGATGCATATTTTCTTGACAAGCAGCGCCACCTCGAACTGCATAATTAAAATGGTCATACTACAGCACGATACAATACATAACAGCTGTCAGTCATTGCATAAGAACCTGAACTTAAGGAGGTTATCGGCAAAGGAGAACATTTGCTGTCCCAGCCCGCCATTTACTTTTATGCGTGAAACAGCATTCTTGATGTGTGTATCTTTATTTTGTAAGCAAAATTTAGTCCTGCAAGTTTCATTGACAAAGCAAGAATTAGTCCTGCAATTTTCATTGACAAAGCATAAAATATTTTTAGCAGTATATTTATACCTACTTTATACTGTTTACATTCGCGATATATTATTATATTTATACTTTATTTTGTAATGCGTGAATAATTAATTGAAGTGATTCACAACCGGCAGAGCCAAAGTGATAATAATGATCTTTGTGCTCTGTGGTTTAGTCGGAACCAGGGTTGTTGCTGATGTATATTTTTTTCACATCAACAGATGCTGATGCTGATGCTGATCTTTTATCATTGACATCAGCGGATGCTGATGCTGATGCTGATTTTTATTATTTTCTTAAAAAAACAGGGAAAAAGTAAAATCAGTCCGTATTAGGTATTCACGCAAAGAGCGTACCCATTAAACGCTCTTTGCGTGAATAATCCTTGTTACATAAGTTGCAGTTTGCAGTTTCTTGACTCCTTAATTTAAAATACGTCCATATTCCATTTTTCAACGGATAACACTCGACAGTTAAAGGAAAAAAAAACAAAAATTTGACGCGTAATGACGAATTAACGTAATGAGACAAGTTTGTATTTGTTTGCAATCACAATCCCCGCAGACGATCTTTTAATTGGTCAAAGTCGCAAAAAACTACACGTGATATAATCCTCTGTGCGGTCATGTCTCGACTCGAACTTCAGCATTAATAATCAGCATCAATCAATGCGGATGCTGATGCTGATGCTGATGTTGAAAATGATGCTGATGCTGATGCTGATGTTCGCAACAACCCTGGTCGGAACATAACATAACATTATAAATGTTTTTTGTTCAATTGTAAAAATAGTACGATTTAACCACAGTAATGTTTGTAAACAAACATTCAATATTTCAAGGCCACTTATGTAGCAATTGTAAAAAGTTCAGAGGAAAAACCCTATCATCATCTGCCTAGCCTTTTTCCAACTATACATATTGGGGTCGACTTGCAGTCTAACCGGATGCAGCTGAATACCAGTATTTTACATGGAGCTATTGCCTATCTGACCTCCACAACCCAGTTAGTACTGGGTAATACGATACCCCTTGGTAAGAATGGTTGACAGACTTTTAGGGCCACTGACTACCTGTAACGACTGTCAAAGACCTACAAATGACAGCCGGGACCAACTGCTTAAAGTGCTTTCCGAGGCACGGAGGAAACTCGGTATACTAATAGCAAGTGTTTCAATTCAATATCTCTTCTTAAATTCGAAAACAATACCAGAATCCCAAAGATAAAACATTATTACACGAGTTTACAAGAACGCATGCACCTCCGTGACTTTCACAAGATGTAGCTTCCCTTTATCATCTTGTCTTAAAAATAACAATGTACTTAAATAAAATCAATCAGCTGTTCGCAACAGATTAGGTTGAAGAAGTAACTACAGTCACGTCCCGTGAATAAATCACGGCCAGACGATGAGATAAAAAATTTAAAGGAAATAGGAAACTTTGTAACCTTGTGTTTAATGAATGGAGTAGGAAAAAGTTAAACAGATATTATTATCTGTTAATTAATAGTTACAGAACAATTACTCTAATACCTGTAATTAATACACATGGTGCATATTATGTACTTTAGTGTACTTTTTATGAAAGCAAAGATCCATCCATCTACAGTGGTTATGACGGATAACTATGTCCTTTCGTGGGAAGAATGCTGCTTTACATATTCTCTAATAGAAAACCTCAACTACTATTTTTATGGAAGTATTTTTTTTGCATTTTACCAGTCTCTTCTAAATCTAACAAAAATATTAAGATGACACATTGTGTATTTATTTTTTAAGATGATATGAATCAAAGAATATGTGTGGTTATATTCTCTATGAGATGGTAGGTAACATAATACCTTAATTTGACGTAGCAAAGAAATCTGGTAATCCCGGTGGTTACGACTTATAGTCTATAAAATATTCCAAGCCAGTGGCCTTGACTCTTTGCAAAGATAATCATATCCACGCAACTTTAGAAAGGTCTAATTTTAGACTGTTAATAAGCATTTGGGAAATGCTTGGTTCATTCAGCCTCTTAAGTAAATATTGTTTGATCACGTGGACGACTGGACGCCTAACTACCTATATTTACCAGAATTAATTAATTAGTATCTATTTAAAAACCAATAAATTAATGAATTTACGTTCGTTTACGTGAAACCATTAAAATGAAAAATTTTTGGTGAAGCTTGAGTTCACATTTGCACACAAACGAGAATGTTAATTTTAAAATACTAGATTTTTTTGTAGGTGCTATAAATATATAACCTGTAGAACCTGTGTTGCTTCATATATTATACCAGTTCCTATTTTCAAACGTGACACAAAACACATAGCAAAATCTCTAACGAATATCGGTGCGTAGGTATGTGTATCATTACGAGTGTACGACCGAGACCTTCAACTTACCGCATAAGAAATCTGAAAGTATAGGTTACCCTCAGAGGTTACCGTAATCGGTTGCGAGAAAACAACATTAAATGCTCCTTGCATAACTATTTCAGCTCAGACGTGCCCTTCATTTCTTCACCATCGTATTGTCGTATGATGATCAAATTCCCATTACTTTTTACCGTCCACGGGTTTTCCTTAATCATAGGTTGGGTCAAACGGTTTGCAAAACGACTACAATGGAAATTTCCAAGATCCGGGGCCATCCGGGGCTAAAGAATTTATCAAACGCTGAACAACTGATTGTCCCAGTACCTATTCAGCTAAAAGGTTTGGCATCCAAAACAAATAAATAGGTCTTATACTTGGTGGCGAAGTACTCATGTCCTTCGCTTACTGATCAATGATACAGAAACTGTTGACTGTTGGCTTCAAAGTTTTCCTCAACGCATGTGATAAGCATTAAGAAAATGCCTTCACAATCAAGTAATTTATTCGTTACGGAATGTATCTGGACTTAATTATTCATCAAGCCATCTGTTGCGTTACGTGGGACAATGATAGAATTCTAACCAGTGACTAATTAAACATCATCAGGCCTCGGTCAAATGAAAATGACACATTTTACTACAAAGATACAGCTCATACTTCCATTCATTCATGCAAATACATAGATAACCGCCATCCTCCTTTGTCTGTCACATTGTAAATTGTTAACATTAAAATTAGGTCGATGATTTTATTATTCTGCGACGATTGCCCAGAATACCCTTCCTGTCGTATGAACTAGTTGCATTTGTGTAACGACAAACCTGACTAACAATGAATGATATTCATAAATTAATTATGTACACACGCCAGCACATCAAGCTATCCGCAACTGTCAAATTTTCCCAATCAACCTTGAACCTAGTGCTGTTACGATTAAGTTTACAATCTGTTAAAGAAAATTGACAGATTGTAATAGCTTGATGTGTTGGCGTCTGTACAAGATTTTTTCACATCCGTGTTCTTATTATTTTTTATTCATTAGAAAAAAAATAACACGTGACTAAGTAAGTTCCTCATCTAGATGTCTTACCATTTTGCGTAATACATGCATTTTTTATAACACTTGCGTCTGTGGAAATTGACGTCATCTAAACGCTTCATCCCGTCGTCCTTTACTTGTCCTATTATTAAACTGCAAGAAGTAGTAGAACGATGTGTGATAAATATTATTTTTAGACTAGACAATGACCCATTAATTTAATTGGAGACGGTATCTGTTTACGTATTGCGAGCACGTGCGTTCGTGCATTAACCTATCGCTTTGGCGTCTGACCAAACATGCGCTGTGACGAGCCTTACGTTGTGACGAGACTATCCCTTATGTTGTGACGTCACTATCATCCATCAACCATGGATATTTTGAAGAAAGCATGCATAGAAGTTCTGGCCATCTTTCTGCAGATCCGGCCTATGTGTAGAACCAAACAGGGTCTTATTTAATAAACGTGATAATCCGACAATTTCGTCAGTTTTTGACAAATAAGTCAAATTGTCGCGACAAGTGCCGTTTAATAAAGATGACAATTATGTCCAAATGCGACAGGTGAATACTGACAAATTTGTCAAATTAAAAACTCGTTTACTAAATAATCGGATTTTACTTGTAATCTCTGAGAAAATATTCTCTGACTTAATTGTCATAGTAACTGACATATTTGTCACAATACAATATCAGGCATACCTACATATGAGAGAACATGAGGGTAATATTAAAAAAATAAAAAAAATGTCGGATTGTCACCTGTCATTGTCGTGTTTAATAAGCAGGCCCCAGATACTTTACTTTGAATCGTTTATATTCTCTAGTATACCCTTTACTGCTCTGGACAATTTTGCCAGATCTTCACCAAAAAGCTTAATAACAAAATCCTTTTCTTGACTTAGTGGCCCATACATGATGGGCCAATAAGTAGGGAAGAATGTCCTCATCCATTCCGACATACCGTTCTTAATAGAGTTATTTAACATACGGCAACTTCTAGCGGCATTACACACGCTGAGGTAACCCAAGCGTGTATTATTTAATTCGCACATTTGCATAAAGCAAAGCCAAGGCCTCACTTTCACAGACTAGACTCGCTGACCCAGAATTATGCTACAACTAGAACATCTAGATTTTAGCTATATTGTTCAGAAAGAAGAAAACACATCTTAAGGAATAATGTAATGTAATGTCTTTCTATGTTTATCTTGGACATCACAGACATCGGTGAAAGAAAAACATCATGAGGAAACCTGGACTTATAATTATTATAAGTCTGAAATCGCCAACCCGTCTTGAGCGTGGTGATCAATGCTCGTGCCTTCTCTGTTTTGCGAAGAGGCCTTTGGCCAGCAGCGGGACAGTAAAAGGCTGCTGTTAATAGGCTGGAATAATGCACTCTAGAGCCCTTGATATTTCCATAACACCCCAGATGCGTACGCGGCTCAGCCCACGCTAAGTTAAAATTTTCCGGGATTTAATTTTCCATACATCCACTTTTAGGCACCAAGCTCTCATCAAATTCGGCACAGAAAATTCCCAAACAACCGCAGAAATTGACAGACAGACATTTGAATGTATAATATTTATAAATGCAAGAGTTGAATGATTGACACATCCTTAGTAGGATGTGTCAATCGATCAAGGCGAGAACTTTAAACAATCGAGTCAAATAACATTGTCCAAATATTTCTAATTAACACGACTCCCTAGTCACAACAATGTAATACATTGTATCAATCATATTTATAAAACGATCACAGTCCAATAGTTTCGGAGATAGCTTCACTAAACTGACAGTCGAACACTGACTACCTCAATACCCCAATGACGCTAATGAAACTATAATAGGAATAGACTTGGCCTAGCAAGGAGTTCGTGGATTAGATGTTATGTCCCACGTGTATTTATACAAAGTTGTAGTACGTAAAGTACGTGTATATTTTTGAAGTGACTTTCTTCATAGACAAGAGAAAATATCTAACGATTTTAGTATTTTGGTCGTGTCTTTTTGCAAAATTAGGTACTTTATTTCGTTGAATTGTAAGTGTCAAAAAATGAATTGATCGTCAGTTGTCATTTGACGAAACTTTGCGTTGCTTTTTTGATATATAACACTTTTTCGGCACGCTTTAAGGTAAGAAGAGCGTTTGCAATAAATAAAGGTCCAGTAAAAATTAATAATCTGAACCATCTAGGTAACGATTGTGGAAAAAAGCTTGCCTGATATTGTTCGATGAACTAAATAATCAGGATCACGGTCCGGTGATCCGAATGTAATGGCCGTAATGGGTCACATTAGTTATAGCTAATTTACTTTTGTTCCTTTTATCCATGTTTGTAATTTGCAAATGATACTGGATATAATCATATATTAGGTGCCTATATTGATATCTACAGAACACTTTCTTTCTTAGAAAAATATTTAATTAAATTTGTGTGAAAAGCTACTCTTAAACAACTGTTTTATTACTAAACTTCTTTGAATCAAATGAAAAATTATATTTTATTCAAAATTAGGCTGAGAATCAACACTTTTTTAACGTTAAAAATACATCAACATAAAAATCAACCCACTTCCTGGTGTTTAGACAGGAAGAAGTGGCGATCAAAATCAATAGCTGTTTTTAGTTCTGAATAATAAGTATTTTACTCTTTGTTCTGAATCTTGTCGATGTACTTAGTTTTTATTTTCAGACTGAAAGTTTTTAGCGCCATCTATTGCCCAATAGATTAACTACAATGCTCAAACTTCACAAAATACTCGTCGTCGAATCAGACGTAACTTTTCTACTTGATAATAGATGGCGCTGTTTTGAAGCATCAACTGATATTTTCATTGGGTATTTCAATAATGATATTATTATTTTCATGTAATTTATTTATACATACATAACATCATGCATGTATTCCCCGAAGGGTTAGGTAGAGATGTACTACCTGTAGTTATGTTTCAAGCCCCATGTAATTAGGGGCCCAACCTATTGCCATCAACCCGGGACAAATCTAGACTGAGGGTAGATTTCCGGCCGGAAGGTTTAAATTAGGTTGGATACCGGATCCTATGTCGAAATCCTTGTAGGATGAGCTAGGATTTAGACCATTATTTACCAATTTAAACCTATGTACACAACAACTTTTCGCGTAATCTCTTTACTTTTTTAGCTAATTGAAAAATGAGATTAGTAGTTTTAAAAACGTATTAGTTTTGAAAATAAAATTCGCACATCAAACTTATGATGGATGACGGATACGAAAGAAACCAAAGGATTTTTTGTAGCTAAAGATGCATGTTGTGCATTTCATTTCGAACCCGGTAACAAAACTTAAACCAAACCAATGTGATTGCCTCGCTCCAATACTTCGAACTAGGTACACGCCACGGTCTACCGACCACACGACCGTGACGTCACGACCATCCATGACGATAATGACGTATCTTCATACATCTACCCCCTAGTTGTAGATGTCAATATTAAGCTAAGGAGAACAATAAACGAAAACGTAGAGACAAACACCTGTGCCGTGGAGCAATACTGACAGTACGCAGGCAAACTCAACGCCCAATATAAGCAAATACTGGATAGCCGAAAGTCAGTATCGTGGTTGGGCGCTTACTGCGATGTCGTACTGTGAATCGTATCAAATAAGTGGAATAACAATCGATAACTTTGTAACAATGGGGAAAAGTGAGTAAAACTTACATTTCTTTTCGTCTTACAATAATTTTCAATAAAAATACTACCTTCATTTAAAATGTTAGAATTTGTTTTCGGGAATGTGAAAAAGATGTTGGCCTGTTTCATATTATCATAGCAGTGTTTGAGTCAGCAGTTTTGAAGGTTGCAATTGTAAAAACAAATACAAGTAGGTATACCCGACAATAATATGCATATTTTTCTCTTTTCTATCACTTTTAATGGTGATGTACTGATGCAAATCGACAGTGCAGTGAATATAATTAATTGAAAATAATGTATTTACAGCTCTAAAAAACTAACCTACTCTAGTTGTTCTATAATAATAATCTATAGATAGTATTTTAGCCTATACTAAAACTAGGGGTCAGGCAGGTAATGCAAATCTTAAATCGCTGATCATTATCGTTCATTGAGTATTCATTCACATTCTACAGAACCTATAACTACTTATGTACTTAATTCTTGGTATTCTGCAGGTATACCTTACTTATCAATAAAATTCCTTTGAAAGCAACTGGATTGTATTGCAGAAATATGAATTACTGCATCAGATCAGATTGCACATACGTAATAACAAACTCGGTGCCTATTAATGTATAATAACACCAACATGCAATGCTCATAAATGCATCTCGAATAATCTGCATGATTCTTCAGAGGATTAACTTTTTGGTTGCTTTAGGATAGTCTTGTCAAGACCTTGATTTGTATTGTGACGAAATTTGTCTAGACTCCTTATAATTACTGGCATGTTACCTAATTTTGTTTAATTCTAGACTATTGCTTTACGAATGGTTCGTATCATTTATTTATTTATTTAAAATAGGTACGCCAACAGCTCGTTTTAAGCCGTGCTTGCCTAGGTTGGTCTGTGGATGGGTGAACACCCATTACATACCGAGTTTCGTCCATGCCTCGGATATCAAGTTAAGTCGTTGGTCCTGGCTGTCATTTGTAGATCTTTGACAGTCGTTAAAGTTAGTCAGCGGCCCAAAAAGTCTGACAACCAGTCTTACCAAGGGGTATCGTATTACCCAGTACTAACTGGGTTGTGGAGGTCAGATAGGTAGTTCCTCCATGTTAAAAACTGGTATTCAGCTGCATCAGGTTAGACTGGAAGCTGACCCCAACATAGTTGGGAAAAGGCTAGGCAGATGATGAGATTCGCCAACAGTACATACATATTACATTTAACCATAAAAGTTTACAGGTTAGGGTTCTTATGTAGGTACCAATTACAGGTGTACACAACAGTCTCATAAGTACAATATAGCTATATTATCGTAAAGTTATAGGTAGAATCATACATCATCTCCTCCGATTACCACAACTTGGAGTTGGCTCAGCTTCTCTTTTACGATTAATATTTTTCAAGCATGTCATGAAACCATAGGTCTTCATAATAAAGATGGAATAGTAGGAACTAAAATGGGTAAAAATAAAATGTGCATCAAAATCATTGTGGTTGCCAATAAATAAATTCCTCAAGTACAAATTGTAGAAACAAATTCCCTCACTACTACTGGCACGGTTAAGCAAATAGAATCGAACATTCCAAAAGATTGTGTTTATTTTCAAATTTTAATAAAATAAACAAGAACCATTTCCGCTTTTTTCTAGAAATTCCAGATTGAAAAAATTTCTTACCTATCGTGGTTTCATTGATATTAGTTTCTTGATCACTCCATAATAAACCATACATTTGTTACTTAATAAATACCATCTAAAAATATGAAAATGGTGGTCTTACCAAAAGCCATATTGTGACCCAGTAACTGGGTTGTGGAGGTCAGATGGGCAGTTGGTACATGTAAAATACTATGTAGTATTCGTCTGCGTCCGGTTACACTTGAAACCAACCCACCCCTAAATATTAGAAAAAAAAGTTGGGCAGATGATGACGGTAATAGAAATACTACTAGCTGACCCGCGCAACTTCGTCTGCGTCACTTAGGGGTATGAAAAATAGATAATAGCCGATTCTCAGACCTACTGAATATGCATATAAAATTTCATGAGAATCGGTCAAGCCGTTTCGGAGGAGTACGGGAACGAAAACTGTGACACGAGAATTTTATATATTAGATTAGTAGAAAAGCTGATGTAGCAAACTTCCTCCTTTACTAGTGATCGATATTAACTTTAAATGGTCCACTGAATACAATTTAGTAGACTCAATCTTTAAAGCTGCAGAGTAAAATAAATTTAATTTCATGTCGAGTGTAGGAAAACCCACATTTCGTAGGTACTTAAAGATTTATTTTCTTTAAAAAAAAACTATTAGGGTGAGGCCAAACGAGTGTAACATGTGAGCCGTAAATAGCAGATTGTAGGGTAGTGTACCTTGCATTCAGTTTCATAATAAAATTTCATATTTAGAACGACCCTCAAAACATCCGCACGAAAATATTTTGAAGTTGCAACATTTGACGTGTCCTTATGTTAACAAAAAAATAAAAAATAAATAGAACAATTGTTTCTATTCGAAAATTTAAGTAACTGCAATATTAATCTGACAGTAATTAATCGTCAATTAGGTGATGATATAATTTTTTAAATTAACATGGGCACTAATATTATCATTAATACTGAAAACGGGATAGGTATTTACTATATTTACTAGGTATTTGTTTTGAGTTCCCGATATTTCGGCGCTGTTGCAAGCACCATGATTTTAAACACCCACCCGCAATAACTTCACTTTATCTGTGATCAACTGATCATGGTGTTTGCAACAACGCCGAAATATCGAGAACTCAAAACAAATAGTAAACATGTTAAATATCCTGTTTTCAGTATTAATGATGATGATATAATTTGTATACTCCTATACTTAGATTAAACTTCTATACTTAGATTATTGCGGAAGATTTTAACTTATAACAAATATTCCACTGTAATTAAATAGGTATTAAGCCGAGTTGTGGTTCAAAGGAGATTAAGATTTAACTTTGTACCTAACAATGTGTGCTCGAATGACGCACTTCTTCACACTTCACAAAATGGTTAGCTCATAAAACAATTTGTTCAGTGGATGCATTTGCTTTCGTTTATTAATTCAATTACAAGATAAAGGTGCTTTGTTTTATCAGACCTTCTTTCAATTCGTTAACCTTTCCTTATTTATTTTATCATTTATGTACACACAAGAGGTAACATATCATAATTTAGAATACAAAGGCACAGCTTATTTCAAAAGAATTTCTACCGACAGGCCTGCGAGAGGAAAAATTAAAAGAAAAATTTAGACAGTAATGTGTGAGAACAAGAAGAGAATAACTTGTTTAGTATGAATTTCTTAACCTAAATATTATATATAAGAACACCTACACAAATTAGTAAATTATAATATTCAATTTCAGTCCTTCTTGTTTACAGTATTCAATGAATACTTATCTAAACGCCAACTGAACTACCTGACACTTTGTTATACGGGATTTTCCCAATGCCTAATTACTTGCGGTGCCTAATTGTTTTAACACATTTTTATTTTAACAGGATAGATTCATGTTAATATTTAAATGTTTAAAATGTACATAACAGTGCCTTATTATTCAATATTCACGATTGACTTTGCAGCAGTAAAGCAAAGGCCTTATTTTGGTGACGTGTTTACGTTTAGACACTTGGAACTCCTCAACTTTTAAGCTCCGCTTGTCAACCATCCAACAAGTCTTCAACTCGTGTTTTCTCTTTTCTAGTATCACAGCACATGCTGACAGACCTGGAGAAGATCCCAGGAGTGCAGCTGGGTGACTTCCTGCTGCAGTTCGAGCTCGACGAGCCGCGGGAGTCGGTGAGGGAGATCGCCAGAAAAGAACTGCGGGAGACCCCTGAGATCGTCAAGCCGGCTGTCGAAGAGCTTAGGAGACTTCTTGAAGGTAACTGCCTCTGATTTAGTCAAGCTGACTTACCTGACACGGGCTTATCGCCTTTGGCTTTCTGCTTCATTCCCCAGCAAATTTTATTTAATGAATATTTCACTAGGCAGTGCCCCTCGAATAAGTAACACATCACCTTGGAATTTGTCAATTTTCAGCAGTGGACCACGGTAGGATAAGGCAATTGATTGATTGGTAATGACCACGGCAATGAACTAATGAAATAATGACACACAGTAAATTTAAATGAGGTTCAATTAACTTGAATTTTAAGTGTTCTCTGAGCTAGATCTGAACGTCATCACCAGTATACCCTAAAAAAACAAACCCGGGGGTCACAATCCGTACTTTGAATGAGGCACCGTTCCCTCTTAAGGCGAGGTTACCCTGATAAACGGCCTTTTATATTGTGTTTTATTCGTAAATAGCACGGATTTAAATTCTGAAAAAAACATATTACATATTTCACACTTCGATCTAGATGTCACGGTGGTCCGATACACGATTACTTGCACTTTACTGCATCCAATTAAATCGCGAAGACAAGTCTAAATTAAGATCTAATTTATTATTTCATTTGAGTTATATTAGATGTTGAACAATAAAACTTATACCATAATAAAGGTCGTAAAAAATGTGACATGCAGCGGTCACCATCATTTGAAATATGAAAATACGTATACCATCAATTCCAACCCCAACTGTTTTCATCATTTCATTCGCTCGCAACGCGTCCTTTAGTCCCGAGCGGAACGCGTTGGAGGAAGGACGTGTGTCAATTTTTCGAACCCGCCACCGGCACCGCCCCGCTAAGTTCTGTTACGAGTTGAGCCAAAAATACTTTGTAAAAAATAAACTTTATTTTTAGTTTTCATATAGTTATAGTTAGTTTTTTTAGGTACTTAGTTATAATTTTGTCGAAAAAATGGGCAAAACTAGAAAAAATAAAAACTTGTCATCGCTGGCTCTACGAAGGCTGAATAAACAAAAAAAGGATGCTTTGATAATATTATTATTATTTACCTAAATTATATTATATTATATAAAGCCATAATATAATCTCAATATGTATAGCAGCATTTGTATACCTGAGCTTATGATATTTGTTATTTACTACTGATATGTCCGTTTTCACTTATCTCACTCCTAAATAAATGCCCAAATAAAAAGCGAGAATTTTCTACGTGGGAGTTGAATTTCAACAGGCAATATTTAGGCATTTATTTAGAAGTAAGACAGGTATCATTACGCATTAGGTACCTACTTACAGCTACCACAACACAATAAATAATATTATCATGGTGTATGCAACGATTGTGTAGGTCTCGTCTTTACCATGTAATACGGGCAGCACACTCGTGCCATAGCAGGTCAGACGAACTCCGCAGTTTAGGTATGAAGATACAAGTACTACTGCGGGTCCGTCCGGACGGACTTATTCAGTAGGGCCGCGCGGTCAGCCTCGCGTTGTTTGTCAAGTCATTCCAGATTTGAGACGCATTTACCTACCTACCTATCCACCTAAAAGAGATATTTAATTTCATACAAAATGTAGGTGCACAATAACGTATGCCGTATGCCTATCTTCTTAGGTTCAAGTACCCGTAAAGACATTGTAAAATAAAATAGTTCTCTGATCTACATACTACATACTAAAAGTAAGCACCGAGCCTAGGTTTATTTGAAACGTTATTTGTCCACAAAAGTACAGTACCTAACAGGCAACGTAGTCAGAAGGTACATAAGATAAGAGTTACGCGATAGAAAGAGAGGCAGCTTGTAGGTGAATATAACTATAGGTAACTAGCGCTGTACGTCCTGAATTGCATTTTATTGTGTCACGACAAAAGTCCAATTTATGATTTTGCGAAGTGAATCTTCTGTACTTATACTATTATTTATTCTGCGGCCATAGTGTAGAAATGTGACAGTATGCCCATTTCGTACAAATATTATTTATAATTTTCGTTAACGTTTAGGATCAAGCTCGTTTTTGCGCAGAATCAACCCCCTTAAATGCCGTTATTGGACATTTAATTTCAACTATTGTGTCCTTTCCAACTATACCGTCGGGTGTAGCCCCAATAAATGGGTATTTTTCGTCAATAAAGGCCACAGGGCTCGATCACCATATTTTCTTGTCGTTCCAGTTGCTGAAGTACCTGTTTTTCATTTTCCACGCCATGACCCACTGACAAAATGTGAGAAATATTTTTTTATATATATTTTTTTTTACTGTTGGTGCAGTTCTTTTACAAATTGTGCCAAAATTTGATGCCGTTATTATATTTTTCCTCAATTCTATCCAATCACTGCAATCCCTTTGTAGGACAGTGCTTCTTTCAATATTTTGCCTATCATTTGTCAAGACTTTTAAATTGTTGAGGAAATTTTCCTTGGCTTTTTCTAATTGATCTGGACTCATATCGGGAGCTGAACTTGTAGGCCCATAGTTGTGCTGTGCAGAAGTACCTTCAAATCTTCTTATTTTTTTTGTGGGATGATCTCTGTTCAATTTTCTTTTTAGTGACCTCTTCTTCTCAATTTCTTTCACCTTTCCTCTAGGACTGCTTCCAAGAATTTTTCTTTAGACAGATGAAACCGCAGATTCACTGTTAAAAGAAACCACAGCGGCTGAACATCGTCCTTGATAGCCCCGTCTCAGTGAAAAATGTATTCTTTTTCCTCCTACAAATTTGGCAATAACGCTATTAAACCGTTCTACTACATTTGTGTCTACATCTTCAATGAGACTTCGTGCTTTACCTGGTACAGTAGCGATGATAGCATTGATCCGAAAGAAGAAAGTAGAGTTTTGAATTTCTCTCATTGTACTGTTATTAAGATTTTTTTCTTTTGAGCAGTTATAATCATAAAAAAGTCGATGATCACCGTAAGCATGCGCCACCGAATTAGTGATATTTTTATGCAGCAAATGTATAGCAACGTTTTTTGAATTTCCTGCATTTTTGTGAAATTTTATTGATTTTACAATAACTTTTCAAATTTGTAAGTGTTTTTCTATCTTTTACTGGATATTTTGTCTCTTTTACAATAGCTCGCAATTTATTACAGAAGTTTCGTAGGATGTGATTTCTGCATTAAATTTTTTCTACCGTCGAGTTTAGGTGGTCATAGGGTTTTGCTTCCAACACTTTATTATAAGTAGGTGAGTCTCCATCTCCAATCATTCTTGCATATATTAATCCATACATTTCAACTGATTATTTAAAGCCTTCAGTAATTATGTCAGCTTCCATGGCACTAGAGGATCCGTTATAATTTTTATAACATGCGTGATCTTTAGGCTCGAGTCTTTTGGGCTCTGGCACAAACCAGACAGTATTTGTTTTTCACTCCCATATAAAGCACTTCTCCGAATTGTTTTCCTATGATTACTGCTGTCCCTGACATTGATCTATAATTATTACCATAAGATCTTAATCCCCAAGCTCCATCAACATACACGTCTATGAGAACCAATCCCTTTTTCATTCGACCGTCAGCAATGGCCGCTTCTTTCTCACGTTTGGCAGCCTTTTCCATGGATTCTGCTGCAGTTTTCTCCCAATTTTCATATACAAAATCTTGTAGATGTGTATAAATTTTTTGTGAAAAAACCGGCACGTCCATAGCAGAAAGTATCTCCTCAAATTGCGGAAATCCAACACCAGCAGCTATAATGCCAGTGGTTGCAGCAACATTTATATTGACATTTTCTGCATTGTCACACTTCTCTGATTCGATCACAATAATTACTTTCCTACAGACGTTATATTCAGACTTCTGGACAGTTTTCTTTTACAAATTATGCCAAAATTTGATGCCGCTTTTATATTTTGTCTTAGTTCTATTTATAAATACTTAATAGAAAAAACTAGTAACTAGAATTCGTAGATAAAACGGTTTCGGCTCGGTTAACAACTCTTGCGGGGCGGCTAAGTTCAGCAGCATATGCGTTCTCACATAGTGTACCATCTTAACAGGAATGGTGTTATCAAGGTTGACAATTCAAAAGTGCCTGAAACAGGCCTACTTGAAATAAATGTTGTGATTGATTTTGAAAAGTGTTTACTTTTATTAGCAAATCCATTTGATTTAAAAACAAACAAAAAATCCCGTCACGTAAAAAAAAAAACATTCAGACGAATTGATAACCTCCTCCTTTTGGAAGTCGGTTAAAAAGAACGCTGACCGCCCAAATAATCTTTAAATTTTTTTTTTATTCCAGCCTTTTCCAAAGTACTAAGTAGCTAGTAAAGTACCTATTACTATTCTACAATGAAACAGTTATACTTATATTATAAAACAGTAGCTTAGTACTTAAGGACGCGGCTGTATAACGTACACAAACATATCCCCTCCACTGTCGCTTAGCGTTCTTTTTACGTGACGGGACTTATACCTACCTCTAACCCTCCTTGAATTACAATATTGATATTATTTCTATAATTAATTAAAAAATTGTAACACAATATTCTCCTAACTAAAGTAAGTGTGCAGGCCTACCTACTGCCTGATGTTTTATACCAGGACACGAAGATTTCGCACCCTTATGGAAAACCGAATGGCGCGCGGCGTGTTGTTTTGAACCCGTATTCATGATCTTAGTGTCAGTCAGATTTAAAATTTACGTTACTCACAAATATAAATAAGTACTTATACCTACTTATTTTTAGTTATTAGTAATTAGGTTCAAGTTTATACAATACGTAGGTACCTAATCTATCTATAACCAAAAGGTATTTTCTAGAAAAATAAAACAAAATAAACGTATACTTATCAATTCAAGTTGATTTACTGCATTGCTCTACTCTGTAACGCAACTTAGTACCTACGCGGGCTTCTCGAGTTCATGAACTCATTTGAACAGTGCGCGTAGTTCGCGCGATTCCCGCGTCGCGTAATTTGTTACGTATCGCCTCTCCGTCCGGGGGCTGGGGTATGCGATTAATGCATACGGCGCTCGGGTTAACCTCGCCTTAAAAGGCCGGGAATCCCATCTGTGCAACGCCTGTGGGGGCACATGACATCCCTGGGGACCATCACTCTTCAGTGTAGGTCTGTAGTATCTATTACAAATGGAGTTTAGTTTTTTAACATATCAAGTGGTTCAATCATAAATATAATAAAATGATCGATATTCGCTTATAAACCGAAGGTTACCTTAATTAAAAACAAAGGAAAACGGTCACCAGAACTGACCCGTCGCGTCGGTTAAATATCGAAAATATGTTAATGATGTTGCGTTTGCGCATTGATCCCTTTGTTTGTCCAGCGATGTACTTACTACCAAGTTAATTATAGAACAATAAACTTGAGTAACAGTAACCTTCAATTTCAAAAGTAATGTATAAATTAACATATCTGAGCTGTTAATATAGAACTTCTGTATGCCTACTTTTACCAAGGTTATCTACTTACAGTTTGTAGTACCTACCTACGTAGGTAATAATAATCACAGGTAAGCAGTAGGTACTAATGATTTGTTTCTATATCCGGCAACTTATAATTATGTAGTAATCATTAGAATCAATAGGATGTTTAAAAACAACGTCAGTGACAAAAAAAACACACACATAATGCGTTCATTACGAGTAACAAAGAAGTACCTTTAGACTAATAAAATACCTGAGTAAAATATTAATTACAAAAACAATAAAATTACCATCACACAAAGGAGGTGTTTCATCGATGTCTTCGTTGATATTGATTAGGCAGAATACGGAGTGATCTGATATAAAATCAATTGTAACTGACCTTTATCAGACACGTTTATCATTGTTGCATCTTTCACACATTTTATCAAAGGGCTAGCATAAATAATCTAATCTTATTCGACGATGGACTACATTTTTTTATCGTTGGCTTCGTTTAATGACACCCTGGAAGGTACAGGTGATTGGCAGGATTGACAAGAAAAGAGGCGTGGCATCTCTTGCAAAGGTGAGCATTGAATTTGGAATGGGTCGTGGATATCCAATTGGCCAGATTATTTGTACCAGTGGCCAACCTGGGGCTCCCAATCAAGAGTAACCGGAGATTAAGAGTAACCAGTCGGACACTGCAAATCGAGAACACCTAATTTATCACCGAACAGCAAGTTACTTTATAAGGCCCACATAATAGAAGTCTATTTCAATCTAAGTTTTTAACTGATTCAGACACCCCGCTTATAAAAATAAGTACATAATGAAAAAACGTAATAGCGCTTTGCCCGAGGCGGGTTTACAAAGGCATTGGTGCATTGAAGTCACTTCAAATTAAGGTTTGTTACTAAAAAAACATTTAATTTTAACAAAGCCTGATTGGATTGAACTTTAAAAGACTCAAAACACTATAACCAGGTACTTAAAACCATCTAGAATAATAACTATGTTGTATATGTACGATTCTAAACATATTCATGTAGGTACCACGTTGGCATAATCCAAACTTTAAACGTGAACCCTGAAAACATAACACTCCTTTTTTGGGCAGTCGTGTAAAAAAAGGGAAAAACTTATTGGAATGTGCCCAAAATTACACAATTTACTGTTTTGTGCTTGGAGCTTTGCAAAACTTGGCTCCCGCCACGACTTGGGTACCTAGGTACACGAACCACAATCTATGATCGTAATTCGTGACTCCGAATCTACTTGTATAATGGTGACGCTGTGAGTCATTCGCTTTTACTTATTCCGGTTGGGTCATTGACCGATTGACGTTTACCGGTGACCATAGGTATCCCGATAGATCGCGATTTCGAGACACGATGACAATGAGTGATTATTGCCAAAGCATGATGACCACGCATGGAAAACCACTGATAATAACAATAATTTGTTATGGCCCATCTTTGTGACTAAAAAGGCTACAGAGGAATTATCCGAGCTTGTATTATCAACATTTAGGTATTAGAAGATACGGCTCACTTCATGTTAAACTTAACGCTGGTCGTCATAAAATAATCACACAATTAAAAGCAAATCACCGAGCATAAGTTATTTTTGGTCTTTCGATTACCACTTCTATTTTTGTTTCGGATCTACGAGTGGTGGAGCTCGTGGCTTAATAATAACAGCCGCTCGGGTCGAGGTTGGTGTGTGGATGGGTGACCACCCATTACATACCAAGTTTCCTCCATGCCTCGGAAAGCACGTTAAGCCGTTGGTCCCGGCTATCATTTGTAGATCTTTGACAGTCGTTACAGGTAGTCAGGGGCCCAAAAAGTCTGACAACCAGTCTTACCAAGGGGTATCGTATTACCCAGTACTAACTGGGTTGTGGAGGTCAGATAGGCAGTCGCTCCATGTAAAATACTGGTATTCAGCTGCATCCGGTTAGACTGGAAGCCGACCTCAATATAGTTGGGAGAAGGCTAGGCAGATGATGATCTACGAGTGGATAGAAATGATCATCGTAGTTTCCGGAAATCTTACTGCGTCAATAAGACGTAAGTAGACCTAGTAGTACGTGAATAACCATCAGTAAGATGACAATGTCGTGGGGAATCTACGCAAAGTAAGCGTAATTGAAACTTACCTTGATAACAGACGGTAGCTAGCAGTTACTTACACTGATATGAAATCTCGGAAAATTTCAATGACACCGCAGAAAACATCATATAATATACCATAAAACATGTTCTCTTTATTCACTACTAGCGGCCCGTCCCGGCTTCGCACGGGTGCCTATGTTACTCAGGGATAATGTAGCATTCTAATGGTGAAAGAATTTTTGAAATCGGTCCAGAAGTTTTTGAGTTTATTCATTACAAACATACACACACACACACAAATACAAATCTTTCCTCTTTATAATATTAATGTAGATAATAAAGAACGCCCGAAACGATTTTCGCTAAGTCATGTTTGCCAAACGGATTAATACGAAACAATCACAGGTACAAGACCTTAAGATACTACGGAGTACAGCTGGGGATACATTCTGCGTTTTATGGTTTTGTATCCTTTATACAGAAAGAAAAAAGGTCAATTCTTTAGCATAGCAATAAACATAACATCACGCCTGTAATCCCCAAAGGGTTAGACAGAGGTGTACCTAATAGTACACCCACATTTCGCCAGTTATGTTTAAGTCCCATGTAACAGGGGGCGAGCCAAATCCAGACTCCGTGTCTGATACTGAGAAATTCCTGAAGGAAAAACCCAATAACACTTCGCCCGACCTGGGAATTGAACCCAGGACCTCATGTTGAGCAGTCGCGCTTGCGACCATTAGACCTGGTCAAAACTAGGGTAGAAAGTCCTTTCTAGACCCAAGATCTAAGTAAAAACATTTGAGAACTAATCAGATGGTCACGACACTCACAGAATGACAACTCTTGGCCTATTTATACCTTATTAGACCATACACGAGAAAGCAGTTTGAGTGTATGTGTCAAAACAAACATAGCAGATTAACGAAAATTACTTGTACAAACTGTCGAAGTTAATTGATTCACTGATAGTTAGTCAACTGCCTCGTTGTTCATGAGGTCTTGGGTTCGATTCCCAGGTTGGGCAAAGTGTCAAAATCAAAATATATTATATGACATAGGCCAACATGGGCACTTATTAAACGTCATGAATAAATGCACCGGTCGGGTTGGTCGTTTCCTATGAACCGAACCAGCGAGAAAATCCATGGATACTCTTTTAAAATTATTTGGCAATAAAACGTTGCTTACTTCACACAAACGTACAACAAGATAGAAAAGTTAACAGGCATCTAGGAATCTACAGGGCCTACAACGTTCACTCATTCACAAACAATCGGTAAAGAAAGAATCCATACAAAGAAAAAGAAAAATGTAATAAAAAGTCATTAACTGAGTGACACAAATGTCATCAGTCCTGTAACTACTCTACTCTGTAATTGGATAAGTAGCATCTGGAATTTAGATTTGTGCCCAATTGATGACTATATGCTCCCCTCCGATTACATTAGGTATACATAAAAATGACAGGCGAACTGTGGATTAACACACACTGGCACTGGCAGACAGCTCTGCATCTCCTTCAGTTAAGTTGAGGTTAATTTGTATTTAATGGCAAATGGATTTTCGTTCATTAGAAAACAAAGGTCAAGTTTACATCAATAGTTGCGTTTCTAATCTGTGCATGAAGGCTGCAATCTTAGCGGATAATAATTGATCTCATGTTAGTATTACGTTTTATTGTCTACAAATACTATGTTATTTTAACGCTCGTAAGACTATTTACTTACATGTAAACGAAAGGAAGGATTACAGTAATTTATGACAGGTAGGAAATCTAGATAACCACAGGTGGTAGATAAGTAGGTAGGTCTACTGTTGAAAATAGTTTTTCAGTTTATTGTAATTCGATTTCCACCAGCCACAGATATAAACTCCTTCACCAGCCCACTGGAATATTACACAAAAAAAAAATTAAAGAAGTTCTGTTAGTTTTCTCCATTATAATCTAACTTCGACAAACATTAGTCGACCAAATCTATATTAATAATAAACTCCAGAAATATTTATTGTAAATAATTGCAAATAAATATCTGTAGGTACCCACGTTTGTTTTTAATATTCGAATAAACATATTTCAATATTCAGTGTTCTATGGAAATAATATCGTACATAGAATAAAAAATATAATAAGTAAATAATAGTGTCACGGACCTCCACGGATATGTACATAGCTACACATACATAACTGACATTGATGTACATTGTACATGTGCAATTTCCTCTACTTTGCTCAGTCTTTATTTATATGACCATATTTTTAAAGGACTCTCTATCATGTGTCAAATGCTAGTTTTTCTATTTACATTGTTGTGTGTGACCGAATACATGGAGACATGTGTAATTATATTTGAATGTAAATGTTTAGCATGGGTCAAATTGTAGTTTTTTTTTCTATCACCTTTTCATTGTTGTGTCTTTAAACATTGATGTTTAAACAGACACAACAATGAGTTGGGTTGTGAACTTAGTTCTGAATTTAAAAGTATGTGTACTTACTAAGTTTCTAACAGATCATGTGTTTTCTGTTATAGAGGATAAAGACTTGCACGTGCCCACTGATTGTGAAGCCTGGCTGGTAAGATTCCTGAGACCCTGCAAGTTCTACCCTGAAAGCAGCCACGATTTGGTAAGCAACGTTCATGTATACTTCCTTTTTTCATTTCTGTACAAAATAATATAAAAAACATTTTAAAATATAAAAAATAGTAATTAGTATACCTGTTCCCACCGGTATCGGGTACATGTGACCTATAAAATAAAATAAAACAACTACTACAACACTTGCAACTGCAACTTTCGAAGATTGAATAAACAAATCTTTGTACGTGTTTTCATGTTGACATTCAATTCCTGTATTATTCTTCTGTTCATCGAGTGTTATATTACGATAGCTGTGAAAAGACTCAAAATTTCCTGAACCCAATCACTTAAATTTAGTGCTCTACTAGGTATAGGTCTGGGCTCCTATTGAGTATATTATTGCAAACAGCCTGATGAAATTCTTTGTAATCTAAACAAATGCAGCTGCTCTTGATCTAGTGAACTTCGAACCACAACAATTGATGAGTAATATACTTGTCGCTACTTAAGTATACCGACAGTTCCTGAAGTGATACTTCATGACCACTTACTTATGCGTTCTGGTATGATTCATACATATCATACAAATGTAATATTGAGAAGCGGCAAGATGTTGTTAAACCACAACCTTGTTACATGCATAATTTTATGTACCGATAGAAATACACAGGAATTAATAGCCAGTTGTTTAATGAAATATTTGAAATACTAGTACGGTACGGCCTAAGTAAATTGTTTAAAATGACAATTCTTTGAGATACTTCCTTCCGTACGTACATAATCATTAGAATATAGGCACAACAGACAGTTCAAGGTACGGAATATTTGAAATGATGTAAATTACTAAATTATGTTGTGCGCAAGACTGAATAATTTAAACAAATTCTAAATTATTATTGTCAACTGTTCCAGATTAAACGTTACTACGGGTTTAAACTGAAACACGCGAAGCACTACGATGGTCTCATTCCCAGCAAGGAGACCAACGTGTTCAACCAGAACGTGCTGACAGTGCTGCCCACTCGCGACCAGTACGGGCGGCGAGTATTAGTGCTGGAGCTAGGAAGTAAGTAGTAGTTCAACTATGTGACTGAAAGGTATCAGGGACCAACGTGTTCAACCAGAACGTGCTGACAGTGCTGCCCACTCGCGACCAGTATGGGCGGCGAGTACTAGTACTGGAGCTAGGAAGTAAGTAGTAGTTCAACTATATGACTGAAAGGTAACAGGGACCAACGTGTTCAACCAGAACGTGCTGACAGAGCACTTACGACTAATAAGGTGGAAGAATATTAGTGCTGGAGGTAGGAAGTAAGTAGTAGTTCAACTATGTGACTGAAGGGTAACAATATAAAATGGACCAACGCGTTCAATCTGAACGTGACGACAGTGCTGCCTACTCGCGACCAGTATGCGCGGCGAGTACTAGTGCTGGAGCTAGGAAGTAAGCTGTTGAACTATAGTGGTCCGTAGTGTAACAGACACCAACGCGTTCAACAATACGGCCGGCGAGTACCAGTGCGATAGCTATAAAGTAAGTAGTGTTAGTCGACGTAGAAGCATACCTGCAGTTCATGGTACTGAGAGGAAACAATTGCCACCTTCATCAGCTTGGAAATTAGGTCGCAAACCTCGAACACAGTATCATCCACAGCGATCACGATTATCAGCTTTAATTAATATCATCATGAATACAAAATTTGCCTATTTGTATACGTGTAGATAATTAGTAAGATAAATCGCATTAGAATTTCTGGGTACTCAAATAGTCACGCATGCGTGCCCGAGATAATGATGAACAAATAATACGTTGCACACAATACCCACACTTGGGTACCAAGCTAGCTCATCATCATGCCCACGTCACGTATTATTGTCATAATCACCATTTTGTGTAATATCCACGTAAGCAATTGATCAGACACGTAGCACAAAAACTATAAAAATTATAGGTTGTTGTTAAGATATCCGGATATTTTGCATCATTGGGGAATCCCAAAGAAAATTACGTTTGGCTAATTGGCTCACTGGTCTCGCTGTCTGTGAGCAGTTAAGATTTGCAATAATTGGTTGCCAAAGTTTTCCACTATAGACGCCCCGTTTACATCTACATAGCCATGGTGTTTTAGTTTATTAGTTTATTTTCGTAAAATATTTACCAAGTACGAGTCAATATTTCAAATGGCCCAGTGGCCCTTTTTGTTTAGTTAAATCTGCTGGCCTTTCCCGTGGATGACGCAAGCTCATACCTCCATTTTATCATGAATCGGCTTCTTGCGTTATTACGTCCCGTCTGAAATCCCCAAAGGATTGGGTAGCGGTGCATATTTCGCCTGTTATGTTTAAATCCCATTTAATAAGGGCAGTGCCTATTTGCCACCAACTAGTATATTGCTTTTCTTTAAAGAATTGTAAGTTTCCTTAGTAATTTTTTACATTTTTTCTTATAGAGAAATGGAAGCCAAGCAAGTGTTCCCTGGACGAGGTGTTCAAGGGCTGCGTGCTGTTCCTGGAGGCGGCCATGTTGGAGCCCGAAACACAGATCTGCGGAGCTGTCGTCATCTTCGACATGGACGGCCTCTCCATGCAGCACGTCTTGCAGTTCACGCCTAGCTTCGCCAACAGAATCGTCGATTGGCTACAGGTTTGTATATCTAATTGTTATGTTTGTATATGTTTCCATTGCTGAGAATCTGGCTTCCTACCTGCGACTGGGAATGGACCGCAAATCACCAAGGATGGAAGTCCATTGCCCAGTGCATGTATTGCTGTTATAGTGAAAATAAAAAATCTTCAGTAGATGAGACGTTTACAAAAAATACTGTGTTGATGTGATAGTATGGAACCTTAACTAATGATCCTACACCTATTCATCTAAAGAAATTAAAGCTACGTTATATAATATTTCCTCGCGAAATTGATCCAAGTGTTTCAAAACGTCTTAAGCTGCATTTCAATATTTCAGGAAGCCATCCCCCTCCGCATCAAAGGACTGTACATAATCAACCAACCATTCATCTTCGAGATGGTGTTCAAACTCTTCAAGCCATTCCTGAAGGAGAAGCTTCGTTCCCGCATCGTGTTCATGGGCAGCGACAAGAAGATGCTGCATGAGTACATCAGTCCTAAGTGCCTGCCTGACAAGTATGGCGGCACCCTGAACATTCCAAGTGTCACTGGAGGACAGTGGCTCGAACTACTCCTCATGTGCGATAAAGAATTCAGTGGTAAGTACAAACACAATATAAAAGATAATAAAATTAGAATTGTAAATGCTAATAGACTAACGTGCTATTCTTCGTAATAAGTCATTTGTAAGCTGAAACTACGGTCCGAAGATGGATGTATTGACTTGTCAATCATGTCATACATTAATAGTTACGTGCAAGAATGTGACAATTATATTGATATTTATATGTAGAATATTAATATAATTATGTCTAATACAATATCAATATCACTACTCTATCTCACGTACCTAATGTTGTAAATTCTGTTTTAGCGATCAACTCATACGGATACAAGAAGAAGTGAATTCTGCGCGGGCACATTGAGTGACGTGGACGATTTTATGCAATGTGATAATGAATATGCATATCGTGATAAAGATACATACAGCGTGTATCAAAAATATGTAATCATTTCTAAGGGTGCTGTCCCATACATTTGGGTCAAGTGATATTTTTTTGCTATTATGATGTTGCTCCCATGGATGAAGTTGTTCAGTTCGCCGGTCTGCACCACACCCTAAATTATGGCCACAAATTTTTGATACGCGCTGTATATTTAGATTAATTATAATACGTACAAACCATAGTTTTAAGGCCTTAGCCATTGGCATTTTCGTGTATGTCTAGGTTCGGTGTAGAAATAAATTAGTCGAGAATCTCAATTTGATATTTAAAACAGATGTTTGAAAATATGAATCTTTTTTCATATTATTGCTGCATTTTGTAACACGTTGGACCAATATTAGTTGATTTTTAATGTATTTCAATAAGCTCAAAATTTGTATTTTATTAAAGTTGAAAATTTGAGTTATGATTCCTATAGCAATTTGGTAAAAAGCATTTTTCATGCGAAACTGAAAGTTGCAAGATATTTAGGGATATACACAAAGATATTTTTTGATTCGCACGTTTCGTAAAATGAAGCAGGCTGTGATTTCCTGAAATATATGATATTATTCTTGATATTATGCTTCAAAGCAGAACAATATTATGAGCTTATAAATTATTCAAAAATCTTGTTATTGATCTAAATCACATTAACAGTATCAAAAAATATAATTTACAATTTGTATTGCCAAGCTATAACTGTGCATACTAACATTTTGCTGAATATTTAAAAACGCAGGCAAATTATGAGTCCATGACACAAATAAATGATATTATATCAGTAAGTAGATAAATACCTATTAATTTATAACAAATATGTAGTACATAATTATTTCTTTAAAAAGGAGCATTTTAACATCGACGCTATTTCTAATGTAGGTGCATGTTTAGCTTGTAAAATATGTGATGTACCTACCTACCTATATATACCTACGTAAAGATCAAATTTACAAACAAAAATATGTATTTTTATAAACCTATGTAAACTTATATTTATATTATGTTAAGAAAACGGTAATAAATATTACCACTTAAATTATCCCATTATTTATTAAGTTAGTTTAAAAGGTACCAATAAATGGAGTAAGTAATAAAACAATTTTATATTTAAAAAACTGATTTCTTATTTAATAACACCAACCACGTTGTACTGTTATGTTATCTTTAGGTACAAAAATATTCGATTTAATTAATTAATGTTTTGTCAAAGTCTATACAATTATTTTAGATCCATTAAATATCATAGAGTAAACCTACTTTCTTAGCTAAATATCTTACTACGCCTTATTTATTAAAAATGCAAAAATTACATTCCTAATTTATTTATTGATAATTCTCGAGTACTTAAATATTTGAGCGTTTGAGTTCCATTTTGTACTTCAGCGACAAATTGTGTTCTACGCCTTCATCGACTGGTTATTGTTCACATTCTGGACGTAGCCGTAGGAGTTCGCCACTGGAAAAGAAGGTTTAGAATATAATTATGCAATCTGTTTTAAAGGTGAGGTTCTTCTGACCGGTGGGCGTGTATGACCAGATGTATGACCGTGGACGAGGCGAAAGGAGTACATAAGGATCGTAGCCGATGACATTCTGTAATTTCTACTCACCCTCATGGGTAAAGGGCGTAAGTTTATACGAGGTGGAAGGGACACCGACGCGAAAACGTTTACCACGTATTCAGTACATCATTCTTAGCCCCCAGGCCCCCACATAGAAATTTTTCATTGGTTATTAAAAAAGCTGATTTTTTACATCGTATTCGTCGATTCGACGATGATTAGGTATCTAAGGTTAGAAAAAATCAGCTGTTCCACAAATTTTGACCGTGTAGGTATTGCACTTTTGTAGGAAAAAGCTGTTTAAAAAAAATTACCGATGAAAAATTTCTATGTAGCTCAGAATGATGGAAGTACTGTATACAAGGTAACCGTTTTCGCGTCGGTGTCCCTCCCCCCCCCCCCCCCCTTATATGTATGGTTAAAGTTCAGTGCCTTGTATTACCTGACCCCTCCCCACGTCACGTCCCCAGTTCTGTTCTTCTTTAAAGGAGGGCCAGGCAATACAGAGCACTGTCTAAATTAAGTAGGCTGTATGTAAAAGCTAAGCATGCACATCTTTCTGTTTCATCATCTTTAGTTGCTAAGTGACCTAAGCCGCCTTTCACCCGTTCAATAAACAGACGGATGCGTCATCACCAAAATGCAAAATGACGTAGGTCACGTTCTAAGATATATGACGATAGTCATCGCAATTAAAACAATACTAAAAATTCAGGGCACGTCTGCATTCACCAAACAGCTACTTGGTTTAGGAAGTAACCATCTACTAGTTGTCTAACAATGAACAGTAATGTTTAGTGCAAAGATCCGAAATAAAAAGTCTCCGAAATAATATTCTACATACAATATTTGAACACGAAAATCCCATGACACTTTCATTTTGGAACATCCAAACTGTTTCCCAGATTACCGTTACTCGTTGTCACAAAATACATAAAAACGAATAAGTAAATAACATAACGCCAATATTCCACGAATGGATCGGTAGACTGACTGCAAATAAGTCCCGTGTCATTTTGGCCAAGCGCTTCAGGAAAAGACAATAATAGTTGACCGATCCAAAGAATCGAACCCTGTGCCTCTCTGTCAACAGTCACAACTACTATACCAACAAGGCAGTCAAGATACTCACACTTATACTCTTCCTCGTAATGCCTGAGCATCTGCCACAGCACATCGCCCGTGATCTCCGGCTCGGGCAGCAAACCTCCATGCCGCTTCCTCAGAGCCTTAGGGTCCACATGCTCCATCAGCGACGCCATGTTGGTGCCATGGAAGTGGATGCGAGAGCGCAGCTTCTCCCGCATGAACGGCTTGAAGATCGCGAACAGCATGTTGAAGATGTACGGCTGGTTTATTATGTGGACCGCCTTCACGCGAATCGGTACGGATTCCTGGAAATGTAAAGACTCGATTATAAACTGGAATTTGTTCGTGGTATGAGAAGTGGCTTAACTGCTTTAGCCCCGCAGTAACCATCACTAACACATCGTTAAAAGCAAATTCTGCATAGTACTGTACATATAAATTCAAGCCTTTTTCCCAGGGGGGTAGGCAGAAACTACAGAACGTCTACACCTGCTCTGCTCACATTTTCGTTTCGTCGTCTCGTCTAGATTCATACATTGAGTACAGTTCTTTTCTATCTCTATACTAAAAATAGTCATTGTAAGAAACCGACTGCAAAAACTGAACTGCAAAAAAGAATCTAACGACGTACAATTTGTCAAAATCGGTTTATCGGAGTTACGAGGGAACAAAGTGACGAACATACATACAGGTCAAACACAAACCCTCCTTTTGGGCTTCGCCGCAGTCCGGTAAAAAGGCCTTTTGAACACTAGGTACCGCAAACATAACTTTAGAATGTCTATATCAGTACCTGAGTATCTGACTAAACTCATGAAGTAATTCATAATACCCACCTGTTTTTAGAGTACTGACAGCAAACTTGTAAAAAAAATGGTAAGAGAAAAGATAACTGATCCAAATTGAACCACAGAACCACTTTCCAAATTCTCAAATAAAATCTATAGCAACATGACCTAGAAACGCGGTTAACTGGTCAAGCAGGTAGTTGTCTGCTAGCCCACTTCACGTGTTGCCTTCATTGCGTAATGTTGCGCTATGGGTGAACGGCCTCCGTTCGACCAGCAATATACATCTAATAAAGTTTTGACCAATATACAACTAGCGAGAAATAATTGATCATATTGCGTTTCTATCTGAATGTTAGGCGAGTTAAGCAAAAATAATTAGCCTATGTGAAACGCTACTACATACTCAGTTCAACTGGGTAACAAAAACATTATATAAAGGGTGTAAAAAGACCCTTAACGAAGCCGAAAGGCACTTCTTCTGCCCGTCATTGCATCATTTTTTTGTTCTAGACCATACCTGAACCTTTTAGTTACGGAGATATTAGGGGTCAAAGTTCCAACTTTTTCACAAGTTTTTTTTATATACATGTTTTTAAAGTAAGATTTTTACTTTAAACACCTCCATCACCCCCGTACTATTCAATCCATCCATCAGCACAATGTTCTGAGTGCGTAACATTGAGTTTTACCGTATCAGGTGATTTTTCACCCCAAAAAAAAATTCGTTTCCCAGCAAAAATTTTTGCGTAAAGTTACTTAGTTTGATGTAGAGAATACTTGGTTGACGGCTTCGTGAAGGGTCCGTTTACACCCTGTATAACATAAGTGTGAAGAATATCAACGTCTATGTCGTTTTCAATTACTTTATTATTTATTTTATTGTTTCTTTGCAGACTTGTATACTAAAAGATACTGTAAAGTATTGATTTAAAATTTTAACAAATGCGCATGCCATCAGTCTTGCTTGATGTTTGCAGACTTTTGAAACACTCTAAAAGCATTTTGATTTCCTGCCTATTATTAAACTATTGTTATATTGTAATTACTGTGATCTTTAACTTTCCTTGAACATTATAGAATTAAAAGCAGATAGCTAACAATCGAGCTACTTAAGATAGATTACCGATAACACATGCAGGTGTTCATTACTCAGCAGGCCCACAAGATATAAAGATTTTTTTCTTGGTCTACGCAAAAAATGTCTACTAAAATGTTTCAGGATTCAGTAGCCCGGACACAAATATAGATAGATAGAAAATTTGCCTTCATGATGAAGAAAATCGCTTCACCCAATTGTGAGGAATGTGGAGTTGTCGAGGACTTACAACATTTATTGACGGAATTTGTCCAATATAAGTCCAGTAGAAATGATTTAGTAAGATCCCTGAATTTAAACAGAACTGATGTAGGCATGTTCCATACAATTATATCCCAACCAAATAGTGACGATGCGAAGGGTTTGTTTAAATTCGTGGTCCACGTCTTGCGAAAAGTACAATTGGTTAGGATGCGGTGGGACTGACATACGCTATGCGTAAAAGTCCCTAATAAATAAATAAAGAAAAGAAAATGACGACAAGTCGACAATACTATTATTTCAGGGGTTATTTATGTCAAGATCGCTTTGCGATTACTTAACAATATGTCTACTACGCGTGTATTTCCTTAAAAGCTGTTTATAAGAATTTTAATGACAACTTACTTGTATCCAATCAAGCACCATCTTAGCGTAAGACGGCGTGAACTGCATGATGTGCTTGAAGGAGAGGCCCTTCATGTCGAACACGCTGATGACGCCGCAGATCTGTGTCCTGGGCTCTGCCATCGCCCCCTCCAGCCCCACCTGGATGCCTCGGAACACATCCTTGAGGGACACCTCTTGTGGGTTCCATCTCTCTGGAAAAATACCAAGATTACATAAAATATACAGTTACGTCTGCATTACAACATACCTTCTAACTCGTCAACTCGTTTTGATCATGAGGTTATGTAAAAACTAGTAAGTTAATAGCCCGAATTTAAACAAAAGCCATAGTTCATTTTTTCTCTAATTTGCGTCATACAACGCGACAAGTAGGTAATCACGTGCCTAAGCAACTTAAATGAAAATATCAAATAAATAATTTTAACCCAAAAATTTGCATAACATTAGCAACTCAATCGGTCTCTTATTATTGCAAGAATTGCAAGAAATAAATAAAGAGGTTTTGTTAGCTCGGCGCGGCGGCAGGTTAGTAAATGTCAGCCAACAGGATTTCTTTTTTTAAACTTTGCAGTATATCTGTGCTAGGAATTTATTAAGATACTTTTAGACTTTAGAGTCCAAGATGTTATGGAATATATTTTGAATAATAGCAACAAGTTTTTAACAATGTATTATTTTTATAAGAATTATTAATAACACGTCTAACAAAAAATAGAGAGTTTAAGAAAATCTAGAATCATTTAAATTCAAACGACAAAGTAGGAACTCTTTTATTATTAACTAAACATTTAAACAAATAATTTACCTCTAGGTACCTACCTAGATATTCTTAGTTAGCTTAGATAAATAAGGAAATATCACTTAACAATGTTACAATATAAATAGATTTAACGTGTTTTATTTAACACATCATAATTAATATGAATAAATAGTTATAGCCTTACTTCACGCACTATTTCATCAATACTTAGAATCGAGGTACGAAGTATCAATTTCATGCGCACATACCATTCGCGCCCTAGTTAAAGTCTTATAGATCAGTAACGCTGCAAATGAATAAAATATCGATTCAAAACTCAACATTACATAGTAAATATCTTTCATCGTTATCAGAAACAATAACAAACAATGACATAACATGATTGTAGTGATGGGAACTAAACGACAATTAAATATTCTCAGGGCGTATTTAAATTACTTATGTCGAATGGTCAATGCCATAGCAAGATGCGCGCACGCATCGGATCTACCATAATAATTGACACTTACGACTCCTCGACGACTAAATGCAGTTTTGTATTACAAACAAGATTGTATTAATCATATTCATACATCAGAAACTCAGTAATGTTGCAGACTTGCTCAAATTCATTTGTTTTTTTTTTTGCTCATTTTTAGTATCTGTCTCTACCTATTTATCAAAATACCTTACAAAACTGTGCTACGTTGGCTCTTTACCTGAATCGTTGACAAGCAGGTAGATTATGATTACTCATACTAAAGTATGAAAATTGCTGCATAATCATGAGTGGTAAACCGCAAATTTAGGCTTAAAGTATACATTTAGGTGATTTAGGTACGTCATCGTGTTTAAAAACTGGTCCCCAATTGATTCTTAAATGGTCTCTGCCGGGATTTTGTCCACATGTTTATTTGCGATCCGACTGTTAAGGACGGGTTAATTTAACGATCTCGAATCATCGGCAATCACAGCAATATTCAAACGTGTTATTTACATTTTTGGACAGTCCCGGACTCAGAAGTTTTCCTCTAAAGGGGTTGGAAGATTTTTGTATGAAGCGTGGTCTGCCCAACTTCCGCCATTTTATTTTCAAAATAGCGGCCACGCATTAAATTTTTATTAATCAATAACTGGTATCAATATTTTCAAGATTATAATACAGGTTTAATGCGTGGCCGTTATTTTGAAAATAAAACAAAATGGCGGACGTTAGGCAGGGCAAATAATTCAAAGCCCTTTGCACGTTGTAGGAGATAATAGAACACGGTAGATACCTGAGATAAGTAATATAATATACCAACCTCCGGATTCAACTAGAATAATGCGACGTCCATGCTGATCTCGAGGCGCCAAGATGGAAACAATTGAATGCTCGAATGGCGCCCGAATGGCCGACGGCAGCAGATCACGACAGTAGTCCGCGTGTGCCAGCCGGAACTTGTAGTATGCTTTTATCTATAATCAGAACAAAAATTATATCTATACACAATTTACACATAGTAAATTAAAGTCGGTTTTCGTGTCTGTCTGTATTTACATCTTCCCGGCTTGATGGCAATATACGGTCACTGCAAAGTAGGAACATACGTCACCAAACAAACAACAATCATCTATGTATTGTAATTGGGCATATTACCATGACCTATTCAAACAAATACCGTCTGTATAAATGTACATAGTAATAGTATTCAAATGTTATTTAAATAAAGTGGTCATCACAATTCTGTCCATAGTGTTAAGTGATTTGTACGGTATAAACTATTCACAAAAGTGTGTCATAAAATGTAAACAAATAAATATAAGTACGCATCTATATATGGTACCGGCCAAACCCGATTTCAGGCCAAACTAATTTGTCCTAAACCAAATACCGGCCAAAGCCGATATCAGGCCAAACTAGTTCTTCACTAGTTCAACATCTTAAGCCAAAGAGCGAACGAAGCGAGCTCGGGATCCCGACTCGGACAGGTTAGCTTACTTTAAACCCTGCAAACAGAAATAAGAGCCCCGCGTACTGAGGCTACATCGACTACTCAGTAAACCGGTTTCGCCTAAAACAAAAAAGTTTGGCCCGAAATCGGGTTAGGCCGGAAACATATACACACAAAAATATCTAAATACAAACCTTTTTAAAAGCACTTTCAGGATAGAACTTGCATGGCCTGAGGAACTTCAGAAGGTAATCGTCTTTCTCGATGGGAACGTAAAGCGAAGGTTCCTCTGAAAAAAAGAGATTATCGTTTCATTATAATTAGCCTAAAAACCTACTGAAACTTTTGAAAAATCAACTAGTCTTGTATGTACCTCCTGAACATACGTCAAAATCTACTCAAAATAAAATGTATATTTTGGAAGGAACTTAGGACCTGTACAGGGTGTAAACCGACCCTTCACGAAGCCGTCAACCAAGCATTGTGTGTATCAAATTTAGTCTACGCAAAAAATATTGCTGGGAAACAAAACTTTTTTTTTGGGGTGAAAAATCACGTTTTACGATAGGACTCAATGTAACGCACTCAAAACATTGTGCTGTATGATGCATTGGATAGTACGGGGGTCATTGAGGTGTTTAAAGTTACGTCTCATTTAAAACATGTATTTAAAAAAAAGTTGGAACTTTGACCCCCAATATCGCCGTAACTAGAAGATTCCCAGGTATGGTCTAGAACAAAAAAAATATCGCAATGATGGGGAGAGCAAGTCCCTTTCGGGGTCTTGTTACACCCTTTATTTATGTTGGTTTGGCAGTTTTTATAAAGCAACTGAATCAGCAACCAATTCAAGGGTAAGTAGACCGGCTGCTAGTGTTGGATACTCCAGTCTGAGGGGACTCTTACTGTATTGGTTTATAAAGAAGGCATGGAGTTTGAGATAACATGTAGTAAATAAATGCTACCATTACTATTAATAGACATTTATCAACACCAAGATAAGGTTATATTAATACATACATGAACATCTAAACATTAATTAATCTTATCTCACTAATTACAACAAAATCAAGAGTTGCTTTATTTTATAAATACAGTGCCATCTATTCATCAACGTTATTTTATGTCTGGTCACTGAAGCATGTCTGATGGATGCAAGTAACTTTCCTACTCCAATGTGAAGTAACGTGCGATCATTTGAAATCACGTAACCAGTCCTTTTCAATGATAAAGACGATTCACGTTATATGTATGTTGCGTGACAACTTGAATCACAGTACTTAATCTATCGAACAAATAAATAAAATTGAGTCTGTGTGTAATTTCAAAATAACAGCCTTTTATCTAAATCTAAACATATCTATGCAAATAAACAAAATTTAAGTGTCTGTTTGTAATTTCAAAATAACAGCTTTTTACTGAATTTTTAATTAATGTGTTTGGAAGTATATACGGTACTTATAATAAAAAAACATCTTTTTAATTTTTGTCTGTCTGTCGGTCTGTCTGTTTGTTCCGGCTAATCTCCGAAACGGCTGGACCGATTTTGACGGGACTTTAACTGGCAGATAGCAGTTGTTTTTAGAAGTAACTGAGACTTTCATTTTACAAAAAGAATTAGGATTCCGTGCAAAAATATTAAAACCTTTGAATTTGTTTACAAAATCGGATTCAAATAGGGAAGTATATTTTTATAATAATTTCACGCGGACGAAGGTCGCCGGCAACAGCTATTAATAAGTAAACCTAAGGAAAAGTCGAAGGTCCTACCGATCTCCATCGATTTCACAGAGCTCAGAATAGCTGAGCAAACAGTGTTGTCTCAGCCCTGTGAACGAAGTGAATGTCCAGGATACAATTGATTCGATTGCTATACATTCGCATCCAGACACCAGTTACAAGGCCCCAAGTATTTTAATTGAGACGTTCACATTCGTAGCATATACAAGTAAAAAAAGATCATTAAAGATTGCTTTTGTTCTCAAATGTCAACTTCATATGTGTGCAGATGGCAAACTGGATCAACCTTGTCCTTTTATGAAGCTGAAACAATAAAAATAATTGACGACCAAGGTTGCAGGAAACGGCTGAAGCCTACTAAGATATCAATTAACATTAGAATTGATTACAGTGTAAGCAACAACAATTAGACAGTTGACATGTTTGAAATTAATCTTCTCCTCTTTTCTCTTCGCTTCTCTTCTTCTTCTTACCTTTTTTTATTTGTCTTTTCTCGGACATGATTTTATTTATGAGGACAGCACGAGACTTGACATTAACACATTATCATTTGGCAGCTTTTTTTAAAAGACTCTAGGTTTTATTAAATGGCTATAATCACATGTACAGAACTGAAATCAAAGCTATATTTAGTCCGTACTAAAATATCTGCCAAATAACCTGTTCAAGTCGGACAAAAACAAATTAAGTAGGCAACCATGCTGGTCATGCGGCGTCATGCCTCTGAATGAGACTGTTTATTGTTTTTAAACTGGTTCTACCTTACCTTTTCTACCTAACCTTACCTAAAACAGGTTTTGAATGTAAACAATTTGTTAAAAATCGAATAAAACATATACGTATTTATTTAAACATAGAAGACAAAAACAAGTTAAGTTTACACAAAATGGCAAAATCGTCTTGTTCTTTCGACACTTTGAAATTGTTTCATGAACCATAATTTAATAGGCAGTTCACTAAACTAAGATAGAATTTGACACAAGTTCATAAAACTACATTAATGATCCATCAGGAGATATAATATTTCATATAAGATATTGAAAGTAGCGTACAGCATAAGTGTAATAAATATAAGTATCTACCGTATGATTGAACACAAGCACGTACTGGTTATTAAATGTCGGAAAGTATCAGTTAAATTGAGCAGTGATTTAGATAATTATTGTATCCATACCTAGATGGATCCTAAGCCTAATGTAGTAAAACTTTATTATTTTTCATTTTGTGTACGAAGACTTCATTCAAATGAAGCTTCCTGTTTATAGAAAATTCACCGACATGTTAATATAAAATGTAAACCAAAGCTGCATATTACCTCACTCTTAGCTATTTCATTTTCCCCATTTGCTTGGGTCGACAAAATGCAACCGTTTCAAAACTATTACATTAGCATATGCCCGGAATTCACGCTGCACGAGGTCTACGGCGCGGTACCACGCACCTTCTACGGCCGTGCTACGAAACATCCACAAAAGTGCTACGCATCTTCTACAGCTACGCAGTTTAAACGACAGTGCTACGCGGCTCTTACGACCATACTACGCTGCTCCTACGGCCGTGCTACGCGGCATGTACGGTAATGCTAAGCGGCTTCTACGGCGGCGCTTCTAAACGACGTCTTACTTAAAGCCTCAGACGAACACTTAATCCGAAAACACCACAAATATGTATTATTATTTTTTTCTGTTTTGCAAAACATTCTTGCAAATTGCGAACTAACAACTATTTAAGTAGGTAGAATATTCTAAAATGATACACCACTTTAATACCTATTGTGAAATATGAGAGACCATTAACAACAAAGAGAAATCTTGCTCCTTCAACCCAAACGATTCGCTAATTTCACTAAAACTGCACTGAACATTGTTTTGCAGTGTTCATTATAAACTAGTGTTCCTAAAATAGATTTCTAAGTACTTTCAAGTTTTGTAAACTAGCGTCGACTTCTTGAAAACGGCGATATCTGGTTTGAAAGCAGGAAGAGCTTAACCCGTAATAAATATAAATATAGTTATTGGTTCAGCCATCATAAAGAAAAACAATAAGTTACTCTACAATACATCATACATCACAAAGACCCTGCACTCCTGCGAGCAGGGTCTTTGATAATGAAATTACATCATTAAACAGCAAGCCTGTAATCCCTGAAGAGTTAGTCAAAGGTGTACACTAATAGTGCATCAGCGTTTCGCAAGTTTGTTTTATTAACTGGGTACAAATCTAGACTCCGTGGCTGCTACTGAGAAATTCCTGAAGGAAAAACCCAATAACACTTTGTCCGACCTGGGAATCGAAAACAGTACCTCATGCTTTTTTTTGCAATTCCTCGCACTCTGGCCGCGCTTAATGATCTCTTGGATTCAAAGCCAACAGACGATCTGTTTGACGAAGATTTTATTAGTATGTCAGAAGTACTGTGAGAGGAATTTATGAAAGTGTTGTTTCTTCTTTTTTCTTTGTTTTTATGTTTTCATTTCAAAGTTACTGTAACTGGTTGTTAATACAACCGTTGTAATCAAATAAATAAATGCTTAGTATTCGCACTTGCGAATAAAGTGCATAACACAAAGATGATTTTTGGATCCGACAAACAAAAAAAAGAAAGAGAATATGCTAATAGGATTTTTTACGGCAGTGTTAAAAATGTAATGTTTAATCGAAAAACAAGCTTCTGTCGCAAATATATCTTTGGTTTCTGCACAGTTAAATCATTTTCGTTTTTTTTCTGATTTAGCCTTGATTATGTATTCAAAACAGAAACGAATAAGTAACATGTAATAGCCAAATTATGTATTTGTAACTTTAATGGACTTAGTAAATTTTCATAAGTTTTGTCTGCACTGTAATACAATGTCCCATGGTACGTTCTCGTTTAGTTTTTATAACATTTCTGTTCGAGATGTGAAAGGGAAAGCAATGAAAGCATTAAAATCTCATCTTAATACTAACTTTCGTTTTATACATGCGTGCACTTTGATATTATGCCAACTCTCGTTTCACTTACAATGACTCAGGTTTTAGAATTCCGTATATTTGTTTTACGATTTTGACTAAGTAAGAAAGTTGGTTTAACTTGCTTAACTTAACAATAATCTAAGATAATATTACAATTAAAATTCAACCGTATAAAAGAGATACGAAATGTTAAAATTCAGCTTTAATTAAGCTGCAGTACACATAATAAAACTATTAAAATTGACGATAATCACTTTTACTGACGTTCTTTTAACCTACCTTACCTTAGCATGTAAGACATACGCTAAGATTTATTTACAAAGAGTTGTAGGCAGTCATTTATTAGACCTAGATGACCTAGCGAACAATCACAATAAAGAAAAATATATAAATAAATTGTTATGAACTTTTGAGAGCAAATTAGTTATCCATTTGCTCCCAAAAGTTCATAACAATTTGATTTGTATTTGTGTTAATTACCAAAGAGATAGCTAATACATGTTGATGATAAGTAATCACCATGATAATCATATCTACAGATACAGAATACAAATGCATGCATACTTTCCTAGCATAAATAATTACTTTTCTAAAATGTAAATATATGGCATACTAACTAAGTAAAGATTAAATAAATATGTTAACTCACTTTTTAAAAGTTGTCGTAACTCTATCAAAGCTTGCTCGACCACTTCCGGAGTTTCTCTCAATTCTTTCTCAGCTTTTTCCTTACTAACATCGTCGTCTATCGGGTTAAGCTCCAGCATTATTTTGTTACCACCCCATGTCACAAACGGGACGCCATCAGATCCGAACTGTATTTCCATTTTTATGTTTTTATTAACACTATAAATAAAAGAAGAATAATCTTCTTAAAAATCGCTGACTTCGCACTGTTGTTGGTGTTAGCAGATAGCCCACGTCTGACTTATAATGCGAGTCAGCAGAATGTCGTCAGCCGAACACGCGACACAGTTTTTAGTTTGTATACGCGCGAGAGATTAAAGTAATTAATTATCACTGCTATTACAAAATATGCTTTGTGGATGTAGCGCTCGCGTCTAAGTTGCCGACGCGTTTGAATCGGTGATTAAAAGTTGTATATATTTTATAGAGGTAAGCACGAGCGTGCGCGCACCGGCTGCCGCGATATTGTGCTTATTGGAGTATTGGAGAGGCCATTGTAAGCCCATCTTAACGGTATCCCACCACCACGCCATGGTAGCGGTGCCGTTCACTTGTGCTCTAAACAAATGCTTATTCTCAATGCACATTTAAAACATATTTAAACAAAATATATTTGTGCTCAGAATATTTAATCTTCACTATTTCCTACATTTCCTATTTATTGAATAAGTTCTCTTATACAAATGTCCCGCTGTTTACATGCAAACAAAAGTACTTAAAACAAATTCTCATAAGCTGTTCCCCTCGATGCTCCGTAAATTCAGTAGATACCTAGATCACCAAATTCTTTTCAAGCCTACCTAAGTCTTTTACTAAATAAAACAAAGTACATATAGGATTCCTTTTCAGTTACTACTTAATCGTAGTGTGTTATGTATGTTTTTCATTGTAGAGACTATCTAAAGAGATTATCATATATTTAGGTGCAAATGTAATCCAATGTCTATCATAGGATATACAGTGTACGAAAACCAAAAGGCCAAGTCCAGAGTCTTATCCTGGAAGAGACTATTGAAAGTACTGCGGGCTGCACCGCAATGGACTAAACGCCTAGGCTAAAACATACCGCATCTTTTGGCATATTTGTTGATATTCGCCGCATGATAATAATACAGCAGGACATACGACAGGAGTCTGTAATAAGTGAAAAATAAAAACCAGAAAAGATACTTTGTGTACATACGGGGACTGGGCTGGCTGCGTCTGCCTTATGCCCAATGAGCTGTGGGCCAAAATAGCTTCTATGTGGAGCTCTGACACAGCCAGAAGGCGCCGCGGCAGGCCTCGTAAAAGATGATAGTTTGAGCTGGATAAAACAGTCCACATTGACCTTTGCCCAGCAGAAGGATGGCGCAGGCTAGCAGTAACAGGTACCTACTTCTATTACTCCTTACAATAAGCCTTATTTATGGGATGTAGGCCTTATGCGTAGGCGCCAAAGCAGAAAGGTGCTCTTCCGTTGGACACGATGCCAACTATTGTTACTGAAAGGGTTACCTCAAGTAAAAAGCTAATTTATAAACGTAAGCTAATATAAAACAGAAATATAATGACGCAAAAGACGATTTGACTAGTTTTGTGAAGAGTATTATGTCAAACCGCCATATATTTATTCTTGCTAAGATAAAAAGACTCTTTGGATAAAACATGAAGTTATTCTTCTATTAGCACGCGTCATCATTATTATGCACGTGGCGATAATCAGAACTAACGACGCAATCTTGTTTTTTAAGTAGGATGCGCTAAGGCAGCCTGCAAAATTCAAATTTTTTTGCGTCATTGCAATTCGCTGGTCATTGTTAGGTTGTATGTTAATAAAATGAATAAATAAAATCAAAATCTTAATTAACAAGTGATTGTTCAAACATCATTGTCACCCCGGCTCTTGTACTAGGATTTCCTGTATCACAAGAGCCAGACCTCTCAATTTACAGAGAACATTCATACGGGGTGTAAACAGACCCTTCACCAAGCCGTCAACCAGGCATTCTGTACATCAAATTAAGTAACTTTATGCAAAAATTATTGCTGGGAAACGACTTTTTTTTTAGGGTGAAAAATCACGTTTTACGGTAAAACTCAATGTAACGTACTCAAAATATTGTGCTGATGGATGGATTGAATAGTACGGTGTTTAAAGTAAAAATCTTACATTAGAAACATGTATTTAAAAAAAACTTGTGAAAAAGTTGGAACTTTGACCCCCAATATCTCCGAAACTAGAAGGTTCCCAGGTATGGTCTAGAACAAAAAAATGATCGCAATGACGGGGAGAACAAGTACCTTTCGGCTTCGTTAAGGGTCTTTTTACACCCTTTATAAGTCAGTGTCAAGCTGTATGTTAATCAAAATATGGTTCGTGAATTAGTCATTCAATGGGATTAAATGAACTTAGATTAGTTGTATCGATATTTTTAATGATTATAACTCTGTAAAGCCATATTTGCTACGGTCGCGAAACATATTTTGTTCAACATACAGCTTGACACTGACCTGCAAATTGCAAAAAAACGTAAGAAAATTTGAATTTCGCGGGCTATTCTGGCGCTTGCCATTGACGATATTTCACAAATGCTTACCAACAGCGCTCTCCTAACAATGTAATTCAATCGCTAGAAAAACGAATAAGACGTATTCTACTCTTTGCAGTCTACTCTGGGATGTAATGAATTCAGCGGATAAAACTAAATAAAAATATTATGCTGAGAGAAAACTAAAAACAGAAAGCAATTTCGCAAAGTAACCAATCATGGTTCGCAATGGCATGATAACAAATTCACCCAAGTCACGCAACCGTTTAATGCTGGGATGAAGTGGAGTCCACGTGTATAAAATATGTACCTACCTATGTAGATGAATCCCCAAATACTTTTGTGATGCCTGCGTAGCTATTCATGATGACTTAAATAATGACTTTGATAATGTGCAGTCCCCTGCACATCAAGCTACCCGAGACTGTCAAATTTTCCCAATCAACCTTGAACCTAATAATTTAGCGATAAAGTCGAAAATCTATTAAAGAAATTTGACAGATTGTAGTAGCTTGATGTGCTGGCGTCTGTACTTCGCATTTAAAATGATTTAAAATCATACAAACTCTACCAAGTGCCAATACTCATTACTACTTATTCTTCAAAACTCACTCGAGTGATTTCCAGAAAATCAAACTCACCTGTTCTTATACTTACTTACCTCAACTTTTCAAGTTTCATGCTTATTATGTTTTTTTTTTGATAAAACGTTTCCCCACACTAGTAGTTTCTCCTGTATCGTGGGTGCGTTCACAAATATCACAAACAGCCAGACCCGGAACAACTACCTGCAGGCCATACAAATATTTGTTCCGTGCGGGAATCGAACCCGCGACACGTATCGCAGCAGCCTAACGCTTAGCCACTGCGACAACCATGCCGATAAGTGAGTACACACATAGATAAAACACCGATAATGTAAGCCATAAGCATTACGGTCCAGAGAAACCTATACGTACAAGTTTGCCTGCGCAAGTCGACCACAAAATGATGCACATATGTTTCAAGAGCTGAAGCGCTATTTAAATCAGAATCAGTTGAAGACTGGCAGGTGCTACAACCCTTATTTATTTGCACTTCTTACCATACGATTTCAATGAAATATTTAATTTAAATACACATTTTAGACTATCTGCGCAGATAGACCTCACCAATCACCGGTGAACCGTTGCGTGTGAGACCGCCATAATTCAAACTCGTCTTTACCTGTACTTACGCTTTACCGGGTAGATTCCTCGTCTACGTATCTACGTATACAACAAGACGTTATAATTCTAGCTCTAAGAATTACACAATCTTTGACTAGTTGCTTTATATCAACTACAAACTGTGCCGTAATCTAGTGATTATACCTAATATAGAAAATAATGGCTGCCTGGCAATAACTTGGTGGCACATTTCTCCTTAATTGACTTTTAACGTTTACTTCTGTTAACGGCTGTTCTTTTTAAAAGTTACAGTATGGGTGTTTTGTATTCGGTCTTTCAATGCTGAGGATCGCAACACATCTTTTTGATGTATTGCCCTAAATTAGCACCAAATAAGTCGGTCCTGGAACATTCTAGAATCTGCCTGAAAAGAAAACTCGGCATAGGGTCGATCCACCTTTTTGATATTTCCCTGGTCTCTTTCCACTGACCAGAATTCTTTCCAGACAGTCAGCGGGTCTTTTCATGACATTGACGAAGTAGAACACCATTCGATTTAAAAATATGGTGAAGCGTTCGTTGATTTTTAATTCCTCCAGTATGGAGTAGGTTCCTATGAATAAACATCGCCAAAAGAACAAACCACTGTGTTGCATAAAAGTTATCGCAACGAGCATCCGTTGCGACGGTTTCCGTGGTTTTTTATCTCATGAATCTTATGGTGATGTAAAAATAGCATTGACCAGTGCGCCGCTCTGTAATTACCAGTAATCGTCATTATCCGCTATCAATTTACGACATTGTTAAACATATATTGCCGTCATTGTTGACTGTGAGTCCGCGACATTGGCTGTTTGGCTTATTCCAGGATCGGTTGAACCGGTACGAATAGATTGCGGACGCGATATTCAGTTCGTATTTGTGTAGAGGTGGTCCGTGTCCAGAACTGCGTCCATTTTGAGAGAATCTTTAGTTATTAAAACGTGCCTACGAATTAAAGAAGTTACGAGTATATGTATGCTGTGCATGGTTTTAAAATTATGTACAGCCAAAATTTGCTTGTCTTCTTCGCAACTTTGAGAAGGGTAGCTTTGAAAGCATGTCCTAATTATATTACCAATCGATGTACCCACACAGTACAGGAACTGAATTACATTGTGTCGTCTTTAGGAAGAACGGGCTGTACTTACAGCCCGTTCTTCGTAAGGTAAGGAATTCTAACATAAGTAAAACGCAAGAATTAATTTTACAATTTTATTTATTAATACCTAAACGAAACGCATAAGGAATTGGATGCGTTTCGTATCAAACATATGTATATTGAGCAAATCAGGTATTATCATCTTTCGTACAATAAAAGTATTACAAACCTATAAAAACAATACAAAAATAATGTTTGGAATGCGTCTACTAAAGGCACATTGGGCATCACAAGAGAAACCATGTCGATGGTACAGACATACACACAAATGTCACATTTTTCTCGAAGACGTTCCGAAATATCGCAATATACATTACTTATACTTAATTACTAGTAACTCATTGAATTATCAAAAGTATTTATTTAAAGATACGTTAGCAACACTTTCTAAGAGGCTGAATGTGCACCCCTACGACAACTAAGAAATTAGGATATGTAATCATTGGAGCTCACGATAATAGACACTCCGCATTTGAACTATAAAACGTTCTCCAGGAACTTATCATTCGCAATCAGATGGATAAATGCGACGAAATGCTATTCGGTGCATCAACAGTTCTAGTTAATTTGCAAATATTACATATCCCTGAAAATTGTAACTTGGAAATTGAATTAAATATATTACAAAAGAAAGTGTACTGTTTTTTTACTTCATTAATCAATAAATGTCTTAAAATAGTATGAAACGTACAGTCAATGTTGAGTTACACTACATTTGGTGATTAAATGGTCAGAACTGGCACCGTACGTCATCACAGTCACAGCCTTATCGACATGCGAGTTGTGCACAATCAACGGGAACATATTCCTTGCCTACATCTAAATAAATAAAAACTCTGCCAAAGTTACAAAGTTTTTCTACAAACATGTCATGAAATTCGCTCACATCCCCATGGAAATAAACATTCCCTATGTACCACATACAAACAATTATTCTAAATATAACATGCACCAACAGGTCGTTGCACAGTCATATAAAAATTACCTAAAACCTGCATAGATGAAACATACTAGCGATTGATTGCTCAAGCGCAGCTATCTAGCCTGTGTCGTTCACTTAACATATAGCCTTAAAATTACAGCCTTACATTATTGTCAATATTTATCACATAATATTTGTTAATCATTCACTCACACTCTTTATTTTTGGAACTATGTTAAGCTACCACTATCACGTCTTCTTTGAATTTCTCCATTTTAATTCTAAATTTGGTAATATCTATACTTATATAACAAAGAACCCTGATTATGGAAGAGCTCAAGTATTCTACTAGTGGTGCTCGGGCACATGGCATTACCTAACGATTACCCCACCACTACTCACCACTCCCAGCCTGAACCTAGAACATCGGCTATTCGAACTCGTACTTCACTTTGTTTTTAAGTCTTAAAGAAATCCTAAAACTAAGTTACATTGAGAATAGTATAAACAGGTGTGCTCTGCCAAACGTGATTCACTAGAAATGATTGCTGCTTTTAAGAAGAAGAAATGCGTTAGAGAACAAATGGATAATAAGATTATTTTGCGACAATTTCAGAAGCGGAAATTAAGACCATCTCAAACCTAGGCTATAAATAAGTTGTACTAAAAACTGATCTGAAATCTTCTGCCCACGGATGGCAGCCACAAGTTTACATGTCTACTGCTAGATGTACTGCCTACGCTTTCTTGGCGAAGCCGTAGGTGTTCCAGTTGTTGATGTGCGGCAAGACGTCGTTGATGACGGGGTACCACTCGGCGCCCGAGTAGTCGATGGCGGGCAGCTCGCCACCGTAGTCGGCCGGCAGGTGCGTCGCCGCCATGTGCTTGTGAAGAGACGACATCTTGGAGCCGTGGAAGAAAATCTGAAAGAAGAAAGAGCATGTTTAAGAACTTTGATATAAAAACTCTAGTTGAACAAGTGCACCTGAATTCTGTAGCTTGCGAACCGTTGATATTTTAACAGGACCACAAAAGGCAGTCTCCGGGAAAAGGACTTATTCTAGAAACTATAGTTCCGAAACGCAACCGTTCATGAATAGTCTTTTAGATTGGCAAACAGCGGACTCAACAAACGAGTAGATTGAAGAAACCTTTCCACTTACTAAAACTAGATGGCGTTAAACGACCCAAGTCTGTTATAAAGAACAATTTGTAAGTTACGTTACAAATAACTTTACGCAAAATTTGTCAAGAGTAGCATATCGCAAGCTTCTAATGCAAGGCAACACAACTATACACAATTCGAATGTAAATTATATTTCTGATAGCAACAGTGATGAATTTCTTGCTAATTATTTAATTTCACACACACTGAATTGCAATTTAAATAAAATGTAGGAGCAATAAGCGTCCTTTCCTGTTCAATGTAATAAGGATTCGCAGTACAAATTAGCACAGTTGAGTGTGCTTTACCAAACTTGGGTTCGTTGACAGCTTTGAGGAACCACTCAAAATTCCATCGTGAATATTAAGTAGCTAAGTGATAAAATGATGACTTATACTTAATGTGAACTTGATATTTCTTTGTTTTCATTTCCGTATGTTTTAATCAAGTAGGCAAATTTGTGTAAAAATATTCATAAATCGCAAGGATAAAAAAAAACTTCCAAAATAAATCTTGCGTCAATACGACATCAGATCGACGAGAACCATAATGTAGTGTAGTACCAATCGCCAATCCATAAGGGCAATGTTCCTAAACACTCACTGTATGGCGATCTTCTGCCAAGCCTATTCAATTTACAAGTTCATGTATTATGTAACTGTGTCAAATGAGTGCTACTTACTCTGTTCTTCAGCTTTTCCCTGATGAAGGGCTTGAACATATTCCATACCACGTTGAAGATCATGGGTTGCTTCACGAAGTGCACCTCCTTTAGTCGGAGAGGCATGGCATCCTGGATGAAGGTCAGCAGGCGCTTGGAGAACGCTGGCGTTAGACCCATTGTCTGTGGACAAGTTGGAATTACAGATAAGTAAATGTGAGTAAAGATGCAGAATTGCTTCTGAACGTTGAACGGATCTAAGAACATTAAGAGTGCTACCGAACAACTCTGCTGGTCTAGAGATTTCTATGTCATCTTTAAGGATCCCACGTTGATCAACAAATCTCTTTTCCGCTAAAAGATCTCATCTCCCCTCTGTTTTCCTATTCTACGACAGCGTAAAGTTTCTGGACATTCGCGGAATGATTGACATCCGACCTACAGGCATCAGTATCTATTGTATAACCGCAATACAACCGCAAGAAATTCTTCAACTTACCCAATAATATATTGTTGGATAAGCAACCTACTGTTACTAAGAATAGAAGTCGATTTTACTTGAAGATTCTTTATATTGAAGAGGCTTGATAAGCGACTCTACATTGTTAGCTTATTATGTCAACATGGAAACGATAACACGTGGACCTTCTAAAGACAATAAATCGTTATGAGTAATTTTAATCAGCTCGACGTCATTTGGCTAAGTTGGTGGGTGAGTGACCGAATATAGTCGATAACCTACGCCCTACGGCCCGCGTCTTGGCAAGCGCGACTGTGCGACTGTGCGACTGTGCATTCGGTTCCGCGTTGGGTGACGTCGGTCAGTGATCCGCGCAATCGCAGTTCTCAAATACGTTTTGTATGCGTCTATCGTTACTCTGCCTCACGGTATTCCCATTTATGGGATCAAGCATATTTGTAGGCAACAGTATGTTTCTATATCAAATGCGTAAATTAAACGCATCCTAGAGATGTCTTCGTCAGTAATTTGATTCCTCATTGACTCTTACAAGTTGGCTGGATGTTGACTGAATGATTTATGTTCTTGTTTTTTATTAATAAAGGGATTATATTCCCTTTGATGATACCTACTTAATGAATCTTCAGCCTTTGGTCGAGGTCATGTTGTGGATTAAATAGGTATCATAAAATTGCACAACGTTTGTAAACTATTACTGTAATTTGTGACTAATGTAAACTAGAAATGCAACAAGGTGCAATTTGCATCGGCTTAAGCCTGATTCAAAGCAGAAAGACGACGAATGAAAAGGAGAAATGCAGTCTCTGATAATATACTTCAATATAAGTACGTAAGAAATCATCAATGACAATAGCAGGAAAAACTATTTATTGAAATTGATTCATAACACATGAGCCGCAGCACGTCGACAAAGTCCGGAAATACTTACATGTAAGAAATATTCGTGATAAAGGGCAATAAATTAAAAAAAAATACATACTAAATTGTACAAGGACATAATCTAGAAGCAATAAATTATTCATCAGTGCTGAACATATGGTCTCGTTATCGCCAATTTGTAACAGTACTATCATTCATTTTTAAAGCCTAGGGATCTAAAGATAATCTTAATACTTTAGGAATTCTTATTTAGAGCAATAAAATAATGTAGTAGTTACTACATCTGGCTAGTATTAATGAACATTTATCAAAAGGATTTTACTAATAAATCATAAACATACGTCATTAGATACACGCTTTTACACATGTAGATACGATGTCTAAGTAAGTCTACGCAATGAAAATCGAGTTGCGCAGCGTAGTTATATAAAGTAAGAGGATTGCATCCCTACTAGACAGTCTCCATCTCTCAATACATCACGACCCAGTTGCGGCTGCGCTGACCGCGAAGGTCGATACTCCGGAGTGAGGAGCAAACAAGTGGAACCACGATATCAACTGTTTACCAACGTCCGTCTCATATTTACCGTCGTCCTTAACAAACGTAAAGGAAAAACCATTTCCTCCCGCGGACAAAGGATGTTTAACTAAAATATTGATCTTCAGTTAAGCTAAAATGTTTATGTTGTCCTAAATGGCATCACGACGTAGTACTACAGGTTTAATTAGTTATAATCAACGACTTGCTGAGCTTGCCCAATTTCCGCTCTGATTTTCGTAACGTTTGATATTTTACTGCGGTTAGTTTATAACTATATGTTACTTAGTTGTTCTATTTTAATAAGTCAGAGTAACAAAGTCTCTAAGGGCTCATAAATATATCAAGATAAAGATGGAAGGATGTTTATGTACTGCGTTCCAATCTGCGGAGTGATCTACAGCCTCGGACGTGACGCCCCTTGAGAGGCAGCCCTGAGCAAGTACGTTTTCCCTGTGGCCGCTGATTATTAATCAACAATGACTAATTTCTTTAGATTTTCTTACAATTACACGTTAATCTGCATTCGTTTCCTCCAATTGATTATCTTAATGAACTACGCTATTGTTTGGGAGAGAATCAGCTGCAATGCACGTGACATTCTTAAACGTCACTTTACGCTTAATATAACATGGAATGCGAAAATACGTTTCAGTTTCAGCCATTGTTATTCGATCTATTTATCAAACAGTGTGATGAACTGAGAAAAATTAATAACAGATGTAGAACTCGCGGACGTAAATGTTAACTGTCTATTTAATTTCGCCATAGCTGACCTAAACAATTGCATGAATGTGTTTAATAACGCGGTAGTGCAATTCACACGGGTTTAATGATACCAATATGTTCTCACAATCATGACGCCGACTACGTGATTGGTAAACAAACTATGTACATTAATTTCGCAGATCATCCTAATATATAAAGCTGGCGGGACACCTAACAGCGTCGACCTTTCCGATCGATCGTGATGTGACTAGCAAAGGTATTATTTGTGTTTATTAGTAAACAAACTTCCTTGCTTCGTGGAACATATACTTTATACGTAGTACCGGAAGGAAGAGACCGTTTGTTGGTCACCTTAAATGCCGACCTTCTTTTCGATTTTTTCAAGTGCAGTAAAACATTGAATTATAAAATTGAGTCGAAACACCCATAAAGTGACTGGCAATTTTCCAAACATGCAAAATTAACATGATAAAGTTAACCCACAGATGATATAATATCGGAAGAAGTTATTTTAATCTTTTAAAACTAATAAAAGCTAATCTGCTTACAAATGATAGATTACTTTACGTACAATATTGATAAGACAAACATTCACTGATAGGCTAGATCCTGTTCAATGTTTACAATACAGTTACAGCCGAAGTACTAATTTAAGTACGTGTCGTAATCTACACGTTTTGTTTGTGTACATATGTAATTAAATATAGTATTCAATGCACAGAAGTTCAGTATATAGATTCGCAGAGTTTTGCTAACTTTTATTTAAATGTATGACTGTTAATATTTGCATAGGAGCCGGGTTGCACAATATTTGTTATGCAGTAGTAAAATCATAATGTTTTTTTTGGTTTTTTTTTGGATGGGAATTCGTCAAATGACCTTACCTGCTCTAGGCGAACCGGAAGGGAGTATCAGACTGGTACTAACTAAAACCCATCCATGTTCCTTCTTTACCCTTTGTGTTCCAGGGCCGCGGTATCTCTTTCGAACAGTCCCGCAGCCTTTCTTTGGTACTTGACGATATATTTATTAATTTAATTGATCTTAAATATACCTCAAATATACGTAGGTGGCAGATTATTGCAAAACCGCGATTTATTGAATCTTGTAATTCGCACCACAGAAACATCATAACAAATCTTTGACCGATTCCTCGACTTTGAGATGGTGTTAATAAAACCGCATGAAATATTTATAAGTCCAAGGTTCTGTTGTTAAGCCAAGTAAATAATAATATGCCTTATATGCGGAGTATTAATGCACATATTATTTCGTAACTACGCATTGGAACAAAGATAAGTGAACAATGCAAAGAGCGATGGCACGCTAAGACATACTTTACACATTTCTTTGTTCGTTCCATACAGAAACATGCACAATGTACTTTGAGCTAGGTACCTACACTTTGTTTTAGGGATTTCATGATTCACCATCTCGTCCAGTTGGCGTTGAGACCCGCGGTTGTAGTAACAATAATATTTACATTTTTATTTCAGTTCAATGTCCAATCTAAACCGGTTTTCTTATACTTTTTCACAGGAGAGCGATATAACTGAGACTCCAAAGATTAGTTCGTTTATTACTTGGGTAAGATTTCCACACGTACGTTGGTATGCCACACTAGCAGGTACGCGTGCGCATTAGAAAATATTTAAGATTATGCTTCGAGTACAAGCTAGTAAAATAAGTAAATATTGAATCAATCATCCAGAAAATCCTAAACAAATGGTGCTGTATCTCACAACACGACCGTGTGACACAGTCACAGCGCACTCGCTGCCACTTCGTTACGATACCGATGTATATTCCAATCAGCGCATGCGCAGTGAAAGTGATCCGTCCACTTCCAACACTGATATCGAATATAGCCATTATCTCCATGCCCTAGTATTCACATAAATTCATTTACTACTCCTATAAATAAACAATGACGTTATCAATACGATAATCAGCACAGTTTTTGGATGTCTGCCAACACTCATTTACAATTCAAACAATGCACTCAGTTCAAGCCTATCTAATTTTCACCTTTTATCTCCTTGTTAAGCAGTCAAAGTTTCCATTTTCCACTTCAATAACAAAGAACAATGCACATTATGTATGCAGACCCATATCGAATTAATACAACGACCTAGAATTACAGAATTATTTTTATCGGTAATTTCCTGAAAAGCAAGGGACAGTATGTGCCAAAACACCTGAGTAAATCGCAATGAACTCTAAAACAATAGCAACAAGAGTCACCGACATTTGCAAGAACTGCGTAATATTATGGCACAAACTAGTTTTAGCAAATAAATCGTTGGATGATTATGACGACATGACGAGTTAGTTGGCACAAATAGCGACATACAATTTCGTCATGAAGAAGTCACTTCACGCATTTGCTTGACGTAAACTCGAAAGATGAAAGATATGTTAAGGGTAATGAATGGGTTACACGTTTTAATTTGTTGAACGCAATAGTCTCTGTTACGGTACGTGACCGGGTGTGATATCAACTGCGTCGCATTGCAAAAAAATGTAAATAAACCCGTATTATAATTGTAAATCAACTGCTTGTATACAAATTCAAATTCAGTAAATATTTACGTTAAATTAATTAAGATATCACGCACATTGCAATTTAATGAATTCTGAAAAAAAATAACTATGTTCCTAAGTATTTGTTTCAATGAATATGTTCCTGCTGTGCAACCTCTACGCTCTAGAAAATAACCTCAACAGTAGAAAATCAATGAAGGATCGCAGCTGTACTGACCTGTGCCCAGCCCATGTCGTGGAAGTCCATGATGACGACGGTTCCTCTGACTTGTGACTCAGGCTCCAACATGGCCGCCTCGTGGATCAGGTAGAACAGCCTGAACAGCTGTTCAGCATTCACTTTCTTCGGGTCCCATGAACCTGACAATCAAAATCATTCATAAGTTATGTTTACATAATTGAATAATACACTAAACTATCATACTACCTATGTCTTTGATTTGGACACGGCACGTGAGAAGAATGGCCTATCTTTGGGTTGTTGAAAAATTCATGTGTTTATAAACTCTTGTTGAAAAGCAAAACAATGACACAGATCCATAAGGGGACAAAACAAAAACGGCCACAATCATTAGCAGTTACATTGTTCAAAGATATTAGTTTTTCCGAAGAAATGTTCGTGTATTCAGGACAAAAGGCTATTAGATAATTATTTCATGGCTGCCTCTTGTGTCGTATGTCAGGTGGAGAGAATGGCTTTTCGTAATGTTTCGTATGCGGCACAGTGGAGGACTGTCACTATTTATGCTTATTGCACATTCGCATCGAATACGGAATGAGTTAGATGAAGCTTTAGAGCAATCCTACTAGTCACACAGTTGGCGCCTATAGCATAGTAACCAGCCTACCACTTGACTGGACAACGTACTACAAAAGTGGATCAAAGGTATCCCTTGAAATAGGTTATGATTCCACAACTCAACTAAAAAGATGTCATGATTTATTGAAGGAAAACAAGAAAAGATGGCGTCATCCTGAAAAATTGTAGAATCTTTTCCGTTTTTATTCTCAACGTTTTGCTCGGAGACATCGTATCATCGAGCACAAAAATAGAAAGTGTTCTCGTAGCGTCTATGCATTGTCTCGAAGTACAGTCAAGAGATTTATCATTACAATTTATCACTATTGTTGTTATGGCACAAAGATACTCCGAAAGGCAATCACGACGCTTTTGATATTGATATGTATGTACTTATTCACCAGTGACTGATACTACGTAGAATTTGCATTTCCAATACGTTATCTTGTTTTTAAACAAATGTTATTCAATTTCTAAGTAGGCAATCACATTTGGCATTTAGATGAATCCAAATATTGAAAAAGTGAAGTAGTGTTCAAGTGAGTTAATGGTACTTTATTATCATAGGTAAACGTGGTGACCTCTAAGCGACTAAGTGTAAACATTACTCATTGAGTTCAAAGGTTGATATACTGCATGAATGGTAACGGTTTCCCAGCACAATCAATTACCAAGATTAAATAACAATCAATATAAAATAAAACAGACGTGGTTTATCTGAAGGTCAGATTGCCATGGGCCAAAGCGAGTCCTTAATAAAGCTTTGTTTAAGTAAACCGCTTACCTCCAACGTTAACGATGAGGACCCTCCTGCCCTTGTGGTCGCGGCCCTTCAGCACGTTCACGACCTTGTGCTCGAGGAACGCTACACTTTCATGCTCAGGCAATAAGTTATCGAGCAATGATGCGTTGTCGCGTTTGAACTCCGCTGTACGGCGCATCTGAAAATAATATTAGATTTCATTTACTAAGAAAATGCGTACCAAACGATTAAAACACATTGCGCATAGGAGCTCGTGGCTAAATAATAACTACCGCTCGGATCAATCTGTAGGTTAAGCCGTGCTTGCGTAGGTTGGTCTGTGGATGGATGACCACCCATTACATACCGAGTTTCCTCCGTGCCTCGGAAAGCACGTTAAGATCGTTTGTAGATCTTTGACAGTCGCTACAGGTAGTCAGTGGCCCAAAAAGTCTGAAAACCAGTCTTACCAAAGGGTATCGTATTACCTAGTACTAACTGGGTTGTGGAGGTCAGATATGCAATTGCTCCATGTAAATACATCCGCTACATCCGGTTAGACTGGAAGCCGACCCTAACATAGTTGGGAAAAAGCTAGGCAGATGATGACACATAGGTACATGTATGTCACTTTGTCCTGAAGGTCTTAGCATGATCATGATAACATAATACTTTATAGTCAATAAAACATATAATTAGAACAACAGAGGTCCATGCAAATCGATAATAAGCCCCGTTTTAGAATTTTCACAGACAGGTAAGTTACGTAGGTTCACATGTTAACCTTTAGCTTAAATCTCTGTGAGATCAATAGAAAAGATACAAACGCAGGAGCAGTTTTCGTTACGGACCACTTTTTGGATTTAATATCTCTTTGTTACTTTAGGACATTTTAAAACATTAAATATCGGTAGTACATTAGTATCGGTAACTCAAGTGAAAATAGGAATACATGAATGGTTACTTTTACTTTAAAATCTAGATATAAACGTTAGTGCGAGAGGGACGGAAACAATCCGCTGCCGCTGTACAATCAAGTTCGTAGCAAGTTTTCCATGTATTTAACTGATTTAATTTATGCATAAGTTATCAATTTACCAGTGCTTTCCGGCGAGAAACTTTAGTTTCAAAGAGAAAATATATAATGTTATAATTAGAGCTGGGCTAGACGTGTTCGTATAATTTGCCGGTCTACCTGTCCGCTGTCTGGATCTAGCTCATTTCGACGAACCAGTCTCGTGCGTCTAATACTAGTTATTACGAATCTGAAATTATTTTACCAGCTTAGAACAATTTTGGCAAAAACTGTAACAAGGAAGTTAGCTTAAGAGCCTACTTTGTAATGTTGTTAGGAGTTAGGACCTACTTATAAAATGTGGCTTTTTTAATTTGATCTCTGAGTCATGCCCATAACTGCAGCCGGATAGAGTATCTTATAAAGAACTAATTTATGTAAGTATATGCGAGTACATTAACATGATAACATACATAATATTGTCTATTTAACTCGGTTCCTGTAGTCTCTACCACAAATCTCCACTTGTTATCATAATAATCAGGTTGTTTACATTGCCTGTGCAAAACACAATGGTTATTCCCTTGTTGGTTTCGATAAAATAGCAATTCAATTATGAAAACGACCGATATTTAATTTGTTGTGAATAAAAGTTTACAAAATGTTGCCTATAGCGTTTGTGAGTAGAATACCTATGTATGAAGTGAAGCATGTTATGTAAATCACGTAACAAGTTGATGAATGGCACAGCTTACACACGCGGCTCATACAAACAACAGGTAATCAATAGTCTATTAATCTATGTCAACTTGGCATTGCGCGCACAAGTTTTGGGCGCCAAAATAAGTTGGTACATGCAGGTATGTGCGTCAAACGTGCTATTAGAATACGAAGGTAGCTACATTGTTCTCTTAGGGAAAATTGCTGATATTAAGATAATAGGAATCAGACACGCAAGTCTCGGCAATTTTTTTATTTTGATTCTTGTACCCCAAATTGCTGCAATTTGAGCGGTGCAACCGTATGTTTACCTGCTTCTTCACGGTCAACAATTTCTTGAAAAATCATTCTTAAAACATTGCTTAATAGAAGACTGTATTAGTAAGCTACTTGATATTTATTTCTGACTTATAAGTACGTATGGCCGCCAAAATCGTCGTTGTAAGATTGATTGCCCAAGCGGTTGACGGGGTAACAACTGATTGCAGCGCTGCAACTCTCATAGTTGGCACGTACGGCCACCATACCATCGCAGTGTACTGTTACCTAATCCCACAAGTGTTATTATATTTAATAACGTCTAATTGTGTCTGCCTTTGTGTACTAGTATTCAATTCACACCTTATGCAATTCACAACGATCTACGATTTCATTCATGTAATTACGCTTGTAGTTATTTTAAGACTATATCTTATATTTGCGTCTAGTTCAAGTTTTGAAAGCCAACCCATCACCAGCTCAATTCAAAATATTCCATCGAAATAACAATGGAGCTCTGTAAAACGTTACAAGGCTATTTATACAAAATTTGTTATTAAAATTTGAATTTCGACACTCAAGCTTATTTTATACAAAACATTCATTGATCTGAGTACCTTACTGTGAACGGAATCGATCATTATCAAGAAATAACGCCTCTGTATGCTGTTCCAACGGTCAACTGTTATCAAAACAGATACCGTATCCACTACATATGTGCAAAGGTAATTAATTTATAATAAACAATTCACTAATACATAGCTCGCATGCTAAGTTCAGTAATGAGCCTTTATCTTCCACCTTGTGTTATTATTTACATGCAAGGTCAAATTGTTGCGTTTAAAAGATACGTATCGTATCTAAAAAATTATAATCGCTCCGAAATTAGAATAAGTGAGTTTATTGCAACAACTCTACATGTATTAGATCGTAATTTCAAAATCTCATTAATTATTTACAAAAGTGTTTTAAGGACACTTAGGTATTTAAATATCTAGAGTCCTTAATCTATTAGGGAAGTCTTGTCGGATACATCTGACTAACTCAGGATGCATCTTCGAGGAGCAACTACTAGATCGTAAACATATCTAGACAACTCTACAAACAGTGATGTTATTGTGTAGACATAGTAATTTAATGATATCTAATGCGTCGTGAACAAATAAGATTACATCTATGAAAAATAAATACACTTATTAAAGCTAACACTAGTGTGATATACCTACCCTTACTACATATTATGTTTTAAATGCAATCCACATTAATCCAAGCATATGCGCATACGCAACACTTTGAGTAAGATTGATTCGTTCTACGTCAAAGTGCATCATGGAATCGTGTTTCAAAAATATTTGCTTAATTGCCCCTATATTTATAATAATATCTTTACCCCGGTTATTAAAATAATTCTACGCATTATGAATTAAATTCAATCATGCTCCATCGCAAAACATTATTAGTCATTCGGAAATTTTCAGCTCCGGTAACTCGAAGAAAACAGTGTTTTCAGAAGCATGACTCATATAAGTTAAAGAGCGCATAACAGGTAGGCAGGTATACAATTTATCGGTTCATGAATTAGTTATTCGTCCTTGCTTAATGATAATATAAATTCTTGTTAGTAGATAAATGTTCATACGAACAGGAACTCTAACCTGGCATTCTGTTATATCTCCCTATTGGGAATCTACTTGATTTTCAAGCAATACTAAAACAAATTAGTACCTCCATTGAAATTAATACAGGGTGTAAACGGACCCTTCACAAAGCCGTCAACCAAGCATAAAGTACATCAAACTAAGTAACTTTACGCAAAAATTATTACTGGGAAACGACTTTTTTTTTGGAGTGACAAATCACGTTTTACGTGTGCTGATGAATGGATTGAATAGTACGGGGGTCGTGGCGGTGTTTAAAGTAAAAATCTTTCATTAAAAACATCTATTTTAAAAAACTTGTGAAAAAGTTGGAACTTTGACCCCCAATATCTCCGTAACTAGAAGATTCCCAGGTATGGTCTAGAACAAAAAAAATATCGCAATGACGGAGATAACAAGTACTTTTCGTCTTCGTTCAGGGTCTTTTTACACCCTTTATTATTAATTTTCGACCTAAGATTGAAAGCTTGATACCTACAAGGTCCAATACATCGTTACCATGCACTGATTAGATTGAACATTATGAATAGAAATAAACATGTTGAAACTATCGATAGTCTACTATCAGCTAATGCAGACTAGTACAACTACATAACGTACATCCGGGTCGTGCCCTGATCGGTTCATCAGTGATGTCTCACTCAACAATGTTCCACAGATCATGATCGCGCCCTTTGGACAATAAGGTATCGTAATCACCATCAAGGTTTACTTTGTTTTGAAATTCTAGTCTTTGTCAATCTTTTACCTACTGTTTCGGTTGATTACCTTTGTTCTAATTCTAATTATTCTTCGTGTATATTTAATTGTTAATCGAAATAGTTCAATGTCATCTAATTTTACGAGGGTACCTACACTTTGTTTGCATGATAGTTGCATGCAACTGCAACCTTAAGTAAACTGGGTTTTCGTGTCTCTTCCTAGCTGAAGATTTATAAGGGATCAAGGAGGATTCAATATAAAGACGTTGAATACAATATCAGTATACGTAACATTTTTTACATTACACAAAACTACTGCCACGTCGGGCGACTGCCTCGTTGGTGTAGTGGGAAATTCTAAAAAGCAGCCAAGGAGTCCGAATTTGTGCCCGGTTGATGGCGATAGCCTCGCCCCCTGTTGCATGGGACTTTATCATAGCTACCGAAATGTGGGTGCACTATTAGGTACATTTCTCCCGAACCCTCCTGGGATAACAGGCGTGATGTTATGTTATGTTATAACGCACAATTTAAAAAAAATCGTCTAAACAAACGTGACCTACGTCCAAAAAGCGAGAAAACACGTGACAGGCACGAAATTTTCAGTAAAAGGAAAGCCACGCACGTGCCATACCCGCTACCTGCTCGACTGGCCGCACTGAGACCTTGCGGCCTGGTTTCCCGGCGTTTACAGCACTGCATAACTGGTCTATTGCAAATCTTCCGCATGAGACATGCAACGACCGCGCCGCGCCGAGTTGTTTGTTAAACAAATACGAGTACTATGTGAACACAGAGTGTTAGTTTATAGCGGAATAAGCGATATTAAGACCGCACTTTGGCTCTAGGTAATGATAACATAAACAGAAAATACGTTCAACGACTCAACTTTAGTTTCGTGAGGTACGTACAGTGATTTATAGCAATCAGCTGACCCACCTTTGCATAAATGGTTGAGATTTTTTAGAATACAAGTCGATAGAATTTTATAATTCTTTTATATTTTATTTACTTTGCTCAAATTAATTTTCATTCCTAAGGTAATTAATAATCATAATTGCTGCAACTCACTTTACCAGCATTTGTAGCAATATTTGAAGTTGCTGAAACCTTTTGAAATAGAGATAAGGCGGTATTTATATTTCGCTTGATTAATTAATACTGCTGAAATCCGAAAAAGTAAAAAAAAATATACTGCTTACGTAATCACCATCCAGACCCCCCAATCCCCCATGTCATGAAAAATAAGCAAAGCAAAGAACCCCCCGCCCCCCTGTAGTGCTTAGGTGCTTACGTAATACTTGAATGGTCCCACTTAATTTAATACTCACTTTCGTTAATTTTATATTCAACTACAAACAACATCGAAAAATCTAAACTTTTGAGTTATTATCCTTGTACAAATTAAAATATTAGTACCGAAAATAAAAAGCTAATGTTAGCATTTGCTTTTTATTTTCGGTTCTCTCAAAGCTCAATTTGAATATGAACTCTAGAAAAATGTCCGTCTGAAACCTATTGGCATTTAAAAATGTCAATGACCTGATGACGGATAAATTATTCATTGCTTAATGAACATCATGCATGATACACGACAAAATATACCTTCCTTCTTAATTTCAAACATATCGTAGTTTCTACGGTAAAATACGTGGAAAGTCGGAAATCTTACCAACATTATTGCACGGAAGAATTCAATCGATATCAACATCTTTATTAATAGCTGTAGTTGTCAGATTAACCGGCTCCACAACATGTGCAATATGTTTAGTTGCAAATATGTGTTAATTTATAGAGTGGCTGGCATTGAACGGAGGCAGTGTTTATCTGCACTCTACGATATTTGCGCGAAAACAAATACGCGGTAGCTATCAAAACAATAACATTGTATCGGAAAAACACTATATCTATATGCATGATACGATCATGTAATTTAAGGTCACGTAAACAAAGACATTTTTTCAGTGTTTTTCAGGTTGTGATAAGGACCTATGTGTCTAAGTCTAAGTGAAGACACGATTCTTAGGCTAGGTTATTTATCAAATGATAGACACACAGCCATACAATTTAATAAACAGTGTTCAAGTATAAGTTACAAAACCAATTACCACATCCGAATCAAATTAATTCTAATGTTAAATTCGTATCATTCTAACTTCAATTTTCTCGTGACCCCGTCTGCTCGACAAATAACATTTCTAATGTATTGTTTACGGTATGCCGACAATTTAAAAATACAGCGGTAAATAATGATGGGTGATAACAGTTATCTCGTTATGATATACATTGAACTTTGACTTTGCGTCGCGTGGCTTATCTCGCCCTTCCCGGCGGCAAACGGGCAGATTCCTATATTATGTTTATAAACAGAGGAAACTGTTCTATCAGCTAACTAGCGACAGATAACTCGATGACATTACAACTGTGAAATTGGACTCATTGCTCATCATTATTGCTCTTCAGAATTCGATAGATATATAGGAATCTTATATGTTTATGATAGACACATGACTTGATGTAATTTATTTGACCACCATTGTCCTAAATACGGTGTATCGTGAAAAAACTCGCGTGTCTTAGAACTAAAACTTTGAAGACATGCGATATATGCCAAACCACAAAGGAGGTGGATAGCCCACTCCCTCTGACACGAGGCCTTTGTCCCACAAGTGGGGACGTAACAGGCTGATTATGTTATTATGACAGACCGTTTGCCTAATTATTTTTTGAGATAAATGTGAATTATTTGCTAAACATTTAGCTGTAAACAAATTAATTTTAATTGGTGTGTTTGGTTATCTATGAATCAGTATGAGTATAAAAAGGAAGTCTGAAACTGGCGCCGGTGACTGAAAAGTTGTCGGTTGTCGTGGTGTATGGGCATGTGATGAGGAGGAATGAGGAAAATGTCGTGAGGAAAGTTTTGAGTATGAATGTGGATGGGTTTATGAGTAGAGGAAGACCAAAGAAACGATGGATGGACTGTGTAAAGAATGATATGGCGAGAAAGGAGGTGTCTGATGAGATAACGAGTAATAGAGAAGTATAGAAGAAGAAGACAAGACATGCTGCGACGACCCCAAATGAATTGGTGGATAAGGGCAAGAAAATGATGATGGTTATCTATGAATCAAAACTGGATAGAGTGTTTCAGGAAATTTCGAGAGATATTCGTTTGTACATAACTCTGTTATTTCGAAATCGTTGAACTCTTCACCCCACGTGTGAATACAGTCATAAAAACTTATAATTAGTAAATATTAATTTTATATTTTTTTACTGCTCATTAACTACGTTGGCTTCACAATAATTAATAAGATAAAGAAATGTAAAAACTACACGTTCTCAAGATATTGGTTATCCACCTATAATTGTTATTGTATAACATTGTCACTGTATTACGATATCATTATGTAAGAAGAAGAATGTGCTGTGTATTCCTACTTACATGCTAATAAATTGATTTAATGATTGCGATAATTTATTCACATAATAGAATCAACGATGTTTTCAAGTAAGTGTGAAGTTGCAACATTCCGTGGAGCCCCTTTATTTTTGCTAGCAAGGTAAAATGAACAATTGTTAATGCAGTATTGCCTATAATTTTTGAATAATATAATCATTAAGATTAGAGATAAGAAATTGTGGGCCTAATAGTGGCTTATAAATAATTGAGAAATTCAGAATGATTGTTATGTAAAACCTGTCTGCAGTGCCTACTGCCTACTTACTCATTTGAAAGTTTAAGAGGCTCTAAAGAACCCACTTGCGACACCTTACAAAAAGTTCTTTCAAGTGTCCAAGTGGCTAAACTAGTAGCTAAATCTTACAAAATATCGCCTACTAGATGAAGTATTGATTTCTCTAATAAGCTCTTTAGGAGCCCTAATCGTGCTTTTGACAAATTATAATAATGACTCCTAGTACTAATGAGCCCGTAATGAGAGTGCAGTGTAACAAAGGGATTATTAAATAAGTCGATGTTTTTTCAATTGAAATTAGACTTATTAATAAAGTTAATGTCACTTTTTTTTTAAGTTAGCCTACCCACCACTTTATGACTGTACCACAATACTACTGACTCGACTCTTGTGAATAGTCTTTTTCATACAGATTTTTGGATAGATTAAATAATTAAGTTCCTACAAAAACGACGTAAAATAAGTCGTAAAATACCTTTTTGTTTTCGCCGTAAAACAAGCAATCCAAACATGCATAGCTGGGTACGTTACAGGTACTATTTCAAGGAGATGTTCCAACCTCAACAAGAGCCCTGAGGCTCCATCACATTTAAGTAGATTATAATCACTGTTTATTATCCTTGGTATAAACCGTATAATAACCGGGGTCTAGGACAAGTCCAACGAAATCAGTCGTTAACCGTTTGTAATTGAAGTTGCCAAACATCACTACATTATGTAGTGGTTGCGCAAATTTAGTAGGCTGTAACAATATGACCTGCTTAGCTTACACTCGTGCGTTTGTTCAAGATATTAACGAGGTTCGATTAAACCTTATTATTAATGGAAACTGTTACAGACTAATAAAAAAATGTAAAGGAACAGATTTTACAAGACCAGCCTACTTAAATGTAGCCCGTGAAAGGAGCCCTAGTTGCCATGGTCCATTAATCGCATGTGAATAATTTAACATTCCTATTATGAAGTAATTGTATTTCAGCCTCGTCTGGTCCTTTCATTTTTTAAACAAGTCAAGTGCCTGCCACAGTCTAAAAACAAGAGCTGAACCCTAATAGTACATTTTGATACAAGTGGGGAAACTTTTGGATGCCGTTATGGAGCCGAGAAATACAGTAACTACACTACTACGGACTTTAGTCATTGAAAACCCACTTGGACTTAGTAGTATAGTTATCTGTGGAATTTTTGATATCCGCACGTGTGCGGCAAAATATTAAAAATCCACGCGTGTGAAATACATTGCATGTTGAACCTAATCGTAGCGTAGTGTGATAAGAACCAGATTTCAAAAGGTGTATTGAAAAAAGTATTTAAAAACACTTACCAATGCAAGAGCGCTCTCTGGGTACCACTTGCAAGGCCGCAAGAAGATTGTGAGCACCTCATCATCATCGCCGTAGCACAAGTCCTTGTTCTCCTTCAACAGTTCCCGAAGCCTCTCGAGAGCCTCGCGGACCCTCTCCGGGGTCTCACGTAACTCCTTCTCAGCGATAGCTTTTGTTTCTGGCGACAGCTCCACGCTGCGCTCCAGTCTGAACTCGTTTGAACTCATTTTGTTATCTGGAAAGAAGAGGTTTACTTGATTTCCTGATATTTATGAAACTAAAAGTATTTTTGGCTCCAGTTTTCCTCGTCAAGAAGAAAGGATTTTGATTATTCTAGCTAACATGTATAAACTGAACTGAATCGTTAATTATCCATTAAAACAAAGGTTTCTTGAAAGAACATGCATCTTCTCTTGTTAAAATACAACATTTGTCTGCTTAATTACGAAATACATATGTATATCACAGAAACAAGTTTTGTAGCATATCAGGCAGCTTAATCGATCAGATAAACCGCTCACACTCATTATTGTCAAAGAACATCGTTAAGTTACGGGCAGTGGAGTGTGTTGACATGACACTGGCCGCAAGGCAAGGACTTATTGTGGATTCCGACCACGCTGCGCCTGCGCACGTGTCACCGACTCCACGTTTAAAAGCACATCATTGCGTTGGAGATCGATTGCACAAATCTATCGACCATTGCTAAAATGAGCCGCCGGTGTCGAAGCTGCTAATAAGTATTATTTGTGATGGTGTTAAGCAACTGGGTAGTTTTATATAATCGTCTGGTTATTTTTGTAATCAGCTCTTTCTGTGAGTTGTTTTCATCTAAACTTTCACTTTAAACACTGTTTTAAGCTTTCACGGTTTACAACTAAACGGATACTGTCACTTACGGGATATCTTCCATGATTGTTCATTATTTTTCGCAACACCGTCGAAATATCAGGAGCACAAAATAATGAACAATCACGGAAGATATCCCGTAAGTGACAGTATAAGTTTTCACTTTAATGTTAAGTTTTGTAGCCAACAACGGAGCCTTTCTTGAAGTCATAAATATTTGAAAGAAAATCTTTAAAATGCAGCGCTCTTTTTTTTTATACCTACCTAACGAAATTGACATTCAAAATGCGGCATAGAATACGTGGGTAGATATAATTAACATCAAGATACAAAGAGTAAATATTGAAATTCAAAAGTGGTATATTTGCGCATTAGGGATGGTTAGACAAATTTTGGTAATGACCGTCATTACGTACTAAGGATCTTAAGCCTTAGCAACAATGCATACTACGCTCTTATTTACAATACCTAATGAAACTATGTAAACAATTAAACTATTTATACAACAAAGGCGTTTGAAAATAAATAGATAGTAATTGAAGAGCTCTTAAACTGATGATTGATTATATATTTGTTATTAACCGACTTACAAAAAGGAGGAGGTTCTATGATTTATCTTGAGTTCAATCAACTGTACACGAGTACATCATTGTCCTACATAAATCGCTTACTTAATATATAAGTACTATTAATTATATTTGTATGTAAGTCTGCCTGTTAGTCTAGTCGTGCGCAAAAATGATGAAGTGTGTTTTTTTAATAGTACGTTGTCTACTACTTGTAGTTATTAAGTAATAAACAAGCTTAAGAGGCAATAATAATCTTATCGATTGTTAATTGTGCTAATTTATCTTTATTTCGTTAAATGGATGTCTAGCTTAAAATTGTGGCTTTTGTTATGGCGTAAATCAAAACAATGATTCATAAATTTAAAAGTAATGAGTGCGGCTTCCGAAGGGCTAATTTTTATGCGCGTTTTAAATTAGATCTTAGCTACTTAATTGTTTAAATAAATTATTGCAAGTTACGGTATTTCTTTGAAAGAGTAGGGGCTTATTATTGTATCCTGATGCACCGATATTTTTAATCTTCCATTTTATTTTAATTTTAATTAACTCAGGTTTTTCTTTATCATTTAACTTAATTTAAAATTAATAAATTTAATTTGCATTACACAGCTAGATTGTCCAAACAACTTCTCATAGATCAATAGTTATTTTAAAAACTTAAAGGAAAGTAAAAACAATAATTTCGGCCTAACAATAAAATCCATTCGTATATCCACATGCACAAAAACAGGCACAACACAATTTAAACACAAACGCTTGCAAACCTTTGCTCTATTTTTTTCACTTATAAGTAAAACAACGGTATTGTGAAAATGCACTAACCTCACTCGCGTAGGTTCACGCGCCGGTGGAAATCACAATAAAGGGCGGAAAATCGATCGTGTGGCGGTGAGAGGCGAGTAAGCGAGTGTGCGCGCGCGCAAGCCGCCAGCCAATATATAGACACGATAAGCGCACACGCTTACTTTGTGCCCCAGCCTAGCGCTACGCAACTTACACTGCATTGTAACCATCGATCTATATTATTAATTTATATCTATATAAATAAATAAAAAATTTAAGTGTCTATTTGTAATATCAAAATAACAGCTTTTTACTGAATGCATATGAAAATATATAGGTACGGCACTTATAACAAACACTTTCTTTTTCCAATATTTTTTTGTTGAGGCTAATCTCCAGAACAGCTGGACCGATTTTGACTTTTACTGGTAGATAGCTGATGTTATAAGGTCTAACATATGTATGCTACTTCTATTTTTGAATAACAATTAGGGTTCCGTGAAAAAAAAAAAAAAAATGTCATGAAATTGTCAACAAAATACGATTCAAAAAGGGAAGTAATTTTTTTATAATAATATCACGCGAACGAAGGTCACGGGCAACAGCTAGTTATTAATAAATAAAAATATAATTGATCCAAGATTGTAACAGTTTGAGAATAAGCCGCCACATGTAGTAGCGGGTCTAATTTCTTGTTGAACTCAAACAGTTGCACTGTTTTTGAGCAAGCGTTACACACCAACATTCTTTACTGGTACAATCTCTTTTTACTACCAAGGGGTGCAACACTTACAAGCGATACTCACTCGGCAACAGTTCTTGACACATGCACCTGCTAGAGTAACCCTAGATGAATTTACCACCACATGTACCACTAATGGTACCTCTTTCTTAGACAACGGGCACACTCCAGCGTCACATCAGTGCTTTGTAATACCCTTGAAAGGATCCTACAATAATCGCTTTATCAGCCCGAGGCATATTATTTGCAGGAACAATATCTGCAGCTCAGAATGACACCAGGTGTCGCCTGCTATATGGTCTAAGCTGCTAGTCCTCCAAATCCAGCATGTATGTAAGTGGTGAGGATTACGAGTGCATCAGGAGAATGTTGTTACCAAAATGAATTCATTTTGGGCATTAGATAAGCAATGGAGCATTACTATAAACCTACATAAAAGCAACTCTCAACGTTATGAAACATTTAAAAAAGGATTACTAAGCAATTTTCAAAGTAAAAGTGTATGAAATGACCCCTTCTTATGCAACCCGACAAATCATAAGTAGAAGTCTGTGCATAGATAGATACATGCAGACGGACATTCGTTACAATGAAATATAAAAATGATTAGATAGTCCGATTTACCTATTCCTTCACAATGGAAATTATCACAGACATGTGTACCTACCTACGTATGTATGTATGTAAGTACCCATAACTGACAAGTTATACCTAACTCACACGTGGTGGACCTGTGTAAGAAAAACATCACGCAATGTATTGCTAGGATGGGTAAGAAATATTATAGACAAGATGCATAGGTATATTTTCTCATACATAAAGGGTGTAAAAAGACCCTTAACGAAGCCGAAAGGCATTTGCTCTCCCCATCAATGCGATCATTTTTTTGTTCTAGACCATACCTGGGAACCTTCTAGTTACGGAGATATTGGGGGTCAAAGTTCCAACTTTTTCACAAGTTTTTTTTTAAGTACATGTTTTTAATGTAACATTTTTACTTTAAACACCTCCACGACCCTCGTACTATTCAATCCATCCATCAGCAAAATGTTCTGAGTGCCTTATATTGAGTTCTACCGTCAAACGTGATTTTTGACCCCAAAAAAAAAGTCGTTTCCCAGCAAAATTTTTTGCGTAAAGTTACTTAGTTTGATGTACAGAATGCTTGGTTCACGGCTTGGTGAAGGGTCTGTTTACACCCCGTATAGCCCTACAGTTTTGCTACCTTTTCGTCAAGTAATTGCAAAATGACTGCTGAAGGATGATATGGCTAGAAAGAAGATGACTGCTGAGATGACGAGTAATAGAGAAATATGGAAGAAGAAGACATGCTGCGCCGACCCCAAATAAATTAGGATAAGGGCAGGAGAATGATGATGATGATGAATTACAAAATGATTTCAGTTTTATTTAACTAGCCACTAAGTGTTAGATTAGAAAGTCTAATTCTTTACTTAACAACAGATAAGATAATTATGTATGTGTATAATTATGTATGTGTCCCTAATTACACCAGGGGGACCACCCTAATTAGCTGATTACAGTTTGATGACTAACATTACTGATATCCAACTATTTATCAATCTCCTTCTTGAACTAAACCCTAAGGCGATTTTCAAGGCTCAAGTGACGAGACTGTGGGGATCATTCTTTAAACTGTAAGGCTCAAGCGACTCGCACAAGACGTATGCATGTATGAAGCACCTTTGATATATTTTTCTTCTAAAAAACTTTGCCCCAAACTTTGAAATGTCATTTCTATCGTGAGTGCATTTACGGACAGATCTCACATGCACAAACACCCGGGAAAACAGAAAAATCAGTAAGCAATGTGGTCCGAGCGGGAATCAAACCCGTGCAGTGCAGAAAATGCTTACTCAGCCAGTGAGTCAACCGTACCGCCGAATTATATTGAATTGCTTTCTTATTCTACCTAGCTAAATGATCATGCTTGTAAAATCTAGGTTCGAATTCGGACCTTTTCACTACCACTACGATGCCATTGGGCTATCTAAGGGGACATTATGGGTAGGTAATTGATTCTATGAATAATTTAAAAATGTTTCATGGCTCGTAAATTATCTGTAGCTGGACTAGTCCATAGTGCATAGATCAAATAAGTACTGTATAAATAAGAAAAGAACAATGTCCATATACGTGACTCACGAGTACATTACACAAAGACACATTTTGCTGTCGCGATAGGGATTGCGTTGCCCTAACGCCTTTGTTCAAGCTGGACGGTGACAGAAAGTCGGCTTGGTACCTTTATTCAAATCTTATTATACCTACCTAATGTCTCAACGTCCTGCCCTTCTCCCAATTAATGTATCGGCGCAGCATTTCTTAATTATTTTTCTTCTTCTACTAGTTGTAAACGGATCCTTCGCGAAGCTGTCAACCAAGCATTCTATAATATTGTTTTGTTTGCGGTAAAAAATCACGTTTTACAAAAGGACTCAATGTTTCGCACTCAAAACATTCAGTCCAGAACAAAAAATGATCGCAAAGACGGAGAGAAGAAGTACCTTTCGGCTTCGTTAGGGGTATTTTTATATCCATTATAAATCTCTACTAAACAGTACCAGAAGACCTGAAAGCCACGGGAATTCAAGCGAGAACTACAGGACCGTTAAACGTGGCGACGCTTGTTGGAGGCCTATGTTCAGCAGCGGACGTCTTTCGGCTGATATAATGATGGCGATGACATATCTTTAGGACGTCATAATTGCAATCGTCATTGTGGTTAAAACAAAACTACCTAGCCTAGTTTCTATAATTTCGCATCACTCTTGCAATCGTCTTCGTGCCTTTGTCATGTGTCTAGGATTATCTGAAGGAAGGTCTAAACATTAGAACTGATCGTTTTGTGAACATGTCTATCTTGTCCTTGGTCTTGATCTTGAGCGGATGCCCTTCCTAGTCGCAGCCTACTAATCTAATCTTAGTTATATTTAGGTGTTGGTTTACCTAATATGGGTACAGGTGTCAATACAAGGATCAAAGAATCTGCGATGATTTAGAAAAAAAATTGGTTTTCCCAGTTTTCATTGTGACCTGCTTATTTTTTTTACGAGTGGTTTATTAATAAACACAATAAAAATTGCACGGGAAAGTGATAGCTTTGACATGTACGGCCAGAGCCTTCTACGTATTTTCAAGAATCTCTTTTGATTGATAGGTTATCTCACAATAACATCTTTACTGAGAGTTGGGTAATATTAAAATTAACTACTCACTTTTTTGTTCTTTTGTATTGGCGGCGCGGTGGTTGGTAACCGCAGGTAGTTCAGCACATAAGCCAAGTCTTTGTGCCTATCTCGAACCTGGATTGTTGTTGAATCGTTTTAATAAAAATTATTCAGCTTGTAAAGGGAATCTCGGATTTCTTTGTTTTAAAATAAGTACTCGAAGACAATTGTTTTGTTCAGAAATTCTGTACGTAGCTGTATTCTCGTGGACTTAGCCCAAAACATCTTTGTCATATTAATGCACAAAGACCGCGAGTGTCTGTAAGAGAATATTAATTTGCTTTCTTTATGTATTACAAAGTAGATATAAGTGGGTAGGTACCTACGTTCAAGCCAAAGTACCTACTATTCACTTAGGTATTACTGGAAATCTGATTATTTTGTAATTTATCATAAATGTTAATACCTATTATCGTAAAAAAAAAAATTGTTTCGGGGGTTGACATAAAAACGCATTATCCGGTAGATAGGAAACTGTAACTAAGATAACTTATCGAGTTAAATTGACATAGGGTAGATATGTATGCTATCAGTATCACTGACGTAGCAACCAGGCAATAGGGGTCACTTTGGATGACTTGTAAAAATATTTGGATATGATTCACGTTACATCACAAGCCACCAATTAAAATTCAATGTTTTTATTTGAAATACCAAAGCGTTTGTGTGCGTTAATGCAAGGTCAACAATGTAGGCCCACCATAACCTCCATTTTCAACATAGATCTTTATATTTTTCCGTATTTTTTACGGCCAAGTACATACCAATACCAAGTTAAAAATATACTATGGAACTATTATATCATCGTAACAATGAGTACTAACTGGATGGATGGCGGGTGGGCTCGTTGGAATGACCAATAACGGCCGCCATGTCCCCGGTACAATGGTCTACTGCAAGGACTAAGTGCGGAAACTACAGAAGAACGGGCAATAGGTATTAGGACATTGTGCTAATGACGAAATGAGCTCCTACTACAAAGAGGGTTAATGTGCGAGCTGTATAAGCTGTCATGCAGTTGAGACCTATGCTGCGGTTGGATCGCACATTGTATCGGCCTTTCCGAACTTCATAACGGTCTATATGTACTTACTTATGTAGTGCTAACTGCTGAGATGTCTTTGTTCACGTTTAGGCTCTACGAGTGGTGACGGAACTCACTGGCATGGTTGGCAGTTGGCACAGTGGCTGCTGCGCTGCGCATCGCGGTTCGATTCCCGCTCGCAAATAATAATATTTGTACGACATGTTTGTGTTTGTCAGATTTATGTTTTTAAACGCATCCGCGATATAAGAGAAATTCCTTATGTAGGCCCTGGTTTAAAAAATATCTCCGCATTCTGGAAATTTAACCGCCTTCTTGCTGACTAATCATTTAGGTATCTAAGACAAAGACGAGCATTCTAAAAATAAAACCTCAAGTATATCGATATGTCACAACTAACAATGAAGTAGTTAGTCGCCTACGCCGTGTCTAGATTTCCACAACGCTCTAAAGTCTAATCTAGTTGAACTTTGATTCAACAGCCATATTCATACCTATTAAAGCCTACCCTACTGCCCTCTGCAGTCAGAAACATTAGCTCATCGTTAGTTATTAATTAAATAAATTATAATTAAACACGATTGCTCATCGGAACACATTGCTTGCTCGCAGATAACGGGTCAACTCGAAGTTGATAAAAGTTACTATGCCGGAACTTTCCATCTGCGTTGGGGGAGGGATCATTGTGAACAATAATTGTAATAAGTACCTATCGGCTATCGAGGTATTGATGTGTAATGAGTCGACCTTGTAAGGACATTACGAACGGCACGTAGGAAGTACCCAAGTGCACGTAATCTATTAATATATGTCGAAAATTCTGATCATCATCATAATTCTCCTGCCCTTATCCCAATTTATTTAGGATCGGCGTAGCATGTCTTCTCCTTTCATACCTCTCCATTACTGGTCTTCTCGGCAGTCACCTCCTTTCGAAAAATGCTGATATTAACCCTTATTATTACGAAAATCTTTCCAGTTTCCAGTAATCCGGTCCTTTGCAGAAATCCTAGGATTTCAAAAACTATTTTTGCTGCTAAAGCGCGAATTACACAGAAAAGGCGTACGGTGAAGGCGCGGCGCAGGCATGATGCCGCTTCAAAACGTTTTCATACAAAATGTACGTAGGCGACGAGTCGTGAATTACACTCAAGCGGCGCGGCGCAGGCACGCCCTTTTTTTCGTTTCCTTATAAATTCGCCTGCGCCGCACGTTACGCCTTACGCAGTTTCTGGGTAATTCGCGCCTTAGTAATCATCGACTGTAATCGTTGACTTCAGTCTGTCGCCGGCTGTTACGCGTTTGAGAAATAGATTATTTATATGAGTGTGTGTCGTGTTGCTTTCAAGTTTTATCTAAATAAGAACTAGGACTTTGATTAAATAAGATAAATCTAGAATATATGAAGCAACTATACTACCTACTTAAGTGTTACTTCGCTAACTACCCACACATTTCCAAGGTACACAGGGATGGAAAAGAAAAACTAGAAAAATATAAACTAAAAAAATATTTATTTAGTATTACGTTTCATCCATAGCGTTCGTCGCGGTATCACCCACAGCGTTCGTCCCGGTATCACCCATAGCGTTCGTCCCGGTATCACCCGCAGCGTTGGTCGCGGTATCGTCCAAATCATTGGTACTGGTATCATCCAAATCATTGTTTGCCGTATCTTCATCTGAGTTGGAATCACTGTCGCTGCCACTGCCCTGTTATATAAAAATCAGTCTTAATTATCATCAATTATTGTTCTGTTACTAGGTAATGACTATTTAAGTACATTACAATCAATCAATTGCGAGAGCCAATTGTTGATAATTATTAAAAGGTAGGTAGCTAATTCGTGTAATCTAGCAATTAATTATATATTAATATTATATTGCTATGCTAAGATATAGATCACATTTGATATAGAAAGGTTACAGAGAATACAGATAAGATTTATTAGATTAGAAGTTGAAGTTTGAAGTCGCGAAGTTTACGTATGGTAAAGTGGTGGCTATGCATAAATCTGGAGGCCGCAGCGCGAGCGCGCGCCGTAATCGAAACGTAAATACCTACGTCGATTTTTTAATCGAAAATACAATTATCCTGTAGCATTTTCGTTATATTGTTTGCAACAAGCACAACCATTATCATCCATATACAGGGTGTAAACGGACCCTTCACGAAGCCGTCAACCACGAATTCTGTACATCAAACTTAAGTAACTTTACGCATTTTTTTTTACTGGGAAACGATTTTTTTTTGGGGTTAAAAATCACGTTTTACGGTAGGACTCAATGTAACGCATTCAGAACATTGTGCTGATGGATGGATTGAATAGTACGGGGGTTGAGGAGGTGTTCAAGTAAAAATCTTACTTTAAAAACATGTATTTAAAAAAAAAACATGTGAAAAAGTTGGAACTTTGACCCCCAATATCTCTATAACTGGAAGGTTCCCAGGTATGGTCTAGAACAAAAAAATGATCCTATTGACGGGATGAACAAGTGGCCTTCGGCTTCGTTAAGGGTCTTTTTACACCCTTTATATGAATACATTCTTAAAATTTTAATTATGAAAATATTATAATATGTCAAACTAGTATTTTTATTTAAAAATAGACGTAAGTACTTATTGCTTTACGTTTACACCGCGCGCTCGTACGAAGGTCTCAGTAGAAACGGTACTGCAAGTTATAAGCCGCGTAGGTTGTATTTATGAAACATAGCGGGATTTCAATAGGTGTTATGTTATCAAGGTTCTCTTTATTTTCTGTAAAATGGTTCATAATATAGCGCTATAGGCAGTGCCAAAGTGTGGAGGCGATACAATGGCTACAAGTCGACAACCCGCTTTACCCAGAACCCTAATATAGTCAATCCAGCAATTTCAGCAACCTAACGCTGCTAACTAAAACGATTAATGATCTTCAGATCCAGGGCTTAATTTCAAATCTATAGATATTCACGATTTCATGATAACAGGCAATAATGTCATTCATCATGAAATGCAAAAACAATTTCTGTGCTATATTTACCTCAAACTTCAATTCAGTGTTGGTACTATTGAACAGCGTATCTTTAACGTATCGGAACATGGCGTCGCGGCAGATCTCGTCGGTGTTGGGGGGCAGCCAGCCGCGCTTCTGGTGGCACATGTAGCCTGGCGGGGGCTCGGGGGCTAGGATCTCCTCCACTTCCGGGATTTGGATATCGCAGTACTGGGGATAAGTGGCAAGTATAAAGTAACTGCCAAGAGTTCGTTGCTAGGATGAAGCTGTGCCAACTTGCATAAACTCAGACCACAAAATCACGGCCAGTGATATTATTCAAATATTCAGTCATTTTGGCTGTAGGTATTTTGATATATCTGTTTCTATTTATTTTGAAAGGAGCGACAATATTTATCGACGCAGTAGCTTGACTTGACGACTAGCTTAAGCTGGTCAGAAATTGTGTTTGATCTATGCAATATAACTTCATAAGACGTCATTCACTTCGTTTCGGTTCGGACGCCGCGACTCGACACCGCACCGAACTAAATGTGGTGAAACGTGAACGGCTCAAGCGAATTCGGCGTCGATAAGTGTAGTCACTTCATTCTACTATAATTCCTTAACTACATACCTAAATTATCTAGAAGTTATCTTTTCCTAACAGGCCCTTAATCTGATAATTCTTTCCTTAACTCGATACCTAAATTACCAAGAAGTTATCTTTTCCTTACAGCCGCATAAAGATTAGAAAACCAAAACACAAAAATTAGGTTTTCCTCAAGACCACAATGAGAAAACAATGTCAGTAAATCAGATGACAATTTTCCTGTTTACCTGATAGAATATGTGCCGCTGTGTAGGCGTCATGCCGGGCCGGAAGTACACGATCCCTTCGGCGATGTCCTCCGAGGCCGCGGCGGCGGCTGCGTCTGCCGCGCTCCTCTTCGGCTTGCGCTCGCGGTCCGTCGTGATGTCCTCGCGAGACATTATCATGGAGCGCACGCCCGCTGAGGAAACGGGCGGAAATTACACATGTGATGCAGCGCTGTTATTGACATGCCAATATGTTATAGCTGAAGGCGGTATGCACTTTGAATTTTTACTTTTGTAGGAGCATCACTGAATTATTATCTGTAATAGTTAAAAGTACCGATTTGAATTAGGGAATGTTATCCAAATCAATACGTTCACACTATTACAACTCAAATGACCAAGAGAAATGTTAATAATAACAAAATTTTAACATTACAAGCCAACAATAGCTCAGTTGTTATTATAAATATTTTTGGTCAGCCAAAATGTACACTAGGACTGTACCTGCATGCCTCAGCCTGAAGTCCAAAGTTTGGTATATTCTGGAAGCAGGGTCCTTTCTGGGGTCATACCCATATCTCACCCACATTGACCTCCAGGGTCCAGTTTTCATGTAGAGAGCTAAACAAGGCATGATGACCTTTAGAGATACTAGCCTGATCTTTGTGTGATATCTTATCAAGTTCAATGACCAGATTGGTCTCTGTTCAAGGAGCTAGAAAAAACATTTTTAGATTATTATTTGAAGCTTAAAAGTTGGCTTTATTATTATTTGCAACAAAAGTAACATACCTTCCTAATAACATCATACTCCTCAACCAACCGAGGATGCAATTCAAACTTTATTTCCTTCTGTCTCAAATAAATTTCATGTGGTTCGCTTGGCAAGTCTTCAGTCAGGTTAAATATATATGGAGACACTTGTGAACCTCGTAACATTCTGGTTTTGCTGTGAACACTCTCTCCACGGTCGGGAGAAGACCGATCTGGATATCTTTTATCAGTGTAAGCGTAGCAAATTGGCTTCTCGAATCTTGTGAAGCTTGAAGGAACAAGCAGTAGTGGTGCAGGCTGTCTATAAAAATGAGCAAGTTCTTGATTTTATGCAACTAACAAAAGACAGGAATACAAAGTTCACATATTGCACAGTCAGAATGAAAGTGGCTGAATTCAAAATAATGGTGAATTGAGTTAAATACCTAAAACTACTCCTAATTATAGGTCAGTTTTACAGGTTTACTTACAACATAAACTCAATAGGGTGTACCCCTGAAGGTAGAACTTTCTCCAAAGCACAACTAATGGGGCCATCGCTAGATCCTTCTCTATGCACAGCCAAGTATTGGAAGTCACACATTGCTAAAACAAACAAAGCATATTATTGTAGGAACTTTAAAATATGGTGTACAATCCTCTACTTCATTATCATCATTAGCATTTCAACTGTGCATTTCATTCACTGCTAGACATAGGCTCAGCCTCACCCCAGGAACCAAACACATCCTCATCTTCCTGCCCTTGTCCCATGTTACTTGGGGTCGGTGCAACACATTTTTTTCTTCCATTCTCCTCCAAACACAATATAAATACAATATTTGAAATAATAACAAATAACACTAACATTCAAACCTGAACATAGTTTTGACACATCCAACCACAGACGTAGACACAACTTCTCTCTTTATTTGGTTGCCTTCTTTTACTTTCTTGACCCTCACCTTCAGTAATACGCCGGCCGCTCTCTTTGCATTACCATATATTTTGCGTATGAATGGATTCTCCGGCTGAAATGACAACCCTAGACGTCTTTTGGCCGGATTACTGTACACCTGAGAAATAAATTATACTCGTATAGGTTGTGCAGAAAATTGCCAACTAAACTATGTTTATTACGTTATCTATGTGTGTATTTACTGAAAATTGTATGTGGATGTTGTATCTGGACAACAAAGATGTCATTTCGTTAAACTGAAAACCTATGCTTATTTAAGAAAAACGTAAATAGTGAAATAAATAGTTACTTGTGAAATGCTTCTAATTCCACCCAAACATGCAATTGCTTTGTCGTCATTTTTAACTATTCCTGGAAATTGAATCCCAACTATTTCACGGTCCAAATTGTTGCTTTCCATTGTTGTCAGTTAATTAAATGTACTTTATCTTCTTCGAAGACCAAAATTTTTAACAACAAAAACAGTACACATGCTTATTAATTATTATTTTGACATGCGGTTACAAAATAATTGACAGCTGACAGTATGACATGTCACGTTCCATTCCTCTTTGTTTGTTCAAAGGCTGAATTCTTAGCATAAAAACACCAAATATCTGGCATTGTCCATAGGTTTGCAAATATTATAATACACTATTAAAACGAAATAAGCCCCTCTAAATGTGCGGTCAAATCTGTAGTGGGAAAGCGGACTTACATGGGACTCACCAACACGGACATCAAGCAACAGCAGTTTGTTCCATTTACCACAGTAATTCATTAGTGCATTCGCTACTCGCTACTCCTATTGAGAATTCGTACCTATCCTACATCCACATACTAATACTTATTTTTATTAGTGTAATAAAACTTACATATCAACTATTTTAAATATTTAATATCACAAGCTTTGTCTACACTTAATGATGGCTCATTATGTACTTATTATTGCATTCCTTAATTATTAGAGTATAAAAATATAATTATGGTTGTCCGAATTATTATCATCGATGCGCCACAGCCTCAACAGCTACCAAAAGCCTGAAATGTAAAAAAAAAAAAAACAGTTTTTGTAAATTATCTATAGAAGAAAAAACTTTTAAAATAAATTGCTAATGGAAGCTTTCCCTGAAGTAATAAATATTGATATTTTATATATTTGTTATATTGAATTCACATAAAAATAAAACAAAAGCTTACTTCTCTAACAAGACATTTCTTTGTCTTTCAATCTCAAGCCTGTCTTTTTCCATTTTAAGTCTTATATTATTACACCTTTTCTTCTCTAAAAGCTTCTGTTTCTCAATTCTTATTCTCTCTTCCTCTAAGTTTAGTAGTCTGTCATGTACAAGTCCTGGAAAGACAGAAAAACATGTTTTTCAACAACAGCCTTCACTTGCTTTACTCAACTTGGAAGAACTGCATAATTGCTTAGGTTTAAAAAAAATATTTAAAAACATAAAAAATACTGACTGACTGGTCTGCCTCTCTTCCACAAAGGTTTTCCTGTAACAGGTGCTGAGGACACTTCATTGGGTCCCATGCCAGCATCAGGGTCAGTCACCACCCCATCACCAAGACTCATCTCTAAGTCTGCAGCTGAGAAGTGCTGGGACTCTGATGGCCATTTCTGCAATTTAAATAGTTGGCTTGTTTTATTTTTGTTAATATTCATGCATCAACTTGAGCCTTTTCTCCATGATCAAGACTGAAACTCCAGAAAACACATTTCAGTATTCAGCTGGATCCAGCAGAAATGAGAATGAAATGTATTTTCTGTGGGTATGTGTGGAACAATAAGTATCAATTGACTGAGTTTAACTCAATGATATTTATGTCAGCATTTTGGAAATTTTAATATTTTATTTAATACAAAGTTAATAGGTTTTTGTATTTACTAATACTATACAATCGAAAAAAAAAGGTATATTTAGTAAGGAATATTACCATGCTGCTTGTAGAGGGATCAGCACTGCACATGTCATCTGTTGGCCCAGTACTTTGTGCTGGTGCCTGAAACATGTGAAAGTGATTCTCAATACAATAGTTTATTCATTCATATCCTTTGCCAAGCCATGGGACACAAAATAGTTTAGCAAAAAAAAGAGTAAAACACTTTTTTTTAAGGAATAAAGTCTCGATATTTCTAGGACAAAACTATACACAAACAGACTGTCTTACCATTGTGTTGTTCATAGCTGAAGTCTCCGGCACTCCTGACAGACCAAACACTGAAGTATTTGTACAGATAAGTCTTAGTATTTTCTCTTCAGCCTCTGTTAGATGTGTGTTAGCATTACAGCCAGGTGTAAATCTGTTTTTCCGTATTTTGAAAGCCTTTTTCTTGACATTTGATTTCCAATCTCGCCACGTCTGAAAACGTTTTGTAAAATAATCATTAATCTTTGTTTATCAACATCATATTTCAGGAACTGCATAAAAAAATTCACAATCTTCAATAGAGAAAGGTGGCTAAGGGTACAATCACTTGTATATGCAACTTGAATGTTATATCTAACTTTATGGTAGTATTATAATTAACAAATTTATTATAATTATACGTAGTATAAATGTATTAATATTACCTACCTGTTGCCATTTATCAGGAGTTTTAATTGCACCAGAACCGAAACCTGAATTAGCATTAAGTTTCTCTGTGATTTTTATCCACGCATTGGTCTGACGAATTCTTCCCTCAAGGCCTGTAAACTTTCCAATGGCTAATTCCTTGTCTTCCTCGAGGAAATGTAAAAGCATGTTGAGCTGTTCCGGGCTAGCTTTCCGTCTTTCCATTGTTGAATTTGTTGCGATCTTATATGAACAGTGGCGTAATTATGCTTCTATACTCTTCCAAACAGTAATTGTACTTCTTACTAATTCTTATAACTATGAAATCTAATTATTTCCTGTTATAAAACAAAGAAATAAGCAAAATAAAAGTATTTGTTGTTACCGCATTATCGTAACACAAGTTTGTTTTTTATTTCAGCTGTCAATCTGTCAAATAAATTCACATAATTCCCCTGTTCCACGATGCAAATTGTGTACTCCAACGAAATTCTCGATATTATCATCGAAGTTTTGATAAAAAGCCGGGTGTCCACCATTTTATTTAACGAACTTTTCAAAAATGTAGTTGACAAAAACATTAGTCTATGGCATAGAGGGAAGTAAAGTAATTAGAGGTTTGCACCGGAGCGAGATTTCAACAACCGATTGAATTCACCGGTGATTGGGCAATCTCCGGTGAAAAACCGGAGATCACCGGAGAATAAAGAAATTTTGTTTCTTTTTTTAATTTATACATTAAAGATGAAGAAATAAGAATAATCAATTGATATACTTTATATAATCATTTATTTAAAAAAAAAAGTTCAATAAAAACAACAAAATAATGCTGATTTTGATTTAAGAAACACAACATGTCAACAGCGTCATAGCGTACATGTTTCTTCTACGATATTTTAGTGTTTGTCCTGTCGCCGAAAATACTCTCTCTGACCTTACAGAAGTAAAGCACAGGTAGGTATTTAAAGGCTATTTCGTCTAAAGGCTTTAAATGTGTGTCTTTTATTTGTGTAAATTTATTATATAAACAAAAAATAAGATGCGACGATCACCGGAGATCAATCGGTTAATTACCGGTTATTTCAATCGAGTACTTTTACCGGTAAATCACCGGTTATTCTCCGGTACTCACTGCTCCGGTGCAAACCTCTAAAAGTAATGTCTATGGTAGGATAGATAAAAGTTTGTGTGAATGTTTATTGTTTATTTACGTTTTTCACAATATTATTTTCACTAAACTTATGAACACACTAACTAAACTTATGTCACATCCTTGGTATAACAAGAAATAATAAATATCTTGAATCCTAAAATGTAGTTTATCTGATTCATAAGTTACTTGTAGTATTTTTATACTAACTTAAAACCATAAAAATGAATACACTTTTAAAACTAAAAATGTTACGAGGCAGTGCTTACAAAGAGAGGATAGCTCGAAGGCACTTAACTGATCTGTCTGACTGTGTAAATTTACCAGACTCCTATCTGTTGAAGAACTGTGGTGTTAACAGAAATGTTTTCCATCACATACTGAGAATTCTGGAACCGGTTGTTCCTAAGACTCAGAGATCAAATGGTATACCATTCCCTTTGAAGGTGATTGAATAATTAATTGAAAAACTTAAATGTGCTCAGAAAATTCGAAATATAAACCCAAATATAAAATATTCCTTTAATGCTGAATACTCTTACATAGAAAAATCATTCCAAATTCCAGGTTCTGGTCACTCTGTCGTTCTTAGCCAGTGGTTCCCACCAGAAGTCAGTGGGCAAAGACTTCAGTATCAACATATCACAGAAGTCAGTGAGCCGAATCATCAAGATTGTGGTTGAAGGCCTCAATATGGTGCTTGATGACTGTATCATATTTCCTAGCTCTGTGATACAGAGAGATCAAATTAAAGAAGGGTAATTTCATTTATAAGACTTACACTAAAACAAATTTATTAATTAACTTTTATCACTTCTTTTACATCATTTGTTTTCTATTGCAGGTTTTACAGGAAATATCATTTTCCAGAAACCATTGGCTGTCTGGATGGTACTTATGTTGAAATAGTTTGTCCAAGGGATGATGAAGAGGCCTTCTATGATAGAAAAGGACAATATTCTATACATGCACAAATTGTAAGTTTCTGTTTTGTAGACAGAGCTTTTTCAGTTGTTTAGAGTTTACTTAATATTGATTTTCCATTCCAGATGTGTGATGCAGACTCCAAAATAATAGCTGTGTGCTGCAGGTTTGGTGGTTCAGCCAGCAGTGCATATATTTGGAATAAAATGAATGTCAGGCCTTTTATTGAGAGTATAAGCAGACAGGGAGAGATGAGTTGGTTAATAGGTTTGTTTTTTTATAGACATTTTTTTTTTTAATTTTATGTTGGAAAACTTCTCCAGTTTAACCTGTTTTGTATTCCAGCTGACAACAAATATCCACAGAGAGCTTGGCTAATGACACCTATATTACATGCCCCTCAAGGCACACCAGACTCTCAGTACAACCACTTTCAGGGCAGAACCAGAACTTGTATAGAAAGGTGTATAGCCAAGCTCAAAGGAAGATGGCAGTGTCTACATAAGAGGCCACTACACTATACACCACAGCAAGCTGCTAAGATAATAAATGCTTGTGCTGTGTTACATAATCTATGCATAAGAGCTGGTCTGCCAGACCCTCAGCCATACATAGACCCAGAACCAATGCCAGTCATAAATGAAGTGACAGAGATGCCTGAAGATAATGTAAATGATTTGTATATTGGTATTGAAGTTAGAAGGCAGCTTGCAGAAAGAATCTACTACAGTGTGTAGTGTGTAAGACTGATTTTGGCAGATGCCACACCAATTTTAAGTTAATATAATTTTCCGCCTGAATTTGATGAATCATTGCATTTATAATCCTGTATAAGTAAAACACAGTATTATTAATAAAGAATATTTAATACGTAATCAAAACGAAGTTTTTCTCTAAGAACATTATTGAATTAATCTTAATGCATCAGTATTTGCATCTGCGCCAGCTGACTGTAGGTGTCACCGGGCATTCGGTAAGCGATATTGCCAGCGAACGTGTTCAGTACTTCAGCTTGTTCGCGGAGCCATTCCACTTGCTGGAAATAACACAAAAAGGAACACTCAATAAATTGGCAAATATTTAACTTTACACCTAACATAAGCAGCCTGAAACTTCTCCATGAAGAGAAAATGGGCCATTATCAACCCCGCGGGCCCAGTTCAGAGTTGGTTGATGACTATACACCTAAAGGCGTACCTACGCCAAAACTCGCGTCGATGTCCGCTCCACACGTTCTGTTAAATATAATAATTCAACACAACTTTGTATATTATATTCTTACCTTATTGTTCTGTCCTGCAAGCGGTTGCGCCTGCGCGGTGCGTAATCGTTGCCGTTGCGCCAGTAAGATGGTGCAGAGCGCTCGCAACACTGCCGGCAAGCTGCGCAGTAGCTCTCCCCGAGCAGTTCGTGCGGCTGATACACGCGCATCTAACTCGCTCGCATTCAAGGGCACTAATTCACATTCACGAAGCGTCTGCAGAAAAAGATTCAATATTGAAATAATGATAACTCGAAATTACGTGAAACATACAAATTAACTGAATTATTCATAGTCTGGCTACCCTACCTCAAGAGCGCCTTCATAGTTCTCGCTGTGGAACTGATCGAAGAACGTCATCAGCTTGCAAAGCTTGGTGTAAGCTTCGACCAGCGCAGCTGATAGCGCGGTGCCGTCAGCCGAGCGTAGTCTTCTGGACACGTGTTCTGCGAGTGTAGACAGGCGTTGACGCAAACCACCCGCGCCCCCACCACTGTTCACTACTTGTGCTAGCAGTACGCAGAACAGTTCTAGAACCTTCTCCAAGTTCTGCAAAGAAAATTGTTCACGTAAGGATTGAAGCTATGGAAACCTAACTAATAAAGATAAAGGATGATGATATATTAATATCTTACCCCAGCAATATCATACATCGTAATAGCATCTTCAAATAGACCTTTGTTCACTAGCTGTTCTGCCACATTCAAAGCTATAACCTGCAATAAAAAAATGAGTTAGAATAATAAAAACAATTAATTTAATATAAGTAGTCAAATATTAGAAAAATGCATACTTTGCTATCAATATGAGGATTGTTGAATTGGTCCAGTAGACCTTGGCTGCGCAGTCCACTCAGAGCGTCCATCTGACCAAACAGCAGGTCGTAATCACGACTCTCAAGAGCCAGGTCAGTGCAGCAACACATGAATAAGTTCTTGCCACTGGGATCTTTGAGGTTTCTGAACAAACAAACAATTTATTATTTTAGAAACAAGAATACCTATTATTTTTTAAAAATTGGGAAATTATTTTGAGTGACTTTACCTTAGGAAGAAATAATAGTGTAAAGCATCAGATGGGTCTGTGAGCTCAAACTTTCTGACATACAACAGCAACAATCTTGCCAAGTTCAGACGACGAAGTGGAGGGGGATCGTCAGTATCGACAGACACTGCAACAAAACGCGAAAATATTATAATATAATATTGTCAAGTATTATAATATTGTCAAATTATGGTAGAGAATTTATTGTACTTACATAATGGAGCTTGAACATTACGTGGTGTGCCCAACATGTAGACATCATGAAGAGCTAATGCCATGTGGACACCGTGAACTTGGAATCTACAATAATAAATTCATTCAAGTAGGTCCAGAAAAGTTTTTACAAAATAATGTCAGTTGAAAAGTAGCAGCCAAATATTTACCTTGGTATTCTTGACAGGAATTCAATAGCAGGTTCAAATTGGCCGGTCAATGTCAGCATTTGGAAGTATACTACTGGTTTCTCATAAGCATGATAATGTGTTTCACCTACAAAATAATATGAACATTACATTCTTTAATCAATCAAAATCATAGATAAATCATACGACAAACAAATATTTTGTCTATTCTTACCATATTCTTCCAGAATCATTTTCTGTAAGTCAGAGTAAGAGAAGGTTTCAGTCTCATTGTTGCCGCGTGATTTGATGAAGGACAGTTTGAGCCAAAGGTAATCGTCGGCTGTCCGCGCTACTTCGTAGTGCTCGTCGCTGAGATCACAACAACCTATGACACAGTATACCTGAAAATTTCATGAATCTCTTAGCAGGGCTTGGCTCTTTGTCTTCATCAATTAGTAAATAAAAATTGGTGTTAGGACTTGGCATTGCATGTTAGATAGTGTGTATTTACCAAAATAGTTCTTATAAAATCAGCTGTAACCATAACCCAAGTATTGGTTAGGAGATAATAAATTATCTTGGAGTTTCTTGTTTATACTTACAGCTCTTTTGTATGGGTCTGTAGAGTTGCGCACTTGTATCCTATATTGAAAATTGATGGCAGTTTGTAGTTTGTCACTCAAAGGCTTCTCTGGATTCTTTATGTACTCTTCTAGAGCTGATATAAATTCTTCATGATCTCGCCTTAAAACGTAAAAAATAATGTTACATACACTGAAAAGGTCAGCAAAAAATTGTGCCCTTGAACTACAACATTTCAAAGAGGCCTTCAAAAAGAAGAATAATGTTTTATTTTAGACTTCAAAGTTGTAGGAGGTTTTTTCAGTATTTATGATTTTAGCATTGTATTGCTTACCCAGCCTTTCTCAAACAATGTAGCGCCGCATTAGCGTCGCCACTCCTCAAGCAATAGTACACCATGGGCCAAAGTGGGCGCTCGTCGATGACGCCGTCGGTCAGCACCTGCACATTCTGGCCCTGTAAGCGGAGGCCTACAAAGCCCCGCACTAGAGGGTATGTGCCTGGTTCGCCGCCGCGCATAGCTGCTGCAGGGTTTGCACGCACCACATCACTCATGTATAGTTTATATCTGGAAGTAGGTAATAAAGATTTAGAAAGATTTTTAAGGTTAAATAACTGTTCAATAAATAGACAAAAGTAACAGTGCGAGTTTAGTTGAATTAATACAAAACAATATCTTGAAGCGTCTGTGTAAATCTTCACTTTGTTATTGTATTAAAGGTAAGCAAATATTCTAGCCAGTTATTTTGTGTATCTTACCTTTTCTCCAAGTATTTCTTTCCTTGAGCAACCAGACACTGTTGAATGGTAGGATTTCCTCTGGCCTTAAGAGGGTCCTCATCCCTAACTAAAGCTGGAATATTTGCCATTGTTTTGATAATTTCCCACATTTCCTTAACTTTCTGAAAATAGTAAGAATAATTCAAAGCCTTTAAGATAAGATATTATGTAATGAGAATAAGATTTTAAGTAACAAGATTAGTGATATTTTGGTAATTAAAGTAAATGCAAAAGACAAAAGAGATAGGTTTACTTACAGGATCATTGAACTCTTCAGCAACTTGGGCAAACTTCTGATGTAAAGCTGTTCTGGACTTAGACCCTTGGAACACCAGCTTGTTATACTGGTGTACTTGTCTGGCATATGCAGCCTCTATGTTGTCAAGCATAGAATGTCCAAACTTCTTTGGTGCATCTGCAATACTTGGTGGCTCTGGGGTCCTCTTGAGATCTAGCCAGTTTTGAGACGGACCAATCATAGCGTTCATCAACTTTATCTTTTCTCTGTTCCATTCTGATAGCATATGTTCCCACTTTTGATCTTCTGTTGTTTGTAGGGACTGGAAATTTATTCAGAAACATTATGAGGGTAAAATGCAGCAACTAATGATGCAACTAATCATACATAAAACAAGGTGATATGCAAGAACTACAAAACTTTTTTATTTCTTCAAAATGCCTTGGTATTGGCCCATAAAAACATTGTGGTACACTTGTTTAATTCTCTAATACAATACTTATTTTACATATTAATATTTTATGTAGCATGTTTTTGGTGAAATAGAATGCAAACTCAAAACACATCTTCTTCGATAATGCCGGTAGCGATGTCAAATAAACACTTTTATTTGAAAAGTACTTAAAATTTCACTTAGATTTTGTAATAATATTGTTATTGCAATTTTTGCTTGAATAAAGCACATAAAATTCTTAAAATAACTCTATTAAGGGCAAAAAAATTGATAAACAAGGCAAATAGAGGCAAGTCACATAACATGACATGAATGTCCATGACAGTCATGAATGTTTGCACTGTTGTAGAAAATTGTAGGAGTTTAATATTTTTTTCAAGCAACAAGCATTAGTTGAACTTAACTTTTAATTATTTCTTAGGTTGATTATATTGATTTAAGTGAAGAAAAAATTACATACATATTCCTTATTCAAAGCTTGCCTTTCGAATTATACTTACATTTTTGTTAACCTCATCAATAAGCGACAGAATTGCATTTTCTCTTTCATTCCTCAAAAAGCTTTCGATATCAGAGTCAGCTATGGGTTGGAGTGGCTCAAAAGTCCTTTTGGAGCTAAGTGTTTCAAGTTTTTGGGATATCTGTTGCAAATCTATTCCTTTTGAGCCAAACAAAAGATGCCTGTAAAAAGACACATTGTGTAAGGTTATTAGCTAAGTAGAACCAACAAGAAAAAAATGTGTGTGTAACATAAATGCAACTAGTTCTTACGCTTGAATATCGTTTGCTCCTGACTGGATTACTCTTGAGTATAGCTCCTGTGACGCCTCGAGCACCTGGCCCAAAGAACGTTCAACCCTTGGTAGCTCTTCATTACCCTCAATTTCAGTCGTCAATTGTTCAGCTTGTTGCAAAAGTTTGCTGAAATCATCGTCTGCCATCGTGCACTATAGGTTATCCAAGTTTGTTTGCAGAAGAATGCATAGACCTTAACACTACAACTGTATGCTCTGATTAATGGGCACTATTAAAAGCTTACAAAAACATTCGTAACATAGTACACAGATGAAATAAAAACAGTAAATATGAGAATAACGGCCGGTACGCGCTCCCGCAAAGCGTTTGACAGATTTGACATCAGGATTTTTTAAATACACACTATTCTTTTCCTCTCTGAAACCAAGCATTTTCGCTACCGTTGGGACTTTACTCTATGCGTTCAGAAAGCAAGTAAAAAACCATATTACCGGTGAAACGAGACCCGTGCTATCTACGGCATGTACAAAGAGTAGAATACTTATACCAAACAGAAAGCATGTGTAAAGTGAAAGTGATAATGAAAACAGAACATTAAGGCGGGTCAACCTGTGCATGTGCCACAGAGCACGCGCGGGAACCGTCCACGCTGCGCACCTCGAATGGCTATGGATGCTCGAATGGCTTGCAAACGTATCTAAACTATGTTCCTGACATGCACGCGAACCGCACTGATCGTGCGCAAGTGTGGATGCGCCTTTACATGTTGCATACCTGAGCACCACTAAAATGTTAATCGTTGCCCGCAATACGTAAACACGTTGCTGAAATATTGCAATACAAAACTTTCCAATACATACAAGTATTCTTTTGCAACACTACTATGTCGTTTGTTATTGTATTGTTTTCGTGTAAATAAAAAAACATAAATTTATATAAGTTCTAATTTATTTCTGAGATATTATAGTACATTAATTAACATAAAACAACAGTCTCCACTCGATTTCACTTCACGTTACACAGACAGAAGTCCTAAACAGCACAGCAGAAAAGTTTTAATGTCCTTTAAAGGCGAAAAGGCAGCCTTTCTTACATCTTATAAAACAAACTTTAGCACTGTATGTTTAAACAGGGTGATTTTTTTAAGTGGGCTTGGATGACCAAATTCGAAACTATGAGGAATAGCGAAAAATACTCAAGGAGTCTCGAGTCCGATTTTACTGAAAAATAAAAGTGCGTCATTAGATTTTAGAAAAATCAATATTCTAAGCCAGGTATTTAACGCTATTCCGCATAGTTTCGGATTTGGCCGTCCCCCCCCAATTGGAAAATTCACCCTGTATACTTGTCTGTGTGTGTTGATGTCATTGTAAAAAATTATCGCAAATATTCGAGGGCTTAGGGCATTCGCCTTAAAAATAGACCCTCTAGGAAAGTGTGTTATTTAAATTTTTTAGGTCCAAATATGAGGTCAGCATCGGGCGCTCCTTTAGGATGCTGATATTTCTGTCGCACATGCTGCCCTCTGTTGGGGTTGCCGCTACCACCGGAGGCCCCTCCACTTTCCGCGCTGTACTCTTCCTCTTCTTGCCTCTCCGAGATGTTCAGGGTTAACCTAAAACGATTTGTTAGTTTTAATATGTTTTGGGTGTAAATTAATTCACTCAGATTATGGTAAAATTAAAGCCACAATCAATGGGCAACTTTCAACAACGTTTACAAAAATACAGTTAAGGGGTCTCTCAATGGTCAAAATTGTTCGAAAAGCATTTACGTGCTTGACAAGCACGCTTGACGAGGCATGACGCAACGTCAAACATGCTTGTCAAGTATACACACTCGTTTTCATCTTAGTCACCACAGAGTAACCCTACAAGCATTGCGAGATTCATGTGCTTGTAAAGTCATTTTCACCATCTAGGGAGGACCCCTTTAAAAAGGACTAAATTAAATAAATATACATACAGTTTCATCCTCTCCATTTCTTGTTTGTCAGCCAATGCCTGTTGTTGCAGATTACTGGCGAGCTCAGGGGGAGCATTGAATGACTTGTACTGCGGCTTGGTGCCCTTTCGTACCATCAAAACAAATTCCACGCCTTCTTTACCTTGCTGCAAACGAATTTTTTTTTAAGCACAATTTTGGAATTCCCGAAAAATCTTTTTTTACTTTTTTATGTTCTGTTCAGTCGATCATGGAACATTGCTTTAAGTATATCATTAATGACATTATACATAGTCAATCACTAGGTGATAGATAACAAGAGATAGTTAATACACATGCAGAAACTACAGAAAATCATGCTGCGATCCTTACTCCTTTGCTCCTTTGTATATTGACTTACATTACATACCAACAACTGCTCGTAAGTTTTCTTGGTGGTCTGTCGGCAGGTCATGGGCACGGCTATGTCTCGCTGTTGAGGCCGAGTCTCACGTTGCCGCTCCGCTATATTTTCCATTACCATCTTTTCGAAAGCCGATTCGAATTCAACATCTTCAACCTAAAAAGATATTAGTTATGTTAATTTCAGGCCTATTTATGTTTGGTGAGGCATCCGGGAATGTCGGGCAGATATACCTGTCGGGGGTGCGTGCAAATGTACTTGTATGTCCCGGGCCCCGACACATGGTAGTAGTAGTAGGAACAGTGTTTTTAGTCGGTTACAGTCTGACATAACCCTCCACTCGAATAAATGTTTGTAAACGCACCCACGATACAGGAGAAATTCCTAGTTGTTTTTTTTTAAAAGAAAAGAAAAAGGTGAAGGGTATCCAAGAGGACTTTCCTGTTATGAATGTAAATATTTTTGTTTAAATAACTCACAGGCTTGGGACCGGGCCTCCTGGGTTCGTTAGCGATATCGTCATTTTGCTGGATTTCACTTTCGTCATTCGCAGTATTCTCGGTGTTAGGCTCTTCATCAGAACTTTCTTCAGGAAGTTGAGGATTATCCGTTTCATCATCAGTCTCAATAATAGTATCCAAACCTTCATTGACGCTGTCGTCGCCCTGGTCATCGTTATCAATATCTTCCTCGCCTAGCTCTGGGTACAATGTAACACGCAGTTCTTCTATTGCATCCTTACATTCTTGCCAACTAGCAAACAACGTCAGCTTAGGTCTTAGAGTCGTTAAACATTCTTGGTATATGTATTTTACATAGATAGGAAACATGTTGTCATCAGTCCAATGAGGATCTGATTGCTTGAACCAGTAGTAGTTTTGAAAGAATGTTAAAAAGTAATCTAGTCGTTTTTTGCTAGACCCACTGTTAAAATAAGCGCCACAAGTCTCGAGGAGGGCGCAGACCAGCCTTATTCTGAACACATTGTCTGGAGGGTCGAAAGGAGAAACGTTAGTGTGATCATTTGTCACTCCGAAAGTTATAAAAGAATACAAAACGGTGAACACATCGCGGGAATCTAAAAGCTTGTAGTTGTACAGCTCTCCAAGATATCTGACGGTGGCTATTCTTCTCTGATTATATCTGGGATGAGGATCTTCCATGGTGACTCTGATCTCTTCAAGTATAGTGTCGACTACTGCAGGGGCGACGGCTTCCTGCCACGCGGCCAGTTCAGCCGTCAGTCTGGCCAGGGCTCTCCTGGCGCTGGCCCTCACTCTCCAGCCTCCCGCTAGGTGCTGTATAGCAATAGCTGCAGTGTCTGGATCATCCCAGTTTAGCTTTCGCATCAGTCTTAATATTTTCTCCTCATTGCTCTTCTGTAAGTCTTCATGGAGTACTTTCCTTATGAACTGGTGCATGGGAGGCTCTTCCTCCTTGGGTTGAGCTGGAGCTTCGGGCGGACATACGTAGTAAAAAGCATTTTCAATTTGCGTAACGTAACGTGAGTCTAATGCTGATACAGTCTGAAATTAAAGTTATTTATCAATCATGTTTATTTTGAAACCAAACATATTCTTTAAGTAAATAATATTTTGTTTTACCTTTTTCCTCATCATTTGCTGTAAGTAGATCATAGTGCGTTGATGCGTATCTGGGTTACAATACAAGAATCTGCCGCATGTCTCAAGCAGATTGCATGCCATTTCAATATGATGATGTTTGAAATCGTGCAAAAGAACTTTCAAACAGTACAGTGCTTCCATCTTCGAGTAAAGACTGAATTTCACCAATTCACCAATGAAACGCACCACTTTTATCTGCAAGGAAAAAAAGAAGTATGAATAAAAATATTTTATTTTCCCTCTTAGACACTAACTAAGAAGACTGGTTTGAAAATATTTACCTTAGATTCAATATTAATCTGATCTTTTTTCCTAACATGATACTTGAAGTCTTGTTTCAGCATCTGACACAAATCCGCACATACATCAGGTAACACTGGGTACAGTATAGCTGCAAACCTCGAGTAGAAGGGCAGTAAATCAAGTCTAGTTCTGGCAACACTGAAGAGGACTCTAGTCAGTTTCTTCCTATTATTCTTAGTATTGAGATTCAGAACAAAATCCACTGCTGCATTGTCAATCAACTCTCTATTGATACAGTTTGGTAGCTCATTCAAAAAAGCATCCAGAGCATATCTGTGAATCAAATGGTTTTATTATACAAAATGAATAAACAAAGGCAAAAAGAAAAGTGATCTTTTGATATGTTCCTGCTGAAAATAATGTAGGTAGTATGATAAAAATTTACAACAAATTTTACAAAACTTTTGTATATAGAAATTCAAATACTGAACAGTTATAATAAAAAAAACAAAATCAGCCGGCTGAAACTTTTGTTTAAAATGTTCCTGTTTCTAGCTTTTCAGTTTTTTTAATCGGGTGTTTTAGATTTTTTAATTAATATTTTATTTCAGAGTTTTAGTTTAGTAATGAGGAAGATTTCGCAGGCGATTTAACTTTTTTGGGCTGTCGCAATCGGGTAAAATCTTACACAGTGTTTAAGTCACGTAAAATATAATGATATGCATACTTGTTGGAAACATTAGAAGGCTGGGCCTCTTCCTGCTCCATGTCCGGCACTGTGGGGGGTCCCTCACTGTCACTCAGCTCATCCTCCTTCAGATCCTCATCCAACATCTCTTCTGTTACTGTCTCAGGTTTACATTTCACTGTCTGTAAGTTCAGAAAGTGATTTTGGTTATGAACAACTAGCACTTGGCTTAGCTTGGCTAATATGCATGATATGACTATAATAATTTATAACTTATAGCACTCACAAATAATGTAGCTTTCTGCCAGTGAATGAATTTTCAGAATGGGATCATAAGTTCTGGAGATTACCCACTACAAACAAACTTACAAACTAATTTTACCTCTTTATAATGCTATAGTATAGATAGATCAAACCATCATTATCTGCCTAGCCTTTCCCAACTACGGGTTGGCTTCCAGTCTAACTGCAAACAGTCCAAAGTCTATGAACAATAGATTGAACCAATGAACCAATGGTGGAAATTCAGAGCATCTTTAGTACTGAAAAAGGTGATTGATAGTTTGATGATAGAGTGAAGAACTAATTGTTTCTAAGTTTAACATCAGTTTATCAGTCATTGCAGCCCTAATCTTGCAGGAAGCTTAAGATGACCATTCAAACTTGTATTTTTCCTTTATTGTGTCACTAAATCAACCTCTAAAGATTACACTTTATGGTTCTTAGATCAACGATAATAATAAAATGTCATGTTGACTACTTACAACAGTAACTTCTTTCACTTGATAGTTAGGCATAAAAACTTTCAGATCTGGCAAGCTAGTGTAAAAAGTCCTGGTGTCCTCATCTTGCCAGGGATCTGTGCCTGCCTGCATGGTGAACTCTTCATTGCCACCAATGGTCACTGTGCCCTGTGTTTCTGTTACTGTCAGTGTGAGGGTGGGGGGTTCTCCAGCTTCTCCTAATTCTTCACCTAGCACTTCTGCAAAGCTCTGGGCACCAGCTAGAAGCTTGTCGTAGGTAGCCTGAAATAATAAGAAAACATAAATAGAAATCATAGTGTCTACTGCAGGGTTTAAAACTTTCAGTACAAGTCTGACATTCTTTACCCATCTGCCCAGAGCGGAAGGGTTCATTTGATGATTTGCCATCGGGCAAAGGTTAAACTTATACCTACAATGCCATTCTGCACTGCCAATTTTGACCAAGTCAATCAACTGGAGTACAAGTAACTTGAGTGGTGCAAACTACATCCAGTTATTTAAGCTTATCATTAAATTACCTGATGTTGTTCCAACTGATCCTTTCTCTCCTGCGACAATTCTCCCCTGGTATGCAAAGTCCTCTGATTGGCCGCATGCAGGGCTTGCAGTTGTGCCCTCTCAGCTAGTAAATGTTTTGTAAGTGATGAGAAGTAATCTTTCAACAGAGTTCTAACAGCGGTCTGCTTTTCAGCTGGCAAGAACGGGTTTCTAGGAATAGTGATATTGCATTTCTGAAATACATAGTATGTAGATTTAGACATAGACATAAAAAAACTGCTTTTTTTTTCATTATTTGTTTTTTTTCACAAGATTTCCTTTGTGTTAATCTGACAATAAGTTATGTAGGTTACCTCAGCAGTTTCTCTTATTTTCTTTGGAACTAATCCAGCATAGTCCTCTCCACAGTGTTTACAAAATGACAACAGTATGGGTATATTGTTATGTTCCTCCTTATCCATATTTATTAGAACTGTAAGAACATTGCCCAGCAAAGGCAGACCCATCTTGTTTGTAAATATACCAACAGCAACAAGCTCCGCATAAAATCTTATATCCACACGTAATTTAGATGAGTTGGTTATTTTATCCGTAGCTTTGAAAGTCAAGATCTTTTGCCAGTTTTCAAAGAAGTTTGATGAAAAATCTGCATATGTTCGATGGAGTGCAGAACATAAATTAATAGCAGCTGCTATATCAGACATCTTCAGCTTAGCCTCCGTGATCGCCGCCGCCACTTCTGAGATGTATTTAGTAAGATTTAAGGCATTGAAATCTTTTAAAAGCGTTTCTATTTGTGTAGCACTAAATGACTTTAATTTTTTCACAAAAGTTGTATTCTTCTTTAATCCAGAATCCAATTTGGAGAAATAATTATCTGGTGGACGTACACAATTCAGATTTTGATTTCTAAGTTCAGTCTTTTGCTTTACCCTAGATTCTAGGTTAGATGTGTATTCATCGAGAGCTGCTTTCTCGTCTTCCGCATTTTCTGTTTGGCCCTCTATCTCTGGCTGTTGTTCACTTTTCTCCGCATCTGTTTCAGTGGACGTCATGTTTATAATAATCAAAATAACATAATTATTATCATTAAAACATATTCCCTATATTATTCAAATGTAAAAGAATTATTATTTTCGGTCGGTATTGTTCTGTTCTGTTTACTTTTTGACAGATGATGACATTCAAATCAACACGTCAAAAAACCACAACCAAACGATACAAAACTGAGACAGTGTGCCCCGTGTGCTATCGTGAGAGTATATTACTAGAGCTGAACTGGGCTCGTTGATCTAGCGATACTGAAGCGCTACTGCTGACCATGAAGTCCTGGATTTGATTCCTAGGTCGGGCAGTGTTATTGAGTTTTCCTAGTCGGCCTTTCTCAGTAATAGCCTGGAATTTGTGCCCAGTTGACAGCAACATGTGCCGCCCTATTGCCAGAGAAATATAGGAGTAGTATGGTACACCTCTACCAAACCTTTTCTGGAAAAAATGGGTTGATGTAGGGCATGTAGAACCAGGTTTCGGTCGCATAGTAAAACCGGTTTTACTATGGGACCAAAAGTAGGGTTCGCATGCGTGTGATGAATAAAATGTAGGTTACTAACGCTGCTTGCTGCTTATGTATTACTTGGATAATAAACAAGTATATTATTTCTATTTCAACATTTTTATCGATGAATGAAAAATAAATAAATGTATTGTCCAACACCATTTGGCCTTGTCAAGAGTGGCACAGTTTTTAGACGTATTTAGACTCTGTGGACGTATTTTACTCTTTGGCTGTTCATTAGAGTTTTGCACCGGAGCGAGATTTCAACAACCGATTGAATTCACCGGTGATTGGGCAATCTCCGGTGAAAAACCGGAGGTCACCGGAGAATAAAGAAATTATGTTTCTTTTTTTAATTTATACATTAAAGATGAAGAAATAAGAATAATCAATTGATATACTTTATATAATCATTTATTTAAAAAAAAAGTTTTATAAAAACAACAAAATAATGCTGATTTTGATTTAAGAAACACAACATGTCAACAGCGTCATAGCGTACATGTTTCTTCTATGATATTTTAGTGTTTGTCCTGTCGCGGTTGCCGAAAATACTCTCTCTGACCTTACAGAAGTAAAGCACAGGTAGGTATTTAAAGGCTATTTCGTCTTAAGGCTTTAAATGTGTGTCTTTTATTTGTGTAAATTTATTATATAAACAAAAAATAAGATGCGACGATCACCGGAGATCAATCGGTTAATTACCGATTATTTCAATCGAGTACTTTTACCGGTAAATCACCGGTTATTCTCCGGTACTCACTGCTCCGGTGCAAACCTCTACTGTTCATAATAAAGCTGTCATTGATGTAAACATTGCTTGTTTTCAAAAGTTTATTTCACATAATTTAATACACCTTAACGTTGAATTGTTCATTTTAAATATTCGGGTGAATTACTGATTCTACAATGTGCGGAATTCTGTGTGAAATATGTTTCTGTAACAAGACACCCAGTAAGGTAAATATGGTTAACAGAGAGCATGCTGAATGAATAACCATGTTAGTTGTTTAGTATTTACTTACCAAGAAAAATATACTTTCAGGACGACCGTGTTTTAAAACGCTTAAAAAACAGAGGCCCTAACTGCGTTCAAACCTTAGAAATGGAATTGGGTGACGGCATGAATGCATTTTTCTGTGGAGCAGTATTGTGGATGCAAGGTCCACAGCTTACTCCTCAACCTATAGAAACAGAACAAGGTGTATTATTGTATAATGGAGATATATTTGATGAAACTTGGCCCAGCAATGTAAGCGATACCTCAGTGATCATGGAGAAATTAAACAATAAAGCGGTAAGTTTTTACCCAACCTTTATTTTTGCTATGAATTGATTTTTATTAGAAGACTGGATTCCGCCCGCGGTTTCGCTCGCGGAAGTGCAACCAATAACTTTACAATGTTTTGTCACAATTGCATGAAATAAATGTTATTTAAGCGCATAAAATACAAACAAACTTTGCTTTTATCTTTAAGATAATGATTTTCAATTTAAATCACAGGAAAAATCATCAGAAGCATACATTGTACAACAACTAAAAACGTTAAAAGGACCATTTTCCATAATATACTATGATAAACTAAATAAAAAAATATTTTTCATGAGGGACAGAATCGGAAGGAGTACTTTATTGTTTCATCAAGGTGAAAATTCCATTATTATCAGTAATATTTTAGGAAGAAATTATGACTGTGTTGAAGTACCAGCAACACATATTCAAATATTAAGTTTGGGTACACATACAATTAAGCTGTGTCCATGGAATGATGACTTAAGCTCAACCAAGGAATTTATCATTGACGATTGGTTACAAGAACTGAGAATACAACAAAGTCTCCCAGATGATGAATTTCATTTTGAGTATACCAAAGAAGAATTTACAGAGGAGGTTAATAATTTTACTAAGTGATTTTAATCTGATTATTATTAATTTTAAAGTATATTTCAACCCACACTATCATTATTGTTTTCAGGATGAAGTAGGAAAATGCATAGAATCAGCAGCTAGACAAATAAAATGTAAGCTGACAGTAATGAAGAAAATATTAGAAAATCCTATAATAAAGGAAACAGTTCTAAAAGTGACCGAACTTTTAGAAAAGAGCATTAAACTGCGTTTGAATAGACAGCCAAATAAATGTAAAAAGTGTTTGAAAGATGGAGGAGATGGCTGCAATCATTGTACAGTTGGAATATTATTTTCTGGAGGTCTTGATTGCACAATATTAGCTTTACTAGCAGATAAATATTTGCCAAGGGAACAAAGCATAGACCTCATCAATGTTGCATTTAAAAAAGATGATAATGGTACATATGACGTTCCCGATAGACTTACAGGAAGACAATCATTAAATGAATTGCGAAAACTATGTCCAACAAGGTGATTATATGTGATTGATCAGATATTCAAAACGACATGGTTTATTGGTTCAATATAATCGAAAACAGATTTTTTATATCATTAACAATATTTTCTACATTTTTAGAGAATGGATCTTCCTAGAAGTGAATGTACCAAAGGAGGAACTAAGAAAATACCAAGAGAACACTATAGGTGATCTTGTTTATCCTCGACAAACTATTTTAGACGAAAGTCTTGGAACGGCGTTGTGGTTCGCTGCTAGGGGGCAGGATTGCTCAGACGTTTCTACAAGTAGGGTATGTTAAACCCCAGGAATGATAAACTGAATAATTAAAATATTATTTTGGGATTTAAAGATGCAATACTTTTCTTTTCAGGTTTTACTAGTAGGTTCTGGTGCCGATGAATTGTTTGGTGGATATATCCGGCATAGAAATGCCTTCAAACGTAATGGCTGGCAAGGTCTCAGCAAAGAATTGAAACTAGACTGGAAACGAATTTCATTTAGAAATCTGGCTCGCGATAACAGAGTCATTTGTGATCATGGTAGACAACCTCGAATGCCATATTTAGATGAAGACTTTACTAATTATATACTGAATTTAAAACCATGGCTGAGGTTAATACTTCTTTAATAAACTTTATTCCTTTCAGATTAAACCATCATAGTTCTTTTAGAAATTTGAACCGCTTTTCGTAGTGTTGTATTTCTTTTTTTTTTTTTACAGGTGCTACCCCAGTGAAGATTTGGGGATTGGTATTGGAGACAAGCTTATGTTGAGGCTGGTTGCATTTAATCTTGGATTAGCTGAGGCTGTTATTTTGCCTAAAAGAGCCCTTCAGTTTGGCTCACGAATAGCAAATAAAAAAGAGAAAGGTAGCGATATATCCAAAACTTTCTTCAAAAATATAAAGAATTCAATGTACACTCCTTTTTTATTGAATCATAAATCATAACCATCAGTCTTAACGCTTCTAATTGCGCGTCGAATAATTCGGTTCTCGGTTACGCTCATCCAACTTCTAAAAGCCATTCTGCAAAGAGTCTACCGAATTAACCTGAGTGAAGGTGTTCAACCTACATAATTATGTATTTCATTACATTATGAAGATACAGCCCATGGCAGCCTATCCTAAGTCAAATACGAAACAAAACAGAATGAATAACAATTTTAAAAAAAAACTCGCTAATGCAGCAATTATTTACAAAACTGCATTATTGATGATCATCATAGTTATATTTGAATGTCTTTGATCATAATGCAATTATTGAATGATTATTTTATGAAATCATGACATTTGGGGTCAAACCGAATTATGAGAGTATAGATGATTGTTTTAAATTTCGCGGGCTGCGAATGCGCTTCCGCCGGAGCTATGGCACTAATAAGTACTTGGAAGGAGCATTAGAGAACTATTTTGTTTCATGAAAAGCTGCACTTATATCGATACTTTCATTCGCATCTCTACAACCATGGACAAACATTAATGTCGAAGTTTGAAGTTGATTTGATTGATCAACAAAATACTTTCAAGCACTCACACCACAATCTTAATAGTGTAGCATTCCCTATATATATAAATAAAACATTACCCACACATAGATTACGAAAATGGCTGCAAATCGTCGCAAGCAGGACGATAAAAATTTAGAAATTTTACGTGAGCTTATTTCACACAATGGGAACAAATATTGTTTAGATTGCAATCAAAGGGGACCTACGTACGTGAACAGTACAATCGGTTCTTTTGTGTGTTCGAAATGCTCGGGAATGTTGTGAGTATTGTTTCTGCGTTATTCTGCTTTTGTCTAAATGAATAAGATCAACAAACGGATTCCTGTATTATGTTTCAGGCGTGGCCTTACTCCGCCTCACCGCGTGAAGTCCATTTCCATGGCCACATTCACGCCGGAAGAAATAGAATTTATAAAAGCGAGAGGTAACGACTACTGCAGGCGCGTTTGGTTAGGCCTTTACGAGGGTGAAAGTGTGAATTTTACTGATGAGCAAAGCGTTAAAGATTTTATGTCAGACAAATATGAGAAGAAACGCTATTATTTGGATTCGCCAGCTCTGAGTAACAATCCCGTCAATGGAAGCTTGATAAAAAGTAAACCCAAAGTTAAGACCGGAAGTAACGCCTCGGGCTCAACGCCTTTGATATCGATTTCGCCGCAAACATCGAAGAACATGGTCAATAATAACACAGTCGTTCAAACTGCGAAAGTGGTAAACAATTTGCTACCAGCTAACGATATTAGCTATAGAGTAGCTCAACCAGTCAACAATTTACAAAGGCCTGTTTTGAACACAGTACCTGCTGCTGCACTAGCCTCAGTACCTGAGTAAGTCTGACACAGAAGAATAGTAGTAACACTATACAGAATGTTTTTACAGAACTTATAACAAAAATGTTTCTTTTCCAGTTTTCCTGTTGATTTTTCTACAGCAAATATTTATAACAGTAGTCAGTTCAACAATAATGTGAACAATAGTTTTGCATCGCCTCCGTCCATGACCTCGCAACAAGCATACAATGCTTTTAGCCCTCCCGCCCAGCCCGCAAGTGAGTTATTAAGTGATCAATCATTATTAATACTGTTATAGGTGTAAGAGTAAACACATTTTCAATGATTTTGGTTCTCTTTTACAGATGACCGTTATGCTGCTTTGGCAGATTTAGATCTGGCTTTAAGGCAACAAAACATGAAACATATGGGTAAGAACCTTTTGATATTTTCTGATTGTTCAATTCTCTGTTCTCATTTGTGGTTCAAGTTTCCCCTGTTTTTTACTGGATAATGATGGCCCTAAGAATATTCAAATACTTTTGTCAGCTTTATGATATAGGAGTATAGAAGGTATAATTGTCATGAACCATTTATGGTATCTTAAATTGTTATAGACAGTCTAATATTAATTTATACACTATTTCAGAGGATAATAACATCGTAAATAATAAAAATCCATTCCAAAGCACCACAACCAATGATCTGTTTGCCAATAAAAATCCATTTTTCAATGGAGGATGGAGCACCTCTACAGCAACTGTACCAGTCAACCCGTTTATGGTGAGTAATATTGCTTTTTATTATAAGACTGGATGATTGTTATTGACTTCCTGGAGAAGAGGAGATGTAGCAGTGTAATGTGGTGATCCAGGTCAGAGATGACTTGTGGACCAATTTTCATCCTTATCCAACAAACTGCTAAAGCATGATTGAGTAATAAGCATCCTAAGACAAAAACATTCAAACTTTCACATTTATAATATTAAATATGATAAACACTTATTGTCCCACAAATATGGCATATGATTGATGAAAACATACTAACAACAGCTCTACTATAGGAAAATGACATGAAAAAATCTCCAGATAACACATTTACCTGTCTACATTAGACAATGTAAATGTGGTTTAATAATATAAATGTATTCTTTGGTAGTTAGATAGAAGTAAATTGAAAATTGTATGTGAATCAATGATATCAATTTAGATTTGACCTTGAAACTGTTGGTTGTTTACATTAACATATTTGTTTGCTTATGGTATTGACAGATCTATCAGGCATGTGACTGAATTGAATAGATGTTTCCTAATGTGAGGTGCATCATATTAATGAGATATATTTTGCATCCGAATCCCATTTTGCTACATCTGTGTGCCTTTTGGTGTAGAATCAATTATTGTTTTTATGGACTCACCACCTATTGTTAACTGTACATTAGTTTTTCTGCATCTTCATTATTTTGTGTATGTGTATTCAAATGTGTATAAGATTTACTTATTTTCCCAACAATCCAAATAATATTTAAATGTATTTTAATATTTTCATATAAATTTTTGCTAACCCAGTGTGTATTCATTTATGAACTATTTTGATAATGTTATCAGTTAAAAAGGCACAGGAAATAGCCACTGATAGTTGGCTTTACTTCCCTACAATTTGTGTGTAGTTCACAGAAATAGATATATGACTAACTATGTTTATATAGCAGGCAGTATGAGTGGATAATCCAGTGACTCACCTGCTTTCTATGATGATAATATTTAATTGGCTTATCATGTTTTTAGCAGTCTACAAATAATGGCGGTTTCACAAATTCCAAGAATCCATTCCTCTGATTGGACTACATGAGAACATAAGAGCTAAGTGAGATGTCAAAGAACAAACTACGTAACAAAAAGCACAAACCAAGCTACAAATTTTATGTTATTGAACAATTGTATAGTAGTTGAATAATTTATTAATGTTTAGCCATAGTGGGGATACAGTAACACCTCGAGATTACGCTCTCTTTAATTAATTTTCATGTATTTAACTTTTACAAGTGGAGATACGTCGTAAGTCGGAATATTACTGTATCTTTAAAAGCATTATCAGTCCATAGCTACCACCATGCATCACGCTTGTTATGGTTGTAAAATTGAGTGCCTCAATATGCCTTAAATTTTTCAATATGTATTTACAATGATTATATATTATGTATTAAATATCTCAAACTAGTAAATCGAAAAGTATTTCGAATATGGATAGTGAAAATGGATTAATTAATGAAATGTGTATAAATATGAAATATTGATGAAGACTCTGGTTTTAGCTTTATTCTAAATTATTTAGATAGTATTTGTATTGAAATGACCAGTAAATGACGAAGCTATTTACCTACATTATTATTAGTCTAATGCGAAATTTCAAACACAGGTTACAGGTATCATAAAATGTATCAGCAACTGTGCGTTCGTAAACCGGTGCCTTGTGTGAGTAAGTTTTGTTCAGTGAGTAGTGAGTCAGCCAGTGGCCGGGAGGTGGCTGCGCCTGCCGCGCATGATGTCATAGATAGAGGTTACTGGCCTTATTTGATAGAGTAGTTTGGAATTGTATGGAACGGTACAAAAATTTATTAATAAAATATGTAAGATAAAAATATATAAGATTATTGGGTATTTTAATGAGTAGGAGTCCGCATTTTGGTTTCATTTGAATTATTCAATACAAGTAAAAGTATATATTTCATGTCCATGTATGAATTGCTCATTATATATTAAATATATTGTTGATGTATGAACCCAACAAAGAATGATGCTTCTAACAAATTCTACCATTTCAAGTTTTATTGAGTAATGTATTGTTGACTTTTTGTAATCACCACATGAAATGTAAGTTATTTTTAATGTTATTTAATATTTTAACATTTTGCTTGACAAAATTGTACTGATCATTTTCTTAGTCAGGGTTTAACATTCATATACTCCTCTATTTTTAAAGGAAATCAGTTGCAAATGTAGTTGTAATTAGTCACGTAGAAAATGAGCTCTCAAATTATGTGCTTCATCTGTGATTATAATCAGTTTTATTTTTTATTTGCAAGGAGCTAACTTGAACAATTTTTTTTTATTTCTAATCAATGCACTTTCCTATTTATTTAGTTCTTAAAATAATTGTTTTTTACTATTTGAGCACTAAGATCTGTTAATTTGTATAAATAAAAATAATCACTATTATTTTTTATACATATTGTTTTACTTTATTTAATTGATTCCTAATCATACTTGATCATTGAGTATTATCAAAACTAGATGAGAGCTGAAATTTACTCAAACATTTCGTAGTTTTCCCCGAAAAGGGTAGAGGGATAAGCAGACACGCTTATTTCGCCAGTTTGTTTAAAATATGCGGGGATTAATGAAGTAACATAGGGTGGGTGCGAGCTTAAGAGTAGAATACTTATACCAAAAGGGAGTGCAAGCCTATTATCAATGACCAAGCACAAAGTTAGATTTCGTGCAGAATCAGGCGGAATTCCTATCCTCCAAAACTTGTCCTGGCTTTGGCAATTCGACATCATCATACTCCTGCCCTTATATCCCAATTTATTTGGGTTTGGGGCAGCATGTCTTCTTCCATACTTCTCTATTACTCATCTCAGCAGTTACCTCCTTTCTAGCCATATCATCCTTAACAGTCCATCTATCGTTTCATTGGTCTTCCTCTACTCTTATAGCCATCCACATTCATAGTCAAAATTTCCCCAATTCCTCTGCATCACATACCCATACTATACGGTAACCGATTACCACACAACGGCGCCACTTCCTCTTATGTACTTATTCCTTATTTTATTCATTCGCATTAAACCACACATCCCCCTTAGCATTCTCATCTCAGCAACATGTAATTGCCTTCATTCATCCCTTTTGTGGCCTTACATTCTGATCCATACAAGACAGTAGGTCTATCGATGGTTTTATAAATCTTCCCCTTGAGTTTAAGGGGAATGCGGGAGTCGCATTTTGGTCCCGTGACCTGCCGCCATTTCATCCATCTAGTGTTAATTCCACTATATTGTAAAAAAAAACAGGTTGACTGAGTAAAATAACATATTATACATCATTCATGAGATTTTTTAATTATACATTTTTACAAGTGATATTGGTACACTTACACTATATCAAGTCAGTCTCTTCACATTTTGCATTTTTTAGAAATTGTGTGTCACATTTTATATTTACTGCTTTTCCGAGTGAACACAGGTGTGGAGAAGTTGTCGGGGGTCACGTTAGGGCTCGGAAGTGGGGTTTTAGGGGTTTCATGTGTTATTGACACAGTTGATGCATTTTTGATGGCATCTGGCAAGTCGTCAGGCAGATTTGCCGATTGCGAAGATGTCGCCGATGACCGCTTTTCTGATATTGTTTTAAGTATATTTTTCCCAGCTTCTTTGGTCTGCAAGTATAATATACATTGTTGTCACAACTATTGTATTGTTTTATAAAAAGAAGACTCGTGCACATTCTTTCATATTGAAAATCAAAGAATGTGCAATAATCCTGTTTGCAATGGAAAACCACAAAAAAAAAAAAACTATTTGATGGAATATGTGATCCGAAATAATCAACTTACACTCTCGTGCTCCAAGCACTTGTAGGCATAATGAGCAGCATGGTCCAGCAGTGAGAACCTGAGATAGTACTGAGCTAAGTACCGCTGCGCCGCTGGCAACTCCTTACTCCCCGCGTTGGCCGGGTCCTGGCAAGCCGCAGTGTATGCCGCCGCCGCACTATTTGGCATATTCGACTTTTCATACAACCTGAAAACATAGTATTTTTTGCATATTAATCAAGCTGAGATTACTAACGATGATAGACTGCACAATTAAATATCCTTATCATACTAATCTAAATGATAAAATGTAACAAAGACTAAATTCCTGTACCATAAACAAGTTCAATCATTGAAGGTTAACAGTTATCCTTCCATCAAACATTATAAGTTGTTTGGGCAGAAGGGATTTTCAATTGATTCAATAAGAACAAGGAAATAATTAAGTTCTTATGTTTAGTAGCTTAGAGGGATTTATATTTTTAGTATCAACAAATTACTGCAACACTTACTTGGCCAGTTTGAATAAGGCCATTCCTTCAATATCACCAGTGCTGTGAGCTTTGTAGTAACACTTGAGTGCATTAGGGATTTTATCCATTTTCTCATAGGCTTCTCCTAGGGACACCAACATCCTGGAGTCATCAGGTTTCAGTTGCGCTGCCCTTGAGTAGTAATATATACAGTAACCATTCAGGCCTAGAATTTCGTAAGCTTGTCCAAGCCCATTCCATGCACGGTAATCATTTCTGTTCACATCTGAAAGAAATAATGTTGAAATTAGCGAGTGAGTATGCAAATTCACATAATTATGTCAGAAATATTTGTGTTTATGTATTTACCAATAGCTTGTCTGTAACACTGTATTGCAGCATTTGAGTTCTGTAGTTCAATGAACTCATGCCCCATGAGTATCCATGCGGATAGGTACTGAGGATCCAAAGACAATGCTCTTTGAAAGTACACCACTGCTTTCTGGTGCTCACTTCTCAAACTGTAGTAGTTGCCTGCAAATCAAATAAAATATTTTCTCACTTGATAACAATCAATCTTTCATTTTCTCAAAATTATCAACTATATTTTAGTTTACTCCTGATTAGTCTGGGGTCTAAGATACATAGAGTTGATGATGGATGTTATTAATTCAAATGACTTACCAATAACACAACATGTCTCAACTCTATACTTGTCTATTGACACGGCCCTCTGTGCTAAGTTTGCAAGTTCCATTCGTTTTTCTTTAAGATAAAGAAGGTGAGAATACACATCCCAGTTATCAAGCCGATATGGGTCATTCTGGTACAGTTCACGGAATAAACTCAGTGAAGAGTCAACATCTGGAACATTCAAGCAAAATGATTGTAAAGTGCGTTTTAATATTTATGGTGATAGTCAAAATATTTATATGTTTAACAATTACCTCTTCTATCGTGGTGAGCAATAGCCATTTGTGCTGTAACATAAGTACTCTTTTCAAACCCTGCTGTAACCAACACCATGTAGGCTTCCAAAGCTTGTTCTGATAATTTCAACTCAACGAAAGCATGTGCAGCAAAAAAATACATCATCCAATGTTTCGGGAGTTGTAGTGAATCTAATGCTTCATACTCATTAGCGAGGCCTGCAAGTTCCACCCATGCTGCCCAGAGTGTAGGAGCAGCAGCCACGGCTGCCTGCAGCACTGTCACTGCTTGACTCCGCAAATCTAGTTTTTTCAATACCACACCCTCTAAGTACAGCAGATATCCATCTAGGTTGTTACGGTTTGCCTGAAGAGTAAAATACCTTATAAGATATTTTAGAAAACTAGCGCAAGTGCAGCAGATAATAAAAAGTCACAATAAACTTATTTACCTTGAAATAGGAAAGCAAATCCAGTAATACTTGAGTAGATTCTGTATTTTCTGTGCCTAAATCTGTAGCATTATCGAGTCTCTTTTTTTCACTTGACATATACTGGGAATATTTGTGAAGAAAAATACATTTGGAACTTAAACAGTTTTCTAAAAAATGTGCAGCCCTGTCGTATTCCTGACAGTCAAAATAAGTCTTGGCGAGAGTGTACGCCTCTTTCTCTTCAAGCGAAATACCGTCATCGTAAGTAGTTGGAGGTTGCTCATATGTAATTTTGTGATCTTTTAGAGAGAAATTTAACTCAGCAAGCCATTTAGCTGTTTGTGTAAGACCCCGATCTGTGCATTCATGAATGCCATGTAAAATATCGATCCTTACTTGGTTTATATCGATTTGAATATCACCTTTTGAATTCATTGTTAATGGTTGCATTCTATTGTAATAGTAATAACGTATGACCAATAAATGTGACTACAATATATTCTAAAAAGTTTACCGGGAACAAAATAGTAAAACGGAAAATTGAATTTGACATTGACTTGACTGTGACTGACAGTAGTGAGTGTAGTGACAGTTAATTTAGTCGACTTGTTGACAGAAAAGCACAGACCCCATTGCATTCATCTTTTTTTTCCTTGGCAATGAAGTAATGCAGTATGGAATTATTAATTGCAATTGGACCCGACTTAAGCGTCGTAGGCTCGACGTGGCTCGAAGGCTTTAACCAAGAAGGCACTTAACATTTTGTATTTGTTATTTTTATTTCAGAATCTCTCAACCCAAAATGTTGAATAAAAACATCGTGAGGAAACCAACATATCAAAATGAGAAAGGAAAATGCTGTAACATGCCTTACCCCTTTCTGGGCCCACCACTCCCAACTAGGCCAACTACTCCCAACCCAAGCGGAATAGGCGTATTGAGAATGGAATTATTAAATACTACATAGTCTTGACAGAACGATCGACATTATCTATCTATGGTACAGGATTTTCCATGTCCCAAAGCATTACGTGACATGTACATGAATATTTACCATGCGCTATCCTTGTCGTATTGCTAACAAAGAAGAGAAAAAAAACATCCACTTTTTGTCAAGGGAGTCCAAGTATTGTTTGTTGTTCCGGGTTTTGAATTCTTCGTGTCATGTCGTCATGTCATTTTGTTTTGTCAATCAATTCGCTAGGCAATGTTTTAGTTACTTTTATTAGAAGTTGAATTTTAATTTAAGTTACCACTGAAAGTCGACTTGGCTCAGTTATCTCTAGAATTTCGACGTGAAAGCACTCTCTGTGTGTTGAAAATTTGGATAAGAGAGACGTAAACTAAGAAAGTATTGATTTGAAAACAAGGCTGCAATTCGGTTGTAGAAGAGAAGAATTTGAGCAATGGCAGAACCAAATACAGAAACAACAACAACTGACGTGGAGAGCACATACACAGCACCGGGAAATGATCCTAAAAACATGCAAGAGGTGACACAATATGTGAGTTGAGCATCCTCTTTGCTAGTGAACATAGCTGTTAAATTTTTACGAGTCTCTAGGTTTTCATACGACGCATTAATGTATAGCATTGCAGTTTATTTCTTAGTGAGGTTATCCGGTCGAAAATATTAATTATGTAATGACTGTACCTTACATAAATAATGATTTCCAAATTAACTTTGATGCATTTTTAAATCTGATGCTTGTTTAGGTTTATTAGGGTTGTGAATAAATTGTGATACTCATTTCACTTAGAAATACGTAAAATATCTACTAGTAGTACATACATACTAGTAGCTTCTATCTATAATGGAGGTTAGAATTATTAGCTAGCAATCACATTACAAATTCTAATTTTCGAATAAATAAATCACTCATCACCAAAACAGAGGCAGACTTCCTAGTATAACTTGTATACACAGTTTTTAATTAAATCTAAATAAGCTCATGTTTCACTTCAGAAGCAACTGCTTCTTTTATATTATTGGTGCATCTGTCTGGTAGACATAAAAGCCTTTTTATTTAAAAAAAAAACCTAACTCGACTTGATTAATTTTTATTTCTCAGGTGCAGTCCCTCCTACAAAACATGCAAGACAAATTCCAAAGTATGTCTGATCAGATCATCAACCGGATAGATGAGATGGGCACCCGTGTTGATGAACTGGAGAAAAACATCACAGACCTCATGACACAAGCTGGTGTTGAAAACGAAAAGTAGTCATAAAGTAGCAGTGATCCTAGAAGTAACAATCACACCACATTGTTTTGTGCCTGAATCATGTCATTTTTACCATTTAATGTCAAAGTAAATACTAAAATGCATATAATATAAAGATAAATAGGTGATGTAACTCCATAGGGGCTAAATGATTGTGTGGCTCATGTATTTATAATTGTTATGTATATGACCACCCACTATAGATAAGATAATATTATTTAAACATAAGTAAAAAAGGCAGGAAAGGGGCAATAGCCAATTTCACTCCATATTTGTGTAGGAAATAATTACAATAAATTACATGGAGTGTAACACCAATCACTTTGTTAGTTTGAAAAGTTAAGTAATTGATGTTTATATGGTACCAATACAGATGTAACACAAGGACAGGTGTTTCAATATTATAGAATTTGTTACTCATATTGTTTCTGAATACTATGTGTGGACTTACTTGAGTAATATAACTAACTAAATCTAGTAATGGAATGCCGAGCTGTATTGCTGTATTGACTACTGGGTTGTTAGACTGGTTAGTTTACACATAAGGTATATCATGTCACATTATTAAGCCATTAGTGCATGTAATAGAGTTAACAGTAAAATTAACTAGAGATAATGGCATGAAGTTTGTGAGTTTGTTCAAAGATATTGGGATCTACTGAATGGGTTAAGATATTAGAAGTGTTCCTTTGTTACATAGTACGCTAGTAGTTGTCTAATTTATGAGAAGTGGATATCAAATTAAATGCAAAGCAATATGGAGTGATCAGATAATTGGATTCTTATAAGATTTTACTAAGCACAGAGGATGTATCTGAGTTTGTGCAACTATTTGTATGATTGTTTATTTTGTAATTAAATTGTGTTGTATTACATATTTGATGTTTTTGTTACTAGAATAAACAGGGGTTGGTAACTAGAGGGTGAATATTGATCAGTACAGTGCCTGGCGCGGAACGATACGGGATACAAAGATCGCGTGCACGTCACGCACGGAAATAATTTTAAGGGCATTACAATTTCTCATGCCATTCTGTTTTTCCAATATTTTTTCGACTATGAACGCCACTACATTTCATCAAAAATATTGTTATGGGCATGGCTTTGTAATAACAGTCAGAAGATTTCCGCTTTATTAGATTATAACTATAAGCCATAAAAATCGTATTTGTATTCGCCACTCACAATTACATTTATATTGTGCAAATCCTATAGGTACCTACTATCTATAGGTATAATTAACAAATTGTTATGCTCAAGTAAAATGAAAATGTACAAAATAGATTGTGTCTGTGTAATATTTACGATATCCATTATTAAGTTACCTACTTAGTAAAAATAGTTTTTGCAGTGCGCTTTGTGGGAACCACACAGAAGTATATAAGTACTAATAGTTCTTAATAAAATAACGAGTCCTATTCATACAGTGTATTATTTTTAGATATTTGACTAAGATAACATTCTCATTTCTTATATTTAAAAAAAATCAGTTTGTCTCTGATCTCACACAAACACACACATTACAATTAAACTTAACGCGATTCAGTTTCTTCAGAAGAATCTTCATCTTCAGTTTCCTCAGATTCCTGCATTAAAGAAAATGGATTATCATTGGATCATTGCAATTTTATTCCATTAAAACACAAAATAAAAGGCCGTATTACGGATGTTTCATCGTCTTCTTTTTTCGGTGAATTATTCATGAGAGCGGCTAACGAGCTGGATCTAGCCATTCCCGAATTAGCATACTTTTCTGGCGACCTCGCTTTTCGCATACTCTGTAATAAAAATGATCCTTAGATATATCACTGTTTGGTATGTAGATATTTAACGGTTTTCCTCACGCACAGTTCTGTGGGTTGGTACCGTTGTCGATACCCAACCGAACCGATAAACATGCTATGGCCACTATTGACAGAACCCTTATGGGTACTTACTTGGATGCAATCAAAGCACCTCTTACAAGTTTTAGGGCTCTTTTCAGACTTCAATTTTCAAACCAAACTACAATGATCAACAGCTGTCGCTGTTATTGGATACCGATCGCATCATAGCAAATATAGCAATCACTGCTGAAAAATTCCAATGCCAACCACACATTATTTTAGTACCCACAGTCATCAGACTACTACGTCAACTATACAAGCACCCAGGAGACTATTTTTCTATTCCATCCTCATTTTTATTGCTTGGCAGTTTAAAGCATCGAATCACTAAGTCAGAAAAGAGAGTCATACTAGGTTTTGCTTCATAAAAATATACCTAGGTACTATGATGTACCAACGATATGTTGTGTTTTTCTAGCCTGCTCTGTCCCACTCCTGGGCAAAGGCCTCCCTCCACTCCTTTCATTTCTCGCGAACCCGCGTGTCCTCCTTCTAGTTCTGACGGAACCATTTAATACCCATAACATTTTAGATGCACGCTGATATGCAAAATCCAGACAGGAAGTTTATACGCCCACACATGTATGTAGATATAGATGAAATATGCTTATTAGATGTGAAATGAGTGTTGCTAACCGCAAAGTCCTCATCATTAGTGGGGGACTGCTGGTTCATGAGCGACGCGAGTGAAGATGATCGTGCTGACATTCCAGGGTTCGCTTGCTTCTCCGGCGAACGCAATTTTCTTCTAAAGTTCTGTATGGTCAATGAATGAATGTTATAAAATGTTAAGCGACATGAATAAGTTAACATCAAATAATATTTACCGTTTGATCCTCGTTATCTGAAAGACCTGCGTTCAAACGCTTTACAGAAAAAATATAAAATTAGTAATTTAAGTAAAAGTTTTGGATTAAATACTACCGATTACCAAAACTAGGCAAGCCTGCCCTTTCACAATATAACATAAGAGAGTGCCTTTATGCAAGAGCTGAGCCAACAAAATCTTAATTATTATGTAAGCAGGACCTCATTTCTCTAAATTTTGATTGGTAGGTATAACAAAATAATCCGGAGGTGTCTGATGAGATGACGAGTAGATAGAGTAATGGATAAGTAGGTAAGGAAGAAGAAGACATGCTGCGCCGACTTCAAATAAATTCGAATAAGGGCAGGAGAATGATGATAACAAAATAATCCAATAACGGTCAAACATCATGTAGGTATCCACGAACTCACCTCCAAGTCACTCTTGTCATTAATATCATTGATCTGTTGATAAGCAACTGTGAGCAGTTCCACTGCCTTCGCGTGGAAGGTCATCTCAATCATGACGAAGTCTGACAGAAGTGTCTTCAACTGCTGAAGTTTGCGTCGCTCGAAGAACTCCGTTTGCTCACTCAAGCCTTTGGCAGTCCGTGACATTTCCGCCGAAGCCTTTTGTAACTCAGATTCTGCATAAGTCTATAACAGAATTTGCATATCTAAGTGTCTATGTCACTGTAGAATATACGTCTGCCTTTCCCTTGGGGAATACTGGCGTGATGTTATAATAAGCTGGTGCCAAATGCCAAAAATAGGGTGGAACCCTTAGGTTAAACCTCGTTTTTTCAGGAGAAACAGCTAACTGTCTTTTAAAGTAATAAATTTGGTTTATTAACTACTTAATTACACACAATAAGTGCTTAATGTAAAAATAATATAATGCAGGTAGCAGATAATATGAACCAGCGAACAAGGCCATTGGTTTTAATTATAATCATAATATATAGGTAGGTACCCTTTGCAAGAAATATCGTGTAGCGCAATGCGGCTAGCCGCGTACTCGTGCATACTTTATCTACTTAGAATTCTATGTCAAGCAAGATGGATGTGTGTTATTAAGTACTGTAACGTACAACTTGCTGTCTGTTAAAAGGCTGCCTCTCCCTGGCTTTGTCTAGCACTTTCTTGCGTGAAAGCTCCTTCTCACGAACGTTCATTGTGTGCTTCAACTCCTCCCTGGCATGTTTGCAAATTGTCTCGTATTGGCACAGCTCGCCAATTACCTAAGTAAAAACAATCAGTTTTTGAGTAATAATACATTATGTATAGATACCTAACGCTTTGCGTTAAAGAGCTTTATACTTACCTAATTCTATCTTCCTAGATTTCCAAGGTGGAACAATAGGAAGTAGGAACTTAGGTTTACAAGTAACTTTACCTTGGCTTCCAAACGTTGTACTTCACAATTCCGGTATTCCTCAATGGCTGTTAAAGTAGTCGACAGATTTTCTAAGCCGCTACTTAGAGATTTGTTAACGATTTCATTATTGGCGTAGTCCTTTAGAACTTTTACTAGTTCATCTCCCATGTCGCGCAATCTATTTAAAAACATCGGGAATGTTTTAACTATATTATACTGCAGTTTTACCTACCTTTATTATATGGGTCAGACAACCAGATTGAACTAGGGGTAAGGTAACCGGCCATTGTGTAGTACATTCATACGGGAGTCAAGGTATGTACATGACATACATACCTTCGTACCTCTTATAAAGTCAGGCCAGTGAGTCTGTAAAATCTTCCATATTAGTATTATACTCCAATAAATTGGTGTAACAAAAAAACGCAAAATTCAAGAACATTTTTTCTAGCCTCGCACCCTATTACATGGGACTTAAACATAACTGGCGAAATGTGGTGAAGGCACTATAAGGTAAACCACTGCCTAACCCTTCGGAGAAAACAGGCGTGATGTTATGTTTCTTTCTAGCCACTGCTGACTGGCCAAAAGCCTCCCCCAAGTAAAGGAACAAAATATTTTTACTTGATTTTCTTCCCTTCATGCCTAGATAAACCTCACTCAAGTTGTGCCCAACACTTACATAAACCAAAATAAACAATAGTCACTAGCGTCCTCTATGAACAATTATTGGAAAAGCAGTTTCTACTGAGTTCCTACATTGTATCCAGAGAGGGAAAGGTTTCATGCACTATCTGACTTTCCAATATTTTCAATGATTGTACAAAAACAAATGTAATTACATATTTTTGTTTATATAATTACATTTGTTATATTTCACCTTGCTGTTTTTCTTGTATAGTCACCAAAGGCAACACAAAGTTCTCCAAAGTTTTTCTCCACATTTGTTATTCGATCTTGAATGAACTTAGCTTGCTGTTCATAACTCAAAGAATGTGGATTATCACCTCTAAACATAATTATAGATGGAAAAATCTAATCAAAATTACCCTGCTCTTGCAACTGATTCTTATTTGTTTACTTTTGTGGTAACTATGGCAACCATCATACCCAAACAGTGGAATACTTATACCAAACGGAGATACCATTATTGAACATAGTAAGTTCACATTCGTAAAGGCAGATATAATAAGTATAAAAAAAATATACGTGTTGAATTGAGAACCTCCTCTTTTTTTTCATCGGTAAAAAAGACCCTTTACGAAGCTGAAGGGTTATCGACGTCATTGTGATCATTTTTACAGTAACAGGTCAAAATTAGGCAAAGTCGATCATGCGACATCTGGTGGAATAAAAAGACAGTTTTTCAACCCATTCAAACCCGACCGCACATGTCCCTGTTTCTTTGAATAAGTGTTGTCAACATGTATGCTCGACAGTCGCATCAGCATTCAGACTCGTCACGTCTTTAGTTTTTCCCCTGTAAATAGACTCAATTCATACATTCAAACAACCCCAACCAAATCAGTCAGCGCCTAAACCTACTCTTTGCTCCGACTAACTCATCGTGTATCAAAAGAACTTATAATTAGTACATATTAGTTCCATGGTGGATAAAATGATAAAAATGTTGAAATATCAACCTGCAACGCAGTGAATAGTCATTGTAATGACATTTGGCAGTTCTTTTCATGTCATTCATTGTCCAATTGTCATTTGTCAGTGCCAAACCCAACAGCTGTTTGTTTTTTGTGTTTGTTGCTCCATAATCATTGCATATTCAAAACAAAAATGAATGAAGAAATAGATGAATATGATATTTACCATCAGGATTTTACGACGGTATCAGATTGGGAAGTGTTTATTGCTCGTATAGAAGAGGTATTAAAAGAATGGCGGCTGTCTAAATCAATTTTAGATAAACCATCAGGAGAGTACACAAAGAAATGGTCTAGCAAATCAGAGGAAATTCACTTCCAAGGCAACAAATTTATACTATCTTATCACAAACTAGAAACTGCAAAGTCTGCAGAGAACTCAGAGGAGTCAGAGGATAAATCTTTTCTAATAGAGTTGCACAATGGTATTTGGGAGTCAACTACTAATTTTATGGATGACCTCGATGGAAGTCCTTTTCCAGTGTCCAGCTGGTACGGTCTAAAACGATATATAATGCTGTGTCCGAGTATGCCATTGGTTGATGGAAATTTAATAAAGCTTGTGATGAGCACTGCAAATATTGCTTTTGCTAACATAGACTGTGGTGTGCCTTTCTTTGTCAAAATACGTGAACACTGGCAGCAAACATATTTAGGATTCTATGAAGACAGTGAACATAAAGTTAGTTTTGACACAATTCATTTGAAAAGAATTTCAAATCAGTGCTCACATTTGAGTGGCCTTGTAAGCTTATTTAAATCTAAGATTGCATCGCCAGTAGCTCTGGATGCTGTTGTTGTTTCTACTAAGTTTTCTTATGAGCTAAGAGAAGTGGATGCATTTGCCTGGAAAAAAACAACACAATCCAATGAGTTTCTATCAATAGACGGGTTTGATGTGAAAAAACTGTTAGAGCTTCCTTTCGGTTCTGAAAAAAATCCTATACATAGTGTATTGCTCAATGCTATCTGGCCAAAGTTCCGTGAATGTGCTATAGTAGATTCTTCTACATTTTCTGAAATTGATGCTCATATGGCTCCTACTTGGACAATTACCCTTAAAATGAGGGATACTTTCAACTGTCAATTATCTGACACCATTAATAAAATTATGGATTTATTAGATAATAATAATCTTCTTATGGACACACTGGGGTTGAGCAAAAGTTTGGGACTAGTGAATCCGCTCCATAAGATCACTGAAGCTCCCATTACTATATCTAAGTTAGTGAAGGCTGCCATGGGACATAGCAGAAACATGACAGATTTTAAGGGTCCTATAGCTGATGAGTTACTCATGCCCCTGCTGTACTATGTGTTCCCTGATGCAGTTGAAGATAATACTTTTAACTATCCTGAACAACTAGAAGTGGAATTCAAGCAGGTGAGGGTTATTTCGTTTTGCCAGTAGATGGCGCTAGTTGTTTCACATTAAGAATACATTGATTTATTTGTATGATGTTTTTCTCAGGTGGATGGTGAACAGAAGTTATGTGGTTACGTGAAGACAAGTCCGGAGGGCGGGCTGGTGTGGCGTGTGTCGGTGACGGCGGCGCGGCTGTTCGACGCGGGCGGGCTGCCTTACCTGGCGCATCTCTGGTACGAGTTCTGTCAGGAGCTGCAGTACCGCTGGGAGCATCGTATTCTTGTACCAGGGTAAGTACATAATGTATTCTTGTATATACAAAGGCATTGAAATATCAGGAGATTTTCAGGGGGATATGCAATTATGAATGTATTCATCAAATTATAGTTTAATTACGATAATTAAAATTACAAAAATACTCTTAATAAGAGTGTAATTTAGTAAACACAAATAATAATTGATGATCTTGAGCAAGCACCTTAGAAGGTTTCCATAATAGTAAAAACTAAACATTTCCATTAAAGTTGGAATATAAAAACATTATAACTTAAGTTTATATAACTTTAGTCTTTTTCAAAATAGCACCATTTAGGATTGATTTTTGAAAGATCAATAATAATATTAAAGGACAAAAAGTCCTTTTCAAAGATCATAATTATTGTGTTTATATTTCGAGTAGTTAATCAATTGCCTTCTGACCATGACAATTAAGTATCTTACATAAAATACATTACCTTAAAATCTATTTTAAAATATATGTACAACTTAATATTATAAATTCAATCTTAAATCTAAATAAATAAGCACCATAAAAGTTAAAAGTAATGTACAATATAAATCAGTGGTAATAAGAACACCCTGTGTTCAAAATGCGAACATTATAATATTAGTCAGTAACATTCCGTAACCATAGTAAATTGATGTCTCTACAGTGAAATAGCAAAATATTGTGACTAGTTTTCACTAACCAATAGTTTTAATTTTTAAATTCATACAACATTATTTTAAATTCAAAGTAAGAGGCACTTATCAAAATAAATTGCATGCCAATGATAAATGTTTTCCCTTTTGATTCACAAATTACTTGTATGATCATGAACCACAATTTAACTAGTCAAAAACAAACATTAATAATTTAATCTCAAAGAAATTTTTCACCATAGAATTTACAATCCTTGTCATACGTACATAAGTATACCGAAACTTAGCCAACTGTACATGATCGCAAAGATTTCTAGTAGGTAACAATAAGATTACACTTTACTCAATATTCTATCGGATAGCGGACACACTGGCTGCGAGCCGTGAGTGGGTTGCAGTGCGCGTGCGCATTGCGTCTATTGGTCTTCTCATGGCTGTGTCGGCGAGAGTGTCGGTGCGGGCGCTGGCCTGCGCGGGCGTTATGACTGCACCACGAGGTATAGCCCGCGGGAGCCCTGCGCGAGGGCGAGGAGCGCTCTCGACATGTCACGTCTCCCCGCGCCGTGTCCCTTGCACGCTATAAAGGGACTAGTCCACTCCGAGTCGTCGGGTTCCGCGCCATGTAGATGTCCATATCATGATCAGTCCAGTTGTCGGAAGTGTCGCAGTAGCCCATACCTAGGGAGCCGACGCTGTATCGGCTGGCAGGCCGCGACCTCGAGCGCGGCCTGCGCCGGGAGCCCGCCGTGCCGCCCGTGGCCCCGCCTGCTGCGCCGCTCAGCGACAAACGTGAAGCACGTTCCGATGCTGCTCCTAAGGACTGACGTGATTGACGCAAATCTAAAAGTTAAAGGGCATTTGTTTATAAGTATCATAATAATAACACCGTGCAATTCAAAACCGTGAAAAAATCAAGTAAAAGCCGGAAGTGAAACGAAGAAGTAATCAAAGCGACAGTCCAACTTACCAGCTCGTGATCCAAGAAGGCTACTAGGGTAGCCAGGCACTCCATATCGGCCGGAATGGGAATAGCTATGTTGTGATTGACCATCAGCGAGGGAACGAGCTCTTCCAGGACGACCCGGTAATGGGTCCGGAGGAGCCGGTTCGGTATAGGAACGTGCACGCGGGATCGAACGTGCGCTATAAGCCGACACTTGATCCCACTCACGCTGCTTTCCAAATGCGCCGATCGTAGCTAACGAAGAGAGCGGGCCGCTGGGGCTCGGCGTGCCGGTGAGACCGCCGCAACAAGGGTTGGGCATCTTGTCAGGAGCTTGTGTGTGCAGGCGGTGAACGGTGCGAGATCGGCGGCGCGACGCCGCGGCGAATACGAGTACAGCCACGACGATGGTGCCGCAGATGGCGGCGCTTGCCGCTATCGTGATCTTGTCCATGTTAGAGGCGGCAGCGGAAACGGTGCGCACCTCACGGCACTGAGAATATGGTACCGTCTCTGGACTCACGTGAACCTCCTCCAAGGAGATCACGCAGACCACGATACATTCCTGTAAAAACCAAAGTCTTTTGTTATTAAAGTGCACTATTTTTCTGATAGAAAGCATCTATTTAAATCTATATTGGTATACGCACCTGAGATGGAACGTTTTTAATTTTGAATTCTCTTTCGCTGGCTTCCAAAGGTGGTCCTTGCTTAAAGCTTTTGTCTCCGAAGAGTCGATAAACGACGCGGAAGCCGAGTATATTAGCAACATCTGAGTCCCATTGTATGATTACAGAATTGTCTTGCCTGTATGCATTTTTCACAATGACTTCATTGGAATCATCTACTTTTGGCTTTTGTTGTGGGAAACTCATGACAAGAGGAGGACGCTGGTGCGGGGCGTGGCGCCAGGTGGGGGCGGCGGGACGGACGGAGGGGACGCGGCTGGGGCGTGCGGTGCTGGTGGTGCTGGTGGTCTGAATGATGGCTGGTTTCGTTGGTGCATCTATGTTATTGCTTATTTCAGTTTCGTGTGGTTCGGTTGTACTGCTGCTTGATGACGGTGCAGAAGTGGTGGTGGACGTGGACGTAGTTGTGATGACGTGACTTAATTTCCACTCATTCAAATCTTTTATTGTCGTTGATTGCCTTTCTGTTGTTGAAGTTGAATCATAATCACAAACTAATTCGTTTGGTTCAAAACTGTAAAACCCACGCTCACGGAAGTGGGACGGATTACCGCAGAATTGCGGATTTCTTTCTCGTGATGTTACTTGTAATTCTCCGTTACGAATCCATTCAATAATCCAGCGCAGACGACAATCACAGTTTAAGAACCTACCGCCAAGACTGAGACCTCGCAGGGTTTCGTTAAGATGAGAAAATGCTTCTTCCGGCACTGTAGGCAAAGGATTTCCATCTAACGCTAGTAAAGTTATTGCTGGATTGTTTACAAAAGCGTCGACTGGTAACTTATTTAATAAATTGAACCCGATATCTAGTACTCTTAAATCGTTCAGTGTTCCAATTGCAGCAGTTGGGAATTCAGGCAGCAGGTTATTTAAAAGACTTAAAGAACTTAGCGTTGTCTTGATTCCGGCAAACGCATCTTCTCTAAGATGGACAATGATATTTCGTTCTAAGTTAAGAGCAGTCAGTGAGTCTAATCCCTCAAATGTCCGGCTACCGTCGGGTCCTGGAAGTTCTCTGATACTGTTTTGAGAGAGGTCAAGAAAAGCCAAGCTCCGAAGACCTCTTATACATTCGGGTACTGTTTTTTGTTTCGTGCCTTTGAGATTTAAATTCTTCAACGAGTTTTCTAATCCAGTGAGTGTTTGTGGTTCTAGTGTGACATTGTTATCGGAAACTTTCAGAGTCGTGAGCTTGCGAAGAGTGATAAAAGAATGGTTGGCGATGTGTGCAATGCGGTTTTTGGATATATCTAGGAGAGAGAGATTAATCAATATTTTCAGGGCTTTTACTGGGACTTCGGTCAATTCGTTATCTTGCAAGTTCAAGTTTTTGAGATATGGCCCCTGTCCTCTAAAAGCGTCATCTTCTATTCGCTTTATTCCACATCCGGATATTTGAAGATTATGAATTTTTAGGCTTGCGAACATACTATGAGTGAGGATGGGAATACTAGCATTATTAATGTACAGTAGATCGATAACAATATTTCTTGCGCTCATGTTTAAAGCTGATAATAGTGTTGGGAAGTCAACCTGTTGAATAAGAAGATAAATGTTTATTATTTTTACTTTTGTTGTTTTTATTTAACATTCATAAGTTAATATAGTAAATATACCTGATCACATTGGACTGACAGATCTCTTGCTAAATTATGTGCGCATACACACGCTGATTGCAGCGTGGGCGCGCCCTCCCACGGACACTCTGCGCTCGCGCAGCGTGCCATCAGCATCAGCAGCATTGAGCACGACCAAGATCGTGTATGCTTGGATTCCCCCTGAAAATAATAGCAAACATAGGTTAGACATGAGGAATAATAATAAAGTCTTCTCATATGGAGGATCCTATAGTTTATTCATAGTGAAATGCACGTACGTAGAAATATTTGTTTATTTTATTAATTTACAGCTAATATGAATTTATTAGCTGTAAATTTTTATTAGTAGAATAGTCAATTGTAATATATAGAAGAAAGCCAATTATAAGCATAATGCAATATCTTTGGCGCCCATCTTTTCCATGATGGTGCTAGGTGACTGTTGGTTTTAAATGAACGCACTAGAAAACAAGAGGTAAACAAGTAACATGTGATGTGACGATTAGCTCGATAACGTACCCATACACGGTTCCTATTATATGCTGAAGGTATTCGTGAGGTGTAGTAATAACCACACATAGTTATCACTATCAGCAACTAAAGGTCTTTAATGGTAGATAGACATGGAAACGATCAACTGTAATTCCCTATTTGCTGTTTACTGAATATACAAATATACGCTGTAGCAGTAACAGAAATGTTTAACAAAACATGGAGTTTTTTTTCTTTATTTTTCAATTAAATTATTACTCTTAGATAAATGCAGTCAGAATATGTTTATAAGTGCGTGTTTTTAAGATCAGGGTATACAGGCAAAGATAAAAATAGTTTAATTTTTAAACTAAAACTTAAACATCACCTAAGAACTTTGGTTTGAAACCATTATGTACTTAAGGCAGATTCGTTTATGAGATTCGGAAAAGCCGAGGAAAAGTTCCAGCTGTAATCCTCGATAACTTTGAAATACTTCTTTTAATAATCTCATTTAAGGTTGTCGGGGAAACTGTCTAATTATGTTAGAGAAATTGTGTGCTTATAGGTACTAAAAGCTTTGAGTGTAGTGTTTGATAGATGGGCAGTAATCAAGCGGTGCACAGACCGTTGAGGAGAAGTGCAGCGTGGCGGCCACGGACTACTAGCCCGGAACATCTGGCTTTCCCTGCACTTGCCTTGCTAATGTGCTGCAAAGACAATCCAATCACCACAATCGTATAAATGAAACTAGAATGCGAAACCCCAATTTTACCTATATTGTTTCTTTTTGATGATGAGGATGTCATCGTCATTCTCCTGCGCTTATCCCATATTATTTGGGTTTGGCGCAGCACGTCTTCTCCCATACTTCTCTATTACTCGTCATCTCATCAGACACCTCCTTTCTTGCCATATCATCCTTCAAACAGTCCATCCATCGTGTCCTTTACAATGTTGGCGAAATACATCGAGAAGCCGTAACTTGTAATCAATACAGAACAGGGAATGTCAAACATTTGATCTGTGGACACTTGGCCTGCAAACGTTTGCGGACGTCCGAAATAATCGATGAGCCAAACATTAGGCTCGGGTTGCGGAGAGGGCTTCTACGACTACGTACCGCACTGATATTGTATGTGTTTCTATTGTTTATGACGAACAGTTATTTAAAACGGTACAAAAGGTACGACAAACCACTTTGAAACAAGCGCAGATTGAATACGAGAATTTACTAAATCAATTTATCAGGTTTTTATTTTTAAAACTAGTAACTATTTACAAAATATTATTCCTTGACATAAACCAGAGGTAATCCTAATATTGTAACATGTAAAAGTGAAACTTGGCTTGTTATCAACAATCACGAAGCAGTACATAAACACCCGTAAGCTTGCGGAATGCTTGTGTTTTGATGTAAGTTCCACTAGCCTATTTACATAAATTTACCAGTCATCCGATTTCGCCGCTAACGGTACTGTACGCGCAGCGCCGGACGACGCGATGCGGCCGAGACACCGCCTGCCTGTTCACTTTCTCATGGCCTTTGGCTTAGCAGATATTCGGAAAGTAGGATCTTTTCAAATTAATTTCATTATTCATTCATAAATAATAAACATCTGTGTTATTCTTATAGAAGACTTAACATTATTAATGACTTGGCTTCGACGAACCAGTTTTTGCGCTTTGCTGCCGCATCATGTATAAGAAGTAGGTGTAGGTACGTACTGATTTCATTCAGAGGCCCCTCTGAAATTGCCAGGCACAGTCAGATGAGATAACAATAAGGAGCCCTGGCACACTTAAGATGGTTGGGACGTCTCGGACACGCATGTATTACTTGAAGGTATGTAATGATAGCCGGTACGTGCCCGCCTAGCGCCAACGCGTAACGGTTGGCATGCGTTATGCAGCAAAGGCAGTGCGGAAGCACATCTTTAGCATGCTGTGCACTGTGCAGTTACTTAGTAAACACGATGAGTATTGCGCAAGAACCGCTGACCTAACAACACGCCATTGTGTTTCTTATCAAGTGTTGATTATTAGCTCAACATCGATTGTTACGTTTACACGCACAGGCATAAGTTCCACATCGGGTCAGCACACATAATCATTTTAAAAATACGTTTTCGGGAAGAGCAGCCGAAACCATCTAAAAGTTATACATCAAAATAAAGCTTTTCGGATGACTGACCTGAGTATTTAGTCAATTGGTTACGAAGTTTGATAGATGTCGGGAAAGTTTCTATGCTAAATTCGTTAAATTATTCAAAAGCTGCAAACGAGTATCTCTTCTCTTCGCAGCTTTCTACAGTCGACTGTCATATTATTGAATTTACTTGTTATGTGAAGGTTTTAGATTCCTTGATTTTAATGATGATAAGGCAAGGATGGATGTGAATTTAGAAATGACGGCTAGTAGAGCTAGAGACATACCTATTGACTCCAGTTTAATCGGGATAGGGGCAGGAGGATGATGATGATGCTTGATTAGTAATTATGCAATAGATCAATCTAATTTACAATGAACTAAAGAAAAGTGGTTGAGATTTATTACAGAATGACAAGACTATGCTGAATTAAACGCATGCCAATTTAATTTAATCTTGGAGCAAGACATCTGAATTTCAAATTCAACATACACTATGACTGCAATTCTAGGAATCTTCCTGCGATATCCAAAGTTGCAAGAAATCTCTTTGATCTCCGAATCAAACTTGGATATTATTCCAAAGTCCAAATGCTTTCTTTTGTTAAGTATTTCTTGGGCAAATTATTATATTTTACTTATACTTGTTAGTAGTAAATGTTAAGCAAATCAAATATATTTGATTTACCTACTTTTTCAAATAAATAAAATTTAAAACAATTATAAAATTCTATCGATGCGTATTCCAAAAAATCTCAAACATTTATGAAAAGGTGGGTCAGCTAATTGCTATAAGTCACTGTGCCTTAATTATTTTACGACACTATTCCATAAGCAGTTATGCTGGCCGCGATTTGCATATGAAAAGATTTATGTTGTCCGAATACGTTCATTTAAAATGTTTTTATGTTATAACTCATTGATACAGAGGTATCATCCTTTATTCATTCCGTGTCAGGTGCTGTTAGTTAATTAAGCTAAAATATGTCACCAGTTGCCGAGCACTCGGCGTGAGTGACAGATCGATTAAAGTTTCCCTAATTTTGTGAAATCAATGTCGCCTTCACCGCACCTCGGTTGGGCTGAGAGGCACATTTAAAAAGTAATTATTTCAGCTTCTGCTGCTCACCTGACACCTTGGGAGATGGCACTTCATTTCAGATTACGTCTGTTTAGTATCTTGATGGTAGACTGACAAAAAAATATAATTTATTCAATGTAGGTAATTACGTGTTTGTGTTCATTTGGTGAAAGCTGTTTTGGGTTAGCTTATTGTTAGCTAAAAATTTATGATAATTATTATTGGGTTTTAGTTTTGTGACGAATTGTTAATAATATTAAGAAAAATTGGTGAAAGTAGGTCAAATTTGTATTTGTGTAAATTAAATTAAAACCTTTGAACTATTTACTTATTTATTAGTTGTTTTAAATGAGTCGTTAGTTAGTTCTTACAACATGAGATTTTAATTTCATGCATAGTAAATTATAACACATCGTTATATTGATATTATCAACATTATTTGTTTACCCACGCGATACAACGGCGGCGGTGTCGATTAGTTCCCCATAGCTCGATAGATGGCGTTGACGTCGAATTAGATCGCGCTATCGTTTCGTTCACTCCGGCCGTATATAGTCTCCGCGCGGCCAAACTCAAGTCGATCTTTCCAAAGGTTAAACGGGGCATGATGATCGGATTGGACTTGCGACTGCATGATGTCCGCCGCCGAATGTTACGCATAAGGTGGGCTAAATTCCTTCTGACCCCTAAATTTTAGAAAGATCCAAATTATTATTATTTATTTTATATATATGTGGTTAATAATTTATATAAGTTAAAATTATAATTTATAAACATTTTATTATTATTTGTGAAATAAAAATAAAAAAGAGACCGTGTACAAATCGAACTATTGAAGGACTACTATTACTGTTTTCGGGATTTCTTGTAAATAGAGTTTCAAAGAAGTAAGAATAAGACCCCCTTTAAATATAGACAGTGGAGCTCTCTGGTCTGGTTGTTGCTAAAATGAATCATACCCGTACGTATTCGTCATATACAAACAAAAATTATACAAATTATTTAGATATTCATTATTTACTGAGACACAAGTGTTTGTTATTACGTGACCTACACGTCGCACTACGTCACTCAGCGTCGCTCGCTAAAATTAATTCAAGACACGATCGGTATTAGTAGCGACTGAAGAGGCTCTCCTGGCATTACTTTAATGATCCCCTACAATATTTACATTTTAGTACAACCCTTTTTTAAAGTGATGATAAACAAGGAGAGTCTCTGTTGACACAATTTTATTTATTGCGATTTTGGAGTACGACGAGACAATTTTATATCTTCTGATGTTAAATGACTATCTGGAAACGATCCACTGTCCGAAGAATATACTATTGTGTCGTATTAGAGAACACGCAACGAGCAAAATATTCACCGAAATTATTAGAAATTATAACAGTGCCACGTGAGCGTTTTTGTACAAAAAAACTTATCTGACGAAGTATCGAAACAGAAGCAGCGCCGTGTGAGCGTTTTTAGAACTAAACGAGTGTCTTAACTGTGGCGATGGTATTAATGGAATTCTCAGCAGTTTCTAGGAAGTGTTTAGATTAAATCTTACATAAAACTCCGTAAAGAACTATAAAAATACGCTCTACTGATCCAGTTCTTCTCAGAACATCCATTCCTAGAAACCTTCCTGAAACCTGAACCTGATGAAACCATTGACAATTTCAACTGTCTCCTTGGGAAGTATGGTGGTTTTTGCAATTCTGAAAGTTTCAAAGACTAATCTAATTAAAGGCAACGTTACGAAATTGAAGTAGTTCCCTATGAGGGTCAGATTATACTCTACTGAGCCAGATCTATTATCTATCACTGTTAAGACTATTTATAGTCAGTAATTCCTAACGTACATTAAGAGATAATTATTCGATCGGAGCGTAGTGCAAAGTTCTCCATGAAGGGCCCATCATTTCGTGACAAAAGTAAGACAATAAAATATATTGCCCTTGCTCATGAAGATTTGTAAGCTCGAGTCCAATTCCACAGAAAATACCTAGAAAACTTGATTGCTACGTTAAAATTAAAACACTTTGAAACACGGAAGTGAGCAATAGAAAATGATGGCCTTGATGCTGTAAACTTACCCAAATCACTACGTTGATTAAAAACGTAGTCACGGACATGTTATTTTGTTTTCATAATTTAATAACTGAACTCGTTTTTATCGACTTCGTCCGGATACTTGATCGTAAAATCCCCGTAAACCGCAAATGCTTCTTCGATACTCTTTTATTTACAACACAGCCGTCTAGCTCGTATGGCCGCCATTTCTCGCGTTAAGCGGGATATTTCTATTGTTACACCCTCTACCTCATCTTTAATCTGTAAGAAGAGGAATTTTGCCGCCTCTTCAGTTTGTGAATCTATTTTCACCGGCGCTAAATTCTCTAGGATTAAACGGTCGGCAATGACACATTCGAGTTTTACTATTACTGAATTACTGCCTACCTAATAGATGATCATTTTATAAAAATGTATTGAAAAAATATAATTCCATATTTATTTTCTTATAATTTTAATATATTTAGTCAGTTTCCATCCCAACTATAAATCACTTCGCTTCCGTTGTTTATGGAAAAATGATTATGTCAATAAATTGCGGAAAAACCTGCGGGTCGTGAAAAGTGCGCTAGTTCGAAGACGGCGATGATTAATATTGTGTCAGACTTTGTATCGACGGCGATCAAATGGATTACCCATTGCATTAACAGTAAAAATTGGAGTCTTATTATGTGAAAATGATTGATTACACGCTTGCTTTCTCCAAACTGTTTAGATTTAGCGTACAATTTCTTTGATAGGTTTTTTTAATTTGTTTATAATTTCCCAAAGTTGTTTATAGTCGTCAGAATATTTAGCAAGGAATAATTAGCCGTCGTTTAATTACCCCGTCGGCTATATCAAAGTCGGAGAGAGCAAAGAAAACATTTTTGCTTGTGCAAAGGTAAACTATTTTCTGCTCCAAGTGGTGTTGGTATGTTAAGAAAGCGTGTTTGTAACCTGACGTGAGAGACTTAAACATTTCACATAACGTGACGCTTCTGCACTTATCCTGCGCTTAGAGGTAATTTAGTGGACTCATTTATACGTAGCAGTAGTACTTAATTACTTTGAGACATGTGTACAAGGAGCGTTGTTGTTTACGGATATGAAAACGGTCGAGTTTGAAGCTAGTTTCCTTCGAGTTGGTCACAGTTAATCTATCCCCTTAATTTTTAATATGACCTTTTTCTTATCAAGTTTAAGTTTCAGGCGAGGTTGTAAAGCTCTTGCCAAATTTATCTTGAGCCGCTCCAAGATATACCGTTGCCATTAAAGTTTCACGGTTTTGACAACGTCAGGGAACGGCGCGGAGGCGCGCGGCGTGTGTCTTCGTCTCTACCCTCGTGTACTTGAGCCTGCTATTTGGATCCCCAGCTGAAGTTTTAACTGGATCCAAACTTAAACTGTTATGAGGGTGATTGATTTAACTCGATCGTGTGTAGTTACATACTTCTACGTCAAGATTTGCTTTGATATAAACGTTTTCTGTTGAAATCTGCTTGAAGTTAACAGTATTCAAAAACATGTCCTTGATATAAAGTATAGAACCAACTATCAAAATCACTTACTCATTTCATACTATATTTCGCTGCTTTATTTCCAGCAACGTGTTGAATATACCTATGTATCGTCTATGGAATGTCGGCAGTGAAACTGCAAGAAAATTGTGCTAGCTAGAGCCGATGAACATTCCTTGCTTAGCGAATTTATGATGACATTAATTAACATTGTCATCTTGATAACATATTTGACATCGAAGAAATCACGATGTTATCAGAATGTGTGAGCATTTGGTTTAGAACTAACACATAGTGATGACAATTTAATTATAATAAAATAAGTACTTGTTTGTTTAAAATTGTCTCAGTCTTTATTTTATACTCTAAATGTAGTATATGGTCATACTATATTATTGAACGGCAAGAGCCACAACTCATATTAATAGCCCAGTGCTATAACAGTCAAGTGACTAAAAGATCCTCAGTGCAATAGCTTTTCTAAGTGTTTTGTGGAATCCGCCGGCGAAAGTCGTCGATTCAACATTAACTTGACTTTCCGCAAGCTTAGTAAAGTTGGCCTCACCTTTCTCTATTGGATCATATTGCTCATTACAACTTTAAAATTATTTAATACATCACCCAAACCAGCAATATTTGTTTAGGGTAATTTATGTTGTGTATACAATGTTGTGCCTGATTGACTCCTTACTGTAAGATTGTCATCAGTTTTCTTAGAAACATCTAAGCCAATCTCGATCAAAGTGAATTAATTTTTGCATGTTTATGTCTCTTTTTTTATCACACATAGCGGTCGTTACACATTTGCCTAATAGAGCTTAACGACAATGCGCCCGTTGTGGTGATCTAACCGGCTTATAATGTCGGTCGCCGAGCGCTGCGCCTGCGCTGCCGGCCGGCGCGGCCTTACTCCCGGAACGTGCGGTATGCGTGCGCCACTTGTGTCACACTTGCCCACTCACTAGATCGCAGCTTCATTTACATCGCATTAGAAACAGATGAGACCTCATCAACGCGTATGTGAATGTTCTATATTGTACTGCTGTGTCTGAACATCGTAACAATTCGAAATATCGTTCTGTTTTCAATTAAAAATATAATCTTCGGTTCCCATATTTGATTTTTTCATTTCAAATATCCGATTTCAGATGGTAAAGCCGATAATACGTGTAGCTAACCTGTGTCAACAGATACGGCGCGAGGGCACGCGTATGGCGTGGGGAGCTAATACCATTCGGGCGTAGTTGGAAAATAACAGTCGCAGTGTTTACTTAGGACCGATAGACTGCTGTTCTGTGGTCTGCAGCCTCGATACTACCTCCCGTATTTAAACACAGGCAATTGAGTGCACGTACTGTTTGCACAAAGGAAAATTTGGACCAACTGATGTTATCGAGAGCTTACGTATTGAGGTCTTGAATGTTATGGTTTCTGTATTGCGTAAAATTTCAAAGGAATTCTGGTAGAAGCGGCACCAGGCAAAACACATTTATAATAATAATGCCCCAGTTTTCAAAATGGTATTCATTAAATGCCAATTAGGTCGTATACAGATATGTACTTCTATTCGTTTTTTTCCGCTATGAGAAAGAAAAACAGTCCTCTACATTTCTTTTCAAACAGTTAACGATTAAAAGTTTTTGTTTTCATACAACTGGCCTGGCTTTGTTTCCTTAATGAGAAATTTTAAGCTTCAAGAGTTCTCATACGAATGTTTCGATAGGCTTTCTGAATATTCTGATACTGTGGGTGTATAATATACTTTTAATAACAATCTTTACATCAGTTAAAATTATAACTTTTAATGTTGTGTACATCCTAGGAATGAATATAAAGATAACTCAGTAAAAAATCATGCCGTATTTACAGACATAACATAGGTACGTTTACGGATCAAACACCGAACTTTATAAACTAATCTGAAATCGGCTCTCTGAGACATCCGTATTAATTAAGGAAGTGTAGAAGCAGTACCGGTGTAGTGCCTTGTAATGCCCATACAGGTCATAAGAGTTACTCGAGTGTAAAGGGTCACCATGGCGAAAGACGCGCTTGACTTGGCACCTATTATGTACCTACCTGTTTATACTACATATTGTTATCTGTACAACAGCGCGAGATTAGTTCGACAAACATCTAAGCTGACTGAAGCCAAAAATAGCTATAGCAATTATATATCAACTGACGGAATTGAGAACAATTGGCTTAATATTTGTAGTGTACGGCATTCTTCAAATTGTACTCTATACAGAACTACAGTTGTCCAATTAGCGCCTATTTGGTTTCGATCTAATGATAACTATGAATTTTAATGTGGAACTGTAAACTTCTCATTACTTAAACTGGTTTTGTTTAGTCATTTGTCTTCTATATAGGGTGTGAGGGACAGCTCTCCACAAACTGATGGGGTGGATTCAATATATCATACTAAGATGACCGGTACTAGAAATTATTTCAGGAATGTTATGATTTCACGCGTCGATCGTTAGAGTATTTCCACATCCATTGTTGGATTTTCTATTTTATTCATATTGTTTATATAATTAATGGAGTGCTGCGTACAGGGAATGTCATTTTACATTGAAACAAAGGAATAGTAACTGAAAAAAAAAACCATAGAAAAAATTCGGTGGAATATAGTTCAAAATAAGGAGCTGAATGCACCCTGTCAGTTTGTGGAGGGCTGTCCCTTACACCCTGTAATTATTTAACTGTTGTTTGAGGAAGATACCTTTTTTGTGGATGGGAAATCATCAAATGACCCCTCCCGCTCTGGGCGGAGCGGAAGGGAGTTTCAGACTTGTACTGACTAAAACCCATCCATGTTCCTTCTTTGGCCTTTGTGTTTTGGGACACCTTAATATACAATACAAGCTGTTCCTTTATTTGAATTTGTATATCTAGATCACAGATAGGTATTACTCCGTATATTAATATCATTAGGGGCTAGCAGGTCAGGCAGGCTTCCTGATTATTCTGACCCATTTCGCTCTACTTTCGATTTTCTTGTTAGCAAAACTGGTTCTGCTGTGTCCCTGAGCTCTTGATTTTCTTCGCGTGGTTTTAGATCACCGTTGGATTCCTTTCATACTCGGTCAGTTGCTTGGTGTATGTGTTTCTATATTCATGCTGACACCTAGATTCCTGTTACCACCAATAAAACCTACATCGATCGTTAAAATAACGTTGTCTTTGATTCAAAGCTCTTAAATCTTCAAAATATCTTTTAACATTTCCGGTCAAATAATTATCGACTTGAATCAGTAAAAAAAGTAGGAATTAGCTAAAACTTTCTTTTTGCTGATCTAGAAAGTGGACGTGATACTCGTAGGCTTGGTTTTAATTTAGGATTCTTGTCATAAAAACATCAAGTTTGAGAAATCTATCTTTACTTTATATCAAAATGCTTCGGAGGATTATCGACAGAGTCTTAGCGTGGTAGCTAAACTATCGTAATTTTGTCTGTTTAATAACTATGACTGTATCCACCATTACCTACACCCGCTCCATAAGATCATGAGTAATGGTATGCATATCATTCGTCGGCCTTTGACCGTTATGAGGCTGAGCAAGAGAATGTATCATTAATGTCAGTGATGCTAGCTATTTGTCGCGAATCAGTCCCGTTGCCGCCAGCTGCCGACTCACGCGCAGGTTCTACTTACAATGGCCGCTAACCATCTGTGAACTACGGGACCCACGATGAGTAATATAGACAAGGTGGTAGTAATATACAAGGTGTAAACGGACCCTTCACGAAGCCGTCAACCAAGCATTCTGTACAACAAACTAAATTACTTTACGCAAAAACTATAGCTGGGAAACGACTTTTTTTTTTGGGTGAAAAATTACGTTTTACGGTAGGACTCAATGTAACGCACTCAAAACATCGTGGTGATGGATGCATTAAATAGTATGGGGGTCGTGGAGGTATTTAAAGTATAGTTATAACATTTCAAATGTACTTGTATTTCTAAAAAAACTTGTGAAAAAGTTGGAACTTTGACCCTCAATATCTCCGTAACTACAAGGTTCCCAGGTATGGTCTACAAAATGATCGCAATGACGGGAGAAGAAAGTGTCTTTCGGCTTCGTTAAGGGTACTTTTACACCCATTAGGTTTACGTGATTAGGTATTTTCATTTCTACTTAATATTCAGTTTATCTTACACTTCGATCAAAAAATTATCTAAGATCTTTTACGTCCATGAGTTTAAAAGGCTTGTAGTTATATTCATTCCTTCGTCTGGACTTTCAGTTTTAACTTCGAACAAAGACAAAGATAAACCTAAAGTAACTACAATTTTAAGAGAATGATAGTAGAACAGATTTGAGGTGAAGCCACTGACATGTGAAATGTGTACACTCTGAACGATCAGGGCTATATATATAGACTCCACAAAGCTTGCTTAATAGAATTAAAGTTTCGGGCAGACAGCTTTACCATAATCCCCTTTGACTCTTTTATCAGTATCGTTTTACCGGGCTTTAAAGTTCGCTCGTGATATACGTATACACTTACACAATACACACCCGTGATCGTCTGAGTCGTCAGAGTGCACGGGGAGGAAAGTGGGAGTAGGGACGCGAGGAGGCAATACTAGAGGTTACCTTATAACGGTAAGTGTACATCGGTAATGTTGTTCCCATCCAATTATCTGTTGCGTTCATTTCATTAAACGTATCACTGCTACGCAGAACTTAAACAAGTGTTGCCTTGTGTCTAACCGTAAATGTGGGTAGAAAGCGCGACTCGCACTCCCTACGATTAGACGTGATGCGTGGCGGAATGACGGACTGACTAGCGGTCAACAGTATACCACAGTACACGTGAATCACTTGCACACATGTAGAGGAATAGTAGCCGTTCATAACATTCAAGAATAAGAAAAAGAAAAGTTGAAAATCATCAAATCTTTTGTTCTCTTTGGGCATACAGTATAACTTATAGCTACCGTGTAGCTACCAAAGTAGAGTTATTATTGTCTTTGTTATTGTGAAGGGAACCATGCGTCCGTAGTCGCTTTGATCATGTCGTGTTCTTAATTGCGCTGCTATTCGTTGCGGCAGGTATCTCCGCGACTAAGCATCTGCGCAGAGACTTTGTAATAGAAAATAACCGGGTGTTGTTAATGGCTGCGATCCTAGAGAGCTCGCGGATAATGGCGGAGCGTAATGCCGCTTTGGCGGGAAGCGACGCGTGGGTTTGTGCTGCGGATGTTGGCCGCGCTGAAGTAACTTCCCTACTCCAATTTATGATTTTGTAATTCAAAAAGAAGTAACGTTCTATAATTGTTTAAATTATTACCGTTTTAGTTTTCCGGATGCCATACGTCTTATCCTTTTCCTTATAGCTGTTTACGATACCATCTATGGACTTTAGGGCCCTACCAATATCGTGGTTTCCGTTATTACACTATTACAAATAGCTTTGCAGTAAAATAGTAGTTACGTATGAGCTGCGATAAGTATTTTACGCATTCTTGTTGCTTTACCGGTGAAAGAATGTATAGTATTTAGTTGCATGCCTGCTTCGTAAATAATCGGATGGCGCAAACGATAAAGAGGTTTACTAAGAGTAGTGATCAATACCCTGTGCCTTTAAAATTTTGCGACGAATGTTTACGGAAAATGGAAAAGCGCGACGACCGACGGCGTTCCAAAACGCAATATGAATCGGAATGACTTGAATTCGCTGAGCAATTTCCTTGCTTACCTGAAATATATTTGTAGAAAATAGAAAAATAATCCTTTTGGATTCAAATTATTCATTTGACGTATTTCCAACGTATTCGTTCATTTGAATTTTATGCAAGTGAAATCCCAGAGTTAAATAAGTGTTCCGTGTATCGAACGCAAAAAACTGTAAGGAACTCAGTGAGGCATTAACGATCGGATGTGGAGATTCGCAGATATTGCCGACAGTCGGTAGCGATGGCCGAAGCGAGGTGCCCAGTGGTGGCGAATGCCCGCAATGCTGAGCCACGCGAGACCAACTCTTTGGTCGATCACATCTATGATAACCAAGGCCTATGCGCCACGGCTGGGTGCACTTTACACGTGTCATTTACCACTCTGCAATTTGACTATTATGTGCTTTTTACCTAACTGTGTATTTTCTAAGTACCATCAAGTAGAGTGAAACTTAAGTGAAAACATCGTCGTTAATGTAACCCATGAATGATACACGACTAGTGGGACCAGCCCACTTCTAGCAAGTAATAAATATATTACTTAGCAATCTTCCATTAAGTAAAATATTAAGATGTACTTACTAGGTGGGATGATCGCAAATTCGCGATTCAACGAATGTTTTAGACTAAAATATGACACACTAATAAAGCTGTGAAATTGCACTCAAATAAAGGTGTTTTTATATAAATAAAATACTGGCTGAACAAGAAAATGCAATACAACAAACATCAATTTGTATTTGTCGCATTCTCCGGCGCGTTACTCTTGGCATGCCTGACGTATGTGCCGACGTCCTACCATCACGTTAGATCAACCGGCGCGAATGTCCCGATGGTAGCCAATCCATCTTCACGCCTCGACCGTGACGTACCTACATGAGTATTGCAACTGCTGGGATCACTGAACCCTACCAGTGCCACTGAGAAAATATACAGTGGCCTGTTGCTACCAATTAAGAGACATCGTGTTAACGCGAAACGCAAGATGTTTTTGTTATAATTATCGCACGATTCGATCATGCTGTAGTTAAGAAGAGATCAGCAAAAATCAATCACATTGGCTGGCAGCTTCGATGACATAAACGTGTACGCTAATGAAAATCTATTAGAGGCCTAATACAGTGTTCTATATGTCAATGGCATCACTTTTACTCCGGTGGGGAAGCTGAATAAACAATGAGAATCTGTCCATCAATCAAGTTCTAGTTACGATATTGCAGGATTCCTCTAGGGCTATTTATTTCTTAAAGTTACAGAAAGCCGTCCATATTTTGGTGCCTTCCCATTCCTCCGTAGAACTTAGCCTCTTAACTGTGACTCTATACATTTTGTGTTACTGAAAGGATGTTCCTTATTGCAGCAAAAACTCTTCCTACTTGATTTGTAAAACAAATTGTATATCACACACGATACTGTTTTAATGTCATTTCTACAATTCAATTGGACAAATAATTTAGTTTTTTGAAAAATAAACTGAACAGTTTTTGGAGTGCTAAAAAGCACTTTAGAATTTAGTTGATGCACTTTGATGAAATTGGAACTATTCTCTTAGCAAATTAGCGGAGATCATCTGCCTAGCATTTTCCCAACCATCTTAGGGCCAGCTTTCAGTCTTAACTGGTAAACATTAGCAAATTAACGTGGACAAAAAAATAACACGACGATTCCCGATTGTTAAGTCAGGTGTTACAGTTTATTACAGCAGTACCACCATTTAAACTATTGAATCAGCTCAGTGCGTGTCTGCCTACTAATGTTCTGACAACATCGTTATTATTACCGTCAGGTTCACACCGACCAGTCAGAGGACAACAACCAACAAATTGGACGCGCTGCGAATAGTTAGATATTCTGTTTCTAGTTGTTATTCGGTTAGTTGTCAAAGCACCGAAGAGTAGCTAATCGGGTTTGGCCTCGCTGGCATGCCGAGTGCGGCGTGTATCGTGCACTCCGGGTTCATATGTCATGACATTCAAAGATGAACATCGTTGCATTTTACGTTTGTAATACTGTTTGTTAAATCACATTTTAAATCAATGTGATTTAACCAACATCTACTAAACACACTCATGAATTTTGTCATCTTTGAAGTAAACACTCATAGCAGATAAAAGCAAGTGGATATTCTACAACACAATTCAGATTTTTTAAATATTGGTTTATATCTTTTGTTAAAACACATGTGATTGTTGTTGAATTGAATGAATTTCCACTAAGAAACAACAAATAGACAATATTATTATTTTATGAAAACAACAGATTGTGTATCCAATCTATGTCAGAGAGCGGATGCTCTCTGCGGAGCGGATTTCAGAGAGCATCCCTCTGTGTGTGCAAACCGCAGATGTCATCATATTCATCACATAGGTTAGGTATAGACAAACCCACAGAGACCTTTAGCTATCTGTGGACACCACTTAGGTTCGTATACGACGATCGCGATCGCCACATAAACGGTATATGAATAGACATCGTTGGCTATGTATTGGGAAATCGCTAGTGCGAATAATCTGATAAACACGAGTAGCTTTTGTATAAAAGGGTCGTTAGGAAGGAGCCTTTACAAATCAAACTTGATCTGGGTAGGTAGGTACTAGAAAATACGCTTGTTTGAAAGATCCGCAACTTTCTTTTGTCATAGGTGGTTTTACATGTAAACTAGTACGACTGCTGAGATATGAGGTCCTGGGTTCGATTCCCAGGTCGGGCAAAGTGTTATTGGGTTTTCCATCTCTCAGTAGCAGCCACGGAGTCTGGATGTGTGGCCGGTTGATGGCAATGGGCTCTCCCCCTATTACATGGGAATTGTGGTTGTACTAGTGGGTACACCTCTGCCTAACCCTTCTCGGGGATAACAGGCGTGATGTTATGTTTCATTCATTTTCAATAGCTTTTAACTGTTTCTCATTAAGGTATTCATTATCATTATTTCTGTTTAATTTATTGCTGCATCAGAGTACTCATTCATATAATTCCATTCCGAACGATATCCTTAATAGTGATACGTTTTCATTAAAACTTTTATGATCTCTCTCGATTGGATGTCATTAGTTATTATTTGTTTCTATTTCATTGATTTTTCACGAATTCTTACAGCATTGAATTGTATGTAACTTTCCATGAAATTGCTATAGCTACATAGATCTGGTTAAGTTTAGTTCGCTTTACGTCGCCTTTTTACGTAAAATAATGGCTATGTTCTTTTGGTGCCAGGGCAAATAAAATATTCAATATTCTAGTCTATAATATAACCTCCAGCTACACCATAATCCTTCAAGTGCCTCACTAATCACCAAATCACTGTCATCCTTTCTGCCAAAACGAAGGCGCTACGGGCTACGAGTGCTACGCGACTACTACGAAAATCATTTTAACTAGATATTTTTTATGTCCATTAAATTCTACTCTGATCGTTTATGAATAACTTGTTTGCATGCAATGAGGTGTAAGTGCAGCGACTCGTACGACAGTAGACAATCAAGGTGCAAGTACTCCGCGCCTCCCACGGACGTGCGTCGACAACTAACCTGCGACACAGTTACTCGGCCTATTGTCTCAGCTTCCTCACCACGGACTTTTTGTCCACTCTTTGATCTTCGGTGAAAACTATCAGAAAAACCGTGTTCAGATGCTATTATACTCAAGGTTACTCAATGTCATTTCGAGCTGTATAACGTAACAAAACAACTTTACTATAATATTATTGAGTGCAGATCAACCTTAGCGTTTATCGGTTATCCATTCTGGTTTCGAATTTATCCGCATTGTGATATGAGCTGCGCAGTGCGCGTAGCTAGTTGACAGCACTTCAATATGTATGAACTAATGTTGTTATTCTGCGTAACCAGAAAATTTAATGAGAGCACTCAATTTCGCGCCTAAAGCCCGTCAACGCGAGAGGAATGCATATGTTACGAGGAAGGCGAGAACCATGAAATGGACCTCGACCATAGCTCCCGTGGGACGTTCCGTCTACTCCGTACGCTATAAATAAAAGCTTTTGACTCGCCGCTTATTTTAGATTTACGACGAAAGTAATAATATTTTCGGCGCACAAAATAATATTCAATAAAACAAAACGTGTGAATATTTAGTAAACACAAGTTTGTTAATTAATAACTTTGTGGGCAGCTTTTATGTAGGGCCGTCGGTGCGAGAGAGGCAATTAAAACGTGTTCACGAAGCGCAATGCGAGCTTCGTGAATTAATTGGCTACTGAATTTCACGGGTAACACCAGCCGGTGGAAACTAGCTGCCGGCTGCAGGGAGTGCATGTACCTGCCACTTGTTACAATTCACTGGCCGGAATCATGGCCGGAATTTATTGTTCAACTTTGCAACTAGCGTCACTCCTAATAGAGTTATGAAAATAAGTAATTGTCTCGAAAGACAACTTTACTATAGGTACCTAGTTTTTAGCGTGTCTCTGTTGGAGTTAGTAATTATATTTTCTCCTTCCTTGTAGGAAGAGTTTATGTATGTTATAAGAACTACTATTTACTACTTAAACAGAGCTTTTAAGGAAGGCTCCCTCGAACAGCACACTCTCGTAAAAAGCTACCTTATAATAATAGTGGGTGTTTTTACTCTCATGCTGGCTACTAAAATGCTTTGTAGCATTTTCGTAGGAGTCTATAAATAAGATCATTCAATATTACCTTAAGTTTAGCATGATCGTAACTGTAAAATAAATATGACTCGTAAATGAAGAGAAAATAGAATATACGCTTCCCTATCTTCGTAATATCTAGGTATAAAATTCCCCGATGGTCATATATTGATAGCGTCTCATCTCAAAGGGGGTTGGCAGTCGGTAGCGACAATAGCACAGAATCACAAAAGGCTGAACCCGCTCATGCGATTAGTATTTTCATCTTTTTCTCTTGTGCATAGGTTTATTTACAAATAGTTTTATTGTTCCGCGGCATAACTCAAACGCTAAACACTTTATTTATAAAATAACGTCGCGGAATATTCTTATTCTTATTCTTATTCTTTATTGCACACAAAATAACGAAAAAATACACATACAAATTGCAATAATATAGCTTATGTACAATGGCGAGCTTAACCCAGAATTGGGTTTTCTTACAGCAAACCAAATTTTGATTGCGAAATTTGCGTAAGAGGATATACCTATGTGCATTAACAGAACATCTTATTACTTAAATTAATAAATTTTATAAACTAAACTACATACATACAGTATAATATACGTAATACATACAATATATATACAATACAATGCAATACAATATCTTTTATTTCATAATAGTATTCTACAGTAATTACTATGTTATACTCATGCATGTCATCGCTGTCCATTACAACAACAATGGTTCCAATTTCACGTTTATTTTATTATTTGTGAAGTGATAGGACAAGTTTAGATTACATGAATAATGAAGAGAAGCGTTTGAGTGCAAGCGAGTCTAATCATCTTTTGTTGGTCGCGATCGCGGCACGTCGGGTGCAAATCTCCATATTATAGAGAAAGATCGAAGTGTTTTATTTGATTTCTCTCCGAAGAAAAACATCACGGTTAGATAGGTAAAAGTAAACAGGGTGGCTATTAACGAAGTCGAAAGTCCGGAACTGACTTGGATGGAGCGGCTCAGCGGCTGGGCGCTGGGGCCCGGGCCTCCCTGTCGCCGCAGGGTGATCGCCCCACCGTCGCCGCCTCTACAAATACACTATTAAGCCGGCACATAAGAAAACTTTGTCGAGTAAACAAACAGCCAGAGTAAACTATTAAACGAGCTAAACTGACTGCTTCGAACCAACGATTTCTTATCGAAATCGCATTTATAAAACGAAACGATTCTTTGGAAAGAGTTGTTAACGCTAAGTCACGCTGAGTTTAAAAAATATCAAAAAGTACGTATTAGAGAAAGTGCGCGATTGACATAGTCACACGTGTGCCTGTGGCTGTCACGATGCGTCTCGCGAGAGTCATTATGATGACATACATACATACATGCATTGCATTCTATGCAGTATGTACTTATATTTATGTGATCATCAAAGTCTCTCCGCGTAGGCCCGTATCCCCATAGCGTTGAAGGAACATCTATGTCTGGTTTTCAGGAGAAGCCTGTGTACGTACTACCACAACAAGTTGTTATCGTTAAGTACGACAATCTTTTATACCAATTACAAGAAACCTTCGTCAATTCTAAGTCAGTTCTATTATAATACTTAGAGAAATTAGTTGTGATGTTTATAGCGATAAACATATCTAACATTTATCACATTATTACCATAGAAAGCACTGTAATTATAAATTATTCATATAAACGAGATTTAAGACCACGAACAGGTGTCAGAATAACATAATTAAGTACACTCCGTTAGAGTTGTTGTAGAGCTAAGCCACTTCTTGTGTATCTCCATCTCTGCAGTTTCTGATCCGCGCGCACTGCTGTAGTTTTATGTTTTAACAATGTACATAATTACCATTTAATGAATTTACAAGTGGATGCTGTTTTAAAAACCGTACAATAAGGTACACCTCGTTCGTGCCGGCTGCTGTACGTACGCTTGAGTCATTACAAGTGGGTCAACGTACGCGACGAGACAATTTTCTGTCACGCTTTACACACCGGCTATCGATAGAAAATTCTTGCTCATAAAAATGTTGTGCTCAATAAATCTTACCATTTTGAGGAAAAATCTTGATGACCGGGAATATAATCCTATGATTGATAGAAGCTGATCGCACTTGGTTCTAGCACTGTCACTGTGTTTTTTCTTATTTTATTTGTTTTACAAATCACCGATGGGTTTCATCCTTAGATCACAACAATGGGAACTCTCTCACTTTCGGTGCCAGCAACCGGTTATTCACAGATTGACCAGTGCAGGTCCATGTCTGCGCGGTGGATGCGCGCGCGTCTATCGTCGGCGTCGGACTGCTGGCCGGCGCTAGGCCCCCACCAGCGCTTCCTGACCTACACCTAGTGGCTGCTGCGGGCTGCCGCACCGGCTCCGGTAAACAAACGGTTCAGCGACCGATTGCACGTCGAGCATCTTAGACCCGCGGCCTCACCGGCGGCGCTCGCCTTCTGCCCGCCACACAGCAACACATTTGTAATTCAATGTGATAACGGTTCCGAGAGCGTTCGCGCGTTTACTTCAGTTCCCGTTGATTCTGGGTCGTGGCACACAAATCGAGACTAAATCGTTCTGATTCCGTCGGGTAGCCGCAGGTGCGCTCGCCGGGGCGCTCGAAACAATATCGCAGCGAGTGAACATGCCCTCGCACTTAAGTCAATTGTGCTGCGGTTGTGCTACACTAGAGGATTTGCATACAAGAAAGAGAAAATACATGTTCCGTGTGTTACGCGAAAACATGCAGTATCTCAAATGATTCATATTTTGCTTTCTTTTTGAGGAAGTGAATTTATCTATTTAAAATTGCGTTTAAAGTGAAAGTTGGAACATGTTGGCATAGCGACGTGACACTCGTTGTTTAATGAATATGAAAAGACTATTTTATGAAGTATCATGTACCTACGTACTTATGATAAACTGGCAAAAACTTTATTCAGTGTCAGTATGCATATTGCATACTGCTGTCACGTCAAAGGTTAGCGTTTTGGTATGGTAATTACATGATAACCTAGATTAATTAGATCGTGATAATCTAAAATCTCTCTTCAACAAATTCCAAGTTTGATTGCGATTGGAGAGGTGACAAAAAAAACGAACAGAGTTTCTTGATGTATTATATTTCTATGTTTATAGAGAAGTTTTTAATTAATAAAGCTTGTATGCCATCGGTTCCGTCAGCAAACATTACCGATTCACAGCTTGAAGTCTGTGATAATAACGAGTTCATTTCAGTGGCAATAAAATAGCGCTTATGAGAAATCTTTATTAGTAACACGTAAAGCTCTAACCCGATGTTGTTTATCGAGCATTGATGTCACTGCCAACAGTCGTTACTTACCTAAACATTTTGTATTATCCCAAATGAATTTAAGTATTCACTATTTGCTTGATTGGCAGCTCAATTTAGTTACTTAATGGGTTTAATGTTCTATAGGTAAAGGTAAACAAGTAAAACCTACTTTAAGTACCTACCTTATTTTCACGTCGGGGATCTCAGGTTGCCTAAGGAGCTAGTAATAAAATTCCAAAAACATCATGGTGTGCTAAAAAGAGTTATCTACAAAAGAATACAAAGCATCTTACCAATGGATATGGCGATGTGCATGAAAGTCAGGTATCTTAGAATTTGCTAGCATTACAACAGATGTAAATAAAAAGTTTTTAATTATTGGAAAAGACTATCATGGTATACGGCGAGCGCCGATCGTCTTTTAATTTCCCATGGAGTGGAACTATATCAGCCTTTTAACAGAAAGCCACTATTATTGACTGCTTTAATCACAAAACAACTTGTTTGTGAGAAAAATTTGCTACGGGGATGTAAGAGACTTACAATTTCTTTATTTAATTATTAATTCTCTCATTGGAACGCCACACATAGCAATTACACCAATGTATTATTCGTTTAATTTTAAGATGTGGCGGAAGCCTATCGGCGTCAACGTTTAAAACGATCGCTCGTCTGACTAAGAAAAGCGATTTTTGAAACCACACATGGGTTAATACAAGTGGTGTATTTTAAGATTTTTCGCCCCAGGCCAACATATTTTGCAGCCCCGCAATTTGACAAAAAAAAAATATGATTAATCTTTGCAACCGCAAGTCTGGTAGTGACTTACAAAAAGAAAACCATAATGCGCAGCGAGCTTAGATTTTCTTTTGACCATTCTTAAAGAAAACCCCCTAGCGACCTATAAATAAAAGCTTGAGAATCCATAATTCAAGAGCGAGCGAAGCGGGCTCGAATTATTTGCACCCTGGCTCGGATATGTTATGGTACCTATAAGTTTTTAAACTGTCATAGTCAATATCCCGTCTCTAGAGATAATGATAATGTTATGGTTCCTTTTTACCATTCTTATGATATTGAAATGACTTTGTTGACTTACGTATAAAAATCGTAGGATGCAAGAGCGAGCTTGAAAATTTTTAGCACCCGCCTTGGAAATGTTAGATTTTCTTTTTATCATTTAAACATATTATATTGAAGTGACTTTGCCAAATTATACATGACAATCTCGGAACAACTGAGATACCCTAGAACAGCGAGCAAAGTGAGCTCGAAAGTTTTTACAACCCCGCCTCATACTTGTTAGAATTCTTTTTCAACATGAATACAGATTTGTAAGCTACGGAGCTGCAGGCTTAAAAGGAATAGTGCTTGTATCGAGTAAATAAGAGGCGGCAGACTAGAAAATAAGCACGCGCAAGCCGCCCTTCTCAGGCTGCTGCCCCGGGCCATGGCCCTTTTGGCCCAAGGGTAAATACGCCACTGGGTTAATATTGTGTCGTTTCCTTGTCTACAGAGTTGCGGAAGGCGCACCAAACGCGCGCACTTGCTTACTCCATCAAAAACTGCAACTCCTCAACTGTTGCATCAGGCGTGCTCTGGAAGGCACCAGCAGTCTCACCGGCAACTCGTCGGACGATGAATTCTTTGATTGCTCTGAGGGAGAAAATGAAGAACAACTGCCTTGGGACAGACCAGTTGGCCGTCTCAGTCGATTTGGTGATGCTATCATGAAGAATGGGGCGCCCCTGTATATTCCCCGTACTCAGGTTTGTATAATTTTTAGTGTGTCAGAACCTTAAACTGCTATACCGACTCTTTGCAAATCCAAAACTGTATATTTTGCCAATGAGGTTATCAAGTAGAAAGTTAACAAAACTAGTCGATATAACTGTTGATTGATATTTATTTACATTTTATTACTACGAATCCGTAATTAAATATAATATTCATGACTGATGTTTGCATAATTTCTCTTTGGAATGTAGGATCCTGCACCAAAAACTGAAGACCAGTTAGAAGAGGACGCAGAACTAATGGTGCGACTTGGAGACGATGCTAAAGCGTCCGAGCTCCGAGCGAGAATGATGAGTGCTTCACTTCTGTCGGATATGGAGGCGTTTAAAGCGGCCAACCCTGGCGCGGAGCTGTGCGACTTTGTGCACTGGTACTCGCCGCGGGACTGGAAGCCAGACGACGGCGGTGCGTTAGGAGATCGCATGCTGTTACCAGGTAACGCTTGGGCAGAGGCGTGGAGCGTCGCGCGCCCGGTGCCCGCAGCCCGTCAGCGGAGACTGTTCGACGAGACTCGCGAGGCCGAGCAGGTGTTGCATTTTCTACGGGCACGAACCGTTAGTTCTGCCGCTGAACTTTTGCTGCCGGCTATTCTGCGAGCTGGAGCAGTTAAGGCCCATGAAGAGGGTGTACCTTGCGGTAGTTCATCGCTCGGCGGTGTCGATACTCGAAGGACATTTGAAATAGCGGCTCGAGAGCTTCACGACGCAGAAAGAGAAGCCTGTAGGGCCCTGTGCGTTCGAACGGTTCTTGGGACTAGCGAGGAGGGCAAGCCGCTGGACGTGGCGGGGCGCTCGAGGATACTGAGCGCGGCAGGCGGCGCGCTGCCGGCGCCGGCGCGCCGCGAGTTCACGCTGCGGGTGCGCGACAGCGTGGCGCCGCAGGTGATGCGCGCCGCGCTCGCCGGTGACATGACCATCATCGGCGCCTTCACCGAGCGCATCGTGTGCTTGTAGCAGTGCGACTGAGCGACGCCCGACATCTCGCGCGGGGCATCGGAGTGGTCTGACTGTGCTAGTGTACATTATACCTTGGTGAAATATTTGTTAACGGCATGTAAATGAATTGTTGAATTAGTTTGTAGGTAAATTAATTTAGGTCATGTTTAGGTTGAAAGTTGAAATACGTATATAAGCATGTGATTTTAGAGACCTAAATATTGTTAACAATTTTTCTCTACATCAGTTATCTACTTATCTTTACATTCATCATACTTGCCTATAATGATCAAAGCATTTAATCACACTACTCTAACTTTAACTCTACTTTGTAACTTCCGGAATTGTACTTTCATGAAATACAGGCGCTTCTTATGGTTACATGAAGTTTTTATTGTCTCAGACGTGACCTTCCTGAACCCCTTGATCGTAACCAATTAACTTTATGTGGGAAGTTGTATCTTATGGCAGGTGTTTGTTTATCGCAAAACTTAAAGATGAAAGTCTTCAACAAATGTTAGCTACGAAAGTCCGACTATTGTACCAATCGCAGGTCATTGCGTAGATCTGGTCACATATAGACATCAGGCGTTACCCAGCTTGCATGTTGAAGAGGTAGAAGGTCAAAACTGATGGCTACTCACGGAGAAGAAGGAAGCTGCGATCTACGCGGACATGAAACATGAAAGAGACAGTATAGGCACCCCTACCCAGCTCTGAACGGACTTATTTGCAGGTATGGTTTGGTTAAATACATAATCATATGCAATGGTAAGGAGACACCGTTATGATGTCGAGGTAGCCGTCTTATTCGTAACTCGACACTTCATTCGATCTATCAGTTACACTAGCTGCCTTACACGTACGGTACCGTATAGTGGTAATGACATTCAACAAAATACACGCGTTTGCATTGTGGCTGTCCAGTACGAACTGGTGACGTCATATTTATGATTCTTGTCCTATCACTGACCACTTATTGCGATGCGTGCCGCGGCAGGCGAGTGCTCGTTGATAAGAGCGCGTACGCTGCTCATTGCTATGCGTGTGGAGCAGGTGCGTGGCAGCGCGGGGAGCGCGCGCGTATTGTACGGCGCGCGGCGTGCTGGGTGGCGGAGCGCGCGGCGTGGGCGGCGCGGGGACGCATGCGCGCGCGGTCGCGGCCGGGAGCCTCGCGAGATGCCTCAGTGGCGCGGCGGGACGCCCGGTCGATTCCAGGGCGCGCGCAAACACTCATGTTTGAACACCGTAGCATCCGTAAATTTCACTGAAAATATAAATCGCGATTACTCAAAAACCTTGAACCAGGATCAGCACATTTTTTTAAAATGTCCAAGTGCTTTTGATTCAGTTATTATTTGATTATGTCAGAGTTACAATATTCGCTCGTTTACTCCGGCATCTTATAAAAAAGTCATGGAACATATCTGCTTTCGTGTGATTAATAAGTACACCCACGGAATGTGTAATTGATGTGTAGATAAATGTTAAATGTTACCGGTGACAACTTGTCATTCATCAATATTAGGTAGATACTAATCGAAGTGTTGTTGTTGTGTAATTATAGTTATGATAATATTTATTGAATGGAAAATATGTAAATAGTGAATGTCTGTTACCACCTGTGTTATGCGCTAACAATTCGTCCACCAAAGAAAAGGCAATAATGTTCGGCGGCTCAGTATCTTCGGTTCTACTACCTACGGTAAGTGGTTCGTTGTATGTTCCAAGGATTCTGTAGTAAAACTCTTCTATGTAAGAATACCAAATTTTGCACGAAAATCCTGTTCATTACTCACATTGGAATAGTACAGTTGTATTTTGATACAAGTCCGAATGCTGAAGTCGAAAGTGTCCAAGTTCATCGTGAATCTGGCCTGCCTGAGTGGCCTGACACCGCGCCACCGGCGCGCCAGCCCCGATGAGAACCATTATCGAGTTAGACGCGACAAATATTGGCAATTCAATAATAATAGCAGCTACACGTCATAATTGAAGGACACGGCCGATTCGCACTGCTCTTATTTGCTTTTGTTTATATACAACAATATATAAATTAGAAAGATAACGTCATACAGCCATTGTCCATCCCAAACGCTAATTCCCTCAGGGATTGGAACTTAATAATTGAGGAGTTGGTTTTAGGGAACCCCATGAGAAATTAGGAGGCAAATAACTGAACGGAATTCGATTTCCCACTAATTTACCTACTAGGTCAAACGACGACCATCGCCATGGTTATTTATAAAATGATGTATTCCACCTATAAGAATATAATAGAGAAAAAAAAGCGTGTGTGAATTTTGCTCGAGTGATTGACGCTTGTTTATATTTTGATGAAACGCGAGGGAGAATGTTGTGCAAGTACTGAAGTTTGTTATTAATATAAGGTATGATTAGTTGTCGTCGCCCCCGTTCAGCGCGTCTTGGCCCCAACCCTGGTGACTGGTGTCGTGAAGCATGCGCGTGTGTGAAATGGAGCGATGCTGGCGTCCTCCATGTCCACTGAATGGCTGAGCCTCTGAAGCCATTATAAATAGGCAGGCAGGCAGCCCATTATACAATGTGCGCTCGACTGGGCAATGAATAGACTCACATAACTACTTTGTCTTGGGGAAATAAGTTTTCTAAAGGTGATGGAAATCAAGGGCGTAGCTCAACTTGATTGGTTAATGGTCGTTTCTCACAAACGAACAAACGACAGCTCTACATTTTGACGTTTTATTCGTTTCCAAATGATTTGTCATGTCAATGACTTCACCTTTTCCTGTTGTTCCCAGGAAATTCAGATATTTTACCCTCTAGTGATGAACCTACTTACCTAAATACTTAATTGCTTTAAGCAGAATTACACATAGAATAGAAATACACGATGTGTAATTTGGGCAGCTGGCCTCCGAACTGACTAATTTATTAGTAGGTGTTCTGAATGGTTTCCCTGTAAGTAAATCATACGTACCGACCTCGCTTCACATGTAATTATTTCGCAGTTATCTGTGGTGATGATTACCTTATACCCGTTGTTTATTAAATTGTTATCTTTTATTCATTCAAATATTAGGTTGAAGATCAACAGTATGGTTCTGATAGCTATTGTTACTTCCCGACTGACTGTTTTAATCGCCGTTTGTTTTTAAGAGACAATAGTATTATACGTCCGTGTGTAGGTATATAAATTGGGCTGATTAAGAACATACAAACAAACATACAGAAGATAAAGTATATATGTATTTATGTAGACACACCTTTTGTGTTAGGTAGGAACTTATTATGTATGCTTAATGTATTGAAGTAAATTGTATAAAAATAAATTCTTTCTTGAATAGAACTGATATGGAAAATTTTGAAAAATACGTACATGTATACCTATCATCTTAGTGGTTGGCAAACGCATAATTAAATATTAACTCGATGCTTTTTCACTAAACCTCAGGAAACCGGATATAATATGAAAGCTCTTGGCAAGATACATCTATCATAATATGTCAGCAAACGACGCTAGCCAAAAATAACATCCTAATGGATCTCAGAAATTAACTACAAAGTTAAAAACTATGTCATGACTCTGCCAGGGGGGGGGGGCATGGTGGTTAAAAACAGTCAGGGGCAAGGTCCGATAAGTAGAGAATGGGACAAAATAAGAATAAAAAACAAAAACACCTTCTGGTCTAAGATGGTTGCTCTTTAGTTGATGATAGCTGCAGTCTCGCCGCAGTAAATTTACATCATACTTCAAAAGCGCGATATTTGTGGATATGTTACCGGAGATGTATGAATCCTAGGAATTGTGCACAATTTACAATTCCGAGCCTACTTAGGAAATGTGAAAAATATTGTTTCATATATCTTTAATACACACATTTCCTGTGAAATGTATGAATTTCGTAGGAATTGTATACAATTCCGAGATGACACTAGGAAATCTATAAAAACGAATTGTCTTTTTGAAAAAAATAAAATAAAATCAAGGTAAATATCAAAATGTGATGATAACACGTAGTCGACGTAGCCCCGCTACGCGGGGTTCCTATATCTGTCTACAGGGTTTAAAGTAACCTAACACGGAATCGGGGAGCCCCAAGTCCCGAGCTCGCTTCGGTCGCTCTTGCATCCGAAGTTTTCCTTGCCACATTAATGCCTTGTTTATGATGGTGTGATGTGTAGCGTATTAGGATAACAGAAAAAAATGGAGTACGATAGACGCTCTCCACTGTGTGTATTGCCCCTCGCACCACTATCCCCGCTGTACTTAAAACATCAAGAATGTAATACATTCCCGATCTCTATTTACGAAATGTATAAATTTCCTAGGAAAAGTGCATATTACAAAATATATCATAGATTTCCTATCTATTTTAGGAATTGTATACAATGACGGCTTACATACTTCTCCGTTAACAGATATAATAAAGCATTTACTCGCTCGATCAGCTTATCTGCATATCGGATATGCCATTTTCAATGACATATCGATACACACGCTTCCTTTGAAGTTTGCAATATACTTATAATGTAAACCAGCTAGCACAGTTCTACGCTTGCGGCTAACGATCGAGCTAAATCCCACGTTGTTCAGTTGTACACCACGAATAATTTACGATCGCATATAAAAATATCGGTTTACGTTGACCAGGTGGCCTCATACGCGCAACTGAAATCGTAATTCAATGTTTTACTCTATTGTCTGTTCTATTTACGCTAAGGAGTAGATCTGTTACATATTTCTATCATTTGTTTTTAAGTTGTTGGTAGGAAACAGAAATCAAAATCGCTTATCGCTGTAGTCACATTGTAAACTTGATTGATACTTAAATTAATTCACGCCTTCTTCCCGTGGGGGTAGGCAGGAATTACAGAATTCCTCTTGCTCTTTTATGATACTTATTCAATGATTTTTTTTAAAGAATCTATTTGCTTTTTAAGTGACTCAATTTGAAATGTTCTTGTCACTATCAACTTTAAACCTATTGATACTACAGGAAAGAGGCTGTATAAAACCCAGCTGCTGTCGTGAGACGTGCGCATGCATAAAAAGATAATGTCTTTCTAAAATATGCCATTTAGCTTTCTTAAATCCGGCCTAGCAGGTTCTGATTTAGGTACAAAGTGAAAAACCAAAAGGCCTCAAAATGCAAATTTTATAAGCAAAAAATCCACTTTCTCAAAATCTGTTGCTCTACTTCCATCAACTCTCCGATGGTTTATACTAAATCTGTCGATAGGAAGGGCTCAATAGCTGTAAGTTACTTAGCTATACTATTTTTATTTTCCAACTTGTAGGCAGTAGTTATAGATTATGTGTCATGGTTCCATAAAGTCGGGCCATTGTGCTCGTTATTACAAAGTGAAACGTGATGTTCGTCGTGAATGAAAGTTTTGTCATCAAGCTTGCCATCACCCTTATACTTTGTAATGAGCATGTAATGATAGCAGGCTTGTTTGTTTCCATATTTTTGGTCCAACGAATATAAAATGTTCAGAAAAGGCTCTCAGGTTTGTTTAGTTATTCATTGCACTGTTTGTGTTTCCACAACTTCATTAGGAACAAACTTGCAATGGTCTGTAAATTGAATAAAACTTTACTTTGCAGGATACTTGATACATACTAATTAGAAGAGCTGAACATTCAATTTGCTGACCATAAATATCTACAAAAGCTGAAGGAATTTTAATTAATAATCATGACTATGTCATAACTTGCGTATGCGATGTAATCATCGTTATCCTTGAAAATCTTTTTGTTCCTACTAATTACTGCCGAGTAGATCCAAGGCCTTCTACACCATGCTTTGTCCTTTATCGTGCGCAGGTCCGCAATTCCTCTGGCGTTCTGAGAGGCTATACAATAAATTAATTGTTGTGCTGTACGTATTTACATCTTTTACCCGACAGGTTGATTGTTTGCACGTCTTGAATACACAACTCCCCTTCAGTAGTGCTGGGCACTGGCAGCTGGCAGCTGGCCAGGGATTGTTCTGCGATATAAATTATGTCCGTACGCCGATACTTTACTATCATCGGAACAATTAATGAGCTATCTTAGCATTACAATCGCGTACAAATAATACTTACTGGAACTTTGAACTGACTGACCCTAATCTATACTCTATGATACACTATACAAATAAATAAAATTGAAGTGTCTGTTTGTAATTTCAAAATAACAGCCTTATTGCATTTAAACTATGTATATACGGTACTTATTTTACCTGTTTGTTCCATCTAATGTCCGGAATAGCTGCACCGATTTTGTCAGGACTTTTACTGCCAGATAGCTGATTTTGTGATTATTGTTATAAGGCGTGACTTAAGCTTAACTTTTATTTTAGAATATGAATTAATGTTCCGTGCAAAAAACCTAAAACCCTTTAAATTGTTAACAAAATCCGATTCAAATAGGGAAGTAATATGTTTATAATAATATCACGCGGACGAAGGTCGCGGGCATCAGCTAGTTCTATAATAAATTATATTAACTGTCGATGTTACTCGGGAACTGGAATTGTTTTTATTGGCACTTTCTGTACATAATGCTACAAGGTAAGACATTATTTGTTTAATGTTATTCCTATATTTTAACAGCAATGCACCTAAACCATAAATATTTTCTTCATTATGTGTTGAAAGCAGCTTTTTGCCAGAATAATTTGGCTGGGGTCAGTGACTCAACACTTCGGGTTCCGTATTGTTCAGGCGTACGCGGCGACCGCCGAACAATGGGCACTTGAGTTTTTTAAGGAATTAACAAGACGCCCTCGATTTAAGTGGCTTGCGGTGCTTTCGGGCTCTTTCTTAATGAGGTAGGAGGTAAGGGATGAGTGGTCTCATGGCTGAGGAAAGACGAACTTCATACTTAGGTGATCGATCGTAGATTGGTCACAGCAATAAGATCAGATTTATGATAACCTTTAGATTTGGTTTTATTTTATAGAAGTGCACACAATTGGTTATTTATGTTTCTGGTGATATACAAACGAAAACCTTCTTCAATAGTTAATATATTCTTTAGTCGAAAACTACCTAAATACAAATTGTACGGCGACTATGCCCAAGTTCCAAGTTTATACAAACGCAGCGCAGTAGCGCACACACAATGTACAAAAGGCCCTGAAGTGTAAAACGGTACACAGGCGGCTATTGCTTGTAGGGCTTTAGCCTGCAGAGACCCCACTGTAGCTATGTAGGTATTGTTTCACACGTCTCCATTCCCGTTAAATTGATTCTACGTCGGTAATTTGTATGCGTGTCGCGTGAACATCCATTTGCATAGAATTTAGTCCTATATTACACAAAAATCTGGCTTTACTGTGTATCAAATATCCTATTAGTTAAAATAATTCGCTATACAATACGCGTTTGGATTAACCAATTTAATACGCGTTTGGGATACCACCGATACGTAAATACAAATACATATTATATGGAGATTCACAGAAAAAACTTTAGTCAATTCATTCCCAGTTAAAAATAACACTTATATTTATAGGGATAATACCAGAAAGGCTTCGGTAATACTGGTCTTTTTTGTAAAATAAATACCTGTAAAGATACCCACACCTCATATATAGATAGGCACCTCAGGGACGTTGTTCAAGCGCCAAGAAAGATTGGAAATGCCACGAAATCACACGAGTGATCAAACAAGATCTTCGTGAATTCATTGCAAACCCCTTTTGTTGTACACTATGTAACAGGGTAGGGGTGGACAGGTCACGTTATACTGGTTCAGCCAGCAGCCCAGGTACTCGAAGAAAGAAATCTATCTTACCGACAATAATGAATGACAAGAGTAACGATCTTGGAATATAGAATATTCATAGTTACGTTATGTGAATATGTGTGGATGTGCCCGCGTAAGCATACTACATATACATCTGTCATTCCAGATCCATAAGGTTCTGTCAGTATAGTAACGTTCTACAAAAATGAATGAATTAAGTAGTTCGTTTATTGACAGTTACTTTAGGAATCCGACCCGATGGACAGTTTTTCACTCTCATCACATTATCCATAAGGAAATAAAATGTTTATAGGTAGTTACTTGGCACTAAGCTCGCCCCCGCCTGTGCAAAGTACCTATGTAATCCACGTTTAGTACGACAATACCATCTAAAGCGGCATTCCTGCAACTTGCCAGGAATGTCTAGCCTTGAGTTACGTGGCATTCCGGTTAAACCGCAGGCATTTTAACTATCAAAGAAAAAAACTGAAGCGTCGATTATATAAAAGACGGTATGTATAGAGCATTTTCTAAAATATGCGTTTTTATTTTTTTTGTAACATTGTTTTACTATTATTATAGGAGCTCGTGGCTAAATAATAACCGCCACTCGGGTCGATTTTAAGGTTAAGCCGCGCTTGCCTAGGTTGGTCCGCGGCTGGGTGACCGCCCATTTCATACCGAGTTTCCTCCGTGCCTCGGAAAGCACGTTAAGTCGTTGGTTCCGGCTGTAGTTACTGGTAGTCAGTGGCCCGAAACTGACAACCAGTCTTAACAAGGTATCGTATTACCCAGTATTAACTGGGTTGTGGAGGTCAGATAGGCAGTCGCTCCATGTAAAATATTGGTATTCTGCATCCGGTTAGACTGGGAGCCGACCCCAACCTACATAGTTGGGAAAAGGCTAGGCAGATGATGATTGTGTTTTACTATTATTCCCTCATTCAATTTCTACTCATATTCAATATCAAAACTGTAAAATATGTATGGCTATATTTCTTACCTACCCCTCGGTTCATTTATGCCGGGACAAATGCGAATTCTCGATCGCGATAGGATGATTTCCGTATTTGCCACATTTCCTCCGTTTCCCGGTACAGGAGCGCTCGTTCTCGTAAAAGATGAGGCGGGGTTTCTAAAGCCTTCGCCTCATAATACTCCTAGAATTGTTTATGGTTTTACCACCTAAGTTTTTAAAGATAAGTTTTTTTCAGAGTATAGCTAGTATATACCCTTGCTTCGGCAGTATTTTCTTGTTTCAGGACCAATTGATGTAATTAATTCTGTGATTATTAAAATTCATAAATGTCATGTAAATATTTCTGTAATGGATTTCCATTACAGGAATATTTAAACTAATCCTTTTCTATGCCTAAGTGCCTGCTACTCGTCGTCACTTTGTCTCTTTCGGCACCGACTGTAAAACAGGGCATGGTTATTTTTTTATGATCACACAGAATTTTCAATCTTAAAGAAGTTTTAACTCTTTTCTGTCTATGTCATCTGTTTCGGTTTTCCCTTTCACTATAATTCCTATTTTCGCTTTTGGGAGCAAGCTTTTCCCATGAGGGTAAGAAATGTTACCGAACGCTACGAGCTACGACGACTGCTACGCAGGGCCTACGAATCCCGACGTACTGACTGATCTGTTTATGATTACAATCCTTCGAATGTTTATTGTGATATAAGTATTGTTAAGTACTTCAATTTAATTTTTCATTTGTCATGTAATTATTGCAAATACATATATATTTTCTTCAATTTCCAAAAGTTTGGCCCCTCCAAACGTAAGTAAAAGGCAGTTCAGTATACTCAGCATTCAATATTTATAGCTTAATTCTTTATTGTTGACGGTTTTGCGATTATCTCCCTCTATTATCTTTTGAGCCATTGTTTACATCCAATGTTGTTTAAGGGGGAAAAAATCAAGATTATCAAAAACAACGACATCAATCCGAACGATATGAATTAATGTGGCCTTCGTCGATCGTTCGGTCCTAAGGGACCATTACCAAACTTCTTTATTAAGTTATTGCATGCAGCGATTACGTTGTGTTGTTTGGCCAGTAGGTAACCTAATTTCCATAAAATCTATATCCTATCTCAGCAAAACTCTTTTTGTCATCTTGCTCCAGGGTCTTGCAAAAGTGCAGTTTTATCTAAGTAACTAATTACTAGTCATAATTAGTTTAAATGTTTATTGAACGCGATCGATATTAAAGCCGGTGCTCCACATTTCAGTGTCCCTCGTGGATGGTCATGCCGGTATCGGTCTCTCAATCAAAGGCGATAGTCGGGCGATCGCGTGCGGATTATCTGCTTGTTCACGACCGCTGATTGTGTGGGGTGCGCGTGCGCGCCGGAACTTTGTTTGTACTATACTGTACTGCCCACGCTTTTATAGGCCGAAATTGATGAAATAACTGAAAAGTTATAAAGAACTAAAATAATGAGATATTAAAGTTTAAGTGTCTCTGTGTCGAAAGGCACAGCAGGCGGTTGGAATTCCCAATTTTACTTTTCCCTAAATCTATTTAAAGAGAGCAGAATACGTGTGGTACGCCTCCATAATAATAATTGCCAAACCTTAAGGGCCAAATTGTTTTTACCTTTACTGAAAGTAGTTTTAAACACTTAGCAAGCATGCTTTACGCTCTAGGCGGAAATAAACATCTGGCTCAAAATCATAGTCAGCAGTATTCTCGTGCCGAGAACACAAGATTTTAGTCGAGTAAGACAATGATCGACCGATTTCCACAACCACCGTAGGGCGTAGGCAACACAAATATTGGTTCCGTGTGAAAATAAAAAGCTGTGACTTATAGCGCAGATGCCAATCGCTCGCCCATTGCGGCAATCTAGCTGTCAAACGACATGGCGATTACGATCTTTGATAAAATGTCGCGATGTGACATCAAAGTGGATGATAATACTTATACTTAGGTTTCTATTGCTTCCATTGATAAACGCATTGGTTGGATGTTAGGTACTGACAAATGGCGTTACTGTTACTAGACATGTCACTACAGATTAAGTATTAAGTTAAGGTGGAATCTACGATCACACTTTCAAACAATTTCTTGACAATTCAGTCGTTACCAAGCTTTTCTTTGTTAGAAAACTGATATGTTATTGTCTGTTGGTGGCTCAACTGTGACCCAAATAGGTCAGTTATGAATATTGTTAATTGGCTTTTGATGACACCGCCAACTCGCTTAGTTACCTTTCCATTTAACCAATATCTTATCAAGATGTAAACATTTCCGTATTTCGAGTACAGTAGATAAAATAATGTTGGGAAAGGTTCAGGGTCTGAGTGATATATGTACGTGTACTTAAATGATCACTTCTCCTATCTTGTGTCCTTGGTGTCTCTATAGATAAAGCATTTTTTATTATTTTTCCTCAATTATGCGTTTTGCAGGCCTCATAAGTACTCGTAACCGAAAATTAGAAGGTTATTTTTTGGGTAAGTACCTATGAATGTACCGGATGAAATAATGGCTGAGATATACATAAAATTAATGACCAAAAGAGTCTGCGCAGAGACTTCAAAACAAACAATTAGTTACAGTAAACGAGAAAAAAGTTTGCACACTAGATCTTTTCTTTTTTGGCACGAACAGAGCGATAGCAGACAGCTAGAGTGGGCAGTTGTCAGGTTAAGTGGCTGAATTACAAAGGCGGCGTAGGCATCCGACACTGGCAACCCTGGCAACACTGCCTTGTTAATTAACGTCTCTCGGCAGTTATCCTCTCCACACAACAGGGACAATCTTGTTTGCATAAGTGCTTCGTTCTTTTTGTAAAACATTTGCAGGTAGAGTGCCAAAGCCTCTTCCGCAATTTGCGCAATTGTTTCAGCTACATGAATGATATTTCCTCTAACGGCTACTGACTAAATTAAAGTTTGTTTTTGACGTAAACAACTTTTTGACGGCGCGGTTGGCGCAGTGGCTGAGCGATTGACTGCTGCGCTTCGTGTCGCGGGTTCGATTCCCGCAAGGAACAACTATTTGTATGGCCTACAGGTAGTTGTTCCGGGTCTGGCTGTTTGTGTATGTGAGTTTAAATGTTTGTAAACGCGATACAGGAGAAATTCCTAGTGTGGAGCAACGTTTTTTTTTATAAAAAAAAAGCTAAAATGATACTTTTAAGGTGAAACAACTTAAGTACATTAATCAAATTAAAAGGAGGAAGAGCTCATGGACACCTAAAAATTAGTTTGCATTGTTGGCAATGGTAAAGTGCCTCAAAGACTGGCAGACCGGAAATCATTGCCACATTGACCGATAAGCTGTTTCTTTGGGCCATATGCGGTGTATGCCGATTACATTTAAAAAAACGCACCGTATAAGGGAAAATACATAAAAAATCCAACGAAAGTAACATTGTGAAATCGCATTGTAAATTGAATCAAGCTGAACAGGCCTCTGCGAATTTTATTATATTACCGACGACCGTCAGCTTTGAAGTCACAATCACGTTAGAGGCCCTTTCTCGCCACATAAAAACTTATCCAACTACCCAAGTACGCACTTAGCTGATATAACAAATAAGTTTTAAAGAAAGGCAGGCTGGTTTTGCTACATAATTAACTAGCCCATAAATATTTATACGTAATTAAATGTTAAACGTGATTGGTTTTCCTTACATCAATAATTTATTGAGCTGCCCCTTGGCTTATTGATTACGGTACTCTATGGGAAATGTAAGACAATTGAGCTCTAATAAAAAGAAAAGGTTATGAAGTCAGCTATGTGATATGGTAGGTACCAATGAGGATGATGGTAGGGAATGTAAGTCAAGTTCCAAGTGTCCTTTCATAGATATTTTTACCATTGATTTTGCATCACTGTTAAAATCACTTTGATCCTTAAATGTGTTGTTATAGGGTTGCTGTCAGTAGTTAAATAACAGTGTTTGGGGCAAAGCTATCATACATGCATTGTTTTTTCAGTTACCTGGTTGTCTTGAAGCCTTATTTTTAAGAATTATCTCAACCATGTTCGAACGATAAACTTGTCAATGGACAAGCTTATTTTGCACGTCACATGTTTTCCTATTATCTAAAGTACTTACTTCTTTATTTATTCATGAACGTAAGCGTTGAAGAAAACCGAAGCTAAACGTGAGAAGATATTATACAGTGAGCTATATCAGGAAAATTGCTTTTCAGTTACCTTGTTTGTATAAAATGACTGTAAAACAGTAAAGTTAAGCCGGTTTAGTAGCATTGCTGCGAGGGTTTTTACGTTTTCCATAATAAAGATGAATAGCTCGATAAACAGTCCTCTTTACTTTGTTATAAATTCACACGAGAATCTTAGGAAGCTTTATAACCACGGTGAGTAAAAATTATCAAATACCACGTCGATATTCATCCGTGTTTATTTCAAACTATACTTCTGCTTAATAGCCATAGTTTTAATTTAAGAGAGCCAGGGAAAAAGGTTGAATTACAATTTGTGGTCTTACTTATTAGGTGCATTACAGACTGGCCATCTATAAATCTGTCGTTAAGAAAAAGCTGTTTTCATTCTTTTATTTTCGATTGTCATTTGTTTTTTTTTCGCCTGTGTGCTTTTCAAAATCTTGTATTAGAAACTTATGTAGTTTTTGCTGTCACAAGTTCGGCCCGCCTAGTTGGATGCAGTGTTACAATAAAAAAACCGGATCAGATCGTTAAAGGAATAAAGTTAGCAGTAAACAAGACTGAGTATATTAAAATACTTACTTTCTACTTATACGTAGGTATCAATTTACTTGCGATTTATTTTTATATGTTTAGATATATAATAATTTACCCACGATCGTTCCATCGACGTCAATCGAGGTGAACAATGTTTCACGTGATTTAATATTTTAGATATAGTTACAGCGTTTACAATTTTTTTTAGGAGATACAGTTTAGAACATCATCATCATAAAATTAATAGAATTTGGACGAAATTATCCACCATATACGTATATGCTAATCATTTATCAGTATCACCGTGGGCTTAACTTTACGTAAGTGTTTACGTTTATTTGCATTTTATCAAGATTTTGTACCTAACTACCTACTTAAGTTTGTTTTGACAGTTCATCAAAAAATCCAAAATTCGATATGATTGTTTTTGTTTGTTTACTGGTAGATTTTGTGATTAAGGAAAAATACTCGAGTATTACCTAAGTTGTTAACAACTGTTCTTTCATGAAGTGAAAGTTTTCTGCCTATTTAGTAACCATCAATATCCATCAATCAGTCTATGACCCGCTCTCATGTTTTCATTCATGAAACCTAAGTAATGAATTTCAGAATGGAATAATTTTGTGTTCTTGTTTTGAAAAAATAAAAATAATGTTTCATTACTTTTTTTTCTGAACAGAAGTCAGCAGAGCATTACTTCCAAAAAATATAGAATAATAGGTATTGAATAAGTAGACGATTGCTGAGTCCCATGTGGTATTGCATATAAGGCAATACCAAAAGCGGATTCCAACTATAAGTAAAGATGCAAACATTTATTTTATAAATATGAGTATTCTATCATATGTCATGTGTTAGTGTCCTTCGTCGATGGTCATGAGGGTGGTATCGGGCTCGTAGTGCCAGTCGAGCACACGCGTGCGCAGCATCTGCTTGAAAACGAAGGCGGACTTGCGCGGCGTGCGCGTACGCTCCTCGCTCTCGTAGTCAACCTCGTACAGGCCGAACCGCTCACTGGAACGAATAAAGTATTCTCGAATTAATACACAATTTGGTGGGATCAATAAATAAAATAAATCAAAACTTAATTGTGTCTGTAGCCATTTAACCATCTTGACACAAATTTTCACGTAATAGATAGAATTCAGATGGACCAATAAGTTAGAGGGTTAAATCCCTGGGGGTGGTTAGTTATAATCAGCACAAAAACTCACGTATATCCTCGCATCCACTCAAAGTTGTCCATAAGACTCCAGACAGTGTAAGCTCTCACGTCAGAACCCTCATCTATAACATCAAGAATGGCGCTCAGGTATTTTCGAATGTAAGAAATTCGGTCATCGTCGTCTAATCCGCCATAGTTCGAGTAGCCGTTCTCGGTGATGATCACCGCAGAGTTGTTGTAATCCTCCCTCACCTTCGTCAATAACTTGTAGAATCCCCATGGAATAACCTGCAGTAGATGAAATGCGACCGTTTAGTGAATTAAAAGTCTGATTCCGAACGTTTAAACTGAACTATTTAAAAGACAGTACCTTTAGAAAACTAGACGCGCCATGTTCCCAGTCACCTGGTTGATAGTGCACGTTTCCCAGGTCGTCGTAGAACGATGGTATGTCGTATCGACCTACGACTGACTCATTTCTATATACCAAATAAGTCGAATAGTGATTAAGACCATAAAAATCAGATGTCCCCTTCACATATTCTACTTCTTCCGGTGTAAATTCTGGCAACCGGGATCTAAAGAAACCTTGTTCTGCACTTTTAGCTGCTACTTTTTCTTTCACTATTGGTGGGAAGTCTCCGGTGTCGGAAAATATTGGGTGAGAATAAACCCCCCACTGGAACAGACATAAACATAGATTTGGTTATAGGTAGGTACTATATAGCTAGACTGTTAAGTCGGTAATCGATAGGTAATTATATGATAAAGTTTTAATGTAGGGGGTAATCTTCGGAATTTCTGATCCTATTTAGAAAAATCTTTCCCTAATGGGAAGCTACATTATCTTCGGGTGTCATAGGCCATATTAAAATCGTTTCCATAAGATAATTTCCGACCATAACCGAAGCCGCGGGTTAAAGCTAGTAATCAATATTTGTAAACCAGAATTGGATGCATACCTCAAACGCATTCGCTTCATTAGCTGCCAAGATGTCTTTTTCAGATTCTGGTTCAAAAAATTGAGCACTTAGAGATATGAAGATAGAACCGTTGTATTTCGGTCTAAATTCTTGGTCATAAATATGGTAAGCCTTTGCGTGGGCCATTAGAAGGTTTTTGGCACACAAATACTCGCCAACACCTTTGATATTCACTGCAGGTGCTTTAGTATTCGCTCCGTAACCTTGGTAGCACACCTCCCTGGGTTCGTTTATTGTAACCCAATACTTTACTCTATCTCCGTACAATCCGAAGACAACGCGCGCATAATCCGCAAACCAGTCGACTACGTGTGGGTTGGTCCACCCTCCTAATTCCTGGAGTTTTTGTGGCAAGTCCCAGTGATACAGGGTCACCATCGGCTCAATGTTGTATTTCAGCATTTCGTCAATTAAGTTACTGTAATATTGTGCGCCAGCTTCGTTAATATGATCAGGAAAACTGGTTGGTAGAATCCGTGACCATGACAAAGAAAATCTGTAGAAATCGAGTCCTAATTCCCTCATCATTTCGACGTCTCTTTTGTATTTGTTATATGAGTCACAAGCAACGTCACCATTTGAACAGTCGTCTATCAAACAAGGATCAGTGTGAGTCATGTGATCCCAAATGTTTTTGGATTTACCTGAAAACAATTTAATTGTAGTTTATTATTGCAGAATAATTATGTTATTGTTCTTAACATAATTGCAATTTATTTATAGGTATATTTACCGTCTGCATCCCAGCCTCCCTCGATTTGGTATGCCGCTGTGGATGTTCCAAACATAAAACCCTCAGGGAATTTTCTACCATCATGTCGCTCATTTTGCGTTGTCTTGCATTCTGACAACGTAAATAAAAATAATCTGAAAATATTATATAATACGATTTAGACATTTATAGAAAATATTACAAATAACCAGAGTGAAGTTAGTCCTTTACTTACATAAATATTGCAGATTTTAACAACATCCTGCTTTCGCGTAGGAGACTGACTAACAACAAAATACCAATCGGTAAACATTTATTGAAGATCTTTATCTAGGTGGGGTGACATATTTGGACATTGGATGTAGATAATAAACAGGTGCTATGCAAAACATTGTCAATTTTGATCACTATCCAAGTAGAGATTATTGCTGTCGAGCTTGTGAAAGTGGGCGTTTGGGGAAATCCTATCATATTTATCTGCCCCTAAATGTTTCTCTGATGTAGGTAACATTGTCTATGATGATAGCATAATATTGCAAGTTAATATTTCATTATTTAGATTATGGATTGTTCGACAGAAAATTTTCATATTTTGATCTTAACTTTTTTATGACTTTAAGTTAACGAAGATATATAATTTTTTACAGCTGAGAGAGAGAAAAATAGAACCTGCTGAACCACCAAGACATAGTTCTAAGTTTTAAACCAAACATTAGTTCCATAAAAATCACTAGCGAAATCGCGAACAAAGGTCAAGATTAGGATAAGGAATCTATGATTAGGTCTATATCTCTTGCGCACTTACGTTATCACATCTCTTTGCTTATTTGCTGTTTATCACGATTATCTTTGTTTGACAGTTCATCAAATAAAAAGTACCAGAAGAGCAGATAGAAACAGTTTGTTATGGTACCTATGTAACATAGTAGGTCGGGGAAAAAGTCTTTTCATATTTTGTATGCATAAAATTGAAGAAAAATCTCTTTGGCTGTACTTTTTGATTCTGGCTGGTTTTAATATGAATAAATATAGGACATTAAGAAAAAGACAAATAAAAAGTAAAAACACTTTCCCGCCATTTTTCAATTGTTTTTCTGTTAGTCAAAATGAGTGAATCTAACGAATAAATTCGATACATTCTGAAGTTTTATTACAAAAAAGAGAAAAATGCGAAGCAAACCGCGAAAAAAAATTGTGTCGTTTATGGACCTAATGCAGTGTCAGTTAGAGTAGCACAAAGTTGGTTCAAGCGTTTTCAATCCGGGAATTTTGATGACAAAGATGCAGCTCGGTCTGGTCGCCCTCATACGGATAAAGTCGATACCATTTTTGAAAAAGCGGAGCAAGATAACTGAGGATTGACCACAAAACAGTTTTGACCCATTTGAAAAAGTCTGGCCATACAAAAAAGCTCGATATTTGGGTGCAACAGGAGCTCACTAAAAGAAACCTGACAACCTGTGTATGTGAGATTGGAAGGGCATCGTTCATAATGAGCTTTTACCGCCGGACAAAACCATCGATTCGGATCCCTTCTGCCAACAACTAATGAGACTCAAGTAAGAAATTGTAAAAAAACGGCCGGAACTGTTCAACAGAAAAGAAGTGGTCTTCCATCATGATAACGCCACACACATCTTTGGACACAAATCAAAAATTGAGAGAACTTGGTTCGGAAGTGTTAATGCATCCACTATGTAGTCCTGACCTTGCACCCTCAGATTTTCACCTGTTTCGATCTCTTCAGAATTCTTTGAGTAGTGTTAGGTTAACATCAAAAGAGGACTGTCAAAACTACTTGTCGCATTCTTTAATAAAAAATACCAAGATTTCTACAGCAACAGAATTATGTCACTACCTACAAGATGGCAACAGGTTATCGCAAAAAATGGCACATATACATATATTTTAATTAAACTTTGAAACAAAGTCTTGAATTTGTTTACAAAATACGAAGAAACTTTTTCCCCAACTCAACCTTACATTTCATAGGACCAAAACGACAAAATGTTGAAAAGGGCGAATTCCGAATGTAAATTAATTTGGGAGAGCCCATCCGAAATATCATTAAAATGTAAAACATCGCCAATGAATGATGAAAAACTGTCTTCTAAAATAGGTGAACCTAGGAGGAGGTGCAGGGTTCTTTTTTCAAATAATTGATACTCGGAGCTATTGCATTAAAGTTATCCGACTGTCTGTCGGTAGCGTCAGAAACAAAAAAAACACATTTGGAGGGTTTAGGTTCTAGGCCGATGGATTTAAACTGTTTCTTAGGAAATTCTAAACCTTTAAAAACGGTGTCGACGTCACCTTCTACAGTTCAATTTGAATTTAATTGTTGAATATTGGGATGAATAGTTAGATATAACTTAAAATTACTGGATCGGATTACCTTGTTGGCATCAGACTGCAGACTCCAAACCTTTATCTTTATATAATAATAATTTAGGTGGGTGCCTGTAGCACTGCCATAAAAACCTCCGCCAAAAACTCCTCATAAAACTATAGGAGTAACTTTGTTTTCATTAACAAAAGAAATATAGTTTTGCTGTTGAGGGTAAATTGACATAAGAATGAGCGTTAAAATATTGTTACTGTATTGTATGGTGCTACGTAACCCTTTGTGCGCGAATCCGACGCGCACTTAGCTTTTCAAAAACAAACAGAGGTCACAATCCAATCAAGTTGAATTTATTTGAGTTTTAGTAGTGTCCTTAAGCTCAGCAAGTTAGGACAGATGTGAAAGATTGGACCTCCAAGGAGTCAGAGGGCCTACACAAGTGGTTAGCGTTTCGTATTTGCACTACGAGTTCCAACACGATTGACATGAGTTTTTCGGTATCCATCATCGTTATCAATAATAGGTCACTTTGTGTAGGTCCTCAGGACTATGGGCTAGAACATGAAACGATACATCACGATGTGGTCACCATCATAAGTTTTAAATCAAATGATAAGCTGTTAAGATTGCTGTTAACATTTATTTTAAAAAGTATGAGTATTCTATCGTATGTTGAGTCAGTGTCCCTCGTCGATGGTCATGAGGGTTGTGTCGGGCTCGTAGTGCAAGTCGAGCGCGCGCGTGCGGAGCATCTGCTTGTACACGAAGGCAGACTTGCGAGGCGTGCGCGTGCGCTCGGCACTCTCGTAGTCCACCTCGTACAGCCCGAACCGCTCACTGGAACAAATACGTCAGGAACATATTTTTAATCATATGGAATTGCCATTGTTTACAAAAATAAAGGCTTTATTTAATAACATACTATGATTGATAATAATTTATTGTCTATTGTGTTTTCTCTGTAGTTACATATCCAACACCTTCATAACATTTCTCGTAGAGCAAATATAACCTAACAATTACTTGAGAAACGTCATTTAGAAACTCTTCACCGCAACTAGACTTAGGACTAACTGATGGTCGTGTGATTTGATAATGTACTAGGTACGATAAGTTACATAGATAGGTACTATATATAGGTACTATAAGTTTTCTATTTAAAAACTCACGTATATCCTCGCATCCATTCGAAGTTATCCATCAGACTCCAGACAGAGTAAGCTCTGACGTCGCAACCCTCATCTATCGCGTCGAGCATGGCGTTGAGGTATCGTCTATGGTAAGAGATCCGGTCGTCGTCTTCTAGACCTCCATAGTTTGAAAATCCATTCTCGATTACATACACCGCTGGGTTGTTGTAATCCTCCCTGATTTTGGTCAGCATTTTGTGGAAACCCCATGGAACAACCTGAAGTAAATAGCGAGTAGTTATTAAGAAACAGGTTCACATCACATCTCTTAGATTTTAAAAGAATATCACAAAAAAGTACCTTAAGGAAACTCGACGCAGAACGTTCCCAGTCATCGGGTTGATAGTGTACATTTCCCAGATCGTCGTAGAATGACGGAATTTCATAAAGCCCAATAACTGATTCATTTCTGTACACCAAATTAGTCGAATAGTGATTTAGACCAAAGAAGTCAGAGGTCCCCTTGACATATTCAACTTCTTCAGGTGTAAATTCGGGCAAGCGTGATCTGAAGAAACCTTGTTCTGCACTTTTAGCTGCTACTTTTTCTTTCACGACAGGTGGAAAGTCTCCAGAGTTGGAAAATATCGGATGAGCATAAATGCCCCACTGGAAATAACAACATCGGCATTAGGATTATTGCTTTGCTTAACCTACCATTTACGTAAGTGTCTAACCGTTTAGTTAGGCATACTAATATTTTCATACCTCAAACTGATTACCATCTTCGGCAGCCTCAATATCTTTGTCGGTTTCTGGTACAAAGAGTTCTGCGCTCAAAGCTATAAAAATGGATCCATTATATTTTGGTCTGAATTCTTGATCATAAACATGGTAAGCCTTGGCGTGAGCCATCACAATGTGCTTAGCGCACATATATTCTGCGATACCTTTAACGTTCACTCTAGGTGCTTTTGTATTCGATCCGTAACCTTGATAGCAGATCTCCCTTGGTTCATTTATTGTAATCCAATACTTAACTCTATCACCATACAGTCCATAGACTATGCGCGAATAATCCGCGAACCAGTCTGCTATCTGTGGGTTGGCCCACCCTCCTAAGTCTTGTAGCCTTTGCGGCAAGTCCCAGTGATAAAGCGTCACCACCGGCTCAATGTTGTATTTCAGCATTTCATCAATTAAGTTGCTATAATATTTAGCCCCAGCTTCGTTTATATAATCCGGAAAGCTGGTAGGCAGAATACGAGACCATGATATAGAGAATCTGTAGAAATCTATTCCTAATTCTCTCATCATCTCAACGTCTCTTTTGTAATTGTGATACGAGTCACCAGCGACATCTCCGTTGGAGCAGTCGTCAGTCACACAAGGATCATTGTGAGTCATGTGATCCCAGATGCTATCAGATTTACCTGGAAACAGTTATATTGTGGTTAATTACTAAAGATATTGCCATTAACATGACTTACGTAATTCACTGTTAACCTTACCGTCTGCATCCCAGCCTCCCTCTATTTGATATGCCGCAGTAGATGTTCCAAACAGAAATCCTTCAGGGAATTTTCTAACATCATGTCGCTCATTTTGTGTAGTCTTGCATTCCGACAACGTAAATAAGAATAATCTGAAAACAAAAACGATATAATCATTTTAAAGGAAAAAAGGTTTAAATATGACAGAATATAAGTTAACATTTTACTTACATTAAGCCTGCAGATTTCAGCAACATCCTGCGTTCGTTTAACCGACTGACTAACAACAAAATAGCAATCGCTAAACATTTATTGAAGATATTCTTATCTTCATCTAAGTGTCGGCTGCCAAATATAGATTTAGGTTTTAGATAATAAACAGCCAATATAGCGTTGTGTGCAAGTAACTTTTTACATTTTATTTTTCGATAAAGTAAAGAGTTCCTTGTATGTGCCAAGTCTAACTTTAAATTGTTTTTCTTCGTGTGGAAGGATTCTTTGATGGTACATGATCTGAGTGACTATGAACCTTTCACACAGCTAATTAAACCAGCTTTGTTATACCTGTAGTAATGGTTTATCAGCTTTGTGAGACTCTGGTATGTAACACAAATTGTACCAAAATTTATGTACCTATGCCTAATTGTGAAATAATATCCGTTATTTCGATTAAAACGTGTGGCTTCCACCAAATCGCACTGGGCCCGCGTGGTCGATTACAGCCACTCCTTCTCAGAGAGAGGAGGCCTAGTGTCGGGAGTTCAGGGCGGAGGAAACATTAGAGGCGAAATAAATTTAAGCGAAAATAACACAAAAACCGGCCAAGTGCGAATCGTATTTACACGCACACAGGGTTCCTAGCACCAAATAATATAATAAAAATATTTTGAAGGCTCATTCATATGTTGTATTTATTGTATTACATTCAACAGCAAAACTAAATTTGTTTTTCATAGTATATTAATGAAAAACAAAATTACTCTTGCAGTTAGATGAAAAAGTCCCATATCTCAAAAACTAAACATCAAATCTTATTCAAACCAATTTTCGTTGAAAGTTTGTTTTAAGTTCTACAATCCTACAGTTTCAGATTTGTTTTTCGGGGGGGGAGGGGGGGCACATTTTACCACTGTGGAAGTGTCTATCTTTACGTATAGGTTTAATGATTTCTTTTTTTTTAGTTTCAGTTACATGTATGGGGAGCCCCCCCTTAATCTTTCTATTTTATTTTTATTTTTGTATAAAAATCGTAAAGCGTTTCACCGAATACTTCTACCTACCAAGTTTCAACTGTGTAGTCCTAATAGTTTCGCAATAAAGTGGCTGTAACATACTAACATACAAACGGACAGACACACATGACGAATCTATTAGGGTTCCGTTTTTTGCCATTCGGCTACGGAACCCTAAAAAGCACTATTAAGCCAGTTTTAGTTGTGCATTGCCGCACGACTCATTTTGAGATACATCATAAAGATTAAGAGTATGATCAACGCCTCCCTACTGCTTACATTTATCAATTTACACGAGGGTCGTTACAGATTATTTCGAAGACGGTTGATAGCGAGCAACAATGTGAATAAAAATAGTTTCTGCAGCGGATACTGCGGATATCAATAAATTCACTTGCGTTTGTTTTGTTGGGTTATATTTATCCAAGATCGTTCTTTCGTCAGATGATACGTGACGTGACTCCGTTTTTAGTTTCTTACAAATTTTCTTAGTAACATAAACCTAATCAGCCTTTAATTTTCTCAATGCTGGGATACAGGCCAATTTTTCTAACTTTTTATCATGTGGAACTTCACTGTTTATGTTTCTGTCTAAATAATAAAGTAATATACTTTATATACTCCTCGTAATCACGTACCGTATTTTGGTATCAAAGTTCATATTGACACAGTATATTAATCAACAAAGTGCAGTGGTGGTCTTTGATTTCTCATCGTCTACCTTCAGTGAACTGATAGATTTCATAAAGGTCATGGAACTTTAGACTACAAGTTAGGCCGGAAACTCTTCATTTCCATTCCTTAGTGTGGATTCAAAATCATAGGTAAATCAATAACGTCTAGACATCTCTCTTTGCGAAGCCATAAAGTCGTGTACATGACAGCAATTTTACAAACATTCTGTACGTGCGTGAGCAAAGCTCTGGTCAATTAGGTCTACTAGGGATATTTAGTCGCAAGTATGGCTCCCAAGGTTTAGATCCTGAATAGGATATTCGTCTACTTGTGAAACTGTGCAGTTACGTTAATTTAACAGATACGGGCTAGGCAAAACAGTTCGACCACTTTATAAAAGGTGTAAAAAGACCCTTAACGAAGCCGAAAGGCATTTGCTCTCCCCGTCAATGCGATCATTTATTTGTTCTAGATCATACCTGGGAACCTTCTAGTTACGGAGATATTGGGGGTCAAAGTTCCAACTTTTTTTTTAAATACATGTCTTTAATGTAAGATTTTTACTTTAAACAACTCCACGACCCCCGTACTATTCAATCCATCCATCAGCACAATGTTCTGAGTTCGTTATATTGAGTCCTACCGTCAAACGTGATTTTTGACCCCAAAAAAAAAAAATCGTTTCCCAGCAAAAATTTTTGCGTAAAGTTACTTAGTTTGATGTACAGAATGCTTGGTTGACGGCTTCGTGAAGGGTCTGTTTACACCCCGTATAGGCTTACGGATGTCAAGGGGATTTTCAAAAAGAAGTTAAATCTGCATATCTTATATATTATGTAATAGCTACATAATAAATGAAGTATGGATGAACGAAGGAACAAAGGATTACATTCAATTAATTTATTCACACACTAGGTCATTCACAAGCAGAAACTGTTAGTTCAAAAGACATTCATTTCATATTATCAGTATTTGATCACATCGTGATTTTGAACTAGTGTCCTTCGTCGATGGTCATGTGGGTGGTGTCGGGCTCATAGTGCCAGTCGAGCGCGCGCGTGCGCAGCATCTGCTTGTACACAAAGGCAGACTTACGCGGCGTGCGCGTACGCTCGGCGCTGTCGTAGTCCACCTCGTACATCCCGAACCGCTCACTGGAACAATATTAAGTGACTTAAAATATTGGGTTTTAATCAGATGTCAGAAGCGATAATTGCTGAAACTTGTCCCAGGTTTCGGGCCAATGCTGTGACCTGGCAAAGCCCTATGAACATTTGAACAACTTTTTCATGGATTTAAAAACTCACGTATATCCTTGCATCCACTCGAAGTTGTCCATAAGACTCCAGACCGAGTAACCTATGATCTTAGAGCCCTCGTCAATCGCATCGAGCATGGCGCTTTGGTATCGTCTTTGGTAAGAGATCCGGTCATCGTCATCTAGACCACCGTGGTTCGAGTAGCCGTTCTCGGTGATGATCACAGTGGGATTGTTGAAATCCTTTCTAATCTTAGTCAACAGCTTGTAGAAGCCCCATGGAACAACCTGTGGTAGAAAAGGATTTTGTTATTTAGTAACTGGATCTTTGAACAATTTAAAAGTTGGATTTAAGAAAGTACCTTAAGGAAATGCGACGCGCCATGTTCCCAGTGATCAGGTTGATAGTGCACATTTCCCAGGTCATCGTTGAATGATGGTATATACAGGCCCACTTCGTTCTCATTTTTATTTACCAAATAAGTCGAATAATGATTTAGGCCGAAGAAATCAGAGGTCCCCCTGACATATTCCACTTCTTCCGGTGTGAATTCGGGTAATCGTGATCTAAAGAAACCTTGTTCTGCACTTTTAGATGCAATTTTTTCTTTAAAGCGTTTTGGGAAGTCTCCGGTTTCAGAAAATATCGGATGTGCCCAAGCGCTCCACTGAAATAGATAAATCATAAATGCACATAATACATATACGAGTATCAACACTTTCAAGACCAAGCATGACAAAGGAATGTGTGTTTTATTGAGGACAAAGCTGATAAAAATTCCGATTTCGATAACCGAAAATAGTTTTAAAGGTGCAACAAACATACTGTAAGAAAATCTGTCACTGGTGATCGAAAAGTAGGTAATGTGGTGTTCGGTAGTCATGGAATGCACTATACGGATGATATACCTAAGTTTCTATACCTCAAACTCATTTGATACATCAGCAGCCTCAATATCCTTGTCAGTTTCGGGTTCGTAAAACTGAGCACTCAGTGATATAAAGATGGAACCATTATATTCTGGTCTAAATTCTTGATCGTAAATATGGTAAGCATTGGCGTGAGCCAACATAACGTTCTTCGCACACATATACTCAGCCACTCCTTTGACATTCACTCTTGGTGCTTTAGTATCAGAGCCGTAGCCTTGATAGCAAACTGCTTTTGGTTCGTTTATTGTTGTCCAATACTTTACTCTATCTCCATACAATCCAAAGACGATGCGAGCATAATCGGCAAACCAGTCGGTTATCTGTGGGTTCGCCCACCCTCCTAAGTCTTGTAGCCTTTGCGGCAAGTCCCAGTGATACAGCGTCACCATCGGCTCAATATTGTATTTCAGCATTTCATCAATAAAGTCGCTGTAATGTTGAGCTCCAGCTTCGTTTATATAATTGGGAAAGCTGGTAGGCAGAATACGAGACCATGATAAAGAGAATCTGTAGAAATCTATTCCTAATTCTCGCATCATCTCAACGTCTCTTTTGTAATTGTGATACGAGTCGCCAGCGACATCTCCGTTCGAGCAGTCGACTGTTGCACAAGGATCATTGTGAGTCATGTGATCCCAGATGTTTTCGGATTTACCTGGAATGGGTATCATTCAAAAATTTGTTAGTTAAATTATTTGAATTGTAACTATAAATACAAATATTATTAACATCCTTACCGTCTGCATCCCAGCCTCCTTCGATTTGGTATGCCGCAGTAGATGTTCCAAACATAAATCCCTCAGGGAATTTTCTTACTTTATGCCGATTACATTGTGTTTTCTTACATTCAGACAAAGCTACTAAAAATATACTAAAAAACATACAAAAACGAATATAACAAAAACAAGGTATTTAAATTGATCACAATATAATTAAGTTTGTGTTTCACTTACATAAAGCCTGCTGATTTTAACAGCATCTTGCGTTCACTAAGAGTACCGCATAACAAAACATACAATCTTCGTTGAAGATCCGATCAACCTTTATTTAAGTTCTTATCTTCATCAGCATCTAGGTGTCGGGTGAAAAAATATGTATTGGAGATTGATAATAAGCAGGCACGCCGCAAACGTCACCAATTTGAATGTTCCATTAAAGTACATACCTTACAGTATTTGTAATTGATTAACTGTCTTGAGTATCTTGTATATTTGTTCCGGCAAATACTGCAGAAGGTATCACCGTTTCTACCTCCAAAGAAGCGTGTCATGTTTTAGACAGTTTCTTAAGACGGCCGTACGTTAAGATCTCTATTGGTCTATGTCTTTCCAACACAGTTTGTGGAGTCGAAAAAATCGGTGATTAGTCTGTCACCAGGTTTGGGTATTAAAGTGGTTAAGACGATCATTTGTTTGTTTTCTCGGAATGACTTCTACTCTAACCGCAATGTAAATGTTTTCAGGGTTCGTGGTTAGCCAGGTGAAGAATGCAGGTGCGGTGGGCGGCGTGGGCGCTGGCGTGGTGCGCGTGCGTAGCGGCCGCGCCGGCCGAGCCGCGCGCGCCCCTACCCACCGCCACCGCCGCCGCCGCCGCCCCGCCGCCCGCGCAGCCAGCGCCAGCCTGCGAACCCCTCGTGCTAAGAAACACACCGCCTATGCCATCAGTAAGTACCGAAAATCGTTTTCAAACTTTCACTTTATATACAAAGCAGGGTTGTTGCTGATGCATATTTTTTTCACATCAGCGGATGCTGATGCTGATGCTGATCTTTTATCATTGACATCAGCGGATGCTGATGCTGATGCTGATTTTAATTATTTTCTTAAAAAAACAGGGAAAAAGTAAAATCAGTCCGTATTAGTACGCTCTTTGCGTGAATAATCCTTTTTACATAAGTTGCAGTTTGCAGTTTCTTCACTCCTTAATTTAAAATACGTCCATATTCCACTTTTCAACGATAACACTCGACAGTTTACGGAAAAAAACAAAAACTTTCACGCGTAATGACGAATTAACGTAATGAGACAAGTTTGTGTTTGTTTGCAATCACAATCCCCGCAGACGATCTTTTAATTGGTCAAAGTCGCAGGCAAAAACTACACGTGATATAATCCTCTCTGCGGTCATGTCACGACTCGAACTTCAGCATTAATAATCAGCATCGATCAATGCGGATGCTGATGCTGATGCTGATGTTGAAAATGATGCTGAAGATCAGCGGATGCTGATGCTGATGCTGATGTTCGCAACAACCCTGATACAAAGCTCTATTCTATTTCTTATAATGTTGCTGTTTTGTGTGGACAGTACGTTTTTTATTAAGTATTTTGAACATTTTTAGGAACCTCGTCAGGTCAACTGCGCAGCAGATCACGTTTTACGTATTTTTGCAATTTGTAAGATCATATAATAGTACCAAAGATACTTACTGCCTGCTTTTTACCCTATACCATTTAATGAGCAATATTTGTATATCTACATTACTGTTGATAGCGTATAATATCAACAATAATATTATAAAGAGTGAAGATTTTGTAACGAATAAACTCAAAAGTTACTGAACCGATTTAAAAAATTCTTTTAGCATTAGGATGCTACATTATCCCTGAGTAACATAGGCTATATTAAAAGAAAAGATAAAGTAAGATTTACGTTCTAAAAACTACACATTATCTTTATCTCATCATGTTAAAATCTGTCATGTGAATATTGCAGAACGCTCGAGAGCACGAGGCGGCAGCCATGCACACGGCGCGCGCGCTGGTGGAGCTGGTGGCGCAGGGCGTGGCGGATGAGGAGCGCGCCGCCGCGCTTGCCCGCGCAGCCACGCGCGCGCCGCTCTCGCCGCCGCCCGCCGCCGTCGCGCTCGGCGCGCCGCAACTGCACCTCGGCGTGTTATACATAGCGGAGCCTCCCCGCCTCGTCGTCTTCCAACAAAACAATTCTATCACTCTACGTCAGTTTTGGAGGACGTTGGCATCAGCGTGGAATGCGACTACAGCGGTGTGGTCAAATGCCTGGTTCTCTTGCGATAAGGATGGCGAGGGCTGGTGGGGTGGGGTGGCTGCAGCCCGTGGGTCTGGACCGGCCAGATCTGCCGCTGCTCTATTCCGACGGTGGCCTGCCTTGCCTTGTGAAGAGGCTATGCACGATTGGCTCGGCGGGGCTCCTCTATGCGACGCTGCTACAACAGATTGTGAAGCCACTCCATCGTATGGATCTTCAGATAGGAGGATAGAGGTGATTAATGAATATCTATAAAATATTGTGTTGTCCTTATTGGCAATGTGGTGTTTCTCAAGTAAACAATATTTTTGTAGTATCGATGCAAGTGCCAGGCAGATCATTGGAACCCTGGCGGCAGCGGGTGGCTTAGTGGCGCCACGATAGCGGCCGACGACTCGGGTCCGCTGACGTGCACGCCATGCGGCATGGGCAGCGACTCCACGGCGTGCCTGACAGACTCGCACCGCGTAGCAGTGCTCGCCAGTAACGTCGGCGGCATGCTGCTTTGTCTCGTTACCGCCGTCATTATTTTCCAGAAAAGAAAATGTAAAGTAAGTAATGATGCGTCGCCGAATAATGCAATCGACATGAGTCGTTAGTCTCGCCTCGGAGTAGGTACTAAAATTGTATTAATTCCATGATTGCAGGCAGTAGCGGTCGGAATGTGGACAGTGCTGGAGGTCGTACTTCTGGGCGCATTCTTGATGTATGCTTCCGTAAGTATTCCTCCGGTCGAATATTTGTCCTTGCCCTTGGCGAAGAAAGCATTAGAGATGTCTTAAAAAGAGTTTGCGTTGCAACAGATGAATGAACAGCACAGCTACATAGACAATCTAGAATCATATCTTTTCAGAACATTTTAATCTTATCCAAGATCTTTCTTTTTAAGTACATCCCAATATATGTATAAAAATATTCCGTTATGTATTTGCACTCGTTTCTATGGACTATCATTATCATCTGCCATGGAGGGCTTTATCTTGCGTACAAAAACAAACAATACTTAGTGGGATTATTCGTTATCGTAATCAGTACAGAGACAGTAATGCCACCTCCGCGTAAGCTAATCGGCGACTCTAAGTATCCTAACTAGTAGAGGTTTTCAACATGAACTTGGCATGTAAGTTCCTGGGTCCGACCGTCCGCTGCTAAGTAGGACGGCCACGAATGAACCGCGCTACTAACGTGGGAAACCGAGTGCGAGTCATTTGTTTGCCAGCAATCGTTTTTGCCACACGGCCACGCTACGCAAGGGTGTAGCGTGGCCGTGTGGTACTGTTGGCTTCTAGAGTGGCCGCTTGTCATTCGGTCCAATGGACAAAAACTTCTGCCTGTGACTACCAGACATTCTAGTTTTAAAATCCAAATAATAAGTTAAAGGAGAGCAATTATGACTATTAGCCTTCAGTTTTAATCGGCTGGCCTTTCATGGAACTCCCTCATTAAGAAATGTAGATATTACTAGCTTTTGCCCGCGGCTTCGCTGGCGTAAAGGTCAGGAATTATCTCAGCGGAACGCAATATCAAAAAAGATCCTATGTCCTAACCCAGTTCGAAACCTACCTGTGTGTGTATTTATAATATAAAGTATGGATAACTTCTAAGTGCTGGAAATCGCACCATGACTGTAGAAAAAGTTACCTAGCTACGTTGTGTTTCAATGTCCGTGTTTGTACTTGTAGGCTGCATCCCAGTTCATATCGATGGCGAAGTGGCGCTGCATAGCGGGCGCGTGGCTACGCGAGCTCGGTTTCGTGACGTGCTACGGCTCAGTGGTGCTGCGTCTATGGGTGCTGCTCGCCGAGTTCCGCACCAGGAAGGCACATCGGTGGACACCAAGGGATTCAGAGGTAGACTTATAAAGAAGAAATTAAGAATATTCTATTCTATTATAAGCAATGTTTCGACGATAGGGATGACCACTTAGCCTATTGTCATTGTTGGAATATGGATAGATTCTTGAGGTAGAACGATGAATGAAAACAATCTACACCTCTTCTTCAATTTAGCAGAATCTCACTGACATATCTATACAGCCCTATTCCATTATTTTATTTTATAGTCTCTAAGTATCATTTTTGAAAACCTGTCAATCGAGCACATGTTCCTGATGATGATATAACTCTTTAGACGAGAGCGAAGATACTGAAGGTATCCCTCATAAATGCGTGATTCGCGCCCCATTCATTATCTTCACGCCTACTCTAACTTCTGCCGGCAATACAGGCGCAGTGTAATTATGTGGAGGTGTAATATGCTGGTCAATTTCCCTGTGCAGGTGTTGCGCGTGGTAGGCGCGATGGTTCTGGGAGCGGCGTGCTACCTGGCGGCGTTCACGGCGACGGCGGCGTGCGATGAGGAGGCCGGCGGCAGCTGCTCGCGCGCCGCCTGGCACCACGTCACCGCCGGCGCAGAGTTACTGCTGCTCGCGGCCGGCCTGCGCATCGCGCACGCTTCCAGGAACGCTAGTGTGCCCTTCCAGGTATTTGTTTGTAGTAGTAGTTAGTAGTCCTATATATTTTAAGAAGTTTAACGAATCTTTATTTTAACAAGTTTCACGAATCTTTATTTTAACAAGTTTCACGAAAACCTGCCTAGCCTTTCCCAAATTATATTGACTTCAGATTTCACTTTAACCAAATGCAACTGAAAACCAGTTTTTACATTGGGTGACTGTCCCTAATCTGATATCCAATTTTCAGTTACTGGGCTACCCTTTGCTTAGACTGGTTATTAATCTTTAGGGTTTGTACATGATATGGGTCTACATAATAATATATTAATATGTGTTGTAGGAGCGCGGCTGGCTGACGGCGGCGCTGAGCACGGAGATTGTGTGCGGCGTGTGGTGGCGGCTAGTGGCGCTGGGCGAGCCGGGCGCGGCCCCGGAGCGCTGGCCGCTGTCGGCGGCACTGCGGGCGCACTTGTCGGCCGGCGCCGCGCTGGCTTGCGTGCTGGCGCCGCGGCTGTGGCATGGCTACCGCGCGCGCTCGCTCGCGCAAGAGGTAACAACTGAACACATATAAAAGCGTCTGCAATTATCGGCAGTTGCACCCTAAGATTCTTTTATGAATAACACCTGAAGTCATGCTTCCGACAACCAGCACATTCGTTTGACCATCACCAGGTCGCAGTAATTATTCCAGTTATAAAGTGCAATGTTGCAAATCATTGTGTTCAAGAACAATACGACCATTTTACGATAAAATAATTGAGAGATAATAATTAAGGTCTGGCGGTCTTGCCACACCACAGAGTAAGTAACAAATGGATTGCTAATGCGAATACCTATTTCTGTAGATTATATTTATTAGAATCATTAGAATCTTTATTGCTTTTTGTTTTCGCATTCGCGACTAGGTTATATTTGTGAACTCAGTTCCAGTGGTAAAAATATAAGTAATCGTAACTCTCTCGTGTAACAACATCCCAAGGTGTCACGTCGCGGGCCTGCGGAAGGATTTGGCGCGGAGGGTGAGGAGGAGCCCACCTCGGAGGAAGTCCGCGCCGAACTGAAGAGATTGTACGTCCAGCTGGAGATCTTGCGCAACAAGACGCTGCGGAGAGACAACCCGCACATCAGCAAGCGGCGCGGCGGCAGGAAACCGCCGCATCGCCGGTTCTCACTACAGGTATACATGGACAACATATCTTTTAAATTCAGATTTTATAATGCAATGTTTTCCTCTTACATTACTAACCAAATTAAATTGAAAGCACTATAGTAGCTTTCACAGTGATCACAGTCACCAAATCAAGCAAATTACTCGTAGTAGAGATCAAAATAATACGTAACACAGTATCCTAGTATGGTGTGTTGTGTGTAATGATATGGTTTTTTGTCCCCACCTTTAGTTGACGTGTGGTCCTTTACTTCATTATAACCGAGTATGACACCTACTGTATGAACCACTTTTTCTAGTATAGACATTTTAATATAAATTATACCTTATTAACAATACCCAACGAGAATGATTAAAAATTTATTATTTAGATTCAGATAATATAGTCCCGTAATCCTACTTTTGTTTGGGACCCATAATTTAGCAAAAATGATGACCCGAAGTGTTAGTAATGTGACTACTGTACAGGTATTATCAACCCTCGTATATCGGTGTTCTATCTCCACTGTCATTAATTGAATGTTTCATCTTCCATCCTACACCGACTTTAGAAAAAGGGCAGTCGCGAAAAGGTAAGGAGGCGTACAGTACATACCTACCTATTACCTATATAATTATCGCATGCGCACTCACGTGGAGCACCCGCATGACCCCTGTGGATGTCGCCTGTAGCGCCCCGCGCCCTCGCGCCCCCGCGCCCCTGCGCCCTGCGCCCCCGCGCTCCCTGCACTCCCCAGCCACACTACCCGACTGTCGCAATGTTTCAGATATTCGCTTTCTCTGTGCTCCCGGTGCCGAACTCAACTACTAATTGGCAGGATCGACACCATTTAAATTTGTTTCAAGTGGCACTCTATTCTCACGGTCTGACTTACTCAGGCCCGGGGCTGTATGTGTTTTTTTTTTAATATTTTTATGTCTGTTATTTCAAGTGCGGCTTCAATTCCGATTATAATTAGATTTTGTTTCTAAATAGCGACGCTAAGGCCTGAAATCCGTTGATTTTATTTAAATATCCACATAATGTCAATTTTGAATGATATACTTGTCTTCACTAAGTGCATTGCACTGTTTCTGCGACTTTCACAACACCACACAAATGAAAATCAAGATCATATTGCTTGTACACATGGAAAAGTATACACTCGCTTTTGTTTCACTTATAAATTCAGCTCAACCATTATAGGTCGTCTATTATTTTGGAATTTCCATGTTAAAATATAAATAATGGAATGTTCCATGAAATAATAGACGACTGAGTGTGATTTTAGGTGTGAATAAATCTATTATAGACCTGTGTTCAAGCAAGCTCAATAACTATTTTACTCAGAAATCAACTCGTTTCATAACCACCGTCAGGCATAGATATCAGGTCGTTTCATTATTTCTTGTGTGTGACAGGCGCTGCAGGCGCGGCGTGGCGGCAAGGGCAAGGCGGGTGGCAGCGCCAGCGTCGTGGAGGCCAGCGAGGCGGGCGACGCGTCGCGCACGCCAGAGGACTCCGTATGCTCGGCCGAGGGGCCCAGCCACTACACCGACGCCGACACCCAGGCGTGATCGCACCCGCACCACCGTCCCACACTACCCGCGTCGTCATCTCTACTTGTGACATTATCTATTGTATTGCGTGGAATTGTTGACCACGGAGTAGCAATCTTGATAAGTCTACATGGTGTAACAACGTGCAATCGATATAATATGGATCGATGGTTATTAGCGCATTAAAACTCCATTTATTTACTACTCCGTGGTAATCTAGGACCGACACCATATCTTACTGTTTGGTATCGGTTCCGTGGGCGCGTCTACTTGCACGGTAGGAACTCGTGCAACTATTAAACGTCTCAGTAAGAATTGGTTGAATTTTAGTAGTATGTTAGAGCGATTGTTACGGATGTAAAGTTATATTTTTAATGCGAGAGTGGATCGATTAGTCTTAAATTTTTAAGTCACCAATGTCTGCCCCACTATGGAATAATTTATGAAAACTCGTACATAACTACTATTTATAATAATATTTACTGGCAGTATGATGCCTGATGATACTGGTAGTATAATTTTAATTATTAAAACTGATTGTTGAGAAAGAATGGTCCATTAAGCAATAGTGATCTAACAAATATGTGAATCGGGAATTGTTATCTGTAAGACATCATTAATTAGGTGTGGTGATAATCAATATTTTTTACAGGAAATTATTTACATCTTCATGCAATTTTATTATAATATCTATTTGTGATGTAAAAAAGGGAAGTAGTATATGTAATTCTCAAACCAGTCGATTTGAAAAAAAAGATTACTAAATGAAACTGTACATTACAAAATACTAGTCAAGGAACTCCTGAAGTTTTGTATAGAGTTAACATAGTTTTACATTAATTTTATTAGAACCTATATTTTATATACATGCGGTATGGTCATATTATTTGTTCATCGTTTTAGTTTATATTTTTCAGGCTTTGGATGGCGCTAGTTTCGAGCAGACAGTATGATTGTACCGCGGGTATAATGGGTTTAAAAGTACTCTTAACGAAGCCGAAAGGCGTTATTCTCCCCGTCATTGCGATATCTTTTGTTACGGAGATATTGGGGGTCAAAGTTCCAACTTTTTCCCAAGTTTTCAATATAAGTTTTAATCTTATAAGCTAACATTAAAAACCTCCACGACCTCCGTAGTATTTAATGCATTCATCAGCACAATGTTTTAAGTGCGTTTCATTGAGTCTTACCGTAAAACGTGATTTTTATCCCAAAAAAAAAGTCGTTTCCCAGCAATAATTTTTGCGTAGAGTTACTTAGTTTAATGTACAGAATGCTTGGTTGACGGCTTCGTGAAGGGTCCGTTTACACCTTGTATATTACGAGTAAAATAAGTAGAAAGTGTAAACCTGGGTATACTAAGGAACTCAAGTTTCCTGGGCTAATATGTAACGAATCAGATACCTAGATAGACCGAGACTAAAACTAAACTACGCAAGCACATCCTTGATGTACAAGTTTAAGCACGAAATCACTATCATCCATACTAATGTTATAAAGAGGTAAAATTTGTTAGTAAGTTTGTATGTAGGTAATGTAGGGGGTAATCTTCAGAACTATTACTGATCAGATTCCGAAACTTTTTTCACTAACGGGAAGCTACATTATCCCCGAGTGTTATAGGCTACATTTAAAACGTTCCCATGGGTTAATTTCCGTACATAACGGGAGCGAAGCCGCGAGTAAAAGCTAGTAAATGATAATTGTATTGTAAATAAAGTCAAAAATCTTTGTCCGTGAAATATGCAATCATTCTAGTCTTTTGGACGAAAGTTAAACCTAGCACAATATCTTCATATCTGCTGTTCACCCAAAGTTCTCGTTCTACTGTTCACCTAATATGAATCCAACCCAGGCTCACTCTCTCTGCTTGCATTACCCGTAACATGTTCATAGTACATAGGAGTGATTTTATATCTTTACTTACCTAGAATTTGTGTACTATGTATAACTGTGAATGTACCAGGTTTCATGTGTCGCTGTTCTAATAGCTTCCTGTACCTCGTGTGACTCCTTGTGTGTGTCAGCAGATGTCCTATTGTAAATGTTCTTTACAGTATCGAATATATTCGGAAAATCTTCAGATCTCAGTGTTCTCTACTCTTTATAAAAGTATGTCATTGTTTGCATGGAATTCCTCTGTTCACTTTAAACTCTTCTAGTCTATGGATAAAGGAATTTCTTCACCTATTCATAGAATTTTGCGACTTTAAGCATTCCATTGATTAATTTTGTCGCTTCATGGAAATTTTGAAGATTGGCTTTTTAATTTGTTAAACAGAAAAGTAGATAAGTAACTAAATATGGAGTACCTACAATCAATGAAGGAATTATGAGAGACTATTATAAAAGAGGAATTGTTAATACTTGTAAAGTTTTATTACTAGATATTACCATTCGAATGTTTTTAAAACTTGCTCGAATATTTTTAGTGTTACACAGAAAATGCTTTATCCTCAGTTATCCTTGTTAAATTATTTTTCGCGCACAAGTGAACCGTCTATCTTCCATTTCCAGTCTTATTTCTTAACTGCACAAATTCGCCATTAATATTTTCATTATATTCTGGAATTGTTACCGGTTTTAGGGATCAATATTTTAGTTATACATATATTTTATTTGAATTAGCACGGGTACTAGTTTGTATGGATAATATGTATAATGATCGCAAAATATATTTTAGATCATTTTTACGCGCAAATGTTTTAGGTTATTTACATTTTATGTGATTGTTATTTGTGTATATTTATAACTGGAATGATAGAAGAAAAATGTAAATATTAATGCTAAAGATTTTATAGTATCATACGCATGATTTGTTTCAGTATTTATTAAACGTTGAGCTTTGTTCAATGTTTGTGGTGCGTGAGGCGTTTTGATGCCAAAAATAATATTATTAATATAACAACATATTATTTATTGAATAAATGACAATATTCATAATGCCTTGTTTCATTTGCAACGCTTAATAATAATATTAAATAATCACAATAAAGCTTTCGTTGCAATGTTCGGCGGAAGAAGCTTGAGTGGTGTTACTGTATTAAATTCACCCTCAATTTGCAATTGACTGCAAAAAAAAAACAAAATTATTACAGTTATGATTGAAATAGTTGACTTAAAAAAAACAATACTACCAATTCGGTGTGCTGTACCGCATTCGATGTCGCTATTCCGATTCAAAATCACGCCTCTCGTTCGGCGTCTGCATAAATGGGACGCCTGTATATGGTGCTCAAGTCCTAAAGGAACACAAAAAGGGCTGATACGGGCCTTTTAAATTCAGGTACTACTGCGTAGGTGGAGCTTCAAGCGTAGACGTGCTACGAGGCTACGCCGTAGCATGTTTGTGATGTTTCTCTTTCGTAGATTCAATAAGTATGTATGCAGATGCCTTATTTTTACAGGTACTTACAGGTAACTTACATTAATTACGAATCGGTATTTATGTTAGTTTTCAAACTTCACTTACACGTACAGTCACGAGCACCAATATATAAACATTTTCCTAAATTTAAAAGCAATTTTCGCGCGAAATAACGATTGTAACTCGGAGATAGAATCTTTTTCATAAAAATATGAGTTCCAGAATACTATATTCGTAACAACTTGAAATTTTAATCAGAACAGTAGGAGAAAAACACTTTTTAAAGTTGTTAAGTATTTACGTATTGGTGCTCGTTACTGTACATACGGCGACACATCAAGCTATACGTTTCCAGTATAACATGGCCTCGCTTTGTATAGATTTCCCGTACAATGAGAGATCCGCATACACTGGTTTTATAGCTTGATTGGTCGTCGTGTGTACCTAACAAACATTTACCTGAAAAAAAATTGTGACGGTTTGTCATATTGGTAACAAAAGCTGGAAAACAGATATTCTTCAGAAAAAGTATATAATTATGAAGTAAAGTTGCCCTTCAGTACTTTAATCTTTAATTTTCTGTCGAGGTACAGGCGTAGAGGTGCTACGAGGCTACGCCGTAGCAATCTTATCTTTTGAACTGTCTCTGAAGATTTTTTAAGTTACTTGTACAGTCACGAGCACTAATATGTATACACGAAGCATCTTTTAAAAGTGATTTATACCAACCGTATTGATTAAAGTTTTACATTTTCACGAATATAGTATATTGAAAGCCGTATTATTAAACTAGAAAATTGCTTTTGAATTTTGCTAAGTGTATACATATTAGTGCTCGTGACTGTACGACCTACATAATCGACATCAATTCAATTCATCGTGACTATAGGAAGACAGACGCCAGGGTAACCTAGCAACGGTACTCAGCTACGCCAATATTAAGTACGCATTGGAGTGAAATATTTTTTATTTTTTGTTATTATTATGACGGAAATGTCGCATCGCGGCGTATCGTGGCAACCAGGTGCCCTGCAGGACACAAAGGAAGTTATAATCCTGCGGTAACAGTGATGTGAGGAAGATAACAGTGAACATGCAGGTCCTCGAGGAAATAACCGGCTTTAATTAATATTAATTGGACTGTGATGTTGACTTAGTTGAAAATGTCAGGTAAGAATTCCAATAATTAACTAATGTAGCATAAAATAGGCTTTGATATTTTCTTAATTTGTTGAACTAAAATCGACATTAAAGTACTTCTGATGCACTCTTATGAATGAAAACGTAACTTATAATGATTACATGCAGATTAGATTGCAGAGATTAGTTAAGTATATAGAGCAAGTTATTAAGTATTTACATTGTTCCATCAAGTGACGATAAGTAAGTAGTACCAACGTAAGTGACGCGTATGACTCCGTACTCCGTAGTCATAGCAAACACACGTGACTACATTCATTACATGCATGACTGATGTTCGTTTACAAGCTTTGTTGTACACAACACATTGGTCGGACACATGTAAACACAACTTGTAACATATAATACCAAACACTCTATTGGAAATGATATGCAATTTTTTTATAAAGAATTACGGTCATACAAATAAATAAAATTAAAGTGTCTGTTTATAATTTCATAATAACGGGTTTTTACTGAATGCATATTCAGTAAGTATACACGTAACGGGCATAAGGCATTCAGTTAAGTATCCTTTAGTGTTGATGAAAACGGGCATTAGACATTGAGTTAGGTGTCACTTATCCAAGTTGCTTACCGAAGTCACCCCGCGTATTCTTTGTTAAGTCTTTTGTTCCGGCTAATCTCCGAAACTGCTGAACCGATTTTGACAGGACTCTTACTGGCAGATAGCTAATGTTATAAGGAGTAATTTAGGCTACTCCGATTCAAATAGGGAAGTAATCTTTCTATAATCATTTCACGCGGACGAAGTAAGTAGTTTTGAATAATAAGTTTTAGTACTTGTCTGTGCAAATTTTTCTAGAATCCAGAATAATCTTGGTTCTTGTTTAAGAATGTGTAGCTGGGAAAACGACCTCTATTGAAATTATTAACTCCGTTCCTTACAGTTCAGTACACTAGTTCAGTTACTGTATTGCATGCGAGAGTAAGCCAATTGATGTAAGCCATAAATAATGTAAATGTGTGCTTACATGCACAGACGTAAATAGCGTGTTGCAGTTAATGGGCTTCAAGTTTAAAGCTAAGATCGGCCAAAGTGAGCTAGCTTATATTGCAGCCTGACTGTTACGCTGTGCCAGGTAAACTGCCATGAGCCTGTCGGGGACTTGGCACGAATACTTTCTTAAATAAATAATAAGAGTTTGTTTTTCCTTTATTTATTTCTATACAAATACAATTACATTTTTAAATATTCCTTAGATAAAAACAATATAAAAAACATTTAAAAATATAAAAACTTGTAGCCCACCGGTATCGGGAACAGGGTCCGAGCTACCGGCGGTCAGAGCTCTAGAGAGAGGAACCTCCTAACAATACGAGCCGTGTCCAGGAGTACCGCTTTCTGAATCAAGCCCTTGATCCAGCTGCCTAACGAGAGCCTCCTCAGATATTGGTCGAGGCTCTTGGCAATTAATCCATGGGCTGATACAACTATCGGCATAATGATCGCTGAGTCCACATCCCACATGTCGACAACCTCGTGAGCCAAATCAAGTATCTTGATTTGCTTATCTTTCTCGGCTTTCACGAGGTTCTCATCATGTGGGACCGTTATGTCAACAATCATTGCGCGCCGCTCTGATCGATCCACCACCACTATATCAGGCTTATTGGCTACAATAGTCTTGTCAGTGTTGATGGATCGATCCCAGTACAATGTGATATTGCCATTTTCGAGAACTGGGTCGGGCACATACCTATAGTACGGCACTTCCGATTCCACAAGGTTGTATTTTAGAGCAAGTTGCTGATGAATACTCCTGGCTACAAGGTTGTGTCTATGCAAGTACTCTCCGTTAGCCAGACGAGAACACCCGGAGATAATGTGACGGATTGATTCGCCTGGACGGTGGTATGCCCGACATATGTCAACCGTACCGTCCTTCACAATGAATTTCCGGTAGTTATTCGTCATCATAACTTCATCCATAATTGCACAGACAAAGCTTTCGGTTTCTCCGAACAGGTCCCCGGAACGTAGCCAGGCTACGGACGCTGATAGGTCTACATCGGGCCCATGCAGGGCCCGGAAAAAGCGTCCGTGAAGCTCCTTACTCTGCCATACCTCCCTGCGGTCGTTAGTATCAAGCACTAGAGTTTGTCATTATTAGATCTTCAAAAGTACCTCTTAAAGGCATTTTAGAGGGGGTGATAAATTTTGTATGGCAGAATCTTAACGCGGAGTCCGATTAAGTCGAGAATCGGTATTAGCACTTCATTTTTATGGATTATTTAAAAAACTAACATAAACTATACTAGAAGTACTAATAAAATAAGGCTTTGAAGCTGGAGAAGTATATCACCTCCTTAAAATCACCTCTATTATTTATTTATTTAAATTGTATGTACAAGAGTGGTACATAGGGGAACTTAATGCCACAAGGCATTCTCTATATTGCTTCTTGACCCAAATTTCTTTTCTGCTATTTGACACAAAGGTTGACTAACCTTTGGGTCAAATAGCATTGTGGTAGAGTACAAAAAACTTAATAAGAAAAATACCATTTTGTTAACATAGATTGATATTCATAAATAGGTACATAATACAGATAAAATTAAATAAACTAATATATATATATATAACCAGCTGTGCCCCGCGACCTTCATCCGCGTGAAATTAGCGTTGTGAAATATACTTTACGACCTATCCAGGTTTGGTAGGTATGACCTACCAAATATACATAAAAAATTCACGACGCGAGATTTTTATTTTTAAGAAAATACAAACAAATAGTCCAAAATACGAGAAACCCCCACCACAACCTCTAACGCTCCTCCTCCTCTCTTATTATGTATGTGAAATACAGGAACCGAGAAACTACTATCAGAGACTGAGTTGCTATCTGGACGACACCCACGACACAAACAACACTTATAAAATTCACCTACAACTACTTGTATTATACAACTGTACAATCCGTGAATACGGGTTAATTGCTACAAATTGTTACTAGTTTACTCTCCAAAACCATCCCAGGCCCTGCAAACCATCCCAGGGCCTGATCACACTGCAACAATTTGTAAAAAACGCTCTAACGCTACGCTGCTACGGCGTAGCGCGCGTGCTACGGTTACGCTACGACACTATTGACAGCTAAACCCACGGACTACTTTCCTACTTTGTAATGAAAAGTTCTGAAAAGTCGCCAACTACAAGTAAATAAATAACAGAACCACTGTTTTAAGCTTTCACGCTTTAAAGCTAAACTGTCACTTACGGGATATCTTCCGTGATTATTCATTATTTTGAGCTCTCGATATTTCGACGCTGTTGCATGTTCGCGGGATGACTGGGCATTGCGGGTGGATGGTAAATAAATTGTTTGGTGCTGACAAACAACAACAACAACACACACTTTGCAACGGCGTCGAAATATCGGGAACTCTTGATAATTAATAATCACGGAAGTTATCCCGTAAGTGACAGTATAAGCTTAAATAACAGAATATTTTTGAAGTTCCTTCACATAATTTCCAACCTACAAGATTTGAATCCTCAGCATCAATTTGAGTACAGAGATATTCTACACACAAAGCATAAAGTCCTTACTTCACCGTTATGTAGTGCGTCGATCGATGAGCATGAGTGGATGGATCCAGTGCCAGCATAACACGATAAAGCGCTCTCGAGTGAGTGCCAGAGCCAAGTCTGTAACCGACGAGTGGCATTAAGTGGTACTTACCAGTTCATTCCATCGCTGGACTAGATATACGTATAAGTGATTATCATGTTGGGTGGAACAAATAAGGTACCGCGCCTACCAACCTATCCCCTTTACAAGACAAGTTTCACAAAAATTATGCTCATTTTATAACTGAAATGCTATGGCTTATCACATCTAGTAAACTCGTTGCATATTTATAAATTGACAAGGAAACATGCACTGAAATCTCAAGAAACTATATTATACCTATAACTATAACTCTCAGATCGTAGGTCTGGGTGGCATTCTCACAGGAGCATATAAATCATTCATAATGATTTCCGTGTGTTATACTTTTAATAAAAAAGCTTTGGACGGAATTTTTTGAACTTTTCAACAAACGACTGAAATAAAGTACATTTAAAAGCTATAACTTTCAAAAGAAATACTTACCTATAGTTTCGACATAAAACTCTCGCCAGGTATCAAACAAACAATCAAGTTCCTGCCATTTAAATTTCAATCGACTGAAGAAAAAAACTTTCAATATAGGTTGGCGTGTCCCGCTAAACTGTTTTCCTTACATATTCGTGCACTTATCGCCTAGGTATTGCCGTCAATCTTGTTGCCAATCTGTTCACCTACATTGTTAAAGTTAGTTGAGTAAGGCGGTGGGTCGGGAACCCTAGCAGTGTAGCGATGGCTGCGTACACCGACGCTCTGGATCACACCTCCATATATCAACGCCCTGCTTGTGGTACTTTAAACTTAGAATTTTTAGAAGTTTTCACGTTGTCGGGTCTTATTTAGAAAAATGACAATAGTTCGAAATTGCAAAAAAAACTCGTGCAGTAGACCAAGATGATTGTGTTCGTGTACAAAATCTATCATTCAGTCATGTTTCTTCTGATTGAACAATGCTACCACATGTAGGTTTTCCGAATTGTATTAGTGTATGTAAATCTTACGGAGTTCATACCATACAATGTGCATTTCGAAGTCGTTGCATTAGGATAGCAGGCGTTAACTGAGCTACAAATGAAGTTGTGAAACCATTTCAAGCTATATTTCCGAATTAATAATGATTTTAGGGTTCTCAAAAGCGTGTAGGTGTACAATGAAATCAGTTTTGTGTGCTTAGCGTAGTGGATTATTCGATGGCGGGAACATAGATATCCAATTCTATTGATTCCGGAAACGATTTACACCACGCATAGATAGTCTATACTTTGCTATTACAGATAGTGAAGAAAGTGACGGAGAGGGAGGTTTGGGCAATTTGAGTCGATTGATCGTTCGTCCTCCTGGTCAGAGTGGGAAGGCGAAGCGAGGGCAGCTGTGTTTCGACGCGGCGTTCGAGTGCGGCAACCTGGGAAGAGCCGACCACATCACCGATCTGGAGTATGATCTATTCGTCAGACCAGACACCTGCAGGCCGAGGGCTAGATTCTGGTTCAATTTCACCATCGAAAATGTTAAGCTGGATCAGGTGAACGTTGAATCGCTGCTGGTGTTGCGATGCATAGCGTGAATGTAGTAATAAAATTGTTGCGGTCTCGATATACTGGACTCAATAGAATTGTGTATTTTCTTACAGAGAGTGATACTAAATATTGTTAATTTGGCCAAAGAAACAACTTTATTTGATGGAGATATGACTCCACTAGTTCGTTCTACGTCACGCCCGAAATGGTAAGTTCTAACTGTGTTTTGAGTTAGCTATCCACAAAGTTGCAAACTGGACGCAACGCAAACTTAATATGTTAACTAATTCAGACAGTCGTGTCACACGACGTTGCATGCAAATATCTTAAAGATACTCAGGTACTATATCTTCTCAGACATTCTTGTTTGGAACTTTTAGGCAACGGATTCCTAGACGTCTGATATTCTACCACCGGTCGTTAGTGCACGCAGGGCGAAAGATCCTGAGCATCGCGTTTGCTTTCGATCGAGAAGAGGATGTGTACCAGTTTTCGGCAGGAGCATCGTATTCTTACTCTCGACTTCAGAAGCACCTGGCAGTGTGGGAGAAGAGGGCTCAGGCCTTTGCCACAAGGCAGTCTATTGCTCAAACTACCGTGAGTTTTTTGGGATTTTCGGCCGAAAGCTTCATAGAGGCAAAACAGGTTGAAGATCCTCCGTCCCCGCCTATTGCATTTATATCTGAATGCCTGTCTCATTTGTTACCTCAGTTGCTGGCTAAATGAAATAATGTTGCTTTGTTTACTGAAAATAAGACCCTTGTCTCAAGCAGAAAATCAAAGAAAACATTTCCTTCTCAGCTTTATCAATCCTTATCTCAGGTTAACCAGAGATTTCATGCTTCTAATGCATCTTTCTATTGTTTCAGCAAAAACGGCGCATTGACCTCGTGACAATTGGAGACTATAATTTTAAAGAAAAAACAGAAGAGGTTAAAGAGGAACCTGTGAATCCTATGATACTAACTAAAATAAGACCAGCAGAGCCAAAGAAACGGGTCGTTCTCATCATAGCGAGGACACACGGTGGAGAACCACCTTCGTCATTTGTATGTCAAGGTACCGATTAACTAGGGTTTATTTTGCTGGATATAAAACTTCACACATTTGTCGCCATAATGACTTGACTTGAGCAGGCTTACTGGACTTCTTGCTGGGCTCATCGGAAAGGGCAGTGGCTTTGAGAAACAACATTGTGTTAGAGGTAAGGAGAATTACAACATACCTGATAACACCTACTGACCTACATTATTCATCCATATTTACTAGCTCACAGTCCACGTAGGTAACAAATTAAACATACCCAATCTAAGGCATAAGTGTAAAGTAGGTACCTACATATTTTACAAACCGTATAATTAATAATTCTCTTTATGATTCGGCCACATATACTTACCTACATTTATGTACGTTACTAGGTCATACCGATGCTGAATCCAGACGGAGTGTTCCTTGGCAACCAGCGGTCAGATCTGCTCGGCGGCGACCTCAACCGAAGTTGGAACCGAGCCACCAGCTACGCGCATCCCGCGCTAGTGGCCGTTAACGATCTCCTCAAGAAACTCGCCTCTGAGAAGGTACGTACCTACGTACATGTGCTTAATAAATCTACATCAAATCTAGTACGATGTGTGACAAAGTTGTACGGGGAAATGTCTTGAATCTATGCTAGAGGCCCCCAAATCTGTATAAAATTAAAAAAATCCTGTTTTTATTTTCTGTTGACTTTTTCTATTGCATAGGAACCTACCACGTAACCAATATTATTATTATAGGCAATGTACCTACCTATTTACTACATGTGTACTACTTGCTACGAAATCTCCGCTTTCAGACCGTGCAGCTGGATTTCATCATTGACATTCACGCAGACATAAGTCATGAGGGTGTATTTGTTCGAGGGAACTCGTACGACGATGTTTACAGGTGGGTTACCAGCCTACCTTAACTTATCGCATTAATATATTTTTGTTCAATTTTCCTCTTAACTTAAAAAAAAAAAAAAACTGGCCTGCATCTAATTGAACTGAGACTAGCCTTATTTTCAGAGCTTTTAGAAGATTAGTTGGACACGTAATGTAAAACAACTAGGTACTATACAATGTCGCCCATGCGTATGTGACCGCCCGTAATTTTCTGAATATTCATGAAGAAATGTCGAAAATAAAATTTAAAAGGGGGGGTCTATCTACAACATTTTTCATGTTATTCAATTTTTAATTTTTTAAGTATAGTTTGTAGATTTGCTTTTTATTTTTTGACACATCTCCGAAGTTTATGGGTCGATTTGGATTCTGTTTATTATTTCTAAAAGCTTATGAGTTATTTTAACAGGTTAATTAACATTTTTACTAAAAATTATCGACGATGAAAAAAAAAACGGAATCGAAGTCATTTTTTCGGTGAAAAATTGTGTATTTATTTTAAAAAAACTAGAGTAACTCCATAAATTGTCCCGATAGGACGACTTTTTTAATCATTATTTGTAATCTACTACATAACAGCTACAAATTCACAGAACATTATTGATACCTAACTGTAACTAAATCCAAGTTAAAACGCTTAAAACTCTGATGAGTCAAATTTAGGAAAAGATAATGTGAAAGTCAATTGAATGTTGCTCTTAGCCGTAGTAAAAGGTTAAACTAATAATGAGGATGATAATGGAATTAAAAACAAACAAGCAATAGCCACATTTTTACTAAAAAAATAAAAAATACAAGAATTTTAATTAATTAGATTTTCGAAATGGCCCCCACCCTCCTGTAAACAAACCAAAGCCCTCATGGCAACACTTTTGATTGTACGACGTAATTCTTCACGGTTTTCTTTTATTTCTGCAGCAGCAGCAAAAATCCTAGCCGTTAATTGCTCGCGGCTTTCGAAGGGCACGGCATACACTTTTTGTTTCATGTAGCCCCAAAGATAAAAATCTAAGGGTGTAAGGTCGGGAGATCGCGGTGGCCAAGCAATGGCACCTCCTCTGCCTCTCCTCTGTTCGTGATTATTTAATTTTGATTTAAATAATCACGAACTAGTCGTGCGAAGTGTGCTGGAGCTCCATCTAATTGCAGATACATCCGCCTTCTTGTTTCCAGCGGTACTTCCTCCAAAAGCAACGGCAACGTATTGACTATAAAATCTAAAAACGCATGTTGATCTAGTCTGTTTGGTAACACGAAAGGGCCAATAAGTTCACCGTCAATCATTCCAGCCCATACATTTATGGAAAATTGAGTCTGGAAAGTTGTTTCCCTAATGACGTGTGGATTTTCAGTGGCCCATACATGAAGATTGCGATGATTTGTTATACCCGCCCTTGTTTTTTCTTTTGAGATAGGTATCAACAATGTTCTGTGAATTTGTAGCTGTTATGTAGTAGATTACAAATAATGATTAAAAAAGTCGTCCTATCGGGACAATTTATGGAGTTACTCTAGTTTTTTTAAAATAAATACACAATTTTTCACCGAAAAAATGACTTCGATTCCGTTTTTTTTTTCATCGTCGATAATTTTTAGTAAAAATGTTAATTAACCTGTTAAAATAACTCATAAGCATTTAGAAATAATAAACAGAATCCAAATCGACCCATAAACTTCGGAGATGTGTCAAAAAATAGAAAGCAAATCTACAAACTATACTTAAAAAATTAAAAATTGAATAACATGAAAAATGTTGTAGATAGACCCCCCCTTTTAAATTTTATTTTCGACATTTCTTCATGGATATTCAGAAAATTACGGGCGGTCACATGCGCATGGGCGACATTGTATATACATAAACTGAGTTTTTTTTTAAATAATAAGTGATAGACAGATAGGTACTACAGATTCTACAGAACATCAATCATTCTGTTAGGATCCGTACAATATCGCTTCCTCTACCCATTTCACGTCGTTTTTTTTAAATATAATTTTGCAATAGTGCTAATTACGTTTGGTGAAGTGGTATGTGGTTATAACTGGCTATTAGATAGGCATTGATATTTGAGCGATGTTTCCAATGGTTTTAAGTATTATGTTCCTTTTAGTCCCTACTATCTCTGCCTGCATAATAACTACTTGCCTTCTGCCTTGGACTTATCTGAAAATCAAATGAATTTAAATTCAGCAAACCAGATGACGTAGCTAGGTACCTACAGTAATATTGCACAAGCATAAAGTGATTTGTGAATAGCCACCAGTCACCACGTGAGCAACAAGCAACAAGTCTGTAAGTTGTGCAATCATCGAAAACTTTTTGTTTTTGTCCCCGGCGAGCGACTGTGCGTCATGCCTACATAATGAATGCTTTACAATAACTTCAGGCAAGATTTGTAAATATAAGATAGGTGCCTATTGCTGAAAGGCACGTTTCTTTATGCCATTATACTATATGCAGAAGTTTACTGAGATAAGCACTAATGACTAAACACTAAGCAACACCTACCGTAATTCGTGGTCTGTCTACTATTGGGTGACTTCATTTGGAGATGTATTACTAATTAATCTATCTAATACCCAGGTTTGAACGTCAGGCAGTGCTTCCGAAGTTTTTGGGGACCCGCATAGAGGCCTGGCGACCTGAGGCGTGCTTCTTCAACGCAGACTCCTTGCTAGCCGGCACAGCTCGCAGGGCTCTGCCCACGGGTTCCATTGATGCCTACACGCTTCTGGTCTCCTTGGGAGGGCGAAGATTATCCCCCAGGGGACCTTACATTCATTATACAGAAGACGCATGTATCCTTTTAATAAATAATTTTCCCAGTGGTAATATTTCCTATTTTACCGAATGATATAGGTAGGTATTTAGATTAAATTGTGAAAGAAAAAGAAAACACATCAACATAACATCACACCTGTAATACCCAGGGCCTGATTAACCCTTAGGCTAATTAGGCTGCAGCCTAGGGCGCGAGGATCGGGGGGCGCGCTGAAATCGTGTCTTCGCATGCACTAATCTAGTCCATCATTGCATCTACCCTATATATTTCAACTAGACCGAGACAAAACACAAACTAAATGAGCTTGAGAGTCCCTGATTTTAACAATACATTTTGAAATTTTAAAAAGCGCCCCTGAATCAAACACCTACTTGTTACTCGAATCGGTAGGTGGTCGAGCGATTGGGTGAGCTGGCAACAGAGTGCATAATACAGTAAACACAAAGTTTGGTTTCTTATGGAAACTGCATGAACTAGATGACAGTGAATTTATTAGAAGCAAAGCAAAGGAGTTAAAACAACTATATGCCACTGATTTAGAAGAAACCTTTGCAGAAGAATGCGTCCACTTGGCGCAGTTTTTAAAATCTGACACCGAGGCCGAGCATTCTATTTCTACCAGAACCCCAAAGGGTTGTTGCAGTTAATAAAAAGTTTTAATATTTTATGCATGTTCCCGAATGTGGAGATAATATTAAGAATTTTTTTGACAATGAGTGTTACCAACTGCAGCAGCGAAAGGTCTTTTTCAGCACTTAAATGAGTAAAAAATTACTTGCGCTGCACACTCTGCCAACAAAAACTTGCAGCGTTATCGCTAATGTACATAGAAAGTGATTTTTTACAAACTATTAAATTTGAAAAAATTGTGGAAAGATTTGCAAAAGCACGAAAAAGGACTTTTGTATAATCTAATAATAATTACTTAATTACTATAATTTTCAAATAAATCATTAATTAGTTGCAAACATGTTTCACTTGTATGATGCCTGTCCTCTTTTTTTAACAATAACAGAAGTGTAAATACGTATTTAAAAAATACTCAAGTCGAAGCAACTGCACAGACTAGATGACCACGCTCATGGTCAATGGCAATGGCAACTAAGTTGTCTATACAAACTAAGCCAATACAAGTCATCGTGCCAAACACGACATGGATTTGGTTTTCTACTTGGTAGTGCAGTCACTTGTCATGATTTTGGTCTTATAATGCGTGAGGTACTTTGCCTTTACGTACGGTTTTTTTTTTTGGGATGGTAAAATCATCAAATGAGTCCTCCCGCCCTGGGTGGGGCGGAAGGGACTGTCAGACTTTTACTGACTAAAATCCACCCGTGTTCCTTCGGATGCCCTTTACGTTCTGGGGTCACGGTATCCTGTTTAGACAATCCCGCGACCCCAGCAGGCTGCCTTTATGTACGGTCAGCATTAAAAAAAATGGTTTGCCACCCTAAGGTTGAATGTCATGCAGATTAAAGGACAACTTTATTTCGCTTGCAAATCGATCTGAAAACTTTTGTAGGTATTATGAACCATGTTAAAATTTTCACACTACTTACTCTACTCACTACTTTTTAAGCCGTCCGTAATACACCTGGCGAGGGCGCGTCCTCATAATTAGCCTAGGGCGGTCAGAACTCCTGATCAGTCGCTGGTAATACCGCAAGGTTAGGCAGAGGTGGAACTTATTTATATTAGTAGTTTAGTCCACCCACATTTCGCCACCTTATTTATTTTGTTTTACTGTTTCATTTCGAACTAATGCATGTTTTTAGTTGACTGCGGGTGAATACTGATGACTTTAATTCATTAATTAAAAATTCACTTAACAAGGCAATCAGATACGAAGATAGGCAAATCTCTAGCAAAATCTCTATGCGACTACTATCGACATATTGGGGTCATTCCCCCGCGAGTAGGACGAAGTAAGAAGAAAGATCAAAGGGGCAGACGGCGGCGGAGACGACCTGTTATTGAACGCGACAGGTCAGAAATATTCAAACAAGGTCATAAAAATACCGCAGACTTGGAGCAGGGTACTTATTATTAGTATTTCTGGTAGCAAAACCTATACTACCTGCACTATATATCAGAAAATTTTGGCAACCTGATATTTATATGAAAATGTTAGATTCTCACAGTACAGAAGTAACCTGAAAAAAAAACAGGCTGTGATCTTGTACCTCTATTCTTATTAGCAGCAAGAGTGCAAGAGTACCTACCCCTACCTTCACTATGCGCCTGAAGCCTCAAAAGACCTCATAGAATTTTCGATAGAATAACTTCAGGCAGAACAAGTTGCGAAATTTTCCATCTTGTAAAACATAAAAGTTCAACCTTGTTCAACCTTTATGGAGGAAAACTTACAAAGAACTTTATAAAAGAGAAGCCGGAAAGGTAAACATTTCGAGGAAATTACAGAAACAAAGAGCTTTGTTTGTAACTTTGACTCTTGGGGCATTCATGGGACTTCAATGAATAGCTATTTGCATTGTCGCAATACCTAGACGTGTAGGTATAAGTATAGCCTCCCTCTCAAGTCTACAACATCACAATCAACATAATTCTGCTATATGCTTTTGCTATTTCAGGTCACCTAGTTCATCCCCTGAGCGGCGTGTGCTAGCCGGGCGAGTATTATCGCCATCTCTGCCAAAGGTATCTCCACCACCGTTGCAGGCTCTACCTGCGAGACTTTCGCGTCGACCTATACTGAAGTCTCGGCCAAAGACCGTACCGGATATGGACCACATATTGCCTATAATAACAGGTAGGTAACAAGGCCCTTAGTAGGTGCCTTGCCTATTTATAAGGTACCTGCCTACTTTAATTTACAAAAATTTTGCGGACTAAATTACTTGAAAAATGTTCACGTGTGTTGCCTATTATTTTGGACAATCGTTTAGGTAAATGTAAAGTGTAAAAGATTTTGAGTTTTACGTACAAATAGACGCTCCCGGTAAAAGAGCATTGGCCTGTTGGTAACAAGGATAGTTGTTCCGGGTCTGGCTGTCTGTGTGTTGTGAGTGTAAATGTTTGTAAACGCATCCACGATAAAGGAGAAATTCCTAGAATGGAGCAACCTTTAAAAAAAAATGAGATTCGAATTTGTACAGAATCAAGTGATTGTTACAAATTGTATCATTGCAGGTTGCGCACTGTTATGCTCGGTGCTCCTAACTCAATGCTCTAATCTGAACTGTTACATTAGGTACAGGCGAACGCTCCCGTGTTATGGTGAATCTCTGACACTGTCTCGAGTTTCTCATTGATCGAAAGTTCAAATAGTATCGACCCGTGTCATTCTGCCAAGTCGTCGTGAATGTTTAATGTGTTCCTAGAACAGTGCCTTTGTATTGTAACCTTCGATTCTACTTTTATGTGGGGTGCAAACTGGTGAGGTGCTTTCATGGCTAAAATATGACTTATCTTCGCAAACCTTTTGATCGCACTGATTTAGAATCTAGATGCCATAAGCAATATCAATGCGGAAATTCTCCCAAATTCCTTTGTAGTGCAGCGTCTTGTACTCATTACATATGCTGCGGGATATTCATGCCACATCCAGACTTACATGCCTGTTTTTATTAAGACTTGGCGATACTTGAATGAATGCCTAACAGCGTAATAAAGATATTCAGTGCTCTTCGCGCTTCGCAGAGTTGAAACTCCAACGGTGCAATCATATTAAGGCATTCTTTAGGTGTCGTTTGGTGCTGAAAACGGGCATTCATCTCACGTCATTATGTTGAAAATATTTTATTTTATAGGAACAGCGGTCAAAACCCCTCGGCTGGCTGTTGTGGATATGAGCGCATACATTCGGATACCAAAAGGCTGTGTGCATCGACGAATAGATAAGTCGCAATTAAAGCTCAGCCGACCTCCCCGGCCTTCGCAGCCCAGGTTCACGAGTGACGAGTACGATACCCATGAGTCTGATTCATAGGCAACAGTGTGGTTGTGTTATACTTATTAAAAATTTTGGATATTAAAGTTATATTAAATGAAACAAACATATTTTTATTGAAACGTATAATGTCGAAGCTTCCATATTTACAATCACTAACTCCTATCGTTCAGTCATCTCATTCTTAGAACAAATCTTATTGAACACTATTATCACTACAAATTCTACAATCATAACGGCAAATGAAAAACGAGACTGAGTATCGCTATCGAGATTTATTTGAACATTTTTTTATTATTTTATGACAATTTTGGTTTCAACGTAAACGATTCGACTTCATCTACGCATACTAAAGAGGTCACAGGTCATCACAAAAACGATACAATCGTACATACGAAGGGTAAAGAAGCGCGGGCGCTTCGCAGAACGTTCAGCCGAGCGGTCGCGGCCGCGCGCAGGCCGGACCGGGCGCGAAGCACCTCCCCTAATAAATATCTTTGGCATGAACCGAACAGCTCGCCGACGAGTCACACGCGATCGCACTAACAACCGACAGTTATTGCTTCGATGCCAATATAGAGTTCGTTTCGTTCCCGCACGTCGCGTCGGGAGCTTCAGTGGGCGGCGGAGGCGCGCGCGGCCCCACCGCGTCATTCCCAGGCGTCGTTGTCGTCGTCCGACAGCGTCACCAGGTGCATGCGCGCGTCGTCGGGCGGCGGCGCAGGCGCGGGCGCGGGCACGCCGGCGCGGGCCGCGCGCTTCTGCCGCAGCAGCTCCTCGTCCGCCGGCGTCAGCGGCTTGCGGAACTCGTACACCAGCGGGAAGATGCGCTCCACCGCAGACTGCACATCGTTCACGCTCCGGGCTGCCGACAACCATTTTAATCATTACAATGTAGTGTTTGATGTTTTGAATTGTTATACTAAACGCCCACATGGTACACGTAAGACTGGCGCTTTGATATGGCTAAGAGTCGCGGCCAAAGGCTCAAGAATGACGCCTTGGATGGATCTCAAGAATTTACGAGGCGAATTATAACACCGAGATAAATGAAACGAATGGAGGTCTTAGCCCAAGACAATAGTTAAAAAAACATTTAGCTCTAAAATATAATAATTAGTGAATGTTCACGCCCAAGAAACAAGTCCTGCCGTAGGATCTTCGTTTGTGTAACATGGTCTGCTTTGTTCATGTTTTAAACTCAAGTCCTTCAACATTTATAATTACATCGCTTGTTATGTTTTGTTATCGTAAAGTTTATTAATGGTTTTCCGGCGTTCTTATCCTATTAAATTGTATCCAAGTTGAAAAATGGGGAAATACTAAAACCAGTGATAGATATTACATAACTTTACGGGTATTCAAAGGCCTTTCTTATTTATAGAATTTGACAATTTTAGTGAATTCACTTGATAATAAGCGTTTTGCAAAGAAATCTTATAAGAATCCAATTCAGGGCTATGGAGCAGGAATCAATTAAAAAACATTGAATAAGATTTACTCGTACTTATTTATGTAATCCTTGCTGTTTTTTTCTAAAACTAATTAAACATGATGTAATTTTATCCCATCAGTAATTAAACTAAAATAACCCTTTATCTGAGTTAACTTATGAGTCACGGCATCCGAAGTTGTTGGCACATTTTGTTTTTATTTCCTACTAGCTTTTGCTCGCGGCTTCGCACCCGTTATTTACGGAAACTATCCCAAGAGAACGTTTTAAATGTAGCCTATGACACTCGAGGATAATGTAGCTTCCCGGTAGTGAAAGAACTTTCGGAATCGGATCAGTAGTTCCGAGGATAACATACGAACTTACAAACAAATTTTACCTCGTTGTAATATTAGAATAGACAAAATGAATATACAACGCAAATTATAGAGCTCATGGCTAAATGGCTCCCTGTACAGGTTGTTGAGATATAGTGTCCCACGAAATTGTCTTAAAAAGGATGACAATAACTTCCAATGCATTTTGAAACACGTTTTTATGTTGTCCTGTTTAATTCATTTGATAGGTATTTGGACTCATTCAATTAGGTATAACAAAAATTATAATTAAATGAATGATAGAACTATAGCATGTTATTTTAGGAAGTTTATCAAAATAATATTTGTTATTTCCTCTATAGAAATTGGTTTAGGTACAGATCGTACGCAAAATACGTGCTTTGGACGTGGAATTGCAGACACCAGCCCATTATACAATACAATAGCTACAGGTACATCGAAAATAAAATGTTTGTACCTGTGATAGTCACACCTCCAGTAGAGAATATCTTGAGTGTGGCTTTAGGGTTGTATAACTTATAAGTGACTCCTGGGTGAAGCTCTGGTTCATAACTGAAAGTAAGGAAAACAATATGTTTGAACAGGTCCTCATTTCTTTGATCAAGTTACATAACAGACTGTTATAGGTGTAGCCTATCCAGATACATCTCTCACAGCAAGAATTAAGTAAGTACAACTTTTTTATGTAGACATGTATTTTAATAAGTTATTTGAAAGTTAAATTTTGCCTCTATAAAACCAAACGGGACTATTTGTAGGGTCAATCATTTACAGCTAAAGCAGCTCCCTGCACCAGTTAAGATTTGGAATGAACTGCCAAGGCTAATTTCAAATCAACATAGATTTAGTATTTAGATATTTTGGCTTTCATACTATAGTATAATCATTTGTTTGAAAGGTATGAATAAATCCACTTCACACAAATACAGTAAGTTTTCCAATGAATATGCATTTAAATGACAGTTTTCTAAAAAGTATTATCAAGGTCTATCTCAAAAAAATTTAAGAATTAACTAATCTCATGTAGAACGGTCCATAAATTATCAACAAAATGTTGACTTATCCAAAGAGGGACAAAAATAAAACAATTTCATCTGAACCCTGACTCTACAGTTTGCATTGGTTGATAAGATAGTTATGCTTTCTATACTTTTAATATTTGCAAATAGTAGGAAATTATGCAAAACCATTTTGAAGGGAATTATAATCTCCTTCAGTGTCATGAATGGATAAAATTGGTATGTGCCCATTATGTGATGCTTGTTGATAAACTACAGAAAAATGTCATTGTGTAGATGTTAGGCAAGTGTTAGTCAAACATCCACTTGATGAACACTAATGTAAACAAAGGATCTTTTCATTTGAGATTTGAGACTAAATGAACCCAAAAGATAAATTATAGAAACAAGCTGTATGATGAAACTAAGTAGGTATGTTTGGTTGGTATAAATAAAAATACTTACTCTGCTTCTTTGTATTTCTTGGAAAAAGATATGATCCTTATACCAAAGGGCATCCGGCAGGTTCCTAATACATTGACTACCCGGAAATTACGGAAGCGCACTTGGAAGCCTAGCTTCTGCAGAGCGCGCGCGTACCGGCGGGCCGCCACTTTGGCCTGGTCTTCGCTAGTGGCGCCCGTGCACGTCACGCGCCCCGACGACCAGATCGACGCTGTGGTGTATGGGCGCCGTAACTTCATGGTTACCATGCCGTTCTCACGGCGAAACTCGACGTTAACACCGTTTAACGCTATCTGTCTAAGGTTCAGGTGGCACTTAACACTAAAACTGCACACGACATTGTTTATCATTATATCTATTTCAGGCGTTTCCTCCTCCTCCTCGACGGGCACTGGCGGAGCCACCGGCTCGCTTGTATCGGCGCACTGCATTTGCTGCGCGCTGGTCGAGCCAGCTTCGCAATACTCATGGTCAGGCACCATGTGATTTGTAACACTATGTGTGGATATGCCACGGTTTGGCACAACGCTGTGTGTGCCTTTGCTCAGCTCTTTAATACCATTCTCTTGGATGAGCGTAGCCATGACCACCACGGCACACTGAAATAAAAGTAATAAGTCTATGATTTTGTACACTTGACCAAAAGAAAATACATCAATATAAATAAACAAGCAAGACAGCTACTTGAAAAACTTTATTGTGTAAGGTTCCTTTTCATTTACATCTAAACATACATACTCAGCAACACTAAGTTCCAATGAAACGTGATTCTAATTTAACCTTAAATGTAAACTAAGTTAACTATGTAAAGCTTTAGGTATACCAACTGTGTACATTGCTATTAATAGTCCCTACAGTATGAAATTAGATATTTGACCCTCAAACAACTCACAACATAGTATATTTGTATCAGAGTTGCAGTGCAGTGGCTACATGTGATAACCAATTCCAGACAGACAAGTGGAATTATGTCAAAATGATTGTTATAAAAAAAGTTCATCATCATCATTCTTCCTTTTATTTGCTCTTATCCCAATTTATTTGGGATCTTAGCATGTGTTCTTCTTCCATACTTCTCTGTTACTCATAATCTCATCAGACACTTCCTTTCTTGCCATATCATCCTTTACACAGCCGATCCATCATTTCTTTGGTCTTCCTCTAATCTTATTCCCGAACACATTCATACTCAAAACTTTCCTCACAACATTTTCCTCATCACATGCCCCCTATACCAAAAATATTAAGTTATTGGTATGAAATTTATTGCAATTTCATTCATAAAATAAAGTTCTATTTTTATTACAGGATATGAATCATGCATTGTAATGAAATATTGATTAAGTTTGTACATTGAGAGCAAGAAAAGTGTGATTATAGCTGTTATCGTCAGCCTTCAGCGGTAAACCATAAAGAGGACTTTATTGAAAATTGTTGATTGCACAACAATGGCAACTGGCAAACATACACATAACAATGAAAACATTTGCACAAAGCACACTTTTAGCTAAAATTATGCAATTTGAGTTTTGCACTCAATGAATTTGACTTTTCTAGTATGCTACCTAGAATTTGAATGATGATTTTCTCAAAATGGGGATTAATCACTATAAATTGAGTAGTGGGTATTGTTATTTAATTAAGCAATTAATAAAATAGTAAATTTTAGTAGTTCTGAAATCACTGGCCTAAACTTTTATTTGAAAGTATCTCTTAGAGCATGGTTAATCTAGACTACTGACAGTACTCTGTTAGATTTCAAAAGATAAGATACACCTACACATACATAGATATTTTATTTTCAGGGTTGAAGTTTCAAATATTAAACATATTCAGACAGCACCACAAACTTGTTTGTCACAAAGGAACAGTTTTATTTTATCTTAATGTTGTAACTGATTTCACTGCATAAGCTTTGATTGAACTTTTTTGCCATACAAGATTTTTGAAAGATATCTAACAATAACAGAATCAAATTTCAAGATTCAATGAAGGGGCACAATTTAGGACACTTCCCACGGCTGGGTACAGCGCGACGCGACAACATGACACTTTGCACAGCTGACTGTCGGACGGGCCCCCGCCCCGCACTACCCCCGGCCCCCACCTTCCCCCGCGCCCTGTCTAAGTCCTGCGCCCTGCGCCTAGTTTGTGCACTGCACAAGCATTATACCGATTAATATATCGATCACCCCCAGGTGCAAATTGCGCACAAGAGTGCTTTATTTGACGTAAATTTACACACCTGAGCTTAATTTGTTCCTTGTAAGCTAAGCTCATCATAGAAGATAATATGCTCGACAAATTACTTAATTTATTAATTATTTATATTCCCCGTTATGCGATTAAAACGAAAATAATTTGTAGTCAGCAGTTATTGACCCCATAACGACCTGAACCACACGTGATTGTGGACCACAAAGAAAAGTTATCCTAATGAAAACTTATCCTATATAATATTTCTTTATTCAGATTCTTTTTCATGAAAACAAAGAAGGTAACTAATAAAGGATTTCAATAAAATATAAAAGTAAAGATGAACAAAATAACACGAGAATGAACTTGAACCAAAATGGGGCAGGCTCGTAACTTTTTAGTGACTGATTGTGGGATGATACTTTGGAATAAAGGATCTGAGGTTAAACTGTACTTACTAAACATGTAAGAAAATTACTTAAAACAACAATTTACCTGAGGTAAGTGATATATTTGTCACAATTATTTTTACACTACCAACGAATAATAATTTTCATTGCAAAACTAAGAAAGTCCAGACAGGAGGTTCCGGCGACGACTTAGCTTTTGCACGACAACAAATATTACAATACCCGAAATATGACTGAAATTACTTAGAAAGCTAACTGATACAAGCAACTCGTTAATAAATGCAAAAATCAAAAACTTATGCACATCCTGCCTAGCACCGCCATGTTCCATTCGATGAACAAAATTGAGTGAATGAAATAGAACACGAATGACTGATTATCCTTTGCAGAATCATCGCCTACTTTTGTCTATGCTACCAATGGTTTTTCAGTTGGCTGCTTACTAAAAACGTGAAAATTAAAAATAAATAAGAAGATTAAATCACATTTTTTTGCGTGGTGTCTACCTACTGCAATGCATAACCGAAACGCTACTGTTTATCGCTATGTATCGCGGTTGCAGTAATAGAACACAGCCGCCGTGTCGTTAGCTTTTTAAATGCCTAATTAACAATAAAATGTATTTATTCTGCGTGCATTATTGCACTACAGGATGTTATTGTTTTCACCCCACATTTTAAATCTACCGCCACAGGAAAAATTATTAATTTAAAAGCAGTCAATAAAGAGTCGTAATGCTACTGAATGTTCTGTACCAATAAAACCAGCTGTTTGCCGTAGTAACGCGTATTTTATGTGTGACTATGCCATTAAAACTGTACCGAAAAGCATGATGAAAATACAATACATGATACTGATGATATCGTGCAACGATCAGTCAGTTCTGCACTGTACGGGGTACCTTTCACGATCAATGAGGTCTATCATTTTTGAGCTCACCAGATGGCGCCACTGGCGAGGAAGGTCCTGTAATTGATTATATTTAATACTTTAAAGTACCAACAACTTCTTATTTTTTTTTTAACAACATAGTGTAAACTTCAGAAACATATTAAACAGTATCGCCAAGCGTATGTAACATTTAAAAATTATTCTTCCTCCAAGTACTACTAAATTAGATCGTAACTTGCTACTTAAAATCTTCAAGTCATCCCATCGTGAATGAGGTGAAAAATTGTTACACCAGCTGCGAGGTGGGTCCATGTGGGTATGACTTAAGAATAATGCTTACTACTGCAATATATTAATTAACATTAGGGAAATGAGGTAATATGCTAAAATAACCTAGTCCTAGTTATAAAAGTATTTCTACTTCTAAAAAAAACAAAGTAGTAATTTTTTTAGGCCCAAATCAACAATGTGTAGAAATCATGACTTAATATCTAAAAATTTGGGAAATTGAGTGACAGTGAGACACAAAATTACAGAATAAATTTGTCTTATATAATTTAGCTTCGACATAACATAAAATCAATATAAAACATTCTAATATTTTATTTTACTTATTCCCTATAAAACTGCTCTTTTTCGAAGCAGTTTTCACAAATTAAACGAATATGCTCCATACATATTGGCGTTTTGCATGTGAGCAAGAATGCTTTGTTTTTTTGTCTTTGTTTACACACTTAAAAACAAAGATATTTAATTATTAAGTATACGCATAAAATTACAACATGTCCAACACAAAATAGTTACACCGACTATGAGGTCGGGCGTATCGTACCCGCTCTATGTTTGCGTACGTGTAGTTCATTACACCGTCGGCGCAACACTGTTATTGTATACTGGTATTGTGTTGTGTAAAATCACACCCCCCACCACTGCCTCCAGCTACCGAGTCAGCCGAGTCCCAGGAATAGAACAGTTACGAAATATTTGGTAATTTACAAATCGGTGGGTATGAGTTACCCGACCTCATTCACGCCGGGTTAATCACGAATGGCTCAATCTTTGCCACAATCGTGAATAATCGTAAAAATATATAATAAAAAAGCGTGCAATGCGCGAACACTCTATGACATCTGACATTTCTGAAGACGTTACACGAACGCCTCTAGCTGTGAAATCATGAGTGATAGCCCCTAGAGGATTCACAAATAAATTCAATACATCTTTTATGAGGTGTCAAAACTTGATTTGTCAACTCAATGATTCAACTATTTATTTATTTCAAGATAACTAAAAATATAATTTTACAGTCAATTGTTAACTTATCGGGTTTTCAGACTGTATAATTAGAGAAGTTGTTTCTTGGAATTATCGGTAAATGGTCTACTCACCTATCTTCTCAGTTCAATTTACATGCTTAGACTCTTCAAGCAAGGCTCCGGCTCGGATTGATGTAATGAGTGTGTATGAATAAAAACCGCTGTCTAGTGGAAGGTTCCACCCTAAATATTGCTTTCCCTGGCAGCCAGGTTAGGTGGGCACAGTCAGGGCCACAGGGCGCACTAGCTGCTACAAAGTGTGACCGTGATTGTGACAAGCAAAGATTCTCGTCAGGTTCCAGCTCGTTACATATTTCAACGTTTAAATAATGCAAATAAACTACTTATTATTGGAAACGTATTTTTTAACATTTTACTAGACCATTTAATTTTACCGTTCAATTTTTAATAACTTACTATTTGTCTTTCAGAGTAGTGTATCGGTAGCTTAAGTCAGACGAAACGCCATTGCAAACTTCTCCTAAAATTTTGTATCTAACTTCACTTTATTGTTCGATCATCCATCGTTCATCAATCAAGCGGTCGAATAATTCGTAATTTTACTTAATTTTTTCATATTTGTGCCAATCGTTACGTTAATTTAGTGTTATTATTTCGTTGGAAGTCCGTGGATATTTATAAATGTAAATAATCATTCTGTTGTGTTTGCAAACGTGCATATGCTTTGTTGTGAGAACCACCACCTTTATCTGCTGTCATTCTGAGCTGTAGCAACTGAATTTTTCGATAATGAAACATAAGTTATCCTTTGAATGGTAGGTTATCGACTGAACTACAGTACAAGAATAACAAATCAGTATCCAGTTGTTGATGTGTCGTGATGAGAGTGGTGTTCTTACACGGAGCAGTCATCGGGAGAATGTGCGGTGGCGTTTAGCCGTAGTGGCAGAGGACGTCAGAAATAGGATCCAGCATGGAATCGGTGAAGGACGAAGAACGTTTGCGGCGGCTGCGCGCCCTGGAGGAGCGGCTGTGTGACCCTCGCTCCACCGGCAACGTGGACTGCCTGCTGGACACCGTGACGGCGCTCGTGTCGGACTGCGACCACCCGGCTATCCGTCGCATGAAGAATGTTGAGGCGTACACCAGCAGATGTAAGTACTCCATACTAAATCATTATCAGCTATATGATTTACTTAAACAACAATGTTCCATTCTAAATCCATGTTAGACAAAAACAAAACCTTATGAACTGTATTCGTAAAATTAGGCTTAGATTGTTATTAAGGCTCTGATGGCATGGAATGGTTTGCAACCAGTAGGTATGTGCACTGGTGAATATTAACCAGAAAACATTGTAACATGAAAACTCAAATTGGATGTTGACAACATATCTGAGTGAATTGCTCATAATATCTTGTCTATCATGTTACTTCATCAGTATATATTAAGCTATACATTTAAATATTGGGACATTTCTGATCTATTGGTATGATAGAACATTATCACTTTCCTATTGCTTCTAAGTATTATTTGGGAAAACAAGTCTTGTTCATTCATCAGTTATTATCAGTAAAATCTTTTACATCACTCTTTATTGTAAGCAAATAACTACTGTATGGCTTCTAAAATCGTTGTAAGATTTGAAAGTCTGTCATTTTGCTGATTTTGTTATTATTAGCATGACCCAGCGAGTTAGTTTGACATCATTTTATTAAACAAAAGAACTGTAAACCTTATCCTTTAGTCACATCTTAATATTATTTCAAGAACGGTAAAGTTTTGTACAATTAGACATTTAAAGCAAGTATGTACTGATACTAATGCTATATAAACATCAGCCCAGAATTCTTATCTATTGTTTATTTACATACATTTGGCTAGAAAAACCACTAGATTTGCTATTTTTAAAGGTTTTATTGCAATGGTAAAGATGCTATACTTCTGGACAGTTATTGAAGTAATCTAATAAGCAATGCAGTTTAATTAATAAGTTTGTTTTGATTAGGTTACATGTAGTACCTAATCAATTAAGGAATGATAACATGGTACTTATATTTATGATAGAATGTTGATTACACATAGCAGTGTTTGAAATAGGGGTCATCCTTTCTTTAGGTCATACTAACTGCCCCGTAGTTCCTAATTTATTGCTTTTTTTTGTGAAGATCCGAACAAGTATCTATAGTCGGTGCAAATATTTTTTTGTCTTTTCAAGCACTAAAACATCCTCCTTTGTAAGCCAACAATCACCAATAGCAGCTAGCTATGCAATAGCAGATAGCTGTGGTGAAGTTGTGATCCATTCAAGGCATCAGTACACCATTTAAAAATGCTTATACATTGTAAAGTGTAACATTGTATGGTCCTCAGTTGTTGTGGCTTGAATAACATTAAGTTTGGACTATGACAATAGACTATTGATATTAATTAGTTTGTATCTGATTAATTAAATAGAAATTATTCAATCAGGAATGGTTTTGGATTCAAACTTAACTGGTGTACATCCACACCTCTGCCTAACCAGGATTACAGGGGATTCCAAGGCATGTCATGCTATGTTATGTGCACATGTCCACATAATTGGCATAAATGGTGTTTAATTCAATTACAAAGTTGGCAATGTGTATTTCTGTGTCCCAGTTCAGAAGTTTTATCCTGCAGTGCCCTAAATTAGGTATTTCTATGTAGTCATAAATACACTGTTTATGAGCATTTCATATGTGCATATCATCTGATTCATGTAATTCAGATGATTCAGTGAACCCTCCAGATACTTACAACTATTATGGTTCTCAAAAGTTGTTCAAAGTAAGCAAATAAAAAACATTTGTTATGATTGTATCAAAATGTTAGTATCCACATTTCATTGTTGTAATCAGCATAATCACTCTTTTTATAACTGACCGTGTGTGCCTAATAATGTTTTATTTTGATGATTGCAAACAATTAAATTTTTTGAGAAATCAATAAACTAACCAGTAAACAGTTCAAGATTAACGCCACCAAAATGTCATATGAATTAGAACTATTAAATATGCACTAATAAAATGCTTTTTGTTTGTTGTAGATGAGACTTTTGCTTCAGACATAGTAGACCTGCGTATGAAAGCAGCAGATTTTGATTTGATAAAGGTGATTGGCCGAGGGGCATTTGGTGAAGTGCAACTAGTCAGACACAAGTCTACACGTCATGTATATGCTATGAAGCTTCTCAGTAAGGTTGAAATGATCAAGAGATCTGATTCCACATTCTTTTGGGAGGAACGGCACATAATGGCACATGCTAACTCTGAGTGGATATTAAAGCTACACTTTGCTTTTCAAGACCACAAATATCTGTACATGGTCATGGACTACATGCCTGGTGGTGACCTCGTCAGTCTTATGTCGAACTACGACATACCTGAGAAGTGGGCTAAGTTCTATACAATGGAAATTGTCCTTGCATTAGACGTAATTCATGGTATGGGTTTTGTACACCGAGATGTAAAACCAGATAATATGTTAATTGACAAATATGGACATCTAAAGCTGGCTGATTTTGGGACATGCATGAGAATGGGACCTGATGGTCTTGTGCGGGCCAGCAATGCCGTGGGCACTCCTGATTATATCTCACCTGAAGTATTGCAGTCACAGAATGGTGAAGGAGTGTATGGTCGTGAATGTGACTGGTGGGCTGTGGGAATATTTTTGTATGAAATGCTCATTGGAGATCCTCCTTTCTATGCAGATAGTTTGGTAGGAACATACGGTAAGATCATGGACCATAGGAACTCACTCCAGTTTCCTGATGATGTAGAAATTTCAAAGGATGCTAAATCTTTAATCAGAGGTCTTCTAACAGACAGGATTAAAAGATTAGGAAAAAATAGTGTTAACGAAATTAAGCAGCATCCATTCTTTATCAATGATCAATGGAGTTTTGAAAATTTGAGAGATTCTGTACCGCCAGTTGTGCCTGAATTATCTAGTGATGACGATACAAGGAATTTTGATGACATGGAAAAGTCTGATGCTTTGGATGAATCCTTTCCTGTGCCTAAAGCTTTTGTGGGAAACCATTTGCCTTTCGTGGGCTTTACATACAATGGTGACTATCAATTATGCGCCCGAGGACTAAAGGCAGCCGATGTAGTAGATACTATCTCTAATAATCATATTAATAATGTTGGATCTGAAGCTATATTGCAGCTAGAGAAACTCCTCGAAAGAGAAAGAGATGGGAGGAGGAAGTTAGAAGACACGCAAGTTAGTTTATGTGCTCAGCTAGAAGAATTGTCACAGAGGGAATCTAGAAATAAGAAAATAATAGCTGACACAGACAAAGAACTGGCACTACTACGACACGATCTGAAAGAGATACAAAGGAAGGCTGACATAGAAACTGAGACAAGAAGGAAAGCAGAATTTAATTTTAATGAAGCAAAGCGGCGACTTGACGAAGAACATAGTAAACGAGCGAAAGAAATAAACAATTTACAGACTTACAACGATAAAATAAATGCTTTAGAAATGCAATTGACGGAGTTACGTGAGAAGTTAAAGCAAGAAGCTGAGTCTGCTGCGAAGTCAAGGAAGCAAGCGGCAGAGCTGACAGCTGCTCAGGCTGCCGCCGCTGCAGTCAACGATGGGACTGTGGCGAGCTTGCGCGCCCAGCGCGACACCCTGGAGAGGGAACGAAGCACTCTCTCTGAAGAACTTGCTGCTGTGAAGGCATCTAAACAGCGTTCGGATTCGGCTGTCGCGGAGGCCACTAGCAGATTGAATGCGGCTCACGGAGAGCTCGAGCGGGCGTCGGCCAGGTTGAACCAGATCATGGCGGACAACAGGCAGCTGTCAGAGCGCGTGTCTTCGCTGGAGAAGGAGTGCGCGTCACTGGCGCACGAGCTCCGCGCGGCGCAGCACCTCTACCAACAGGAGCTGCGCGCGCACCAGGACACGCAGCGCTCACAATTGCTCTCTAAACAAGAAGCCAATCTGGAGCTAGTCAAGGGTGAGTGTTAGTATTCCAAGACCATTGACTTTCTGCCATTTAGCCCACGCTACACTCCTGTCATGTTCAACTGAGCTAAAAACTGTATAAGCTCCCAAAAATATATTTCATACCTTCACTTTTTGCATGCCTCAGGAACATTGGATATGATATTTAAAGGTATTGTTCAGTTTGCTAATATACCTCCTTTGATCTTTGTAGGTCCAAAGTAGACTCACTTTATAGTACTAATAAATATGGCTTGGAACCTATGTCTTCTTCATAATGATCAAACTTCTTTTTGATCTACTTTCTGTAATAAATAACTATCCAATTAAATGATTTTTATTGGACAGTTATAAATTTTTGTATTTCTAATTTCAACTTAAAATAAAAAAAAACTATAATTATTTAATTACAAATGCAGTTTTTCGAATCACATTTATTTATGGAGTGTTTGCAATGTGATACGACAGCTCTGCAATCGAAACTAAACGAGGAGAAGACCGCACGGCAACGCTCGGAGTCGGCGTGCCAGGAGAAGGACCGCCAGATGTCCATGCTCAGCGTCGACTATCGCCAGATGCAGCAGCGCTTGCAGAAGCTCGAGGGTGAACATCGACAGGAAACGGAAAAGGTTATTACAAGTCATCGAATCTATCAAACAAGAACATTATTTGTATAGTCAGCAACGAAAGTCGATTAAAACTGCTACTTTTACATACGTGTTACGAGCTTGTGTTATTTAACTTGACCATCTATGACGATTTTCGTTTCTCAAATTTCCAAGCAATACGGGCCTTCAACTGGCTTTCTTTGCTGACTGTGCCAATCTAATATAATCTGAATACGATCTAATTGAACGGTATCTCTAGGCGATGGGTCTGGCAGCTTCCCTGGAGCAGGAGCGCGCGGCGCGCATGGCGGCCAGCGGAGACGTGGCGGCAGCCGAAGCGGCGGCGCGCGGAGCGCAGGCCGAGCGCGATGCGCGCGCCCGCGACCTGCACGCCGTGCGCTCCGCTCTGCACGACACCTCCGAGAAGCTCGCCGCCGCCTCCGCCGAGCGCGACATGCACTGCGCTAGGGTGAGTGCACACACTTAAATGCTATAGTCTTCTTCTCTTTCAATGTTCCTGGAATTCCAGGTGATGTACACGAACGTCTGTGCTTGCAATTTACTTTCCAAACATGTGCTTTCGGAAAACTACTGTAGGACACACACGTAACGTTTCGTTTGCGCGACAACTTCAATAATTTTGTGACTTTCATTAGTACTACTCATTCTGAAATCAGCTTAACTCACGCTGGTATAAAGTTGAACTTCGCTATAATGTGAAAATAACATAAATTGAAAGAAAAGATTTGAGTATAGGCCTCCTACGGTCTCCAGGGCCTGACCATAACCATAAGCAGGACCACTGAAGTCAAGTTGCTCATGTGCGGTGCAACTTTCAACGGCGCAATTTTTCGGCGAAAATTCAATTGACGGCGCGGTTGACGCAGTGGCTGAGCGATTGACTGCTGCGCTGCGTGTCGCGGGTTCGATTCCCGCACGGAACAAATATTTGTATGGCGTACAGGTAGTTGTTCCGGGTCTGGCTGTTTGTGTATGTGAGTTTGAATGTTTGTAAACGCACCCACGATACAGGAGAAATTCCTAGTGTGGGGCAACGTTTTTTTAAAAAAAAAAACTTGACTTGTTAAATACCTTGAGTCAAAATTACATGACACCTCTCTTTTTTCCAAATTTTGAGTTCTGGTAATCCCTCATACAATATACCTAATTTGCATGCAGTGCACTTTATCATTACTCTATGACTCAGACCAATTGGCTCACCTTATGCTAGTGCCGTAAACTGCAGGAGTGCCACCGGAGCGAGAGACTGCCTCTGCGGTCACTAACTTGCTTACTCATAGGGCTGCAGTTTCGAAAATTTAATTTGATATATTTTTTTTAAACTTTCCCTAAGTCTAAGACTCCGGAAAAATTACAAGGCCGGATAAAATTCGGACGGGGACGGTGGCCCAAAAAATCTTTTCACACATTCGGTTGCCATAAGCCTATTTAGTCTAGTCCCGTGTAGACAGCAACAAGCAGAGTAGAAAGTGATAAACTTTATTAAGTTATCAAAATACATTTTTGCAACTTAGTCATCAAGTATAAATACTTTATGATATAATACACGACAACCGTATTCACGGTTGCCTTGGTTCCTGAAATAAGTAGATACTAAACCTTTTTCAGCAGTTTGAAAAACAAACATGAAAATATTGACCATGTTTGCAAATATGTACTGGTAATAAGTAGGTCACTATCACGCTAATACAACAACTAATCGAATAAAACAACTGGAAGTAGCCTCAACGTATTTCAACTTAAAAGTATGCATCCATGTATTTATAGAGACATTCTTATCGATAGACAAACTTAAAGAACTCTTTGAGTGTTTCTTGTGAATTAATCATAATCTCATCGCGCCGAAATAGACTGTCCTCCAGCATTACAACATAGTGACTCATTGTCGACGGCAAACATACACACACACAGCTTTTGCCTTATACGACATAAACCTGCGCGTGCGCGTCTCCAAATAAATAAACACATGATTACGTAGACAGCGGTTTTTCTAGAGTTGAATGCCTTACTCATTGATTATGATGTGATTTGCCAATTAATAGAACATTTATTCATTAAAGTTCACGGAATGTAATTGTTGACAATTTAATATTAATGGTCGACGTTGTGTTGATGAAAATAAATCATTCCTCGGTTAGGAACTCGATTCGGCTATTGTTGTAAAATTAGTTCACAAAGCCGAGGAGATTAATTAATTTCACAACAGAGCGCAGAGTGACCGTTGAGAACTACATTAATACTTTATCAAATTGTAACAGCACTCGTATCTATTTCAAACTACTCTCGCATAGCTGAATGTACACAGTTTGGTAGATACTATTGTGTATTTCGTTTCGAGATAGAATATGAATAAAATATTTTACTGCAGTCTTATACCGCTCTAGTCGCACGAATTACCCGAGTATGAAAAGTAGGTATTCTTCTTTGACCTTGATATTTATGACACAAACATTTAAGATTGGCTTTGCAGATTAAAACTTTGTATTTTAAGTGTGTATGTTACTAATGCCTTGTTAAAGGAGAAAACCTCGCTTTCTACATTTCTTGAATAAAGAATAATGGATCTAAAGGGAAGACTGATGTCAGGCTGCGTTTATCTAAGGCCAAGGGTTTCCTGGAAGTAAAATGTACACCTAGTACCTAGATGAGATGCTTGCTCAATGAGTTGCATAACTGTTCTTAGAATAGAACAGAATTCCACATTGTGTCTCGGATTTTGTCCGCATCTAAAACATAAACAATGTCTACGACAATCTTAACTTTAAAATAGAATTATAAGAACACACGTAGGAGTGAAAAATGAGTCTATTACTACATTCAAAATAATATAATGTAGCAGCGGGTGAATCAGTGTGAAGTTAAGAATTTGTTGAACACAAGTGCTGAACAAACAGAGCCTTGGCAATGAAGACATGCCTATAAAACACTTCCATTATGATGATGGCACGCATTAATATACAGGAATGTGTTATTGTCGTGTTAATTTCCTGGTCATCTTCAACTGGGACGTGTATCGTTGTACAATAAATTGTACTTAATGTTTTCTTATGAATGCTACCGCTAAATACGCACTTTGTATGTAGATTCATAACGATACGAAAACATCTACTTATAAATAACAAACTTGAAATACTTAAACAGGCCGCTAATTAACATTATACTGTGCGTTGCTAAATGTACAATAAAAACAGAAAGCCTTGATGTATATGATGGCTTACCTGTATGTATTAGGTTGGGTAGTAGTTTTTCGTAATAAAATTATTTCCCGTCTATGTAATTTTTTCCAACTTTTCAATAGAAGTGTGTAATATATTATTTAATTCTTTAAATGAGTCATATCAAACTGAAAAGTAAGAATATCGATATAATATAACAGGAGCTTTATGTTCCTTGTAGCAGCACGATTATGACAGTCGTACAATAAAAATAGTGACTCATATGGCGTAATCAATTCTAGAGAGAACGCGCTATGTTCTATAGCTTTATTATAATTATAGCTTATCTACTAAAGAACACAGCTACTTTCATATCGGATGCTTACTCAGTTTTATGTAGAGTAAATGAGGTATTTTTGAAATATTTTTTTTTGTATTAGTAAATTCAATTTCGATGATTAGTTAGTGGATGGAAGAGGTTCTGTTCTAATGTTATTTTCGAAATATGCCTTCTAGGCTTATAAGTACGTAAGAATAATTTCATGAAAATAGAAACAGTTTTGTATTAATTTTACATTATAATAACCAGCTAATAGGTAAGGCTGTCAGATGACGTCAGCCTGTCGGTGACTGTACAAATGTCCGTTGCAGTAAATTGCTAATCTTAATGACCAAGAAATAGTATTTTATCTCAAGTTTAAATTGTAACGCAACTGCCTCCCTCCCCTTTGGTGGTGAACTTGACCATTATATTCAGTCATTGAGCTCAATCCTTTCTACACATTGGTCGTGTGTAAATTTTGTCCAATTCATACTAGAATTTCAACAGTATTGTGTTATGTAGTACAAGTTTTCTGTGACTTTAATAAGTTGTGGTTGGCCCCTGAGTGGGAACAACTGTCGGGATGGGAGAAAGAGAATGGGATGTGGTTATTTTGAAGCCATTAATCGATGTATTCCTTGTCGATCAGAGCGAGGAGCTTCGCCAGCAGTTGGAGACGGAGCAGCACTACTGCTTCGTGTACAAGAGCCAGGCCAACGACATGCGGCTGATGCTGGAGGAGAACACGCGGGCGGCGCGCGACTCTGAACAGGAGCGCTCCAGCTTGCTGCATCAGCTGCAGCTCGCCATCGCACGCGCTGACTCCGAGGCTATCGCCAGGTCAGTACTACATTCACATTTCTCATTTTAAAGATATTGATCACATGTGAACTATTTCTACCATTTAGCAGAAGCCTAGCGTTGCTGGTGAAGGATTGAAGAGCATGGGTGCCTGTGTAATTGTATAAACATATAACACATTTCTTCTCTCGGCTCGTCGCTCTCATCTACAATTTATAGCGTATTATATCTGCTGTCCATTTTCTAGTATGTACCAAAAAACTACAAAAAAGTGCAAAAAAAGCTAGTTCAGTAATTAGTGTATGATTTATATCTGTAATCTTGTTTGTTGCCATCAGACAGTAGTAATGCAATGTTATCATAATTATCGTCAAGTAGTCTTACATAGGCACTTTAAATATATGCCTTTTCTTTTTAACCATACTTAGTGCTATCACATTCATTGATTGGATAGATCACACAAACAATATTATTGCAGTCATTTTGAGCTGGCTGTCGAGTGGTGACCAGTGGTGTCTTATTTATCTTTTATTTACTAAAAAGGGGAAAGATGTTGCGGAAACAGAACAGTGAAAAGATCCTCAAAAGAGTTTCTTTTACATATCCAGCTGGGAGCAGATTGTAAATTGTTTCAGTTTATTTATTATTCATTAGTTGTTAATTCTGTTCTCATATATTATGTTTAAAATCTGCAGTGGTTGACAATATAAATATAGAATATTATTTGTAATTGTTTGACGATATCACATAAACTAACGTTTTTTTCCCATGGTCGAAGGGGAGAATATATCGCCAAGCCCTTCCATTATGCATAACCAATTTCACTCTTACATACAGTTATTAATCTTCTCACTATCCACGTTCATAAATGTGATCAACAAGTGCTGTTATTATTTCAAAACTCTGTGTGTGTGTGGCCATTACTTTAATGTACGTCGGCTAGTCAGCTATATTATAAATATTTTCAACACGGCCATAAGTTAATCTTATAAAGATTCGTTTAATTACGAGAGATGAAGTATACACGCCTGTTACGAGTACTACAATATTGATTTCTTATTTAAATATTCCAGGTCGATAGCGGAAGAGACGGTGGGCGAGCTAGAAAAGGAGAAGACGATGAAGGAGCTAGAGATGCGCGATGCTATGTCGCAGCATCGCAGCGAGCTGTCGTCGCGGGATGCGCTCGTGCAGGGACTGCGCGACCGCGACCACGAGAACAGAGCCACCATCGACCTGCAGCGGAAGGTAAAGTACTCTTTGCTAATTATAAGTCCTTTTTCATCACTAATAGTGACTTTGGTGCCAAAAACTACGAAATACTTCAAATAAATAGGCCGATGTCCTAATCAAAGCGATCATCGCGCGAACATGTGACAGTCGCGTTCATTGTGTTCGCAAACCTTAACCTTTATCGTGGCGACAGAGTGCCGAATAAGGGAATATGATTTGGGCTTATTTACAATTCTGTTGTAATATCTCCGTTCGTTGTCAACATCTGTTTTTAATTCGCAGGAGGTAGACGAGCTCCGTCGCAGCGGCACGGCGCTGGCAGAGCGTGTGGCCACGCTGCAACGTCTGCAGGAGGAAGTTGACCGACTCAACAAGAAGCTCAACTCTGAGATCATGCTCAAGCAGCAAGCTGTCAACAAACTTGCTGAGATTATGAACAGGTAACACAATTGGTTGTGATAGTTATTCAAGCAGTGTAAGGATTTACCCGATACCGGTAGTTCACGCTGCGCTATCCAGATTTTACGGTAAAAATTGTGGATTGCATTTGCGTTTTGTTTTAACGGTATGAAACTGCCAATGATCCGAATATTATACAGTAAGATATCGTGCTGGTCAAAGTCTTGTGAACGGAGGCTTAGGATCTTGGTATAGCCAATTTGGAGGAATTGAGATTGAAAAATAAGATATATCCCGTCATCTGTCAGTACCATAGTCATTTGAGAGGAGGAAGATATGATAACGCTAATATCTGTGTACGTATGTTCTGCAAAAACTAAAAAGCATAAATTCTCTTTTTACAGAAAAGACATGAACCCAGCGACGACAAAGAACAAGAGCAAGATGTCGGTCCGCAAAGACAAGGACTACCGCAAGCTCCAGCAAGAGCTGACGAGAGAGAAGGAGAAGTTCGACCAGCACATCTCCAAGCTACAGCGCGACCTGCAGGACTGCCAGCAACAGCTGCTGGATGAGCAGTCTACCAGGCTGCGGCTCGCCATGGAGGTAACGGGAACTTGTCATTGTAATTTGAACTTTATGTCAATGCTGCGATCGTCGTATATCTATTGTAGACTTGCTGTTGAGAACTTGCAAAGAGCTCTATCCGAACGACAGATCAAGTATTCAAATCTGATCTGTTTCTTGCAAAATTTTATGTTGTCTGTTGTGGTTTTTTGACTAAAATAACGACACCCCCACCACTTATGGGTATTACAGTACTCCTTCTTTCGGAAACGGTGTTTATGCTACCCTTTTAATGATTCAATCATCTCAATGGTTATTCATCAATCTTCAAGTATCTATAAATATCAAATATTTAACTACAATCTCATTTCTAGGTCGACAGCAAAGACGTGGAAATCGAACAGCTAAAAGAGAAATTGGCTGCCCTAACAAGCGAGACGGCATCCCAATCGTCGGCGGACGCAGAAGACGGTGAAACGGAGCAGACGCTAGAGGGCTGGCTGTCCGTGCCCTTTAAACAGAACATACGTCGCCATGGATGGAAGAAGCAGTATGTTGTCGTGTCGTCCAAGAAGATCATCTTCTACAACACCGAGAACGATAAGATGAACACCACAGATCCGGTCATGATTTTGGATTTGAGGTTTGTAAAATAAAAATAAATCTTCCTCCAGGAAAATGGCTTCAATTGGCAGAGTGATTGGTTGTTTACTTTGCATGTGAGGTTCACATTATGTTTTAATTCTACAAAGTGTTTTTATATAAAATTAAACCAAAAAGTCCTAGAATACGTGGCCCAAAAATGCATAGTTTCGACGATATCATCAATCATAATTAATTTAAGTTTCATTGATAAATGCGAAAATTCATTTTCATTCAAACCAGTCATTCATATTTAAAGCTAAGAAAATGCTACGTTGTCATATTTCACGCAAGGGTGTTTTACATTAATAATCGTGACTTAGTCGAAATATTTTGTATGAAAAAAGAAAAAAAAACATATGCCAGTTGATTCTTTGATATGGTCTCATTCTCATTCATACCCTAGAGTTATAGGATATAAAAAAATAACACTTTGTATAATGTGGTAATCGCCGAGTGAATTAACATGTCTAAAGTCGCAAACAGCAGTAACTTTCCGAACGTTCGTAATGCCGAATCATGATTACCAATAATACGCTCAGAGAGTGTAATTAGCACGGTTATATTTCACTTAGAACCGGATGTGTAAAGTACACCATTATTTCGCCTGATGTATTTAGTTCCCATGTATTAAGGGGCGAACCTATTGCCACTAATCGGGCAGAAATCCAATCTCTGAGCTGCTTTCAGTAAAAAACATTGATAAACCGCCGCATAAACATTCATATGCCTGATTCGACAAATGAGAGGTCATGTGTGTGTATTATTTGAGTGTGTGGCACTTGTGTACTGCAGCTCGCATAGCAAATTCAGCGAGTTGAGGCCCTTTTGGCAATATAAGCATTGTTTTCTTTCTGTTATCATAGTTTTAAGGTAATTATTCTTATGCCAATAAACGCACTTTAATTTCTTTCATTTAACGTCCCGTTCCGTGTTCCAGCAAGGTGTTCCACGTGCGCTCGGTGACGCAGGGCGACGTGATCCGCGCGGACGCGAAGGACATCCCGCGCATCTTCCAGCTGCTGTACGCCGGCGAGGGCGAGGCAAGGCGCCCGAACGACCCCGCCGACGTGCCGCAGGAGGCCGCAGACCACACCAGTCAGTGCACACACTTATACTTTACCCTCTGCTTCAAAGATGCAATCAGATTGCATAATCAGATGCCATAACACAATGAATGACCGACCACAGCTCGGTTTGATCAATTTTAAACTATTGATCGATGTTAATCGTCAACCATAATCCGGCTGCCATACACCGCTCTGGACGGTCGATGTTAACGATTGACATAAATCTAGTTGCACTCCTACGCCATAGGTAGGCTTAAAAAAGGTGAATAACGATAAATCAGAGTACAGAGTCGCCTCAGCATTGTCAACTCTATCCAAACTAACGTGTTCCCGATTACTCTCATTGTGACTCAAAACTATAACAACTGACGGCTTTAAATGCCGTCCGCGACAGAATTTGTCCTCTCAACATATTATCGGCGTCACTAATTTTGTTAACTCTGCCACTGTCTGTAGACGCAGCCGGCGCGGTGATTCTGTGCTTTGCGCGATAAAAAAATATATCTAGATAAAGTATGACCGGGTGTTTGGTACCAAAACAAGCCAGCATCATTATGTCTATGTATATATCTAAAACACGTATTTTACTCTAGTTTGAGACTGGACCAATATATGAGGCGCCCGTCACTGGATGATGGCTACGAATGCATTCGCTGCAAACTATATAAAGTTAGTGCAGTATTTGAAGCATACATTTACTTGCACTAAAGCGCACTATTTGTTATACCTGTGCTTACACGGCACACCATTACAGGGTGTAAGGGAAAAGCGCACAATATACAGCTTTCCCGGTCTTACACGCAAATGATGCACTCATTCACTGATGAGGCTGATGGCCATGAGACATGCGCTTTATTTAATGTTAACCCAATACGCCAACAAGGCGCCAGCATCGGTACAAAAAGCTTCGTTCATTTTACCAGAGCTGAAAAGCTTTAAAGCTGAAAAATCTGCTAGCGAAACTTCTCAGTCGTGGCGGTTTTCAATATCTAAACTCGATAGAAAAAATTACAAACGGCAAGTAAACGGCGCGCGGCGGTACCATTCGTAGTCATTGACCCCAAAAAACATGAATTCTTTTTTTTAAGTACTACCGTGGTATCGCCGTCCATTAATTACATGAGGCAATTTTTCGACCCCTTCCCCCCAGGGGGGAGCCCCTTGGTGAGATGTCTGCCCCTAATCTCACGTGAGATTTATCAAAATGCATAGTTAAGTGTAAATACGTTAATCTGTGTTTGATTGCGTTCGATTTATTTATACATAATCTGTTTATTTATTTTGGTTGAATATTTATTATAAATATTATTGTGTAGGATTAAGCCATTCTTTTGTGGAGATGTTTTAACACGTTTACCTAGCAACATAGTTTTCACGGACACTGTTTCTTGCGGGAATAAAATTACGTGATATTTACCGAGATTCGGCTCGACACCCTCCCCCCTCTCCTAGACGCCTCACGTAATTAATAGACGCCCCCTAAGACGATACCCGTCTCAAGTCCACGGATTTTCGCTAGCCAATAAAGCTTGGTATACTCATTCTGATATCGATAACTGCAAAAGGTTCGACTCGTTTTACTTTAATAGAATGCTTGGTTTTCCCGTAGGCAACACGGTGCAGCACAAGGGCCACGACCTGGTGAGCATCACGTACCACATCCCCACGGCCTGCGAGGTGTGCACGCGCCCGCTGTGGCACATGTTCCGTCCGCCGCAGGCCTACGAGTGCCGACGTGAGTGTATTTGATTATCTTAATCTGAAGGGTGGACACTATCAGCGGGGCAGTAACGGGAACTACCTTAACCGTTGCAGCTACACGAAAATGGTCTTAGGAGACTATCCATAATTTTTATTGAAATTTTGATCTCTATTCACAGATTTTCAAAACGCCTTATTTCTTGTGTGACATCAAATCGCTTGGTCTCTCGATTCGGGATAACATAATATACATGCGGTGTAATATTCAATCATCTTGTTTTTTACGTCACGATCGCACCGTATACAGAGCGTCACGTTCATTGCGTTACCTCGACCCAAATGTTGAGCTGCGTTTCAGATCTCTATCAGTATGTAACGTTGGATGTCGCGTACGCAGGTTGCCGCATGAAGATCCACGCGGAGCACGTGTCGGAGGGCGAGGGCGTGGCGGGCGTGGCGGCCTGCAAGCTGCACGCCGACCGCGCGCGCGAGCTGCTGCTGCTGGCGCCCGCCGCGCAGGACCAGCGCCGCTGGGTGGCGCGCCTCGCGCGCCGCGTGCAGCGCTACGGGTACCGCGCCGCGCACCACACCAACCACGACCACACCAAGCTCTCGCCCAGGTGAACATTTTATTACAACAATGCGCCGATGATGTAAGTACATCTAAATTCCACGTGAGCACGGTCGTGTCCCCGCAGCAGTCGTGAGTCAATATCTGCATCTCTGGCCACTCAGCGGTTGACCTCCGGTTAATGGTTGCAGAGACTCGATGCGGTCGAACCTGAAGTCTGCGTACATGAACGCGTCGCAGCGCAGCTCCACGTTGCCGGCCAACGCGTCGCTGCCGCGCCAGTGAGCCCGCCCCGCCCCCGGCCCCGCCCCTGGCCCCGCCCCCGGCCTCGCCCCGCACGCGCCCTCTACGGTATTTGACACTATAACGACATGAAGGATGGGCGCCCATTGCTACATATTCAAATTTCTCATTTCACGTGTACTTGGTTTTAAAAGTTAGTAGTGAGTCGCTTTGTTCACCGCGCGTTGGTTTTTTTACTAACACTTTTCGAACATTTTATTCTATGGGACCTAGAATATAATCTGTTTATTTTGGAAAACTAATTGAATTATGCTATCGTACTTTCGATCGAGGTACTTTTAAATAAGTACTCTGGATATCTTGTTAGGAAATCATTCATCGAGTATGTTAAGAAATGAAGTGGGAGCAACGCGATTATTTATTCGCGCGCGCTGGCATTTGATCTGGCATTTGACAATATTTACTATTGAATCTTTCAGAATTTTACTATCCAAATTTCAATTAAACTTGTAAATTAACTAGTCTTAAATAAGTTTAAGTATTTTTGTCCAAATTTTATAAGATTTCGGCATGATTGCTGTGATAGATATTGAAAATATTAATATTTTGTACTTATCAAAATTTTACCAACACCAAGTAGTTTTTCTTATAATTATTTTTGAAGAAGCTGATTGTCATGGCGAAATCTCACAGACGGATGCAATGGTGCTATCGCATGCGTCAGTTGCAATTTATTCACATTTAATATGACGTCAGCTTTGCAGCAAGTGCTTAATAAAAGAAAACTAATATTTTCTTGGGGTATTAAGATTGGGTCATTAACCGTGTTGATATTATTATGTTTTGTAAACTATATGGCGGTTTTATGTTGGGACGACGACCATGTTGTTCAGTGTTTGAGGACTGGGAGGTGATACGTGCTTGTGGAGCTTTCGCCATGAAATAATGGAATACATAAACCTTAACATGATTGTTCATAACATTGTCAATGTCTAGTAGATGGATTACTAGACATTGACAATGTTATGAACAATCGTTGAGTATTAAAGTGACAGAAATTAAACTGGTTATTTTTCAATAATATTTTTGTACAATTTATTGAACCAGTAGAGCATTTTTATTATAATGTATTTTGTTACGTTTTTATTTTTAACAGCTCATAATGTTTATGCTTCAGTATGTTGTATATCGTATACTATTGTTGTATATAGATACTATCGTTCGAGAAGCTGTTACTGGATCCGTATACATTGAAATTCGATCTATCCTGATACAGAAAAAGATCGGTTACGAGTGACTCCGTCAGAACATGCGAACATATTTATTACGCGGTTGCACTGTTGCTAAAACGTTAAGATATGAAATACGGGAATTGATCCACATAGGAATTGACTTACCATATTGTATGTATTGTTAAAAAATCTAGTTAAACATGTTAATTGAAATGTAGAAAATTATAGTAAATGATTCAGGGACCCTTAATGTTAGATTAAGTACAGAAGTAAGACAATTCACAACGCGTAAGTGTTGCCAATTAACGAAGAAACCGTGCCATAGGTGTTTTTGTTTTTAGTGAATCGTCTCATAATTATATTTGCTCAAGTGAAATACCTAGTTCTTCTAACAAAATTCCGCAACGTTACTTAATAATGTAAGACTCTGAACGGGCTTCCTTGAATCACAAGATCAATTTATTGTAGACTATTGTGTAGTGAGCTGCTGAGCTTATTATGGAATAATTAGATAAAGCAATTAATCAAATAATTCTACAAACGTTTGCTAAATATTTGTCTGTCTAGTTGCATCACTGATTGCACTTAGATTCCTTTTATCAATCTCAAGCTGAGAAATGTAATTTTGAAGCAATAATTCACCGTGTCTTAATATTCGTTATGGTACGACTTGTTAAGTGCCAAACTTTCTCATTTGTTGTAACACCAAGTCGGCTCTAAACTGTAAAGCCTTGTAATTAACTTTTGTATCTTTTACAATACATCTCTAGGCCTAATATACCTTTATTATTAGATGTATAATGTTTTTTACAAATTTTGAAACACCAATTTTAAATTAGGCCTTATATAATCTCGTGTACAATAAATCTCGTTTAGTTGTGAGTATAAAGTACAAAGGTAGTTGAAACTGTTCACAACTATTCATATTTTAATGTCAAACTCTGATCTATTGAGTAAACAAGTTTCGGAACCCTTCAGGCTCATGTCCTCCTACGGACAGAACGAGCTGCGTGTAGATTTTGTTCGGTTTGATAGCAGCAACTTCTAAATCACTGAATTGTTACTGTTGTAAGTGGGTTCGGCAATCTCAAGTTTCTGCATCGATAAACGATAAGTGACGTAGAGGGATAGGCGACCGATTCGTGTAATGTGTGAAGGCTTTGGATAGCTGTGATAAATAGTCGTGTCTGTTTGTAGTCCAGTCAAATGAGGAGTAAGTTTCCACGCGGTCTCGGGTCAAGATTAACGTCTTTTGAATACAGGGGATAAAAAAGACATTGTTTGTTTAACATTATTATATTTATACTATGAATAATAAAGGTTGTATTTAATATATTCTTGGCGAAATACCGAAGTGACTAGAAGACTTGGTAACTGAGCATGTTTCGAATTTAACTGGACTACGAACACCCGTGGTGCTAGAAGGAAACAGGCCTCCGACGCATTGTTGTTACTATTAGTTCTTGTTAAATATTATAAAATACCCTGTTTAATATTGCTCTACACATTGTTTACATTCCTGCAACGAAAACTATGTTGAGTTTTGTTTTCCTTAGTTTTATATTGACTCAAGTTCTCTGTTCTGTCGCATTATCCAGTTATTGCTTTGTTTTTCTTTTAGATGTAAGTTCGGAACAATCTCTTCATTCATGTTGACATGCGAATTTAAAATTTTACGTACTTAAAAGTTTAAAAATTGCGTTTTCGTCGTAGTGTTAACGCTTATTTTTGAGATGCATTTTATTTTTATTACGGCAGCTTATGCATTGTATTGTTCGTGCACTTCATTCCATATTGTTTCATGAGATGTATTTTATATTTCATGTGTTCGGTTTTATGATTACCAAAGAAGTTTAAAAAATAACAAAAAGAGCTGTTTATTTTGGATTCTAAGCCTGCGTTTTTCGTTCCATGTCTCGTCATTAATTCCATGTAATAATAATAATATTGTTATTTACTATGCATAATTCTGATAACCTGATTTTACTATTCTAGACGACATTTTTCGGGAGTATTTTTCCCGACAGCCGCAGCCTTATAAACCGACGCGGTTCTAGAAATACTCCCAAATTGTCTTATATAACAATAACTGATATAATGTAAAATCATTATGTAAATTATTTATTATCGAATTAAATCATTTATTGTAACGTTTTATTTATCTACTAAAATTGTAAGTTCCTAACTAGCTTTTCATATTTGTAAAGTTTTTTTTTCAAGTAGCTTTTCGCTGATAGAGGACATTTCGTATAATTCATGGTATGTTTTATAAAATATGATTATGATATTGAAAATAATATTTGGAATATGGTTTGAATCATGCTGTAATGTAGATGGAGCGTCGCGAGAACGCGTTCAGCTCACTAGCGACACGCAATACTAATGAATGTGCCTTAGCTACGGCTCACCCCATATCATGTAGGCTTATATTATGATACCTGTCATTATTTTAGTGTAAATACGCTTTCAATTCAACCGATATTTTATGGATTTTGAAACACTTGTAAATTGTAAAGATTATTAATTTTAAGGTAATTAATGCCCAATAGTTAATAAGTACTATTTTTAAAATAAAAATAACATTTTAAAATCTCGTTTTATTTCTTATTAAACCTAATAAAACATTTAATTTCTTTTAATTTATAACATTAACTGTAATTACATTAAAATATTATTCTTTGTTATAAAATACAACAGACATTATATATTCTGAAACTATAATTGATATTTCTTTAAATTATTAAGTTTAAATAATAATTTTATTAATAACATGTTATAAAACGTCGGTGCAAGCATTACCTACATATTAACATTATAAGTGAATGTTTTAATTATTTTTGTTTGTTACCATTTAGTTTAGTCAACAAAACAATGTTATACCACAGTGTAACTGTGTTATAATATTATTTTATTTTGAATTGATATTTTCATACATTAAAAATATTTTATAAGCCTTTTACTCGTAACATTTCTTTGATTCAAACTCAGAAGAGCGGTTCTTCGCTTCACAATATTCAGATCCATTTGCTCCACACTTTTTTCTGATTTCTTCAGAACAACCCGACCGTTTTCTTGAGATCCTTCTGTTTCCACCCGGGCAGCGATCGGAAGTCACTGTACGGCATGCTGAATGTAGACACGAAGTCATCGTGTGTCAAGTATAGCTGAAATAATAATATTGAAATGTTAGCGACTTGCTTCTTTCGTCTAGCGAGCGCTACAAACCACAAGATCCTAAGTTAAATTAAAGTGATATTGGGTTGGTAATGGCAATAGGCTCGTCCCTATAAGGGCGTCCGCTAAAACCGGCGCGGGTGTACGGAGCGGGATCCTGCAGTCAAATTTTCCTTAGAAAACTCGGCACACGCACCTGCGCCTTTCAGCGTTGCTAATACTTATTTTCAATACAGACACGAGAGCGTGCACCCCCGCCCGCACCGGCGCGTGTTTTAGCGTACGCCCTAAAAGGGGCTTAAACATACCAAAGTGGTGGTCCTTTAAACACCCGACTAAGGATTTAACACAGTCGTGCGCACAGCTTAGTTAATTGTTTTGTGTTTTGTCTGTGTGTGTGCGTGTATTAATTATACTGACAACCTTCTTACCAAAGGGTATCGTATTACCCAGTACTAACTGGGTTGTGGAGGTCAGATAGGCAGTCGCTCCATGTAAAATACTGGTATTCAGCTGCATCCGGTTAGACTGGAAGCCGACCCCAACATAGTTGGGAAAAGGCTAGGCAGATGAGATGATGTGTGCGTGTATTAATTACTTTCATAACATTTTCTACGAGTCTCTAAACTATTGGGCAATCATCAATCTTGTGCGTGCATTTTATTGATGCATAAATCAGTTAGTTACGGTAATTAATTTTCTTTAAAATTCTTTACTGTTACTGAATAATTGCGCCTTTTCGCTGATGGTTTTAAAAGATATAACCTACATAAACTCATGCCAACTTCCCATGGGAACAGGCAGAAACATGACCGTGACCACCAACGCCAATCGCTTCCATATTTGGTAAATAATTAGTTCTCAATAAGTGCTAATTAGCGCTCGAACAACAAAATTGGTGCCTTAGTATTTTTCGAGACAAGCGCCGAAAAAGAGGGCATGCTACAGCTATTCTATATTGGTGGTCCGGCGGTAGTCACGGACATGGCAGAAACTACAGAACGCTCAATTTTACATCCTTACATTCTTACTCCTTTTGCTTCGTCCACGTTCATACATCTGGTCATACAAGCACCCCGGTTACGACTACCACGCACCTGACTTTTCTGAAGAACAGCATCAAAAGAAGTCGACTTATATTAGAATATTTACCTCCTTGGTGAGAGGATCGACGTCTGGCGGTAGATGCTCCTTAGGCCCTTTTAGGACTCCTAAGGGATATTTCTCGTATTGATCAAAGCGGTTCGCGCTGTTGCCACTCTGCAGTGCACTGTTGCCGCTTTGAACAATTGCTTTGCCTTCCAAAGCACTGATGATTGCACTGAACGTCTTGTGTCCCTGTGTCCAAATAAAATATATTAGTCATCATTTTTCAATGTGAGAGTGAAATAGAGCTATACAGGATGAATAGCACTATCCCGTTTTCACAACAGACTGGTGGATTTGACACGTCTGTAAATTTTTCTTCGACTTACCTTCCACATGGACTGCTTCCAATGGGGGAAGAAGCCGGTGAAATGCGGTGGTTCACGTCCTTGACTCAGCGCCAGAATTGGTGTAGCAGTATCACGCGCAGCTGGATCTAAGCAAGAATTATGGATACAATTTATTGGGTCAGAAATATAGGAAAAAGACCTCTGGTTAGACGCACAAGAAAGTGAGATTAGCAAGGTTTTGACTGTCTTTTATTTGGAACCTCAAAAAGAAAGTCAAAGATATTTAATTTATCATGAAGAATGGATTTGAAAGCAATGGATTAGGAATTTCCTTCAAAATCCTTGAGTTCAGATTGAAAGTGCGTTTCGCAAATAAGTTGCTTATGTTACTAGAAAGACGTCATTTACAGTAGATATTTCGAAATGTAAACAAGTCACACCATTCTTTTTTTGTAGTGAATTAAATATTTTGAGTTACCTTGTCCCAGATAGGCGAGTGCTATAGACCGGGGGTCATCCTTGGCGCGCGGGCAGCAGTGCTGTCCTAGCCACACGAACACTGCGTCGTGAGCGTCCACCACACCCACCATCTCGGGAGCCAGGTCGTACTGGCTGAACGAGACTATCTCCTCAACTGTGGAGATAGTACAAATAAAAAGTAGACTAGTGTTGCACATAATCAAATCAAGTATAAAGGATCATGAATAGTGACAGATAAATGTCATATCACTATTCTAGGTTGACTTTTTGATGATATTGAATAATTAACTTTATAATCAATGGCTTAAAGTGCATACGAAACTGCAGGAGAGTGTTCGGTTATTCTTGAGGAGCTGTTTGACGTCAAATCAAAAAAATTATTCGCATATATGATTATTATTTTTATTCAACTTACATGAATATTGAGTAGGCACTCCGAGAGAAACGTAGAAGAGACGCGGCGGCAGTGGACGTTGCACCTCCTTCAGTGGAGATGGTACCAGCAGGTGTCGACGATTGCCCAGCGCTGTCCAGAAGTCGGGCTTCTCTTTACCTGGATATAGGACATTTCATAAAAAATAAGATTAACCCCTACACTTCCAAATCATGTAAGACAGAATCTATAGTGGCAAGGCAACCACCAGAAATCTCTCAGATAATGATGCTCGAAGACTGCATTGAGAAAATATTCAACTGACTTGGAACCCGTAAAACACTACGAGATTAATCGCAAATGTCTGTTGTAGGACAAGAAAAACCTGGAGAATCATATTTTACTTGGGTTTGTCATAATCATATTTTGTTTGGCTTATAGTTTTATATACCTTGCATGACGAGTGCATGTTCTGTGGCAGCCATGTTCTTGGCGACCTCCCGCTCGTCTCCCGTGGCGCTGGCGCCGCACCACACCCAGGCGCGCCCCCCCTCGCGCAGCACGTAGCACGCGCCTGCGCCCCCTGCCCCCGCGCCTGTGCCCCCCGCCCCCGCCTCTGTGCCCTCACGCACCTCCACTCCCCGCGCTTCGCGTGCGTATTGACCTGACACGCGAATCAGGACGCGAGATGGCGCCAGGAGTCTGCGACCTGTAGCTGTTGGAAAATGTTGTAAGTGTCACGCTAAAACTGTAGATACTGGCTACATTTCTTTGAGCAGTAGTCTCAAGCAGAGCAGTAGTCTCTGCTTGAAATCTGTATCTCTTGTACATAAAATGGAGAAGCGATTGTATCTGTCCGAGTTGCTGGTCGAACAGTCGATTTTTGAGCTGAACTCCGATTTCATCCAGAGCTTTATAATTAAATAAAGGCATTGTAATTTAAAAAAAATTCGTCTACTTACGATCATAGTCAGTTGCGCTGCCAACATAAGTGATCATTCGACCCTTAAAGATTTGAAGGAAATGCGCCGGTTCCTTCCCTTGGTACACCCATGCCTGAAAATATGTTAAATGTTAATAAATATTTTATTCTTACTATTAATATGGCGACTGTTAATCAGTACGTACCTGTACTGGAGAACGCCCCAGTTTAGTGTAGAGGTCTTTGGCTTCTTTAGCGCCCAAATTCCTCAGATCATTGGGCGAAGAGCCACCCTGTAACATGAACACAAGTACAGCTCAAATTACAACGTTCTCGTTACAAGAGCTTATTTGCAGTACATTTTTGGATTTTCTATTACTGAATGAATTATGGAAAATTCCGAAGTAGCTTCGTCAGAAAAACGGCAGTTAAGAGTAGATACCCTTTTTTCCTCCCTCACGGATCTCACCTTGAGGAGAACGTAGGGTATGCTATGTACAGAACATTGTTAGTGAAATCAAAAGCTGGAAATGTTTTGTCACCATCCAGTAGTAGAGCACGGTCTGGTCGCCGATGGGCGCGTGGTAGGTGTACAGCACAATGTAGCAGTCTCTGTCGTAGAAGACCGCGGCTTGTGGGCGCTCCACCTCGGCTAGCGCCTCCTTGTTCACGTCCTCCGCGTCCGAGCCGCGCCGCCGCACGCGCCACACTCGAAGTGCGCCAGAGCCGTCGTCTGGTAGCTGAGCCTGGGGACATGTTGTTAGTGACAAAACAGCATCAAACAGGTTTACATTGGATCATTGGAAGTGTAATTTGATTAATGATTCACTTTTTGACTTCCGGTGAAATAAAGTGTTAGTGCGAAGTTACATCACAAATGATGCCTGCTAACCTGCCTTGTGTCTGTGCAATTCCATCCTGCGCTTTAGGGTCTTGTATAAAGCTACTACTAACGCCGTCGATGTCGCAGAGTTCTGGTCGAAGCTCTTATACTGAACTTTAATATGGGAATCGTTGATACGATAGATGAATGAAAGGTATTTGCATGTGGCTGAGATGAGAATGCAAAGGGGGTGTAGTGTTACGCGAATGCATAAATAAGAAATGAGTAGGTACATAGGAGGAAGACTGAAAGTGGCCGGTGAATGAAAAGTTGTGTAGTAATCGGTTGTCGTGGTATGGGCATGTGATGCGGAGGAATGAGGAAAATGTCTTGAGGAAAGTTTTAAGTGAGTAGAGAAAGACCAAAGAACCGATGGATGGACTGTGTGAAGGATGATATGGCAAGAAAGCAGGTCTCTGATGAGATGACGAGTAATAGAGAAGTATGGAAGAAGAATTCATGCTATGCCGACCCCAAATGAATTGGGACAAGGGCATGAGAATGATGATGAATCATTGATACGGCAAAGAAGAAATGAAAAGGTTTGTGATGGCACTCAGTTACTCAACTGTGATGTGATGAATATTTTTTAAAGGTACTGTGAAGTTGTTGTTATATAAGTCAATCAGATTAGCTAACCTCAGCAGCAAGCCATGCGTTTGTAGCTAGACTGACGGCATCAAGCCTGGTTGTAGCTGAGCGGGCGGCGCGAAGTCTTCCATCACGTCGTGCATCGCACCAGCGCCAGTTGTGGAACAGCGCTGCGAACTCTAACGGTTCCCGGCCGGCTGGGGCCGCAGAAACTGGTACAGTCATGCGACGAGCTCGAGCCAACCCTCGCGCCGCCGCTAGGGCTCCCCGAGCCGCAGGCCCAGACGCTGATGGACCCACCCACGCCCACACACCACGGCTTCCGCTGTCCACTATGTAGACACCCTAAAGAAAGAACATTAAACCTGACTTGTGGTGTACTGACTTCTGAAGACAAGATAGATTATTACATTTTGAAACTTGTCAAGCGTTTCGTGGTCTACGTAATAACAGCTGCGGTAACTCAATTTATTGAAATCGTAAGAAATGGGATACGGTTGACTGATTAACGATGATGTCACTGCTGCCAAGGACACTTACATCGTCAGCCAGATCTGCTCTGAAAAGCGGCGCTCGTTTAATTTCCTCAAGCCTTGCGGCGGGTCGCTGTGACGGCATGGTTATTGGTGAGACCCGGGGAGGTTGTGTGGCGCGGTAGAGGCGCGCGGGTCGCGGCGGGTCGGAAAGCGGCGCGGCGGGTCTTAGTGCGCGCGCTCGCAGTTCCAGCAGTGCGTCTAGTAGTGCGCGGTCTCCCGCTGGCAGAGTTTGCTCGTACCCATCATGAGCAATCGCGATCCGACGCGCCATCATGCCCTTGTCTGCACCGCGGGCCATCCGGTATGCGATCTAAATTTGAACAATGAATTTTAGTCAGAACTTCCTTCTTTGCTTATTTGTTATTTTGATTTTCTTCAAACTATTCAGTAAATTTATGCGTCTGATGAATACCTTAATAAAAATAAATTATACCTAAAAGGATGTATAGATTCCTACTCATGTTATCTAGATGTGGTATGCGGGAACCTCTATTTACAAACAATGGAATTTTAATGTAAAGCTGTAATCCTCAGTCCGCATTCGCGACTCTCCAACCGTAACACAACGAACCTTGGCTCCAAATATTTTCTCCACAAGGTTGGCGGTTCGGCCGAGCCACAGCACGAGCAGTGAGGTCGTGTCCAGCACGAACACGCCGTCAGTCGCAAGCTGCGCCCACGACACCGGCTCGAGCTGTACCAGTACTGGGCGACGTCCGCGCACGCGGTATAGGCGAGCTGCACCGTTCAGGTTGGCCGAGCCGCTTCGGAGGATCCTGGTTTCGTAAATTTTACTTAAGTATTAGATGATTCGCTCGGACGGTTCTGGAGTGCTGAAGTGCCCTACCCACACAAGGTAGATCAATGACCTCTTTAAGGTCCCGTAAAACTAAAGACAGTTTTTTTTAAAGCTGTACCTACCCATAAAATTTTCAAGAAGCTATAACTCGAAAAATAACAAGAATCGCTCAACATACATAGGGTATTTTCGGAAACTGCTGGGGCGTGAGGAATCTTACATTGTTTTAAGACGTCACTATATGGATCACCCTGTATGTCGTCGATTGAACGGTACCTATAATGGTACTAGCTAATGATTACATAGAAACTTATGGGAGTAACATAGAAGCTATGCACATAGGTATATCCTTATGCAAATTTCGCAATCAAAATTTGGTTTGCTGTAAGAAAACCCAATTCTGGGTTAAGCTCGCCATTGTACATAAGCTATATTATTGCAATTTGTATGTGTATTTTTTGTTGTTTTGTGTGCAATAAAGAATAAGAATAAGAAGCTACAGAATACGGCACACGAATGCGTGTACTTTAGTGAACTTCTCTTTTCGAAGTTATATGAAGAAAAAGAATTAAGAGAAATCAAAAGAGCACTGTCTTGCCACTTTTATAAATAAATCTTGGGTTTTCACCAATCACGTCTTACCTGATCCCATCTCTGAAGTAGGACAAAAGTCGGGGTGTCTCCTTAGTCACCGCCTCGCGGTGTACCACCGTGGGGGCGGCGAGGAAGGCCGCGAGCTGTGTGCCGCGGCGCAAGGCCAGGCCCGCCAGGGCTCCGCTGCGCTCTCCGCCCCACGAGTGGATGTGGCGCTCCAGGAGCTCCCCATTGCCGTTCTCTTTTATTTCTCGACGCTGGTAAATGATAAATGTGTTTTAATTTTTATTTTTTTTTGTTCAGTACAATATTTTCAATTTTGGGGCTTTACATTTTTACATGGATGTCGCGCATCCTTTGTTACTCATCTCATAATTAAGATGCTATTTGGCTAAGCTTAACCTGAACTATTTACTCAGGGCAAACCTTAATCAGCCTTAAATTGTAACTTTTAGATTAAATAATGTTTAATGAGTATGGGGGTAATTAATGGTTATAAGTCGGCCGGGGTAAGATCCCCACTACTACTATTACTGTAGGGGTATTATCTTGTCTAGGTATATCCAGTTACTCACAATAACATCGGGTCCAGCCGGCTGTCCCGGCAGGGAACAAGAGTACACCAAGTAAGCCTCAGCGTCGTAGAACGTGCCGTAGTGTGTCCGAGGCAACAGTTCCGTATTCGATTCCTGAAAACGAAACTTATTTTTATTTAAACCATATTACATAAATATAATTATTTTCAAATGATTTATAGTGCAGCTTCCGTGTTATATCGTGATCACAATAAATATTCTTGCAATTTACATATTTAGCCTTAATCATCATAAATATTATCTATAGCGGGGATTGTTCGTAATAACGATAAATATTTAAATCTAATGTATTCATTGGCGACGTGAATCCAGATAGAAATAAAGTAGCAAATAAGCTAGGTCAGTGATCTCAAACTCAAGTTGGCGCCAATAGCTTACAAAATAAATAGAAATCAGCATCTACAATAAGTTCAGGGTATTAATCTCGATCCGAATAGCTGACTGTCTGCGCGGGCGTCGACCGTTATCAAGAAAAAAATAAACAATGAAAGATTGCCATCTTTATTTCGTAACTGTTATTATCGAGTATGGAGTGCTATAATTAAGTCAATCATTTGTTATTAACGTGTGTTCGTTGAAAATTGTGCAGTTATAAATTATTGTACATAATAAGCAGATGGTATGCTTGAATGTCATAATCAAAATGTGTCATGCTCTTTGAAGCGAAATACGATAGGTATTTCAAATGTGCTGATTACTGTTAAGTAGGTAGATATTGAGTGAAAAATTAATTGTCGTCGCCGGCGGCGATCGTGGCTTCTCTGAATGGAACGTCATTGGCCATTCGTGCATAGTGATGTACAATTACGGTGGCATGTGGGTGCGTATCTCCCGGGCGTTATATCACGACACCAAACTCTGGATAATCCACGTGTTTTAATTACACGCGATCTGCTTTTTGTACATACGCTTTCGAGTATTTATCCGCATATTATGCTTATTAATTTTATGCGTATGGTAATGTTATTCTGACGGAATTGCGCGATAATTAGTTCAGTCGAGCAAACATGCTGCGGAGGCTGGTAACATTGATACTCTGCGTGTAAGTGTTGCTGTTTGTGTTGTAGTTTTTTTAGGAAAAGTGGTTGTACCATTCGGTGCCTAACTAAGTAGGAAGTTAGCTGTTTAAGATCCACGTCTGCAGAAACAAAAAGAAGGTTATTTTCCAAGATAGACTTTCAGATCAGTACCTACTTATTGCACCAGTATTCTAACCCAAAATTTACCTTTGCAATCTGCAAAGCTGCAACTTTTCACATCTAAGATATGTCTATAATTTCTAATAAGCTTTGTTATTTAGTAACCTCTACATAGTTATTTTGATTTCCACTTTACAGTTGCAAAATAAAATATTAATTGGTAATATAAATGACTGAGAAACTAAACTACTATAACGTATCTATTAAATTGGCTCTAAGTTTATCTAATAAAGAAACACGGTGCATTCAGGCTATTAGTTGGAGCGACGATCAAGCTGGGTAAACTGGTCAAGAGGCTTACGAGGATAGGCACAAAATGGTTTGGAATTTTCAGATTCAATGATGCACTTACACTTCTGGGTCACCGGTCAAAGAACTTGAAAAAATATTCAGGCTGTTGCCAAATTGGTTTAACGTTTGCGGTACTGACAAGCCCAAAAGTCCTAACAGAAAGCTTTTATTACTGAAAAACACACGATGTGGTATTGATAAGAAGGTATTAGCTAGACCTACAGACGTTGCCCATTATTTCCACAATGGAGGTAATGCGGCTTAGTATCTCGTCCAAGTTCCAAGTAAGGTTGAAGCAATTTCCGTGACCGATATCCATCTTTGTTTGTATTGTAATGTAAAGTTGAGAATCGTTCAGTCGCGGTCTGGCGGGCCCCGAGCCGTCCATGTAGCATTGTAGCGGGACTGAGATGTGGTGTGACTCACTCGGCTGATGGTACCTAACAGGGGTGTCACACTATTTATTTACATAGTAGGTATTTACATTCTTCGGAATTCCTAACGGACAGCTTGGATACCATTTCAACTGCACATTGGAACTGGTTTTGCTAAAACTTTTGTTTTCATGATCTTCTGCAACCTTTGGAATATTTTCTACAGTAAGATAATAAAGTAGTTTTACTTTTCGCACGCAAACTACGCACTTTGACGTGGAGGTGCGGAAACCAGCCCGTTATACAACACAATACAGTAAGATATAGGTATACCTCCCTAATAAGTATTTTTGCATTTGCATATTCCTTTGTTAACGCGACGTGAGAAAGTACGTCTGTCAGGCAAACTTTCTCACATTAGAGCTAGGACTTATAAAAGTTGTTTTTATTTAATCCGTGACAGTAAATAGAAAGTGAGTAATATTTTAATTTGTAGTAATTAATTTAGCCGGCAAGTTCTACAAATGCAGCTATAGAAACACATGCTTTGACAAATGTGGTGTTATTAAGTTAATGTTCTATTCGGTATTGTTTTGGCTAACCCTGCCGGACAACAATATCTGTGCCGACTGCCGCACTGGTCTTCCGTTACAATGCAAGTCTCGTACCCGGCCATTATTTATCTTTATGGAGCACACTAGTTAATTAATTTATCGGAGAAATTGTATGAAATTGTTAACACGAAAGGTGCATCTACGAACGAACAAATAAATTGCGGCTGGCCCGCTTAATTAAGGATTTATTTGACTGCGCGAGAAATCTGGCAGAAAATGATAGGAATCTTAAAAGATGATTACAGGCAGGTTTTTATAGTCTCTGTGTTTACGATCTTATCGGCACGAAACCACGAAATAGCCCGTTTAATTATTGTTAAAATCTCGTAGATGATTTAGTGCCATACTTTCAGATATGCTTGTGCCGTAACGTGCTGTTCTTGCACAAGCGTCCATAGACCCCTCTTTCTACTCATTGATTGACATAAACAGATAAATATCATATTATCTACTTAACAATGAGTCTGTATTCACTTTCCAGGCTTCTAGGCTATTGGGAACAAGAGATTAAGCGTGAATTAAGCTCACATAACCTACTTAAATAATCATCTAACAGTAGAAAGTCACGTCTAATCAAGACGGCAATTGTACGTAGCTGTGGTTATGGTGTCCGATTACTAGAAACTCAATTTTGTTACAGATACGAAATGCTACAGAAAGTGGGTAATACATGATAAATGGTAATGTGTATGGTTGCAGATGATGGCTGGACGAATGTTTGCATCGCATTGCGCGCAGGTAACAAGCGTGGTGCGCCCGCGCAGCGTCCCACTAAACATGCATCTCGCTGCAATTTATCGTTATGTTGAATTGTACACTTTCTCTTGTCACTTTGTATTCAAGAAAATGATTACCATATACATTGCTGTAGTTTGTTAAAATATAAATTAACTAGATAGATATCTTGTGTGCATTAGATAACCGATTCTTTTCTAACTGAGGTTCTGTAAATCATACATTAGGTAAGTCTTAATAGACATCTCTGAAATGATAATAATTTTATTCAAACTACCTTTTACACTAATCGGTAGGTAAGTACAGCTTTGTGATTTGGAATGAGATAGATACCTAGCTCGCATACAAGTTGTAAACAGACCCTTCACGAAGCCGTCAACCAAGCATGATGTATAGCAAACTAAGTAACTTTATGCAAAAACTATGCTGGGAAACGACTTTTTTTTCGGGTGAAAAATCACGGACGATCAATTTAACGCACTCAAAACATTGTGCTGATGGATGGATTGAGTAGTACGGGGGTCGTGGAGGTGTTTAAAGTAAAAAACTTCATTAAAAAAAATGCATTATAAACTTGTGAAAAAGTTGGAACTTTGACCCCCAATATCCTCTAACTACATAGAAGGTTGGGAACCTTCTAGTTACGGAGATATTTGGGATAAAAGTACCAACTTTTCCACAAGTATGGTCTAGCTAGAACAAAAAAATGATCACAATGACGCGGACAACAAGTGCCTTTTGGCTTCGCTAAGCGTCTTGTTACACCCTGTATACTCATAGTATCTAATTGTTAATTATTTTAGACAATATGTTTTTAATTAAATCGGTGCACCTTCTGAGAACACACTTTCGTGCACACTAATTATATATTATCCCCGAAGTAATAATTGTAACATTTCCGTCATGATATAAAAAGAATAGTTAGTAACTGTAGTTACCTAAATAAATATCACTGCACGCCATTCAGACAAAGGTTGAACGATCTAAACTGAACTCGGTTATGTAAAAGGTGAGATTTGTAAGTAAAATGTGCAAAGAGTTCGTTCTCATGAAATCTTCAAATCTTCGCAGACAGACAGATCACAGTTTCGACATTTTCCAGTTCGCTGCAATCGTTATTGTTATGAGTTTGGTGAGAAAACAGAGTTTACCGTGTTGACCTTTCACACGCTCTACTAAATTAAGGAAATGATCACATGGACTATTAAGGTAAACACCGAAAACGATTTCCATATTGTTACGAGCATTTTTAGCATTGTGGTTTTCTTTTAAGAATAGGTTCTTTATTTTTGTCATAACACCCCTCTAATCCCTGAAGAATAAGGCAGAGGAGAACCTTATACAGGGTGTAACATATTAAACGCGAGACCTCTCGTGTGGTGAAATTGAACAACTTTTGTTCTATGACTTTTCGAAATTCATAACTTTTTTTTATCGAATATGTTGATCAGTTGATCGCGTCAGTTCCTATAGAAAGGTATTTTTTTTTGCGAATTTCAAGATCTCGTAGAACAGTTGTTTTTCATGGTTCGAGAAACCACATAACACAGGAGGTCTTGCGTTTATTATGTTACACCTTGTATAGGCAGTAGTGTAGTATGTCTGTTCGCCAATTTAGGGGCGAGCCTGTTGCCTTCAACAGCCAGGAAAAAATCCTGACTACGGGCCACTACTAAGAATTCCCGATAAAAACCCAATAACACTTTGCCCGACCTGCGAGTCGAACCCATCAGGACCTTCCTTCCGTTCCTTTCCTTCTTGGTTGTACTTATTCTATATTCAAGCAAAAAAGGTTCTAAAGATTTCAGCAGATAATGATTTATTATAGAGATAAAAAAGTAAGAGCTGTAGGAAGGTAAGGTACTTAGGCTATGGATGGGAATATGACAACAATAGGCACAAAAATAAATCTTTGGTACCTATCTATTGTGGTTATTAGTCGTCACAATACCTATAGCGGGTTAGTTACTATTTGTTGTGTCTGACTTGTCACGCTTTGCGCACAATACCCCATTCTAGGAAAACTGTTATCCTATTGGTTAAGATATTATGTAAACACATAAATCATACAATCAATTTATCTAAATAAAATTATTGCCTCGTGATGATACCAACTTAGGAATCGATTAAGGTCACTTTCTGTCTTATTTGTAAGTAAATTAAGTTTAGATGGATCCGAAAGTTAATAATGCACGTTCATTTTGCTCATGATTGTTCCAAGATGCACTTTTTACTAGATATTAAAAGCTATTAGGTATGTACCTTTTTTTTTAACGTTTATGTTACGTTTATCCAATTTCTAATTTGAGTGAATGACTCTGATAATCAATTCTACGGGAATTTAGAACAGTCAGCATTTTAGTCTTTCTACCTGTTTTCATCAGGCGCGGATACAGAGGGGGGGGGGGCAATGGGTGCAATTCCCCGTCCCCCCACTGGAACCGACCAAATACGTCATTATGACCATCTTACCTAACCTATCCTATCTTCTAGTTGTACTTGTAATTCATGGATTTCCGCAAAGTAACGCCAGATTCGATTAATTAACAAAAGTTTATCATTTTTTTTGTTTAAAATGATTTTTCTGGAAGATAGGTAAAATCACACAAAAATTGCCCTCCCCCCCCCTAAATCCTATATCCGCGCCTGGTTTACATAAGTACTTAAGTGTATCTACATTCTGTGTCAACATTGAGGTCCAGAGCGTTTTGTAAGCTATTTATGTGATACTCAGCCTAATTTGATTGTGGGTACCTACCTATTTACTGTTGTAATTTTGTATTTGATTGCGTACCTAATGTATTACCGAGTTCACTGACAGTCTGCCACTTTTCATCGACAGTGGAGTGGTCGACCAAAATCAAAATATTTTATTTCACATAGGCATAGATGGGCACTTATAAAACGTCGACAAAAAGGTGCACGGTTCGGTTTGGTCGTTTCCTATGTAGAAGAACCGGCAAGAAACTCCATGGTTACTCTTTTCAAACCGTCAGTGAGCTCAGTAGCAGGTACTTACAAAGGTACCTACTTAATTAATGTATCAGTAGGTACCACACATTGTATGCAGTTGTGCACACGCTAACCATAGATCGATCAACAATTAAAATTCGTGGAGCATTTAGCATCAGTTATAATCATAATTAACAAGACATATCTGCAATATTCAGAGTGACAGCGAACTCACATACAGCACGATATGATGACTCAAGTCAAGACTGTTGTCTTCGCCAGTGAAAGCGAAATTTGTTATGTATGAGCAAAAACTGTGGCGTGTAGGTATGTATCTGTAACTATCAAATGTAATTGAATGTGAGCTGTTCGCGTGATAGGTCAATTTAAGTTCAGTGTTGCTTGGTGAAAAACGTGACAATCTCTTTTCGTGGGGCTCTCGAACTCTGGTTTGATCAAGGACGACTTAGACTTTTTAGCTACAATTGAATGAGTGTTATTGCAGTTACAGCTGAAAGACTCAAGTTCTTTGACCGACGATTAGGTAATTTTTTATTTACCTGTGTTTTATATTCTTACTTAACAAGGAATATAGTTACATAGACTTACCGTAATTCTCCATACGAGGAAGGTGGTGTGGTCTTTAGGCACTGTGCGAAATGCTGCCTCAGCGGCGCGTGCGCTGCCGCTCTCGTCTCCATCCTGTGGACACCATGAAATATAAGTGGTTACTTATTCAAATTTTACAGTCAGAACAACTAGGGACTAAACTTTAAATAATAGATACTGTTACGGTACCTTAACAGTAAATATTATGTATTTTTAAGTAGTTATGGTACCTAATGTATTTTGATAGCCACACCAACTCATTACAAATATTGCAGCTCCACCATGCATTGTACAATGGTATCTTATATCTATATCTACCTAAGGGCTCATTCACACTGGGTCCGTCAACGACGATTCGTCAAAAAAGACGATACGTAATGACGGATGAACGTTCACATTGCATAGGGAATCGAGTTTTTTCACGATTCATCAAAATATCCGAATAGATGTTCACACTGAATTCGTGATTCAGACTTCAGTCTTGGACGAACTATCCAACACGATGGATGTGAATATGACTATCTTGTGTTGGTATTACCTTCGATCTTAACAATTTCTCGATCTATGTCTTTGTCAAATATTTTTTGTTTTTCCTTCTTTGACATATTGCAGCGTGACATGTCTTTACAAGTCAACGAACGGTCGTAGTGTGTGGATGCAGTGCAAGGCATAGTCGTCCCGACCGATCCGTCATAACGATTCGTGATTTAAAACTGAAGGTTTTTGAAAAATTACGAAACGTCATTTAAGACGTATCCGTCATTTTTCACGATTCCGTAATAGTGTGAACTCGGGCAATTAAAATGTATAGCCGCCCATACAAATCAAAATAACGATTCGTGAAAAAAGACGATTCGCCAAAAAACACGAACCGTCTTTGACGGATTAGTGTGAATGAGCATTAAGAGTGGAACTGAGATCTAGCATAAAAGTTCTAAACTCAACCTGAGAATGAAACCTCCATTGTTTGGTTCAGATCTGGAAAACAGAACCATGACCATACAATCTAGTCTAGCCCATTGTTTCGCAAAACAAAGGCGTGACCAACGACTAAAATTACGGAACCCCTTTAGTTTGATAGGCAATAATAAAGGGTAGGGCAGATTGTAGGAGCGTCTCAAGGACAGGTTCGGCACGGATAAAGTTCGACAAATGACTACGTTAGCGGATTGTGGGTCGTCCGACAACTGACAATGGACCCTCTGGGTGTGGTCATAACGTTAGTTGGTGTAACCTACTTGTAAAAGGCATTAGATACGTAATTTCCATGATAATGACTATTGTAGGTTACTGGGCTTTGTCGTGTCGTAATTATAATTAATATTATAGAAATTCTGTGGGCTATGTAGGGGGAATCATTCATTACAAAAACACAAAAACGTTAATACCTAAGCACAATACCTAAGTTGCGTTGTATTTGCCGATGCAACATATGATCAAATAACTATTGAACATCAAATCACGAACTCTGGAAAAGATTCAATAGGTACCCCAATGTGTTGATTGGCAATGTAAAGATCGTGATTTCAATATATCTTGATGCCTACATTATACATACATGCATTTTGTACTTTTGCAGACTCAATTTGATTGATTACAAGATATTTGATTAGGTATCTAGGTAGGTAGGCAAATTCAATAACAAACGCCTCTATTTACTTAGTTGCCCACTACTTCTTATTGTAATTAATAGCAGTAAAAAAAAACCTGCCGTCTCCACCACATAGGCAAATGACAATAGGTACGTGATATTGATTTGGTTTAAGCAAACAAGTTAAGAGTTGATCGAATAATGGTGTTTCAAACCAAGAAATCGATTAGAAATTGGGATTGGATTTTAGTTTTCAAGGTGTCAATAAATTTTGCGTTGAAGGTTGTGGTTTCTGTTCCTGTGCCGGTTAAATTCGTCTCGTTGATATATCTTGTTCAGACAACTAGGTTTGACTTCCAAAGCATTTTAACCTGATTACTTTTACATCAGCCACAATAATCTGAGGGTTTAAAATAGTAAGCTCCGTAATATTGATATTGCATTGTACCTGTGCTGTTCTGGTTTCTCCACAAGGGAAATAGTGCGTAAAGATATATAAAGTGCTTAATTACAAACGCGCCAGAGTGTGCGATTATGGCGATATGAAATAAGTATTTTATCTGATAATAAAATGCACTTTTACTTAAACTGAGGGTACCTAAAGCCTACTTTACCTACCCACCATTCAAGTGCCACTTCATATATTTAATAGGAACCCACTATAGGTACCTACCTCATACTAACTTATGTAAGCAAAGTAGGAAGGTAGGTATCATGAAACTACCTCTTTATAGGTAGGTACCTGCATTTGTCAGTCAAAACTGAACTTACCTACCTATTCACTTAATGAATTTAATTGAATGTTATTATCTACTAATTAGAGCTCAGTCATATGCCAAAAGTACTTATGCATCATATTGCAATTAAGTAGATGCGTTATGATCAGTCAGATAATTACTCTTCGCAATCGAAGTTGAATACACTCGGACACTTTCAGTTTCTTTCACTGTTTGTATACAAATATCACGTAATTACTTGATCAGCACCAATCTCCAGGATGTGCATCTTCCTGTGGATGTTCAGGAGCTGCCTGGTTCCATAACAACACCGGCGTTCACAGCGACTGGCACCCGCGGAGCGGCACTATGGAGTGTGGACACAGTAAGACACGCGCAGACGACCGCGACGCCCATGCACTCCTAACTGACTAACCAACCGCTCTCGGACGACGGTCGAGCGAACCACAAAAAGAAAATTGTTTCACGCTTCTTGCACTTACATATTTTAATAAAACTTGGAGAGGAATGAATTAATTCCCGCGAAAGTCTGGGCGGCAACCCGCTCAGATTGATATGTGGCGGTGGTGACTATCGCGTTTTCATCGCTAGTTATCGGCAGCTCTTAACAACTCAATTAGAACAGCGACAAATTGACGTAGCGGAACCAATTCTGTTTGTTTTGCATTTTAGCGATAGAGCGCGTTTAATAATTCCTCGAACCAGATTAACGAGCACTTTGGTGGATATAGTCGAGATATAGATTTTATTTTCATCTTAATTGGAAATGAATACAATGCTAATTAGGTACCTACCCACCTAAACTTTTTTATAAGCTTCTGTCTGTAAACTTATATTATGTACCTACCTGATTTCTTGATAGGACAATTCGATGTCGGATAAATGCGTCATGTGGTTTTTAACAATGGGGTACGTACCTAATAATTACTTTCTTACTACCCTCACTTGAAATACCTAATTAGATAGGTTATCAGTAAATAGATTCAGAAATAATTCTACAAATAAAATTGATTCACGATATAATAATTAAAATACTTAAAGAATTTAAATGCACCACCTGATATTCGTCCATTAACGGTATAATTGCAGTTTATCTCACTTTCTCATTTAAAATGACTATGAGTATGGAACGGCCTGATATAGCTATCAATTATGTTGTCCGTCAGAGCGGAGATGTGTACTGACTGACCATCGCACATGGTGTGACGATTCGCCATGTTTGCTAGTTACGCTGACAATCTGCCACACAGGGCAGGATCCACGCTCGGACGCGCACTTTGTTCATTTGGACATTAATTCCGCATTTACTTTCATTTGTTATTTTGCTCAATAATCTCTTGTTGGTAAACATAGAATTGTGATTTGTTATGGCTAGCTACTTATCTCACCTACCTACCTAGCTGGGTGTAGGACAGTAGGACGCCGAGGCTACCCATAGATTGCCGACCGCACATCAAAGGTCAATCAGTGGTGTTCTTTGTTTTAATTAATGGTTAGGTACCTAACAAGTCTATTAAAGAGCTGAGTAGTGCAGCTCTTTACTTCTTAAACTGTTTTCTGGAGAACTAACTGTAACATAAGAACAAACATGGTCAAAAAGTGCCTAATACGAGTCGGTTCCTAAGAATTTGTACCTATTTAGGGTAAAAACTGGAAACGAAGATTTGTAGGAATAAAACAAAAACCTTGTATACATAGGTACTTACCGTATTTGTTTTATTCTTACAAATCGTCTATAAATATTTGTCTTCGTGCCTGAGGAAGTGTTTATATTGGTTCGGTCACTGAAATTTATACGTTTTGCAGCATCGGAAGTAGCTGTCCTAGATTCAGTTCCCGTTATGTCTGTGTATTAGACCTACCTGCTACAGCACGAGCGGTACATGATGCGAGCATAAATCGATCCGACGCGGTCGAACGCTTATAAAGTGACCCATTTTTGTCATTTACCTTAATTCTGTGTAAGCAAAAATGATTACTTGTGTGTTTAGGATTGTAAAAAGTACAATACAAACAAAGGGCGATACAAACTTTTTTGTCAAAACTATCACATTTTGTCCTTGGATCAACGTTTCCGAACCAATGTCATCCGTGGCGGGAAACAAACGACGGAAACTGTCATTTCAAATTCGTAAAAAACGTAAATTACAGCAGTCATGTACACAGATGATAATTCTGATAAAGAGAGCGAGTTCGAAGACAGAAGCCCGGAAGATAGCCCGAATATAACAAAAAAATCTTTATCCACCGTTGGTTTCAGAAATAATCCAGAAAACCAAAATGCCAGGCCGCTTGCGCTGCGGGCGACGCAATCTTTCACCGGTGCAGTCGAAGAACTCAGGTTATGTGGCAATTTTCAAAGAATCAATTTATGTAACAGAATGAATGTTATGTCGGCACCGGAGATAGCGACAGTTTGCCCGTGCGGGTGCCTCCTGCGGCCGGCCACCACGGGCCCCTTCAGGACGCGGGAGCAGATCACACTGGCGCTGCACGTCGTCTCTCCAGAGGTACTGAGCTACCATGGCTACTGTTTCGAGCCTTCCCACATTGCTATGTTTTGGAAAAAAGACTGTCGAATGTTCCTCTGGAAGGGGACTGCCAAGATGAAGAACGTAATCCACGCCGACTCATACAAAAAGTGAGATTACTGTGTACCTATTGAATTGTGATTAAAGTTTATCAACCATGTTTTTATATTGTAATAAATGAAATTTAAAGAGTATTAATATTTAAGCTTTTATTCCTTAATAATATAAAATAAATATAAATAAATATGAACTATGGATTTTAGTTATCACATAACAATATATAAAATTATATAACTACTTTAACTTTTGAGTGCCATTGCGTAGCCATAACGTTTCATTGCAAGGTTTGGACTGTATCTAATGGTTGCTTCTCCACGCCAGGCATGTTCGCTTCAATCAGTTCTCCACACGAGAATCTTATGTAATCTATGACCTCAACGTTATGGTGCTGCAACACTTCCTCGACTGTGTAAGAGGGGTCCAGTAAGTATTCTTGGTAAATAAGGCAGGTTTCGTCATCGGCGTCTTTGGCAGGCTGGTCCTTTTCTTTGTTACCGACCTTTTTAGGGCCCATACCTACGATGTGCTGGCACAGCTGTCTGCCCACATCTTCAGTATCACCGGTTTGTTTATATGCGAGTAGAGCTCCATATTTTCCTGCAGAATATTCCGCCGGCTTGGCAGGCGCAGGGTGAGTGTAGCCAGCGATTTTGACGTCTTTGTTGTTTGATTTCCAACATTCAGCTCGTCTCAATACCGCGTTTTCGCCAACTGATCCAATGAACAAAGCCAGTACTTCTGATAACTTCTTTCCATTTTCCGTGGACAGATTGGCTAATTGTTCACTGTCTAATTCCATCTGCAAAATGAATAAAAGTACTTGAAAAATGGTGAATGGTTTAGAGGTATTTTGTCCTGCTTAGTGGGTAAAATAATTACACTACTGGTATTTAGTAAGAATATTAATGTCCGACCGAAGCTTCAGCCACCTTCGGCTTCCGCCACCTTCGGCGAAACTTTTGGCTTCGACCAAAATGGGCCTAAGTTTTGGCCCATTTGGGTTAAGAATGTGGGAAAGCGCGGTGGAAGAGGCGACGCGCGGGGAGCATCCCTGCCCCCAACGCGTCGCCTCTTCCTTCGCTCGCATCTCACAAAAAATCAAAAATAATAGCACATTTAGAAATGTTATTATTTTTCACATGTTGCAACGTAATATTAATCATCTAGTTAAGTTGTTTATATACAGTCAATATAAACTTTTAGTTTAAAAGTAAAATCACTTAAAGCCAATCTTGAACTGAACAACTTATTCGCCGATTATTCAGACACTAAAGAATGTAGACACTACCAGAATTGAAAATGTCTAAAAGGACCAATTAATTTGTGAACAAATTACACTGCGAAAGACCCAAATTGGCTGGTTAGAATCCAACAACATTTGGGCACCCACGTTTATGTTGATACCTATATCTTCAGATAAAATTGATTTCATGAAAAAAGAGCTGTTTCATAAGAAAGTTTCCATGTAACTCTTATAGTTTAGGATATCCCCATCAATATAGAGATAACCGAATCTATCCCAGTTACATTTGTCTCAATTAAAATAATCACCCTGAATACCCAGTATTCAAGAGTTGTTACTGTTCACTGTCAGCCTGCATCATCCCACTGCTGGGCGAGGGCCTCTCTTCAAAACTTTTATTATTAAAATGAAATATACCTTTGTGACAGGTCCTTTAGCTTGCATATGTGTGTGAGCAAACTTGTAACATGCTAGAGTAGCTTCTTCAATCATTTTCTGAAACTTGTCATTCTTCGCAACAAAGTCTGTCTCACAGTTAAGTTCCACAAGGGCTCCATGGTTCTTGTCAAACTTCACTGCCACGAGGCCCTGGAGGGCAGTGCGGCCGGCGAGCTTGGTGGCCTTTGCCCACCCCATTGCTTGTGCTTGGTCATTTAGCCATGACTCGGCCTGTAATCAAATAAATATAATTACAAGTCATTTAACCAGTCAAGCGATTGCCTACAATACACCCTTCAGAGTACATTTTTTGTATGTACTATTGCTGGTTCACACAAAATTAATTTGTTTAAAGTTTCATTCTTTAAAATCCTTGCTAAATCATATTTATTTCTGTAAATTGGTTTTACAAAACACTTTTACATGTCATCATGTTGTTTTAAAACTAGATGGGGCTGGTGTTTCGTACCCGACTACTCTGAGCAGAAACATCCGAAACAAACTCAAGAGGTTGCTGGGTTTGTTTTCATTTCATACATAAAAGTTGTTGACAATGATTCAATGAAGTCAATAGAATTGAGTCTGAATTTGTACCCAGCTGATGGCAACAGGCTTGCTTCTTATCATGTAAAACTTAAATATACAGTAGGGCCTCCATAATCCGCACCCACGATAATCCGAACGAGCCCACCGCTGGCGCATGCTGCTGTCTCATAGAGTATCGCAGTGGCACTTAGTGTTCTTCATTCACTTTGCATGCTACATGTTCGCGTCGTTTCGCCACTTTATGCATTTCTGTAACTGTTTTTGTGTTTGAATCACTATAAAATCACTATAGTATAATCCAAACGCCACATTGAAAATTTTGAGTGTTCAGATTATCGAGGCCCTACTGTACTTCCTCTGCCTAATCTTTTGGGGATTCAGACATGATTTTCTGTCATGGCAATGAAGATATACCTTACTAGCATCATTGTTATTCATTTCTAGTGCTTTCTTGCAGTTAGCAATGGTGTAGCCGGTTTTCTTCCTAAGTTTAGCAAGTAGGGAAGATTCTGCTGCTCTGCACACAGGACCTGAGTGGAACCGACGCACCAACTGGAAGATCATCTGAAAAACAAAAATGAGTACTTACATATTAAGAGGTTAATGCAGGAATCAAGTATTTTATAATAAATATAGTATGGTATAGAGAAGAATAAGTAGGAAATAATTAAAATATAGCTTTTTTATACAATAGCACCTAGCAGTTAGTTTTGAACACATAATTATATTGTTCAAGCAAATTAAATGAACACTTCAGCATTTATAACAAACACAAAATTCCACTCACACAAATCAAAGTTCAAAGCAGATTTAAAGTCCAGTTGATGAACTGTATTAAAAAATGAGAATATTAAATACAAATTGCCCAATGTTGCTCTAGAACAGGTCACAATATATGTGCTACCTATGACATCATCTGAGTTTATCTGAGCAAGACAGATACAGTGTTTCAACAATGAAGGTCAGATGCTGTACATACATGCCTATTGTAACAGTTTAATTGTGTTTGGATTAGTAATTGAATGCTTCATAATTGCGCGATTTACCTTTGAATATGCTTGCGCTTTTAACTTCATTATCAAATTGTAACCTAGAACATTATAGTAAAAGTCATAAAATCGATCGCTACTGTCATTAAAATGAAAAGATATAAAACCTCCCCAAACACAATAATACTGGCTGTTTAAAAATAAATTAAGTATAACAAATGAAGATAGTCTGTTGCCATGGTGAAATCAATACTTGACAATAACAGTTCTCGTGATACTGAGATAGTTATGAAAATGACTTTATTTGTAATTCAGTTAATTTTATTCGTTTTCTTAGAATAAATAAGTGTTAAATAATTGAAACTTGTGTAGAGGTAACCAAAAAATAGAACTATTTCGGTGCTTACCTTTTTGGGAGTCGGTTAGAGCACTTTAAAGGTATTTGATAGTATAATTTTCTCTGTTTAATACTGTTCGACGATGTAAACCCGAAACTAAGCAATTTTATACGAAATTTCCATTAAGTATATATTTAATTACGATTTTGCGAAATGTAACCTCAATCACTCAGTCTGTCAAAAAACGTTTGGTTTATGCTACAGATTTGTCATTTTTCATAGAATAACAATTATTAAAATTATCAATGTCCTGATTTACTTTACATTTCCAATTACTTTATTATATTATATTAATCTCATAAATCTCATAAATACAATAAAACTATATCTACAGTATTGTGTCAATTTCATACAGAGCATTGCCTGTTGGAAGAATTTTATATGTATACAGGAACAACTAAACCTGTAACCCTAGGTTGGTCTGTGGATGGGTGAACACCCATTACATACCGAGTTTCCTCCGTGCCTCGGAAAGCACGTTAAGCCGTTGGTCCCGGGTGTCATTTGTAGATCTTTGACAGTCGTTAGGTAGTCAGTGGCCCAAAAAGTCTGACAACCAGTCTTACCAAGGGGTATCGTATTACCAAGAACTAACTGGGTTGTGGACGCCTGATAGGCAGTCGCTCCATATAAAATACTAGTATTCAGCTGCATCCGGTTAAGACTGGAAGCCGACCCCAATATAGTTGGGAAAAGGCTAGGCAGATGAGGCTTTAAAGTTGGGATCACAGAGACATCTATCGATAATTATGAAACTAAGTAAAGTTCTCTCTCTCTGTCAAGAAAAGTAGATGGCGACTCTTTCTTCACTGAAGTTGTGCCTACCCCCTGATCGGGCATATGTTATTGGGTTTTGCTTCCATTAGGAATATCTCAAAACTAGCAAAGAGTCTAGAATTGTGCGGTTATTGGAAATAGACTCACCTCCTATTACGTGGGACTTGAACATAAATGGCGCAATCTTGGTGTGTTTACCTCAGTAGCCCCTGTCTAATTCTCCTTCATGGGATCTATAGACGGGATGCCGATATGTTATATCTATTACTTAATCATTATTTTTAATTTAAATGTTAAAAACATACTCTAGGTACACAAACTTACGTGTTTAGTATTTTCTATTTATTGTAGCTTGATTATTTTGCTGGCGCGTGAATATTTTGACGGAAAACATACCTATAGGTTAGGTAGCTATAGGTTCACAATAAATTTACCTCCGCACTTTGAATCAAACAATAAATTTTTTCAGATATCCAACTCCAAGATTACTTATGAGTTTACTTACAAATTATAGTAAATATTAGTCGCTATTCAGTTCGTGTCATCGAAAATATATTTCTTTTTTAACTCTCAAAAACTTATTCAGAATTCTTATCGTTAAAAGATACGTATAAGATATTAATCTAAGTGTAATGGTTTCTTATACCTGATACTTAAAAAACCGACCAAGTGCGCGTCGGGCCACGCACAATCTAGAGTTCCGTAGCTGCCCTTCAAAATATGCGGACAACCCCTTTTTTTTTTTACAGATGGGAAATCATCAAATGAATTCTCCCGCTCTGGGTGGAGTGGGAGTGTCAGACTCTTACTGACTAAAACCCATCCATGTTCCTTCTTTGCCCTTTGTGTTCCAGGGCCACGGTATCTCATTCGAACAGTCCCGCAGCCCCGGCAGGCATGCGGACACTCCCTACGGTCCGATTTGCCTCCTAACGATGATTTTTATTGTAATAATAAAAAACAAACTTACATTTTCAGTTGAAAAACCTGTGCTCCCATACATTATATTTAGGAAAGTACGTTATCCAAGTACATTTTATAAGTTGGTCGACTATTACTCGTAAACTTGTAAAGCCTACTTACCTGTGATAGATTTCCTTTTAACTGCGTTATATACGGTGACTGGTAATTAGTGACCGATACGTAAACACGTGATTGTACTCATGGTAACAAACACCTTTCCCAAAGAAACATTTTCTTATTTTTCTATACGTATGAAATACGCGCGCGCGCGCCCACGTCACCTACCAGCTGTTAGCCGCGTGAGGCCGTTCTGACTCCCACTGTGCTCTGCCTACCCACTATTGCACGATACGATAGTAATGAGACAAAACGGCTGTTGTGCTATTGGGATAAAGGTGAACGAGTAGGTAGGTATAAAAAAAACTTCTTTGGGAAAGTTGTTAAAGGAGCTTGCATAGCAGCATTACAGCTATGCTAAAAGTGCTTCGGTTGAAATAATATTTTTTGTGGCATTTAAGACATATCATCTTGGTACCCAATAATAGGAACATATACCTACCTAAATTAACCATTTATTTAGGAGCGAAAATGCAGAACAACAAGCCAACACGAAAGAAAGGCCAACCCTCTCCGTCCACATCCGATATAAAACTACCTAAAATACCGAAGATTTCAATGCCTGAAGACTTCAAAGTACGAACACGGCCCTTGTTTTCTTTGCCGGAGGAAGTTTTAAAACTGCCTTCACCGGCTTCTAAAGCCGCAAAACTGCAGGCATCGAAACTTATCCCGAAGAAGAAGTCCAGCGGTACCGTATCCAATTACTTACTTTTAACTTTTCATACTTATATTTTACTTGTTGGTATAGTCTAGTTTACTACCTTGATTTAGTTCTAGAAGAAATATCAAACGGTTAGGTACTGTTGGTACCAAATGGGTGCTATTTAAAATTAACCAAACGAATAGGAATGTAACTATAGAAATCGAAACTTAGCAGTAATAATGACTAGCAATTGATACCTTTCAGTAATGAAAACCTTCACGGCAATGAGAAAAGCTCGTGAGGAATTCAGGTTAAAGCTAGTAAAGTTAATATGTCAGTCTGAAGACGACGATGAAACTCAGCCAACGGGACTGCCTACAGAAGAAGAACAGAACCTGCTTAGATACTACTACTATCTGCGTTACGGTATCGACACCATACACGTAGCGCCTTTGGACAACAAGATAATATTAAGGTAAGTAAATACAATAACTATGCAAAAATGCATTCAAAGACAAGACCGAGTTCGTAACACCACGCTGCGTTCCAAAACTGGCATAGTGGACGTCGGCAAGAAGGCTGCCAGGCTGTAATGGGATTGGGCGGAACACGTTAGCCGCACGTATGATGACCGCTGGGCTAAAATCTCTATTAAGTGAGTGCCTACAGATGCACGGTGACGTCCAGGCCGGCCCAAAAAGAGGTGGCGTGACGACCTGGACGCAGACGTCGAGGGTTGGATCGAGGTGGCACGGCATAAGAGTTCATGGAAAGACTTGGGGGGGCCTTTGCCCAGCAGTGGGACAGCATGAAATAGCAAAAAAAAGAAAACAAAAATCAGTCTGTAGTGTAGATATCGGTGTAGCACAAAATTGTAGAAATGAGTGAGGATGCATTAGAAAATAAACAAAACTCCTGCTTACCTAGGTAAAGCGTAGACATCATATGTCTTTAAGTAAAGCGTAGACATCATATGTCTACGCTTTACTTAAAGACATATGATGTCTTTAATTACTAGAACTTATAGTCTGCACTTTGTTCCATGCCACGCTGCATGTTTGCACTGCCGCATATCAAAAAATAATAAGTACTAGGTATTTTGCATTTATACCTTTTATGTTTTCAGTTTTCTGTTATCATATCACATATTTTTCAGAGTACACAATCTTGTATCCCCGAAATTAAAGAAGTGGAAGGAAACTCTATTTACGTGTACAGATGAGATGCGCGAAGATTTTATGATGAGTATGAAAAAAGCGATTGTGGATTTCGTGCTGAAAGATCCTAACACGGTAACTACAAACTTGTTACCCGTACCTACACTATAATAATCATAAAATATCTACCGAGCTTTTGAGGGCCTGGTTCCTCTTGATTTCCATGTTCACGTGATGTGGCCATAAATAGTATATTTACAGGGTTACTGGTAACTTGAAGTATGCCTTCCTGGACGTCATAGTAGGGTTAAAATTCAACAAATTAAGCCACCAAATGTTCTACCGAAGTTCAGTAGTTTTTGAGTTGGATTTTTAGCGCTTTTTATGAAAAATCCCAGATTAAATCATTTGGAGGCAATTTAAAAATGATTTACGGCGCGACTGAAATTTATGTTTATTTATAGTTGATGCCGTAGCAGATCTTTGTTGTTAATAATTAAAAGATCAAAAATGCCTAAAAATTTGGCAAAAATCACAAATCTAAAATTAAATTTTTAGGGATCCGTAGCCGAATGGCAACAAACAAAACCCTTATAGATTCGTCATGTCTGTCTGTCTGTCCGTCCGTCCGTATGTCACAGCCACTTTATTCCGAAACTACTCGGACACCACAGTTGAAACTTGGTAGGTAGATGTATTCTGTGAACCGCTTGATACAAAAATTAAAAATAATAAAAGATTAAGGAAATAATATGATATTAAAAAAAATAGTTTCATTTCCATGAATAGGGAGACCCCTCCCTATTCATGGAAATGAAACTATTTTTTTTTATCAAACCTATTCGTACGGGGTGTCTATAGATACTTAGCTCATAAAATAAAAAAAACTTTTTGCAAAAAATAAAACCTACTTCAAAAACATAGGAAAGTGAAAAATAACTTTAGCTTCAGAAGTCGGTACTTGAATGTAGAATTAATAATTTAAAGGTTGATAGTTTGATCTTGCACTAATTGTTGCGTTCATACTAAGCAAAACCCTACTTACCAATTTCTTTGATCTAAGTAAAACCTAGCAATGTCGCACAGTATTTAGAGACCTTATTTTATTTAAATTTCGCAGGAAGAGTCGTTGGAGGAAGAAGATACCCCGTTGAAGCAAGAATTGGCAATGAAAGACGATGCCTGGAGGAATCGATACGCCGTAGCACAGAAATACTTGACTAAGAACCTGCACTGCATGAACCCTTGTATCGCTCAGGTGTTAGCAATATGGTGGAAACAATTCAAGTAAGAAAACACAAAATCTAACCTACCTAATTTGAAAATAACATTACAAAATATTTTTCTAAATCATCATATTTCAACTGTTTTAGTGACTTAAGATTGATCAGCATGAAAGATATAATGACAACGAACGAGGCATACGAGCTACAAGACTTTTCTTTTGTTTGCAAAAGACACATAGAAGCTGCTGGCAATGTGCTCACACACCAGTGGATTCCAACTATTCAAGCTGTTTTTCTTCAGGTAAGAAATAGGATTAACAAAACTTAGCCTAACAGAATTGTAACCGTCTAAAATCTTCAGGATAAACTACAAGTGTTATTGTATTCCTTCTTCAGGGTAGTAAAAAGAGGTTAATACCAGACCCGAAACAAGTACAGAAAATGAAGCATTTTTACAACTGTTTGGGATGTATAATGACTTTCAATCTTCAAACTTTATGCTTGAAATCAATGAAGGAGTACACCGACTACATTATGGATGTGGGGGTAAGTACAAAATGGTAATAGTAATATAATTCTTTATCATGTGGTTAATGCCTAACCTGGTATCAGAGTTTTTCGTGCCTATTCGTGCTGCGAAGCCGAACTCTCTGGTATACATCTCCAACCTACACTACACCACTACGGCGGAGGACATCGTGGAGTACGTGCATCAGAAGACCAAGTACGTGGCGAGAGTGCAGGTGTGTCGTCGTGTCGTGTCGTGGTGCGAATACCAACGTGTTATCTGCACCTCGTCTTGGAGGAGGATTTTTGGCCGCAGGGAGTGATGTTCCGTCTTACTTGCTTCGGCAAGTGATAATTATGCAATGCGCATATGAATCCAAAAAATCAGAGGTGCGTGTCTTGGGTTCTAACTCGAGACCTATGACTTGGCAGTCCGAAGGTCACACCACTAGGCTATCACTGCTACCAATGACAACCGATAAGTTTGAGTGTAGAGACTACCTACTATCGTTACATCCGGATCGTTATAACTTTGCGACTGAATATGGTTGTTTAGCGATCATTATAGACTATGTCGAGACTGCAGGCCCTGGAGAGTATAAAGATATGCTTATACATAAGGTATGGGCATTATAAACACATAGTTGATGAACATCTTTAAACATATTCTATTGCAGGGAAATAATCAAGGCTTCATAATAAACGTGGGGTTTACAAACGAAGCTATCGAATTCGATCCCACTTTTAAGCAGTTCAAAGATCAGTTGAGCCTTATATATGACTTTCTCATTGATGCATGTCGACAGTCACCTCGTTTGGAAACTTTGTTATATCAAGATTTTAGGGATTCAGGAGGCAACCCCAATCTGAGGGTAAGTTTAGACAATCGTGTCAATGTTACTTTACTCAAACTTAAGTTAGTTATTTATTGTTTATCCATAAATTGTAATGTTCTTTTTTAGCCCATCATAGACAAGGAACTAATACACAATTATAAAAAACAAATAGCAGAATTGATTGCGGACCAAAGAATAGGTCCCGAACTGAGAGTTCAAGATTTTGATGACTACATATGTTTATTGAACGGCGAGGTGACTGATTTAAACCTAATTTTTTAAAGGTCATTTTATTCATATATTTAAATTACTTTTTACATTATATTAGTATGTTTCTCTGACAGTCTCTAGCTAAAGTGGAAAAGTTTATAAATGCGGAGCCGGAGAAGACTTTTGAGGAATTTTGCATGGAGTCTGTGAAATACGTTGATTTGGCACGGGAGATCCCTTCTAAACTTGAAGGAACCGTCGTCATCGGCATGTTTCAGACGCAGCGGGGTGAACTTATCACCTCGCTGCGAGGAGCTGCGACTAGGCTGGCCAATACACTGTTGAGGAGAATGACTGACGATTATCAAACGATGATCAAAGGGTTAGTTTGAAAAATCTCGTAACTTACTTATAATCGTTATTTAGTTAATTTTCTTAAGTTTACTTAAATTTGATTTTTTGTTGTAGGATTTACGATGAATACGCTTCAATAGCAAACACGCTATTAACTCCACCACCGGACACGGCGGCTCTCATGGATCTAATAAATTACATCAAGAAGGTGGAGGACATCATACTCGCCGAGATGGAAGACAAGCTGCGCAACGTCATGAGATACATAGTCTTCTTGGGAGACTACACTACCTTCACGCCCTTAGAGCTCAAGTCTAACAACCAGACCTTTCATTGGTGAGCCAACTTTAATGAAGCTGATAGATGCACAAATCCAGTAACGGACGCTTATGGCTCGATTTTTTGCCCCGGCCCCTGTGTCACCCTAAGTTTGCGATTTTTAAAGGTGTTCCAGCTTTCAGGTGTATAGTTAATTTATCCGTTTATCAGCCACTGATAACATATTTTCTGTTTTAAAAGAATTATGTCATCTCAAAATTCCAAACTCAAGGTTCACCGCTCAGCGGACAGAACTCCGACGCAATCTCATGGCGACATGGAGACAGCGACTGTCGCAACCCAGTGCAGGGCACGTCAAAATAGTGGCGATAAGTCCCCTCTTTGAGGAGTGGCTAGAGAGGCGCCACGGCGCCCTCACCTTCCGCCTGACGCAGATCCTCACCGGACACGGTTGTTTCGGGAGGTTCCTGCACCGAATCGGGCGGGAGGAAACGCCCGGATATTATCATTGTGAGGATCGTCCGGAGGACACGGTGGCGCACACCGTGGAGGTCTGCCACGCTTGGGCGGAGCTCCGCCGTGTCCTCATAGCGGCGATTGGCGGCGGCGACCACTCGCACCCGGCCCTGGTTCTGCCCTGGCCATGGTCCGGAGCGAGAGGGAATGGGAAGCCGTCACCTCCTTCTGCGAAGCAGTCATGCTAGCGAACGTGAGAGGGAGAGAATCTCACGTCCCAGCCGCCGCGGGGGACGCACCGGGCGTCGGGGGCCACGTGGTGGCTCCCGGCCACCGTAGGCGCGGGCCTGTGGACGGTGAGTAATGGGTTAGCTCACCGTCCATCCGTCTTATGACGACAGGCCGTGTCGACGGCGCGTTCATGTTCCACGCAGGCCTCAAAGAGATGTCAGCAACCAGGAAGGGGCTCGCAAGGGCCGATGCCTGCCGGGGCTGCGGGACTGTTCGAAAGAGATACCGCGGCCCTGGAACACAAAGGGCAAAGAAAGAACCTGGATGGGTTTTACTCAGTAAAAGTCTGACACTCCCTCCCAGAGTTATTTGATGATTTCCCATCACAAAAAAAAAAACGGTTTTCCAAAGGGCGATGGAGCGTAGCGTATTGGTATAAAGCTCAGCGATGGAATCCGCAATACGCTCAAAAACTGGAATCGCTGATGTGGGTTATAAGACTGCTAGGTTGAAGTGGCATTGGGCGGGCCATCTGCAGAATGCAGCAGGACCAATGGGCTAGAGTCGTCAGGCAGTGCCAGAATACGGGCGTCATCGCCGAGGGAGGCTAGGCTGGAAGGCGTTTGTGAGAGATTGACTGGAGAAAACCGCACGGAGAGAAGAGTGGAAGGCTACGGGGGTGGCCTTTGCCCAGCAGTGGGACAATACAGGCTAAGTAAAAAAGAAGATTAGGACCTTCCTTAACATCGCTATTTAATCATGCAAGCGGAGCATACCTGTTGAGGCTTTTGGTACAAGCAGAGAATGCAAGGGCATTTTCGTCTTTTCCTTAATTATTACGTCTATATGGTGGCCGGCTGGCCATTTACTTATACAATGCATATAAGTTATTTTCGTATATTTTCAGGTATGCTCGCATGCCTAGTATAATTGAAGAGTCTAAGAACATTTGTGATCAGAAGATGCTAGAATATCAAGAACTGTTAAAGGTAACATTCAATAATTCGCTGCCGAAAAAAAATTTACCGAATCTATAATCTTTCATAGAATTTGAAGTAACACTCTGTTTAACATTATTTGTAGGTTCGCATTGCCAAGTTCATTGATGATCTGGATATTTATGAAACGCAATGCAATGACGTTCAGTATTGGGGAGAAATCAATGAATTACCGAAATACGTCTCCCGTGCACGACATTTGGATGAAAAGTAAGTCTTACCGTAATCATTAGTTTAAATCTTTTTGAAGAAAACAATAAAAATCTTTTGTTATTGTGTGTAGTTAGTCCAGTTAGGACGACTTGTGCATTGCGAATAGTGAAACGTAGCCGAGATATGACCTGCACCTACTAATTAGACGTTTTACGTGTTTTAAGTAGTGGATGATTCCTCAATTACTCGTGAGCCCAAGTACCTACTCACATAGCACAGAAGGTACCTACCCATCGTTAATCTGTAGTCTTTTATACCGGCTGAAAATCATATCAAATAATAGTTTAACCAAAACACAGCAGCGATCTGCGCGTGAGCTGCTCCAGAAGTGGGGAATCCAAAATTACAGGAAGTCAAAGTTGTAAAAAAAAAAAGAAACTAACCTGGTCAATTTCTTATAGGATGGTTTTTGGAATCATTTTCAATCTAAAATAAATAGTCAGCTGCATTTGAGTGGGGGGAATATACGCTTAAAATTTTCGATGGCACATTTCTTTAAATTCGAAACTATGGGTATTATGACGAAGTGACCGCAATTTTAAAGAAAAATAAAACTGCTGTTTTGGTTGATTGAAAAAGCTTCTGCCTGAGTCAGGAATCGAGATGCCTTTTGTAAAAAAACATACTGTATTAAACTTATACTGTCACTTACGGGATATCTCCCATGATTGTTCATAATTTTGAGCTCCCGATATTTTGACGTTGCAAGCCCCATGCATCATGAATCGGGAGCTCAAAATTATGAACAATCACGGTAGATACCCGTAAGTGACAGTGTAAGTTTTATACAGTATGTTTTTTTAGATGCAGCTGCCTATTTTTTAGGTTGAAGGAACCACCAATAATCGTCCTATAATTGGTTATACTTAACAGGTAACAGAACTCATATTTAGCTTACGTTACGAACAGAGATTTAATTGGAATTTCAGCACAGTTTTCGATATTAACATTACACGTCATGAAATACCGATACTTTAAAAGTTGTATTTTCTCCTGTTTGCAGGTTATCAAACGCTCTCCTTAAGATAGACCAGTTTAACGAAGAAGAAGCATCGTTTGGGTGGGAGTTGTCACAGTATCCCAAGAGGAAGCATGTATTCGATAGATTAGTGCCGTATAAGAAACTGTTCGATGCAGGGTATGACTTCCTTGGAAAATATGACACCTGGATGTCTTCTAAAGTAAGTGTATCTTTTTCGCCAGTACGGTAGATTCACTCTTCATCCATGTTGTATCATTCTTAAAGAAGTTATTGTAGCGGAGAGGAGAATCTTGAAATAGTTATGCATATTCAAGAATGCTTAAAGAAAAAATAAAAGAAATTGTGGAAAATTTGATGAGATGAATCGCGTTTCAATAAAAGAGGTATAAATATAAGTAGATATGTAAGGATTATAATGAAAGAGATTGATTGACTCCAAGAGACAAGTAATAGACAAAGAAGGCGGAAGAATTAATTGCAATGGTATTCTTATTCTGTTGCCATGAAAAATTTCAAATAATTGAATATATTTTAGGTAGGAAGTTTTGATCCAGAAGACATTGAAGGTGACGTCAGTTATTACTATAAAATTGTGTACAAGTTGGAGAAGTCATTCGCGGAAGTTCCGGACACACATCGCCTCGCTACTTCAGTCAGGTAGATCGGTTTCTCATTTTTAAAGAAAATATCACACATACGGGGTGTAGGCGAACTTCACGAAGCCATCAAGCCATCACGAAGCAAGCATTTTGTACATCAAACTAAGTATCACTGCGCAAAAATTATTGCTGGGAAACACCTTATTTTGTGTTGTGAAAAATTATGGTTTACGGTAGCGCTCAATGTAACGCACTCAAATCAGTAGGCTGATGGATGCATTGAATAGTATTGAAGTCATAAAGATATTCGAACAAAATTATAACATGTAAATCTTGTATTTTAAAACTTGGAACTTTGATCTTCGAATGTCGGTTTTTTTTTTTTTTTTTTTTCAGTGGTCCAGAACAAAAAAATATCGCAAAGACGAGTCACGGAAAGCACTTCTCGGCTTCGTTAACGGTTTACACCCGTTATAGTAGGAATAGCTTTTTAAATGACGGTTAATAACTTTCAGAGAGAAAATGGATGAGTTTAAGGGCCATATGCCGATAATACAAACACTTGGGAACCCTGGCATGAAGCTGCGTCATTGGGAGAAGATCTCAGAAATCGTTGGATTCCCTATTGTCGTGGACGAAGAACTGTCGCTGGAGAAAGTGATCGATTTCAACTTGGGCGACTACATTGAAAAGTTCGAGAGCATATCGGAAGCCGCCACGAAGGAGAACAACCTCGAACGGGCACTAGACAAAATGATGAAGGAATGGGCCGAACTCAAATTCGACATTCTCTCTTACAAGTAAGCCATTGTCTTATTTCATTCTTAACTACCCTAATATTATAAAGAGGTTTGAATGTACGAGATAATACCAGTTACTAAAAATCCAATCTCAAAAATTCTTCCATTGATAGAAAACTGGTCTTTTGCCGAGTACAATTATGATTATTACCCGGTCGAAGTCGCGGGCGAAAAATACTAATAAAAAAAAATTGTCTTTTACCAATAAAATAATATAAATGGTAGGTTACCGATATGTTATTAACAACATTTCACAATTTCAGGGATACTGGGACTCACATTTTGTCAAGTGTTGACGAAATTCAATTGCTGTTGGATGATCATATTGTTAAGACTCAGACTATGAAGAACTCCCCATATATCAAACCATTTGAGGAAGTTATTCAGTATGTTTTATTATTATTAATAATACTCGTGTAGAATAAAATAATTCACCTGAGGAAACTGATTCGGTCTTTGTAAAATAATATGGTCTTATTATAGTTATAGCTAGAAACTGTCATATTTATCCAGATAAATATTAGAAAGTACAACTAGAGTGTATTTTAATGTCACGAGTATTGGATTGACAGTGGTTTTGGTTTTCCTACAGTGACTGGGAGGGCAAGTTAATTCTTTTACAAGAGATTCTAGACGAGTGGTTGAAAGTTCAAGCTACTTGGATGTATTTGGAGCCCATCTTTTCGTCACCCGATATTCAGCAGCAGATCCCGGAAGAAGGACGACGGTTCAGTGCCGTTGATAAGGCATGTACCTGGCCCTAAAGATATGGACTAGTTTTGAAGTTGGAAGTTATGGTTATCATGTCAACTTCATTTGCGTCAAATTGCTAAAAAAATTATAACAGCTTCGCAAAATCATTAGAAACCATTAGCATAAGTACCTACTTAGAGTATTTCAATAGTACGCTCAGGTAACGTGGTCAGTTACTTTTAACAGCTTCCTTTAGGACCTAACTCACATAGGTATCTAAACCTTCTTGATTATATTTCTGTTTACATTAACCATGCTCGTACAGATGTGGCGCGAGATAATGAAGGCCGCTTTCCAAGAGCCGCGAGTACTTGACGTCATCCAGATTGAGAAGATGTTGGATCGGTTAAAGAAGTCCAACAACTTGCTGGAGATGGTCCAGCGTGGCCTCAACGCGTATCTGGAGAAGAAGCGTCTATACTTCCCTCGGTTCTTCTTCCTCTCCAACGACGAACTGCTTGAAATCCTGTCCGAAACTAAGGATCCTACGCGGTGGGCTTTTTCACTGATAAGCACGATTTTGTTATAAGTATGCTAATATAGGCATAGGCATTGGTCGATTTATCAGCCGCATCTTCACAGTCTAAGTATTACTAGTATGAATTAAATCGAGTAAATTTTATTGTTCCTATTTTAACAGTGTACAACCTCACCTCAAGAAATGTTTCGAAGGTATCGCGCGATTGACGTTTACTAGTGAAATGGTGGTAACACACATGAGGTCCTCAGAAGGCGAGGTCGTTTTACTCACTATGACTATCAATACTGCCGCCGCGAGAGGACAGGTGAAGTGGGATTCTTCTTGAATGTTTCTGTTTGTGTGGCAGTTGATTATAATTATTACTCATTTACGTTTTAGGTAGAGAAATGGCTGCTGGAACTGGAAAAGGCGATGAAAGCATCTGTCCGTAATGTAGTAGCCGAGTCATACGATGACTATCTGAACCGGCAACGAGACGAGTGGGTGCTCGTGTGGCCAGGCCAAACAGTTAGTATCAAATTAGTTATATACTTATAGCCATTTGGGGTGCTTCCAATGGACGACAGATTGGAGATCAGAATCCGAGCTTGCCTGGAGGCATCCAAATTAATAGACGCACTCTAATGAAATTAGAAGTTAGGTCAATTCATGCATATCGATTAGACATGAATTGCAATGAAATAGATTAATTTACGTTTTCCTGTTTTGGATACAGATGTAACACTCTGGTGTTTTATGTAAAACTAAGGTTGACTTTGTGTATCTGTTGTTGTATTTTAAATTTAATCATTTATTTATAGGTACAATGTATAGCCATGACTTTCTGGACATTAGAAGTAACAGATGCCATTCACGTCAACATTTCTGCTATGAAGGCGTACTGGGACAAGTGTAATTTCCAAATCTCAAAAATCGTCGACTTGGTTCGCGGTCAACTCAATTTGCAGAACAGGATTACACTCGGTAGGTACCACAATATAGAGCCATCTTTCTCTTATGAGTAGGTAAATAAACAAGAGAGTGGTGCCTTGCCTTTTTTGTGGCGCTGCGCTTTGACAACCACCATCGTTAAATAGATGGGAAGCCCAATTATGTCCAACAAGCCACTATCTTTGTCTTTTAGCCAAACCCTGTCTCCAAGTCGTGCGGATCGCAATTTGGCTTGCCAACTATATTTGAATGTAGCAGACCAAGGTTTATGTTTAACGACATTCAAAAAATTCTGATTATTTTATAGTAACTTTAAGAATCCCATCCGCTAGTTTCCAATGACTGTGGCTGCCGTCTTCAATGTTTACTGTCAGCAAGTATAATAGCCATTTCAAAAGAACAAAAATGCCACAGTAGAAGTAGGGACCATAATATTATAAAACGGTAAAGATATGTAAGTTTAGATGTATGTGGTAATCTTTGGAATTACTGATCCGATCCCGAAAAATCTTTTAGTAATGGGAAGTATCTTTGAGCGTTAGGTTATATTTAAAACGCACTCTATTATTACAATTCCAGGAGCGTTGGTGGTGTTAGACGTCCACGCAAGAGATGTGCTGATGTTGCTCATAGAACTTAAAGTGACGCAAGACAATGACTTCAACTGGCTATCCCAGATACGATACTATTGGCTGGTAAACTTTCTTGAAACATATACTTCAATTACTAACCAACTGTAAAAATACGCCTTTTTTGGAAAAAAAATACTAAAAAAACAGGTTAGATTAGACTATTAAAAGTCAAACTATCTTGATGTTATAGCTACAAGAGGACAATACTTGGCAGTGCTTGACCCGCATGATCAACTCCACGCTGATGTACGGCTACGAGTACCTCGGGAACACCGGTAGGCTGGTCGTCACACCGCTCACCGATCGTTGCTTCAGGACCTTGTTCGGTGCTTTACATCTTAATTTGGGTACGCTTTATGAGTATCTAGACTTGTGAACTATGAGTGTTTTGTATTCAGAAGTCTTTTTTACCTGGGGACATCTTTATGAATACTTTCCGTTACGTGTTCATTTCCGAGTGGTCGTCTTCGGCACGTCTTCGACCTGTAGTGGATGCTGGAGCCACTTTTGTATAAAAAGCGGAAAAGATCGTCACGGTGTCAACCTTTTGTTGTCTCCCCGGCTCACATAACTTTGTTAACTCTGCTTTAAATAAGGAATTGAGAATTCTGTGTAGCGCTTGCGATCTTAATATTGATAACGTGATATGTTTAATTAAATTTCCCAAAAGATGTTCAACTCACAGAAACCTCGATTTTTAGGCGGAGCTCCGGAAGGCCCCGCTGGTACTGGTAAGACGGAAACCGTCAAAGATCTGGCTAAAGCTGTGGCAAAACAATGCGTCGTGTTCAACTGCTCTGATGGCCTCGACTATATTGCCCTCGGGAAATTCTTCAAGGTATTGTCAAAGATAGACTATATAGCGGCTTAAAGCTTTGCTACTCTTTTAGTAATCGCAAACTAGACAAGATGCACTGTCAAGTGAAAAAATTGGAGACAATGGATGTAGTAGGGTACTCGTGGTAGTAGAGGTCTGTGCGGAGGGATAAGTTCGGCTAGCTTACCACCAGAAGACTGCCTACTTATTTGCCACAGTAGGAAAACTAAAATGTATTTTGTGTAACCTAGGGTTTGGCCTCTTGCGGCGCCTGGTCGTGCTTCGACGAGTTCAACCGCATCGACCTGGAAGTGCTATCCGTGGTGGCGCAGCAGATCCTCTCCATCCAACGAGGCATCAACTCCGGCTCCTCGGAAATGATTTTCGAAGGCACATTATTGCAGCTCGACAAGTCCTGTGCTACATTCATCACAATGAACCCCGGATACGCTGGACGATCTGAACTGCCTGATAACCTCAAGGTAACTTTTTAGCGGTGATACAAGTAAATAACCGGAGATATAATCTCAGGTAATTAAAACATAGTTATGTTATGATTATGAGATCAAAAACACTGAGTTTGTATGAGTTTGTATGGGTTAGGTTCAAAGACCGAGAAAGCTCATTGAGCGAAAAAACCGACCACAACGCGTTGAGGCATTTCAAACTAACTAAGCCAAATTCGCGCTGTGGCTTCATTAAAAACGACCACTTTTAACATTCTAGACTCAAACGTAATCTAGGATGTTCTAGTAAAACGGCCGACGTAACACTGTTATTAGGTATTTTGATTGTTTCCCTGTCCAGGCGTTGTTCCGTTCCGTGGCTATGATGGTGCCGGACTATGTGCTGATATCTGAGATCGAACTGTACGCCTTCGGCTATTTGAACGCCAAGCCGCTCGCCGTCAAGATCGTCGCCACTTACAAGCTGTGCTCGGAACAACTGTCCTCGCAGTGCCATTACGATTACGGTAATGTGGTTTAACTTAACATATTCAGTTGACTGTTTGTGTTTCGCTCTTTATAAAATTGGGGAAGCTGTTGAACAAGGGTTTTTGTTTGCACTACGCGATAACCGTACACAAGAACAGGTGGATTTTTAATTAAACAATATAACACTAATAAGTTTATAAAGCCTGTTTAGCAATGTCCGAAATAGACAATATTCATCAGGTTACTTGAAATCTATCCTAATATTATAGAGAGGCAAAATTTGTTAAAAGTTTGTATGCAGGGGGTAATCTTCGGAACTATTGATCCGATTTAAAAAGTTCTTTCACTTGCGGAAAGCTACATAATCCCCGAGTGTTATAGGCTACATTCTCGTGGGTTAATTTCCGTACATAACGGGAGCAAGCCGAATTTAGTGTGATCTTCTGCCAAGGAATTTAACGGTAATTTGTCGGGACTCTTAATTTCGTAAGTGAAATATTTTTTAAGGTAACCGAATCATTTTGGTTAACTTATAATTAATGTTTTTGTAATGCTAGGTATGCGCGCGGTAAAGTCAGTGTTGCGTGCGGCTGGTGCACTGAAACTGCGCTACCCCGACGAGGTCGAGGATCTGATCCTCTTGCGCTCCATCAAAGACGTCAACCTACCCAAATTTTTGGAGCACGACGTGCCACTGTTTATGGTGAGACTCATTTCTGGTTTATATTTCTTCTGAATCTTTGGACTAAGCATGCTAAGGGCAAAATAACATTAAGGCTATTCTGATAGATCTTTAAAATAATAATAATAAAAAAATGATACCAAAAATCGCATGTCACTACCATATACACCGACCTGACGGTACTGTAACAAGAGTGTGTGTAATTCCGAGCTCGCTTTATGAAGCTTGACGCCCGCGGCGATTGTTGTTTTTGCAGCGTGCCTGCAAATGAATGTTCAATTTTGTATTTTCAAAAATCAATGTCTAGCCCCCTCTGCTTGTGACGCCCGGGGCGTTGTCCAGCCTAACAAACCCCACCCCGACTGGGGTTGCTGCGACTGATATTGTTCATGGCTATATTGATCTATACACACATGTATTGATAAATGTTATTGGCAGGTTGATTTCCTTGATTGCTTACCTATAATAGCAAACTTTTGGGAGGTATTAATTAAAACTATTTGGATGATTTTAGCTACGACTTTGTTAATGATAACCGTTAAAGTCTATAAGTAAACATAATAATGGCTTTTATGTCAGGTTTTTAAGAAATAGTTATAATGTGCTATAAGTAATATTTAAGTACTTTTAAATGGGCCTTATCGATGTTGTAGGGTATCATCGGCGATCTGTTCCCTGGTCTGCCGTTACCACTGGCTGGTCTACCTGAACTGGTCATATGTCTGAAGGAAGTCTGTGTCCCACTCAACCTGCAATGTAACGATTTCTTCATTGAAAAGGTAACGATGGATAACTAACACATATTTAAAGCCCCGTATTTATGGTGACATTTCAAGCGTAAGATATAATTTGCATAATGTTAACCGCAACTTAAAATATGTTTTACGTTTCTGTGAAGTAAGCAATGACTTATTGTCAGGCCAACGCTGTCCTCCCATATGCGATAAGGTAGCCTGCGAAAATGAAATTTTCTTACGTTTTTCGCAATGTGCAGATCAGTGTCAGGTTGTATGTTGATTAAAGTATGATTCGCGACCGTAACACATATGGATTTACAGATTTATAATCATTAAAACCATCAATACAACCGTCTTAATCACACTGAATGACTGTTTCATGAAAGAGACAATTTGAATTTCGCAGGCTACCCCAGCGCTTCTCCCTACTACTAACGCTTGTAACATTGTAAAACCAAGTAATTTTAAAAGAGTTACCATGGAGTTTCTTTCCGCTTCTTCTCCATAGAAAGCGAACAAACTGAACCGTGCACCTTTTGTTCGACGTTTTCTAAGTACCCATGTAAGCTTATGTGAAATAAAATATTTAGATTTTGTTGTGGAAATTATGCTGTGCAACTCTTTTCTCATGAATTTGCTAAATAAATGTCTACAACAAATGCTTGAAAACTTTCCAGGTGTTACAGCTGTACGAAATGATTTTAGTGCGGCACGGACTTATGCTGGTCGGTCTTCCATTCGCCGGGAAGACAAAAAGCTACCATGCGTTAGGAGCATCGCTGGAGTGCGTCGCTCAAAAGGTATGTTAATGGTGGTATTGTTTGAGCGCTTTTAATTGTCTGCTCACCAACGAAAAGTGCGTTCTGACTGTTTATTTTAGACTACAGCCCCACCGCTTAACTGAGGTCTAAGGTAGTTGTGGTGTGGAAATAATTTTAGCTAACGCTCTTTCGACGTTTTATTTAACTTGAAGGGTACGATGGAAGAGAATGCAGTTGAGTGGACAGTTATAAACCCGAAGTCGATCACAATGGGTCAACTGTACGGGCAGTTTGACCCGGTCTCCCACGAGTGGTCTGACGGCATCCTCGCTGTCAGCTATCGGGCTTTCGCAGTCTCTACCAACGACAATCGGTAAGTTGGACTTTGTTCGGCCTTTCATGAGCCAGCCCACATTCTTTTATTAATTTAGTTAATAACGTGAAACTGATCGAACACTCAAAAATCCTGTAGTAAATCAAAAACATTCAGCGTTAAAATTATTCAGCGTTTACTATCGAAAGATTATTAATTAATTATCTCGGAAAATGTTTTTTTTTTACGTGGGTTGGTACATTTGGCAGAACTAAATTAAAAAACAGCGCATCACATCGAAAATCTATGCCGTTCCTGTATTGTATTGTATAACGGGCTGGTTTCCGCAACTCCACGTTAAAGCGCAAATTTTGCGTGCGGTATGGTGTGCCTGACTGACGGCTCATACCTACGAAAGGTACGAGTAGATACAGGGTGACTTTCGCGATGTGTTGCGTTGTAGTGTGTTTGGTTCCTCTGTAATGTGCAGGCCATAAAGCTACGTTTGCCCACGGTCTACTATCTCATGAATCATAAGCTCTTTATCAACTCAATTGCAATTATAGAAAATGGTTGGTATTCGACGGCCCTGTTGACGCGATATGGATAGAGAACTTGAACACAGTGCTCGACGATAACAAGAAGCTGTGTCTGATGAGCGGAGAGATCATCCAGTTAGCTCCCACTACCAACCTGATCTTTGAGCCCATGGACTTGGAGGCTGCTTCCCCGGCTACGGTGAGAAGCATTCATATTTGAGTAACCTATTTCCTTATCGGTCTGTACCTGTTGGACCATGTTTGAGTTTTTAAGCATCTGCAATCAGGATGCACTTGGCATCCGGTCCAAGGATTCCTTTTCTCGTACTATCAAGTCATTGGAGAAAATTTACAGTAAAAATTGTAAAATAATACTAACTAAACCCCACCACGCTTCGCTGCGACTCAGGCTGACATGTTCCCGGGGGAATTTCAGGAGAAAAGTATATAAAAACACTCTTAGAAATGCAAAGTTGTGTAAAAATTTCAAGTAAATCCATCAACTATTTTCGAGTTTTGCGGACACAAACATGACTTTTAATGTATGAAGATGGTCGAAATTATTGATTCATATGAGTTAAGTAGTTCCAAAAGTAATAACGAAGGTACTTACCAGGTATCTCGCTGTGGCATGATCTACTTGGAGCCCAAGGGTCTCGGCTGGAAGGCTCTGTTGGAGTCGTGGCTCAACTTGCTGCCTCCTTCCCTGCACACAGTCAACCGCAACCTTATACGCAACCTATTTAACCGGTTCGTGTCGCCGCTACTTTGGCTCGTCGAAAATTCGGGTCAAGTTAAGGTGAGGAAGCACAAATATTACAAAATGATAAACGCATACGTGTTCTGATTTACCTGTAGATGACATTTATTTGATAAAGTACAGTAGATACGTGTCTTAGGTGTTTTTGCTACAAGTACATGATTCCTGATCTGGTCTATCTCACACAATAGGTATCGCAAGAAGTTTGGTTACTTTTCTTGTCGTCCCGTAGCGGTTCGTAGGCACTCGTAGACGTAACAGCGTAGCAGTGCTACGCGATATAGCCAAGAAGTCAGTGAGACTGATTAGCCAACTTTTGTTGCAGCAAATGTACATAACATCCCGGAGTAACATTGTTCAGGCGTGCATGAGTCTCTTCGATTGCTTCATGGATGATTTCTACGACGAGAAGTTTCTGGAACAGATATCAGATCTTGATATCAGAGCTCAACTTGAGGTAAAAAAGTTCTTATTTTTAGGCATTGTTGGCTGTAGATGGAACAGACACTGCTCCCCTATTTAGCTCCACATGATTTAGTACATGATTTTGAGTTAAACAGACTATACAGTTCACTTGAAACAATAAAAGAAAGACAATTAAGTATTTATCACAGGAATTAAGGTGAACATACAATTTCTTAAGTTTAAGCTTATTATTAACTAATTATATGGTATGTTGTGTAGGGCGTTTTCTTCTTCTCATGTATCTGGTCTCTTGGAGCAACACTGGATGCTGAAGGACGTCCTAAGTTCGACATGCTTTTCCGAGGCATGTTGGAAAAAGATTTTCCTGAAAAGGTAAAAATTCCTATGATACTACTATTAACAAGGGGAAAATGTACATAATGAGTGTCAAAAGACCCTTAAAGAAGCCGAAAAGCACTTGGTCTCCTCGTCATTGTGATATTTTTTGTTGTGGACCATACCTGGGAACCTTCTAGTTACGGAGATATTGGAGGTCAAACTTCCAACTATTTCACTTTTTTTTTTAATTATGCAATTTTTATATTATAACTTTACTTTAAATATCTCCATGACCCCTGTACTATTCAATGCATCCATCAGCACAATGATTTGAGTGCGGTACATTGAGTCCCGACCGTAAACCGTGACTCACCCTCAAAAAAAAGTTTCCCAGCAATATTTTTTGAGTAGAGTTACATAGTTTGATGTACAGAATGTTTGTTTGACGGCTTCGTGAAGGGTCCATTTACACCTTGTATTATTATTCGTTTATTCATCTTCTTCCTTACTTTTTGCATTTTCCAATATTCCATTTTTTTTTTCTAGATTCGAGTTCTATTAGATATGCCCAAAGAAATTAGCAAACCAGAAAAGCAATACATTTTTACAATTCCGAGAGAGGGTATGGTGTACGATTATAGATTTATTAAAGAAGTAAGTACTTTGTGACAATTTTTTTTATGATTCTCCATATTTTTTCATGCGGCTGTACTGTTGTATTTAATATTGTCAATGAGCCATGCCTTGATTTGAGCTTGAAAACGCAACATGTTTGTGACACCAAATAGTGTTGCTGTGTTTCAGTTTGAAGGGCAAAGCTTGTTCGTGTAATTAAGGTACACAAAAATTTAATTCCAGAAAAAAAAACTTAACATAATTTTTCTTCGTTACAATAAGCAGTTTTCCTAATATTTAAGGGTAAAGGTAAATGGAAGCCATGGGCCGACGACGTGCTAAGTGCGGCGCCCATCAGCCGGGACACGCCTCCCAACCAGATTCTGGTGACGACGCTGGACAGCGTGCGCTACCTGGCGCTGTTCAAGCTGATGGTGATGCATCACAAGCTCGTCATGATGGTGGGCCCCACAGGCACCGGCAAGTCTGCCTATATTATTGTAAGTTGCTATATGTTCTACCTGAGTTACAGATGTCATCTGCAGGCCTAGCACAAACATTTTGACGTGTAATAACCGTGAGTTTCAAATCAAAATAAAATTATTGTCAAAATAGCTCGAATTATTGGCACACTCATAGACTGTGTACAATTAAATCCGCTTATGAAGACATTTGTGTCTCAACTCTGTAGCACCTAATCCAATAGGGAATATGCATGTAATTTTTTTTTCACTTAAATCAATAAAATACAATACTATCAACCCAAGAAAATAATTAAAAGTTAAGTTCAACTATTGCTTTTCGCTCAAAAAATAAATTAAACTCCTACAATTTTCTACGACAGTTCAAACGTCCGTGACTGTCGCGGCCATTCATGTCATGTTATGTGACGTCATTCACCTCTATCTGCCTTGTTTACATCTAATTTTTTACCCTTAATATATTAATTTGGCAAATTGCATGTCCTTTATTCAAGTAAACATTGCAATAACAATATTATAATAAAATCTTAGTGAAACTCTAAGTACTTTTCAAATAAAAGTGTTTCTTTGACACATGGTATTTGACGTCACTACCGGCATTATCGAGGGGCGATGCGTTTTGAGTTTGCGTTCCGTTTCACCAAAAACACGCTACATGAAATATTAAATTATAAAGTAGGTGTTGTATTAGAAAATTAAACAAGTGTACCACAATGTTTTTATGGACCAATATAAGGCATTTTTAAGAAATAATAAAAGTTTTGTATTTCATGCATATTCCCTATTGCGCTAAATTTATTTTTTCATAATATGTCGGTTTCGGGCTACACCTAAAGGATATTAAAAAAATCAAGTTATTTAATGCTCAAATGATAAATATTCGCAGGACTTCCTGGTGAAGAAAGTCGATACCAAAGTATATAAAGCTCTGATCATGGCCTTCTCGGCGCAAACCAATTGTAATCAAACTCAAGATATAATCATGGGAAAGTTAGACAAAAGAAGAAAAGGTGAGGATTTTATTTGCTCAACAAAAGATCTTTTTGAACATTTTATGATCAGAAGCATAGCATAATCAGCCTAAAATGTTCCCACTGCTACATATATTTTGCATGTTTGTTCCCATATTAAAGCACAAAGATTTGTTTTAGAATTGAATTTGCCCATTGTTTTCGTTATTTTGTGGTTAAACTATAACATTTGTCAGGCGTATTCGGGCCGCCGATTGGCTGCTACTCGGTGGTATTCGTGGATGACGTGTCGATGCCCCAGGCGGAGACGTATGGTGCCCAACCACCCATTGAAGTGCTGCGGCAAGGCATTGACCTGGGCCTCTGGTACGACCGGAAGACCAACGTCGCCATGCACCTCATTGATGTTCAGGTGAAACTGGATAACTGTTATTAAAATCCACCAATTTATTAGGGACAGAAATCAAGCTAGTCTTTTGCTTTAATAAAGAGATTCTTCTAAAGTCGAGTTTCTAAACGAGTAAATATTCTATTTTTTTCCTAAGATTGGGTTTGACCGTCTGGCTCACCTCAATGCTAACATTTGAATAACACTACAATTTTAATTATTGCTAGAAAATAAAGGCTCGTGGTTAAATAGTAACAGCCGCTCGAGGTCGATCTTTAGGTTAAGCTGTGCTTGCCTAGTTGGTCCGTGGATGGGTGACCACTCAATTACATACCAAGTTTCCTCCGTGCCTTGGAAAGCACGGTAAGCCGTTGGTCCACGTAAGCGGTTGGCTGTCATTAAATGCAGATCTTCGACAATCGTTACAGGTAGTCAGTGGCCCGAAAGTGCGACAACCAGTCTTACCAAAGGGTATCGTATTACCCAGTACTGGCTTGTGGAGGTCAGATAGGCAGCCGCTTCATATAAAATACTGGTATTCAGCTGCATCTGGTTAGACTGGAAGCCGACCCCAACATAGTTAGGAAAAAGCTAGGCAGATGATGATGATATATGATGTATTTCAGTTTATGTGTGCCATGGGGAAGCCGATGCCGGGCGCTAAGATCATCACACCGAGGTTCTCTCGACACTTTGCCTTTTTCTGTATCGACGAGTTTGATGATGAAACTCTTCAGGTCATTTTCAGCAGGATCATGTTGTGGCACCTTGATACTAGGTTTGTACATAATCCTCTTGTTCATATGCAATTTTTAGTTCATAGAGCTTCTTGTTAAACATTATTTATTTTTGATTTAAACAAAAACCAGACCTGCTCGGTTCGGTGCCTACAGGGTGTAAACGGACCCTTCACGAACTCGTCAACCAAGGATTCTTTACATCAAACTAAATAACTCTAAGTAAAAATTATTGCTAGGAAACGACTTTTTTTTTTGGGTGAAAAATCACATTTTACGCTAGAACTCAACGTAAGGCACTCAACACATTGTGCTGACGGATGCATCAAATAGTACGGGGGCCGTGGAGGTACTTAAAGTTATAACATAAAACATGTTTTAAAATAATGTAACTAGAAGGTTACCAGGTATACCAAAAATAACAATGACGGGGAGAACAAGTGCTTTTGGGCTTCGTTAAGGGTACTTTTACACCCATTAAGTCATTATCATTACTAAAATAGCATAAATTTATACATAATGTTCCCACGGCTGGGACTCTACTCTCAGTGAAACGGCTATAATCCGCCACGCAGGCCCAGTTACACTGGCACATGAGACATTAGTTTAAGCCACTAAGAACGCAACGTAACTGCTGTGTCCAATATTGCAGAAATGTAAAGACGTAAGTGACGTAAGTGCCGGGAGCCACCTACTAACGTTCAAAAAATCTGTTCCAGAGGCTTTTCTAAAGATTTCGACCCGTGTATCGATGAGCTGGTGATGGGGACATTGGAGGTATATAAGGAGTGTAGGCTGAACCTGCTGCCCACGCCTTCCAAGTCGCACTACACGTTCAATCTGCGAGATTTCTCCCGAGTCATATTGGTAACTTCAACCAAGTTTTGACCAAAACAACTCATAAGCGAAATGTTGTGTTTTACATTTCTTCTTTCTCCGATAATGATGAGACCATGTTTATGTTAAAAACGGTATTCCTGTATTATTTTTGATCGCATGCTCAGAAATCGAAAAAATAACTCTTTTTAGAAAAAGACGGTCGAGGTAGTAACTGGGGTCCTCGCACGAATTTTAAAGTATTGAATCGTATCGTAAACGTAAGTATTGTACTGAGGGCCTAACGTTCCAGCTGTCAATATTCATTTCTCTTTCGTAATACAGAGGTAATTTTTGAATTTCAATACAAAACTTACACTGAAGAAAGCGTTTAAGATACCATAAAATATGTTAAAATGCTTGCTAAGGAATCAGGTCGTATTATTACAAAATTCTAAACTTTATTAATACAATTTCACAGGGTATTCTAATGTCCGTGCCCGAAGTGACTCCAGACTTGTCGTCAATGAAACGTCTGTGGGTGCACGAGTGCTTGCGGGTGTTCTGTGACCGCTTGGTTGAAGAGGCCGACCGTCAGTGGTTCGTCACCTGCCTCCGTAACGCTACTGCCAACAACCTCTACGATGATTTCGACACCATGCTCAGCAGACTCACCTCCAAGCCTGGCGAGGTCAGTATTTGTTTTTGGGTTTGCATTGTCTGTGACTCTCGTCTGAATGTGCTCAGCGGTTGTTTGGATTTGAAATCACCGTTCATTCTCTTCACCTTCTCATCTGCCCATCGTACACAATTACCTGCCCCCTCCAGCCCCCAAATGAGGCATAACTCAGTGTTGTACACTGTCCAGATTGCTAAGTATTGGTCGGACGAAATCTGAGTCAACGATTCGAGAAGAGGAAGGTTTCTCAAAATGGTTGAACGAAATATTTCAGTCATAGAGTCCACGAATTTACTTAGGTATTATGTATGTTTTTTAAGTATAATTGTAGTCATATTTGGCATTTCATTTTCATTTCCAACAGAAAATTACCGATCTTCATCTCCGAAGGCTGATTTACTGTGATTTCGCGAATCCGAAAGTGGATACCCGCTTTTACATGGAGACTACCAATATGGAACATCTGAACTCGACGGTGGACGCCTTCCTCGTCGAGTTCAACAACATGACCAAGAAACCAATGAACCTCGTGCTCTTTACGTAAGATATTAAATATTAAGATATTTGAAGCCTATGTAGTCCCACTGCAGGGCAAATGCCGCCTTATACGTTTGAAAATTAGCACAAATAATTACAAGCCAATTTTTTACAAATAAACAAAGTACGAAAAGTAAATTGCAAATTTGGAAATAGGTCTAGTATTATGATGAGTCTGTACTCCAGAACCTCTTAATAAAAAAATAAACATTTAATTCAGATATCACAAGATCCATATAGGAACATTCATATATAAGTTCTATTCCCGTTCACAAAGTTAATAAGAACTGTAATGAATAAGAACTTACTTAACTACGTTAGTATTTAAACTTAAATGTAGGTTGCTCCAAAGCTTTTGTAACCGACTGTCCAGTCTGTCACTAAACTTCGTCAGAATGCAGTTAGGGCTGGTGCGGACTCTGCAGCGCAAGGCGGCGCCACGCTTGCTTAAAATGGCATGGAAGCCGTCCACCTGTGCATCCGCAAACATCTCTGACGCGCTGCATGCCCGGGGCAATCGTAACAACACCCTAAATGCATTATTGTATTAGACGCGTTAAGCATTGAACGATCTTTGAGTATAATTACTCCAGAGATTGCAGGTGTACAGTCACGAGCACCAATATGTATACACTTTGCTATATGTAAAAGCAATTTTCGCGAGAAATAACGATTGTAGCTTGGACATAGGAACTTTTTCATAAAAATATGAGTTCCAAAATACTATTGTCGTAACAACATGAAATTTTAATCAGAACAGTAGGAAAAAACCACTTTTAAAAATTGTTAAGTGTTTACATATTGGTGCTCGTGTGATACTCTTATGAGTGACACTTTTTAGGACACACCTCCTGGAAGGAATTCATGTGATCCAGAACATTCAATAATTTCAATGAGCAGGTTCGGTGCTATCATTTTCCGCTGTGTGGAACATGAAGAGCGCTTTTGATGTCGTGTACAGGTTTGCGATCGAGCACGTGTCGCGCATCTGTCGCGTGCTGACTCAGCCGCGCTCGCACGCGCTTCTGGTCGGGCTCGGCGGCTCGGGCCGGCAGTCCCTCACGCGTCTCGCCGCGCATATCAACGAGTTCGACCTCTTTCAGGTCAGCACTATCTTCATCGTCATTCCATCTAGTCCATAGACTTCCCCCAAGCAACACTACATCGACTGGTCTTGTGCATCCATCGGATACCCGTGACTCTCATCAGGTCATCGGTCTATCTTGTGGAAGCCTTACCAAGGATTTCCGATGAGAAGTCGCCATGTAAAACCCTTAACGCAGCCCAGAGGGACTTAATTGTTATTCCCAACATTGCAATTTTTTTTTTTACTGGACTAACATAGTAGTCAACATCCTTCTAGTTACGGAGACAGTTCCAGATAGTTCCAACTTTTTTTTTTAATAACTTTAAATACTTTCATGACCCCTGTACCATTAAATGCATCCATCAGCACAATGCAATGTTTTGAATCAAAACAACGCGCTCAATTCAATGTAACATTGAACGGAAATAAATGCAAATAAATACTTACTTACTTACTTACTTAACGGTACTACGGTAGCGTTCAATGTTCAAGCGTGATGAAACACTAAAAAAAGTAAAAATGTATAGAATACTTGGTTGACACCTATGTGATGGGTCCTATCTATTACACTCTGTATATAAGCAATAAACAGGCCTCTATAAAGAACAATGATACAACAAAAATACAAGCATACATAAATATATCAATAAAATCTATTAACTAATTGCCCAGGTGGAGATGAGTCGAACTTACGGTAAGACCGAATGGCGAGAAGATCTAAAGACGTTGCTACGAAAAACCAGCACGCCTGAGTTGCTCATGGTCTTCCTGTTTATCGAGTCACAGGTAACAAATTGTTTAAAAATCCTTTCTATTATCATGGAAATCCATGATAACAGAGAAGATGATCATTTTTTTTCTTACTTTGAATTTTTAGATTAAAGAAGAAGGATTCCTTGAAGACGTCAACAATATGCTGAACTCCGGCGAAGTACCAAATATCTTTGGTGCGGATGAGAAAGCAGAACTGTGTGAGAAAATGAGAGTCGTAAGTATCGGCATTGCCTTCAAGTGGATCCCATCACAGAGACAACTAAAAAGTCTCCTATGGCTATAATTGCACGAACACCTATAACCTAAACCGGAACACACCGACAACTTTTGCAATATTTGAAGTCAGAATGGGATTGGAACAATAAACAGTTGTATGTACATGTCAAAGTTCAGAGCAGGTTGTAGTTGCGTCTTTTCCATTTTTAGGCAAAAATCTTCTTTTGAGTTATCATTAAAATTTCACATAGAGAGTGGCGACGACAATACGACAACAAGTTAAACTGCATATACCTCATGGCATATAAAAATTCAATCGAATGTATTCAGTAGTTTAGTCACATTATTTTTAGCGTTTTCCACATGATCTAGATTCTAGATTAATAAGCTAGCACCGACAGAAGTAACATACAAAATTAGGTCTGCGCCTTTCCATGCAACCTGTTTTCAATGAGCTTTTCGTTAGCATTCAAGTAGATAATTACTCGTATATGAGTAAGTGGCGATGTAATGTAGATTATCTGAGATTATGAATGAAAGTATAGATGCTCTGTTCTGCTCGTTCAGATCGACCGTCAGCGCGACAAGTCGCTGCAGACGGACGGCAGCCCCACGGCGCTGTACGCGTACTTCGTGTCGATCGTGCGCGACCAGCTGCACATCGTGCTGGCCATGTCACCGGCTGGAACGTCACTCCGCACGCGGATTCGCAAGTTCCCCTCGCTCGTCAACTGCTGTACAATCGACTGGTTCCAAGTACGTCTCGCGTTCATCATTGATAGTTTAAATAACAAGCACATAGGCCCTTGGCTACTCACAATCAGCTGCTACTTTCTACCTTATAAAGGCCACAGAAAAACCTAGTTTGGTTCCGACCTATATTGTGTTTGTAGATACGTTGTCTCCACTTAAGAACATGTCTACCATGGCACTAAGTCTTATATGACCGGCCCTTTGTCACTTTATTATGCTTGTTCCATGCGCATGGTCTTTCTGTTCCTTTGTGTAAGTTTCGTTACAAAAATATTAATAACTTTTTGTGCTTTGTTTGTATCTTAATTCATAATTTATGGTAAGGTATATTCACCAATGGTCAATTTTGTAAATCTAAAAGAGTGATGTTTCTCTCTAATGTAGCATCCTAGCAACACTACTCGTGCTGAAATGAAAGAAGTACTGTACAATATTTTTCTCTGATTACCAGGAGTGGCCCCCAGACGCGTTACTGGCAGTGGCGACCCGGTTCCTGAAAGACATAGAACTGACGGACCTAGAGCGAGACACGGCCATCAAGCTGTGCCAGGTGTTCCACTGCGACACGCAGGAGCTCACCAGACAGTTCCAGCGCCGCCTCAAGAGATTCAACTACGTTACACCCACCGCCTACTTGGAACTTATCAACATGTTTAAGTCATTGCTAACTAAAAAACGATTGTGAGTCTAGCGTCTACCACTTTTATAGTCATACTAGCTCTTGCCCGCGACTTCCTCCGCTTGGAAATTTTGATGTGTACCTATGTGTGAGAAAAATAAAGATAGCTTATGATCTTCCCCAGGATATAATCTATCTCCTTGCCAAATTTCATAACGATCCGATCAGCCGTTTAGTCGTGAAAAAGTAACAAACAAAAAGAGTTACTTTCGCATTTATAAGTATGGGAGATACAGGTTTCTGAAAGTTTGAAGTTTCTGATTATATACCTGATTAGAAGAATGTTGACAATTATTTTAGACGGACGGTATCCACGAGGATTTTTCCACTAAAAAAAGGTGTTGTGGATAGTTGATCACAATAGTCAACCACCCATCAATGATACACGTTGTCATAACAAGCATAGCTTACAAGACAACCTCTTTTTTGTGACGATAACGATTATGCTCAATTTATTTCGAACAAAATTCCCGTCACACCGACGGCTTTAGCAGTGCAAGTTATTGCACAAAGAGCAGGACCGAAAATAAGGCAACAACGCACTTTCATAGATTCTCTTATTTGATCAGGGAGTTGACAACAGCAGAAAAACGCTATCTCACTGGACTGGACCAGCTCGCGATCGCGGCTAAATCAGTATCAGCTCTGCAAGAAGCTTTAGAAATACTGCAGCCCAAACTGGCTGCTGGTGCTAAAGCGGTGGCTGAGACCACCGCCATCGTGGAGAAGGAGAAGGAAGGAGTCGCGCTCGTGGAGGCCGAAGTACTTGTGGATCAGTCTGCTGCGGAAGAACAGGCTAGTGAACACCTTTTTGTCTTTTTCGGGACATTTTATGTCTTAGTTTGCTTTATTACATGTAAAACATACCTGCCTGGAAAAGCTCCTCATTCCATTCTTACCTACTTATTGTTTGTCTCAAGTTAATAAACACAAGTTTTGCGTATATAGGCAGCAGAGGCCCAGGGCATCAAAGACGAGTGCGATGCTGACCTCGCGGAGGCGATGCCGATCCTCAACTCGGCCCTGGCGGCACTGGACACCCTCACTCCTCAGGACATCACCTTTATCAAGACCATGAAGAGTCCGCCAAGAGGAATCCGAATCGTCATGGAGGCTATCTGCATTTTAAAGGTATATTTACACGTGCCTACGACTCCTCGACTACTAGCAAAAGACAGAATTATGTGAATAGCAATGTAGTCGAGTGCAATTAGACAATAAGGTGGAACGAATTTTACAGTGGTTGGATTTTCGGTGAAGTAAAAAAAAAATTTTTTTTTTAATATTTCCTGGTATTTGCGAATTAATTTTTAGTCACTTCACTCGTAAACATGGATTTCTTGAACATTTTTACGTCCACTTATCTGTGAACAAGTATCATTTACCAATGACAAAAGATATCTTAGTGTTAAAAATCGGCATTTTAGAAATAATTGAGAAAATAGGAAATTTTCAAAAAAAATACCTGTAAATATGCATTTCGTCGACAACAATGAACAAGGAAACATACCAAATTGGCGTTTAATGGATACACACAGGCTTTCTATTACGTCACAATATACATTCCATTCCGCGAATTTCAAGTTATTCATAAAAGAAAAAAAAAATTAAGTACACAGGAGAATAAAAAAATTAAAAAAACTTAAGAGGTGCGAATTTTTTTTAAATTTCTTCTGTACTCAATAAAAAAAGTCCAATGAAAATCCGACCGCTATAAACTTCGTTCCTCCTTTTGAGTATTATTTGCTTATTTTTATTTTTTTGTCTAAAACTCGGCTTATGGAAGAGGAAGCTCCTTCCTTTCCACTTCACACAATTCTATCTTCATCAGATATCTTAGTTGTTGGGCTATTTTTGCACAGCAAGCCTTTACCTACGCTTGCTTGTTATGATGAGAGCCATTCATTAATGGTAACGATTTTGCTTGCAGTAATAACATCTCAATAAGACAGATAATGTTAGTGTTTAAGTAACCCATTTTAAAATGCTGCTTGTTATACAGACATGTAAAACAGACTTACCTAACATGTAATCGTATATTTATGTTTTATTGCTTTTCTAAAGGATGATCCGGTAAGTGAATTACTTTTAGCGCACAATGCCACAAAGATTTGCAACTCTGTACGTACCTACATACAGTCATACATGTCTCACATATGATAGTTATGCCTATCCATATCCATAGTAATATTATAAATGCGTAAGTAAGTTTGTTTGTTTGTTACCTTTTCCCGAATAAACCACTAGCTATTATTCTGAATTTTGCATATACGTTGTCAGGTGTACAGAAACGGACATAGGGTAACTTGCATCCCGAAAAAATGTACTGTTCCCGAGGAAAACAACAATAACGTTCTTATGATAGTAGATGGCGCCACATGTCTTTCGAATCATGATTGAATTATGTTATTACAAGCAGAGTACAACCCGAATTGATTGTCAAATTCTAAATTAACGCGAGCGAAGCCGCGGGCGGAAGCTAGTTTATTATAAGATTAATATAATTGTAATAATTTGCTTATTACTTGTTTATCTTAAGTAGTACTAAGTACATTCCTCATACTAATATTCACTTCTTCTTCTTCTTTATCGCGTGGTTAGTGCCTAACCTTTTATGCTGCCCATGGGCCTTAGTATTCACTCTTATACCTACATACAACTATACAGTTGAAGAACTAACTTTAATAAAACTATTTGTTTGTGAGTTTTGAACAATATGAACACCCATTTCGTATGTTTTACTAATTCAGCGTTAATTTTGTTATGAGTATTATGTTATGACACTTTAAGAAACGATATTATTGTATAACCAAGTTATTCTTTAACACGTTGCTTGCTGTATGCCAAGGAGTGATGCCACAATATTTTTATCAAATAAACTACAAATTACTACCCGTAACGCTTGCATCAGCAGTACAAACAGGCAGTCCTCCAAAATATTGGCATTCAGCTGCATGGTAGGCTTGAAGGCTAGGCAGATACAACAAACTACTCACTCCCATATTAATACAGGATATAAAACCAGACAAAGTTCCGAACCCGTCCGGTGTTGGTACCGTTGAGGACTACTGGGGGCCTTCGAAGAAGATCCTGAATGACATCAAGTTCCTCGAGTCGCTGCAGAACTATGACAAGGACAACATTCCGCCGGCCGTGATGAAGAAGCTCATGACCACCGTCATGCAGGACGAGGGTTTCGTGCCGGAGAAGATCAAGACTGTGTCTGTGGCAGCTGAGGGTGAGTTACTACTGAAGCCGAGATTGACGTTGATATGGTCCAGCATGGTGCTTTTGCCGCATTGAAAAGAGGGCGTTGTTGCATTTGTGATTTTTTCTTTTGCAAAAGTACCCTGCAGCACCATATTAAGTACTATCAATAAGTGCAGGATAGAAATGAGAACATAAGTCAGAGCGTGCTAATGCTATGTAAAGGTTTTTGATCTCAATCATACATCCAGTTTCTGAATTGAGAATATGGAGTACCTAATGTTAAAGATGAGATCGACAAGTTCTCATCTTTATTTTTTTTCTGATACCTTATCTAATAAAAAACACTGGCACCCGGCTAGTGTTTTTAGTGCAGATATGTTTAAGTGTCGGTTAATCAATCCGATATACACCAACAAGGAGACAAAAATAACTAAACAAGGTTTTGAAAAAAACTATAGGCCATGTTAGTTGCATAAAAAAAAAGTTAATATTGAAATGAAAACGACTCTCTTTGCTTATGATTTGACTATTGTTATTTTAGATTATATATCTGTTACATTATTAATAAAATCCTATATTCTACTCCACCACGTCTACGCCACGCGCCGTGTTATGCGCTGTGCTACGGCGTAGAACTTGACGTATCACTTATTTGTAACATAAAATATTATATATTTACATATATTTTTACACAGCTTTCTCGCGATTTACGAACAGACATTAACGTCTAGATAAATGAAACGTTACAAAAAAAAAAAACAAAAATACCATGTATTGTTCATAAACTTATAATAAATATCGTGAAACAGGTATGTGCAAATGGGTGATTGCGATGACGAAGTACGACAAAGTAGCGAAGGTTGTTGCGCCCAAGAAGCAGAGGTTAGCGGCTGCTCAGGCGGTGTACGACAAAGCCATGGCCGCCCTCGCCGTGAAGCAGGCCCAGCTCAAAGAGGTCAGTACACATTATAGTACGAGCCGACGCGACGACCTTTAATGACCGCATAATATGTGAAATTGAAATTGAACACTTTTGTTTTCCAAAAAATTACGATTTCAAATCTGATGTTGAGCTATTAAAGCTTAACTTTCAAACGACGCTAAAGAAATGGATAATACAATACGGTAGACCGTCCATAATTAAGCTTGAGAACACATTTGACTATTTGAACACATTATTACTACATAAAGGGTGTAAAAAGACCCTTAACGAAGCCGAAAGGCACTTGTTGTCCCCGTCAATGCGATCATTTTTTTGTTCTAGACTAAACCTTCTAGTTACGGAGATATTGGGAGTCAAAATTCCAACTTTTTCATTTTTTTTTAAAAGGTACATATTTTTAAAGTAAGATTTTTACTTTAAACACCTCCACGACCCCCGTAATATTCAATTCATCCATCAGCACAATATTCTGAGTGCGTTACATTGAGTTCTACCGTAAAATGTGATTTTTCACCCAAAAAAAAAGTCGTTTCCCAGCAATTTTTTTTTGCAGAAAGTTACTTATTTTGATGTAAAGAATGCTTGGTTGACGGCTTCGTGAAGGGTCCGTTTACACCCTGTATATAATATGTTCCAAATAATATACTTTTCCAATTTAGGTACAACAAAAACTCAAAACGCTAGTAGACGTCCTAGCCGAACAGAGTCGCCAACAGAAGGTTTTAGACGACGAGGTAATGGACTGCAGCAACAAACTCAAGCGAGCCGAGATGCTCATCTCCGGCCTCGGCGGGGAGAAGACCCGATGGACGCAAATCGCCAACGATTTGCGCAAAACTTACAACTCTCTCACAGGTAGTTAGTCTGAAGAGGACTTTTAGCAGATTTAAAGCAGATCCCAAATTGGGTACAGCATGTATCTTGGTGACCCCAGACACTATCATCATCTGTTCTATGTAGCCTTTTCCTAATTATGTTGGGGTCAGCTTCAAGTCTAACCGGAAGCAGTGTACTGAAATGCTCTATGCCTATCTGACCTCTACAACCCAGTTAGTACTAGGTAATACGATACCCTTTGGTAAGACTGGTTGTCTACAAATGACAGCGGGGACCAACGGCTTAACGTGCTTTTCGAGGTACGGTCACAATCACGTTCACGGTCACAATCACATTCATTTTTTGGTAAAGCGAAGCTGTGTAGCGTATTCGTGCGCCGCGGTGCGCCTTAAATTAACAAAAAATAAGTAAAAAAATCTTAAAACATTTTTCAAAAGACGTGGAGTTAATTTCAAAAAGTCTTCTCTAAGTAATATGTATGTATATTTCATAATTATTCATTTATCATTTCTATTTCATTTTGTTGTATTTTCAGGGGATATCTTAATTGCTGCTGGAATCATCGCTTATCTTGGACCATTTACAGCATCTTTTAGAAATACTCAGGTAGGTTATAATATATTTAAAGGCTATTATTTTTGTAAATATGTATGATAATATTTAATTTTTGTATTTTTTTTGTATGTATACTGTAAAACGTATGCGGGCAAATCTGCTTGGACAACAAGAACGAGACAAATAAACATTATGTACTTAGCACTTGCTTTGGCTTATGTAAATATGTAGCCGTCTCTATCGTGTACTATTGTAGTATGACATTTGTGTGTCAATGTAGAAATAATTCTAAGCCAATGCTTGTTGTCCAGTGCTTGTTGGCATCTACCAACAAGCACTGGGCCGCGTGGTAGATAACAGCCCACTCCCACTCACCGAGTGGGAACAGTATAGGCTTATTTTTGCTTATGCTTTATGTAAAGTACGTGCTAAATAACTTTTTTAATCTCGATCTTAAAACTTATTATTATACTTAAAATGCTCTCACCGTTAGATGTTATCTTGGGCACAAGCGTGTCACGACTGCGGTATCGTGTGCACGCTGGACTACAGCCTCATCAAGGTGCTGGGCGAGCCCGTCACCATCCAACAGTGGAACATCGACGGGCTGCCCGCCGACGACTTCAGTGTGGAGAGCGCCATCATCATCAAGTGAGTGTAGTAATATCTATCACGCAACATTCGAACTAAACTCTTACAACGCGCATTCGAGATTAGCATATATGTTATAGTCAAACTTCGAAGGTCCGGCGCTGCTGGGTTTGACAAGAAGTCTTAGTCAAAGTCCAAACCGATAGCGTTTTCGGCTTTTGACTCACCAATTTATGTCTAATCCTAGGAGAGGCCAACTTGGTCAGTCCCACGCCGAAACTCAATACGATTAAATCAGAGTTTGGCTTGTAAGTTAACTTGACCTTAAGTTCAAGGTAAATACCAATATTTTGCAATTGCAGGCGTAGTTGATGAAGCCCCGCTGCGCAGGGCTCCTATTTCTGCTTGCAGGGTTTAAAGTAACCCTGGCGTCTTAGTTCGCTCACTTCGCCCGTTCACTAAACCCCTTCATCCCCTTCGTATCTAACCTTTCCGAGTCGGGGTGACCCAAGTCCTGAGCTCGCTTCGCTCGCTCTTATATCCTAAGTTTTTTTGTTTTATCAATTTATTATCAATGCCGTATGCCAAATTGCTTACGTTATCCGTTTTTTTTCCAAAGTCAGCGCCGGTAGCAATTCCAACAAACAGCGCTGGCAGCTAATTTGTAAAAGCTAGGTTTGCATAAAAATACATCAGTCAAAGGCAGAAATTGGAATCAATTTTTGGTTTTGTCAAAAGGCGTTCGTCAAACCTAGGATAAACCAGTCATTCCGCGAAGAGGCTACATATCGATCTTTGACTGTAACGTACACATACAACAGCTCGACAAGATGCTCATAGCTCAAAGCTATGAGCTTCTTGTGTCACAAGACTTTATGTCTCTTTTCACGGAACACCTTTCAAAGCTCACTTAATGATTTTTAAAATACTTTGCCGAAGACGATGTCGAAAGTTTGCGTGAATCCAAAATCCTTTTCGTGTACAAGATCGACCAGAATTCACTACGCAAGAATAAGAGAGTCTAATTGATCACTCTTGCGACAACAGCTTTAAAAAAAGATTCACGTGTTCCGATTTGCTGGAGTTTTGGATATCGGTCGAAAATGAATATCAAACTGTAAATTCAAAATTTCTAAGAATTCTGACTGCCTCGTTGGTCTAGTGGTTGCAAGCGTAACTGTTAAGCATGAGGTTTTGGGTTCGATGGTTGATGGCGATAGGCTCGCTCCCCTGGGACTTAAACATAACTAGCTAAATGTGGGTGTACTTGTTAGGTAGGCACACCTCTTCCTAACTCTATGGGGATTACAAAGCGTGACGGTATGTTATGCTCTAAGAATTCTTATTCCCTTTTCAACATCTTATTTACGTGAAGCCGGATTTTCTAATGTATCCATGTGTGTCAACATAATTATAAAAACTCATCTTTTTCGAGTAGCTAGGGCGCCGAAACAAAATACGAAACGTGTCTGTGCGCCGCGAACTGAAAATCTTTGGGAACCCCTGTTTTAGGACATAACACGGATATAGGACATTAAAATTGTGTAATTACTTAAACTTTGAACTAAAAAAAATAGTCTAGGTATGAAAAATTAAACATTCTGTTTCTGGGTGAAAACTAGTGGTGTGCAATCAAGTTCCTAAATGTAGTTAATTTAAGTACTTGTATTTTTAGCATTCCTTAAAAGCTTATGATAATGTGATACAGGACGGCTCGACGTTGGCCTTTGATGATTGACCCTCAAGGCCAAGCCAATCGCTGGATCAAAAATATGGAAAAACCGAACAATATCAGCATTGTGCGTATGACGCAGGCTGACTTGGGTCGCGTCTTGGAAAACGCTGTGCAATTTGGACAGCCGGTATGAAATTTTACTTCAAGTGCAACCAGTCCACGGTTGATGAATGTCGATCGTGACTGTAGAATATGTCACGATGTCATCAATTGACCGCGGTCTATTAGCATCTTAACGGTTTTTTATTTAATTCTTCAGCGCTTATATGATTTGTCTCGCACTCAGGTTTTGCTAGAAAATGTATTGGAGGAGTTGGATCCAATGTTGGAACCGCTACTTCAACAACAGACTTTCAAACAAGGCGGAGCTCTCTGCATTAAAATTGGTGATACCATTGTTGAATACAGTAAAGATTTTAAGTGAGTACCTAAATTTGTAACACAAATGCTTTCCATGTGTTAGTGAACTTAATGAGTAGGTTGCTAAAAATTCAACCTACAACGATATTTCCGCGTGCTTTATTTTGATTTTATGTTGTTGCATGTTACCGAACTGCTTGATTTATCCTATTCAGGATGTCACATTGTAAAAACTGAACTATTTTTCCTAGATTATATATCAGTACAAAATTGGCGAACCCGCATTACCTACCCGAAGTAGGCGTGCGAGTGACTCTCGTCAACTTTATGTTGGCCATGGATGGGCTGCAAGCTCAGCTGCTAGCGCGGGTGGTTGCCCGGGAGCGGCCCGATCTACAGCAAGCCAAGATTGACCTCACCACGCAAAGTGCGGAGCATCGAAGGCTCTTACAGGACATTGAAAAGAAAATATTGACTGTTCTGTCCACTTCTGAACATTTATTGGAAGATGAAGAAGCTGTCCAGGTAACTAACCAGTGCCTGTTATTCTTGATGTCGAGATAAGAGAAGATTTATGATTATGACAATACACTTTTTCGTACAATACTCAAATCCGTTCATTTAGTGAATACCTTGCATCGCTTTTTATTAGGGCAGCGCCTGTTGCATTCACCCGTACTTGGACAGGGAATACGTTCTACCCAGCAGTTCTAATTTACTATTTTAAATTAATTGTGAATGTTTAGATCCTGAACTCTGCCAAAGAGATGTCGAATGAGATCAAAGAGAAGCAAGAGGTGGCCACGAAAACTGAGGCAGCTATTGACGTCGCTCGCGATGACTACGTGCCCATTGCTGAGCATTCCACCGAGCTATTTTTCCTCATCGGTATGTTTTTAACGATGGGTTGCAGTGGCGAAAAGAACGTTTAAAAAAAACATGTATTTCTTTAAACAAACCTAAAAGATGAAGATTTGCTGGAGACTTAAGGCAAGGTTTTCTCATTTATTTCAGCGTCGTTGGCGCATATTGATCCAATGTACCAGTATTCGCTGGGCTGGTTCGAAGGTTTGTTCGTGGCTACTATCGATAATACTGAGAAAGTAGAAGAGATTGCAGAACGGCTGGAAATACTGAAGCGCTACTTCACGTACTCCCTCTACTCTAACATCTGCAGAAGTTTGTTTGAAAAGGTAAAACAGTCTTTCATCATTTGTCAAGGTCCTGAAAAAAAATGGATAAAATCATTCAAAAAAGGGGAGGCGCCGGGGATCAAATTTTCTTACGTTTTTTACAATTTGCAGGTCAGTCGGTAGGTCGTAGTAGGTTGTGACTATTTCATGAAAAAGTCATTCAATGGGGTTAAATGAACTAAGAGGGTTGGAGGATACAAAATCAAAATCCGGGTTAAATTTATTGTAAAACGGATGATAGGTTATCCTGACCATGTTCTTCATCAGCCAACAGCAGTCCACTGCTGGATATAGGCCTGCTCAATCGCACGCCGTCAATTTGCCGATTCGCGGTCTTCACTCAAGAACACGTCTACCCCAACGGTCATCGGTTCTAGGGCTAACGTATTACGTATTCTGTGAGCTGCAAATTGCAATAAACGTAAGAAAATTGAATTTCGCAGGCTGCCTTAGCGCATCCTTCTTAAGCCTTGGATTTATTAAGGGATACGCCAACATGCCGTGCAAAGTAGAATCTACTGCGTCGCGGCGTCATTATGTGGCACATCTACGTGTTATACAGGACATGTTACAAACCACAGATAACAGATATCACGTCCCGCCGCATACTGGTCAATTTATCTCCATGGTGAATCCGAGGCTTTTATTCAATTGTTGTTGTCTGTGCCTGTTTGCAACTAAGTACACGGTGCTCAAAAGTTTCACGTACGGATTACTAAAGGGTTTCGTCATTTTACAGGATAAAATTGTGTTTTCGCTATTACTCGTAATCACGCTAATGCTAGCAAAGGGGGAGGTACAAAGAGGCTCCGTTATTTTCCTGTTTGGCGGTGGGCAGTCTCGAAGCGTGGTTGCCAACCCGGTGCAGTTCCTCAGCCCTCAAGCCTGGGCCGAGTTCAACGCGTAAGTTTTATTTCATTAAATTATGGCACCCCTCACTTCGAAGCTTCAGAGTTCAATCATAATAATTATGCTTATGCCCGCGGCTTCCCCCGCGTGGATTTCGATAATTGTCCCACAGGATCGTACTAACGAGATAAAAAGTATCATATGTGTTAATCCAGGTTATAAACTATCTGTGTGGTAAATTTCATCCAAATCCGTTCAGTAGTTTTTGCGTGAAAGAGTAACAAACATCCATCCATCCGTACATCCTCACAAACTTTCGCATTTATAATATTAATAGAAGGTAGGATATTCGTATCAACAAGCATAACCAAGTAGTTCGCATTGCTACAAGCAGGCCTGTTCTTTGTGAGAGATCCATCCATCTGTCTGTCCTCACAAACTTTCGCATTTATAATATTAGGATAGTAGGATTGTCTCGTTGAAATATTGTGTTGGTTGAGTTGTACTTTCTTTTAAAGGTCGATTTTTCATGTATCAGGAAATAGCCTGAAGAATATGTTTTTTTTATGCAAAGCAAAAGCTGGCAAACCGTCACCAGTCTTACAGACGATTGAATTTGCCTTACAATCAGGATGTAAAACTATTTTTATATAATCGGCAGATTGAATGAAATACCAAAGTTCCATGGTATTTTGGATGACTTTTTAGCCAATATTCCAAGATGGGAGGCCTATTGTGATTTGCCTGACCCACAAGATCAGCCTTTGCCTCCACCATGGGATAAGAAACTTGACTTGTTTGAGGTAACAAACATACTTAATTAATTCTTTATTTTACAACTGCTAACATGAAATCAAAACTTGTATGGCTGTTCTTACAGAAAATGTTAGTGCTGCGGTGCATGCGTTTGGACATGATGGTACCGGCAGTTCAGAATTACGTTTCCGGTAAGCGTATCTAACAGCCATCATCATCATCACTTGTTGGGAGTGTAATAACGTTTTAAATATATTTTTTCCTGTTATTCTTTTAAAGCTACAATGGGCCGCAAGTTTGTGGAGCCCCCACTTTTTGACCTCGCGTCGTCATATGCGGATTCTCACTGCTGCATCCCCCTATTGTTCGTGCTCACACCCGGCTCTGATCCTATGGAGACACTACTGAAGTTTGCAGATGATCAGGTAAACTAAAAGCACCATTAAGGTAATGAAATTCATTTATTGGATGCCCTTTTTAATGTTGTAAATTATATTTGTCAGGGTTTTGGTTCTTCCCGGTTGTTTTCACTGTCTCTGGGCCAAGGTCAGGGTCCTATCGCAGTCAAACTTATTGACGAAGGTGTTCGGAGCGGTACATGGGTTGTTCTGCAGAACTGTCACTTGGCTAAGAGTTGGATGCCCATGCTGGAAAAGGTAATTTATTAGCATCATCACTTTTACCGTTACTTAATAAGTTTGGTGCATTGAATCTCGATATGTTTTAACGTTAACCCTCTTCCAGATCTGTGAAGGGCTGACTCAAGACACCACACATCCTGACTTTAGGCTCTGGCTAACGTCATACCCTGCGGATCATTTCCCAGTGTATGTGCTGCAAAACGGTGTCAAGATGACCAATGAGCCGCCAAAAGGTTATGTTTATGGCGCATTTCGAATAGATATAATAGATAGTGTTTAGATATGATTAATACATTTATATATTTAATTGAATAGTTAGCGGTTCCCATTTAATTAATTTGACTTTGTATTTGTATAAACGATTGCTTTCTTTAATGTTTGTTTATCAAAACCCAGGACTGCGAGCAAACATTTCTCGTTCGTTCAGCAGCGATCCTATCAACGACCTGGAGTGGTTCGAAGGAAACAAGCAAGCGGAGAACTTCAAGAAGCTGCTGTTTGCCCTGTGCTTCTTCCACGCCGTGATTCAGGAGCGCAGGCAGTTTGGCCCGCTGGGCTGGAACATTCACTACGAGTTCAACGAGACGGACCTAAGGATCAGCGTCACGCAACTCTATATGTTCCTCAATGAATACGATGTGAGTAGGAAATAGGGTGTGAATCTATACTGTCTATAAATCGATAGGTCCTTATAATATAAATAGGTGAAGATTGTAAGTTTGGATGTATGGGATAAGCTTCAGAACTACTGAACCGATTTCGAAAATTCTTTCACAAATGGGAAGCTACATTATTTTCGACTGTAATAGATATTTGAAAGTTCCTGTGGGATAATTTCCGACCGCAACACGAGCCAAGCCGCGAAAAAATCTAGCTGATTCATAACCAAATTGACTAATTAAATTATTCGTACAATCAATTCAGAGTACAGACATTGGTTAATCTTATGAAAAGGCTTATTGACATAGTGTGTCAATCTGTTCAACGTACAGTCTGTTCGTTCTTAGGCTGTGCATAAACAATGTGTATTTAGCGGCTTGTTTAAAAACACGATTCCTCCTGCATTGCATATAAATAGTCGCTTGACTGGTGCTTGTGTCCATCTCTCTAACACATTTGATGACTATCTTCTGGCTTCATCCATTTTCCGCCTTTCTCATCCAGTCTGTCTTCGGCATTTGTCTCACGGAACCGATTGTTGTTGATTGATACTAAATGATACGAATTGTACCCAGGACGTACAATTCATAGCGCTACGGTACTTAACGGGCGAGTGCAACTACGGCGGCCGTGTGACTGACGACTGGGACCGGCGCACGCTCAACACCATCCTCTTCAAGTTCTACAACCCCAAGGCTATCAAGGAACACAATTACCCGCTCGACCCTACCGGTGAGACAACAACGCAACACCTATTGGTTCCTCTTATTATTTAACTTATACATCTCGTGGAGCTCGTGGCTACATATTAACAGCTGGACGGGTCGGTGTTTAAGGTTAAGCCGCGCCGTGGTGGTCCGTGGATGGGTGACCATCCATTACGTACTTAGTTTCCAGTTAAGAAACCAGTGACTTGTTAGTTAGTGTAGTACTAACTAGTGGAGGTAGCGTGAACAGTCAACGATCAACGATGAATGCACGTATCTCTTCTACTGCCCGAAGTCTCGGGGCAGTAGAAGATAATAAGTTCATAGAATAAGTAGAGATAGTAAAAGATAATCTTATTACCCATTTACTGGAATCTGGATATTAGATAGGTAGCCGCTCTATTTAAAATACTGGTATTTAACTGCATCCGGTTAGACTGGAATCCGACCCCAATATAGTTGGGAATAGGCAGATGCGATGATGACACTTGTATAACGATTAAGAGTCCGATCGAAGGTCGATGTCGAGCCGAAGCAGAAGCCGGAGGTTTAATTACCCTAAAATATTCAAAAAAAAATATGTACTGGTTTTTCGGTCGAAGATGGCCTAAGCCGAAACTTCGGTTGTTGTATATCGTACTGCTCCCGGCAGGCGTATATCACATCCCGACACTGAAGGAGCACGGAGACTTCATCAACTTTGCGCGCTCGCTGCCGGCCGCCACGCCGCCCGCCGTGTTTGGCTTCCACTCCAACGCAGACATCACCAAGCACTTCCGAGAGGCCGAGGAGCTGCTCGGAACGGCTATACTGACGCAGGTCCTGACTCTTTAGTAGCGGTTACAGGTGCTACCTACCCTTTACTACAGAAAGACGTTTGATTATAAAGCTTTAGAAACATCAGTTCAGTTGATGTTTCTTCAACTGTTTATCTGAGACGGCAACACTCCGTCAACTGTTAGTAAGTTATTGAAAATGGCCGTCAGTGTTGATGACCAAAGGTAAAATAATATAATTAAAGTATAATTTATCAGATGTTATAATATCTGTAATTAGAAACTTACATCATTCAACTTAATTTAGTTACTAACAATAGAGCTCATCATAGTCAGAAATAAGTAGTATTGATACTTTTGCATTTAAACTAGCTTTTTACTCGCTAGCAGTAACCTAATTCATTTATATCATGTTTTATTTCTTATGTTTCATCCATCGTCGATGCAATGGGGCAGGACCGCGTGGTAAGTCATTTAAATTAATCAGAATTGTTCATGTAATTAGTAATATCATTAATGTCGATTTCTCATTTTCATGCCTGAAAGGATCTCGAGAAAAAGTACCAGGTAAGTGATTCTTATATCTTATAAAAGTTTAACCAACGATACGCCTAATTTTATAACTTTATAATTGTATAAATTTATATTGAAAAAACATTGCTTTTATGTCCATGTCCAGTAGCTGAATTGATTCGTTGTTATTCATGATACTTGGCAAAACTTCTTAATAAAATGTGTTCTACATGTTAAGAACAATTTAAATTCGAATTAAACGTGCCTTAACACAGGACATGGCAGCCGCCGGTGACGCAGAGGTAACGCCAGAGATGTTAGCCATGTCCATGGCCGAAGACGTATTGAAGCGCCTGCCCGCCAAGATCCTGACGGGGCCGTCGCACGAGGGAGACATCAAACATTCAGAGATGACGCCCATGTCCATCGTGGTCATACAGGAGGCCGCGAGATACGAAAGACTGGTCAACGTCGTCAGATCCAGCTCTAGAGCCGTCATTGGAGCTGTGCAGGGTAAGTGTCTCAGCTGTGAGGCTTTTTATGAATTTACTGTACGTTTACTCAGTGTGTTCCTGGGCCCTCTTTTTTCGAATTTGGTGTTTTGGCAAGGGATACAATTTTTTAACGTTCATGACGCCAAATTCTGCTATAGATATTTTTATAAAGTAAGACTGTCTGAATTTTCTTAGTTTTCAGCAAATGGTCAAGTCCAAAGCGATTGAATAATTGACTCGCCCTAAGCTTTTTATCTGTAGCGATAATGGCGGCAAGTCATCGCGTTCTTATGTATCCCAAAACCAAGGAATTGGCTTATTTTACTCAAGTTTTTATTACAAATTCGAATGTAAAATGTCTCTTGATTTTCTTAATTTTACCTAAATTTTTTAGTGTTATAGGATTACTTTAAAAAAAAACGCCCGGAACGATTTATTTCCCTAAAAAAGGGACAAAAATCCCTAATCTACCAACATTAGACATTACCGCACCCCTGCGGTAGAATGTTGTGAATGTGTGCGCGGCGCCACATTTCGAATATCCAATTGGTTTTTATTTCCTCGCAATAGGTGTGAAATGTAGTTTATGCTCTGTATGCTCCTCGGGGATAAAGTGTTCCCTCAGTTCGTTCGGGATTCAAAAAAGCGCCCGTGACGTCAGACACTGCTTTATCCCCTTGGTGCATAATTTGCAATTAAAGTAATCAAATCATCACGTGTACAGGCGTCAGCGTTCTGAACGACATAACGGAGGAGGTGCTGACGAGCATGGTGCGCGGGCGCATCCCCGCGCTGTGGGCTGAAAAGAGCTACCCTTCGCTCAAGCCTTTCGCCTCCTACTTCAACGATCTGCTCGAGAGACTCAAGTTCTTACAGGTTTCCATATTCATTTTTATCTTTATTTTAATTAGGGCCAATTTCCCAATCGTCAGATAACTTTCATCTGCGGAATAAGTATGACGGTTACATGGTTAAGATTGATATACAAACATGTTATCTGATGATTGAAAAATCAACCCTGTGAGGAGAAGAAAAGGACGAGGTCTTAACGCAGAACATGGCGGGACAAGTGGGGCAAAACCAACTAACAGTGGTGAACAGTGGGGTGAGATGGTTGAGGAAGAGGTTCACCGCGACATCACCCCCCCAGCACCCCAAACGCATCATCTACTTCATTCATGAAGGTATTTCTTTGATGCTTGCGTTGCATCTTTGTCAGTCGCATATGCATGCTGTCGTCTGCATAGGTCACCGTTACCACGTCATCAGAATGAGGCAAGTCTGCAGTAAAGATCGAGTAGAGTACGGGCCCGAGCACAGAGTCTTGTGGGACTGAAGCCTTCATTTCGTACAGATCAGACAATTCTTCCTCGTACTTAACTTTAAATTTTCTTTGGTCTAAGTAGGATTTTAATATCCTGTAAAAAGAGGTAGGTAGAAAAGAGATTTAATTTTATATAAAAGTCCCTAGTGCCAGACCCTGTCGAATGCCTGTTGGATATCCAAGAACTTCTTTGTTTTCCAACGACTGTCTGATTTTGTGGACCACTCTACGCACTTGTTCTACTGTTGTGTGCTTTTCACGGAATCCAAATTGATGGTCTGGTATTATCACTTTCTCGTCAAGGACTGGTTTTAATCTTCGTAGAAATATTTTCTCAAAAACCTTCGATATTATTGGAAAGAGCTTTGTATGATATTGGTTCGGTTGATGGTTTACCTGGCTTCGCTATCATACATATTTGTGACATTTTCCACATTTTTGGGTAGTATAGTAGTCGAAAGATAGCATTGAACAGCATAGTTAAAAAACTTTTTTTTTTTTAATTATGGATAAAAATGTTGATGCCTTGTAACATTTTCCTAAACTCTGAAATTGTGCACGCTATGTTTTATCTTAGTCAAACCTGTTTGAACCATTCAAATTTTATTTAATACCATTGTACACCAAGTTTAATGTCCCTACTGTCTGCTCAGTTTTCTTTTGTTGCGATTTTTTTCAAAATTGGACGTTCAACCTATAGCCAAACAAAACGTAGTTTTACTTTCAAAACACATTAGATATTGCTTGAATTTGGAACTGTGCCCACGTTATATTCATGCACGCGTACACACATCTGACTCTGAACTCAGTCGTGTGATCATTACACATGGCTGACTTCAGAAAATTTTAGGGTAATTTCATTTCTGTATCGCGTTATGAATGTGAAGGTAAACATATAAACATGTGTAGTGAATTTTGAAGACGAGTACCTGAAATAAAGAAGATTTTCGTTTCATGATTTCGAATCCAGTTACAAAAACGTTCAACGTTTAAAAGTTTATTTGGGGTGAAAAATTACGTTTTACGACAGGACTCTCAATGTAACGCACTCAAAACATTGTGCTGATGGATGCATTCATGGATCATGGAGGTATTTAAAATTATAACAATAAAAACTAGTTTAAAAAAAAAAGTTGGAATTTTGACCTACAATGTCTCCAATACTAGCAGGTTCCCAGCTATGGTCCAGAACAAAAAAATATCGTAATAACGGGGAGAACAAGTGCATTTTGGCTTTGTGAAGGGTCTTTTTACCCCCATTATTAAACTAATAAGATATTTCTAAAATAAGGCATGACAAGTGTTGCCTCATTAAGCCTCGTTTACACGTAGATTATTTTCGAGAATGTAAAAGACATGATGCGAGAATCTCGATGCAGTTTATCACACTGAACACACTACACACACACCCTCACTCTTGTTTAGATTTAACGAGGCTTTACCTAGCGAGATTATTTGTTGCCAGACCTGGCACGAGCACGGGCCCCCGGCGGTGTTCTGGCTGTCCGGCTTCTACTTCCCTCAAGCATTCCTCACGGCCGCCCAGCAGAGCTACGCCCGCAAGTACAAGATACCCATCGACCAGCTCGCCTTCCATTACGAAGTGAGTAACTTTAGATATATCATGATTGTGGCAAGTTAATAATAGGTAGCAAGCTCTGTGCATTGTCCCTTTATCTGTGTTATTGCGATAACTGCGATAGTGTGATGTGGTCACGGGCATTTCTTTATTTTTTACTTTACCTGCTTAAAAACATAAGTTGAACAGACCGCGTTTTAATTTCTAAATACATTTTCTAATCGTAACTTCTAAATGGAAGTGTGTGGGTATCAAATGTTCTAGAATATACAATACACTTAATATTCCATTGAAACGATGTAACGCAGGTGCAGAAAGAGAAGGTTTTGCCGGAACCTCCGGAGGAGGGCGTGTACATCCACGGCCTGTTTATGGAGGGCGCGCGGTGGAACATGGACAGTATGATCGTCGACGAGTCCATCCCAAAAGTACTGTACGACGAGTTCCCGCCGGTCAGTACGCACAATAATTAACTACATATTTATTTGCTACCATCAATACAAAATATTGTAACATTTTAGATTTTTTGTTTTTTTTTGGGGTTTCTTGCTCATTCTTCTCCATATAAACTACCTTTGCGAATGGGCAATAGATTCAATTCTAATTCCGTATTTGACGTTCAAAAGCGTCTTTGTTGTGTTAATGACCTAATGGAAATAAATGGCTTGACTTTTACTTGGACATCTTAGCCACTACGAGTATGTTTTCATAATATACAATAAGCTAGTTTTGCTCTACTGGTAGAACACACTACAACATATTTATGTGTCTGATGAACGGCAGCTTATTCTTCTTATTTATCTTATTATGAACACAGCATTCTATATACTGACCCGTCAGCCAGAGGAAGGTAAAGGTTTTAAATGATGATTTTAACTAACCTGAGAATGGCAGGTGGCCAGCAATTGTATGTGCCCGTGTACGAGTCGATTTAAATTTTGCATATGACTACTTTATGTCAAATGGATCCGCTTAAAGGTTCGGCCAAATTGGTACGAACAGATAGCGGTCCAGCTGCGGACAGCGGACTCTGACGTACTTCAGTACATAGACCGAAGTCGCAGTCCACAACTTGTCCTTACTGGTTAGACCAAACCATTATGAGTGAGCGAATAACCCGCAGGTGTGGCTGATACCCATGAAACGCGAGGACATCCCGACGGGCACGTTCTACAACTGCCCGCTGTACAAGACGGGCGACCGGCGCGGCGTGCTGTCGACCACGGGCCACTCCACCAACTACATCCTCTTCATGCTGCTACCGACTAAGCTGCAGCCGGAGCATTGGATCATGCGGGGAGTGGCCCTGCTCACGCAGCTACCATTCTAGAACATTCACATGTTCTGGGTACTATAATCATTTACAGGTTACAGAGCAGCTGATGTGCAGGGTGGAGGGTACCAAGGTCACAATGCTGCATGATTATTTTGGCTCTTGATTGACATTGACAAGAGGGCGCTGTTGGCAAGCATTTGTGAAACTTTCTGTGAAAATTGTTTAAAAAAAAAGACAAGAAGCAGTGACAGTCCGATGAAGGCCAATATAATCATGCAGCAGTATAATAATAGGGAATATGCATGTAATTTTTTCTTCACTTAAATCAATAAAATACAATACTATCAACCCAAGAAAATAATTAAAAGTTAAGTTCAACTACTGCTTGTCGCTCAAAAAATAAATTAAACTCCTACAATTTTCTACGACAGTTCAAACGTCCGTGACTGTCGCGGCCATTCATGTCATGTTATGTGACGTCATTTACCTCTATCTGCCTTGTTTACATCTAATTTTTTACCCTTAATTTATTAATTTGGCAAATTGCATGTCCTTTATTCAAGTAAACATTGCAATAACAATATTATAATAAAATCTTAGTGAAATTTTAAGTACTTTTCAAATAAAAGTGTTTCTTTGACACATGGTATTTGACGTCACTACCGGCGTTATCGAGGGGCGATGCGTTTTGAGTTTGCGTTCCGTTTTACCTACATGAAATATTAAATTGTAAAGTAAGTGTTGTATTAGAAAATTAAACAAGTGTACCACAATGTTTTTATGGACCAATACAAGGCATTTTTAAGAAATAATAAAAGTTTTGTATTTCTTGCATATTCCCTATTGCAACGAGGGGTCATCCTTTACTCACGTGAGGTTTTTTAGGCGTGTGTCACCAAGGGGGAGGGCTTGGTGATACGTCGAGATGTTTTAGGTCACCCGTCCTCCCCCCGCCCAGTATCACGTGTATTTTATTATTATTGAAACGGTCAGGGATGTTAAGAATCTAATGAATAAAGAAAACAATTCGATATTGATAAAATATTTTACACGTCGCACATTTCCTTTTTATCGCACGAAAAAATACACGTTATTGTCACTCTACCCATCGTGATTAATTGTGATTTTGATCTGACCGCCACCTCCTTTTGTTTGAAACTCACGTGACTAAAGGACGACCCCTGAACTTCATTTAAAATCTTTTGATACTTTTGGATACTTCACGTTTTGTCTATTTATGGTAAACCCCTGGTGACGACCCATGGGTTTAGATAATATAACTCTCATAATTACATTCATCATTTAATTTCTTCACATTTATCACAGAAAACATAGGCATGTGAACTACTTTTGTATGTACTTATGAATTTATGAGAATATATTTGAAAAGGGCAATATTTATCATGGTATTTATTGTTTACATTGTTACCTTATTTATTGTTGCTTATTTTGTAACATGGTCTAGTCACCTAAGAATTAGTGTCGATTTATTCATTAGTTTTTTCTTAAAGTGGAAGCTCGATTTATAAATAAATATTTTATAATTAGGAATATTAAATTAAGCCAGCCAAAGAGTTCTGGTCTGATAAGAATCGGCTATGTGCTCTTTATCTGCAAAATGGGTACTTTTTACCATGTTTAATTTATGAAAATATAATTATTTGAAAAGGCAATGTTTATTATGGTTATTGTTTTCAATATTAACAGTTAAGTATTTCTTGTTAGTAATTATTTTTGTTGTCAACTTGGTCTAGTCACCTAAGAAATAATGTCGGTTTATGTTTAATTTATTCATTAGTTTGTTATTTACTTGGGAGTTTTATTTTATTTGTTAATAAATAACGAGATAATATCTGCGAAAGGTATTTGGCCCACTAAGAATCCGCTAATTATTTTTGTATTTCACAATAGAGTACTTTAAAGCTGGTCTAGTATGATCTTTATAGATTAATTAAAACTTTAAAACAAATATACTTACAATTTGGTTTATACCTAAATGAACCTCTTCATAACACGGGCATGTGACCTTTTCCGGGTTAACTGTTCTTTGAATTATGTGATGATTTAATCACAATAAATATTAAAACAAAGTTTACAGTCTCTGGCCCACACACTACTCATAGTTACTTAATTCCCTTGTTCATAAACGTCTTACTATTACGCTATAATTGCCACCATAAATGTTATAGTCTAAGATCCGGTGTAAGAAATGTAAACCCGTATTTGTTATTTAATAATGGTAATGAATATGTGCTAGATAATAAATACATTAATACATCACAAATAGGTTGCCTAACTAAAACGCGTACCGATGATATTAAACAATAAAATGTTTAATTCAATTTGTTCAATTAAATAAGTAATGAGGGTATATTAATAACGCTTACTTACCTGTTTATACCTGGCAACTCTATAGTTGGGCAGAGGGGAAAGTAGGCAACCTTTATTTTTTCGATTCATTGGGGTATATTCTCTCAGCTAATGCTCGATTTTCATAAATAACTAATCGGGGAAGTTGATCGAAAAAAAATAATTGAAAAAGAATTGAAAAAAAATAACATCGGTACGCCATTTAGCTAGGCAACCTACTTGCGATGTATTAATGTATATTTTATCTAGCACATATTCATTACCATTATTAAATAACAAATAAGTGTATATGTATATTTCTTATACTGGATCTTGGAATATCACCCCTTTTTATAGTCACGCACAAAAAGGTTACAAAAATAAATGTGTCATCACAACGGTTTCATAATAATCCATATCCGTCAACATTGTGACCTATCTTTCTTTAATGATATCACATTGTACACCAGACGGTGCTCTATTTTTCTGCAAATATGAGTACTCTTTACCATGATTAATTTATTATAATATATTGGAAATGGCAATGGTTATCATGGTTATTGTTTTCAAGATTAACTTTTAAGTATTTCTTTTTAGAAATTATTTTTGTCGTAACTTGGTCTAGTCACCTAAGATATAATGTCGATTTATGTTTAATTTATTGATTAGTTTGTTCTTTATGTGGAGTTCCATTTATATTTTACGCCCGAATAAAATATTTTGATGATAATTTAGTTGTTTTAATGGTTTACCTCTGCCCTGCTTCTACACCCTTTTCAAGTATGATATTTATTTGACCTGTTGGGTTTATAATTTTTTTTTTCAATATCACCTTATTTATTTAAGTCACTATGACACAAAACATTTTTATGTAAATCAAGAATTTTCGTTTTGTTATCTTATAACGTCCCTAGTCAAAGCTCTAGTTACAACCACAGTATAAATAAGACGAAGTTACTAACTTCACGTGGCGGTATTGTTGTAAGCGTTATTGAAACAAAGAGGGCATTGTTTGCCTGAACTTTATAATAATGTTCTGGGGTTACACGTAATACACACTGAGTAATGTGACGGCGAAGCTTTAATATGGGCATTCGTAAGTACGGGCAAGATCCAGCGATTTTTTTTTTCTTTAAATAATACTTTGCATCATTAATACTTTACTAGCTTAGTAAGTGATAGTACCTGACTAGAGAACTGAATGGCAAATGGCAAAAGGCATATCTGAACAGTATGAATATCAGATAAAGTCTTTGTTCCATATTCTTTGTCCAGAATTTGAAACATACGCAAGTACTTGTGTATGCTAACTAAGTAATACATATGTGAAGTAGGCGTGAAATTCCCTGGATTGTTTCCTCACATGAACATTCACGCTATAAATTGGTCCCGGACGAAAATGGAAGTTTTCTTCGGGTAACGAGGTCAATGTCATCGTTATCGTTCCGCGGTTTAATGCCAAGGGGACCACAACGCTATAGTTATGGCGCGAGCATTACGAGAGCGGTGACTTTGCGATTATGTTGCCCTGTCATTTAGCACGAAAAAGCTCGCATCCCAGATACGGCATGTATTAAATAAGCGAGTAGTGGGCAGGACGGGGGCCGGGTGGCGGGCGCGGGGCTGTAGTACGGGAGGCACTCGGTCTGGCGCGGCGTTGCCAGGGCGACGCGAGATATTGATCTGCGCGCTATACCGCGCAGCATCCCTCCCAGCGGTGCTCCGTCCCCCGCACCCCGCGTGCCCTCGCCCCCCACGCCCCGCGCCCCGCGCCCCTCGCCCTTGATTCTGCCGCTCGACCACCGCCACCACGACCCCACCGCGCCCCCCTACAACCCCCTACAAATACTTATTACATTTCGCACTACATACTCCACGTAATCCGATGAAGAAATTTCGCTTATGCTTTATAATCATGCCTAAGCTCCTAACCTCGATATTTCCAAACTTGCCAGCGTATGTTTTACGTAAGTGTAATGTAAAGTTTAACAAGTTCTACACGACGCAGGGTATATTTTTGAAACTGAAACATTGGTTTCCAAGTGAAATCTTTACTAATTCAGTGACGTTATACCGCTCACGTAGCTTTGATGGTTGACCGCATTATGTATGTGTTGCAGTAAAATGATTAGGTTTTCTAGGATGATTTATCTTTTCCTGGTATCAAGTTCTGGGATATTTTACCAAAACGGACCTAAAAAGCCATACTCTGTGTACGCATCAAAACTACAATTTTAGTCGTCAATCGAAAAAATATATGATCATGTTAAAAGCAAAGAAAAAAACAATACAACTAATTTCGACATCTTCCAGTCTTGCAACAAATATGTAAATCTGGCCGGGAATCGATTTTAAAACAGACTTATACCTAGTATCACAAAGTTGCTCGTTGACGCAGATTGGGGAAGATCAATCCAGATCACACGAGCTATGCGGCTAATGTAATGTGTCAGAGAGCGCATATCTCATCGCAAGTGGGTGAGCAGTAATGTGCGAGGCGAGCAGTGTGGGGCACGCCAGTATTATGGCATTAACGCGTGCCTAACGCTACAACACGAGACCAGCATACTAGGCATTTAAGGCGCAAAATTCGTCAAAGTTTTGTATAATGTATTGCCTGCTAAGTAAAGTATTACTTATCTGATATCTATGCATTCTCGAAAAACATGCATTAATTAAATCGAATTGCTCACCAAACCTCAGTCACGCCTTTTTATCTGAATGATGTAAAAATAAGTGTATTTGGTTAGGTTGGTGCCAAATGATATGCTGCGATTGTCGATCCAATCTCCATAAAATGAAAGTATTATTAGAAATTTTCCCAAGTCATTTTTTACATGTATGGCATTCGTACAACCAACATCGAATCATCATCATCCACAGCCCGAACTCACCCACTGCTGGGTATAGGCCTCTATTTCTTGTGCCAATCTCCACGGTTCTGTGCCACCTCATCCAGGTTTTCCCCCGAAGGCAACTATGTCGTCGGCCCATCAACATCGAATACACAATCTTTATATACTCGTATTTATTCCAAATAACTAAATTAGAATTTGCAACGTCATCTTTCTTTTATCATATTGTCCGCTACTCTCCGCAAATGAAATCCCTCTGCCACCTCCACGTGTTTTTCAATTTTGTTCCCTCCTGTAGCCTGGACATATTATTCGTACATAAAACTGTACATATATTTTTTTGTAATCGCCTTATCATTTGTTTCCCGGGACACGCCACGCGCCACCCCGGGCCGCCCTCTGCCTCCCTAAAGACAGGTACCGACTGTTAACGCTCTCACAGTTCATTGTCTAATTTCCAGGTTGCTATGACGAGAGTCGTGGTGTAGGCACAAGTACCTCCGACCCGGCGGGAGCTGTTGCTGCTAGTTACTAACAAGTACTTAACGAGACGAATATTGAAATGTTTCGGAGCCATATATTCCGTCGAACACTGTTCATGTTTCATGCGTGCTTTGTTACTTTTATATCGAACTCGATGTGAAGAGCGACTGTTTCGAGTGCTGGATGTCACCACTTGAATCTATTGCGAGCAAATTACAATGGTATGACCGAGGTACAATATGTTTTGAAGTGTTCTTTTGTTGACAATACTTCTTCATCGGATAGGAGCAGTCGTCTAATGAGTTACATCTATAGCCTGCCTAATTGGGCGCCTTTGTTACCAGTCAATATAGTTAAAAAAAATCTATCCGCAACACGATGACATTCATTCCAAAAGAATTAGGAACATTTCCATCCAGTCCAGCCTGGTGTGGACGAGTGGCTGTCGTATTAAAATGCAGGCGTAGTAAGCATTTTTTATTATCACGGTAAGCGCGTCGACTCGCGGCGAGTTTTAAACACAGCTTCAATTTTACATAACGCGGACGAACCGACGGAAAAACGTAAAGTGTGTCCCACGGCGCCCTATCTCCCGCCAATGAGGATTTAATTAAATTGCAGCACTTACGTCTGCCCGCGGCTCTCTGCACACTCGCACACGTCGCCCGAGCCCCGGCTCTGCCTACTTTGTTAGCGAACTGCCCTCACCGACCCTCCAGCCTAATTAAATGATAAACACAACCTCCGCCAAGCTTCTGCTTTACTGATTTTTTTTTGAGTGATGTTGTCGTAAAACCATTTTTAAAGTTGGTGTCGTAGAATGAAATACATAATAATTTTACAACGCCAGATTTAATTTGCGGAAAGGGGAGATGCTGGCGAAGTTAGTCTGTCTGATCCGATAAAGCGGCAGCTCCGAGTCCGTATTTAAACGAGCTATTTTAGGTGGCTTGTAACTGTAACGTTGGTCGGCGGCAACACAGAGCTCACAGCCAATCGCTTATTGGGATTGGAAGCAAAGCCTTTCGGGCGGTTGCGGCCGCTCCAGCGGACTTCCAATTTTAATGTTATATAACTGAACCGAATTAATTCACAGTGCGTTCCACCGCCGCCGCTAGTTCAAACAACGCCCCGCGAACCAATTTCCAATAAATATTGCTTTTTAACTGTGAAACAAACGTTGTGGTTGATCTATTGTAATTAAAAAGCCCGTTCAGTCTGAAAATTCTGATTTAAATGTGGTTTCGGTCATATTATTAATTTCGAATAAACTATAATTGAAACGCATTCGTATTTGCATTACTGGGTACGGATTTTAATTATTTTGTTCAACTGAAATCAAAGCGAACCAAATGAATCTTTGTTGTGTTCACGCGTAAGTACCTACCATCGTACCTATACCTATCATTCGTCGCCCTATCAAAATTAAATTCCAACATCAAATACTGTTAAGAGTAAGACATTTTTACGGTCCAGAAGACTGACGACGTCCTATTGATGTTTCTCACTTCTCTTCGCATTAATTATCATTTCTTATTCATTCGTTTTGGAGCCTACAGTAAAGAAGTCGATCGATGGGTAAGCCTAAAAGTTGTTGATTGCTTATCACTTACAATGCATTTTTAATTAAGAAAGTTCTTCTTTAAACATTAAACAAATCTGTCATACACCAACAAAACTAAACTATAATTAGAATATCACAACGAAAGCATCTCTGACATTTCCCAGCGGAAATAATTCCATATGAAGCGGGTAGTTTGCTCATAGTTCGCTTTGTGCGTCAATAGTTCGCGGGCGGATCTGCCGGCAACTGCGAACTCGTTACATGGCGAACTTGTCTACAAATTATACAGACTCCCGCGTCCGACACGGCTCCTAATTAGTGTGCCTGATGAAAAACAACTACGAGCACCATGTAGCTTGCTTATGCCTAGCTATGTAAGTAGGTACTGGTAATTAGTGGAGAGATTAGATTTACTGCTTCTAAGTACTTTGTGAGGATTTGTTCGTAAGAATCATTGGTATTTTTTAAAACATTGTTATGTTCAAACGCAATATTTAGCAAAAAGGTTAGGTAACAACGTGTATCAAAATTGAGTGATCAGTCATTCAATTTTCAAACTTGTCGATAATTCTTATGTATGGCTGTTCTTATAATACCTTGATCTAGATATTACTTGATCTTTACAGTCTGAAATTATATCATTTTGTTCTATCCCAAATTGAGCTAAGTATGAGGCAAACAACGTTGCAAACAAAACTATAAATAAAATCCATTACAAAAATATGAAGGTATAGTATAATATGAAGGTAGGTAAGTGCATGTTGTTGTTCCTTCCTACCAGAACTACTCTAACAGATTATAGCAACGTTACCAAACAACACAGTAAGCTTTAATGGGGTTTCAACTGTTGTTATTCCAAGGGTCTCGCAAAATAAACAACACGCTGTGTGTAGACAGCAAATACTCGTACTCATTGGCATCATTCCATTAGGTCGTAAGTTCACCCCAGCGCGTATGTAAATAGCTTCTTTTGGAGTTTCACCCCCGATTGACGGGATCAGTCGCTGGAAGGTCGTATCTTTTTAGAGAACTATAAAAAAGTTTTGGTTACAGTATGATTTTACTGCTTTTAACATAGAAGAAAACTTGAAATTTTTCTATGCAATTATAGAGCGACCTATTTTAATTCGATACCGACCTACTTATGCTCTATGTTTGTGGTGGTGGGTCCCTAAAATTAATTTCCTCAGACATTCAGGATCAGGTTGCCACAACTTCTGATCCCAGCCTTTGCTATACATGTTCGTCATCTCATCGCTTAACGTGTGAATCATTGTTTAATTGAGGGGTGGGTGTGCGGGGCGCGCGGAGGCGGGGGCTCGCATCGATCGTCTCCCGTCGCCATGGCAACGCTCCCGCGCCCGCGCTCCGCAGCCCGATTCATTTGTAATCATTTGTTTCGCGGCCGTCGAATAATGGTGGTCGTGAAACGGTGCGAAATTGATGGATTACCGTAAAGTACATAGGCACACTTAGATACAATTGTAATTTATCAAGTTATGTAACGTTACACGCGCTGGGGATTAAACTCTATTGAATACCATTAATACCAGAAACAATACCCTATTATACAGTATACACACTCACCAATGTTACAATAATGTTCAAAAGAATTTTATGAAACATGATATTACGAAGTTGGCTCTTTGTTTCCTTGTTCACTTCTGATCAAACGCATTGAAAGTCACTGGAAATCAAATTAAAGGTGTTGGTATAAAACAACGCGTTACCTTTTGAAATACTAAAAAAACGTCTTTTATCAAGACACAACTGATTAACTCATCTAATTGAAATATTATAACTAAAAGCTCTGACTACTCCAACACACATTCAGATCGCCCAAAATATTACAATACAGTCCACACAGATGAGCCTTTAATTAATATCATAATTAAACGAATTCCTTAAATAACAGTACCCTTACTCATAAACGTTATAGCAGTATATTAAATACCAATATTCCGTCATGGAAATTAATTTCAGTAGAACTAATTGAATGTTCAACCGACCGTGAATCTACAAGTGCTACGAGACTACGGCGTAGCAAATCTGTAGCAAACGTAATGAAAGCCGGGATATTTTCGTAGCCCCGTAGTTCATGCGCTGTTATTTCAATTATTACACAAAATGTAAAAGTTTTATTTAGACTGGTACAAAAGCTTGCCAGTCCTATATTATTAAATGAGCTATATTTGTTTTCACGTTTTCGAAAACTGCTCTAACCAATCAATATGGGGGTTTACGGGGCGAAAAATCGATCTAGTTTGGTTTCATATCTGGGAAAATTCGTTTTCTCTATTTTCACCCGAGTGGAGCTCGGTCGCTCAGGTACTAAAAATTTAATTTGGATTATTTTATTACAAAATGTTGGTGGTGTATTCGAAATAAATTACGTAAAAGTGATTACTTAATCATAATTACGTTTAGGGGTTTTTTGATTGATGACGTCAAATTAAATAATAATCACTTACATTCAACTTTGTTTAGTAAGCTGTGAAAGTTACTTACTCAATATTACTAATGTTTATTTTGTGAATTATGAAATTATTTAAGGTCGAACATAATAATTACTTACCGAAGTAATACAACTAGCTATATACAGTACATAAGCGTTAATCAGAAACCTTCTTATTAACTAATTCCCCCGATAATAAACTGCCGTAGACATAAAACTCGATAATTTAATGTCATAATCAAGTTAGATAATTTTACATAGCAATCAGAATAATTAATCTAATTTAACTTCAAACGGTTGTACGAACAAGGTGAAAAAATGTGGAAGGAAAAATAATTACATAAAAAACGGCCACTTCAAAGGCGTTTTCCAATTATGCCGTCGATATCGAACAACAAAAGAGCTATGAAGTATAAAACATGGGATAAATTGGAGCGAGCGGGAGGATGTAGTCGGCAAATTGTTGGGTTTTCTCAAATAATTTTAATAGATGTCCGGGGGGTGGCGTAGCGGGTGGTCGCGGCGGGCGGGGGGGACTCGCGAAATGAGATTTCCTTTGAGCCAAAGAGCCGCTGACCGCGACACCATCCCCGCTTGAATCATGTCCCTCATATATCATGCAACTCTACGTATAATGCGAACCGTACGTGCCGCGCGTTTTAGCGCTCAATTATAAGTTAAGGGTTCCGCGAGACTTTAATTTATGATGTCTATCCAAAACGTAACAAATAACAAGGGAACTATGAACAAATTACCCTTTGTTATCGCCACACAGGCCAAATCCAATTACAGTTCTTTCGTTTACACTTTACTCAAAAGTAATAATCTAACTCGTATAAAACAGCGAACCCTTTTACGTTAAGTTGAGAAAATATAATCAGAAGTGTACAAAATAAAAAAAGTAAGCCGAAACCTTTCATAGAAGCCAATGTACTGTTGAAAATTGGGGGAGAGAGCTCTCGCCTGCGTCCTCTTGATTTTAATTTCATCGTGAACAAAACGAGCAAGCTTTATTGTGGATGCGCTCAAAGCGGGCTTCGTGGAACAGGGCTCGCTTACACGCTGCTGCGAAATATTACTCTGTTAGCTTGCATTGTGCGCCATGAATATTGGTTCTGACTTGAGATTTCACAAAGGCTGCATAAACCAACGCGAAATCTGCGAATAAAGAGTACCTTAATAAAGGCGTACAATTTCTTCTTTGTAACGCGAGTGTATTGACGGAAAACAACGGAGATGAAATTTTTCTCCTTGTTAACATAATGAATGTTCTCTTTCACGAGAACTGTCTCGTCGTATAACGTTTTTAAATTGAAAATGCGAGACGTCTGAAACAATAAGTTCGTTGTAAGACAAGACTCAAAAGTTGATTGAACAAAAGAAAATTCTGCAGACTTAGCGTTACTTATTTATTGTTTGTTTATTTGAGCTGTTGGGTGGACATGAATACATTATGAAACACATTTGACATTGTTTACCCTACAACAAAGAAACATTTTTCTTAACCAAATGTTCTCGGTATTGAAAATTTTCCTGTATAGTTATGACGTTGAATAACTTATCAGGAAAAGAATAAAACTATGCCGTGTATTAAAAGCGCCACGAGTAACACATACCAAGAATTATATCAGGCTAACAAAAAAATAATTCCAAAAGATCCCGAATTCACAAACACGTTACCACGTTGTTAGTGAGCGTGTCGCCGGGAGGCTGAGGGTACTCTCCTCCGAGCACTCGCTTATAAACTCCATCCTCTTGCAGCTTATATCACACGTCCCGCTTTCTATCCAATTTCATCCGCCGTGTGCGTTCATACGTCTCCTCGTCGTTTTCAATATGCCTTTGTTAAATCTCAGTCGAGTATACACTTACAATCCAATTTGTATTCTCGTAAACATCGATCGGTGTATCGAAAGGATCTCTGATTGAAATAAGTGGAAGAATTATGGCGTAGCAACACCTCGACATGTGTTATTAAATAACGATAATATTTATTGATCATTGGTAAACTATAACGTGACGGGTATGGACAATATCGAGGTCAGGTAATGGATACAACTCATTATAATTCATGTCAATGCGCACTCATAATTTCGGCTGGTTTTCCTAAATTTATGAAATAGATAACACTGAAAGTAATGGTATAACGGTTTCCTCTTAATAAAAATCCTTTCTTATTAAAACATGATAAACAGCCACGTTTTGTGTAATTTTGATATGAATCTATAGCTAACATCGCAATCAAGCAGTCCCCGGGCGCTATTTACAGACAGGCTCCCGGTGCGGGTGCCCCCTCCCACCGCGAGTCACCGAGACCCATTAGAGCCTGTATCGAGGAGGGCTCCACTCAATCACGCCGGACGTCCGTCAACTTTTGTATGCCGCCGGACGCCGCTGGCCGCCGCCTGGCCCTCCGATATTACTGATGTAACCCTCCGGCATACCGGCTTTGACTAATTTGCGATATTAAATATCGTCGGGATTACTTTTTATTGCTATAATTGTATGGCAAAATTGAAAGGGGAAGTCTTTAAAATGAAAATTAATTTAGATTTCAAAGAACTTTAATATTGGAAATATACCTACGATTTTGGAAATCGTATTATTCACAAAACGCTTTGTGAATACAGGACCGTCCCTGTCGTAAAATAATGTAATCCTGTAAACGTAACCGCACAAACAATACAAAAACTTTGTCTGTTCAAACGGCTGGTCACGTTTCACCTTAATAGCGTTGTTTACAAAGTTGCGAATAAAAAGCAAGTGTGCAAGTAGAACTGTAAGTTTTCACGTGCGTATATTACTCGAGTGGAGGAAAGTTATCCGGGGCCTGCGCCCGGCCGGGCTTAACCAGCTGAGTTCGGAGTTAGAGCTTGTAGTAAAACTCGCTCCACGACAAGTTTACTGCACGTTTTATATTATGTAGTATGTTCCGCAGCACCTGACACCGCTCCGATCTTTACACAAAGAACTTCCGTCTAGCTGGGACGCGCGCGGGGTACATACGACTCTCAAAGTAACCCTAGCTACCTATTACGAGTGCTCGGATACGACCGACATGTGAGCGGAACTAATGTAGACATTTATCGTATCGTTCTTTGATCTTTTTAAATTCGCTTCGCTTCTTTAAAAACCATTTTGAATATGGTGATTTTAGTGGAAGTTTTTTGGAGTAAAGTAATTTACAGTTGCTGCCTTACTTATAATTGTTTAGTATGAGAACATCGTTGTCCACTGTCGCAATATAAACATAGAGTGAAGAGATTGCACGCAGGTTCAACTTTAAATTCATAACATGACGTCCGAAAAATGTGTACTATTCATAGGGAAGTTGGCGCGCTCGCAATTTGGGCGTTTCAGTGATTTTCAGGCGTGTCAGCTCCAGCTACAGACTGACGGCTGCGCTGCCAGCTATATAATTAAGCAAAACATATGTATTAGTACGTGCTCTCGAAACTAGCGGATGATATTTATCTATACTAATATTATAAAGCTGCAGTGTTTGTTTGTTTGTTTGTTTGTTTGAACGCGCTAATCTCTGGAACTGCTGGTCCGATTTGAATGATTCTTTCAGTGTTGGGTAGTCCATTTATCGAGGAAGGCTATAGGCTATATATCATCACGCTACGACCAATAGGAGCGTAGCAGCAATGAAAAATGTTGCAAAAACGGGGAAAATTGTATTTTTAATAACTTGACGCGGACGAAGGTCGCGGGGAATCAGTAATATACAGGTATTATTTTAGTGCAGTAGGTAAATTCAGGGTAGGTCGTACACGGTAGGCAGTCGTCACCGAGATATGCTCAGAAGGCACTGGCGTGATGACTTACAGACATTTGTAAGAGATTGGTTGGAGAAAACCGTAGAGAAAGAAGAATGGAAGGTTTTCGAGGAGGCCCAACAGTGGGGCAATATAAGTTAGAAAAAAGATTAAATCCGTAAGACGCATCTCAGAATTACTGACAACTTGGTGGGTAAATGTACAGATCGAAACATTTCTACTGAGTGTTATTATGCGTTCGCCAACCCGCACTGGGTCCCTCGTGGTGGATAATGATCCACCACGAGGCGTCACCTCTCACAAAAAACAGGCCTGCTTGCAGCAGTGCGAACTACTTGATTATGCTTGTTGATGCGAATATCCTACTTCCTACTAATATTATAAATGCGAAAGTTTGTAAGGATGTACGTATGGATGGATGTTTGTTATCGTTTCACGCAAAAACAACTGAACGGATTTGGATGAAATTTTGCACACAGATAGTTTAAAATCTGGATTAACACAAAGGATACTTTTCACTTACTTACAACTTTTTCTTATGGAGATAGATGTTCATTTTTATGGTCTATCTATACGATACAGGATACGTCCTGAAATATGACCAAACTTTTCTGCCATACGCTGTATAGATTGAAATATTTTTACCTTTGTACGTTTGCCAGTTCCGCTGCCTGAGAAGCCACGCCACACAGTGCGGCCGCCCCGTACTTGGAAGTGGTCAAAATTATCTATACATATAATAAGACAGTAAAAAAACTGTGTCTGTACATTGAACATATTTAAAAAAAAAAAATTGAGGGGTGTTTAGAAACAGTAATAGAGCACGAATCCAAAAAAAAAATTCTGTCTGTTTGTCTGTTTATCTGTTTGTCTGTTTGTCTGTTTGTCTGTTTGTCTGTTTGTTTGTACACGCTAATCTTCGGAACTACTAAACGGATTTGAAAGATTTTTTTTTTGTTGTGTAGGTATTAAGTCTGGGCAACATATAGGCTATAATTTATCTTGGAAACTTGAACACCTGATGCAGAACCGCAATAGAATAGCTAAACTATAAGAGATACAAAAATGGTACCATAGCAAAAATTGTTCCACGTGATGAGCATTTTCTGCTGAGAGAATAAATTTGAAGATCTGGAACACCTGTTGTGGAACTCCAAGAGCCCAGCTACACCATAACACATATAGGAATGACGTCTTAGCAAAAATTGTTCAATCTGATGACCACTCTCTGTTGATTTATAAAAATCGAAGATCTGGAACACCTGTTGTGGAACTCCAAGAGCCCAGCTACACAATAACACATATAGGAATGACGTCTTAGCAAACATTGTTCAATCTGATGAGCACTCTCTGTTGACTTATAAAAATCGAAGATCTGGAACACCTGTTGTGGAACTCCAAGAGCCCAGCTACACCATAACATATATAGGAATGACGTCTTAGCAAAAGTTGTTCGGTCTGATGGGCTTTTCCTGTTGACTTCTAAAATCGAAATCAGAAACATCTGATGTGGATATCAAAGCTATCACTAATTTCACTGTATAATTATAAAATAACATAAGCTGGGAGTATCTCCACGCGGTGAAGGCGGTAACAGTTTAGGACTGATATTCGATGACGACGGTATATCATTGAAAATTTGACTCTACTGGATTAAAACTCCTATTTATTTTTTTTACTTTATCGAATAAATATGCCTTCGGGCTTATGTTATTTGAGTGTTTTAGACTTTTTCCACTTATCTTCGTGACGCGGTAGCCTACCCGGTAACGCAGGGGAGCAGTCACTTAGATTTTAATTGATCAGGTATCTTCACAATAAAACTATAACCATGCCTAGAAAGAGGTCAAATCTTTCCCAATGTTCCAAAGGAGCTAAAAGATTGAGGATCATAAGATCCCAAGAATCTACCGAAGAACGTCAGGAGAGACTTGATGCTGTTCGAGAACATCAGGCTGCCACTCGCTCCGTGGAAACCTCTTCCTCTCTTCTCTTCTCTTCCTCTTGGATAACGAAGCACGCCTGCGTTCTCAGCGTATTTACGCATCTACATCCAGGTCTCTAGAGAACTGTGAAGAACATGATGCGCGACTGACCGCTGATCGTGAACGTCATGCATTGTCTCGCGAATCGGAGACGTTCACGGATAGAGAATTACGCTTGAGTTCCAAGCGTATCTACGCATCAACTTCTAGGTCTCTAGAGACAAGTGGGGATCGTGATGCGCGACTGACCACTGATCGTGAACGTCACGCATTGTCTCGCGAGTCGGAGACGTTCACGGATAGAGAATTACGCTTGAGTTCCAAGCGTATCTACGCATCGACTTCTGACTTACAAAAATGAAAGATCTGGAACGTCTCGAATCGTCTCGCGCATCCCGTTGTTTTCCCGTCCCCGGGCTCTTAGAATTCGACATCAGACGTTTCAGATCTTCGATTTTGACGACCCCGTTGTCGCTGGCATAAGCAACAGGATCCGCGTACGAAGTCGCGGGCAGAAGCTAGTTTTTAATAAATTAATGATGTAGAATTAGTAAATACGTCTTAATTTATTTAATTGCCATTATTTTAATTCATGGATAGTCAATATTACCCACCGCTTGGGTAATTTTTGAGTTTGCTCTATAATACATAGTTTTACTTCTTCGTTTATGTTTATGATCTCCTAATATTCTTGTTACAATGTAAAATTAGCATATTACAATTTATGTGGAAAGATAAAACTAAAAAGGTAAAATAAAATAAAAAATGCAATAAATAAAAAATAACTTTATGTTCGAAAGTCGGTGGCTAAAAGTCAATTAAACAAACTGAAGTCACCGAGTTCCGAAAGTAAAGTTCTTTTTTACTTTTTTGTGTTTTTTTTTGTAACGAACAACTACAAATTTTTCTCTGGTAAAACAATTTTATTTGTAAAATTTGAGCTTATGACATTCTTTACTATTACCTATGTCATATTAACTTAATGCTTAATGTAAAAATCTAAAGTATCATAAGAAAAAACATACTTGAGCTATAGAATCCATGTTTCAGAACAACAATTACCTTTTTCGTTGTGTAAAGTAACAAAAAACTGTAGCCTACATAACCGATTGTAGAATATTTAAACTGATGTTTATCTTACATTTTGTCATAAATCTACCTTCATTTTAGGAATTTTGATGGAACAACAATTCAAATATAATTTTGCCTATAATTTATTTGACATTCAACTTTCTGAAATTGGTTTTTGACTGACTCCGGCCGCACTAAGCGCCGTGGCCCGCCAGCGACACGATCAATGTATCCAGCGCGAATTCCCCTCAAACTGCAAAACACCAAATAACTTTGAACATTTCCCGCAGAAAACCTTGTATTACACGAACTGTTTACTGTTTCACCTTGCCTGCCTCCAACAGGATTCCGTACAAGAACGTAAATGACTAAAAACTCTTTGTTGGAAAATGTTACATAGGTTTAAGCAATTGAATATTTGAATGCGTGCTTTTTGCGTTTGGATTCAAATACTTGTATTACGTTTATGTTATTTCTTTTTACTGCGAAGAAGGTAACTCTCATAAAGGCAATAACTAGTTTTTTTAAAGAAATTTATACTAAGCAGCACCTGCATCTGATCTATATTTGTTTTGAACGCCGTTTTGACGAATCTTGCTTTTTTACTTGCCTTTTAACTTTAATTATTTTAATTGTAGAGTAGTTTAACAATAATAGTGCAGGCAAATGCAATATTAAAAGTATATTCGATCTATCTAACTATTCGTTATATTCCCACATTACACATTCAATTTTATCCAACATACATATAAACTGTGAAGCATTAAACTCGGCTTCGGCGAGTAATAATAGAGAACCCATTACGCTAAGTCCTATTGAAACATTAATATGAACTGAACCAAGTTCTGTTTAATTTCGCGCCAAAGCACACGTAGAATGTCGACAGCTATTAAAGTTATAAAGAAAAATATTAACTAGATTTTATACTTCGCATTTACTAAGTGGAAGCTCACAGCATAATATATTTCATTCAGAAGTTTTCCTTAGTGTATTTATGCAAATTGAACAAAATGTCGAAATTGGGATAGCGATTAGCTTCTAACTTTGTTCAGATTTAGTTTTGTTTAACACCAGCTTTTTTACAAGCTTTTATTGAACTTACTTGTAATCTTTGTATGTATGTAACTCTGTTTGTTCGGGTGGAATCTTGCAACTCAATTTTGAAGCAGAAATCTTCAACCGATTGAGCTGAAATTTTGCACACATATGTATATCGCGTGACAATGAATATTATGATGACATGGAGTTGACCTGATGATCGAACTGGAAGGTGGCCATAGGAACTCTCTGAACTACGCCGTAGTAAATCCCGTATCATAAATACTAAAAAGTTGAAAATAAAAATAAAGATTCTTTTTTTTTTAACAAGCTTTTATTACTTCTTTATAATTGCCATTTTATAGGTACATTATATCCCATTTTTTTAAATGAAAGCGTATTTTGACTGCAAGAGAAATAAAAAAGATGTAACACGCTTTTATTTAAAAAAATGGGATATAATGTACCTGTGTAATGGTATATTCCTTATCAGAATCAAATTACTTTTAACTTTTTAGTTCTTTTATTAACAAGTAATAAAAGCTTGTTTTTAAAATGTGAATCATTTAGTTGGCATTTCAGAAGCTGATCATAGGGTGCAACAGTCTGAAAAAAAAGTTCTTCTTGTCTTATACCTTGAAATCTTGAACTTCTCTCAGACACAGAAAAAAGGAGCATGAAGATGTAAAATCGATGTACTAAAAATCAATTGCCACATATATGACGGAGCATCAGTGGAGGACGGCTCGCTAATTAGACAGATCTTTTTTGTTCTGTTCATAATTGTCAGGAAAAGGTTTGTATGAAAGAATTTTTTTTATTTTTTTCTGCTAACCGCACTTTTCTGCAGGGCAAAGGCCTTTGCCCTGCAGTGGGATAAGAGGGCTAAGAAAAAAAGAAAAAAACCGCACTTTTCATTTTGTTCATTAGAAAATGCAACACGAAGCCGGGGTCAGCCGCTAGTAATAATAATATCAATAAAGAAAATAATGCAATTTCACCGTAGCAACAGTTCACGCACTTGGCTGTCACACTGTCGTGCACTAATACGATTGTGCATTTGTGCTAACAGCACTAATGCATTTCCATTAATTTAAGCAGATTACAGGAATAGATGCAGACTATGTGCCACATGCCTTTATGTACTTAGGCTCCCGATTCAATATTATGTACATAATGTTCATCTCACGATGCTGACTATATTATGTAACTATATTTTGCGGAATAATTATACTTAATTGAAGTTAATCGCATAAATGGATGTAGATATTATTCTTTATTATGTGTATGGCGTACCATACAAATTACAGGTATGGCGTACCATAGAAATTACACACATATTATTATGGACTTTCTCTCCGATAACTGTAAAATACAAGTTTGTTTTTTCATGAATCTGCGTTCTTTACTCAACAAAAAACACCCATATATCACTCAACAGCTTTTAAATTAATTAAGATCCTTTTCCAATATTTGCACAAACATCAGAACCCGTGGGGGCGCAAAATTAAACATACTTCAGACGAGACGAATTCAATTGCGTCTGATTTGTAGCACAGACAGAATTTATTATTACCCAGCCGAGTACCCACGCTCCGTGGACCGAGGCTGCGATGACTACCTACTCGCTGTTAATTGCTCAAATCCGATTAGGATGCGGTGAATGGTTCACGATATTTCGAGTGGCGTGCTTCAGCGAGTCTAGTGTGATATATTCAGGGATTGATAAGGATATTGTTAGCTGACTTGTGTCTTAATATAACCCTTAATTGCATAGAATATTTTTGATTATAGATTTTAAAATAAGAAAAATATGCAGCATGTAGAAAAAGTTGTAAATTACGATGGAAATTTACATCACCATGCATTTAAGGGATAAATTGTTATGTAAGTATAAAAGTGACTTAAATTTTCTAAAAATGTATTTGAACACAGGTTCATATTGTCATCTTGATAATCCGTTGTTTCAATCCCAAACTACCTAAAAGGCTGAGCGTGAACGCTTACATTTGGCCCACAATGGCACTTTAGATAATCCAGATTCGAGATTCTGCTTCCATTTAAAAACAGGCGCAATTCTGTAGACTGTTACGTAGGACCCTAATTATAAGCAGACGGTTGAGCCGAAATTCTTTGTCCTCTTTGCACTGTGCCTGTGGTTTTTGACGTACCTAATTATTATTTTTAACGCGTAGGTTGAGGGCGGGCGGGAGTCTGTGCGAGGGCGACGGGCGCGGGGCGGGGGAGGTTAGTTGTCGGTGACGCTGCGACACCGCTGCGGCGGATAGCTTTTGGCGTTTATCGGATGAACACACGCATTTCACGGTCTACCACTCCTGAGCTGACCAAACAAAACATAGATAACGCTGGTACGTGAAGCCTTTATTTTCCGTCCGTTATTAAAAAACAATTAAAAAGTAAAGACAACAACGAATTTCATTCCAATATGCAAATCCTATTGGAATCCGGAAATGAAAGGAAAAACAGTCTGTTTGTCACCCAAAAGGTTGTGAAGATAAATGACGGAAATTAAATTTTGTGAAGCTGCGAGGTGAGTCCTTTGTTCGAGAGGCCCGACTTTAGCAACAGACTGGTGATGATAATTATAATTACATAAAACATTACTCTGTTTTCTAGAAATCTCCAAAAATCTATGAAAATATTTATAATGATGTATCCATATTTTTTTATAACATTTGTAACAAGAACGTCCTTTGATATAAGGGACAAAAGTCGAAGGTAAAAAAGCTTTTTCCAGTCAGGTCACATTAGCCTCAAAGGAGAATTATGCACAACATAATATATGTCTGTCTAGCCATCTCGAGCCTTAGGCCTATTTCACACTGAATACTACCTATCGATACGCATTTTTGGTTGTTTTTTACAACATAAATTGTTCTCTTTACTTATCCATACTCATTGAATAGTCATCATCTTCCTGCCCTTGTCCCATGTTACTTGGGGTCGGCGCAACACTTTTTTTTCTTCCATTCTCCCCTGCCAACTGTCACGCAATCATTTACACCATTTTCCTTCATATCATTCCTCACACAATTTGAATAGTGCACAGTACATATTCAAAGGTTTCTGTGAACTAAAATTAGCTATGCCAAAAGGTGGGTTGATACTCCACTCATACACCTACTACCATACCATGGATATATTTGAGTGGGCAAGTAGAAATGCGAGTACTGATTCTCGGCTTTATGTGCAGCCAACATTGTTACATTTTATTTATAGAAGCTTTGTAAAGTTCCGGATTCATCGTATGTGTTAGAGACACAAGAGATTAAGATGGAAGCGCCAGGGTAGCCCGCAAAATTCAAATTTTCTCACGTTTTTTGCAACTTGCAGGTCAGTGTCAGGTTGTATGTTGATGAAAAATGTGTCACGCAAGTAACACGTATGTAGTTACAGTATTATAATCATTAAAATCATCAATACAACCCTCTAAATTCATTTAACCCCATTGAATGACTTTTTCATGAACTACATAGTTCCACCTAGGGATTGCAATCCAGCAGCGTTTTCAATCCAGCTGGATTCTTGCTGGATTGACCTGAATCCAGCTGGGTCCAGCGCGGATCCAGCAAAATGTGGAACGAAAATAAAAAGACGACATTTTTAAGACTTTTTTTATTAATTTGTACTTCTTACGATAATCTATGAAATCTTTCACTCATTTGGTGATATCTTATATCAATTTGCTTTGGTTTCTTAATCATTTGAGATCAAAAGAATCAACTTAAAATTAAATAACAAACATATAACCTCATATAACATTTTAGATAATGTTTCTAAGTAAGCAATATCTTATTACGTTTATGTTTAATGATAGGATAGGATAGGACGGCTAATCAGTAGCAATCAGTCTTACAAATTCTTTTAAAATTAACTACAAAAAAGGACCGTAATAATAATACTATTTTAATCTTCAATCAATTTTTTGTATCAAAAGAAGCTCCGAAATAATCTTCTCTCCACTCGTTAATCGTTAATAATTAGGCAGTTTAAAATCTGACGATAAGAGACTGACTATGTCTTTTTTTGAATTATCTGAAAGTAAGACCTTAGAAAACAACTTTTATCTATAGTCTTATCTCCCAACCTGCTTCGCACAGAACTGCATATGTTCGTTCGTTTCGGCTACTGAGAATGCCCTTTCGGACTCTACACTGGTCGGTTTTAGGTAATTAAATACTCATAAACCATAGATAAATGTTCACCTCGCACTCCTTCGGTCTCATAAACGCTCATTTCTTTTTTCAGGACCTTTTCGTAATCTAATGGACCACTTGGCTTTTGTTTATTAAAGTTCTCCTTCTCTCTTTTAAGTTCCATCTCAAGCTCTTGCTCTAAATTTCAGTCATTTTCACGGGTTCTGCGTCATCATCTAGACCATCCTCTTCTAACTCCATGATATCTTCTTGCACCGGCTCTACGATATGTTGTTTATTTACTCGTTCTATCAAAGTTTTCATCCCCTGCCGCATCGCATTCTTTTTTGGCAAAGGAAAATAGCCAGGTTTTTTTACTGCTTCTTCATACTTTCAAAACGGCACGGCAACGTTGCCGCGCCGTTTTGAAAATGGCGGCAACTCAAAACTAAACAATAGAAATTGATACGTTTGCGGATCCGCATCGCTGGATTCAGCACTGTATGCTGGATCCAGCATGTTTAAAAAGACGCTGGATCCAGCTGGATTGCTGTATGCTGGATCCAGCAATTACAATCCCTAGTTCCACCTTAGGACAGGATGGATGGAAAATTGTATATCTGTGCGGGCTACGCTCATTTGTTATTCATACATTTTCTACTTCAGAAAAAAAAACTTTTTATGTGTAGTGCTGATGCATTAAAGGGAGCACAGTATAAAAATACATCTATACCTACACCCTTTTCCATCCCATTCGTGAAGCTTTTCTCCAAATAAATTGAAAAAAGGATAGAAACCACAACAACAAATGAAACAATTTATTACTTATATTTTGATACCAGCAACATGATCATAAATGCGTCTCAGTCTGGGACGCAGACGATATTTATGACAACGTATCGGTTATTACATGACATATAATATTATGACGCGGCAATTTAATTCATTTTTCAGTTCATTTTTACGACTTATCTATCTTAACTTTTCATCGAATTTCAAAATGAAACAAAGATACTATCTCATGATCCGTCGATGAAAAGCATGTTATAGAAAATTTCCAAGACCTTGTCATAAAATATTCTATTAAAATAAGGAATGCTTTTATAAGCTACTTATTGTAAGCTCTTTGTTCCTAGAACCTAATTTATCGGAGCCTGAACGGGCGCGGATCTGCATAAATACAATATTGTGAAACAAGCCTTAGCTGTCCGTGCCTGATAGGATTACTGTTGAGGAGCAGACATGGACGTATCATAAGAGAAATAGCATTCTGTACGAGGACCATGACGGTGGTACTGTCATGTTCCTGAGTATTTATTTTAAATACATAATAAACAAACGCTTTGAGCTAGGAGCTCGTGGCTTAGTAATAACAGCCGCTCGCGTCGATCTTTAGGTTAAGCCGTGGTTGCCTAGGTTGGTCTGTGGATGGGTGACCACCCATTACATACCGAGTTTCCTCCGTGCCTCGAAAGGCACGTAAAGCCGTTGGTCTCAGCTATCATTTGTAGATCTTTGACAGTCGTTATAGGTTGTCAGCGCCCCAAAAAGTTTGACAACCAGTCTTACCAAGGGGTATCGTATTACCCAGTACTAACTGGATTGTGGAGGTCAGATAGGCAATCCCCCCATGTAAAATACTGGTATTCAGCTGCATCCGGTTAGACTGGAAGCCGACCCCAACATAGTTGGGAAAAGGCTAGGCAGATGATGATGAAGCTAAAGCTTTGATATTGACAAGGTAAAGACTACTAATTCGAGGTTCCTGTTTTCAGTGTTTGTACAAAGAAATACCTACACTTTTTACCAAACACGGGATAAATATTGAAAAGTTTTTCCAGCATAAGGAGCCACTCCATACCTCGTTCCAATGCAAAAACTTTTGTATTTACTTTGACTCCATAACGACTTCGTAATAAAAACTCCAACATAATTTCCATTTCCCTCTAACCATTAAGTTTAGTATGAACACAAATGGATGGAGGCTCTTCACTTTCTTCCGGGTACTTACAATGAATAAATAACTGAAATATAAATGGAATTACGATCCGCTATTGAAATGGTGCTCTTCATTTATAAAATCTCATCTCTTTATTAAGGACACGACCGCCGTCTGTTAATAATCGGCTTATATCCTTCCCCCGTGGGCGGATGCAATGGGGGACAGGGGGCTATGGGGACCTACCCCCGAACATTAAGCATACTTCACACAGGACTCGAGAGCCTCGAGTGAAGATAATCTGACACTAGACTGTCTGCGATGTTTTGAAACACAATGTTTGCGCTTGTATGTGGTTTTGGAAGGCTTTACACTGCTTGAAACTTTCATGAGTGATTGTTATCTCAAGTGTGTTGAATGGTTGCTAATTTCTTTGTTTAGACCAGTAACATTAGTATTTTGTACTTGAAATAGATTTTTCACGAACACCCGGCACTGACAAAAATTTCGTAGACCCTCTACGAGAAATGCTACGAGGCGCTACGAGTTCGTAGCCATATTAAAAATCTTATAAAATCAACCTCAGTTTCTAATATACATTATGAGAACCCTCTCAAAGAGCATTTTTAATGTAGTTGTGTAAATAAAATGTAATTACAGTTGGTATACAGCCTCAGTTTGCTATGTAGTAGGTCGGTATGAGCGGGGCGCGCGACGGGTGACGCGTCCGACTCCAGAGATACAGCACGTTGCTTATTATGTTTAATTTATTGCTTTAGCTTCTCGCATAGTTCATGATTTAGTTTAGCTGCAGATTTCTGTGCTGGTATTACGACGGCCTGAAGCTGGGTGCTGCTATTTTCCGCATGTAATATTTTTGATTAACCTAAGTCTAATTTCAGAGCAAAAACAAAATGTAGAAAGAAAGAATCCCAATGGTCATCGGTTCTGAAAAGAAAATCGGTTGTACAAAAGGACGATGTCCGTAGGCGGACTCTGAGTCACGAATGCCGTCATGCGAAAAACATGAGCCCTTAATTATCTCAAATTATTGTAGGTTTCCCTTTATGTATACATATAAAATTCAATTTCCTGACTGACTGACTGATACTTCAACGCACAGACCAAACCGCTGGTCTTAGAAACATGAAATTTGGATAGTGTAGTCTTTATGAAGAGTTAGTATCCACTAAGAAATGGTTTTACGAAATTCCACCTAACAGGGTGAAATGAGGGTTGAATTTTCTGTAAAACATTTTAGTCTCGGGTCGATTGACTTGAAAATTTGTGTAAATACTCTTCAGTTAAAATTATGAGAAACGCGTATCACAGTTTTTCCAAAATCATCCCCCTATATAACACTCAAAGCCCTGACTGACTGACTGATATATCAATGCACAGCCTAAACCCTTGTCTTAAAGACGTGAAATTTGAAGAGTGAATTCTTTGTGAAGAATAAGTATCCACTAAGAAAGGGTTTTTCGACATTTCACCCCTAAGAGGGTGAAATTGGGGATTGAATTTTCTGTGAAACTTAATATTCTCTGGGTCGATTGACTCGAAAATTGGTGTACAAACTCTTCAATTAAAATTATGAGATACACGTATCACAATTTTTCCAAAAACAGAGTCAAACAGGGCTTCGAAACTGACGTAGATGGGCGCTGGGCGCGCAGTGTGGCGCAGGGCGTGCGGGGCGCGGGAGTATTTATATGTATGGTAAGTGTGGGTATATATTTTCTGCTTAACTTTTCCGCAATTAGAGTTGTGATGTTTTATCCTACTAATATTATAAAGTAGTTTGTGAGGATATCCATCCTCACAAACTCACTTTGGATGGATGGATATTTGTTACTCTTTCACGCAAAAACTACTAAACGGATTTGGATGAAATTTTGCACACAGGTAGTTTATAACCTGGATTACAGAGAATACTTTTTATCCCGGAAGTATGATCCCCTGGGACAATTATCGCATTTGACTCGAGCGAAGCCGCGAGCATAAGACATAAACTAACATAATAACAACGACATAATTGAACAACGACAGACGTTTTAAATAAGAAATGAGTAATGGAAAACTACCCAGAGGGAAGATGAGTCGAAGGCTTAATAAAACAAACAAGTACTAACAACAGATCTTGTAAGACTGTTGTAGTAGTAATAAATCGAATGTCTTTGTTCTTTCTCATTATTCATAACGATAACAACCGTTAACTTTTCAGTAGAGATCCAGACTTTGTGTGCCGGAGACCAAAACCTACATAAAGTATATAAATCACATAAATTTTTCTTCCCACTCCGTATACAAGTACACACACAAAGTTGTTTTATTCGAGAATATAATAAAACACCTACTACAGAAATCCGGAAAACATTATAATTAAAAGTTGTCTATGTTGTCGGTAGCAAACCTCCTATATTTTGCTTTTATTTGCTCACATCTATCTGTATATTAGATTCCGGCTGTCGCTATGGCGACGCAGCTCGCCCGGGACCCGCCGCCCTGGGAAGCCAGGACGTGCCACTAATTCACCTGTCTCACGCACACAGGCGCGCGCACGCACACTGCGCCGCCGCCTCACCTGGCGCACGGCAGGCTGGAGCGAGTACACCGACAACATTACACGCTTGTATGCACACGGCACAACCTTGCAACTGCGTACCGTCGCTCATAACCGACCTTATTCTGACAGGCGGAAAGTCGAAAGTGCGGCGCCGCTACAACGTCAGTGGCGTAGCTTTTCATTTCAGCATACAATATAGTAGAGTGACAGCGAGGATGTGAGGTGCGGCGGCCCGGGCATCGCGCCGGGAAACACTCGTTAAACCCATCCGCAGCCAACTGTAACTGCATCGGAAGCGGAGCAGTCACCTCAGGGATTGCATCGGCGACCGGTGCTCGCGAATTCTACCGCTTTTAGGCATTTCGTTTGCCGCTAGTTTCCGGCCTCGGTAGAAGCTTTCGAACGTGGAAATTCGATTCGAATGAGTTTACGAGTCGTCGCGCTTCGCGTTGTGAGCAGCAGCTGAAATTTCTTGTGCAGGTTGGTGGAAACTTCCTTTATACGCTCGACTTGCTATGAATGTAGTTATCGGGAAATGTTAAGACGGTTGTTGGCAAACATTGGCACTGTTCCAAGCCACTGTTACCTAAGAATACATCGGCGAAGTATTTGTGCAGTGATCGCTTGGAGCCAATAAATTATTGTTCACCGGTTTAAGTTTTAGATAACTAGTTCTTAGTGATATTTCGTATTTCAGTTTAGTTATAGTTTACCATAATATAAATAGATTTTTTTTAAGAATATAATTAAGCAATAGTTAAGTGCTCTATAAAATAAACTAGTTAGTTTTATAATTATAACTAGTGTTTCCTTAATAGATCAAATAATTAAGTCGACGCGGTTCTAATTTCCACACATAGAGAGCCTTTGTCTGTAAAAGGTACGGAGCGCATAATAAAAACGTAGGGAGTAAGTAGTAGAGTCATTAACAGAACAAGTTGGTCATAATGGTCGTTTTAGTGCCGGCCGGACGGTACCAGCGGCCGCCGGGAGCCTGTTCGCACATAATTATATAAGTACACTCTAATTCTTCTTATTAACGAAGACTGGAGCCAAAATGGAAGGAATTTAGTACACCGCTGAAGTTATATTTATTTGAATTTGTTATGTTTCTATAAGATTAATGGAGCGATATACCGGCATCAAGACTGCACCATCAAGGAGTTGCCGAAGCATGGTCATGTGCCTATATTCTTCAAACGAGTTGGAAGTATCTTCTCGTCCAACTTACCGCAGTGTCTCCAGACGAAAGTATATGACCAGTGTATGTTGCCAGGGATGACATACGGGACCGAAACGTGGTCGCTCACAATGGGCCATCAGTCATCAGAAGGCATAAAGTCACCCAAAGGGCAATGGACAGGCCTATGCTCGGAGTTTCCTTGCGTGATCGAATCAGAAATGCAGTCAACCGCAAGAGAACCAAGGTTACCGACGTAGGCCGAAGAATTGCCAAACTTAAGTAGTAGTGGGCAGGCCACATTGTTCGCAGAACGGATGGCCGATGGGGCCGAAAAGTTCTGGAGTGGCGACCGCGAACCGGAAGACGCTGCGTTGGAAGGCCTCCCACTAGGTGGACCGATGACCTAGTGAAGGTTGCGGGGATCCGCTGGATGGGAGACACACGATGTCCAGAAGTGGACGTCTTTCAGCTGAAATGATGATAATGATGATGACTGTATCTATCATCACTGACAGGACTATTGTTGCCAATAAACCTGACATTGTGGTGATAGATCGATTGGAACGTCGCGCAATGATTGTTGATATAACGGTCCCTCATGACGAGAACCTCGTGAAAGCAGAGAAAGATAAACAATTCAAATATCTAGATCTGGCTCGCGAGGTTGTCGACATGTGGGATGTGAATACAGCAGTCATTGTGCCGATAGTCGTGTCCGCCAATGGCTTAATTGCCAAGAGCCTCGACCAACACCTGAGGAGGCTCGCGCTTGGCAGCTGGATCAAGGGCTTGATTCAGAAAGCGGTACTCCTAGACACGGCGCGTATTGTTAGGAGGTTCCTCTCTCAAGAGCCCTGACCACCGGCAGCTTGGACCCTGTTCCCAGTGCTGGTGGGCTACTATTTTTTATATTTTTAAATGTTTTTTATATAATTTTTGTTGATAAAAATATTTAAAAATGTAACTAGTAAGTAAGAAAAATGAATAAACGAGATGACTGTATAATATAATGTATTTTGATAAAAGCTAATAAAAATAAAATGTTTTTTTCAAATTGTTGGTTTTATTCCTTTGTAGAAATAAAGAAACAAATGAACAAAGAAAATAGCTTTGAAATTTAAAAAAAAAGCTAGCTATGGTAGTGCCCGCTAGATAAACTTCTGAAATGGAAAACAATACGTCGGCACCCGTATGAGGTAACAAACCTTAATCGGAGAAAGCCGGTTTCGCTTTGCAACAAGACAAATTCTTATAGGTACACTACACTCGGCGGCACATGAAGCTGTACATTTCCAGTATAACTTAGCCTCGCTTTGTATAGATTTCCTACACAATGAGAGATCCGCATAAACTGGTTTTGTATAGCTTGATTGTCGTGCGTACAATTGACAGCTATAGTTGCTGCCAGTTAAGATGGCAATGGCGGTCATTGACCCACCTACATTTATTAAAGTTCTTAACTTTGAAATCCACAAATAAGCCAGTTCATGTCTTGAATCGTGATCTTCAACATCTTTTCTAATGAAAAACGATACATGGTTCATTTGTTTTGGTTCGTACGAAGAGATATTATGGAAAGAACAATGACCGCTATTGCCATCTTAACTGGCAGCAACTATAGCACCTTTAGGTACACTACATGATGTCGATTGCGTAAGAATAATATTTCATTTCACATTGACCGCGATAGATCTACTATATTCATTCGAAGTTCTGACCATATAGTAAATGACCGATTAATTAATTCATATATCACGCCTGTAATACCCGCAGGGTAAGGCAGGAGTCGTCTTATAGTAGGTGTACGCATTTCCCACATTTTGTTGAAGACGAATGTTTAAATCGTTAGACGAAGCCTCAAAATACTAGGGTCAGGCGGAAAAGTATTCACATTTAGTAGAGTGGGACTCACGCATCCCATTATGGAACGAAAGTCATTGTCAATGAAATTATGAAACATAAACATGATCATCTTTCGACGTAGTAGAGCCAATTATATGATTAAAACTTTGGTTCGAAGTCCCATGCTATAGGGGCCGAGACATCTGCCATCCACCAGGCTCAAATAAAGGGTTTAAAAAGACCCTTAACGAAGCCGAAAGGTACTTGTTCTCCCCGTCATTGCGATAATTTTGTTCTAGACCATACCTGGGAACCTTCTAGTTTCGGAGATATTGGGGGTCAAAGTTCCAACTTTTTCACAAGTTTTTTTTTAAATACATGTTTTTAATGTAAGATTTTTACTTTAAACGCCTTCACGAACCCCGTACTATTCAATCCATCCACCAGCACAATGTTTTAAGTGCGTTACATTGAGTTTAACCGTAAAACGTGATTTTTCATCCAAAAAAAAAAGTCGTGTCCCAGCAATAATTTTTGCGTAAAGTTACTTAGTTTGATGTACAGAATGCTTGGTTGACGGCTTCGTGAAGGGTCTGTTTACACCCTGTATAGTCTCCAAGCTGCTACTGAAAAATACCTAACGAAAAAGCCTATATTAACACTTTTTGAAACCACTACACAAAAGAGGCACTGACTGTAATCAACAGCAAAACCTAAACCTCGGAAGCTAGTAACGTCATTTGGATAAAAGGTTTCTTTTGTTCTTTGAAACAATTTTTGGAAATTTTACTATTAAATGTAACATTAGGGAAACAAGTTAGAAACTCCGAAAAGCACGTGGTCGAAGTCTTTAATCTTGCTGTGCGGTTAGTAAGTAAGTAAGTTAGTAAGCTTGTGCGTGCACATCTTTAAAAAGATCCTCGCCAGTCGATTGCAATTTAATAAGCGGCGCGCTAAAATCTACAGAACAAAAAACAAAACCCTGTCTTAAGGGTAGTACAAACTTGATTGGGTTGGTATGTAACAATCATAATCAAGTTGACAAAAGAACGCTAGCGAAATCTATGACGCAAATTAGGAACTAAAACCCTGCGGACATAGACATGAACCCGACAGCCACTGTCGGGCAGTAGCCCACCGAACACAATACCAGTCTGGTCGGAGGATCCACCTTTTACAACAGAGTATGAAGAACTTTACACCTTGTTTCTCATAGCTCTAAGGGTACATTTCATTTGGCAATATTTGGTGTTCAAAAAAACCGAAATTAAGCAATTACTACACACATTTTTAATTAGTTTTAGATTAGTTTGTGCCGAGCGGGAACACATGTTCGGCATCTATCATCACTGATTCGTGTTCAAGGCGGCTTTTTCCGAACGTGTAGTATAAATTTCATTTTGTGACGTGGCTTTCCCAAATCTTTCCGACATGTGTGTAGCATTCCTAACTCCTTATAATCGAAACAAGAACGCAGCATCCTCTTCCGAGACCCACAGACTAATGAGATCACGTACATCTCGTGCCATGTAAATAATTCATGCACGTGATGTGCCACTCTCCTGGGGACATACATTAAACTCTGATGGCATAAAATAAAATACAGTCATTCACTTGATTCGGTTAGAACATTCCTTGCCACGCCGATGAACGAGTACCTAGTATTTTGAATACTGAAACAAATAAGATATGGGTAGTTGACATACAACTTCTTTTATATAAGAATAGATGTCAGTGTGCTTAGTAATTAAATCTTTTGCATCACGTTTTTAAATTAGTCACAAGAATACTAGTTGGAACAGGCAGGGTGTAGTGAAACGATTTTTTTTTGCCTTACCCTTTAATTTTTTGTTGCTTAACATCATAAGTCACACATTATTCGGTGATTGATTATACAAAATCCCAACTTTGTTGTGAGCAAATATTCTACCCCATAAGAAAGTTGACGTCAATATTATGTTACCTTTCTTGTTAATGAGTACATACAGCTTCGAATTAATATTTAGTTTTTTTATTTTCCATTTTTTTTACTTCTGCAAAACTATATGTTTTAGGGCAGCTACTAAAATTGATCATAAATCGTAATAAACCAGTCGTCCAGGTCTTTACTTAATCGGTTTTGGAACTCTTTTGGTAGCCGAAGCAGACACATATTATTTCAAGGAATAGATACCACTTGTTTCAATCAAAAACAAAATAAGGCCACAATACACAAGCGCTAACGACATTGTTCTCCGCAGCCTGAACAGAGAACAGTGACAATTAAGAGCAGCGGTATACCCTTAACGGTCCGTTTACTGCCTTCTGTGGGTGGGTCATTGCTGCGCTCTGCTGCTTGCACTGTGCCCACGAATAAATATTCTGGCTGTTGTTAGTTTTACGTATCGCCTGTAATTCATGTCTAGGCTATTGATTGGTCTTTGAATTCTTATACATAACTAGTGTAATTTTATGAGAAACAGAATTAAACAATGTAAGTGAGAGAATACTTGTTTTGGCGAATGTATTTGACATATTTAAATGTTCATCGAGTTCAAGATATTATTGCAAAATAAATCACTCTTACTAATAATTATCTTTGAGACCATGATATAGGAATAAAGTCGCACCAAACTTTCGTAAATCACAGTATTATTATGTCAATCTTGAACCTAAGTCCGGTCAGCTGCCGGCAACACCGATGAGTTCAGTGTGGCTGTAGGCTTGCCTCAAGGGTCGGCTTTAAGTCCCTACCTCTTGCAGTTGATTATGGACGCTTTGATGTCGGAAAATAGGAAGAGGCACCCTGGTGCATGCTGTTTGCCGACGACATTGTTCTTGTCGGTGAAAATGGACCTGAAATCCAGAGCAGACTGGAAAAATGGCAACAGAAGCTGGAGAATGTTGGCTTGAAAATCAGCAGAAGTAAAACTGAATACATGTTCTGCGATTTCAGCGGTCTCTCCAGTTCTGGATGACGCTAGATGGCGCGTTTCTTCCTGTCTGCTCCGACATTCGGTATCTCGGTTCACTCGGGCAAAGCGATGGCGAAATAGGTCGTAGTGTAAAGCACAGAATTAACATGGGGTGGATGAAATGGCGGCAGGTCACGGGCACAATCTGCAACTCCCGCATTCCCCTTAAACTTAAGGGGAAGATTTATAAAACAATGGTTAGACCTGCTGTCTTGTATGGATCAGAATGTTGGCCCATAAAAGGGATGAATGAAAGGCATTTGCATGAGGCTGAAATGAGAATGCTAAGGGGGATGTGTGGTGTTACGCGAATGGACAAAATAAGAAATGAGTGTATACGAAGAAGTCTGAAAGTGGCGCCGGTGACTGAAAAGTTGTGTGGTAATCGGTTGTCGTGGTATGGGCATGTGATGCGGAGGAATGAAGAAAATGTCGTGAGGAAAGTTTTGAGTATGAATGTGGATAGGTATATGAGTAGGGTAAGACCAAAGAAACGATGGATGGACTGCGTAAAGAATGATATGGCAAGAAATGAGGTGTGTGATGGATACGACGAGTAATAGAGAAGTATGGAAGTAAAAGACATGCTGCGCCGACCCCAAATGAATTGGGATAAGGGCAAGTGAATGATGATATGTATATATATATGATATAATACAATACATAACTTGCAACTACTTGGACAAAAAATCTTTTAGGGTGTCCGGCCACTTATTTCATACTATTCTAAGACGACCATATGACCCGCTTTTGCCTCCTTCACAATATACTGATTGCAATACATTTTTGAGGTAGCGCACAACACCTTTTAAGTGTAGAAAGTACCTAGTTTGAAAATATCTAAGACTATCTAAAAGTTTTGAAAAGTACAGTTAATATATCAAGACGGTGTACGATAAGACACATTAACGTATGGGCCATTAAGCGTTCAGTTATTTTTTTTAATATCTTTGCGCCACACAAAAATGCCATGGAGTCGTGGATTGTTTTAGAAATCTATATAGCTTCGAGCTTACTAAATGGTTAAAAGAATATAAAATACATAAAATAAGGATAGCACTCTTCGGTCCCTGAATACATCCTTGAGATATCCATGGATTCAGTTTTTCGAGTCTGATAAACAAAAAACTCTTCCCTTTTATAAATGATGTGATTTTTGAGAATATGAAATATAATAATATTTATTTAATATTTTATAGACCAAATGGATGGCCAATAAAATGGTTGCAACAAAGAATATATCACTAACTTTTACGTTTTTCGTAAGTTTTTGGGTAATATACTTGGCAACACCAATGAAAAGCACTTAATCTATTTACAGCCAAATAATATCACCAAAACTGTTTCAAATAAATATTTTATAAGAGTACCTAATGCCTTATGGAACAGCTAAACTGCCGGGAGGTTTCAAGAGCCGTACTAAAGCCTCCTTTCAAATTATTCATTAATGTTGAAGTCTGCACACTCACGAAGTTTATAAAATCTTTGCACGTACCACCCTCACTCTTGACCGACTTTATATTACTTGCGGCTTCAATATTTCTTTAGGACAAATATTTTCCTACACAGATGATGTATTTAATCATAAAAAATATTCGCAAGGCAACAAAGTACGAAAAATACATACACAAATTCACGCCTTGGCGGTATACAAAAACTACAGAACGCCACCTGCTATGACATACTCCTTTGGCTTCATCATAAAGCTATTGTCTATATAATGAAATATGTGGCCACTTCTAAAACATTTTTTATAATAATAATAGTTGGCCTCTTCTCATACAGAGAAGGCACGAGCATTGATCACCACGCTTGCTCAAGACGGGTTGGCGATTTCAGACTTATATTAATTATAAGTCCAGGTTTCCTCACGATGTTTTCCTTCACCGATGTCATTTTTTATAAAGAAAATTAATTTAACGACATTTACCCTAACATTTAATGGGTTTACCCTGGCAGCAGCCGGAATTAATCGCGACAGACAGGAGATGAAATAAAAAGGTTTTTAAGAACCGTAATAAAAATGTCCTTTTTTGTTAAAAAATAACCATTAAATTGTTGACAGCTGTTTTGATTAAATATTCAGGTTTACTGAGTTAATCTGTAATATTGTAAAAATAAAGAAACGATTGTTTTAAGAGTAAAAACCACCTAAGAAGTAAGAAAACACTACCTGTCGATGTGTCCATAGTGGCTGCGATTGGCGGCCTAATGCGAATTCTTGCTTACCCTACACTGATGTCTATGACTAAGTGATGGTCTGATGACATTGGTTGGCTGATGCCGCTGATTATAGTGGCTCTGATTGTAGAAGATATGGCTGTGTGGGAGCTACTCTGTATCCCCATACGGAGTCACGGCCTACAGGCCCATAGTTTTAGTATTAATTGTATTCTAACCTTCTTTTAACTTAGATTTTAATAATGTTTAGTTAGCAAAGATTCCGCGAGAACCTACTGCCGACACATTGCTTTGCAGTTTGGTGGAGTAAAACTTTGTAATAGTATGGAAAAAAAACTCATATTTGACCAAAACTTTATTCCCGTGGATTTTGGGGTGATATTAAATGGATTTTCTCGATGTTTTCTTATTGGAAAACATCAAAGTGAATCCATTTAAAAAGTATTAAATAGCATTTCAAGTTGAAACTTACAAGATATAATTTTTGTGAATTTTAATGCAGATCTACTCGACCAATCCGATTTTCATACAGTCAAATTAGTAAAAAAATATATTCACAGACAAGGAATTAGTTACAAAAGTAGATTCTAACAATCGTTTTGTCCATTCATATTAGAATATTCGTCTAGTCACTATTTTCTTGACTTTGAGAATCAAACCTTGTGTAGCTTCAGTTTCCGCTGAGTCATGATCTGTCTATTGTGAACGAGCGTTTTCACACCATGCAAGTTATGATTGATTCCTAAGTTTATAGCCCGAAAATGTTTTCTACAGAGCTCTTTGGCCGAGAGGGAGATTGAGATAAATATGCAATGTGTTGCAGAAGCGGGATACATCATGGCTAGTGTTGATTTGTGCCATATCAATAAACTGGTTTTAAAAATACTTAGAGTAAATACTAGTTTTAAGGGGTTTTTCTCAATTATGAAAAAGGCCAATTTGGGTATGTAGCTTTTTGTAATGGACCTTGAATAATATGGTATTTTAAACGAGCTTTATAAAAATGTTGGCGCATAATACAGTCGACGGATGGATAGATAGAACATGCTATCTATCCATCCGTCGACTTGAAAATCTTTTCTAGGAAGTACTCTAACCTCGATTGGTCCACAAAAGACTTTTAATCCTTACATGAAATTGCATCGATTAGCATATAAAAAGCAAATGTGAGAGTCGTCGTTTTTTTTGATGACTGTTTCATTCTTCCAAAACCTTTAAGACAATTAGCAATTACTCCAGTATGTTGAGGGCGTCTCCTAAGAACGTATTCCTACGACTACAACGGTTAAGACACGTGCTCTTACTAACTTTTCCCAAAAATCCACCTTGTATATTACAAAACCTTTTTACAAGTGAACTCTAATTTGTTGCATAATTAAAAGATAATTTGTTGACATTTCTGCAAATTATTACATTTTCATCGTTTTCTCAATATTATTGTCTACAAAAGCAATTTCGATAGTATTCGGTGTCCGAGGTATTCCGACGGGGCTTCACAACTCTATTCAATTGTCGTGTATATGTAATTAAACGATAGTATGGTCGTTGGCAAGTCTCGGAGGAGCTTGTAACGAGTTGCCGGCGCCCCTCGGCGCTGCTTGGCACACATTGTTGCTTCATTCTCAATTCCACTTGGAACCGTCTGATTGTGTTGCGGTTATGTAAGAACAAAGAACAATGTACGTAACGAGTACTACAGTCGCGAAGTACTCGATATTGCTCCCAATATTTTATAGACAAATGTTTTCAGCGCTTTTCTTTCTGACGTGAAAATTGAGTTTGAGCCATATACGTAACATTCTGTAGCTTCTATATAAGTAATTTGCATACGCCCTGTTTCCACGAACTAAAAGCGCATCGCAAGTTCTTTGTTGGGAAAATTCAAATTTTGAGCTATATCTATTCGGCAGGAGAGTAGCTGTGCCCGGGGGCCCAATAAGAATAACGGTGATAGAGAGGCCGTAATGAAGAGCACTCAAAGGCGGCATCGGTCGGTCGCGAGCCCGGCCGGCCGGGCCACATCGGCGATGCACCGAACAACCCTTAATTGAATAGCCCGGCCGGGGGCTAATCAGGGCTCAGCTGAGCGGTGCAGGCGAGGGCGGCGGGGTGCCGGGGGTGCGCGGGGGCCAGGCCGGAGCCACGCGGGCTGGCCGCGCCCCCTGCGCGCGCCGCTCTGCCCGGGAGCTCATTCAAGTAGCGAGCGCGCCCCGTGCCAGCCGCCACCCTCAGGTATGTCCATTTTGCTTTTGGTGTTTGCACGTAACGTACCTATCGCGCGCGCTCCGCGAGTGTCAGTCGTGCAGTGAGTGAACCGTGCCGCTGCCGCGTCGCTCCCGAGCCGCTGCCGCTGCCGCCGCTGCCTCAACACAAGGTAGGTCGCATGAAGCACCGCCACGCATTCAAGCCTGTGCCTACACACGAATTTACGCGTTTCTCTTAATTAAATGTGCCTTTATTAACTTTCTCCGACACTTCGTTTCCGTGACGCAAATAAATTAAAAGTGAAAAACTGCCGGCGTGTTAACATTGATACGAATTTAAAGTAATAAAATTTAAATTAAACTACCTTCAATGGCTGCTATTCAAAATAATTTTCACTTAATTCGTTATTGGCAAAATATTATTTCGCTTCGGTTAAATTACATCATCATCGGAAATTCTCAAGATAGTTCAGCTCTGTACTCGTGGTCGCGATTTAAGCTCTCCGTAACCTTGCTTCTTGTGTCGCATGTCTTGCAGAATGTCTGCTTTAAATGTTCAAAGTTTATCTGAATTTTAATTAAATTATTATCAATGGCTTAATTTTTGAGTAATATTCTTCCTTCTTTAGTTGATCCATCTTCTCATTTTAAAATTAAATCATCTTTTAAATGATTAGTATCACATGCCATCTTGATAAGTAATTAAAATTCAGATTTGATGTCGTATCCATAAATGTTGTATTACGTTAGTATTTCTTCACATCTGAGATTTATCGACAATATATCTAGGTCGAATCGTTGGTGACGTGTGTCCATACTGGAGGCTGGAGATGAATCTGCAAGGAGGGGCGACTTCTGAGATTATCTCACATTTCTACATGCTTCCGTTGGTTTTTCTCCTCCATTCTAGATTTTGGCCGTTATTATAGGATATTTTTCAGTCTGTAGGGTACGAGTTCCAGTAAATCCAGATGCCGCTGAAGATCAGTTTTCTTCGTTGTCTTTTCACATATTGCTATGTTATTGACAGCAGCGCGAGCGACTGCATCCTCATTATGTTATACTGCTCGCGCTGTGCGTTTCTTCTCATATTATTAACATTCACGGATACAAAGAGCCCGTCGCTTTCCTTCTCATTAATATCTCAGAAGCTACGCTCCTATATCTAACATCACGCCTGTATCCCCGAAGGGTTAAGGCAGAAAGCAATTTTCTTCCATCTCAACTATATCTCTAGAGAATTCCTCGCTCTAATCTGTCCGCAAAGCGGAACCCTCCTCTGTCGGCTGTAGTTACTACTTATAGAAATAGGGTTGGTGAGATGACGGGAGGGTTTGAGATGGTTGTAACTGAGGGCGAAGACTTTCACTGGCGCCGCCACTTCACCTTGTCGCCTGGCACAGCGCCAGCCTCCTGCCCCCGCCCTCGCCCCGCACCCGGGCGGACGCGTCCTCGCCAGCCGCCCTCGATCCCCGCCGTATCCGACTTACGATACGAACAACGCATTTTATGCTAAACTTCACTTTGCTGCTGTATTTTATTACACCAGCTTTTTTATGTCTACGTCACGTAAAGGTATATGAAAATGTCATTAACCGTCCATACAAAGCCTATACGCAATTACATTAAATTACATTTTAATTCCACCGCCATTACCGAATGTTTCAAACTTTCTTATCTGATGGAATTAGTTTAATTGCGCATTTTATTATTTACACGGAAGTTAAAATTGTCGTTAGGTGCAAAATTTTGGAACTTTACGTAAAAGTCTCACTCCGCGTGCTCGGTACATAAAAATCGACTGGTAGAAAATCTAAAAGTTTTAAACAAAACGTATGCTTTTATCTGAAAACTTGATAAGTCTACTTATCATTGATAATGCGTGGCCACGAGCGTAGAGGGCAATAAATCGCGCTAGGTAATGATATCGATAATGCTTGATCGTAGCGCGTAGCCGCGTAGCCCGTAGCAGTCGCTACGACACCGGCGCCGTAGACGCCCGCCCGCCGCGTGCCGCCCGACGTAGCTGCCTAGATCGCGCTCGAGATTGCCCACCGGTGCAATGTATCACAATAATTAACATAATCAAATAAAATTTACATAAATAATTGGAATAATAAATTATGCTAACTTCAAAAAAAAAATATAACTTTTTATTAAAATTTTAAAATTCGCGGCGGGTAATAACTTATTCTAACCATATTTTTTAGTGAAAATTACTCTTCACTATACTTTATTAAAACATTTTTTGATATTTTAAATCAAGCAAGCAGTAATGAAAAAAATTAATGAACATTGAACACGTGTGAGAAATAAAATACCTTTGAAACTAATTTGAATAAAATAAAAACTTTTGGATAATCTTCAAAGAAAGCATCAATCGGTATCGGTACGTATAACGTCTAAGTTATTTAAAAAATAACACTTTCTTTAAAAATGCCTCTAGGTTTTAAGATGGACACTGATTCGATGAACTTGGAAGTACGAATTCTCTTTTCGATACGGACATAATCTTAAGACATGGAATTTAACTATACCGTACCATGTTTATGTATAAAAACAGGTATTACCATCACACAAATAAGTACATTACTGCTTTTCATGTATTTCTATAATACTTTAGGAATAAGGCATTCATTTGATAGATGTTAACAAGTTTTAAATTCGGAACCTCCAACGGAACAATTTTAACATTCGGTACTAAAAGTACGAAACTATTGATTAACTGACACGTTATCGATATCGGTATTAGATAGTGCAGTGATCGATAACTAACATACTATTTAAATAAATATATACATATAAAAGTTAGGTACACTTTCAGGCTATGACATTTATTCTTCGAACATAGCTTTGTGCCTTCGTACCGGCCACACAAACGAAGTAGTGAAAACAATTATTTTCAACAAAAACCATTAAACTTCTATTAGAATAATCAAAATCTTGGAGGATTTAAAACAATGAACATTTTATAGTACAAATAGTTAAAACAATTTAAAATTAATTTGTACACGTCACGATTTTATTAGTCAACTATAAGTACATCAGAATTAGAATCTCTACATAGACTTTAATGTATAAGTACTACCTTTAGCTAGTTAATCAACAAACACAGTTCGTGCTGAGCAAGTTAATTTACAGAAACAATCATGTTATTCATGCGTGATTCAATAATTTCGTGGTAATTTCTTGTTGTACGACACGCCAAAGCTTTAGTAACTAGGACTTCATAAAATGCACTAACGCCTCATTGTTTGAATCGTGCGTCTGCGCACTTTAACAAAATACTATAAAAGGAGTTTTAAATTAAAGCAAAATGATACAAAAAAACAACGACAGCTGATCAGCATAACACCTAGCTAGTACAAACCGATCGATGAAAGATATCCGATATAGTACCCACCGAGGGGTGTCCGTCGCCGTATCGGTGTTATCACTTCCTATCTATCGCCGAACACTCGATTAGATACCACCCCGTTTGCACTTTAACTGCTGTTAATTCGATCCCGGGTGACTCAGATTGAAACTTAGTTCCAAACCTCGTTTTGCACCTGCTGTAAGCTGTAATATAGATAGGTATAGATCTACGGATACAAGAACGCGTGATGATGATCTAATGTAGTCTTATTTATGAAAGTACTAGCTTATTCTACTACATAACACCATGATTACAAAATTATAGATCAACAACTCTATGACGTTACAAAAAAAAACTTTACAAATCTTTTAAGCGACAGATGATCTGCGATGGGAATAAGTACTGAACACAGATATCTACATACCTAGATAACGCAAGAGTAGCCTGCTGTAAGCTAATTTGTTGAAAACAATAACGTTACAGCTCAAGAACTTCATTCAAGACTTTTGAAGAACAAAAACGTAATCTATTTTATGTAGCAACGTCATAGTAGATAGTAAAAAAATGACACGTTTGGTTTTCATACGGATCGTGATACTTGCGTTATCTAAGTATATCTATATCAGCTGTGGTACTGACAGAAAGAATCTTCAAACAAACGCACAATGATAGATGCACTACTTCGAAATTTGCCAACAACATTTTTTTTAAAGAATGTCGAAGCGCCTTCCTTTTCTGGTTTAAATGTACTGAAGTTAACATTTCAAAGGACTTAGTAGTGTTCGGTCTCTGAAAAAAACGAGGGCAAAATAATAGTCAAACATCAGTGTATTACTTCGTTACTTGACTAATTAGGTACCTAAATACATTAGGTACCTTAGTACTACGTATCTCTGAAAAAACTTCTATAATACTCGTATGTATTGGTCCAGATGAAATGCCAATCTTAACTTTATAATTAATTTATTTCTTAGGAATATTCCAAACAATTAAATATTGTTTTGAAATATGAATACCAGGTGTAAAGAAAAAAACTTGTATTTTAAGCAACGACAGCCCATATAAAGCTTTTATTGGAGAACAATTAAATGTTTTTACAATCCCAACTTAGTCATAATGGTTAACGAAATAATCAAAATATTATCATACGAAATTCATAAAAAAACTTGCAATATTCATGAGATTAGTAAACCAAATCATTACAATTCGTGCAGCCGGCCCGCACGTTGCGTGACGGGCGTCGCACGCGCCTGCCCGCGACATATGCACGGACCTATCAATTTGATCCGCGCCCGCGCAGCTGCGTACAACGACCCCTACGCTATAGTTCAATAGCACAACGGTCGAGTAAAAAACACCCCATATTTTGGATGATTAATCCAACCCGCTTTGTCTAGGATTAAAACTCTCATGCATTATTCGCACGCGCAACGTATCTGCATATTTAATAGAGTGCATTAAAACATAGCTATTGTGTCCCGTTTCTGACATATGCAACCGGCTTCTGATGCGTGTAATCCTACAACCGGTTGTGGTGCAAATGGTCGTAATTATTATTTCACATTGTCAAAGTTTTACAACGTCTATGAAAAGAATACCCTTTTACTAAGTAAAAAACAAAAAAAAAACATTTATTTAACCATCGAACTTTTCCTTTTTTCAAATACGTTCGTTTCGATGGAGTAGTTTAGTTGTAAATCGATACGCTCACGTGATTATTACCAAATTCAATCAAAGCTATAATTTCACACTTCGGCTCGACATGGGGAGCCGAAACGACGCCCATTAACGGCTCTGTCGCCTAGTTAATAATAATGCCTGATACTCACACAAGACTCGGTCACAAAAAGTCTCGGATCGACAAACAATCGAATAGGAACAATGAAAGTCGTGAATCAAACAATCGATCCGTCGAATCCGAAAGTTGTCGCGACAGCTGCGCGGGGTGGCTCGCTCTGGAAATTATGACAGGGCCCCATCTCCCACGGTCCCCCATGCTCCCTTGTTGTCCAAATTTCACGACTAGCATTAGAATAGTCCAGAGACCAGTTTTCGAAAGTTTAGAGACCCCACTAACTTGTTTTGCGGTATAGTTGAAAAGTTTTAGAAAGTTAAAATATTATTTGAATAGCGAATGTATTTCAGTAATATAATAACTAGGAGCTAGCCTTTCATTGAAATATCGCTTGGTTTTATGTGTACTTGTCTTGAGTTTATATCGGACAATAAAGAAGCCATAACAAGTTGTGTCAGCTACTCTACTTACTGGATAGGATTTGGTTAACGGAGCATGAGAATTGATCGTAGTGTTTGAAGGCTCATTGGGTATAGATATGTATACTTTATTAACATTTGATAATTCGAATAATGGAAATATAGGTGGTGAATTGGTGATACTCGCATGTCCGTTATTCAAGTTATTCACTTTATTTAAGTACCTAAGTAGTTATAATTGCGTTGATGTCATATACCGTTTCAAACTTTGTCGTAATTTTTTCTTATACATATTATTGCATCTTCCCATTTGTTGCAAATTGCGAAATATAAAGCTTATATGTGTTTTAGTGCATGTCGGTGTTCACAAATTACTTTTAAACGAAGGTTTATTGTAAATATACTTGTATATAATAATATTAAACGGTACTGACGACAAACATTGTTAGTATGCGTAAGCACATGACTAATCTTCTCAGAAACCCCTTCAACTAAACTAAATTTGATATTATTATAGTCGTAACCGTAAGTACTTTTATTTATAAGCATTACCACGAAACTGGAAGGGTTGGTAGAGTTAACACTCTATGGGAAGGCTTACCATGGACACGGCAAAGGAATTCCCCCGTATGTGTTTATGAAAATAGTCTCCTAGCGACCAGTAAAGTGACTCGATTGTCTTTTTATCAGTAGAATCAACATACGGATTAATGCATAAGGTAATATGTACCCACTTGAAGGTATTTTGAGCACGTGTATTTTTGTGAATGTATAGACCTTCGTCCGAAGTTAAAGTTAGTACTCACTTGTTTGTGACGGGATTTCTTAATAATCAGTTTTGGACTTGAACATCACCACTTCTATAACGAAGGCGAGTCCCACTATTTCTGAGTTATGTTGAAAGATTTTCTTTTTCGGTATCATAACTGTCTGATCCCGGATACAACAGTTAAAAAAAAATAGATTTCAACATTTAACTTTGTCACATGACGCGACATGAAGCGTCCATTCCTTACATTGTTCTTATTTGGCTTCATTGCCGCCATCATTACATCGAAACGCACTTACAGTACACAAAGACTCTTCGATCACATTTATCTTCCGTCCGTCAAATGTCCCTAAACTCAGCTCCATCCTCCTATTAGTTTCAAATATTAATTACTTCATCCCCAAAAACGGCCCAGATACACCCTCAATAGAAAAGAACCCTCATATCGGATTGCCACCCAATAAAATACGTCCCACCTATTTTTAATATGAATTTGTATAGAACGCTTCTTTTGTTAAAACCGGACGACCTTAGCACACTTTAGAGCAAGTTTTTTATGTTAATAATAACGGTTTGGGAGCGAAGGGGTGAAGTCGCGTGGCGCCGGGGACGTTGAACCTTACCTTTCGATTTTAGAATACACCGAGTACTCATCAAATTTTAATCGGTTAATGGATGCTCAAGGATGATACGATGCGACTGTAACGTAATGGAATACGTAATTGAAACATTCAGCGAGCACCAGTTTATTAATCATTCAGTAGTTAGGTACTAACTTAGTCGGACGACAGCGGTTCAATGTCACTTTTAAATTTTATTTTATTTGTGTCGTCTTTTTTTGTTCCTAATTTGTATGACATTTAAAATGTATTGGTGTTAAGTATTTTCGACCTACACCAATTGAAAATTCAATTGAAGCCTAACAACTGTGGCCGTGCTGCTAGCTGTGTGTATCGTTATAAAAATCGATTTCAGTATACGCAAAGAAACAACTGAAACATTAATCCCCCTTTTTTAATAGAAACTATAAGCTGTTAGGGTTCTGATTGAGACTGGAAGTTATCTTGCAAAGAACAAACACGCCAGCAAAACCTTAAACAAAACTGATTCACCGATCTAATCAAAACACAAAGCTACCCTATATTCGTTCCCAGAAAACTTCAACATTCAACGCCAAACTTTAACAAAAGTTCGCAAAGAAAATAAAGAAGTCAACAATTCCTTGGTTATAATTGACGGCTACAATTTTCACAGGCTATTTCCCCGTCAATTTAGCGGCTATACCGCTATACTGCTGTACGTAAATAAGGCGTCAGCGCTGAGTGGTGATTACGTAGCCGTGTCATTTAACAGACGCAGTGAGGGTTGTGAGAGGGAAGCCCCTCCGACACTTCCGCGATGACGTCGCTAAGTACCTTCCCCGTGCTCGTTGCTATATAGATAATTGTCTTTAACTGTTTTCATTAAGTTTTAAGAACTGACGTGAAATTAAGAGATGTTTTCTATAGACAGAAACACTATTACGTAAAAAAAACAGGGTGAAATCAAACATCGACGCAAAAACTATTTATTACAAAAAAATCAGCACATTATACTAAATCTAGACCTCCCGGCGTTGAAATTTTTCGTCTGTTACTTCTGTATATACGTATAATCAGGCGGCATTCGTTAATGACATTATTCAATAAAATCAAACCTATTTGTTATCTAAAGTTATCCTACACAAACAGTGTGCATATTCTTTCATTTTGAAGACCCATTTCTGGAGTGCGAAAAATAAAGGAATCCTTTTTTTTATTTTTCTGTTCTCATTTTCGAACTGGATAGACGTGCAACACGATTCTTACTTTAGCTACTACTCTCCAAATTGTAGCAATATCCACGCAACCACAATACAACAGGCCGATTCCTTACTTGACAAAATCTGTCGTAAGCGTTTTATGAATAAGTCCGGGGGCAGGTGGTAGGGGTGGCAGGTTGCCCAATGTTTACATTCCTTCACCATGGAGAGTGCAGTGCCATTACTCAGGCAGTCCACCGACCAACGACCACCGCCGCCTTCCGGAGGGGTACGCCGATCAATCAAAACCTCTATTAGTACAGTTACGCGTGATACCGCCCACCTTTCTCAACTTTTTTATGTTTTATGGCCCTTCGTTTGAAGGGTGCTGTTTTAATGTCGAAAATATAAATTTAGTTTCCTTTTAGCTGGTGTAGAAAAGTTTGATTGCTACGTTGACTTCTACTTATATTGTGTGGACGTTACATTTGTTTTTAACTGTACTTTACTCTCTTCTTATCCTTAATTTTGTGGAACATTCTACTAAAAAAAACAATACCTTATAAACTGGAGGCCAGAAATCTCTTTTAAGTTGCTATCATCGATGTGGTCTTATCACTTGCCATCATTTACCCAAGTCAGACTCTACTCCCATCAATCAACAACTCTTTAAAACCATTGTTGTTGACAGTACACATTTACAGAAACGAATCAGTTCAAGGCCTCCCAAGTGATTGATGTACCAGCTCGTATTCGTTCACCTTCGACTGACGTCGCTGGCCAGGCGTGAGTCGGGCCGCGGTTGGCACCGCCAGCTAAGCCGTACTCATCCGTAACAACTTTCACTCCCCCTTCTTTTATTAGCTAGCCTAATAGCCCATAGTCACATTACATTTGTGCCCAATGTATTTTTGGCTTCTTGAAGTGTATTTTTTGGACTTACACCTTTATTCATTGGTTCATTTATAAATCCAGGAAGGATTTATAAATGAACCAATGAATATGAGTCTTATTTGGTTCTTCTTTATGCAATATTGTCCAAATTATCTTTGACGGTTGACCCCAATGTTATTCAAAAATCGTACTTATGCTGTGACTCCAGAGCTCCCAGATACCTTTTTCAAAGCTGTCCTACCCCAACTCGCATTAAACGTAATACCTGGAAATAAAATCTCATTTCTTTTGACCGGTTTATTCAAATTGAGTGATCCAACATTCATGAACCTAAAAACTCAATCAGAATTCAATTCTTGAACGTCAATCTTGTGATGACGTCAACGTTAACGCTGGAAGGCCGTGTTTGCATACAGATACGTTACTCGAGGAGGTGGAACTAAATGCATTTTTTATACCTTTCAACGGGTAATTGATACGTCATTTGTAACCTTAACATGTGTTGAGTTGACTCAGGAACTGAAGATAAAAAGTTGGGTGAAAATTAGCTTTATCTTCGTTTTCATTTCAATTAAGACATTTTAATTCAATTGTTCAGATACCATAACTTCTTCCTTCCGTAGTTCCTATCATTTTCTTAATATTTTTTAAATACTTACTGGCTTTTTCTTCCTTCTAAATGCAATAATATTTCGTAGGTTGAGTTCAAACAGTAAAGTCGACGACCTGCAAGTTGAGATGTTATCAGCCGATCGATATGTGATTCATGCCACGAATGAATGCTATCACAATGTAACGTGCGTGCTATTTTTGTGTGCTATCTGCCCTTAGAGATACTATCGTTCCCATGAGGTATTAAGTTGAGTGCAACTTTTAACTGTGGTTTTTGCATGGAAAACGTTTCTAATGTTCTTCTTCTTGGTGACATAAATAACATTACTTAAAGGAAGTGTTCAATTTTTTTTTCAACCTCTATAAAAAACTAATAGTCGGCACAATTTCTAACCTAAGAGTTTACATTGTTTCGTATTAGGACGACTTTTCATCGATCAATTTCATTTCACCTGAACTTTTGAAAATGCCTACTGGTTTTGTGCGAGCAATATTTGTCAGTATGCGTTATTACATAGCGATCCTCACATTCGAATTAGATCTTATTATATTGTACCTAAGTTTCACAAATAAATAATTTGAATTTAAGAATTGTATTTCTATTAATGGCCTAATTTAAATAAATGGTTTGACTGACTTTGAACTCAATAACACAAGCACAATTAATACTCTCCTGACGCAGTTCTACTGGAAGCTGACGAAATGAGCAGTAAGTACATTTAGTGCTCTTCTATAATTCCGGAATTTTCTCCTCTACATGTACTGAAAAGAATGATATCAAGATAATTACACCATGTATTTACACAAAAAGCAGCCTAGTTAGAAACTGGTTACCATGAATGGTGACTATAATTGCATCTAGTGTAATAGCGCGGGACATAGGGTTGTCGCACCCCTCTCGGCGTGACAAAGGGGCCGCCAGCTGCATCCCCGCGGCTATTGTGCCTGCACAATGCACCCTCGAACTATGCGTGTTGCGATTGCGCACGAAATGCAACTACAACTAAGTATCTTTTTGGGAGCTGCGTGCTGGAGAGACTGAGTGTGAGAATAGAAAATGAGTTTCAAAATTGTTGTGTAACGTGCTCTGAAAAGTACAGGCATTGGGATGAAGACATAACAATGTTACGTCACGAAATAAAAAAAAATATTTGATAAAAAAACAAATTAAGCTATTTTTTTCTACCATTGGGAAGTCGACGACTTTTGTTTGGTTCGTTGGCTTTTTTTGCCACTGACTTTTTAGTTGTAGTATCCCACACAAATTCTTGTCATGTGTTCATTTTAAATTTCAACTAGACGTTCATAAACATCATCGACATAGGCAAAGAAGGAAAATTACGTATTAAAAAAGCTAATTCATAAACTACTACGAGTTAATAAAATGATATAGGACCGCGCGATCTTCCTCTTCCAAATAAACAAGAATCATGTAAATCGGCCCATTAATCGTGGAGAAATTGGTGTACTTACATCAAAAAAGTATACGTACTAACATAGAACCTCTTCCTTTTTTGAAGTTGGTTTAAAATGGGTCATATTCTAACCCAAGTTCATGTTTCATGTCCGACTACCCACTAATAGTAGCTGTACTCATTATTGACTCGACAACAGTCTAAAAAAAGATATCGAAAGAATGTTCAGCTCTTTTGTCTTCTAACAAAAAACGTCGAACTTGAACCCATTCCAATTTTTCCAAGATTCTTATCATTTGGAGTGGAACTAATGTAGCTCGTAATTTGTTTACTGAATAATATTTACATCATGTTCGTTCACTTTTTCACCCCCTCCCTCCCCTTATTGGCCCAGATTTCATAAACCCCCCAAACTCGTTACTTTTGTGGGATGTTTAATAAGTTCGAAGCGGTGGGGGTGTCGTTAAGCTAAAAGGTCAAGGGCAAGGGCACGAAGCAAACAAAATTTTGTTTTTATTATGAGATCTGTAAGTGAATTTTGCTATGAGTTCCTGCATGGGTACACAGTCTTCACCGTTTTGATGAAGAGTCTAGAAAAAACAAAAATCTATGTGTGTTAAGTGTCACTTTTCATTAGATGTATGTTTTCCTTTTTTTATATCGTTTATTTTCACATTTAATGATACTTTGTCATTTTAGGCGCCTTGTAGAAACTTATAGCAATATTGCGTTTTATCGCCTTGCCTTGCAAAACAATTAGGCGTTTTAGTGTTAGCAATTTTATTGGAGCTGTTATAACTGCAAGTAAGGAATTCTGAAGATATTTGAAGAAAGAATAATGTGAAGATAGCAGTCCTCCTCCTCGCGTTCACTGCGTAGCCTTTATGTGTTAAGATGAATCATAAGGCACGCGGTGAATGCCAAGAGAGGACTTATTCGTCGTGCGATCAATAGAAGAAAGAAGGTACTCAAGCTCAAAAGCAGAAGAATAAAGAAGAATGTTCAGATTGTATTCTTTGGAAATGTGTTACAGAATGATTTAATATATTGTGTGATTTATTTATTCAACCCTTACGCACATCATATTTTAGAGCATACTTACTACCTACTTCATTATCTGGATAGCCATTTCCCAACTAAGTATGTTGGGGTCCGCTCCCAGTCTAACCGGATGCAGCTGAATACTTAAGTATTTTACATGGAGCGACTGCCTGTCTACTCTCCACAACCCAGTTAGTTCTGGGTAATACGATCCCACTTGGTAAGACTGGTTGTCAGACGACTTTCGGGCTACTGACTATCTGTATCGACTGTAAAAAATCTACAAATGACAGCCGGTTACAGCGTCTTAACGTGCTCTCCAAGGCTCGGAAGCAACTTGGTATGTGATACATGGTCACCCATTCACAGATCGGCCTTGGGAAAAGCGGCCTAACCTTGAAGATCGACCCGTGCGGTTGTTATTATTTTAGCCACGATCTTATTACCTACTTACACACAGCTACATATTTACTAGAATTTAACAATATCTTGGCCTCTTTGCCGGAAGAAGTAAAGAATGATAATTTAGAAGGCAATATTCTAAGACGGCGTAGACCAAAGAGTTGGTAAAGCCAGGTGTCAAAACAACTGGAAGTGCTGGTGATCAATGGTGGCTCCATTTTGATTACCCATAGACAAATAGAGATCCACTATTAACTAAAAAGGATGAAAGAGTCACGATCATAATAAATATAAACATGAAGCTGTGCTTACCCCTAATTTCAAATCAGGCGTGATAGGTACAAACCTATATAAAATCTGAACACGTTCACATTTTCAAAGACAACACAATCTAGGTCAGTGTTTCATTGTTTTGCTATACTATGCGGAATTGCATAATTTACACAAATCTACTCAATTTACATGCGCCTGAATTCGATCCGCTCGAACTAGCTTATTGGATGCTAATCACCAAAATAAACACTATATGGGACGTGGAGAAGGGCAGTGATTCGGGTGATGACTAGTATTGTATGATGATGTTCAAAAAGCGTGGTAATTTGTTTCGGTCTCTAAACGCAAATCAGTTCTGGTTGAGCAACATAGCGGCCAAAAAACGGCCAAGAAACTTTTGTCATCTTCATTCTCTTGGTTCACTCACTCAGTACCTACGTTTTGGTAAGACCCTCGCAGATGCCTCGCATATTGATCATCGAGAGGATTGTTTTCATTGTAGGTATTGAACTGATTACCTACAGTTTCTTTCATAAATGCTTGTGATTGGACGAAACAGAATCTTCATTTGATGAAAATCCTATTTTAGCCTTCACTGTTTTAAGAATATAGTCTGCCATTACGGTACCATGGGTAGGCACTTTTTACGAAACAAAATCAAAAAAGTGAATCTACTATGAAGTAGATTTACTAAAAAAACATTTTGATCTTGTAGGATAATTCCTACGTTTAGCTAAGTATACATTGCCTGACTTGTCATAGCGTTACGAGTGAAAATTTTGAACTGTGGAGTACTCATAATGTGCGAGAAAAAGGAGTGGATGATAGCGTCACGGTTGACAGCGGACAATGGAAGAAAAAAAACATCATACACACAACACAACACAACATCAACACAATCTAAATAGAAGAGGTGATGAGTGGAGAACTCATATTTCCATAATTTGAGTAAACAAGAATTTTGCAAAAACGTTATTTACTTACGCAGGTCACCCCATCGTGAACCCCAAAAACAAATATTCTGATCCAACGTGACAAATAACTGTATGTATATTTACTATTGTATGCATATTCGTTGAGATAGGACAAAAAATACGTTCTCATGAAACGAGTTTAGCTATAGCAACAAAGCAAAACATCAAAATCAAAACTAACTTCCTCGAGTCTAGAGAAGAAGACAATAAGTATAAATTACAATAATAATTACTTAAAGGAACAAAATATATTATAACGATTGTTAGAGGGGGCTTTCAGCACATATGTCCACATTTCACCAGTTAAAACTTTTGAAAATAACCATAATGCCATCAATCGGGCACAAACTGAGAAATGCTCAAGGGAAAAACCAAACCCCAATGAACATAACATAGATTTTACATAACATAACGTCATGCTTGTAATCCCCGAAGGGTTAGGTAGAGGTGTACCTAATGGTACACCCACAGCTTTTATTTATGTGATTTAAATTCGCTCTTTTGATTCAATTTTCAAAAGGTCTTTTCTAAATGCATCGTTATTTATAACGAAGTGAATTCAGACCTATTTTCCTCACTGCTGACTAATCAGATTTTCCGCAACTTACCCGAGATTCCTTAGCAATATGTCATCGACAATATTGACTGTTATTATGATATCATTTGAGAGCAATTTGATGCCACAGCAATTTGACTCGGCGACGTTTTTAGGTCAATACTAAATACCTATCCATTGTTGTAGAAAAATCGAAGGAGGGATTGATGTTTTCAAAGAGGTATTAAATTGATTGAAAGGTTGAACAGAGGTTCATTACTTTTGATAGGTAGCGAGATTACCTAAACTAATGGGCACAAAGTGTAGGTGCAAATACTAGGGTTGCCAACTTTTTTCAGAAGAAAAAGAATATATCTGATTCCAGAAACGGTAAATAAGAAGTAAAGACTTAATAAAAAGAGTAGGTAATAATTTGTGTTATTTTTAAATCAGTATTTTTAGTAGATACATTTTCATTGATTCTAAAATAACTGTGTGAGTTCCCAACACTAGATTCAAATAGATAGCTCATTATTTTCAATGTAGTCATGTTTATGTCTGGTGTTTAACCTATTTAGCCTCCAGTAGGCTGCAAGAACGAGCGAAGCGAGCTCGTTTTTTTTTCACCCCGTCTCGGATATAGTTATGGTTAGTTTTATTTGGATCGTTCATACCGAAATATAAGTAACTATTGACCTAAGCAGTAAAACTAGAAAATCGTTAGAAAGTAAAATGCAAAAGCGAGCGAAGCGAGCTCAAAAGTTATAGCGCTCTGCCCCGGGACAAGCATAAGACGGCCCTGACTGTAAGAACTCTCCCAATGAGTGCAGAAGTGGCAGGAATTCATTCAATTCAAAATTACGGGTCATTATTAATAGAGTATTTTAGCGTACTTTATTGCTTTTGTACATTTTAGAGTACACTCACGCGAAAAAAAATCCAGTACTCAACATTAGAGTACGGTTGCAACCCTACCTAAGACTGAGAATTGTATTTCATTACACAAATTCCATTGCATTTAGGTACCACATAGGGCTTATATGAATATAAAGGCAGCTACATACATCCGACAGTCTCCTAATAATCCGTCAGCCAAGTATTGCTGATGAAGCCAATTTTCGCTAAGACAGTAGTAGGGTGATTGGAAGACCCATCACTGTTACAAAATAGTAAGATGATGCGTATTATTTGAAGACAAACCCCCAAAACAATACTCACATTTTATTATTTATCTATAATAATAATGATTACTTAGTGAGAGGTCGATACGTCCTCAAGAAAGGCATGCACATATGGTTCGCGTGTACCTATGTTCGAGGTCGTTCAGTGATAGCACAGCTGTCAAGACAATGTGTTTGCAGGCCTTACGGCCGTGCCGATTGCATGTCGCAGTACATGTGCATGAAGTTGCTGCATGAATCATTCATTTAGTATAGGAAAATACGCGCTCTAAGGGAAACTTGATATTCAACTTATTAAAAGAGCCACTCACATAGTTACATCTTAAGAAAAATTAAAATTTTATGAAATGGAAACTGTTTTGCATCAATTCAGAAATTAATTGCTACGCCTATACCTATATAAGCGGGAGAATAACATTTTCCACCAAAATTTAGTTAAGTGAAAACTACCTAATATCAAAGTCGCCTTTATAAAATCTCATAGAACCTACTCCACGAATAGTCGATAAGTATTCCCTTAGCAATTCCGAAATTTGAACACAACCAGAAACTAGTGTTTTAACAAAATAAATAAATTGTTCTTCGTTGGGCGAATGGTCGCAAGCGCGCCTGCTGAGCATCAGACCCTACCCTACGTTCGATTCCCAGGTCGGGCAAAGTGTTATTGGGTTTTTCCATCAGGAATTCCTCAGTAGAAGCCACGGAGTCTGTATTTTTGCCCGGTTGATGGCAATAGGCTCGCCCACTATTACATGGGATATAAAACACAACTGAATCATCAGTTGTGTTTTATATGTGGGTGTTCTATTAGTTTCACCTCTGCCTAAGTCTTCGGGGATTACAGGCGTGATGTTTTGCTATATAAATAAATTGTGGGAAGGCAAGTGAAACACCTTCACACCTTGACAACAACAATAGTTAAGCGTCGCCGTCATTAAAACAATTAGTTTAGACTCATAAAGATAACGAAGATACCACAGGAGTTTTAATTACTAGCTCTTAGGCTCATTTGAACGTGTTGACCAAGCAATCAATCAGCGCCTGTCAAGGCAAAATATCTTTTAATGACAGTCAACCTTCCGGGTCGGGGATTCTTTAACTTTGCTTGCTGGTTTTTCTAAGATCGAAGTGGAATTTACGTACAGAATAAAAATTAGAGACCCTGTTGGTAAACGACACATGTGTTTTTCAATTGACTCATCATCTGCCTAGCCTTTTCCCAACTATGTTGGGGTCGGCTTCAAGTCTAACCGGATGCAGCTGAATACCAGTATTTTACATGGAGCGACTGCCTATCTGATCTCCACAGCCCAGTTAGTACCGGGTAATACGATACCCCTTGGTAAGACTGGTTGTCAGACTTTTGGGCCACTGACTATCTGTAACGACTGTCAACGATCTACAAATGACAGCTGGGACCAACGGCTTTACGTGCTTTCCGAGGCACGGAGGAAACTCGGTATGTAACGGGTGGTCACCCATTCACAGACCAACCTAGGCAAGCACGGCGTAACCTATATAAAGATCGACCCGAGCGGCTGTTATTATTTAGCCACGAGCTCCTATTTATTGTATTTCATATGACTAAAACGACATAATTCATCTCGATCGGAAAAAGTCGATATTAGGTAGGTAGTGCCATTACCAGAAGGGTCTTCTAACGACCGCTCTATGCAAGTTCCTTCATTACGAAGACGGGTATGACAGATTAGCGATGTGGATATTATTATTATTTAAATCTGAAATTGAAAAAAAGCCAGGCGTTCTAGTAAGAACCGCAGAAAGACAGCAGTAGCATAATCAGCCTAAAATGTTCTCACTTCGCCTCGTCTCTGTGATATAAGGTGGGCCGTATTCCACCACGCGGGCCATGTGTGGTTTGATAGATAGGAGAACCGTAGGCCAATTTAAACGATAACAAGTTAAAGAAAGAAAGAGAAAGCATTTATTAGACTCGCATAGGACAAAACAATAAAAGAAAATTAAATAAATAGAGAATAACAAAAAAATAATTTTAAAAGAACATAAATAAGACACAAATTAAACTAAATTGGTCCTGTACGAGGCCAAAAGGCCCAGCCTATCTCAGCATGGTGCTTTAACATTTAAAAATGTCACAGCGCTGTTACTCTGATAGCGTCCAAGTTACTAGTTTTTACAAAAATCACGCTTAGGTAGGTACTTATACCTACAAATTATCACAGTATATACTGTGAGATTATGAACCAAAAACAAGGAAAAAAGTATTATTAATATCGTCATCAACTTAACTGAGTGCAGTTTTAGTTTATTGGTCACTTCTTTTTTGTGGCTACAAAGTAAGTGGTGTTGATACTGCCGAACTGCATTATCCACAACAAGGCTACATATTCTGTGTCAGTAATTGGTTGCTACTAAGATACGACATACAAAGTCACGTTCGATACGTGACCAAAGTTCAATCACAATGCAATCTTGTCACATTGTGCAACCCTGTTTGTTCGGACCCTGGACCTTCTGATCTCCTGTTCAGAATGTTAAACAGTCGAAAGCCAGCATTGGCATTATTTACTAGCTCCACTTTTTTTCCCGTGGCTACATTCCCTTTTACCATAAGCAGTGGCGTAGCGTGGGGGGTGCCGGGGGGGCCATGGCCCCGGGCGGCACATTTCAGGGGGCGGCAGAGAGCAAGAGCCATGCCGCGGCAAGCGGAACCAGGCGGTAGCGTCAGGTCATAATTATCAGATCAGGTAATTACTAAAGTCATCGGGACAACTTTGCAAAAACAAGGACAACCAAGAAGTGGAGCATTTTCCTTAATATATGCCGCTGGCCCGGGGCGGCTTTTCATGCTAGCCTCACGTCTATTCCTGTCTGCCACCCCGTATTTTCTAGATACAATTCTTCGAGCCTGCCGCCTCCCTTTTTATATCTGTATTTATGATAAAAAGAAAATCGAACCTGTCTGGGATGCTAAAATTTTCTAGCTCGCTCTTGCAGCTAAGTTTTCTTAATCGTTCCATATCTTTAATCCATTCGTAGAAAAACTATGTTAAATTCCATTTGTTTGAATCGTGAAAAGAAAATCTGTTACCTAAAATTTTCGAGCTCGCTTCGCTCGCTCTTGCATCCTACTTACTCTCAAATCTAAAGCTTTAATGCATAATTCGATAAAAAAGCTTATTTATCTGTATGAATAGTTAAAATAAAATGTAATTTATCAGATGTGCTAAAAAATTTTGAGTTCGCTGTTTTTGTTAATTTCCCGAACGGCAAACCTTATACACTAGGTATTAGCTATATTAGCAATTGAACATGACAAACCTACATACATACGATCAAATGATCATCATCATCATTCTCTTGCCCTTCTTATCCCAATTCATTAGGGCAGTATGTCTTCCTCTTCCATACCTCTCTAACTCTTTATTACTCGTCATCTCATCAGAAACCTCCTTTCTTGAATGAAATTGTGTATAAAAAAGATTTTACTTTGAAAAATAAACTTATAGAATTTTTTTATATATTATTTAAAAAAAATGCTTTGTATTTTGACTCTTTCCTACGTTTCTTGACTAATTATGAAATTAGAGGGGGCGGCCAAAATTACATCTGGCCCCGGGCGGCAAAATCCCACGCTACGCCACTGACCATAAGCAAAATCACACAAAGTAGGAGGTTTTGTGTTCGATTGATGGCAGCAGGCGAGCTCCTATTACATATCTTGCAAAATGTGGCTAATATAGTTACATCTCTGCCAAAACCCATAGGGGAAAACAGGCGTTATAGTAGTAGGATTTTATTTCTTGAGACACATAGATCACAAACAAAATTGATGTTTACATTTTGACCCGTGTGAGTGCTTCGGGACTGTCCGTTTGAGCCTAGAACAAATCGGGAAATCCTGAAGCATAATTATAATAGACGAGCAATGAAAATCACAAATATAATAAACTTGATACCAACTGTAGTTTATAATTCAATCGTTATCAGCAGAAAAGTATTTACACACTCGTTAAGGTATGGATAGAGGTATAGCACCAACTGACCAAACAAAAACAGAATGACGTAGGATTAATACATACTGTAGTAATTCAAAAATTCTCTACTCAATTTTACCAGTTTTATGTAAGTCCCAGAAAACCCCTGCCTTTTTACCATGCCTCATTACTTATTACGCAACTTATACGCAACCACAAACTGAATAATTTCTTTTTTCTTTATTCAATAGTAGTCCGTGTAATATTTAGTACCTAGTAGTTTTTTAGAGGTGTTCAATGACCACAGCATATACTAACCACATTCATGTTTTTCCACAGTCGACACATTCATCACCACTGCGGCTCCTAAATATCCAATACTACTGAATATTCAAACCTGCTGAAAAACGAAGAGACAGTACTGAAGACAAGTATTTCAACGAAATTGTGACAGTAGTTGCAGATTACCAAAGAGTAAACAGACTATTACAATACTATTGATAAGTTTTTGTTAACAATAAAAACGACGAACTATGATTGACTTTGCTGAAAGACGACATCTTTTCAGCTGAATCCGCTAAGGTTATAGAACTGTTATCTGTGTAAATAAAAGATAAAACCTGTGAAAATAACAGTGGAGTTTATTGTTTGTTGTTCTTTATAGGAATCTAAACTTTGGACCACGGCGGCATTTTGACGATTTCAGCCCACTAAGTCCGAAATCCTTCGTGATGTATAATCTTTGACTGTTGTATAGCTCATTGGGGTCCAAGATTGAGTTAGCCGCAACACACAAAATAAAACAGGCTCATAAACATTCTGGCCTAAACTTTTTTGATAACTTACTAAACTATATTTAGCTTACACACCATACAAATGGCCTCTCTAATCTAATCCGTATCGGGAACTCAATCTATGTTACGGAAACTATGTTTCGTATTCGTACTAAACCCCAAAAACTTGCAAGAAGGCCAAATTGAGGCTCTACTTAAATTGGAAAATTGGATTTAGTCGTATCAGCAGTAAGTTGATCAAATGGGTGAATTTCTTAGGTCGCGCGTCGTCGTAAGTTTCGCTTAGGAAACTTTTCCGTAGGTACGGAAAATATAGTTCGTATTTTTGTTTGTGGAGAGGGAAATACGGGCTTTACCATGAAACGTGATAACTTTGTTTATAAACGTGTTGAAGTGACCTCTACTAATTAGAATAAAACAGCGATAAATCAAGAATGATTCACTATTCACCAATGCCCATATTGTGATAAGATTGTGGCATTATTATAATTAAATTGACACATTATTACAGAGGATTGCTGACGTCATTGAGCCCAAGTGTTTATATTTATCAGATAAGATAATGTCATTGTGTATTAGACGAAGTTTGAAAAAATCGGCTTAGAATAGATTTGGTAGGAATACTCTGAAGGTTTGAAACAAAAGGTAAAAAAATACACAAACTGTCATATAGCCTTAGATATTTTAATTACACCATATTTTCCTATAAAACATCTCACAATTTCCATAATGTCGCTGATCTGTAAAGGAAAGTGGTTGTTTTTCTCAGCGAGCACCAGCCGTTGATCTTCCCACGGTATGAAAGTGGACGCCGAGGGAAGGTTACCAACCTGTTACCACTCGAACTTGTTGCTGTCTTTACATGCAACACATTATTATCACCCAGCCCTTTAAAACAGCACCTACGGCTACTCCACCATCAACCTTTTAAGTATTGTGTTTTTAGGGGCTCAATAATATTAACTTTATAAAATAGAAAATTAGTTATTCGGTTCGGCCGACTGTCTTCAAAATTTTACACAGATATGAGTTATTTCGTTTGCCATTTCCTGTCTTCCGATTGCCCTGATATCAGAATCTTTCTACACAAATAAATAAATAAAAAAAGTGAGTCTTGCAAGAAATCACCGACCCGTAAAAGTACCTAAGTCACTTTTATCATTAGGTACCTACATTAATGACCTCAGTCGTCTACGGAGAATCCGAATAAACTTGATCCAAGTGAACATGTGCATGTGTGTGTAAGACTTACTATTTATCTCTATCTGCGGCACTCGAGTCATATCAGCGCAGACAATAACAACGCTATAAAGAAATGCGACTGATATGTACTGATATACATAAGTATCTTACCTGTACATACTCGCCAAAACGTGTCTGTAACTCTGTACGTAGATTCCCTATCTATATACTTACACTTATTTATATTGCTGACAAAGGTATCATACGCCATGATGAAGGATGGTTCTGATTACCTACACACTAAATTACATATCTCTTTGCATTGTTCGTCAGATTAGGGTAAAAACATATAAGTAAAAGCTGCATATCAGGTTATCATGAGACATCGGTATGACAGGTGATTATGCAAATATGATCAAATGATAAATGATACCTTATCAACGCTTTACTTGGATTTGTATCGGCCTACAATTTTGTTTGACAAAGGAAGCAGAGATAACCTAGGTCTACATATCTTACAATCGTCTGAAAGCCGGTTCCATTCTTCCATTTGATGCAACTTTTCAGTCATGTTCACCGATCATTGAGCAGAGGTCTATTCTTAGAGGAAGCTACACGTGGTAGGTACACGTAGTAGGTATATTTTAGTATATAAATAGCTGATGTGGACTACAGTTGACGCTCGCAACAGATGCAATCAAACAATTAATTAAGACGACAACTGTGGCACTGGCGATACGTTACATGTGCAATGTATGAAAAACATTTCTTCGATGTTTTATCAAGATGAGCTTTTTGTTTATTATAATAAAATTTGCTTTCTCGCAAAATAACGATTTATTAAATTATAGCGTTCCTAGTTTTGTTGGCATGAAAGTAACCGGTTTTGTCCCGTGTTATTTAACTTTTAGAAACAAATTACAACATATGTTGCAAGAAAATAAATTGAAATAGCCATTAGTTTTGGCCCATTAATCACACTTTAATTCTTGCCATCACTAATTGACTTACAATAAACATTCTTAGAACACTATTTGTCTGTTAAACAAAGTAAACTTGTTTGAGCTGTTGTTAGTTCCCTAATTAAGTTTTATTCATAACTATTAACATAATACACCCCTTTTTAACTAAAAATAGTCAGCAAAACGTGAAAAGCAACAATTAAAACTTAGACGTAGTTATTAAAAAAAAACAGGTAATATGCAGAATAATTACTTAATCTCCCCGGATACAAGGAAAACGGGGTTCTGACGATGACGTCAGCCCACAATCAGTCATCGAACATTATTACCTCAACAGTCGTATCCTGTTTTAACGTAGAAATGGAACATTTCGAAGAATTAGCAATGTTGATCAAAAAAACATTAAGAGGAAAGTGTAAGTACACGACCTATAATTATGAAAGTCCGGAGAAATAGCTAAAATTGAATGTATTTTATCTCGTTGGTCGTCTTAGGACGCCGTTGACTGCTTAAAAAAAATAACTAAGTGACTATACGTCAAGGGTTACTCCGGTGTGGTACAGACCTCGTCTAAGAGCGTCACCGGAGAAAGATACAGCCTAGATCGGATAGAAGATGTAGGTACTGTCTACCGTTCCTATATGTCACAAGGGTGATGATGGCTATCTTCTCCTTCTATGGCAATCCTTTGTGAAGTCCTCTTGCGTTGCTCACCAATCTTGCCTATGTCAAAAGATAGATTCCAGGCAAGATGACTCAAACATAATATTATAATGACGTAAAAATTAACGACTCAATTAACCTAAGTATAGGTTACAAAACTAGCAAATGATTATTATTGCCGATATGAGCCGATGTACTGCATAATTTGTAACCGGTCCCAATTTTCGATAAACTTAAATTCGATAGACTCATTGTTTCAACTTTCAAGGTATATCTAAGTACCAATGTACCGATAAATTAAGTTAAACTGTTTCAGTAAGACTATAAAAATATACGTAAAATTGTTACGGTGACATTCTGTGCATAAATAACAAGATTTATCGGTACTTTGACGTTCGGACAGATTATGGTAATTTATGGTAGAATATAGCGGTAGGACAATTATTGCAAGAGACATAAAGACATGATGCTCATAAAATGAAGTATGTACTGGTAGAAAACTTTCTTCATTACACGGATCCTATTCCACGGGTGTTATTTACATTATCCAATTTCCCATTAAGTATTGCTTAGGTAAACTGTTACTTTTCGAGAATACTATTCCTATTAGGTAATTATTATGTTCAGAACACAGTTTCAGAAACTTCAAAAAATAAATGTACAGTCACGAGCGCCAATATGTATACACTTTCCTTAATTTAAAAGCAATTTCCGCGAGAAATAACGATTGTAACTTGGGGATAGGTTCTTTTTAGTTCCAGAATACTATGTGCGTAACAGGATCTTTTTCACAAAAATATGAGTTCCAGAACACTATGTGCGTAACAATATGAAATTTTAATCAGAACAGTAAGAGAGAAACACTTTTAAAAGTTGTTAAGTTTTTACATATTGGTGCTCGTGACTGTACCTGCACACGAAATATATTGATTGACATTGGGCACAATGACTACGGTAAAGTAAAAGTCTGTTATTAACATTTCCAGTTTTATTAAACTTCACTGATATAATTTAGATGGCAGCCTCGCATGATCCATCAAACTGAATGACTCTCACTTGCGTGAACATTGACTATTTGTTGCAGTTTTTTAAGTCTTAAGTCTTAACATTTCTCACTATGCGATACACGAGACATTTGTAAGAAACAGATGTTTCTTGGGACAGATGTAACGTGTTCTTAATGCAGCCTTGCATTTCGAACTATTAAAAGACCTAGGCTGAAACTGGGCACTACGTAATGTGCCTAGCAAAAAGAATAGCTACAGTATAATGATAAACGGGGACGTAAAGTTGGTATTCAGTTATGACGGTGTCGTGCATAGTTTGTCCTATTTAGCCACACCCGGGAGAGTTCCAACGCGGTACAAAACCGGGATGACTCATTAAATGTTGGCCACAGTTTTATCTCCGGGGAATTTCTCCTTTGTTACACACGCTAACGTTTTGGCTACTATTCAACTATCCGACGAAAAAAACAGTAAGTGCTCCATATGCGCTTTAAAAGGGAAAGATTGAAATGAGGCAGGAAATATCACTGAATTCACTTTCATTTAGCTCGATTATAAAAAATGAAACAGAGTTTCATGAAAATTTTCCATAATCAGATAAATTATAATTATCAATTTTATAGTTACTGTTGCGAACGTTCATGCTTAGATATGTCTAGTGGGATACTTGACTCACAATATTATTCACATCTATGAACTAGTGATAGAATAGACCTGTTTATTGTTTAATTTAGCTCTGCTGACTGTCATTAACCAATCCACATTAAATCGATTATATCATTAATTTCACAATAGCTGAATCTACTTACCGATGTAATTAGTGCTAAGGCACATCATTTTGCTTTGTTGTAAGTATTACATCAAGTAATTTATTTAATTTAGAGTGCAATGACTCACAGTATTAACACTACACTACGTCGGCGCGCTGACAAATAAATAAATGTGCGATTGATATAAGTACACGAGTGACGTATTCAATAATTAGCTACAAACTATGTACATAACAGGTTTTAAAGATAAAACCAGGTTTCCTCGTCAGTGTTACACGGCCAGACAAAGGCAGGATCTAGATAATTAGTTGCGGACAAAAATAGTCGTCGCAGTCGGGCCCTGGGCCAGGTGACGTCAGCGCGCCAGGGCCGGCGGCGGGGCAAGACGGGCCCCGCGCCAGTGTCGCGCGCGCCGTCAGCCCGCTCGCACGCCACCTGCCGAGCCTGACTCCGCGCCACCAGCCGCTCCGCTGCGCCTGCCGCCTGCCGCCTGCCCGCCTCCACCGCCCCCCTCCCGGCTGCCTACGCGATCCTGAACTACACGCTTACTGTAAGTACTCACTGGCGACCCTATTATATTTATGTTACATACGTGTTGAAAGCTATTGTCTAACTGCAACGATGCAACGCGATAACATCCGATGCAGATTTCACTTCGGCCTACTGCGCTACGGTATATTAACTATTTTACGACTGTGTTATTATTTTTATTTCTATTTTATATTTATTGAATTTACTAATTAATGGGGCCTAGGTTATATCGGTACAGAGAAGCGAGTCAACCTTGGCGCATCGTGCAATGCAGCGGGGACCTTGCAAGTCACGCGTCAGAGTAACCTCGACTCACGCCGTACTCGCGCCGCTACCACGATTTCCATCGGTACTATCGCAATATCTTGGTCGGTTGACGCGAAACGTGTTTCATTGCTTGCCGCGTAGACTCGTAAGCGGAAATTCTCATACGAAACGGGCAATGGATGCGAGACTAGTAGATAAGATCGGAGCGTATTTATTATCTCAGTGCGGCAACATGTTGATAGACGCGCTATGGAACTAACACAAACAGCTGACTGCTGACGACGTGATTCTTTTTTTGACTGATAAAAAATATGACGCGGTCATTCAAGGACGGTCGACCACTGACGAGAGGTATTTCCCGTTTTTGAACTGTCAATGTGACACGTAAATGGCGCTGAAACAACTACATTATTAAAAGTATTTAATGCACGAGAGATGCGGTTAGCTTGTGGACATACTCGTTCATATAAATGGGTAATTAAGTGATATTGCGGTATTAACACGCGTTGGCAAGGGGCCTCAATGTTCCCGAGTTATCGCGTCGGAAAAACACGCCATACTTTATCGTGTGTTGTTCGCTATCAGCTCGGCGGAGTTACAAACTGTATTGTAATGTAGTGCCGGTACTCTTCGAGGGGCTCACTGCTTACAAACATCACGTGTACGTTTAGCTCTATTCTTACAGAACTATTAAGTCACCAACTTTGAAATATCGCACTTAACACCGACCGATCCATAAAAAATATAACGGAGTAACTGTACACTAAAAGTAAAGGTGATCTCGAAATTGAAAGTGCCCAAGTTTCGTGAACTACTTTTCTTAAAAACTTGTCCTGCGTGATTTCCGGGGCCTTGCTTGACCACCCGATATCCTTAGTTGTCCAGTCGTATAGTAACCCAAATAATTATTGCAAATCGTTTATTGTACTTTAAGATAAATCAGAGCTAAGTAAACTGTTAACCTTTTAAAATGATTCGACACATTGAAATGCGTATGTGGGTTCTTCATAATAATTGGCTAAATAGACCTGTATCTTCGTAACATCCGACGCGCGACGTTTCGCTCGGACTATCTCAACATTTCAATGATAATATTTATTCGACGTTACCTTCTAGAACGTCTTTAGACATATTTTTTTCACCTCGAGTTGGCATTGATCGTGGTCCACAAAACCGGTAAGGCTGCGGTTACCCTTCGCTCAACGTTCAAACATGCTCGGCCAACGACTACCTTATATTCAAATAAAACCTCATTCGTTAATTACAATTACCTACTTTTATAATTCTGACAAATAAACCTACGTAAATTAGAAAATTCAAGAACTAATAATAGGTCAATTGCTATTCATCAAGTTGAACATGTTCGCACCCAAATTACACTTTGTTTTGATATGATTGTTTTGACTACGATCTGCGTCAAAACTTGTTCTTGCGAATAATAGATATCTTCATGTTAATGTCATGTTATCGATTAATGTTAGTTAATATACTTCTTATTTGTTTTTCAGAGTGCAATGGTCAGAAGATACGAAAGAATGAGTGGACGCCAGTCCTGGAACGAAGACGATATGGCCAAGGCTGTCGCAGCGGTGGTGTCAGGTAAGATGGGGTATAAGCTGGCCGCCAGGACCTTCCACATACCTCGCTCAACCCTCCAAAGACGCGCTAGCAAGATAAGGTACCAGCAGCCAGACGACCCCAAACCTTTAATGGGCCACTACCGGAGGGTGTTCACAGATAGCCAAGAAAAAGATTTGGTGGGATACATAAAAAGCATGGAAAAGTATTTTATGGGAGTGTCAAGGCGAGATATTCGGGAATTAGCTTTCCAGTACGCAGAAGACAACAACCTGAATCATCCATTTGACGTCAACACCCGAATGGCTGGAGAAGACTGGGTCAGGAACTTTCTGAAGAGGAATCCTGAACTCCTGGACAAGTCAGACCACGAGAGCGCCATGGAGCCCGTGAACTTTGACCAGTTCTATCACTTTATGTGTCAGCTATCATGATGACTCGTTGCTTAGTACGTCAAAACTAGTTGTAAGTAAAAAGGTCAAGTTCGCCCCCGAGAGAGCCTCAACATTAATGTATGACAGTGTGAATCCAACCTGTGTATACTGTATGCCCACTCTTGTAATCATTCATATTAATATGCTGTACAAGAAATTGCTCAATAACACACATTCGTAATCAAAATATGCTAACCACATCAAGACTTAAGGCAATTCGTATTCACAAGTTGGAACATGAATACAGCAAGACTTTTTGGAAACATTTTTAAAATTTGTATAAAAAAGAGAGCCAAGCTCAAAAAATGCGATGTTACCTTTGATATTTTTCTTAATTTGGTTAGATAATTAATTTTGTTACTATTCGGGATCGTCACCCGTGGCGCGCGAGGCTCTGCCCTCGTGCCCGGGTCATAGTCACGGTCCTGCACTTATTAAGTACTTACGAAGTCTATAGTTGTATCTGATTTATAGTTTAAATTTTGTTATTAAATGGTACTAAAAGATAACTTGCTAAATTAAGGGCTGTGATAACAGAGAAAGGTGTATTTTTATGAAACATATCTATTGAGGTGATGTATCTATTTACAAAGACGGTATCTGATATTTTAAATTTAATAATGCTTATTACAAAATGTACATGAATGCTGAGTATTGGTTGTAAAAATGTTCCGTAACATGGTTTCTACCGGCAAGCTGCAACGTAGCGGTGCTCTGATTAGCAATATTTCCTTTGTGTGCAATAATAAAGCTGAGTACTTGGTGGCACATACAACTAGGCAGTAATGCAGCGCGTCACACCAGAAACGTCAAATAACATGTTTCAGCGGAGTCATGCCATGCGCGTGCGCCGATTTACGTGTGCCAAACTCTATTATGCACACCATGTAAAAATACTCACGTAATATAATATACACATAGAGTATCTTACAACTATGGTGTGTTTGAAAGGTTGTCCATTCAAATTATTAAATTTATGACACCGCTTTAAATATTTCAATTACGAAAATAATGTGAACTTTCATGCCTTACTTTAAATCTTTGATTTCTGTACATTGCACATAATATATCTGTAAATTAAACAAAAAATTGAAAATCACGCGCGTAAATTCACGGAATAAACGCGAGTGAATCTGCAAGCCAAGCAAACATTCCCATTAGCCTGAGTTTGACGTAGCGCGCATAGCGCAGCGTTGCCAGTTACGGAACATTTCCCCCTAATGAATGCTGATAACGAACGCGTCAGCATTTCAGTGTTGCTAGCTCAATCCGACACACCACTCCACGCCAGGCACCGCTTGACGTAGCCAACACACCCGCGTCATCTACATTTATATAAACTTTACGTGGTTTAGGGATGGGAAAGTCTTATTCGTGGGATTTCGGCTTATCTAATTATTTCGCCTGTAGTTCAAATTATTATGTTCGTTGATACGTCCAAATCAATGCTATTTTTCTATCGTCAATATTTCATCCCACTGTACCAAATTAGTTATTATATTTTACTTATTGTCGTTACCTGATTCAAGTTTTGATCTCTTTAACTTAGTTCAAAATAGCAAAATGTTTATTTATTTAGATCTCGAAATATTAAATGTTGTTGGTTTTAAAAATAAATTTTAACATTTGAAAACATTACCTGTATGCCAAACTATGTTGTTATTTTGAGATTTATTTTTAATTAATAATTATAATAATATATTCCTATGTACTTAGTTTAAAAAAATTGTGATTATAAATTGAAATATTTAATAAAGAAAATGTTAAGTACCTATGTATGTCAAACTTTTTTTACTTCGGCTGAGCTCGGTAGAAAATAAGAACACACTAACTTGTAAATCTTGTAAGGATCCCTTCACCAATCAACCCAAGAATGACGCAAACTGTGAACTAACACGAACCAAGTCGTGAGCAGATAATATTTTGATAAAACAAACGGCTACTGAAATCAAACAATAGATAATAACTGGAAAAATCATAAGTTTCAGTAAGACGCTGGTGAAGTGTCAAATCAATTAGATTTTTTAGAAACGCCATCATTTCTACAATGAAACTGAACACGATTAACACGTCAAAACCGCGTTCAAGAACTATCATCAGTGATGACCCAGACAGCTCTTGAACGGAGTTTAGTTAGCTGATCGACGCAAGAGATCAATCTTGTAATGCAAAGACAGGAATTACACAATGCGATGATGATTAAGGAATGACCAATGACATCACATACAGCCTTTTGGAATTATAGAATAACGTCATTGTATTACAACGAATACATCGTATATTAAGAGAAATATTACTTCATTTTTCTCAGTAGCAGCCACGGAGTCTGTATTTGTGCCCGATTGATGGCAAAATGTGGGTTTACTATAAGGTGCACCACTGCCTAACCCTTCGGGGATTACAGGCGTGATGTTATGTTATGTGGTAGAATTCAGCGTACTTCAGGTAGTGGAAATACTACTCTAAGTCCAAGAGAAACGTATGTCAAATGGATTTAGAGTTCACTTAATCAATGCGATAGCTAAAAAATAGAGAATAGATAAATGAAGAAGATAAATGGTTTTCTAGAACTAAATTATCATTATTTTTGTTCCGGGTAGGTCTACAGCAGTTTCTTCATCCCTCATACCTAATTCATACTAACTGGCGAACTACAGAAATAGCATAAAAATACAAGCATTTAAATTCTAAAATGTTTCTCTTTATTCCTTTTTAGTTTCTATCATAATAATATTAATATTAGGACCCATAACAGCCGACTTGGTGTTCATACTATGAGGATCCCCAATAGACAATCAGAACAATGATTTAAATGGCATACAGAGCCATCTATGGTTTACGGTCATTTTATTTAGGTGCTACGAACATGCTAAAAAGTAAAGTTACATACATATATTTGGGCTATATTAAAATTCATTGAATTTCCATACAACCGACTTTCGAACAGTATTTCCACACAACCGACTTTTTTTAAAGTTTATCAGTCCATCAAAACCCAGTAAAAACATTTCCAGCGCATAAACTGATTAAAAAAGCACTTCAATCTCATAACGAACTGCGAGTACAAACTCAATCACGTTGTACGTGATGGCTTTTACTTGAAAACCGTAATCTTTAAAGTGGAGGTCGGACTTGAGTCTCCGTCTAATACTGAGTAAAAAGGTCAGTGCATTAAGCTGGGCTGCACTGGAAAATGCTGGGCTGCGCTGGGCTAATGCACCGAGTGCTGGAGCGAGGTGTCCGGAAGGCGCGGCGTCGTCGAGAGTACTTTACTCTGAGAGTATTAATGTGACAGGCTAATGATGACGTTGGTATCTTAAGTACACTGTCAGCAGCAGTAAGTGTTCATGGAAATTGAACACTGCTACAGATGTGTAAGTACCTTATGCTTCAAAACTGGTACGCCACTGCAATTTAAATAAAGCAAATCAAAGTGTATTATTGCTTATCCTCGATAAAAATCTCAAATAGAAAAATGAGAAAACGACGTTTGGCTTTTGCTGCTGATCCGATAGTGTTTTTTTTTAAATAAAACCAAAGGAAACTTAATATTTTGGATAGATTTTAAATTTTTCTAGATTGGGATTAATTTGTAGGCTGAAAATGACCTCTCCCTAGACTCTACGCCAAGTGTCGTTACTCGAAAGAACTTAAAATTTGGCGCCATTTGGTGCGTTTTTTTAATTCAGAACAGCATAATGTAACGCGACTGACACATTTAACCACTGAAGCACTATCGATGAAAAAGTAGTAAAATACGCAATAACGCTATGAAAATTACGTTTTATGGATTTGCATATGCAAACATACTAATGCATAATCCGATGTCTAATCATGACGAACACTCTGATGTAAAGATGCTGTAACTAACGCACCGAACATAAAACCCTTTCCAAACCCTCGAAGCCCCAATACAGGGTGTAAGGGACAGCCCTCCACAAACTGATGGGGTGAATTCAGTATATCATTCTAAGATGATCGGTACAAGAAATTATTTCAGGAATGTTATGGGAATCCAATAAATTTGATTTGTTTTATTTCCTCATACGCAATGTATCTTTACCGTGGGAAATCGCATGTAGCGAACGGCAAGGTCGACGACGAGTTCTAAAAAATTTAAAAAAAAAAAGTTTTCCGGAGACAAATTCCAGTGGAATATGATTCAAAATAAGGAGCTGAATGCACCCTGTCAGTTTGTGGAGGGCTGTCTCTTACACTATATATAGAAGAAAATACAGACGCGATACCTCTTCAGCTTGTCGCATTAATACTGCAAGACTTCCCCAGATGTTAGTTCTATGTATACTATAAGTACAGTACTATACGTTGTACGCTGTCGAGTACGCGAGTTCGCGATGGTTGTATGCACTAATGATGTCGGGCTCATATTGCTCGCTTTACAATATGAAGGTTAGTTAAAGTGTAATACGATGTTGATTAAACTTCACGTGACCGTCTGGGTTTAATAGAGGGTGTAGAGGTGAATCTTCATGTGCGCGTGTAGGTCGAATGTTTTACACGTTTTTTAATGAAAATCTTGTGGAGAAATTAATGAGCGAAAGAGGTCTTGTAGACATTTAACTATATTTTTGGTGGTGTTTTAGACCTACTGTCTAGAATATTGTTTTTTTTTTTTCATTTATATTGTAAGTAAAAACTTGTAATTTAGCCTTTTTCCCACTAAAAAAATATTTGCTGTAAGTTTTCCCAATAATATAAAATAAATGACGGTTCCCCTGAGTGTGAAAAAAAAAACAATAAATATCAGGTAATAATGATCGCTTTACATTAATTTGAAAATAGTACTTAATAAGTCTACTTTAAAGTCTATGTTTCTATACGTTTTTTGCTCACTTTTTCATAAAAAATAGCCACCACGTTTTTACTGACAAGTTCTACTAAAAGCATAAGTCTAAAATCAATATCAAAACACTCTCCGGAGAGCGGAAACTGCGACAAAATAAGAAAAAAACCTGACTAAAGAAGTAAGAGCAAAACTCAATACATAGAACCTATATACCGACCTACTGAGGGGCGAACGTGGGCGTTAAGCCTCCCACGCAAAAGGAAAACAGAAGCAGACCGAAGGAAAAACTGTCGATTATTATTTTATAAAGACATAACTACAAGTGTAGCGTTCCCCTTTGAAAATTGCATTCAGCATCTGTTCGCAAGTCGTCGCCCGCACACATTGCTATAACGTTTCCTCCAGTGTGACTGTGTACCGTACTGAGCACACTGCCACTGTGGCGAAACGTATTTTATTATTTGCTTTATAGTTTGAAAGCCAATTTACGAGACCGAGGCGGCGACGCGGGAAAAGCAAAAACAACGTTTGAAAAGCTTCGTCTAAAGAAAATATCCTTTTCAAGATACCCATTAGGGGAACGACGAGAAAAAAACATCTTATAGCTATTATGGTATGGTACAGAGTTCCTGTTAACTTTTATGTTTAAAAGCTTTTGATTAGCACTCTGTAGATGAAATTATTATTGCTTCCGGTTTTAAGGGAAATTAGATTTAAACTCCCGCGAGGTTTGTTTTGAAGGTGCTGTATATTAGGTTGGATCGTCGTAGCATCAAACATTTCTGAGATGAACATAAACAATTATACAGGGTGGGTAAAAAATCGTGGAACAAACGAAACAGTTATTTATAGTAAAAAATATCTCTGAAGCAGAGTCCTAACTTGATCTCCTTAAAAGTTATTACTACTTGAGTGTTTTTTAAGAATATACCAATTTTTTTACTAAATTGGCAATTAGTGGTGTTTAATTGCTTCTAGGAAATGTATAATCACTATAAAAGTACTTTTATGCCAGTGTGTACCAAGATTTATGAGTATTGGCACTTTATTCAATATCTTTTAAGTCTTTTTACCCACCCTGTATACTACGAAACTTGAAGGCTCATTTTTATTAGAATATGTTACGTCTTATTACGTACTTATAATTTTATTTTAGAAGATGTTACGTCGACATTACTGAAAACCGGCTAAAAGTATTTCAAACAGTCGAGAAACACTTAAAACCTTAAGTACTTTAAGTGCTTAAATCAATCAAGCAATGAATTCAAAGCACGAGAGACGCAACACTTAAAGTAAAATAATATTCATCGATCATTAATGTGCATTATGCTCCTCTCGCCTCCCGGCAACGCCCCTACACTTTTTATTCGCAATTACGTGAGAAGAAAGCGCTACTGCAGCATTTATCAAACGCTGTCAACACAACACGAGTTTTAAAGGAAATAAAAGCTCGTTCGTGCAATTTATTGAGAGAGCACCTTTCCTATATTTTTGTGTTGTTCCCCCGTAGAAATTTCAAATATAATTTCTTCACCTGAAGTTTCCTTTAATATTTCAACTGAATGGAAAAATTCGACAGACAATTGGATTTTATTCGTAGCTTTGGTGCCAAAGGTTTATCGCCAGCTCGCTTTTCCACTACATCGATAATAAAGAAAGTAAAAAACTTCAGCTCAGCCAAAGCTTTATGTGGAGAAGTTGGGAGTTTCGCCACGAATCCACGATCCTGCGCCGATATTTTATCTTGCGGGCTTTATGGCTGATCCGAGTTTGAGGCAGGTTCTTCTGAGTATTGTTCTATTCTTTGCCTGATAGTATTGTTGAGTGTGATGAAAGGATTTATTGAGAAAAAGTAAACCACAAAGGTACGTTGCGAATGGTTAAAACTCTTCACTGAAGTGTAAAATTGGCAATAAGGAAGCGAAAACACAGAATTTTCATACCTAATGAAAGCATATGTTCCCTAACCGCCAAAACCGCTATGTATCTTTGACTTTGACTCAAGACCCCAAAAGAAGTTGAGTCGTACGAAGCGTCTTCACAGACACAAAATTGAAAATTCCCATTAACGTAATGCAGACATCTTCCAAGGAGTGGTTTCGAATAGAGCCTACAAAGCCAAAGTTTCCTTATTCAGCTGCAGAATGAGAACTCCTCAACCAAGTCTTCAGAATGCTTTGAGAACTCAATACTGTAGGTTGTTTACTTAAAAATTGTAAGGCAATCCAATTATATTGATGTTTGCTTCTCAAAGGAGCTGAGAGCAGCATGGCGGACGGTTTCCGCGCGGGCGACGGCGCACTTCGAGAGCTTTCCCGACGAACTAACAAGAACCGAGGCTTTTTATTTATGTTACACTCTATTACGACGTGACTCCAGACTTCAGATGAATGGTACGCCAGAGTTTTTCGTTCCCTGTCAAAGGCAATGAAATGGATTCGCAAATAGGCGCTATGAATGTTAGCCTTCGATGTATTTATGTTTATATAAAAGTCTCTGAGTGTATTCGGGGCACAGAGTAATGTCGTAAAGAAGCGTCGCCCTACATAGGAAGAATATTCGTATTCGCGCTCGCTTCGTTTCGAATATATCTCTAGCACAGTGTTAAACATATTTCTAAACTCGAGTGTCTTATTCCAATACTTCTTTAAATTAAGAATAGCTATATAAGACACTTGACTTGACTTTAAATAAAGAAATAACAAAAGTATTTTAAGACGGTGACTGAACACGGCTAAGATAATTACACATACAAACATATAAACGAATTAAAGCAAACAGTATTTATCTTCGATGGTCAGCGACAGATTACTTTAACCAATAAAGGTGATTTTGAGACAAAGCCTTAAAAATAAAAAACTCAAATAGACCTACACAAATAAATTCTATGTTGCCATATGCACCAGCCTTTAGGCCGCCATCATTGCAAACATATATCTAGATATCTAGGTACACACCGAATTCAAATTATACGCAGTGTATAGATTGGGAGTGAGGGGGTGCGGACAGCCAGACGGACAGACAGCTGGGGGGAAGGGGACGGAGGGGGAAAAGGGTTCTGTGCGGACCCTTTGAACGCGACACCCTAAAGTACCTAATATGGTTAATTACTGAACAACATAATACAATATTGATAGCTTGATGCGACGCGACTGATGTTTATTTTATGGGATGAGTTTATTTTATTGTTAAAGTATCTTTTAGTTATCATAGCTGCTTTAGTTTGTGGAGAACAGAGTAGATGTTTTCTATGCTGTATTACGGAAAGCGAGGACCTCCTTTATGAGCCGAGTACATGATTCTGACAATGGAATATTGAGAGCCATATATGAAGCTAACTTTTTGTTTGTATACGGCTATCAATATTCCTGCTAACAATTTTCATTAATATATTTTTATTTATTTTATTTTTAATAATTTTAAATGCAATTGTAATTATTAAAATTTATGAAATTCAATTCAATTCAATTATGTAATTTTTGAAATTTGCTTTCGTATGGGCGCATCTTGCCTGAAATAAATGAATTTTTTTTTTTTTTTTTTATTTGTCTCGATAGGAAATTATATAAAATTAAAGGAACATATACTACAAACAAACAACTTTGAGAGCTTTTGAGAACTTTGCAATGGTCAACAAATATGCTCCTAGGTATTAATTTGAACCTATGTAGGTGCGCGCTGGATTGAACTGAGGCTGTCCATTATAATCAATGCGTTCATATACCTACATTATGTAGCAGATACGTAGGAGAATTATGGATAAGCCCATGAATGCAAACTCAATTAAGCTTTCAATGTATGCAAGCACAGGCACACTTGTACTCACTCAGTGTATATTTCCCTGGTGTAAGTTATTTGTGAGACTTTCTTCGTGTTAGTAGGCTTTTCCATCATCACCATTTCTCAGTAGCAGCCACGGAGTCTGGATTTGCGCCCGGTTGATGGCAATAGGTTAGCCCCCTAAATGTGGGCCTTAAAAATAACTGGCGAAATATGGGTGTACTATTAGGGAAACCTCTGCCTAACCTTCCGACGATTACAGGCGTGATGTTATGTTAGGTATACATAGTTCTTTGTCTCGTGCATTGTAATGTCACAGATAAAAGTAGTTGGGCTCTCATTAGCAAGTTGTTTAAGTAAGCGTCCCTTGGCACACGGCCAAGACAATGATAGGATAAAGACAAATATCGCACGTTGTTACTGTTCCCTGAATCAAAAGCTCCTAAAAGCCTAAACATCAGGTAACAAAAATAAAATGAAATGAAATTGATATTGAAAAATACAGACGGAGAAAAGTCTGGTTAATTTCGTACAGAAAAAAAAATTCAAACAATCAAATTCTAAAATTTGAAAAAAAAGGTTTTATGCAATTTTTTTTAGGGGCGTATGTATGTATGTATGTACAGTTTAACCACTTTAAGTGTGCAGTTCAAGGTGGCGCTGCTTGACAAAAAACAAATGCAATGATATGTCAAATTTGCCACATTAATTTTAGTTCGGTGTTTTCCCACCTGCACAGATTAGTTGGTTAAAGTATACAAATATGTTTATTTGTGACACATATGTAAAAGTAAGTGCATGGTATTTTCAAAAAAAGTGTTGTCTCACTATGTGCTGCCTTGCAAGGCGTACAAATAATGTTTACACATTAATTAGTGCAGGTACTGAAACTTAGATATATGTAAATGTGTGTATAGATAGGTATATGTATATTATACTAGAAGGTAAACACAAAATAGTAATAAAAGACAAGCAAAAACATAGCTCATTAAATTGTGTTGCTCATGTTATACGTAAACTCGTATGTCATATCAAAGCAGGAACCATATAATTGTACCTACAGACAATTTCTATTCGAGAGCAAAACGCAGGAGAATTCAAATATAATATAGCACAGACGGCACTACGAGGATTTATAATGAGACAAGATGGCCGCCGTTATAAATGACTGTTTCACGTGCGTTCAAAAGATTTTCTATATATTTACTTAGTGGAAAATTCATTTTCATTCACATTTTCCTCAATACAAATTATTACTTATTGAAAAAGGAAAGTCCTTGGAGAACTCTTATGAGAATTCAATAGCGTAATTAACGTATAAGGTTTTCTGCCAATTTTGAATGATAATAAGTTGAAAACCCCGCACTTGCCTAGGTTGCTTCATGGATGGTTGACCACCCGTAACATACCGAGTTTCCTCCGTGCCTCGGAAAGCACGTTAAGCCGTTGGTCCCGGGTGTCATTTGTAGATCTTTGACAGTCGTTAGGTAGTCAGTGGCCCCACGTCTATAAAATAGCGAAGGGGGCCTCAACTGGCCGCTTATTTGTCGGATCCTGTCGTTACGGCCATAAAATGAATCGCAAGTACGCCAGTGTGCAGTGGTGACATCACGCGACCTACTTACCAGTCTACCCACAACACAGCGTGCTTATTGCTTATACAGAGTCGGGCGAGTACGAGAGGGAGTGTCTGATCGCGGCGGAGATGAGACGTCCCGAAACTGTATCCGATTCATTATAACCCGTTATTGTGTTAAGTTGTAATTTCAAGTAATTTGTTAGTTTGCTAAAAATGGTATATGCACCCAGTGTGTTTTCATTGCACGAAACCCATCTGCTGCCCACATGATGTACAATAAAACTAACGGTGTAAATCCTGACATATCCGACATATTTATATCATGTAACTTAAGAATAAAGTCATTAGTGTGCCAGATAAGCTCTAGTTTTTTAGTTATTATACAGGGTGTTTGGTAGATGGGTGCAAAACCTGAAGGGATAACTTAGACCATTTAGAACTTATTAAGCTAAACTTGTCTTAGACGAAGTCTGCTCCTTGTATTTTTTTTTTTTGAAACTCTAAGGTTTTTAACAATAATACCCATTTTTTTCAATTAATTGTTAATAGTGAATTACGTAAACTGCAGACGGTGGATCGAAAAAAAACCAAAGATATTTTAGAACTAATTTAATTTAAAAGAAATTACTACAGTTAATATGGTGAAACCTATTCGATGTTAGAATATGGAATGACAGAAAAAACACTTAAAATTAATTAATTGCTATGGCGAATTTCGCTGCGTCGGCGGCTCGTGGCTGGACGGATGTCGACGCTGCAGTTTTCGTGCGGTTGGCGTAAACACGCAGGAATGTGCGAGGTCGGCGATATCCATTAGGGATCCGTATTTAACACCTCCACCCGCAGAACAGCAACTATTTGCTCATGTTGAGAGAAAATGTTGCTGGGAGTTCATCTCGTTTTCTGGTCACATCTTCATACGTGTGTATCTTTAGAGTTTGTTGCTTCTCCTTGTCGCTTGTTCTAAGGTTCCAGCATTTGTATCTGCGGCTTATTACCAAAATGATGAGTATGGTTGCGCAAAGTACAATGATGTAAAATGGTATGGTGGTATGGTATAAGACAACCGGTTGAGTCTGGTCGATCTGAATAGGGCTTTCCGTCAATAGTTTGTTCTGGATGCCGTGAAGTTCTTCCAAGTTGACTGAATTGAAGCCGATGATGTGAGTGGAGTCAGTCGTTTGATTCATGTCGCTATAAGGGATCTTTGATAATTTTAGTGGCTGTCCCTTTATCTCGTTGCTGTCGTTGATGATTGTGAATTCTGTTGTTTGCAGATAGCAGTCAATGGGTATGGTGACGAGATAGCTTCCCTGGATAATATTGAAGTCTTTTCTGCCGCAGGCTAGCTGTACTTTGGTCGGCTGGGGCAATGATACGACGTAGTGTTGATCGTCCAGTTTTTCTACTGCTTGTTTGGAGAGTGAAATCTTGGTGAATTGGCAGGTGTCTTCTAGACCTTGGTTGATGATGAGCTCCTGGATACAATCAGGCTTTGTCCGGATCTGATGGCTTGTCTTCCTTTCACAGAGATGGATGCTACTGAACTTCGGGCATTCAGCCTCTATGTACACGAATGATTTCTCGTTTGTTGCTATATAGGGAGAGGAAGGAATAAGGGCAAGTTTTTGCTTATTGGGTACAATGGATAGTTTGTATAGGTCGTAAAGATCTGTGGATACTATAGGAAAACTGTATACTATTACTATTCTTTTCTCAATAAAGTAGGAACCTGGTTTTATAAGATTATAATATTCTCGTAATTCTAAATTTAAGATTTGATCTGGGTTGTATATGGATTTTAATCTATCTATCATAGATCTTAAAACTTCTATATCTATCATTGAATGATGGGTACTGGACGCACGAATAAAGGCCATTATATTTTCTAACCTAATTATCTCTAACATTAAATCTTCTACATTATTAGTTATGATTCCTAGAATCTGGGCAAACTTTGCAAATTTTATTAAGCTGTAGTCTGTGTAAGCACTTTTCTCTAGAAGTAATTCTAACGTTGCATTAACGATTTCTTGATTTTTTGTTATTTGGTCTAAGATAGTGCCATGTTGGGACATCCATTCTTTACTTAAGCTGATATGATTGTTGAATTCTGATACTATTTTATTTTCATTATTTTGTAAGGTTTTAATAGCCTCGTCATATTTCAGGGCATCTAGATAATCTAAGTTGCCAGTAACACTTTTTATTACTGACCCAAGGCTATCTACAAGACCTCTTTTGACTCTAACGGGTTCCAAAGATTTTACTTGTTGTAGCACCTTACTAAGTTTGGTAGTAAGATAGTCAATCTGATATTCGTAAAGCATGTAAGTTTCATTAGTCAGTTTCGTTTTAAAAGTCTTTAGTTGTGTCTGTACGGAATTTATTTTATCTTCTATGTCGGTTAGTTGTATGTACTGTATAAATGAGTGGTAATGTGTAGTTAGTCTGGTCGGTCCTAGTCTATATGGTAACAGTCCTGGTCCATCGGCTAGAGTCTCAAGTCTTATCTCTTGAGGGTGAGTCGCATGAATTGTCAGTAGTAGCAGGATTCTGTAACAATTGACTTGTTTTAGGAACACGTTTCAGCCGTGCTTTGGCTATGGGGCCACGTTTTTTCGAGGTATATATGTGTATAGGCAGGTCGGCAAGAACTGTGTCCTGCGTATAACGTGGTGCAGCTTTTTGGCGACTGGCAAAGGGGTTTTTAATAAAAACTTGTTGCTGAGGGGCATATTCCACTTCGGGTTCGCGAGTTTTATTCCTATTGTTAATTAGGGCTGTACGATTTGCAAGAGATGAGTGATTAATGATTTCGTAAACTTGCTTCATCTGTTGTCTGTGATTCTGCGCATATTGTTGTAAGATGTGCTCGGTCAGGTCTATGTCGATTGGGTCTCTGGGGTCAAAATGTCCGGTCAACAGGTCAAACGGTCTGCATTTCGTGAAGCTATGGATTGAACTATTATATGCTATGATGGCGTATGGCATAAGATTAATTATCGGTTCGTCTTTATTTTGCAGTTTTAGAATTCTTATATGTTCCAATAAGGTTGAGTGAAAACGTTCGATGTTGCCATTGTCGTTCGGACTGTGAGGTAGAATTTTATGATGAATTATTTTATGAAGACGTGTAAATTCGGAGAAAAGTTGGTTCGTAAACTCAGTGCCATTGTCGGTGATAATAGTCATAGGTAGACCATGATGGGTACAGAACCGTAATAGTGCTTGTATAATGCTAATAGCGGTACCGTCTCGCAGATGATACGCTTGGGCATATTTCGTGAAGACATCCATAAAAGTTACATATTTTTCGTTCTGGACTGTAAAGAGGTCCATGTGAATAATTTCAAGTGGTTTGGTAGCTGGGGGCACTATGTTAAATTGAGGTTTTATTGGGTTTCTATCGTATTTAGCTTGACCACAGATGGTACACTCATTGATAAACTTGGTGATTTGTTCTTTCATCTTTGGCCAGTAATATTTTCGTGAGAGGGCTAAATGACATTCATTTATACCGCGGTGGTTCGTCTTACCGTCATGATAGTGTCGGATAATGTCTTGTTGTCGAAGGTATTCTTTAACATTCTCGAGTTCTATCTTAGCTAATACTAGGTTTAGTGAGGAACTTCTAAATTTGTCTTGTATAATGGGTATTATTGAGTACATGGCTAAGGGTGGATTAATCAAAATAGCTGTTTTAACTTTAGGATTTACGTATTCTTTGATAGCATTAATGATGTCGCTCTCTAGGTTGCATTCTGAAATTTGGACTGCGATTCGAGTATGATTTTCAAATGGTTTGGTTACTGTCGGTCGACGTTTTATGTCACCTACTATAGTAAAGTGGATCTGTCGATGAAATTTGTTGAGAGGTTCGTCTGTAATGGGGATTTCTAGTATTGGATGTTCATTACTGGTATGCACGGTGTCAGTCGAGGAGTTTGTTGGTGGAGGTGGTGCCTCCGATGGGTTGTTGATCATTGATCTGAGGTCATTAGTACTTTCGGTCAATGAGTCGGTGTCAGTCGAGGAGTTTACTGGCGGAGGTGCTGCCTCCGATGGGTGGTTAATCATTGATCTAAGATTCTTAATGTTTTCGATCAATGAGTTAATCTCATCTGCTTCTTCGTTATGGATTTCTACACGGGAGAGAGCATCAGCGTTAGTATTAAATTTTCCTTTTTTGTATACTACAGTAAAGTCATATTCGCTTAGTCTGAGTCGCCATCTAGTCAGTCGTGAATTTGGTTCTCTCAAGTTCATCATCCATTGCAAGGGTTTGTGGTCAGTCAGTACTTTAAATTTTCTACCGAAGAGATAAGGTCTAAAGTATTTCGTGGCCCAGACTATGGCAAGCAACTCTTTCTCAATTGTGCTGTAATTAAGCTCACTTTCGTTAAGTGTACGAGAGGCGTAACAGACGGGTTTGTCGGAACCTATATGTCCTTGTGATAACACTGCTCCAATAGCGACATTCGAAGCGTCTGTTGTAAGATTAAATTCCTTTTTGAAGTCTGGGTACTGTAGAATGGGATCATTGGTTAGTAAAGTCTTACAGGTTTCAAAGGCATTGACATATTCGGGGCTAAGAGTGATTTTACTACCTTTCTTAAGACATAGGGTAAGAGGTTTGGTGATGCGAGCAAAGTCGGGGATAAATTTTCGATAGTAGCCTAAAAGTCCTAGAAACTGTTTGATTTCTTTAGGGGTCTTTGGAATTGGATATTTTTGGATAGCACAGATCTTGTCAGGGTTCGGCTTGATGCCATCTCTACTAATGATATGTCCCAGATAAGCAGTTTCGAGTTTAAGAAATTCGGATTTGTCCATCTGAATTTTGAAGTTGGACTCCCTAAGTCTTTGGAAGACCTTTTCCAAATTGTCCATGTGCTCTTGAAGAGATGTGCTATATACTATTATGTCATCAAGATACACGAGGCAGATGTTATTTTGAAGGCCTCTTAGAACATTGTCCATAACTCGTTGGAAGGTGGACGGTGAATTTTTAAGTCCCATGGGCATTCGAAGGAATTCAAAATGCCCGTGTTCCACATTAAATGCTGTTTTTGGTATGTCTTGAGGGTCCATTTCTACCTGGTAAAAACCACTTGCTAAATCTAGAGTCGTAAAGTATTGGCACTTGCCTAATTTGTCAAGGACGTCAGTGATATTTGGTATAGGGTATTTGTCATCTATCGTCTTTTCGTTCAATTTACGGAAATCAACTACGAGACGCCATTTCTGCTTTCCAGAAGCGTCCATTTTTTTTGCCACTACCCAAATGGGCGAGCTCCACGCGGAATCGGAAGGTCTTATTATGCCTTGTTCTAGCATTTTAGAAATTTGTTCCCTAACTTCTTCTCGATGAACGAAAGGGTACCGATAGCTCTTAGTATATGCGGGAATTTCATCCGTTGTTCTTATACGGTGTTTAATTTTGTTGGTGAATGTCAATGGTTCTCCATCAATGTAAAATACGTCTGCATAGCGAGAGCAAAGGGTTAAGAGATTAGCTTTTTCCTCTGCATTGAGGTGGTCCGTACGTAAACGCGATAATACGTCGTCAACGCGATTTGATGGTTTCATTTGCGTGCACTTAGCATTAAACATTTCTGCACGAGTTGGTTGGTCTAATGAAAATATAACGTCATTAGGAGTTGGATTTTCTAACTCCACATATCCACGACTATTGGTAACAGTGGTAAGGCACTCGTGGATTATACAATTACAAAGCACTTGTTCGTTTACTAAAACGTCGCCATCCGGGGCATTTATAGGTAATTTGACTAACTTAGAACTTTTAGCAGGGATAATATTCTCATACAGATTAACATTGCGTGAATTGTATACTTTAATCTGATTCGTAGCGGTACGCGTTATTAATTGGAAATCTTTTAAATCTATTTTAGCCTCCCATTTGGATAATAAGTCTAATCCTATCAGGCCATCGAAGTAATCATGAAAACGGTAAACGAACAATTTTATACTATCGGTCTCATTGAATTCATTAAAACACGGTAGCGTTATAGAATAATCATTTCTGCTAACGCCGTGTACGTTTGTAACCTCGAAAGGGTCATAGTTGAGTGGATAGTCATAGAAAAACTTTTGTACAGCCTCGGGGCTTATAAATGACTGGTTAGCGCCAGTATCAATCAAGAATTTTAAAGGAGGGCAAGAAATTTCTATGTAGGGTAACTGTCTTTGCGTCTGTAAGTTAAGGTCTATGTTTGCTCTTTGGATGCCTTGTCCAACTGAAAATTCTGGTTCTGATTTCCACTGCTAGGGCCTGGGTGTAGCTGTGTCTCACTAGCCACCTGATTATCAGATGTTGTAGTCAAGTTGGGATCAGTCATATTGATGTTGTAGTCAGAGTCACAAACAATGTAACAGTCATTACCGTCTGTGTAGTAGTCATATACTGGCTCATAGTAATAGTCAGCAGAATAATAAGAACTATCAGGCAGAGCAAGTTCGCTGAGGTTTAATTCACGCGTCTTGAAGTAATTATTCGGTGGTGGGTTCCCATTTCGTTGCCAATCGTGCCCTGGCATCATCGGTAACGGTTTCGGAACAAAATGTTGAACACCGCTCATGGGTTTCGGACCCGAATTTTGTGGTTGATTAGTCCTAGGTTGTAATCTAAAAACGTTACTTGGAGGGTTGTAATTTGGTAATGGTGCACGGAACATTTGTTGGGTTCGAGTAGGCATGCGATTTTGATGCTGGTTGGGAATATTGAATTTAAAGGCCTGAGGCTGGGTTTGGTAGCCACGCTGTCCTACTGGAGCAGGCCAGTTAGGTACTGGGGGTCGCGGAACATTTAACGAGTTAAACGGCACAGCAGGCATCATAGGAGGTTTATATAAAATTTTGGGTGTGTTCTGCGCAGTTTGAGCCTTTGGGGCATCATTACGCTGTTGCAAGTACATAATATTTAATTCTTCCTGCACGAATTCCAGAGCTTTTTCGATAGACTCTGGACGCATACAACGTATACGTGAGCCTAAAGGTTCCTTTAGTCCACGTACGTAAGCCTGCATTGTCACTTTCTTATAAAGTGTCCGTTTTGCTTCAATAGTCGTCTGTAAGGTCTCATGTAACGTCACGTAAGTCATAATTGTGCTAAACAAAGTCTGACATTGATCATAAAATTCCTGCGGGGTCTTATTACCTTGCGTAGCCAACGAGAGGTCATTGTACAAAGCCGTCTCGTCCCTCTGGTCCGAGAAGTTATTAATTAGAGCTGATCTAATACCTGCCCAAGTTTCAGGAATGCCATTTGAGTTGATGGTGGATGCGGCAGGCCCTGTTATCTTGTTTAAGATGCCATTTAGAAGACACAGGTTCCCTAGCTCATTGCCTGGCTCGGCGCTTGCATACTGAGTTACTATCCGGTCACAGATGTTAATAAACCTCGTCAATACATTGGGGTTTCCGTCAAAATCGGGCACAAGGCGTAAGGCCTTGAAAATTACGTCGGGATCGTAAGGCATTATTATAGGTTCAAATAAACTATTTAAATTAAAATCTAATTCACTATCTAAATCTCTGCTAATATCTACTATATGTCGGCGTGCCTGTCGTGATGCAGGTTCCTGACGATTAGATCTTTCGTGATGAAAAATCTTGGACATAAAAGTAACTAGGAATAGAGAGGAAGCAACACGAGAAAGATTCTGGTGTACTCACATATATTTCATCTCTGGTTCTTCGCCGTGAATCGATGTCTGGATTCTCCACGCGGCTCCGCAGCTATACCGTAGATTCTGGATACTCGTGACGTGACTTGATAGCCGCCCGGGTGACTCGCGATCGTGGTGGTCGATATGAGATGACTCTAACGCGATTCGCGAACCGGCCCGCGAGTATCCTACCGACTGCGCCAATTACGTAAACTGCAGACGGTGGATCGAAAAAAAACCAAAGATATTTTAAAACTAATTTAATTTAAAAGAAATTACTACAATTAATATGGTGAAACCTATTCGATGTTAGAATATGGAATGACAGAAAAAACACTTAAAATTAATTAATTGCTATGGCGAATTTCGCTGCGTCGGCGGCTCGTGGCTGGACGGATGTCGACGCTGCAGTTTTCGTGCGGTTGGCGTAAACACGCAGGAATGTGCGAGGTCGGCGATATCCATTAGGGATCCGTATTTAACAAGTGTCCAGTAAAAGCTGTTATGTTATTATTTTTTATTTATGTAATGTGTGATTACTCAAACAAAATAATTCCCAAGCATCTGTGTCATCAGAGAAACATTCTACGCCATATTCAAGTTTGAGAAACTTTTAAAAATCAAGACAATGTTTTGTTTACGGCATAATAAAAAAATTAAAAAAATAGCCTCAGTTGTTCAAACCTTTTTAAAAACATGCTTGGTTATTGCCCTTTCTTTTGAGGTACTATTTACGCAGATATCTCATCAACTCTTGGAATTAGGATGTACAAAGCAAATTGAGGTCGAATATTTAATTCTTAAACAGACCAAAATAATGCAACATTTTGGTTAAAATAATTTATTGTTCATGTTCAAAATGTTGACCGCGGTTTCTTACACAAGCGCGTGCCCGTCTTCTCACTTCTGTAGTCGTGATTTTTAATTTCATCTCCTGCTTCATGACTTGAAAAGCCGTTTGGATTCTTTCTAAATTCTTCTCTAGTTGAAATTTCAACGTGCGTGTAGACGAGCTCCTTGGCCCGTCCCCAAACGAAAAAATCCACAGGAGTTAAATCCACCACATAACACACACCACATAATACCAATATTGGCAATGAGAAGACCAATGATTTTTCAACAAGATGGTTATCCAGCACACTGGACCCTAAACGTGAGAGAACATTTAAATAATTGTTTCCCAGAGAGCTGGATTGGCAGAGACGGGCCCATCCCTTGGCCACCTCGATCACCCGATTTAACTCCTGTGGATTTTTTCGTTTGGGGACGGGCCAAGGAGCTCGTCTACACGCACGTTGAAATTCAACTAGAGAAGAATTAATAGAAAGAATCCAAACGGCTTTTCAAGTCATGAAGCAGGAGATGAAATTAAAAATCACGACTACAGAAGTGAGAAGACGGGCACGCGCTTGTGTAAGAAACCGCGGTCAACATTTTGAACATGAACAATAAATTATTTTAACCAAAATGTTGCATTATGTTGGTCTGTTAAAAATTAAATATTCGACCTCAATTTGCTTTGTACAACCTAATTCCAAGAGTTGATAAGACATCTGCGTAAATAGTACCTCAAAAGAAAGGGCAATAACCAAGCATGTTTTTAAAAAGGTTTGAACAACTGAGGCTATTTTTTTATTTTTTTTATTGTGCCGTAAACAAAACATTGTCTTGATTTTTAAAAGTTTCTCAAACTTGAATATGGCGTAGAATGTTTCTCTGATGACACAGATGCTTGGGAATTATTTTGTTTGAGTAATCACACATTACATAAATAAAAAATAATAACATAACAGCTTTTACTGGACACTATTAACAATTAATTGAAAAAAATGGGTATTATTGTTAAAAACCTTAGAGTTTCAAAAAAAAAATACAAGGAGCAGACTTCGTCTAAGACAAGTTTAGCTTAATAAGTTCTAAATGGTCTAAGTTATCACCCCCTTCAGGCTTTGCACCCATCTACCAAACACCCTGTATAATGGATAGGGTTTACTTGGGCTTGTTGGCTATTACATGTTTAGTGTAAATATGAAAGTAAGGCAGAGGAATTCATTGCCCAGCAGTGTATAATAAAGGCTAGATATATAAGATAAGTTTTACATAGATATTCATAGGAAATAATTACAAAAATATTTTTTTCTTTTTTTATTGCTCCTAATTGGTGCAGAACATAAACTCCCGTTTTCATTTGTGTTTTTTTTATTTCTGTACCAGTATTTTTAATGATTTTATAGAATACTTAAGTGTTTTCCATATTATTTTATAAATAATTAACAAAAAACAATTTTGCTCCTCCCTACATAATTATTCAATTTCAATGAAATTTCAAACCGTAATAAAAAAAATAGAGCTAATTCCCAAAAATTGGAAATTTTTCGTTATTCCTGGGTACAAGGCGAACCTAAAACCACTATCATATCAAGAGCAACAAAAACACTGTTAACTAGTGTAATAATAGGAATTACGTTACAATTCGTAAAATGGTCACAAAGTGACAAATTAAAGAATTTAAGAATTTTAAAGTGATTCATATTATTATCCTATTATGATTCTGCTAAAGCGACAATTTTAGACCCCTTGATCTAAAATTGATCTACGATATACACAAAGTTCAAAAACTCAGCCAAAATGTAATTAATGTAGCCTTCAAAAGTGATTTACCATAAATTTATCAATGATATAAGAAACTAATTTATAAAAAAAAACAAATAATCGTATGTATACATACCTACTTACGTAACGGGTATACAAGTTACTTATATAAGGTCAGTAGACCGCCACCTACGCCAACATTATCTAAGTCTCAATAACAATTTACCGTTAATCCTTGTTACGACCTGCGTGGGTTTTGAAGCCTACGTCATACAACCATACAATGTTTGATATTAAATTAAAACACTTACCGTTAACACTTACCGCTCGTGGCTAAATAATAACAGCCGCTCGGGTCGATCGTTAGGTTAAGCTGTGCTTGCCTAGGTTGGTCTGTGGATGGGTGACCATCCATTACATACTGAGTTTCCTCCGTGCCTCGGAAAGCACGCTAAGCCGTTAGTTCCGGCTGTCGTTTGTAGATCTTTGACAGTCGTTAGGTAGTCAGTGGCCAAAAAAGTCTGACAACCAGTCTTACCAAGGGGTATCGTATTACCCAGTACTAACTGGGTTGTGGAGGTCAGATAGGCAGTCGCTCCATGTAAAATACTGGTATTCAGCTGCATCCGGTTAGACTGGAAGCCGACCCCAATATAGTTGGGAAAAGGCTAGGCAGATGATGACTTACCGTTTTGCTTCGGTTCTGACATCCTTGATTAAATAAGCGTATAATAAAGTGCACCAGTGATGTGTATTTTAAAGTTCATAAACTTTAAGTTTTTTTTTTTAAGTTTATGACAGTTTGTTTTGTGATATTCCAAAATTATGAATTTAACATACAATATGAACAATTTTTATTTATTTTTCAATAAATAAAAATATTTGAATAAATAACGATATAAACACAAGAGGTTTGACTTTAAAAAACATTATGAATGGCATTAAAGTTGTTTTTATCTTTAATTAAAATGACATTTCTGCATAACTTTTCATCAAAAAATGCCAGCAGTATTATTATATTACTAAAAAGGTTTTAAAATATTTTGGAAATGTTCGCTGTAGGCTATGGATGTATTTTTTTTTCTTAGGATTTCAAATTATGTGTTATATTAGTTCAGAATTTTTAAATTAAGAATAAAAAATGGAAAACTGGCCAATTTTTTTTTTAATGACTTTAAAGTTTTCTTTTTGTGGTTTTTTTTCCTTAACTGCATTTCCACGTAACCTTTCATCAATAAGGGCCAGTAGATCAATCTTACTAAAAAGGTAACATATTTCGAGACTGATAGAATTTCTTGTACTGGTTGCAGAAGTTATTTTTCTATTCCAGCTTTTGGAATGAAACTTGCGCCTTACTTTAAAATAAATAACAAAGACAAATGACTCATCTTTTATAATAAACAGTTGGCCAGCCATCGCTCACATGGTCTAAGGAATAGACTTTCTTTACTGTACCGTAGCCTCATCTATCACTTAGTGTCCCTCCATCCCAAGCATTAAATAACAAAATAACACGTAGGTGGCGCTCCTGGGAAAAGTAATTAAAGAACCATTTCCGCACTTCCTTTGTTACTTAGAGATATTAATTTTTACCAACTGAAAACGAAGTTTTGATGAAAAATGTTGAGCGCAATGTTTATTTTATTCGTTCTGTGATGAGTAAATGATGGGCTTCCATGATTTGCGCATCCATGTCCACCAGTTATACTCTATATGAATTCCATATCGTATTCAGGTAATAGGGTTATTTTTTTCGATGCAGAACGAAATAAGTATCATATTCTTTCCGCAACAAACAAATCCCATAATTCAAATTATGTAGACGACAAGATAATCCAGACTGACACAAAAATAAAATAAAATATGCATTTTCTCTCCATTTTCAGACACATCGCAACCCTCTCCTACCATTATAAGATTACGGGAAAAACGGGAAAAATGTCCCGTAATGTGCACTATCTCGTGCGTCGCCGGGTGTCTGTCGGCAGGTAAATCCAATTTTCCCCATGTCACCTCGGCAGGCATTACGTAAGCAAAAAATCCCACAAAACTCACTTGCGACCACAGTAGTCGTGCCGGCGTTAAACCATATCCGGCACCGGACATCCGGTAAAAAATTGAAAAAGTCACACGATTTTCATCTTATAAAATTCATTCCTGTTTCCGTTGCTGTTATTTTTCTTTACTTTTCATTTAACTGAGCATCTCCAATTCCATCCTGGAACATTTCCTTTAGAAAACTGAGTTTTTCAGGACTTTTTTGCTTGGAGCTGTTTGTGCAGCTCAAAGCCATATTTTATGAATAAGTTCCTCTCCAAACTAAAGATTTTCATAAAATGATGTTATCAGGGCGTAAAGAGACTTGGCTTCAAAAGTTTTCATAGAAGTATTTAAAAGGAACTTGTTTGGTCTGGCGTTGGATTTGTGCCCGGTTGATGGATTTGTTCTCCCTCTTGTACATGGGACTTATCTGACGAAATGTGAGTAGACTCAGTGAGAGAGAAAAAAACATGCAAAAAATAGGTTGTTTAAAATGCAAAGACTATTTCTGTTTTAATAGTTACAGTACGCAATAAGTAAATTTCAAAATATTGGATGGACATCCATTTATAACAAATCTGTTCTTGAATGTGTAGACAGTCTCATGATTAGACATATCATCCCCAGGGGGTAACTAGTCCAATACAAAAATCTTGTTTACCCCATATAGTATCCACCTCATGACGTAATTCATACTCGCGTATAGCTAACAGAAAGATCTATAAAGTATAAATCTGTTATGGACGCCCAAGTATTGACGAAGGAGTGACGCAAATCTGTGACAAGCCTCGCGCGGCTGAGATTACGAGTAAAATGATACATATTACGTATTAGTAAGTTTACCTTTTTATTCAGTCAACAGTCATGTAGGCAATAAGTTTTAAAATACGGATATTTTGAATCGATTCCATTTATTATTGGTGGCAACTGAATGCGAAAGACGGTGTGATCTAGTTTATATCAGTAGTTTATTTTAGGACTAAAGTGGACTGGCTTAACATGCTGCTAATGATGATGTTCGGCGATTGCGGATTGTTATGTTATATCAAAATCAACATACATACAAATACAACATATGTTCATCATTTGAGAGTTTTCTTGTTTTGACAAGTGTTGATGAACTCCCCCAATATTGAAACAAGTGGGCAAACTTTATCATAACGAGGGTGATATGGAACCGAGAAGTGACAAAATGCCCACGTGTATCAAACGACGGTTTACGATACACTTACGAAAAACAAAAAACGAAACACTAGTTGAGATAAATGAAGAAAATCCACGAGTGTGAAATACACTGCATTGTGTTTGTGTGTGCTACCACTCACAAACACAATACATAATAGTGCAATAAGACCCAGTTTTTTGAGGACATTGAAAAAGTCATTATTCAAATTATTGGGATTGTGTTTTATAGGATCCTAAGGAGTAACTTATAATATTACTACATGTATGGTGACAGCACAATCATTTACGGGCACCAATATAGCTCAGAAATTAGTTCAATATTTAACCTTATCTACAGAGCTATGATGGCGTAACTCGCTCCAAGAATAGGTTGCCTCGTCTACTCCCCTGGGTGTCGTAGAGGCAACCTCTTGGGTAATTCGGAATAACGGCTGTCTATTCAATGATAAGATAGAACTGTAGATTTTTCTCTTTCAACGTTTCTCAGGTAACTTGGCGTGGTAATAAATGGATTAACCTCAAAAAAGATTTTGTAATGTGAAACACAGAATGATTATAGTACATTTTGATATAAGTGGGGAAACTTTGTTATTGCATTCGAGGCAGAATTAACACCCGAGCTGCAGGCGAAGGTGTTATGGAGCCGAGAACTGCAGTAACAAATCCCCACCCGAATCAAACGACGTTTTGCAATACACTTTCGAAGAAATAAAATATTAGAATGGAAAGTATTTTGTCAGGAATTATTAGGAAACTAATTTGCTTTTTTTCCGCGCTTTGCTTTCGCTAGATTGAAAAAGAAGTATAGGTATGATGCCGTTAAACAGCCTAATATGAACATTAGAATATTCAAATATTTTTGAGTTTAGAACACAAATACCTAATTGTTAATTTGTTCATGAAAGTTTTTTTTTTTTTTTTTAATAATCCTGTTTATCTAAGATATTCTATTTGTAAACACAATTTAAATACTCAAAAAATATTTACGCCGTAAAGACGCATATCTCTACCGACTACAGTCATTTAACCCATTTGGACTTAGTAGGTATAAGTATAGTTATCTGTGGAAATTTTGTTTCCGCACGTGTGCAGAAAAATATTATAAATTTAATTTTTTTTTCATTTTTTTTATTTTGTTTTAGCACTAATAATTTTATATACCTATATTTTTTTTTTCATTTTTAGTAGTAATTGGTTAATAAAATAGTAGTGATACCGTTTTTCATTATATTATATTTCGTAAGTTAAGTAAATCCTTAATTGTAAGGAGGTTACTGTTAAATTTGTTATCTAGAGTCACTCGTTAAATTTCTGTTTTTTTTTCTTTCTTATGTTATCACTTACTTTTGTGAATGCTGGTTAACCTATAATTGGCGACTGTGTAAGTCTAAGACTAAAACCTATGTATAATTCTGATATGTTGTACACACAAGCTGTTGGTGAACCTATATTAATAAATAATAAATAAATCCACGCGTGTGAAATACATTGTACCTACATTGAACCCAACCTTGTGCCTGTTTTTTTTCCTATTTGAGAAATTGGCATGCATAAGCAACAAAAAGATTATCGTTTTGGAAATAGCAACTTTCTGACCAACTAATCGACTATTTGACCATTCAAAAGTGCCGGTTGGTTGTATTAATTGCTTTGAGTTTCAGTTGGAACAAACAAAAACCCGGCTTTATACCGAAGGAAACGGAACAGAATAAATTAAGACAACAAATAATAATTCACCTAACATAAAACTCTCATAATTTTACCCTGCCTTAAAATTGTTTCTATGAGACCACAGACCAAAACCCCTTGAATATTACAAGTTTGACAACGACATGACACTATGGGAAACTTGGGCATACGTTTGAAACCTTCATAAACATTTGCACAAATAAATTATCTCTTGTAACATAATGATTAGTCAAGGTATGGATACATGCGAGAGATGTCGTGCGGTGTTCCACAGGGGTCGGTTCTAGGGCCGCCCTTGTGGAACATCGGTTACGACTGGGTGCTGCGCGCCGACCTCCCTAGCGGCGTCAGCGTAGTCTGCTACGCTGTCGACACGCTGGTACTGGCACAAGGGAGGTCGCACGAGGCGGCGGCCGAACTGATGACACGCGGGGTTGCGATAGTCGTTGAGAGGATCCGGCAATTGGGTGTCGAGGTGGCCTTGCACAAGTCCGAGGCCATGAGCTTTCACGGGCCTCGGAATGCGCCACCGTCGGGATCCACGCTGACGGTAGGAGGGGTTCCCATCGGCGTCGAGTCGACTTTGAAGTACCTAGGACTCGTCCTCGACAGCCGGTGGAACTTCGTCGAGCATTTCCGACGTTTGGCTCCCAAACTGGAACGGGCCGGGGCTGCCTTCAAGCGGCTCTTGCCCAACCTGAGGGGTCCAAACGCCTCCTGCCGTAGGCTCTACGCGGGGGTCGTGCGGTCCATGGCCCTTTACGGGGCCCCGGTGTGGGCGCGTTCAATTAAGCGGCGTGCCGCGCACTACCTGAACGCGCCCCAAAAGGTCGTAGCCGTAAGGCTGATCCGGGGGTACCGCACGATCTCCCGCGAGGCGGCGAGCCTCCTAGCCGGATTGCCGCCATGGGATCTGGAGGCGATAGTCCTCGCGCGCCTGCATGAATGGCGCGCGGGGGCACTACGTCGGGGGGAAACTCCGCTGCCGCGGCAAATCACCACTCAGCGGACAGACCTCCGACGCGATCTCATGGCGACATGGAGACAGCGACTGTCGCAACCCAGTGCAGGGCACGCCACAATAGTGGCGATAAGTCCCCTCTTTGAGGAGTGGCTAGAGAGGCGCCACGGCGCCCTCACCTTCCGCCTGACGCAGGTCCTCACCGGACACGGTTGTTTCGGGAGGTTCCTGCACCGAATCGGGCGGGAGGAAACGCCCGGGTGTTATCATTGTGAGGATCGTCCGGAGGACACGGTGGCGCATACCGTGGAGGTCTGCCCCGCTTGGGCGGAGCTCCGCCGTGTCCTCGTAGCGGCGATCGGCGGCGGCGACCTCTCGCTCCCGGCCCTGGTTCAGGCCATGGTCCGGAGCGAGAGGGAATGGGAAGCCGTCACCTCCTTCTGCGAAGCAGTCATGCTAGCGAAGGAGGTGGCGGGACGTGAGAGGGAGAGAATCTCACGTCCCAGCCGCCGCGGGCGAAGCACCGGGCGTCGGGGGCCACGTGGTGGCTCCCGGCCACCGTAGGCGCTGGCCTGTGGACGGTGAGTAATGGGTTAGCTCACCGTCCGTCCGTCTTATGACGACAGGCCGTGTCGACGGCGCGTTCGTGTTCCACGCGCGCCTCAAAGAGATGTCAGCAACCAAGAAGGGGCCCGCAAGGGCCGATGCCTGCCGGGGCTGCGGGACTGTTCGAAAGAGATACCGTGGCCCTGGAACACAAAGGGCAATGAAGGAACATGGATGGGTTTTAGTCAGTAAGAGTCTGACACTCCCTCCCACTCCACCCAGAGCGGGAGAAGTCATTTGATGATTTCCCATCCGTAAAAAAAAAAAAAAAAAAAAGGTATGGATACATTTATCTTGGATTAAATATACTACCTGATATTTTCAAAGACGTATCAGTGCAATTAAAAAAAATATATAAATTGGATTTATATCTTATCCAGGAACCGAGTTGTGGTCTGGCGTCAGATAGGCCACAAGTCGCTCCATAGAAAATGATGTTATTCACCAGAAACATTTGAATATCCCTAACATAGTTGGGAAAATCAAACACAAATGATTTTTTTTTTAATGGCTGGAACTATGACATCCACCATCAACGATATAAATCGTTTGCTGCTGAACACAGAGCTTTTGGCTAACAATTGGTTAAGTTTGGGGAACTACTGGCTATGTTTGGCAAACCATTGGTGGCAATGTTCCACAAGCCGATAGCTATGTTTGGCAAACCAATGACCGTTCGTTATAGGCGTGTTATGGCCATTCATAATCACGTTTGACGTAATCTCTTAGTCTCAGCTTTTAGAAAGCCTTGTGGACTTAGGGAATAATTTGCCTATACTATAAATGTCGAAAGACTAAAATAATGATGAAATTGTACTCGAACTAAAAGAATAATCATGCTTTCAAATTCTTTCAGTAAATCTAAAATTGGAAACATAACACGCACCTCAGTCCAAACGATCCATCTACCCTAAAACCATTCACAAAATAATTTTATACAGTAAAATACTGAAATAAAAATCACAGCCTCCACGTTCGCTCCCCACCCACCCTACAAAATATATCTAGATCTAGTATATACCTTCGTCTGGGAGAGCCGTCTGAAATTAATCAGAGAGCGTAACAGGAAGTCGGCTCGATCAAAGGGCACTAACGAACAAAGGAAGCGATCGGGCGTGGGCATACATGTCGCAGGATCGCAGTGCCGCCATTGTTACAGTTCCACGCCAACGGATATTCAATAAGAAATGGAAACTATGTTTTTGGGTATGAATGACTTGTAGAGCGCTGGGATTTGTGAGGTGAGGACTAGACGTGATTGCGGCATGTTTGGGTGTGTTGTGCAGTTATTCTTTTGGTAATCTGAATGGAGAAATCTCAGCATTCGGCAGGGTTAGAGAGCAAGGGAAGATACCACTAAGGATGTTATGGAGGCTATCGGTTATATCCCGTTTTAGGGGGGAATGACAATTGAGAGCAATAAAACTTCGTTCGTGAAAACACGTTTTGTAACACAATCGGTAAATTTCACCCTTAGATTCGACGGGTCATTTTTGCGTGGGTGTCGCTATGGTAAGGAATCGAAGTTGAAGGGTTGTCGTGTGGGCGTAGGTAGGTTTAATAAGGATTTTTTTTAATAAAGTGCAGTCAACATCATGATTTTTAGGTAGGTAAGTTGGCGTGAGAAACTACTTTCAGGGGTTACTAGGTCACGCGTCAATTTTAATATCTACTAAAAGTACTCGTACCTAAGCTTCCTTCAGCAATTTACATCCATGAGTTGGTGAGATAATGTTTTTTTTATTAAAAAAATTAAATATTTATTCGGTCTACTGAGTGGTATTCGTTTTGTTGTTTTAAAAACCAGCCATCATTCATGGCACTTTTGAAAGTTACAGTCTGATTTTGCCCGCACGACAAATGTGGTTATGAATAGCCAAATCCAATATAATAAAAATTTGCTGTGATTACCTTTTATCTTAATTTGACCTAGACCTATATTTTGAGAGTATTTTTACGAATGTACGCAAGCTCTAAGTGTGGTCCCCAAATTGCCTGGTAGGCTGCCTCTGTTCAATTTCTAATTATCTTGTTTTTAAAAGACATTTCGAAAGGTTCTCTGACAACTTTTTAGACTTATGTATCCTGCCTATGCGTATGAAGTTTCATTAAAATCGGTTCAGTCATTTCGAAAAAAAAGGACTTGAAAGTTTGTATGAAATTCCGTAAGTCGTTAACGCTCTTAAGCACTTCTGACTTACCCTCCTCGCTCTAAATACAAACAGCTTATATTATTGATACCCCCACGCGACACTCTCATCTGTAACTCACATGCTCGTATCATATTCCAATATATCAGAGTGGCGTCGCATTATGATCACATTCGTTACTCGCGGGATCACACACCTGCCTCGCAAAATGTCGGCTTCATACCGAATATCACAAAAAAATATCTTTAACGCAAACTACCGCGTTTCGGGTTTGTTTTGTACCTGCATTATTAATGCCCATTATCTATTCCCAAATCTGAGTGCGGCCTAATTCGGTAGAGCTATTCATAAATCATGCAATAAAAGCTTTGTTTCGTGAATTTGTTTTCAAGTTATGTTTTTATACTACGATTGTTACTAGAAAAGTAATATTTCATCTCTCGAGACCTACTTTTCCTGAATCTGATCTTTCTTTGACTTTCAACAAGAAGTGCTTCGTGATCATCATGGGATTCGTATTTATAACAGTAATAAAAGGCACCCCATACAGCCCCGTTTTACACCTACGAGCTAAGCGACACTCACCGCAATTTCAAACAAAAATATTTACAGGAGCCTGTGTCAAACATACGAAAACAGGTAATTACAAAAAAAATATAAGAGCCTTCGTCAAAACAAACAAAGGCGCAAAGCGAAAAATATTTGAATTTGAATTCTATCATTCGATATTTAAATCCAGCAGCAGCGGTGCGGTCGGGGTGGGCGGTGAGAAGTTTCCTCGGGCGAGGACGGCGGGTCGCGGGGGCGAGCGGGAGGTTGCGGGGCGGGCGGGATGCGGGGGCCGGGTAATTAGGCGGCCCGGCGGAGGCTGTATTGATCGGCGCGTATCCTAGCAACGCGCGAGATGGCAGCACAGCCTGCCCTCGCACCGGGAACAAGTTTTTTGTTCGAGCTCACTCTAGGTGAGACCGTTTTGATGTAATCTCCGCGGAGATGATTCAATTCGATTCAGCACTGTACGTATTCGGCGGGAGATTATGACGCTATTAGTCTCGTTGTAAGGGTTTTTACGCCGATTCACCGTAATGACGGGAAATTTGGCTTAATTTTATATTAGACCTTTGTTCAAGGTGGTTCATAATGGGGGTGGTAGGAAGGTTTAGTCAGGGCGAGCATTGTTGAGCCAAAAGCCTTGTGTACATAATTAAGATTGCAGTAATAATAAACAGCGATCATCCGTCGCGGAGGCTGGCAGGCACGTCTCCTGAAGGCTCTCATACTGTACACAACTTATTAAGTTTCGTTAAGACTTGGGACAAGCGAACCACTTCTAACTTTACCGCAACCACAGAACAGTGGTTGGGCCGGAGTAACTATTAATTTGTCTGGTTAAAATTTGTCACAAAGGGGAAGTTTTCCTGTTGGCCCATCTGGAAATAGATCACTGTTTATGTGAACCGTAACAGTGAAAACTATAATAAATCAATTTAACGTCAATAGCACAGAACGTCAGGTACTTATTCCAAAAGATTTTTTTTTTTTTTCATAGTTATAAATACATGATCCAGATTTCGCCAGTTATGTTTAATATAAATTTTTAAACTGACATGCTCACTAACATTATCATTAACACTGAAAACGTGATATTTACCATAATTATTTACTATTTGGTTTACATGGGAAATATCCAATTTTCAGTGGGTTATGTTTAAGTCTAAAAGAACATGCGGGTGCTACTAACACCTCTGGCGCACCCTTCGAGCAGTAAAGTCATGATGTAATGGCATGTGTTGTTGTTGAAATGTAGTATTCCATAGGTGTAATTTCTGCCTGAAAAGTCACCAAAGGTGTCGAAATGAGATTCGTTTTTGTAAGCTGAAGTCATCAACGTGAAGATAAGAGGTATATCATCATATTCCCTATATCAACTTAGTCCATTATAAGGGAAGGCATGAGGGCATTAACGTTATTTAAGGGTTCCATTAAGTTAAAAACAGATCGACGCACCAAGTTTTTTAATTGAGTTAAATACTGTTGTATAAAGGGTGTAACAAAACCCTTAACGAAGCCGAAAGGCATTTGTTCTCCCCATCATTGCGATAATTTTTTTGTTCAATACCATACCTGGGAACCTTCTAGCTACGGAGATATTGGGGGTCCAAGTTAAAACTTTTGTTGAAGTTTTTTTTTCTAAACACATGTTTTTTATGGAAGATTTTTACTTTAAACACCACCACGACCCCCGTAATATACAATCCATCCATCACCACAATGTTTTGAGTGCTACCGTAAAACGCGGTTTTTCACCCCAAAAAAAAAAGTCGTTTCCCAGCAATAATTTATGCGAAAAGTTGCTTAATTTGACGCACATAATGCTTGGTTGATGCCTTCGTGAAGGGTCTGTTTACACCCTTTTTGAGATATCTAGTCAATCATTATAATACTGCTCATCGCTAATCAAGGAAAAAAATCCACGTGTAGTGATTGAAAATCATTCCCGAGTTAATCTCAGAAACGACTGAACCAAATAAAATATTTGCTTATCCATAAGGAAGTCCTCACGAAAAAGTTGATATCGACTTACGCAACAACGACAGCCTATTTTCGGATAGAACATCCAAAAAGATGGAACACGTGAGCCACTAACATTACCTATACAAAAGAGATTCGCTACATTGGATCCATCGTATTTTTCCATCAAATAGCTGAATTCCTCCGATATTCATACGAAAAGTATCTTTTCTATCATCGATAGCGGAGATGCCGTGCAAGCGGACACAAAGGCATTCTGATAATACACAATGTTGCATATTTTTCGGATGCCTCCGTCCTACAAAATGTAATAATGTGCAGTTCTAAAATACGACGCCAGAGGGCGTAGCGAACGCGTGTTTATGAACAAAGTACGCCCCACATTTCTCAGACACGTTTGAAATTGCTAGAAGTAATAGAAAACGAGTGTCTTTGTAGTTTAAAAAACGTGCACTTTTCTACAGCGTTGTCGGTCTCGGGAAGCTTGCAATTGGAGATTTCTTAACAAGAATAAGAAATAAAGTGAAATTGTAACATTATATGAGTAAACGTGATGTGAGCTTGACTTTATAACACTCGGTAATTTTTCAAACGAGCAGTTTTACTCCAACATCTACTTTATCACAATAAAATAAAACCGAAACCGCGTAGTTACAGTACTCTGCTTTTCATGTTTAATTTTTAAATAACAGACATACCCTAAGCCTACAAACTCATATATCTTTGGATCAAACCAGAATTGTAAGTATCTTATCGTAAATATTACAAAACATACCTAAGGAAAATCCCGAACAAAATATTCCTACTGCGACACACAGAGAGCCGGATTAAACATACGAACATATACATATTATAAATATGCAAAGACAGAGAAGCTTTGATACCAAGGAGGAGCTTGATTAGAAAAGTTAGATTACCTGATGAAACCACACGACGGCAGCCAGTAAAAGATGAAAGATCCAGCAGAAATGAAAAATATTACGTAGAAAAGAGTTCTACATAACACCAACCTAATTATGAGAAACCTTTTTACTTGCGTTTCCTCGGATTTATTCAAATATTCAACGAGTCGGGTCGAGAAGTAAATGGTCTTTATAATTCTTTACTGCATCTCATTTACATTTGAATGGCCACTGAGCATACTTTAGATAATTGGACCCAAATTACTTTAACGACACATTAACCCGAGCACCCTTTGTTAAGGAACCCTAACTCAACAGAATATCTTGAAATATGCAAGTTCCTTTCAACAATTTCTCTTCGTAGACGCAAGTTTCATAATCTAGTTAAAAAAGCCTACGCTTCGTAGGAGGTGCTACGAGTAGCTACGAACCTCACCGACTAACTTCGTAGCGTTGCTACGGATTGTTACGACAATGTACCGAAACTTACAATTTCGTCAACAAGCGAATTTTAATACAATTGCAGTCTACGTCCCGCTTGTTTGCTGAGAGACTTGAATATATTTGTTCGCGATACAATGCTTGGAGCGCTACGTCGCATTTTAAATCACTAGGGACGTACGCTAACTTCCTGTAATAATGTACTTGTGCTGGCTTTAACAATATTTGCACATTATTGTTCCTGCTTCCTATAGAATTGATTATCTTTTTTCGCCAAATAATACGTTTAATTCGAACGGGCTACTCGGATTAGACTTTAAGAGTAAGTCCGACTATTCAAGAAAATTGCTACTTCTACCAAATGGCCGGAAGTAATACTATACTAAGGTTATTTGAATTCAATGGTCCATCCACTTGAAATGGTAATAATTGAGTCACTTTCGATTCAAAAAGCGTAGTCAGCGTCTACGACGTAGCACGGTGCTACGAGACGTAGCTGAGGTCTACGAAACCGAGTTCAACATGGTTCCCCAAAAAAAATGCAGAAATTATTCAAAAGCTTTTACGCACAAAATAATCATAAAAATGTTTGCGTATCCAAGAAAAGCGCACGAATAAAGAAGAATATCTTACATAACATTAAATTCGTGCGCAAACCCGCTCGTCATCACGGGGCGCGATGCCGGGACATGTCCTCGGCAGATTTATAACCCCGTCTCGGGGGCCTGGGGGCCTGGGTCCCCGATAACGGTAAGACAAGCCCGGGGGACCGCGCCGCGTCACGGCTCACAAAAAATACCCCTTTCACTCAAAGTGGCATGTTTGTACTATTTATTACCCAGGTATTACGTCGACTCGTGCACATCATTCACGCTTTTATAAAGATTAGAGTCCCGAGTGATCCCGACGCTACCCCTGAGTCCTCGTGTTAAATATTTATCTGAATGTCAGCCGTTCTGTGGGTGTTAGGTCTGACCTCTGTTTTCGAACTGCTAAAGGTTCTGAATAGATTACGATCTGTTTGGAACAGTGGCATTATTATTAGGGTCTTTTTAATTTTGGGCAGTAACTTCCTAAAACAGATATCCAGAAAAATACTGGGTCTAGTCTGTATTTCACATATTCATGGCTGGTAACATTGTGCATTCTTAAGTTCTAAGATGTAGGTTAAGTTTGTAGAAAATCAAACTAGTCTCACGTTTCTTATATAAAGCTAGACAATAAAGATGAGCCATAAAACGGCGCTAAATCTTTAGTAGCCGGAGCAGCTGGATGTGGGTAATAAGTTAAGATACGTACATCCTTTGTCTAGGTTAGCAAACGGTAATGTTTCTTTTCGTTTGTTAGCTGTAAAAGGAGAACTAGTGCACAAAGGTTTTAAGATTCTTTTTGTCTCCTGTGGTCTTTTCAGAAGTATTTGAGGGGGTTTTGTGTTACACTTCTTATTGGCTTCGAATGCAGGTTTTTTTTTAATTCTCCTACTACTCATTTTTTTGTGTTACCTGATGATAAGCACTGAAACCATCGATGATGATGCGCAGGAGATAAGCACAGCAAATAACCTAGTCAGAATAAAAGATTCAGTTATCAAGCTAATTTTATCCCGTTAGTGCAGTTTCTTTATCTCGTTTTCGACAAGTTATTGATTTAGCGAATTTTGAGCTTGACAAAACTCATTCATACATGCTTTGACAGCCAATTGTATACAATTTGTATATTTTCATATTCCTCAATATTTTTTCAGTTAACCGATCACATCAACTTTATGACAACAGATTACTGAACAGACTTGACCAGTCTTCCAAAAACCTTGTGCTACTCCTTGCTTAGCTAGCCTTTGTGATAGTTTTCCATGTGACCCCAGCTGCTGAACTTCGGGTCACGTAATCTGTTCCGTAGATCTTCAAGGTCAAATGCAAGGTAAGTTTGCCAAGTTACGAACAATACATCATTATGGAAGTGTATCAAAACACAGTTGTAAGGCTTCTTTGATTAAACGTTTGTGAAAGTTATTCGCCGTTGTTTCCTTTTGGTGCAGGGTTTAAAATCGGTCATGATCGTCTGAGAAAAAACCGAGATTTAGAATACTTCTGGAAATAAGCTAACATACATATGTCAACTAACAGGTCATAGAAGAAGACATGCTACGTCGATCCAAAATAAATTGGCATAAGGGCAGGAGAGTGATGATGATACCTAGTCTTTAAATTTAACAAATTAGTAAGACGTTAATAAATGAATTGGTTTAACAGAGGGTCCCAAACTAGGCACAGCCTGTATCTTGGTGACCCAGATACTACACAAAGTCAACAATGTACAATGTTCTGCTAGCGCCAGAAAAATAACTTAGAGATTACATTATCTTGTAATTATTGTGGTGTCATCATAATAATAATTTAGTCTTTTAAGTAATTAAGTTGAGAAAGAGAAGCAAATAAAATATCTCGACTTGGCACACGAGGTTGTCGACATGTGGAATGTGAACTCGGCTATAATTGTGCCGATTGTCGTGACGGCCAATGGCCTTATGACCAAGAGCCTCGAAGACCATCTTTCGAGGCTCTCCTTAGGCGGTTGGATCAAAGGCCTGATCAGAAGGCAGTACTACTCGATACGGCTCGCATTGTGAAGAGGTTCCTGTCTCTGGAGCCCTAACCACCGGTAGCTTGGACCCTGCTCCCGACACCGGTGGACCGCAATTTTTTATATGGTTTTTTTTAAAGAAATATTTAAAAATGTTTAAAATGTGTAGAAAAATGAATAAAGGATCATAATTTAGTTTTTTAGTGCGACACTTAGATAAAACGTTACCTACCTAGGTACTTTAAAACACGCTAATAAAAACCTGTTAAAAATAAATCAGACCGCACGACCCCCAAGACATTTCACCATATAAGTACTGTCGTAAAACCATAAAGAAAAAACATATTTCCTTTATTCGTGAACAAAAAACTGGCTGGTAGATTAGGTTCACCTCCATAAATCTCCGGTCTCGACGGTAAGGAGTATAACGTGCAAGAGAAAATATTCAATCAAGTTTATAGCATCAATTCTTCGGAGGAGGCGGGTGGTCTTTTATCTTGGCGTTCTCGGCGCTTGCGGGGTTCTCGGACAACGGTTTCAGGGCTCATTTGGCTCACTGTAATGGCGAACAGGGCTCCGCCGACATCATGAGAAAGATCGCAAAATTGTAATTTCCGTGAGTTAACTTTGAATGCCGCGTGTATTAAAATTGTGGAGATTTAGGTTGTGTAAGTTTCAGTGGCCGTTTCGTACTTTTTCAGGTTTTGAAGTCGGTTGTACGCAGATAAAAATAATGACTGTTTTTATCTGCCTCATGGAGATAAAAGGAGTCACGAGGGAACTGGTTTTAGACCTTTTTTAAGGGTCCAAAAACGATCATCCATTCATAATTCATGACTGTCCAGACTGAAATCCACAAAAAATATTTAGGTACCGTCATCACCTACCGACTGAATAAATCAATGTGAAGAGTTTCTCGACAGGCAATGAAATTATCTCTTTGTTCCATTTCTGTGTAACTGTTCTGATGCCACAAATTCTTAACTTACTGTGTCTTAATCAGTAACCAATGATAAATACCCACTAATAGGTTCATTTTAGTAACAAATAAAACATGAATACTGTATACTGTATAAACTGATCGACTTTTCAATTTAAAATACCTATACTTTATTCGTGTATCCTATATCGACTATTAAAGGCCAAGTGCCCTCTCTCACAGAATGAACCTCCCCTACGACCCCTACAAAGGCTAGCTCAAAGCTCACGTTCACAGCATTCTTCAAATTATTCGCCGATCGCGCCGTGAAGCGGAGATTCACACTCCACCAGACAAAGAGCTCGACAGTCGGGAGAATTCGATAATGTATCCCAAGCACCAACATAGGTAGTGTACGAATAAGGAAGCAGTGAAAACAAGAAAATCGAAACGGTCGAATCGCAAATGAAAATCTACATGCTGAACAGACAAAGGAAGCTGTATACAACGCCCAATCAGCGCGCAATCTGCAAAGTACAGAGATTATTCCCGAACACGCTCGTAATACCAGCCATCAAAGCTTTATGAACGTTTGTTATAACTACAAAATCAATATAGCACACCTAGACAGCCACGCTCAGTACATAAGAATATTGATTTTCCATCCCGTGAATAGTCGGGAGCTGGCCATGCAATATAAATATTGCGAACATCCCTATTCAAATATTAACTGAGTATACTCGTAACGCATGTGTGGACTATGTACTACCTACCTACCTCGCGGTCCGACTGTAACCATTGGCAACCGCCAGCGGGAGCTTGCATCAGCTCTGCCCGGGCCGAGTCCCACATACAACCAATTACAGCTATAAACCTGTTAGAAATACGGTCCATAATCGCTTGCTAAACGTTGCAGTCGACGTTTGTAGGTGAATTGCATCTCTTTGCCACCTGATTCTCGGTCTCGTCCCTGGAGGGGGCCGGGGCCCGGACTGAACCACAGTAGGCCGGAAACAGTGCGTCAATACATGTTTATATTTTAAAATGATCGTAATCACTTCATTAGTGTTTCATATTTTAATGATTTCTTTGCTGTTTTTACTAATTTATGCGTCTTAATTTATTATTATTGTTTTATATGGGTATTTTGCCTGAACCAAAAGTTTTTTTTTATTACTAGTACTTATAACTTTTTTTAACATTTCTATCAATGTTTAATTGGCTATTAAAAAGTTTTCTCATTAGAATATAGTGGACACCGATAGTAGTTAGGAGACAACTTAGAAATTCAAATATCGTATTCCACATTACGTTTCTAGCTAACAAGGTCTAACAGACTACACATTAGCATATATTACGCATGTTGTACATGTATTTAAATAACAATTAAGTACATTTACATCATTTATTCATTAGTGACATAATATATCCAGGTGCTCATGTTACATTCTACATTCATATAGCGAAGAAACCTACCCGTCAACTGATTTAACCTTTTAACAACAATTTGACTATCAAATAAACTATTAAAAATCTCATAGCAGTTGTCGCACTACATTAGAACACTCTGTGCCCGCCGCCATGACGTTTGAACAGCCCTCGTCGCTTTGTACGTCCCAAATAAGTAGATATATTCAGTGTGCATATGACATGTTGACGAGTAATTACATCGAAAGTAGACACCTAACGCACACACGCGTACACGCATGCAGGGATACGTGTATCAAAGGGATTCAATATTGGATTCGTTAATTAATGCTACCTTTGTGATGGGCATTCCGCATTCGACGGGTGGACGGTCGGACGGGCGGACAGGCGGACACAGACAGACAGGGGGGACGGACACTAATTAAGGGATTTCAAAAATGGTTTCGTTTTGTCTGGGGCTAGACGGCTTTGATATGTCCGTAATAAACAATTTGATGCCTGTACAGTGTACTCGTATACTGAGTAGTGAGTATAGATGCAATCATGTCGAATATTGAATAGCTAGAATTTCACAAAGGGTTTGGCTCCCCTCTGTTTATTAATAAAGCAAGTCTGGAGAGGTACTTCACAGTGGAATTTAACAGAGATAGATCTGTGTGTGCCAGGATTAATTTGGAACATTGCAATTTTGATCAATCAGTATTTGGTCCTTTGCGTCGGAAGCAATCTATGCCTAACTTTGGTTACACTAACGCTTGTTATTACAGATTAATATCTAATGCAGTTTGTTGTCTATGTCGATGTCAGTGGGGAAAACAATAAGAAAATAGTGATAAATCGAATAGCATTAGCATTTCTATGCTTCATACAAAATGATCCTTGACTGCCTTTAAGATCGATGTGGGTGGGGGTGTCGTGATCAGTCTAGGTTACTCGAAAAACTGAAGAAAAAAAAACCGGAAAATTAAAGTTATCTTCATAATCGACGTAGGTAAAAACAGTTTTCCTAAAACAATCTTGTTAACAACATCAACAGTGCAACATTTTTTTCAATTTCATGCTCTGTTATGAACATTTTTTTTAGAACTTTTCAGTCTTTTGGACCAGTTTCAAAATGCACAATAATTTATCAAGTTCGTGGCTCATAGGCATCGCTATGTTTTACGAGCTGGTATATTTCATGGGACATGACACATGGCGCGCTGGCAACATAACGGATGACTTGTGGCGGCTCGGGACAACCAACTATCCTATATCACACTGGTACTGAAGACTTGGACTATATAAGAGAGTTATTAAAATGTGAAAAAAGTGTTCTAAGATTTTCTAACACGACAATAAGCTCAGTGGCAGTCAATTCAAACACACGAATTTATAAAGGCACTTAATGCCATAGGGACCTACTCATTTTCTAATAATATCTAAACTCATCACACAAGACAATCATAACGAGTTAAACCCTGCCTCTCAAACTAGGGCAACCTGCTGTATCTTGAGTATAGATGCAAAACGGGTTTTAAACGTTTTAAACCATTTGGTTTTAAACCGTCTTTTTGGTTTAAAACCACAACTAACGGTTTAATATGGTTTAAAATGTTTATGTTTTGTTTTTATTGTGTGCACTTGTGGCATGTGCCAAATAAATGTATTTTATTCTTCTGCTTTTTTCTTCTCTATCCTCATACCCTACGTTACGATTTTGGTAGCAAATTGCAAAATAAAAAATACGGCATTGCCGTTATATTTTAATAAACACGCATTTCATGATTGTTTTCAGTCTGTCTAATCCTAAAAGTATGATATATGACTTCACATATATTAATAAAAATGCTAAATTATTTCAATTAGCCTTTTAAAATAATTTATAATCAATGTACGGCCCACGTGGTCGTGGTTTTAATCCGTTTTAAACCAATTTAAAACCGGTTTTAAACCACGGATTTTGGTTTAAAACGGTTTATTTACAACTATAATCTTGAGATAAAGTGCTCGGCTTTGATTTGTCTAAGTTATAATTTACGTGCAAAATTGTCGATGTTTCCTCCTAAATTACGATTAATAGATGCTTAAATCCTTTATCAATTATATGTATTCAATTACATTATAATTCCATTGACTTTGTCACTCGATATTCAACGGAAAAGTTTACACATTTGCATTTTGATTCTGATTCAGCAGACGCAGTCATTAAATATTATGGTCTTAAGCAGACAGTCTGCTTTTCCTACCAAAAAACAAAGAAAAACAAACTTAGCAAAATAAAGGAAAATCAATCAACTCTGCCTCTTTAATTTCACTGCTAGAGGTAAGCCTCCCCCAATCTGCGCCGCAACTCCCCATCCAAAAAATTAAAAGAGTTAACACAAATTTAATAATAATATGCACTATCCACGGTAAAATAAAGCTCGCGTCAGACATGACACGGGAGGAGGTGGCTAGCTCGCAGCCCGGGCGGGGGGTGCAGGAAGGGGGGGGAGGGGGCGCTGGATATTCTATCGAACTACCACCTATAACCGGCTATGGCAACGGCTATATACTCGGACATGTTGGAAATCCAGGAACCGGAGCTATGTAATTATTATATAGAGGTAAATTGAAGCTGGCGTATGTACCAATTTGTGGAGGGAGTAATTATGATCGAATTCAATTATCAGGTACGCTGTAGGTACTTGCTGTTACGGTTCCCCTTTGTGTAACGTGATTTGGCAATTTGAACATGAACCGTAATTATTGCTAGGTTGGTGCAATGCACGTGTTTTCCAAATTCGAACTTGACTACAATTTATGTGTAACGCTGTAAAGGGTGGTTAGGCACGTGGCCGAAATCTGAACGAAAGCAGCCATCACGTTTTTTTTTTAAATTACAAAACAATTGCAGAAATTGTTTGACAACAGCACCCCTGTCAGCGCCAAAAGATCTTTGCAGCCTTATAACTAAGTAGAACTTGGTTCATTTAAGACCATAAACGACTACTAAGACCTTAGCAACCTAATCCCCACGAACAAAGGAAGAATTAACTTGTCCCGAACACAGATTGCCTACGTCCGCAGCTGTGTTACTGCGATAGAGTAAAGCCCTAATATACTCCCCATGATCCGGTATGCAATGCCATGTCTCCTGATCTATCGGACAGGATGAACCACCACACTGATACTGTTGCCCGACCTCTTTAGTTCATTGGGATGATGTCTGAAGATGATATATATGGGCTGCGGGACTGTTCGAAAGAGATTCCGCGGCCCTGGAACACAAAGGGCAAGAAGGAACATGGATGGGTTTTAGTCAGTAAAAGTCTGACACTCCCTCCCACTCCGCCCAGAGCGGGGGGGTTATTTGATAATTTCCCATCCGAAAAAAAAAAGAAAAAAAAGATGATATATATTCAGAAAACTATGACATAAACGCACCTGTCTTGTCATCTCTCAACCACCCTTCGTCGACGAGTATAATTATCTATCAAATGTCGCTTTGGAAGTAGGATTATATTTTATGGATTTATGATCTCATTTCTTAATTAGAATTTATTTATTTGTAAGAATGTAGCTTTACGTCACGGCGATATAATTATCAAGCTATACATTTCCAGAGTAATATGACCACGCTTTGTATAGATTTCCCGTACAATGAGAGATCAGCTTATAATGGAATTGCATAGCGTCATTGGTCGTCGTGCGTACATCGTAGGGTTTCTTACATTCTACCATAACATCGGGTGTACAAATATAATGTTAATATTACAGTTTTGAAATTAACTACAATTTACCTTAATATAATATTTTAATCAATATCATGTCAATTCAATTATAAGTAATATTATAATACATTTGAAATTGGATGTCAAAATAAATATAAAAATTGAAATCAAATGTCAGAATAGATATAAATATTGAAATTAAATGTCATACGTAATACATAAATATATGCAGGCACCTATGCAATGAGAACAAAAAAAAATCATCAATATAAACAGATACCCTAGAGGGTATCTGTTTTCATTATTCTGACCCTTTTCAATGTAGGGACCACAGATTTTGAAATGTTTTAACAGTAGGTAGGCGATTTTACTTTAAGTTAACAAATTGTTTTAATAATAAGATAAAATTTGGCAAGACCGTGAAACAGAAACAAATTGTAAAATGTAGTGTTCATGCAAATGAGCTTCATGTAGGATTGTTGGCCACTCGCCGAGGAAAACAATTGTCTGCTCCCGACATTCTGTGTTTTAAACCGCGCAAAATGTTATAAATAACACAGAATTACTAGCGCTACACTTTAAAATATTGTAGCGAAAGTGCTGTTCGGGTGCAATACAAGTTTCCTGAAATAGGTACCGACTATGCAATATTTTAGAGTCAAAACTCAAATACGGATATTCAAGTGGCCTGTTTCGGATAGTAAGTTAAAAGACTGTTAACCTTGGTGTGGTTAGATAATTTGACCCCTACAAAATCTACTCTCAAATGTTTTGACAGTCATCATGTGGTATCAGTCATTATATCTACGAATTGGTGTAGGCATCAGAAGCCTGTTTTAATTGATTCCCTACGTGAAAGACTACCTACCCACACAAGATAATTGCCAACAACGCCAACACAGCCACTAACTACGCACTATTCACGAACTTAATTAGGTGCCTATCATTCCAGGCAGACGGAGCTGCACGCCGGAGTCAACAATGGCTCGCAATTTCCTGGACTCCAAACATAATTACAAGTAGCACAACGGAGTTGCGTCAGCGGAACATGTTTGTGAGCGAGCCATTCAGAGGAATGAGGTCAAACCCTCCACTCTCGTAATCCCGTCGGAAGCTGCGTCCATCATATCTTGTCGCCCATATTGACGACCAGAGCCCGCCGCGCACGCCTCAATAAATAGCCAATGCGATTCACGATGATTCATCTAAATCACATTGCGTCAGCTCTCTTTCTAATAAGATTTTTATCGAAGCAGAAGTATGTCATTTCATAAAGCTAAATGTATGTTAAGGAACAAAAATGTTGTGAAAGCTTTTACTTAACGCTATAAATTAAACTGTTCACACAAAGCTCTTTTCTAGCATAAGATAAGGCGGTGAGCGTAGCAAACGAGGGCGACGTTAGAACAACAAAGCTCCGTATGTAACGTAGCTGAAAGTGGCATTAAAGGAAATAATTAAAAACCTTGTTAGTCTTAGCTGCGAGCAATAAGAGGGCGGAGAGAGCTGGCAAAGGAACGTCGAGCGAACAAAATAAAGCACAAGCGCTCCGGCGGGCGGCGGGCGGGCGCGGCGTCTGAAACCTGTATAAATGCAGCACATTTCCAGGCGTCTACCTCTTTATTGCCTGCCCGAGCCGCGCGAGACAAAAGAACTAAAACTGCGCCTCGGGAATATTAATAAGAATTTATCTCACGCCGCCGTAAGTATCTGCAGCCCGCCTTCATTTTAAAATTCATAAAGCTACGACGCACGTTCCACAAAGAAAATGTTAGGTACGAAAACGATTTCGTATTAAATGCAATTTACTTATTCATCGCTAAGTAATCCTGACCCGCAAAGAAATGTTTAAGCTCGTACTCTGCAAACAGAGTTTTATGGGTAGAGAAAGTTTGCACGCCCTCGCTCCCTGGACATGGCAGGCTGGCTACCGCCGCGCCGGGTGCTGCGGGGGGCCACGCACCCCACATTACGATGCTGCGTCGCTGCTCCTACTTGTAATGCGGGATCGTGCCACCAACTTATTTGGGTAATCTTTGGATCCACACATTTTGAACTCGTAACACAAACCTATATTTTTTGCGCATCCGCGTTCCATTCTTCACCTCAGTCGAAATGATAAATGATGCTCTTCAACGTATTTATTTACAGGTATTGCTGAATATTTCCAGCAGGTCTTGCAGTTTCATTAATAAAGTTCCTCCGGAATATGGATTCTGGGGAGCCTATTGACGTTCTCTCCATAATCTCCTTTAATAACGTACGCATGTCATAAACTCTATACTAGGACCAGTCGACTGCACCAAGCTCTGTATCATGTCCACATTTAGTCTGAGCCACTTGCATACAATTGAGCGGCAGAAAATACCAACTTATTTAAATAATTCACGCTTCGTGAGTGAAATGTGAATTCAGATGAAAATAATGCAGACGAGTCGTCGACACGAGGCGCGCCGTGAACGCACCCGATTTGTAATGGTGGCGTCACGCGGTCTGCCAAGATGGCGGCCACGCTCCCTGGAAATGTTCCACAATTATTTGCGGGTTCTCCCGCTTTCCACTTCGTGCAAACTCTACGGATCGCCTTAGGAAAATACACGTTATTTAGGAATAGGTAACCAATAAATTCTTGTTACCTACTAATATTTTTAATTGGGTTTAAAACCATCTTTAAAATCGATGATCTCTCTTAGGTAAGTCGTTGTACAACATTGGAGTAACATAAAACCATTAATAAGCCTCTTACCCTATCCGTCTAAGTCAACATCGGTGTTCTCGGAGATGCGGCGGGGTGGTGGCTGGAGGGGACTCGGGGCGCGTTGCCGTGGCAACGCACGGGGGCGCGGACCCGAATTTTATCGATTCGGGTACAGACAGCAGCCGGGTGAGCTTTCGCCTACACTAACACGATTCAACGCCCGTGTTTGCAGATCTCAGAGGTTTATAAGGGCTTTGACATTTGGAAACACATACGCTGTTTGGATGTCTCTCTACCCATACAGATACTGCTAGTCCCGCTTTAACCGCAAATTACTGATGTACGTGCTTTTTGAGATAAAAGCATTTTAGCCGATAGGAACGTTTCAATATCATTCGTTATATACCTAAATGTTTAATAAATCCATATCGAATCACTTTTGTAGGTAGTTCAAGCATCGAAGGTGTTTTTACACATAAAATCTAGTAGACAAGCCGACTGATAGGCATGGATGCGTACTGCATAGGTACCCATTGCATGGATCTTTTGGGTTACCTATAGCTAAAGATACCGATCTGATCCTATCCATAATCTAAGTAACAAAACTAAGAAGCTTTGAATTTGATTGCCTCATCTTTTCTATCTTTTGGATCCCAATAAAAAGCAGGCTTGGTTTGGAATCCAAATATAACTTCACTATACGTTTTAAAGACCAGTACCGACTACCTAAGTACCTACATACTTATCATCAATACCTAAATAACTAAAAATCAATATCTGAAAACATATCGCTATGGTTTAAAATATTGGTCACAGTAGCTATGTACGGAGGGAGTAATAAATTAAAACAATGATTAAGCAATAAGTTTCATTCATTTTATTATACAAACGACGTGGATAACGGCACAATCCATATCACCCCAAACAACAATTTGGCAAAAATGGGAGCAGTAGTTACTTCGCAACGAAAACACGTCTCCCGAAGCGATTTTTGAGTAGGGATAAAAAGGAAAGTGGGGTTGCAAAGGGTTCTCCACACGAGATATGAACTAGTGCACCCTTCTCGCCACCACCCCTATCAATTGTTACCAGTTGCGCATATTTTTACCCGCAGGAACAACCCGATGGGAGCAGCGAGACCGCACCGCGTTCTGCGTTAAATCACAAGAGAATATTCGCTTTCTTGAGTTATGTAATGCTTTGAATAAATATTTATTAGTTTTATGGTTGCTCATGATGGCACTTAATTTGAATTGTAGGAGTTCTGTTAAGGTAACATGGCCATATTTACATATTAGGTAGGTACCTATTCCACAAACGCGACTACGAAATGCGTTATATTTATGTCGTTTTGTTTGCCTAATGGTGCACAAGTTCTGTTATGGCTTTATAATCTATCCGATTGGTACCTCAATGGTATTAATTCCCACCCTCGTGTTAAACAGCCTATGAATATCACAGCTACCAAACTATTTTGCAGGCCGATATCGGGTATCACCAACTTGGCCAATTTAAGGTCACTTAAACCTGCATGTCAGGGGTGATGTCTACGGGAAGCTGACTGCTAATAGGTAAGTATTATACCTAACGAAGAGTGATCCTGCTGCTAAATGTAGGTATCTAGATAGATTCACTTGACGTATTTGTAAGGCAATGAGTCGTCGGCTCTATTGTAGAACTTTTTGGATGACAACCGAGGAAGTTACAAGGACTCTGTAAAATTGTAAATTCCACATAATCTTGTGGGCTTCAATCTTAGAGATGAAATTCTCAAAACTTTAACAATACACCTAAACTTCGTACAAAGAAACATTACACAAGACGCTTTGATAAGCCTAGCAAGAAGTAGCAGCCATTGACTGGAACAATAAACGAACAATTCTCACTCCTGGCAGGAGGATTTCTTAAAATCTAGAATAAAATTAAGATAAAGAAAAATCTAATGTAGGTAATCCCCCAGCAGGCAAACAACAATCAAAATCAAACGAGGCCAAGAGAATACGAGAAAAAAAATCAGTTTTTCCAGTCGACTTCCGTAGGCGGCATTCACAAAAAGTATCGCAGGGTCCGATTAACACAGTATCCTTGAAGATGTCGCTCGCAAAAAGGGGCATAAGGGGACAAAAGGCCCTGAAACATTTCTCATTGAGGCGAAGGGCGGCGAGCGGTCGTGGGGTGGCTCCCGGCCCCGGCCCGCGACACCCACCACGTAGCAGTCTCCAGCCACGGTGTCCATAATTTATGCTTTCGAGCAGACCACGAAAAATAAATGAGCAACAGTAACAAGAGGAAATGGAAAAGTAACTTACATCTTTGTGAAGAACTGTTTATGTGCCCATGTTTTTTGTATCAGCCGACTAATTCAAACATTTTATTGGTGATGGCTTTTCGGAGATCCGATTAGGACATCTCGCGGGAGGATGCCTGACTCCTTTTGTTTTGCTCGTAACATTTGAATTAATGTCAGTGAGACGAAAACAATTGATTTTTTATATATCATACCTATTTATATCTGGCACCTATGGCTACCTATTATAGACTGTTCTGCACTCAGTACTATTTTACTTTTTTAAATCGGCAAACACAGCGTTTCGATAAATTTATTTACAAGCAAGTGGTCATCAGAAAGAGTAGTTTTCTCGCAATCTAACTAATTTGGTGAGCCTATTGATTTATTTTTTATTTCTAGCCATAAATTCTCGAGATATGGACACGATATTTTATTTTAAACGGTTATAACCGTTTAGAATCCTAATTACCAACTTAGAGTTATTCTTTTCTCAAATTAGATTTAGTTTCTAATATCGGGCCCATTGGTTCGTTTGACTTACGTATTTATTCTGTTTGATCATACTTTTGATATTTGCCCTAAACTTCCCATTTCCAAAAATTATTTGTGTTATTGGTCGATATAAAATGAAAGCTCAAAAGAATGGTCACATTTTTTATTAAAATAAGAAAAATTGATGGGATGTGTCGTAATTAATATTATTAAACAGTACATGGTAATTAGGTACATAATAATAGCTTTTAAAAATATAATCATTCACACAATCATTACTTACATTTCTACAAGTCTTGAACAATAATATGTATTGGTCCATCTTTAAATATCAAAGCAGCAAGACAATTATACACAGGCACAAGCTAGTATTACCATAATATCGCGCCTTTATTTCCCGAAGGGGTAGGCTCTCGCATTTCGTAAAATTCGTTCACACATGCGCTTTTTTAAAAGTGACGATATTTTATTTTTAGCTCTCGGGATTAAGACAAGCGTTAAAAATCGTATAGAGCGCCTTCCTAGGGAGTATAACAAGCGCACTGTTATATTTTCGACTCTAGGTGCTACGAAGAGGATTGCAAATCCACTGCCTTGTAAAAAATCGTCGTGTTACAAAAGCGGGCCGTGCGAACGTGGCCTAAGTCCCAGGTAAAAGGGACGAATTTTATATTAGTCTTATTTTTCGAATACCCGTTCTATGACTAATTTTATTTGTGAAAACTGATTATTTAACAGTTACTTTGTTTAGCTGAAATAATGCAATCGACCATTCACTTCTTGTTTATGAACATGATTTATCCAAGAGACAGTCACATTTGGAACTCAGGCAGTTCTCAACAGTAATTCTTATAAACCTCAATGGTCTCCGAGTGCGTCATGAGACTTAACGTTGAAGTTTAATCATCATGACAGGCATGGACAATTGGATATATTTGTCGTTTTTTTGTTTTTCTGCTATATGCATTATTACTTTCCTGCATTCTTGGCTTACGAATCACAGAATTGTAAACCAATAGATTACATTAGAATTTATATCAGCATGACGATTGTTGCGTTAGGAGTTCATACATCGGTCAAAGATGAAATCACAAGGCACAATACAACTAACGTATTAAATTATTTAGTAAACCTCCACAGATCCCGACTTTTTGTTTTGTAGCGACATCTATGACGCAACATACGAACTAAAATGTTTGGATATCATTACCGAGCGGAGTTTCGTCTCATCTGCCTAGCCTTTTTTCCAAGGGGTCGGCTTCGAGTCTAATCGGATACATCTGTATACCAGGAGGTCGAAGTTTAGCTAGCTAAACTTTTTTTTTATTGTTTTGACTTTATATGTACCTAAAAATACTCCTAATTATATTAGCTACTGATACCTCAGCTCCGTAACCGCTTTCTTGAGGAACCTGCTCAGATGCTTAAACTCCGGATCAATGGCAGCATTGAACCACCGCTTATTGTCAGCATCCCTGTGGTCTACATCCAACTGCATGTAGGTATACGGAGCAAACGCTATGCTATTCCTTATACTTAACTTAGCATCTATATCAGGCATTAGTGATCGGAGTTTCTCGACTAGCTGTGGGTGAAGTGTGTTGAAAACAAAGCCCGTATTTCTTCCGGTTAACACTTCTTCGGCATATAAACAATTGATAAAGTCCGATGTGTACGCTTCAAGGACTTGCATCTGGCTTTCAAAGGCGCTGTTGTTGGCGACTGCATTTGATTTTAACATTGGTGAAAATATTCTTTTGTACCTGAAAATAACAGTCATATTTTAGATGTTCCATTTTGTTTCTAATTCATTTGCGTTTTGACCGGTGTATCGATCTATATGCATTTTTATTTCACTGCTAGGCTTGCATTCGATTACTACCTCAAGTTCTCAATTCATAGTAAGCTTGCCTAAAATTAACTTATTTACTTCTGGGATACAGACTCTGGCAGTAATTGCTACATACCGCAATATGAAGAGAACGTGAAAAGTCTAAACTTCTGAAACGCGATTCAGCGTTGATACAGGGATGCCTGTTCGTTTCTCAATGTCTTCAGAAACAGTCGCTCGTCCGCATCGATATCATCGTGTTTGCAAAGCTTCTGTCGCGCGATGCAAATGAAAGTCGTTGTGGGCGAGGGGCCTTTGAGAGGTTCCGGTGAGATTTACTTACAGTATCATAAGCGCGGCGATACTATCCAGCATGGCGGCGGACGGCGACACAAGCGGCAGCGCCAGCGCCAAGCTCGGCGCGAGCGCACCCGCCGCGCGCCCGCCGCGCGCCTCGCTGCGAGCGCGCACCACGCCGCTGTGCACGCAGCTGTGCAGGACCAGCATGTCCTCTGTGCAAACAATTATTATTATAATTATTTCATAGTTCATTATTACCTACTTTTTTAAGAACATTTTTCACGCCTGTAAACCCTGTAACCCTCAAGTGTTAGGCAGAGGTGTACCCAAATAGTAAACCCAAATTTTACCAATTATATAGGGAAACTGGTAATTAGTTACCGATACTTAAACAGGTGAATGTACTCATGACAACAAACAACTTTCCCAAAGAAACTTTTTTTTTAAACCTAAATCACAATAACACAAAAGCGGGCTGTATGAAATTCGCGCGCGCGCGCCTTTGACCTATCAGCCGCATGACGCTGTTCTGTCTCATTACTATCGTACCGTGTAACAATGAGTAATGCCGTAATGCTAATTTGGGAAAGTTGTTTGTTATCATGAGTACAATCACGTGTTTAAGTATCGGTCACTAATTACCAGTCACCCTATATTTGAGTCCCTATGACATGGGACTTTAAGAAAACAAAACTGATTTATATAAATTGTGTCTGAAGCGCTTCTGTTGAGCATGAATGAAATCCGAAGATCGATTCCAAAGTCGGGCAAATTGTTACCAGGAATTTCTGAGTAGCCGCCACGGAATCTGAATTTGGACCTAGTTGATGACAATAGTGCCGTTATGTATGTAGTACTCATACATACCTGGGTCAGCTTGCAGTTGTTTGTTACACATGTCGCTGATGGCCGTCGAGACTTTGGGCAGGATTTCTGAGTAGCTCTCAGGCGACGGAGCCGCACCCATGAAGTGTAAGCGAGTCCTGGTGCTGGCGTATACCTAACGTTTCAGAAAATAATTTTGTTTGTTACCAAGTAGCGGAATTGAATCACGATCACTATTTTAAAACATTTCTGATTTCTAGACAAGAAGTTTTATTCAGTTGTGTGCAAGTACATTCCGTTTTGAAGAAGTATTGTATTCTACTTTCGAATCGTTTTAAGAACTTCATATCGAATTCTGGGTATTTATATACCCGTAGAGGTATCGCCTTATCGAAGTTTATAAGAGGTTCAGCCTTGTAGCTCGTGGGGTGGATTATGACCGCTCACAATCAGTCCCAGCCGAGTCCCAGCAGTGGGACCGTTATAAAATAATTATGCGACTAATTATGCAGCTTTGTAAACTGATATTCCTGTTTCTCATACCTCTGTGTCCCCTATTAAAGCTCAATATGGCATATGAAAGCCTGGTTATTATGTATGTTAAAAAGATACTTACAAGGTTCGAGTACATGTTGTTGAGGCTCTTGAGTATAGCGCATTGCTCTATGGGCTGTGCTCTATGATATATCTTCGCGAGTGACCCCACCACAGACATCACGTAGTCCGGGCTGTCTATGCTCACCCACTGGACTAGCTCCAAGATCTGGCAGAAAATAATTAATGTGATTAGCTATGGATTGAGTTGCCCATCTGTTTGCTGATGGATAGCAGCCGACTCCCTCTCACCGAGAGGCCTCTGGCCCAACAGTGGGAAAATGATGGGCTGTGTGCTATATTTATGCATGGACATGATACTATACTCTTTCTTACCGGCTCAACCTGATTGTTGATGTTTCACTTGTGGACGCGCCACAAGTGAAACATAACATCACGTCTTGGCTAAGGCAAAGGTATACTAGTACTAATAAAAGTCGTTGGTTTGCGGTTTCAAACGGACTGTATTTTACCAGTCATGTCCATACATAGACAATTAGATCATAGACATAAGTATCATCAGATTGGCTCATAGACAGCGCTACGTGTATTAACTCAACATTATATTTTGATAACATTCTAACAAGTACACCCACATTTCGCCAGTTATGTAATAGAGGACGAGCCTATTGCCAACAACATGGCACAAATACAGACTCCGTGGCTGCTACTGAGAAATTCTTTATGGCAACACTCAATAACACTTTACCCGACCTGGGAATCGAACACAGGACCTCGTGCTCAGCAGTCGCGCTTGCAACCACTAGACCAACGATTACGGCAGTTCTTTATTACCTCAGCAGAAAAATCCTTCTCGTTCCAAAAGGGTAGGTATTGCGCTAGGAACCTGGTGATGACGGCAACACCTTGCATCAGCGTGTGCTGCAGAATAGCCAAGCGGTGCAGTAGGTCCTGCTTCTCTTTGTAGCTGTGTGGCGATGTGTTTAGAAAACCTGCAAAAAATTTGATACTGTTACAAAAATACTTTAAATGGGAAGGTAACTCAGTTTTACTCTGTCAATTCTGTGCAAGTTGCAAGAAGAATGAAGGCGTGCATATTTCGCGTCCGGTCTTGTAAGTCTTATGAGTGGTGCTAAGTTTCTATGAACAAATTTCGCTCTTCCCCGCGACCTAACCAAAGCGTTCAGTCGCACGAATACACGATCGTCGCCTTCGCTCATTGTGTCGGAAAACCAGAAGGCTCCCTCTAGTGACGTGACTATGAACGTGGATTGTTGGTTAGGATGGGGCCTTTGTCAACGAAAACATAAACTAAAGTTTTTGCATTCAACACAACATTCGACACAGGATCACATCTGTGTGCAGGATGAAAATGGCCTCGGCATACGTGTTAGGAACTTAGGATTGATTTCTATACGATAAAACTAAATAAAAAATATTATTGTTATTGGGTTTTTGCATCAGGAATTTCTCAGAAGCAGCCACGGAGTCTAGATTTGGGCCCAATTGATGGCAATAGGCTTGCCCCCTATTACATGGAACTTAAACATAACGTGCGAAATGTGGGTGTCCTATTAGGCACGTCTCTGCCTATCCCTTTGGAGAATTCCAGGCGTAATTTAATGTTATGTTAAAAAATTAACGGTCTCGGTGACTTAGTGACATCTGCATCATTTCGCTAACTAACTTAAGTTGACCTTATAAGCACTAGCTAGTTCAACACTCACAACTGTTCAGCAGATAATGCAGGTCATGCGACAGGAACTGCTGCTCGGCGTGCGACGCGACCGCTAGCAGGGCGACGCCGGTCTCATTACACAGCAGAGAGCGCAAGCGAGCCGGCCGTGTCGTGGAGCTTTGGACGCTGCAGCGGAGCACTGATACTGGGCTGTGGACCATGTCAATGGGTTATGTTAGGGGTAGTTTATTGCAAAGCTTATGGGGTACAGGTTAAAAAATAACATTATTGTCTCAGACAGGTGAAAAGCGAGTGAAAGGATTGTAGTTGGGAAAAAGCTAAGCAGATGATCATTTACTTCACGTGCGTATCGACAGACTCAAATTATATTTGACTAATTTGTAGCAGTTCTACAGTGGCCAAACTAGCAGATATAAAGTCCTTAAAAAGGAAATGACTGCATTTGAAAGTGAAGGGAGTTTTTTTTTATAAACAACCCATATTATACACCTACTGGATTAACTCATTAACACTATTTTGGAACGAACCAACCGGATCGACGAGAACCCGGCCGTGTCCGGCCGGGTTGGAAATGACGCCGGATTGTAATCTCTAAACGTAACACTTAGTATAATGTAACCACTGTTTATCTAACTAGTAATTACTTACTCTGTAAAATCAAGCAAGTCTTTATGTGGATCCTTGTCTGCATACTGTTTTGAGCCAATACTGAGGATTTCCATGTTAGGCACCAATGGGTCCGCTTTCTTATTCCTTCCGCGCTCCTGCAATTACATGGCATTCAGAAACAAAATATTGATTTGTGGAAAATGCATCAGGATCGATGGGCCAGTCTTCAAGTGTAAGTGCCAGAAGACGGGGGTCGTCGCCGAGTAAGACCAAGAAAACGCTAGCGTGACGACTTAGAGGCGCTTATGAGAAATTATTATCGTCTGAGACACCACGATAGATAGAAGAATGGGAGGTTATGGGGGGACCCTTTGCCCAGCTGTGGGATAATATAGGTAAAAAAAAATGTGGTGGATGATGTCTAGAAAAGAATAACATCAGTATTTATAGAATGGTAGAAATGATTTATGTTTTTTCTGAAGAAACAGAAAAGAATAATATGAACAGAAAGAAGCTAGTGTTGTGATTGAAGTATAGTAACCCAACTTCTAAAATTCGAGCAGCGGTGGCCCCGACTTACGGGCAGTAGGTAAGTCGTGGATCCGAACCCAGGCAGGCGCATTACTTGTGTAAATTATTTCATCACCATTGCTCTCAAAAACGATGAAGGAAAACATCGTGAGGAACCCGGCATGTGCTAGAACCAAAAGTTCGAAGACAGGTAACATCTACCAGCCCACACTGGGCCCGCGTGGTGGATTATAGCCCATTCCCTCTCATAGAGAGAAGGCCTGTGTCGCAGCAGTGGGAACATTATAGGCTGACAACTTCTAAAATTCATGTTACAACATGATGAATGCCATACATAGCAGGTAAAAAGTAATACTTACAGAATTGATAGGATTATTCCAGGTTAGATAATGATTTTCACTAGGCATTGTGTTCCTGTTTTCCTAAAACAAACAAATACTTTAGAATATTGTCTATGAATAAACCTTTTTTTTTATTTGATTTTTTTTTTCTTTTTTATACCTGGTTTCTTTTGAATCTATCAAGGAGGTCCGAGTTGATCTTCTTGAATGCACTATGGATGGAGATAGCTGGTACATCTTCAGGCACACATTCTGGTTTGTATGACTTGAAGAGCCCTAGGAGGACTTGTAGCTGCCTGCACATGCTCTGTAATACAAAATGAAATTTTAGTCAGTTTAGTTTGTATGATCACAGTTTCTGTATCAAGAAAAAGTGTGTAAAGCCTTTACACAGTTTTTCTTGATACAGAAACATTCTGGACTCATTCTTAATGGATTGGTCGAAGAGGGCCAATTGTAACTGGATTGGAAAGCCATGGGGGAGTCCTTTTTCCAGCAGTGGGACTGAGCGAGCTGATAGATAAAAAAAATTGTAGAAAAATTCAAATGCTGTATGTGATCGCTGAATATATGATGTGCCCCTCTAACATTGGACCACTATTTATGCCACACCCTGTTTATGTATGTTTTACATGCCATCTTAGATTTATTCCAGTTTTTTACTAACCTTTTTAGCCTCTCTCTTCTTGACATAGTCAAGCAACTCAACAACTCTCCTTCTCGTCACATCTTTAGGCTTTGTCAGGGTGTATACTAGTTTAGTTGCATGTGGTGTCTGTAAACAAATATTTTCAGTCATTTAGTGACTGATGTATTTTATAAAAAGTTAAAACATATAAATTAGGATTTTTAAAACTACAAGCAGGTGAGTTGTTTAAATATCTGGCAAAAATAGGGAGCTGCAGCTTAAATGCAGCTTTGAATTAATAAAAGTACTTCAATAGGAAAGTTGGAGTTTTAGGGTCATACAACATGTTGTGCCAGAAACACAAAGAAAAAGAAGAATGAGAGGGTTGTGTATACGGCAGCCGGGCTATAACTCACAACCTGTGAGGACTAAAATATATTGGACCAGCCCTGTGCACTTAGGAATTTCTTAGGGATATGGGATGAACCTTTTATAATACAAAGAACTGGTTATTGTGTAAAATTCCATGGTGTAACATGTGCTATGTCTAACAGTGGATGAATGTTTTTAAGAATTTAACGTATACTGAGTGGAAGATACACCGACGCTAAAACGGTAACCACGTGTTCATCTCACCATTCTGAACCCCCCAAATAGAATTTTTTAATTGCTTATTAAATAAAAAAGCAGCTGTTTCCAACAAAACTGCAATACCTCCACGGTCAAAATGTAGGGAAGGGATGAATTTTTTTTTTAAATTACTGATGAAAAGTGTCTAGGCGGGGGTTCACAATGACGTACTGAATATGTGGTAACCGTTTTAGCGCCGGTGTCCCTTCCACCTTTTATGTGGTTCATCAGCTACAAAATATTTCCAAACTAATAGAAAAGTCTTATGCTTAGTAATAAGTAAATTGTTATGGAAGCTTACCAGAACTTCATAAGTCAAACCAATGTAGAAAACATCATATCCTGTATTCAGGGTTTTCATGTCAATGCAGTTACATTCCATCGCAGCTGGAAGGAGTAAAACATTATGTTTATTGGCTTGAAATACAGTACACTATTGTCTACATTTCTTTTTCATTTCTCCTTTTGCAGGTCTGCTGGCAGAAATTTCATATGAAATAAGCAGTACCTATGTACTCATATATTATAATGTTATTTTCCTGTGTTGTCTACTGTGGGTACATAAATAGTAAAATAAATAAATTAATAAAAAATTCTGAAGGGTGCACACTACTTCAAAGTTTTCAGTGTATCTTCAGTCAACAGCACATCAGATGTTGACTGTTTTTATGTCATAGCAGTAAGAGTGGTTTTCACAGTGTGCTACCATTGAGTTGCTGTTGACTGTACCACTGTCTATCTCTGGGGGAAATGACAAGTATATCATTATGTTATGTTATTGTTATGGCATACTGAAATTAAAATTACACTGAAATAGTAGTCAATATAAAGTCCGTATATCTTTCTAGCTACTTGATTTACCTGTCAGCCAGTCAAGTAAAAATGCCACACGTGAGAAACTTGTCTGGTCTTCGTAATTAGAAAGTATCCAGCTCAGGGCGTACTCCACGGTTCTGTCCTCGACGCTCTCTGAAGGCACAAGACAAGCCCCCAAGCTTGTCCATTTTCTAATAGCTGTAAATAAAACACGCCAACCACTTTATATAGGTACACGGTCATTTCAGGACTTGTATTATCACAATGGATCAAAACACTCACGAATATATAAATTCAACCAAACTTTGAACAGAATGTGGAAATCATTGTATTGCAGACCACTTGTATCGACTGCATAAGCTAATTCATCGATTTTGTTCTGGAACAAATCTTTGTCAAACCCTTTCTTTAGTGACTTTATGTAACTGATTATTTCGTCGACGTCGGCCATCGTAATTTATAAATTACGGTATTGTTTTCCAAAAACCAAAATATTTTTCCCCTTCTATCAATGAAATTCAAACTCAAAAAACGTTAACGATTAATGAATGGCAGACAGAGACGCTTGCAAGACGTAATTAATACAAAAACAGGCAATGTTATCATTCATCTAAAATCATCGCACTCCTCACTCACAATCAGAAACGGAAATTAGACAAGGATGATGCGAGTAAACCCACGCTTAAAACCACGGGATTCGGGGATTGAGCCTAATTTTAAAAAAGTGCGATGCCATGGAACGTAATCTTTTTTTAACTAGCAATATTGTATGTTCCGAATGATTTATATTTATTCGTATTACTTTCTAATTTTAAACGTTACTTGCTAAGTTATTAAAGTATTTTTACGTTTAAAAAATGATATTTATAATAAAGTCCAAAAATTATTCAAACTAACTTGACGGCATGGTTAGATTATTTTTTGCTGTTTACGGAGATTGTTTACTATACAAAGAGCTAATTAAAATGGCAATAAAACAACTATATTGCAATATTTTAGTAACATAGAAAATATGCAAATGTTAAATCATTAAATTAAATTACATCAAATTATTTCAAACATCATTAATTTGGAAATTATTGCTGCTATAAACAAAAATAAAAATATGTCATTTCTTTACTTACTTTATAAACAGCCACTGAACGCGTCTAGGTCTATGGTACAAACATTGAATGTTGCAATTAAAAGAATTATTCCAAAGTAAAGGGACCTTTTATACAACATTATATTTAGTACAGTCATGCGAAACCTGAACATAGTTTGTTTAGAATAAGTAACTGAATCAATTCCAATAATTTTTAAACCATGTCATATTTTGTCTCAAAAATATTTAAAAAAGGTTGCAAGTTGGACACCGAGTGACACTAAGTACCTATTCGCAATACACAAATATGCGCGGCCGCACCCCTACGCGCCTACACGGGGGTAACACAACGCCTTCAGTCGGACTGAAGTAGTTGTGTTACCCCCATTCAGTCGCCCGGATGCTACAGGGTAATGCGTGCGCATTACCCTGTATGTCATGCTCCCGGATCGCGACCGCGCAGCCGGGTCGGCGCCGTCGCGCGTTGGCGACGTGAGCCTTTCCCTTAGTTGTTTTGGTTGATCGTATGTAAAAAGTATCGTGTACCCATGTGCGTGTGATGGTTAATTGTAGAAAGTTACTATTTGTACCTACAGCCTGCTGTGGTTCAGTAATGTGATTATGAGATGTTTAGCACTTTTCACCCACTTTGAACTTTAAATGGTTGGCATAAGGTGCAAAAAATCGCATCGACTGCATTTTATCACTTACAGCTGAATAAAGTACATAATAATATCTACCTACACTTGACCATTACGACAGTCCAAATCCTGTAAGTGTGATGGAAAATGTTATCACCTGGTTAATCCCAATATAATCGCCGTAAGGTTAGGTACCTACTGCCAAATTATTTTCAATGAGCGCAAGTCGACCCTGGAGGCGCTAGGTCGCCCGCCACCCGGTGACCACGTTTTTGTAGGGACAACTAGGTAACAGAACAAGCTTATAACTTTGTGATTTTTCATGATACAGTTTTGAAATTTTGTATATAGTTTCTTTACATAAAAATGCTAGACAAATGTTTCGGGTTTCGCATAATTATACTAAAACTAAATTTGTATAAATCTTTCGGCTAGAAATAAAAATCCATGTCGTGACAAAATATCACTCCGTACCTAACTTTTGTTTGTAGATCTTTGACAGTCGTTACTGGTAGTTAGAAGCCCGAAGGTCTGATAACCAGTATCAACAAGGGGTATTGTGGTACCTAGTTACTGGGTCGTTGAGGCTCCAGTCGCTCCAAGTAAAATGCTGGTATTCAGCTGCATCCAGTAAGACTGGAAGCCGACTCCAGCAAATTTGGAAAGAGGATGGGCAGATAATGTTTTTTTATGGGGTCGAAGTGTGCATGGAATCAACATTATTACAAAGATGGAGTTAAAGTTGCGGAACTGGACATAAAAAAGAACCTTGCTTGGTGTAATGTTGGCTCGGAAGTTAAATTTAAAAGTCCTCTAAAATGCTGGGCTTTGTTATGAGAAATTCAGAACAGTTCAAATGTAGTAAAACTAAAATTATGCTTTACAAATAGCCTAATAACATAACATTCGATTATTTTCAGGCAACATTGGCACATAGATAAATACCTTACAGACTACTTAACTTAATTTGACTCAGAATATTTCAATAACATCGTCATAAACATCGACGTGGTTGAATCTGGCGAGAGGAAGCTTGTGCAAATCCTTGGCCACAAACGTCGGCACGTCGTCAGGGTCGGTCTTCTTTAGCAGCGTGATTATGCCCTGTATGATTCTCTTAGTACCGTTACGCGCGGGTGGGACACCATCTAGTCGGTCGCTCTTGTTGAGCAACTGGTACAACATCAGCTTGGCAGCAGCGATGTCATCTTCACTAAAGTTCGTAGCGCAGATTTGGACTGCGGACACCTCGTCCATCACATGCAACTTCTGCTGCAAGAACACCAGTAATTTATTCACCACAAGTTAATGACCCATGGTGATTACAATAACAAGGAACGGCCGCGGCATTTGCGATATTTAATATACGTCAGCAACACCTCCGCATCGATTCGAAGCATTCTTTAATGTTGTAGTTGTAGCGTAGTCTGGCGGCTACACTATTCTGCACACTCGCTGCGTCTTGATCGCGTACAAAAGCGTTTTCTTTGGCAACTGGCGTTTTCTAGCGGAATTTCCAAAAAATAACGTTCATACAATAACAGACTGGAACACTTTAAAATGCTTTTTAATGGTCGCTGGACAATCGCCGACGTATTAGTAACGCAATGTCAGTTTGGATACTCCCATGACTATCTACAAATATTGCATTTCTTTATTTTCCGTGAGCCCTCAAGAATTCCTCGCAATCTAATATCAATAAAATTAACTATCTTGGCTGCAATCATTCAATTACGAAAAATCAGCAAGGTGTGTAGGAAATAGTATTATTCGGAACGTTTTGGTTTCCGTTACTGAATTTCTATATTATTCATTTTCAGAAATCAGAAAGACATTCCGGACGTTCTAAAGACGGGTCTAAGATAAACGTGGACTTTCAGACCAATATGCTGGTATCACTAAGCAGCATAGACAAGACGCTTTATATTTTCGCTTCTCTTATTTGAAGTGTCAAAATGAACGAATTGTCGTTTGAAGTAAACAGTATGGATATTTGCCAATTGACTATTTTATAAAATATGTTTAAAATCATATAATCAAGCGTTAACTTTTAGTGTTTAATACAAACCGTCTAAAATGTGGCCCATGCTCCTAAATATGACGCGCGACGAATGTCGCCTCACGCTCCGTAGACTCGGTATATATTTAGTCCTATAAATGGCTTTCATTTTCCCTCCTATGGTTTTCTTAAATTATACTCGACGCATCGTAGCTAGTTTGTTAACCATTGTATTACAAATAAGTTTAGAAATCTATAGTATATTCATTTGTTTCCAGAATTGGAAGCCTACTCGAATATGATCAGTGTGTTTAGAGCACAAGGAGCATTGGAAGACAACAGAAAAAAGCTACTGGAAGAACTGCGCGCCGTTTTGCATATAAGCGATGATCGGCATAGCGCTGAGGCGCGCCGCGTGTCTAATGATGAGTTATTAGCTACAATTGCAGATCAGTAAGTTGTTATTTAATATTTTCAGTGTAGGGTTGTTGATTTATTTTTAAACACTGTTACACAAAGTCAAAGATGGCTGAGAGTAACTGAAAGTCAAAGGTATTAACATATTGCTCTAGCTTGTTAGTATTTCTAATTGATTGTGAGCATAATTATCTTACAAGATTGTTTAAAAACTTGATATTTTTAAACTTCTTTTTGTGTATTCTATTGTTACATATTGAATCTTTGCCTTGTGGATCTTTGTTTGGCTTGACAATGTGGGTTGACCACTTCTTTTTGCAAACATATCTAGCTGTTAATTTGTATTTATGAAGTGTTAGAAAGTAATTTTGATAATATGAAATTTTGACAGATAACCTATTCATCTGAAATGTCAAATTATTTTTATTCATTTCTTTTTCAAACTCATTAAAAAGTTTTGTAATTATTTTTTTATGTAAAAACTAATGATTCTTTTCTAGGCAGTGTGTTTACTGTGCCAATTTCAGATTCACAAAATAAAAATAATTTGAATCTTCTAACTTTAAATGTAAAATATTTAATTTTGTGATTTTAAGATTAATTTTACATTATGTAATTTTGATTTAATTTAATTATAAATATTTTATAAGATATCACTATCTATTCTCACTTGTCATTAATGGGTCATATTATTACTTCAACAAATAGGTTATCAGGTCCAAACACAGGTTTAGCATGGATCAGCGAGGGTCGGAGGCGGGTGCCCCTGATGCCCCGGGGAATCGCACAGACCATGTACACAGAAATTGCAGATAAGGCTGCTGAGGCTGCCGCTGCTGAAAATAAAGAGATTCAGAAGAGGCTTGAAGCCGAGAGGCTCATAGCTCCCAAGTCCAATGAGGAGGAAATGCCTGATGCTGAGGGCCAGACCGCCGAGTGTGCCCTCACGTCTAATGATTCCATGGATGAGACCATGTACCCTCCCATAGCCATGGAAGATCAGACAACTAAGGTGAGTTTTCTTCTTTCACCACATACTTTCCTGAAGGATTTAAATATAATTCTGCTTTTTCAGTTAATTTTCTGGTTTAATTCTTAAAATTAAAAATTAACTATTTCCAGAATCTTAATTCAATAGACTACATCAAAGTTACATAACATCAATAAACTGTGCAGTTAAATAAATGTTTGAGTTAAGTCATAACAAATGGTATCAGAAAAAAGCAGATTAAAAAAAAAATCAATGAAAATCTTTCCGTTATCTTATCATAAGTATGGTTTCATGCAGTTATATAATTAAATATTAATGCATGTAAACTGTAAATAGACAAAATTTTCCCTTTTCATGTTATAGAATTCCAAATTCATATACAATGCTTTTTTATGTTCTTACTTTTTATAGGTTTGGGAATCGGAGCTTGTAAGTCGAAAGCGAAAAGTTCCAGAGGGTGGTGCAATACCAGATGAAGCAAGCACTCCTGTCAAAAATATGAGGAACATACCTGTCAACACCAACCAAAAACATTTGAATTTATCACAGATTTATTCAAAGTTCTCACAGCCAGCCACTAGTGAGTCCGCTTTATATATTAATAATATATTATTGACTTATTTATTACTTTATGCATGAAAAGAATATTTTTGAGAAACAAAGCTTTTATAAATTACCATCAGAAATTAATTTTCTAGTACTTTGTTTAACAATGAAATGTTTCTGTGCAGGTAAACCATCAGGGCAGTCAAAACACTCGTATAATCAAGTAAGCAAAGTGTCCACCAGTAAACCGAGTCAAAGCCACGGCCCGCGCTCGGCGCCGCATAAGAGCAGGTCTCACAAAAGTTCTAAGGGTGCACAAATGGTATCAAAATCTCAAATGAAAAAACAAGAAATGCCAGCTTCTCCTAACAAACAGTACAATCCAAGTTCCATGCAGATGGAGTATTCAGGCCCTCCTAACACTTTCCAAGCTAGTTATGCTCAATCTATATTAGGTAATAAAACAAAACCCGACTATTTGGACGAAATAAAGCCCAAAGTGTTGGCTTCCCCGGGAATGGTGACGGACTCGCCCACCATGCAGCTACTCACGCAGCCCGCGACCGTCCCGCACGAGCTCGACGTGTCGGAGAACGCGCATCCCGACGACCCCGCATCCTTACAAGCTCAGAGCACGCCGGTCTCCCACAAGCATACAATATCCGGAAAACCTTGCCAACTTATCATAAAGAATCGCGGAGAAATAAGCACAGACAAGAAAGTACAAATGTCTGACATCAAGTTATTGCAAAAGCCCTCAGAGGGTATAAAACTATTGTCTAACAGACAAGTAGTCGTCGCACCGAGTTCAGCTCAGAAAGCGTTGAACACGCCGGGCAAACTAGTGACGACTAAAGTTATCGGCTCAATACCGAAATCTCGTAATACTAGCACGCCGCTTATGACTGAGAAAATTATTGTTGTCTCCAAACCGTCGTCGGAAAGTAGAAATATGTCCAACTCTAAAGTAATAATTACATCCGCCGTCAGCTCGTCGCACAGGGACCACCCGACTAGTACAAACAGCATATCAAACAAACTAACAGAAACACTTACACCTAAGGGCATCCCTGCCACTGAACTTAAGGTATCAGCTAAAGCAGTTGTCTTGAACCCTAAATCAGGACAAAAAATGGTCGTGTTACCGGCAAAAGCTCGAACGAAACCGGGGAACGACGGACAGATACCGCTAATACATTTCAAGGGTATACCCACCGCAATGAAGTTAGTACCAGTGAGTTCCCAATCTATTCCTCAAATTCCCAAAGCGCCCGCTATGACTGTCACGTCTAAACCTTCAACAGTTAGCTCAATGCCATCGAATGCTAAAATCCTTGGTGTGGAGACAATTAAAACCGCGAATCTGGCGGATATTGTACCAGTAAAGGGCTTAGCACCCGTGACTACTCCTAAGGTTTCCAATCCCATCGTTCGACCATCTAGTGCAAAAGGCAGCGTTATTGTAGTGCAAAAGGGTACAACGATAGGCAAAGCTTTAACATTCGCTAAAAATGGGAACGACATGTCTAAAGTAATAATGGGTAAAAATGTTAATCAACTATTACAAGCGTCGAAAGCTGACCAATCTGAGGCAGCTAAGTGTGCGGGCAATGTTATTGTTTTAGAGTTGAACAACGAACAGACTGGTCGCACTACCACCATGTCAGAGATATTAGACAGTCGCGCAAGTAACGTACCGCGCATCTCCGACGAGAGCAAGAAGTTGTCTCAAATTACCCCAGACACACCAGTGTTGTTTGAAAACCAAATAACAGAAGAAACTTGTAATGCAAGCAGCTTAGATTCTACTGCGGAGAGCATAGGAGAAATAGTACCTATAGTGGAGGGGACTTTATCATTAATCGAAAAAGATGATGGTAAATCCAATTTCACTAAAGAATCAGAAGGTGTCAAAGATTCGTCGAGCGTCACCGACTGGGAAATGGAACTTGACACAGTATCAAGAAAAGGCAAAGATGAGGACAAGTTAAATTCCCTACACCTAGACTTGGGCATGTCCAGTGACAGCGACAGTGAATACATATCCACGAGTCACAAGTCAAAAAACAAACATTCATCACAGGAAAGCATGCAACGGGCAACACCAAGCGGTAATCTATATATTTGATTCCACCTTTATTTTTATTTGTTCTTCTGATTAATTTGTAAGAAAACCTAAATATTTGTTCAGGTGAGAGCAGCGAAATGTACAGCAGTTCGAGCGCAATGTCCCTCGCGACCAGAACGTTGCTCAGCCAGCTACAAGACGATGGGTCGTCGAGTAACGATTCGTCGTTCGCTCTCAAAACTAAAATTGAAAAACTAAAAGAGAACGATCCTAAACTGGATAAATCAGAGTCCGAAGCACTTACGAAAGCGAAAGAGAAACTTTCCGAAAAAGTAAGAGAAGCTCAATCACAACAGAAGAGAATAGACATTTATAGCACTGCTATCACTACTTCTGATATAAACTTGGACTCGTTCTCGTATCTGGACGAGGGCGACATGATGGCGGGGGACGACGTTTTCGCCACGGTGGAGGCGAAGACGCGCGAGCCGAGGCGAACCGACGCGCTCGACGACCAACTGAGCCGACTGTTAGGCGAAGACTCGGCTAACTCGACTGACTCACAAACTGTAAGTGAAAGTATGCCTTTAAATAAATAAATGAGCAATAAAGTAGGTTAAATAAAATGATGGAGCCTGTGGAAGATATCTTTTAATAAATTTTAATGAACTTAACTTAGAGTAAGCGCGGACATATAATGTGAAGTGAAAAGTGGTGACAATGTCGGTCTCGACGGAGGCGTGATCCTGATTATAGTGCCGTTTTGTTTGTTCTGTTAAAATATACAGTTTTTAAAGGTGTTTGTATACTATCTGTGTATTACATATTTCCTTTCATAATAAAGAGGCTAACAGATTGAAAAACAGCTTAGTAGTAGTTTGGGCATATTCAAATAATCTCATCTGCAAATACGCGTTAGATCTTAAAACCAGAAGTTTAGTTTTGTTCGTATTTCTAACAATATAATATAAGGTCTAACTTTTTAAACACGAAATATTTCAAGAGTAACTTCTATAGGTCGTAAAGTCACCATAGCAACGAAATTTTTTTTTTTATCTAAGTTTATTTTTATTAAAAAAGAAAAAAAAATTACTTGACCCACAAAATAAATACTGTCTAAAGGTTTAAAAAGTAAAAAAAAGTTTAAAAAAGTAAAAGTAAGTAAGTAAGTTTAAAGTTTGTAAAGGTTTTATGCAAAATGTCGCAAAAATATTTAGAACTATAATAATTTCGTAAAAAATAAAAACATTCAGAAAAAATTTTTTTTTCGTTGCTTTGGCGACTTTACCACTTGTAGAAGTTACTCTTGAAATATTTCGTGTTTAAAAAGTTAGACCCTATATAGACATTCTTCAATTTACCATTTGAAACATTACAACTATGAAATAAAACAACAATTATCTTTACAAAAATATTCAGTAGGTTTGGTTCACACATTGCTCAAGTAAGAGTTTTGAAATAAAACATAGGAGTCATGAAAAACTTATTTATTCATGTAAATTCATACAATTTTGCATTTGGCTACTTACACAATCAAGGTAACTTATATTTTACAGTAACTAGGAATATATTGCTTTTATGTGCATATAACAGCAGTTCAGTAAGTAACCTGCATTCAAAAATGTGCATATATTATAATAAGTTTATGTAAAGACAATGCATACAGTGTAGTACACTAGTACAGTTGCAGGCTGTAAATATGGCTCTCGAGTTATCGAAGATGGTTGGACTTTGTAAAGCGCCATCTGTTAAACTCATCTGAAGCTTCATGGGTCGTATTAACGCCAGAGTACACTCGGGACACTACAAGATATACATTTCCAGTATAACATGGCCTCGCTTTGTATAGTTTTCCTGTACAACGAGAGATCTGCATAAACTGGTTTTGTTTAGCTTGATTGGTCGTCGTGCGTACTGTAGTAGGTTTCAGTGGTAATATCATATTCTCATGTACGTGTGGTTGTTTGATTTTTTAAACGATTATTATTTCATATTTGATAAAATATGGGACCTGATTCACGCTTCGTGATTCACGCTTGATCCCCGTATATTTTATTGTTGAATGTAATTTAAATGATAGATTTAGTTTACCAAGGCAACTTTCTCATGAATTGTACCTAAACATTAGAACGCACAAATTGTTTTTAGATTTTTAGTTCTTGATAATGTTTTTTATTATTTATGTTACTTACCAATGATTCTAAATGCAATAACTGCAAAAAGCCTCTTAATTAGATTTAATTTGAACGTTTAGGTTTGTTTTTATTACTGTGTTTTTAGAAGGCTGGTATTGTACATTGAATGTCGGAGTTCGGGGCGGAGAATTAAAACAGCAACTGTTACATAAATATATCCCAGCTACCTACTGCATACTGGTATAGCCTTCATACATAACTAAAATATAGAATGTTTTATTTTAAATACATTTCCTTTTAGGTTTTCATATTCACCTGTAAGATTTAATCACATTATTTATTTCACGAGTTTTTCACCATTTTAATTATTCTAATAGAATCTATCTAGGGTGCGATAACAATGTCTAAATATGTAAGCAAACATAGCAATAATTTTATTTTTCATAATAAAATGCTAAGAAATTTAGAGGTGTATATAATATTGTATAAAAACAGTTTAATTTTTATAGCATAATAAATAGCGCAGTATAAAGTAATAGATTTAAACACACATTGAAAACACCCTCTTTAGGTTTGGAATGTACTATTGTAGTGGACACTACATTCATTTTTTTTTTGTGTAACAATCAACCGCAAATAAACAGACTTCCCAGTGGCTACATAAATAAAATATTCAATAAACGTTACTGATCAGATCCTACTTAGGTCAAACTAATTCAATTCAAAAACCTTGATTTGCAAAAGAATATTTCAGTTATTTTAGGCATTGTTTTGTAAAACAGGGTTGAAATCTTCCTAAATCACGAGAACTGCTGTTTGTTTTATTCACCATTGGTTATCTGTTAACAAAACACATATTATAAATTTTGGAAATACCCTGTACAATAAGTATAGCACAGCTAAACTGTAAAAAAAAGGTTCAGTTGCCAAAACCTTAGCAGTTGTCTAACAGTAACACATTGAGTGAGGCAAAACATAACTTATATGTTTAAAAAAACTTTTTCTCCCAGAATCCAGTATCCAGTTGTGTATCAGTATCCCCACAAAATAGGCCTAAAATCAATGTACAAAATTGCTACTAAATTGATTTTGAACCAATTATGAGTTAACTTACCAACGCATGACGCCTGCATGCCGCACCGCTCTGGTCGAGGCTAACGGACGTGAGGGAAGACGGGCAATAAGGAAGAGGTAGTCTATCTAGATATATTTACAGGTTGTTTTAAAAATGGTGGTGCTACACGATACTTATGTTTCTTTTAATCTGGACAATTGACGTATTAAGCTCTAGGAAAGGTTTGTGATTGTGTATAATTATTTACACACGAATTAAGCTTAGGTTTAAATGTGATGCTTAAAAAAATAAGTGTTGACTTATATTTTGGAGTTACTAAAGTTCACTATTCTTCCACTAAATTAATGATCACCATGTTGATCGTTTTCGACATAAGCCACGACCTCACTGACATCAGAAGAGCCCGGATCAGGTCGGAGCTCGCAAGATAAATGGAACCTCGACATTTGAGGTGTGTATATTAATGGTACATATTTCTTGCTTTAAATAGAATGTATGTACATTCTAAAGAAATAGTGCCATGGGTAGCAATTAGTTTGTTCTATGACAAATCTGTACATATTAATGTTACTATTTTATTGAAATATCATTGACAAATGTCAACTAACAAAAAATTAGTTTATTTTGTATCATAATAATGTACGAGAAAGCATTTTTGGATGTCTATGTATATCCTCCAATAAACTGATTTAGTTTAGTGAAATGTTAATAGGCTTAGGTAGATATTGGATGCAGGTGAATATGTTTAAGATTGTTACCACGATGCAATAAAATTGTGGATAAAATGTGTTCTCCTTATGTATAATGTGTCCTTAAAGGATTCAACTATTGTATAATATAAATTCTCGTTAAAATTTCAAGGCAATGTTAACGATTGACCTGCATCGGTTTATTTTGTAAACATAGAATAAGGCCGTGTCCTAATATAAGTAGTCGATACTCGCGTGAATACGTGATCGTAGAGTTCACTTTGTTTTCCAAACAAATTTTTGAGACGATCGCGCATTCGTGCGACCTTTTATCGCTTTGTATTAGGACACGGGATAAGATGTTTATTTGTTTCGTCAGCTGTAAATATTTTGCGTAGAAATAACTAGTACCGTCGTAGAATCAAACATGTTGATACAATTTTCTGTTTTTCGCAAGTTTATTTTATCTACTTATTTTAACGAATAAAATTTTAATCAAACTTCTGAAGTTTTTCATACCTATTGTACGTGTAAAGTGTGGATTTTTGAGACATGCCAGTTACCTTGAGTAATTCCTATCCTAACTGCATTCACAGATTTTGGAAATATGGTACAACATCCGCCTACCTTTACCCAATTATATTGGGTCGGCTTCCAGTCAAACCTCATGCTGCTGAATTCCAGTGTTTTACATGGAACAACTGTGAATTTGACATCCTAACCTAGTAACTGAGAAGCACGATCTCCCTTGGTAAGACTGGTTGTCAAAATTTTGGGCTTACGACTCTGTAACGGCTGTCAATGATCCCACGAATGACAGCCGGGACCAATAGGACAGGGGGGGGAGTAATCATTTCATGCTAATTTAGGATGACAAGGTCAGGCAAATGACTATTGCAAATGCTTGTATTAGGCTGCTAAGTCATAAATACTAAAATAACATAACACCAACATCGTACAGTGTGGTGTAATGGATACATACTGACACCAACATCGTGGGTGTCAGTATGTATCCATGAACCGACCTCGGCGAGGGTAGCTTAACCTGATCAATCGTCCCGTGCAGCTGTTATTATTTAGCCACGAGTAACAGAACGGTACAGTTAGCTAGAAAAACGTTCAATGTGCGGTTTATTTTTATGGTGCCACTAGGGATTAAGAGTTGTCGTACCAACTAAGGTGTAAGTAATACAAAAACCACGCATCGCAAACTGCCTATACCCCGGCCCTTATTGCCCCGTTTAAAAAATGCACCATATTCTTACCTGAACTCGTAAGTGTATTATGAAGCAATCTGGTAAAAAGCAAAGTAAACAAAAAAAGTTTTAAGGTTTACCATAAAATAAAAAAGGAAATATGTATAAACTTAACCCCTTATTCATAAACGTCTCGTTTTAAACGTAAATCACAATTTTGACACGAAATGACTAGGACACAGTCATAAAATTTATAAAAGATATTTATGCATAAGGGGAATACTTTTTAATTTAAAAAATAAAGTATACATACAAAAAATATACGGCAATAAAAGCAATTAAAAAAATAATAATCATTAAAAACAAGCTGGTTCCATAAATACTGTGCTCTTTCGGTACATTGGAGTAAAAGCGGTCTTATCCTTTTGCAAACGACGAATACGATGACGACACGATGCGACACAATTGAGTACGAATTCTTTAGGGGGCGTCCATTAATTACGTGAGGCAATTTTGGCGATTTTTTCGACCCTCTCCCTAGTGAGATTGGGTGAAATTCGGCTCGACGCCCTCCCTCTAAACGCGTAACACGTATTTAATGGATGCCCTCTTACCAGTAGAGACGAGAGTCACCAAAACCACGCAAACATTTATTATGTAAGGTTTTGACCGTGAAATCGTGTTGCTATGATTAAAAACTGGTGGTCGTCAGCTTTGTATCCAAAATGCTGAAACAAAATGTTCATATGTAAATACTTTGCACTACAAATGCACAATTTTGCGGAAAATCACGAGCTTCTTAGTTCACACTGAACGTTTCAGTTTTTTTTTCTTTTATTATTTTAGGGTCTCCATTGCAACCTACTTGAAGTCGGACTGTATGTTAGTCTCTGACGCAAGTCTTTTAACACGTTCATTGCCAAACCAAAATGCTGAACTTACCTAGATGGCCAAAATAAATCGTTGAATGTCTTCCCTAGTGGCCAAAACAAATACCAGAACCCAATACACTGCCCCCGCTATTTTATGGCTCGTACATACATGTACGTCTACCGTATTACAGGCCGCTTCACGCGACGTCGCGTGATGTGGCAAGTTACGTGTTATACACCTCGACCGGGTTTTTTTTTATTTACTAGCTGTTGTCCGCGACCCTCGTTCGCGTGAAATTTTTATAAAAAATATTAGGTACTTCCCTTTTTGAATTAGATTTTAATTAAGTACCAAGTTCAAGGGTTTTACTTTTTTTGCACGGAACCCTAATTATTTTTCTAAAATAAAACCTGCCTGTAAAAGTCCCATTAAAATCGGTCCAGCCGTTTCGGAGATTAGCCGGAACAAACAGACAGACAAAAATTTAAAAAAATGTGTTTTTGTTATAAGTGCCGCATATATTTTCATATGCATTCAGTTAAAAGCGGGTATTTTGGTATTACAAACAGACACTTCAATTTTATTTATTTGTATAAATAAAAAGATCTCGGTGTATGTTTGCCTTTTGCATACCACGAGTCCTGGTGATAAAACAAAAAGGTAGACAAAATCATTCCTGTGGTCAAAAACTAAAGAACATTAAATAAGAATTGACAAGTACCCGTTATGTTTGAAATGCTGCGTTTAAGAGGAGACCTTGTGTATCGCATCCGCGACGTAATCAACGTTCTTTGAAGAGACGCCAGCGACGGATATACGGCCGTCCTTAGTTAGGTAAATGTGGAATTCCTTGGTTAGACGCTCGACCTGGAAACAGTAGAATAGTAGTATATAGAAATTGTAGCTATAAAAATAAATTCAACCTATGTCCTTTATTTATTTATTCTACACATTTATAAATATTTCTCAAAAAAAAAAGCAACATTTAAAAATACAAAAAATAGTGGTCCGCCGGTGTCGGGAGTAGGGTCCAAGCTACCAGTGGTTATGGCTCCAGAGACAGGAACCACCTCAGAATGCGAGCCGTATCGAGGAGGCGAGTGGCTTAAGGGCCTAAGGGGAGCCTCGAAAGATGGTCGTCGAGGCTCTTGGCCTTAAGGCCATTGGCCGTCACGACAATCGGCACAATGATAGCCGAGTTCACATTCCACATGTCGACAAACTCGTGTGACAAGTCGAGATATTTAAAAAAATATACTTTATAGTTAGTGTTTACAACTTAATTATTTATTTAGACCTATGACTGTCCCCACTCAGTGTCTCTGGAAGGGGTAGTCCGGTCTGGCAGCAATCCGCCGAGGCCACTTTCTTTCGCATGATAGCGTGGAAGCCATTTTTGCGAGCGGAATCGTATTACTGAACACTCAAAGGTAAACAACAGATACAGTTCAGTCGTAATTTTAGATTTATGTTTGAGCAAATTGTAAACTTGAAGACGTGTTATTAAAATTATCATACGGCGCACTGGTATGCGCATTTTAGTAAAACGGAATTACAAACGGATAATAAGGGCGGGACTACAACGCGAAATCCGCTTATCATGTATTACATTACAGCTTTCATCTTACTAATATTATAAAGAGGAAAGATTTGTATTTTTGAGTGCGTGTATGTTTGTTATGAATAAACTCAAAAATTAGTTTGCCGATTTCAAAAAATTTTTCACCATTATAAAGCTACATTATCCCTGAGTAACATAGGCTATATTTTATCCCAAAATGTTTAAAAAATAAATGTCCACCCGTGCAAAGCCGGGACGGGCCGCTAGTTGGACATAAAGCCCTTCCTGAGCGTCTCACGATTAGTGTGCTAACTGATTAAGTTTGTAGTACAATCTGTACAATGTATACCTGAGCGGGTTTAAGGCCAGTGTAACAGAACATGCCGATCTGGTCGGTAATGTGGTTCCATTTCTGCTTGTTGCCGCGACCCTCGATTCCCTCGCGCAGCTTCTTGCGCATGCTGATGATACGGTCAGCCATTCCTTTCACGTCACCCAACCTGTGAATATAACATCACGCCTGTAATCCCCGAAGAGTTAGGTAGAGTACACCCACATTTCGCCAGTTACATTTAAGCCCCATGTAATAGGGGGCGAACCTATTGCCATCAACCGGGCACAAATCCAGGCTGTAGGGCTCCTACCGAGAAATTCGTGATGGAAAAATTCAATAATACATTGCTCGACCTGAGTATCGTGGAGTTTTGCTTAAGAATTTTCAAGCGAGAAAGAGATGATGCTATACAGGACAGATGACAACATCTCTTTCTTGCTCGGTTTCTGTAAGACAGCACACACAACACAGCAACTAGTGTGACAAGTTTTGTATTTACTTTATATATGTTAGTTTATAAGGTAGGTAGGTTAGTTAATCTAAGGGCCATTGCAGCCTGAAATAAATGGTTTTGTAAGGCCCGGTTTCCACAAAAGTGGAGATCAGTGCAACAATGACAAGAGAGACGTGACACGCCATGACTCACTGCTGGGCCTCCCCAAGCCTACAAGAGCGGGGGCTGGTTCGAGCTGATACGGCATAGGTTCCCTTCCGTCTCGATTCAGCCCTCGTCATAAGCTTCCAGGTGGCCTACCATGACGTCTTAAAGCAGGAGTAATTCCAGTTTGGGAAAGAGATGGCGCTAGACGACCTGTAAAGGGTGTAAAAAGATCCTTAACGAAGTCGAAAGGCACTTGTTCTCCCCGTCATTGCGATATTTTTTTTGTTCTAGACCATACCTGGGAACCTTCTAGTTACGGAGATATTGGAGGTCAAAGTTCCAGTTTTTTCACAAGTTTTTTTAAAATACTAATTTTTACTTTAATTACCTCCATGACCCGTATACTATTCAAAGCATCCATCAGCACCAAGTTTTGAGTGCGTTACATTGAGTTTTACCGTAAAACGTGATTTTTCACCCCAAAACAAAAGTCGTTTCCCAGAAATAATTTTTGCGTAGGGTGACTTAGTTTGATGTACATAATGCTTGGTTGACGGCTTCGTGACGGGTCCCTTTACACCCTGTATAGCTCTGTCTCTTTCCCACGCTGGAATTACTCCTGCTTTAAGACGTCGTAACGCCCCCAGGTCATCTCGCCACCTGTTTTCGGACCGGCCTCGGCACCGACGTCTATCTTCTGGCATTTTAAAGAGACAAGGGAACTTACCACATCTTGTTAAGTTCGGGGTTGGTCAGAATCTCCGTGACGAGCCGCGCACCGTTGATGGCAGGGTTGGAGTATATTGTGCGGATCAAGATCTTGATCTGCGACATCATCTTGGCGGCGGTTTCCGGGTTGCCGCACAAGAAAGTGAGTGCGCCCACTCGCTCGCCATATAAGCCTGGAAAATAACAATTTTGTTGTCACAGTAGATTATTGTCAGCAAATAAAAAAATCATAAGAGTAAGTCACCAAATACAATTCGGAAGACCTAACGTCGCTGTCGCCGCATTATGCTCGTAGATGATGTGCACAGCAACACTTTAATTTGACTAGAAAAGTAGACTATCCTTTAATTATTTTTTAAATCTGAATAAGCCTTGGAAGCAGGTTATCCATTAACTGCGAATCAAATTCCCTAAATAAAATAAAAAACTCCTTCTGTCTCTGAAAATAAATGAACACACGAAACGAAGCACGCGCAGTGAACTCTCCGCCTCAAGATAAACCCGACCGGAATATTTTAAATTACGATACGAATAAAAAAAAACATTTGCAGTACAATCCGGATATCTAGTCTAATTTCTGGTAAAATTGTATAACAATATCCCATGAGGGTAAACGGCAATCGATCCAATTGACGTAATATAGAAAAAAAAACACTCTGATAAGATAACAGGGTCAGAACAGTAAACACGCGGTTCATCATTCATAAACAAGCATTGTTTGACGTCACCGGGGACTTGACAACAGACTAATAAGCTCGGGTATTGCATCGTTTTTATTGACCAAGCCTAATCAGAATGTTCGTAACAACTGCTATGGAATAATAACACTTACAATGGATTACTAACTGAAATCCAATATGTGTGTGTATACACAACTACATCAACTACTGAAAAAGGCGTGAATCGAGACAAAACATTGAAAGGGATTTTAAAGTTGAATTTATATGGTATGTTGCCAACAAGGTCTCTAAACTATTAAGTATAAGCATTAAGTAAATAAAATAGAGTAAGTACTTTAGTAGCTGCTAAACTGAAATGGGACTGGGCAGGCCACCGGCAAAGCTATCCCCCTCATATCACAAAACTGGAGCCCTAAGACAGTTAGACGGGGGTCGCGGCATACCGAGAAGAAGATAGCGGGACGCCTTGGATGGCTTTCTCGTTAATTGGCGAGAAGAGGCGCAACATCGAGAAAAGTGGAAGGAATGGGGGGAGGCCTTTCCCCAGGAGTGGGACATCTCAGGCTGACAAAAAAAGTACTTATTTTGTAACAATGACATATATGAATTCAAAGTTGAAATGCCTTTCAAAGTTGTGTCTCGATTCACCCCGTTTTACCACGTACCACAGTGGCGTAGCCTAGGTTTCATTCGCTCCCTTATTTAGGAATGAATAGGATGTCCTAACTACCTTTAAATACGTCTAGTTTAAATTAGTCCACTCAGTCCTTTTTACTATAAAAGAACTGAGTGGATTAATTGCGTTATTGACATGTATTGTCAAATTTTATAGGCCCCTATCTGGCTAGGATGAACCGCCCCCGCCTTCGTCACGCGAGGCACACTACACCTACATAACTTTTTCACGAGTAAAATTAAGCCACGGTAAGGTAATGGTATCTTATTGATAATGTAATCCGGTAATATCTTACAACTATCTTTGAAGCACATCATAAACATTGCGTCACGGCGATATTATTATTTAGGTACTTTCCGATAGCTAACATAATTCATCAATGTCTTGTGCACCGTTTCTGCACAATTATCTGGCAACACAATCCTGGCCTTGCATAACAGAAAAATGCAAAGAGATTCTCTTCTATTTTTAAGTTACAGACTGTTTGTCGAGATATAGTTCGCGTCCCGTAAAAACAACGCTAACCGCTCAAATAAACTTTATCAATTTTTGTTATTCTAGCCTTTTCCAAAGTACTAAGTAGCTAGTAAAGTACCTATTACGATTCTACAAAGTATCAATTTTACTTATATTATAAAACAATAGCTTAGTAATTTAGGACTCGACTGTATAACGTGCGCAAACACATCCCCTCCACTGTCTCAGCGTTCTTTTTACATGACCGGACTTATACCTAGAACCCCTGGTTCTACCCGTCTTTTTTTAAGCAACCAGTTCTTCCCAAAAGAAATCGACGAACACGTACTGAATAAATGTGTTTTCTTCCTTTATACACAGTTGCGACTATAAATGTTATAGGTACTTACACAACATTTTAATTGATACACTTACCCATATTTTTAGCAAAACTCTGTGCCAACATCAACTCATGGCCCTCCTTTTCGAAGAGACGTACGGCGTACGCGTCGTTGTCAACGCTGCCTGTGGCGAAGCCTTGATACGCCATGTCGAAGAATGGCAGTAGCTTTTTTTCTTTGATGGCCTATAAATTTTAGTAAAAATGACATTTATGACGAGTTTACCACGAAGGAGATGGCGGGACGAACTGGATGTCTTCCTTGAGAATTGGAAAGAAGTAGCACAGAATCGTGACCTTTGGAAGGAATGGAGGGAGGCCTTTGCCCAGCAGTGGGACAATATGGGCTAGCTATAATAATATATATATTAATAATATGACGAGTTTCAAAGACAGCACTTAAATTTAATATATTTAATAATTGAGTATATTGTAATCATCTTCGAAACAGAACAAACCATCGCTGCGTGGCGGTTCTACGCCATGGTTGTATTATTTCCGGAATAAAAAGTATGCTGTAACCAGCATGTGCCAAATTTCATTTAAATCCGGTCTACCATGAAAAGGTAACACTTAGACGGCATTACTTTCGCATTAACGATATTAATATTAATGCGAAATAGACTACCTCGCTGGTCTAATAGTCGCAAGCGCAACTGCTGAGTATGAGCTCCTGGGTATAATTCCCCGGTCGGGCAAAGTGTTACTGCGTTTTTCCATCAGGAATTTCTCAGTTACAGTCACGGAGTCTGGATGTGTGCCCGGTTGATGGCAATAGGCTCGCCCCTTATTACATGGGAATTCAACATAACTGGCGAAATGTGGGTGTAACCTAACCTAACACTTCGAGGATCACAGTCATGTTATGTAATCTTAATATGGATTGCAAATACTTACGTCGGACAACATCTGCCACTCTTCCTTCTTAGGGTCGACCCCGGTGGGGTTGTGCGCGCACGCATGCAAAAGGATGATGGAGCCTTCAGGTATTTTCTGTAAGGTTCAATCTTCATGTTTCTATAGGTAATCACAAGATCGAGGCTGATTATAGCCTCATGTATGTAATATTGATTTCCTCAAGTAGTACTTACAAATTCCTACTTTAATGACAAAAAATGGTACAGTCACAAGCATAAATACCTTACCCTTAGACAAAATTCAAAAGCGGTTCTCTCCTAAAATTTTTTTTTTATTATTATGTGTACAACGGAATAGATCCTTTTTCAAAATCGCCGTTGTTTCCAAAGAACATTTTAAATATTTATGCTTGTGACTGTACCATTTTTTTTAATAATGATCAACGCTCTCAGTACAGATAGATATAGGGAGGTACTCCAATAATACGGGGAGGCACAATAATATTGCACTGTACATAAGAGTATGCTCTTGTTAACCTACTTATTCATGGCCATTCCTGACTTATTGACTATAGTATTGTTGGATAAATAACTACGATAAGGCCATGATGCAATAGTGAGTTAGTTTCCATTGTTTTCGATTATTTCTCCTATAATATAAGCTATTAAAAACTCGTTATTGTAAGAGAAATGTTGGATGTCTAGACTAAAACTTGCCTATGAAGTGACTGCTGAGATGACGTGTAATAGAGAAGTATAGAAGAAGAAGACATGCTGCGCCGACCCCAAATAAATTGGTATAAGGGCAGGTGAATGATGACAGGGACTACGATTCGATTAACTAAATATCTTTGAGACTTTGATCTCTCGTTTCCGTAATCTAGAGAAAATAAGTCATCTTCTAAATGGTATCACGTTTTTTTTTCTTCCTATCTCCCCTGTCAACCGTCATATTGTCATACATTCTTGTCTCATACACACATCCATCTTTTGTTTAGAAAACAAGTTCGACATATGGAAACGCCTTTATCGTATTATCTAACAAAAAACGTATGTTTTGCTATAAGTTGTAATTCCAGTTTTATCTAGTTGTAATAAATATGATAACTTGAGTTCATTTCGTCGTTAAAAGTAAAGAAGTTTGTCTACCTCAAGAGACCTTTTTTATCCTCGATTTTTGTAAATTTCGTGATGCTAGGTTTAGGAGAAAGTCGCACACTGCAGATTAAAAAAAATGCAATTTTCATCAAAATATGTGCCACTATTGCAGACCTTAGCATTTCATATTATTTTAAACTTGATACCTTTACACATTTGTGAAAAAACGATCCTGCTTCATGACAGACAGGGTTCCATTATTTCCTTTGAGGAACCGAAAACTAGAAATGATCTTACCTACCTAAAAATTATCATAATTCTCCTGCCTTTATCCCGATTTAGTTGGGATCGGAGCAGCTTGTCTTCTTCTTCCATACTTCCCTATTACTACCTATTTACGAATATTTTACCAAAATGTGCACATAAAAGATCATTTTTGCGCTTGATTTGAACTTAACTGCGGTACAATGGAATGAAGTACAACTTAAAAGATTTCTCATGAAAAAGGTCTACCACATCACGGTTAGACACTAGTTACAGGCTTATGGTACTTTCTAAATAAGGTAAAATCTCGGGGCCATTATCATTAAGGTACTCATTAACTGCAAGTGTTTAACGCCTGCAAATAATGTAAATCTGTAGTCTAACAAAACATAATTGCATACAGAAGGTGTATTATTAGAAATGCCAACAACAAGTAACACACTGTTTAGAGGCCTTGTGTTAATTTTAACACAACCATTTCTCTGCAGGTGTTGATTTTTTTATTGGCAGCTTTGCAAACGAAATTCTGAATATAAAATACGGCTACACCTTCTCTATTTGCAAATGAACTGGCCGCTGGACTGACAAAGGCGCGAATTACACAGAAACGGCGTAAGGTGAAGGCGCGACGCAGGCATGATCCCGCTTCAAAACGCTATCATACAAAATGTACGAAGGCGACATGTCGTGAATTACACTCAAGCGGCGCGGCGCAGGCACGCCGTTCCTAAGTTTCCTTATAAATTCCACGCCTGCGCCGCACCTTACGCCTTACGCCGTTTCTGTGTAATTCGCGCCTTACACGCACGTACCAAAAACGTCTCAAAAGAAAAGACATTCTATCTGTACCCTCTAGAGTAGCATAAATACATGCTACACTTATGAGTAGTTACTCTCCCTGGAGAGCACACTCCAACTGCCAAATGTCACTTACCACATCTGCTTAAAGTACTCAAGACTAATTGCAGATACAGAAGAAAAAAAAAACCTTCTCTAGTAACTTATTTGAATACGATAAACAAAGAGTAAATTAAAGGTACAGGCTATTATGGTATGTGGCCCGTAACTTTATTCAGTTACAGTACTTAGTATAAGTTAAAAATATGCAAGATTAGGATACCTGCCTTATCAACCTATTACCTACCTGTGATAGGTGACTATCACGAAATGTTAAGCTAAGATAAAATAATGCCCGGGGCTGCGGGACTGTTCGAAAGAGATACCGCGGCCCTGGAACACAAAGGGCAAAGAAGGAACATGGATGGGCTTTAGTCAGTACGAGTCTGACACTCCCTTTCACTCCGCCCAGAGCGGGAGAGGTCATTTGATGATTTCCCACACGAAAAAAAAAAGATAAAATAATACCCATGGTATCATTTAAACAGTCTTGGTTTTAGTGGAACGATATTATACATGTGTACCTACATGTCCATATAGGTTACATAATTATACAAATAAAACTTACACAGATATCTTCGAGGGCACCTTTGAGATCGAAGCCGTGAGTTTTGGGGTCATAGTAACGATACTTGTTGTGTTTCAAGCCGAGTACGTTGCAGATCTGAGGGTGGTTGCCCCATGTTGGGTTGGGGAACCATACCTCCTTCGCACCAGCATAGTGATGCTTCACAAACTCAAGACCATTTCGCAGGGCGCCAGTACCAGACAGACTCTATGAAAATAAGATTGTTATTAATTTCGGAGAATGTTATTATTTTATACTATATATTATTATAAAAATATTACTTCCCTATTTGAATCGGATTTTGTTAACAATTTCATTGGTTTTCATTTTTTTGCACGGAACCCTAATCTAAATCGGTCTAGCCGTTTAGAAGATTAGCCGGAACAAACAAACAGACAGACCGACAAAAATAAAAAAATGGTTTGTTTGTTAGGCTTAAAGAAAAACAAAACGTGAAAAATAATTTTAGCTTCAGAAGTCGGTGACTTTTGTTTGTTTGATTAGGCTTTTTGCCAGCGATTTCTGAATGTAAAGTTATTATTTACTCTTCCAAACAAAAAATTCACACAGTTCACAATTGGCGAAGATATTGGCGAAAATACACACAAAAAACAAACATTCAGACGAATTGATAACCTCCTTTTGGAAGTCGATAAAAAAAATTAAATGACGTGAATAACTCACCTGTGTAGTGCAATTCGTCTTTTGTTTCAAAGCACAACTGTCTGCCCCAAATGCAAGCTTGGCTACGGCATTACAATATGCTGCATCACCAGCAATCGGAGCATATTCATGGTTCATACACTTTTGGAAGATGGTTTCTTCAGCCTGTGATGTAGAAAACAAATCAAGTTTATGCAACACTATTAAGTCATCAGGTGCTTAGCCTTTTGCAACTTTGATGAGTTTGGCTTCCAGTCTAACCGGATAGTTTATCATAAGCCTTTATTCACAAAACACTGTACAAAATAATACAACTTTCAAAATATTATACAAGGTGCAGTTTTGCATTCTCGTCAAAATTCAGGAGGTTATCACAAAATACATAAATAATCAATTTAAATTATGGTACCTGGTCAATAATTAATAAAGCTGCTATTTTTTTATTTTTTATTTGACAGTATTTCAGAATAACACGAATACGTTCGTGTTTACATTTCAACAAAACAAACAGAATCACCCAACGCGCGATATGTCGCTGTGTGCTTGAGTGTCGGCGATCTGTGCGAGGCGCCGCGCCGCCGCCGCTGTCCACACTTACCGATTTCCGTAAAGAAGAAAAAAAAAACCTACCCATTTTATAATTGATTCGGGTCGAGAATCATTAGCTTAGGTACCTCCATGAATTGACCAGCATGCAAAACTGCACAGCAGTTGCTATAGAACTGAGACAAAAAGGCCTCCTCCAAACCAATAGGCTAAGGCAAAGTTACAGACTATTTTTTTTTTTGCTTTCTCCTTTTTTTTGAGATCGGGGGTCTAGCTAGCCATAATAAGATAGTCTTTGTTTGAAATTTTTTTGTGATTAAACATTCACATTATGTGGTTCAGTACTAAAATAACTTAAAACTTTCACTGTTGCTGGTCCAAGTTTAGGATTTACCATCTCTTTAGGCAGATTATACCCCCGTGTCTGTACCCTGTTACGAATAGCCAACATAAATTTTAAAAAATAACATTTTCATTATTTTTCCGTCATGAATCGTTTGTGAACGTTTGTGTCACTAATGATTTTTTTTGTGACTAATTAGTTAATTAGTAATTAATTTTTTAATTTTCAGCTTACGATTAGCCAACATTTTTTTTTATTAATCGGAAAATAGACTTCCGGGTACTTAATCGATCGGAAATCGTTTGTGAATTCCGAATATGCCAACAAAAATGTTTGTGAATAATTATTTATCGAGAAAATAGGATAAATAAAAGTTTTTTTTTCATCATATCGCGTTGTCTTTTCTCGTCACTCCTTGTAATTGGCGCTGTTGTCTGCTTTAATACCACCTAGTGTAATACATAATAGCTAACCTTAGAGGAAAATGACAGCACAACAGCTGTATATTATTTTTATTTATAACCTAAAAAAAGAGTGAGATCGAAAGAGAAATGTCATTTCGCATAGAAAATGGTAATTGGATTATTATAAACTAATTGTTGAGTCTCCAAGCTGGACTGATGGCATCAAAAAAAAATGGAATGACACTCATTCTCAATATTCTAGTGAGATAAACGCACAGAGAACTTATAATTTATTTTCTGAAATTGTTGCTGGATTTTTATATCATAAAGCTAAAGCATTTAATCTTTTTAATCCTCCCGAATGCTGGGATGTAAGTTAACAATATTTTAATTATTTTTTTTATTAAAGATGAAAAAGAATTTATCTAAATTATTTTAGAAAGAACGTGGATATGGATTGACAACAGTAACTAGTTGCGAAGGCTTAGCAGTTCCATCATATTTTTATATTCAATTTGTCTGGTGTTTTGCATCTTTGACTGGAATATTATTATTTCTTTATGCAACTCATCTCAGGGAATCTATTTATGGAGGTTTTATAGCCAGTTTAAGTTATTTTGTTAATTTCACCGAACGTACAAGAGTACAGTGGACATCTCCTTTACGTGAGAGTTTTGCTTATCCAATATTGTTGTGGCAAATGTTCTCTGTGACTACAGTTTTTGACAAGAATAAAACTTCACTTTTTAATTACAGCCATTAATACAAAAGCTCCTGTTTGTAGACCATTGTAAGTCATTCCAGGTTCAATACAATCTGAATAACCTAGGGTATTATAATTTCTATACCAAAAATATACTGCTAAAAATCCTGCTAGAATTGCTGTTGAAAGCAGAAACGTTTTAATGATCACTTCATAATTTTCGTATGGCAGAAAATTAAATTCTGCTGAGCAAGTGTAAAGCAAAGTATGAAAGTCTTTGTATTTGGTGAGTTTGGCTTTTATAATATCAAAAACATGGCTGTAGTCCACGTAAGCAATATCAAGTGTAAACTTTTGGAAGTAAGTGAAAATAGTTGTACTGAGTATATTTATCAAAATAAGCCATTTTGGACTTAAAGTATTCTCTAATTGTGTATTCAAATTATCACTACAAAAATTCCAACAGCCGAAGCTGCATAAATTGAAAAAGCACAATGATTTCCTAATAAGCTATTGATGATTATTGATAATCCATGAGTTGCCGTTATTTTCAATAATAATTCACATGGAATTATCTTTATCCAATGTAGAATAAGTTAACAAAGGAGTAGAGTTGTTAAAACAAATTGAAAAAACTGCCAGCATGCTAGACTTAATGTAGTAGAAGTAAAAATTTTCTGAAATAAAAATAATTATCTTAACCTTTCAGCATAAAAATTATAAATATTCCTTAATACATTGATAAATTATCAAAAATTCTCACCCAAAAAGGAAAATTATCAAAAATATCTTTTCATTGAAATTGCTTCTTCTCTTTAGTTTTATTCTTGTCAAAAACTGTAGTCACAGAGAACATTTGCCACAACAATATTGGATAAGCAAAACTCTCACGTAAAGGAGATGTCCACTGTACTCTTGTACGTTCGGTGAAATTAACAAAATAACTTAAACTGGCTATAAAACCTCCATAAATAGATTCCCTGAGATGAGTTGCATAAAGAAATAATAATATTCCAGTCAAAGATGCAAAACACCAGACAAATTGAATATAAAAATATGATGGAACTGCTAAGCCTTCGCAACTAGTTACTGTTGTCAATCCATATCCACGTTCTTTCTAAAATAATTTAGATAAATTCTTTTTCATCTTTAATAAAAAAAAAAAATTAAAATATTGTTAACTTACATCCCAGCATTCTGGAGGATTAAAAAGATTAAATGCTTTAGCTTTATGATATAAAAATCCAGCAACAATTTCAGAAAATAAATTATAAGTTCTCTGTGCGTTTATCTCACTAGAATATTGAGAATGAGTGTCATTCCATTTTTTTTTTATGCCATCAGTCCAGCTTGGAGACTCAACAATTAGTTTATAATAATCTAATTACCATTTTCTATGCGAAATGACATTTCTCTTTCGATCTCACTCTTTTTTTAGGTTATAAATAAAAATAATATACAGCTGTTGTGCTGTCATTTTCCTCTAAGGTTAGCTATTATGTATTACACTAGGTGGTATTAAAGCAGACAACAGCGCCAATTACAAGGAGTGACGAGAAAAGACAACGCGATATGATGAAAAAAAAACTTTTATTTTTCCTATTTTCTCGATAAATAATTATTCACAAACATTTTTGTTGGCATATTCGGAATTCACAAACGATTTCCGATCGATTAAGTACCCGGAAGTCTATTTTCCGATTAATAAAAAAAAATGTTGGCTAATCGTAAGCTGAAAATTAAAAAAATAATTACTAATTAACTAATTAGTCACAAAAAAAATCATTAGTGACACAAACGTTCACAAACGATGCACAAACGATTCATGACGGAAAAATAATGAAAATGTTATTTTTTTAAATTTATGTTGGCTATTCGTAACAGGGTCGTGTCTGTTTAGGTTCTTATAAATAAAATTTTAATAAGAGAATGTGTGAGTGAGCAAAGTGAGACAAAAAAATGTGTAACTGCGATCATGACTAGATCAATGAAGAGCTAGAAAATTACGCCCCTGCATGTACATGCCAACATAATAATCAGTTATCAATCCTAAGTGTAAACAATAACTTTTACTTACATTTCTGTTGATATATCACTATTCATTATCTTTTACCACACATGAGTGTGGAATATCATAGATAACTACCTTGAAACAAGAATGTGTAATAATTCTTGTTAGATAAGTAATATAATATTAAATAATAATGCTGACCTTTCTCACTGATGGCAGTATAAAGGGTTTGCCGTTATCGTCTCTGTAGGCACCAACACCAAGGTTGACCTTCTTAGCGTCCTGGTCCTTCTTGTAAGCCTCCGAGATTCCCAGGATTACGTCAGGAGGGCCCATGGGAACATTGCTCCAAAAACTGCCACCAACATGATTTATTGATACTTGTGTCTCAACAATAATGTACTGGATACTGATAAGAAGATTCTTATAAGAACTCCTAATAGACCGGGGGCTGGATGGAGTTGACTGTGCAAAATATGAGGACTGCATTCTGTCTATAGTTTTGAACTCAGAAAAGCTTGCAGATTATGATTCTGCATGTTGCCAGGAGGTGTGTTGGTCCATTTATTCTTCACTAGCTGTGCCCCGCGGTTTCACCCGCCGCCTCCGACTTGTTTTATTTTTGCCCGGCTCCTATTAGTCATAGCGTGATGTTATATAGCCTATAGCCTTCCTCAATAATTGGACTATCCAGCACTAAAATAATTTTTCAATTCGAACCAGTGGTTCCTGAGATTAGCGCGTTCAACCAAACAATCTCTTCAGCTTTATAATTATATTAGTATTAGTATAGATACCCCACCCCCTTCAATATCAATTAAGTGGACTGAAGAAATGCTTTGGAACCATTTTAATGATTATTTTATTGATATACATTTAGGAAATCTATACCTAAGTGTGGTTTGATGATTTCCCATCCGAAAAAAAAAAAAAAAAAAAAACCCTATTGATTGCACCTTATTAGGCTATGAAAACAAAGATGGTAAACTGTACCCACCGCAACTAACGAAGCGACCATTGCCTGAATTGTTGATTCAGCCGTGTAAATGTACATCTAATAATTGTAAAACAAAGGCTTGTTCTTGCAAAAAATTACAATTAAATCGTATTTCGATGAGCAAATATATAAATAATGACCGTGAAAATAAAAAAGATTATTTGTAAGTATTTTTTTTTGTATGACATGTTAAAATTTGCTTTTTCGTATTAAATATTTTTTTTATCAACAATTCTTGTTTTATTTTTTCAATTGACTCGCTTTAAGTATCTTTAATCTTAAGAAACAATAAAATTGGATTTCATCACTAAAACAATCATTGAAATGGTTCCAAAGCATGGCATGGAATTACTTCAGTCCACTTAATTGATATTGAAGGGCGTGGGGTATAAAAAATAAATGGACCAACACACCTCCTGGCAACATGCAGAATCACAATCTGCAAGCTTTTCTGAGTTCAAAACTATAGACAGAATGCGGTCCTCATATTTTGAACACACACAACTCCATCCAGCCCCCGGTCTATTAAGAGTTCTTATAAGAATCTTGTATCAGTATCCAGTACACTATTTTTGAGACACTATACTTAGTATATATGTTGGTAATAATAAGGGGATGTGTGGTGATATGCGAATGGATAAAATAAGAAATGATTACTTATGAGTGAGTCTGAAAGTGGCGCCGGTGACTGAAAAGTTGTGTGGTAATCGGTTGTCGTGGTATGGGCATGTGGTATAAGAGGAGAGGAAGACCAAATAAACGAAGGATGGACTGTGTAAAGAATGATATGGCAAGAAAGGAAGTGTCTGATGAGATGACGAGTAATAGAGAAGTATAGAAGAAGACATGCTGCGCCGACCCCAAATGAATTAGGATAAGGGCAAGAGAATGATGATGTTGGTAAGCCTATTAAATACGCAAAGACAAACGTATCTTAGTCAAGGGGATCATCACTAAACTTACATTGAATCAATATAATAATTATTATTTTTTAAACAAAACACATGTTACGTAAATAACTGGAATGCCGGTATATTACCTGCTTGCCCTTGAGGCGATGTTGACATAATCCACATTATTTCTTAATACTTGAATAGATAATTGCATTAGTGCTTGTGACATTTTTTTGGATTTTTTTTGTGTGAGTACTGAACTATACTAACTGTGTCCCAAGAATAATTTACTATACACTATCAGTGTTGCCAACTCCTTTAAATTCGAGTCCCCAGGCTCAATGCTAAAAACTTATTCTACCACACAGAATATAAAGTGTTTAAATAGACCCTTAACGAAGCCGAAAAGCACTTGTTCTCCCCGCTATTGCGATATTTTTTTTGTTCTGGACCATACCTGGGAACCTTCAACCTTCTAGTTACGGAGTTATTGGGGATCAAAGTTCCAACTTTTTCACAAGTTTTTTTTTAATACAAAATTTTAAGGTTATAACTTTACTTTAAAGACCTCCATGACCCATTTACTATTCATGAGTATTCAATGCATCCATAAGCACAATGTTTTGAATGCGTTACATTGAGTTTTACCGTAAAAGGTATTTTTCACTCCAAAAAAAAAGTCGTTTCCCAGCAATAATTTTTGTGTAGGGTTACTTAGTTTGATGTACAGAATGCTTGGTTAAGGGCTTCGTGAAGGGTCTGTTTACACCCTGATACTCTAGCGAGGTTCTACCAGGAACAGACTCTGGACTTTGTTCTGAGAGGGGTAAAGAGACTAGTGGCGGTAATTTTAACTAAATTTTAATTAAAAAATATAACATACTAATGTTCAATTAAAAATATTTACCATCATCGTAACAAGCTGGAGGGGGTTGCCGTCGAGGTAGACCGCAGCGAAGGTGGTGTGACGATCTGATCATGTTCGTGAGGCTAACATGACCAGAAATTGCGCAAAACAGAAGGGTTTGGAAGGAAAAAGAGATAGCCGTTGCTTTTAATACAAAACTAATAGACAATTGAAAAGTTTAAAAATATATATGTTTGGATTCCTGGGATAATAAGGGTGGGGCCACGAATCCAGAAAGATTTTTTTTGGTGACTAAGCACTTGTGGCCCAATGTTAAAAGCTCCAACTTACGAGTTGTACCCACCCAGGCACATTACTTTACAAGTGTTATTTATTTCATCACCACTAGCCTCAAAACGGTAAAGGAAAATATCGTAAAGAAACCGGCATGTCCTAGAACCAAAATTTCGCAGACATGTAACATCTAACAACACAAACTTGGCACGCGTGGTGGATTCAACCGCACTGAGTTCGGTAATTATCCCACAGGATCGTACTACGGAGATAAAAAGTATCCTATATGCTAATCCAGGTTATAAAGTAGCTGTGTACTAAATTTCACCCAAATCCGTTCAACCATACTTACTTGAAGAGGAACAAACATCCATACGTCCTCACAAACTTTCGTATTTTTAATAGAAGTAAGATAGTGATACTTTACTCAATACACTTTTTCCTCATTTCTTAGAATTCTTAATAAGCTAGCAACATTTATATTGACAAACGTCATTTTTGTTATCGAGCACGAGTGCTACGGGGAAACCTACCAATGTCACGAAAGGTCATTTGTCAAAATGGATTTAATTTTTTTTCTTTTGATTCTGCCTTGCTGAATGGCACCGGTGCCTGAGGGGCACAGTTCTACAGCATTTTTATTTTATTTTTCCTGATTATAATGATGGTCTGGTCTGGAAGTCTCTATTATTTATAATCTTTCCAAAAACCAATTGTTTAAGCGCCAGAGTAGCCCGCGAAATTCAAATTTTCTTACGTTTTTATTGCGTTTTTTGCAATTTGCAGGTCAGTGTCAGGTTGTATATTTATTAAAATATTTTGCGCGACCGTAACAAATATGATTTAACCGAATTATAATAATTAAAATCATCAATACAACCCTCTACGTTCATTTAATCCTTCTCAATCGCACGCCACTAAACTCGATTCTCGGCAGCTCTCATCAAGTTGCTACCAGCCACGCTGTAAAGATCGTCGCTCCACCGGCCCTGGAACACAAAGGGCAAAGAAGGAACATGGATGGGTTTTAGTCAGTACGAGTCTGACACTCCCTTCCACTCCACCCGGAGCGTGAGGGGTCATTTGATAATTTCCCATCCGAAAAAAAAGAAAGAAAAAAGCTTTAGGGCTTCACATCCTTACGCTTGCCGATTCTCGTTCTACACTCAAGAATACGTACACCCCTACGGTTCTCTGTCGGATCACCTTGTTTCGGATGCGATCCCTCAAAGAGACTTCAAGCCTATCCTGTTGCATAGCTGGCTGAGCGACCTTTCATTTATGGACCAACCGTACCGTGAGTGTTCACGTTTCGGCCCCGTAAGTCATCAGGCAGGACGTTCTTATTATGTCATTAACTATGCCCTTTTTTGTTCATGAAGGGCATGCGTCATAGCAAAGTCTACAGCGCACGGGAGGCATGCGCGATGACTGTAGAGTGGCTTCCTCTAGTGGATTCCCATCTAGATTCAGAGTGGTATCATCTGCTTCGCAGCTTGTCAGTGGTTGTTTGAGAACTTTCGTCTTGGAAGCGCTCATCACTAGGCCGAATCGTTCACAAGAGTGGTGTAGAGCGTCAACGTAGCTTTGGAGATTCGCCATGCTGTCGGATATGAGGCACATAACGTCCGCGAAAACGCGTTGATTTTACACTAAATCTAGTGACATCAAACACGCCTTTATTAGTCCGGATGTTTAATTGGATTTGGTCACTACAGTACTGCAGGGCATCATAACAACTGCGAAGTAAATGGCAAAGGGAGTGGGTGCCATGACGCAACCTTGCTTTACTCCACTTGTTATATGGATCGCCTCAGAAAGTTCGGTTTCGGGACACAAGAAAAAAACCTCAGAAAATTTGAATTTGGCGGGCTACTCTAGCGCTTCCACCTTCAAATCCTAGATGAAGACGCCCGCGTTCATAGAATTGGTTTAAGTATTATCTAGACCGGCGTTTGTGTCACTGTGGAAATAACCAAAATGAACTGTTACTGCGAATATTAATATTAACCAGGCTGCGTAAAAAGGATTTTTCGGGGCATATTCTCATAATTTTATTTTATTTCTTTGTTTAGGAAATGTTTTGTTATTTTATTTTATAACTGTAGATATACGATTTAACTTGGTAATTGTCGTGATAAAAAATTCTCAAAATGATGAATTTTAGAGTCTGTGTTTACCAATCGACTCGCAAGCAACACCTACACATTTTTGAGAATAGCACCCGTAAACCTAGATGTCAAAATTATTATGACGTTTTCTTTTCGCTGAAAGAATTAGTGTCGAATAATCGTGTTTATTTAGTAATTCTGCTTTAAATCGTTGAAATATGGCTGCTGAAATTAAACCTGCTCCAAGGACGCCAAACGATAGGTTTTCTACTACTAAGAAACCAGCTCTTTTGAGTAAATTGGAAGGTTGTACCGACGATGTAAATGCAGCGGTCGTTATACCTGGCGAGGACGGTGTAATTAGCGTTTGTGATGATAAGTAAGAGTACTGACTCATATTTCGTCCATTGTTTGATAACATAACTCTATTATCTGTATTATTTTCGGAAAACTATGTTCACTTTGTACCCTCATTGAACTGTCAACGTATTTGAAATCACCCCATACGTGGGCTGTAGTGGTGTTACTATCTATGTTCTAGTTAATTAACTAATAGCTGGTATTTAAATAGATGAGTATCAGCTACGTGACTCTTTCAATGTGTGGTAAATTGATATGTTTATTATTCTATTATGAATTATAAAAAAATATCTTGTTTTAATGTGAATTCACTAATCATTCTTAAACTCAAAACGTATTATTGTCTAACTTTAGCTTAGTACCGATGTTATAACTTCATTTTCTGAATGTAAATGAAAGATCAGCCGGCACAGCTCCATTTATTGCTGAAATTAAAAATTCATTGAGTGATTCAAATAATAACTTAATACCTTTTATGTGAGAGAAGAATATAAGTCACATATTTTATCACTATAATGATTCCAGGACAGTGCGAGTATGGCTGAAGCGAGACTCGGGACAGTACTGGCCGTCTATTTGTCAATACATGCCATCTGGGTGCACATCAATGTTCTACACACCAGAGACAAGGCAGCTATTCATTGGTCAAGAGAACGGCACTGTCTCAGAGTTCACACTGGCCACAGACTGTAATAGAATAAACCCTGTGAGTATTTTATAACCTCGTTTATACATAGAAAAACCTGTACCTATTGCCTACGGGTACAATCTTCAGAGTAATACCTGCTATGGTCCTTACTCCTCCATCTTATCAATGATCAGGACAAAATGATGTGAGATTTTTTATGGTAAATATATTTAATTTTTTGTCCTAATAATGGAGTGGAACAATTTAAAGACTTTAGTGTAACATCAAAACATCTGTTTAATAAAAGTAAAAAAGGTTAATTTTCTAATCACACAACATAATGATTTATCACTACAATCTATTTTAAGTCTAGTTTAAGATAAGAATATTTGAAGACTTAGTCATCTTATACATATGACTCATTACAATGAGCCCTTATTTGTAATCATCTTTGTAATCATCACATCCAATCAATATTGTTCATGCACATTCACGCTCTAAACTGTTCTAAGATCTGTCAAAAAACTAAATTTATTCAGGCTAAAGCTAAGTATTTATGAGTCTGAGCATTGAGGGATCTACTAAGACTACAATCAAGGAGGTGATTGATGGTCGAGGAGCTTGTTTGTAGATCCTTTAATGCTTAAACCTTAATTAATGGGCACTATACTTTAAAATCCCTCCTAAAAACAATCACCAGCCTTCCTAAAATGTAAAAATAAATAAGATAAAAAACACTCAAATTGTGTAATGAATAGTGCTCTGGTATGGTTTTGTTGACCTTGACTTCATTTCACAATTTCCTTTCAGATGTTTGTATTCTAGTTCATTAAATCAATCTTTATCAACACTAAGAAAAAAAGTAGCATAATGACTTTATTTATTCACATCACACCTTCTGTAGTAAAATAATGCTTCATAATGAAGTTTTTTTCATTAACTTACACTTTTTAGTATGATAACAGTTACACAGTTATCTGCATTAATAGCCACAACAATAATGCAAGTTTCATAAACTACTATTATTTTAATTTGCCCATAATTATGATTAACTTTTTAAACCTGAAACAATTTGCTATCAGTGTAATAGTTTTTATTTAGTACAAATATTTACAAATCATTTGCTATCTGAAATACTGAAAACAAACAGGTAAAATGTCTATTTATAAATTCATGATGGATTCGTGATTATTTGTTGAATTTGTGGTAAAAAATGAGGAAAAATTATTTATTTCTATATAGATTTTCCCCAATCTGATGAACAGATTTTTAGGAACATACTTACCTTAGAACGGATAATGGCAGATTATGGTTTTGCTAGCTAGGCTTCTACTGGCTTAACTCTTAACTAAGATGGTACCTGTGGTAGCTGCGTAGTGCTGGAAGAGTTGACATAAATGACAAAGCTCTAGGTGTCCAAACATTACTGCTGAGCATGAAGTCTTGGGTTTGATTCCCGGATCAGTTAAAGTATTACTGTTTTTTTTTTGTTTTGGGGTTTTCTAAAAGAAGCAGCCCAGAATCTATATTTATGCCTGGTTGATGACAATAGGCTAGAAATGTGACTGTATATAGGTATGTAATACAGGGACAGGACTTTAGGGTATTCCAGGCGTGATTTTATGTTAATTTACTAATTTTGTTCTTAGGCTCGTGAGTACTTAGCGCACACAGCCCGCGTGACTGCCGTCAACTTCTCGTTAAGCTGCGAATGGGTGTTGTCCGTCAGTCGAGACAAACTCTTTGCGTACCACTGCAGTGAGACCGGGCGCAGAATCGGCGGCTACTCCTTCGAAGCGTGGTGCACGTCTTTGCAGTATCCTTTTAAAATTTGTACTAAGATAAATGTGTATTCTGTAGCATGCAACTTATTGCAAAAAAGACTAAGGGTGTTTGCTGTTAGCAGATAGTGGGTTCAACAGTTTTGTCGTCATTGTAGGCAAATGTTCGTGATAAAAACTAAGTTTGTGCCGTGTTCGTACTATCATATACATCCCAAAAGTCTTTGATTACGAATTACGACTAAACTATTGAGTCGACTGTCTACGGGCGCTCTAAGTATGCAAGTCAGAAAGCAGACTTCTCCAATAATATATGACGGTAAACGGATGTCCTTCCGTACAGACTAATGCGTTAACATAATTATAAAGTTAAAATATCGGAATCCATTTAGAGATAATGAATTTCCTGAACATATCCGTTAGATTCGACTCCCAGTCGAAATATGCTTTTGTGGGAGACTACAGCGGGCAGATAACGATGCTGAAGTTAGATAATAATTGCGCTACGCTCGTTACTACGCTCAAAGGTCATACTGGGTGAGTAGAGTTCCTATAGCTTCTGTGCCAAGGACCAAAGTTTCTCTGGTAAGGCCCTTGCAAATATTTGTATGGCCTACAGGCAGTTGTTCCGGGCTGTTTGTGTATGTGAGTCTAAATGTTTGTAAACGCATCCACGATGCAGGAGAAATTGCTAGTGCGGTAATAAATAATAAGCAAAAAAGATGTGGCATATGCTGTCGCGGACTTTTTTTAGACCTTTTTAAGAACAATAATTCCCTCCTACATTATTTTCGTGTAACTTTAATCGTTTACGCAGCGCACGCAACGGCAGCTCTGAAAAAGAATAAATTTTCCCCGTTTTTGCAACATATTTCATTGATGCTCCGCTTCTATTGGTTGTATCGTGATGATAGATAGCCTATAGCCTTCCTCGATAAATGGGCTATCCAACACTAAAGGAATTTTCAATACGAACCAGTAGCTCCTGAGATTAGCGCGTTCAACCAAACAAACAAACTCTTCAGCTTTTTAATATTATTAGTATAGATTTCACGCGGACGAAGGTCACGGGTAACAGCTAGCCCTAGTAGTTAATATTTGAATTATTATATTTTCCAGGTCCGTAAGGGTACTCAACTGGGCTCCTTTACCGCAGCTGCTATTCAGCGGCTCATTCGACCAAACGATAATAGTTTGGGACATAGGCGGTCAAAAGGGCACGGCATACGAGCTACAAGGCCATAGGTAATTATGATATTTTGTTACATGTTACCTCTGTTCATTCATTCATTGTTCGTGATATCATGTTTCTAACAGAGTAAGTAATACAATGGGCAGACTTTGTGTAAAAAAACAAAATATAACAATGCAATCACATTATTTAGGATTAACTACGGAGTGACTTTCAGACTTTTGTTTTTATCGTATACAGGGTGGCGCCGACAATACGACAATAAATGAAAATACTGGTAATACTAGTTCATTGAAATATTTTTAAACGGGTAGTAATAATAGCTCCGAAATAAAAATATGAGCATACTAAAAAAACTGCTTTATATACTAATTTTCCGACAACTTATTTGTCAATTTTCCGGAAAGTTATTTGTCAGAAATAACCTGTCCGAAGTCAGGGTGCCCTAAATAATGTCATGTGACTAAATTACTGGATATATTCGAATGATTTTTTTGTATGCATACGGGGAAGTGGGAACGTCATGAGGTATACGCAATTTAATTTAAGAAATAAATTTTCGGCACCACCCTGTATATCTACTTTTACATAATGCATAGAGGGTCTTTTGTCGCTTGAATGACATTGGCAGTCTTTGTGTTGTGGTGAATATTCTTGAAATTGTTTTTAAGAAACTGTATTGAAAAAACAAGATTGCGCGATAAGCACTGATTAGCATTTGTGAGCCACGTGACCAAGGATCCTTGTACAACTATACTAATTTTGCTTTTCACCTACCAATAATTCGTGAATGATAAAAATACGGCGAAAAATCCCGGTGAATAAAAATTTCTTTGAAGTCTAAGTAATAGCTTATATCTCGGAAACGTGATGCTTTAGAAGATTTTATCTCATACAATACTTGTTTGTATTGATACCAGCTATTTATAAATACCAGTTTTAGGCGGCTATTTTAAAAATAAAAGTTGTGGAAGTCAGGCAGCCTTCGTACAAAAATATTCAAACCCGTTTCTATGGTTTCCAGCAACAAAGTCACAGGGTTATGGTACGTGGGAAGCTGCGAGCGGCTGATATCCGCAGGGGAGGATGGGGCGCTGGGAGTGTGGGAGATGGGCGTGCGGCGCCGCGAGACGCCCGCGTGGAAGGAGTCCGACCTGTGCCAGATATGCCGCGCACCCTTCATATGGAACGTTAGGGCGATGATGGAGAAAAAACAGCTTGGTGAGTTTTGGGCAGATTAGTTTCAATAGTTTTCTGTATGAGCTTGTCAGCTAAGTAATTAATTCTCATCCAAAATACGCATAGCTAATCTTTCATTTTAAATTAATAGCAGACAACGTAAATCGTAAACCGCTATGGAACGTAAGGAAGTATGACTTTGCGATAAGATCGGTTCACTGAACGGTCACCGGAGGGTATAATTTGCGGTTCTTCATGTCCCAGGTCTCCGCCAGCACCACTGCCGCTGGTGCGGCGCGGCGGTGTGCGCGACCTGCTCCCCGCACCGGCTGCCGCTGCCGGTCATGGGCTTCGAGTTCCCGCAGCGCGTCTGCACGGGCTGCTACGACACCCTGAGGCATGAGCCGTGAGTATATGCTCTTCTTTTTAACGAAACAGTTCAAATAACGGGTGTAAAAAGACCTTTTACGGAGACGAAAGTCACTTGTTTATCCCTCTAGTGCGACATTTTTTCTGTACTGGATCATTCCTGGGAACTTCCTGGTTGCTGAGATATAGAAAATCAAACTTCCAAATTTTTTTTTTTTTTAAATCATGTTTTAATTATTATTGCTGAACTTTCACACAGCGCGCTACCTTAAACAGCGATTTATCACACCAAAAATAGAAGTCCTTTTCCAGCACTTCAGATCAGTATTACCTACTCGATTCGATGTGTGGTCTTGTTTCACCCCGCATGTATGGTAACCTAACAAAGCTAAATTAAACCCTCTATATTTTCAGTCGCGAATCCCTGGCATCGTTCCATGACATGAAGCACGCGGTGTCGTCGCTGTACATGGACGAGGCGACGGGCCGCATGTGCACGGCCGGCAAGGACCGCGTCATCAAGGTGTGGGACGTGGGCGTGCTGCTGGCGCCCGCGCCCAAGCCCTCCACCGCCGACCAGTAGCCGGCGCACACTGAGCACAGCTGACCAATAACATGTATGTCGCTTTCTTTACTAACCACACATGGAGTTTGAAATTGGAACGGTTTGGAGGTCACATGTGTTTATTTTCTTTTTTCATAATGTGGCCAGTATTATGCGTTATAAAATATTGTAAAGAGGATTTCATATTGGCTTTTAACTAATTTAACCTTATAATGAAACAAAAGACAATCTAAAATTAAAATACTAATTGTTTTTTTTTTCATAAAGAAATGAGACATGTGCGTTATTGATTCAGCTTGTATGGTAAAAGAAAATCAAATTGAAATTAATGGATGTATTTCATCGGGCTGTTTGCGTTAATGTTATAGTCGTTATAATAATATTATTATTTAATGTGTATCTAATATATTTGTTGTTGATAGTCCAACGAAAGTTTTGCTTTCTATCACTTGTCGTGAGGTAAGACTGAGACTTTCCTTTCTGAAAATATGGTGTGTCGTTTATTATGGATAGTAAAATATATTTGTGTCATCATATAATAATATAAATTTTAAAAAAGAGACAAAGATCTCAAAACTATTTTATATGTGTGATCAAAAATAATTGTCTATATAATCTGGAAGTTTCACACGTTTGGTGTACATAAGTCTGTCGATTGCTTTGAACGTTTACATCGATTAGTTATTTTCAATCATCTTCTATGGCAGTTCACAGTCAATCATTTCAGGAATCTTGTCTAGTATGTAATGTGGAACCAACGTTCTTGGGCGAGTGTTGTATGACCGATAAATGAGTTGATTATTGTGTTCACGATGTGAAGTCTGCGCGAGAGCATATTGCGTTACACCATTGTTACATGTTACAGCCCGTTCATATGGCAACCATCCTTTACTTATAACCATACTGAATTGAAAACGGATCGTAGCTTATTGGTCCGTTATAATAACGTTTAATATAAATTAAACGATCGCAGTTTGTTGGTCGGTAAAAATACGGATCGTTGTTATGTGAACGGGCTATCCAGCATCCACATAATTTGTCTTTATTACACAAGACCCGTAGCAGGAGGCGTTCTGTTGATTCTGCCTACCCCCATGGGAAAAAGGCGTTAGTTTATACTATGTGTGTATACAGACGTTAATTTCACACGAATAAGTATTTCAAAAAATATTCAGAGTTGCTCTAGTCTAGATTATATTTAAGCTTCGTCACAGTACATCGCATTTTCAAGTAAAACGACAAATAACATTGATTCATTAAAAACGTGTTTATTTATTTAACATAAAACGGCCAGGCCTATGTCATAACTCTTCATTATTGTCACGCAGCTCAAAGACACATATTCATCGATCATGTTTGGTCAGTCGGTTTAAAATAAAGCTAAGCATATGTGGATGTTTGAACGTGTAACAATAGATCTCAGTTTCCATCAAGGGTATAATAAAAACACACTACGGGAACCACGAAATATTTTAATGAAATACGTTCTTGTACCATCTAAATACTTTGTAACTGACCTAGCACGAAGTCGCGACGTAAAGGTAACGTAAAGTCGGGCGAATCTCTTATTATCTTATATTAAAATCTTAAATGTTTCTGTGCGTCTGGCACAGTTAGAATCATCCGAAGTCATGAAAAAGAGATATTACAACAAATTAAAACTAAGTTAGTAAATATGATGCGCGAAACGAGTATTTTAACGAGTATTTTCAAACTTTAAAATCGTTCTTATTTACGTTAAATTTACTCCGCGCGTTCTTGCTGGCCTGACTGTTGTACTGTGCTGTCACCATTCGTATTGTGGAAAATATACCCTTGGAGAAAACTTTCTATATTGTTAGAACTCTTACGAGTATTTTGTGTTATTCGTTTAGATATAATACTATATTAGTTATGTATTACTTAAAATATTATTTACTTTTTTAATTTCGTGAAAATATAATTCCATATTATTATATTATTTAATTCCAAACTTGGCATTGCTAAAGACATTTGCTTTCAAGGCAATTGCTTGTATTTTAAATAAAAAAAGTTCTTAATTATAAACATTATTTAAACTTATAATATTTTGATATTGTGACATATTATAATGAAGCAAATTTTAAATTATATTTATTAAGAATAGTTTGGTTTAATATTTCCTAAATATATTTTCATAACTTGAGCTAATTGCATATTGCTTTTATTAAGTATTTTTATGAGGTACTCAGGTCGTTTTGATTATTAGTATTGTATCTGTTTAATGAACACTATTGAATCTGACAATAAATATGTTATATATGATCTACCCCATATATAAAATAGTGATGTGCACTGTCATCCTTTATCGACACTATTATTGTATAGAAAAAACTATCGATCTAATCGGGAATTTAATGGAAAAGGTGCTTTTACTTACGTCGAGTCACCCTGTGTAGGTATGTTTTCTTTAATTTGCGATTTTTTCAACGAACAAAAGAGTTATCTTTCTGTCAGCATCGTGCTACGCTTTCGAAGGCATCGATTGGCCGCGCCCACAATATTACCAAGTTAGTGTTGGTATCATGGTATCTTTTCTTTTAAAAACCGAGCAACATAATCTTGACATTTTCGGCGTGGACCAATTGAAAAATTATATTTAAAAAAACCTTGTATAAATGTAGTTAATCTATCGTAAAGTGTGTCCGAGTAGGTCAGGAAATCGTTTAAAATTCTGCAATTGAGTGTTGTATAAAAATGTATAAAACAAATCTAGTGGTATTAGCTGGTGTCTTGAGAAAGAGAACGTCGTAGCCGCGGTATGTGAGTGTGAGGTGAGAAAAAATATATAAAAAAACATCTACTATGCTTTCTGCAAGTTTGAGGGATTCCTCGCTCCTCATCCACACACGTCGGAAATAAGACAGTCCACTATTAAGGCGCCAGCTTATAAATTATATACACGGAAATGTAAACTTAAAATGTTTATTAAATACGTAACATTATATAATATACCATGTAAATTGTTTAGACATGCTTTCCTAGTTATGAATAATGCCAAAATTGTTTAGATATGTATTTAACGGTTTCAACGAATACTGCACGTTATTTACAATACATTCAGCTAGTTTTCTTTCCTCAAAATATTCTTTTTCACGGCTTAGTTTATTGTAATGATACAATTTGTCATATCAAAGGGCTCAACATATTAACAAGCCAATGTAAAAAATATTATATTAATCTACTTCGGTATGACAAGTCGTATCAACAACTTTTTTCTGAAACTTAGCTAATCATTTGTATTAATTTAAGGTCGAGGAAATATTATCTATATTAATATTATAAATAAATAAATTAACTATTCTTTTATGTCGTTAAAAGAGATTTTATTTTTCTATTCATGGAGCTTATTATTCATTTGTAAAGTAATACTGTAAGATATAGTCAATGTGTAATTACTATTAGAAGTATTTAGGTCGCTTGAAAGTTTCTATGCCAATAAAAAGTAAGAAGTAATCGTGTCTTATTATCAAATAGGAGGTAGATTGAGTGGAACGGGATGTTAAACTTAATAGTAGTACGCGCATCAATAGAGCGGTGTTCTATAGAGTTCACAGCCTCGGAATAAATACAGTAATCAGGTACGTCGTGAGTGTCTCCCAGCCTTGTTTCCGGCAGAGTGTAGCCCGCGGGCGCAGCTCGGTGTCCTCGCAGTGCGCGCTGCCCACTCAGCCCGGACATGTGTACTGAGCCTTCGGTACGCACACCTGCCCATTGAACATCTGGTCCTGAGGACACGACAGGTAGGTCCTGGTCCCGCTGACACAGAAGTAGTACCGCTTGCACTCGGTCCCCTGCTGCACGTAGAACCCGTCGCGCAAACAGCGCGCGCCCGCGTTCTCTACCGAGTTCGCCGGAGCGCCCCCGCACTCGAACTGCGACGCTTTCACGCATGCGCGTCCGTCAAACATCTTGCCGCCCAGACACGACAAAGTGACGAGCCGGTCCCCGCGCTCGCAGTAGAAGTATCTGTAAAAAAACATGAGGTTTAGCTTTCATTCAATGACAAATACATACATAGCCGATGACCAGATAAAAACCGGTGGGTACCTTCGGCATCCTGATTCAATCTCTGCGTGGTAACCGTTCGAGAGCCCTTCGCACGAGTAGTCCTCCCGCAGGCACAGGCCGGGCAGCGCCGGCACGCACGCCTCGCCGTCGAACACGCGGCCCGCCGGGCACGCGTAGATAGACTTCTCCCCGCGCACGCACTCGTAGTACCCGCGGCAGCCCGTGTCGGCGGCGCGGTACCGCCCGTCCGGCCGCCCGTAGCACGACTCGCGCTCCAGGCTCGGGCACAGGTACTGCGCGCGCGGCGAACAGCGCACGCCGTCGAACACGCGCCCCGGGGGACACGCCAGCATCGTGCGCAGGAGACCCTCGCAGTGGAAGTATCGCGTACAGTTCGTGTCCAGGTCTTGATATGTGCCGCTCGGAAGCCCTTCGCACTCCACTGACACCGCTGGACCGTCGCATAGGAAATCGTCGGAAGGCGTGCATCCGCTGCCGTCGAACACGAGTCCCGGTGCGCACGAACCGCGCTTCACGACGCGTTCGCGCCGGCACTCATACCAGGAGGTGCAGTCGTGCCAGTCGCGGTGCAGCCCGTCGTGCCGGTTGAAGCACGGGCTCAGCGCAGGGGGCGGGCAATCCGCGCGGGCGGCCGACTCGCAAGCGCCGCGCGCGAACAGCAGGCCCGGCTCGCACACGCCGCGCCGGATCACTCGGTGCGCTTCGCACACGAAGTACTCGCGGCAGCTGGTGGTGCGGTCCGCGTAGGCTCCGTCCGGGACGTCGCGACACAGAGACGAGCACGCCTCGTCGGAGCAGAAGTCGGCGTCCCCGGCCGGCAGCGGCGCGGCGGCGGCGCGGGGCGGCGGGCACGGCGCGCTGCACGACGCGCCGCACGACACCACCGCGCGCAGCTCCCCGCCGCGACAGCGCAGCACGCGCCGGCATGAGTGCGACGCGTCGGGGTAGTCGCCGTCCGGCAGGCCGGCGCACACGGGCTCGAAGCAGGTGCCGGCGCCGCGGGTGCAAGCCTGGCGCTCCAGATCGAACCACGCTCCCGAGGGGCAGGCGCGCTCCACGGCCGAGCCGTTCTCGCAGCGGTAGTACTGGCGGCAGGCGGTGCCGGGGCTGGCGTACGCGAGCGCGTCTCCGGGCGCGCACTGGCGCCGCACGCAGGGCCGGCGTGCCCGCGGGACGCACGCGCCCTCCGCCTCGCTGAACACCCGGCCCTCGAGGCATGAGTACTGCCCTGTCACTACACCACTGCTGCACTTCACATATTTCTGGCAATCGTGATCATAGTCTGTGTGAAGACCGTCTCTGTGGCACTCAAATCCTTGCACACCTGGAACAATAGGAAGAAAATGTTAATTAAATATGGTCTTTCATCATCAGATCACCTGGATGCGCCTAAAGATTTATTGAACTGATAACGCACTCTGTTATTATCAAGTTCTGAAATGATTTTTGACTGCTCTAAATTCATAGGCTATGAATTTCGAGCAGTCAAATAGTTAACACTAGTCAACGACCCATATGATGTTCCGTATCAGTAATATGTATCAAGAATTACTCACTACCGATCCGCGCGAGAACAGCGAGCGCGTAGAGCGCGGCGGCGGCGGCGGCGCGGCAGACAGGCGCGCGCGCAGACATGTCGGCTGCGACTGGCGGGCGGCCCTCGCCGCGAGGGTTCCTTGACATTCGCACGCCCCCGCCGTAACTTGATCCCTGCGGTGGCCCGGATGCAGCCTCCGAGTTAACAATCTAGACACGCCTTGTTTATCGAGCGCCTGCTGCTCGAGTGAAAATGACCGCAAGATGAAGCTCGTCGGCCGTGAACTTTGTCTTCTTATGTAACGACAGTGAAAAATATTCGATGAATGAACAGAACGACCGTAATGGAGTTATTAGCGCATTTAGATGTTGAAGTCTTTTTGATTTAGGAAACAGAGGTACAGCGGCATAATTTGATCTTTTACTAGTTTTTTGTGCCTTTGATGACGAATAAGATATCCAAAAATAAATTACTCGAGGGACACCTTTGCGACTTGACCTCCCACAATGATCTGCTTACAAGGCCACAAATCGTGTCTACCATTTATAAAATAAACGAATGAATTGCTATTCTGCCGTTGTACCCGTGGGAAATTATTATAAAAACACGTAGGTAAGCAAAAACATGCATAGATCGTGTCGAAACGTAAGATAATAAATACTTGGTAGTGAGCCGGAATCTCCGAGAATCCGCATAGGCATACGAATGAAATTCTATTGACATAGTTTGGATGATAATAGTGTACAAATATTTGCATTCGGCACATACAGTGTTGTTATGGGCCAGCTCTCTTAAATGGTTCTGTATTGTGTTCCCTAACTTTTTTATCCATAATCTAAAGTGCCATTATTTGTTTTGTCCTAATCATCATTTGACCGAATGATAACTTACCCGAACTTAATATCACAAATATCGTCAACGCCTTCGGCCTAAAATCCTCACGCCAACTAGCAAGACTTTTAGGATATTTTTAGGAAAATTGCTGATTACCCATGCATCGCGGAATAATACAATACTTAGGACAAATGACTTTATTTCATGCAAAATTAGGAGATTCAATTATTATAGTTCTCGATAATATGACAGAATAGGTTTAGAAGTAAAGATAATTATGTAAAAACAAATTTCGAATTTTTGAACATTACGATTTTTTACTGAAGTTTATAGCAAACCTCTTATGGACAATGATTTTCAGACAAACAATTTTAGGAGAAGAAAAGGAGAACCCTCTTAAATACTTAGAGGAGGATACCAACAAGAGCGTGTTCAAAACCTGCGACTCCAGAACCTACGTAAGGTATTGGAGTCTTATGGCTCATGAAGACTCATCGCGCAAGAATTTAAAAAAATGCAAAACAAAGCCTTCATGGCCATGCATATTGTTCATCATCGAGGGAAACCTTATTTGTCATATGACCAATCAAAGTGCATCTCTTGGTTAGGTCCAAAGGTCAGAGCACGCACCACAAATACTCAGATGTGTGGAAAAATTCTTTCTGGGCAGGTTCTTGTTCATATTAATATGTCCCACACTAGCTATATCCGCTTTGAAGTCGAATCACTTGTATCTATGCTCAGTTCCGTCACCAGATTAGAGCCAGTTCACATTAAAGGTAACGTAACTCCGAGGAATGTATGGAATGTGAACTACGCGTGTGACTCTGCCAGTTGTCCGCAGTGGGGGGCGGTCGGCATTCCTCTAAGGTGCCTTACACACGAGCGAGTCATACTGCTCGTGGGTATGGCACGTGGCAGAGACGAGCGAGTCGTGACTTGAAACCGCGAGGTTCCGTTAGCGAATTAAGTACGTACCTACGTTATGTAGGTAGAGGTACCTAAAGCTCAAAGAGAAGCACGTATAGAGCGGTAAAACGATCTTCAACAAAGGGAAGTTCGTGCTGTAATATTATTAAAATTAAAAGCAGACAAGAGGTCATGTCTTCAATTCTACTGAAAGACTATAAAGTTGAAAACGTTGTCATTATTTGTCACTGAAAACGACGAAAAAAAATGAAGTAAATAGGTATTTTCGTTCAGGCAAGTTTGTTCAGCTGTTATAAAATCGCAGCTCATGAACCGCGGCGTGTGCAGTCCGTACCCTAATCGATTACCTTTCGATCTTTCGATCATTATCTCGGATCCAGCCTCAATTACAATACACATAGCCTCGGGCTTAGTTCCGTATCGCGTTGCCTAGCGTTTGATCGACAATGTTATTTGCAATCGTGATTGTGCAGCATTACTTGACAATTATAATATCCTTCCTCATATTTCCTGTCGCTTGTCTTTCTTTTATTTGAATAATTGTAAGTAATGGTAGGAAGGACTGGCTGGTTTGACTGCTTCGTTGATCTAGTGGTTGCAAGCGCAAGTGCTGAACATGAGGTCCTGGGTACAATTCCCAGGTTGGGTAAACACGCGCGAGCAGTATGAAGCTGTATTTGTCGACTAGTGCTTTTGGACGCTCTAATATCCACGGTGTACAAACGGTCCAAATGCCCTGGATACCGTAGGATCCAAAGAGTAGTGAGCGGTTAAACATAACTGGCGAAATGTGGGTGTACTATTAGATACACCTCTGTCTGTCTTATCCTTCGGGAATTACAGGCGTGATGTTATGTAGGAAGGAATTTCAGACAGAAAGTCACATGAGTAGTAATTCTCAATTCTTTATTGCGTACCATAATTTATGTAGGTAGTTGGTATAGAAACAAATATATTAGTCACAATTATAGACCCTGTCGGGTAAAGCCATGTTTTCACACAGTTCCGGGTCAGGGTCTTCTAAAGGATCAGTACCGATAAATTGCGACTGACTGCGGACACTGGCAACTCATTCACATCAAGCGAGATGCGGCCGAAAGCAAGCCTAGTCAGTATAAAAAAAAATGTCCATACCGGCCTGACCAAACTTTTAGAACGTCCAAGCATGTTCTAAATCTGATGAACTGAACAATCAGTAGCCCGTATGCACAATATTTGTGTGGTTAGATCCTTGAGTGAGAAATGTTTTTTCTAATCGGCAGGTACTGCTGTAGACAACCTGCGCCTATTTTTTTTTACGATGGTCTGCTTCTTCTTTTAAGCAATCTAAATAGTGTCAGCCCAGAACTGAGCAACTAGTTTGATGGTCTGCGTGGCACATGTATGCCTCAGGCTTATTGTAAAGTAAAGAAAAAAAGCTACCTAGTTCTTTTTGGCTTGTCATGCATCATCATCAAATTGATGAAGTTACTGACACCTATAGTTTACCTACATTACTTTTTTGAGTCTAAATGTCGGATATTAAAAAATATTGGGAACTCCAAACAAATGGTGAATTTCCCGTTTTTTCAGTGTTAACCCTAGTGTCTCTCCCGGAACAGCCTGCATCTCTTCATCATCACTCACCGTGTGTATTCTGAATAGTTTGGGGTGATTGGATGGTTGAAGGTTTCGTGTGTAGCGGCAATGGGTGACCGATATGTAGTACCTACTTGGTACCTTGGTCTTAAGTTATATCTGGGTGATGTTTTATGTCTATATGCTCCCCGGGTAAACGTGTCTACCTAGCAAGTAAAGAAAATAAAACGACACATTCTACGCAATAAGATTCTTATTGTGTTTATTATATTTAAACCCGCATGAGTGATCGAAACGTGAGGTTGCTTTTTTGGACATCCATAAGGATTTCCCACCCTGAAACAAACAAAAAAGGTAGACAACCTTTAGATCCAGTTCATTTCATTCATAAGTATGTCGTCTATAGGTACTTACGTTATAAATAGATAGCAACGTAGATCGAATGGAAATACTATTGTATCGGTGGGTGCCTACTCACTCATTGACAGTCAATGACAGTAAGATTCACGTGAGACACGCAAAATGTAAATGTCTTTAATAGGGCTTTGTAATGACGCTGAAAAGACGTAAGATATTGGATAATCCAGTTCATACGACATTGAATAGGAGTTTCAGGTTAGTCATTTGTTTTTGAAGTCACGTCCGGCATATTTCTCCTAATTAAAGATTTTGATAATAGGCACGCTTAGTTATTTCAACGATTTACAGCGCCGAGAGTTGATTATTGAGTTAAATAACTATCACTAATGGTCATAAACGGATTTGTAAAATGTGAAATGTCATGTTCAATTAAATTCACAAGTCTCAAAAGCTCTATAATTACTGCAAACCACTGGGTTTTATATAAATAATAATTATTTGTGGAAGATTTGGATGGGATTTCCTAGTGCGGGAAAACCTATAATTGTGGTAAACCACTACGACTCTAACTTTTGATCGATCACCGATGTTATTTATAGCACCTACACTATTTAGATGTCTCTTCGGCAGGTAATGATAATTGGAATTCTGAAAAACGCAACTACTAATCTCAAGCTTCCAAGCAGTTTATGGGTAGGTACATCACTGGCTGAGCGAAGTGAGCTGTCACACTGACAGTGACAGGACCGTAACATCCCGCGCTTAGGAATTACCAGGCGAATTTGATGTCAATTAAGTTAGCAACCTTATTAAAGTTATGACGTTTAATTATTCAGTCTATCAGTAAAGAGTTAAAGTCCCATAAAAGCCAAAAGATTAAAAAATACCAAATTGCTCAGAGAGTTTAAAGAAAAATTATGCCAACGATGTAACTAGATACAGGCCTACGTGTTATTTTTTGTTTATTTAAAATACCAAAGGAATTCCTTCGTTGATTTTAATTTATAATTTTATGAGCCAAATATATTTGTGTAAGGAATGCGAAACGGTTTGAAAAACTGCGTACGCGTAGCAGATGACTTGCGGATGTTCGGTTAGACATTTTTTGACGATCTTATGAAGACATTGGGTATTTATTATTTTTTAATAAAAATGTTATTTAAATACTTGTCGCATGTGACTAAAAGAGTGATGAATATAAATGTTGATGGATGGAGAGGGAGAGGAAGACCAAAGAAACGATGGATGGATTGTGATTTGAGGAATGATATGAAAGATAAAGAAGTACATGATAGCGTGACGGTTGACAGAGGAGAATGGAAGAAAAAAACGTGTTGCGCCGACCAAGTAACGTGGGACAAGGGCAGGAAGATGATGATAATGATGATGAGGACAACTTCATACCCTTGAAGGTAGATACCCACACCCCTGCTCATCATCATCATCATTTCAGCCGAATGGCGTCCACTGCTGGACATAAGCCTCCCCCCAGTGTCCCCACATTAACCGGTCCCTCGGCCTCGCATCCAGCGGATCCCTGCAACCTTCACTAGGTCATCGGTCCACCTAGTGAGAGGCCTTCCAACGCTACGACTTCTCACACTTACTCAATTACAATAAATAATTTATGGTTGATATTTGACACCTGGCCAAATCATAAATTGGAGTAGGTTCCGGGTTCCGGTCTAGAAAACTATCGTAAAGTTAATAGGTCCGACAAGTCCGTAATTTGTGTGCTAAATTACCGATACTTTTAGAGCCGGTGACTCAGCCAAAGAGTTCCGTTCTGAAATAGGTCTACAGCTTTTGAGAAAGATAATGCAATATCTAGCGAAATTTCGTAAGATAAAATTTGTATCCTGTACAAAATCGCACGCTCTTGATTGCGTGTGATTTATAATTAGCACGTTGAGATTGTCGAATTATGGCGGATCTTGCGATTTTGTGCGCATTCCTCATTCTAACGCATTAATTAATATTCCCTTAATGGACTTAGTACCAAATAACAGCCCGTTCACTTTAGCCAAATGATGCGACACGCGCGTGTGGCACTGGTTGGGTACTTCCGTGTAGTACCCATCGCACCCCAAGTACCCCTCTATCATTTGTTTTCCTCGCAGTTAGGCCCGGAAAAAATGTGAAAACCGACCATTCACATTGGTTGAAATCTACATCGCGTTTGTCTTGGTGGATTCCGGGGCCTCTCTGTCACTTACCACTCACAGCTGAAACGAACAACAGTCATCTATCCGGGTTAAATTCACCAGTAATAGCTTTAAAGGTCATTCAAATATCATGGCATTTATCTATTGATCCTGTTCATAAGGATACCATACACAAAGAAGCTTTAAATAACGTAACAATACTATGATAAAAATAGATTTTTAAACTGCGTATTTTAACGACCGTCCTAGTCACGAAAAAATATTTATATTCAAAATGGTAATGGCCAAATAAATCCACCGATTTAAGAAAACACTGATGATCTTTAAAACTTTGATAAGTAAACTTTATGAACCAATTAGGAACTCCGGCTTCCAGTGACACTGTAATCCGAGATAATTTGCTCATTTAGACGTAAAATGGCATACCTAAAGATAACATTTTGCACGTTATAATTATATTTGCCAGCGGGGGGTGCAATGCTGAAGGTCAAAAGAGACACTTCGCACCGACAAGATTTGTGAGACGTGAAGGAACTTATTTTTCTTGTCACCAACGTCCATCCGTTGAGAAATATAAATGACGATAATGTGACAGATATGATAATAGGAACTACCAACGGCAATACATACCTTTTTGGTGATAAATTATGTTGATGTTATATGCCTATGATAAAACACCGGATTGTTATTTTACCCTAAATCTGGCTACAAAGACGCGACCTCTTGTGCTTTATTAAAATAGTCACATAAGAAACTATTTACACAGTAACAAAATCAAGATCCGCTGAAGCCTCTGCAGGTGTACGGTAACGGTAACCCTATCGGCGAAACTAGTATGGAAGCCCTGCAGCAGGATTTAAGCACCCAAAAAACTAACGGGATTTAGAATTCAACTTGGGGCTTGCAAGGGGAGACGTATGACAAGCAGTCAAATGGTTCAAGTTCATTGAAGAGCAGTGGTGGCCCGGTGGAGAGCAGCGGTGGCCCAGTGGAGAACAGCGGTGGCCCAGTGGTGGCGGCCCCGACTTACGAGCAGTACCAAAGTCGTGGGTTCGAACCAAGGCAGGCGCATTACTTTGTGTAATTAATTTCATCACCACTGCTCTCAAAACGGTGAAGGAAAACATCGTGAGGAAACCGGCATGTCCTAGAACCAAAAATTCGAAGACATGTGACATCTACCAACCCTCACTAATGGGAGTATTGCCCGTTCCCTCTCATAGAGAAGAGGCCTGTGACCCACCAGTGGGAACATTATAGGCTGATTATGCTAAGTTAATTGAGTATCTTGTAGCTAAAAGGCCTAGGAACGGGGCAGATAGACTAGTAAAAACAATTGTCAATTAAGCAACTCCGAACCTAATTGGGACAATAATATGGTAAATTAAATGTATTTTGGTTAAAACACATTCGAAGATAGCATATTAACCATCATCATCTGCCTAGCCTTTTCCCAACTGTATTGGGGTCGGCTTCCAGTCTAACCGGATGCAGATGAATAACAGTATTTTACATGGAGCGACTGCCTATCTGACCTCCCCAACCCAGTTAATTAACAATATAAATATTAACCAATTTTTAAACTAAGCTATTAAAGTTGTCGTAGGTGCCATTTACTCTAATACGTAGATGAACCAGTTTACCATGTTTTTGCAGGAAATCAATCTGACCAATCAAGATTGGCTTGGGGACTTACGTTTGTCCCTACCCACCAAAAGGTTACGCAGCAAATATGACCAATCCACAAAACAAACAAATGCAAATGATATACTTAATTAAAGTATTTTAAATTGAAAATTAAGCAAACCACCTGTTCAAAATTGGACGAAATATCAAGGTCTATTGGGTAATTAGCAAATAATGAAAAAGGAAATGTTCTAAATTGGTAGATATCAACAAGATCCTGTTGTTTGCTCTTAGCATTCTATAAGGCAATCGATGTTTATCCAAGCTCCAATAACATCGGTGTTTTGCAACAATGATGCTAGCATTCAATAAATTATTACCATCATTTACTTCACGTGCTGTTTCTGTTATTAACTTCAAGGGTTTAAGTAAATAACTTATAATAAGATTTCCTCAAGCATACCAATGCAATTGATCATCATATTTATTAAAAAAGTCGTCAATTATTGATGATCCGCATTGCTATCGTAGTTCATATGTGCTGTGGCCTCTTTAATATTTACATAATTCTCAATTAATTGGGTTTACGTGTTCTACTATTTACTCTGTCTAATAAGCTTATAGGTAGTTTTAATTGAAGTGACTCATTGACTCACTTCACGCTTCCGTAGTGCAACGGAGCCGGATGTGTTGACGTCACTGCCAGTAAAAAGTAAAACAAATATGGCGGTTTTTGGCGGGAACTCTTGTCGCAGTAGTGGATAATATTTTGTAGGTATATTATTTTGTTATTAATAGGTATTTATATTTTACTCGTTTTATTATAATTAGGAGCTCACTGCTAGCCGGAACTTGAGCATCGACGCGCGACTGCCAGCTGTTTTAAGGCGTGTACACATGTGCATTAATTAATAAACTATTTTTATGAACATAATATTTTTGATACCAATGACATTAAGCTACATAGACAAAGTGAATCATCCATGTTAGCGCTAGGAGTGACCAATCAAATCGTGATTAATTGTTTCTACTAAATTTGATCCAAATTGGATAATCCTCTATCTGTTGGTATAACCTCGATAAATTAAATTAGAAGGCATAACATGACAGCTCAGTTTTTAATAATTGATTATGCGGTCAAAAATATAAATATGTGTTGGAATTAATTTCTGTTACGAAATAAATCTTCACACCCAGCTAAAACCGACGTTGTTCACCAGGTCCAAAGCCAATACAATTAAAACGTTCCCGTGGGTTAATTCCCGAAAAAAGGTGGCCGCGAGCAAAAGGTAGTATTTAATATATCGAAGGTGCAAGTCTCGAACAAAATACCCACTGTCATGTCCATACATTTTGTGACAGTCAGTTGGAAATGTTGGAATAACAACTTAATTCATTACTTGACGTATGATCTCCTAATTTGATCTTTAAATTGAAGCTTGTATGGATTTGGAGTTAGCCATACAAGGAAGCTGGAATTGTTTGAATGACGTATGAAACAGAAAAAGTAATGTCTTATGCACAAAAAAGAAATATCATGACGTTGGCTTATTGGCTATGGCTATCCAAATTTTTTAGGTGTTTTTAGTTTCTGTCGTGACTCTATTAAGTCATAATAATATGGTGAAATATTAATTTTATCTATGTTATAGACAAACATTTTGTTTTTAATTCCTACATTAATTAATTTCTATTTGTCGATAGCTTAATAAAAACCAACGTTTGTGCAAAGTTCATGCAAAAAAACAATTCTTAGAAGCCTGAGAGGCTATTAAAAAAAAAATTAACAAAACGAAAAATTTCCAGAGAATTGGTTGACGTGCGTTGTAATTTAAACCATAGGTAAGCGGATTGTGTTACCGGTACAGCACAATTCGGCGAAATCAGGGTGGATTACCAGATCGAAGCAGACTGTTTTATTTAGGTACCTTACTGTTTGAAGAATATGCTAGTTGCTACGGACATACGGTACTCGGTTAGAGACAGTTGTCCCTAGCCTATTTTGAGTTATGACTCAAAGTAGGCTTTGTGTAAGGCAGTCCTAGCCTATGTACCTACCTAGTACCTACATATCTATGTACGATTACCTTGTGAGAATATCCTATACTATTAAATGAGCAATATCTATTCAAATAAATAAAATTGAAGTGTCTGATTGTAATAACAAAAAAAGAACAGCTTTTCAACTGAAAGGATATGAAAATCCGGCTTATCTCCTAAACGGCTGCACTGGACTGATTTTGACGGGACTTGTACTTGATGTTTGATGTTATAAGGAGTAAATTAGGCGACATTTATTAACCGACTTCAAAAAAGGAGGAGAGGTTCTCAATTCGTCGGAATCTTTTTTTTTATGTATGTTCACCGATTACTCGAAGCCGCCTGAACCGATTTGGAAAATTCTTCTTTTGTTTCAAAGGGTCCAGGTCTCATCTAAATTTTATCGAAATCGGTCGAGCGGTTTTTGAAAAATCAAAAAATTATGTACATCGCTAATATTTTCGTTTACTCCGAAACCCCACTGTCTCATTGGAGCAGTGCGCAAATATTTGTATATGATATTAAGTACAACTAAAAATGGAAAAATAAAAAAACTTGTTAAAGTCGTTTTTTTTTTTAGAATACGATTTGGGTTTCGTGCAAAAAAATTAAAAATCTTGAAATTGGTAACAAATCCGATTTAAAAGGGGAAGTAATATTTTTTTAAATAATTTCGCGCGAACGAAGATCGCAGGCAACAGCTAGTTGGAATAAATACTTGTAATCTCGTTCTTGAAAACGGCTCTATCGATTTCGACGAAACTTGCAATGTAGGTAGCGGTTTACGGGGGCGAAAAAGCGATCTAGCTAAGCCTCATATCTGGGAAAAATTGATTTCTCTATTTTCACTCGAGCAGCTTGGTCGCCCAGGTATTGTATGTGTTACGGCTAAAACCCGAAGTAAGGTTACGCCTAGTTCTAGTAGGCTATACCTAGGTGCGGCCGATAACAGTTTGTTATAATGCAACCAATTTGGATGTAGTGCTCGCCGGCCGCTGCTGCGGCACTGCTCGCTGCGCTCGCTCGGCTCGCGCGCGTTTTGTCACAGTTCTAACCTAACGTAACCTAATCCATTTGGTTGGTGTATCCTAGCAATTAAAAGGATAGTTACCGGCCGCACGTAGGTAAAGCCGGATAGAACTAGGTGTAACCTTACTTCGGCTTTTAGCCGTAACATATGTATTACGTAAGTAAAAGTTCAATAGCAGTCACATGTTATTAAAGTCACGTCATTTTAAGTACCTACATAATAATAAGTAACACACAGTAATGTTATACTTATAACATAAGTAAATACTATGCGTTCTTGACACTATTGTGTAGCCTTAGCCTAACAATACAATCAAACTCTTCGATTATTATTATTGCGTTTATATATGCATAGGTTTGCTTATCTAACGTTTTTTTTTGTTTTTCGTGACTAATCTACTAAGTAAATGCCGTAGTTAGGCCAACTTGGGATATAATGACATGTTTTTCAAAAGGCAGGTAAATAACCTGAACATTTTATTAATTTTAATTCGAATAAAATTTATATCCTTATTATAATGCGAGTTATTATAAAATCTAAAAAGTATTTATGTATAATATAATTTTATTTTTGTGTCCAGTTTTGGAGTATTTCGTACGTAATATCCGGATACGATCGACGATAGACCTAACAGGTGTTGTTTTTGTTGCAAAGATGAACTGTTAAAAAACATAGGTGGTATCAAGGAATTTTTGATTTGAAAAAATCTCTTGTGAACATCTAATTTGTAGGTTAGGTAGACACAGGATAGGCAGGCAGAAGTCCATAAAACCTAGTTTACCTACTCTTCTCCAGAAAGTTTCTTTTTCTGAAAAAATCCATACAAGGGTAGATAGTAGATTCTCATACTCATAGTCCACCTCTGTTTTCAGAAAACTTGTTTAAATTATTTTGAAATTTTGAACACCAGATAGCTACTTCAACTTCAAGTACCTACCTAATACCACAGAAAATCAACTCAACTCAAATCGACTCAACTCAATCAAAGGCACTTTTGCATAGTCAAAAGTTTCTTTTCTTTCATTCCAAAATTCTACAATTATCTCACGGAGAAGAATGAGCAAGAAACTCCATGGACACTTTTTTCAAATCAAGTTAGATTTTACATAGTCATGGGTACAATATTGTTGCTTCTATAGTTACTTACCTATCTACCTCTTGCATTTACCCGTCATAGTAGCTTTTAGAACTTGAGTGAGCTTATTTATCTCATGGTTAGGTTATCATTGATATGCAAATCACAATCCTGAGCATATCTAAGTAAATAGCACGTAAGTACCAGACTACCAGCAATATCTAGTGACGCTAAAATGATGGTATACAATCAACGCAAACGACTTGCAGATGTATATTATAATATTATTTAAATTAATCTTTAAAAGGTTCCGTTTAATAAATAAGTAATTCAAAGGTAATTCTCATGACCTCAAATAGCGGACTAAGATAGAACTATGATATACTTCGGTATTCATAAAAAATGATGGGTACCGGTTTCTTAATATGTCTACACAAACAATTAATAATTATAATTTATGTTCGAAACTTGTGTTTACTTGCGAAGACGTTTATGTTATTTTACAAATTAATAAATTAAACTACGTCCTGTTCCGTGCTTTCAAATGTTATTTTTAAATCATCTTTTTTCTATCTAGTGTTTGTTTATTTCTTAAGGACATGGCCTGCGATTCTCCATAAAAAAATTGACGAAATCGATGTTTCGTATTCCCCTTTATTCTTCCTGAATAATGCCTCAAGCTAGAACAATGTGTTTTTCTTTTTAAAATCAAGGTCTACTGTAGACACTTCATTTCATTTTTTCAGCAACTAATAAGTAAAGAAAATAGGACCCTCCAAAATTACCAAAAGATGCCTCAATTTTACGGCCGTGATTAGAGTACTACCAGACAAATTCGAATACCGGGGAAAACGGGGTGAATAGAAACGAAGGGGCGAATAGAGACAAAACTTTGAAAGGGATTTTTACGTTGAATTAATAATATTATGTTGAAAAAAAGTATCTAAATAATTAAGTATAACTAAGTAAATGAAATAGAATACTTTTTGGTAACATATCATATCAATTCAATGTTAAAATCCCTTTCAAAGTTTTGTCTCTATTCACCCCTGCGTTCCTATTCACCCCGTTTGACGGTACCTCGCAGCCCTGTCCCGTCTTAAGTTGTGATTTACAAAACAATGCCCGCAGTTATTTTCAGTTTAAATAATAGCTTTAATCATAAACACAACAAAAATGGTAAAGAAGTTATGTTATATAAAAACCCCAGTGATAGTTCTACGACAGATTCAGTTTCAAGTACTACATCTGATAATGGCGCATCAAGAACTCAAATCCGAAAAAACGAAAGACATGTACAGGGGGTGATTTAATGGGTAATCCTCTACGGGTTAATTGGGGACTCCATGACTGATCGGAAGTGTGTGATAACTTGGAAACCATGGTACTTTTACTGAACACAACTTTGAATTTTTGATCAGTCTTATTATAGTCTATATACAGATTACGCAGCCTGTATAACGCACCCTGAGAACAAAAGTGACCTAACACGAAATTTGCGTTTTGTGGGAAATAACAAAATTGTGTTCGTGTTTTAGTAAGTGACAGGTTTTCAAATTTCGAATCGATCAGACCTCATCAACTAGAAAATAGATGATGATCTCCAAACGGCTTAAAGCAGATTATCCTGAAACATAGCTAAGAACACTGTCGATTAAGGCATCTTTCAAATTAAAAAAAGGTTCTTGATCGGTTCAATCCGTTCATGAACTGTCATGCCACCGTGCCATGGACAGACACAACCCTTCTTTTTTGGTCGGAGGGTAAAAAGGACTTGAGTAGACATTACATAGCTTTTAATTTCCAAGGAAAATGGAACTACCCAAACCAACGTACCTAAGTGTTCAATATAATCAATGACACTTAATTATTATGACATTGGCGAAGCAGAATGAGTAATGGACACAAATTCAATAAATATTTATTGGAACAATTAATTTGAAGTAACTGAATAACAACTCCTTGCAATCATGAATGAATCTGTATCTATTAGTTGCACGTGAACTTGAACTTTATTATAGCTGTCTTACTTATAGGATAGTTGTTACAAAGTAAGGACTTTAATGTCTTGGACATGATAAACGGTTTCTTAGTTAATAAATAGCATTGATTTAAATGCACCATAGGATCAACTAGCTTAAATTACTGTGTTAGGTGCTATTTGGCGTTTTCTTTCGTCATTCTGATAAAAACCTATTAATTGTCATCATCCGGGCATACACCAGACCCGTGGCGGCTACTGTGAAGTTTCTGATGGAAAAACCCGATAACACTTTGCCCGACCTGAGAATCGAAGCTAGGACCTCATGCTCAGCTTGCGATCGCACGACCAACAAAAAAATACACTTGTTTCCAAGAGTTTACCTAACCAAAAAAATATAGCTGGGTTGTGGAGGACAGATCGGCAGTCACTCGGTTAGACTGCAAATCGACTCCATAAAGTTGGGAAAAGGCTGAATGGTTAACCAAACAAACAAATTAATTAAAACAGGGCAGTTGAATGAATGAACTCTTAGGGAAAAGTGGTAGATGGTAGATGCTCCGTGATGTAGATAAATCCTTACTCCTTACTATATAATATTATAAATGCGAAAGTAAGTTCGTTTGTTTGTTCGTTACCTTTTCACGCCTAAACCGATTAACCGACTGAACCGATTATCCTGAAATTTTGCGTATACGTTGTCAGGTGTACAGAAACGGACATAGGCTACCTTTCATCCCGAAGAAAAGTACTTTTCTCGAGAAAAAACACAATAACGGTTTTATGATATTAGGCGCCACGTGCCTTTCGAATCATCATTGAATTATATTATTACAAGTAGAGTACAACCACGAATTGACTGTGTAATTGAAAATTAACGCGAGCGAAGCCGCGGATAAAAGCTAGTTACTGATAAAATTTTCTATTGCTCTATGCATTAATCTAGTAAAAGCACATTTAGGCGACACAAATTAATGCCTTTTAGTGAAAACTGGCCTAAGTTTGAACACTCTTCGTGGCAAAGTTACGATAGTAGATGCTTATTATATTAGCGGTAGTAATTGTGGGAAATACGCCACGATAGTGTACTCCAAGATGGTGAGCCGTCAAGCTTTTGCATTGTTACATTCAAGTTCAAGAGTTCAAGTACTACCGAGATGGTGTAGCTGTAAATATTGTTACCAAAAGCAGAAAGTACTTCATAGAAACGGTGTTGGAATCAATATTGAAGAGATTGTTAGAACAGTTAGATATTAGAATACGAATAAAGAATAAATTTATTAAGCCATTGTCACAAACATTTTCTTAATATAACTTAGACCTATGATATACGTAACAAGTTAAATTTTAACATAGTAATTAGTAAACAGAGGTCCCCAAACTAGGCGCCTGTATCTTGGGGGCCAGAGTTGCGTTAACCTAAAATTAAAACACGTATTTGTTGATGTGATAGTTCTGTTAACAAGGCGTTTTGGTAAGTAGGTAATTGTGGATTACCTTTTAACAAAAAAAATAAAAGAAAATGAATTTCATGAATAATGAAAATAAAAGTATTCTAATGTTTACTAAATGTCGAGTGAGTGTGTGTGTGTGTGTGCATGTGTGTTATTTGCAGTTATTTTATCTTTGATAGTATAATTAACTTAAAATTTCTTCCGTCTCTACATAGGATACATGACTTTAATGTCGCAGCTTTTGCTGATTCTATTATAAATATGGATATGCGAGTAAAAAGGGCATCGTCTGGCTAAGAGGCTATTTGCTTCGGGAAAGGGAATGTTGAGGACACGTTTAGAGACAAGTTTTTTATAATCGGATCTATTTTTTATGGTTTTGTGAACATGCAATGTTGCTGCACTCTTAAGACAGAGAACTCCTTATGGATTAGGTCTGTTGGATAGCGAAAAGGTTTTCTCTTTGAGCTCTTTCAACTTCGAGAGAAAAGACATTCGTTTTATAGAAACTTCTCGATGGTCAAAACAAAACAAGAGAGATTTCATCCGTCTTCTCAGAGGTCAACCGCCAACTTTCCTTAATGTTTTAATCATGAAGAGTATTAAATATTTCATTATGATTCAAAACGTTGATGGTAATGTCCTTCTTTTATATTTGCGTCGTTTATTCGAGTTTTAGTGTCGTGTTTTATCAATATTATATTTTACATAATGTTAAATACTTGTTTATTTATGGGTTATATATATACCTGTTTTGGAGTCATAACGGCCGCCGGGCGGTCTGCCTTTCGCCTATGTTTATGACGTAACCCGATACGCGAAATATTTTCGGAGTCCTGTGAGGCAGCAGTCTTATCACCAAATCCTTGATAGTATATTTATTTTTATTCTATTAATTCAATGAGTTGAGGAAGTTTAAAAGTTGCGCCAGTTACAGAAAAGTTGAAAGGGAATCGACTGTCTTGGTATGGACATAAGATGAGGAGGGACGAATCGCATGTGATAAAAGAGTGATGAATATAAACGTTGATGGATGGAGAGGGAGAGGAAGACCAAAGAAACGATGGATGGATTGTGTGAGGAATGATATGAAAGATAAAGGAGTAAATGATAGCGTGACGGTTGACAGAGGAGAATGGAAAAAAAAACGTGTTGCGTCGACCCCAAGGAAGATGATGATGATTTCAATGAGTTAATCAACTCAACCAATCGCAGTCTTCTGCAGGATGATACTTCTCTCAAACTGCGCTGCACCCTGTCCTTCGTCTTGTCCACTCGCATCCAGACTATTCCAGTCTTGGTTCCAGTCCAGCCATCTTATGAAGCATACTTTATTTAAGTTTGTATCTAATAAAAGCGTGTATTATTCGTAGTTTAATAATAACAGCCGCTCGGACCAATCTTCAGGTTAAGACGCGCTTGCCTAGGTTGGTCCGTCGATCGGTGACCACCTATTATATACCGAGTTTCCTGCGTGCCTCGGAAAGCACGCTAAGCCGTTGGTCCATTGTAAATCTTTGACAGCCGATAGGTAGTGAGTGGCCCGAAAGTTTGACAACCAGTCTTACCAAGGGGTACCGTATTACCCAGTACTAACTGGGTTGTGGAGGTCAGAGGCAGTCGCTCCATGTGAAATACCGCTGCATCCGGTTAGACTGGAAGCCGAGCCCAAAATGTTGGGAAAAAGCTATGCAGATGATGATGATTAGCTTGTGTATATTCATTAGGTAGTACTTAGTTGCATGAAATATTGTGTTTACGGAAGGTAAATTTTATCAATCTGACAAACTTTTCAGAAAATGTTTGTAGAATCTGAAAATAATTCCTTAACGACAGTCGTTTGTTGAACTAGTTCGTATTTGGTACAGTATTTTTGGGCTTGGGTAATACCTATGTCATTATACTTATGTATATATGGAGCTACGTAGTGTGACGTAGTAATTATCACTGGGTACATGGTTTACACAGCAACACTTTAGTAAATAAATGCCGTATGATTGACATCTGTTGCCTACTGAGTAGTCGTCCTTACCTATTTAAGAAGAATTTCAGCATTTTTACGACATGGGCAATGCTCTTCGTCCAAAACTTAACTCCTGTAAGCCAGCATCTATTGTGAAAAACCAGCTGTATGGGGCACCCTTGACCTGTCTCACCCTTCAGTACTCAGTTCAGAAATGGAACAAACGCTTGAACATTGTTATTTTATCAACCCTAATTCAGAGATGGAATATTTAGAAGGATTGCTGATCCCAAGTCACAGGTCACTGCAGTTCTCTGCTTCATAACACCCTCTCCTTCGGCTCGGGTATGAATTCCGCCTCGGCTACAATGACAAAGTTTGCCCGTTTGCAAGTTTTGAAGCCTAGGGAACTTTAGATTTTTTTAAATCCGATAACACAATAAACTTTTCGAATTATTGAATTTTAAAATGTGTTTAATCATCCATTAGACACCATTTAGACACACAAGCATTTATTTCATTATAATAGTTGGTCGTTTTGACGTCATTATGTGGGTAATAAAGATAAAGTTACAAAACGACGAAAGTTTTTTTATTAGACATCCATTTTAGTAATAATAATAATTATGTAGCATCATGTCGGTATTTTTTTAGATCCGGTTTAAAAATATCCGAGAAAAAAACTGGTGTTATTGACATTAGAGTTAGCAAGACAGCAGGAGTGGCAGAGGTCAGCCATGTCTGTCGAAGGAATGATGAGCGTTAGAGAAGACGAGCTCTCGAACAACAAGCGTAGCGTGTGATCCAGTTAGGTAGACCAACCTGGAACAGGCAGTGCTGGGACAGTCAGGATGCGGGAAACCAGCTGTTGTGGTGAAACTTGAGAGAGGCTTATGTCCAGCAGTGACTGAGTTAATAGATTAATTATAGCAGTTATCTTAAAAACCTGTTTGAACATATTTCATAGCCCTTTAGGTCAATTTTAGGTGTATCCCGGCAGCATACGCGTCACAAGAGGATATACACAGCATGTTGCAAAAACTTGTGATCACCATAAATAAAGCTAAAAAAAGTTTTATAATGGAAATGTCTCTGATGAAGGTAAAGAAGTCAGGTAATTAATCATCTCATACAAAATCTGATATAACAAAAAGGGTACCACTATATGTATGTTTAAAATTTAGGTGAAACATTGTAACTACCTGTTGTACAACTGATACAAGATAATCCTCTTCTTTTTTGTTGCTTTGTAAACATCATAATATATCCGTCATACAAATTAAAGTCTTCGACAATGTTGAATGAAGGCTGTATAGTGTTAAGTGGCTCCATCTGTGGCTACAGTCCGGAACTAAGTTGACCTAAGTTCCAAGTCTGATCAAGTATAATCAGCAGGTCAAAGCTAAAAACATTGTGTTTTAAGGTGTTACATGCAATATTTGACTGAAAACTTAGGGGGTTTTCCTTAAAGTAAGCCTTACCAAGTCTTGTGACTTGAACGTATATCAAACGTCATTTTAGGACTGTCAGCAGTGCCAGCTGCTTTCTCCAGATGGCGCTACCACGTCGGTAAAGCAGATTAAGGCTTTTACGCCTATCTTTATAGTCATTCTCGAGCATTTACTAGAGCAAAATAATTTTTCGCGTCAGTTTCAGAGCTAAATAAGTCATTGAGAGTCATTTTCAAAAAGGTATGTAGAAGTAGTGATATTTAGATGTTGTAAGGAGGTTGTATAAAAGATGGCGGCGGTGCGCGTCGGTACAGCAGGGCGCCGGTCGGCGGGCTGTCGGGCCGTCGTCGGGCGACACGCAAGCGCAACAGGTAGGTTAAGATTCACGGTCCGTCGCATTTGCTGGTCCTATGCGCACGACGCGGCCCTCGCCTACAGCACACCAACCGCGACCGACGAAATGTACGGGGATCATCGGTGATCAGTGAAGTGATCGTATTCTAGTGATAGTTAACAACAAGTGCTTGTGTCTGTGATATGACGAGGACCAGCTCCGGAGTTTGAACGAGCACCACTCAGCGGATCTTAACGGTAAATTTCGTCAAACGTGACAATATGACCTGAGTGTTTACTAGTCAGGTGATGGGACATAAATATGTATTCAACATGTGAATAATTTGATGAGCGTTGATTAATTGAATCGGGTACAGTCGCACGCGCAGTGTTCCACTTCGGACGCGAGAACTCGCTGGATTTCTTCCACGTAGCCCGTAGCGGTGTTTACACGTGAATTATGACACCTGTATCGGATGAGTTCGTGTTGCCGACACTAAACATTTTACATTTAATAAGTTTTCTTTAAAGAAAGTTCTGTTGGTTTAGGATTGTTAATGCTACACCATGGAGTCGTTTTTACCGTTGCAAAAGAAAGTAGGATCGGCAAATATGTAGGTAAAATAATTTTCGCTATTCAATCGATTAGATCGCACGAGAATCTTATTGGATTATAATTGACACAAGTTATGAGTCGCGTTAATTAAAAGTGGGTAATTGTCATTTTATGCGTTCAAGACATTCATTAATGAACCGTGCGCATTTGTAGAACACTCTTGAAATTCCGCATTCTCAATGTAACCGTTAGACGAGTTACCTGCATCCTAAAATATGTAGGTGGGACAAGAATCAGCTATTTCACATCATGGTCAAATTCATAGGAATCTTGCAAGATCCGTAAAGACATGTTTCAGAGACGTGCAATCATCCGACAATACGAAAATGAAATCCAGTTTCGACAAACCCTATACAGTTTTTCGTTCTACCCGCAATGAAATGAAAATGAAACTTGTCGCGTATGGTAGCCGTATGCTTTTTATGTGCCGTGCTGTCGATAAACGCTCTCCTTAAGCAAACAATGGGGCATTAAGTTCCCATAGAAAGTTGTAAACAATATTGATCTCTAATATGCATTGATTGTCACAAATTGAGGGCATAGCAACAATATAAGCTCTGGTAAACTATGTAAACAAATCGGGTTTCCCACAGTTCAGATAGAATATTGAAATTTTCAAGCCGGATTCGTCATCGGATACCGACCGTTATTTGAGTTAAACACTTTTGTATTTTTGTCAATATCGAAGCAGAGTTTTCATAGGTCACAATTTGCCTTAATGAAAACTCAACTTAAACGAAAAAAAACGAGTTTTCCGATTTATAAGTAAACGAATCGTTTTTGTACGTTAGAAAACGCGGTATGTGCGGATGGAACCTACCAGAGAAGGAGGTTCTTGTGCATGTGTGCATAAAATAAACGTCATCCTTATAGGTAATAATTAATTCTTTAGTTATATAAAACCACATTATGTCTGGCTGTAAGTTGTTGACGAAATAATCGTCGATGAAGAAGGTAAGTAAAAGATACGGTAAAAACGTCGTTTATTAAGTAAGTAGCCGGTTCAAAAGACGACAAGACAACATAGGCTGCATAGGTATAGGTACATAACATCACGCTTATAATGCTCGTTTACAGGCTTGGGTTAAGCACAGGTGCACCTTGTAGTACACCCACATTTCGCCAGTTATGTTCATATCCAATGTAATAGGAGCATATTTCCGGGTATATTGAGGGCTGCTGCTGAGAAACTTCTGGGGAATTTCTTTGCCCAACCCAAGAGTCGAATCCAGGACTTCATGCTTAGCTTCAGTGTCGCTTGCGAATATGAGACCAACGACACACGCAACAAGTATACGACACATTGTGTTTAGCTTTATTGTACTTTTCCAATAATTCATAAGCACTAAAAAGCTACTCTCATCTCAGATTTCTCTTAAACAGCTTTTCACATAAGGTCTTACGTAACCGACTGGCGCCAAACATTTGCAAGTCTGAGCTGTGAATTACATATAAATAGTTAAGTTTTAGCACGTATGTGAAAAACGTGATACAACTATTTATCTTGTTACCTCTCCGCAATGTTTCTCTCAGAGAAATTAGAGGACCGAGTCAGTAATCGCTACCAAAGCATTTTGCATTTCTACTATGACTTTTGACAGAACGACAATGATGGTGAAATAAGTCACCGAAGAGCATATGCCAATGCGTTTTTGACAGAACGACAATGATGGTGAAAACTCACCGACAAGCATATGCCGTTGCGTTTTTGACAATGATGGTGAAAATTCACCGACAAGCATAATATGCCGATGCGTTTTTGATTGAACAACAATGATAGTGAAAAGTCACCGAAACGCATATGCCAATGCTTTTTCATTATCGTTTTCGTTCATAGAATTTCATTTTGCCTAAAAATACCGACAGACAAGCCGCAAAGTTGGTAAAGCAACTGTCCTTTCTGTGCATTTGTGCTGCATGAACTCGATAAAGAAGAAGAAGGATGTTCTACTGCACCTCACAGAGCTTCATTGTTTTTTATGGGTATTAGATTCCCGGAAACGGCCTGGAGTTTAGTTTAATAACATACCATTTCCCATAATCATCAATCAATATTGACAAGTCCCAAGACTTCTCGAAAACAAGTATGATGACTTTTAAATAGTTGTAAACTCAGGTTTACGTGCTGTAGATATTATTGGACTAACTGCACATGTGGACATGTGCAGTGTATAGTTTCTATCAGGCTCTTCTGACAACTGTTTAATACGTAGTTTGATCTGTCTACTAGGGTTAATATCCTAAGATAAATTCGATGAGCGACGATTGTCAAGCAAATATTACCGATTAGCGTAGACGTGAGAACCACTGGTATACCTTCACATATCAATCGTTTTAAGTATTAAAAACGTTTGAAAAGTTAAGGAAGTCGTTTTTAAATAAATTAGTTGAAGGAGAAGGAGGTTCTTCAACCGTAAATAGACGTATTAGTAAATCGAGACTCGGTTGAATTTGGTAGTCTATCTTGCTAGAATCTACCTATTTGCCTAGCAGTTATTGCAATTTGCGTGATTATAAACAACTCATAACAAGTGCTATTTGTTGTTATTTACTCCTTGAGGAAGGAAAGCAAGGCCGTTAATATTAATTTACGTCTGATTGTTCTAAAATTATTGCGTTCGAAGTCGTTTTAAGTATTAATTGTCGCAACAAACCTGCAAATTGGTGTCCAAACATGAATTAGACGTAACGATTTAAGTGCTACCATTTTAAGCAACCACTGTTTGTCTCTGAATCACTCTAACATTGACTGGCAGAAAATGTCAATGGCGTAGTCCGCCTCTGTAGTTGTGTGCTTAATGTTTTAAATTGAATAAATATTCGACTAACTTCTTAATTACTTTTAATTTTCTTGAGTCGGAATATGTAGATTTTGTTGAACAATACAATGTTTATTACTGTTGGTTTAAATTTATTTTCCGTGTGATGTCCTTCAGCTGTGACGTAACGTTCTTGTAAAAGACATCAACGACTTCATGACGTAATTTTTTTTTCTTTTAGTTTCTAATGGTTGATTTATGTTTGTAAATTATTCATATTTGTTATTATTATTGGTAGTAGTGGTAAACATAAAATGATCGTTCATTTGGCGAAAATCGTTTTCTAAAATTAAGTCCAATTGTTATAGTCCCGTTTTATAGCTTCAAAATTGTATAATTTATATAACAAAACATGTAATATTTTCGTAAGTTTCTCTTTTAGCATTTTTTTTAAATGTTTTAAATCAACTTAACGGTTATTTAGACGGCTACGAAATGCTAAAAAAATTTTTCCTTATATTTTTATGATCTTAAGCTTTTAAATGAAATAATGATAGGCCATAAATATAAGATAATTATTGACTGTTACATGGTCTATGTTTTTTTATTTAATAGTTTGCATGATAATGATAAATGGAATAGTAATTTGAAAAAAGCCTATTATTTTTATTTATAAAATGGCAAAGTTACCCTTTGCAAAATCATAAAGAAAAAGAAGCTTAATTGCTTAACGATAAAGTTGAAATTACCATAACAGAATTGATTCAGGGTACACTTAAAGCATGACAAGTAAAATTAAAAGTTGCAAAAATAAAATTTATGTTGGAACCTATCACGATCGCATTCAACAACGGTCAGCAATAATTTTCTTTTATAAACTTTTTCTGATTGTGTGACAGGATAATGAACCTTTTACTCTAGTTGATAAAGTTCAAGATTGCACCTGCTGGGTATTTAATTATAACTGGCGCGTAGCATTACATCGGTTGAACTTCGCATTTCGGTCGAGAACGCCGAGCCCGTGACCGGCACTGAACTTGTTCGTATTTAATATTGTAAAGGTTTTTTATTATTTTTATATAATTTCTGTTCAGTTTTTAAACGGACTATGAAGTTAATTGAAGTTCATTATTTCATTTTCTGGTACAGTACCTCTCTTTTTTCCTTACTGTATGAATAAACAATCCTATTTTTTGACTTACTTTTATTTTTTTTAGATATTTCTTCACTGCATTTCTCCTGCCCATTTTCTTCACAAAAGCCCAGGTACATTCATCCAGAATAAAAATCTCGACAAATCCTTGTCTCCTTATGGCAAATTATTCCCTTATAGGGCAACCCCGTAAATGGAAACCGTCCCAACCAAGTAATAGAAAAACCGGCCAAGTGCGTGTCGGGCCACGCACAATGTAGGTTCCGTTATTGCCCATCAAAATGTGCGGATTTCCCTCCGAACGATGATTTTTATTGTAATAATAAATAACAAACTTACATTTGCAGTTGAAAAACCTGTGCTCCCATACATTATGTTTAGGAAAATATGTTATCCAAGTATATTTTATAAGTTGGTAGACTATTACTCAGTAAATTTGTAAAGCCTACTTAGCTGTGATAGTTTTCCTTTAATTTTGTTATACATATATACTTCTACCGTGAATTTTTTCACAAACCCAAACACAACCGTTTAGCTGGTAGAGGGGGGGACACTTGAGTTTAACAAAAATTAGCACTTTAAAGCTTAATATTTCAAAAAAGAATCCCTTAATCGAAAAATTATTTGAGTACTCGCAATATTTTTTGAAGACCTATCAAACGACTTACCATACTATGGGGAACGTGTAGGTGCAGGAGATACCCTAAAAAAAATACTTTTCGAGATTATATTTTACCACTTTGTCGGCGTAACTATTTTATATATTCATGCCAAATTACAGCTTTCTAGTACTAAGAGTCTTTGAGCTAAGCTGCGGACAGACACCCGGACATGGCGAAACTTTAAGAGTTCCTTTCCTTGTTGACTACGGAACCCTAAAAAAACAGGTCCTATGCCTTTTACAATTGCCGCTGATACACGCTCTCTCCTTCGACAGACGTATTGGCTTCTTATTTATTTGCCAACTGTCCAGTAATTCTTAGAATTTATTAATAGGAGGACCTTTTAGATAAATATCGGAACGTATGAGCGTTTTGACAGTTCAATGGGAGGAGATCGGACAGCAGGCAACCTCTGTGGTTGATTGATTCTCACATTGTGCGTATGATTAAGATGAAGGCATCTGATTTGCTACTTATTTGAGCGGCCTGTCAATTCAGAGAATCTTATTCAACCGTGAAGAATGAATAGGCACATCATGTCCATCTCTTGCTCTGTGACAACAGGAAGTATTTTAGACATTTTTTAAAAGACCTACTACGGTTTTCGCCAGCGATTCCCGCAAATGTAATATAGAGGCAGGCTCTGCAGTCTGCACATTAAAGTCTTTGTCTAAATCTTCTGTAAAACTAAAACTGAATTTCGTTTAAGTGTATGCCACATTCTTTAACATAAGTGAACTATGAAATCCAACGACACTAGCAAACGTTGAGCTCCTCATTCAAAAATCGATCATCCTTAGAAACTCATAAAGCATTGGATAGCTCGGCACACCACCACAGGAAACAGTAGCCAGTCGTACCTGCAGGAATGTCATTTGGAAATGTCCTAATTTACAAACAGAGGACGGAACGCGACTGGCATCATAAGACGGTTTTTGTTTATATTCCGTCGACTTTCACTGGAATACCGTCGGCAGGACGATAGGACGATCGTCGTTTGTTTTGTTAACCGCTTTCGTCTCAACGTGACTTGGATTTAGAGTTTGCGTTTAATTCCACTTGTATTGTCCTGCGAAATTCTTTCTAATATTTTTGACATCCTTTTTTTGCTTACCCAGGTTTTAGACCACCATTAAGGTTCTTATAAGCTTAGTCCCTAGCATATCCATTTCAAGTAACAACATGGTTTACTTGCTTACTAAACCATAATTATAATGTTTTGAAATTTCTTTTTAATTTACCTATTTGAAACTCAAGATATTTATTGTTAGGAAAACTTAATACCTGCCTCTTGATCCTCTTATCTGCGAAAGGATTTACAGCAAAATGATTCATAGATTGCTGTGGCCTGAAGTGTTTACCTCCTAAGTCATTCTTTTAAAAATCTTGGCAACAGTATTACGTTATACCATGCATCCATTACGTAACTTTTATTATTGGTGTAATACGAAGTCACTTGGAAGCCGTAAGAGTGTGCTGCTCAATAACCACCTAATGCAGTAATCGATAAGCTGATTCTGAAGTCGCGCATTCACACACCGGGTCTGAACCAGAATTACATAACCTATGTATAATATCATAAAGATGTTATTCATCTTTGCAACTTTTACTTGGAAGAATATCTTCTCAATGAAGAATATTACTTTGCAGATTGGACTCATGGAATCAGTAAATAGTGCAGATTGGATTGATGTCAATAAGCTATTTGTTTTCCGTTGAAACTTTAAAGATTTCATGAGAGCCAAATTAATAGCCATCGTCTACGTCCATGTAAGACTTTATACGGGATGCAATAAAAACCTACAATATGAATGGCAAAATAAATGGCTATTAAGCCATTTATTGCATTTATAGCCCTCGGTAGGATCACATCTGTATCTTAAAGTACAGAGTGAAAAACGTTTACAGGATCGTAATAACTCAGAACAAGTTGTCTCACAATAAATAAACAGTGCTCATTGAGCTGATCCATAAGAGGGATGAGCTAATAAGTTAGCTTCACGTCTTTTCAAAACGAGTTTCTTCATTCGTCGTTTTACGCCGCAGTCATGTGAAATTATTCGTGCTCAATGTTTGTGACAAAATGCTCCTTTTATGAGGGCAGCGTGAACATTCTGCAGTGAGCTTGCACGGTGACATTCTTAAGTGATAATTAGCTCGTCTCGTCTGGGTATGATCCGCCAATATAACGAGACCTTCACTTTCAGTCCGTACTTTTGCGTCGTCACCTGTCATCAGGACTGGTGCGGGAGGCAGGGGGGACATACCTGGCTGGTCAGCTATGACGCGCCAGTGACGTGTCTCCGCTGCTCCACAGTCAAGTTGCGCCGTTGTTGACACAAACCATTCTCTTTATTTTACGAGGCGATAAGAAATGTTCGCAGTGACGCTATCGTGAGGATACAGTGTACTGACTTCTAACTATGTATCTTTGTCGTTAGTAAATTGCCATCGTTGTGCGTCTGAGTGACTGACGTGCTGAGCATAGTTAATCTTTTGAAATGTTTTCACGCCTCGATGTTCCGTGCAGCCGGCTCCGTATTCAGGTAGTTGCGAATCATGTAAAATTATGTTGCAAATGTGTAAGTAAAAAGTTTTTTATTTGCTTCCCAGTCAGCACAAAAAATATTCCACTTTTTAGTATGCAAAACACGTTCAAATGAAAGTAAGAATAAGTGAAAAAAATAAGGATTAAGTAATGCCTGATTTGTAAACAAGTCTTGGTTACAAAACAAAGTGTGTCTCCCGCGGTTCCGGTCGTAAAGTCGGTGAACTTGTTGAGAAAAACATCCAATTATGTTCAAGAGATTTTTTTGAACGCGACCACGTAAGAATGTGGGTCAGATGATGTGCGTCGCATACAAACGGTTGCGCGGCGCTGCGCGGCCATTGTATCGCATATCAAGCACTTTCCTATGCGCTCGCGCCGGTAAAAAGCGAAGTTCGGTCACTTTATCTGATCGACATGCGCGGTTCTCTTTTTGGAGATGCGGGTCGCATTTTGAATTTGTGTTTAGTAGTAGTCGGAGACTAACAAATTGTATGTAATGGTTTATTAATTAAGAGTTTTTAAAGAATATACAGGATGGGTAAAAAATCCGGGATCAAAACAGGGCGATAGATAGTTGGGGTTATCAGGGTCATTTTTAGGTTGTATTTTTTTTTTGTCAGCGAGTTTCTGAAGTTACTAATAGTTTTTCGTGAGACTTAAAAGATATTGAATAAAGTGTTAATACTCATAAATTATGGTACTCACTGTCATAAAAGCACTTTTGTAGTGATGATAGATTTCCTAGAAGCGACTTAAAACCACTAATTGCCAATTTAGTTAAAATGTTGGTATTTTCTTAAAAAACACTTAAATAGTAGTCATAACTTTTAAGGAGATCAAATTAGGACTCTGCCACAGAGATATTTTTTACTGCAAGTAACTCAAACTATCGCTCTGTTTCGTTTGATCCACGATTTTTACCCACCCTGTATAGCGAAAAATATCCATAGGCTGGACTATCCCAGTAATGTCAATACGATAGAATCAACCGGTACATTCCGAGACAGACTAGATACTAAAAAAGAATCGAGACTTGTATCTCGATGATTGAAAGCATGATCGATGATGATACTAAATCGCGAATACATGGAAATCATGCACATAAGCAGCACGCGATTATTCGCTGACAATAATGAATAACCTAGTTTTACGCACGTGAGTTGCCTGAACTAGTTTCTGAGTTGAGTTGTAGGAAAACTTCATATTAAAAGCAGTAGACATTGTTATTAGAATAATTAAAATGTTGTAACTTTTAAATCCCAAGCCAACAATGGGTGCTTGCCTATTAAAGTTCAGTTAAAGAAGATATACACAATTACTGAGTTACAAGATACCAGCTGCGCTAAGATTGTGGCTCAGTCGAGTATAACAAGAATTGCAATGTTACTTTTGATGAAAAAACTTCACTTTGCAATTACACAACATGTCGATTATACGTAGAGATGTCATCATCGCCATCATCATCATCCACAGCCCGACTTCAGCCACTGCTGGGTATACGCCTCTCTTTCCTTGTGCCAAGCTCCACGGTCTTGTGTCAGACGAGATGTCATACGATAAACGATTATGAGCTCAGACAGAGGAGCGGCACTTTGCCAACGGCAGATACGGAGCCGTCGATGGGTGGCGATGCTTGCAGTTGTGGCGTGCCGCGTAAATCTGTAAAGGAGCCGACCACAATTGCTATAGATTCACGCGGCACGCCACAACTGCAAGCATCGCCAGGCCACCCGTCGACGGCAAAAAATAAATAAACGCCAGCATAAAACGCAGGTGGCGACGGCTGCAATGGTATTTGCCGTTAGCAAAGTGCCACTCGTCTGTATGAGCCCTTATTTGTTTATCGTATAAGGAGTATACCTAGTGACAAACAGACTGAAATAATTCAGTTCAGAAGAAAACGGTTTCTCGATTTTTATTAGGTAAAGGATTAAAGCTGGAAAAAAAAACTTAAAGATGGCGATGAAAGATGGAGAAATGACTGTAAAATAATAAAATTGGAATAAAGAAGAAATAACATACACAATTTGTTTAAAAAACGTGTTTCTTTTTATAAATTAAATGCAATGATCATCATCTGCCCAGATTTTTCCCAACTATGTTAGGGTCGGCTTCCAGTCTAACCGGATGCAGCTGAATACCAGTATTTTACATGGAGCGACAGCCTATCTGACCTCCATAACCCAGTTAGCACTACGTTATACGATACCCCTTGGTAAGACTGCTTGTCAGACATCAAAATGAATGCAATGATACTCTTGATAAATTAATATTTCAAAGAACTGTACAGTTTCCATTACATTACCAATTACCATTAGGATTAGGTGTATTAATAATAGATTTTTTTTTCGCTCTATGCAATCCTAGACTGCTTAGGACAATAGATATTGCCCATTGACTTTTTCCTCCTCATTTTCTTTACATAAACCTACAGATGATTAAGATGTTGTTTGTAAATTATGGCAAAACCTGCAAAAAACATTCGGGCAGAAGTTATTTTGAATACTTAGAATTTGTTTTCTTATCAATTTTTGTGTGGGTCTGTCATCATCATACCGTTATCTTGATAAACGTGAGACTATGTAAATTAAGATGATTATATTATGTTCTTAATTAAGTCCCTGCAATAGTTGTGAGAGATTCTCTTATCAATACAGATAAGATTTCGACAAAAGTGGGTTATCATTTTGCTGTGCCCATTTCAAATATGTTTATAATTATAATGCTCTTAAAACAGTGAATGAAAACATAGTTATAAAACCGAAGTATCCTAGAAAAAAAAACAAAGATATGTGACATCTGCCAGCCCGAATGACAGGCATTACAGCTTACAGCCCAGGTCCTATTATAGAGAGGAGGCCTGCGTCCCAGAAGTGGGAACATTATAGGCTAATTATGCTAGATTAAAAATAAATTAAACTTAAAAAAAAAACAAGCTTTTATTGAAATTAATTAGGTTTATCTATCAACATTGAACGTGTATACCAAAAGTTCCGTGTCCGTGCATAACCGTTGACGAGTCCTCTCGTGAGGAAGCAGTCCTGGCTGCAGGATCAAGTCATGTATTGTCACCAGAACCAAAGGTGTGCACGTGCAAAATTTCAGATCAATCGCTTGGGGGCAACTGGTTTTAAATTAAGTTGCAGGATTTGACCGATATATACTAACTTACTAACTATGAAGGCAAGGCAAAAGGTACCTACTTAATAATAAAATAATGAGATGTGTTAGAATACCAACTTTCTCGTTTCGCTAAATACTTTACAATATCGATAAACGTAAAGACTGATGGAATCGTGATTGTATGAATACAGTTCTAGAGATTTGCATTAATATTAAATTCTTCTTGGTACATTAATTTGTTTAATAACATCCCGCATTGAGCAATAAGTTTGGAAATTATAACACATTATTATTTTATAGATTACATCAAATCAAACTGGGTTTTTTATGTGTAATCAAGCGTTCAAAATACGGTAGATTTGGCAACGTATCGTGTTACGAATTTCAAAAAATCAGGAAGTTTATATATTGCAAATGTAGGTGGGTAGATACAGTGTCGAATTGTAGAATTTTGTACCGTTAATGTAACAAACGATCGGTTAACGGTTTTGAAAGGAAGCTGGCACTAAATTAGTACTTTGCTCATAAGGATTTATGATTTTATGCAAAATACTAGTCACTTTTAAATTAATAGTTATGAAGATTGTCTCAATAATTTGCTAGCTATCTGTTCAAAAAACCTCGGGCTAGTCTGTATTTATCAATAAATATTCATTAAAGATTTTAATCTAGATTTAGCTCTCTCACTGTCTCGTGACCTTAATAATAATATTCTTAATCCTTCATATTACGTGTGTGGGTTTCATTTCGTATTGTATACATTTGGATTTCTGTGTAGAATTTTTTGGTAAATCAAAAAATAATCTCGTTGTGTAGATAAATCCGAAATCTTAATTCAAAACCTGTAGTTGTAACTCGAAACCCAGTTTCACTGTCGATCAAACAAAACACAAGCCAGCCTTACCCTCATCGATATCTGATCAACAGTAACATCATAGCGCACCGGGGGTCCGGCCCCGATGCCATCGATGGTCGCAAGCGCATGCATGAATGACCGCGTTTCCTAGAGGCGGCGACAGGAAGCGGTGGCCAGTGGCGTGTGAATGTACGCCACTACGCCTCCTGGCGATTGAATGCACAAACATTGCTGTTTACATAATAACGACACTTTTGCGACGGCTACGCAATCTTGTAATCGTAATTGGTAGATAGATTGTTTTGTTTTCGATACGTAACTGGGTTTTACTTTCAGTTTCTAGTTTTGTTTCTTACAGATTTGGATTTGTGGGACATATTTCATTAGCTGGTGGGGTACTTATAACAATGAATTTTGTAAACATTGCTTCAATGTCATTTGAACGATTTCAGTGGCGGAGTTTGGTAAACTAGGTATACATGATTTCTGTCTTGTAATCATGCAAATGCAACTAATAGGTAGACCGTAGAGATAAGCTACTAAGTACCGACATTTACCATGTATAGGTAAAGATATGTACTGCATCTATTGTGTGTTTATTGAGTAAATACTTCACACCTACTCATTGACTGCTTTGCTAGTGCTATTTGAAAATAATGTGAAGCATTATGAACCCGATTTCGTTGTTAGTACCTAAGTCCCTACTACTATTTAGATAAGTCAAATAGATAATGTGAAAGCCTTTGCTAATTTAAGCCCAAAAATTGTGCCCGCATGATCTTGTCGTACACGCTTTGTACGTAGTATTATAGTATTTAATAAGCCATTCGTTTACAACGGCCGCTCGCTCACCCGCGACCGGCAGGTGGCGGGTCACGGCCCTCCCGCGGAGGCGAGGAGTGCCCACAGAGGCACAGAGGTAAACATCACGCACGTACAGTCACGATCACAGACATGTGTACAGTTTGCAACTTGACAAAATGTCGGATTAACCGTTAGAAAAATGTATTACATAATATTGTATTATTTAATGTATTTTTATTAAATTTGTTATGTGTTGTATTTTTTTTTGTCATTTTTACGCACCTTATATCCCTGCAATAAATTTTTTATTTTATTTTGTATGTTAGGTACATATATACTCCGAAACGATAATAAATATAATCGAGACCGAGAACCGTGGACGATGAGATGGCGCATTGTGGGCAATCGCTTGTAGGGTTAAAAGTGATTTTCTCACCCTGCATTGGTTGTAAATTATGTTGTTACAAGTAGTACCTATAGTAGCTAGTAGTATGTATGTATTTTGAAATAGGTCTCATCTTAGAGTTGCGATCAATTTTCTAGAAGAAATTCGCTTATGAATTTGCTAAGTGAGAACATACTACTGCCCTTGACTGTACACATACAACAATTGACTACAATAACTAGCTATACAATACACGGTCCACCCTACGTTTGTAAAGTCATGTATTATTTACTTGAACTGTCGTGAACCACGCTTTACGCGGATTATTTTGCATAAATGATTTTGTATTATTTGAAGTGACAGCTCTTTTTTGTATGGTAGCTAAGTAGTAAGTGGATGGCAACAACTTGATTGAAAATACTTGCTAGCACTTGCAAAAAATCGCGAAACAAAATCGTTTTGAGTGGCAGTAGGTACCGTTCCTATGTAACTCTATTTTCCAACCGCAATAACTTATTCAACAATATAAAAATCTATCACTTACACATAAAGGGTGTAAATAGACCCTTAACGAAGCCGAAAGGCACTTGTTTTCCCCGCTATTGCGATCATTTTTTTGTTCTAGACCATACCTGGGAATCTTCTAGTTACGGAGTTATTGTGGGTCAAAGTTCCAACTTTTTCACAAGTTTTTAAAAAAATACTAATTTTTAAGGTTATAACTTTACTTAAAATACCTCCATGACCCGTTTACTATTCAATGCATCCATAAGCACAATGTTTTGAATGCGTTACATTGAGTTTTACCGTAAAAGGTTATTTTTCACCCCAAAAAAAAAGTGGTTTCCCAGCAATAATTTTTGTGTAGCGGTACTTAGTTTGATGTACAGAATGCTTGATTATCGGCTTCGTGAAGGGTCTGTTTACACCCTGTATGTATTATAAAGTCATCCAATAGAACTCTCTCTGTCTAAAGCTGGGATGAGGTAAAGTGCCGCCCCTTGCTCCATAAACAGTTAGTAGTGGAATGCACGTCTGAATCTGAACTCAGACTTTAAATCTATCCATAGATCTATATTTTATTAAAAAAGAATCAAACTGACGTTTGTAAGTACTAACAAGAATGAATACAACCTGCAACTTGATTAAACAAACCCAGCATCCTAATCTAATCTGAAACAAACAGGTAACATTTGAATGCGCACACGCAGATAGCCGTAAACAGTCGCACACGCATTGCGACCCGCACTGAACCGTAGCACGCCGCATGCCACAGCTGCCGACTACGGGTAGTGCAGCTACAAGAAAATGTACTTCTATGGTGTTCTATTTTTATATCTAGTAATGAATGACAAATGTGTAATGTAACAAAATGTTTCTAATATAAGAATAAAAACTTAAGCCCCTTCTTCCCCAAGACTTAGGGAGAGGTGTACCTAAGACTGCTCAAATCCAGAATCAGCCAACAACATCTCGTCAAATCTGGGAAAAGAACCCAGCACCTCATGTTCACCCACCAGTAGCTTTACGGCAATTAGACTAACGAGAAGAAACTTATATCCTGGCAAATATAATGAGTGTACAGCCGAAAAGCACTTTGCAATTTTTATTGTTCTGAACCATACGTGGGAACCTTCTTGGTTCTTACAAGATTATTGGAGGTCGAAGTCCCAACATTTGCGCAATATTTTTTTAAATACCTCCATGACCCTCGCACTATTCAATGCATCACATTGCGTGCACATGCGTAACATTGAGTACTACCGTAAACCGTGATTTTTCACCGAACCAAGTCGTTTCCCAGCAATAGTTTTTTGCGTAGAGTTACTTAGTATGATGTACAGAATCCTTAACAGCTTGGTGAAGGGTCCGTTTACACCTTGTAACAATGTCTTATTAATAATCTTCGTCTAGTGGACTAAGTATATAGAAAATAGGAAATGTATACGACAGGAGAGTCAGTTTGTCATTCAGCGTTTATTCGTATTTTTAATAATTATTACAACATTATTGGCCTATGCCATTGCTACGCTCCTACGCCTGTCTACGATCAAGAATCTACAGTTACTTATAAATTATTAATTTACTATTAACAAATAAATAAAAAAAACTGTATTATTACTGACGACCATAAAATTATGACTTACAGTTACAAGTTTACGACTCTTTGAATACGTTGCCTACATTTTGAAGATACTTGACAGTGCATTTGAAACTTCCTCGTGTTTGACACACTTAGATAGTGCAGTTAGCTCATAACATACAAGCATACAATGTCTAGTACCTATTTATACATAGGTATGTATATTGTAAGTAGTATAGAAGGTATTTAAAGGCATGTAGTATAGAAAATTCACGGAATCGCTAGTTGCTACGCTGCACGCTGCTACGACTAATTTTGGCACAGTCAGAAAATATCGACTTCAAAAGTCGATAATTATGAATTTATACATTAATATTGGAATGTTCTTATTTGACTTATGGTAGGAAAAATAACTCATAAAAGTGGCCGGAGGAAACTGCATAGCCATGACACAAAACTGACGAAAGTGGAGAGATTTGGAAGAGAGAGAGGTAAAATAGCGATTGGAATTGGCTAGGTTCTAAAAAAAAAAACAATACTTAACAATACATTTTCAACGCAATCAAGACTAATATAATTGGATTAGCTGTTGAAAAACCTTTATTATTAAAAAAATGTAAAAACAGACAGAATTAAGCCATTTACCCACTTTGAGCAAAGTGGCTAAATCTAGACTTTAAACCCGTGCGTTTACTTTGGATCTAGTAATTAATATCAATGACTTGTTTGCAATGAACATATGCTAATGATGTTATGCGCACACCCATAATACTTACCTACCTAGTTACATTAAAACCTTATTTATGTTAATTTTAGAGGGTATATTACAAACTTTATCTATGGTCATAATAAAAATGTGAATACACTTGATATTTCTACACGAACAGGCGACCTGGCAACATTTAATGTAAGTTTATTCATCTATCTATCGATATACCACTTGAGTTTTCATATAATTTATTGGCAATCAAACGCTATCTACTGATATGAACATAATACGGTTAGCAAAACAGAATAAAAAGCAGGCAACTTAGCATGTTTGCATTTTTAAAACAGTTCTCCTGTATTTTTCAAAACATCTAGAAGCCGTTGCCATTTTTTTTTACAAGTGCTTGACGCCTTCGTTTTATATAGCACTCCGTAATATTTAAGGAAATTACCAAAGGTTCCCAAAAGTAGGTTTCAAAACTTGGTCCTTATACAAGGTTTAAACACACCCTTCACGAAGCCAAAGCGTCAATCAAGCATTCTGTACATCAAACTAAGTAACTCTACGCAAAAGTTGTTGCTGGGAAACGAATTTTTTTTTGGGGGTGAAAAATCACGTTTTACGGTAAAACTCAATGTAACGCATTCAAAACTTAGTGCAGATGGATGCGTTGAATAGTAAACGGGTCATGGAGATAATTAAAGTAAAGTTAAAACATTTAAAAGTGCTATTAAAAAAAAACTTGTGAAAAAATTGGAACTTTGACCTCCAATATCTCCGTAACCAGAAGGTTCCTAGGTTTAGAACAAAAAAATGATCGCGTTGACGGGGAGAACAAGTGCCTTACGGCTTCGTTAAGGGTCTTTTTACACTCTTTATAGAACAGCTACACTTTGAGTAGCATTTTACAAGACATTACATCACAGATATCACTTCATTAGGTTTCCCTAATCACTCCAAAAAAAAGCAAGCCGGAAAAACACTGTAAAGAGCCTGACAGCCCTAGAAAACTGCATATTATTCATTCATTGTTTACCTCCACACTAAACTCTTCTGCCGTTAGTACACTAATACGTAAAACGCACTCGCAATCGGTATCTCAGATCGGGTACTTGCGTCCCCTTTCCGTTACATAGCGGCTTGTCTCGCTCAGGTGACAAATATGGTACCCGCATGTCACACGAGTATTTTACTACATACGTATAGTTTCTGAGAAAACTCTTCGCTGACTGGATTCTAGTTTGCTGAAGTATGTGTGAAGTAAATGTACGGAGCTCTAGGATGTGATGTTATGTGATTTGTGTGATTCCTGATGGATTGCAGTGTGTAGGTATGTAGTATTTATCTGTTTTTGTTTATCATCTAACGGCCGGAATAATGGTGGTGTAATGTTAATACATGCAACTGAGATCTAAACACTTAAGATGATGTTGTGATTACAATACCTTTGGGCTATTTAAAATTAGAACAAGTAATCGTTAATTCATAGCCAAGAAGAATACATGTCATCATTTCTTCATAGAAAGTTTCAGTGCCTACCTACCTCCAGTTAAGTTATCTGGCATAATGTACTTACATTTTTTTTCTGCTGACAATGCTTTTCCGGAACATCGTGAAATCGCCGTTTTATGTTATTTAAACACTCCACGGTTCTAAACTTCGCGACGCTTCCTGGTACGTCGACTCCGCAACCGTAGTCCGTCATCTCCACAGCTGACAATGAGTCTCAAGCTCTTCTAAAATCTGGCGAAAATAATACAACACATAAAACCCTACAGGTGCATCCGGTTGGACTGAAAGCCGCCCCCAACCTAGTTAGGAAAAGGCAAGGCGGATGATGACACCATAAAAAACCTAATCAACAAGTACTAACTTGAATCCATGGGCCATGATCTACTTAACCAAAAATTCCACAGCATCAATACCGAAGCTAAGCTCAGCATTGTGCGCGAGATGAACGCCCCACAGATAAAGGACTTCCGCCGTTTAGTTCCGCCGCTCACTTACACGTGCGCTTGCGCTTCTAAACAAGAAGCAGTAGGTTAAGTAACAACAAATTAATAAAGATTGATAAATTAAAATAAACATAAGGCCAAAGAAAAGATGGATGAAATGAACGAGAAAGGAGTAGATGATACCGAGACGTCCGACAGGGGAAAATGGAAAAATAAAACTAGTTTCGCCGACCCCAAATAGAATAGGACAAGGGCAGGAAGATGATGATGACGATATGTGACATCAAGCCTGTAATTCTCGAGGTACACCCATATTTCGCTAGAAGCTATAGTTTATAAGTCCCATGACAAAGGGATATTAGATAATTACTATATGCAAATCAATTGTGGCAGGATAACCTCAAAACAAGTTTACAAGTGATGTTTTTAGTTTTGGGATTTTTGCGGAAAAGTTTTCTAGTTTTTCGATCAAAAAGTGGCACCAGAATTATAAGTTGCAAGTTTGGCAGTCCCTTCAGCCAGGCAGATTCAGACCGATTCACGCAATATTAAAACGTGTTTATGTTTGAGTCACTTAAACAACCTGATATACCAGTCCAACGCCCTAGCAATTTGTGACCTATAGCTGTTTATTGAATGTCATTTACCAATTCAATTCGTAGCTATTCAGTTACTATTATTCCACTCAAACAATTCCGATGAATGTTGAAAAGACAACAGCTGCGATTCATAGACATGAATCACCACACTTGTTTGTGGATAAAAGGATCTGTACACAGCGTGTAAAATAAAGGTATGGTCATATTTGAGGGTGTGGTTCGGATCATCGTAAACGCACGAAAAATAATTAGTTACTCTGTTCCTGCATTTGGTTCGAGCAGGTATTGAATTTTTGTATTATTATCTATTATCTTTAATTCATTTTAAGACATATGTATGTTTTACATTTTTAGGGTTCCGTAGCCGAATGGCAAAAAACGGAACCCTTATAGATTCGTCATGTCTGTCTGTCTGTCCGTCCTTATGTCACTTTATTCCGAAACTATTAAGATTTTTTTTAGGATTTTTTCCGATTTTTATACAAATATAACAAAAAATTAAAGATTAAGGGGGGCTCCCCATAAATGGGACAAAAACTAAAAAAATATACGTGCGGGGTGTCTATAGATAGGTCTTTAAAAATGACATTAAGGTTCCTAAAACTATTTTTTGTCAAAGTCAATCGTTTGAAAGATAGACACTTCCAAATTGGTAAAATGTGTGTGGGCGATACACATTTTACTACTCTAATTTCTAAAGTAAGAGAAAGAAAATTCTGAAAAAGTGAGAATTGTAGAACGAAAAAAAAACTTTCAACGGAAATTGGCTTGAATAAGATTAGATGTTTAGTTTTTGAGATATGGGACTTTTTATGAGAAAAATTCCAGAAATTTTGTATGGGACAGTTGATTATTTTTTCGCGATTAGGATGCCCGGCCCATGGAGAAAGTTGTTATGTGTGATGGTCCACATTACCACATACTTAATTATTATTATGAACACACTTTTCCGATTCAGGCTGTATACAAGTTGTACAGACTGGTCCTTTTAACCACATATTTATTCAGTGGTCGCACTATTACGCCGGGACATGCGCGCACGCACCTTAATAGGCTGCGCGGGAGTGGAGCACGATCCGCGTATTATAAAGTCATCTTAAACCTCTTAAAGTGCTGTTATTAAGACATACAAGACGTGTTCGCTGTGTCAATAGATGTTTTCTCGCGGTCGCTTAGCTTGAATTTAGGTACCTATTACCTGTTTCCGTTGTTGGTTTTCCCAGTTGACTGTCATGCCAGTGCATTCAGCGTTTTCGCCCTATAAAATGTAACTGTGTTTCCGATTGAATAAGAATAGGCTTTCCTTTAGCCTTCACTGACAACTTCATGAGAATGATGTTTTAGGATTTTAGGTCATGCTTATTGTTTTCCTGTTCGAAAGAGATACCGCGGCCCTGGAACACAAAGGGCAAAGAAGGAACATGGATGGGTTTTAGTCAGTACGAGTCTGACACTCCCTGCCACTCCGCCCTCCGATTTCGCACCCGAAAAAAAAGGGGTGTGTTTAATAGTCCATCCACATTTTGCCAGTTATGTTTTAAGTCCCATGTAATAGGGGGGAGCCTCCTTGGCTGCTACTGAGAAATTCCTGATGGAATAACCCAATAACACTTTGCCCGACCCGGGAATCGAACATCGGCCCTTCTTTTTTGCTGACATCTCTTTGAGGCGCGCGTGAACACGAACGCGCCGTCGACACGGCCTGTCGTCATAAGACGGACGGACGGTGAGCTAGCCCATTACTCACCGTCCACAGGCCAGCATTAGGTACACCCCTGCCTAACTCTTCGGGGATCACAGGCGTTATGTCTATCTAAAACTTAAATCATGTAAAGTAAATCCGTCTGGTACTCATTTTACATAATGTCTGCAGTTATGTAAATGTGACTTTTCCCGAGACGCATTGAAATTGATCCATTTAAAACCTACTAACGTTGCACACGTCTTTATGTGAATATGTTACAATAAATTCGTTACAAGGAGGTTGCACCGCACAATTACAACATGGAGAAATCGCATTGCATCAGGAAATTGGGCATAAATCACCTGTTAACTAGTTGGCAAACTTTGTTGCTTTATTTTTATTTTCTAAAAGATATTTTTATGCAGGTAGTATGCCTCTAGTTCGGTTCGATCTTTAGATTAAGCCGTGCTTCCCTAGGTTGGTCTGTGGATGGGTAACCAATTTACATGCCGAGTTTCCTCCGTGCTTCGGAAAGCACGTTAAGCCGTTGGTCCCGACTGTCATTTATAGATCTTTGACAGTTGTCAAAAGTCTGACAACCAGTCTTACCAAGGGTATCGTATTACCTAGCACTAACTGGGTTGTGGAGGTCAGATAGGCGGTCGCTCTTTGTGAAATACTGGTATTCAGCTGCATTCAGTTAGACCGGAAGCCGATCTTAACATAGTTGGGTAAAGGCTAGGCAGATGAGGACTTGTGTCTAGATGTCAGTTATAATTTAAGGGCTGAAGGTTATCGTAAAATTGTAATGACAAATTTCATCCCACATTAAAGGCTTAATGTGGGATGAAATTTGTCATTACAATTTGTCCCCAGTCTGTCTAGGACCAAGGAACGCCTCTCAATTTAAAGGTACAAAGCTGAATGCATTTGAACGGGGCGCTTTTAACAATGCGGCATACTAATAACTGAACAATGGATCACTTCACACCTGCTCCAATTAGGGTTACCACGTTTATAAACACTGCTTCATTAAATAAATATTATATTGTCTTTCATCACGCATTCATTCATCATGTATTTTATCTAGCAATGTTTAATAAATGAACTTAAATAATGCAGAATCTCATCGCAATAAATCGTCAAAAACTTGATGGAAACCTCTTCTTATGCTTTTGCAGAGAATATCTATTAAAATAAAATTATGGTTGTTCATCTTCTTTTTTCTGTTTACCTGGTAGTATAAATAACATCTTATATAGTCTCCTCCGTATTGCGGCATTGCGTCTCAGTCCTGAAAGAAAGTTCCATGTCAAAATGTGAACTTTTCGGTCGCCCTGAAGAGTGAGTCAACCATTTTTTTTTTTTTGGAATGGGAAATCATCAAATAACTCCTCCCGCTCTGGGTGGAGTGGGAGGGAGTGTCAGACTTTTACTGACTAAAACCCATCCATGTTCCTTCTTTGCCCTTTGTGTTCCAGGGCCGCGGTATCTCTTTCGAACAGTCCCGCAGCCCTGGCAGGCATTGGCCCTTGCGGGCCCCTTCCTGTTGCTGACATCTCTTTGAGGCGCGCGTGGAACACGAACGCGCCGTCGACACGGCGTGAGTCAACCCCAAGTTATTGTTTCGAATCACCCAGGAGACGTTTGTCGTTGTGAGCCCTATTGACTCCGCTGTTCCAGACCACTTAATTTCCAGGGCTTCTCATGTAAAGCTGTAGAGCTGAACAAAAGCCCTTTTTATTAACGAAGTTGAATAAGCTTTTAAAAGTGAGTGCTTTATTCTGTTTTAAACGCTTTAATTTGAGGGTACTTGTTAATTACAAAAATTGGTTCTTTATTTGGAATAAATTGTGGAAGGATAATATTGCTACGCTTAAAGAACTAATAGAAAATTATTAAAATTGCTTAGTTATATTTAAACGCCTTTTAAGTAATTTTTTAACATTGAAGGATGCGTTGAATAGTAAACGGGTCATGGAGGTAATTAAAGTAAAGTTATTACCTTAAAAACTAGTATTTAAAAAAACTTGTGAAAAAAGAGATTGCCCATGGACAGTACTCTTGATAAATGACTTGTGTCTCAAAACCTTAAACGGCATGAAATATCTAAAATAAAAATATATTTTTTAAATAAGACTTAATGATTTTTTATAATGGCATAGTTTTTTGAATAATAATTAGTACTTTTAGGTTTCAGACTATAAAGTATGCCATTTTTTACTATCACCTGTCATTCTAGGGATGTCAATTTATTCTATTACGGGTAAAGTGCCTACCTACCCACATAAAATAAAATGATAACGATTTTGTTTTGATTGTTCAATCTATTATTGTAAAGTAATAACAGAGTTCTAAATCACATGTAGTTGCTGGTATTTCTAACACCAGTGGTTGTCAATGGCGGCATGGACGCCAAATGGTATTGTTTATTACTAAAGAAAGGACTTTTTGTGTTGTGATCATTGCAAGTGTGACTGTGGTGCGATATCTCAACGGCTCTTTGAGGTTAACTCCACTTGTGCGCAGACTCATGTTGTCGGAGATTCCCAATAACATCATGAATATTTTACGAGTAAGAATAAACATTGTCTTTTTAACGTAGGTAGTATGATTTTTTTACTTAGGAACTGCGCTTTTATGTTTGTGTACCATTAACAAATCTTAGAGGACAAAAGTACAATCCACGTCTGTGTGTTTGTTCCTCACCTCACCAGTTGAATTACCGAATTTTAAAATAATTACTTATGTAGGTAGGAACCTCCTACTTATGTGTTGGTAATAAACAAATTATAAACTAGGATGGTTGATTTCGATCAGTTAAGTGTATTCTGAGATACCTCTCAATATTAATTGTATGTTGTTTCATTTAAGACTAGAGTTGCACAGAATTATGATTATTTAAATATGTAACGAATTACACAATCTATGATTTTAGTAGGATCTAGATATAACACTGAGCGATTAACTATCTTAGTAATGATTTCTTTCATGCTTTGCAATTTCAAGAAACGCGCGAATAAGATTTTAAAGCACGAAGATGCTCAAAATCTAAATCAGTGAGCCTTGGTGAGGTAGTCACAGGTGGTCACCACTGGCCACGTGACATAGCTAAACCGTTACAGATTTTACACAAATGTGCTTCAAAGGCACAAAGCTCACCCGTAAACCATTTCAGACCGTTTCAAATAGCTTTTTCCAACTAATTTTTGGTCGAACATAACCTCAAAATAGTGATTTCATTTTTGTAAATATCTCGGAAATGCCATTGTGGTTTGTCTTAAATCTTTTGAGGTAGTATTTAGACATGCCTTCGAGTATTTTAAAGATGATTTGACGAAGACACAGCAATGTTGAATTGAGTACATTTGTCCATAGTGCCGTGGGCATTCTCCTTTGGAACTTTGACCTCCAATGTCTCCGTAACTAGAAGGTTCGGTCATGTACAAAAAAATGATCTCAATGACGGGAAAAACAAGTGCCTTTCGGCTTCGTTTTTGTTCTGTGCGGGGATCGAACCCACGACACGCAGCACAGCAGCCAATCGCTCAGCCCCAGCGCCAACCGTGCCGTATTTACTTTTCCTTCTTTACTACGAAACATGTTGTTGATTATAAAATTACGAGCTCCACTATCATTAAGTCAATCCGCAGATTCATCATACAAAACTAATGTAACAATCACTTGTTATATAAGTTTTGTATGATTCTCTGCACTTCAAGTGGCCTACGTTAGCCTACTTTGAACCGGTTGAGTACAGCCTCCACCTCAATGAGCCCGCGATGCAAGTACTCAGAACAATGCACCAAATAAGTCCATAACAACAATCACCAGCACACAATGGAGGATCATTTCGGAAAACAATCTCATCCTCGTGGCTGAATGAACTGAATGAATGGTGGGTTGCTGATAACAACACACTTAAGAATCGCTATTATCGTAATAAGTTTCTTTACTGGACTTAAGAACGATTTATATTTTTTTTTTATTAGGTATGTCTATATCGTCATCATTTTAAACATCATCATATCGTCATCATCGCCCTTTTACTTTTGTAATACATTTTAAATAAATTATTCTTTTCCCAACTTATTTGGGATCGGCGCAGCATGTCTTCTTCTTCCATACTTATCACAAGATCACCCTGTAATCCCGTTGGATTATGCAGAGGAGTACCTAATAGTACACCCACATTTCGCCAGTTATTTTTAAGTCCCATGTAATAGGGGGCGAGCCTATTGTCATCAACCGGGAAAAAATCTAGACTCCGTGGCAGCTACTGAGAAATATTTGATGGGAAAACCCAATAGCACTTTGCCCGACCCAAGAATCTAACCCAGGACCTCCAGCTCAGCAGTCGCGCTTGAGACCACTAAACTAAATACTTCTCTTCATTATTCAGTAGTCACACGTTATACCCACATAATCTTTCACACAGCAGTCTACGTCGTTGGCTCTTTAGTTTTCCCCTACACTTACAGCCATCAGGGTCATACTCAAAATGTTCCTCCTGATATTTTCTTCACCATTAATCCTGTATTGCCTGTAACTAGTTTAAAAATGGTACCTACGTGGTTAATGGTGGTGGTTCTACGTAAAGGGTAAGGTGCTGTTAATAAAACAATAAATAAGAGGGCCTGCTAGAAATGTCATTGCATTTAATTACAATGTTCTAAAGTTAGGCCTTTGTAGAAAGAACAGCAAAAAACTCCATAAATAATATTTTGATTATGGGTTCGGACGTTTTGAACATGTCCGACTGCATTTATTTTTTGTAGCAATACCACAGCTCCTGTTATTAAACATCTCACTGCAAAAATGGCTGCGATATTACTGCAATTACTCTTTCCCTTGACATTTGTAATTATTATGGCATTGTGTTTTCTTTTTATATGAATGAGTTGAAGAGTCCAACTGTGGAGCTTAATGTATATAATTATTGTGCTATTTCTAGCTATCACCTACATTCTGGTGTCTTATCATTACTGGTATTAGTACATAAGTGGGAACTGTTTAAAAGGAGTCATTTACACTTAAATTGTAATCTTGGCGCGGTCTTACTCACTTGCAGGACAACCTTGGTTTTTACATTCGTATAGCTCTTAAAGACCAAAAGTCACTAGGTTTATTTTTATTCTAAAGAGGAACGAGGAAAACTGTATGAAACACTCGTGTTTATATTTGTTTTTATATTTCTGAACGAACGTCTTTATTTTAAACACTGTTTTAAGCTTTCCCGGTTTACAACTAAACTTATACTGTCACTTACGGGATATCTTCCGTGAGTGTTCATTAAAGCTTTTCATTTTGTTGAAAAATGGTGGTCTTTTGAGCCATTTCTATATTTTTAATTGAATTATAGTTATGAATGATATGAAAGAAAAAGGAGAAAATGATAGTGTGACAGAGGAGAATGGATGAAAACAACGTGTTGCGATGACCCCAAGTAACATGGGACAAGGTCAGGAAGATGATGATGACAGTTATGCTTGTAAATATTAATATGTCTGGAAACTGATTCTAAGATCTTATTATGTTCAGTCATTCAATCTTATATAAATCTTATCATAACATTTGCATTGACGGAGTTTTCAATAAGTTACAAAAGGTATAAAAACAGGTTCTATAAATAGTTGTGACTAAGAAACTTCCTTGAAGTAGAAGAAGCACCTATCGACATCATGACGTAACTTGACGTGATCAAATGCATACTTATGAAACTTTAAGTCATTGAGCATTTACTCATTCATTCAAATTTGCTATTTAAAAGCCAGTTGATAATGCATGTTTACGATCTGATGATGGTTATGAGAACCTCTCAGGTACAGCTACTAGAGTACTAATCGAAATAAAACAATGGTGTTATGAATACAGCCCTTTTGTTCTACACTGCAGTGTGTATAAGATCGTTGCATAATCTACTATCAAAGTTACGCCTCTTCTTCTTAGCGTGTCGATGGCAATCTAAATTGTATCGGGTCAGAACTGAGCCACTAGTTTGGCGCCTTCAGTAGCGTCCATCAGTTCCTGTAATGAACAAACAACAGGATACGCAGGACACGATATTAAGTGCCCCATCGTTTTCCTGGGTAGTCAGTGGGCCCATGCTGACTGGCTAATCCTTTCACCACGATGGCAACCCAAAGTCCTCTTATAAAACCGGCTTTGTGCGTAATCTCTGTCAATATGAAGGGTTCTCACAAGACAACTTTTCGATGTCTACCGCAAAACTCACTGCGACATTCTTTGCGTCCAAGAGACCCACCGAATTCAAACCCAAAGTCCACACATCGATGGACTTACGCTTGTCGCCGAGATCTGTCTATGTAAGTATGTATGTATACGCCTCTTATAGTGAGGTTACCCTGTAGTACACCCACTTTTTGCCAAAGTTCCATGTAACAGGGGACGAGGCTATTGTATATTCGTCATTACTTCCAGTGTAAGGTTAATAATAATGGTTTATTGCTTGTTTCAGATCGTGCCGGTGACCACATGCCGCCGTCATCATGGTGATCGTTACCAGGGTACGTTTACCTTAACATAAGCTCTAAAGAACCAAAATCTATTGAGATAAGATCAACAAAGTACGTGTTTTGTAAACTTGGCTCGAAGGACCAAATTATTCTGACCCAAATGTTGGGACAAAATTCTTGTTCAAACATCATAAACTTATACAAAGTGATAAAACCAATACTAACATAAAGTTACTCATTTTTACAATCGAATAATTTCCATAAACACTATTGGGAATTACATGAATTACATTTCTGACTACGATATTAGGTATTCCGTTCATTAAACTAAGATTGACTTGTAACGAGTCAACCAAGTAGAGAAAATTAAATATTGTAAATCGTTAATTCGTGAATCAAAGAAAGTTCCAGTATTTATTGAAGTTTTCTTTGATAGGTGCCTTCGTAATACAGGCAGCCAAGCAGCTGCTTAGGTACTTAAGTTGTTCTCAATGTAAACAAACGAGACTTAAGTACGCACCTTCGTAAGTAAGTATGGTGTTTAAGTCGAAATCTTTAGAAAGCCTGTCGAAGATAGCTTCCAGTTTTGTGGCTCACACATAAAATTATGGGTGTATACGAGCAAACCGGATACCGCTCAGATGTCGAGACGGCGGGTTTTACTGCGAGTTCGAGTTCAAGGCGTAAAACTTGACATGAATGGCCAGAGATAATTGTTTATATTGTCATTAAGGAACTATGTATTAATTAGCTTCACTCGATGGGTTCTGTCGGAGTCAAGATGGGGCCTTTAGGTCTCGTCTCGTTTTGTCGAGTCAAATGAAAAACTTACGAAAATTTACAAAATTCGATTACCCACTTTACATTTTAAAAAGGTTAGTTAATTTGCTGATATTTTGCTAATAATATGAGTACCATTTTACGTTTTTAAATGTTTATCAAAAAGGTATGATCCGTAACACATTTATGAAAAAATCGAATTAAAGTAAAATTTTAAACGAATTGATGCAGCGGACACTGAATGAAACACTCTTTTTTTTTCAAACAGACGGAATCGAACATACAATTCAATAATTGGCAATTTTAATGTGATTGTTCGTAAAAGAGTGTAGCTGTCAAAAGCTGCTATTTCCGCGTATTAAATTTAAAAAAAAATGGATTGTCGGCACCGTGGACGGTGACGCAGTGTGAGCTAGAGCTACCTACTTGCGCCCAAAGCGGTACATTCTCGCCGAGTTCCGATCAGTGCGTTTGGCAACACATTCCGTCAGCCCGCCACAGAATCCAGCACTGAGGGCGTTCACCTCGCTGACCAATACATATACATGCATACACACTATACAAGTATACATATACACTCTCACATAGCGAACTCAAAGTATTAATTCTCATTTTGGAAAACGTCAATTTGAGAATTTCTAATGATTCGATACGGTCAACGAAGTAACTTATTCATGGGTGTGACAACCAATCGCAAATTACTTGATTTATGACAGCTATTTTACATTGTAGGGCTACAAAGTGCAGTAAAAGTGGCTACATCCGGTAATGTAAAATGAAACCATAATTAATTCGAGTTAAATTTAAATATTTGCTTTAGATTATACAGATGCTATACATCCAAATCAATCAAAATTTTATGGCCAAATCATGGCGCTAGCTTAAGCCAATATTATTAAAACTAAACTCAGATAAAATGGAGGAACCATCAAATTATTCTACATTTCGAAAAAGGAATTATTGCGAAAATCTGGTTTCTCATTGGCAACTTGGCCGTGACTTTTTTTTTTAGACGAAGCTGTGCCCCAAGTTAAATTAATTTCATTTAATCAAGTATTGTTTTACTTGTGAAATTAAAATTGTTATTATTTTAAGGTACTCTATACACTAGGCTACTTCAGTGGATTGTCTATATGGGATATCTATGAGGGACATTCCAAAAAGAAAAAAAACGAATACGACACTAACAGGCTTGCTAAATACCACCTGTGTGTGTGTAGCCATGTGTTAGGCAGTGTGCAGACATGGGCGAGGCGAGCTGGTCAACTTCCAAAACGAGAGGGAGAGTGGACACAATGCCTCGTAAAGTGCCGTGAGTGGGAGCGAAACTAGGACCGAAGCCCGGGTTTCAAAACCAACTCGCTTCATATCGATTCAGTAATCTGTTTATTGTCCTAATAAATTGTCAAGGAATTACATAATGAAACGACTTACGTCGCTTAGTCAATGTTTTGGACTGGTCCTTCCGTCATTTTAGTCTGCGAAACTTTCGTTACGGAGACTAGAAATGCTGTGGCCGCATTTTCGTGTTTACTACATGTGACAGCTGCCTTTATTATTTGATGGATGATTCTTGATAAGTCCTGTATTTAGGCTCACATACATACTCATTTTTACGAAGTTTCTAGAATTCTTTACCAATTTTATGAATTTTACGCGAATGCTGATTGGTTGCGCGGATACATAGACAATTAGTTTGTTGATTGGCACAGGTAATCCCCACCTCTAAATCATTCCCGCACAAAACCTCCGTTGTCGATTCCCAACAATCAATGGCTGCCGACACACCATCGCGATAACACATGTTCTCGACATATTAATAAAAAGTGGTGAAATTGGTGTGATCTTCTCGCTTCCGCTGTCTCCATGTTACGTGCCATGCTCCAGGAAGCTGCTTGGGAAATCGAGGTATGTGCAATCCTTCCTTATAAGCGTACTGCTCGTTTTTTCCACGTGTTCCTGACAGTATGCAATTCCTCCCGCCAATTTAGCTGTGCCAATTTATAATTGTTTAAATTCTTAGCAAAAAAACCAGCGCAATCATTTGGTCCTTCAGCCGTATAAGTGTCGTAAAATCAGTAGCAGCCATTCCCTAGGAAATCCTAGGTAGTTCGTTTAGTTAATCCCGCGTATTTGTACCAAATACTTCGCCACGAGGCAAGTTAGGTATTTAGTTAAAATCTCGTAAACTCCGCATTAGATTAAGTAGCATCGTTTATATTTCGCTCAACACCGCAATCATTTACCAATTCTATCGTATCGTATCGTCCCTGTCGTTTCGTATTTCGCTCATCACCGCGTAGTTACATACACCGCATAATTTCTATCGTATTCGTTTCGTGTCGTTATCCTAGCTAGTAATTGGTACTAGCGTTTGTCGTAATCATCGCGTTATTTAAATAAGTTTCAATTTGTTCGAAAACCGGTTCGGTAAGTAGGTCACAGCACGTGTGCGCTCGACTGCCCGGCCAGGTTAAGTTAACAAAACTATCAATTAGTACATCTGCACAATAGAATAGTTAATATTAATTCTTTATTATATTATTTACTTTCTTAATTATTTCGTGTTTCATAAATCGCCAACATGCCCATCGACTTAACGCTCAGGCGACTGGTTTCTAAGCGAGATAGAATATTTTGTCGTATGCAAGCAATATGTGATTCGTTAAAACATATTGATTCGGAAGAATTCAATAAGGAATCCTTCCTCTGTGACGTTAAAACAGTAGATTCAATGCGTGCAGATTTTGAAAGTGTGTTGGATGATATTGTTGATCATGAGCTTAAATTAAATCCTGATTACGTCATCAACTATCAGGCGCTTTCTTCGTTCGAAGACCTATTAGGCCGTGTAAAACGAGCCGAGGAAAAACTACAGGTCCAATCTCGTAGTCAGGTTCAAAGGTCACCTCGATTACCTCCTATCGAAATACCCGAATTTAACGGAGATATTAAAAATTGGCCTTTATTTATAGCTAGTTATCGCAACGCCGTACACAATAATGTTTCTCTGACAGACAGTGAGAGGTTATATTATTTAATAGGAAGGTTGACTGCCAAGGCGCGATCTGTTTGTGCCGGCATATCTCCAACCGCTGACAACTACCCTCTTATTTTTGATTTACTTTGTAAACGGTATGAAGATAAGCGTCAATCAGCGACTTCATACCTAGACCAATTATTTGAATTTAAATCTATTTCGTCAGGAACCCCTAGTAGTTTAGAATCTTTTCTCGATAAATTCGCATCGTCTGTAGCCGCGTTAAAAAACACAAAGGTCAATGACCTATCTGATTTTATTTTGTTGCATATCGCTCTTAAAAAACTTGATCCAGACACTGCGCGTACTTTCGAATCTAATCATCAATTAAGATCGAATAATTCCGAAATTCCATCTTTTTCTGATTTAATAAGTTTTGTTCGCGAACACATAAAGGTATTAGAACGTACGTCATCTCCTGTTGCTCGAGTCGTCAGCAACAGAGGATCCGATCGTAAATCTACAAAATCTACACAGGCTTACGCGAGTACATCTGGTTCTGAGTCCGCCGCGTGTAATCTATGCAATGAGCATCATAATTACATTTATAAATGTAGGGTATTTAATAGTTATAACCCAGATCAACGTTTTAAATTCATTAAGTCTAACAATTTATGTATAAATTGCCTAAGTAGTGGTCATCGTGTTTCTGCGTGTGGGTCAACATCTACATGTAGGAAATGTAATCACAAACATCATACTCTCTTGTGTTTCGGAAGTCAAACCCGCTCCCGTCCCACAGAGGCCGCTCCCAGTGACTCAACCACTGTTCGCGCGGACACTGACGTAGCCCTGTGTTCATTATCCGATAATCATGGTGGGAGTAGCCACATGATTCGACCTCTTACCACGGTACTCATAGCAACCGCACGTATCATTATCGTGGATTCTCGCGGAATTGAACATAGTTTCAGGGCATTATTGGACAGCGCTTCTCAAAGTAATTTTATAACTCGCGAGTGTTGTCAACGCTTAGGTTTGAACATAAATAATCGACCTGCCTGTTCTACCGTAAAGGGAATAGGAGGTTCGAGTAAAACAATTCAGGGTTCCGTAAAAATTAAATTTCATTCTCGTTTCGACCGCAACATAAATTATAATATCGAGTCTTTAGTAGTAGATAAAATTACCGAACGTTTGCCAACTGCTACGGTCGACGCCTCTCTTTTGTCTAACTTCAAAAATTTACCGTTGGCAGACGATACGTATTTTTCTCCAGGCCCAATTCAAGTATTGATCGGTGCTTCAATTTTCCCGCATTTACTTTTGTCGAACAAGGTGCCAGGACAAGCGAAACATTTCTCGCCTCTCGCATTGGAAACTGTCCTTGGCTATGTTATTGTAGGTGATGCCCCGGTACGCGTTGACAGCAACACGACCGTTTCATATTGTTGTACCGCTGATCCGTTGGACTCTGCGATCCGAAAGTTCTGGGAATTGGAGGAAGTAGACGTCCCCCCGCTGCTCAGCCCGGATGACAAATTGTGTGAGGAGTTTTACAACCGCACTACCACTCGGGATAGTGACGGACGATACGTGGTTGCTTTGCCTTTCAAGGGTGATGTCGAATCCCTTGGTAACTCGCGTCAAGCAAGTGAACGTCGGTTTTACTGCTTGGAAAGGAAGATGCAAGCTTCTCCACAATTAAAGGTCGCGTATGACGGTGTCATCCGCGAGTATTTAGGAAAGGGTTATATTTCACCTACAAATTCTGATTCTTCAGAAATTTCATATTTTATTCCGCATCATGGTGTGATCCGAGATGATAAGGTCACAACCAAACTTCGTGTCGTTCTCGATGGTAGTTGTAAAACTACCTCCCGCGTTTCTCTAAATGATCTCTTGTATGGTGGGCAAAATCTACAAGGGAATCTTTTTAATATTATTATTGGTTTTCGTTTATTTTCGATCGCTCTTTCCGCAGACATTCGTCAAATGTTTCTCAGCATTGGAATCCGAGAATCTGATCGGCGTTTCCAACGCATTTTGTATCGCTTTTCCCCGCAAGAACCTTTACAGGTTTATGAATTTAATCGTGTCGTTTTTGGGCTCAAGTCTAGCCCCTTTCATGCGCTGCGAACTATCAAGCAGCTGGCAGAGGACGAGGGTGACTCTTACCCTCAGGCAAAAAATATTGTCGCTGAAGGTTTGTATATGGACGATTTTGTCCATTCCGTTCTCACGGAAGACCAGGGCATTTCCACAGCTTCGGAAATGATAGGTCTCATGAAAGCTGGTCAATTTGAATTAGTTAAATGGACCAGCAACTCCCAAGTCGTCTTGGATTCGATTCCGCCTTCGCATCGCCTGCCAGCTGTCAAAGAATTCGACGAGTCCGACCAACATAAGGTACTGGGCTTGTGTTGGTCGCCGACGTCGGACCACTTCGGCATGAAAGTTAGTACCCCTTTTGAAAATTGTACTAAGCGTACAATATTGTCGTGTGTCGCTAAAATATGGGACGTCATGGGATTTGTCGCGCCAGTCGTCCTGTACGCCAAACTGCTGATCAAACAGCTTTGGCTGTGTGATTGTGACTGGGATGATACCCCACCTGAAAATATAGTGAGGCTGTGGACGCGCTTTAAGGAAGAGCTTCCTTTGCTCGGTAGTATAAAAATCCCACGTCACGTTGGTATCGTCGCCGATAGTGTGGTCACTATCTTGGCTTTCGCGGACGCCAGTGAGAAGGCATACGGGGGAGTGATTTACTTCCACGTCCAAAATAGCGATGGCAATATAGTTAAGTTGTTAACCGCTAAGTCTAAGGTGTCTCCTAAGAAGGTCGTTTCTCTCGCTCGTCTTGAGCTATGTGCTATTCTTGTGCTAGCTCAACTAATAAAAAATGTTGTAGTCGCTTGTCAAAACCGCATTGTTTTTCGTAATATATTCGCATTTTCGGATTCGACAGTCGCTCTCTGTTGGGTACATTCGTCGCCCCATCGGTGGAATACCTTTGTGGCCAACAGAGTGTCGAAAATACAAAACGACCTATCTCCACAAAATTTGTATCACGTGTCCGGTACGGAAAATCCCGCAGATTGTCTGTCACGTGGACTCACACCTTCTCAAATTATTGACCATCCGCTTTGGTTCAGTGGTCCTCCGTGGGCTCACTTGGATGTCTCACGGTGGCCTGTCGTTCCCTTCAATCCCTCTTCGGTGTCTGAAGCACCCGAAGAGAAGAAGCATTCGTTGCTATCCGCTACACCAAACGAAAGATCTCCTATTCTTTCTTTGGTCGATCGTATCTCGTCTTGGAGTAAATTGCTTCGAGTAGTAATCTATGTTTGTCGCTTCGCTAGATTATTACCTCCTAGAAATCGCATGTCAGCAGCAGATTACAACTTCGCTGAACTACTCGTCCTTCGTGAACTTCAGCGCTTTCATTTCTCCACTGAGATCGCTAGAATCAGGGAAGGCAAAGATTGTAGTCCTACCTTTAGACACTTAAAACCGTTCCTCAAAGACGGACTCGTCAGAGTCGGAGGCCGTTTAAGAAACTCAGATTTAAATTATGATCGGAAATACCCTATTTTGCTTCCAAGTAAGGATCTTATTTTGAACTTGTTAGTCGAATATCATCATAAGTTAAACTGCCACGCAGGTCCCGACCTGCTGTTGTCACTATTACGTCAGAAATACTGGATACTTTCTGCACGCAATTTAATTAGGAATAGGATCCACAAGTGCATTCCTTGCTTTCGTCTTCGCCCTAAGCCAAGTTTCCCTGAGATGGCAGATCATCGTTCTTGTCGCGTCGTTCAAACCGCCAAACCGTTTGTCCACACGGGCACAGACTACGCCGGTCCGTTTAAGGTCACTATGTCTCGCGGTCGAGGTATTCGTTCCACCAAGGCCTACGTGTGTCTGTTCGTCTGCTTGACCACGCGTGCGGTGCACATAGAACTAGCTGGTGATCTTAGCACAGCTGGTTTTATGGGCGCTTTGAAGCGGTTCCTGTCTAGGCGTGGCCCCGTGAGTAGGATTTATTCGGACAACGGGACTAATTACATAGGCGCAAAGCGCAAACTTTCGGAACTTCACGAATTTCTTTGCTCAAAACATCATAACAACGAATTCGGTCATATGTTAGCTGAGAATCGTATAGATTGGTCACTCAATGTCCCGACTGCTAGTCACTTCGGCGGCAATTGGGAGGCTAATATAAAAAGTTTAAAGTCTCACTTATATCGAGTCGTAGGTGATACTATTCTTTCGTTTGAAGAGTTAAGCACCGTGCTTACTCAAATCGAGTCCGTTATGAATACTAGACCTCTTTGTAGGACGCTCTCTAGCGACCCTTCGGAACCGCTAGCTTTAACTCCAGCGCACTTTTTGAATCTCACGCCTTTAAAGTACTTGCCTGCGGAGGAAATAGAGGAAAGGACTATTACTGCTAGACACGAGTTGCTAGATAGTTTAGTACAGTCGTTTTGGAAGCGCTGGAGAGGTGGATACCTCCACACGTTGCAATCGCGTCGCAAATGGAACACGCCGGTCGATCCAGTCGCTGTCGGCACGGTCGTGATCCTTATAACCGACAATTCGCCTCCACTGCACTGGCCTTTGGGTGTCGTGGAGGAAGTTTTCCCTGACTCCACCGGAGTCACTCGTATCGTTCGGGTTAAGACAGCGACTGGATCCTACTTGCGTCCCGTCGTGCGTCTTTGCCCGTTGCCTAACCAATAGACACGTCGGTTTATCATTCAGGGTTAGGTAACGTTAGCAATTAGGTAGTTTAGTAGTTTGTAGTTTCGTATTTGAAGGCATCCCTTCAAGCCCGGGGGAATGGTTGCGCGGATACATAGACAATTAGTTTGTTGATTGGCACAGGTAATCCCCACCTCTAAATCATTCCCGCACAAAACCTCCGTTGTCGATTCCCAACAATCAATGGCTGCCGACACACCATCGCGATAACACATGTTCTCGACATATTAATAAAAAGTGGTGAAATTGGTGTGATCTTCTCGCTTCCGCTGTCTCCATGTTACGTGCCATGCTCCAGGAAGCTGCTTGGGAAATCGAGGTATGTGCAATCCTTCCTTATAAGCGTACTGCTCGTTTTTTCCACGTGTTCCTGACAGTATGCAATTCCTCCCGCCAATTTAGCTGTGCCAATTTATAATTGTTTAAATTCTTAGCAAAAAAACCAGCGCAATCACTGATCAATGAGGTCCTGTGTTCGATTCCCGGATTAGGCAAATTGTTATTGGGTTTTTCCATCAGGAATTTCTCATAAGCAGCCACAGAGTCTAGATTTGTGCCCAGTTGATGGCAATAGGCTCGCCCTCTATTACATGGGACTTAAACATAACTGGCGAAATGTGGGTGTACTATAAGGTACACCTCTGCCTAACCCTTCGGCGATTAAAGGCGTGATATTATGTTTTATTAATATTGTAACTGTAATTGAGGCCGTAATTTACTCATGTTTTATAATACCTATAACTATTCATAAGCACACGTCTTGAAGTCTTTGTTTAACGATAAAACTTGTAGCTAGAGAGTTATTGTTAACCGTTATTCCATTGATAACACCACAATGACGTAGCAGATTCTTCGAACGCAGAGATTAATGTGCGAAGCTTGGAAAACATTACTTTTTAATGTTTAGCTGAACTTGACGATTAAAATAACTATTATTAAGGCAGCATAAATTATGCCTAAGTTGTAGTACCTAGTACTAATTGGGATATGGAGGTCAGATAGACAGACGCTTCATGTAAAATACTGGTATTCGGCGGTATCCGGTTAGACTGGAAACCGACCCCAACATAGTTGGGAAAGGCTAGGCAGATGATGATATATTCTGCCTAAGTATTGGCATGACTTTGTAGGACACAACTGACAATGTTTTATCGTATAATGGGTTATATATTTTCTGAAAATCCGGAAACATATCGAACTTGACGTCAACCTAATTATTGTTTTAGGATATTCACCTCTCCATTGTTAAATCTTCTCTTATTCAACGTAGAACGTCGACATCGGTAATTCATTTAGTTTTATCTATGTCACAGTCAAAACTACTTTTGACCACTGTTAATCAGTCAAAATTACTTTTGACCGATGAAAACTGTTTTAACAATAACTAACATTTACTTAGAAACTTATTAGATTGTTAGGTTTTTTTTTTGTGACCCTTTGTTTATGTTGTAGTAATTCTAGGACTAGGTAATTACAATGTTCTGAAACAACATATTTTAAATGGAGAAAACATTGTCAGCATTTTAACATAATAAGGATTTATCAATTAATAAAAATAAAAATATAAATTTAACATCTATACTCAATCCAGTTTTAAAAAATCCAGACAGTTTACAGCTTGTGTTATGTTAATCAGATAGACAAAAGTTCATAAATTTATATACTTGTAAATGTCAAGTTTTCTTTAGTTTCTGTATAATATTAACATTCAAATCTCACTTTCTTATAACAAGCGAAGACCATACATTATTTAGAAAGCAATATAATTTGATAAACCGGTACAGAAAGTATATCCTAAACAAGAACACGATGTATTCATATTAAATTAGCATTCGACACTAGAGACTATGAGGTCATTGGAATTGCTAATGATGTGTAAATTATTTGATAAGCTAGGGGTTGTGAAATAATCTTGAAAACTATTTATTTATAACATAACACGCCTGTAATCCCCGAAGGGTTAGGCAGAGGTGTACCCCTACATTTCGCCATGCAGTTATGTTTGAGCCCCCTGTAATAGGGGGCGAGTCTATTGATGGAAAAACCCAATAACACTTTGCCCGCTGCTCAGCAGTCAAGGATATAATAGCACTTAGCTTTGTGCAGACATGTCCTAGTTGTTAATCTCTATCTACTCCCTTAGTGCGTCGATGGTAGTCTAAATCGAATCGGCCCAAAATTTTGCGACGAATGTGGCGTTCAGTAGCATTCATCAGCTCTATCTACTAAAAAACTGTTTTGATGTAAGACCAAACTTCTGTTTTATCATCATCAGCCTTCAACAGTCCACTGCTGGATACATGCCTCCTCAATTTCACGCCACTCAACTCGATTCTCATCCAGTTGCTACCAGCCACCCTGCGAAGATCGTCGCTCCACCGAGACTGAGGGCCGTCCCACCTTACGCTTGTTTAACTTATTTTTAAACCCAATACAGCTAAAGTTTTGGCAGCCAAAACTGTTAGATTCGAGTGACTGGGCCAGTCCAAGTTTTCTTACGATTTTCCCTTTGTCATGTAGGAAACACCCGGTTTCAAAAACATCCTTATGACTACACCAATTTTCGAGTCAATCGAACCAGAGAATATAAAGTTACACAGAAAATTCAAACCCTTTCTTATGGTTACCCTTCCCAAAGAATACACCCTCAAATTTCTTGTCTCTAGGACCGGCTGCGCGTGCATTTATCATGTTAAAAAATAAATAACAAATAAATAAATCTTTTGAATTTTGAATTTTATATGTATAGATTGGCAAATTAACACTAATTCATAATAAGAATAATAGAAGAATTAGATTACAGGCCTGACAGTGGACTTCAGTAGACTTAAAAGTGATTATAATTTAATCATTTTTATATTCAAACGTCTATGCGTGTTTAATTGTATTTATTCATAGATTCTGTGAATACAGGAGTCTATACTTATACGAAGTTCAACATAATGTAATGATAACAGTAGATACTAGGTTTTATTTAGACTGTGGGAGATAAGACATTATTCTCTGGCCTACTGACATTTAAAATTACCTAGTTCCAAGACATATTTTCACTTAACCAATTTTCCAAAAGAAATAGCAAAGCAAATCGTCAATTAATAACTTCATTCAAAACAACTTCATCTCAACGTTCGTCAATGAAGTAATTCCCACGACACGTTCTATGAATCAAGTTCAATTCAATGAACGAATAGTTCTAGTGATTGATAACCATAATAAACTTAACTACTGAATGCCCCGAGAGAATCTCGGTCAGTTACAGATAAACTTATCGATCGACACTTCTTACACAGAGGTTATGTCGAATTGATTTTGTTTTTTTTGCCATATTTGCTGTGATGTCATGGAAACCATGGATGTCGCCATGGAAACCATTTTCTTTGAGGTAGCTATTCGTGACTATTTCTAAACTTCATACTTGTGTTAGTTAAAGTTATTAAAAGTGTGCAGTAAGTAAGTAACCAAGTACTTAATACTTAAATAAGTAAACTAATAATACCTAATAGGAAACAATACCGATTAAAATTATTACATTATGATTCAGTCAAATAATACCTAATAGGAAACAATACCGATTAAAATTATTACATTATGATTCAGTCAACTCGGGCATCATGGTCCATTCACTTGAATCATACGATTAGTAATACTAAGTTTACAGACGTTGTATAAACTGCCACTGCAGAGATTTTTGATAAGAGTTGAGGGAAAAAGCAAGCGAAGATCGTCATATTACCTATTTATAACAAGGTAGGTAGGTACTCCTGAGTCCACTGAGGGTCTGCCACTTTTCACCCTTATGACCTAACTAATAAGGTTCAAAAGTGGTCAACCAGGATATTCCACGTCACTTTTCTTGAAGTTATTGGGCTCTGTTGACATTATTACTTCATAATATTACGCATCGAGATTACATGTAACAATCATCCAATTGTTACATGACTTCTGTAAATAACGCAGTCACTATAAATTAAAGTAATAGTGTAGTGGATTTGTCCCAAATTAATAGAATAAGCGAGCCATTCAAGCATTGATTCCTCCCCTAAAAAAAAGAGAACGCCACACCAAAAATAAGATATACAAAGATCCACGTAACGTCAATTAAGTAATAAAAAAAAGATGTACATTTAAGAATAAGCATTACAATTAATTAAGATAGTCATCGCTTGGTATTGACGCGCTCGCAACAGGGACGCGGCCGACTTTCTATAACTTTATACTGACACACACCCGACACACCATTGTTTTTTATATTAGTTCCGGCTCTAGTGGATTACAAGTTTTATATGTTACTGGCTTTTACTCGCGGCACGTAATAGTTTTTGTATGGTTTATTATAAGCTGGAAGTTACCTCAATAAGCCATCTGACATAGTTAGAAATGAACAAATACTTAAGCGGTAAGAAACACAGATTGTGTTTTGTTTTAGGGGCCCATGATTAGAAATTGGGGTTTCTCATTGAATAATTGGTTAAGCCGCGCTTGCTTAGGTTGGTCTGTGGATGGGTGATCACCCATTACATACGAGGTTCCTCCGTGCCTTGGAAATCACGTTATGCCGTTGGTTCCGGCTGTCATTTCTAGATCTTTGACAGTCGTTACAGCATAGTCAGTGGCCCGAAAGTCTGACAACCAGACTTACCAATGAGTATCGTATTACGCAGTACTAACTGGACTGTGGAGGTCAGTTAGGCAGTCGCTCCATGTAAAATACTGGTAATCAATACAACATAGTTGGGAAAATGCCAGGCAGATGACGATGATATGCTAATATTTATCAAGATAGAAAAGAAAGTAGCCCTAGTTAGATTATTGTACCCGACAATGACTCGGTACAACGACCTTTTGATAAGCTTTCGCAATTAGTAGTAAGTATACCACACTAATACATCGTGATTCGTCACCAATAATCTCAAAAAATCCGAATGACATTAAAGAAATACAGTGGCATCTTCCGTGACACTGAATAAATTATATCGATACTGATACTTTAGTGATACATAAATCGATGTCAGATTACTATGCTTAAATACGAACGGAACGGCGACTTTCTTTTGATCCGACTAATGCAGTTGCTTGATAGATACCGAAGGATCAATCAATATCATTTTAACACCTAATGTCTTCATTTTGATCTTTTTATAGATGCTATCTTCGATGTCTGATCAGATCTTTCTGTATCTTTGAAATCTTTATTGATGTATTTACATGCAAAACAATGTAACCGATAAAATAATTAATTTAAAGTTTTATCGTGTTTACCTACCTTAGTTTCAAGCATGTCATGTAGATGCTCTTTATGAGTATGTTTTAGGTGCTTATTTATTGTAACAAATGCAAGTTTTTTTTGTGTAACTACACATGACCATCTTCATAAGATTTTCAAATTCCACGAATATCTCTCGTATTTGCCCGAAGTATCATTTTCATTAAAAGCGTGTTTGAAAATAAATTTTTGAAACATTCGAACATAACATGACTATAAAAATAAACAATAAAAAAAACTACTAAAATATATTCAATCTCACATAAATAACTCAGAAGTCAACTTCTTCTAGTAACCAGATACTTACAAACAGGAACTAGATGTTAGGTACATAGGAATCAATCTCACGAAAGCTGTCTGGTGACATTAACGAGATCTAATGGCTAAACCTGATCTCTAATCAACCTTTTTTTCCAGTCCTATTAGGATCTGTAACAAAAACGATTAGGTTTTGCGAAAAAAGTGGTTGGATTGGTTTCCTGGGATCATTGGTCGTCCATCATTACTTTGCCCAAAAAGGAGAGCTATCAAAAACCTGATTTTCGATACCAAGATTACATACACCATTAAAATGTCATTTGATTTCGTGTTTGTTGATTCTAAGACGCCGACATCGTGACGCACGATAGGTGTGTAATAAAATAATAATATAGAAGTGCTGGCTTCTTGTAGCTTAAGTAGCAGATAAGGCTAAGAAGAGTTAGACGTCCTAAGTGCTCCGAATAGACCTAGACCTAAGATTTGGAGAGGATATTTCAGCCCATGAGTTGGGCATTTGCCCTGATAAGTACCTATAGTTTACTGAAAACCAAACATCAGTTAATGCCTACACTTGGAAAGCCGAAACTATTTGAACTATCTTTTGACCATAGGGCCTTATTATCTTTGGTTTATCCTACGCACGAGTCAATAGACAACATTGTGAACCATCATACTAAAGGAAACCCATCTCATTTCCAGGGCGATTACATATGGATCGAGCCGGTGTCTGGTCGGGAGTTCGACGTAGCGATCGGCGCTCGTGTGCTTGCAGCCGAAGGGCGACGCATTCGGGTCCGCGACGACGACGGCCACGAGCAATGGCTGCCGCCCGAGCGACGCATCAAGGCCATGCACGCCACCTCCGTGCATGGCGTCGAGGACATGATATCACTCGGCGACCTGCACGAAGCCGGCATCCTCAGGAATCTACTTATAAGATACAGTGAGAATCTCATTTATGTAAGTATGAACCTTTTCATAACTTAATTAATCATCACTCGTTTGTTCAGCCCAAAGGGTTTGGCAGCGGTTTGGCCAGTTATGTTTCATTATCATCACCCTTGCTGGCTGGCACATGGAGTTATGTTTGAGTCCCATCAAATAGGCAGATTGTGAAACTTTTGCCATCTATAGGGCACAACGTAGTGGTTTGTGGTGTAGTAATCGATTGTCGTGGTATGGGTATGTGATGCGGAGGAATGAGGAAAATGTCATGACGAAAGTTTTGAGTATGAATGTGAATGGGTATAATAGTAGAGAAGACTGAAGAAACGATGGATCGACTGTGTGAAGGATGATATGGCAAGCAAGGAGGTGTCTGAGGTGATAACGAGTAATAAAGAAGTATGGAAGAAGATCCTGCGCCGAACCCAAATTAATTGGGATAAAGGCAAGAGAATGTTGAGGGCACAAATTCAGGCTCCTCGAACTGCTAAACTCTGTGCTTTACTTCGTCAAGCATGTAAGAGACGGCTTTAACAAAGAGACAGTTCAAATTAGATATGGATGTATTGTGTGATATAACTAAGAAAAAGTGATTTCTGAGATGATAACAGATGATTCAAATGGAAGTGAAAGACATGCTGCACCTACCCCAATCAATGGGTATAATGGACCTTTTCTTCTTCATACCTCGTTCTATGTTACAACATTTCTGTCTTCTTCTTCTTCCTAGCGCTATCCCACTTTAGGTGGCGCCAGGACCGTCTGCCCTGGGTTGTCGGATCGGGCAGTTCTTCCTCCAACGGGAGCGTCGTCATGCTAGTCCACAACGTAGCCGGAGGTCGGCTACCTCTCTTATATTCGGGTAGTCGCATTTCTTTCTTCACACATGTCCCTCGTCTCATCGCATCACTTGACCATACCATCTGGGACCTCGGGTAGTTTCTCCGGCAACTTTAAAACTACCACGGATATGCTCGTTTCATACTTTGGCAGTCTCGTCACGCCTCCAAACCACCTCAGCAACAGCATGATTATGATTATGTTACATGTCTGTATTGTTTTATTTCCTTGTGTCAGTCGTCACATTACCATTCACACATTCAGTATGAACTATTTCAATGTTTACAAACGTGGCTACTGACTATTGTGTCATAAGAGCATGAATATGAAGCGGATAGTAACAATTTGCTTCGTACCAAAACCAGTATAACATAATAGGCTATAATATATGACAACCTCTAAAAAAAAATATTTAGTCCGTCAGTCAGATCACCAAAAAATGTTGGACGTATTTTTTCTTTTGTGACATAATCAAAAAATGACGACGATACAGCGCATCAAAATTCAAGAGGGGGCTTGTGACGTCATTGGATAGTAAAAAATAACAAATTGTGACGTCACGCGAGATTTCAACGCGCTGTATCGTAGTCATTTTTCGTTTACATGACAAAAGAAAAAATACGTGTCGAATATGTTTTGATAATCTAACTGACGAACTAAATAGATATTTTCAGACCAATACCCTATTATGCTAGCCAGATTTCGGAATGGTCATCCTTCAATATTTCATAAAAAAACTGAACAGACAAATACTGAACCATGATATTGGTTGATTAAATAAATTCTTACATTTGTAGTTGTACACACGGTGGCACATCAACCTATACATAACCAGTATATCCTGACTTCGATTTGTATAAGCTTCCCGTACAATGAGATATCAACATAATTTGGTTTTGCATAGCTTGAGTGGCCGCCGTGCCTAGGTACGTAACTTAATCCTTTTTGTCTGCCTCTTTGGTCTAGTGGTCGAAAGCGCGACTGCTGAGTATGAGATCCTAGGTTCGATTCCCGGCAAAGTGTTATTGGGTTATTCAGTTGATGGTAGTAGGCTCGCCCTCTATGACATGGGACTTAAACATAACTGGCGAAATGTGGGTGTGGTGTACAATTAGGTATACTGCCTAACATTTCTGGGATTATAGGCGTGATGTAATGCTATGTTAATCCTTTTTGATCGATCCAAAAGTTGCGATGACTCAATAAATTCTAATTCAGTTAGCGCGTTTTTTAGAGAATGTCCATTCATTTTATTGATATTTTGGGGAAAACCTATAAATCCGGTTTTAAACAAGGACAGGCGCCACGAGACAAAAATTTATCAAAATAGAGAGGCAGAAATCATAATTAATTGAAAAAACGTTCTTCCTTCACTTGACCTATGGTCCAAAAAAATAAGATGAAGAGAAATCGCAGTCCTGTGATTGTTAGGTGACATCTACAATTTATTTTTCTTAATTGGATATCTGTATTTCTTTACCGAATTACCATATTCATTAAGGAATACAGATGTCACTGGCAGCTTTCATTTTCGTTAAAAATTGATTCTGTATTCCAATCGTTAGTCTGTAGTACAGATACTTCTTGGTCCTTTAAACAATTCAAAGACAAGCAGCTGATCAAATGGAAAACTAAGTATTGTTGCCTGTTCTTCAGTTAGTACATGCGATATATTGTTGCATAGTCGACCTATATTTGCTTTAATATCAAGTGACAATAAGTTTAGACCTTAGAAGGAACCAAAAACAACGAAAAAAACAATCAACAAAAACTTTATTTCAATAAACTGGTAGATTTTATCTAAATGGATATAGCAATTTCGTAATAGCTATATCAATTTTGTTAAACCCATTATAAGTAACAACCCTAAAACTCTTAAATGATGGAGAACCAAAGGTTTTAAAACTAATCACTAATCAGAAAATTACAATTTCAGACATACACCGGCTCAATTTTAGTGGCCGTAAACCCGTACCAAATACTGCCGATCTACACGGCAGACCAGATCAAGCTGTACAAGGAGCGGAAGATCGGGGAGCTGCCTCCGCACATCTTCGCTATAGGAGACAACGCGTACGCGCACATGCGCCGATACAAGCAAGACCAGTGCATTGTCATCAGTGGAGAATCGGGTGCAGGGAAGACGGAGTCAACGAAGCTGATTCTGCAGTACCTTGCCGCGATTAGTGGGAAGCACTCTTGGATTGAACAGCAGGTCAGTTCCCATCATTTGAAAGTAGATGAGAATCAGTTTTTAAGATATTAAATGAGGGAAAGTTAAGTCTTATTGACCAGAATCGGCAGACAGGGTCAGGTTAGAGCGTCTGACGTGACAGCGTGATGCTCGCATCCAAAGGCGTCTCTATGAATAGATATTGTAGAAATGTATGGAGGAGACGCTTCAGTCCATTAGAGATACGGGCAGATGGCCATCTGCTGAACTTTTTGAACCAATACAATTAAGAATCTTGATGATGTCTAAACTTTATCTTTAATATTTATCAGAAATCAGTAAACATGTTTGTTGTTTCCTGATTAGACAAATTATCTCAAACTGAAATGATTTTCACATGATTTACATTTAAGATTAAAATCTACAATCGGACACATCTTTTGGACATTAGATACCTAAGTACCGCCTGAAATAAAACAGCGGGGAATTATAAGGGTCCCTAATCTGTGAAATCAAACAGAAACATCTTTAACACAATTAATTAAGATTAGATTTAGATACCCAAGTACTGAAATACAACATCGGGAAATTATAACGGTCCCGGTTAATATTTGTCAGAATTATGTTAATAATGTCTACCTCGAATCTAGACTTGAAATCTTTTATGACGTCGTCCCAAACATGAACATTATTGAAATGAATGGCGCGGAAACAGCAAAAACAAGAGAACTTTGCTTGATACAATATTCTCATTTATTTCATCCACCAAAAAACGAATCCTATTATAAACAAAAGAACATTTCTTCTTCAGATTCTAGAAGCAAATCCCATCTTAGAAGCTTTTGGCAACGCGAAGACCGTCAGAAACGACAACTCCTCGCGGTTCGGCAAGTACATCGACATCCACTTCAACAACGGCGGTGTCATCGAAGGCGCCAAGATCGAGCAGTACCTTCTAGAGAAGTCTAGAATTGTTTCCCAGGGTGCCGAGGAGAGGAACTACCATGTGTTCTACTGCCTGCTGGCAGGACTGTCCAAAGAAGAGAAGAAGAAGTTGGAACTGACTGATCCGTCTGAATATAGATATTTATCTGGGGTGAGTAATATTATGTAGAAGGACAAGTAGATACATAAGGACATAAAACATCTTAACTTGTGCAGAAATATATACTTACTATAGTTATTAGAAAGTGTAGAAAATTCAAGTGTTGTTGTTCATATTGTATACAAAAACAAGGACGGCAGTAAACTATTAGGTATTTGATTAATAGGAATATCAATAACTATTAATAATTGTTAAGTCATTTAGTATAATAACATTTCTCATTTGATAATAGCTGTTTTTAAATAATATGAATCCTGAGATGACTATCTTATTCCGTTAAAATAAGATCTCATATCAAGATTTTATGGCTGAAATACTAACGTTGGTTTCTTTTCCAGGGAGGAAGTCTCACTTGTGAAGGCAGAGACGATGCTGCTGAATTTGCAGATATACGATCAGCCATGAAGGTTTTACTATTCACTGAGCCAGAAATTTGGGAAATATTAAAACTGCTAGCTGCTGTCTTACACACCGGTAACATAAAATACGAAGCAACGGTCGTCGATAATTTAGATGCAACTGAAATTATAGAACAAGCTAACGTAAGGAGGGTAGCGACCTTGCTCGGTGTACCAATGCAATCGCTTATTGACGCTCTTACTAGAAAGACACTGTTTGCTCATGGAGAAACAGTAATATCGACCCTCAGCAAAACCCAGTCAGTTGACATCAGAGACGCATTCGTCAAAGGTATCTATGGACGATTATTCGTAACCATCGTCAAGAAGATCAACGCTGCAATCTACAGACCAAAGTCGACAATGCGAACCGCCATTGGTGTCTTAGATATCTTCGGTTTCGAAAATTTCGATCAAAACAGCTTCGAACAATTCTGTATAAACTTTGCTAACGAGAACTTACAACAGTTCTTCGTTAGGCATATATTTAAATTGGAACAAGAAGAATATAACCATGAAGGAATCAACTGGCAGCATATCGAATTCGTCGACAATCAAGATGCTTTGGATTTGATTGCGTTAAAACAACTGAATATTATGGCTTTAATTGATGAAGAGTCGAAGTTTCCAAAGGGTACTGACCAAACGATGTTAGCTAAGCTACATAAGACCCACGGTCTGCACAGAAACTACCTCAAGCCAAAGTCAGATATAAACACTAGTTTTGGACTCAACCACTTCGCTGGGATAGTGTTTTACGACACGCGAGGTTTTCTCGAGAAGAATCGAGACACGTTTAGCGCAGATTTATTGCAATTAATTCATATTTCTACTAACAAGTTCCTGCAGCATATCTTCCAGGATGACATCGCGATGGGATCTGAAACACGGAAACGAACTCCAACACTTTCAACGCAATTCAAGAAGTCTTTGGACCTATTGATGCGAACATTAGGAACATGCCAGCCGTTCTTCATCCGATGTATCAAACCAAATGAATTCAAGAAACCAATGATGTTCGACCGCGGTCTTTGTTGCAGACAACTTAGGTACTCTGGTATGATGGAGACGATCAGAATCAGAAGAGCCGGGTATCCCATCAGGCACAGCTTCAAAGAGTTCGTTGAGAGATACCGGTTCTTGATATCTGGCGTTCCACCTGCACACAAGACTGACTGCCGTCCGGCTACTGCGAAGATCTGTGCAACAGTCCTTGGCAAGTCTGACTACCAGTTGGGTCACACCAAAGTTTTTCTGAAGGATGCTCACGACTTGTTCCTGGAGCAAGAACGAGACAGAGTGCTTACTAGAAAGATATTAATCCTGCAGAGGTCTATCCGAGGGTGGGTATACCGCAGACGGTTCTTGAAGATGCGAGCGGCTGCCATTTTGATCCAGCGTCACTGGCGAGGCAAGCTGCAAAGGATTAGGTATAACAAGATGAAGGTTGGATATGCTAGACTACAAGCTCTGATACGTGCACGAGTGCTGGCTCATCGGTTCAGGCATCTGCGTGGGCACATTGTGGCTTTACAGGTACGTACACAATTTATCATAATTTTAAACGAAAATGTATGCTGGATGAGGTTTGAGATGGGACTGCAGGGTTCATGGGTCATGTGGGTTTTATGAGGTGCAGTCCTCGGAGTTACGAGTTCAATTTATAGATGGCCATATGATGCCTCTACATTTTGTAGAACTTTTGAACTTTTCTTTAGCTGGGAATAGATCCCGATGTTTCGGAAAACAAAAACTTCATTAAACAGGGTGTGAGGGGGACATAGATACACCATGCGTATTAGAGCAAACAAAAGCAACAGTTTCAGTAGCTGACACTGTGGCTGATTTATAGCTGCTTTGAATACTTTCAAAGTTCGAAAACGAATCCGTTTAAAAACTTTAATATTATAATCTATTACCTTTCCCACAGGCGGCAGCTCGCGGCTACCTAGTTCGCCGGTCCTACGGGCACAAGATGTGGGCCATCGTGAAGATCCAGTCGCACGCGCGGCGCCTGCTGTGCATGCGGCGCTACCGGCGCATGCGCGGGGAGGCACGCGCGCACTCCGAGGCGCTGCGCCTGCGCCGCCAGGAGGAGCAGCGCTTGCACACGCAGGGCAATACCCGGGCTAAGGAGATCGCTGAGCATAACTATCGGGTAAGAGAGAATGTTGATGTAGTTAACTAGATAAAGATAATAGTTGATATCTAAAATCAATGACTAGCAAGTAACATAATACCACGGCTATAGTACACCCACATTTCTCCAGTTATGTTAAAGACCCATTTAACAAGGGGCGAGCCTATTGCCATCAACGGGGCCCAGATCAAGACTCCGTGGCTACTGTGAAATTCTTGATCTAATAACCCAATAACACTTTGCCCGACCCGGGAATCGAGCCCACGAACTCTTGCTCAGCAGTCGCGCTTGCGACCACAAGACCAACGAGGCAGTCCTAGACATTTTTCTGAGTTATTTTGGTATTAACTTCTTCTTTTATCGTGTGATTAGTGCCTAACCTGGTGTCAGAGTTTTTATGCCGCCCATGGGCCTCTGACTTGGCTTTACATGCCGTCGAGAAATATCTCTCAGGCATACTGGTTTCCTCACGATGTTTTCCTTCATCGAAGCAAGTGATAATTATACAACTATTGACAATATTTAACTATTTGATATTAACTGAAAAAATAAATCAGTAATTTGGAGTGACAAAGTCCAACGGCACATCGACATTCAACAGCACTGAAATGATTTAAAATCTATTTCCGTTTGATAACAATCTACTGTGATAATTTCGGTTAGCATTGTTACAAGTACAATCACGAGCAACAAAATGTATACACTTTCCTAAATTTAATAGCAATTTTCACGAGAAATAACGATTGTAACTTGGAGATAGGATCTTTTTCATAAGATTATGAGTTCCAAAATACTAGTTCGTAACAACATGAAATTTTAATCAGAACAGTAGGAGAAAAACACGTTTTAAAGTTGTTAAGTGTTTACATATTGGTGTTCGTGACTGTACACAGTTATTTTGCAGTTCAAGTACAGCCAGATATTTTCAGCTTACTTATCAGATAAAGATAGTTTTACGTTTTAATTTAAAATGTCGATGACCGAGTCGGCAAACTTGAAAGTGCAAAACAGCCGCAAATGAAAAAGATGCAATGTTTGTTTTATGATTAGATTGCTAATTTTTTATATTGTTTTTTTTCTAGTAAAATTATGCATATTCACGATTAATAATTAGCTAAATGTTAGTTAAAAGATAATCACCATTTTGGAATTATCAAGATCTTTTAGTCAAAATATAAAATTAAACAGTTAAATAAAAGATTGTCTAATTTTGATTAATGTGATAATAAGTAAAAACTACAAAAAAATCCAATATAATGAAAGGCAACTTACGATTTCCACTTATACGCATAAATGAAAGTACATTAGGTACCTACCTATTTAAATTATGCATAATTAGTGTTGTTTCCAGATAATTTGACTTAAGTGACCATTACCATGAGTGTAAAAAAACCCTTAACGAAGCCAAAAGGTACTTGTTCTCCCCGTCATTGCGATATTTTTTTGTTCTGTACCATACCTGGGAATCTTCTAGTTACGGAGATATTGGAAGTCAAAGTTCTTAGCTCTTTCGTAACTTTTTCACAACTTTAAAAAAAACAAGATTTTAATTTTATTTAAATAACTTTAAATACTTCAACGAATCTGTAGGTACGATTCAATGGATCAAATATAACAATGTTTTGAGTGCGTTACATTGAGTCCTACCGTAAACTGATTTTTGATCCAAAAAACAAGTCATTTCCCAGCAATTTTTTTGCATAGTTACTTACTTTGATGTACAGACTCCTTGGTATATGGCTTCGTGAAGGGTCCGTTTACACCTTGTAGGTACCTGCTCTCGTATCGCTAACAAGGTACATACTTTGACCACAGATCAGAATAAGTCACTTTTCTATAATAATATTTCTGAAGAGAAAATAATCAGGAACCCAGGCTGATTCATACTAAGTAAACCCTATACTTAATTGAATAAAAACCCGTAAATTAATAACTTATGTTCAGGTTATCGATATCCTGCGTAAAATCTATGTAATCATAGCAAAATATTATTATTTTGTCTGTATACTAATTATACTAATTAACTATGTATGTAGAAAACTAAGGAGTGGATTGTGTAATCCTATTATATAGTAATCAGTAAGATTTACATAGATTGTTTTTCGATTATTCGGTGTAGTAATACAGAGTGTTGTCAAATGTTTTTGCATGATATACTTAAGCATAGTTCATTATACATGTTCTTTTTGTATGTCACCTAGTTTATGTATCAGTTGAATGGGCAGTCAAATGGTGCTTAGAATTTACAATCATAGACTGTGTATCTGAGAACACCAACAAATTATAACATACTAGCGACCCGCCCCGGCTTCGCACGGGTGGACATTTATTTTTTAAGCTCTCTGAAAAATATCTTTTGAATGGATTGTCCGATTGGAATAAAATAAAAAGTAATTTATAGCTATTGAAACAATCTTGCTCAATAAATAGTTTATTTGGATAAGGATTAGTATTTGACGATAATATGATCAATAAACATAGGTTAATAATTTTAATTACTTTTATTCTATGAAAAAGTGGTTATAATGGCTAAAATATAAATGTTTGGTTTATACTATAGCGGACTTTTTTGTAGGCATTATTGAGTTCTACAACTTTTCTATAGAAGTCAACCATACATCTCTAACCATTTAGGCAGCGTTCGCGAGAATCGTTAACGTACGGCAGTTTTTTCGACGCCTTACTCCGCAATTTTCACTACCACGAAAAATCCTATCTATTTTCCGGGATAAAATATAGCCTATACGGATTCGGAAGAATCCCTCTAAGTAATGGTAAAAGAAATTTTGAAATCGGTCCAGTAGTTTTTGAGCCTATTCAATACAAACATACAAAAATACAAAGGTTTCCTCTTTATAATATTAGTATAGATTTAAAATAATAATTTGGGCACATCACTCTTGCGTCTGGAATGACTAAGTAATATTTGCAACTTGCGTTAAAAAAAAAAAAATATATATATATTATATCCCATATTGTCCCACTGCTGGGCAAAGGCCTCCCTCCATTCCTTCCAACGGTCACGATTCTGTGCTACTTTTTTTTCCAATTCTCAAGGAAGACATTCCAGTTCGTCACGCCATCTCCTTCGTGGTCTGCCAGGACCTCGTGTTTCTGTTTCAGGGTACCAACACTGAGCTTTACGGAACCGGGCGTAAAATATAATTTAAAAAAAGAAGTTAATTCCTTGTAAACGCACCCACGATATAGGAGAATAGGAATTTCTGTGTGTGGGGCAAAGTTTTTTTAAGAAAAAAAAGGAAGAAGAAAAACTAAACCGACTCGATCTCAATAATTACTTGAAATATTTTTGTAACCTGGTATAAAGAAACTTAATTTAAATAAAAATATGGGGCTTTATAATAAAGCCTCAGTCTAATGGTTCTAATATGTGCGATAAGGGTTACATCAATCCTTATCACCTTAGATCGATAGATAGTTAAACTAACTAAATAATAAATAAAATTAAAATGCCTATATTGTTTTATCTTCTTAGATAATCGATGACTGACTTTACATACTATTTTTATTTCATTTATATGCTGTACTGCCAAAGAAAGCACTCGTTGCATTTTAAAAATAATTATAATATTTAAAAAATAATAATGTGATTAGTTTAATATAAAAAAAAAAACATAAATTTAGTCAAGTGGTTGTTTTTTTGTAGAATGTTGTTAAGTGACCATGAAAAATAGTGAATACAATAAAAATAAAAAAGTTAAAGAATTATGTTTGAGTCCATCGCTGCATCTGCCGATAGTTGACGAAAGTCTGTCGTATAGGGCCCTCTGGTATCTTCTGTGTTTCCGGGTAAGTTGGACACCTACAATATTAAAATATTACACCAGATAGATATTATTAAAAAAATCTGTTATTGGGGCGAAATCTAGGTAATAAAGAAATACTCCAATCATGTCATTGTGAAAGCTACGCGCCTGGCTACGGCGTAGCACGTATCCTTCTAGAGAGCTTTCCTTTTTTGTACTATTGAGGTTTTTAAATGTTTTCAGTAAAGTAGACGTGCAAAAAAATCATGTTTTCCTTTCTCTAAGTCGTAACTAACTATCTACTATGTAGTAGTATTCCTTAAATACACAAGTGGAAGCTGTATTTCTTTTTAATTCTTATCTTTCCTTTTTACAAACCCACAAAATGAAAGACCAGTCTTTTCTCAACAATCTGATTGTAGCAATAACATTCCTTCGTAAAAATGGAATTCCGCAACTGATTACGGGGGTAATGAGGTGCTAACAAGTGTTATATTAATGACGGCAGTAGTTTTGCGTAATTGAACAATATCGTCTAATCAATCATGCGTCTCCTTGCGCAAGCGTTGCAACCTGCTGCAGTCAATCGGCTATCGTGGTTGGTTAGTTTGCGGGCGTATTCTGTAACACAGTTGTATTCGGAATGTCATTACTATTGGTGTGAGGTTAACTTCGGGTATTATGGTAACAAAATTTTCGTGAAGTGGAACCTTGCTGTTTTTCGGACGCTGCCGTTGTTTTTTATTTTTTAATTTTGTTTTTGTGGAAATAGAACGTTTTACGTAAAATAGACATGTATCGAGCTTTTTTGTATCTCAGTGCTTTTTTAGTCACTGCTGCTGCAGATTCTTGCGTTTAGAAGCTACGCTAAGCTTCTATGGTGCCATTATTATTATCATAATATATCGTTATCATATAATTATGGTGCCGTTATTCTTGAAATGAGTTACACTCGCCGCATAGAATCTGCATCACATTCCGAACGCAACTGTGTTACCAAATAACCCTGCAGGTTAACGTAACCCGCAACCTGCCGATTGCTGCTGTAATATGTAGTAATGCGGAGTAATCTTTTAAGTTAACCAGACGTGTGTGGTACCCAGTGCTCGGAGCGCAATGATGAACTTGTGGTTCGAGAAGTTTTGCAACAATGTCACATTCGATACCAATTATGTTAACGTGTCATATATGGGTGGATTTATTGTAAGTTTGTGTACCGTCAGGGAAAGACCAGGTTAGCCCGCGAAATTCAAATTTTCTTACGTTTTTAAATTAAATGATTTTTTCATGAAATAGTCATTTAATGGGATTAAATCTAAAATGGGAATAAAGGGTTGTATTGATGATTTTAATGATTATAACTCAGAAAAGCCATATTTGTTGCGGTCGCGAATCATATTGTAATCAACATACAGCCAGAAACTGACCGGTAAATTGCAAACAAGTTAGTAGTAGTAGTTTAGTTAGAAAATTTAAATTTCGCGGGTTACCCCGGTGCCTCCACCGTAACAATTACTTTCCCTGACTATACCTAAGTAGGTATATCTACGTATATATGTGTAGATAATAGTCTGTATAACAGTGCACCTTTGTCCACATAGTTTATTATTGATAGCAAAGAGATAAGAGACTAGATTATAGTCTACCTGGAACTGAACATATGAATTTAGATCTAGTCACGGAAATACTTAGAGAAATGAACGGTACGATAGTTAAGTATAATTATAAAACGTCCCGTTGATAAGTAAGAATGCTTGAAATCATCATAATAATTTTAGGTTAAATTTCCACTGGAGAACAAATAGAAAATTAAACCGAAGCACAACAAATAAAAATCAAATATCAATAAAAATAGTAAATAAGTTATCAAATCAAAATCAAATACTAATTTATTTCGAACAACAAGGTCCTTAAGGGTTAGTGCTTAAGAACATAAGAACTATGTTAGTGGCAAGATATTTCGTGATTCACTTACTTACATTAATTAATTCATTCTTCTAATAATAATTGCATCAATTTTATGTTATTTTACTTAGCACCCTAATTGATGACTTAGAATAAGGCAGTTAAAGTCCGCAATAACCGTCATCGTCAGGATACCATTGCTGCTAGCACGAACTGTGCTCAGTAAGTTATGTCCCGCCTGGATGTAAAATAAAAATCTACATTTCGCCAGTTATTTTAAGCCTGACGTGAGAGAAAGAAAAAAAAAATCTCGCAGGAAAATGACGTGCATAAAAAAAAAACAAAGACGGAACAAAAAACGCGACAACAGGTTACCACTCAGCATGGTGCTGTGCTATGTGGGGTCCTCAGCACAGCGCTGGTTTTCAGACATCATGGAAATATAATACAATCATCTTACTTTCTTTCGTCAGGAACGCATGTACGAATTGGAAAGGCGTGAAGCAGAACTGGCCCTGGAGGAGAAGAAGCAGCTGGAAGCGAAGAGAACGTTACTCCAAGAGGCGGCGAGGAAGCAGGACGAGCCTGTGGATGACAGCAAGCTGGTGGAGGCCATGTTTGACTTCCTGCCCGACTCTAGCAGTGAGGCGCCGGCGCCCAAGGATACCTCGGTCTTCAGTGATCTGCCACAGCAAAGAGCTGATCAGCAAGAGGTAATTCTTATTAGACAAGGATTTATAGAAGGTCCATCTTTTCTTTGAAGCAACTAAACACTTCATGAAAGGTCAAAATTTTTTTGTATGAATAAAGACAATGCAAATGAACAAATAATATCCCCAGTAGTTACATTTGTATCAACGTCTTGGGTACTGTTCGCTTAACAAAGTTCCCTTTGTCTCTCTGAACAAAAATTAAGTTTGATTTAGGTATATTGAATACTTTGGGTCTCTGGACGTTATCTACCTACGAAAATGATATTCATACTCACCAAAAAGCACAAAGAACAAACTAATTGCAGAAATCGTTATCAGCAAGAATTTTATCAGATGTGTTAATTACTTACCTAGCACACACGGTCCATGTTAATGCACTTCTGTTCTGTTTCTGATTTTTATCAGATCATTCACTTCTTCTCAAAGATCATTCCAGTCTAGATATTTCATTCAGTACTTAATGCGTCCTTATCAATATTGATGTTATCTTCAGTGTTGGCTTACTTTCGCACATATCAATTTATAAACTGCAGATTAGATACTTTCTCATTATTGTCCCCATCTGTATTCACAGCAACTGAGTATTTAACAATGTACTCACCTATTCTTATTCAATTTATGTTTACTTTTAGGGTTTCATTGCAAAGAATTGATGATTGTATCAAATTATCAATATTTATTCTGAATCAATCAAAAAGTAAAATATTCGTCTATTCTAAAACCACTTTATATCATATCTAGATGGTAACACCAATGCAAACCACATCGGAAGACGAGGAAGACCTCTCGGAGTTCAAGTTCCAGAAATTCGCAGCGACATATTTCCAAGGAAATGTCACTCATCAGTACTCGAGGAAGCCCCTGAAGCATCCATTATTGCCTCTACATACGCAAGGAGACCAACTGGTAAGAATAAATTCAAAATATATACTGTTATTTACAGATAGTGCATATTATAAAAGTGTTGCAAAATAATAATTACGTAGAGAGACGAATGACTATTCTAATTACTGAAACGTATTCTTTAGAATGCTTGTAAATTACTAGTTAATATAAACGCTAGGAGGTGGCTGCTGCGATGACGAGTAACAGAGAAAAAAAAATGATGCGCCGACCCCAAATAAATTGGGATAAGGGCAGGAAAATGATAATAATCGCTAAAGTGCTTTTGCAATCAATTGTCATTAATCTAATCAATTCAAGGAGGAATGTTGTAACGCCACTGTTAATTAATCATTCAAAACTTATTACAGGCAGCGCAAGCACTATGGATCACAATACTCCGGTTCACTGGGGACCTACCGGAGCCAAGGTACCACACAATGGACAGAGACAACACGTCAGTCATGTCCAAAGTCACAGCTACCCTCGGCAGAAACTTCATCAGGTCCAAGGAGTTTCAAGAAGCTCAGATGATGGGCGTGGACCCTGATGCGTATCTGAACAAGCAGAAGCCGAGGTCTATCAGACACAAGCTTGTGTCTTTGACGCTGAAGAGGAAGAACAAGTTAGGAGAGGATGTGCGGAGAAAGTTGCAGGTTGGTTTTGATTCTTAACGATATTCATTGCAACCATGTGTGTGGATGATTCAAATCATAATGAATATCTTATGTCTTTTCCAGGATGAGGAGTATACAGCAGACAGCTATCAGTCGTGGCTAGAATCTCGCCCAACATCAAATCTAGAAAAATTACATTTTATTATTGGGCACGGTATTCTACGGGCTGAATTGAGGGACGAAATATATTGTCAGATCTGTAAGCAACTGACAAATAATCCTTCGAAGTCCTCTCACGCCAGAGGATGGATTTTACTTTCGTTGTGTGTTGGATGCTTTGCTCCTAGTGAGAAGTTCGTCAATTACCTGCGGGCTTTCATCAGAGAGGGTCCTCCTGGCTATGCTCCATATTGTGAAGACCGTTTAAAACGCACGTTTAACAATGGAACCAGAAACCAACCACCCTCATGGTTAGAACTTCAAGCAACGAAGTCGAAAAAGCCTATAATGTTACCTATAACGTTCATGGATGGCAACACAAAGACCTTGTTAGCGGACTCTGCAACAACTGCGAGAGAACTGTGTAATCAGTTATCTGATAAAATTGGTCTGAGAGACCAATTCGGTTTCTCGCTATACATTGCTTTGTTCGACAAGGTCAGTTCACTCGGCAGTGGAGGAGATCACGTTATGGATGCAATATCACAATGCGAACAGTATGCTAAGGAACAAGGTGCTCAAGAAAGAAACGCGCCATGGAGGTTGTTCTTCAGAAAAGAAATATTCGCTCCATGGCATGATCCTACAGAGGATCAAGTGGCTACAAATCTTATTTACCAACAAGTTGTCAGAGGTGTTAAATTTGGTGAATATAGATGTGATAAAGAAGAAGACTTAGCAATGATAGCCGCTCAACAGTATTACATTGAATACGGTCAAGACATGAACACCGAACGACTCTATACTTTACTGCCAAATTACATACCAGATTATTGCCTAACTGGAGTTGAAAAAGCAGTTGACCGGTGGGGTGCTCTAGTGGTGCAAGCGTATAAAAAGAGTTATTATGTAAAAGAAAAAGTTCCTGCTTATAGAGTGAAAGAAGACGTAGTGAGTTATGCAAAGTTCAAGTGGCCGCTTTTATTCTCTAGATTCTACGAAGCTTATAGAAACTCTGGGCCAAATCTACCTAAAAACGATGTAATAATAGCAGTGAATTGGACCGGTGTGTATGTGGTGGATGATCAAGAACAAGTGCTATTAGAATTGTCTTTCCCTGAAATAACTACTGTTTCCAGTCAGAAAACTAACAAAGTGTTCACACAAACATTTAGTCTGTCTACTGTTCGTGGTGAAGAGTTCACATTCCAAAGTCCTAACGCTGAAGATATTCGAGACCTAGTTGTATACTTCCTGGAAGGTCTGAAGAAGCGATCCAAATTTGTAATAGCACTACAAGATTACAAAGCCCCTGGCGAGGGCTCTAGTTTCTTAACATTCAACAAAGGAGATCTGATAATTTTAGAAGAAGACAGTACAGGGGAATCTGTGTTGAACAATGGTTGGTGCATCGGTCGCTGTGAGAGGACTATGGAAAGGGGTGACTTCCCCGCGGAGACCGTCTATGTGTTGCCAGCTCTGACCAAACCGCCTCCAGATATATTAACTCTGTTCTGTCAAGAAGGTGCATCGCATGGTCGTAGAGCGCCAACTGCCACATATAACGGAACGGAAATTAAAGACAAGCCCCATACATTGTTAGAATATGCTATGGATCATTTCCGGTTGCCACCGAAACGCACTGTATCGAAGGCACTTACACTTTCCACGGCCAAGAGGGGAGGATCTGAGGAGCTATGGCGGCACTCTAGAGAGCCAGTGAAGCAGCCTCTTTTGAAGAAACTGCAAGCAAAAGAAGAATTAGCAGAAGAGGCATGTTTCGCGTTCACCGCCATTCTAAAGTACATGGGCGACTTGCCTTCGAAGCGTCCTCGCATCGGTAATGAGTACACAGACCACATTTTCGACGGCCCACTAAAACACGAGATATTGCGGGATGAGATATACTGCCAAGTGATGAAACAACTGACTGACAACCGAAACAGAATGTCTGAAGAACGAGGCTGGGAATTAATGTGGTTGGCCACTGGTTTGTTTGCATGTAGTCAAGGGTTGCTTAGAGAATTAACACTGTTCTTGAGGACTAGGAGATATCCAATAGCCCAAGACTCGCTCCAAAGACTTCAAAAGACTTTACGGAATGGGCAGAGGAAATATCCTCCTCATCAGGTCGAGGTTGAAGCTATTCAGCACAAGACTACCCAGATATTCCATAAGGTGTACTTTCCCGATGACACTGACGAAGCATTTGAAGTAGACTCATCTACTAGAGCAAAGGACTTCTGTCAAAATATAGCTCAGAGACTGAATCTCAGATCTAGTGAAGGCTTTAGTTTATTCGTTAAGATAGCTGATAAGGTGATATCGGTTCCTGAGGGCGACTTCTTCTTCGACTTCGTGCGGCACCTCACGGACTGGATCAAGAAGGCGCGGCCTACGCGTGACGGCATCACTCCGCAGTTCACCTACCAGGTAATGCAACGAATTGAATATTTTATCTGCCTACATAGGAACTATTTCCTACAATTCTTTAGAAAAAGAATAAAAAAACAAATAAAAATCCGAAAGTTGCACCTTTGCAGTCAGTCACAATTTTGTTTAAATTAGTGTTGACACAATTCACATTCATTCATTGTTCACAGTTGGCTAGTGGTCAGATTTAACGATCACCTATTTAACATTTGTAGGACTTTACTATTACTCAGCAACTTGATAAATTGTTCACTGGATTAGCTATGGTTAAGAAGAGATAGTCCCCTAATAAACCCTAATAAATAAATATAACAAATTAAAAAATAAAACCCGTCACCTTCATTCCCCAGGTGTTCTTCATGAAGAAGCTCTGGACGAACACAGTCCCTGGCAAGGATCGGGCGGCGGACGTGATCTTCCACTTCCACCAGGAGTTACCCAAGCTGCTGCGCGGGTACCACCGCTGTGGCCGGGACGAGGCTGCGCGGCTGGCTGCCCTAGCATACCGGGCAAGGTTCGGGGATAACAAGCAAGAGTTGCAGGCGATTCCGTACGTATTTGTTTTTTAAATAAAGTTTAATAAACCGGTGCATAACTAAAAAAAATATGGCGTCTATAAGCTTAAGTCTAATACTTCATGAAACCACGATAACAGATTCTTATAGAATTAACATATTTGATTAATTTTGAATTAGATTTCCAATAATTCTAGGTGAAGAAAATAAATTGAAATTATAAGGCGTTCCTCAGGGTTCAATTCTAAGTCCGCTTCTTTTTCAATTCAATTCAATTCAATTCCTTTAAACCCTTTCCTTCCTTTCTCCTTTTTCCTTTCTTTTTTTTCCTTTTTTTTTTTTTTAATTTCGCTACTACCGTCTATAGCTAAAAATGATTAGGCATAAATGTCAGTTCAATACTGTCTCTGATCGAAATCAAATTGATCTACGATAATGATCATTTACATACAAAACTATTAAAAACAAAGTGCGTTCGATTAAATCAATACCAAGCCTATTTTTTCGAAAACTTACATCAAGATTTTATCAACGGAAAAAATCAAGTTGAATGTGCTGTATCATGGTAACCTGCTCTTTCCAGGCAAATGCTTCGCGAGCTGGTACCAGCAGATCTGATCAAACTGCAGAGTTCTGCTGACTGGAAGCGGGCGATTGTAGCCTCATACAACACTGACGCTGGCATGACTCCCGAAGACGCGAAAATCACCTTCCTGAAGGTCATCTATCGCTGGCCGACGTTTGGATCCGCCTTCTTTGAGGTCAAGCAGACCACGGAGCCAAATTATCCTGAGCTGCTGCTGATTGCTATCAATAAGCATGGAGTTAGCTTGATACATCCTCAATCGAAGGTGAGAATTTTCTTGCAGTATTTGCTTGTACTTAAGTTTCACTTAACCCAGGGAATACCTGCATCTAGGATGAACACTGAGATTAGAAACGCAACATGTTCTTAGAGAGGTATGCTTTTGGAAATATGTGGTAATCTTGCTATTTTTAGGGTTCCGTACCTAAAGGGAGCCCAAATATTTTAACCTTCGTGTGAGAGGACTACTCGCACTTGGCCGGTTTTGCAGTGTTGCCGGTTTTGAGCAATTTATTGGGACTAAACAACTTACCTTTAACTTTTTCCAGGACATCCTAGTAACCCACCCATTCACGAGAATATCAAACTGGTCGTCTGGCAACACTTACTTCCACATGACCATCGGCAACCTCGTGCGGGGTTCAAAGTTGCTGTGCGAAACCTCCTTGGGATACAAGATGGACGACTTGCTGACGTCATACATCTCCCTCATGCTGACGAATATGAACAAGCAACGGTCCGTACGCGTCAAGTAAATCCAACATGGCCGGTTATGTCATCGTAGTCAAACATTCCGAATATATTGTTCTTTCACAGGACGTTTACTTTGATCGGGCATCACTGTCAAAATGACAATGATCTTTATCAAATTTTTGATAAGGTTGCTATTCAGTTGCTGTTGACAATTCTGTCAAATATCAGTGATCTTTATTCTCATTCTATAAGGTTGTTGTTGGGCTGGCTGTCAGACGTAAACCAAATGTGAAAGAAGCATAGACACAATTATTTTTTATCCGCTTACCGTTAAGTTCGCACGCTTCCCAGCGGTATATTAAACTTAACATAGGAATTAGCATTTACATGCAGTCAGAACGAATGCTTATTATTAATGTTTTGCGTACAGTGTGCCCGGTATATCTTGGTAGCAGTTGGCGCTACTTGCAAGACGAAAAGTAACAAAATAAAGTTGTATGAAATTTGAATTTAGTTCCTTATTTCGCCACCGGTCGAGATATACTGATCACACTGTTTCTGCGTCGCAAGTGCGCTGTATCATTGTAGATAAAGTTGATGCACAATGTTTGTGGTCGCATTACTTTTTTTAAATTCGCATCAAACAAAATCTACTGTAGATTAAATGTATCCGTCCATACATTAAGATCGAAATATAATATCTAGATATTAAACGATGTTACTGGTAACCCAAATCCATTCTGTTATAGTAGTGAGTACAACGACCTAATTATAGGTATTTGTTCATCTTGTTCTTTTTAATGGAAATGGCTAGCTGAAATACGTAACTTCAGAAATCTAGAAATAGGAAATATTTATACGGAAAAAATTCTACCCAAATTAGAAAATATTTTCATTTTATTTTACCTATGTCATATTTATTGGTTTTAAACTTTTAATATTAGATAAAGGTTGTCGAAAAGATCTGTTACAATATAGTTAGGTTTTGGTAACGTAACATGGTATGAAATTATCTAGCATTGCTAATTATGCCTTAATAAGTGCGTAGCTTTCAGCGCTGTTCGCAGGAAATAGGAATTTATAATCAAAGTTCAGGAACTAGATATATTTACTCGTGAATTAGTTTTAGCACTGTTTATACTTACCGGAATATATTAAAATAATTAAAACGAGCTTTGATGTAAATCAGAGCAATAGACATCTGCAGTGTTGCTAGAAATCTATCGATTTAAATAGAGATGTAATCTTTTTACATCGATAAACACGAGATTAAAGTCGCTAAAAAGACATATCGATAAAAATCCAGCAAAACACAGATGTCGTACTCATAATGAATTTAGATGTTTATATATTTATAAAAATAATCGTTTAGCATAACATCTATATAAAATACATACCTAGGTAACATCAATGTATTTATTAAATAGGTAAAGGAATTTATTCTAAGTTTTGTGTAAAATTGATTGTCAGTTTCATGCCATGAGTCCGGTGACAATTAAATTATGTTTGTTTTATTAATATCGCTTTAAAGTAAAAAGTTGCATTTGTGAGTGGTTGTAAACATGAGTCACAATGATATTTTTAGTGTTTTATTTTATTTCAATACCCCGCAATATCCTCTATCTATCAAATCTATCCTAACTGTGCACAACTTGCCTACGTGGTTAATTGGCATTTTTTAAATTATCGATATAATCTTTCACGGCACAGGCTGTCTTTATGTGGCCATAACCATAAAATGAATAACGATCGAAATATTTTACAAATCAATTTGTTTTCTCGGAAATCCGTTGGGTGTGACAAGTACAGAAGCCATCGATTTCGCTACTACAGGTATATCCAGCAGTTTTTCGGCGAAATGAGAGTGAATGTCTTTGCGATATACTATAGTTCTGTTCAAACTTTACGACGGCTCGGAAGTTAGCTGCGAGTGATGGTCTGCGCAGTATACAGTCAAGACGATGCGTTCTCTGCGCCCCGCTGATAGGTAAAATTGTGTTCTGCGCAGCTTTACGTTAGATTTTCCGAGCTCCTACAAAGTCTGAACATGCATCCTTCAATTCCTACATCTACAATCGTCGAACTCAAAAGACGCGACTCGAAACTCACATCATTGCAGTCTTTGGCCTCTCCCTAACAGGTTAAGGTATTCAATATTAGACCCTTGGCCATGAGCTATTTACACCCTCAAGCAATGTGTGTTGCGACAGCGTCTCGGGAGAAAAATACATTTTTTCAAGCATACCTTTAGTACCGCGACTCGACATGTGGAGCAACGTTTTGCTTTTACGGCAAAAGGTGTCGCTCAAGACGTAGGTAAATCGCATCGCCCGGGCCAACGGGACCAACCATGATACGGGTAATCAATGATATACAAGATACAACTACTGACTTCAACTAGAATACATACAGGGTGTAAACGGACCCTTCACGAAACCGTCAACCAAGCATTATGGACATCAAACTAAGTATCTTTACGCAAAAATTATTGCCGGGAAACGACTTTTTTTTTGGGGTGAAAAATCACGTTTTACGGTAAAACTCAATACGCACTTAAAACTTAGTGCTGATAGATGCTTTTAATAGTAAACGGATCATGGAGTTAATTAAAGTAAAGTTAAAACCTTAAAAAGTGGTTTATAAAAAAAAAACTTGTGAAAAAATTGGAACTTTGACCTCCAATATCTCCGTAACTAGAAGGTTCCCAGGTATGGTCCAGAACAAAAAAATGATCGCAATGACGGGGAAAGCAAGTGCCTTTCGGCTTCGTTAAGGGTCTTTTTACACCCTTTACACACAATAGTTTTAATTCCATCAAACTAGTTCAAGCTTTTATACTTGATTTTGTTATAGTAGTAATAGCCTAGCGACGGGTTGGCCTGGCAAGTCATAGGTCTCGAGTTCTAACCCAAGACAAGCCCTGTGTGTATTTTATAATTATCACTTGCCTCGGTGAAGGAAAACATCGTAAGGAAACCAAATCAGCATGCCGGGGAGATATTTCACGACGGCCTGAACAGCCAAGAGGCTAATGGGCGGCATAAAAACTCTGACAACAGGTTAGGCATTACCCACACAAAAAAAAAGAAATCCACTGCTGGATATAGATTCTCCGCTTTCTGCATCCAGTCTGCTTCAGCCACATTTTCTATCTCAAATACATGTGCTGTGATATCTTAATATATAAAAGCAAAAGGTCACTCACTCACTCATCACGAAATATCGAAAACCGCTTGACGTATTGAGATGAAATTTGTCAGGGGAGTAGTTTATAGTTAGTAGACGTCCACTAAGAACGGCTCTCGCAAGTTTGTATGAAGGGGCTTATTTTTTTTTGTGCTACAAACTTGAAATTTGGCAGGGAGGTAGGTTGTTATCGCGGACGAAGTCGCGGGCAACAGCTAGTCTATTATATACTTACCCTCACTTGCATGGTAATTACAGCTACTCCCCTCTCATAGAAAGGAAGCCTGTGATCCAGCAATGGGACATAGATATAGATGGATAGGCTGATTATGCTTCGTTAAAAAGATGACATAGTTACAACCAACATGCCTACTAATTACATAATAAGTAATTGGAAATAGTACCTATAATGTGAATAGCATAAAAAGTGTTCCCCATACTAATGGGAAAATTATAATTTCAATTTACATAAAGATGGGGAACGGAAAGCCATTTTCCACGACCGAACGATGAGCCATTAAGTAAGCGCGTTCATAAAAAGTTAATGCTAGTTTTTCATCTTTTTCTTCATCATGCATTTAAAATGTTTGGTACATTACACAGAGGATTTCAGCAAAATGGCTAATCATGTCGCAAGCAATTTTGATGATCACGCAATTACCCACACTGAAGTTGGTTGGAAATGGACCAACATTAAGCCTTGTTTTACCAAAAAAACACGGTTCTGAACGAACAATTTATAAATTTTCTTTTTTTTTTAAGTTTCCCACACTAGGAAATTCTGCGGTATCTTGGGTGCGTTTACAAACGTTTAAACACAGTAATACAAACAGCCAGACCCCGAACAACTACCTGTAGGCCATACAAATATTTGCTCCGTGCGGGAATCGAACCCGCGACACCCGCGTTTTCGCATTAATTTCAGCAAAATTTCGAACCATGCCGTGAGCAATTTTGATGATCACGCAATTACACAGTAGTTCAAAAAAGTTAATCCATTCTGACACTTGCGTTATTTTACCAAAAAACAGTTAAAAAACACGCTTCTGAACGAACAAGAACAATTAAAGTAAAAGCAGACTATTAGAAAAACTGTTAATTAGAACAAACAAAAAATATATATCCGCAATAAAGTCGTGGGAGTCTCCCACGGCAGGTCGGCAGCGCGGCCTATTCACGAAGAGCGGGGAATAATGATGCCTCTATTGTAGCACCAGCAGGAAGTCATTTATCTAACATCAAGAATATGAGTGTTTAGAGCAATTTCGTGTCTGATTTCTCATCCTAAAGTGTGCAATTTTGGTGACCTGCCAGTAGATAGGTACCTACGACTACGACGTGAAATGTCATACAACTGAACCGGTGACTAAGTATTCTTTGATTGCGTTCTGTACATTTCTAGAGCTTTGTAAATGCTGTTTTGTAATACGCAATTTGGTGTGTTTAGTTAGTTTCACAATACGAGCAAAAAACTCGCAAGACCGGGTCATTTCAAGAACAGAATTTCTAGAATCTCTCAATCTCAATGTGCCGACTCTATCGCCATAGGTTCCAGCCTTCAGGGCTGCTGGATGTAATCGATGGAATCCGAACTATTGGAAGGGTAGTTTATAAAGGTAGATGAGGAAGAAATAATCTATTTTGTGGCGGTTAATTCAAGGCCTTATGGTAAACGATGGAATGGAATGGTCTTTTCAGCTACAGATACAATTTTTGGCTGTTCATCTTATCATTGAAGATTATTTATGTTCAAAACTGGATGAGGACACCCATACATTCAAGAAGAAATTAGTCACATCACATGTTTGAACTCAAAGGTAGGTTTCTTCGACATTTTCATGCATAAATCACTTCCCTGGTGAAGTTTTCATCGTATTGTACGTACCACGGTAATTAACGCTTCGCATTCAAGAATCTACAAGTACCTACCTAGCTAGCTACCCAAGTATTTTCCTTAAAAAGTCTTACAACTACATTAACTTTACAACTTTGTAACCTTTCTTTAATGAACAGAACAATAGACACATACCTACCAGCAATTAATGCGACATCAAAGAAATTACCTTTCCGTCATACAATTTAATAGGGGAGTTAATGACATAGCTCGAATTACAACAAGAGCTACTTAATACCTATCTGTTTCATCAGGAAATGCTATAATTAAAGAATTAGCAGATGGTTCGATTATGATTGATCGATGGAGCCGATGGCGGTCGGCTAAACGAATATACGAAAGATGCAGCGCAAAACTAAAGTATCTCCATCTATTTATTCTCTATTTTTTTATACGGCTCCGAGACGTGGAAGACATTCAGAGCTATATTATATGGATGGACAGGATTAATGCCGTCGAGATGTAGTGCTGGTGTGTTGCTGATACCGTGCCCGATACCTTGTACAGCACCAATGACTCCATACTGATAAGGAATTAAAAATATGGGACGCCTCGTCCACCACAGTTCTCAGCTGATATTGTGCGATCTTTAGACAACTTCATGCGAAGACCGACTGACAGTCTGGAGAGAGACCAAGTCAGTGAAAAGCGACCAGGGAAAAGACCAAGAGCTCAATGACCATTATAATCCTCCGGTTTTTGGGGATATCTATTTAAGAAACGTCGAGAACAGCCGACATAGGTAACCTCAGCACCGGGTCCGAGTATAAAGTAATAAACCTTGGATATCTAAGCTTGATGTAGATAGTCCAGTTTCTGGAAGATATACCTGACACCCATTAGACTAAGAATAAGTTCTTGAAGAGGGATTCTACTAGCTACATAATAAGAACGATCAATTGATGTGATTACTACGCTTGAGGCGCGGATTAGGTAGCACGGAGCATACAGGAGAACGTTACTTTCCGTAGGTAGGCACGTGTAAGGACCGCCATTGAAATACTAGTGCTGGGACTGTGACTGGTTATTCATTGGCGATTTGTGTTTGTTAACTCGTTATTTTTGAGTAGCGTTGCGGACGAATAGGCCGCCGATTTCTTTTGATGAAAGGATAACAAGACAAAGAGGAAGTGAAAAGGAAACCGCTTTTTCAGGCAGCTTTTTCTGCTATGAAACTATGCTTTCGATTAAATGAAGTAACAATCGGTTTCTCGCAAAAAAAATTAACCGCGTGTCCAAAAAACACTTCGATTCGACCAGTCGTGTCTATCTTTTTTTGGCATTACGAAAGCGAGCGAGATAGACACACGATTTTTCGAATCGAAATCGAATCGAAGCATTTGTGAATAGGGAGCCTGATTCAGTCAACCATTCATAGCAGTTGCCACGCGTATGTTTAGCAATTCTTTAGCTAATTTTTGTGTTGAATGCGGAAAGTGTTGGGAATTTATGTGAATTGCTATAAGAGTAGTGGTCTTCCCCTACTCTCAAAGGATGGGGTGAACTGTGCGGAAGATTATAATTATGGCTAGACACCCCCTTAGTTGTCACCAAGAGGGTGTCTGCCCTAATTAGTCACTGAGATAACGAGTAATAGACCAAGACAGACAGGCTGCGTGCAGACTCGTTAATATAAATTCTCTTAAGAGAAATTATTATTTTTGAGTCGATTTTACGAGTTTTAGTATCTATTTCTTAATGTTTATTTACCTAAGCACCGATTCACTGACAATATCAACCATAAATAACACCAATAAAACAAAGTCAAAGGTTTTCTACAGTTCTAAATATAAAGCAGTTACTTCCGCAGCCATTCATCATGTTTGCGTCACTAAGAACATAATTGCAGCCGCAGATGAGATGATCTCTTATTCAACGCGGAGGAAACTGCCTTAATCATGGCTCAGGATTCTAATCTCAACATAAGAATCACTTGATCAGGAATATGAACATGGAATCACAGAACGGATCCAGCCTGTACCTTTGCTGTCCTCCCCCAGCGACGCCCTAAGCCGAGGCTCGTACCCCACAGGGGGTGCCCTTAGCGTGTAGTCGCTTAGTTTGTAGGTTTTATTTGCCCTGGCTGGAGGCCTGACAATCAAGGCACCCACAGGATAGTCCGGTTAAGCCAACCTCCTTGGTTGAACTGCGAGATACAATTTCGAAAAAAAAAACATATTTCCACAGTGACCGCCTAGCGGCCGAGGTAGAAGGACGTCGGAATACTCGTATCGTCAATTATTTTCCGGAATATAGCCAATTGTTTTTCACTTCTTACCCGCACAATCATGCTATAGCGCTCATGTTATGTCATGCAGGTTGCTCTACTTAATTATTTTAACCGACTACAAAGAAAAGAAGGGTTACTTTTGTTACCTATTATTTTTTAATTTTTACACATTTGCGACAGACACTAGCGGTATATAAGGTATTTTATATAGTTTGTTTCAACTTTTATAAATGTCTTGTTACCTTCAACATCTTTAAACCAGTCTGGTACTAGGTATCTTAACAAGCAGTAAATAGTCTGGCATAACCTTATAGATGATTGTTTACTTAGCATATTCATTAAAAAAAAAACTGTTATAGCTTTACGTAATTCTGATGAACTTTTCCTAAGCAGATAGCAGCCCCCTCCCCTCCCAAACGGCACTCTGTAGCCAGACTGTTCATAATGATAGTCCAGAAACACGTCAGAACACAAATAAAGTAATCTCATCTTCTAACTATACAAATAAAAAAATTAAGTGTCTGTTTGTAACTTCAAAATAACAGCGTTTTACTTAATGCATAAGAAAGTATCGGTACTTGTAACAAATCTCTGAAACGGCTCTACCAATTTTGACGGGACTTGTAACTGGCAGATAGCTGATGTTATAAGGAGTAACTAAGGCTCCTGTTAAGCTTAGGCTTTTATTTTAGAAAATTGATTAGGGTTCCGTGCAAAAAAATTAAAACCCATAAATTATTAACAAAATCCGATAGAAATGGGCAAGTAATATTTTGACAATAATTTCACGCGGACGAAGGTCGTGAACTAGTTTATTATAAAAATTACTAGCCATCTTTGGTGCCAGCTCTCAGTCTATTATCTAGGCATTTCCTAAAAATCTACTTCTATTCAATTAGCGTTTTGCATGAACTGATCTTAAACTATCCCCAAACCAAATCTAGATTTCATAGTCTTCGATGCTATTACCATAGTCATCTTGAATTAACTAGGTATAGCGTTTGAACTGATAGCAGGCAAAACACGAAAGATGATTTTGTGGAAATTCCAAGATTTGAAATCGTAAACCGGCAGGTAATTGCAATACATGATGAGGGTTTTTCAGATATGAATAACAACTTAAACGGTGGCAGGTGTCATTTGTAATGGACTTTTAACCAAGGGCGTATGCTAAAACTTGCGCGAGTTGCACGCACACGTGTCTGTATAGTAAAATAGTAAAGAGAGATGCGCTGACTAGTCAGCCAAGCCGATCATTGCTTTCGGCAGTGTTTGGGGGGCATCGGTAATGTTCATGGTGATTCGTGTACATACGCCAGCACATCAAGCTACCCGAAACTGTCAAATTTTCCCAATCAACCTGGAACCTAATGCTGTAGCGATAAAGTTAAAAATCTATTGAAGAATTATGACAGATTGTAGTAGCTAGATATTCTGGTATTGAGTACATCATCCACCCGCCATCATCACACGCCGTACGGCCATGGAAATTAAGGTGAAAGCGCCAGGGTCCCTCGCGAAATTCATTTTTTTGCAATTTCCATGTCAGTATCAGGTTGTAGGTATGTTAATTAAAATATAATTCGCGATCGTAACAACAGAATGAAAGACTTTTTCATGAAATAGTCATTGTTTTTGGTTTAATAAACTTCGAGGGTTGTATTGATGACATTAATTATTATAATTTGTAACTACATACTTGCGCGAATCATATTTTGTTCAACCTACAGCCAGAACTGCAAATTTTTGAATTTCGCAGAGGGCATATATTTTTCTTAATTTTAAAACAATAATTGACTACCAAATTGACGACGAGTTCCGATTCCTAGATTATCTTACAAACTGTAAAATATTGTCAATAAATGTTGTAATTTCAACTACTTGAGCCGACTACAACTATGGCCGCGTATTTCCCTTTCCGTGTTCAACTGGCGACACCGGTCTCGCGAAATCCACACGCTTTTGTTTTACTACGGAATCCTACGATCCCGTGTTCAATTCGCGTCAACTGAGCACGCCTTTGTGATCAAGTGGCGCTGGGTAAGGTTTAACAAAATCGTGTGCAGTTGAACTGAACACTTCATCAGATGATTTATTTATTATTTTATTTATTTATTTTCCATCTTACGACTATCTTTACAGGGTTACCTAATGCGATAGTGTACACACAATATAAATATTAAATTTTGTAACAAATCACAAACAATGCATTTTTTGTGAACTCACTCAGAGAACAATGGAATAAATCAACGTCTATGAGGTTGAGAGTGCGGAGTGCACGCGTCAGTGGCGCCTCACCTAACAGATTGGTCCGCGCGCGCGGCTCCGCCAGCAAGCGTGGCTGCCGGCGTCGCCCCACGTACCTGTCCGGAACACACAGACTTATGTGTTCTAAAATGTCCGCATTATGTACCTTCCCTCTAAGTACCTTGAATATGTACGAGGTGAGTGTGAGATCCCTCCTGACCCTCAGCTCGTTATACCCAACCATACCCAAAATAAATAGAGTTGGGTACATAAGCGGATAAAATGGGTATACGCCATACAATTGCAAGTATAAATACCTAACAAACTTGTTTTGTACTTTCTCCAGCATGGACCTATATTTAAATTCATGCGGAGACCAAATAATTGCGTTACATTCTAATTGACTTCTAACCAAAGCATTATATAAAGCTATAACTGCTTTTATGTTCGTAAATTTACGAACCATACGGAGCATAAAACCTAAATTACGATAAGCTTTTTTGCAGCAGCATAAGATGTGATCGCGAAACGTCAGCCCCGTGTTGAATTTCACCCCTAAGTCCCTAACTTCCGTAGCCCTAGCCATTTGCAACCCGTCCAGATTATAATTATATATAATAGGAGCACGCGCGCGAGAGAAAGTGATGGTTACACACTTTGAGGTGTTGAACTGCAAGAGGTTGTTCTTGCTCCAGGTCGCCACTCTGTCTATGTCTCTCTGAAGCCTTTCGCAGTCATCCAATCCACTTATCTCTAGCGATAGCTTGAGGTCATCAGCGAACAGCAAACACTTGGCGTCTTTAACAACTTGTGGCAGGTCATTAATCACGAGAATGAACTCCAAAGGCCCAAGGTTACTGCCCTGACTCACCCCAGACCTGGTAAAATAAGGTTCTGACTTGTACCCCGCATATTCCACATATTGTTGCCTACCGCTTAAGTAACTTGCAAAAAACCTAAGCAGATGTGGAGTGAAACCAAAAGCTGCTAACTTTTTGAGCAAGACATCATTATTAACCAAATCAAACGCTTTCTTAAAATCGAAGTAAGCAGCATCAGTTTGCCCCCCACTGTCCACCGATGGCACAAGACTAACCATATGGCTCATGATATTTAATCATCTATACATTTTTCATTTCTCATTTAGATTCATTGGGATAAATCACGTTTCTACTAAATATCCTTTAATCACAATACAGTCGACGGAGCCCCGCTGTGCGGGGCTCCTATTTCTGTCTGCAGGGTTTAAAGGAACCTAACTAACCGAACCTCGGGGTGCCCCTGACGTCGACCGTCTAAGGTTAGGGTTTCTGTCAGGCGTATGGCCAGTTGAACACGGAAAGGGAAATACGCAAATAGACAGGTTAAAAAACCGTGTTCAATTCAATTACACACTGTTTTGTAAAACTTCTTTTAACTTTGCTTGATCACAAAGGCGTGCTCAGTTGACGCGAATTGAACACGGGATCGTAGGATTCCGTAGTAAAACAAAAGCGTGTGGATTTCGCGAGACCGGTGTCGCCAGTTGAACACGGAAAGGGAATTACGCACTATGGCCGGAGCTATCCCGACTAGTCGGTATATCTTCAAGTATGACATGAGCTGCGCTAACTGGTGCGTGCGACAGGTTGTCTAAGGATAATAATTTATCAGGACATCCGGAGCGGATACCCGTTCAGTGCACCCGCGGGAATTTTAGCGTCCGCCCTAACATATTGTTCTGATCAAATTTTCACGTATAGAAACAGGGCTAGCCGATTTTTGGGCGACCAGCCAGGCCCAAAGAGGAGGCACCGAATGTTCCATGCACGCTTTTATGGGAGGACGTGCGTTCTTGGAATCGGCCACACTTGGTGTTGGGGCCCACTAAGAATTGCGGGTTGATGGTGACCTGTTGGGGGTTTGCGCTCGACTTTGCGTGTATCCCCGGGCTTCCGACTCATGGAACCATGCCATGTAGATGTAGGAACCGTGGGGTTTGAGCCGGTAGGAGTCTGACATACCCATGAGGATTTCTTACAGAAAAAAATAGCGATCCTTAGGAAAGGGAGTTAAGGACTTTTCTCCCCTCCCAACGTAACGCAAAAGGTCAGTGTCAGTAGTAAGAGAAAATACGGTGAAAAATACTGATATTCAGCCAAATAATTAGATTGAGAGCCGCCTTAGCTGTGTCAACACCGCTTCGGAGTGAGAAGAAAAAACGAAGACGTCACCGCATAATACTTTTTTGTGCGCCAAACAATGGGCGTTTTCGTCCAACTAAATGCTCCACCCACATCTCTGAATGGCCAATGCAGAAAAACTTACTAATGATAGAAAATTACATCAAGAACAGCACGTTCTCGTTTAACCGAAAATTCGAGTTCATTTTACACTTCATGAAAACAGATAATCATGTTTTTGTCGTACCGTATTTTAAGTTAATTGCCAAAAGACGTCCTTTGAAGAACTTTCTAGAACAAACGGCAAACATGATTAAAATCCAAGAAAAGAGACAATTGAAGATAAAACTAAAATTATAATTGCTAATATAAAATTCGTCTGTTTCCTGGCCACTGTTCCCACGAACGGAGATGACATGTTGGAAAACATTGGAGCACCGGTGCGGCTCAACATTTCCCACACTCTGCATATCTTGGCACCATAGATCAACCTGGCAGAATGTAAAAACGCAGACAATGATTCAATTGTGTGCACACAGATTTCTCACAGTCCCCGCATAGATATAATCGTCATACGGTTAATTGGTGCAGGTAAATGACCAACCGATGTTCCGGTTCGACGTTTGGCCAAAAAGGATGTTGATAAGGGAAAACCAGTTGTGTAGTTTCCCCCCTGATTAGCTAGCAGGATGTTCTAGGCACTGATTTCTTTACACAATGACATTTTTTGCAAGCATGAATGAATGGTTACGTGCATGTGCTGTATAACGTCATAATTTCTTATGCACGTCACCGATTGGGAAATAATGTCTGCAGTCACGCGAACGCGCTGGCTGTGCTAACGGTGCGAAGAAATTTTATAGTTTGTATGCGTAAAGGTAAACTGAAGATATTTGCTTTCCCAGGCGTGACGAAAAATGTTATTAGCGATTTACATTAAACAAACACAGATATCGCCTTAATAGATTTGGTTTTCGTCTGATTATGTAGGTTTCATTTTCAAAATTTTCAAGAAACTAATGTTGCTGAATTTTTGTTAGCGATATGTATGGGTATTTTTAAGCTGACATCCTCAAGAATTTATTTTAATTTAATTAGTAGTTGTTAGTTCCTTCCTAGCTAAGTACCAACAAACTAAAATCCAACCATTAAATTGATATGAACAATAGAATAATTTTAATAGAATTACTAAGATCCTGCAATAATTCAAATTATGATTGAGATAATTTGCTGGTGATAAAAGTGAGCATCTGTACTAATAACTGCGGCAATTAAGACGCGGAAACGAACAGGACATGGGTAAACCCAGCGATTATTGAAACAGTATCCATCATTACGGTTATATCATTAGTTTTTTCATGATTTTCCAGCGATCTGCGACATCGCGATTAAGTAAACGATCTTCTGTTACGTGTCGCCGGCGTCACTCATTGCATGGGTGTAATTGCGTATAGTTGGAATTGCATTCTCACCATTACCATGTCAATCGGTGACACCTAGTCTCTATGACGAGAATTGATAGAATATTCCCTAACAATATTAAAGAGCAACCATTTATTTAGAATATTTAAAAAGCGTCTCACCACATTTTTATTAGATTTAATAAATGTTGTTATTCTGTAAAGTTTTTTTAGCTGATAAAACACTTAAATTAAGTAAAATTAATTAATTTTACTTAAATATAAAAATTGTAGGCTAAGGCCCGCTTACACCATGAATCGCTAAACATCGTTCTGTTTCTATCAACCGTTTATAGATGACAGAGACAGAATGATTTTTTAATTATGTTTAGAGGTAAATGCGCTTAGCAATTCGTGGTGCAAGCAGGCCTTAGACTGTATTATGTACCAAAATATTTATTTTAAGTTGTTAGATTTAGTTAATTTTAGTTTTTAATGTTTATATTAATATTGTATGCCTTAAAAGCAGAATATACAAGTAAGCATTTTAACACCTGATTTGTAATATACTTCTATACAAATAAATAAAATTTTAAGTGTCTGTGTGTAATATCAAAATAACAGCTTTTTACTGAATGCTTATGAAAAAAAAATTACAAAACACATTTTTTAAATTTTTGTCTGTCTGTTTGTTCCGGCTAATCTCCGAAACGGCTGGACCGATTTTGACTGGACTTTTATTGGCAGATATCTGATGATATAAGCAGTATCTAAGGCTACTTTTATTTTGGAATAAGAACATAACAAGGGTTTAGTGCAAAAAAATTAAAACCCTTGAAATTGGTAAAAAAATCCCATTCAAAAAGGGAGGTACTATTTTTTTTTAATATTTTTTTGCGAACGAAGGTCGCGGACAACAGCTAGCTGCATATAAAGCATTCTATTCTATTCTATATACCGATACTCAGTCAGACAGACCCTATACTCTATAGATCGAGGATCAATTGACTCAATTACCTCCCAATTTATTCCTTGACTGTCGAACTTCCCGACGTGAGCACATGTCATAAATATTAGCGAGTTTATTACACTGAATCTCGGCAGCAAACAATGGCGGAATGGGTATAAACTTGTGATAATTATCTGAGGTCAAACCCAGCGTTGCGGAACGGTATGTAGGGGGAAGACACTTGTTATTATCATGTGAAGATATTTTGAAGACGTTCCCACAGACTTCGGTCGAGGCACTGATTCCTCGATTAACACTGATTCATAAGTAGATAATTACACTTGAACCCTCGCTTTTTAATTAAAACAATGAGAATTACGCCAATGAGATCCGCTTTGCGCAAAACAATTCGACTGTGAGAAATGTTATTTTAATGATACAAGATTGTTGGGTTTGAATCTTAATCACGTAGGGTGGAGTTCTAATAAAAAACTGTGTTATTTAAATTCAATTTTATTAAAAAATATTTACTCATATTCAAAATCACTGCTCTGAATATCATCAAAGCGCTGTACACTCGGCTCACAATATCATTTCCGAGCAGTCACCATTTCAATATGACCATTTCCAAATATAGAAATACCAAATGTAAAATGATAAAAAGGAGTAAACAGTTTTTTTATGACAATTTTTTTTTCACTTATCGTTTTACTAAATTGACGACATTATTACTGTCTATTCATCGCGTTTAATACTAATTTCCTTGTAATACTGTAACTTTACCAATTCCATAAGATTATATCGTAATTCAACGTTTTGCTACAAAAATATTGATATTTTTTTGTACTTCTTATTACACTTTCCATATGGAATGTTCGAAATCACACGTTTCATTAAAAATACACATCAAATCCGTTTTTAAAACAATACAGTTTCAAAAGAAATTATATTGGCATAAAATAAATAGAATTTTAAAATTTATAATTTCAGTTTTATTCATTTAATTCTTAGGTGGTCTGCACATCGAGCGCGATGTACGAAAACGTGCGACGCGTTTGATGGGACATAAAATAAAATCTGTATGCCTGTGTACAAAGTCGTCGATCTCGTCGTCGCATCGCATCGCGCTCGCTGTGCAGAGTACTGCTCTATGGACTAACTCTAGCTACTAAACTACATGTATTGTTCGTTTAAAATCTCCGTAAATATACATACGTACAGTGACAGCTACGTGTCTTTAATTGGGCTTTATTATTATCGTCCACAAAGTGTAGTGATTAGATAAATTGTGCATACACATTGAGACCGATTGACTTGCAGTCATAGAAGCAAATAAACTAATAGGTATATAAACACTAAAATAATGTATAAGAGAAAAATATTATATCAAGTACTCTGAGATAAAAAGGACTTATTTGGCTCTTCTCTAAATCGATTGTAATAAACTAATCTTCTAGGATATCTACTTAATTTATACAAACCAATTACATTAAAATCACTCTTAAAATCAATCTCGTAGAGTTCATTTTCCTTTACCCAAACGTATTAAACTTAACGTTATTTAGAATAGTATTATAGTATAAACGCAATGACTTGTCATGGATATTACAACTATTTGGCCCCAAAGAAACAAATCTAAGAGCAGAGAGATCTCTTTTTATGAAGATGACAATGAAAGAACTATTTTAAGATTGGTGTATATTAAATGCCGGAGTTAGGAACTACCCCCTGTATACCTATAAATCAGTGTTCAAACGAACCTTTGAAAAACGATATTTTTATGAGCTCAGTTGGCAATTATTGCATAAAGGTTAATTAAAAAATGTATATTTTATGTGCATTTATAAGCGCTTTTAAAGGCGAATAATTGCTTGAGAAGATGTGAAAACATAATTACGGACTAGGAGTTACCTATTGGTAATAAAATATAGAAATATTGGTGTGCACTAGGTCAGCGGGTTGAAGTGAGGGCACAAATAGTAATATTTAATTACTTAAAAAAAACTTTCTATTGCGATTTTCGATAAATTAGACCAATATTTAAACGAAACCACGAACCAATATAAAAAGTAAATATAGGGTGACTGGTTATTAGTAATTCCCAATCATCCTATTTAGGTATTCAATTTTCAAATATTCAAAAAAGATTGCATGTAGCGGAGATGAGAATGCTGAGGTGGATGTGTGGTGTGACAAGAATGGATAAAATAAGGAATGAGTATATTAGAGGAAGTTTGAAAGTTGCGCCAGTTACAGAAAAGTTGAAAGGGACTGTCTTGGTATGGACAGGTGATGAGGCGGGACGAATCGCATGTGACTAAAAGAGTGCTGAATATAAATGTTGATGGATATAGAGGGAGAGGAAGACCAAGGAAACGATGGATGGATTGTGTGAGGAATGATATGAAGAAAAAAGGTGTAAATGATTGCGTGACGGTCGACAGGGGAGAATGGAAGAAAAAAACGTGGTGGGTCGACCCCAAGTATCATGGGACAAGGGCAGGAAGATGATGATGATAGGTATTCAATTTTCCTAGAACTTTTCCAGCTAATTCCTACACACATAGTACATAAAACTATGGCAAGTACTGTTGCGATTATTGATGTTATAACAACCGACTTATTGGCCCACTTTCAACCCGCCAACCGTGTAAAAACGAGAATCATTTATACGGTGAAGTAGTTTCAAAGTTACAGCTCTACTTGTAGTCAAATAAACAATAAAAGTTTCAATTATATATCTAAAAGTTAAAATTAATTTCATTTTTCTAGCTGCAATCGACTTCTTACACATACTAGTAGAGCTATATCTTAGCATTTATCACAATGTCCATCTCCACTATGTTACTGTTGTCACAACTTGCTTTTATTGCTGATTGTTTTACCTTAATCATAGTTTTGGTGTCATAATCTCGTAGATATACAAACATATACTTTAAGATATATTTAGGCACACATCGATCGTGCTCACATCCTGTGCCCTGCGGTCTAGCTCGCAAGCAAAGCGATCGACCCTCGAGGTGGCACTTTCTTTAATAATAAAGCTTACAATAATCTATAGACCCTAACATGATCTTTAAAACGTATCTCTCAAATGAGCTCTGATACCCAACACTAGGGCCACATCTCCACAAGAGAGATTGTTACATTTGTCTGATAATAAGAAATCACAAAAGTAAATTGTTTAATATTGCACAAGCTAATGAGCTACACATTTTCTATTGTACATTTCCCCCTCCTGAAGATACCGCCTTAATAAGCAGGTCGTGTCACTGATGCAACACGCATACGCGACTAAAATATTTACGCCGTTTGTAACAGCATACCTTGATTTGAACGACTTAAAATACATTTTCAAAAATATTACCCACTCGTCTGATCTGTAGCAGAAACTCCGCCAGAGATCATGCTATGATGAATAGACATTAGGCACTATCGAAATTATACAATTACAGATTGTCTTTGAATCACTCACCAAAATGTCTATGGTCTGAGAGACGGCTTCGTTCTTTGGGTCACAATAACACAGTTTTTGAGTTGCCACAGAGTAGTTTATAACTGCAGGCTTTCGTCTTCGAGCCTGCAGTCCATGGGCTATTGGAGGGTGTTGTCGGGTAGCCTGTGGTGCGGCGCGTCGTGGTGCCAGCCCGTGGCGGTGTCGGGCCGCATGACGTCGTCGACGGGCGCGCACACGGGCCGCGGCCCGGGCTCCGGCGTGTACGTGAAGGTCAGACCCGTCGCGTATATTATGCCGTCGTTCCTCACCAGCGACACCGGTACCTGAAGTGGAGGAAAACACTATTGAATTGAAAAAGTATTTGGTTTTAACTAAAATATTAAAAATATCCTCCCGATCCAGTTTCGGCCACGGTGGTCAATCTCGACGAAAATTAGCCAAGAGCGCAGGAGATAATATAGTGCACAAGTGAGTGCGCGCAAACTCTCAGAGCCCAATGGGACGGCAATCGATACGATCGGGGAGAGATTAACCGAAGGACCAACGGCTTTACGTGCTTTTCGAGGCACGCGGCAGTCACACCACGAACTACCAAACAGCTACTGACAAATTTTATGAAAAAATCCAACGACCCAGGGCTTTACGCTCAGCAATCGCTTGCAACCACCCACGAGACCAATGGGGCGGTTACATAGTCAAATGTTAGCTGGAGTAGTGAAGAGAACATAAAATATTCCGATCGCCACCCGCGCGGCCGCGGTAAGAGGTGATGAGGGCAGGAGAGCGCCTAGGGATCAATACTAAGGCAAGCTACGTCCATAGGGCAAGCCGGCTGTCCAGAAGCATTGAAATTATAAAGAGTCATATGTATCAGGGCTGCCTCGTTTGTCCACTGGTCGCAATCGCGACTGCTGAGCATGAGGTCCTGGGTTCGGTTCCCGGGTCGCGCAAATTGTTATTGGGGTTTTCCATCAGGAATTTATCAGTAGCAGCCACGGAGTCTGGATTTGTGCCCGGTTATTGGCAGTAGGCTCGCCCCTTATTACATGGGATTTAAAGATAACTAGCGGAATGTGGGTGTACTATTATACAACCTCTGCCTAACCCTTCGTGGATTACAGGCGTGTTGTTATCTATGTATGTCATAGGTATCAAGGGCAAGACAAGCTTTTGGGGTTTTGTGAAGGCGCTGCCCTGATAGCTACCTATCAGGGTAGATTCGTAGGGAGATCCATTCACAAAAAACTTTTCGAAAAGTTTTACTGAAGGTATATGAAGTATAAATACTTGGTCCAACTAATTTGAAACATAATTCCATGACTAATCCTTATAATTACAGCAACAATGAACAAGTTATCCAAGTCTGGGTGATTATAACAAACTTGTAAATGAGGAGACGTTACGCAGTAGCAGCATATTAAAGTAGGGGGGATCACGTTGCCGCTTTATTACTAAAGTATCTATTTCCAGGCACACATAAATTATTCAGATCTCCTTCAAACTAGTCTGTTATTATATCGATTTGATCGAAGGGTGCAATTCTACGATGGCTTACCGTTCTTAGAAATGGAACTAGAAGTTCCACTCATGCATGCAAACTCGCTAATTATTTTTTGATATCGTGAATTCGGTTTTAATGATACCGATGGTTTCCTGGTTGATATTAGGGCCCGGTTCCACTACAAACAAATTACTAAAATGCGTTTAGCGCTAAACATATTTAAAACCCAAGTTAAACATTATTTTTTACGACATTTTCATTCAATATTTAAGACATTCTTTTCATACCGAATTTAAATCATCGTTCTGTTTCTGACATAAGACAGAAGCGTTAAATGTGTTTGAGAATTGTGGTGTAAGCAGGCCTTACTAATAAATAAATAAGTACACATATTAAATATGCAATCCCCACATAAACCGAGCAGCCAGATGTTCTAGACATGTGTACTTGGAACAATCGTCTTCTAGGACAATTATAAGTAGTGTTAATAACTTTGTTATTGTTTGTATATCATGTCAATTGTTTTCTAATCGCCAGTTGTTCACAGGTGGCTTTCGGCGGTATAACATGTCGAATGTGAGAATGTTATGATATGCTAACATACATAACATCATACTTCTATTCCCAGGGTTGTACCCTATAGCACTACGTAGTGTCTAGTTCCCGAAGGAAAGCCGGCAGGAATCGACTTCTTAGGCGCCTTCGAGCCTGGCATAACCCTATGGTACACCCATATTTCGGCAGTTATGTTAAGGTTTATGCAATACAGGGTGAGTACATATCCTGACTGCAGGCTGCTTACGAGAAATTACTGGTGGAAAAACCCAATAACACGCCCGACCCGGGAATCGAACCCAGTATAGTTAGTTATACTCACCAGTAGTGCTTGCGACCACTAGATCAAGGAGGCAGTAAAATCATAACATTTTTATTTTGTTTGCGACAAAGTTCTCACGACAGAATTTATTTAAAGTGTTGGACTATTAAACGCGTCGATCGCGATGGTCACTTCCTGGCAAAGGAGATTATTTGAATAGGGCGCTGTTAAATTGTGTGTTATATAAAGACACATAAATGTTACAGAGAATGTTTCATTTCTGAGCCAAGTCTATCGAAAAACGGGAAGTGCAGAAATGCAATTACCAAAAACTACGAAAAACTGTAGTAATTCACTAAGTCATCTCCACCTCACTGCTCTATATCTCATACCATAAGAGAGTTATTTGTTCAAAGACTCGAATGTGGGTATATCTACGTACTATACGTGGGGTATGGGTAACCTTTGGAAACAGACAACTCACCTCTTTCATAAACCGTTTATAAATAAAACCTGTCTTTGTATTTTTATGCTAAAGAAACGAGTGGGCGGCAAATATACCTGGTCTACAAAGGTTTATCTTCTATCAAAGGTGGCTTCATATAATTCCTAGATATGCCTGGACCTCTTAGAGCGCAACCAGGCGGCAGTCGACGGAAACATTGCGACATATTTTGAAAAATAAGACGTATGAAGTCTAGCGCGGAACTTAGATTCCATAAACGTTAACAAATATTTGTAAAAAAACAACTTAAAAATCCACACATAAGGTTCAGTTTGCGCTATAACTTCGAACGTTTTTGTGACTTTTTCCATAGAACAAGGCTTTCTGAAATCAACTTAATCCACTCTAATTTAAAGTTGATATTCGTTTAAACGGAAACAAGGACATAATTCCACTTCAGCTAGAATTACTAAAGCAAAATGCTTTCCAAAATTCACATTACCTGCGTCGGCTGCCGCACCCAAAGCCACTGTCCTCTGAACTGCGAGATGTCAGGCACGACGCACAGCATGGATTCAGCACATCGGTACATGGTTTCAGCCTCCACATCGCCGAACCAGACTTGTAAAGATGGCGTGAAGTTGTCGCCAGCTAGCTCCAGCATGGCCACGTCGCCGCCACCGTTCAGATTTAGAGAGTGGACTAGCGGCACTGGTGTTACGGGTGACCTGGGTGAAGGAAGGTATTTGTTATGGATTTATGAAGTTTTTGAAACTAATATCTGTAGTTAACTTCAACGTGACCAAGCGTCTAAGGTTGGTTAACGACTAAAGCGAGTTGCGCAAATCAAAAGCTCCGGGCAAAGTAATGAAGGAGCCAATCTATATTCCTGTATCTCTGAACCCAAAATCCCGGGGTCCTGCGGAAATTGGTTGAAGAAATACGAAGATTCAAGATTCTTTATTTGCATGAAATGCTTTTGCTAAGTGCTTTTGATTCGTAAGAGTCCGAAGTAAGCTTCCGTTCGCACATCTAAGTAAGAAGTGGCGGTATAATCTGGATGGTAACCGACCTTAAGAGCAATAATATTAGAAGTCCGACAGAAAGTTTCCGAAAGTTAAGCGGTAATTATTCGGAATTTATCAAAAGCTCGATACGAAGAACGGTATTATGTTACGCGATAATTAAATGATTCGGTCAAATACCTAACTAACGTTATTGAGGCCCCAAATTATTCTAGAAATCGGGAAAAATCTACATAGGTCTCAGAGGGCACCGAATTACATCAAGAATCGGCACGAGGGAACAATAGACCTAACACGGTAGCACATTCAATATGTTTGTGGAGCATCAAATAAAATTAGGGTGCGACCAAACTTGCAGGGGTGGCAAAAAATATTTAGGGGTGACCTCTACACGATTGAGTTAGAGGTTTGGAAGTTTTAAAAGGATTTGCTAAAATTGGGATGGATTATTTGAGGAATAATATGAAAAAGTAAGGAGTAAATGATGCCGTGACGTCTTAGGCGCGAATTATACAGAAAAGGCGTAAGGTAAAGGCGCGGTGCAGGCATGATACCGCTTCAAAACGTTTTCATACAAAATGTACGTAGGCGACGTGTCGTGAATTACACTCAAGCGGCGCGGCGCAGGCACGCTTCTTTCGTTTCCTTATAAATTCCACGCCTGCGCCGCACCTTACGCCGTTTCTGTGTAATTCGCGCCTTACAGGGTAGAAAAAGTGTTGCGCGGACCCCAAGTAAAATGGGACGAGGGCAGGAAGATGAGTAGTAGTGGCCTCGGACTATTTGTCACATATGGCCAGTTAGGCAGGCGATAGCTACGTCATATCAATCGCTTATGTTCACTGACAGCTAACGGAACAGGTTCCCAGGGTATCAGACGTTCCATGTTATGATGGGCGTGCGAATTTTCTCTATGTTTTCTTTTATATGATGCTATAAATATTGCTACTGTTTTAAGTGTTGGTAATTTAGGTGTGTTTTGACAACACTGGTTATATTTGTCGGAAAGGTGGTGCGGTGGTTCTCAGGGTGTCAAAAGAGAAATTCGCACGTTCTTCAAATTGCCAGAATTATGATTAACGTGCGACTTTTTGCATGTTTTCCTTTATTTTAGTATTAAATTGACACTTTACGGTCTTTAAATATATGCTCAAGATTTTCGTGAGACGTGGCTTTTTAGGGCGTCAAACGTTATTTCGGTGATCGTGCGATTTTGTATGATTTCCTTTATTGGATGCTGAGAGACTTTAAAAAGGAAATGGTACGAAAATAATTTTGTTAGATTTTTGTAGTAGCTAACCATATGGTTACTCAGTATGGTATTAGTTATCAGTTTATCACTATTTCTAGAGAATTCATAATTCATTGTTTGTTTATGGGTTCAAATAACAATAAGCTATTTCTTCGTATTATTGAAGCAATATTTTTTTACAAGAAAATTGTGTACATACAAGGAGTACTAATGTTGGCCTCTTTTGGAGCTTCATGGGCCAACTTTATACTAGACAGTCAATTAAATATTAATTGCATGCATGGCATTGCTACAACATTTATTATCTTGATAGTTAAAGAATTATTTTTACCATTACATATTATTATAGCTAGCCCACACTGTCCCACTGCTGGCCAAAGGCCTCCCTCCATTTCTTCTAACCATCCCATAACAATATACATATTTCAGAGCAGAGAATTGGCATTACAGAGAGCTTCTGTATCACAATATCATTATAGGGCCAAGTAATTTCACTTTACACAAAGCTAACATACCTGACAGGTCCCATTCCCTCATAAAACTGATATTCAGCCTTATCAGTGGAGATGATGGTCCAGCAGGCTCCATCATTGATCATCTCCTTATTGGGCTCCTTAGGGCACGGTGTGGCTTGAAACTGTATTATTCTTTCCTGTGAGAGGCATAGATACATCCTTTCTGTGTCCTTCATGTAGAAAGCGCACTTATGTAGTTGAGATACGGGGTCATCTGCTTCTAATAGGGCCATTTGTTTGTCCACCTGGGGGAATGTGGAATAGTTAGTACTTTTTTCTTAGTTCTTCTCACTGAAGTAACAAGGGCTGGCAAATTTATTGGCCCACTTCTTCCCAGCTAGACCACAAGGAAGACCAATTCCCTGTGGTCTAGTAGGGTGTTTCAGGGAACTGTTTTATGCCATTTAATTATTATTTAAAGTATTGATTCCTAGACTATTATGAATAAATGACTTTTGATATTAATTTAGACTACTATACAGGGCTAAAGAAGACACTGAAGAACAGCTCTCAGTGGTTGGTGTAAAGTGACTACGAATGATCTCTAATTGTAATTTGTAATAATACCATTCTGTTACCATTAACTAGCATTTTAGATAGCATCAGCAACATTCTCTTGATCTTATCTTTCCTTACATTTAGCCCAATTTACATTACTACGGCAATGTTTTCTTTCATGTTACTTAGCAAGAGTTCTTTTTATACAAGGTATTTCAAGTTTAACTAATAATGTTAATGATATAATTCTAGTCTAAACAGATTCTGCACATTTTGCATAACTTTTAGAGGACATCTAATTAGAGTTTTTTAAATAGATAAATTGAAATATGCTACTTGCAAAGTTATTATGCCTTGTGTCTGGGCCTGTAGCTTCATTTTTATTGTTGTCTTTGTTTGGACAATTCAAAAGTGCCTGTAACTAGCCTTCTTTGAATTTTAGCAAAGTATTTCACACTTTATAAAGTTTTGAGGGTACAATCACATAAATTATAAAGTATGATAAAAAAACTAGTGGGTGTGTGATACCATAAACATACCCAAATAGTGATAAGATAAAAATAAATAAGCAATAAAAAATTGAGCTTGAGATTTTTTTGCAGTATGAGAAGCTTGGTGATGGTGTGAAATTGGATAAAAAAAAATGGAAAATATCATGCCTATGCTAACTTTTTGGATAATAGTCTAGAATTTACGTGTTTATAACCCAGGCATATAAACTATGACCGTGATGGTCATAGTTTATCTCATATATGGGGTGGAAGGGAAAACGGTTACTACGTACTTGTGTGTATGTGGTAACCATTTTTGCTACGGTGTCCCTTCCCTGTATGTAAGGTACAAAATTAATAAAAGTATGTGAGATCTTACCTTTCTTATTATTAGTCTAGGCAGTGCCATGCCGGTGACTGAGCACACAAGCTTCACAGTGGACCCATAGTGAACATATCCGTCTCTTACGGCAAACTCTTCTGACTCACTCTCATTGTCATCCAGTAGGTGGATTGTGAATGCTCCCCACTGCGTGGATGATGCATGGAAGTTGCCGTTCTCTACATGCAGGTACCTTGTGGACACAGTCTGTGACCTCAACCTGTTGAACAGAGCTACCTTCGTTCCACTTGCAATACACAAGTCTGCATTCTTCAATGATTGCTTCTTCTTGGAGGGCTTTGATATCACTTTTATTCTCTTGCTATTGAAAATACCAATGTCATGGCCATTTCCATAGAACATCTTCACTGAGAGCATGAAATGTTTCCTCTTATCAGAATCAGATATATACAGAGTCTTGGCAGCGCAGTACTGCTTGCCATTGTTGAGATCCAGCTGCTGCATGTCCTGGTCAGAGTTGCCGATACCTATGAAGGCACACAACTGGGCTGCCTGCTCCGTCTCGCCCTCCCGCAGCATGCGCTCGCGCCGCAGTCGCCAACCGTCTCCGAACAGATAGATGCAGGGTGGCGGGCAGAAGAACCTTTTCTCGTTTCCGTAAGACTTCTGTGCCACCTTTGCGTGCAGGATTACCACGACCATGTCGGAGCGGTCGCGCAGGTAGCGCTCCATGGCCTCGCGCGTGAGGCGGCGCTCGTCCGGGCGGTAGGCGCCGGCGCCGGGCCCAGCGGCGCCTGCGTAGCGCGGGAATAGCGCCGCGTGCTGCGCCGGCGGCGACGCGCCGCCCGCCAGCGCGCCCGCGCCCGCCCCGCCGAACTGGTGCGGCATGCTCGCCACGGCTGCCTTCACCTTGCTGCCGCCCGCATAGCGCGCACCCGATCTCGGGCCGCGCAGGATGATGCTCTCGTGTCCCTAGCTGGCGTCACTTCTCCGGTGGGTCATCGCCGGCAGTCCAGTGAGCGGCCCAAGCGTCCTCCCTGGTCCTTGATCGGAAGACGCGCGCCCACCGGGTAGGTTCAGCCGAGACGCCGTCGCCCCCGGGTCCGATTATCTCGCCGATCGATACACTTCTGTATTATTCACGCCCCTCGTCAGTTAATTACGCTGGGAACTGGCACACATTTCGTTCGAGACACCTGTTCGTCGACGGTATTTTCGGATGGGAAGGGACAGGGCTACGTTACGTTGGATGCCACTCGCGACCGGGGGACGCTCGTCCTCGTCCTCGGCCCGGCAGTTTTCTATTTTATGATTTTATTTTATGAAAAGTTGACGAAACTTCTGTTTATTCGAGTATAAATACGACAACGCCAGATGCGCGAGCTGTCAAAGATTGACCATAGACACGGAGCTGTGTGCAGGCGTGTTGTCGACAACACGCGCGCGAATCGACAGAATCGAGTCGAGTCGATGAGGGATCGGTCGACCCGCAACGCGCCGACTGACAGACGGCCGGTCATAGGATGTGGGGTTACGCATGGGGCGTGAGAAAATAAAGTGTGGGAAAGAGTGGGCGTTCGCGGCGTAGTAAAACATTTGATATGTTGTAGTGAACCCAACACATATTTACGAACGCAGTGCGCCAGTAGCAATCGTTTCGTTTTGTAGATGTGTGCGTAGTAGCCGCGGCGGGGTACATTGAGCTCACGGAGCGAAATAGTTGCGATGTGTGGGGAAGAGACCGACGATTGACCGGAGATCTCGTGGGAAACGACCTTTGTTATGTACACTGATATATACATTAGTATAAACAAAAAATCTATTCTGGAATTTAATCGCACGCGATGGGAGTCACTGGACTGTGGAGGCTAATAGAGCCAGCCGGCAAGCCCGTGCCTGTCGAGACGCTGGAGAACAAAGTGCTCGCTGTCGGTAAGATGACGGTCCAGTGTTCATTATAAACTGCTAATTGAGCAATACTTTATTTTAATTTACCAAATTAACACTTTGTTTTCATCTTCATTAGACATATCAATATGGTTGCATCAAATGGTAAAAGGTTACCAAGATGCAAAAGGGGCTCCTCTACCAAATGCACATCTCATGGGACTGTTTCAACGTCTCTGCAAGCTGTTGTACTTTAGAATTAAACCAGTCTTTGTATTTGATGGAGCTTTTCCAGAGTTGAAAAAAGAAACTATTGTAAGTTATGTTTATGTTTACATTTTTCAAACAAAAATAACCTCATTTCAATGTTATGACTCAAATATTTCACAACAATTTTAGGCAAAGAGACAAGACAGTAAAGCAAAGTATAATTCAGAATCTGAAAGAATAAAAAGAGAACTTGCTCTCTTGCTGAGTAAAAAAACAGCTATCAATAGTATATTGGGTAAAGAAATATCACCAAAGAAAAGTGGTCATACATCTGCAGACCCTGATGACCTGTTTAAACTGCCAGCATTGCCTCAAAAAGAAGATGAAAGTGAATCAGAGTAAGTCTATGGTGAAATATATTTTGTCTTTTAACTTATTCTAGTGGTCTGCCTTTTCACAGGGTAAACAATAATACTAACCTCTTTGCTTCTAGATCTGAAGATGAATCAAACACAAGTGGGTCCAGTATCGATGTGCACTCCGTTGATATACAATCAGAAAGCTTTAAAAATTTAGGAGTCAAGGAAAAGTATGATGTACTTATAGAATTAAAGGAAACGAGAAAACAGAATTCATGGGGAAGACTTAATGAGCTGCCTAAAAACAGTGACACCTTTTCTGACTTCCAAGTAATTCTATCTTCAACTGTTTTAGCGTTGCTAGCTCTTGCATACAATGCTTAGTAGAATTTATTTACATTGAAGGAAATATCTGCCTAAAAAAAAAGAAAAATATTTTCTCCTCATCGCTTCAATACATTTTAAATTGCTTTATTACAGATGCAAAGGCTACTAAAGAGAAGAAAGGTACAAGAATGCCTGGAGGAAACAGAAAAAGAAATGGGTGACACAGGAATGTCTCTAAATGATTTAGAATCCTTACTAAATGAAGAAGGCATTGACACCAAAATAGAAACAATACCCACCCGGCGCATAGCTTCTAATGTCTCTACAAGATTTTTACTCATTAAAGATGTTAAAAAGGCTTTGGCAGATGCAAAAAAAAGAAATGAGATGCAAAACAACCCAACAACTAGTACAGTTGAAGAGATTACTGAAGAGGATGAAAAACCAACAACAAGTAAAATTGTGGAATTAACAGAGAAAGAAACAGCAAAAAAGGTTGATGAATTAGAAGACGATTTACAAAAGGCAATTCAAATGTCACTGGAGTGTGTTGATGAATCCAGTGGAACAAAACAAAACACAAGTGTGGCTTCCAAAACTGATGAATCTTGGACATCATGCATGACAGACACAGATCATTCCAATACTGATTCAGAAGAAGATGACGGCTTTGAATCACCAGACATGACCTGTGCGAAATCCTATATCATGCAGTACAGTGATTTCACCCACAGAGCTATTGATAAAATTGTATCAGACAGGACAAAAGTTAAAAAGAAAAATAAAATACCTAAAGTGGATAAGATAATAGAAGAAATTAATAAAGAGAAGTCAGTCATTGTTGATAATGTGGAACTCTCATCTAGTGATGATGATGATTGTATCCAAGGTGATGTATTATCTAATAGTAGTGAAGAAAATGATACTGTTGTACCTGAAACTAAACAATCTTATTCAGAAGAACATGAAAAAGATAATTATATAGATTCAACTCAGGCCTCAATAATCTGTGTTGAAAATTCGGCACCAGATGTCATAGACCTTGATTCTAGCTTAGAAGAAGCACAACATGTAACTGAAAATGCATTACCGGGAGTTGAAATAAAGCAAGAAAACAACTTCAGTGATGAATTTGAAGAGCTTCCAAACACTGCAAATAGAGATGAAACTGATTCTAGTGATAATGAGTTTGAAGAAGTACCTGAGGAAGAAAGTAAATCTAATAATCCTGTTGTAGAACTTATGTTAAATATGGGTGATGAACCCGACGATGATATATTTGCGGATATCTTTGAGGAAAATAAGGTTGTGGTAACAGAAAAGAAAAAAGCAATAATAGATTTAAAGACTGGTGAAGCAATAAAAGATTTCATTAATGAAGTATCATTCATAAAGGCTGAGTCTGATGATATTAGACCAGACAAAGCATTTAAAATACCAGAGGTGCCTGGACATAAAACAAATAGTCGAGTTCTTGTTCAAAATGTGAAGAAACCAGAAACCGAAAGCAAACAGGATTCTGTGCCATCACAGGTAGCCGCTGATAAAACTCATGTTGACAATGTAGTCAATATCATGGAACATGAAAGACCAGAAGTAGTCATCGTAAGTGAAAGTTTAGATCAAATGGAAGTTGACAATAATTTGCCAGCAGAAATAGAAGCAGGACAGCAAGAAGAGAGTAATAGTGAAAAATCTCGCGATCTTGTAAAACCTTATCCGCCTAAAGAAGCCTTAACTACAGAACAACTAAATACAATGGTTGAACAAATGCAAAATGAAGAGCAAGATTTAATACAAGAAAAAGGGCGATTGGACCGTATAGGTCGTAACATTACAGAGCAAATGACAAAAGAAGCTCAGGAGCTGCTTCAAATATTTGGTATTCCATACATTGTCGCCCCTATGGAGGCTGAAGCCCAATGCGCATTCCTTGAAAGTGTTAATTTAACCGATGGAACTATAACCGACGATAGTGATATTTGGCTTTTTGGCGGCAGGACCGTGTATAAGAACTTCTTCAACCAAAAGAAGCATGTGTTGCAGTTTTTATCTGAGAGAATTGACAAGTCTTTTAGTAAGTATTGTTTAAAAATTTCATTCGTAGCCTTATTTATTATCTATTCTTCAATAATTACTCTTCAGAATCTGTGGCTTATCGATTTTTCGCCTAAAATTATCACTAAACATTGAATACAATTTGCAGATTTAAATAGGGAACAGCTAGTCCTACTGGCGCTGCTAGTTGGCAGTGATTACACAACTGGAGTGAGTGGTGTAGGTCCAGTAACCGCTTTGGAGATTCTAGCTTCATTCCCATTCAATCGAAGGCAAGTACTAAACGAAAGTACAAAGCAAGCCCGATATGCGCAAATAGTGAAGGGGTTGCAAGAGTTCAAGCAGTGGGTCAGAGCCGGGAAGAGGACAGACAACACTAGTCTTAAGAAGAAGCTGAAGAATGTTGCTCTTACGGAAGAATTTCCTAGTGTGCGGGTAAGCCAAGCTCGAAGTCACTTTTGCAATTATCAGTATTGAATTTTTGGGGAGGTTAATACAAAGGTTTCTATTCTCAGGTGGTCCAAGCATACTTTGAACCAAACATAGAAAAAAGTGAAGACAAATTCACTTGGGGCGAGTTAGACGTCACAATATTGAGAGATTATACTAAAGCCAAATTTGGTTGGTCCCAAAACAAACTAGATGAAATCTTAAAACCTGTATTAAAACGAATACAAGATCGCAAAACCCAGAGGTCTGTGCAAGATTTTTTCAAGAGGAAGGTAGAGTTCCAATCATTGGAGGAACAAATGAGTAAAAGAGTCAAAGCAGCAGTGCAAAGAATGGGCCCTGAAGGACCTCTTGCAGAAGAACCTGAGAAGACTGAAGAAACTGATAAGCCTGCAGCTACCAAAAGAAAGGCTACAAAAGGTTCTAAAAATACAAGCAAAGCTGGCCCATCCGCTGCCAAACAGCGAAAGAATGATGAAGCAAGTGTACTTATCAATCAAGGTGTCAAAGTAGTATCACACGTAAAAGATGGAAAATCAGAATTTGAAATTAAAATACCAAAATCCGATCGTTTCCAAGAAATAATTCCGCAAAGAGAGTTGGACAAAAAGAGTTTATTGGAAAACAAAATGAAAGCAATAGAGTTGTTCAGAAAAACTAAAATCGATCAGAAAAGGAAACATGTTAAACGGAAAGCTTTGCAGCCAAAAGAAAAGGCGGAGCTCTCAGAAAGTGATAGCGATTAATTTATTTTTAATTCCGTAAGTACAACTAAAAATGAAAGGCTTTTTTAAAATAGTTTTTTTTATTATTTACATTCAACTGTTTCAATTAACTAAGCACAGTTTTAAAAATAATGATAAAATAAAGTTATAATTAAATTAAATTGTATTATATATGCACACAATACATGTATGTTTTTAAACAATAGTATGTCATCGTATGGAATTTTAGAATATTGGCTTTTTATAGTAAATCATAAAAGTGGAAGAAGACATGCTGCGCCGACCCGAACTGCGATAAAGGCAAGAGGATGATGAAAGTAAATCATAAAATTATTGCTGCTTTCTGTGTCAGACACATTTAAATTCAGAACAGGTGGGGATCCACTCGAAAATACTGTATTTCTTTTTAAAAGCAGTTTAAAAAAATTTCAGTAACCTCTCTTTAGCTTGAAGTTTAATGTTAATACTCATACACCCAATCCAAATCCACACGATAACTTGAGAGAAAAAAATACAATCAGAAGTATTCATTATTCCTAATAATTTTTATTTAAAAAATGCTAAATCTCACTTATTTTAATTGCAAATGTATGATACATGGTTAAAATATCATCGAATCACTTATTCGTACATCACATTATTTTAGTTTTCCTTGATATTGCGTAGGGCACATTTAAGTACTATCATAGTAGTTGATTCTTTTAATCAGACAATTCACGGCTTCTCTATCACTAAAATTTATTGTGCAGGGTGATAAATATTAGCTGATTTAAAACAATAAATAAAATATTTAAGCTTCGATTTCCATCCACAAAAAAAACCTTACGCAGCTAGCGACTAAAGGCGCATACACATTGAGAGAAAATTTTAATGTTTTTCCAAGATGTAGTTAAAATGAACTTGCATTATACTGACATACTAGAAATTCAGTCAATATGTATACGACCTAACATTAAAATTAATATCTAAATAATAAACAAACGATTAAAAAGACGCACAGGAGACTGTTTATATTAGCGTTATAAACTTTTATACAATTAATCACATTGTGTACAGCAGTCTCACTTGTCTCTGCCACACCACTCAACATAGAGCGCGTCATGGCTCTTTTGGAGCATGGCCGGAACGAACATTTAATTTTTTCCAGTTAATTTCACAAATGTTCACCAAAAATGCCATTCAAGTTCCAAAAGAACCATGACACACTAGAACCGGAGACGCGCGACGCAAGCGCAGATGTATTGGCATTTGGCTCATCTAACATCCATTGCATTACAAGTCATGCCCATGATTCGATAATAAATTGTTTACAATAAAATTCCTAATTCGTCGTCACTTGTAGACCACCACGCGTACAATCCACAAGACAATCAATATAAACAAATGGACTAGGCGGAAGTATCTCACGCAACAAATTAGCGCCTTTTTCAGAAAAACAACGCTTTGGTGTAACAACTCTGCTAAATTTTTACCCGACTACGGGTGAGAGAAAGGGTTATGAATCTCACTGGCTAGTATGTATGTCGGTAAGTTTCTCTTACAGCATAAACTACTGACCTGATTTCAACAAAAGGTTATCTGGGTTAGAGTTTCCAAGATGACGTCACAGGAAGTCTGATATCACGGCCACTGGACTTATAAATACGGTACCCGCTAATTTTGCACTACTAGCGCCATCTACGACGCCTATGTTTTAAGACTGAAAATATTTTCTCGTGCCATACTTTTGTTTCCGTAGTCGAGTTTTAGTTATTTAATTATTTTTACATAACAATAGCGCCCCCGACGGACTCGTCAATACCGCTGTACCAACACTCGATACTTAACCTAACACCGCGTTTAGTCTACTTTGACGACACTATAGATCTTTCTAACGAACCAGAAGCAGGCCATGAAGCCGATGGTGCCTGTGAGGAGGAAGAATAAGAAGACCATGATGAAGGTATAGCCGAAGTAGAGGAAGGTCGAGGCGGCGTCTTCGATGTTGAGTTTGGTGACGAAGTAATGGCAGCAGTAGATGAAGAGGTAGCCGGCCGTGGAGCCCGAGCTCAGGAACGCGCGCCACCACCAGTGGTAGTCCTCCGCGCACAGGTGGAAGTAGCACAGCAGGATCGTCGTCTCGGAGCATGTGATCACCAGGATCACGAATACGAGGAACAGGAAACCGAACATGTAGTACATCTGGAAGAAGGTAATATAAAACCTTCAGCTTAGGACCAACATTATCATTCATATTATCTATGAAATTGAGCACATACACTTGTCTATCATTTATGCTAAAACTGTGCTAGCTAATTGCACGATCATCAACATCTGCCTAGCCTTTTACCAACTATGTTGGGGTCGGCATTTGGCTTCCAGTCCAACCGGATAGAGCTGAATCTCAGCATTTTACATGGAGCAACTGCCTATCTGACCTCCACAACCCAGTTAGTACTGGGTAATACGATACTCCTTGGTAAGACTGGTTGCCATGTAATTGCACTAATGACTATTAAAACGACAGTTTGGTCAGAAAACGCGTTACAATCTTGCAGAGATTAAAAACATAAGCAAAATAAGTTTTATTATTCCACATTAATAAAAAAAAACGATTTTGGACACTTTCTTCGAAGAAAGCCACTCTTAAAATCACTCGGCAAAATAATAAAAACTGTATCATCAATCCATACCTGACTGGACCAAAGCGAGTTGAGAATAAAGAAGAGCTGAATGAAGATGCATCCGAAAGGCAGCACGCCGCCCATCACGATGCCGGGGACAGGCTGCGTGTACAACGACTGCTCGGGAATCTGTCGCGGGATCTGGTTCGTGCGCACTGGGTGGTCTAAGATCTGAAAAATGTTATAATAACATGATTAGTAAGGCTTACACAATCAGCCTATAGTTTGCCCATTGCTGGACTCAACCCTTTCGAAGAGAGGGAGTGGGACTTAATTTACGACGGGAACCCAGTGGTAAAAAAGTTATGAGCACTGCTTTATTTTTTTATTAGTAAATAAATGACGCAACATGACGTGTATTTGGTTTTGACGCTTGTCACATCTGTAAAGTTGCGTCAGTTTATTAAAAATTAACCTGTATTTTCGACAGCAGCAACTATGATTTACACTGCTATAGGCATAAAATTGTAATTTCCATCAACTCACCCTCTTTCTAAATCCGAAGTAAGCGCCGATAAACGTGAGTGGCACGGAGACTCCGAACCAGAGAGCCAGTAAAGCCACCAGGGTCGAGAACGGCACCGACGCGGACGAGCCCTTGCCCCATAGCACCAAGTTCATTACGAAGAACAGACCGAATACCACACTGGAATTGAAAAGTTTGACATTTGAACATACTCGAAGTCCTGGCATGAACATTTAAGTATGCAGGTCTCTAAAATGGTGTAACCATTGGGAAATTAACAATTTATGGTAAAAGCGCTGGCAATTATCCTGGAACTTGCAGCTAATTTCAGAGCCCCCACAAAGTTTGAACAATAAAATACCACTCAAAAAACGCACCATAAGAGGAGTATGTAGTGTCGCAAGGGACATTGCTTGCGTGCGTGCTGCTGAAGTTTCAACGTTGAAATAACAACTGCGCGCTCCATATCCTTTACAGAATATCTAATTTCCACTGTCGCATCCATTCACGCATCATCCAAAAATTGAAACTCACCCAGGGCACACCATAGAAGTCAACAGTATATTGCTCTTCCACCTCCTCCCTCCGAAGCTCTTGTAGATCCTCGCGCTGACGTAGCCAGCCGCGGCTCCGAGCAGTACCCACGCAACCAGCGCGCACGTCATGAGGGCGCCGCGGTTGGCCGGGGAGAGGAAACCCAGGCAAGCGAAGGCTAAGGTTACCAGAGTCATGCCGAATACCTGGAGCGAGAAGGTTAAAGGGTTAGAATACAAGAGTACAGTTGAACCAGAAAAACTATGTGCTTCGGCAATCTTCGTGTTTCCGAACTCCATATAACATCTCGTTATCACGCGGTCGTATCACCGAAGTCAGACGATGATTGCCGAAGCGCGTTCTTTTTCTGGGTTATTTGTACGTTGGCAGTCGAAACTATTGCACATTGAGTTTTGGCAAAGGTGCACCTTGGAGCGTCGTCTCTGCCACTCATACTCGTCAATAACACTAAAGAGTAGTCAAATTACAATGTATGACCAGTCAATTACAAATTACAAGTACAAATTCGAATGTAAGTTAAGAGTTTTATATCAGTTTTGGGTTGTTTACTTTTTGGAATATAAAAGTGAGAATTTACTCGAGGCTTTGGTCTTACCTGTGATCCTGACCCAAGGAATACAGCCAACAGCATTCCACGGCGCGGCGGGCGGAACACGTCACCGTGAACCAACTTCCAACCAAACTCTTCCTGCAAAGCAACATTATATTTACTACAATTTATCTACGTACCGTTCTGTAGTTTCTGCCTACCCACATTGGGAAAAGGACGAGTATATGTATGCATGTGTGTTATCTACAAACCGACATAAAATAGCCTTTTTCCCATTGGGGTAGGTAAAAAATACAGGACACTATGTGGAAGGCACATTATGGTGTCCTGTCTTGTTTTGTCTATGTTCATAATAATCGTTGAGAGTACAATCGCACGCTGTTATAAGCAATGTGACAATTTGATTTTGATAGAGGTTTTATTTCGTAAGTGAAAAAGGCCGGCGTTACTATTGACGTAGTTGATCGTACTACGCAAATGGCCTTTTTGAAGGACTTCATCGATAAGATGGGGATTTATATTACTCATAAAATTTCATTTGTGATATTGGTAAATGTTTCTTACCTGTGCATCTTCTCCACATTCCATCTGGTTGTATCTAGCAATATCTTTGTACAAAGTCCTTAGCAGAATCATGGCAACCATTCCACTGAGGAACAGGACAATCACCAAAGAGTTTAAAATAGAGAACCATTGTATGTTGGTCTGGGGCATAGACTCTAGAATGTAGTCCCATCGAGAAGACCACTTGATAGTGTTGTTCTTTTTAAAGGTGACGCTGTAGGAGTATGTCACGTTGAAGCTTTTGCCCGATTCGAGCTCAGTCGGTATCTGTAGTTCCTCCCCGCGGGCACCGCACTTGAGATTTTTCGGGTCGGCATGTCGAATGCTGGCTGGTTTGACCTAAAACAAAAAAAAAAACTATTGGTTATGCTTGTGCTAAGAAATAAGAATACTGGAACGTTATCTTCAACAAAACCGAGTTAAGCAATAAGTGAACAATGACATGCAATTTCTCACATTACCTTAGCAGATATAATCCGGCCACCATTTTCGCCGAAGGCTACGCCCCATTCCTCTTCACCACCGCTGTGATATGTGATCTCTAAGTCCACGTGGTTGAAAAGGTAGTAAGCGCCAATACGACTCGAGTGGCCATTTACAATCGGCGTGCATGTGTCCTAAAATGAAAGGCAATTTATTTATTTACAGTTTTTTCAGTTATAAATAAACATTTTATGATACGTTTAGATTTCTGAGTGCACTCAGATATAAAAAGTTTTGCTAGGGAGTTTACAGATCGTTAAAGATTTTATGGCGTAAAACGTAGCTCCAGTGCTTAGACTATTGACGATGACGTCGATCGACGATTTGTGAAATTAAAAGCAAATTATTAGATGAAACAACACAAAACATATGACATTGAAGATAATTAATTAATTTAAGATAATTATCTGAACAATATATCTACATATAGTATGCTAGGTGTTGCCCGCGATTCTCTACCGAAACACTTTTGAAAAGATTGATCTCAGGTGATGAATTCAAAGTGGATCACCTACGACAAGAACGTGCGAAAAAGATCATGGTCAAAGGGTAGTCAGCTCCAAAGAACGTAGCGAAACCCAGATTAACACGCAATAAGGTGATGCTGTGTTTATGGTGGGATTGGAAGGGCATCGTTCATTATGAGCTTTTACCAAACCATCGATTCGGATCTGTACTGCCAACAACTAATTAAACTCAAGCAAGAAATTGAGAAAAAACGGCCGCTTCCATCATAATAACGCCAGACCACACGTTAGTTTAAAAATTATTGGGATCGATTCAGTTACTTATTCTGAACAAACGGTTTAGGCGCAGAAGGCCCAATTCTCAAAATGGCAACAGAGTCGCAAAAGGACAAGTTCTCAAAATGGCAAATTCTCTAAAAGCCTAATTCTCTGAATGGCCAATTCTCTAAAAGCCTAATTCTCTGAATGCCCAATTCTCTAAAAGCCTAATTCTCTGAATGCCCAATTCTCTAAAGGCCTAATTCTCTGAATGGCCAATTCTCTACTGAGATAACTAAATGCATAAGAAAGACTAGATATAGGGATTTTATTTCACAAACTACCAGGAGGCCAGAATCATGAAGAAGTATTTATTATCTTCTTCTAAATTGTTTGCTGCATGATAATCGAAATCTACAAAAATCTTATAATTATGTACCTATACCAGATAATTACGTTATTTAAAAAAAAAAAAAAAACGTAATACATCCTTCATGATTCTGGCCTCCTGGTAGTTTGTGAAATAAAATCTCTATATCGGAATTGGCCAGAACAAGTAGGAAGGAGATGAGGAAAAAGGATAGTGAAGTCTCACAAACTACCAGGAGGCCAGAATCATGAAGGATGTATTACGTTTTTTTTTTTAAATAACATAATTATCTGGTATACATTTAAGATTTTGTATATTTCGAATAAAATCCCTATATCTAGTATTTCTTATGCATTTGGTTATCTCAATAGAGAATTGGCCATTCAGAGAATTAGGCCTTTAGAGAATTGGGCATTCAGAGAATTAGGCTTTTAGAGACTTGGGCATTCAGAGAATTAGGCTTTTAGAGAATTGGCCATTCAGAGAATTAGGCTTTTAGAGAATTTGCCATTTTGAGAACTTGTCCTTTTGCGACTCTGTTGCCATTTTGAGAATTGGGCCTTCTGCGCCTAAACCGAACAAACTATATTCAGGTTTCGCATATACTAAAAATAATGTTTTATAAAGTAGGGATTGATAATAGGTATGTGTATGGCCTAACATTATTATTATTACTGAAATCAAGTGAATCATCGTAATTATCTATTATTCTCAGGATTTTACATAAGCACATAGTATTAACACAGTTCTGATCATAACCGAATATTATCAGTTGTCATTAAATTAAAATTTGATTTTTATAAAGAAAAATCATTTTTTTTTATTGACGAGGCGGATATTCATTATCTATACTCCTATTTGCGGATACGGATACTAGATATAATGATTATTACCCATTCCGTGACTGTTTTAATTCTTTCATGATTTGTATAAATACGAATGGTTGTTTAATAGAGATCCAAGATTTTCATTTAATCGGTTCAGATGAGATATGATGCTGCTGATTGTATTTGGCAGGCATGTGTTGCGAATTTTTGCGAAAACATTTCGCTTACTCACTTAACCCACGGACAGATATCAGAACTACGCAAGGCATGCCGTAAATGGTCCCTCGTCTTGTCTATCCGCAGCTTTAAGTTAAGGCTGTGTCGACGGGGAATGCTCTTCCTCAGAAAGGCATCCTAATTTCATTTATCACCTTGAATGTTCATTTTATACAAACATTTGTTCTGTGATGATGTAGTTCATGGCGGAATCAACCAGGGATAAGTGCTGATTTCACAGACTCGCATTTTGCTATACCCGAGAGTAAAGAACGACACCCTCCTACCATCTTTTCCATCGACTGATGATTCATACAAAGTGATGGCGCAGTGAATAATATCATGCAAGTCTATTAACCCCACCACAGATTAGAATTGGATGAAACTAATAATGATGTAAATACGGATGAAAATCCTAGTCGATTTGTCTCTCGAGTGCTTCAATTTGGATGTATCCCCGTAATCTTATCTTATCACTTTTGACAACATTTCCCACCATCGATTCGATATCTATTACAAGTATTTATTTATCACCATACATCATCATTATGTTCACAAGTGATACAGTGAAAATATTGATGATGAATGATGTGGGAAAACGATGATATGATGAGCAGAACAATTCTTGAGTACCCTACGCCTCCGTAAGAATCATTGCCTGTGGAAACTTCCTCGTCATCATTCCTGGTCTTGTCCCAGTCTACTTGTACTTTTCTCGTGTTGGTTAGCCACCCAGCACAATTAGAGTGAATTCAAACAAGGCGTTTATCTAGACCTGGTATGCCTTGATGCTAGGTAAGTACCTATGCCGAGGAATTGCGCCATGAAACTTATGTCTGTACAGGCACACTCCTTTATTTATTAGTTTACGTACCATGACTAATTCTGATATTATCAAATGCCTTTAATTTAGAAATTATCTATATTGATTAACTACTCTATCAACGCATTACAAAATAACAATAAGGAAATTAAATTATCAAGAACATCATCCTCAGAATACGTCACAAGCATTAGGTATATGTTACGGAAAAAAAACTCAGAGTACTTAAGTACCTAACCCTGTTAGGATACTGATGAATGGCGATACTAATGGCTAGAACTAATTGACAATTAATGTTGCTGATTAGCATCTACCAAATCGGACTTAAATAACATTATATGTGACGCCCGCACTAGCAGTGTAGGGTTACATATTGTTCCGTCGTCAACCGAATCAAGAATAATTTATTTGCATAAAATACTGGTGTACCTAATGATTACACAAAAGAAGCACGCTTCATTTAGATAAAGCGGGCGCGATCGCTGCCACGTGTTAGAACACGTCTATATACTTAAGTAGTATGTACATAATTAGCCTACATCTCCCACTGCTGGGACACAGGCCTTCCCTCAGTGGGAGGAAGTGGACGGTAATCCTCCAACCCAAGTTCTAGGACATGCCGGTTTCCACACAAAATGTTTTCCTTTACCGTTTTGAGAATGATGATGATTAAGTAATTTACGCAAAAGTACCCTAACAAAAAAGGGAAGACTGGGTCTTAGTTCACCCATTTCGCTCGCTCACTTGACCCCGCCATCCCCTTCAAACCTAACCTGTTATCTGCCGAGTCGGAGTGCCACAAGTCCCGAGCTCGCTTTGCTCGCACTTGAAACCTATGTTCTCATTGCGACAATGCCTTTTTTTACTATGTTGAAGATGTTAGTGTTTATTTTAACTAAAGGAAACTGCCTGCTTGAGTTCGATCCCGCGAACTTACAACTCGTAAGCCACCACCTGGGTCGTAGTGGCTCAATGGTAGGTATGTAGTGCGTTATCTTAAGATGTTACTAAAAATATACATACTAGATTTGGAGCTAAATTGTTTACATTAATAAATACTACGAAGTAGAAAACATTTACATAAAAATGCGTTTTAAACTCAGGCGCAGAGGTATCTTTCTAAGGGGATAGATGATCACTTTGGTGAACCACTGCTAAAGCGGCTGAACCGAGAGACCGTATCTAGTCCAAATACTTTTCCAATATTCTAGGCCAGTCATTTTCGTGGATAACTTATCAAGTCTTGACATGACTACTTAATGACTATAATGAGAAATTTATTTGACTAGGAGGTGACCGAGTTAACGAGTAATAGAGAAGTATGGAAGATCTATCTATCTATAGTATCTAGTCCAAATACTTTTCCAATATTCTAGGCCAGTCATTTTCGTGGATAACTTATCAAGTCTTGACATGACTACTTAATGACTATAATGAGAAATTTATTTGACTAGGAGGTGACCGAGTTAACGAGTAATAGAGAAGTATGGAAGAAGAAGGCATGGCCGACCCCAAATAAATTGAGATAAGGGCAGGGGAATAATGGTGATGATGATTATTATTTGACTATGGGCAGTGTTGTTATGAGAGAACGCAATCTCGAGATCTCAAATGTCGCGAAATAGCCGGGAGTGATCTTTAGAGGCCAATCTCGTACTAGTCTTACCACGCGAGATCTTGAATTGTCAATCTCGCCCCGAGATTGCATTTCCCTATCTTGTAAACAATCTCAATTTGTAAACCAAACGGTTATCATTCACAAGAACTATTTTTTAACCTCTTATATCCATAACAACCATGATGTAAACACATTTTATTGACATACTTACCTACTTCATTATTTACCTGTATGTTGAATCAATAAACAGGTGTATAAAGAAAATAGCCAATTGTACCACTATTTACATTAATACTATTGAATGTTATAGCTGAGTTTAAGGTCCTAGGTTTTGTTCCAAGGTCAGGCAGCCTTATTGGGTTTTCCATCAGGAATTTATTAGTAGCACTTTGATTGTTGGCGATAGGGTCATCCCCTATAACATGGGACTTAAGATAAATAGCTGAATGTGGATGCCCCTCAGCCTAAACCTTTGGGAGATTACAGTTGTGATATTATTACCATAGGTACATTATGTGACACTGTATTATCTGGTCATACGGAAAAATACCTATGTTTTTTATATCATTTGAAGTGGTTGTTCAATATTTATTTAATAATTCAAGTTTTGTTGCTACATTATATTTTAATAGGAAGGGTAGTTATAGTATTCTTACCTTGTGAGGCTGAAATTTAGAATTGAAATTATCTTGAGTTTTAGGGAAAAAAAAGTTCTTTGTTATTAAAAACTGTAATATGGATGATAATTGCAGTTTCTACAAATTGGCATTATCTTATTTGCTGTCTTAAGTTACACAGCTGACAGCAATGGTCATTTTAAGCAGGTTAATAAATACAGACTGACTTTCCTCTTCATATGTACCTATTTTAATTTTTATGCCGTATGCAATGTGCAACTTTTACTTACATTCCCACAATAGCATAGCAGCACAGCAAAGTGAAGCTGTCGGTAAACAAAAATGACAGACCTTTTTCAGACAGTTAGTTTTAATATTTATTACGTTAGGTCCATATTCAGCGTACTCGATCAGATAAGCTTGATGCACACAAAGGCATGACTAGCATAATCAGTCACCGATAATTTGAACTATTTGAAGCATGTATGTATCGGACAACAATTTTAAAGTTGGACAATAGTTTTTAAAGACCATTTTAGTCTGCTATTTGATTGGCTTTTTTATTGTAAACAACCAAGCACAACACAACACATAATTGAATGTTGCATGGTTTATCAACCTGCACTTCACCCACATTGTGGATTATGGCCCTCTCCCTCCCGCAAAGAGGACACAGCCCTATGGCCCATCAGGGGGAATGTTAAAGGCCGATTTTCGGTTAGCATGCTCGGCAAAACACCGCGATAGTTGGAAAGAAATGGGGGAGGCCTTTGCCCAGCAGTGGGACAGAATACGCTGATTAAAAAAAAAAAGTTCTTTTTTGGGAAAAACATGAAATAGTTATGTATTTAATTTAACTACAAGGCTGCAACCTGCTTTATAATAACTATTGGAATTAAATGAAATAACCCAAATACCTTATCAGTAACAATCATTCATTAACGAGTTTTCCTTAACGGTATACAAACTGCTATCCACTTGCAAAAACTTGTGATAAGACCATTCAATAAATGTTTAGGAGTAGACCCTAACAACCAGCATGTCCAATTTTGGTAATATATTATGTATACAGTCCTCACAATTCGGTTTTGGTGGTATTGGTAAATGACTTTCACTTACTGTGGTAATATTTATCGCCCACTTAAATTCTTTACTTGTACATGATTAATTGAATTATCTTGTAATTTAAACAAACTTTAACAGAGAAAATTTGTGAAATTCAACAAATGCATGATAAATAAAATTGTGTTCCAATTGTGGAACAACAAAAATCTTGAATTCTATCAGGTTGATTTTGTTTTAATAACAATTATGTGGAGTGTAAGTGTTCCTACACCTGTGATGAGAACTTGATAACATTACTGATGCAGCCATGAACATGGGTATCCTATACTGGGACCAAGTTATTTGAGATCTCATTGAGAATCCACTTTTGATAGGAACGAAGTATAATAAAAAATAAATGAAACTCACCATATCTTTGCGCACTTGGCAGCCCATGGGGAACCCAGTGCTGCAGTATGTCTTCCCTCCCTCATTAACCAAGTAGCACCAAGTCACGGGCATGTTGTCCAGGATCCAATGGTGCTGGTAAGAGAGCGCCATGCCCATCCTTAGCAGATTCAACCGTTTGATAGAATCTGTATCCGAGCCCCGATACGTCTTCGTACATGCAGCTTTACATTCAACATTTTTGAGGAATTCAATCTTGTAGGGACTCGGTCGTATTCGTTCGCCGAACACAACTTGACCGAGATTCTCCACCGGCGACTGACTCTCATCAGTAGTACAAAAGTCAAAGTGGTGATACTCAAATGGGATTACCGATTCTTCTGTGTTCAGTCTATTTACATACAGCGGAATTTCCGTCTGAAAAAATAATGGATTAATTATAAAATCGTTAATTGCTTTTCGGATGTACTTATTTGAAAACGTTATCGCGTTTTAGAGGCTTTTCGCTGTGAAATTTCCATATCATCAACGGAAGTACTTCAGTGCGCGGTTACCATGCACGCTATGATAACGTTGACACCCTATTTACAATCAAATAATTGAAATGGGTCGGAAGAATGTAAGCATTTTGGTTTCGACGAATTGCATGACATGTCGGCACATGATAATAATGATTATAGACAGGAGTCCTTCAAGAAAATAATGGTTACTCACCTTGCACGACTTGCTAGTGTCATCACTGGCTATACAATAGTTCACAGGAGCTAAACCCGGTAAATAAAACGCACGAATAGGCGTCAAAAGCAGCAATGCGCAAACCACATACAACGACATGACGTGATGTTATTACACGACTTCCGTTGCTAAAGATCTATGCAAATACAGTTATTTACTATATTCGTGATGTGAAAAACTACATAATCATATTTAATATGAACACTTTCCTAATTATTGGGACGTGTTACTAAATAATCCTATTTTATTTCGTTGAATAATTCCCTTGCCTGCGCACTCTCGGAAACGTCACCACTACCAGTGTTGTTGTATTACAAAAATGTAATAAAAACGCTCGGTGTTGTCAAAGTAGCATTAAAGCCAATGAGATTCTCGCTGTCTTACTAATGAACATTATTTTGACTAAAATTCTCCGTATCAAATCTTTAACCTACAGAGTTAAAATATTCAGACAATTATAACTCCCTAAGCTCACCCTTTTACCTAGGATTTCCATTAATTTGTAGTGGGAAATTGGTCCATAGACTAAAACAATTGGCCTAATATTCTCGGTAAGTGCACTGATATTACATTACTGAAGATTTATTGCTGATGTTACTCTGCGCTTTGAGGGGTCAGCAGACCACTACGCCAATCCGCATCAACTCAGTAGTCAGTTGATTTACATTTTCTTTCAACGGAACTGCACCGGTTGTAAAACATCATCGGCCTGGCTCTGTCCCAGTTGAACCATTTCTTTGACGACAGTGAGCGTTTGTTTTTACGAGTAGGATACAAGCTATTCGCCTAGCCTAGATGAATACAGAATCCTGCTTAGCTTGTACATTTTTCTTTTAATAAATAAAACATTAAAACAAATTTGGGCGTTATTTAATTTTATTAAAGTTCCATTCCATCGTACAAACCAATACCGAGCATAACTAAATAAGCGTATAGGACAGACTTCGAGCTGACTACTCCAGTGGCAATTGACGTCGTCGCGGCAAGTTTTTTTCTGAATCCACAAGGCTGGCAGTGTCTTCCTTAAGTGGAATGCCTCGGGCAAAGGCCGAGATGAGGCCAAGGGCGGCAGCGGGCTTGTCGGCAGGCACCATGTGACCGGCTCCGCGGATCATCACCTCCGTCAGGTTGGCGGCTACTCGGTAGTATCTGGAAAAGTAATGTAATTGTGAATTTTTGATAATCAGATTAAACCTATTTATAGGGGTAGCCGATGGAAGCCTAGAAAACCCTGGCGTGACCTAGATGCGTTTGTGAGAGATTGGAGAGAGAAAACCGCGCGAAGAGTGGAAGGTTATGAGGGAGGCCTTTGCCCAGCAGTGGGGAAATGGAGGCAAAGTAAAAAAAAAATAGAGAGAGTATATTTTAGAATTCAAATGAATCGAATTTTAAAATATGCTGCCAACAAGGTTGCTCTAAAACTAAAAGACGAGATATAATTTCAGGGGCCTACCACAGCCTTTCATACCAGTATTATTTTAATAATACTTTAATGTGAGCAAAATTAAGCTAGCTAGACAGAACGTACGGCTCTATCTGGTACCTACCTAAGATTGAAATAATACCTGCTAAGTATAAGAGCTAAAGTTGCTTTATATTTTCCAAAAAGGGAAAGAAATGTCCTAAAATTTCTATTTCACTTACCCAGCTAGCTTTCCGTCATGATACCAGGGAGTTCGTTTCGCCTTCGCATATTCTGCTGTTCCAGAAAATGATAGTGAGTCGTAGGTGTTGACTGAGGGGTGGTAGGCTACTATAATGTCCAAATGACCGCTGAAAAAAATAATATGAATGAAGTAATGTAGGCATGGCGTCTCTATTTTAAACACTATAATGGCTGTAAACGTATCCAAAAAGCAATAATTCTCCTCGTCATTGCAATATTGTTTTTGTTCTAGCTGGACCATACGTCCTGGAAACCTTATAGTTCCGGAGATATTGGGGGTGAAAGTCCCAACTTTTTCACATATTAAATACAAGTTTTTTTATGTTATAACTTTACTTTAAATACGTTCACGACCTCCGTACTATTCAATGTATCCGTCAGCACAATGTGTTGAGTGCGTTACATTGAGTCCTACCGTAAAACGTTATTTTGCTCCCCAAAAAAAAGTCGTTTCCCAGCAATAATTTTTGCATAGAGTTACTTAGTATGATGTATGTACAGAATGCTTGGTTGACGGCTTGGTGAAGGGTCCGTTTACACTCTGTATAGTCTGTTTTTTAATCCCTGAGACTAAATTAACAAGTAAAAATGGCAAACTGACATAGATTTCGACGTTTTCACTTGTCAATTTAGTCTCAGGGATTAAAAAACAGACATTAGGCTATACTTACAAGCGAGACTTGAAAATTCAACGTGAAATTATATTTAGGTCTCGTATAGTTTTAGTGAAAAAAGTACATAATAAGTAGGTTACTACTTTTGATGGCGAACTCGTTAAAACCGTTCATTAAAAGGTTTGAGTTCATTGGTTCGCCAAATGAATTAATAGTTTTTATCACAATCGCCCTTATCTGAATTGTACCTACATAAACGTTCGGACTAACTAAATGGATTTGGTAATGGTACCTATTCCTTTTTATCATTTACGAATACGCCTAAAACATAATATGTATGTTTGTGACTTCCGGAAACAATATTTTATCATTGAAGTTACATGAGGAGGTCGTGGCTAAATAATAACAGCCGTTCGGGGTCGATCTTTAGGTTAAGCCGCGCTTGCATAGGTTGGTCCGTGTTTGGGTGACCACCCTTTACTCCGTGCTTCGGTAAGCAGTCGTTACAGGTTGTCAACAGTGGTCCGATAGTCTGACAACCAGTCTTACCAGGGTGTATCGTATTACCGTATCCCCAGTACTAACAAGGTTGTGGAGGTCAGATAGGCAGTAGCATCATATAAAATACTAGTATTTAGCTGCGTCCGGTAAGACTGGAAGCCGATTCCAACATAGTTAGGAAAAGGCTAGGCAGACTACTACTAGTATCAACGTAATTCGACGTGGTAACTTTGTAAAATAAGTTAATCAACTTAACGCAAAATTTCGCCTGTAATCCACGAAGGATTAGGCAGAGGTGTAGGTTCCTAATAGTTCATCCACATTTCACAGTTATGGTTAAGTCCCATGTAATAGGGGCGAGCCTATTGCCATCAACCGGACCCAACTCCAGACGCCAAGGCTGCTGCTGAGGAATTCCTGATGGGAAAACCTTATAACACTTTTCCCGACCTGGGAATCGAACCCAGGACTCGATGCTCAGCAGTCGCGCTTTCGAGCTCTAGCCCAACGAGGCGGTAAACTTCAATATTCTGTGAAAAGCAGTTCAAACGTACGCGAGCAAGAGCTGGAGGGACAGTAGACGGTAGGACAGTATATCAAAATATTATGTTAGTTCCGGATATAAAACGTGTGAGTTAATCATATCATTTCACTCCCACTTTTTATGACCCCGGCTAGGTTGCCAGAAGGAGTATTTACTGTAGTCGTTCTAAATCACTTACATCGGTGAAGGAAAACATCGTGAGGAAACCAGCATGCCTGAGAGATATTTTTTAAAGCCTTAAGTCAGACGTCTATGGGCGGAATAAAACCTCTGAGACCAGGTTAGGCATTAACCACACGATAAAGAAGAAGAAAATCACTTACTTGTAAAGCATTACCCTATAGTTCTCCAACAGTTCTTCGAGCCACATTTTAGCGCTTCCCATGAAGTCTGGCACCAGTTTCCTGTACACGACTCCTATGGAAGTAAAATTGGTGTTGCCAACGTGCAGGGCCTTTCGGACCTCGGTCCTCTGAATGTAGTCCATGTATGCTCCATCGAGATCGATGTCGTCTTGTAGGTAGTTGTAGAGATTCGACAGGTGAGATCGTGATATGAATAGTTGGAGGAGGTAGTTGTAGTACTGGAAACAAAGGAGTAGGCATTAGTTTCAACAAAATAAATTATCCATAATTTTTTTTGTTAATGCTTAATTTATTAAGGAAGGTAAGGTAACCTTAGCGCATTTTCTAAGTGATGACATTCTGTCAGAGCCTAGAAAAAGGATGATGAAGAGTCAACAATGTATCGGATTTACATAAGCCATCGAAAAGCCTATGTCTTAGAAAGTCGTTACAGAAACACGAAAAGCTTAGAATGTAAATGTCATAGTTCTTATCTGCTCTACCTAGAGATATAACTACTAAAAATTTTTTTTTTAAATATATTTATAGCGTGGAGATTGTCGCCTACAAAGAGAGGCCTATACCTAGTAGTGGGTGAAGTCGATCTGAGTATGATAGTGATGGTAGTATATGAGAGACATTGAGTTCGTAGCGATCCTGGACTCGACAGAAGGTAATTTGGAAATACTTACAGCATAAGCCTTCACCATCTCTCCATTATTGATGAACTGCGTGACTGCAGTCTCCAAGTGGTTCATAGAGTTGGCCACGCCATCGTCCACCAAGCCAACCTCCCGCACAAAGTAACTGTACCTCTGAAGTGATAGAGGATCGATGAAACCGTTGCCGATGGCTAGACCCTGTAAGGAGACACATGCTTTAGATTGGTACGGAGGGTGGGAAAGACCAGATGTGGCCGATGGCTAGACCATGTAAGGAGACACATGCTTTGGATTGGTACGGAGGGTGGGATAGACCAGATGTGGCCGATGGCTAGACCATGTAAGGAGACACATGCTTTAGATTGGTACGGAGGACAATCACGTGTTTAAGTATCGGTCACTAATTACCACTCACCCTATATATAACTTTTAGATTAAATTGCATTTTTCGAGGATGAAATTCGGCATAACTTGATTCCGTGTTTAAGCGCTGGTGTAGTGTACTCGTTAGAATGCCCTAAGTGCTCATTCGCAGTACAGAAATTAACAACTCTACCGAGGCCGCTGTTATTGTGACGACGTATTGTGCATTTGGGCTAGATGTCAGAAAGTACAGGACCTATAAAAGTTTACTGTCCACACGAAAGTTCGAAATTCTAAGTGAGAAATTGTCTTCTTTTGGATTCCTTACCTGAAGGTTAATAGGTTCATCCTCTTGCTTGTTCCAAAGGATCTGTACCCCCAGCGAGGGTATGTGCTTCCCAGCGTAGGACTCTCCAGCGATAGTCAGAGGCGCTTTACGGAGTTCAGGGAAGATTGTGAGGAACTGCTGTAATGCTTCGTACAGGTTCTCTCCAATCTGTAAATATTTTAGAATTGATTATTTGATTACAGGTCTCTGCAATGGCAGAGGGATCTGCAATATGCGTTGCCAATGTTGTGATCCGTAAGACGAAGCTGGAAAAAGTCTCCACGTGTACCTACAGTAGTCCAGGTGTACACACAGCGACACATCAAGCTATACATTTCCAGTATAAAATGGCCTCGCTTTGTATGGATTTCCCGTACAATAAAGATCCGCATAAACCGGTTCTGTATAGCTTGATTGGCCGCCGTGTGTACCTACAGTCCTTTCACAGTTAATTAACCTCTCATTTTACGTTACTGTCAAAGTCACAGTGATCTTTACAGTCGTAACTAAAAGGTTGATGTTGGATTGGTTGCCTCTCTCAGAAGTAAATAACTGTAAAACGACTGTAGGCACCTATGTACTACTGACTTCACTGACGGTCTGCCACTTTTAACCCTTAGGTATGTCCTAAGTGATAAGGTTGAAAAATGGTCGACCGTCAGTGAACTCGTTACCTAGTACCTGTGTTTAAGGTATCTGCAAAGATGCAAAGCCAGGGATTAAATTAAATAACTAATATTCAACACAAGTGACGTAAGCAAAGCGTTTAGTTACCGTGGTTTGATTGGTGGCGTATCCTCTGTCGTCATCGGTGAAGCTGAACCCAGTTCCTACTGGGTTGTCGATGAACAGCAACGAGTGGTTCTTACCCCAAGAGTGCTGGATTTCTGGAGAAAAAAAACAGTTTTCAATAATGGAAGCTCTTTTTATTTAAAAGGTGTTCACAATTTATTGTTTGACTGCCTCGTTGGTCTAGTGGTCGTAATTGCGACTGCTGAGCATGAGGTCCTGGGTACGAATCCCGGGTCGGACAAATTGTTATTTGGTTTTTCCATGAGGAATTTCTCAATAGCAGCCATGGAGTCTGGATTTGTGCCCTATTGATGGCAATAGGTTACCCCCTATTACATGGACTTAAACATAACTGGCGAAATGTGGGTGTACGATTCGGTACACCTCTGCCTAATCCTTCGGGGATTACAGGCTTGATGTTATGATTGTTTGCAACTTTGTATAGAAATCAGGTTTACTGCTACGTCTCTTGGTCCATGTCGTGATCATCTTAGATAAAAGACAACCAATAAGTACCTACTGAGTGGATGCTGAGGAGCTCGTGGCTAAATAATAACAGCGGCTCGGGTCGATCTTTAGGTTAAGCCGTGCTTGCCTAGGTTGGTCTGTGGATGGGTGACAACCCATTATAAACCGAGTTTGTTCCGTGCCTCGGAAAGCACGTTAAGCCGTTAGTCGCGAGTGGCCCAAAAAGTCTGACAACCAGTCTTACCAAGGGGTATCGTATTACCCAGTACTAACTGGGTTGTGGAGGTCAGATAGGCAGGCGCTCCATGTAAAATATTGGTACTCAGCTGCAACAGGTTAGACTGGAAGCTTACAAAATAGTTGGGAAAAGGCTAGGCAGATGATGGAGGCTGACTGCTGGCACACAAGCTAGCACACACCTAGATTCCCGCAAAATGTTGATGTTCAAAAAGTCCTGGTTCTCAGCTTAATTTGAATTCCGCAATAGAACAACTCCTGGTTTACTATAAAAAGGTGCACCACAAAATTATCATGTCCTCACTTGGTCCTCACCTTCTAAATTATTGTCCGTAGTGACGAAGAACGGTCCAATCTCAGTAAAGAGTCCGTACAACGAGGAGGCGCCCGGTCCTCCCTGAAGCCAGATGATCCATGGAGTGTCTTCCACTGATTTACCCGACACTGGGAAGTACCAGAACCATAGGTTGGCATTGTACTCTTTGTTTACCTGTGGGAGAAATTGATAAAGTATTTTTTTATTATTTCTTAGCAAAGCATAATAAGCCTGTAATGTTGCCAGTGCCGGGACATAGGCCTCCTCTCGATGAGAGGGAGTGGGCTATCCACCACGCGGGCCCGGTGCGGGTTGGTAGTTTTCGTCACATGTCTTCGAATTTTTGAGTCTAGGACATGCCGGTTTCCTTCACTGAGAGCAGTGGTGATGAAATAGATTACACAAAGTAATGCGCCTGCCTGGGTTTGAACCCACGAATTACTACACGCCTGTTTATTTTCTGAAGAAGTAGGCAGTCTGTGTGTAAGGAGATTGCAGAAATGCTAACTCATGTAAAAGTTGGCAGAAAAAATTGTGTTTGCGACAATAGCAGCAGAAAGAACCAGTGGGCCTATCATGAAGTCTTAAAGCAGTGCTGTTCTACAGAGTGTGACTAGAGGTCTTGTATAGCTCCATCCCTTTCCCACTCTGGAATCTATACTAATATTATAAAGCTGAAGTGTTTGTTTGTTTGTTTGTTTGTTTGTTTGTTTGAACGCGCTAATCTCTGGAACTACCGGTCCGATTTGAATAATTCTTTCAGTGTTGGGTAGTCCATTTATCGAGGAAGGCTATAGGCTATATATCATCACGCTACGACCAATAGGAGCGTAGCAGCAATGAAAAATGTTGCAAAAACGGGGAAAATTGTATTTTTAATAACTTGACGCGGACGAAGGTCGCGGGGAACAGCTAGTAAGAATATAACAATACCTACTGCTTAAAAGCGTTATTATAACCCCCCAGTAAAGTTGATCCCATACTTCAAAGAGATTTAAAAGACTTATAGCAATTTTTTTGTACGACAGTACTCCCAATGGCAGTGGCTAATGGAAGTACTCTCTTATTAGTCATCTTAGTAGCATTCGTTTGCTAAATCGGGCGTATGATACTAGACAGACCGACTTGTTACTAAGTAGTAAGAAGTAGTAGATTACAATTTTCTTCGTCCATCGCTCGTAAATATTTGAATGATTTTGGTCCTATAGCAAATGAAGTAGTTATCGCCTAAAACCAATGTACTTAATTTAGTTATGGCAAATTGTAATAACAACAATGGGTTGTGGAGGTCAGACAGATAGGCAGTCGCTCTATGTAAAATACTGGTATTCAGCTGCATATCCGGTTAGACTGGAAGTCGACCCCAACATAGTTGGGAAAAGGCTAGGCAGGTGATGATGTAATAATGCCACTTTTTACGCAATTAATATTCTGTTATTGTGCATCAACAGGTTCCTCTCTCTTCCCATTTCTCAAGATTCTATCTCATCACCTGTCAGAGAAAATGATCTATAGCCTGTTGTAATGGGGAGCGGGATCGAAGAGCTAATTAATATTTGATACCGATGTATTTTGTGAACGTTCGATAAATTAATGAGGTAGCCAGTTTGCAGACGGCATCTAGTAAACATGTTTTGAAAACACCATTCCAAATAGCCATAATTTACGAACACAACGGTACAACACAAATTAATTAGATGAAATTGTAAAGTAGGATTCTCGTTTTATTTACAATTTCATCTAATTTTAATATTTTTAAATTACGGAGAAGCCGTTTTTTTTTAATCAACAAGTTGGACACAAGTTCCGGTTACTTAACTGACAGATTTTAAATTGGAAAAACTTTTCTTTCCATTAAAATCGTGTAACACTGCCTTTTTTTTCGGATCGGAAATCTTCAAATGAGGGGTCCCGCTTTGGGCGGAGTGGAAGGCAGTGTCAGACTTGTATTGACTTGACTTGTGATTTACAGGTGATCATTTTATTAACACCTTTGTAAGCCTTTTTTTTTACTTCAACTCCTGAAAGTCAGAATCAACAGTGGCGATCACCAGAAAAGCGCCGAGACAAAGAAGCTCGACGAAGTCCCAGAGAAACAATTTAACTGTCTTGGATCCCGCAACGAAATTAATCAGAAAAGAATAGCGGAGACGCAGGAAAAAATCTTTGTAAGCCTATGCAGTTTTACTGACCTCTTAAAATCGAGGATATACCTAGTTCCTTACACACTACAATACTTGTAACAGTTTGCGGTTTCCGCTGGTACGAACTGACTACTCCTAGTACATCAGTTCATGCCAAGTACCTACAGACTTGTCTAAATATCCTCTTACTAATTCATACACTAAAGGACACTTACTGTCAAATATCCAGCATAACTGTCCATATCAGGCAGCAGGTAATCAGGATCAACGTAGGCTGCTTTCCGAGCCTCTTCTATTTTCTTCTCCTCAATATATGGAGTCAGCAGGAGTGGTGACCCCGCGTCAAAGGTAGCTCTCGCTCTACCAGTCTTATAGGTCTTTTCCATGAAGGTCAGAATAGGTTCTGGGGCTTCTCCTGGCGGAAGATCAGGTAAGGGTGACCTGTCCCCACTGCTTGCAGCCGTGACTGCCTGATGTGCGCATCTGTATTAGAAGTGTTTTTAGTTTTTGCGAAGTTGAGCCTTGTTTTGCGCATACGCAATGATGATAGGAATCCTTTCTAAAGATGTCTTGAGCGTGGGAATTTTAGAAGGGACAGCATGTAGGTGGCCTGTATGTAAATCATCTGGATGCATAATAATAATAATAATCATCATATCTAAGATAGTGTTATGTATTAAAAGAATCCGTGTAGGAACTATCAATCTACTAATAATACTAATCTACTATCTATCCTCTTATGCTTCGCTATCGAAATTTGGTTTGCTGTAAGAAAACCCAATTCTGGGTTAAGCTCGCCATTGTACATAAGCTATGTTATTGCAATTTGTATGTATATTTTTGTTGTTTTGTGTGCAATAAAGAATAAGAATAAGAATAGTGAATTTATTTAGAGGGATGATAGTCAGCAGTTTGTTAACTTATGAGTTTGGTATTTTAACCATTCGGGTAACTACTTGTATGAATGAAAAGCCTGGATTCTAAAAAAAACTATTGAAATTTTGAGTTAATTTAAGTAGCAGGTAAGTGCTGTTTTTTTTTAGTTTTGTTAATAAAATTATCAAAGATGATGGTAAGTTATAGTGTCTTGCCGAGTCATAAATGACGTAGAAGCACACGATTATTTTAGCAAAACCCCTACATCCGATCTACGTCAAGTGAGCAGCACAATAACGTTGTGAAAGCATGAAGGTGATCGAATTGTAGAAACCACAAGGAAAAGCGAGTAATTCAATGTGTTATGATTAAGACTTCATTTTCCTCATTTGCCATTTGTTTAGGCTGCTTATTGTTTCATGATTTGACGTCATAGCCAATACTTTCATACGTAAACAACTTACGTAAGGCTTCGTCATAAATTAAGTAAGTTACAGAGCGTAATTAATAGTTCCATTCACCAGTTAAATCAAGTTAGCAAAGTGAGATTAAGAAAAAAAAAACTGAAGGTTTTTATAAAACACCAGGAGTGCACCCATTCCCAATTTGAAAAAAAAAAAGAAAAATCCCTTCGTCATAGACGATCTCTCCCGCCAAAAAAACCGAATTAAAAAAAAACTTACGTCAACCACACTAATGTCAAAAGCACGTCCATTTTGTTTGGTCACTATCAGGCGAGGGTGCTTCGCGTGTCGTCTTCCACAACGGAATGGGCCCCGTCCTAGTCTCGGGAACTTTGTATAGTCAGCCAGTTTTCAACGTGCACTTGCGTCTTGAACTTGGATTTATCTCGATCTTGTATACAGGGTGCTCCGATATGTTTGTTTACGGATGATTTCGTTTTTTTAAAGTTGAAAATTATATTGATACGAGTAAGTTGCGAGTAACTGGTGAAATCAACAACAAATCGATTCCGAAACAACTGAATTTTATGGAGAACATAGTCATATTAATTAGTCATTCCTGATAAAATTTTGTTGAACTAACTATTGGCATATATTTACAAAAAAATATTATCCTGGTGGTTAATTAAGGAAAATTCATTTCAATTGTTAGGTGCCAAATCGTCATTGTCATAAGTTCTATGACACGTTTACGTAGTTTCATAAATAAGGCAAAATAAATGTACCACGAACTCATTTCTTTTTCCGCAATTCCGAATACAAAATGAAGAGAATACATGGGAACATCCATTACGTTTTATGGATTTTCCTGTAGTAGGTAAATATTTTTCAGCTTAGATAGGTAGGTAAGGTATACTATCCATAAAGCCTTTGTTAAGCAGCCGGTTTTTTTTTCAGCCCATTCTGTCCCATTGCTTGGCCTCCTCCATGGCTTTCCAATTTTATTTTTCAACATAATTAAGAAAAATGAAACTTATATTAAAAATGAAAAATTGTTGTTATTGTTCCGCGTGCTTTTCGGAACCGGCTGTATACCGCGAGGTAAGGCGCGGGGTACCAATGACCTGTTTACCATAAACGCGCTCCCACGCTCAGATATTCGCGATAGATTCTTGCACGCTCTTAAAAGTGATTTGCTCTATATTTAGGATGTTCGTAGTAAAACAAACATCGATGCGATACATTTAAATACGTGAACGTAATACGTAATGGCGTATTACGATGAGCGTGATCCGACTTCACAGATAACTGATTTTCCCACGCTCGTAAAACCGGCCAGCAACTTTGGTTTGCGGGGTTTTTTTCCCAAACTATTAATTTTGAACGCGATTTCTTTGTAAAAAACACATTAAGTTTATTAAGCCTATGTTAATGCGGTTGAAACTTTATGGGGCAGGCTTCTCCGTGAGATTCTGGTTGAGTCATCGACATTTCTGTTCGAGTTTGTAAGGAGGCGATCTGCGGCCACGGTCAAGAGCGAGTAGTGGCCTTGTCGCTAACACTATCAAACTATTGCATTAAAATTATATTATGTAGCTAATTTAGGTACTAACTACATTGTGGTCTTCTTCTTCTTTCTTTCTTTAAAAAAAAACGTTGCCCTACACTAGGAATTTCTCCTGTATCGTGGGTGCGTTTACAAACATTTAAACTAACATACACAAACAGCCATACCCGGAACAAATACCTGAATATTTGTTCCGTGGGGGAATCGAACCCGCGACACGCAGCGCAGCAGTCAATGGCTCGGCCACTGCGCCAACCGCGCCGTCACCATCTAGATCTCAGTAATTACGATGAACTATAAAACCACCAAGTATTGGCCTGCCGGCCTAATATACACGGACAATCTACCTCACCATCTAATATCCATGGTATCTAATCGCAGGTAGATAAAGTTAGTTGATAAATCCTCTACCTCTAACACTCGTAGTGTACCTTACCTCTATAATATGACGCAAACGCAATAAGCATTATATATATTAGGATTTTCATATTAGGTCATAATTGCGGTTTGAAAACCAGAATATTGAACAAACGTTGGATTTATTGGAAGTACAAATCTTCGTTTCCAAGCGAGATTGCATTACTTTCCATGAAGATCACCATCATTATGACCATCATCATTCATAGGTCTCGAGTTCGAACCCAAGATACGCACCTCTGATTTTTAGGATTCATGTGCGTATTGCATAATTATTACTTGCTTCGGTGAAGGAAAACATCGTGAGGAAAACAGGATGCCTGAGAGATTTTTCTTGGCGGCATGTAAAGCCAAGTCAGAGGCCCATGGGCGGCATATAAACTCTGACACCAGGTTAGGCACTAACCACACGGTATAGAAGATCATCATCATTGTCCTGCCCTTATCCCAATTTTTTTGGGGGTCGTTATAGCATGTTTTCTTCTTTCATACTTCTCTATTACTCGGCATCTCATCAGACACCTCCTTTCTTGCCATATCATCCTTCACACAGTCCATCCATCGTTTCTTTGGTGTTCCTCTACTCTTAGACCCATCCACATTCATACTCAAAACTTTGAACAGTTTTCGAAAGTCCTGTGCTTTGCGCTTTCGTTATTATTTACCAAAACCAGCCAATCATAGAAAACAACAGAAAAACACGCCTGTAATTCGTGAAGGGTTAGGTTAAATAAGGTAAAGAGTATCTTTAGTACATCCACATTTCGCTAGTTTTATAAAGGAAAAAAAAACAATTACGTCCATTTCGGCCGACCTGGGAATCAAACAAGAACTCGCTTTGTGTCCAACGCCAAAATGGACGTCTTGTAGCGTCACCGACCACAAGATCAACGACGCAGTCGATATCCTACTACAAAGTTTGTGAGGATGTATGGATGTTTGTTACTCTTTCACGCAAACTACTGAACAGATTTGGATGAAGTTTAGCACACAGGTAGTTTATAACCTGGATAATCCCGGTAGTATGATCCCGTGGGACCATTTTCGAACTCCACACGGTTGAAGCCGCGAGCATACGCTAGTAAAAAATAAAGGCTTAGGTTTAGCAAATAATGAAAAATATTGAATATGTCAGAGCCTTATCTTTCCGCACAAGGTGAAAACAATGTCAATGAAGGGAAACTTTGGATAGAAACCTACGCAATACCGAGTATTGAGTTTCCATTCGTCATCTGCCTTATTTGTAGTATCGTGTCTTATTATTTATGTAGTGATTGTTATGTGTGACACCTACGTTTTAAGGTTTTAACAAATGCAAGAGTCAAAACTACAATACATCTACATCTAACTTATGATCTGGTCTCCATCATACATAATTATTTTATGGCTGTATAAATGTATTAGTCCTCCTGTTCTTTTTCGGCCATGGTGGCCAGAATCAGCGGAAACTCACAGAAAAAAAAAATGCTGCATAAGTGTGTGCGCAAATCACAGGTGCACCTCTCTTTCTTCAATAGTCCGACGATGGGACCGCGAAATACCGTCCCATCATCGGACTATTACGACGAGACGACGATGGAGAAAGATCAGGCGCAGCTTAGGACCAAGGGCTTAATGTGCTTGCCGAGGCACAGCGGGGTTATCGTACCGCCAACTTGTAAACTCCAGGCTGTTACTGTGAAATTCTTAATGGCGAGCACAATAACACTCTGCCTGTCTTAGGAATCAAACGCAGGACGCTCATCGCTCAACGATCGCACTTGCGACCCCGAGGCCAATGGCTATTATTACACATAATATTTTATCTGTACTAGTGTTTCCGTATTAGCTTGAGCAGCATTTGTTTGTTGGGCAGAGGCTAAAGCCGTTAGTAAATTAGGAAGTCAAAAAAGGTGACCACACAAAGTTCTTATTCATAACTATGGTAATTTTAGTCAAATAAACTTGACCTTTGCATACGGTAATTTGTTTGCTAGTTTGATTAGAAGATTCCATAAAAGGTAAGGCGGTAAGCTGTGACCGGCAACACGTTTCCCAAACATCATAGTCCATATAATGTTTATGACGTAAAACCCTAAAGGAAAGAGATAGAAAGGAAAATATGGAGGAAACTGAGCACTATTGGATACCTAAATCACTTAGTTCCTCATATTCGTCATCAATTTCAACGCATTTTAGTTATAAGTAAGTAAGGTGCAGATATAACGATGTAGTACAAGTCCATAACGAGACTGGTTTGCATCGGAGCCGGTCATGGAGCGAGCAATTCTTGTGGTGTTACTTGTGGGGCTGAGGTGAGTGCTTTAGAAATTAGTAATTAGCATCAAGTAGACAATATTTACTTAGAAGTATTTAGCTATCTGTGGGAAGAGTTTACACAAACGTTTTTATGTGATTTGTTTTGTTTTAATTGATTTGAAGTTTAGTTTTTTTTTCATACAATGAATTAAGATCAATCAATATGTTAGTAGGAAAGTATAATATTTTCCCAATTCCCAAATTCTTGGCATTTAAGCGTGTTAAAGACGGGTGGGTCATTTTCTTTTCTGTGCGGTTCCACTGGCGTGATATTCTCATAAAAACATGTTGTCTGAACATGAGCGGAGATATAGAGAACTAGCTTTTGCCCGCGGCTTCGCTCGCGTTTATTTCGAATTTGACAATCAATTTGGGTTGTACTCTGCTTGTAATGACATAATTCAATCATGATTCGAAAGACACGTCGCGCCACCTATAATCAAAGAATTAACAGTACTTTTTTTCGGGATGAAAGGTACCCTACGTCCATTTCTGTACACCTGACAAAGTATATGCAAAATTTCAGGATGATCGGTTAAATGGTTTAGGCGTGAAATTAGGTAACAAACTTACTTTCGCATTTATTATATTAGTTAGGATATCTTCAAGGGGACGCACAGTTAGAAACCAAGAAAGTTACCGATATTAAATTTTTTGTAATATGTTTTCAGCTGTGTCTTCGGCAATACCACATCGCCAGAAGTGAATGACAGCAAGGATAGCCTCATTCTAACGCCTCACATACAAAATGGAGAGGCAGCCTTAGCAAGAGAGCTAGCAGAAGTAAATTCATCACATTTTCTCGGACTTGAAAGCTATTCAGGTTTCATAACAGTGAATGAAGAATATAATTCGAATCTATTCTTCTGGTTCTTCCCCGCTGCAACAAATTTGACGGAAACACCATTGATAATATGGCTGCAAGGAGGTCCTGGCTTCTCATCTATGAAAGGACTGTTTGATATCGTTGGACCAATCAAAGTGGAGGATGGAAAAGGTACCTAAACCTAAGTATTTTATGATTCATTTTCAGTAGTTAGATGAGCAAGAGGTATGATGATGTAGATAAAGTCAGTGCAGTAAAAATAAACGGGTTTCTTTCCGCCTACGCGAGCATAGCATAAGCATAGCAAGATTGACTCATAATAATAAATCGATCGAACTAGCAATGCCCTGCAATTTTGTTTGTTTTTGCTTGTTTGCAATTTTGCAAAATTAATCTAAATTTCCGATCTATCGTAAAACTCTGAAATGTGCTGATTCTCAAATATTTTGACAACCTATTGAATCCTATCTTATTAACAGAATAAGATAACTTAATTGGTAAAAAAAATGGATATAAAAGTAGCGCCTCTAATTCTTTTTTTTGCACAAGTTCCACAATATTCAGCTAAATGTTTAAATATATTTTATAACATTGACGATCAATAACAAGATCTGAATCTGATCTGAACAAGCTCACATATTTTTACTCTTACAATTCACTAACAGTACTGTGCGTGGATAATGTTCGTCACAAATTGATTAACTGTGACTTTTATTATCGTTGTAATGCGCACTACAATTTGCACTGTGACATCAACTACATATTTTATGACTTGCATCTCGAAACATGCATCTTCATCTCATCGCGAATCTAACCTGCTTCTTAATAGAATATCAGGTGATACTGACGTGGGTAAATATTATCATATCAGCCCATGGTGTCTCACTGCACTGGGCTCTCTTCTCTCAGAGGAAGGCCCAACCGAATAGAATATAACAATTTTGATATAAGTTATAATATTTTTGGCGGCGAGATGGCCAGACGACATTGTTGCCATCGCGGGAATATCCTGGATGAGGCTAGCACAAGCAAAGAGAGGCCTATCCCCAGCAGTGGGTGAAGTCGGGCTGTGGATGATGATCATGATATGTGTAAAGAGGTTGGGTTGCATTATATCGCTTTGTGAAAGACTGACCACGGCAACGGGCAGCTCTGAGAAATAAAAAGAATGGAGGAAAGCCTTTGCCCGGCAGTGGGATGACCTAGATACATAGAAGAATATTTCTTCTAAAAAAAAATTAAAACGTATTCCAAATATTTATTCTGCTAGAGTCCGTTTTACTTCAAATAATCGTGCGAACTTGTGTCCTGCACAAGCACAATGTTTTGACTTTCCTGTTTATTTTTGCATCTTGTTTTTACGGACTGTCTGCCTTCTGAACAATAGATAGTTTTTTTTTAACATCGTGCTACGTATTTATTTTTATTTATTTATTAAAACTTTATGCACATAATGTACAAAGGCGGACTTAACGCCTTGGGCATTTTCTACCAGTCTACCTTAGGGCGATGCAGGATAAAACAGTAGGTGCAATAGTACAGAAAATTTCCAAGTATTCTAATGCGAGACGAGAGTGAATTTCGCTCAGACGGAAAACCGTAAAGGTTTCGACGGGATTTCCCACGTTAAAACTAGAATTTTGATATATTTGTATACCTCTTCCATCCTAGAGTGATGGTAGGTAGGTACTGCCAAAATGTTATCCTTTCTTCTTCTTAGCGTGTCGATAGAAATCCTAATTACATCGGCTCAAAATTTGACTTTCAGTAGCATCCAACGCTATCCTTTATCGGATCGTGGATCACTCATAACCCAACGAACTAAAACAAGAACCAATTTTTTCAGTGGTGCGAAGAAATGTGTCGTGGGCGAATCACTCCATGCTGTTCCTGGATAACCCTGTTGGAGCTGGCTTCAGCTTCACCGATGATGAGAAAGGATACCCTGACAACGAGGATGATGTGAGTAAATTGGATGATACGATGTTCTTGTCGTGAGAGAGAGAACGACCAAATAAAAGATGGATGGATTTTGTGGCGTATGAAAGAAATTAAAGTGTATGAAAGCTTGCCGGTTTACCGTAGAGAAAAAAAGCAGAAAACGTGTTAGAAACGTGTCTACCCCATGTAGAATGGGACTAGGGCAGGATGATTATATCCTTGTCGAATGCTGCGGAAGTTAACGTAATCCTTTCGTTTTGATTGCGAATATAGAATACAGGTGTTACAAAAAAATTGTTAGGGATGTAAGGTACTGTAATTACAGCTAATAAGTTAGTATGGAAGAAGAAACCTGTAGCTCCGATATATTGGGACACCTTATCAAAAGACCATGAAGATGATGTAGCATGCTTGTGACAAAATATTTTGACCATGGCACAGCTAATCCTTGCTAAATTGCAAGAGCCATACTTTCCTTTGTCTAGCGGTGGACAGTGATGATTAAGTTGTAGTGCTTCTGTATTCATATATTAAGTAGGTACTTAGTGGTTAGCCTTGGTAGGATATAATTTTAACTAGCTCATCACAATTCCAATTACCATCTTTTCTTCATTACCCATAACGTGAGGGGGGTATACCTTACGTAGGTAACTAAATATGTAAACTATCAACTATGTTAATCAACGTGACTAAAGGACGTAATGGAAATCTTCATCTATGAGTTATTTAATAGGACCCAATTATAAAGAGAACATACTACCTATTGTGTGAAAAGTGGCGTTAAGATTATTATCTATGCATATATTTCCTACTGCTCTAAGGTCATCAAAATCTTTATGGACCAATTGAAATGCAAATAAACCAGTTAAAGAAGCATCCTTAGGAGTAAAAATATAATTTTACCGGTTGAACGCGTTGCGATTTGCGGGAAAGGTCAGGGTGCAATGTCCTGTTAACTGAAGAATCAACTTTTGCGTTTGTAAGTCGTGATTTTTAATCGCGATTATAGTCAGTGTATCTGTATTTTATTGCTACTAATAGAAGTCATGATGACGTAAAAGAATATAATGATAACTTCAATGTTGATGGATGGAGAGGGAGAGGAAGGCCTAAGAAAAGATGGATGGATTATGTGAGGAATGATATGAAATATAAATAAGTAACTGATGCTGTGTTGTGACCTCTGACAGGGGAGAATGGAAGAGAAAAACGTTTTGCACCGACCCCAAATAGAATGGGACAAGGCCGGGAAGATGATGATGATAATGATAAAGTCAAGATGACGTAAAAGATTTAAGTTTCTGAGATGATACCGCTTGGTAAGTCTTTCGAGTCACATACAAAAGGGTATAGTTGTAAACCGTGCCTATACAGTAGTAACAAATTCTTGGGTCGTGGATGTCAGAGGGACGGTGGCTCCATGTTAAATATTAGCATTCAGTTAACTTCATCCGCTTACACACTGAAAAAGGCTTGGCAGGTGATAACGTAGGTCTGGTAAGGGTTGAACCAAATCTATCAGCACGGAATCGCATCATAGTGATATCGCTGTTTTTTCACTTTAGCAAATGACGGTTCTGAGCGTCAATTCTCCTCTCGTTATAGGCTATCCAAAACTGATTATTCCGTGGCAAACAACATAGAGTCAATCTACTGCCGCGCTTATTTTTTGAGTGCACCGGATAAATTATTGAGCGTAACTTCTGAAGATTCTTTTATTGCAATTTGCATTCTACTTTTTCTGATAGAGTAAGTGGTATTTATTCAGTTATAATATTATTAATTGCAGGTCGGTGAGCAGATGCTGGAGTTTCTCGAGCAGTTCTTGGAGATGTTCCCAGAAATGCGATCAGCTCCTCTGTTCATAGCTGGAGAGTCTTACGCGGGGAAATACGTGCCGGCCCTCGCCATCCAGATTCACAGGCACAACAAAGATAAAACAAAGGACCCTATCAACATGAAGGTGCGTAGCTTTCCATTGATCCAAATCATTTGCTTTTGAAACGAAAGCCGAAATAAATTATCAGAAGCATTCACTTGGAAGCCTAACCAAAGAACTTTGTGACGCCAAAGTATAAGTTTTTGCGCTTTTATGACTGTTGGCACTAAAACAACGAAGTCTCCAGATACGGATTGCTGGGCAATCTAGCAACAGTATTATTTACGAAACAAAAATTGTTTCGTAAATCTTCCAGAACTAGTCCCAAATAGCCTAAATAGAACAAAGCGGAGGGAGTGTAGAGAGGCTTTTGCCCTGTCACAGACGAAGCCAGGCTAACAGCATTATATAAATCTTTCAGGGTATTGCAATCGGCAACGGCCTAGTGGAGCTCCGAGACATGATGCACTACAGTACCCTGTGCGAGGTGTTGGGCATCCTAGAAGGGAACCAAGTCGAGCACGTGGCAATGCTAGAAGAAAACGTCGTCAAGCTCATTGACAGCAAGAGGATGGTTGATGCTGCTAATGTAAGTTTACTTGACTTTCTAATACTTTGTTTTTAATTGTGCATTTTGATGATCCTAAAACGGCTACAAGATTGTGTCTTATTTGGATAGAAATTAAAAGTAAACTTTAAATTGTTAGTAAAGTTCTTTTTGAAAAACTTGACAAAACACGTGGCCAAGACTACAGTGAATGTGATTGTGGCTGACATTAGCTATCAAAAAGTATAACAACAGGGTGGAGGGACATCGACGCACAAACGGCAACCACGTATCCAGTACATCATTCTGAACCTTCCCACATAGAAATCTTTCATCGGTAATAAACCTTCAACTTGTATGTCATTGCAGAAATACGAAGCTTTCTCTAGTATGACATTTCAAATGTTTATAGACGTCGGTTACTTCTTTCCGTCAGGTGGACCACCAGCTCGTTTGCCAAGCAATATCACAAAACACTCTTAATTTTAAATTAATTTATTCCAGAAATTCAACGAAACAATAGAATACATAAAGAAGCAAAGTGGGGTTAGCATCTACAATTTCGTGGAGGACTCTGTATCATCAGCGCCAGAGTTCGAAGAGTACATCACCAGGGCTGACGTTAGAGAACTGATCCACGTGGGGAACGTTACCTTCAACTACAACAACCAGCTGGTCTATGAGAAGATGTTGCCAGACTTCGCTAATACCACGAAACCTTTCATTGAAGAGCTGTTGGAGCATTATGGAGTTTTAAGTTATAGGTAAGAGGTCGTGAAGACTGTTCACGAAATCTCGGGTTTCCATTTAACAACTAAACAAAATGTGAAGCAACTGTGGATGGCGAATAATGGGCCAGCTCGCTGTCCGTCCGTCCGTATGGCGACAGACCGTGTCGACGGCGCGTTCGTGTTCCACGCGCGCCTCAAAGAGATGTCAGCTAACAGGAAAGGGTCCGCAAGCGCTGATGCCTGCCGGGGCTGCGGGACTGTTCGAAAGAGATACCGCGGCCCTGGAACACAAAGTGCTAAGAAGGAACATGGATGGGTTTTAGTCAGTACGAGTCTGTTACTCCCTTCCACTCCGCCCAAAGCGGGAGGGTTCATTTGATGATTTCCCACCCATCATCTGCCTAGCCTTTTCCCAACTATGTTGGGGTCGGCTTCCAGTCTAACCGGATGCAGCTGAATAATCAGTAGGAGCGACTGCCTATCTGACCTCCACAATCCAGTTAGTAGTATGCAGGTATAGAGGCCCCGTTACCAGACACGACACAAGTTCAAAATCAAGCATTTCAGCGAATACCTAGTTTTACCGTATAAAATCATCTATAGAAATACTTTTGGCGATCATAAGTATCTTGCTGGGTTATTAGAACAGATTCCTGTCTCCGCCACCTTAGAAACTTGAGACAATACAATCAATCAACTCGCTCTTTCGCAGTTCACTGTTGCACATGGCCACCAAACTGTGCCACAACATCCTGTCCTGCACTTTCCATATCCAATCTGACCCAGCCTCCTTTTAAGGGTCAACGGTCCATACAGCTGGGGGCATCCTACCTACGCTTGAGACTTACTTATTACTTATTATATTATTTGCAGTGGTCAGCTAGACGTAATCCTGGCTTACAGTTTGTCTAAGCACATGTACGGAACACTGAAGTGGTCGCGCCGAGAGTCCTACATACAAGCTCCTAGGAGGCGTCTGCGCAGATTCGCTAACGGATCCGTTGTTGGGTAAGTTGAATTTTATTACATGCGTTGAAAACCATGGAACTCGGAAATAGCGGCATGAGCAGTGCTCGAGAAGCGTCTCCGTGTTTTGTTTTAAACGAAATAAATAACTTAAAGGTTTTTAGCGGCTGAGGGAGTGCCAAATTCGAAAAGATAAAACCCCTATAACCTCAAATCTATCTAAAAATTCAATGAAACATTAGTAAAGAAACTTGCAACACGGTGGTGTAATACATCCACATTTCACCAGTTATGTTCAAGTCGGCGAGCCTATTGCCAGCAACTGGACTCATAAACATACACCGGGTAGCTACTAAAAAATTCCTGATGGAAAAACTCAATACGTTCTGGTCGACCTGGACCTATTGAAAATAAGACTTCATGCTCAGTAGTAACTCATGCGACCACTAAAGCAGTCGGAAGTGTATTAATCTTAATCAAAATAAATTATTACAGGTACAAGAAGGCAGGTGGAAACTTCGTCGAGATACTCATTCGGGGAGCTGGTCATATGGTGCCATTGGACCAACCAGAAGTAGCAAAGTTCATGATAGACAGTTTCATACAGGAATTCAAATAAATGTTAATTTATTTATAAAAATATGTTTTATTTTCTATTTCTTACGATAGTGACAATATATTTACAACAGTATGTATTAAAACTAAAAGGCACTGAGGGATATGTGAGGCCTTGGCAGAAACATAGACTAGTTTATACATAAAAAAATAACTAGCATCACTTGTCATTCAATAACTTATTAGATTCTAAATTAATGTCATGGTATGTACCTAATGATTAATTACATAATTTTATGTCATATTCTGTACTTGGATTTCGTATACAAAACGTAGTCCTTCCTTCACACATACATTTCAATACATGCTGAGATCTGGAGATAAATATAAAGCCCGGTACCAATATAAAAAAGCGTATTATTATCGCCTTTCAATTCAACCGTACAAGATTCAAAATTGTCTGCTAATAAATGTAACTCAACAAACAGATCTAAGTAAGTGGCAACACTAAAAGAGACGTAGCATAAAGCTATATGGACCAGTCAATTTAAAAAAGGAACCGTCAAATGAAGACCTATACGGGCCACTCAATTATAGAAACCGTCAATTACCTATTAGTTTATTACAGGAACCGAGCATAAAACAACGTCTAAAAATACTTCGCACACCCTCTCAACGAATTCTGGCACAACCTGAGTAACAACAGTTCTGGAAACTTCCATTCTTAAAACATAGTGGAAGTAATACTGGTCTCTTCTACATTATTGTATAAATAGGCATCGGTGCGTCTCTTCCACCTCAGACCATAGACTACACCACAGACTAGAGCTAGAAGTAATAGAACATTAAGGACGATGCTCACGACCATTACTGCTTGGGTACCAGAAGGTGGGTCTCCAGGAACTTGCAATATAGTCTTGGAGATTCCCTCAGCATCATCGTCGATGTACACGGCAGTGTCTTGGGCCACTACGTGGTAGTTCGGTGGTAATGGCATGTCTAAGCCCCTGATGAAGTAGGAGATCATTTGCGTGGTCTCTGCTGGCTTGTCCATGGGGACTAGATGGCCTGCTCCCCGCACCAAGACTTCGGTTAGACTGCCACCGCTTTTGACGTATCTGGAAATAAAAAGTGGATGTGTGATCATAAATGCCAATTTTATATTGAGTTTAAAGTAAGCCCCTGATGTTTTCCTGTCTTTTATTTGACTACGATGTCTCAGTTTTCAATGATTAATTATAAACAGTAATTGAAAAACTCGTGGAAAAATTAGCTGTTCGTTTTGGCAAGTAAAAGTACATATAAGTGCCTTTCATATGATTCATGTCGCTCTATCTTATCGGTCTCTAAATGTCAAATCTAATCTGCTAACCGAAGTGGCTTTGGCTTCCCCGAGTTGTATACAGCCAAGCTTTTTAATCTGCCTACCTTTCTGATTGTTATGTGACCAAAGCTTGGCAACTTCCAAAAGTTGTCCTTAGCCTAACCAATATTTTCAAAGGTAGCACAATGAAGTCTTTTCCCCATAGCATAGGTATGCATATGCACAAACTTCTTTCATTATTTTATTTTTTTGGTTCAGGTTCACATGTTGTCATACACGCGCCGGTCGCGTGAAATATGCCCCCGAACTTTCTGCAAGGCCTTCACCAATAAGGTCTGTGTTTATGTCCAGGGCACCCCTTTCAGAATTTCCCTCATGTTTGTGACCTTTCTGAAGAAAATCACCAATAGGGTAATGTCCTTCTAGCTAGGACGTTCTAGGCGTTTCCGTCATGTTGGATTGTGATAACTTACCCAGCGACCCTGTTTTCGAACCACCAAGGAGTACGTGACGCGTTCAGGAACTGATCACGTCTGTTCCAGTGCCAGTGCTTCCTCCGGGCTTTAGCATTAGGCACGCACGGAGCTGTCAGGTCCATCTGACCACTAGAAAGAAATGACAACTTTTTATTAGTTCTGTGCTGAAGACTTCAACAACAGATTTGCAGAGATTCGTTACGTGAAGTCTATCTTCAAGTCTTTTAGCTACATCCAAAGGAATAATAGTATCATATCTATTGCCGATTAGATGGTCTTACTGGCTCAATAACATTTCCTATCAAGTTGAGATAAATATTAAACCGGTTATTGTTTGGCATGTTAAGGCCGCCACCTTATTCTTATTCTTTATTCCAACCCAAAATTGGGTCACCCAACCCAAATTGGGTTACTCAGGTTGGGTTGGGTGCAAATTTCACCTTCACGGTGAAAAAATACTGGCACTTCAATCTACACGGAGAAAAGAAGCATTTACAGTCCCTAAGGATTAATAGTCGAGTGCAATTAGACTATAAGGTGGAACGAAGTTTATAGTGGTCAGATTTTCATGGGGTTTTTATTGAGTTCCTAGAGTTGTGGAGAAGAAAGTTAAACAAAAAAATTTCGACGCTCGCCACTTTTTTTTTTTAAAATTTCCTTTTGATTTTTTTTTTTTCGTATAGGAATAACTTTAAATTCGCCGAATTTATATTGTGTCGTAATAGTGAGACCTGTGTGCATCCATTAAACGTGAATTTGATGTGTTTCCTTGTTCATTGTTGTTGACGAAATGCATATTTCCAGATTTTTTTATGAAAATTTCCTATTTTTTCAATTATTTCTAAAATACCAATTTTTTTCACAAAGATTTCTTTTGTCATTGGTAACTGATACTTTTTCACAGATAACTGGACGTAAAAATATTCCAGAAATCCATATTTACGAGTGAAGTGACTAAAAATTCATTCGCAAATATCAGGAAATTGTCTATATAAAAGTTAAATAAGGCCATTTTTCTCAAAATATTTCTTTGGTGGTTATTGTAAATATTATCCTGAAAATATCCTTATTATATTAGCTATCTACAGAGAACACAAAATAAAAAAAATATTCGGTAGTACTCGATTGCTGACGAAGGTGGAATGGGGCCGCTGGTAAACTGACAAAAATTATCGTAATTGTAACGTAAACATTTCTCATAATTTCTATTTAGAATTAGATGCAAGCTTGGTTCTCTGCGCCCCATTTTATATCAATACCGATACCGATACCGCTCCCAATTCTTAGCGATAGATCCCTTTTGTCATGTTTTACTTTCTCAGCAGTAACTGATATTTAACAGGTATTACTAAATATTTTACTAGTTATTATACCTTATTAGATTGCTACTAAAATGAGGTTTTGGAGAATAATTTGCACATTGAGTTACATTGAAAAATTTTGAAAATAAAATGCCTTCATTAACATAGGAGATTTTCTGATTTTTGCGAATGAATTTTAAGAAACTAAACTCATAAATATGGTTTTCTTGAACATTTTCTTGTCCAGTTATCTGTAAAAATGTATCTGTTACCAATTTCAAAAGAAATCTTAGTCTTAAATTCGGTAACTTAGAAATAATTGAAGAAAATACGATATTTTCAAAAAAAAATTGAAATATGAACATTGAACAAATAAACAGACCAAATTGGCCTTTAATGGATACATACAGGTCTTTCTATTATGCCTCAATATTAATTCGCCGAATTTCAAGTTATTCATAAAAGAAAAAAAAATATTACAAAGGAAATCCAAAAAAAAAAAAAATACTTGCGAGCGGCGAAATTTTTTTTTTTAACTTTCTTCTCTACACCACTAGGAACTCAATAAAAAAAGTCCCATGAAAATCCGACCACTATAAACTTCGTTCCACCTTTTGAGTATTTTTTGTCTAATTGCACTCGGCTATAATTAAAAAGCAAAAAATGAAAACAAGTCCTTACCAATAAATAAGTATCCTATAATGATTCAGCAGCATTTCAACCTTTGACCTAACTTCACTCAAGAAGTCAGGAGTAAGTTTTTTATGAGCAGTTGCATTGTGGAAGCAGAACTCAATGCTGCCGACATGTAATGCTTCGGTTACTTCAGGTCTTCGAAGGTAGCTGACGAAGTCATCCAGGTGGGATATGGTATCCACGAGGATGTTGAACGTTTGCCGCTGCATTGAGATGTCATCTAGTCTGTTTAGAAGTTCTTCGCGAAGCTGGAAATATAAAGAAAGACTTTTATAAAAACCTTAGACGGTCACTTACGGGATATCTTTCGTGATTTTCAACTATTGTGAGCTTCGTATTGCTCAAAAGCAAGAGCCGGCCTCAGAGTAAGGACTCTAAAAAACTTAACGATATTGTGAGTGTGTTTTACCAACCCAGTTAGTACTGTGCCCCCTTAGTAGGACTGGTTGTCAGACTTTCAACATACAACTCGCTCTCACTCACTCTGTTCATGTAACCTATACCCACTCTGAATTCGTAAATCAAGGCCAATTTTAGTAATATTATAGTAATGTACACAAAATAGGGTGAAAATTTAAAACAACGGAGTGAATCAGAGCATTTATTATGTATTGATTTGAATGGTTTAATTCTTGTTCGAGGTACTTACTAATGTCGCAGACTCCGAATCCTCGATAAGAATGGCTTTGTTGTAGGCATCCTGCAGCGGCTTCACTGCCTGCAGACCCTGGCTGTCGATCAGGCCCCACTGGTAGTAGATCGAGCTGTAGTCTGCTATGCTATCGCGACTCAGCACAGGGTTGCCCATTATTATACCCTGGAAGTTACAAAAAAAACCGTTAGTGACAATTGGTCTTTAAATAATTTCGAAGGCCCTATGATTGAATCACATAAACGACTGTAACACCATAAGGGTAAGGCAGGGGTGCCTATTGTACATCTACATTTCACCAGTTATGTCTAAGTCCCATGTAATAAGAGGCGAGCCTATTGTCATCAACCGGGTACAAATTGAAACTCCGTGGCTGAGAAATTGAATTGAGTTCTAAAAAGTTTTTAAAATAATTAAATAAATTATTCACAAAGAAGATTTTACGAAACGAAACATGCTGAACCATTACAGGCTGCACAAACTAAACCCGGTCAGCACACAGTATCCCAGTATTTCAAAACAAAAATGTTCAGTTTTCACGGCCTGGATGTACAGTTATCTGCAGTATCAGTATGGACTGTATTGAGAAAGTAACCAAGAATGATGTAACTAAGATCTTGTAAAAATATGTTGATTGAAAAGAGTGTCCATGGAGTTTCTTGCCCATTCTTCTCCATAGGGATCTACGCTTTGGAATGGGCAACTACAGTACTTTCATAAGTTATTATGCCTTGTGTCTGGGACTGTAGCTTCGCCTTCTTTGTTTTTCTGACATTCAAAAGTGCCTGTTATGGTCTAATTGAAATAAATGCTTTGAGTTTGAGTAATTTAAAGGCAAGTTAAACATATCATGTTCAAAAATAATACTTAAACGAATATAAAATAATGTCAATGATAATGATGGCAATCACCACATTGCAGCATATGCTATCTGACCGAGCAAATATATAGTATCTTGTTATTGCTTACTGTATATTAATTTTAACTATAACAAGTATAAATAACTCATGTGTACTCGTATATCCGGTGTTACGATGTTTGAAGGCTATGTCAGTATTGTAAACTAACAAATATGGGAAACTGGGTTTCCTGTTTACGGAATACCCTTATTCGTAATCGTACCTACTTCCGAATAAATTACAATTTTTATTACAATAATATTGTAGTATCGAATGATACTGGTCAAAGTCAATTTTTGAGTATAGGGTCTCGTAAAAGAGCGAAGTGAAATCATTTTCAGCATGGAGTGCGCTGGTGGGGTGGATTTAGGGTTGAACTACATCTATCAGCACGGAATCGCAATTTTACATGCTCTATCCTTTTCTGTCGTTCAGAACCGTTATTTGCTAGAACGAGAAACAGAGGGGCAGTGGCGATGCTGCCGCGTGCGATAGTACTCACTATGACGGTTCTGATCGCAAGTAAAGGATTTAAGCGTGGCACAGGGATGATCCATCCGCCATTCGTAGCCCGCATCAGCATCTTCTGTGAGAATAAATCTCTCAAGAATAAAAAAATAATATAATCATACTGTAAAGCAGCATGTCATTTTGTGCAACTGCGTTAGCTAATTGCATTTTAGTCCTTAGTAACTAATAGTTCTTGATAGGAACATTTTATTACGAGTATGGAAACGAGTTACCTACCTAATCAAAGAATATAATTTATGCAATATGTTAAAGCCTGTCCGATCCGAAAGGGGCATATTATTAAAATTGAGGATGAAATCTGTCATACATTTCATCTTCAATATGAGCCACCCAATCTGTTCACCTACTTCATTCAATTTGAATGTTTTATATTATTTTAATTTATTCTGCCGTTTTGTAAGAGAAAAGGGTTTATATAACCGTTTTACAGCGCACATACGGGTATTTTGCTAATCTACGCGGCCAAAAGTAGAATTTACAAACTCTAGATAATATTGAATAGGACGACTTCCTGAGCTGGGGGACAGTCCTGGGAATAATAACCCGCCCTCCCCTTTCCCCTACCTGCACTAGTCGCGTCATACATTTAGTCGGAATTAGATCGTTCAACTTGTTGTTTGTGTCTGTTCTCGGCGCTCGTGCAAAAACATTAACTTTGAAGTTAAATATAAAATATATTGCATAAACTTAAGAAGTGCTTGTGATGGATCCTGATGTAGCAGGTAATTATGCTGTATCTTATTAAGTTTTTTGTTATTTTCATCATTACAAAGGTAAGATATAATAATTTGAAAGCACCCACACGTTAGGTCGATTTTTCATTGTAAATATTTTATTTCGTCGTCTATTTGTTATACTATCAAGTTAGATCCTGTAATAATTCCTTATACAAATGAAAGTTTGAAGCTTTGAGTAGTAAAAAATAAAAAAAACTGCCGTGGATAAGCGCGGATAAGCTATGTTTTGATAATTTGAACTTATTTTGGGTAATGTACAAAAAAATTACTATAATTCTTATAATTCTAAAAAAAATGTCTCTTTGTTTTAGGTTCACGAGGTACCTCTGGAGTACCTCTGGAGTAAGAGTAGTGACCCGTAAATACTTGTTTGATCGTGTGCAGAGCTATGATTTGCCTAACTTGGAAGAAAACTCGACGCCTGAAAAGAAAACGAAAAAAAATTGGAACACGAAAAAAACTCGAAATCCAGAAAAGATTTCGCGAAGAAACTGGATTACTGGACATACCAAAGGAAAATTTTGGGAATACCAATGATGGTAACACAAGAAGGAGATTTTTTGATGACCCAAATTTGGCATCTGTCATAACAGGCATAAATTATGACCAAAGCCAAGTAATAAGTATGTAGTTATAAGTAATTATTATGATGATAGTTATGATACTGGTTTAAGGTCATACTAGAAACTATTTCGAGCGGCCATATAATTGATTCGAAAAAATACACACACAAATATGCTTTGGATACTGCCCGATTATATGTCGATTTATACCCTTGGCACCAAATGACTCCAACAATGCACAAGATTTAATTCATGGTGCAGTGATAATAAAAAACGTGCTGTTACCTATTGGGCAGCTATCAGAAGAGGCCGCAGAAGCGTGTAATAAACATTTTAGATTATATCGCCAGGATTTTGCCCGAAAATTTTCAAGAGAAAACTACAACAGAGATATTTTGAATCGGTTGCTTTTGACATTAGACCCTCTTATAAGTTGCATGAGAAGCTTAAAAAGAAGAAAAATGAAGTGTTTTTTACAATAAACTACCTCGCTTCTCATGCCTGGGGAACCCAATGTTGATTCTTCAGAGAGCGAGGAAGAATACACATATACGATAATAATTCTTTTTTTACATTTACTTCTTAAAAATATTATTACAGTAAATATATATTTTTTGTGTATTATTATTTAATTTTATGTATTTTGCGTTGTATGGATTATAATTATCTGAAATAAATGAATTAATAATAACAATAGTGAATATTTAGTAATAAAACCTCTTGATAAATCAACAAAAGTATTTTTCTACTAAGTTATATCCTTTAGAAAAGAATAAGAACATAAAATAATTTTGGCCGCGTAGATTGTCAAAATACCCCTCTGTGCAGCGTACGGAAACAACACTGAGGGCGTCTGTAATTTTTTTTCTAATCGTCTTCTAAATTTAAAAAGTTACGATTCAATAAACCGGTATCGTAGGTACAACACTGAACAAAAGAGCTGGCAACATTATTTGTAAGTTTGACATTTGCATGTGTCAATTTAGTCTCAGAGATAAAAAACAGACTATACCCTCACGGATCGGACAGAGGTTTTTTTTAATATTTTGTATCATGTATTTTTCTACTTCAAAAATGAGTTACTACTATTGTTGACCAGTATAACAGGTTTACATAATTTAGCATTTTATTCAACACTTTTGCTTCAAGTTGATTTGAAGTATTTGCGGACATTGATAGTCGAGGAGAAGCCAAAAGTAGGCAACTGGCAAAGTTAAATAAACTCGTAATCATAAGTAAATGCCAGTTTACATAACTGGCATAACTACTATTTTTACATAATAATAATTTAACCGTTTAAAGACCATTCATACACATATTTAAAGTGATATGTTAATTGATAGCGGAGTACCTAACTACTAAAGACGCGCATGACATAACAACTATTATTTAAATACATTACTTTCTGAACATCACTTCCGAGAAAAAAAACAATATAATATATATAATATAATATAATATATATATATATAATATACATTTTTAATATATAATATATTTTTTTTTGTAAAAAGCCTAAGACTGACTGGAAATCATAGTACAGTCAAGTACAACGCGGATTAAAATAAAAAACTGTTTTTAATTAAATAGCTAAACGAATTCGTGCTGCATAATTTATGAAATATACTCAAAGATATACTAATTTATAGGGGTAGGCCCTTGACATTAGATGTTTTTTATCTTTATTTATTTATAATTTCTGACGGATAATTTCTGACATCCACGAGGGCGAAGACGCGGACAGGCCAGTCACAAATCATATTTGTACTCAATCAAGGACAAATTTCGCGGATGCCAACCTCAAAATGATTGTGATCATGACCCTGTCAATTAGTTGTTACATTTATCATTTGTATCATTTGCGTCAATTGCCTTATGATGAGATTGCCTTGTTAGTTAGTTTCCGTTATTCATAAGTGAGGTGTCAGCGTATTTAACCTCTATTTAATGGTATTTTAAAATGTATAAGTTAGTTCCATTAGAGTCTATATTGCGCGTACATTTAATAAAAGCGTAGCTATTGACTGACACATAACATCGCGCATTGAGCTCGTCGAAGAGGTAGGCAAAGCCAAGCTGAGGCGAGCGAGGCAAGCTCAGGCGGCCTGCAGTGCGCTTTTTTAAGCGCCCATTTAGATGGCACGTAGTGTTTGCGGAAACGACCATTATATCCGGTTTTTGAAAATTACATAGGTAATAAATATAAGTATCAAATGCGTATAATGCAGCTAGTGTGATAAAAGCAGCCAGTGATTATTCTGCACGTTTGGTTAAGGTCTACATCTACTTCTCGGGCGAGCGGATCGATGCCACACTGGAAATGCAAATTCACCACCCGAGAAGCAGACAGCCATGCCAGATGTCCGGCGAACTTGCGCGGACGTGCCCCAGGCGGTGGATGTTGGCCGACGTAACAAGTCGTTGCGAATGTTGTCTTTCTGTTTAGTCTTGGTCCGTGTTGTGAACGGATGGTTATTGTGCTCAATTTCAGATCCTGGCCATTTTGTGTTTCCTTTTGGCCCGACGATTACTCAGATGGAATAAGCAAGATTGCGTTTTAGATGAATTAGGTCTTAAAGCATTGGCCTCGTGGTATGTGCCGAGGTTATTTAGAGCCGTTTCGAGATATTTTTCATGGTCTTTTTATCAATGTAGCTAGGGCCAGGTCGTCTACATAAGTAAATCTTTCAGTGTCGGACGTTATGGGCTGATCATTAGTGCGTTTAATTTTATGTCTCTGAGGCATGAGTTGAAAAGGGCGAGTAGCCCCGATACCGCTACAGGGTCCAGATGTTAAATTGTTCCACACAAATGCCATCTACACTAGCAGCTTTTCCGTTTTTAAGACCCTTGATTGCTGGAATAATATCAGATAGCGTTTGGGTTTCTGGGAAATTTCCCTCTCTCTCCATCCATCATCAGAAGTTATTACTTGTTCTAAAATAAATATTGTTCGTATTGTTGTTATTTTTAATTAGTTAGCTAAGTTAAGATAATATAACTTTTATATACCTTTTTTTACATAGGTACCAATAAGATTAAATGAGATGTGATTATTTAATCAATTAATGTTACCTCCAATCGCCTGAAACACAGGATTACCTAGTTCAGGCACAAAACATGGGTGAACTTGACATAGATTTAAGAAAAACTGTAAAATGTTGTACCTTATATTTTTAATAAATTTTATTATTATATTATATTATAATATAATAATCCAGGTAATCATCACAAGTAACAAGTTATACGCTGAAAATATCTTTGTACCTGTAAGTTCACATCCAGGATACCGATTTCACGGTCTTGTTCCAATATCTTCACGCCGAGAGCGGGAAGGTAGCGGCCTGCGTAGGATTCCCCAGCCATGTAGAACGGAGCCTTGCTGATCTCCGGGAAGATCAGCCGGAACTGCCTGAGAGCATTATATAGGTGGCTTGAACACTGAAATATGAAAGTTTTTATTTATTAGAATAGCTTTAGATTTTGTAAACATTCGTATATACTTTTTAAGGACTTACTACTAATTGCACTGTATTGATATTTTGGTATGTTGTTAGGATAGATCAATCATAGAATATATTTAAATTTAGCTCTTTCATAAATGTTATCATCGTCATCATCATCTGCCTAGCTTTTTCCCAACTATGTTGAGGTCGGCTTCCAGTCTAACCGGATATCGATATCTATGTTAACTTCAATGTTTAACCAGTTCACAGCTTCGAAAGATCTGTGCTTACTGCGTGGAAATTGATCTCTATCTGAATAAGATTCGAACTACCTACTAAAACTGTCTGAAAGATTTAAGCTAGGTCCAATGTAAAAAACAGTTTTTTTATACAAACAGATTTTTTTCTATAAAATTATTTTGATAGAAAAAAAAATACTATGTTTCCATACAAAGGATTACAGAAGCGTGAGTCACAATTAGATTTGCTTTTTTTTTTAAATCACCCCAGTACACGTGTTTCAACAAAATATTTCAAGGTAGACAAATTAATTGTTAGGTATAAGTCTGTCGTGGATTCGTGAGCTTGGTGTAGGAAAATCTAGCTGTTTTTGCATAAATCTCAAGTTCGTGATATTTATTTATAAACCTATTGTTGCTACTGTGCAGTTTTGAATTGGAACTATTCTAATAAAACTTTGTATGTAAAGTTGTGAGTAAATTAAAAATAATAGACATCTCAACTACAGTTAACAATGGATTTTATAATTTAAATAATTAATAAGTAACTGCTAATTTATTCTAATGAGAAAACGTTTGCCAACGCCAACTTTTTCTGCTGTCGGTACATAAGACCAAAACACTTCCTAAGCATACATTAGCACACAGACACACCTACATTTATAAAGAGCCGAACGTCCTTCGATCCTGACCTCAGATACGGACGTCATTTATAATCATTTATTCAAAATAAATAAATATCACCACTTGTCGAGTGCCAAAAGTCAAGAAGCTCTGTTGAACGACAATAACACAGGGTGTAAACAGACCCTTCACGAAGCCGTCAACCAAGCATTCTGTACATCAAACTAAGTAACTTTACGCAAAAATTATTGCTGGGAAATGACTTTTTTTTTTGGGTGAAATATCACGTTTTATGGTAAAACTCAATGTAACGCACTCAAAACATTGTGCTGATGGATGGATTGAATAGTATGGGGGTCGTGAAGGTGTTTAAAGTAAAAATCTTACATTAGAAACATGTATTTAAAAAAAATCTTGTGAAAAAGTTGGAACTTTGACCCCCAATATTTCCGAAACTAGAAGGTTCCCAGGTATGGTCTAGAACAAAAAAATGATCGCAATGACGGGGAGAACAAGTACCTTTCGGCTTCGTTAAGGGTCTTTTTACACCCTTTATATGAACTTTAGCACATACCGGGAAGTTTTACGACACGCCTTATTGAGTTCTTAGAAAAAACGAGAGTTTAGGTAAGGTCAGCAAACAAAAGTTGCTGATCAATATTATTACTGTAACAATTGTCTGACAAAAAGGACTGGTAGAGAATGTCTTGTGACATTAAGTCCGCCTATGTAATGTCATAGGTGGACGACGGGGAGAATGGAAGAGAAAAACATAAATTCTGACCGTAACACCGATACGAAGAGGAGCAAGACATGGGAGTCACCTATGTATACAGGGTGTAAACGGACCCTTCACGAAGCCGTCAACCAAGCATTATGAACATCAAACTAAGTAACTTTAAGCAAAATTTATTGCTGCGAAACGACTTTTTTTTTGGATGAAAAATCACGTTTTATGGTAGGACTCGGTGTAACGCACTCAAAACATTATGCTGTTGGATGGTTCGTATTGTACGTGGGTCGTGAAGATGCTTTAAGTTAAAAAAAAGTTGTGAAAAAGTTGGAACTTTGAACCCCAATATCTCCGTAACTAGAAGGTAGGTATGGTCTAGAGCAAAAAAAATATCGCAATGAAGGGGAGAACAAGTGCCTTTCGGCTTCTTAAAGGGTCTTGTTACAACCCTTTATACCTAAAGACTAAGTTGTTATAATAAAAAAAAAACTCAAATATGGATTGACTTTTGTTGGTGTCTGTAAAGAACCAGTAACAAAGGACAGTATTCAGAAATCTGGTGCACGATTCATTTAAAAACCATAAATCTGACTGTAAAATAGACAATAAAATAATAATAAAATTTTATGTTGTCATAAAAAGTAAGAACACTAATTAATACATATTGATAGGTACAGACGCAAGCACATAAAGCTACTACAATCTGTCAAATTTCTTTAATAGAATTTCAACTTTATATTTAAAGCGTTAGGTTCAAGGTTGATTGGGAAAATTTTACTGTTTCGGGTAGCTTGATGTGGTGGCGTCTGTACATAGATTGATCAGTATTAGAATAAACTTGTCTTTAAAAAAGTGATAGACTGGGCCGACACGTTTTGAATGCAACTTGGCAACTACCAATTAAGTATTTATTGATAACCTGAATTCATTGAGTTTATGAATAAACTAGCTTTTGCCCGCGGCTTCGCTCGCGTTAATTTAGAATTTGACAATCAATTCGGGTTTTACTCAGTTTGTAATAATATAATTCAATCATGATTCGAAAGACACGTGGCGCCATCTATTATCATAAGAACGTTATTGTTGTTATCCTCGGGAACAGAACATTTTCTTCGGGATGAAAGGTACTCTATGCCCGTTTCTGTATACCTGACAATGTACATACCTCGCCCGCTACGATATATCTGATGGCGACTGTAGATGCAAAATTTCAGGACTATCGGTTAAGTGGTTTAGGCGTGAAAAGGTAACAAACAAACAAACAAACTTACTTTCGCATTTATAATATTAGTATGGAAGTATGATTACATACAAGTAAAACAGAGTAAAACTTACGGGTAATATTCCATAATCGGGGTAGGGCTATACGGGTAATCCCGTTAGCCCATTGTGATTTAAATAAGTACCTCTTTTATGTTCCAACATAACCGGTAAACATAACTTTTATGGTTCTATTACCCATAAAAATTGTGCATAAAATTAATCGTAAGCCGCATAGTTTTATGCCCGATTTACATATAGAAATTACCTCTGCTCTGCCCTTAAAAGGATATTTTGTAAGGTCCTAACCGTACGCAAAATAGGCGCTTTGAATGTGGAGTTGCGTATACAAGCCCGATATTATATTGAACAAGGCAAGCTGAAGTGGGCTGCTGCAAGCACAACCTAGCGTAATGGCGAATAATAGACCACACTGACACCCAGCGTAAGTATCTAAATAGCCCCGGACTGTTCGAAAGAGATACCGCGGCCCTGGAACACAAAGGGCAAAGAAGGAACATGGATGGGTTTTAGTCAGTAAAAGTCTGACTCTCCCTTCACTCCCTCCAGAGCGGGGGGGGGGGGTCTAAAAAGTGTCTAAGTAGCTGCACTTCTGAGGACCTAAAAAACGCCACTGATGCCGCGATTAGCATCACCGCCTTCAGAGCCCAACTCGTTTAAACTGCTTTATTTTTAATTCTTCTGTACGCGTGTATGTCACTGAACTCGTCCTAAATAGTTGAACCGATTATGGTATTTTTTGTGTACGGTTTAGTTTCACTTCTGGACCCGTTAGATGGCGCTGTTACCGACATCCAGAAAGGATAGGACAACGTCTGTTGGGTCAGCTAGTATGCAATATTTTACCCATCGATTTGAAAAGAAGAAGAATAAAATTCGAGGTCCTTACCGTGGCCATGTCCTGTATGAACCCTTTAGGGCTGTCCGTGAAGCTGTAGCCAGTGCCCACAGGATTATCGATGAAGAGCACCGAATGATCCTTTGACCAAGATGAATTGCGGACTGAAATGAGAAATAATTGGTTATTTTTTTTTGTAATAATTGCAGAAATTGTTGTCCTAAAGAAAAGATGAAAATGGTATATTGTGATACAAGTGGGGAAACTTTGCCATTGCAGCCGAGGTGGAATTCACACCCGAGCCGCAGGCGAAGGTATTATGTAGGCGAGAACCTAGCGCCTATGAAGTGCCTAGTGGCCAACAATACGGCAAGCCTTTAAGGCAAGCAGACTGTTTGGAAACCATCATGAAAAGTAGTAGGTTATACCGGCAAGCCAGGCTTGTGTGAAAGTACCACCACACTAATTGATCCTTTTTGTGAGAAGCCTTCCATGCTGTGCCTAGTTACGTGGTCCACTTCACAACCTTTTGGATTCATCTTCCAGTCATGTAATTGGTGCCAAATATTTACCCATCTGAAGACATCTACATCTTAAAACAAGGTGTTTTGTTTGCACACCAATTTGACCACGCACGCACGCATTTAATTGTTGTATATCTACATTTTGATTATTTATGTTTGCCATGTAATTTCGACTGAATGAAGAAGAGGACCCTTGACTTCTTGAGTAAATGAAAAAGCTCTTGTTACCAGAACAAGGTGTGAGCTGCTTGTCCTTGTAGTTAGTGGACATATTTGTGGTTTAAGTTATTTTTCAGTACTGGAAAAAACTTAAGTGGACCTCAATTGAATTAATGTGATATTTGTTTTTCTAATATAGTGTATGGTATGTGTAAAACACGACAATTACAGTTCTTTCTATGTTATACCGAAAAAACAGTACGTATACTATTAATTTTCGTATAATATTATTGTATGGATATAGATTAAATAGTATAGATGCCTTGCCGTCTGGAGGACCTCGTGGCTAAATAATAACAGCCGCTCGGGTCGATCTTTAGGTTAAGCTGTGCTTGCCTAGGTTGGTCTGTGGATGGGTGACCACCCATTACATACCGAGTTTCCTCCGTGCCTCGGAAAGCACGTTAAGCCGTTGGTCCCAGGTGTCATTTGTAGATCTTTGACAATCGTTAGGTAGTCAGTGGCCCAAAAAGTCTGACAACCAGTCTTACCAAAGGGTATCGTTTTACCCAGTACTAACTGGGTTGTGGAGATTAGATAGGCAGTCGCTCCATGTAAAATACTGGTATCCAGCTGTATCCGGAAAGACTGGAAGCCGACCCCAATATAGTTGGGAAAAGGCTAGGCAGATGATGAATATGGATTGAATAGTACAGATGCCTTGCCGTGTGGACACTAATGTCAACCAAAGACCTCCCCGTCTTACATCGATCAATCAACTGATTTTGAGCCCATCTCAAAGATGCACGCAGCTGCTGTCTGCAGCATTTCACATAATACCTATATTTAATAACAATACGCCCGTGATATTTAATCAAAACCGGTTCAATACCGAAACTTATTATATTCTTTAGCTCATAATCTGGCCTTCGGAAACCGGTAATAACTCCGAAATTCACCTTGAATAGTTGCCATGCACAAAATTGGTGACAGGAAAGTATGTTGGAATTCATCGAAAGTGACCGTGGAAAATTGAGTCAATAAAGTGGGTAAATAATAATATGAATGCGTAAGTCAATGTTTATTTATACACAGCAGACAGGGAACAGATCTTTACAATTTTCCTACAAGTGTGATCTTGCAGGGAAATTGTAAAGTAAAGCATAAACAAGAAAATCGGCCAAGTGCAGACGGACAGCGGAGGCTTAATAATAGGACCCATTGCGGTTACCCATTTTTTTTTTTATACGGATGGGAAATCATCAATTGACTTCTCCCGCTCTGGGTGGAGTGGGAGGGAGTGTCAGACTCTTACTGACTAAAACCCATCCATGTTCCTTCATTGCCCTTTGTGTTCCAGGGCCACGCTATCTCTTTCGAACAGTCCCGCAGCCCCGGGCGGTTACCCTTCGGGTACGAAATCCTAGAAAACGGTGGTTTTTCTTAGCTTGGCAAAATTACAGGTTCCATTGACTGAGCATCAAATGCAGTGAAATTATCAAATATGTGTGATAATATGTTAGGCTTCTCCTCTATAAAGGACGAAAGGTTGTCATTATAACTATACGTTATACATATATATAATAATAATACCACAACACAAAACTAAACGATATTTAATGGTACAATTTGTTATGCTACACATAAGTGCACTAACACCCATTCACATATTATTGTATTCAGTACAGTATCGTAAAAAAAATAACTCGTGGTTACCGCTATTTTCATCTTGCATCCAGGGATTTCCCCGCCGCAGTTTTTACGGTTCAATTGGTGCTGTACTGTCGAAAGTCACGGGAAACTACTTTTTCCGTGTGGAATTTCCGTCGTTACTTTTAGAAGGAAAACAAATATGTAGTTATGTACCTAAGTAAATGTATACTTAGTTACACATATTACGACAATACTTTCTTATCTACAAATAAATATAATTGAAGTATTTGTTTGTAATTTCAAAATAACATTTTTTTACTGAATGCATATAAAAGGATCTACGATACTTTTAACACCAAAAAGTCATTTTTTAAGATTTTTGTCGGGCTGTCCGTTTGCTCCGGCTAATCTCCGAAACGGCTGGACTGATTTTGACAGGAATTTTACTGACAGATAGCTGATGTTATAAGGACTTAGGCTACTTTTGTTTTAGAAAAATAATTAGGGTTCCGTGCAATTAAACCCTTGAAATTGGTAACAAAATCCGATATATAATATTATATTTTTTTATAATAACGACAGCTGGTTTAAATAATACTGAAAGTGCCAAACTCGTAGCCAAATGTGCTGAATCAATTTAGATTGCTATCGACGCTAAATAGAATAAAAAAACTCCCTTGACAGTCACATAATCCAAAATGCGTTCAAATGTCACTTTTGCAATAATTATAAGAATGACAATGAACGAGAAAAAAATCTAACCATTTTCAGGAAGTAAGAAAACTCAACGTCAGTCATTGTGAAAAAAAATGAATATTGATAGAATACAACTCGATAAATTATTCTAATGAAATCATATAATTGATCAATGTCTTGTGGGGTCTATTTATTTGAATTCAGTATGTATACTTTATTTAGAAACTACTACTATGTCTTCTTTGTTATTTTATTATATGTATAGATAGAGAAACTACCCAACTTATATATACAGGGTGTAAACGGACCCTTCGCGAAGCCGTCAACCAAGCATTATTATGAACATCAAAATGTTTACTGGGAAACGACTTTTGTTTGGGGTGAAAAATCACGTTTTACGGTGGGACTCAATCTAACGCACACAAAACATTGTGCTGATGGATGGATTGGATAGAAGGTTCCCAGAAAAAAAAAATATCGCAATGACTGGGTGAACAAGTGCCTTTCAGCTTCGTTAAGGGCCTTGTTACACCCTTTATTACATACATACTATGATTGTATAGCATGTGGCTTTAAAGCTGATAAACTATGACTTAAAAAAAAAACCAGCCTAGTGTGTTGGACTCGCGCACCGAGGGTTCCGATTTTGAACTTAATCATCAAAATTTTATGGTTTAAAATCATTTGGAGAAATTTGACAGTCTGTGGTAATACGATGCGCTGGCGACTGTAGCTACCTAATGAAACATTTCCATTCATAAGCATGGCTAATGCTATTATGTACGATATGAGAAAACGAGGGGCCTAAAATTATACCAAAGTACGAAACGGAAGTGAAGATTAAACGTCTGGCAGAAATGGGTCAACCCTAATTTGACATTAGGGAAACCCGTGCAAAGCGGAATTTAGACAAATAAAGAAGACTGTACTGGTTCACATTGTTACAGAGTAAATAGATTATCTGTTATGGCTATCATCATCATCTGGCTAGCCTTTTTTCAACTATGTTGGTGTTGGCTTCCAGTCTAACCGGATGCAGTTGAGTACCAGTATTTTACATGGTGCGGCTGCCTATCTGACCTCCACAACTGTGTTACTACTGGGTAATACGATACCTCTTGGTAAGACTGGTTATCAGACTTTTTGGGCCACTGACTACATGTAACGACCGTCAATGATCCACAAATGACAGCTGGGACCAACGGCTTAACGTGCTTGCCGAGGCACGGAGAAAACCTATCCACGGACCAAACCAGGCAAGCGCGGCTTAACCTGAAGAGCCACTAGCTCCTCTAATCGCTAATCTATTATGGCTATATACATACACGGGTTTTTATCTGGGTTTCCCTAATCCCCGAATAGATTTTAACTCGGGCCGAGTCGGCCTTGGTCATGAACGTGCACGGCGAGGTTGCCAAACAAATTGGATACTTTATGGGTTTCACAACAAGAATATAATTCATAAAAATATTTGATAGCACCAGCCTACTACTATCCTAATACAGCCCTGCCCTGCCTGCTGGGCGATGCCGAAAGTGCAGTGTGCTGTGGCAACGTCGCTTGATGAGACTGAGGGTGCCGACCAAGAATGTGAAAAACCACGTGCATGAAAGGCGAAGAAAAGTTGTCACATGAAAATGAAATCTAGACTTGATCCAATTTGAAGAGCGCAAGCGCATCTGCCGGCCGAAGGGTCAACTTCCCAGGCGAGTTGAAACGAACGGTAATTGAGTTATTGTATTTAGGAAGTCACTGTTGCCATCCTGAGTAAAGATTCGCACACCATCCAGTGCGGATAGCTGTCGACATCAGCTGTTTGTGGATAGCGGAAAGTTTTGCGTGACGTTATTGCGATAGCAACACACGAATTTTTTTATGTTTTTGAGTTTTCTTTATTTTACGTCATCATCGTCATCATGTGGAAGGAGGGAAGGGAGGCCTTTGCCCTGCAGTGGGACAATATAGGCTTATAATAATAATAATCATCACCATCATCATTTCAGCCGAAACACGTCCACTGCTGGACATAGGCCTCCCCCAAATGTCGCCACATTGACCAGTCCCGTGCGACTCGCATCCAGAGGAATATTTTAATATTTTACGGTTACGCTAAGTGAATAATAATGTAAACAGTGGAGGTTTGAATATTTGACTTGATCTTTGATGCTCTAGAAAGTAAGTACGGCAAGCGACAAAAAATGATTAACACTCCCACACATGATCTAAAATAACACTGTTTTAAGCTTTCACAGTTTATAACTAAACTTATACTGTCACTTACGGGTTATCTTTTGTCCTACTGAAGTGCTGATACTGTTACAGTGTTTTGCCGTGACTTGGTATCGAGTTCCAGTTGTATGCGTAGCAAAAGACTAAGAAAGAAGGTACACAGATTTGTTTGCACCAAACAAATTATTTACCATCCAACAGCATTCTCCACTCATCCCGCAATCATGGCGCTTGCAACAGCGTCGAAATATCGGGAGCTCAGAATACCTAAAGATCCCGGGATCCTAAGATATCCCGTACTGTCACTATGACAGTATAAGTTTATGATCTAAAATGACAAAACTATTCGAAACGTGAAAAGTGATTTTAAGTTAAAGTGTTTATTAGATTTATTATATTTATTATTTATTTTTATTATTTTATTAGACTTCTGTCGCTGACTGTAAGACTTATTTATTCACAGCACCATAGCAGCGGAAGGAAACACTGCATTATTGATTTATTGCTTCTATGCGGGTGTCACGCATTTTATAGGGTTACCCAAGCCCAACACTAGAAAGGTAAGGACTAAAGCACAGCAATATCTCTTTAACTGCATTTATTTTAAGTGCAAAAAATAATGTCGTCAGAATTGAATTAATGGTGGAAAATAAAATGTCGAGAAGATTAGTGTCTATTGGATTTTTACGTATGTGACGATCTTCGAATTATTAATGTGTTCAAATCTGGTTAAGAATTCCTATTATTATTTTTTGCATAGATAACGTCTTTTTCCGCGAATAAAATAAATAAAACCTTCGCTTATTGAATTAATAATATAGGTACTTATACATAAGTTATACTTACTTTTTAGCTCATTATTAACGTATTCGAAAGGTCCTATTTCGTCGAAAAGACCAGCGAGACTGGTTGACCCAGGACCTCCTTGCAGCCACAATATCCATGGAGTATCAGGTCTTAAGTTTTCCGCGGGGAAGTACCAGAAGAAAAGATTCGAATTCAACTTCTCATCGACTGTGAAGAATCCCGAGTAACTTGTTCTGTTGAGGAACAGTTTTGGATCTACTAGCGAAAGATTTCTTGCTTGTTCCACAAAGTTCTTCTTCACTAGTTTTGTGAGGATTAACGCTGGTGTCCTTGCCAGAGTAGACGATAAGCTGAAAAAAAAAATGATTGCTCACATTACCGATTTTATGGCAAAGGTTACCCGTTTTAATTACAATTAATCATGACATTGGAATCAATATTAATTAACACGATGCTTCCTACATCCAATCATATTTTTATTGGCACAATTATTTATTTATGTGAAGTAAATCTGAATAATATAATTCCGAATGGTCGTGACATTCAACCGGTTGTGACGGCCCTGAACGTATGGGTCAATATCATTGTTTGATAGTAATCGTTTACGTACAAATGCACCTACTTCCTTAGCACGCATGGTGAAAACATAAATAAAGCGTGCCCTGATTACTAATGAGGATGAGGAGCTATGAGTAGATAAAGTTTAAAGCTGCGTCTACTCTGGACGATCCAATCACGATCGCTGACGAATTCGATGGACTTAGAAGCTTCGACCGAGCATTCGGGAGGCAAGGGAATTTGAGGTCTGATAGTGTTCGGCTCGCCTAGCATAGACACAGCTTTAGTTTATAATACTTGAGCGGGGAAACTGCCGATTTCTGGAGCTCTATTCGCGAGCTACATTACGAAATATTGAAAGAATTATCACCTTGGTAAAGCTTAAGCAGTCTAAAAGTAAACTAAAAGTAAGCAGTCTTTTAGTTCTGTATTCAAATTCTCGAATCAGTGACTGGTTGTTTTGTCTACATCAAAAGAAGGAAAATGTCGATTGTACAAAAAAACAAAAAGAATTTGCGAAAACTGGCGAGAAACTAGATAATAAGAAGCTAAATATTTTCACTATAAAACAAGCCGGTGAAGGTCAATACTAATAAAAAGCATAAATGATTATAAACATCCGAATTATTCACCTACTAGTAAACGATATTCATAGCATCTGTCAGAGTTCCAGGTAGGTTAGGTAGTGACAGAAAACAGAGTTTCTGCAATTTTCTGTTATATTTTGTAGCTACTTAATCCCAGTTAACAGCATAATTTCGCGCATTGCGAATTGATGAAATGGTTGTTGAATTTTTATTTTATTTTAATATATAATATGTACTAATACTGATAAGGTAATACATAGGTACTTAAAAACAATAAATATTTCCACTTCTTTATCGCAATGCTTCAAACCGGCAAATTGCGCGGGAAACTATGACAGATACAATAGATCTAGATTTGCTCACTGAGAGAGCTGAACTATCTTTTATGCTCAGATTGGCAACGACAATGAATCAATCAATTTAAATTATTTGCAAGTGCAACGACACCGGACGATTGTGCTTGAGTTCTGTGCCTCTATTGTATCTGGATCAAATCCTGCAAGTATAGGTAGCTACAGATAAACTGCAATCCGTAACAAATCATGCATTCATGACAATCAGCGTTATAAAAATAATTACAAACTTATTCAAGTTAAAGAAACAACAAACAAGTCCTCTTACCTTGCTAATAAAAATAATCCAATAAACACTTTCATTTTGCACTAAAAAAAACTTCAAGTTTATGTCAAAAACTTTTAATTTAAAATCAATGTCACGAGTTAATTATTATGTTTTTGAATGGAACCTCGACCGCGCGCGTCGTCATCGAGTTCCTTAATCGGACTGATACCGGTACCGGCGACCCGACTCGCGCCAACTAGAGAAATTGCACAACACTGTCCGATGTAAAAGTGACGTCATTAAATAGACTACATATTATGAACGTTGATGAAATCTGTTCCAGAGTTACGGCCTCATGAGCACTGCCGTTTATCAAGATGACTGAAAAATCCTGAAAAAAAAAACAACTGAGGCCGGTCTCGCGTTTTTTTTTTGTTTTAGCTTACAATTATGAAGAGCTGCGAGCTAATAATGCAGTCTTTCGCTATAAAGGGGTTTCTTACCACCAAAACTTCTTTATTATTTGCCACGTGATAGAGAAATTTACAGCCTTAGGCGCCAATTACACAGAAACGGCGTAAGATGAAGGCGCGATACAGGCATGATGCCGCTTCAAAACGTTTTCATACAAAATGTACATAGGCAACATGTCGTGAATAAGTTTCCTTATAAATTCCACGCCTGCGCCGCACCTTTATGATTCAATTTAAAAAAAAAGTACATATTTACATCAGATCTTTCAGATTTTGTTCAGATCGCAATTTAAGTCTACTAAAAATACTACATAAGGCAAACTATATATTATAAAAACACATAGGCACTTAAGTAAATATTTAAATACGTAGTAAAATAAACGAAATTAATTTAAAGTCTTTATTATGGGAACAAAAACCACATACCTACTTGTATAGTACTCACGGTACTAATTAAAAAGTAAAGGGTTAATGACATACTTTATAATGATTAATATTCATGAAGCTAAAGTAGAAAGGTAATACTCCCTGCTAACGCAACCTTAATGAAGCTTTTGAATTTTCTTCGCATGCATTCTAATTATATGTAAAATAAAAACATTATAGTTCATTCATTTATAGGTAGGCCTACTGATTTTGTAGCTAGTAGAATTTTTTATAGTATCATTTAGCGACCTGACATTGGCTTGGACTTTTTCTTTTTCTTTCGTATCGATGGTACGACTTATCTTTCTTGGGCCACGTTAATGCCATGGTTTATTCTAACTACTTTGTTTTTAAATTGTTGATCTAATCTTTTACTCTGGACGCTCTTAATGTGCACATCTTTCTACATCGTTCTCACATATATGTATTATCTCAACATGAATGATGTAACCAAGATCTTGTAAAAATATTTTGATTGAAAAGAGTGTCCATGGAGTTTCTTGCCCCTCCATAGAGATCTACGCTTTGGAATGGGCAACTACAGTACTTTCACAAGTTATTATGCCTTGTGTCTGGGACTGTAGCTTCGCCTTCTTTGTTTTTCTGACATTCAAATGTGCCTGTTATGGTCTAATTGAAATAAATGCTTTGAGTTTGAGTTTTATCGCGGCGTCTTCTGTAACATTTTGTAGTCTCCTTATGTGCAGGCGTAGGGATACATTGGGCATTTCAGCTAGTGAAGTATAGTCTAACCCGGAGCACCGGGTTCTCACTGAGTGTCGGAAAGATGTTTAATTCCCCATTTTGCCGCTTGTTTTTTAAAGACGACGACTTTATGTAGGCCAGTTATGGTTTTTTTCAAACTTTATGGCGGCTCGGAGTTTAGCTGCAAGCAGCTTTAATTCCATGAAATAGGGAGCGAGAAACTTTAAAAACATGTTTAAAATTCAAAAAGCCAGAATGTTAAGAGATTTTTGTCTCTAAATTAAACTTTTAAGTTCTCTACATTCAGTTTGCAAGATTCAAGTAGATGGCTAAACCTGAAAAGTTTTGAATTAAAATACAATATTTTGTAACAATTAAATTAATGTCATGTACCTTATAACTTCAGAGAAACAGACAATGCTTCCCACGAAGACTGTGTAGGATTCTGACAAGCGATAGAAAGTTAAAATATTTCAGAAATAAACACAATAAGTATAAGGATAAAACAATGCAATATAATTTTAAGATTTCATACAAGTATTTCTTAATTTTCACGCCTTTGTTTTTAATTAGACTACTTACATGATTATTTCAGGGTCTCCTGTACATTTAGCAAAAAAAGGTTGTTTTAGTTTTTTTACTGTTTTTAATTTTAACCTTACTACTATTAGATTAAATACGAAAGCTTGTGAGGTTAGATGGATGTATGAATGATTTTCACACAAAACTATGGTACACACGATACTTTTTATCCCGGTAGTACGATCCCGTGCGGCAATACCAAACTCCACGTGGGCGACGCACACTTCAGAGGGAATATTTTAATGTAAAAAATAATTTAATTATTAAGAGTATGTCAGGTTCCTATCAATTTCTTTTATGTTAAAATTTTTTCGATTTTGTCTGGTAGTCCTCTAATCACGACCGTAAAAATGAGGCATTATTCAGGAAGAAAAAAGGGGAATATATTTGTATGGAGAATCGCAGCTCTGTTCCCTCTTAAGAACGGTTAATTTTCAACTCTCGACCCTAAGCCGAGCGTTGAAATTCCTACAGTCCAATATTCATGTGGCATGCAGGCGCTTTTGGTAAATAAAACGAGCATGAACCAATGATGAATGTCATGTCAATTAAGATGATAAATGTCGTAAAGCTTTCTTTTTAATGTGATAGTTATCATCATAACACTTTATCGGTGATAGTATCAATTTCCTTAAATTTTATGATTTTATCTTAATATACAGGGTGTAAACAGACCCTTCACGAAGCCGTCAACCAAGCATTCTGTACATCAAACTAAGTAACCTTACGCAAAAATTTTTGCTGGGAGACGATTTTTTTTTGGGGTGAAAAATCACGTTTTACGGTAAAACTCAAAGTAACGCACTCAAAACATTGTGCTGATGGATGGATTGAATAGTATGGGGGTCGCGGAGGTGTTTAAAGTAAAGTTACAACATTAACACCTTGTATTTAAAAAAAAAACTTGTGAAAAAGTTGGACCTTTGACCCCCAATATCTCCGTAACTAGAAGGTTTCCCTAGTATGGTCTAGAACAAAAAAAAATTATCACCATGACGGGGAGAATAAGTGCCTTTCGGCTTCGTTAAGAGTTTTTTTACACCCTTTATATATTGAGCGAGTGCAATGCTTTGAAAATTCCTGTAAAACTGAAGTAAAAACTTATTTATATTTTTTAATCTAGAAATATCAGTTTACATAATAATATATTGTTACAGAAATCTAACTCAATAATGTCTGAGGTACATAATAATTACTCATTCGTAATCAAGCAATGCGTAACATAGGTAATTTCTACGCTTCATTTTTTAGTACCTAGCTACATATTTATGCAGTCAGTATTTTACGCTATGTAAGTAAATATGGGTATTCATTAAGGTCAATTAAATTAAACTATTAAAAACATAGCCTTACTAAAAATTCGGCATAATTATATAGACCGTATATTATATCTTTATCTTAATAGGCTTGCGTTTGGCCGCAACTCGCCCGATATGAAGCGATGACGCGGCCTAGGGTGGAGCACTCTTGCCTAGAATAAACCGATTCACTCGAACTTTGAAGAGATCTAGGTAATTACTGTTAGCTATTGTTAGCCTGTGTCTTCCTATTTGTCATGAGGAGGAAAATATACAATAAACCTACCGCGCTTATCTAAGGCGCGAATTATATAGAAACGGCGTAACGTGATGAGGCGCAGCTCAGGCGTGGAAATTATAAGGAAACGAAAGAACGGCGTGCCTGCGCCGCGCCGCTCTAGTGTAATTCACGACACGTTGCCTACGTATATTTTGTATGAAAACGTTTTGAAGCAGCATCATGCCTGCGCCGCGCCTTTACCTTACGCCGTTTCTGTGTAATTCGCGCCTAACGCGGTTTGTGAGGGCGCAGTAAGCCTTCTAGCTCCACCTCTGGTTGCCGCAGTTGACGATTGGCGATGCAATCGTTCTTCCGCCGCCAACCAACTAACTACCTGCACTGTTACCAGTTTTTCTGCTATGTGAACCGTTTAGAGCTACTTTTCGGATGCTCCGAATGCAGCGCCACAGTGCTATGCCATGTCGGGGCATCTAGATTATAACGATCAAAAACAGGGAAGCCGGCAGTGAATTCCACAGACTAACGATTCGCACAATGAATGTTAGCATAGCGCTTTGTTCCAAACTGATAGCTGTCATTTTGGGCAAAAGCATCCCCCATTCCTTTCCAACTCTCCTGGTGTTTTTCCTTCTCTGGCCAATCAGTCAGGAACGAGTCCAAATCGTTACGCCAGCGTTTCTTGGTTGGTTTTTATAGAGTCTAAATTTGAGCCCGGTTGATGACAAAAGGCTTCAAAACATAGCTGGCGATAATAAACAAGCGTGTTAATAAAAAAAAAATAAACAAATTGGGACTTTTCATTACTAATTGGGTCAGCTTTTTCAACTCATTTTCCATGGAAAAGATGGTCTGAATCACCACCTAGCAGGTACTTATTCTGTTACACTCTGAGTAATTTATTATCAGCATCATGACCGCTATAATATCTAAATGTTTGTAAACAATGTAGAGTTGTCAGTAATAATTACACGTAACTGCAATATTTATGACACTGTGGTTTGTGGTCTGGATTATAAGGTGCACGTGAGAACTAAATATATCGACACGTGATGTCATAGTGCTTGCCGTGCCAACATGCCTTTGGCACAGATTAAAACTCATATACCGACCTATATCTACTTCTTTCTACCTAAGGGCCTCCACAGATAATATCGACGATGAAATACGAATACCTCCTAACTACCATTTTTTAGATTTTTTGTTTTTAATCCAATCGACGTAAAATGCTATTCGCGTGTTATGGCAAAACCTCCTAACACGATAATTTTCTATTTCAATAATCGGTTTTTTTCTTCTCCTGTAAAGTTGCAATTTTTTATATAGAAGATATATTGGTAGTTGGTCGTCAATGTGCGACTTTAAGCGATCGGAGATTTGACACTTCATTTATGCCGCGTCGTGTGATTCCCTACGTTTAGTTACTATGAATATATTACTCATTTCAGCAATTACTTACATACTACGATGCTGCATCACTTTTTGGCGACTAGCTGCATTCGAATCCGATTGCCTATCATTGCGTTTTTCACATGTTCCGCAGATGTACTCACTAAATCATTGCTACTGGCATCCTAATTTTTTCAGAGCCTTTATTATGTCCCACTGTTGGGCAAAGGCCTCCCCTTTCTCCCTCTAAACCTCTCTGTTTTGTGCAATTCTGCCACGCTTGCCCCGCGAACATGATCAGATCGTCACACTCAGGCGTCCATCTCTCTGAGTGGATCCTTATACGTGCGTGTAAACTCGCATGGTTAAACTTTTACTGGCACTTTACGGGATATCTTCCATGTTGTTTATTATTTTAAGCTCCCGATATTTCGACGCTGTTGCAAGCGCCATGATCGCGGGATGACTAACAACAACGGCGTCGAAATATCGGGAGCTCAAAATAAATAAACAATCACGGAAGATATCCCTTAAATGGCAGTACAAGTTTGGTTTTAAACCAAGAAAGCTTAAAACAGTACTTGCATAGTTACTTAAGCGATTTTCGCTGCAAAGTAGCAGCATATCTGCTGTGGCAATTATAAATATGTAGGTAGGTACCTGTCTAGAATATCTGACGAGTTATATGCAAGCGAAGTTTCCGATTACTCACTGGTTCGCATGCTGACTGGCTTGTGGTTAATAAAAGACGCATGTAGATAAGTAGGTAGTATCTACCTAACCGTGAGAACTTGTCACTGTTTTATAGGGGAAACAGAAAATCTTGCGAATCTAGCTATGACACAATCAATAAGAAGAGTTCCAACTCTTGTTTTCCTTATCCTTAGATCAATGAAGGAGGATTAAGGGGTTTAATCATTAACGATGCTGAAGGTGAAAGCGCCAGGGTAGCCTGCGTTTCAATTTTTTTACGGTTTTTTGCAATTGGCAGGTCATTGTCAGGCTATATGTTGAACAAAATATGATTCGCTGCCAAAATACTCACGTGTGTATTTAGAGAACTATAATCATTAAAATCATCAATACATCCCTCTAAGTACATTAAATCCCATTGAATGGCTATTTTTTGAAAATCATTATGATTAAAATTTGAATTTCGCAAGTTTAGTAATAGATTTATTATCATGGTGGTTTCGCCGGGAAGGAAACTCCGCAGCGCAACCACTTTAAATAAAAGTTTACGTCGAAATTATTAGAGATATAGACTTTTTTTTAATAGGACTAGAATTTTATAAACATTCCATAGACTTTTTTTTGTAACTTATTCTTGTTAAAGCAAAGATGGTTCCGCCAGGAAGCATGATGTAAAAAAAATGGCTAAGCATACTTTAACCATTGGTGTAACTAGCTACCTCGCATTCAAACTTAGGAATTTACAATGGCTGAACTTCATCAACATCACGGTAATCTCAATCTTTCTTTTATATTCGGAAACCTTACTTCAGTACACACATGAATGGGAAACTTTGCGAGGATGAATGGATGGATGTTTGTTACTCTTTCACATAAAAACTACTAAACGGATTTGGATGAAATTTGGCACACAGATAGTTTGTAACCTGGATTAAAAGATAGGATACTTTTTATCCCGGTAGTATGATCCCGTGGGACAGTAAAGAACTCCACGCGGGCGCACCCGCCAGCATAAGCTTGTCCGCCCTATAGAGACGTATGAAAACAAAAGCAACACCAGTTAAAAATATTTATTGTACAAAATTAGAGGTAGATCATAGAATTATTACGAATGAAGTCCTGAATGAAGGATCCTTCAAGCAGGCCGAATCTTCTGCTGAGTGGCTGGTCGTGGGTCCAGCGAGCGACCAGGTTCTGGGTAGGGGCAGGCTTGTCCAGAGGCACCATGTGACCGGCTCCACGGAACACTACTTCTGTTAGACGACCACCTGTCTTGTGGTAACTAGATGAAAAGGGTATAAGTTAGATTAGAATTTGGTGTACCTACCTACTTTACATTAAAAATGAAAATGTGTACATATTTTTTATTATTATTTTCCTATCCGATTTGTCAAATAACATAATTAGCTTGATCTTGAAACGTATATGTTGGGTTACAGCAAAAAGATTTTTTAAAGAAAAGTTTGGTAAATTAGGAAAAGTATCGTTTTCTTTAATATCGAACAAAATTTAAGGTAGGTATATTTTGGCCCACAGTCATAGGAATGAAAATGAGATGAAAACGAAGAGCTGAAGTTTTTGCTAAACTCAGCAAAGACTTCCGTTTGAGCATTTTTATGGAGTTTCTTGCTCATTCTTCTCCATAGAGATCTACACCTTGGAATGGGCAACTACAGTACTTTCACAAGTTATTATGCCTTGTGTTTGTGACTGTAGCTTCTTTTTCTTTGTTTTTTTGTGACATTCAAATGTGCCTGTAATGGTCTAATTGAAATAAATGCTTTGAGTTTGAGTTTGAGCAGATTGAAACTTGAAACTTTGGCCCAGCTAACAACACATGCAGTAGCAACAGTTTCTCGTGTTCTAAATGGAAGTCAGGGACTGTCAGCAGATGCAGAATTCGGCTGGTTAAGTTGGAAGCGTCAGGGGAGCCCGCGAAATTCAAATTTTCTTACGTTTTTTGCAATTTGCAGGACAGTGTCAGGTTGTATGTTGATGAAAAATGAATCGCGCAAGTAACTTATGTATGTAAGTAGTTACAGCATTATAAGTATTAAAATCATCAATACAACCCTGTAAGTTCATTTAACCCCATTAAATTACTTTTTCATGCAATAGTTATGAATAGAGTTAAATAAGCTTAACTTTTTGAACGCGAGAGCATGAAAGCACGCGCGTGCCCTCCACGCCAAGCCACAATTTCACCTACCATTGTGTCACATATTTGTGACGTTTGGCGTTCAGGGCACACGCTTGCTTGTCACGTATAAGTGACAATGGCGTTAAATAAGCGCCAGGCGTCAGCCCCCTGGTGCTTCCGTCTTAAAATATTGTAGAATCCGCCAGTCAAACCGGGTCGTTGAAGCTTATAAATGGGCAATATTTAATTTTCAAGAGACTAATAAAACAGATTATCTTATTATTAAAATGATGTGACGTCACAAAACCGCAGATATAAATCTAAACGATTTAAACACAGTCACAAGGTGACACGTGCTCACAGTTTTTATTTTTTTAAGTTGAACATGTGAAGTTTTTTGTGAAAATTTTGTTGTTTTCCCTTTTTTTAAAGTTAATAGAATGTCATTAGACAAGTACTTACCTAATTGAAAATATAGTGCCAATAACAGTCAGAGTCGTGAGCACTCATGAAGTCATGACTCAGGTCGACTCTAGTGCAAATAGGTCGTCAAAAGGTTGGTATGTCATGTTGGTAGGTACTTTTAACTCCAAACTGACCGGTCAATTTTAACAAATAAATTGCATGAATTACCGCCTTGTAGGTATTATATAATGATACGTTTCATATACCTACCTAAACGCTAAATCTAATCTAAGTACCTACCTATTGTTTCAATTCTGCAACAATCAGAAGGTATTATTTCAATTCAATGAAATAGACATGACCATGGGCGCCAGGAGAAGGTGCAAAAAGGCACACGTGCAAAAACCTGGGGCTTTTGTACATTTAGGAAAAAAAAAGTATGAAACACTTATTTCTATAATAGTACCCAACCCAACCCAAGCATGGTGAAAAAATTTTCGAGTTCATATTACTCACTCTTGCAACCTGACAAAAAAATGCTCACTTCGATGGACAAATAACCGAATCAATTCTTATCCCCCTTCTACGAGACCTACTCGTAAACTGAGCTGCATACTTATTTCATACAAAAAGTGCTGTACATAAGAAATACATATTTATATAGGCCACTTACCCAGCGAGTTTATTGTTAAAAATGTAGGGGAACCGAGTAGCGTTCAGGAACTCCTGTGAGGCGTTCCATTTCCATGTTCGGTAGTTCTCCGATGTGAACACGCACGGCAGCATCTGGTCCAGTTGACCGCTAGAAGCAAAGATATACCAAAAAGTTTTTAAGAGGTACATAAAATGACTTATTCGCCCTATACTTAGAAGACTTTGGGACTTAGGGTTATTTGTGAGACTTCTATCGACTAAAGCATAAAGGGGCTTTCTCCTTTATTGTTACGAGGGATATGCGGACAGGCATGAGCCAATCTGGCTGGAGGAACTGGACCATATTCGCTCAGCGAATTGCGCCTTTCTCAAGTCTCAAGACGTCATCATCATCATCTACCTAGCCTTTTCTCAACTATATTGGGGTCGGCTTCCAGTCTAACCGGATGCAACTGAATACAGTATTTTACATGGAGCGACTGCCTATCTGACCTCCACAACCCAGTTAGTACTGGGCAATACGATACCCCTTAGTAAGACTGGTTGTCAGACTTTTTGGGCCACTGACTACCTAACGACTGTCAAAGATCTACAAATGTCATCCGGGACCAACGTCTACGTCAACGTCGTCAACGTCAACGACTTAACGTGCTTTCCGAGGCACGGAGGAAACTCTTGAAGGAAAAACTTGCAGGAGCTGCTGGTTTAATGTTAATAACTTGTTTTTATCAGACTGTATGCTGTTTCAATCAATTAAGAAGTTTTGTCACTGAACTTCAGTCCGAAGAGTAGATACCTACTACTATTTCAATTGTTGGAAAAATAAATCTGAGAGGCTAACAGTAGCCTTCGCTAAACAAAAAGGTAGTAACAATGAGTCTGGTATGTGTGTGATACATATCTTATATCACTTCCCGGACTCTGTGTCGAATGACAATGAACAAAAAGCAATGTTTATTACGGTACTAACATTTAAAGGTCATTCTGTCAGTCTAGAAATATCATCTAGTCTAGTCTAACTGAGTGATTTATGTCGATAACAGAATTGAGTAGGGGGTCCCCCCTACTTGCCGCCATATGCGACATCAAGTTTATAAAAAATCGGTTTTGTACGAGTTATTATCTGTCACATACTTGGGTTATGGGTGTGCCAGAACTAAGTTATTTTTCTATAATACTTTCAAATGGCTATATTGATATAACAGAATCTCTCTGCTCTAAGTTTAGAATTTGCCGTACTTCAGTGGCAAGCAAGCCCGTATTCCACTGACACTTCGAACTACGCTAGACAAGTTCAAGGTCAAAGTGTAGCAAATACCAAAGATGTTTAGTCGACTGTGCATTTAAAAGGCGCCTATACATGACACATTAGTATGCAAGCATTTTTAATGCTGATAGAGCTAGGTAGATACCTACTTTATATTCTATATTCCGTGTCATCAGAGTACAGCGAATGGTCTTAATCATGATTGCATTTCATTGTATGGATCCAATATCTACTCGCAAGCTATATTAGTGGAATTTTAACGTAACTGATATCATAAAAATATACGATAAGGTAGTATTGAATGTTGTTGATACTTGATACACAACGAGCTTTATTATCTTAACCGAAATTATGATACAACGCCTTTCTATCTACAATAATTTAAGGAGTTAACTGTTGTATTTAATTTCTAGAGCCAATCATTTTATAGTTATCTCCTTTATTTATTTCTATACAAATACAATTACATTTTTAAATATTCCTTAGAAAAAACAATATAAAACCATTTAAAAATATAAAAAAATTGTAGCCCACCGGTATCGGGAACAGGGTCCAAGCTAACGGCGGTCAGGGCTCCAGAGAGAGGAACCTCCTAACAATACGAGCCGTGTCCAGGAGTACCGCTTTCTGAATCAAGCCCTTGATTAGTTATCTTATTTTTGTGAATGCTGGTTAACCAATTGGCAACTGTGGAAGTCCAAGACTGTAAAAACCTATGTATACTTAAGATATGTTACACAGAAGCTATTGTTGAACCTATGTATATTAATAAATACAATAACATTACATAAATTCGAATGGAAGTCTTTATGTCTGTCTGATAGGTATCTGCTTAATTAATTTTGATATCTCTAAGTATCACTTCTCTATTCTTAAAACATAGTTTCTTTTCACGCACCTAGGTGTGCAAAGTGCACTTTCTTGGTTCTTAAATTTTTGTTCGCGATTTTCACCTTATCATAGTGACTTTCCTATGAAGGGGTTTTTTTTTAGTTAACCCGTATTGTCCCACTCCTGAGCAAAAGCCTCCCCCATTCCTTCCACTTCTCACGATGGTGTGCTTCTTCTCGCCAGCTCACGAGGAACCCATCCTAGACGTCCCGCCATCTTCCCCTCGGGTTATCACTAAAAAAAATGTAAAAATTACCAAACACACTTACCAATACGCCAACACCTTATAATGCTCCAACAGCCTTTCAAACATTGGCTTCGTCGTACTCAGAAAGTCAGGAGCCAGCATCATGTTAACGGTCATGTTCACCCATCCGAAGTGGATGTCCCCAACATGGATGGCCCTCTTGACTTCAGAAGTGTTCAGGAAGTTGACGTACTTGCCCACCGGCAGCTCGTCTCGGAGGAAGTTGTAGGCGTGCTTTTGGTGGGTGATGAAGAGCAGGACTGTGACTAGGCTGTTCCATTTCTGTGGATTTAGAAGTCAGGTTGTAATTTTGTTAATGATTCTGAGCTCGTGAAATGGTTAGGGAATATTTTTTTGGTTGAGAAATGCTACACTTAGGTATAATAAACCCATCATTGCCCAAAATTAAAAACGTGAAATTAAAATCTCACTCTTAGCTTAGGGTATGGTACATTGTACGGCTTGTACCTCATGTCTGGTTTTCGTGTCTGATTTTATTGACAGGGCATTCTATCTTAGCATCTATGTAAAAATCACTCATATCACACATAATTATAAGCACCCTAGCTAAAACGATGTGGTCCCTTCATGATTGACACAGTTGACTGCATCTAAAAATTATTGGAGTGCAAAAAATCCGTCCAAATCACAATTTAGGAAGGTTACATAAGCTTACATTTTTAGCTTCTATACTCCTGTTAGCTTTGATTTCCTGCTGGAACGAGTCTATCAGTGGTTTCACGGTCTCAATCTGCTCCTTCTCCAAAAGACCGAAGTAGTAGAACGGCCACGCGATGTGCGATATCATCTCTGGGTCCACGTATGCGTTGCCGATTATTAAGCCCTGAACAAAAAAAAAATCGTGATTACAGAATGAGGTGGACAGATCAAAAGACTGGGCATTTTAGCGAATGTTTCACAGTGACACTTGTGCTTTCGGAAGGACTTTCCAGTACAATTATTTCAAACAAGAATCTTATTTACCTCCAGGTTAATGTCAGATCCAAGTTTCTCCTTCCTCTTGTGTATCTCCATAGCCATGGCGGGCACATACTTGCCAGCGTACGACTCTCCGGCCAAGTACAACGGGGCAGTTCTCAGCTCAGGGAACATTTGCAGGAACTGCTTCAGAGCTATGAAGAGGTGGCTGGCATACTGGAAAGAAATTGTTTGTAAAATTAAACAGGTGAATAATGGAAAAAGATAACCTACTGCGCAGAGCCCAAATTAATTAGGATAAGGGTTAGAGAATGTTGATGAAGAAACACATTTTACTCCTTTTGGTCTCTTTGGGCATACTCAAATCAAAAGATTACAAGAAGTATCATATGCCCAAAGGTGCTGACGACTTCTAGTTGAGCTTCTTTATTTTATTTTATCGCTGTCCTAGAAACGCATTAATGACACAGGAGACCCCACTCTCCTGTGTCATTAATGCGTTTTAGGAATGCTCATTTAGCGTGGTTGACAAACGCACAGAGTCAAAACCGGAACAATCTCTGTTAGATATATCTGTACACCTGGGTCATACAAAAAAGGAAGTGAAACCACAGTCGGTAGGTTCTTCACCTATTTAATTTATTTGCATTTCTCAAAGTGGTTAACAGAACAAAGAAAACGAAGGAAAATTTATGAGGAAATGCGTATTACCTCAGCCATATTGGTGGTGTACCCTGCCGCATGATCGGTGAAGCTGTACCCAGTCCCGACGGGGTTGTCGATGAACAGCAGCGAGTGGTTGTGCAACCAGGTGTACGGGTTTCCTGCAATTTACTATGTTATTATCCGGGTTATTTTATTTGACTAAACAATATCTTTACGGAGCATTAAGGAGTATCCGAAGGAGGCGAAATGGGCGCGCCACAAAAGGAGTACCGGTTCACAAAGTGCGGTAGTTGGACTGGGCACCAGGTGTTTGTTCCGCTAAAGCATGTCCAGCCGATGCCAACTGGAGCTACCTTTGCATGTGCCTGCACCTCCCGGCAGGTATACCTACATATTATAGACTGTATATCTCAAAAGTTCAAAAGTCTGTTGCGCTCTAATTTGAACTGACATTTTTAAACGGCTATAATTAGTTTTTTATTCGTTTTTATTTGGATATTTGTATAAACTACCTACTATTGTTATTAGTGTAAGTACCTAATTTTTTTTGATGTCTTCTTTAGTTTAAGTCAAAGATGTCTTGTTTTCTATTTTATTTCTTAAAGATTATATAGCTATATTGTACTTAAGAGAATGTTATGTACACCTGTAATTGGTACCTACATAAGAACCCTAACCTGTATACCTACTTTTATTGTCAAAATGTAAAATGTATGTACTGTTGGCGTACCTATTTTAAATAAATAAATATCTCTGAGTAACCATCACCCACGAATATTGGGCGAAAATAAAACATATAGGTACATCTTAATAATATGCTTGCTTGATGTAACACATACAACTTAGGGGCAATAACTTTTATGCACGGGAATATCCCGCACCATCTGCATACAATGAACAAAAAACAAACAAGTCTTGAGATTTTCTTTTACTTGTACCACACGTCTCAACTCAGAACCGATGACCTTTCGCAACAAACAATACAAACAATTAAGTATTCTATCATTGCTAACATAGAATACTAATGATACGGTTTTTTTACTTGATTCAATATAGACGTTATAAGTAAGGAATTCTTACAATAACTTGCTTTATATTTTCCTGTTTTGTAATTACCTCGTAAATACTACGATAAGCTGAATATATTTCTTGTGATTATGGCTCTGTGGTCACTGGGTAAGGAAAGAATACGGGTTTTTTTTGGAATTTTAGTAGGTATCTAGTGTCTCGATTGGTCATTTTAGTATTATAGATGAACGAAGTCCTTGTCTTCTTAATAACCAGGCTTGCAATAGATTTGGGCTAGCCAGAAGTCTAATGAGTGGTCCGAAGCAGGGGAGATTAAATTTTGTACGATTGCAAGTGCGCCGACAACGCAATCTTTGATGGTCTTTTGTTGATTAAATCAAATGCAATACAAGTGCACAAAGACACACGGTTGTGAGGATTAAACGGCAGACGTTCCGTGTCATCATCAGTACACGTATTTCGGTTAATCATTCATCCACTGCCGAAAAACCTCCTGTTGTGAGACATAAGTCTCTCCGAAGCGTCACGACATTGATCAGCCGATGTTTTTTGTACCCAGCTTGCTCCCGCGACCCTCATCTGGTCATCGGTCCACCTTGTGGAACCCTTCACACTAGTTAGTGTTTTTAAAAGACACGTCTGAAGAACATTAATGAGGCAAAATAAAACCAAAACTCGGTCTTAAAGTTCTAAATTAATATCTAACAAACGTAGAACAAACAGAGGCGTTCAATGTAAACGACAGTCCGATACACAATCGTTCTAATATGACCCCTGCGAACCGCGATTGTAAGCTAAATTACTCTAGAAAAAAAACGTAATACTGAGTAAATCTTAATTATCTATAGTCAGTCATACGGTAGATAAAATGTGACAAGAAGACTAGACAATGAATGATTAGTTACGAGGATAATATCACTGAAAACATGAAACATATACTAAGCACGTGCCTTTAATTAGTGATTACGAATTACTCCTAGAAGAACCATTACAAGTTGTACAACATAAAGTAGACGTCAAAATAAGTTTTTATTAAGAACGTGGGACGTGCCCAAGTGCCCGACGGCGATTAACTAATCCAATTATTTTATAATGATTCTAACAGTAGGATAGTACTTAGGTAGGATAACATATACCTAGCTAATGATTATACTTACGTTTCAAAGTTTCGTTGATAACAGTGAAAGGACCAATTTCATCAAAAAGACCAGTCATACTGGAGGCTCCTGGACCTCCTTGGAGCCAAATGATCCATGGACTCGCGTTCACGGGCTTGTTCAACACCGGGAAGTACCAGAAGAAAAGATTCGAGTTGTACGTCTCGTTCACCGTCAAGAAACCAGAGTAGCTCTTGAAACTCAAGAAATGCTTTGAATCCACCCTAGCTGCCCTCTTCGCTTCTCTTGTCCGACCTTCTTTCAGTAACGGAGTCAATATCAACGCTGTACCATTGTCAGAATTATCTTCAGGTTTACAAGTTTCATTACTGCTCGTTTCAGTGTGATTTGCATCTAATAAATTATCATCAGATACAACTTTGCCTGTACCGCAAGTTTTCTTAGAAACATTAGTTTTGTTGTCATGACTCAAGTTCTCGTGAACCGTGTTATCGCTATCTGTTTTTACTACAATCGTATTGTTTGTAATACTTTGTTGGGTTGGTTTGTTAACTGGTTTAACGTCTGCTATTAAATTACTAATATCATCTTGGTGCCCAACTTCAGCGACTCTGCCAAATACACTGGAAAACAATGGTGGCATTGAATTACTAATTAGTGGGTTAAGTATAGAGTGACACTGATAATAAATACGTAGGTAGTAGATAAAACAACAAGAACTTTAGTATTTTTGGTTCGAATTAAAACAACTCTTTCGTTTTGAAACAATGCAGTTATTGTGTCTAATCTGAGTGAGAACTATTCAAAGACAATAGTAGGTCTCTTGGTTGGTATATTCTTGTTCGACTCGAAGGAGCACAATATTTTAGGAGTTCTGAGAGATCATGGTTTAAAAAAACTTCATAAGACGGATTTATGGTGTTTAGACCAAGATTGTCTTCATGAAATAACGTCCATGAGAGAAACCATCATATAGTAAGGTAGACCTTGGTGGTCCCGTTAGAAGAAATAATAAATACGTAGGGAGGATGTGAATACGACTAATGGGACCAAAAGCCAACCATACCCATCAGTGAGATTTGTCCTGAATCAGAGGGAAGATAATGGCGCCTTATTAAACACACGCACTACTAGCGCGCAAACGCGTAAGACGTTAGGTATACTTTTGACTGGGAAGAAACCTAAAGAAGGGGGGGCTAAAATGCACCTACGTGTGTATGTTATAAGTGTGACGTACCTAATAAATACTTAGGGCATTTAAAAAACAGTTAATGGTGCTGCAATTAGTATATTAATTATCACCTACTTCACTTCCACTTTCTTGGAAATATTGTCTTTATTAACTTTAACACATATCCCGAATAAAAACAAAAACTTACCTTACTAAGCACAAAACTAGGATAAAAATCACATGCTTCATTATAAATGATTTGATTGGCCCTACTAACTAGAACGTGGTGTGTTGTATAGACACATGGCTTGCGAACTACTAAGACCACTTGCGACATCCCTGGGCATACATTATCATTACTTGAACTATTTGATCCCGCGACATTGATATTCCGATACGGCTGAAATTCGCTTGTATTTGTGTACGATGTGGAAACGTCTTAAGGTGCACACTGACTGGGAGCATTTGGTTCTGCTATTCGATTTCTGTTAGAGCTGGTTTTTCACTATTAATTACTTCAAACTTGAAGACTAATATGTAATAATGATGATGATAATATAATGAATATATAATGATAATGATGTAAAGAGGGTCTCACTTGGCAATGCTGGTACAAGGGCTTGATTCAGAAAGCAGTAGGTACTTCTGGGCACGGCGCGTATCGTTAGTAGGAGGTTCCTCTCTCAAGAGCCCTGACCACCGGTAGCCCGGATTTTTTTTTATATTACTTTAAATTGTATAGAAATATTTAAAAATGTAAATAATATGTGTTAAAAAGAATAAAGGAAATGATGTAATATGTGTGTGTATTTTGTGGGAATCAAGCCCGCCACTCTTTTCCCGATTACAGCTACTCCAACATCTACATCTACAGTGATCATCGAGTCCTCGGGAAAAGATTCATCTGCATTGCAACCACAACGAATAATCACTTTCCATATGTAGGTATTTATATCTTCTTAACTAACCCTTTGGCCACAAACTACATGCGTGTTGCGACGACAGCGAAAAAAGAAAATGCCACGAGTTTCAGCGGCACTCACGCAAAGGAAACAAGTGACAAACGCGCACGTGTCGCTTGACGCAAATCGTACGCCTGACACCGTGACCGATGCCTACGGCCTGAGGAGGAAAGTGGAAACGCATACGCCGAAGATAAGAGCTAGGTCAAAGGCTAAAATGGACTCAATTTTAAGAACAACCCCAGCACCTCACGCATGTCAATTACCAATGTTTTATAGGTACGGCAAACACCACTCAATACTTAGTTTGTTCAAATTTCTACAAGCTAGTTTTTACGTATGGTTAACAACTCCGGATGTAACTGTCTAACCGTATCTAATCTAACCGTGTAGTAGGTAATGCATTTGACGCTAGTGTGGTTGTTAGATATTGGTAATAAGGTGGTGTGAAGTCAACTTGAAAAATGCATTCAATTTTACTTTGAGCAAGGACACAATTCGTTTTGGTTAAACTCAAAACTCGAAGCATTCATTTCAAATAGACCGGTCACAGGCACTTGAATTGACAAAAACAATAAAAGATGAAGCTATAGTCCTATAGCGGCACTACAAAAAGTACTACAGCAACAAAGTACAAAAAGTAGGTACTATAGCGCCATGTCATTGTCATACATGACAGCAGTGCAGCGTGGGGCAGTGGCCCACCAGACACAACACCCGTCTGGACGGAGGATCCTCCCTTTTCTATAATGGCATGAAGAATTTTACATTCGCTCTTCAAACCCCTACACTGGTGACCCTGACCATGACCCAGTCCAGCTACAAGGCATAATAACTGTGAAGGACTGCAGCTGTCCATTCCAAGAAGAAGAGAAGAATGGGCAAAAAACTCCATGAAAACTTTTTGATAGGCAGGGCAAAATATCCGCGTGAACCCAAACTGTTATCAACTGCACTGAAATGCTCTCAGTCAGCTCCCACCTTAAACTTATCAATGAACACGCCCATTCAGAACTTATTCGTTGAAATAGGTGTGACCTTCTTGGGTCAGACCACAGACTAACGTGATGTGTGCAAAGTAGGTATAGCAGACCCCACGTCGGTTGTACGAGTTTGATATTGAGCTGGCCTAGTGTAGGACGGAGTGTCAATAGGATATAGAGGCTAGCATAAACTGTTTTTGTGACCACGGACGAACTTTTGTTTTTCAATACACTTCCTCGAAAACTGGCTCTTATCGCACTTCGATTAGGTTCAACATGCAATATCACAGTCGTGGGTTTTTTCATTTATCTCAACTAGTGTCCTAAATTCAATTTTTATATTTTTTTATATAAGCTGTTTTACTTTTGCTTCTCCTTCAACTTGCGAAGGCAAAGCGCGGGGAAAAAAGCTAATAAAATCATAGTATCATTGTGATTAAACATACAACAACATACTTTTTGTTCTGTTATTTAATTTCTTCGTAAGAGTATTGAAAAACGTCGTTTGATTCATTGGTCAATTGTCACTGCAGTGCCCGGCTAACCCTCGCTTACGGCTCGGGTGTGAATTCTGCCTCGGCTGCAATGACAAAGTGTCCCCATTTGCACCAAATTTACTATTTTGTAAGAAATAATATATCTCAACCGCAATTTGTATTTGTATTACCCTGAAACTCTTACAGGAATTTAAACATTATATGTTAAGCAATAAGGTTACATTAGCAAAGTAGACTGAATTATACCCTAAAAACAAACACGGGGGTGGAGAGAAAATAATTACTGCTATCACTAGTTTGGGGGGACTCATTAGAAACGCATGTTAACCTCTAAAGGTTCGGTCAAGCCAGTACGGACTGATTGCTAGGATTTACGGATTATTTGTCCGGACCGGTTTACGGTGAAATGTAATTTTCAGCATTTTCTTGCATTTTTTTCCCTCTCCCCCTGAGCCGTGAGCAGTCCAATCGCTCGCTAAAGTGCTTCCGATGCGATTGAATGCGGATGGTTGCGACCAGACTTCTCGCTCGTGGTTAGTGCTTTACCTGGTGTCAGAGTTTTTATGCTGCTCATGGGCCTCTGACTTGGCTTTAAATGCCGTCGAGAAAGATCAAATGACGCCTACATGACAGAATCTTCTCCTTCTTTTTCGTGGTTAGTGCCTTACCTGGTGTCAGAGTTTTTATACCGCTCATGGGCCTCTCACTAGGCTTTACATGCCGCCGAGAAATATCTCTCAGGCATGTTGGTTTCCTCACGATGTTTTTCTTTCACCGAAGCAAGTGATAATTATACAATGCGTACATGACATCGAAAAACATGATGCGACGTGACAGAATGCGAAAGAAATACTTACTCGGAACCGCTGATCTGTGATCTGAGATTGTTGTGTCGTCAGAGGAATTTACAGTAAACATTATATTTATAATTCAAAACAAGTTTATAATATTGGAACTGAATCAGATCTGTTTATTTAGGTAGGTATTGGTAGGAGTGCTATCAGAATACATACTGTACATAATTAATATTATTCAGTCTACGACTACAAACACTATGTTAATGAGATGACACATTAGTTCTAACTACTTATCAGTATGCACATTACAAGTATTATGAGCTGGTAATACATATATTTATAATAACATTCTCCATAGAAGAAAATAATTTAATATGACTTGTAAACAATCTCAGAAGGAAAACGATTAAAATACATAATTAGAAAATCACGTGAATCGTCTATTGGATTTACCATATTACTATATTACCGTACATACATATTATATACTATCTACCATACATGCATATCTATGCCTACAGGGTGAAAGGGACCCCGATGCACAAACGGATTCAACACATCATTCTGAAGCCATCAGCTGTTCCATACGTTTTTAACATGTAGGTATTGCACTTTTATAGGAAACAGCTGTTTTTTTATTAAATTACCATCATCATCTGCTTAGCCTTTCCCAACTATGTTGGGGTCTGGTTTCAGTCTAACCGGATGCAGCTGAATACGAGTATTTTACATGGAGCGACTGCCTATCTGACCTCCACAACCCAGTTAGTACTGGGTAATATACCTACCCCTATGGTATGATACCCTTGGTAAGGCTGGTTGTGAGACTTTTTGGGCGACTGACTACCTGTAAGGACTGTCAAAGACCTACAAATGAAATTCAGGACCAACGGCTTAACGAGGCACGGAGGAAACTCGGTATGTAATGGATGGTCACCCGTCCACAGACCAACCGAGGCAAATACGGCTTAACCTAAAGATCGACCCGAGCGGCTGTTATTATTTGGCCACGAGCTCCTTTTTTTATTAAATTACCAATGTACTGAATACCGTGGTGTGGTGCGTCGGTGCCCTTCCACTCCGTATATTTAAACTTCATGTACAGTAATGTTACTAGGGCGGACTTAACTATAAATTAAATATGTTATGACGATACATATTTAATAACGATGCTTCTTTTGTTGCTGTTAGGGATGATTCAATCATCAGATGAATTTTATCTGAGGAATGAAAATTTTAGTTGGACATGATGTGTATGGAAAATAATGCAAACCACAACAAATCCACGGGACGCTGGCAAGAGACCGGACGCCATGTCTTTGTTTCCATGGAAGATGGGTAGGCCTTTAGTGTGGGACTCAACATGTGTCGATACTCTTGCACCATCCCATCTTCCTAGCTCGTCGTGCTGTGCTGGGGCTGCCGCTGCGGCTGCAGAGAACCTCAAGCGGCGTAAATATAGTAACCTTATTGGTAACTATATTTTCGAGCCGTTTGGGGTTGGAACTCTAGGATCGTGGGGTCAGTGCTCACAGCCTTTGTGAAAGGACATTTCAAAACGCTTAGTTGACACTTCCCGTGACCCAAGGGCTGGCTTTTACCTTGGCCAAAGGCATAACATTGCCATACAACGTGGCAACGCCGCACGGCTCTTGGGTACATTACCAGATGACAGCGTTGAGGAGGAGATTTTTGACGCCATTTTTTAAGTTTATTGTTAAGTTAGTTACTTCAGGTTATTTTAATTTATTATTGTATATAATATTTTTCTAATAAAAAATCTGCCACAACAGTTATTCCTTAGATAAAACTTATGAATTTTAAGAAAACAACCTAATGGGTGTAAAAGTACCCTTAAAAAAGCCGAAAGGCACTTGTTTTCTCCGTCATTGCGATATTTTTTTTGTTCTAGGTCATACCTGAACCTTCTAGTTACGGAGACATTGGGGGCAAAAGTTCCAAGTTTTTCATAAGTTTCTTTTTTAACATACATGTTTTAATGTTATAATTTTACTTTAAATACCTGCACAACCCCCGTACTATTCAATGCAACCATCAGCAAAATGTTTTGAGTGCGTTACTTTGAGTCCTATCGTAAAACGTGATTTTTCACCCCAAAAAAAAAGTCATTTCCCAGCAATAATTTTTGCGTAGTGTTACTTAGTTTGATAAATAGAATGCTTTTTTTTTACGGATGGGAAATCATCAAATGACTTCTCCCGCACTGGGTGGAGTGGGAGGGAGTGTCAGACTCTTACTGACTAAAACCCATCCATGTTCCTTCATTGCCCTTTGTGTTCCAGGGCCACGGTATCTCTTTCGAACAGTCCCGCAGCCCCGGATATATAGAATGCTTGGTTGACGATTTCGTGAAGGGTCCGTTTACACCTTTTATAGTTAAGTTAGTCCGCCTTGGATTGTCAATTCGTTTTTAGTAGCTTGCCTAATTCCATCTACACTAATGAATTTTCGGTTTAATTGTTCATGGGTCAAGGTTAGAGATTGCAAACCGGGCCCGGCCGGGCCCGGTGGATGTCGAAAACTGCACCGGGCCCGGCTGGGCCCGGTTTGCAATCTCTACTTGTAACGACTGTCGGCCCGGTGCCCTTTTAGACATCCACCGGGCCCGGCCATTCATACCGGGCCCGGCCATTCATACCGGGCCCGGTGGATGTCGGCACCGGTTTGCAATCTTTAGTCAAGGTCAAGTTAACAAAAAATTTACCAGTTAATGAACATTTAGGTTCACAATTGAGTCAAGTTTACAGCTAATTTGAATAGGTTATATTGTACAGTGAAGCGCACGTCTAGTAAGACTTGAGCTACAAAACCCATGCTTAATACTAGGGCATAAAGGTCCCGTCAATGTCATTGCCATTATTTTCGGTTGCCTGTACTAATGTACTTTATTTACAATTCTAAGTATAACTACGTTTAGAACGAATAACTATTACAGCAAAAATCTAACAACTATTTTTGTTAATATTTTTTTGTAAATAATACAAAATATCACATTAAATTTTACAAAAACTTGTAATTTTTTTACTTTAAAAATAGATAAAAATGATTAAAAAAGTAATTTAGGTTACACTTATATGTCGATAATTAGTTACTAAACAATCTTTGATGTCGGCCATGACAGTTGTGAGCCGTGCTATCTCTGAATGTATCATTTCTAATGTGTTTATTATTTTACCAGTGCTGAATACTTTTTCTCTCTCTATGGACAGAAAAGCTGATGCTTTGTCCTCTCCATCTGTAAAAAAGAACAGATATCATATGACAAAATACTCGAATGACTACCTCGCGTCTCAAAAGACCAATAAAGTAAGGAACTCCCAAAGGTTTTAATCGTTACATTTACATCCTCCCGACCGCATTGAAAGATGGTCATCATGGTATTGTTTCATTTCCATTTTTGATTAGTTTTCTCTCACTCACTCATACTCTAAAACAGTATCTACCGTTCCATGCGAGATGGATGACTCTTCACTTACTGTGAAGAGTGAGGAGCAAGAGAGAGCGAGCAAGTGTGTGTAGAGTGAGTGTGGTGTGTGAGAGTGAGTGGGTCAGTGTCAGGTTGTATGTGCATTAAAATATATTAAATATAACAGACTAAAAACTTAAAAAAAAATAATTTCGCGGGTTACCCTGGCTCAGATCCTTCCACCTTAAGAACGTTGCTCCTATCTGACTAGGGGCCGTTCTTCCCTAAATTTAGGCGGCATGGCGGTTGTGTCATGTATATCGTTGAACAGGCCAATGCAAGTTACCAAAATGACCAAATACAATATAATGAGGAGTCTTTTGTCCATGAAATAAGGGTTATTCAGATTCAGTTTGGGGAACATACAAAAAACAAAAATTACCTGAATCAATGCAGTTTTCATTCTTTGTGGCAACTACTTCTGGTTTGGTTTCCGGTGTACTGCGTGATCCGCCTAGCTCCATGTCAGAGTCGATCGGTGATCGCTGTTTCCTTCGCCTTTTTGAAGATCTTGTCCCAATTCCTGCAAGAAATAGGGGCTTGTTTTAAAAGGTTTGGATAGGCACTTTCTATTAGACAGCATAATAAAGGAACGTATAAAATCTAGTAGATAAAGACAAAAGGCCAATTTTTATATAAATAGTACCTAGGGGGCCCCCATTAATTACGTGATTAGGCGATTTTTGACCCCCCCTCCCCTTGGTGAGATGTCGTGAGATTTGACTTGACCCCCTCCCCCAATCTCCCCCCACCTAATCTCACGTGAGATTTATCAAAATGCGTAGTTTTTATTGTTAATACGTTAATCTTTGCTTGATTGCGTTGGATTTATTTCAAAAAACATAATTTTCTTAATTTTAAATCTTTATTTTCATTGAATATTTATTATTTAATATTATTGTGTAGGAATTAGCAATATTTTAGTAGAGAAATATTTGTTCACTTAATTAAACCCAATATTTTCGCGATTTTACACTGTTCCTCGCGAGGAAAAAAATACGTGATATTTGGCGAGAGCCCCCCTCTATCTCGTGAGATTGGGTGAGATTCGGCTCGACCCCCCCCCCTGAACACCTCACGTAATTAATGGACGCCCCCTACCTACATTCTATATTCAAATCTATTTCCGATTACTGTTATTTCTACTGAAGCAAATATCAACTTTATCCAATTGGGATTAAGTTGATTTAGCAAGATTAAAAGTGTAAAATTTAAAAATTCGCTTGCTTTGCTTGAGTTTCTAAGTTACTTTTCTCAAAAGATTATTTGTTTGAAGTTAATTACAAACGCTAATTAGGTTTTTATTTTGTTGATTGTTGAGCATGCGTGACAACTAAACAAAGGTTCCAAGACTGTTTTATCAAATGGATATGTCAGTGTTTGTTGGAAAGTCTAGTTATTGCCACACAAAAACTCAAAATAAGTCTAGACTTTTATAGGTGTGAAACAAAATGCCTTTTTATTAAAAAAAACATCAACATAATGAATTAATGCATGGTTCTTACCTTTAATATTTCCACTTGTGTCTACCCTAGGTTTCCTTTCCTGTGGGCTGCTAGGACCCGCTTCATCATTACACGGCTGACGTCTCTTCCGACTTTTTGAAGGCGGTTCTACGTCCTCTGTTTCTAAAAAATTATAAGAAAAAATCCTATTGAAGTTTGATGTAAAGGACAACGACGATATCATTCCGGACCGTTGTTAAATCACTTATTAATGAGGCTGTGCTGGGTCTTAAAAACAATCGGAACGTCGTCTGAGCTCATATTTATTTTTTTTCCATCCTGCATGAGAAATCCCGCATTTCAGATCTCGCAAAAAAGGTGCATTGGATTGGTGCAATTGGATTCCCTTGTAATAACTCACCGAAATACTGATTAATTGGGCTGTCTTCATTGTTGTCTGTATAATTTTGTATTGCTTCATCCAAGCCCTGAAATTAGAAAATGTAGTAAATTAAATATAGTTAAAATAATAATATTTTAAAAAGTGATAATTATATGAGATTCTTAAAAAAAAAAACCTTTCTTAAAAAAGGAGGTTTGAAATAGCTAAAAAGGCGAGGGTTCAAACAGGCATATACTGGTGCTAAGATAATTTTTTATAATATTTTTTAGAGCTGGTAGCTAAGGGTAACCAAAATGCTAGTGCTAGATTTGCCTACAGTAAGTAACATTACAAATGATATTTATTTGGTATGTATGTTGGTACCTAGGTGTTTTGTTAATGTTAAGTTGTGATGGCCCAGAGGTTAAGGCCTTGCCTCTCATGCATGAGGTTGTGGGTTCAAATCCGGGCAAGTACCAATGTGACTTTTTTCAATTCATATGTACTTTCTAAGTTTATCTTGGACATCACAGACATCGGTGAAGGAAAACATCGTGAGGAAACCTGGACTTATAATTAACTAGCTGTTCCCCGCGACCTTCGTCCGCGTAAAGTTATTAAAAATACAATTTTCCCCGTTTTTGCAACATTTTTCATTGCTGCTACGCTCCTATTGGTCGTAGCGTGATGATATATAGCCTATAGCCTTCCTCGATAAATGGACTACCCAACACTGAAAAAATCATTCAAATCGGACCAGTAGTTCCAGAGATTAGCGCGTTCAAACAAACAAACAAACACTGCAGCTTTATAATATTAGTATAGATATAAGTCTGAAATCGCCAACCCTTCTTGAGCAAGCGTGGTGATCAATGCTCGTGCCTTCTCTGTATGAGAAGAGGCCTTTGCCCAGCAGTGGGACAGTAATAGGCTGGTATTATTATTATACCTAGGTGTTTCTGTTCAGACTACTCTGAGAAGAAATAGACAAAACTAACTCAGAGATCACTCTTTTAAAGACCAGACATCAACAATTTATTGTGATGATAATAATAAATTGTCATCCTGACCGCCGGTTGCTTGGACCCTATTGCCCCCCGATTCCGGAGGGCTACAATTTTATACAGGGTGTAAACAGACCCTTCACGAAGCCGTTAACCAAGCATTCTGTACATCAAACTAAGTAACCCTATACAAAAATTGTTGCTGGGAAACGACATTTTTTTTTTGGGTTAAAAATCGCGTTATTCGGTAAAACTCAATGTGACGCACTCAAAACTTGGTGCTGATGGATCCTTTGAATAGTAAACGGGTCATGGAGGTAATTAAAGTAAAGTTAAAACCTTAAAAAGTAATACTTAAAAAAAAACTTGTGAAACTTATAGATGCGTTCAATAGTAAACGAGTCTTGGAGGTATTTAAAGTAAAGTTTAAACCTCAAAAATTTGTATTAAAAAAAAAACTTGTGAAAAAGTTGGAACTTTGATCCCCAATAACTCCGTAACTAGAAGGTTCCCAGGTATGGTCTAGAACAAAAAAATGATCGCAATAGCGGGGAGAACCAGTGCCTTTCGGCTTCGTTAAGGGTCTATTTACACCCTTTATATTATAAAATGTTTTTTATATTATTTTTATTTTAAGGAATATTTAAAAATGTATTTGATTTGTATTGAAATAAATAAAAGAAATAATTGTCATCATCATTACTTACTTCTTCAGACAAAGGATCATTCAGGATGACCACATCATCAACCGAGCTCTCTCCTATAAGAGTCATAATATTTTCTTCCATCGTTGACAATGGTAACATGCCTTCAGGTAGAGGTCTGTCACCGTCCTTAGAGGCTTTCAGCTCTAGTGCACGTCTCCTGACTCGGTACTTCCAGTCACACCAATACTAAAAAGTGAATAAGGTTTTATTTTATTACTAAATCCTTCTTGCTTTTTATTTTTTGTAAATGTCTTGTGTGCCTACAAATATGACATAGCAATACTGCTTGGTGGGAGAAATGAGTAAGTTGGTAATTCTTCCCCTAACAAGCTAATACAAAAGAATATAGGGTGTAAACAGACCCTCAACGAAGCCGTCAACCAAGCATTCTGTACATCAAAATAAGTAACTTTACGCATAAAAAAAATTGCTGGGAAACAACTTTTTTTTTTGGGGTGAAAAATCACGTTTTACAGTATGACTCAATGTAACGCACTCAGAACAATGTGCTCATGGATGGATTGAATAGTACGGGGGGGCGTGGAGGTGTTTAAAGTAAAAATCTTACTTTTAAAATGTGTATTTTAAAAAAAACTTGTGAAAAAGTTGGAACTTTGACCCCCAATATCAGCTTTGTTAAGGGTCTTTTTACACCCTTTATACTACATCCAAAAAAATTTAAAACTGTTTCTTAGTTACTTAGAATTTTTTTCTTACCTTAGACCAACCTTTTCCGTCTTTGATGGCACCGTCTTTAACACCATTCAACTTCTTAGCGCACAAGTTCCAGATTTTTACAGTATGAAACTTGCCTCGTCGGTGTCTTCCCCGAGTGAGGCCCTTTGCCAAGTCTTCGTGTTCTTTGAGAAACTCTAGCAGACCTGTCAACTGGTCATAGCTCACTTGTTTTCTCTTGCCTTCTAAAAAATAAAAACTGTTCTTAATTCAAAAATGCATACTGTTAAATTAATTGATTAACATTAAGCTAACTGATTTATTGAACCATCTGACTTGTTGATTTATTCAAACGATAAAAATACCGGCAAAGATTTAGCTTGATTTATTTTTTATTTTTTTGTAGAAAGTTTTTACTTTACTTTAATGAATTCTTAATCTCAGGATGTACCTTTACATCTGGAAATATTTTGTAAAGGATTTTTACTCTGGTCGAGAGGTTTTTTGTAATTTTATATGGTATCTATCCAAGCAAACGATCAAAAGAAAAATAAAAACACTTGCCTGCATCCATTTTGAACTGCACTTATTTCGTCCTTGTTTTAGCTGTTTTCATTGAACTTTTCCTTACGATTAACAAACTTTCACACGCCCGATATCAACAACAAGTTCTTGCGCAGATTTTGATTGTATTTTAACTAAATAAAGTATCGGTTTATATTCATCTCGTTTAACTTATCGGGCTGCAAGATAATCGACACTTTTCCCACACAGTCCATACTGTTTTACCGACAAATTATAGACCAGAGAAATGCGCGCGCAGTGTTTGATATATTTCGTATCCTTCAGCGCTTCAATCATGAAATTCTGAGCAAATTATTTGAATAGTTTTAGAGAAAATGTTGCTTTTATTTCTATTATTATTTGTAAACAAACAATGCAAAAAGTGACAGTCCATCGGACGTGCGTTTAACGTATTGCCACAATAAAAAAACAATGACAGAAAAAAAAATGACGTAGATGGACGCATTGCAATAATGCAAAGAAATTCTTAATGAACAAGAGAACAGTTTCTTTTGTCTACACATAAAAGTATCTGTATATTAGTAGTAACTTCTAACTCAAACCAAACACGAATAAGTACTGAAAAAAGCGCTGTATTGCTGAGCTTTCAGGCGCTTTGCTGTAATATCATCAAAGCAAATATTTACTTCCCGCCCAAATTCATGGTTATCCGAACAAAATTGAAATGCCTTTTGCAATAGCAGTATTTATCCCGCACCAGACCTTTTTCAGTTGGTCGCATAAAAATCTTTCAGGTCGTAAAATTGACAAGTGATACATATCGACGCAGGTTTCCGGTTTCATCAATCTTTAGAAAGCTCAATAAGTAATAAAATGGTGGTAAATTTTTGATTGTTTAAATAGAATATTATTCAAAATGATGTTTGCAAATTTTAAATTCCTGCGAAGGGTAAGTTTTGTTGTTATTTCGGTATTTTTTCAGTTCATGATTTTATGCTGCTATGTAGATGAATTTTTGTTTATTTTGGTGACAAAATCCCTGTAACACGAGTTTTATTGTTATTATTGTGAATAATACAATTTAGTGAACAGAAATTCGTGATTACTTACCCAAAATCTGTTGCCCTTTATTGCTATTGGCTTTCTCGTTAGAGGACATTTTATTGATTTCATGATAACAAAGGTACGCAGTACACACCGGCCGGAACCCAAATTGGAAACTACGTAGATACTTAGTAGTTCAATTAGGCAAAGCTATTTTAGGTACCCTATCTACAGTGATTACTTTAATTGGGTACCTACCTTAAGATTCTGTGTCTGGTGGACGTTTAGTTGTCATCGTCGTGGTAAACAGCAAGACGTTAGACATATAAGATAAGATACTGGCTGTGGAGGCTGCGCATCTCGATGGTAGGATAGGTAATAGTATGTAACCCTTCTGACCGTTATCGCCCCTTGGCGGTCGGGGCCAATCTCGGCGGAGACTATCCATTGACACAGGATGTATTTATTATAGGACCAAGTTAACATAGACTCAAGTGCGCTCTCTATTTCCCCCCTCATAATATGTTGATGGAATGGCAATACGACTCGTCCGGAGAGAGATCTGGCACAGCACCAACGACTTAAGGCAGTCAGACTTAAGACTGCTTTGCAAGGCTTGAGGACACCTGAAGTATAGCAGAGGACCACAACATCTGATGTGCCACTTGCTTGTTTGTCAAGCAATAGGATCAAACTTCTTTAGCTTATAATAGGAACATTACCTGTACTGGGCTCAGCACCGAAAGATTTTGGAGTTTTGGAGACCCAAGATTAGCTTACAGTTCAGCGCTTGGATTATTCAATAGGTATACAACTTACATTACTTACAATAGCTTCAAGCAGTGCCTTTATCCAGTCTCGCTGGTAGTCAAGTGAGCTCGCTTGACTCCGGTGCTACTGTATTTTGTAAGACATGATGTTTTCGTAGGTCTCCATGTATCTAATAGTTTAGCTTAACTCTGTGCCGTGGCCTTCAAGGTTGTTTCATTTGATGACGGTTGATTACTTATTTTATTATAATTATCATCACCATCTACTAACTACATAATTATTTTGGGTTCTCTTTCCGAGGACACCTAGATGTACATGTGCGGCTGTTATTTTGCCACGAGCTCTTCGCTTCATTTCGTGCTTTCATTTTAGTTCGATCTTCTTCAACAAATAAATAAAAGTTCCATAGAATTTCATTATCTTCCAAGTTGATCAACATACCTAAGTAAGAAATATTTTTTACTTATCGAGAACCGATCCTCCACCCGTTCAGGGTACTTTGCTTAATTTTCCAATAGTCTTAATGGCCGGGATTAAGATTTAGACTGCGCTGCTGTCGTGCCATTGAATAAATTATTTGTTTTGTGTAAGATATTAAAAGCTCTGTGAAAAAATAACCAAAAGCTTCTTATTATATTGAATAGGTAGATGGTACAAGTTACTTCCTTAAATCTTAGACCCAGTAGGTGGTTAACAGTCTGCTGTGATTGATTCTGATCAATGACGTTCATTTTTTTTAATTGGCCTATTTTGTCTGTCAGATGCCTGTCTTGGAGCGTATTGTGGTGATCATGTTCTATGATGTTCATAGTTCATCAAAACTGCAGGTTTACGACATTTCATAACCAGCAGTTTGGCCAAAGTCTGGTCAGCCGAACTCACATGATGGTTGACAGAAAGTTCAAAAACCCCGAAAACAATACACTTATTAATTCATCTGTCACTCTAGGGATTTAACGATCACGCCGTGGCAAAAAAAACAACTCGGTAAGTATAATGACTACATGGCTGTCGTGGCTGACTGCCCAGGATACGCCGTTTCCATAGATACCTACGTTTCTATGTGACCAGTAAAATAGGAGGCGTAGATTGCATTTCCAATCCATTTCGATCCCCCTTGGCCCAAACATTCAAACATTGGTTCCAATACAGGCAATACAGCCATCGTTAATGTTCCGAACTACAAGCAGGCCAAGTTTATTTGAACAGTCGCTTAAACGCCTCCGCGGAGCCCGCGTGTGTCGCTGACCGGAAAATTCCTTTCGATATTTTTCTTATTTGCGTTGCCGCCATAAATTCAGTTTTAGAACGAACTGTTTTTAAAATGTGATCGTTTTGTTTGTGAGTTGTAAATATGGAAATTAAAGTTGACGTGGTGAGTTTTTATTTAATTTTTAGAGAATTGTCTTTGTTATTTCAGTTTCAGTAGGTGCCAACCTACGTGCCGGTTAGGTATTTTCAGCTTATTGGTGCTTCCGATTGCAAAAATATTTAAATAAATCAATAAGTACAAAATAATAAATTAGCAAATTTTTTTGAACTCCTATTTATACTCGTATTTGTATTTACTAACACAGTGAGCTTAGGTGACAGTGTTTTTGTCTCCTTCTCTTTCAAGTTATTTTATTTCCGTACTGTTTCTCAACTCTCTAACTATCAATAAAACTTTATTATGCTTCCGAATACCAACAAGATATCAACTTGCCCAGTTGATATCTTGTTGGTATAGCCAAAGTAATATTTTTTCTTGTGCAAGCCAAAGTAATATTTTTTCTTGTGAATTTAGGAATATACATACCTTTCCTGGAAACCATTACCTTCTTTATGGGATTACAAAAAGGGCACAAAAGTAGGTAAGCATACACAATTTCCCTGAAATTAAAAACATAATATAAAAAATTCAAAAAGTCGTCTAATGTAGCCCTCGAAAATATAATTTAATTTTTCTTCCTACCCTGGCGTTTTCGATGGTGAACTATTTTATAACTTCCTGAAATCATATTCATGGAAACCTAAGCAATTCTAAAAACAGTAAGTTAAGAAGAACTACTTGTAAATAAAAAATAGAACTCCCAGTAGGTATGTACCTACCTACTTGTATTCTAAGCTTCACCTAGCAAGGTCTTTTCAACAGCATTGTGCACTTGCAATTCCAATTAACGTGGATATCTTTTGTTTTACTACCAACTGGCAACATTTAAACGCGTATTCCAAGCACCTAACATACATATCTACATGTAAATCTACTAATTCCGGTATTACAGATGACTTTGCTAATACACCGCGCCCAGTCTTCAATTACTTTAAATTGGCTACTTGCGGTATTTTAGATCAGTATTTCCCAAAGTGCTTAAAACCGCTCCCTTTTTATTCGAAGTAATATGCCTATATCATTAATTTTAATATTAAGTACTGCTGGTGTAATGGGTAATTTTTTGAAACCGGAAATTCTGTCCGTATATGAAGTAATAGGTCTAATAACAAGGTTAATTATATGTATAGGTACTAAGTTTGATAAATGCTGTCTAGATTTAATCAACGGCTTCACTGTTGTACTTCATATTATATCTAGGGCTGCCCATGATGATTGTCTCTTAGTATCAATAATAATTGGTTCTTTGAGCTTGTATTTGTAGAGATATTCACGCGTTAGTCATCCTGTAACATTGAAACTTTGCAATGCAAAAACCAGAAATTTGTTTTGAAGAAGATTTCATTTTGTAGTAAAAAAAAAAGGGTAAAGGATTTAGATCGCACAGATGACACTTGTAGTAGCTAGTTGCAGTACGAACAAGCAAGAGATGAAGTCTCTGCATCCTCAGATTTCGATGATGTCATCCGCATCATCGATGAAGTCTGATATAGCCAACGCTAGCCTTAGCGTTGTTATCTAAGTACTAAAAGATTATATAGATGGATGTAATCATGGCAACATTCATTCAGCACATAATTTTCATGTTGCCACAACCACACATTTTGAATAGGTACCAATACCAAAGATATCAACCCAGCTAACAGCTGTTAGAATCTAAAAAATAACAAAAAATCAAAGACAGCCCACATTATGGAGATCTGCGCCCGATACGGGTGTCAATGAAGCAAGGCCATCGAGCCACCGCCATTATCCTCCGAACACCTCACTGTGATTTGAATACAAAAAAGCCGTTAAGTGCTTTCTTACTGCGCCAGTAAACAATGAAATATTATGGCCATCCAACCGACACTTCGTAATGAATTGATGAACATATTGATAGCTGTATTGTATAGGAACTGGATCCAGACGTCTTAAACGGCGCGAATTGATTTGTGAGGCTAGCCTTTGTTCTAGCTAATCATAATATGGATGAAGCCGTCATAAATTTAGATGAATTGACTTTACTACTTGATGTGTGTTAAATACTATGAAATGCTACCTCCGATTTTTTTGTCCTTCGATACATCTGTATAGTTTTACATCTGACTCTGACAGTAGTTAGTTCATACCCATACCCTTATTCTATTTAGAAGACAAGAAAATTCAGTAGGTAAAGACAGCTATAGATTTTTTTATCCAATATCAAAATGGTCTTCTCATCACACAATGGGTAACGACATCAAAATGACCCCTCACCAAACTTATAGATAACTCATTGCCTAGAATATGGCATAAGGAGTGGACGACGTTTATGGGTTATGACTTTTACGACTGCAGTAAAATGGACGTTAAACGCTGCCATAGTCCGTTGTATATCAATCAGGAAATTAGGAGAAATTAATTGTTCTACTGAACCGATCAAACACCACAGTGCTTGACCTGGATCCTGGTTTGTGGCGGGAAATTTTCTATGACGTCACGAAGTCAAGTACACCAAAGCATCACTATTGGAGTGAAGTATAAATGGTGCCAGCCGGAAGGTTTATACACTCGACAATTGTTGACATACGAGGGGAAAACTTATGTTTGTCTACAATGGTGCAGTTGCAACCCACGTAGTAGTTATTAACCTTATTTGTTGGTTAGGTTAGGTTAGTTTTACATTCAGAGTGACCTTTCAGAAAACAGAACACTCTCGTTAAGACAGCTCTGGCTCTTCAATAATAAAACTAACTAATTCCATAGTCTTCTATCTCAAATCAGATCACTGATTTACAGATGTTATACATTTGAGCTCTCTATGCTGTTCTAGCAGAATAATATCTTTTTATTTTTTACTTACAGCACACGGTGCATCCGTCGTCAGCCAAACAGGTGGAGAAACCTCCGATACCCAAAGAGACATGTGGCTCTTGGTGCACACCCGACTCGACACCGGCCCATACTATGTGAGTACAGTTCAAAAGTGCTTCACATCAAACATCGAACGGTCGTTTGATGTATGCATATGAGGAAGTTAATGGTATGCTTATATTTTGAAATACGATTTATTACAGATTGACACAAACAAAGTCGAATATCGAAACTAAAACTGAGCTTCAAGAAGGTACACCGATTCAAGAAAGGTATTAAGATATTTCTAAAGAAATAATAACTTAACAGCACCCTATAGGCTTAAAAAATAGTTTTTAGCTTCATATAAACCGTTTACATTTCGATGTTCACGTAATTATTGGTAATTTGAAAAAATAATCAAATAAACCTAAGTAATAAACACGCCTTGATCATATCGATAATTTCAAACTACCCGTACTTAATTCGACAAATTACTGGGAAAACACTTACAAACATGTTTTTTGGTATTAAAGTTCACGTAAATACAGGTAACTAAATACTATTGTAAATATTTTAGCATAGTATGTGAGCTGCAAAAAATTCGACTCTTCTCACCGAGTCCTCCTCCTGCTTATAAATCTGAAAATGACATAACAGAAGACGACACTGAACTGAAAGAGTTCAAACAGGCGACATCTAAAGATAATTCACCAGAAGAGTAAGTTGATATGGCAATAACTTGGAAATAAACCAATTAACAAATATCCAGACTGTTGTTCTTTTTCTTTTGTAGGCCACCGGATTTGGAAGACAAACTTGACGGAATTATAGAAACTCCACAAAGTCCTGTGCCAATTTCTCCTTCGCGTAAACCAAAATGGGAAGGTTTATCACGGTTGTCGGAGTTTTGCGACCCTTTTATGCCCATAGATCCTCAGGGTAAGTGAATATATGCATATAAACTAACGCTGTTTTATAAGGGTGTAGGCAGAAACTTTAATAATAATAATATAAATGCTTCGTCCACGTTTATGTCTGGTCGTAAGTGCACGCCGGTTGCCATGCATCCGACCTTTCTGAAGAAATACCAATAAGGTCAGTGTATGTCCTTCTGGGGCGTCCCCCCCGGCGAATCCTATATGATTGCAGAAAATAATTTGTAATTGCTGTAATAGCTGGTCCCAGTTGGGCGCCAATTAAGGGCCACGACGATTGTTAAAGAACTATTAGATTGGTTTATTCTGGAGTAAGCGACTAAAGAAAATTGCTAAAGGGCGTGTCTAAGTAATTGAGTTAAGTAAATACGGACCGATGCAATCAATAGTAATAGACTGTAGATGCTTTTTAAACACTACTCTATGGGAAACTTTGTAATTGTGCTATGTGGGTAGTTATCTCGATTTCAATTTAAAGGGTACAACCGCTACTACGAAAGTGATATCTGGTTTAATCTTTAGAAACTTGATCGCGCTTAAATACTTATTATTCGACTGGCAATTATTTATCGTATAAATACGTGATACGATAACGTGTATACATAATGCTAATTTTAATATAATTTTTCTTTTAGGGCGCCGCTACATCAGCTGGCTTCTCCTAGTTACTTTCTGCTACAGCTATAACGCATGGTGCGTCGCTCTTCGTGCTACGTTCCCCTACCAGACTCCTAAGAACACGCCATATTGGATGTTAGCCGACTATTTGTGTGATATTGTATACGTTCTGGACGCTGCCTTTGTGAAGCCCAGGCTTATGTTCTTGAATGAAGGATTCTGGGTCGATGACCCTTGTGAGACAAGGAAAAATTATAGAAGGAAGTCACAGTATAAGGTAAGACAATTCAAGAAGTTCCTATAACTAAACATAATTTTAACGTTACTTACTTAGTTATTAGGTATTTACACCTTTTGCCTCAGAAAGTTTAACTTTGTCACAGTTTGCTACTGTTAACATATTTGTCACTTACATTAGTGGGTAATCAAAAAATGATTACCACAATAATTGGGGATTTGTACTAACTGTTGACGTAAACGTTTAATTTTCAGTTCGACGTGATATCATTACTCCCTCTGGACTTGTTGTACATTTACTTCGGCACCCAGAAAGTAATCCTTCGCTTCCCGAGACTTTTGAAACTGCAAACTTTCTGGGAGTTCCACCAGGCTATGGACAGAGTGCTTGCTTCGCCTTATGTTGTGAGTATTTTAAATACTATTTGGTATTTATGGTGATTATTTTATTTTAAATCGTTTAATGAAGACGATGAATTACAAGTATTTACTTATTATGATGGTGATGATGATGATAATCTGTAGTATTATTCTCAATATTCAAAATTTTATGAGGTCAATGTGGACCGGCATTGACCTCATTAAATTTTAAGCTGTCGAGCACAGCCAAAATTGATTTATGAGAAGAAGAGTAATTAATAATACATTTACAAAAAAAAATCTTCCACAGGTACGAATCGGCAAGACTCTTTTCTACATCTTTTACTTGATTCACCTTAATGCTTGTGCCTACTACGCAATGAGTGACTACATAGGCCTCGGCACAAACGGCTGGGTCTACGATAACCAAGGCTGTGCCTACATACGCTGCTTCTACTTCGCGACTAAGACTGCGACATCCATCGGCAAGAACCCGAAGCCTGAGAACACTATTGAGTACTTGTTTATGACTGCTGCCTGGTTGATGGGCGTGTTTGTCTTCGCTTTGCTTATAGGACAAATAAGAGATATTATTGCAACTGCTACAAGGGCTAAAGTGAGTATCATAATTGCTTTTATGGTGTATCACAGTATTTTTTTTACCTTTGTATTATAATGCTCAACCCATCCTCTATAAAAATCATTTTGTCACAGACGGAATACCGTAAGACACTGGATGGCAGTAGTCGCTACCTTCGTCGGCTGAACATGCCAGTTTCACTGCAAAGACGAGTGGCATCATTTTTTGAGTACACTTGGAGTAGACAACGGTGTTTTGGTGAGTCAATAATTTTGGTCAAAGGTGTGTGCCAAGTAATATAGATAGACATTGGCTCACGTTGGGCGCCAAGTAACATAGACATTGGCACACGTTGGGCGACAAGTAATATTGACATTGGCCCACGTTGGGCGCCAAGTAATTTTGGCATTGACCCACGTTGAGCGCCAAGTAACGTAGATATTGAACCACTTTGGGTGCCAAGTAACACGGACATTGACCAAGGTAGAGCACTAAGTAACATAGACATTGAGCCACATTAACGCTTAGAAAAGTAGACACTGGCACACGTTGGGCGACAATAAGTAGTATTTAAATTGGCCCATGTTGGGCGCCAAGTAACGTAGATATTGGAAAATATTTTAGGCGCTAAGTAACACAAACATTTATCCACGTTGGGAGTAATAAAGACAACTAAACGTAATTGTAAAATAAGTACTAAAATTATTCTTTTAATTGTAGATGAACCCAGCATTTTGAATTCCTTGCCATTTAACATGAAACGGGATGTAGCACTTGAAGTACATATGACAACACTTAGTAAGGTGGGTTTTTTCGAAAGTATGCATTTTAATAATCGATCACACTTTAGGCTACTGAATATCATTGCGTTTTAAAAGCGAATTATGGAAAAAAAGTACTTACACGAAATATTAATGTTTTTAGGTCCAACTATTCCGTGACTGTTCAGCCTCTCTTCTACGTGATCTGGTTCTCCAGCTACGTCCAGTTTGCTTCCTCCCCGGTGACGTAGTCGTACGGCGCGGTGATGTTGGCCATCAGATGTACATCATTTCTTCTGGCGAGTGTTGTGTGCGTATCAAGTTGATTAATTTGAAATAAGCCCCACATTTCCACCGTTTATTCGAATTCATTGTAAATTGATGCAATGTTTTTGAGTGATATTTTATTACTCAAAAATACGGTGGGGCCAACGGGAACAACTTTTAATTATTTTAATCAATTCTCGCTGGCCCCACTAGTGGGGCCATGGGCGGTGGAGTTAACGGGAATAAACCAATAAAAGAAGATTTTCCTTTCCAAACTTATGAAAACTTTTTTGTTTTGGAATATGGAAGAAGGCTGGAGCACAAAAAAGATTAATACTAACTGATTATATTTTCAGGTGATGTCACAAGATGAGAAGGAAGTTTTGGCGACGTTGCAAGAGGGGTCTGTCTTTGGCGAGATCAGTCTACTGGGCATTGAAGGACTGCGACGACGAACTGCTACCGTTAGGTAAAGGAGTATGCAACAGCAAGTATTGCAAGATTTCGTAATGCTAATTTATTTCAATAATATTTATTTGTATTGGCGCCCAACATGGGACCAATTTCACGATTTAAATAATGATGAATGAAAAACTACAAATTACAATATTTATGATGAAAATATAAAACTACATAATTATATATTATTTATATCTTCAATAATTTTTATCTTTCTAATTCTGGCGCCCAACATGAGACTATCAAATCATGATAGTCTCATGTTGGGCGCCAGAATTTCAGCAATCTATTTCGGTTTTAAATTAAGGTAAGGTATTATAATTGACAGTCTATTCTATACTCCTCAGATCTCGCGGCTACGCTAGCCTGTTCGCTCTTTCCCGAAACGATCTCGAAGCTGCATTGGAACATCACAAGCAAGCCGCTCAAGTACTACGCATTAGGGCCGACCAAATCATCCGAGAGAACGCTGCACGTCAAGCGAAACAGCGCTTGATCAGACTCGAAGCAAAGAAAAGCGTTAGCATTCATCACGACCAGGCTAGTGTCAAGAGAAGGATGTCTAACACATCAAGCGCTTCAAATTTGACGCTTGAAGGGAGGCGCCAGAGGTCGGCTAGTGCGATGTCTAGGAGGAGGTTGTCTGCTGTATCTGAAACTGGCGGCCAGGAAGGCACAAAGAAAAGGGATGAGGTAGATGAGGTTCGTACAGTGCACGTACTAATTTCTAAAATAAATATTAGGATGGCACACAAATACACCCACGATGTGAAGCCGTATGATTAGCTTTTGTTATTGTGATATTTATTTTTGTAAGTGGGTAGTTTACACGTCAACTTTTTTCTTTAAGTATGTATATGTTACGGGCAACGTGATTAACTGGGCATTATTAATAAGGACCGGCCATTATTAATAATGCCCAAGAACGTCGGGCAAAGTGATTAATTTATCACTTTGACCGGCCATTATTAATAATACCCGACGGCCCGTGGTCCATGTAATAAGTCAGTGTTTGAGATAGCTTGAATTTATCACTTGGACCGGGCAGTATGAATAATTCCCTGGTGACCAGTCAGTTCACCAAACATTAATTCAACTTTTTTTACTTTACAAGCAACGATTGGCAAAAACATTGTCATTTCATCATTCTACAACAACAAGTTTACCAAATATTTCACTTATATTTACACAAAATAATTATCCGATAAACTTTTATTTATTAACGTATTATTTGACAAACAATTCATAATTTTTAGCATAATTGCTCTGGACTTTTCTAAAAAAAGAGAAAATAAATGAATTTTGTTTTCTATAAGCATAAACCCCCCAAACAAACACAGATGCTGACAGAAACCCTAACCCTAGACGGTCGAAGTCAGGTGCACCCCGAGGTTCGGTTAGTTAGGTTCCTTTAAACCCTGTCGACAGAAATAGGAGCCCCGCGCAGCGGGGCTTCGTCGACTGTATTGTAATTAAGTGATATTTAGTAGAAACGTGATATATCCTAATAGTTCACCTATTTTATTACTTTGCCCAAGATACGGTGGGCATTATTCATAATGGCCGGGAAAAGTGATTAATCATGCTGTTTTAATCACATTGCCCAATTGAGTCGGGCATTATGAATACAGACCGGCCATTATGAATAGTGGCCGGACTTATCAAATTGCCCGTAACATATACATGGTGGAAGGGACACCGACGCGAAAACGGTTACCACGTATTCAGTACATCATTCTGAGCCCCGATGCCAAATGAAACTGAATAACCGATGAAAAATTTATATGTGAGGCATAGAAATTTTGCATCGGTTATTTAAAAAAAAAAACAGCTGTTTCCTACGAAAGTGCAATACATACACGGTCAAAATGTATGGAACAGCTGTTTTTTTTTTAATAACCGATGAAAAATTTAAATGTTGGCCCCGCTCAGAATGATGTTCTTAATACGTGGTAACCGTTTTCGCGTCGGTGTCCTTTCCACCCCGTATGATGTCGTACTTTCCTATCATGACACTGAGAAGAAACACCGAAACAAATTCAGACCAGAATTAGTTGACTTATTAGCAGTGATCGGAGTAGGTAGATTGATTTTTGGTACTTGTATCATAAATGCACACAGAAAGAATAACATGGATAAGCCATTTTTCCGGAAAGTAATTCCGGTATTTCCGGATTCAATTAAATATTGTTAATGTTGGTAGTGATAATTATTACTACTCAATTCAAAATTTAAAGGAAGGTATCAAAACTAAATTAATTCATTATTTATCTGTTGAATAATAAAAACAAACACACCAATAATCCACCAATTCCGGAGGAATGTCCATAGTAATATATACGTTTAGGATCAATGACCCCAGTTCAATCTACCTACTCCGATCACTGCTTATTAGATTATGGCAAAAAACAAACAGTAACCAATTTAAAAAAAATCTTTATCGTTACAGATAGCAACATTGGAGGTGTCTTGCGACCGGGCTCGAACCCCTCTACCAACAATTGTACTGTCCGGGGACTAAACAAACGACCCATGGCTACGAAAACCAAAATAATTTATTTAGGATCTCGAAAATACAGGTGGTAATAGAAAAGACTTAAAAGTGTGCATTACGGAAGAGGAATTTTTGTAAGTCAATCTTGAAAGGTTGGGAAGTGAGTTGTCTACGGGCTCGATTATTTTATATTAGTATACGATATAATCCTGTATTAATACTTATGTAAACGTAGTCTTGAAGAATATACTCGTGACATATATACTAACACCGTGAACTTTTTGTGGATCTCTTTATATGAGAAACGATTGCATATTGCATAAATGTAATTACATACTTATAAAGATTCACGGTGTATATCTTTTCCGATATTCTCTCGATGGTATTTTAAAGTATTAAAAGCATTTAATAAGTGTCTAAATAACTAACTAACTGTCTAAATATTAATCTCATAAAGTAAAAATAATATTTTGTCATCCAATCTGTAATCCTTTTTGAATATATTCATACCAAAAATATTGATGTTTAATCTATAATAAGCTCAAACTGTACCTTCGTAGAATTTTAGCCATTATTTTTCTAATTAATTTATCTTAGAAATAATCATTATTTGATGTGCTAGCTAATACTAGCTATACTACATATTTAAATGTATTGATGTGTCAAATAAAGATCATACGATAAGAGGTGTCTTATTTTTTGTATAAATCCATAAGAATTATTTGAGGGGCATCAACGGTGCTAGCCCAGTGGTGGCGGCCCCGACTTACGTACAGAAAGTCGCGGATTCGAACCCAGGCAGACGCATAACTTTGTGTAATTTATTTCATCACCACTGCTCTCAAAACGGTGAAGGAAAACATTGTGAGGAAACCGGCATGTCTGAGGACCAAAAAATTCGCAGACATGTGACATCTACCAACCCGCACTTTGCCCGCGTGATGGATTATAGCCCACTCCCTCTCATATAGAGGAAGCCGTGTGTCTCAGCAGTCGGAACATATAGGCTGATTATGCTTGCAAGGGTGCATGAATCGATCGATCGTTTGAGTTGTCACCTTCAAAATTAGTTCTATGTGAAAAATAAATCTTCGATCCAAAATCTCACTTGCCATTTCGCTCTAGTGATATTTAAGTCCAACGACAAAAGGAAACGATCTTACGGAAGCCTAAGGGCCGGACTCCACAGAAGCCGAAACGAGACTAGAGATGTGTTGTAAACCACTAATAGAATTTCGTTATTTACACTTCTCGTCTCCGCTCAGCTTTGGTGGAAACGGTTGTGCAGAGAGGCCAGGAGATGTCTCGTAATTGTTTAGGCCAGCCTCCGCACTAAGCGGTCAAGCGCACAGTGGGAGGAGAAGAGACGTGAGCAGCATGCGGTGAGCGGTATGCTGTGAGCGGCGTGCGGAGCAGTATGCAGTGAGCGGAGCACGCACATCTCTCTCCCCCGCTTTGCACATCTCCGCACAGCTTCGGTGGTTAAACCCTACTTACGCATCTCCTCTCCTCTTCGCTTCACACATCTCCGCTCGTCTCGGCTTTGGTGGAGTCCGGGCCTTAAAGTATCCAGTCTCCGGTCTGCTAAAAAGAAATACCTAATGGAAAAGCTAAATATCACCTGGGAATGAAACCCATGACCTCACGCTTACCAGTAGCGCTTGCGAATAATAGAGCAATGAGGCAGTAAATAAATATTCATTTACCAAAATATTTTTCAATTCTTTGGGCAAAAGCGAATGCATTTTACAATATCACCGCCGAAATTGGCTATATCTCTATGACATCATCATCTGCCTAGCCTTTTCCCAACTATGTTAGGGTCGGCTACCAGTCTAACCGGATGCAGCTGAATACCAGTACCTATTTTACATGGAGCGACTGCCTATCTCACCTCAACAACCCAGTTAGTTCTAGGTAATACGATACCCCTTGGTAAGAATGGTTGTCAGACTTTTGGGCCACTGACCTGTAACGACTGTCAAAGATCTACAAATAACACCCGGGACCAACGGCTTAACGTGCTTTCCGAAGCACCGAGGAAACTCGGTATGTAATGGGTGGTCACCCATCCACAGACCAACCTAGGCAAGCACGGCTTAACCTAAAGATCGATCCGAGCGGCTGTCATTATTTAGCCACAAGCTCCTCTAAGGCTATGTATCCATGACACCCCTAAAAATTTACCCTCATCAATTATGGTGTAAACCCAGAAACGTCGCCACTGTAATTACTCACGATCAGACCAGGAAGTCACCTTACCTTACCCTGTATTTTTCACTTTCCTTTGAACCAATCATTAAGTTAAAACGCCAATCTTGGAGACACTGATTAACTCTATTATGTCGGCCTTGCGTGCATCAAACGCGGTGACAAGAAAACATTTCACCAACGTAGAAACTCACCTCGTACAAGGGACTTTATACCATACTTCCTTATCATAGGGTCTGTTTGAAAGCACCTGGAAATTGGTGAAAAGTTAATAGAAAGTTACGACAGTTGGTGCAGTTTTTCAGTATTGCTCGACGTTTTTTATTTTACTTTTGTTAGTAAGGATTTTAATCTACCTAAAGGTACCTTTAGTTTGGGTAGGATCGATGATTACACACCCTATTTACGATTCAGATTTAGAAACTAGTTAAATAACGGAATTTGTTTAACTACATATCTCAGATCTACGAAAAGTGGTCTTAGATATTTTTTACAAATGAAGTTCGGTCTTCGCATCTATTTATTACTAGCTTCTGCCCGCGACTTCGTACGCGGATCCTGTTGCTTATGCCAGCGACAACAGGGTCGTCAAAATCGAAGATCTGAAACGTCTGATGTCGAATTCTAAGAGCCCGGGGACGGGAAAAGAACGGGATGCGCGAGACGATTCGAGATGTTCCATATCTTTCATTTTTGTAAGTCAGAAGTCGATGCGTAGATACGCTTGGAACTCAAGCGCAATTCTCTATCCGTGAACGTCTCCGACTTGCGAGACAATGCATGACGTTCACGATCAGCGGTCAGTCGCGCATCTCGTTCCGCACTTGTCTTTAGAGACCTCGAAGTCGATGTGTAATATACGATGAGAATTCAAGCGTAATTCTCTTTCCGTGAACGTCTCCGACTCGCGAGACAATGCATGACGTTCATGATCAGCGGTCGCGTCATATTCTTCACTGGTCTCTAGAGACCTGGATGTAGATGCATAAATACGCTGAGAACGCAGGCGTGCTTTGCGATCTGAAGAGGTTTCCACGGAGCGAGTTGCAGCCTGATGTTCTCGTACAGTATCAAGTCTCTCCTGACGTTCTTCGGTAGATTCTTGGGATCTTATGATCCTCAATCTTTTAGCTCCTTTGGAACATTGGGAAAGATTTGACCTCTTTCTAGGCATGGTTATAGTTTTATTGTGAAGATACCTGATCAATTAAAATCTAAGTGACTGCTCCCCTGCGTTACCGGGTAGGCTACCGTGTCACGAAGATAAGTGGAAAAGGAAATTAAACACTCAAATAACATAAGCCCGAAGGCATATTTATTCGATACAATAAATAAATGGGAGTTTTGTCCAGGAGAGTCAAATTTTCAATGATATACCGTCGTCATCGAAAATCAGCCCTAAACTGTTACCGCCTTCACCGCGTGGAGGTACTCCCAGCTTATCATAATTCCCCGCTTATTATATTTTATAATAATTATACAGTGAAATTAGTGATAGCTTTGATTTCCACATCAGATGTTTCTGATCTTCGATTTTTATAAGTCAATAGGAAATGCCCATCAGACCGAACAACTTTTGTTAAGACGTCATTCCTATATGTGTTATGGTGTAGCTAGGTTCTTGGATTTCCACAACAGGTGTTCCAGATCTTCGATTTTTATAAGTCAACAGAGAGTGCTCATCAGATTGAACAACTTTTGCTAAGACGTCATTCCTATATGTGTTATAGTGTAGCTGGGCTCTTGGAGTTCCACAACAGGTGTTCCAGATCTTCGATTTTTATAAGTCAACAGAGAGTGCTCATCAGATTGAACAACTTTTGCGAAAACGTCATTCGTATGTATGTTATAGTGTAGCTGGGCTCGTGGAGCTCCACATCAGGTGTTCCAGATCTTCATATTTATTCTCTCAGCAGAAAATGCTCATCACGTGGAATAATTTTTGCTATGGTACCATTTTTGTATCTCTTATAGTTTAGCTGGTCTGTTGCGGTCCTGCATCAGGTGTTCAAGTTTTCAAGATAAATTATAGCCTATATGTTGTGCAGACTTAATACCTATACAACAACAAAAAAATCATTCAAATCCGTCCAGTAGTTCCGAAGATTAGCGTGTACAAACAAACAGACAAACAGACAAACAGACAAACAGACAAACAGACAAACAGACAAACAGACAGATTTTTTTTTTGGATTCGTGCTCTATTACTGTTTCTAAACCCCCCCCAATTTTTATTTTTTTAATATATTCAATGTACAGACACAATTTTTTTACAGTCTTATTATATGTATAGATATAGATTTTAACCATAATGAAATCGCGTTTGTGCCTGCAAACAGAGGGGCAATTGCGTAGTGTCAAAGCAGCAATTGCAAATTGATTGAATGCTGATTGGTGAAACAAATTGGTTCCAATTCTAACACAATCCCTGGTTTAAGTTTTACGACACCCGAGAGGTTGGATTCCCTTTGCAAGGCTGCCTACCCATCATTAATTTAATAAAATATGGTAATTTGTCAAGCATATTCTGCATGAAAACTTAATAACTGAGTAGAACGCCAAAACTATATTTAAAATATTCAGATAGTAACATTGATATAAGTGGCCTATATAGATTTAAAAAAAGAACGAAAGCTAACAACGTGTTGTTCAGAAACGTTGGTTTTCATCTCTTCGTACGGGGCCTGGTTCAAAACAATTCGTTTTGGTTCAACAGGCAAATCTTGACGAAGATATTGTGGCTGTTCACTAAATCTGAAGAATCTGATGAAGAAGAAGTTGGTATGATGCCTCATAAGAGTAGAGAATGTTGTTCGGCCTTTGCAACCACCTAGTATAGGTACTTCCACTTCCCAAATGAAGCTAAACCACATAAATAAGATATTACATGCTCAGATATTTCATACCAGGTAAGGACTGTTCCTATCTAGTAATATTCAATCAATAAAGCTTCTAGTCTTTGCAAATAGCTTGTTTAAAATAAGAAACAACAAAAAACTTGGCAGTCACCAAACGGTTTATATTACAATGAAATCGATGACATGGTCGTTGAGGAAGATGGACGAATACAAATTAGCCATACACCAACGGAAAATGGAGAGAAGCATGTTAGGAATTAAATTATCAGTTAAGATCAGAAACGAAACAATAAGAAGGAAAACCAAAGTAACTGACATACTCGAGAAAATAAGAAATTTAACATGGAAATGGGAAGGCATGTATGCAGGATGACCAACGACAAATGTACCAAGAAACTGGCAGAATGGGTACCAAGAGAAGGACAAAGAAGTAGAGGTAGACCGAAAAAACGATGGGAGAACATATTTAAGGAACGATGTGGACCAGACTGGTGAAGACAGATTAGGGACAGAGACAACTGGAGGAATCTGGGGAGGCCTACTCCAAAGAGGCGACTTCCACAAATTAAAACGATAATTTATAATTTTTATTCAAACTGTTATTGATTTAAAACTTACATTCAAAACTATTATATATTTATTAATTGTGATTATTTAATAGTTTTGTTTTAATAATGATTAAATTGTTGTAGAATAAAGGCTGTATTTATTTTAGTTTTAAAGCTTCTAGTCATAATGTAAATATTTTCTGTTCGCCGCATAATTTGATTCACTGAAATCGAAACTTTTCATAAGTAAATTCCGTAGCGAACAGATTACAGGCTTCATTATTGACGTTGCGTGCCCTTACTCATTTCTTTATTGAAATAAACACGGCCAGGTACCTCGTAATGTAGCAAAAAATAAACAAAGGCCTCATTTTGGGGAAACTTCACAAATTACGTTTTCATTTGTTTTGCTCAAATGACGGATTTAAAAGGTTTGGAAAAAATTATCGGATTATTTTATTTAATCGTTTGGGGCGTTTTAGAGTTTACTACTAACCGTAACAATCAATGACGTAATATAAATAAATATATACATATATAATAGTTTATATATCATTGGTTACAATTAAGCTTTGAAAAGGAATTTTCCTGGGCGAAGTTCTCAAATATTTACTAAGCTAGGATACCGTAGACTGTGAATAGCAACAAAAGAAAATGTAAACTTATCTAGATTTTCGTCCACGATAAGAAAAACACGAATAAGGGACTATTCGTGTTGTTCTAATCATCAAAAGAAAGGAAACGAGGTGAGTAGGTGTCTAGAAGCTTTCTACATTTCAGATTTATTCTGATTCTCTATTCAACAGTCATAAGAGGAAGTCTGAATGTGGCACCGGTGACTGAAAAGTTGTGTGGTAATCGGTTGTCGTGGTATGGCATGTGATGCGGAGGAATGAGGAAAACGTCGTCAGGGAAGTTTTGAGTATGAATGTGGATGGATATAAGAGTAGAGGAAGACCAAAGAAACGATGGATGGGTTATGTTAAGGATGATATGGCAAGAAAGGAGGTGTCTGATGAGATGACGAGTAATAGAGAAGTATGGAAGAAGAAGGCATGCTGTGCCGACCCTAAATTAATTGGGATAAGGGCAAGAGAATGATGATCATATTCAACAGTCAGCTTAGAATTTAAGTATGTAGCCTTGAGCTTCGTCAAACTCAAACCTTAATCATTATCATACTAACTTTAGATTATTGTTCCATTGCATTTGCAAGCCAAAAACCTCAGAGAAAAATAAAATAAGTACCAAATCGTACCCAACATCGTGAGACCTGCAGTATCGTGCAGTGTAAACAACCCTTTCATTAGGGGTAAGTCGAACCCGATCAACTAGTGGCTCAGTGGTTCAGTCTGCAACCTACTGTGACTCACTGTGGTTCATCCTGTGCGGTGCTACTCAGAGTATGTTTAAACAAATTCATTAATAGTTCATTTAATAAATTTAATAATTAAAAATAAGCAAATTAGTTAATTGATTGAAGTGCGTGGGTGATTTGATTGTGATCAGATAAGGATCAGAAGAAACAAAGGTAAAGGTAATATTTTGGAATCCTGAGGAAACAATGAAACATTTGGTTTGTTTTTAAGTGCAATTATTTAGAATTTAGCATAATTCGAGTTTCGGGAGATGCGTGTACCTGCTTGCTATGTCCATTACGAAGTAAGTTTATTGGTGCAGTAGATCGACTTCACGAGTCCAGTTATTAATAACGATCTATTACGTATACCAAAAAAAAAAGAGGGCTAGAGCGATCTTCGTCATATCAACCCAAAAGCTGCAATTGCAGAAAATGTAGGTTCTAAAGGAGTACGTAAATTGACCACTAAAATACCTGGTCACATGGGAAAAGGAAGAAAAGATGTTTATTTTCAAATGACTTCTTTAAATGAAGTAGATTTACTGATTGAAAAGTGATGCTACTTTCAGATACGATGAAACGATCAAGTTACTTTCAAAACAGTATTGTTATCATCTGGTTCAATCATTATGTAGATAAGATAACCGTAGTAAACCCGAAACGTGGAGCTATAAACCAACACACGATTTCTGTTCCGAATTTACTTAACAATCATTTTAGGTCACAAACGAAACGTCCGTAATTTCCTTTTCCGACTAGACCAAACCATAGCATTCTGATTGATGGTCGAGATAACCTTCCAAAGCCTTCTACTACACAATAAAGACCAAAACAAATGACAGTGCTCATCACAACGCTATCAATTCAAATCAAAACGACGTTCAGCCTATATTTGAGTAGTAAATTATATGCGCTATCTTCAAAAGATATCTAGTTCGATCCGGTTGAGTTTGCCCGCGGACGTCGTGAGCCAGTTTACATGGCAAATAATGGTTAATTTCATTATTTTTGTGGTCGTAAAAGAGCCGTATCGTGGGCTCGCGTGTTTCACGATCCTAGATATCGTATAGCTATGATAACGCATGGTGGTTTACCTCGGAAATGGTGCTAATGTTAATATTTGAGCTGATGAGATACTTCCGAAAAGTATGTGTGTGTGATCACCTAAAAAATGCAGATGGGATATAGTGGAAAACGACATTCTTTGCCATAATTAGTAAATGCGCCTTTTAAATTAAAAGACCTGCAATTGTCCCTAGGATCACTTTGGACAAGCCAAAGCAAACCTGGTCTATATATCCCAGCAGGCATGACATTTCTTTAAAAGCTAACACTCATTCCAACACCTCCTTAATTAGCCATCAAAAATCTTAATAGAGAAGCTACGATTGCATAGCCTCCCCCTGCAGTATGATGTGGCATGCCGTGTACCGACTAGCTGCCAAGCTTGCATGAATAATATCCACGATAATGAGCACCCACCGATGCCAAAGTTATGAGCTATAGCATGCCTGCTAGTACACAATTATTTATGAGACCGTTGCATAATCGTGAATCAAAGTCATTATTTTTAGTCAGGTTTGTTGGGGAATTAAATGGTATGTTTTTGTAAACAGAAACTTGCAACTGAAACTGGCAAGAACATAAGAGACATGTTAGGTAGCTTGTAATTTGTCAGCACCTAACAGATTACAATTCACTAATTCAGGTCCAGTTGAAAACCAGCGTTGGCCCTAATTGCCCGGTATTTTGGTGAACTTAGTGCAGCCGTGAGACGCCCAATATAATCTTTTTTTTAGTGTTTAGGTTTAAGATTATTGTTTAATGTCGTGTGCATTTGAGGCATGTACCAAATAAAGCTATTTCCTTTCTCTTTCTTTCTTATGACACAAAATCAAAAGTATTAATTAATAATTGATGTCCAAAAAGTGCTGATCTTATTGACGTCAAAAATTACAAAAGAAGAGATCCAAAAACGCAAGCCCATCGCCACATCCTATTGTTTTAACGGGGATGAAGAAGTGGTGGAACAAACACCCTTTGAAATTCGTCATGAACTAAAAATTAAATGTAGTTAAAAATGCAGGTGAAAACTTCCAGAGTGAGTGCAGTTTCATAAGTTGGTATAATTTTGTTATTTTGTATAAACTACTATTGTTATTAATGTAATCTCTTCTTTAGTTTAAGTTTCTATTTTATGTTACATTTTATTTCTGTAACTTTACGATTATATAGCTTTATTTTACTCAGGAGAATCTAGTGTACACCTGTAATTGGTACCTACATAACCCTAACCTGTATAGTTTTATTGTTAAATGTATGTACTTACTGTTGGCGTACCTATTTTAAATAAATAAATAATGCGGCCAGGAATCTTTAGTCCTACCCCCCAGTGGCGTAGCGTGGGGGGGGCTGGGGGGGCCATGGCCCCGGGCGGCACATGAAAGGGGGCGGCGGATTAAGGAACATAACGGAAATTTTCATTGCCTGATTGAGAAAAAAAAAACTAATTCCAAATCGCGCCCGCAATGTTACTTACGTGGCAAGCGAAACGAAACTGCAAGGGTGCGAAAGAGAGGACGACAGCCGCCCGGCGCGGCGAGGCGCCCGGCTGGCCGACGGGGCGCGAGTTTTCCCGAACGCGAACGAACCAATAAGCGACTGCGAGTACTCAGTTCAATCAAACAAAACAATAACACTGTCACTGCAATTCATTACGCGAAGACTTTGGAAGTTTCAAATGTACAATAATTACTGTAAAGAACGAAAAGTAAATAATTTTGTTACTATAGATATAGTCCTAACCATATGAGATAGAACGAAGTCCTTACCATCTATTAATAGTTTGGTGTTTTGTTTGAAACAAAATAAAAATAGGTACATATTTTTATTTCTTCGGGAACATCGTCGAGCAAGTACATAGGAGTAAAGGTAAGCAGATAAAATGTTTAATTATTTTCAAGATTGATTGTTGTTTTTCAATGTTTTCGTTGTTCGTGATAGATACCTACCTACTATGTTTTTTGAACCTAGTCTAGTCAGTAAAATGACATTAGCAGTATTGCATTTTTTTGGTCGCCTGTAAATAGTGATGGCAGTATAGTATAATCAGCTGAGATTTAAATTGACTCGACATCTGACAGATTTCGTATTTATAAATCTTTGCGTCACGAGTTATTAAATTAACCTCATATTGCATGGCGTCCTATATTCGCAACGGTTGACTTTTATTTGAATAATTTAAATTTCTTCTTTTTTGTGATGGGAATTTGAAATATAGTAGGTATAGTATATTATAGTAATTCTAAGTATAATAATAAACTCGGTAAAATTTATCCATTTAAAACGTTAAAATAGATGTAAGACTTGTCTAATAGATAAATAATAAAAACTTCGGTGGAAGTAAGTTTCTCGGAGTTTGTTAATTTTCTTAGGTTGCCATGGTATGAATATCTTTGCTTGGGTAATTTTAATTAAAAAAATAGGTAAATTGTCGTACTTGTAATAAAATACTGACTGAATACAAAAATGCAAACTTTTTGAGAATTGAAAAAAGTTTTTAGAGCATTTTTATTAAATTACTATAGAATTTGAATAAAGAGGAGTACGTAATTAAAAATTAAAACACATTTTTAAACCTAAGCCTTAACCTTATTTTGGGGCCACTAAATAATTATAAAAAAAATCGTTTTCGTTTCTTTTAAAGCTTATCTCTAACTAAAAATGAAAAGAGCAAAAGAAAGTGGAGCATATTATCGGAATAAGAAGAAAGCAAAGGAGGAGAATATCAGGAAGAATGTAGGAGCTTTATTGAAGTTTGTGAAAGTTTCGGAGACGACAGAGTGTACGCCAGCTTCGCCGGAGTCTACGCCAGGGCCTTCGGGTGTGAGTACTTTAAAGAGTAGCGATGTTCGAAACCAAGAATTAGATCAAATAGGACAAGATACCAACGACTCGCAACCTTTGATTGATAGTAAGAATTTGTCAGATTCAAATACTTTTGCAGTAACTGCTGAAATTCCGGCACTGCAACAAAATATAATCGATTTTGATATCAACGACATTGGAAAATGGCCTGAAAGTGTAAATTCAAACATGAGGTTGCTATTGATACAGAGAGGCCCTGAAGTTATTCAACACATGAATACAAATTTATCTGAAGAGTCAACAGTATCACGCAAGACTCAGTCAGACATGGACTCTACAAAATCAAAAGTAGTATCAAGACGGCTGACTAACGATTGGTTTTATCGCACGTTGCCAAACGGCGAAAAAGTTTTACGCTCTTGGATGGCATATTCTCCTTCGAAAGCTTCATTGTTTTGCTTCTGTTGTCGTTTATTTGAAACCCACAATTCATCAACTGCATCTAAATTTTACTCTTCCGACGGATTTAATACTTGGTGGAAATTGAATCCGAAGGTAGCCAATCATGAATCAAGTGCACAACATAACGAAAATTTTTGCAAATGGAAGGAGTTAGAAAATAGGTTTCGAAAAGGACAAACTATCGATAAAAAAGAACAAGACATATTGGCAAAGGAAACGAAAAAATGGCATGAAATTCTGACAAGAATGTTTGATATTATACAATTTCTGGCAAAACAAAATTTGGCGTTACGTGGTCACAGGGAAGACGACACTAGTACTAACAGAGGTAACTTTTTGGAATTAGTGCATCTGCTGGGGAAGTACGACCCTGTTCTCAGGGAGCATTTAGTAAGGATAAAAATGGGCCAAAACATGTCTCTTACTTATATGTCACCTGAAATTCAAAACGAATTGATAGAAGTTTTAGGAAAAAAAGTTCGCCAAGTAATTTTAGCTCGTGTCCAAAAGGCCAAATATTATTCCATAATTTTTGACAGCACCCCGGATATTTCCCATAAAGACCAAACAAGCCAAGTATTACGATACGTGGTGATTGAGAATCAGGAGGTTAGAGTTGAGGAATCGTTTATAGATTTTATTGAAACTAAAAGCAAAACTGCGGAAGGTATTAGCGACATGATAGTAAGCAAACTTAAAGCTGACGGGCTCGATATCATGAATTGTAGAGGGCAAGCTTACGATAACGCTGCCACTATGGCTGGATGCCACACAGGTGTGCAACAGCGAATAAAAGATATCAATCCCTATGCCGAATTTATTCCTTGCTCAAACCATTCACTAAACCTAGTTTGCCTACATGCAGCTGCAGTTGAGGTAAATTCGGTGACTTTCTTTGGCACGCTAGAACGCTGCTACGCTTTTTTTTCTACGTCAACGCACCGGTGGGAAGTTCTTTTTGCAGCCACAGGAAAAAGTTTGAAAAGAGTTCAAGATACACGTTGGAGTGCTAGAGGTGATGCTGTAAATTCCATTAAACATCATTACAAAGAAACATTGACTGCACTAGAAAAACTGACGGAAACGAATGAAAGCTTGAACACACGTACGGATGCAGGAAATTTATTAGTAGCTATGCAATCATTTTCATTTTTGTGTTACTTAGGCTTCTGGCAACCGGTACTGCGTGAAGTTAATGATAGCCAAAAGTATTTGCAAACAGAGGGACTGAATATACATCAATGTGCTCAGAAAATAAGTGCGTTACTCTCTGTATTAGAAAATAATCGAGAGGAATTCGTTGACGGAGCTCTACAATATGCTAAAAGTTTATGTGAAGAGCTTGGAATTTCTTCTGAACCCCCAAGACGAATCAGGAGGAAGCATATTTTTGGCGACGGAAGTGTAGATGTTGGGTTATCGTACGAGAACGAACTGAGGCGAACAATGTTCACCTCAGTAGACAGAGTAACTGCTGAAATTCGTGATCGATTCCAACAGCTGCAAAATCTAGCACAAAAATATGCCTTTTTAATGCCTGCAGTAATGCTGGGCTCGGAAGATGTTAACTTAGATCAAGCTCCTCGGGACATAGATACAGAAGAGTTCAAACATGAGCGCGCACGTCTACGAGCGTTCGTAGCTGCAACAAGCCCAGACTTTAAAAAAAAGCTTATTAAGTCCGGCTCTCTGGGATTACTAAAATATATTATTGAGTCGAAACTTGAAGATGGCTTACCAAACATTTTAATAATGTTGAGGATTTTTTTAACATCTGCCGTCAGTAATGCCAGTTGCGAGAGAAGCTTCTCTAAACTAAAGCTAATAAAAAATTACCTCAGATCAACTATGTCCACGTTGAGGCTAACAAATTTAGCTATTCTGGCAATAGAAAATGAAATACATTTTGACATTGACGATTGTGTAAAAGATTTTGCTTTGATAAAATCACGAAGAGTAAATTTTAATCATTTTTTTTAATAATAGTAACAGAAATAATTAATAATATTAGGCACCTTGTAACATAAATATTTTATTCCATCCAAGTTGATCTCAAGTGCTGTGTGATTAAGAGAATCCTTGTATACTCGTAATACGTAATCAACGATTCCCTTAATTTACCAAATGCAATGTAAATTTACTAGTCAAATTAAGTTTTAGATTTTTTTATTTGATCTCACTAGTTGGCTCTTGTCTGCCAAATAATATAGTATAACCTGTTATTTGTTTAATTTTATTAAGACACATTTAGAAGTACATTTAAAAAATAAGCGATCGCGTAGTTTGTTTATTTTTTGTAGGCGAATAGAAAATAGTGCAGTGCATTGCGATAATTATTTTTATCTTGTTATTTCCTTTATTCATTCTATATACACATTTTTGACATTTTAAAATATTTCTAAAAAAACCATTAAAAAAATTTATTTTATTAAGTATCTTGTTATAATTATTTATTGTTGTACCGATAAACAGTATGTAACAAAAACCCTGTTGTTCCAAGTAGGGACATTTTCAGAATCGATATCCGATGGTAATTACGTAAATCAATTAAAAAAATATTCAAGAAAAAAAAAGCAAAATAAATATTTTAATATTAATATTTGAAAAGTAACACTGATTGCTCACCTCTGCAAATAGAAATAGGTAGCAACTTGCTTTTTAACAAAGGCGCCGCCGCGTGCCGTCGCGCCGCGGTTGCTTTGTCGCCGCCCGCCGCCGCGCCGCACTACCGTACTGCACTAAGGTCATGAACTCGTCACGTGTCGTTTATATCACTCAGCTGTTTAACCGATAACACTTTGAGAACGTTAGTTTGACTTTATCAAAAAGTTGGCTTTTCAAGTTTGCATGATTGATAATTACAATAAAAACTTAACTAACACTTTAAAAACTAATTTATGAGGATATCCACTTGATGGCCACGAAGATGTTGCTCAATATGCCCACCTTGTGCCTCTATGCATTTATGGCAACGTTTGACAATGTTGTCTCGTACGCGCCGTAAGACAGAGGTGTCAGATTTGATTTCTTCAAAAGCGTGCACAGACCCGGTGTTGAACGTTCGTATGTGGAGACGTTGGAAAGCCATCGTCGACGGCAATGTTATGTTCCTTGGAGTTGCAAAACATTCTTGGTACAGCCTACGTGCATCTGCGTAATTGCAGAAGCATCTCCCGAAGCACATCAACATATTAAAATATTCCTCATTTGAATAAGACATTTTGAAAAAAACGAACACACAGAATTCACTCACGAAATCACAATAATGTTGGTTCTTTTTCCAATGTTGTCAACGTAGATCAACGATACATCCGTCCGGAAGTAAGTTGCGCAAGCGACTGAGGGGCAGTGAGGGGGATAATCGGCTAGTGGCGGTCGTACAAAGGGTGCACCGCACGTGCCATCAAACGCGGCGGCGCAGGCGGCATGCTTTGTGTTTTGGCGCCAACCTGTCTAGCGATGGCGAATCAAAGGTGCCGCCGCCGGCGGCTAATGTTTATCGACCGTAGGCTAGATCGACTAGTACTTGTAAATTCAGATGTTAAAAACATTTTGTAACAATGTATCGAATTTAAAAACTATCTGATTATGGACAATGTTCGGCCACCACTTATTTAAAAAAACATTATAACTTCTTTAATGGTAAGCCTATAGGCTTACCATTAAAGAAGTTGTTCCTTGTTGTTCCTTGTAGCAGGTATACGCTGCTACAAGGAACAACAGGGAACAACAAATAAAATTCCTGTGGGTTTCTTGCGCCATTGCTTCTCATAGATGTTTCAGATGTAAGTTCCTTCTGAAGCAGTAGTAGTTTATCTAATCTTGCAATAAGTCGTACAATGTACATTAGGTCTGTTGAATAAAATATTTAAACATTAAATAACTCATCATCTGGCTAGCCTTTTCCCAACTATGTTAGTGTCGGCTTCCAGTCTAACCGGATGCAGCTGAATACCAGTATTTTACATGGATCGACTGCCTATCTGACCTCCACAACCCTGTTAGTACTAGGTAATACGATACCCCTTAGTAAGACTGGTTGTCAGTGGTTGTCAGACTTTTTGGGCCACTGACTACCTGTCACGACTGTCAAAGATCTACAAATGACAGCCGGGACCAACGGCTTAATGTGCTTTCCGAGGCACGGAGGAAACTCGGTATGTGATGGGTGGTCACCCATCCACAGACCAACCGAGGCAAGCACGGCTTAACCTAAAGATCGATCCGAGCGGCTGTTATTATTTAGCCACGACTTCCTCATTAAACTTTAAATAACGAATAATTAAAATAGGGGGCGGCGAATTTCCGGTCGGCCCCGGGCGGCGAAAACCCACGCTACGCCACTGCTACCCCCAATGACACGAATCTAAGGGATATCATATCATTTTCTTTGTAATAAATTATTTAAAAGTTGAAAACATAATTTGATCGCTGTAATAAATGTCAGCTAAGCCACGCAAACGAAGCTACTAACAAAGTTTAAAATACCACGTAGTCAACGGAATGCAAGTAGAATAAAGCAATAGATTACAAATTAAGTTTTTCAAAAAAACGTTCATAATGCTACTTTTGCGGGCGGAGTAATTTTTCCTTAACGGAAAAATTGGGAGATGTCACGCCAATTTGCTTTAAAAAAGCAAATTAGTGGAATGCCGAAAAACAGGAAAATCTCCATATTTTTGTTTTATTTTTTGGGAATGTGCTTTTTTATCTACAAATGCATTAAGGTTTACATTTAGCCATTTCTTTTCAAAGTTATTGCATTCTTGTCGCAATAACAACGCAGATGGTTAAGTGCAGATAGCTACTGCCTGCCTGCAATTTCTGCCAACCCAATTTTCTAAAATCCAATGTATCAGAAAATAAGGCAAACATTTTCCGTAAGAATAGTATGAAACGAAATTTACTAACCCGAATAAAAACGATTATTTACCGATACATTTCCGTATGATAAATAAAAAGTAAAATTAATGCACCCTTCTACCAATGAGTTCGGTAATGGCAATGATGACATTGAACGAGAGATGTTGCGATAACTGCAGAGAGTAATAGGCGACCATCACGGAAGCGATTCCGATTCGACGACGGTTTGGAGCCATGAGAACAGCGTAGGTGCTGGCGTTTTCCTGACATTGGCAAGCTGCAAAATGTACAGTCGCCAGCGCATCAAGTTATCGTAAACTGACAAATTTTGTCATTCGATTTTGAATTTAACCATCAACATTTTATGGTTTTAAATCATTTGCAGAAATATGACAGTTTTGGTAATTTGATGTGCTAGCGACTGTACTTGTTTATCAAATCTTATGACAACAAATACAGAATAGCTTTAAATAGCTCCAAAAACGGCAAGATTTTCACTATTTTTTTAAAGCTCTCTTTTAGGGCCTAATCATACTGAATAAGTAAACTCGAATTGGTTGATGACCGCCAAAACAACCGGCAAACTGAAAAAGGAATTATTCTCAGAAAAAACTTCCAATGTAGCTTGTGTTCTTGTCAGAATCAAACTACATTTTCTACGCTTTACTTTCGACGAATTTAAGTACTTACCCATGCGCCGCCCCTTCATGATTCAGGTACACCTCTAGCAGCGCGTCGCTCGCTCCCTTCAAAGCCCAACGCTAAAAATTATCAGATTAGAACGAAACAAATAGGCAGAAATAGTAAGATTTACGAGCAAACGGTCCGTTGTGGCAGCCCATCATCCATCATAGCCCGGGCTCGGTAACTGAGCAAACATTTACCTAATACATTACAGGAAGGTAGCTTTACGCAAAATATTTACCAAGTACTTTAGGGGCCGTTTAATAATTTTTTGGTAACTGGATCGGCTTGCTTTAGCCACTTAATCATAATATTTGTTACTACGTTACTTCTTTATGCAAACACTGTTTTAAGCTTTCACGGTTTACAACTAAACTTATACTGTCACTTACGAGATATCTTCCGTGATTGTTCGTTATTTTGAGCTCCCGATGTTTCGACGCTGTTGCTCCGTCAACCCGCGATCATGGCGCTTGCAACAGCTTCGAAATATCGGGAGCTCAAATAATGAACAATCACGGAAGATATACCGTAAATGGCAGTATAAGTTTTTCTTTATGCAATGTATGGCTTAAATGCTGTCCGTGGTTTTATTCTTGGTTAATGTGCCGCGGCAGATTGGCAGTCGAGGGATCTTATGTTCGAATCCCATTTGTTGCACAAGATTATCAAGTTTTATTTGGGGGGAAGGGGATTTAACAGAAAAGTTCTACTTCCTAAATTGTGAATACAAGTCACATCGCAGATAATTTTGCAAAAGGATAAATGTTGATATTTGCTTACAGATCGTCCTGACGAGAATTCCTGTAGACTACATTCGCTATAATACACAATGGGTCGAGGTAAAGAACCGGAGCTGCCGATCACAAACCCTGTGGAGGCTAAGAAACATCGTGATGAAGCCACCGGTCATATCAAGAACGGGAACTACGATCGAGGACTCAACTCATTAGCCAAGGTACAATTATTTAAAAGAACTTTAAAGTGTAATTAAAAATATTAGGATACATACATATTATTAAAGCACTTGTTGTTTCACGAAATTACTCTCGCGGAAATCACGATTTTCTAATCTTTTACCTATACGCTACGCCACCGACAGCTACACGTACTACGGCGTAGCGGATACAATGTAACCGCTACGCCATATCCCGTAGCTTATGTAGCAAGTTGCACGTAGCATTGCAACATGTATCGTAGCACTCGTAGCAGATTTGATACCACTTCAAATCTAGGTACCTATGTTGTTGTACCCGACTTTGTTTACTGTTATTCGTGTCCCCAGCTTTTGAATGCACTATAAATATTTTTTTAACTCTCGTTAAATAAATGCCTATCATTTATTTTATTTATTAATATAGGTTCACCAACAGCTTGTGTGTACAACATATCATGATTATACATAGGTTTTATTCTTGGATTTACACACACACAGTCGCCAATTATAGGTTAACCAGCATTCACAAAAGTAGGTGATAACATAACAAAAAAAAACAACAGAAGTTAAACGAGTGGCTCTAGATAACAAATTTAACAGTAACCTCCTTACATTTAAGGATTTACTTAGCTTACGAAATATAATATAAAAAAACGGTATCGCTACTATTTAATTAACTAATTACGACTAAAAATTTAAAAAATATACATATAACATTATGTTGATAATTATACTGAAAACGGGCATAATGGTATCACTGCAAATTGAGCTTTGTTAATTATTGTACCCATAATAATTCGTCGTTCAATTATAATGGATTTAATTTGATTTTTAAAGCGTAGCCCATTAAGTTTGTCACGGAAGTTCATGCTTGTTAATATGTAAATTAAATTAGTGTTGAATCGTTTAAGTTTATTGCAGGATCACGGTTTGTTTATACGACTGGAAACGCAAGTACGTGAACGTTCATATTTACATGAAGCTCATTATTGCATAGACACATTGAGAACTTGATACAGCATCCGATTTTATCAATTTGAGATATTTATTCAGAAGCAAGACGTTTCATTCAGTGGCCTAAGGGCCAGCAATACGGCAAGCCCATAAGTCGAGCAGACTGTTCAGAAACCCTAATATCATGAGTAGTAGGTTATAAGGGCAAGCCAAGCTTTTAGGCTTGTATGAACGTACCGCCATCGCGCCACAGTTGCTCATCATCAAGCAGCTGCTATTATCATCTTAACCGCCTATTTGGTCTAGTGGTGGCTAGCGCTACTGCTAAGCATGAGTACTTTGGTTCAAACACCAGGTCGGGTTGTGTTATTGGGTTGTTCCACCTGGAATTTCTCTGTAGCAGTCAGTACAGTAGCGGTTGATGGCAATAGCCTCGCCTTGACCTTTCAGGGATTACAGGTGTGATGTTTTGTTATGTTGATTCTCATCTTTGAGTATCTAGCAGACATTATGTCGTTAAAATCGTTTGTTAACACAATTTTCTCGCAACGAGAACCATCAACCCCTACCGTACTGGCTAAGGATAAGTAGATCTAAGGCAAGTAGGTATTAAGGCTAATATTTAGATTCGTTTTCCTGTCTTGGTACTTGAAGATACTTAATTTTACGTAGGTAATTGTATAAAAATCTGCATTGATCAGTAACAAAACAAACTTTTACCCAAACTGTCGTGCCATAGCTCAGCGACACCGCCGCCCCTCGGGACGGCCCATACACCACTAGTGTGTCAGAAGTGGGTGCTAAAACACATTCAGTCACCATGACAACGACAGCCGGGGCGTCGATACTGACGCCTGTCCACACACCTACACATTACGTAACTAGTGGAAGACAGAACTCCCGGATTCCCGATGGATTGGATCGGATCGACAAAAGACCAGGAGTTCCTACAAAGCTTCGTCCGAGTAGGCATCGGCGATGAGGAGGAAGAAGCCCCAGTCCAAAAGGCATCGATCAGCAAGAGAGCCCCGCCATCCGCTGACAAAGGACGGGAGCAGGAGATCGAAGATGAGAAGCTCGCTATCAAAGAGAGAAAAGAGTCCGTTAAGGCGAGGAAAAAATGGAAGAGGAAGCCGAAAAGGGAACGGAGGAGACGGGAGGAAGAACTGTACACTGATAAAGACCGTGCAGCCGCTGTGGTGATGGGTTCTAAAGACATCAAGCATTCTCTGAATTTGAAGGATAAAGCGGAGAGGAGTAGCGCGTTGCAGTTACCTGATGAAGCGGATGCCGGCACTCTGCTGGCACTAGCTAGGGCTGAGATGATGAGGGAGCGATACCGTACTGCTGTTTTGTTTGTCAGTAAGGTATATTTCGGTTTGCGTTTTGTTATTTTAAATGAGGTGTTCTTATTAATTAAGATAGTGTGTATGTTATTTGGTATAAAGTCTTATGGGGTTTAATTATTGAGAGGGGTACCCAGTCCCACAATTTGTACTCAGGAAGCACTTCTTCGGTATTAAAGTTACGAAAAACTGTATTCAAAGAATTGTATGCCCGAAGAATTCACGGTTCTTGTGGGTTAGATCACTGTCAGTGGTCTTTGTGCGCTACCTTCGAAAACTCTCAAGTAAATCTCTTTTTTCCAGGCTATCGAACTGGCTCCTGATGAGAAAGCAGCATACGTCGCCCGCAGTAAATGCTACCTTCTGCTAGGAGAGCCTCGCTCAGCGCTGGTCGACGCAGAGGCAGCGCTGAGACTTGACCCTAAGAACGCGAAGGCTCTACTTCGGAAGGCCGAAGCCCTGTACTACTGTGGAGAGTTCGAGATGAGCCTAGTGCACTATCATCGAGGTCTACGGGCGAGACCAGACCTGAATGATTTTAGACTTGGAGTGCAGAAAGCGCAGGTGAATAATCATTGTAATTATTATTATTTATTTTAGGTTAGAATGTACCGAACATTTTATAGACCAACAACAACAGCAAGTAACCATTTTTGAAGATGCTTTCCTGAAGATCAACGGGTTCGATTCCTGGCTTAAGGAATATAGCTTTTTCAAAAATCCAATGATGCAGTTTTAGTTTTCGTCTAAATCGGGTTCGAGCTGGTTATTGTGCTCCATGGGTTCGAGACTCCCTTGAGTATTTTTCGCTTTTCCTCAATTTCGAATGTAGCCAACCTTCAAATAATTGTTCGCAAAAGCAGTACTGGTACAAGCCAAGCAAAAGATGAGTCATACCGACTGAAATTGAATTTGGACATAGTAGCCTGCAACAAGTGGGTAACTTCCAACTGTTTTTTTTTTTTTACGGATGGGAATCATCAACTTCCTATTAACTCGTAGTTTATATTTCCAGGAGGCCATAGAAAACACGATCGGATCCGTCAAAGTGGTAAAGAAACCATCGAAAAAAAAGAGATCAAAATCGGCTAAACCAGTTCTAGGACAATTGTATTCCGATAAAATCTACCTGGAGAACTTGCTGAAGAATCCAGACTTGGCCATAGCGGATAAAAAGAACGATGTTGTCATGAGGCAAGCGGAGGAGGCTATACGGTTCTTGGAAAACCGCGAAGAGTTTTGGAGGCAGCAACAAACTACTACATAAGCTGGCCATCTAAGGCGCGAATTACACAGAAAACGCGTAAGGTGCAGGCGCGGCGCAGGCATGATGCCGCTTCAAAACGTTTTCATACAAAATGTACGTAGGCGACGAGTCGTGAATTACACTCAGGCGCGGCGCAGGCACGCCGTCCTTTCGTTTCCTTATAAATTCCACGCCTGCACCGCACCGCTACCTTACGCCGTTTCAGTGTAATTCGCGCCTAAGGTTACATTTATCCGTTGTTTTTGTCAAGTGTAGCTACAAGATAAACCTGATAAGTAATGCTGGTTTCAGAAGTAGTCACTTATAGCTGAAATAAAAAGGTGGTGAGATTGAAATATTTTGGTTTTTTTATTTGAGACTAAGACGAGTGCTTAATCTTCCGTTTTTCCAATTTCTGCCTCGTTGGTCTAGTGGTCGTAAGCACGACTGCTGAGCATGAGGTCCTGGGTTCGATTCTCCGGTCGGGCAGTATTCTTGGGTTTTTCCACCTGGAATTTTTAGTAACAGCCACGGAGTAAGGATTTGTGCCCGGCTGATGGCAATAGGCTCGCCCCTTTCTTTCTTTATCGTGTGGTTAGTTCGTAACCTGGTGTCAGAGTTTTTATGCCGCCCATGGGCCTCTGACTTGGCTTTACATGCCGTCAAGAAATATCTCTCAGGCATGCTGGTTTCCTCACGATGTTTTCCTTCACCGAAAAGCAAGTGATGATTATACTATACGCACATGAATCCGAAAAATCAGAGGTGCGTGCCTAGGGTTCGAACTTGAGACCTATGACTTGGCAGTCCGACGGTCACACCACTAGGCTATCACTGCCCCTTATTACATGGGACTTAAATATAACTGGCGAAATGTGGGAGTATTCCTCTCTCTAATCCTTGGGGATTACAAGCATTATGTTGTTGTGTCACAGCGTTACATTTTTATTCGTTTAGATTTAAGGTTTTTTGTTATTTTGTGTGCACTTGTGGCATACCAAATAAATATATTTTCTTTCTTATGAACTACTTGATAATGTATCCAGTAATTTTAAATTCTATAATAGCGGATTTATTGAATTCATTTATATGAAACGTGATAAAAGTCGAGATTGAATCTTAATATATAAAAATCGCGTGTCACTATGTTTATACACGCTAATCTGCGAAACCATCCAAACGATACCAATGAAATTGTGTGAATGTGTATGGTTGGTATCACCTTAAAGAATAATAAAATAGGACCCGATAGGTGGAGCTGTATGCATATAAATCTCGATGTTTTGTCATTTTTCCATTGCACCCGTGCGAAGCGGGGGGCGGGTTTCTAGTAAATAAATAAAACAAGATCATATTAAAAGAAATAACATTTTATTTGTTCCGACGGCTTCGATCTGATCGCCAAACTAAAGTATGAAATCGTTCGTCAGCGACGCGACAACCGACCACTCATCTACCACATAAAAATAAAATCGTTCACTCTATAACTCGAACAGACAATAGTTCTATGTCACTCGTATTTACAACTATTTACACACAACATGGTGAATCACATAAAAACTATCTCAATATCGGAGATTTTTACTTACATAATTTCATATCAGCTTACTATATAATTTCACGACAAACTCATGTTTGGTTTTGTTCCGCAACTGCGGTTGCGAGCAACTATCACTACTTACATAATCTAATAGTCAGTATTTTTGAAAATATAATTTTTCTCTGCTGATGCAGTTACAAGCGGAAGCAGTTGAAGCTTTATATTCTCTGTTAGCTAGAATAGCAGAAATGGTGTCAAATATTAGGAAAAACTCATCGTCTCCGTACAGTCATACAGTGATCAATCTAAAATAAGTCGTATTGTCATTGGCTAATTAATCAATTCGTACCCGAAATTAATAACATATCTTAGTACCGATATTTGTCTGTAAACAGGCCAAAGGACAAAATGAATTGATTTTGTGAGGAATGATATGAAAAAGTAGTAAACGATGCCGAAACGTCTGACAGGGGAGAATGGACGAGGAAAACGTGTTTCGCCGACCCCAAATAGGCCCCAAGGGCGGGAAGATGATGAGTCGCGAACTTGGCCTGTAACCAATCAACGGCCGAGATTGCCAATCTGAGTCTTATAGACAAATCTATAGAGCGAAATTAGACTCGGCTCAGTCGCGCTTCATCCGAAAATGACACTTATTCGCATGAAGTTAATTTTCTTCTTCGTGTGATACGCTTGATCACAGTCGTTTCTAGGAATAGGCACATTTTTTTTTTCTGATGGGAATCATTAAATGACCCCTCCCGCTCTGCGCGGAGTGGAAGGGAGTGTCAGACTTTTACTGACTAAAACCCATCCATGTTCCTTCTTTGCCCTTTGTGTTCCAGGGCCGCGGTTTCTCTTTCGAACAGTCCCGTAGCCCAATGCACATTAACTTTATACTATTAAACTTTATTTTCGGAAGAAGCGCGACTGAACTCAAGTTCGTTCTATAGATATACAAGATAATTATATCAAAAAGCACGGATCAAGGTTGGAATTCGGATACATTATTAATTTCGGGCATTATTTAATTTAATAATAGAATATAACACTTTTCTTTTAGAAGAAGTATTTCCTCAGACGGAACTCTGCAAATTGAGTCTATTGTACTTAATTTAATACATATTGCTTTATTACTTTCGCCAGAAATTGGGCTAAAAAAAAATATTTGAAATGATCAACTACTTCAATAACGATAATGCGAAATAAAATATTACCTATTAGGTATATTTATCTAGTAATTGCAATTTAAATTGTTCTATAGAATTCATTGTATCAGTCTACTGAAACAAGCATATAAAGTTGTATATAGGACCATTTCATCACAACAAATACATACCTATGTAGTGAAATCGAGTCAAAGTTCGACATTTCCTATAAAATCAGTTTCGTCTCAACATTCAGAGAGATGTAACGCAGTGGCATACAACATAAAATCTATTTATAATACTGTGTACTTAAACCGTTGCAGTTCATATTCGAGTTGCGATCGTGTATTAGCAAAACTCCAGAGATCATAGTATAATATAACCATAAATACTTTCTCTTGCATTTATCCCGTGAACATATATTAAAATCATGTCTAAGAACATAGAATCGTCTAATTTATAATACAGTTTAACGCTAAAGAGGAGTTTCTTAAAATATAAGATACGAGCTATGGACTTATAATGCTATATTTACAATTTAGTTCAGTTTAAATTTTTCTATGCCGTACATATTTTTCGAAACTCGAAGTCCACTTCATAAAACAGTATCTTTTCATCCTTAATTATCTCGTCTTGCCAATTTTTCGTTTACAATCACTGGAAAACTTAACGATCGTCATACAAAATCTAGAATCACATGCAAGTGTCATTAACGAATACATATTGACTGTGAATTAAATCCTTACTAAATTAAATAGTGGTTTTAGAGTCCCCGCAGACGGCAGACTTTCTATCGACCGATAGTTTAGTCGGGTTGGGCTGCTAGCGCGCACACTAGACCAACTACACGGCCGGGTTTGTGACGCCTGCGCCAACCAGACCAACAGTCGGTTGACTGCGCTCGAAAAATTGTTAGGCGGCTTTTGAAGAGAGCGCACGCAGAGTCCGCCGATAAAACCATCGGCAAGTGTGCGCGCGGGATAAGAGCGCTATACTGATCTAACAGTTGGCTGATAGTATAGTTTGAAGGCAATCGTATAGCCCATCAAACTGACTTATCGGCCGATACCGAATCGTTGTAATATGCACATAAACACACATGTCCGTACTGATTTAGAGCCCGACCAATTTATCGGCCAATAGTAAGTCAGCAGCCTGACTCATAATCTAACTATTATACCGTCAGCCCATTGGACGACCTAGAAAAATACATTCACTGTCATTATTGCACAAACTATGAATCGGGTGCACTTTTGAATTGATCAATGTTTAAAGCAGTTAATGTATCCCCTGGTGGAGATGATCACTTAGTTCAGGTTCGTGTCTGCCGACTAGCTCAATCAGTCGCTGCAAGTGATACGTCTCCAGTGAGCGGGCCTGTTTCTGCCAGATGCGTTGCAAGCGCTAGGTTTTCGGCCGCCTAGCGGCCTTCCTGCGCTAGTCCACTTCCTCAGCTGGTCGGTTGTAGACCGGGCCGAACTTGGCCATGTACTTCTTGACGAACATCTTCGCTTTCGAACGAACGGAGTCGGTTACTACTAGCTCGTCGACTGTGCGACAGTGTTTCAGTTCTTTTAGCATCACGAAGTGTGTTAGCTGTGAAAGGAAATAAATACGTTAGTGTTAAAGACATTACGAGATACATATTTTATGGGGCTTAGACGACCATGGAGCAAATTGATAAGTAAATACTGGTATTCTGCTGCATCCGGTTAGACTGGAAGCCGACCCCAACATAGTTGGGAAGAGGCTAGGAAGATTGATACTAAATACATACATACATTTCAGCAACGAGTTCATGATTTCTGCTGAAATGTATGCTTATTGCTTATCTTAGATGGCTATCTGTAGCTGTTAACAAAAGGACATGGTGATTGCTGTTCATGAATAAGTGTAAAAATGTTTGGCATCAATTTACGCATTCTATCCACTGCTAGCCTGGGTAGCTTAGTGGTGTGACCAAGTCACAGGTCTCAAGTTCGAACCCAAGACCTCTGATTTTTCGGAGTTCATGTGCGTATTGTATAATTATCATTTGCCGAAACAAGTGATTAGGGAAAACATCGTGAGGAAACCAGCATGCCTGAGAGATATTTCTCGACTGTGTGTAAAGCCAGGTCAGAAGCCAATGGGCGGCATAAAAACTCGACACTGTCGATCTTTCGTTACACGTTTCACACAATGCTCAGTAATAAGTTATTGTTTGAAACACAACTGCTAAAACTGCAACAAGTTATCGTAGTAGAAAGAAACTCAAATACATACTACCGCGCTCACTGACTCACTTTTCAACCTTATTACTCAGGGCATAAGGGTGAAAAGTCGTCTACAATCATTGAACTCGGTAGTACATACGTGAACCCTGAAAATTTAAAACTCCTTATTTTGGGAAGTTTTGTAAAAGTAATATGAATAACTCACCTTCCTAGCCAAATGTTTAAAATCGGCCGTGCACGTGATCCTAGCAGCTGGTGCATCCGGATGCCTGTAAGGATTCAGATGCTGCACCATAACCCTCGCCATGCTGCACCGGAACTGCTCCTTTATCTTTCTTGCGGCCTCCTCAGCACTCATAGCATTAGTATTATCAACTGGTGATGGAGACTGTGGTATGACCGCTACAGGAGATGGGGACGCTTCTAATTCAACGGGTTTCTCGACTGGTTTTTCTACTGCAACTGGGGCTGGTGCCGGAGCAGGTTCATCGCTTGAGGAGTCGTCGGAGTCGGTTTCTGAGTCGACCAGCTCCACCATTTGCTGTTGTAAAGATTGTTTGAGTTAGAACATGTACTTCAAAACGTTTATAATATGTGGACTAGATCCGTGACTACAAGCAGTATAAATAGATAAGTCATTTTGGGAAGCTGTTTTAATCTAGTCTATTTTCTAGGTCTACTTATAAATTAACCTACTTTCCGGATATAAATACAGGGTGCATGGGACATCGACGCACAAATTGTTACAACTTTACCCTAATGAAAATTTCTAGGTGGGGGGAGGGGGGGTTCTGACCCCCCCCCCTCCCCCCACCTATGATGAACTGAATACGTGCCAATAGTTTATGCCTCGGTGTCCCTTCCACCCTCTAAGTAAAAAAGAAGTCACAAGCTGACATGGGAGTTGCCAAAAGTAAATTGAATAGACATTCGGAAAAAGCTTATATTACAACATATTAAAAAAAATAAACGTTTTTCTTAGATCTATTGAAGGCGTTTATAACGAACTCTTTTAGACACGTCATTTCGGCTGTCTGCTAACCAGCATGAATCACGCGGTGCAGTGTATGGGTAAAAGCTACCTTCGCTAACCGACAGCCAATGAAATGCATGATTTTATTCTAAACGCCTGCGACAGATATACCTTTTTCCTTTCAGCTTCTTGTTTCTTCTCTAACTCTTTTTTCTTCTCCAGCTGTAACTGATTCTCCATTTCTAATTTCTTTTCCAACTCTATTTTCTTATTTTCTAATTCTATTTTCCTTTCCCGTTCTAGCTCTTTCTCTTTTTCCTTTTCCAACTCTTTTTCCTTCTCTTTCTCCCGTTCTTTATCTTTTTCCGAGTCCTTTTTGGTTAGCATTAACAATAAATGACGGGAGGTAAATCAAGCGCAACATTTTAGATTAGAAAAGACACCACTCACACACTACGTTTTACAGTGAGTTTATTTGAAAAGACTTGTGTCACAGAACCGTATAAAATAACCCGTTAGTTAATCAAACAAGAAAACAAGTTATATAAAGAGTACGGTTAGTTTACGACTAGATAGATTGTTTCATCAATTTACTACTAACTAGCACTTCGCCCGCGAATTCGTCCGCAAAAATTTTGATAGCTCGGCTAATTTGGATGATATGAATATAATTTGTAGCCTATGTCACTTCGTGATAATTTAGCTTTCTATTGGTGAAAAAATGGTTAAAATCGGTTCAGTAGTTTTTGAGTTTATTCGTTACAAACATACAAATCTTTCCTCTTTTTAATTTTATTAGAGTAGATGTGCCACCGATGGAAAACTGTATATTACTATTTTTTTAGCACTAGACGAAAATATGTCGAACCTAAGGGTTATTAAACACTTGTTCGATTCGGCAGTATTTTTTTACTCATATTCGGCTCTTTAAGATCGACAGACTCAGTTCGGCATCAACCGTCGCAACGCGACTGGCAGTCGTAAATCATGTTCCAGTCGGGTGGGTACGATTCGAGCAAAGCCGGGCTGCTTTTTCCAATACAGTATTTCCGTATATATTCGATGTAACCGCTCGGTCGTGCCAAGTCATGAAGACCCAAACATGTATAGCACACCTAACTCACGCATACAAACATTTTGCAACTAATCTTGTGATTAGCAGAAACACTACAAAAATACACAGTACAAAACACAAACAAGTGGCAAAAATAGAGCAAAAGGAAGAGAAGAAAGATGACGAAGATGATGATGGTGATACCTATGATGTAGACTGAATAGTATGTCACACGAAAATAGTCCTTAAGATCTACGCAACTGACCTTCAAATCCAGCATGCTGCCTTTGAGCCGTCGCTGCGACTTGTTGGCAGCAAGTAGTCGCACTTTCTGCAAGATTTTCTCGCGGCGACGACGTAGCTTCTCTTTTGTTTGCTTGTACCGTTTCACTTCGAGTCTGCCGGCTAGCTTGTCTTCTTCAGTGCGAGGCTGGAGGGAGAAAGTTGAGTTAGTGAGGAGAGAATGGGTCTCTTTTGATAAGTAAATAAGACTGTATATGAGGCCGAGCTAAATAAATGTTGCTTAGCAATATAAAGATGGGTAGATGTCCTGTGAAAGTGTGTGCTAAGTGACTTGTATTATTTTATTTCACACAGGGTAATCACTATTTCACTGCAAGCTAAGGGATAGTGAATATCCTAATCGATGATATCTGACGCTGATCCAATAGCAAGGGACAAGCCTAAAAATAAAATACTTATACTGTAGTGTATATACAGGGTGCAAACGGACCCTTCACGAAGCCGTCAACCAAGAATTCTATACATCAAACTAAGTAACTCTACGAAAATTATTGCTGGGAAGACTTTTTTTTGGCGTGTAAAATCACGTTTTAAGGTAGGACTCAATGTAATGCACTAAACATATTGTGCTGATGGATGATTGATAGTACGGGGGTCTTGGAGGTATTTCAAGTAAAGTTTTAACAAAAAGAACATTTATTTAAAAAATAGTTGAACTTTAACCCCCAATACCTCCGGAACTAGAAGGTTCCTAGGTATGGTCTAGAACAAAAAAAAATATCGCAATGACAGGGAGAATAAGTGTATTTCAGCTTCGTGAGGGTACTTTTACACCCATTATAAATAACTGGCCATGTTCAAATTGCCACTACCAAGATCGTCTAAAGCACAAGTACTAACTGTAAAAGGTGTAATAAATATAATTATATGTAACACTTACGCTAATTGGTCTTTCTGAGACAAGCCCAGGTCTTCGCTTCCGTGGCTTTATGCTGACCAGCGCGTGGTCAGGAATCAAACCGTTGTGACTGTCTTCCTTTATCACTGTAATCAGACACATACAAACGTGATATGACAAAATGATCAGCATGAAAATGGCAGCGTTATAGTGGAAAGTCTAATCTACGATATAGATAAATGAGTATATTTTATTAGTAGAAGATTTTAATTCCAACATATATAACAAAATATCTAAGAAAATTAAATCCAAATATTACAAAATAAAAAAATAGAAATCAAAGGACAGCTATAATTTGCTTTTCGCTGTAAAAAAAAAGGTACAATCGCGGAATGAAAATATTAAACACTTTTACGACAATTTTACTTTCAACGTGTAATTTCACTGACCATTGTCAACATGACTGTTCGAAAAGTTGATTTGCACGCAAATTGCGAAAGTATTTGAATGCTGAATATTTTCGTTCCGCGAGTGTACAATAAATATGCTACAAATACATACAGTCAGTGCCCCCACCTTCGTATATGCCATTGACTCCTTCCACCACTTTGCCCTTGGTCTGCCGTCGAACTAATGGACTGTCCAGTCCTGAGGATGGTGGTTCTTCTTCCTCCTCTGATGAACTCTCTTCTACACAACAAAACATTGTTATACATTGTGCATACGTAATGGAAAATCACATGTGTTGTATAGTATAACGGGCTGGAGTCCGCAACTCCACGTGCAAAGCTATTTTGCGTGGGGGTGGTAACAACACATGTAATTCGAAGATCTTTGACAGTCGTTATGAGTAGTTAGAAACCCAGAAATCTGACAACCAGCCCAACCAACTGGGTTGTGGACATCAGATAGGCAGTCGCCTCATGTAAATAATTCTGGTATTCTACTGCTTCCAGTTATACTGGAAGCTGAGCCCAACAAAGGAAAAGGCTAGGTAGATGATAATTAATTAATAGAAAAATCAATTAGAGAAGATATCCGAAAATGCAAGCAGGGAGCTGTGCAGCATGAATTACACCGACATCTAATCAGTATGTTTTGTAAACAATCGAATAGGTTTTTTTTTAGAAATTATATTTCGTTTGGAAACAAAGATCGAACGCGCAACTTCAGTGTAAATGTTATCCCCAGCTTTGCTTCTATAGAAAGTTTTATGTTTTGTTTGTCACATATTTTCTCCAACTTGTACTTTTTGTATTTTTATCTGTAACGTTTAGTGCAAATAATCTCTCTCTCAAAAGCTCTGATTTTTCGGATTCATGTGCGTATAGTATAATTATCACTTGCTTTTCGGTGAAGGAAAACATCGTGAGGAAACCAGCATGCCTGAGAGATATTTCTTGACGGCATGTAAAGCCAAGTCAGAGGCCCATGGGCGGCATAAAAACTCTGACACCAGGTTACGAACTAACCACACGATAAAGAAAGAAGTGCAAATAATTTTGTTTTTCTTCTTTTATTTAGTAGCCTGTACTGTCCCACTGCTGGGCAAAGGCCTCCCCAATTCCTTCCATGTGCTCTTTTTCCGTGCCTCCTCGAACCAGCCAGTTTTTCTTCATATAAATAATTATAGCTAATACATATTATGAGCTACGTACCAGGTTCACTAGGCATGGGCGGTGGTATCCACTGCGGCTGTCTGAGCTTGACATGGTAGTAGTAAGTGCGACCGCGCGGGTCCGTAGCGCTGCGCCATAGAGATGGTAATACTATGTCCTTAGGGTCATCAGATACCTGGGAGGTGGAAGAATATAGTAATAAAACGAGGTATTTCAAGGAATACAAGGATTAACTGTTCATAAATCTTAATGGACTCTTGTAGACTTTATTAGTGTAACGGTCGCAATTTTTAACAAAACTGGTCGCAAGACTAGTCGTGCGTACCCTTCTGCGGCGGGGAGCGCCCCTAACTCTACTACAAGGAGAACAATGGACAGCGTGACAGTTAAATAAATAAATAAATTTATTTCTTTCTAAGAGGTTTTTACAAGGTTCAGAATTACTTCTGAACCCCACATAAGGATACCCTGTGTTGTAAGGTTCAGTCTCTTCCATCACATTTGGTCTATTAAACTATTTGTTCTTTATTCTTATTTCAAATTCATTTATTTTGATAACATAAGTAAAAAGTAGGTGGATAAACCTAGGTTCAGGGGAGTTCACTGGGATCATGATAAAAACGTGGGGCAAGGACGGGAAGATTAGTGACTGTCTAAGTTTTAGGTTCAAGAGAATTTAAGCCCACGCGAGCGGAGCCAGCGCACAGCTAGTATAGAACGTGTGATACTTACTGACTGTTGGTCAGCTTGCGAGGGCAGCTGCGGGAAGGGCGGCTGGCCGGGCGGACCCACCTGCTGACCGAACATGAAGCCGCCCATCGGGAACCCGGGCATACCCATCATACTGAGGATACAAGAGTTAAAGTTAGTCAAAGTATAGTTACTAACTGTAGTTCCATATCTATGTCAATAACTTATTTAGTGATATGAAATATTATATTTCTAAATGGCTAAAATACAATACGTGCAACGCACGATCGAAGGTGGTTAGTGCCGGAAAAAAGAGGTAGGCAGTAGCTATACTGTCTAACAGCACAAAGCCTTTTTCTCTCTTTGCTTTTACAAATTAATAAACTTGTTTACGACATTTATATTATTTAAATTCTAACATGTATGGTTTTATTGGTGCAGATTTATGGCCTGTTCTAGCATGGAGTGCAAATGTGGTGTCCACAAACAATGGGACATCAGATATAGTGTCTTGTGTGGCCTGATGGATGCTAGTGATATCGCCAAACTCATAGCTTAGTTCTCGGCCGACTACTCATAGATTGCCAACGACATGCTTAGAAGACTACAACACTCCTTTGCATACTCACTTTGGTTGCGGCATACAGAAGGGCGGGCAGAATGGCGCGGGAGGGAAGTCGTGCGGCAACCAGTCGGCCGGCATGTCGGGCACCAGGCCCGGCACACCCATCACCATGCCGCCCATGTTGGGCATGTTGCCTAAGTTAGGCATGTTGGGCATGTTGCCCAGCATGTTGGGCCCGTTGGGAACCATGCCGCCCGGGAACATTTGCTGCAGACAAAAAGCAAACTATTAGGTAATGTTCAACAAAAATTTCTAAACAAATCTAGACTCGATGTTTGTGGACTTAGCTTTTATTTATTATCCAAATGTCAATCTAAGTTCGCTAACAAAGTAGTTTTGAATTTCGGCAGTATGACAACTGACAAGTAACCCTTATTTCTTGGAAACTGGCATAACTAACGTATTTCATTTCCTGCGTAACACAGGTGATCATCTTTTCGGCCGGAGCCGAAGATTAACTCTTAAGAAATGCAGTTGAAGGTATATTATATAGACGTCGGCCGTGGCCGCTCCTCCTGGCTGCAGGTGCAGCACAGTCTGGCAGAGAGACACATACACACCTGTGGGAAGGCGTCAGGTTGCGGCCAGTAGGTAGGCCAGGCGTGCTGCAGCCGCTCGCGCTGTCGGCGCGACTGGCCGCTCCTCCTGGCTGCAGGTGCAGCACAGTCTGGCAGAGAGACACATACACACCTGTGGGAAGGCGTCAGGTTGCGGCCAGTAGGTAGGCCAGGCGTGCTGCAGCCGCTCGCGCTGTCGGCGCGACTGGCCGCTCCTCCTGGCTGCAGGTGCAGCACAGTCTGGCAGAGAGACACATACACACCTGTGGGAAGGCGTCAGGTTGCGGCCAGTAGGTAGGCCAGGCGTGCTGCAGCCGCTCGCGCTGTCGGCGCGACTGGCCGCTCCTCCTGGCTGCAGGTGCAGCACAGTCTGGCAGAGAGACACATACACACCTGTGGGAAGGCGTCAGGTTGCGGCCAGTAGGTAGGCCAGGCGTGCTGCAGCCGCTCGCGCTGTCGGCGCGACTGGCCGCTCCTCCTGGCTGCAGGTGCAGCACAGTCTGGCAGAGAGACACATACACACCTGTGGGAAGGCGTCAGGTTGCGGCCAGTAGGTAGGCCAGGCGTGCTGCAGCCGCTCGCGCTGTCGGCGCGACTGGCCGCTCCTCCTGGCTGCAGGTGCAGCACAGTCTGGCAGAGAGACACATACACACCTGTGGGAAGGCGTCAGGTTGCGGCCAGTAGGTAGGCCAGGCGTGCTGCAGCCGCTCGCGCTGTCGGCGCGACTGGCCGCTCCTCCTGGCTGCAGGTGCAGCACAGTCTGGCAGAGAGACACATACACACCTGTGGGAAGGCGTCAGGTTGCGGCCAGTAGGTAGGCCAGGCGTGCTGCAGCCGCTCGCGCTGTCGGCGCGACTGGCCGCTCCTCCTGGCTGCAGGTGCAGCACAGTCTGGCAGAGAGACACATACACACCTGTGGGAAGGCGTCAGGTTGCGGCCAGTAGGTAGGCCAGGCGTGCTGCAGCCGCTCGCGCTGTCGGCGCGACTGGCCGCTCCTCCTGGCTGCAGGTGCAGCACAGTCTGGCAGAGAGACACATACACACCTGTGGGAAGGCGTCAGGTTGCGGCCAGTAGGTAGGCCAGGCGTGCTGCAGCCGCTCGCGCTGTCGGCGCGACTGGCCGCTCCTCCTGGCTGCAGGTGCAGCACAGTCTGGCAGAGAGACACATACACACCTGTGGGAAGGCGTCAGGTTGCGGCCAGTAGGTAGGCCAGGCGTGCTGCAGCCGCTCGCGCTGTCGGCGCGACTGGCCGCTCCTCCTGGCTGCAGGTGCAGCACAGTCTGGCAGAGAGACACATACACACCTGTGGGAAGGCGTCAGGTTGCGGCCAGTAGGTAGGCCAGGCGTGCTGCAGCCGCTCGCGCTGTCGGCGCGACTGGCCGCTCCTCCTGGCTGCAGGTGCAGCACAGTCTGGCAGAGAGACACATACACACCTGTGGGAAGGCGTCAGGTTGCGGCCAGTAGGTAGGCCAGGCGTGCTGCAGCCGCTCGCGCTGTCGGCGCGACTCGTCGGCGGCAGCGGCAGCCTCAGCGAATGCACGGCGTCGCTCCTCCTTGCTCATGGGCGGCACGGCCGCTAGCACGCGCTCGCTTAGTCTAGGGGAGAACAAATAGGAATTGTTATGCGACTTAAAATTTAACATACTTTAAAGGCGTCTGGCAAGGGTTTTCCACCACACAAAGTGTCTGGCAGTGGCGCAGGTAAATCATCATACTATCTCGCTTAATAGTATCACGTAACTTAGCAGTTATTTAGCACACCTTTGTTACCTGATTTCGGCCAAAGCCATCACGGCCGACTTTTTATAATATCCAGTTGTTATTACCTATAGTAAGATACTTCCACAGACAGATTTTATAAAATGACGTAGCTCTAACGATCACGGGATCTCCCTTTATAAGGCAAACTGCGCATCCATACATGTTATTATTATAAAAGTTAGGAGCGTCGCTCACACGATTAACAGTCGAGGTGCAGTTGAGGCTCGGGCGGTTAAGAGGCACGCCGCAACAAACTTTTCTTTACAAATGAATGGCAGTGCGCTCATATACAAGAGTTGCGGCGCGGGCGAGGTGAAGGCGGGGCGGAGGCGAGGTGAAGGCGGGGCGGAGGCGAGGTGCAGGCGCAGGAGGGGCGCTCAAGTGTGCCCAAGCCACGACTCCACCGCCATTTTGTCATTTGGTTTCGTGCGTAGCTGCGTTTAGACGTTTTAAATATGCGCGACGATTTTGAAACCAACGTAAAACTCATTGAAATTGTTCAATTAAATCCTTGTATTTATGACCAAACACGATCTGATGACGACGACATGGTGAATGAATTACGTAAAATGTGAAGGAAGCATAGCCGCCTGCGCCTCGACTCTACGCAGAGACCTATCTTCGCCCGTGGTGCGACGCCGCACCGCCGCTGACGCGACGTCGCCTCGACTTACCAGTGAGCGACGCGCCTTAATTTACAGGAGAAGTTTTTTGAGAAATCTTAAATTGTGATAAACGTGCGATAAATTGCCTGGTAATTCTTGCCTATCAGATTCACACGGACCACCACCTCTCGAGAGACGAGAAACCTGCCTTATTAATATGGAACTAGTACTTACTGCCTTTAGGGAATAAATACCAACATTCACAGCTTATAATTCGAATATTCAATTCAACATTTCGGAAAAAATTGCCACCTTTTACTTCAACAAAAAATCCATTCAATATCTTACCTAATACTCCTTCTGCCTCCCTCCGGACTGCTTCTTCTTTTCCTCCTGTCCCGATCATCTCTATCTCTATCCCTGTCTCGATCTCTATCCCGTTCTCTATACCTATCGCGGTCTCTTTCCCCCCGATCCCTGTCCCCTCTATCACGGTCACTTCGGTCTCTATCCCTGTCTCGCTCTCGCTCCCGCTCTTTCTCCCGCTCGCGCTCCCGCTCTTCTCTTCTGTCGCGTTCACGTTCGTCCCTGCGGTCGCGGTCACGATCGCGCGATCCGCTCGAGTCAGCCGCTCGCCTCTCGACGTTCGCTTGTCTTTCGTGTTCTTTCATCTGCTGTATTCTTTCCTTTTTCGGTATTTTGAATATTTCCTGTAAATACAACAAATTGTTTGGTAACAGAACACACTCATAATATCGATCTACATAAAAACTCTTTTCAAGAAAGTAAAACCTTACCTTCAGACTGGACCATCTCTCCAGCAGCTGGGTAGACAGATCCTTAATCTTCTCTATTATGTTAAGATTCTCTTTCGCCTTTTCAGGACTCGATAGGTTCTCCAGACTGCCACTGGTAGGTAGGTCTACAGGCAAACCTGTGGAAAATAAAAAGTTAAAACAAAGTGGAAGACCAAGGGGGAAACTTTCGATCAGCAGTGAGACTTGCACCGTATCATCACATACTAACAGTAATCAGTTGAACGGATTATGAATCTTACCAGTAGCCTCATCAATGAATACTGTATCAGGTGCAGGCTGTGGCGCGTCGGCTGCACTGAGCCATCGCTCCACGATGGTGAAGAAGCGACTCTCTTGTATCATGGTCTTGTTGGGGATCGGGAGCCGGTCTACTGTTTGTAACATTTCTAGCCTGTGGAAGAAGTAAAATGATAGTTTTAAACATTTTTATTTTCGCTTCGTTTTCAATCTTTATATTTTTTAACCAAATTGCAATAGAAGATAGTTATTTTGCATATGAAATGCACGTTGGTTTAAGAAACTTATAGCACTGCTATTGATATCGGTATTTGAAGCATTGCTTGCTTAAAGACAGTCGACGCCGCTTATGACCTTGTCGCTGCCATTGACACGCTCCTATTCTGCTTCACATTTGTTCAGATCAAGATCAATACAGCCTTTTCAAGTCTATTCTACCTCTGACTTTGCATCACTATCAAATTCATAGTGATCTTTGTTTTCGTTACTGACAAGCCTGTCAAAATTACAGTGATCTTTTTACAATAACGACAAGGCTTGCTGTTGCAGCAGTTAAATAACTATGAAAGGACTGTAATTATATTCTAAGACGTATGTTCACTTACTTGAAGTCAAGCGGCGCGTCGCTACACCAAGGCGCCAGCAGCCTGAGGCCCCGGTAGTCCAGGAACAGTCTCCTGCACGGCAGGTCGGCGTCGCGAAGCAGTCGCAACAGCGCCGTTTGCGCACGACGGCTCTTAGCTCGCACTACGGTACGGGAGAGTCGGAGAGTGTGGCTCTGGTTCTTCACGCCAGTACGGCCAAGGGCTTCCAGGTCTTCTTCGATCTGTACAATGACAAAGTTGGGTTAACTACTTTTTTTAAACTTCCTATTCAGTTGTATTGTAGATTGCTCTCAAGTATTTTCCAACATCCAGACAAACCTATTTTGCAAAGGAAAGGTGCAAATCGGACAGTTAGGAAATATAAGTTTGCACCACATATTTAAGTTGCAGTTAAAATCTTAGAATTAGAACTGTTAAGACCCCATGTGATTATGGCTTTAAATGGAATATTCCGTAGCCTCATAGCCATAGTTGGAAATGTTTAATTATAACCTAAGAAAAAGAACTTTGTAACTATTTATAAGGGATGCTTTTTTTTTTGAAACTTTTTGAAACTTTTTAAAACTGTATACTCACATCAGCATCTTGCACCAAATCAGCTGCTTTCGGCTTGTAAGTGCGATCCTTTTTGGGACGACGGACGCGCGGCCGTGGTTGTTCTGTAGGCGTAGCGCGGGACTCCTCTGAAGACTCCGTAGTGCCAGACTTTGAGGTGGACACATCTTCATCCTCCTGAGAAAGTTGTTAAGTGGTGTGTTGGTAATAATCGTTGATTTCTCGACATAACACAGAGCTGCATGCAATAAAAGTGAGAAAGACGTCATTCGCCTTGTTTTGATACCGTCGGCGCCATTGGACACTGTGGTGAACTATTCGCTTTATAAAACGTATGGTCCGGCATAATCAGTCCTTAATTACACATAAAGTGATTTTAATTTGACTCAACTATTAAAAATATCAAATAGCATGCATTACTTGACTTTGTCAATCATTTACTTCAGTAATAACGTAAAAAAATGCACAGTAAAGTAACACTCAATTATTAGGAAACAAACAGAGATGTTCCTGTCTGTCGCCGTAAGACAAAAGGGCACAACTGAGAAAAAGTAATGCAGAAAATTTACCCTTATTATTATATTCACCTTTTTTGTTTATGTTTATTTTTCTAAACATTATTTCCCTAGTTGTGTCCTTGTTGCTCATGGGGGCCATTCAAGTATTACGTAAGCACTACAGGGGGACGGGGGGTTCTTTGCTTTGCTTATTTTTGATGACATGGGGGATGGGGGGTCTGGATTGTGATTACGTCAGCAGTATTTTTTTTCTTTTTTCGTATTTTGTACAAAATATTGTCGATTTCGGTTTGAACTCATATGGAAACCCTACTTCCAAGCCTATTCGTTATAATTTATTTCTAGACTTATAACTGCTGCTCATGAATCAATAAAGAAACCAGAACACATTGAAAAATGCATGTACCAATGTTTACGTAAGCATGGGAGGGCGGGGTAAGTGCTTTGCCTACTTTTGCTGACGAGGGGGAGGGCGGGGGTTAATAATACCAAAAAATCTGCTTACGTAATACTTATACAGCCCCATGGCGGCAGTATTATTTAATTTTAACAATGAATGTTTCAAGATACACAGACACCACAGTATACCTTAAAAACAGCATTGTACAGTCATTTCTTCATTTCCGCATGCGAGAAAGCAGTCCCAAAGAATAAGATAAACATATATACCGTTTGAGCGCGTACCTCGTCATCTTCATCGTCTGAATCGGGCTCGCCGCCGATCCAACCTCGGCAGTTGTCGGCGCCGCAGTAGCAGCGCTGCGCGACCTTTCTGCACGTAAACAATAGATCTCTGTTACCCACCAATCACCGATACCGCAATACGGCCTTACACCCGCTGGAACCATAAGTCCGGATTGTCACATATTTACATTGTTTTGGATTATGTTCATTGAATGTCATATTTTTGGAACAACTAACTACTGGTGCTTAATGTTTATGGTTTATTAACTATTTATACATGAACATAACACACACGGTTAGGCCGAGGTGTACCTAATAGTACACTCACATTTCGCCAGTATTGTTTAAGTCCCATGCAATAATTGGCGAGCCTATTGCCATCAACTGGGAGCAAATCCAGGCTCCGTGGCTGCTACTGAGAAATTTCTGATGGAAACCCAATAACAATTTGCCCGACCCGGGAATCGAACCCAGGACTTCTTGCTCAGCAGTCGTCATTGCAAACACTAGACCAACGAGACAGTTAGTTATTTATATCACGTTTATTAATAAATAAAGAATATGAAAAAATAAATACACATTGAATGTATTACATAAAAATTAAATACATTATTATAATAGAGTTATGTGGTTTTGGAAGCAGTGGTATCCTAGTCGTGTGACCTTCCAACTGCCAAGTCATATTTAGGTCTCAAGTTCGAACCCAAGACACGTACCTCTGATGTTTCGGATTCACGTGCGGACTGTATAATTATCACTTGCTTCGGTGAAGGAAAACATCTTGAGGAAACTAACATGCCTGAGAGATATGTCTCGACGACATGTAAAGCCTAGTCAGAGCCCCACGGGCGGCATAAAAACTCTGACACCAGGTTACGTCCTAACCACACGAAACAGAAGGATAGAGCAGTATGGAGTAGATACGTAAAAAAAAATTAAAAAAACTTTATTTCAGACCTTGATCCTTGTCTTTTGTCGGATAAGTTTTTTTCGGCTTAGCCGGGCGGCAAAACATAAATTAGATTTTGTAACGCTGTATTGTCTTATTTTGATCTTTTTATTTGTTGTTAGACATAAGATTTGCTTTGGACGAGTATTATTAGCACACGCTAATCTCATTGAAAACCTAAAATCGTAACAAGTGACTCAGGTGTATATGAATGAATCAACATATCGGATGTAGAAACTAAAAGTCAATGTCATTCACGGTGAGTGCCTAAGACAGATTATTTACATGTCATTAATTCGAAGGTTACAGTTAGGCCAGTCGATCACACTGTATTGCTGAACTAATTCTGCTAATTTCTAAGTATGGCCTGACTTCTATGACAAAAAAGGTGTAGATTGGTTTACAGTTCTACGGCCTCTTTTGTGTTTATTTTACGTAAGCGTCAACGCGCTTTATCGCGCGCTACTATTGAACATTTGTATAAATCTCGTGGATCGATAGCGGGGCTCAGCTTTGTTTAACATGGGAACCAGCTTTATACTTAGATACAGGCTGCTGTTTGCATCTAAGCAACACGAATGTACCGCGTTTTAGTCACACATAAGGTGTTAACGGACCCTTCACGAAGCCGTCAACCAAGTATGCTACACAAAAATTATTGCCATTTTTTTTTGGGGCAAAAAGTCTTGGTTTACTATAGGACTGCATGTAACACACTCAAAACATTGTGTCGATGGATGCATTGTATAGTACAGAGGTTATAGAGGTATTTAAAGTAAAGTTATAACATTAAAAACTTGTATTTTTTTTTAACTTGTGAAAAGGTTGGAACTTTCAACTACAACATCTCCGTAACTAGAAGGTTCCCAGGTATGGTCCAGAACAAAATAAATATCGCGATGGCGGGGAGACCAAGAGCCTTTCAGCATCGTTATGGGTCTTTTATTCGTATTATCAGTAGTGACGTCTACGACGCTTGTCATTACAGCATGCATAGCAGCTAAGAATAGAAACTTATTGAAAAAGTTGACTTACCCAAACCGCTGGAACTGATAATCAAATGTCAACTCCTCGCCACCCACAATATCCCTTTTACTGAAGAACCCAATCCTCAGCTCTCCATTCACGGTCCACTTCTGAGTTTCAGCATTGGGGTCACAGGAATGATTGATGAAGCGTGATATGTTGCCTTTGAGCGTCGCGTCGATGACTGTGTCGCCCTTCAGTGACATGAAGTAGTGATGTAGGTTGTTCTCATCGGAATATGCTTGAGCGCGCTTGTAGAATTGTTCATAGTCTAGAACTTCGCCTACGTATTCTAGAAGGAATTCGCCCCTGGAAGTTGATTTGTTAATTAGTATGGATTTTTTGATAATTTTAGTGTGCTTTCTAACGCAAAGTAACATCTAAATGAATGCTTGAATAACATTGATCTCTTGTTTCCAATGTTAGAGAGAGAGTTGTAGCAATATTACGACATTCATTAATTAAGAGAGACCTACGCTTTATGTTTGTGAAAACAGGCATTACATACAAAAAGTAGTGTAGCAATTTTGAGACAAAGGTACAGCTAATAATAATTCCCATTAGAATGTTGCTTAATCTAGCAAAGCAGTGTTGTTCAATTCAGTAATTCATAAAACATTAAATCATTGTCTACTTTTGATAAATGCAATATTAGTTACTTCACACTAGGAAGTTATATCATATCACAAACTTATACTGTCATCATATCACTGCCATATCGGGAGCTCAAAATAACGAACAATCACAGAAGATATCCCGTAACTGACAGCATAAGTTTAGTTGTAAACCGTGAAAGCTTAAAACAGTATATCATAACACGTTTAATTCATAAAAACTCATCATTTATTAAGAAAATATGGCTTAGTATATCTGTATCTTGAATAAGCGAGGCATTCTTTTAAGCAAAGGAAATAGTGTTGTGTCTGTACAAGTGTTTTTTGTAAAGGTTATATTTAATTCAATTAAGCACTTGAGATGATTTTTTGCGGTTTATTACCATTTTTAGTACATTTTTGTTGTGGGCACTAAAATTTGCGTTTTGCTCATTTAAATCTAATTAAAAAGCACCTTATTGATTAACATCGATTATTTTTTAACTATTTTCTACAATTACTTTTAATAAGACTTAACCAACTGTAAAAATCTGAGTATAATAAATGGGTAGACCTTGAATTATGATTATACAATACAATACAAGAATAAACAAGCATGCCATGAAATATTTTCGCTATTGCTCTAACTACACTAACAAAACATACAAATATCTTTGTATTACTTACGTTGGGATATCAACACTAGCCTCTACTCCACAGCCCTTCTTGTCAGCATAGAAAACCTTGAGAGGAGCCATCTCTTTCGACTGGAACCTTCTGTTAGTACAGCGATCACCTACTGGACAGCGGGAGTTACTGGAAACATAATTTTTAGTTACATGATAGGGTTTGAAGCAGATCCATAGAAATCAATGAATTCAAATCTAAATGAGTACTGAAGGAACTGAATAAAATTTAAATTGAAGTCATACCATTCAATCATGAGTAGCCTGTTGAGACAGTCCTCTCCACAAGCCAGCTCTCCTCGTTCCAGCTCTTCTTTGGTCATAAAACAGTCACAAGTCATCTTCTTAGTCTCTTTACTAATCATTCTATCACATAAATACTCATTTTCATCCAAATGTTGGTACTGGTTCATCCTCTCTTCAATTATCCTGTCATAATCCTCTTTGCTCAATGGAGTCACACTTTGTTCTTCATCAGGGGGATTAGGGCTTTCAGCTACAGGGGGCAATCGCTGAGGCAGGCTGGGACTCGCTAAAGGTGAGTTGGCGGGAGAGCTAGCGCCCATCTCCAGCTCACTGGACCTGCGCCAACGAGACTTTACCTTCACAGGCATCTCAGAAGGCACAGGAAATGAGGGTGAGTTAGGTGTGGTACTCAGCAAAGACTCACTCGTCTTCTCCTGACTATCAGATCCAATTTCTTCAAGTTTAAGCTTTGCCTGCGTGATTAATGCCTTCTTCAATGGTGTCTTGACCAACCCGTAACCTTTTGTTTTCTGTTTAAGGTTACTTATTGTCTTTATTCTACTGGATCGTCTCACACCAGAGGGAGATGACTCAGCTGAATCAGCTGAATTATTTTGGGTTTGTTCAGTTACTCTAGATGAGTTGCTGTCATCTGACAGTGTGGAACTTGGCGTAAGACTGGGATCTGGCCTAGTTAGAGCTTCAGTCAGATTTTCTTTAAATGGTATGTCAGGAGTTAAACAAGGTGAAGTTCTAATTTCATTAACCTCTGAACAATCCATTGGAGGGTCAGGTTCCATGGCAGATGCAAGGTTCAACTTTTCAAAATGTTCCTGGAAGTCACGGTTTTGAGATACTTCCTTACTTTCTTCATTATCAACAGCTTCAGATACATCCTCCTGTGGACTACCAATCTTGATGTTATAATATAGCTCTGGGTGGTCATCCTCTACTATCTGCACAATTGTGATGACTTCATCATCGTCTCCTGTAAACTCTATTTGATCATCCTCCAATGGAATGTCTTCAATCCGTAATTCCTCTGGTTTTGATTCTTTAGAAGATTCATCAATAATTTGACACTCTACTTTGTTTTCAGGTTCAGCAATAGAACTGAGTTTGGAGTCTTCTGTTAAATCAATTGTGTTTAATTCTACAGGCTTCTCATTTACTTCATCTGTATTTGCTAATGATTCACCATTGGATGATAGTTCGCTCAGTCCAGGTACAGGTGATATGTCTCTAGAATTGCTCCGAGTTATTGTTGTACTGTTCATTGGACTATAATTAGCCCCACTGTTAGTATCAGACTGTGTATCTAGTGCAGCATTCGAATCTGACTCAGAACTCGCACAAGGATCAACAACCCTTATTTCTACACTACTGTTTGTTTCACTGTCACTACCAATATCATATTTTCTAGTAAATGTGTTCTCATCATTATTGAAAAGACAGCGATATTTACCAAACTTCTTATGCAATGCTACAACTGGGACTTGGCAGGGCTTAGTAAGAGGAAGCTCTTTTGGTTCTGATGTCTCTGGTGCTTGTGGATCAGGTGCAGTTGGGGCATCGGAAGGCGCAGCCTCTGTGTCTTGTTGATTGGTTTCGGAGGTGGTGGCCTCGACGGAGCCAGAGGCTTCGCCGTCAGCGGAAGATGCAGCATCGGCCTGCTGCTTGGCGCGTCGAGTTGTACGACGCGTTGCCGCGGTTTTCGTTGCTGCCTTCTTTCTTTTCGCCATTGTACTATTTTAAAGCAGCAACATACAACCTAAAAACATAATTTTTTCACATCACAGATACTCAGAACACGGTTGGGCATAGTGACCTCTTTCGATCGTTGTTGTTTCTCATTGCTGTCAATGCCACATGGTTATAATAAAAATATGTGAGGCACAATTCTTAATAATGAGTTTACCAACATTAACACTATAGTTTTTAGGCTCGGGACGCTATGTTTTGAGTCTCCAATGAATTCATGCAATGAAGCCACCGGTTGGTGTTGATGGTACAGCAATAACATTTCATGATACAATCTGACTACATACCATTACTTTTTGGATCTAAAAGTATTTCTTGCATTTACTGAAATACTAAAAATATTGCAAAACTACTATACTCTCTCACAATTTAAATTTAAACATTATTTGCAAGCAAATTACATTTTCTCTCATTTTAGTTCATTGCTTTTTTTTGTTGAAGACTGTCTGTGCCATAGACAATAAAGACAAGACGGACATTTTAAAACCAATTACCAATGCAGATAAAATAAAATAAGAAACTATTCACAATAAAAAGCTAACATTTTGGTTGTATTGTTCTAAGTTTTAAAGGTACTGAAGGATTTTGGCCTTATTTTGGTTCCAGATTCCAAGCACCTTGTGGCTGTACACTGATCGATAGTCTGAAAGAAATGAAAAAGCCTAAAGAATGAAACCAAAAGGTCCTGGCAAAGAAATGATGAGAGAGAAACGCTTGCATAGTCAAGGGTTGCAGGAAAATGAGAAAGAAGATGCCGATGATTGTTATTCCATTAATATTTGGTTTTATTTATCTTCAACATCATGTATTTTGAACGCAACTTAATGACGTTTCAAATTGTTTTAAACTTTCACGTCATACGTCAAATTTTGCAAGTGTCAAACATTTAACCAAGCTTTCCGAACATAGCGGAAAGATAGTTTTATTTTATAAATAAAGTAGCCTATTGATAATACTTCTTTAGTTCTATTATAAGAATATTTGCAAAATGGCTGAAACTCCAGAGGTAATTTTGAGTCCTACTTCATTTACTTTTGTTCTTTCGCTACAATCTTTAAACCTCTGAGACACGTCACGTTTATGTTTTCCAATTTGTAGCGTGCATGAAGTATTTCTTCTAATACTTTTATTCAATTATAGGACCTGAATTCAAGTATTGATGTATGTTTAGAAAAGTGTGCAATTAATGGACAAATAAACAAATTCACAATGGTAAAAACAGCTTGCTATATTTACTTTCAGACCGTGAAAATCAATAAGTGGGACGGTGCTGCCGCTAAAAATGCTATTGATGATGCTATCAGAGAGGTGACTATAATTTTCATCTTTATATGACTACAATTTGTGTTATTTTTCTACCTGAGAAAATTATTTTCATTCATTCCCCATGATATTTGACTACAGGTTCTAACAGGAGATCTGAAATGTAAAGAGAGCTTCGCCCTTATTGATGGACGGCTCTTCCTCTGTGCGTTGGCGGTTGGTGTGGCTCTCTATGCCCTGCTCTGGGATTACCTGTACCCATTCCCTCAGTCAAGGTATGTATAGTCAAGTTCTGTGTTGTGCTTGAGCCAATTAAATACATTGCCATTTTGTTAACATACAGAAAAACATAAACTCACGCCTTTATCCCATAGACATGGGAGATAGGCAGAAACTACAAAATAACACCTACAATTCCTTACTTTTTCTGCTTGCTGTGTCCACATTAGTTAAAACATCATTATCATCATCATCCATAGCCTGAATTCACCCACAGCAGATTATAGGCTTCTCTATTAAAAGTATAGGAAAAAAAATACAAACTATTTTTCACAAAAAGGTATCATGGAAACAAGAAATACAAGTAACATTAAACAATTATTTATCCTTATTTGTATAGGTAAAATATAAATTTACTGATTTTTTTTTCTATTCATATGCATAATCTTGAAGAAACTGTGTTGGGTCAGCCTGTGTTTATCATCATTCTCTTGCCCTTATCCCAATTCATTTGGGGTTGGTGCAGCATGTCTTCTTCTTCCATACTTCTCAATTACTCGTCATCTCATCAGACACCTCCTTTCTTGCCATATCATACTTTATACAGTCATACATCATTTCTTTGGTCTTCCTAATAAAATAATCATACTTTCATTTTGTAAGGTCTGACAAAACTGATAATAATAATGGCCTGTTTGGCTACATTTAGATCTTATGTAACATCATGCCTGTAATCAATCAATCAACCAATCATTTTATTGTCAGGGAACTGAGGCCCATAGATAATTGCCGAAGGGTAAGGCAGAGGCGTACCTAATAGTACACCCTTATTTTAGCCAGTTAAGCCTGACTTCTGAGCAAGAGGTCCTTGATTGGATTCCCAGGCCAGGGTATTGGGATTTTCCATCAGGAATTTCTTGGAGCCTGAATTTGTGCTTTGTCTATGGCAATAAGCTTGCCCCACAAGGGACATTAAGATCTTTAATGGTTAAAAGTAATAAGTACTATTTACTAGAAAAATAAAAGAATTCAGGAATCTTGTAGAAACAGTATCTTATCAGGAGGTAATGAAACAAGCTTTTAGTTAATCCTTATGATCATATTCTTTCTGCTTCCACTTCACACTATTTCACCAACACACCATAGAGTTAGTCAGAGATGTAAGAACTTGTAGTCCACCCACATTTCCGTTTACTTTTTAGATAATTAATTCTTTGTTTTTATTTATTACAGACTGGTCCTCATAATCTGTGTGTCGTCATACTTCATTTTGATGGGTATCCTCACACTGTACACCACTTTCAAAGAGAAGGGTGTCTTTGTGGTGGCCAAGGAAAAGACTGGAAACAACAACAGGGTGTGGGAAGCCAGCTCCTATGTTAAGAAGTGAGTTATTTTAACTGATTAGTCACTAACTGTCACTTATGGGATATTAGATCTTGTGATTGAAAAATCACGGAAGAGATCTAAGTGACAGTATAAGTTTAGTTGTAAACCGTCACAGCTTATAACAGTGTTTGATTAGTTTAATTTCAACAAATTTAAAAGGGGTCTCCTAGCATTGGTATTTTTCATACTTAAAAGATGCCTCGATGTAAAATTCAATATTGTAGAAGTCTGTAAATTAACTGAAATAAATTTATTCAGTTTTATTTCCTTTATTCATCTTTTATATTATTTCTTAAAAACAAAACATTAAAAAATGTAAAAAATAGTGGTCCGCCGGTGTCGGGAGCAGGGTCCAAGCTACCGGTGGTCAGGGCTCCAGAGACAGGATCCTCACAATGCGGGCCGTATTGAGGAGTCTGCCTTCTAAATCAGGCACTTTGATACAATTCCTGGCTATTTAGTATTATTATTTATTAACTAATTTAAATTGGTGAAATTGTTTGGAAGAATTTTTTCTAATCTCTGGTTATACCTTGCTTGATTAAAATTAAAATAAATCACTGACATAGTACGACTATTGCCAATGTCGTAGGATATGGGCAGGCTAGATAAAAATTTAGTTTGTTAAAACGAGAGTCAATTATTCTCGTTTTTGTCATTATAAATCTACTGTTTTCTCTTTTTTTTTTAATGAAGGAACATAAAACGTATAATAACCAAACATATGAAATATATGATTTGCATCAAAGATCAGCATAATGTTGGCAGACCTTTATGAACTCTGACAATTAATAGCAGCAAATGTAAACAGCAATGCATTCAAGCATTCATGCATGTCAATTTCTCCAATCATTGAGGGGGATTGCCATGGCTACCATGCTTGAAGTGTTTTACAATTAATGGGTACGGTTAGTCATCAACAGAGTACATTATGCATAATTTTAACTGATTATAAAAGAGGAGATTATGCATTCAATATTCCTTTTATACCCGACTACGGCAAACCTAAAAGAAAGGTTATGATTTAAGCAGTCTATATATTTACACATTTTTATGTTCCACTGTGGCGCCTATACTACTGAGCCGATTATGGTGAAATGTGAATGAGGTGTCAATCGATTCGTTGTTAGGGTTTGGGTGACATAGGCTAAGGAGATTAATGTCTTCATTATACATTTTTTGTTGCCGCTTTTGTCGTAGTTGGGTTTTAGTTCTCGACATATTTTTTCCCATATTTGCTCTCCGATTACATCTTAATTCACTAAATTAATTATATTAATCAATACAGGGATAAAGTATTCATTAAAAAGAATTGTTCCTTTGCCCACAACTGCATGCCCTAGTCTTAATTCAAAACTTGCAAAGTCCCCGGAAGATGATCACATAATTAATTCAGAACTTTTACTAAATAAATCTATGAAAACCACTGGCACTCACGTTTCTAAAATATAACTCACCAATAGTTCTTGCTTTATCGCAACAATGTTTGAAACATCGTTTACACATTAAGTGTAAACACAATAAGGGTAAAATCACACTTGCATGCACGGATCAGTGTTTTCGATTATCTCTATCTCATTCTGTCACATTCATTGGTGGATCGAGAAGAATTCTGAGTGACAGAAAGAGAATAAGGTGGAAGAAAATGCTTAAATTTGGTGGAACAAACAGACAGACAGACAAAAATTTAAAAAAAAAAGTTTTTTTTTTTAGCTTCCCCATACGGGGTGTAAACAGACCCTTCACGAAGCCGTCAACCAAGCATTCTGTACATCAAACTATGTAACTTTACGCAAAAATTATTGCTGGGAAACGACTTTTTTTTTTGGGTGAAAAATTACGTTTTACGGTAAAACTCAATGTAACGGACTCAAAACATTATGCTGATGGATGGATTGAATAATACGGGGGTCGTAAAGGTGTTTAAAGTAAAAAAAATACATTAGAAACATGTATTTAAAAAAAACTTGTGAAAAAGTTGGAACTTTGACCCCCAATATCTCCGTAACTATAAGGTTCCCAGGTATGGTCTAGAACAAAAAAATTATCGCAATAACAGGGAGAACAAGTACCCTTCGGCTTCGTTAAGGGTCTTTTTACACCCTTTATACTTTCAAATGCATTCTGTAAAAATCTGTAATTTTGAAATTACAAACAAACACGTAAATTTTATTTATTTGTATAGATAGATACTAAAGCTTTTCTTTCTCTACAGGCACGATGACAAGTACAACCTAGTCATAGTGATGCGCGATGCCGCCGGCAAGTCCCGCGAAGCCTCCATCACGAAGTCTTTCGCCAACTTCATCGACACCAACGGAACCATAGTGCAACCCCTCGTCATCAATGAGATCACCAAACTGTACAACTCCCTGTCCTCTGAAAAGAAAGAGAAGTGATCACTCTATCTCTCTCGCACAAATAAAATAAGGTCTGACATTATTGTAATACTATTACTCTTAATAAACTAATGTCCTATGCTTTGTCGTTTATGTTTTATCTGTTTGGTTTCCCCAGGTTGTTTTGAATGTTTGAAAATAGGTCTGAGTTATATCCCAGACTGTTTAGAGAATGAGCCTGATAATAGTTGTTATTTCAGGATGACCCATATTGTCATTCAGGTATGTATGTTTGTCAAGTAGAGTATCACAGTACTGCTTTCTAGAGTAGATACCATTATTATTGTTTTACTCTATGGTAATCACTTCTTTTGTAGTGTTTATAGTAGCTACTAGATGGCGCTGTTCTGTGAATTAGCTAGTGCATGCTCACATTGAAAAGGAGACGGTCTTTCAAAATACTTGAACAAAATTCTAATTTCTCCAATAGTTTCTTAGTTTAAGCGTTGCCTTTAAAAAATATCAGCCTGTTTCATGGTTCTCACTCACAACTAAAGAGCATACTGTAGGTGTGCAAGAAGTGAGTTAGTTCTACCATCTAACGCCAGATGTCTCTACTACGCTAAACGGTACCAAAGTATATGGAGCACATAATACTGCGGAATTTCCACTAACTATTTACGCGAAGGATACAGAGTTGCTTATCGCACGGTTTTAGCAGTAGCGTCCTCACAGAGGGCCCTCTTGTTTTAGCCGCATTTTCCGCGTTTTAGGCGTGAAGTTGTGTGCTTGTGTTGATGGTTTCAATGTCATGAGAACAATGACTCACGCCTGACGGCATGGAGCAAGATCGAATGCACTACGGTCAGTCAGTAGGTCGGTCGGAACCGCTGGCGCGTCGTGGGTTCACTCACGATTAGCTAATATGTACTAGAATTAAGTAACATTAGTGCAAATAGTTTTAAACTAAAAAGTTGAATTAAACAGTGATGTGAAACTGAAACAATAAGTGGTAATATCGCTCAAATTTTATATTAAAAATAAATACGAAGAATTTCAAGCGCCTTGCAAACTAAATTTACCTAAAATAGATTATATGTTTTCATCGTAGTTTTCCTTGGACTTAAATTATTTAAGGTAAGCTCGTCTATAATAACATACACTATTTCCCTGTGTCATTTTTTATGTGATAAATAAAGGAAAACAAATGGAAATATTATTCGATTTACGCAACGGTACAGAACTTAGTGTCAAACGAACTTTTTTTTTTTTCTTTATGCAAAAGACGCTAAATTACTAGACTGGCTGGATCAATATTTTTCGGCGTCGCCTTTGTCTTCGGCTCTGTTATAAATCAATAGCTTGCTTGTAAAGATTGTAGCACTAAGCTCAGTGGGAACCGGCGATGTTATGACATCATCACAATGACCTAAGCCAAGGACTCCTAGATTATGGCATACTACGTATTATCTATACGTTTTTAATAGTAACCGTAGTAATTTATTTCCGCATACGTTTATTTTTTTGTGGATGGTACTTGTTTTTTTTAGTGTAGTTTTTATACGTTTTGCCAACTCTGTTGAATTACTCACGTGTTTAGTTATGCAGGTGTAACAAAAACTATTTTTTAATTAAATGCGACTAGGTACTAAGGCGAGGATTGGAGCTAAATATAGTTTTCTATAATTATAGTGCTTTTATAAAATATAAATAGATGCTAAAATTGTGAATATACGACCGTAATTAACAATTAAATGAAGACATTGTTAAGCAGGCAATCTATCTGTTTATTTAAAACACTGCATGTTCTCAGTGAATGTTAAATCACCTGACTGCTCGTGTTAACTAGGTATTAAACCGTACGACAAAGATTATTTCACAAGACGGAGCTATTTTAGTGCTGGCTTCAGAATCAACGCGCGGCATCAAACCACTGTGTGCACACAGTGCAAAATACAGTAACACAGTTCGCGACCGACCTTGAAATGCCGGCCGAATTGCAAGAGCGGTGGGTTCACCGGTCATTGACCCCAGTCAGCTGGAATCTTCGCTCCCCCATCTATTCGCGTCGAGGAGTTACAGGGTGTTACGTATTTCCTTTGACAAGTAATAATAGCGTTTTGTTTTCTCCCGTTTTCACGCTGTTACGTGATAGTGCCAGCATGCGTACAACGTGAAATGAACGCCGCGTTGACTCAAATAAAATTGGAACTGAATTCGGCTAGTATCGAACCGTTGCCAACATTTTAACCACACTGTCTCCGACATGTGCTTGTAATGATTGCGTAAAAAATGCGACTGTAAAATATTTTTTATTCTGTAATGACTGCGAGTGGGCCTAATTACTTTGAAAGAATAAATAAAGGAAACTGTTCAGAGATATAGCCACCGCCAATAAATCAGAGCAAAAATCTTGGTTGTTACTATGTCGAGTTCTAAACGAGGTCCTAACTTCCTAAGTCATTATAAAAAAAAAACAAGAATTTATATTCATAATTATCATAGTACCTAAAGGAAGTTTGCATTTGCATAGGTAGCTGATTCATATTACTATGATTTACCTGCGTGTTTACCAAGTCGCAAAGATCGATATTCCATTGCGCGACTTTTAATTAGGTACATTTTCCGCAAGAAATAAATAGCAGTTCCTATTATTCTACTGTATTTTCATTTCAATGAACTACATCGTTGCGCAACTGCTATCTAGCAATGAGATTTTCTTATATAACATTTTCTGTAGGTCATTTTCTTAAGCTTTATGAGCAAAATCACCTGACTTATATTTAAAAAGATTTCGCTTGACGACGTCTAAAAAGTTTTTTAAGTCCTGAAAAATAACTCTACATTGCAATTAATAAGACAAAAATGAAATCTGAAAAGAAAATAAGCGATAATTTTATTATAAAAACAACCATCTCTAGAAAATAATTACAATAGAAATAGAATAGACAGATGGTTTAACTTTTTGAACGCCACAGCATAAACGCACGCGCATGTACTCCACGCCAAGCCACAATTTCACCTGCCATTTTGTCACATATTTGTGTCGTTTGGCGTAGGTACAGGGCACGCTTGCTTACTTGTCACGTATATGTGACAATGGCGTTCAAAAGGCAACACTCGACACTATTACAATTTGCATTCCTCCTCAGTTTCCATGCTACACTCGTTACTCCATTGTTTTTAATATCCTCGTATGTTACAACGTTACATAAACACACGACGGAGATAAACTGATAAAACAAACACGTGTTTGACCTTGCCTAAGCGTTATCACTCGGTGCAGCAACAGATAGTCATGTCGGAAGATAATCAATTTAATTAGGAGCTGCTAATAACAGGGCCTTCTCTAATACATGTAGTATATAGCAAATGTAATAAATGTATCGTGTAACTAGGTTAGGGTTCTCAGATGCAAGTTTTTTTTACCGGAGAAAATTCCGGACATTTGAAGAAAATTGGCTTTATTAATTTACTGAATTTATTCATTTTGTACATTAAAACTTTAAAAACAATTTATTGTATTATAAAGCGTTTATTTTCTCATTTTTGGGAATTCCGGACATTTTATATCCCTCCCCCCGCAATCCGGACACAGCCAAAATTCCGAACATAATTATGGCAACCCTAAACTAGCTTATGCCCGCGGCTACGCCTGCTTGTAGTTCGGTAAGTGTCCCACGGGATCACACTACCGAAATAAAAAGTATCTTATGTGTTAATCCAGGTTATAAACTAGTTAACTTCATCCAAATCAGTTTTGTAGTTTTGGCGTGAAAGAGTAGCAACCATGCTTACAAACCTTCTCATTTACAATAGTAAGTAACAAGGAGAAGATTTGCCGGTTAATGGTAATAGGTTCGCCCCGTGCTTAAGGACTCAAATATAACTGGCGAAATGTGGATTTACTCTGCCGAACCCTTCGGGGATCACAAGCTTCATGCTACATGACAAATTCGTAATTACAGTTCAATAAATAATTTGTATTGTAATAATGGATTTGTCAACTGATTTAAGGACCAAGTGCCAATAAACTGACAGCAAACGAAGTGAATACAATTTATAGAAAGCTGTTCATTGTTGATGATGGTTGGCAAGAGATTGCAAACGATTGCGCTGAGATATTTATTGAATGGATTCGTTAATAATAGGTGTTATGCAGAGTTATTATTATATTAATGTTACTGGTAACAACAGCTTAGAGCTATACTAGAAGAACATGTCAGAATAAGGGTTGGAAGGGATGAACAGCCAGAGGAAGGCGATTTACTTACTATGTTTTTATGAAACTGATAATTCGATTTTCCTATAACAATATTTTTTTCATTCCGTTCAGTAAAAGTGCTCTACATTATACCAATTCAAGGAAGCAATGAATCTATTCACTAACTTGCCTTTTACAAGCTTAGATAAAGTTTCTAAAGAATCTAATCACGCACGATACTCGTACGCTGCGATGTTAACGTACAATTTAGTAGTGCAAGTAATCAATGTTTTTCTTATCATTTATCGTCCTAAAATTGGTATGCCGTTTATAGGTATCCTTTTTATAAACTGATGTAAAATAGACAATGATTAGGTAATGATAGAAATCTCTACAAACATTTCAGTAGCGCCTTGTCAAACAATACATCTCGTTGAGTGACTAAATTAGAATTTAAGTTTTACGAGAGACGCGTTAAAAATGTAATGAAACAAACCAGAAACCTTGGGGACGTCATGATCTTCGAGTATTTTTTACTATCATCTACATAATGTTTGAGACGAACAATTTGAACAAGCTCTTGCATTTGACTTTGTCTGAACAATATAATTAGGTAACTTGCGATTATTTCAGAAGGATAGTACCCCCTGTGAGTATCAATGCAATCCATGAACAATGGTAGTTACGAAATATCTACGATTAGCACGGTGGTATGCATAAGTAGACCTTTACTATTTACTTTACAGTGGGGTTTCCCCAAGGATCTGTCCTAAGTCCTGTCCTAAGTCCTTTCTAATTTTGCTGTTATGAATATTTTAGAGCGAGTTTAATATGTTTTAATGTAAGTCCAATAACAGCTCAGAAATTTTGCTTTTAATTTGTTTGCCTAGTTACTCGTGTGAAGGTAAATGTTAGTTTTTCATAAGACAGGTAATTACTCATGTAAGTACAGATTTCTAAGCAACGCGGTTAATTACGTAACTCATCGAACCACTTCAGCTGTTAAAGCGAGGATTTCCCCAACCAAAGCATAATCTTTTGAAGATTATCCGACCATAGAAATGAATGTTCTATTTCCAGCATATAAGTACAACGGCGAAAATTACTATTATCCTGTCGTTGTCTCAAGTCCTCTAGGCGTGAAAAGACGTAATTGTGTTGTTCAACGCGTTCGTGATTATACAAGATTGCTTTGATGATCTTTAAGATCGATTTATGCCATAAATAACTGCGTGGCCGTGACCGTGTTCTTATCAGTCTGGTATGCTTGTTATATAAGCAGTATGCGGTTTGTTCCTGCTTCTCTAGCTACAAATATTCGGAAGATAAGCAAGTAAGATTTGTTTGCCTCGTGATTTTTATCAGTAAAGTTATCGAATTTGAGAGTGTCGTTAAGTGCATAGTTAGAATAACTGTTTCCTATATTTTACCAATCGTTCTCCGTAAAGGTAAAACTAAGCTTATTGAATTCTAACTAATTCTCTATAACTAGCAGCTAACAGTTTTAACTGTAACGGTCACAGGAACCTATCTTATACTTTCGCAAGTTTGGCTTAAGTCCAAGTCTATTTTGAAGACCCAGTTTGGCAATAACTAGAGAGAGACAGGTAAACAAAGAGATCTTGTTTGGACATAGGAATAACGATAAATAAGCTATTTACACTATCGCCATACTATGCAATTCGTGTTTAAGAATTGCTTTCAGACATAACTCTATGAAATCACTTTTTACCTATTACAATGATGAATCGTCACTCGTCATTGATGTTATTCTATTCAGACATAAATGCAGAATTCGGATTAATAAGTAAGTAGTCACTAGTTACTTGCTTATCGTCATTATCTTCAGTTTTGTTTTTCCGGCATTCCATTTTACCTTAAGCACAGGCCTTACGTTGGTGTGGTGCATAAGTCTCCTCCCTTTTTTATAATCAGGCCAATCTTGTCCAAGTAATTTAATCTCTCAATTCGTAAGAGTAGTCCAATTGAGCCCTTATACTATAATTATAGTTGATTGACATCGGTAATAATATATACATAATAGTGTAGTGATACTACACTACACACACTACTTTATTATTATGTCAATCAACTTGTATCATGGGTACAAGGTCTCCATTAAAATTCAGGCCTCGCGCCTGTCCCCATTCAATAGTGCCAGCAACAAACTTGTCCCTACCTCTACAATATCATAAGTATCAGGTAAAGCCATAATTCTTAAGTGTTTTCAAAGAAAAACAAAGCGACAAGCGTTTCAAGACTGTTGACTTTTCAAGCAATAAAGTTGAGTGTTTCAGGAATCGCTGTGACATCGATTCGATCTACCTATAGGTATCGACTATCGAGTGTAGAAATAGGGAGTGCAACCGGCATTCCATTGTTTTTATTAAGAAAACAAAACATTATGACTGATGAGCCAGTAGCTAATAAACTTAATTGTTTTATAATAGGGATGGCTTCCACATGTAGTCCACATGATACTACAACTTTCCGCTCAGAGAAAAGCACTAAAAATATGAATGGTATTATCAGTTAGGCTGACAGATTAATCGTCTGCAAAATGCTAATTATCTTATAATAATAGATACTTTAATCTTAACCAAATCTGCTACAAACCAGCTCGATCTAGTAGTAGAATAGAATGATAACATTTTTAATGCAACTCAACTATAAGTAGAATTGCTCGCTTGGATATTGCATTTGAACGGGTAACGGCTGCAATCATAGCGCAGGAAACGAATCCTTTATCCGCAATAGCATATATAGGTATCTAGGTCTATAATGTATAATACTAGATCTACGTAGTTACAATATCTACGTATGTAGTTACTAAGTGTGAATGAGTATTACTATGTAGGCGTCTATGCCATCATATTTTGCGAGTTTAATGTTTGGTTACGTTTTGTTAAGTCATTTGATAAGACATGAATCATGGATAACAATAAGATGACATGGTTTTTTTTTATCGCTCGGGTATCTCCCGGTCATATAAAAACCGTGTGCAATGGGGCAAGAATGACCATAAGGTCAAGGAGGATGGTCATTGGTCATACTACACTAAAATTGTGACCCTATAGATTCCATGCGATAGCAGACTGCCAAACGTCGAGAAGTCTTGCCTGGGCCCTAGTTAGACCATAGAAAAAAAAATTAGATACTTCGCCATGTATCCAAAAAAACCGGCCAAGTGCGAGTCGGACGCGCGTTCGAAGGATTCCGTACTATCGTAGTTCGGCAGCCCCCTTTAATTTTTAATTTATTTTTATTATTTGTTGTTATAGCGGCAACAAAAATACACATTTTTTGAAAATTTCTACTGTTTACCTATTACGGATACACACCTATTACATCCTGCTAACAGACAGACCGACGGACGGACAGCCGAGGCTTAGTAAAAGGGTCCCGTTGGTTACCCTTCGGGTACGGAACCATAAAAAGGAAGAATGAATGAAAAAAAATTAGGGATATCCCGGTTGTAAAATTGCCAATTGCAAAAACGCTTCTTATCGACTTGCAATAATTTTCTGCTTCTTCTTGAGTGCAAACTAGCATACTTAGGTAGTCTAGTTTGCACTCGGAAGTTCCTTTTCACACGGCAACACCGTCCATCAACTTATCTTTATTAGCATCATTACGAATAGACGGCATAACTATCAGATAAGCTGTTTCATGTATAAGTATTATCACGCCGTGGCGGAGCGTCATGCACAGACGCTGCGCCTTCCACGCGTGATCGCTCCGTGATAGATTACCATCGATATCGTCTAACGCATGCTTCATCGTTAGTATCATAACATGTAATATAACTTTATCTTAATCTGCTGTTAATTGCGGAAAATTAAATTAGCTCTGCTTCTGCTGGCACAATCCCAAATTCCAAATTTTTATCCTGTATAATTTGCTTTCCATCTCAAGTTTTGGCTATCGACAGCGATGTAAGTTCTTTCTGTGGCATCCCCAAAATTTATTTATCATCAGTAATATTATAGGTACTATTAGAATCAACAGAATGACTGTCCAGAGGACCCTGACAAATCGCAATCGCTTTGAAAGCAAGTTTCTAGAGCACTTTTCAACAGGATTGACATAAACTAATGTCAGTCCCATATTTTATTAAATTTTCCGAGAACCCATGTATTAAGGGTCGACTCTGTTGCCATCAACCGGGCACAAATCCGTTGCTGCCACTGAGAAATTCTTGATGGAAAAATCCAACCATACTTTGCCCGACCCGGGAGTCGAACCCTGCGCCTGCGGCCACTCGACCAACGAAGCAGTCAGACTTAAAAAATAACTGGTGAAATGTCGGTGTGCTATTAGGCATACCTCAGCCTAACCCTTCGGGGATTAGAGGCGTGATCTTATGAATGCTTTAGCTATTAACGTTATCGTCGATATAATGGATCACTTGGTCTGGGCCATCAGGATCAAACTCTGAAGGATCCCAAAGAAATTCGCAACACATATTGCATTTCACAACCACTCATCCTGCTGAAAGGTTGACGTCAGCTGGTCATTTTCTATCGAAGAACAATGATCAATCACGTTGGTCAAGAGGTAGGTGTGGCAAAACCTTAATCCAGTGAAAAGACGTAACGTGAAAAATGATGAAATAAGTAAAAACCATATGTAAAGGCGTCGACTGACGTAAAACGAGTGATAACGAATTCTTTTCGTGTGTAAGACTTTGATAATGATAATAGATGAGTAGATAGTAAGTAGACGAAATTCCAGACGCCACCAACATTTTAGTATCAGTTTAGCCTTAAGCTTGACCCACAGGCCTAAAGCCTTCATATTTTATTTTTAAAACACCTAATTTTGTGATCAGTGAGTGCGAAAAATCTGAAAGCTTATTACCAATGACGACTTTGTTAAATATTGGAAACAGGAGTGGACTCCGGATTAAATTGTCTTCAAGTCCCTACTTATCATCATGTGAGTAATATTAATAAATTATAATATGAATTTATTTCAACAACGTTCGTGGAATATCTGCGGGTACTGCATCTTCCCCTCCCACCTGTCATTCCTAAATTGAAAATTTTTCGACTCCAGTATCTACATTGTCTGGGTTTGGTTACTATACGGAATCACTCTATCCAACCTTGGCACGCCCTCTGCAGTTGCGGTAATATAAAATAATATCTACATAGCGTGCTGTTATTTCAACAACTATAATAGAAGGTCATGTTAATTACTACCAAATGATGGTGTTACATAAATGCTTCGCTATTGTATTGTCATGTTTATTGAGACACATGCAGCTATGCATGGATCGTATTTCAGTTAAGTGAGCAATTACCTACACATCTTGAAGGTGTTTTCTTTGATTTTAATGTAGTCTGGTCAAATATTCTGGTATGATTATCTGGTCATGTTTGCGGGTGAAAGATTGTCTAGAGATCGTACATAATAGTGAGATTTCGACGGAGAAAAAGGAGGTTTTTGCGCAGCTGTGGGTCACGAAGTAGTCTAGCAAAAAAAGCTGGAATCTTAATTATAAAAGCAAATTCAAAGGCCATTGGACAAAAAATTAAACAAGTTACAGCATTGATAAATAACCTGTCCTAACTAAATATAATTTAGGAAAACAAGACTAAAATAGCAATTGATAACAACTAGGTACAAATACTATAATTATTTATATTTTATCCTATTGTATCGAGTGGCTGGACAAGTGGCAACGCGCAAATCAAATAGCAATCACCTACTCTAAAAAGTAGGCAGTAAATCGTTTACATTATGTTTTTCTGAACAGGGGAAATCCCGTGGCTTTCCGCATACATTTTGAAAAGATTATTTGGTAATCAACAGGTTTTAACAAATGAATTGCACAGACTTCCGATTTAAGCAATGCCGCTGAATACCAGTAACTTACTTATTTTACACGGAACGACTGTTGACTGCCTATCTGACTTCCACAACCCATTTACTGGGTAATACGATATCCTCTAGCTGGTTGTCAGACTTACGACTACGTAACGACCGAGTCGGGACCAACGGCTTAGTAACTGCAGAATCAACCCACATATTTATATTTGTTTTTTTTTCTTCCAGAATAATGTCTCGCAGAAAATTGTTGATCGGCGGCACAGCCGGCGTCGCAGGCGCAGCCCTGACCGCGTGGGCCGTCGCAGCCGATGACTCACCGGTGGTACGTATCGAGGAAACCCGGTATTATCTAGTCCCCCTGATAACGCAGCCTTTCCTTTCACCGCGTTTAATATCAGCCGTGTGTAGCGACCGACAGATTCGGATTATTAGGAGATAAGATATCTCGGCGGAGTTATTTTTGGCTGCTTGTGATAACAGTTTTGTCCTTGGGAGTAACAGGTTACTGCTGTAATCTTCATAACTTATTCAATCACACATGACAAGGCACATTGTAGGGATTCGGATACTGGGGCGATCACAAAATAGGGATATGTTTTTATCAGAGTCTCCAAGAAGTCTGTGCCTAAGAATGACTTGACCAAAATACTAAATATTAAGTATAGAAAATATTTAGAAATGTTATAAACAAGAGAGAATCCAATCCTTAATCTGGTACCTTTCTGTCAACAGGAATGGTGGAAACCATCAACGGTAAAAGCGACAACAGCGCGCAAGAAGCGACCTCTACCTACACGTGACCATCAGGTGGCGTCCTTACAAGCAGGACACGTCTTCGACATCCTCATCGTTGGTGGAGGTGCCACTGGCGTGGGATGCGCTCTAGATGCTTGCACAAGAGGTAAGCAACTATAACCCTTACGTAATACCGGATAAGAGCGTTAGAAGAGACCAACCTTTACACGCGCCAATAAGTAGATTGTTCACCTTGCAAACTGGACCCATTTATGACATCCGTATCGAAGGAGGAGGGTCTCTAATGAAAATTGTATCAAGGTATCTTTGGGCGCGGTAGATATCAATGCGCGACCTTCTTTTGCCTTATCCTTTAGTTTCTACTTAGGTTCTTTTTCTTTGGTTTTTACCCAAAGATTGTCTGGAAGATTTCGCTATCGGCTATAAGTCCGCCGATCACCCGATGTAGGACCCCTGGAATTAGCAATATTTGAAAATAGCTATTTGAAAATTTTGTTTTTCAATAAAGGATAGGTACTCTATATCTATCTATCTATACTGAAACAAGACACTGCGGTAATTGGAATACGGGTAAATTAAATTTTATCGCATTATGTGTTTACTTAGACGTTTCGTTAGTCCAATTGATTACCGAGATATCGAGTACGTTTTATGAGCTAGATCGTTAACCTGAGTAGATGGACGATTAAACATGTATTTGTTAATGTTGATGAGTGAACGTTATAATTACATGTACAATAGAGTTGATACTTTTTTTCGGATAGCTTGATGCAGAAGAAATCATAACACATTTTTTAATTTTATTAAAGACCATGGGTATTTATTATCTTAGCTGCAAAACATTTCGACTCACAATAAACAAATCAACCAAATCTTGGAAAAGACCTTAGTCAACAAACATCTACAGGCTAAATGATAAGTACATAATGCACCTGCTTTTTATAAGCGAATGGAAGAAAAAAAAATTTGGTTGTCGCAGAGACATGACGTGCATACAAAAAAGAAACAAAATATAAAAGGAGAACTACACAAAGAGCGCGCATACAGAAAGTGTGAGATTATTTCACCCGCACCCATCGTTACCGACTTGTCCGTACTGGGAACCTCTATCTTTATGCATCCTTAGTTTTTTAAGAAACCTTGCAGCCAATCTAAACCACCTTCCCCATTTCAGGTCTCCGCACAGCCCTGGTCGAAGCAGACGACTTCGCCAGCGGCACATCAAGTCGCAGCACCAAGCTTATCCACGGAGGAGTCCGGTACCTTCAGAAGGCCATCATGCAGCTGGACTACGACCAGTACAAGATGGTGAAGGAGGCCTTGCATGAGAGAGCGAACATGTTGGAGGTGGCCCCGCATTTGACTAGGCCTCTACCTATTTTGTTGCCTGTTTATAAGTGAGTTTTATTTTTGCGACTTTATACTTATACATCATTATTGGGTGTAATGGTTGTGCTAAGCAGTGCTGGATTGGGAAAATTTGTATCTTACCTCAACAACCCTATTAGTACTGGGTAATACGATACCCCTTGGCAAGACTGGTTGTCAGACTTCCGGGCCTCTGACTACCTGTAATGAATGTCATATATCTACAAATGACATCCGCGACCAACGGTTTAACTTGCTTTCAGAGGAAGCACGGTATGTAATGATGGCCACCCATCCAGAAACTGACCTTGGCAAGCGCAGATTAACCATGAAGATCGACCCATGCGGCAATTATTATTTAGCCACGAGCTCTTCATTTCTCTTTCCTTACAACATCATTAAAGAAATAACAAAAAAACGAGTGCACCAGACAATCATCCTCCTTTATTTGTAAAAAAAAAACAAAACAAAGTACAAACGATAAATTACAAAAAGATTAAATTCGGGACTTGTAACTAAAGCAGTTGTTTCATCCTCGACTCTCGCCAAATGTACTTTCTAATTTCGTATCGATAAAAATACAGACAATGTTTTTGACCCGACATTCTTATTCATAAAGCGCCACCCAGCGACATGTGTGGGTATTAAAATGTATTTTTTATTAGTTGAAGAATTTGGCACTGTATTGTGCATTATTTTAGCCTCATCTTTAACTCGCTCTATTTGGGGTTTGCTTTGTTTACAATCAATACTTTGGCAATGATTCTGTATCTGTTTATCATCGAATGAGCCAAAATTCCAGTGATACGTAGGGCTCTCCCATAATTTTAACCTGTTTTGAACCGTTTGCATTCTACGGGCGCAACTTTTTCATGCTTGGCATAAAAGATGCGCAACTTTTGAGGCCTGGCATAAAAGATACGCAACACCCAAAACATCTGTTATTTCTTTTGCTTTTTAAGCTTTCAAATTGTTATTAATTTTTCGAATAAACCTAATTTTGTACCCGTTTCCACTAACATTGAAAAACACCTAAATTAATCTCAAAATATAATAAAAAATCTGTTGGAATTTCAACAATTTGAACCGTGGCGTTGATCCGCGTTGACAACCATCAGTGCGCTTTAATTTAGGCATTTATTAAGGTACTGCTAATTTTAGAAAAAATGGCCAAGCCTTACCTATTAAGGAATAGCGAGACAATCAACCCCAACTTAATGATAACCCTATTTTTTCACTACTGCAGTTCCATCTCATCGAAGCCCGCCCCTCCTAGCTCCGTTATTCTTATAAAACCTTCTCCAATTCGCAGATGGTGGCAAGTCCCCTACTACTGGTTCGGTATCAAGATGTACGACGTGGTAGCGGGCGACAGGAACGTGAAGAGTTCCTACTACCTGTCCAAGAAGAACACCCTCGAACTGTTCCCCATGTTGAAGTCCGACAACCTGTGTGGAGGCATCGTGTATTATGATGGTGAGTTACGATTGTCGAGCTGCGACCATTAGAGATTGACACGGAAATCTTGCATTTATCTGGCATTTATATGACACGCTTGGTTAGTGTAATTTTTTAACAGAGAAAGAGTTTTTTGTAATCAGGTTATTTTCTGAGACTATCTATCATCATCATCATCCACAACCCGACTTCACCCATTGCTGGGTGTAGGCCTCCCTCTCTTTGTTTGTGCCAAGCTCCACGCTCTTGTGCCAGCCTCATCCAGGATAGCCCCGCAATGGAAACAATGTATACTATAGTATAATAAAGAGGAAAGATTTTTTTGTTTGTTTGTACCGAATAAGCTCCGAAACTACTGGACCGATTTAACAATTTCAGCAATAGAAAACTAAATTATCCGGAAGTAACATAGGCTATAAATTATATTTATATCATGATAATTAGCCGAGCCCCGAGCTATCACAATTTGTGCGAAGTGTTAGTGTTATTTATATAACAAAAAAATTAGCATACAGCCCTTAAAACAAACAAATCCAACCTTAAAATTCTACTTTCGAGGACAAAAATTTAGATCACAAGGCAATGACTGGAAAGTATTTTCAACAATTACTCTTCCCCTGCAGAATAAGTATTGAGTTTTATACAAACATAAGATACGTATAAAGTCTACGTACGACTGCCTTCGAGTATAGTTAAAATACCTATTACTGATAATAATGAATTCTATAACACTAGCTTATGCCCGCGGCATCGCCCGCGTGGAGTTCTATAATTGTCCCACGGGATCATACTACCGGGATAAAAAGTATCCTATGTGTTAATCCAGGTTATAAACTATCTGTGTGCTAAATTTCATCCAAATCCGTTCAGTAGTTTTTGCGTCAAAGAGTAACAAACATCCATCCATCCTCACATTTTATTTATTATGTTAGTAAGTAGTAAGATAGGCATATAATTAATCTCTGTTGTCGGTACAGTTACCGTAAATCAACTAGTTACTAAGTAAATAAGGAAGTATATAATAATTATAAGTGCTTAGCTTATAATTATCACGTTGAAGATTAAATTGACGTTAAATAACTCGACTTTAAATGTAAATAGATAATTAATGTGTGATGATATAAATAAGAAAATTGCATCAAGTACAGCTAGGGATATTATAGATGATTAAGATTAGATTAGAGTTTAATTAATTTTCCAGCTTATGAAGTTATACTGGTTCTTTTGTGAATATAAATTCTATGGCTGCATCCAGATTAATTAGAATGATGAACGCCATAGTGGGTGGTCCAAATAGTGACGTCATAAAAAAATACTCAATACTCAATACTTTATTGCATTCCATAATGTTAAAATAAAACAGTTGGTATGTTAAAACATTGAATCAATTATGGACCCTGTCGGGCACAGCAAAGTTAAATTAATAGGTAATAGGAAATAAGTATAGGATAGTAAATATTAGATTCCTATCGCCCAGGGATATCCGAAAATACCCCATGTATGTTCCGAGATTCTTTATCGCTTCGTTATAGCTCGCGTTCACTTGTAGCACATAACATGACATGAATGGCCGCGACAGTCACGGACGTTTGAACTGTCGTAGAAAATTGTAAGAGTTTCATATTTTTTGAGCGACAAGCAGTAGTTAAACTTTTTTTTTTTTTTTGTTAGCCTGTTTGAGTGTCCCACTGCTGAGCAAAGGCCTCCCCTTTCTCCTTCCAAACCTCTATGTCCTGTGCGATATCTGGCCATGTTCGCCCCGCAAACGAGATCAGATCATCACACCACCTTCGCCGCGGTCTACCTCGACGGCGATTTCCTCCGACAGGCGTCCAGTGGGTGACGATCGTTGCCCATCTCTCCGGGCGCATTCGTGCTACGTGGCCAGCCCACTCCCACTTCAACTTGGCTGTTTTTTCTCCAACATCTGCAATTTGAGTAATGGAGCGCAGGGTAGTGTTTCTTACACGAACTGTCCGCTTAACAATAACGCTGAAAAGAAAACTCATCGATATGTGCATCCTGCCCGTCCTAACCTACGGTGCACAAAGTTGGTCACTTACTGAACAACAGAAGTCCAAACTCAAGATTTGCCAGCGGGCAATGGAGCGCAGCATAATAGGTGTTAATAGTAGTTAAACTTAATTTTTAATTATTTTCTTGGGTTGATAGTACTATATTTTATTGATTTAAGTGAAGAAAAAATTACATGCATATTACCTAGGTATTCGATGTTGCTAATTTATTTAACAAACAATCTTTTGAAACAGTATTAAAACCAATATTTCCCTACCCGCAGGCCAACAAGACGACGCGCGTATGAACCTAGCGATAGCGTTGACCGCGGCCCGCCACGGCGCCACCATCGCCAACCACGTCAGTGTCCTCAAGCTCTACAAGACGGCTGGCAAGCTCAGCGGGGCTAGGCTAAAGGTAACTCTAACTTCTAAGCTTTAAGATTGAATTACGATGGCCACCGGATTGCCTCGTTGGTCTAGTGGTTGCGCCACAGAGCTGAGCATGAGATCCTGGGTTCGATTCACGGGTCGGGAAAAGTGTTATTGGGTTTATCCATCAGGAATTTCTCAGTAGCAGCCACAGTCTGGATTTGTGCTCGGTTGATGGCACTATGCTCGCCCCCTATTCCATGGGACTTAAAAGATAACTGGCGAAATGTGAGTGTACTATTAGGTACACATGATATGTTATGGCCACTGAAGAGTAAGGGAAAGAACATGGGAGTTTTGCTTCATCATTTATACTAAGTATAAATAATGTCGTACTAAACTACAATGAACACATTTGGTAAATTGTTTGGATGACGCAATATTTTTGTATTTAAACAAAAACAACCCATTAATTGGTCTGCGTAGCAGTCTACTGCTAAATGCCAATAACTCACAGCCATTCGTCAAATCGTATCGCACTACTTGCGTAGGCGCAAACAATCAACCTGTTCCATAATTCAGTGATCTATCAGAGTTCAAATCCAGCAAACGGATCACTTTTACAAACTTTCCCAATTGTCCTTTTGATACAAAACTGTAATTGCTACAATACGACCAACGGCGCGGTTGCGCGTGCGGTGGCGTGTCGCGGGTTCGATTCCCGCACGTGACAAATATTTGTAAGGCCTACAGATTTTTGTTCCGGGTCTGGCTGTTTTTGTATGTGAGTTTAAATGTTTGTAAACGCACCCACGATACAGGAGAAATTCCAAGGGTGCGGCAATGTTTTAAAAATAACTGGTCGCACAAAGAAATAAGATTTTTTATTTGTCCGTGTCTCCAGGACGAACTGACCGGCAAGGAATGGGACATCAAAGCCAAGAGCATCATCAACGCGACCGGCCCCTTCACAGACAGCATCCGCAAGATGGACGACTCCACCGTCAAAGACATTTGCTGTCCCTCATCCGGAGTACACATCGTGTTGCCTGGTTATTACAGGTAAACTTTTAAGTCTAGAAATTGTGGCCAGTCATATATTTGAGCTAGTAAACGTGATGGTATACAGGGTGACTGGTAATTAGTGACCAATACCACAGATAATATAATACTACGTACAGATACCCAATCCCATACAAAGAAATGACACCTCCCTAAAACTGGTAATTGGTCTGGCTATTTATTTTCCTCCATTTTTTCGACAGAGGCAGCACCAGCGTCTCATAAATTTCTAGAGGCAGTAGTTTTATAACGCCATCTAGGAGGCTGCCTAGATACTAGGTGGGATCGATACTAAGTGGCATTAGTACTACTAGATGGCGCTGCTTTTGTTAGAGATTCTCTCTACATCGTCGCACCGTGCGTTCAAGGACAAGTAGAGCTAATAACAATACAACAGGTTTCATATGTGTGAGTGAGCTCACTCACACAAACATCTCGCTGCGGCGAATGCCTCTTCATGTGTTTTTGAGTATTTCAATACTTACTGAGTCCCTATCAATTTCGCGGTCTAAAAACAGAAAATACTACTTTTTTCAGCGCACATTTCTCAAGAACCATAAGGTTTCTGAAAATGTCAATAAATATGAAATATTATAAAACTTAAGGTGTTTATCTATCCAATTCATTGTTTTTTTGACTACGAAATTAATTGTAATAAAATATTTAAATAATGCCTTATAAGCCGATGCGCTTGCTCGTTGCATTTAGTTTTAATCGCGCCCGACGTAAATTACTTGCGATACGTACCTACGTGATTTTGTACCACGTCTGCTTAGTTTTGATACTTTGAGTATTTTTTTTATTAAACTTATGCTTAGTGATATTATTGGTTATTTGTTAATGTTATATTAGTGTATTGTATTGTACTATAGTAAAAAGGTGGTTGATGTAAAAAAAACCCTGATTCCAGGAAAGCACGCTCTATGGATATTCGAAGCACTTCGAATTAACGTCGAAAAGGAGGTTAAAATGAAAAAACAATGGTTAAAAATATCTATACTTCTTATAATAATGAAATTAGTAAGAATCTTGTTTTTTTTTTCACCTGAAATGAGAAAAACACGTAGAATAATTTAATTTTTGGTTACATAAACCCTTGCCCATGTTAACTGATGGCTGTTGACGATGTAAATAACATTAAAAAATATGCAGCATAAATGCTAATTTGTTTTGCTTATAATACGGTTACGGATCAAGATTGTTTGCTCCCGCTGCACTGCATGAGACTACGCACACTACGATCGTTAGCGATATTTCGAACGCTCACACACGCACACATTTCATCGAAATTACCTAAACTAGTACTGCGACGAAATTGATAGGGAACGACAGGGTAGCCCGCGGTTTTTTTTCTTTTACATTTTTGCAATGTGCCGGTCAGAGTCAACCTGTATGTTGAACAAAATATGACGCGTATGTATTACAGAATAATTATAATAATTAAAATCGTTAATACAATCCCACTGAATAGGTAATTACTATATCATGAAAAAGTCATTTAATGGGATTAAATGAACAGAGGGTTGTATTGATGATTTTAATGATTACAATTCTGTAACGACATAGGTACATGTTACGGCTGCGAATCATATTTTAATCAACATATGACACCGTCCTGCAAATTGCAAAAAACGTAAGAAAATTTCTGCCATAAAGTTTGCAGATCGTCACTTGCAGCTCATTAAACTCAAATAGTATATTCCGCAAATCAATCAAATCTATAAAATTGCTTTTGATTTTTATGTAGTTACTGCAGCTAGGAAATGAAATGAAATAGTCAGGTACGCACGGCGGCACATGGAGCTGTACATTTCCAGTATAACTTGGCCCCGCTTTGAATAGATTTCCTATACAATGAGAGATCCGCATAAACTGGTTTTGTAAAGCTTGATTGGCCGTCGAGCGTACTAGAAGTAGGAGGATGAAAGATGGAAGTAGGTAGTAGTAGGTACTAAGTACCTACCTACATAGATAAAAAAAAACGAACGGAATAGTATTATAAAAATATTTTAATACTTCAATCAAGTAGATACCTACTTATCAAAACTAATAATAAAGTGATCAGTACAAAAACAGCTGATCTAAACGCGCCAAATAACGCACCGCGAGCGTTGAAGTCAATGCCCGCAATCGGTCAGCGAGCGTCGCGTATATTGTTTTGTTTTTGTTTCATTTATGTTTTCGATATCGGTTCGTAACACGTGGTAAAGGTTCGTTAGCAAATTTAATTTGGCCCTGTATACATCATTCTATGTGAGTGGAGGGATGCCTTTGCCCAGGAGTGGGAGAGAGCAGGCTAGGAGAAAAAAAACATCATTCTGAGCCCCCCATATAGAAATTTTTCGTGTCATTCTGACCGTGTAGGTATTGCACTTTTGTAGGAAACAGCTGTTTTTTTTACTAACCGATGAAAAATTTCAGAATGATATACTGAATACGTGGTAATCGTTTTCGCGTCGGTGTCCCTTCCACCATATAGGATGAGTTTTTGAGATAGTCTTCTTTATGAAATAGAGAAAGTCGTTGAAGGAGTTCAACCCCAAACACTAAAGCTGCATCATCAGAATTAAAAAAAAAACACTTCCGTGAACCACACTGGTTGATTAGCCAAAAAAAATGATCTAGAGTAGCTAAAAGCTTATCAGGCTATTAAATTATTTATTTTGTAGAATTCTTATTTTTGATTTTGGTTCAATAGATTTCTTTCTTGATTTACAGTAATCATATATTTTCACTTCAAATAATTTTCTAATTAAAAAATCAATGTGATTCAAATCATGGTAATCATTGGGAAGACTTGTTTGAAATGTTTTCACTAAATCAGACAACAAATTGATTTTGTGAATTACGGTAATGCTATCATTAAATAAATCAAGTAATTTTTTTACTAAATCATATAAAAAATCACTTGGAGATTTAAGACTTGGTGTGGTCAGATTAGAATAAGTTTTGTTAATCAACAATAATTGTTTCTTATCAGTCAAATCAACTTCATTATTAATTAAAACACTTTTGCATGCAAAACAATCAAAATTTTCTATACACACCTTGCCTAACCAGCCAGCAAAATACACAATAGAACAAGTTTCTAATGTAATTTCGGGTGGTGCCCCACCCGAAATTACATTAGGAACTTGTGCATTTTCTTTGTCCGCGCCCTCAAGTTGGAGATCAATTACAACGCTTGAGGGCTCGGCGTTCGATGGGCCAGCAATTGCTGCTGGATCCTCCAATGATGTTGTTGATGGTTGTGTATTTTGCTGCTGATTCTCGGCCGACGTAGACATAAAGGTGTCTTGATCAGATTCACAATTAGTATTATCCAATTTAATCAAATTATTCAATAAATGGGACCGGAACATAGCTCTTAAGCTTCTAGATGTCGGGTTCCGATTACAACCACCTCTTATTCTAAAAATTCCAAATAAATTTTCAAGCACATCTTGATTTAAGCGGTATGTCATTAGAAATCTGACCTCAGTGCCTTCAGAAAATTCTTCAGTGGAGAGCTGAAGTACAGCATTAATAGTCTGCAGTATTCCATCGAAGCAGGGAGGACGGGTTAATTTTGATTCATTATTTTTAATGATCTTTTTTTTTAAAGCACTGAAGATCTCCAAGCCCCTTATTAATGTTTTATTAACGTAAGAATTTCTATTTTTCGTAATTGCACACCTAAATGGATTTTTATCAAATTTATTTTTTGAATTCAGAGAATCAAACAAATCATTGATATTTTTTATAAAATCAGCCGTATGTTTTGCAGTATCACTCTTTAGCTCTCCACTTGCTATTACAGTCTCAATTGCTGCTGCTACTGAATTGCTAAAAATTTGGGTGGCAAACTTAACTTTCATTTTTTGAAAATTATTAGGTTTTAAGTGCACTGGGGTCAATTTTCGTAATGATTTGCTTTTATTATTTTTATCGATATTGTAAACGTTGATTATATCATTGAATGAAATTTCATTACCATTTAAATAGTAATTGTTATCAAGCAAATTGTTTCTAATATTTTTAATCAAATGAGGTACATCAAAAATTGAATAAATTTTACGATCATCAATAAAAAAGAAAGGATCATTTTTGGTAGCCCCTAAGGATTTAATTGCCTTGACATTTGTTGTTGCTTGATCACATATAATTACTTTTGGCAACAAACCACTTTCAAATAATTTACTTATAATTTGTTTTATAATTAATACTAATTTGTCGGCATTGACATTTTTATTTGATAAAAAATATGCCAGAGGCATTTTCCAATTAATGGTAATTCCTCTGGCAACAAATACCAAGGCATATTTTGCTTCCTTCGGGGAACGCTCACCATCACCAAAATCTTCAAATCCCTCAATCAAATCATATTTTTTTGAATATTCCAAATCAACCATAATACTCATTTCATCTAAGCAAACACCACATGCCCTATAATTTATTGGTTGATCACAAAACTTTTTTTTAATATTTTGAAAAACATCCTCATTAAGACCTGGCAGACAACTAGATGATTGGAGCCAGTGTTGAATGGTAGTCGGTGACGCTAGCACTATGCCTGTATTTAATAAGTGTTTATAGGCAGCAGGGGACTTATAATATAGTGACATGCAAAAATTTTTTTCTGCCTCACTCCACTGTCTTTTAGATTTTTTTAATTGCATAACTGTCAAAATTTTTGAAGCATCACTTTTGAAGTGATGTTTTTCTAAATCTATTATATTATTAGTTTTACTACATATTTTCTTTTTCAGTCTGTTATATTTGGTTTTTTCTCTTTTGATTATCTTGGAAGACATTTGAAGGCTCTTTTTTAATCTCTTGCACTTTGGAGTGTCAGTTGATTTCCTTTTCTTTGGTGTGTCCAAACATAAAGGTGCACTATATTCAGTAGGTTCTTCAATGTTTGGACTGTTACAAGTCCTTTGTGCCTTGTACACTTTGTTTGGAGTCAAAACTTTCAATTCAGGTGAAGTTTCTTGAGCTAAAAAAACAGGTATAAAGGTTAGCTAAACTCTATGTTACAAACTTTTGATGACCTGTAAGAACAGTTCTTGTCATTCTTAAAAACTTACACACAGAATTCCCATATATGAGAGTAGGTACTAGTGATTGGTTAGTTGTTATTATCTCAAAAAATACCTTGTGATGTTGATGGACATGGTGAATGCAGAGTCATGACCGAGAATTGCTCATCATTGTGGTTTTGAGGCACTGCCATTTTCGATAATCTTTTTCTCTTGCCAGTTTTATTCTGAATGAATTTATCATCGAAATGTGTAATACACAGGTATCTGTTTCGCAGTTCCTGATGATTACGGTGAGCTATCATCATGTTTCCTAAAATAATAAACAATATATTATTGACTAATATATGGCCACATTTGAAAACGGAGAATCTGTATATCCTAGTTCATCATCATCATCATATCATCCCGGATTCACCCACTGCTGGGTACAGGCCTCCCCTTTTTTCTGCCACACTGCCCGGTTCTGAGCGTCCCTTATCCAGGTGTTTCACACGACTTTGACGATATTGTCAACCCAACGAGCTTTAGGATGGCCTTAATTTCTTTGGCCAAACCTTGACCAACACTCAGTGTAAGCCTTGCTCCATCGGCCATCTCCGCGTCTAGCCAGATGTCCTGCCCAGGTCCACTTGAGGCGCACTGCCCGATCCCCGATGTCGTAGAATTTCGACCGACAGCGGATTTCGGTATTACACACTCGATCTAAGAGGTTTATACCGAGCATGGCTCGCTCCATGGCCCTTTGTGCCACTCGTACTCGATGGATAGTCTCCTTTGTGAGCGTCCATGTCTCGGCACCGTAGGTTATTGTTGGCAGGACACGTTGGTTGAAAAGGCGGGTTTTTAGGCACTGAGGGATCTTTTTCATCTCCAGACGCTTGCTAGTTCAAGAGACGTTAAACACCAGTGCTTATAAAATTTAATGTACTTCGTCATTTGCTATTTGATTTTTATTTTTAGTATCTCAAAAGTCAGTACATAATATTTAAGCAGTAAACACAACACTTACCACAATTGCTCAACCAAACTGCCAAACGAATTGCGTGTCCAGTTGGAAACCGAAACATCGAAAAATCTTTCGATGTATTATTACATTTGAAATAAGAGCACTTGATGGGAGCCATATTGAGTAAAATAAAAATCCGAAGTTGTCACTAGCTTGGGTCGTCGTATGTGTAAGATTCATCGTTGTCCAGTATTCAGGGTCCAGGTCTAGTCATAGGGAGGTGTCTTATACAAAATCCGTAATTCGAGCCAGGTCGGTTAGAAGGAAACAAAAACGCAATCGAAGTAGATAAAAGTAACTAGTAAACACTATTAATCAACAACTGCCACTGGGAGTCGGACATGACGGTAACAGAATTGACATTGACAGACAGAGTAACTACCTACTTTTAAAACGTTTCGTGTAATGTTTTTATAGTTCCGGGTTCAGTAAAATGAAAAAAAAAAATGATTATATACCATTAACATGTAAAAATATTTCTTATATTTCTATGAACAGTTTACAAAAAATGTTTGAATTTCTCAACATTTTTCAACTAAACGTAAATTAATAACTATTGTGGTTATTTTGTATGTGACAAATTGAGTAAAACGCCATCTATTGCAACGAGCTCTAAACAAATTGGATAACAGATAGCTACTTTTAACTACTTTATCATTCTACGGGGTTCGAATTGAGGTTAAAGACTTCAATTATCTTCTTTGTCGAAATTACGTTATTTTTGAGTGTAAATAGATAAATCAGCATTAAACAAAGAAGTTTTAATTTTTGCGAATCTTACGTCAGCCAAAATCTGCCGTTTATCGCATTTTAGTGGTTGTTAATTTCATAACTGTTAACTATGCTGCCATCTATGATTTTTTTTCAAGACTAATTATAATTTGTTCGAGTTGAGACCCCATGCCAATACTTAACACGTGATTGTAGTCATGATAACTAACTACTTCCCAAGATGTCCTCCATCATGGTTCATTATACAGGGTGTAAACGGACCCTTCACGAAGCCGTCAACCAAGCATTCTGTACATCAAACTAAGACACTCTACGCAAAAAATATTGCTGGGAAACGACTTTTTTTTTTGGGTGAAAAATCGCGTTTTATGTTAAAACTCAATGTTACGCACTTAAAACTTAGTGCTGATGGATGCTTTGAAAAGTAAACGGGTCATGGAGTTAATTAAAGTAAAGTTAAAACCTTAAAAAGTTGTTTTAAAAAAAAAGTTTTGAAAAAATTGGAACTTTGACGTTCAATATCTCCAGAACCTGTGGTTTCCCAGGTATTGTCTAGAAGAAAAAAAATGATCCCAATGATGGGCACAATATGTGGTTTTCGTTTTCGTTAAGGGTCTTTTTACACCCTTTAGAAAGGTATGGTAAGGTATCCACTCAATATTTTCTTTGGTTCTGTTTTTTCTTAATGCGTCGTCTTAGCAATAAGAGGAGAAGAATAAGTCTATCGCGGTCCGTATCTAGACAAAAATTGCAAGTTTGAGTACACGTCTGAACCGACAGTTGCAGCCGTGAGCCGGCGCGGCACACCGTACCGCGGGTACGACGTCGTGCCGTTTCACGGTGTCCGCGTCGCGTCACCGTGAAACGGCTGATGTGTCCAGGCCCTTAGGCTACAGTTATAGTGTACCTACCGCGGTAACAAGAAGTGTCTGTACCGTCGCGCGTCGCGTCTTGTGTCTAACAGCACTAAAGGCCAGTAATGAGGTGAACTATTAATAGATAGTCGAGGGCGGCTATTACACGGTAACGATGGACGAGGTACTATTTTAAACTAATATTTTAATAGGTTTCCTATGTTTTAACGGTCGTTTAAAGTGTCATCTGGAAAATAACGACGATTTAAGGGCCTACTTAAAATTAAGCGTCATAACTTCGCCCAAACAAAAAAAAAATTGTCATGTTTTTTTATATTAGACTTAAACATAACTGGTAAAATAAGGGTGTACTATAAGGTACACTTCTGTCTAACCCTTCGGGGATTACAGGCGTGATGTTATGTTTATAATATGATTCCAGTCCGGAACACATGGGCCTCCTGGACCCCGCCACATCCGATGGGCGCGTGATCTTCTTCCTGCCGTGGCTGAAGGGCACCATCGCCGGCACCACCGACCTCCCCTGCGCTGTCACGCACAACCCCAAGCCCACTGAAGACGAGATCCTCTTCATCCTTACCGAGGTTAAGAACTATTTGAACCCGGATGTTGAAGGTTTGTATCGAAGATAGTGACTTGCTTACATTCGAGCATTTTGAGGAATATGTCTGCTCTTAGGTTGGGTCATACCGGTACGGTCCCGGACACCGAACTATGAGAGATACTGTTCTGAGGTATCTATCAGAGTCCCGCAGGTGATCCGCACCGATTTGGCCGAACCTGTAGAATGTTATATTGTTTCCTAAATGCCGTCTTTGTTCGATAATATTTCAAAAAAATCCTCTAATGAACTAAAAAAAAGTTCTTCAAAAGTTCGGTTTTTTTCTGACCAAGATATTTTTTCTAACGTTCATTGAGATTGATAAACACCCGTTTTTAGAGTTCTATACGGAAGGGTAACCAACGGGACCCTATTACTAAGCCTCCGCTATCCGCCCGTCCGTCTCATCATCTCATAGACAGACTCTCATCATCCGTATTAGGTAGATAGTTGAAATTTTCACAGACAGTGTGTTACTGTTGGCGCTATAACAACAAATAATAATAAATAAAAAATTAAAGGGGGTTTAATTTTTAAAGGGGGTGGAATTAATGCGCGAGTCCGACTCGCACTTGGCCGTTTTTTTTTAATATTTGGTAGCGAGCCAGATATTCACAACAGCCTGTAGCTAATATTCCTTTAACACATTCTAGTACGTCGCGGCGATGTCCTCTCAGCGTGGTCAGGTATCCGACCCCTGGTATCAGACCCGAACAAGCCGGACACGCAGTCACTGGCACGCAACCACATCGTGCACGTCTCCCCGGCCGGCCTGGTCACCATCGCTGGTGGCAAGTGGACCACGTACAGGGCCATGGCGTCTGAGGCTGTCGACGCTGCTATTGAGAGTGAGTAGAATGATAGGTGGCTTGCATGAAAGTTCTCTACAATTAATACAATTTTGCCGTAGAAGAAGTTTAATACAGGGTGTAAAAAGACCCTTCACGAAGCGTTAACCAAGCATTCTGTACATCAAACTAAGTAACCCTACACAAAAATGATTGCTGGGAAATGACTTTTTTTTTTGGGGTTTACCTTTTACGGTAAAACACAATGAAACGCATTCAAAACATTGTGCTTATGGATGCATTGAATAGTAAACGGGTCATGGAGGTATTTAAAGTAATATAACATTAAAAATTTGTATTAAAAAAAAACTTGTGAAAAAGTTGTAACTTTGACTCCCAATAACTCCGTAAGTAAAAGGTTCCCAGGTATGGTCTAGAACAAAAAAAATATCGCAATAGCGGAGAGAACAAGTGCCTTTCGGCTTCGTTAAGGGTCTATTTACACCCTCTATACCAGATCGACACTCCCAGATTTATTGATCCCAGATTGCCAATGACTGGAAAATGAAGCCAGGTTCAACCAATAATATTTAACGACATACATTTCAGGCGCGAACCTGAAGCCCCTGTTCAAGGAGTGCCAGACAGACGGGTTCCTAATAGAGGGCGCGCATGGCTGGACGCCCACCATGTACATTAGATTAGTGCAGGACTTCGGACTTGAAATGGAGGTGAGATGCCCTACAATTTAGAGATCACAAATTTTATTTCAAGACTGCATTTTATACGTGTTTAAAGCTATAGGCGACATCTTAACTCAGCCCCTAAATCGAGTTCCTAAGGCACACACCAATTAATATCATACAAATATTCGAAAATTTGGACAAATCAAAAACGAATGTAGTAATGCGTTATATGGTATTCGTGAAGCACCTCCACTGTAGTTTCAACTAGAGATCAAACGGATATCCGGTTATCTGTTATTTTTTACTATCCGACCAGATACTAGATAGTAACCCACTATCCGGCCGGATACCGAATATGGCAGAAATCAATAATTTCTCATTAACACAAGATAAATCATGCCATAGTAGCTTATAAAGACCATGTATTCTTAATTAAAAATGCAAAATTTCATAACTGACTATAATTCGTTTTCAACTACTTGTTTTCAAGTCTGATTAAGCTGCCTTAAGAATTTTGTTGGATAGGCCGCAGACTCGAGTGATGTCCTGCTTGTGCAGAATTAATCAATGCCATAAACGTTATGTATTTCAGGTAGCACAACACTTAGCCAAGTCGTACGGTGACAGAGCGTTCGCCGTCGCAAAGATGGCGGCCATGACCGGCAAGAGATGGCCCATCATCGGCAAGAAGGTTCACCCAGAGTTCCCCTACATTGATGCCGAAATTAGGTACGTAACACATGACTTGGTATTCCAAACATATTATATCAATTAATTATTATTATTCAATTAAATTATAGTTAAGTGCCCCTCTGTATTCTCTCTCCACCTATTGAAATTCAACTTTGAAATCGCGTTGACACGATCTTAGTATGCTCGGACCGAGTGGACTCGGATACCTACTCATAATCCGACTGCATTCGGATGGGTTGGTATGGGTTGCCACAATACGAGTTTCGTCCGAGTAGGTATCCGAGTCCACTCGGTCCGAGCATACTAAGATCGTGTCAACGCGGCTTAAACGATTTTCTTATCATACTACCAACGCTTTAGAGTACCTAATAGCGTGATTTTGTAACCTAAATAAGTTCATTAGCCAGTATTGAACTGAATACATAGATAGAATACTCTTTATTTTACACCATAACAAAACACAGGCCCCGTAATAACAAGGCTACTAATATTTCGCCCACGTCTTCGTCCGCGAAAATTGTGATAGCTCGGCTAATTTGCACTATATAAATATAATTTATAGCCTATAGCACACACTAATAATGTAGCTATAGAATTTAATCATTAGTTCCGAGTATTGCCCCCTACATACAAATGTACAAACAAATTTTACCTCTTTATTATACACTAGCTTCTGCCCGCGACTTCGTACGCGGATCCTGTTGCTTATGCCAGCGACAACGGGGCCGTCAAAATCGAAGATCTGAAACGTCTGATGTCGAATTCTAAGAGGGGGACGGGAAAACAAAGGGATGCGCGAGACGATTCGAGACGTTCCATATCTTTCATTTTTGTAAGTCAGAAGTCGATGTGGAACTCAAGCGTAATTCTCTATCCGTGAACGTCTCCGACTCGTGAGACAATGCGTGACGTTCACGATCAGCGGTCAGTCGCGCATCACTTTCCCACTTGTCTCTAGAGACCTGGAAGTCGATGCGTAGATACGCTTGGAACTCAAGCGTAATTCTCTATCCATGAACGTCTCCGATTCGCGAGACAATGCATGACGTTCACGATCAGCGGTCAGTCGCGCATCATATTCTTCACAGTTCTCTAGAGACCTGGATGTAGATGCGTAAATACGCTGAGAACGCAGGCGTGCTTCGTTATCCAAGAGGAAGAGAAGAGAAGAGAGGAAGAGGTTTCCACGGAGCGAGTTGCAACCTGATGTGCTCGAACAGCATCAAGCCTCTCCTGACGTTCTTCGGTAGATTCTTGGGATCTTATGGTCCTCAATCTTTTAGCTCCTTTGGAACATTGGGAAAGATCTGACCTCTTTCTAGGCATGGTTATAGTTTTATTGTGAAGAAGATACCTGATCAATTAAAATCTAAGTGACTGCTCCCCTGCGTTACCGGGTAGGCTACCGTGTCACGAAGATAAGTGGAAAAAGTCTAAAACACTCAAATAACATAAGCCAGAAGGCATATTTATTCGATAAAAAAAAAAAAAAAATAGGAGTTTTGTCCAGTAGAGTCAAGTCAATGATATACCGTCGTCATCAAATATCAGTCCTAAACTGTTACCGCCTTCACCGCGTGGAGGTACTCCCAGCTTATGTTATTTTATAATTATACAGTGAAATTAGTGATAGCTTTGATTTCCACATCAGATGTTTCTGATCTTCGATTTTTATAAGTCAACAGGAAATGCCCATCAGACCGAACAACTTTTGCTAAGACGTCATTCCTATATGTGTTATGGTGTAGCTGGGCTCTTGGAGTTCCACAACAGGTGTTCCAGATCTTCGATTTTTATAAGTCAACAGAGAGTGCTCATCAGATTGAACAATTTTTGCTAAGACTTCATTCCTATATGTGTTATGGTGTAGCTGGGCTCTTGGAGTTCCACAATAGGTGTTCTAGAACTTCGATTTTTATAAATCAACAGAGAGTGCTCATCAGATTGAACAATGTTTGCTAAGACGTAATTCCTATATGTGTTATGGTGTAGCTGGGCTCTTGGAGTTCCACAATAGGTGTTCTAGAACTTCGATTTTTATAAATCAACAGAGAGTGCTCATCAGATTGAACAATGTTTGCTAAGACGTAATTCCTATATGTGTTATGGTGTAGCTGGGCTCTTGGAGTTCCACAACAGGTGTTCCAGATCTTCTATTTTTTTAAATCGACAGAGAGTGGTCATCAGATTGAACAATTTTTGCTAAGACGTCATTCCTATATGTGTTATGGTGTAGCTGGGCTCTTGGAGTTCCACAACAGGTGTTCTAGATCTTTGATTTTATAAGTCAACAGAGAGTGCTCATCAGATTGAACAATGTTTGCTAAGACGTCATTCCTATATGTGTTATGGTGTAGCTGGGCTCTTGGGGTTCCACAACAGGTGTTCCAGATCTTCGATTTTTATAAATCAACAGAGAGTGGTCATCAGATTGAACAATTTTTGCTAAGACGTCATTCCTATATGTGTTATGGTGTAGCTGGGCTCTTGGAGTTCCACAACAGGTGTTCCAGATCTTCGATTTTATAAGTCAACAGAGAGTGCTCATCAGATTGAACATTTTTTACTAAGACGTCATTCCTATATATTTTATAGTGTAGCTGGACTCTTGGAGTTCCACATCAGGTGTTCCAGATCTTCAAATTTATTCTCTAAGCAGAAAATGCTCATCACGTGGAACAATTTTTGCTATGGTACCATTTTTGTATCTCTTATAGTTTAGCTATTCTATTGCGGTTCTGCATCAGGTGTTCAAGTTTCCAAGATAAATTATAGCCTATATGTTGCCTAGACTTAATACCTATACAACAAAAAAAAAATCTTTCAAATCCGTCTAGTAGATCCGAAGATTAGCGTGTACAAACAAACAGACAAACAGATAAACAGACAAACAGACAGAATTTTTTTTTTGGATTCGTGATCTATTACTGTTTCTAAACCCCCCTCAATTTTTTTTTTTTTATATATTCAATGTACAGACACAGTTTTTTTACTGTCTTATTATATGTATAGACTAGCTGTTGCCCGCGACTTCGTTCGCGTGGAAATTTTGGTGTGTACAGTACATGGTAATAAGATTTTCCATACAAACAAAATTCCCCCTTTTCACCCCCTTAAAGGTTAAATTTCCAAAAACCCCTTCTTAGTGCTCCCCTACATTATAATAGGAAGCCGTGTATAAAATTTCACAATCCTAGCCCCAGTAGTTTCGGCTGTACGTTGATATGTCAGTCAGTCAGTTCTCCTTTTATATATATAGATTATTAGCATAGTTAAACCGATTTTGAATGCACCAAAAGATACGGTACTACACGTATCTTCTGGTGCTGATATATGTGTGATTCTCTTTCTATACCTGTACGTACAGTCCCTACTGCACTACCCCTTTTCCTCTCTTTCTCTCGTTTCTCTCGTTACTATGACTCTTAAAACATGAGTAATTCCAGTGTTGGAAAGAGACATGAGAGAGAGAATTACTCCTGGTACCACCAGGCCACCAGGTAGTTCTGACTAACACCGACTTATTGTACTCGTTCCCATCAGGTACGGTTGCCGCGAGTATGCGCGCACGGCCGTGGACATGATCGCGCGTCGCCTGCGCCTCGCGTTCCTCAACGTGCAGGCTGCGGCCGAAGCGCTGCCCGTCATCGTGGATATCATGGCCGAGGAGCTCAACTGGAGCGACTCGGAGAAGAAGGTAATTGTCTAATTACAGGCGCAATAGGCAATATTATAAGGATGGCGTGATTCGACGACTTAGCACCAACTTTGTGTTTGCCATAGATTAAAAACATTTTTTTTTTTAAGTTTTGAAATATTTTAAATCCGAATAATATGCGAGTTAATAGTGCTTATGGCGAATTAGATCAACCTGTGTTTGAGCCTAATAAATTACCTTACTTATCTTAATTTAAAGTTCAGACTAGGTTTCCAAAAGATTTAAATAAGTTATGTAACAGTTAGGGTTACTCCCATGATTTAGCCCTAAAAAGTTATGGTTAAGTCTAAACACCGCTTTTTACTAAATACACCTTCCAAATTTCCAGAAACAAATCAAAGACGCCGGCGACTTCCTAGCAAACGAGATGGGACAGATGGTGAACCGCGCCAGTCGCGACAAGATCCCCATCAACCTCAGCAAGGACGAGATCCAGACTTACATCAAGCGGTTCCAGATCATTGACAAGGACAGGAAGGGATTCGTCTCCATCAACGATATCAGGAGGAGTCTTAAGGTATGGATAGTGGAATGTGGGTAAGAATATGAAAGGGTCGAAACAGAAAAATTGGGCATAGACAAAAAAAAAGAGTCAAAATGTTTATCTATGAGGATTTGACGTTTTATGAACACTGAGCATAGACAACTATCAATGAGAAAAGGAGAGTCGACATATTGAAGTGATCTTAAGACAGAGGGATGAAGCTGACTCCAGTATCACAAATACTGCCGATTGTGGTCTGAGGGTTCGATTCCCACCAGGAAGGGGCCCAGGGCCGATGCCTGCCGGGGCTGCGGGACTGTTCAAAAGAGATACCGCGGCCCTGGAACACAAAGGGCAAAGAAGGAACATGGAACACTCCCTCCCACTTCACCCAGAGCGGGAGGAGTTATTTGATGATTTCCCATCCGTAAAAAAAAGGGTTCCATTCCCTGATCTCGCAAGTGACCGATGACCATTAGAACTGTCCAGCTAATTGTGGGTAAATTGCCCTCAACCACATTTTACCTAACGAGGAACAAAACCTAAAGAATAATTTTAGGTTTCAACAATTCTAAACTTAATGCCAATTCTAGACTATGGGGCTGAAACCTAGCGACGCGGAAATAAGCGCCATTTTGTCCGAGATTGACGTCACGTATAATGGACAGTTGGAATTACAGGACTACCTGCAGGTAGAGAGTATATACGGGTTAACTGGGTAGAAGTCATCATGCTGCGTCCACGTCTCGGGGGTTATAACTATGGGTTATCACTTTGAAATTATGCAGATATTTTTTATGAAAGCACTCACAAGTTACACAAAATATTTGATTAATCAGAGGTGGAGTTTTTAAACGACTAATTGATTTATCTATCTATTGTTTTAGGCAAGAGATACTTTTGTACTTTATATGTGCATAATTTCAATAAAATAATGTCAAAAAGTTGCACAGAATCTTTAAACAAATAATTCCACTTATTTTCATTCACAGCTTTTGATTGGTCACTGTATACTGTATTTTATTTATTTGTATAGATAATTTACGCCTTACAGAAGTTTTAACACAAAAGCGCTTGTCAATTTTTAGACCACAGGCTAACCTATCCCAAAGATTGAGTGCAACACTGTCAGTGTCATGTCCACGCTTGTCAATGTCCACATGGTCCACAGAACTACGGCGAGGAGGTGACCGGGGAACAATTGCACGAAATACTGAAAGAGATCGACACTAACATGAACGGACAAGTCGAACTCGACGAGTACTTGCAGGTCTATATCGTGTTGACTGTACCTTCTGTTTTTTATGTTCTTTGGTGGCACTGCATTTAATAAACTTCGCGTTAATTTGCCATTACAATATGAATTTGATTGTCAAGGTGATTGGGTGTATTTTGTATTGGCAAAATAACCGAATGGGCCAAATATAGTGTCAGTTTATGTATGTTTTTTTCTATCTTTTTCTGTCTGAGTTTTTTCTGCTTGGCTTGATGGAATGTGAATGGCCAGTTTTATTTTGTGTATCTTATTACTATTTATTTAAACAGTGTTTGTCCAGAATAGTCGATATGAGTTCTATTTGTAGGCTAGATAGTATTTCCAATGAATGAACATTTTACAGGTCTCCAGAACTCTTGTCACAATACGTTAAAATAGTATAGTTCCTCTATCCATATAGTCATAGCAGTACATCCATTATAACAAACAACAATTCTCTTAAATCAGTACGTCTTGCAATCATTTATCTTCCCACTCTAACGAGAAGTAAGTAGGTCAGAAGAATAGTACCGTGTTGTTGGCAACATATCAAAAACATTGCCGCCAACTTTCAAACAGGCGCTGTTTGTCTACCAACAGAATATGTATCGCAAGTAATCATGATTCATTGATCCCCATATTTCAAGCTTTGAAAACATGATCTCACGGAAGTAATAATATAGAAAATAATCTCATTATTTATCACAGGGTATTAATTATTTAGAGTAGATGTATAATATAATATGATTATTATAAATCTTAAATATATTAAATATGTTTTCTAAGATTTGCTTGCTTTACCATGCCTTAAAAAGCAGGGATTTTATGTTTTCATTAACATTTTTCATGGTTTTATGTTTGCTTTTTTATTTAATTTTGCTTTACTAACATATTTAGAATAAGAATGAGTACAGGTAAGTATAAGGTAAGTCAATGTGTTGAAATTTTTATTCCATAATTAATTAATTATTTACATTTTCTTTTCTCTCTATAATTTAACTGTTATTAAAGTTGATGAATTAAGTAAATTCTCCTTCCTAATAAATTAACTTTTTATTGTATAATTATGAATACACTCTTTTTATACACATTCAATATCTGCCCGCGTGACTGAGTCAGTCGGATTTTCAATTCCTGGCTTATGGCTAGAATTAAAATTCCAACAGCGCTTTTTAACAGAAGTTACTGTCTTTCCGGAGGGCAGAATTTATAACCTGGTCTATGTCAAACAATTCTCACCCTTATTACAACACACAGATGATGTCAGCCATCAAATCGGGCCACGTAGCGTACTCCCGGTTCGCGCGTATGGCGGAGATGGAAGAGGAACACCATGAACAAGAACTGCTGAAGAAACAGATCTCCGTGGAGAGGAGCGGCGGTGGCTTGTAGACGTCATATACATGGTAAGATTTTACATTTATTTATTTTTTAAACGTAAGTCTACCATATTTTATTTCGCGTTATATCAGATTTATCTATACTAATATAATAAAGCTGAAGAGTTTGTTTGGTTGAACGCGCTAATCTCAGGTCTCAGAATTAAAAATGATTTCGGTGCTAGATAGCCTATTTATCGAGGAAGGCTTTAGGCTATAATATCACGACCAATAGGAGCGGACCATCAATGAAGAATGTCGACGCACTCTCTCTCTTATGTGACGCAGACGAAGTTGCACGGGTCAGCTAGTTACGTATAAGTAAAAAAATCTGGGTCCCGATATCCTTCTTACTACACTAGACTGACAAACCTCTCCGTTTTTCCAAGATTAGAGGAATACTCTAAATAACTGTTCTATTTTACGGAAGTATCGCAGAAAATTATGTCGTAGTAACAGGAATTTGCACATTAATATTCTTGCAAATTCCTGCATATTTGTCTTGAAAATAAATCTGGCTGGAGTCCTGAAATTATCAATGACAGGATGATGAAAATATTTAGACCAAAATAATAATAATTATAATATTAATTATATTGATATATTATTAATTTATTATAATGGTTCCTCTCTCTGGAGCCCTGTTCCCGACACCTTTGGGCTACTATTTTTATAGACCGACCGCGTTAGTGAGTCCTCCGCCTTGCCCCATCAAAGGCACATAAAGCGTCCACAAAGTCCTAACAATATCCCACAGGTATTACGATACTAACTGAACCAATACGTGATCAACCTTCAGAATATTCCATTTAAATTGATACCTTCGCGAGGACTCATTAAAGCGGTCGGTCTATAAATGCTTTTGTTTTTATATTATTTTAGAAAGAAATATTTAAAAATATAGTAAATGTGTATGGAAATAAATCAAGGAAATAATATTGATATTTTTGTATTGATTACTAATATGATTTTCCTATTACAGGTACCGAAATTATCGCAACAAAGTAGGCGCTAACCAAGACACAAGTATTATTTCTCAAATCTAGAGTACATACAATTTATTGCGATGTCTATAAATATCTACCCTCATTGTTACAAAATTTTGACACCAATCTATCAATTTATATAAAAATTTAAGTACGTCCATAATATATTTATTTATTGTTAAAGACAAAGTAAGCAAAGAAACTTCAATGGAAAAATGATTTTTTTGATCATTAGTTTGACAAAAAGCATGTTACGACATTTGATTATTGTTCCCTAGTTTTAAGATAAATGGATTTCATATGTGATTGTTTTAATTTTAAGAAAAGATCTATTTATTCGATTTTTTGTTATGACAACATTTTAAATATTTCAATCATACCGTCGGAATGCGATTTTTATAATTTGTTACTACATATTTTATTAAGTCCTGTTTTGTATGTGTTGAGCTCTGGCATCGTAAAGGAAAATCAGACCTAGTCAATTGAAAATTAGATTTAAATTGGGGCAAGCAACGAAAGTAAAATAAAACACAGAGGTTAATTCTATGGTAATAATATGTTTTTTTTAATACATATTGCTGGAGCTTGGCCTTCACACGTAACACGTTGTTAGTTATGCCTGGATTTCATTTACGCAAATATTTGCGGGTAAAACCCGTAGATACGGAATCTCCGGTGTGTGGGCCAGACATTAGATATTACACTACACTTAAAATGCAATACACCGTTCTCTATCGAACGATAGGTACAATTTACAATGTACATATTTAAAGTTCTTGATGTGTTTATTGTGCAAATAAATTGATTTTGAATCACAGTTATGTTTTTAATTAAACCTGGAATCCCCACAATAGAAAACCTGATAAAGTAGGTACAGTACGTCAGTGCTAACACTTTGACCTTTAGCTGACCTGTCGCAGTACGAAGTTTCAATAGAATGCGAGGCCAGCTTATACTGGTTTTCTTTCAACATGTTCGTCCTGCAGTACGTACGCATACGGCCAATCAAGCTTTACAAAACCAGTTTATGCGGATCTCTCATTGTATTAGAAATCTATACAAAGCGAGGCCAAGTTATACTGGAAATATACAGCTTCATGTGCCGCCGTGTGTACTTTTGAGAATGTATCAAAATTCATGGTATAAAACAACTACGACATTAGGCAGTCCATAGGGGCTGGCCGAATTGTTGGCCCCTAGACACGCCACTGAAAACCACCTGACTTACTCGCTTAAATACGAGAATCTTACACACCCTTACGAGGAATACGGGTATAATATTAAACAAAAGATTATAGACTTTTGTTTTACACAACATAACACTAAGCAAACGTTAGTACTAGGTTTGCAAACTCTCGGTCAAGAACAAAAATGACTTAAGTATTTATAAAAAAACTAAAAGCCAATAATATATTATGTTCACAACACCTACATCTCAATAAAGAAGCAAATAAATACTACTTCTGTACACCATAATGAACAACTAGGCGATAGATTTATCGCTAGCGGCGAATCTAGCTGGTACATCTAAAATGATATTTGCTCTGCGAAAATCGCTCTTCCTGCTACGCCATACGGCGGTAGAAGGTGTCAATGTCAAATGGCTAGTACAGTTGTCTCAATGAACGCTCGCGTACAGATCGCTTCAATGATGGCTAACTCCTCGATTCGGTTCTCCGGTTGGACAAAAGTGAGTTTTTTTTTTCTTTAATCTCAATTTATTGGACTACTTATTTTGCAACTACCGACAGTAAATCCGCTTTTGTACATCAAAACGGCACAGTCGGTCGCTAGCAAACTCTTTTAGCCTTCTGGAATTACGGATTAAATTATATAAAATACTTAAATTGCCTTCAAGAATAACCTACTTACGCCGAAAAACAGTAACAATCACAGAAAGATATCTTGCTGACCCTCTTTCCGTTCAAAAGCGTGAAGTTTAGAAATCAAACCCGTATCATAGACAATTATCTAGAAGACTTGAATGAAAGAACGAATTACTACAAAGTCAATAAATCGTTCACTTTCTATCAACACAATCATCGTGAACTTGTTTTTCATTGAAGTGAATATCTAACGACGTCACGCGGTACTATATCGATCCGAAAATCAATACGCGCGTACTTTTTATAGAATGCCACCGAGTATTTGCATTTTTTAGGAGAAGGTTATGTTTTGGTCTTGTTTCGAGAATTTGAGTTAGCTACTCGTGTTGATTTTCATAATATCATACATTTGGGAACAAAGTAAACTTGCGGGGAAAGAGTTGTTGGAAATTTGGAGGGAAAAAGTTTCACGGCCTCGGGCGCGGCGTAGGGCGGCGGTTACGCCCCCGCGGCTGATGTCGCGGGCGGGCGGTGGGTGGGCGCGTCTCTTCCGCGTTCTTATGAATTTTTAACTCGGGAACCAAGGGAAACATTACAAGGGGGTCTTTTGGCCTTCGATGAGCTAAGATTAACTCGAGAAGGGTTCGGGGAAGTATTTTTTAATTGGGTAAGTACTTTTATTGTAAAAAAGTTTTTTTTTTGTTGGGTTTCGGATTGAGTTTTGAATGTTTTTGTATGGCGATTTTCATGTTATAATGCCAAATTGTTAGAATTGAGGAAATATTTACATCTTACTGATATTTTCAGAACACTTTGTTTTACTTTTGAAACTTAAGCTTTGTTCTGTTTAGTGGGTTTCTTGGTAATTGAAATAAGTGGGCGGAACTCAACATGTAACATTTTGTTTTATGATAGATATAGATATATAGATAGACAGATATATTTGCAAAGTAAAAAAAGAAGTTTTTATTAAGGAGATAAGTAGAAGTGTTTTAGAAAACTTATTTTCTTAACATGTAAAGTCACTTGTCACTATGTTCGTTCACGCTCATCTCTGGAACCAACAAATCGATTTCCATGAAATTTTGTGAATTTACATGATTTGTTGCAGCTTGAAATATAGGATAGTTTTTGACCCGATAGGTAGCGCTGTGCAACGCATGAGCGGGTCGCTTGTCCATAAATACATTTTTTTTTTTTGCAATGAGTACGGTTGGACAGGATTGTTTATTTAAAATGACAAAATTGCTAAGTTTTTTATTTTTACTAAATATTTGAATTAATTTTTATACATTACATCTAATATGTTATTAGAGGAAAAAAAAACTTTACCTATACAAAATAATCATTGATTACATTATAATTTCATTCATCTCTACCTAACTCTCAACACGTCATTCACAAATAAACATAATTGGGAACATCGCAATTTTCCTCAATTCCAAGCAAATAAGTACTCATCGACGTTCAAAAACACACGCACCGTGATTAATGGGCCCGAGCATTGAACCAGCGGCGAGTGGGAGGGGAGAGTCGCCCACTCGCGTTTTTGCGCTTACTCTCCTAACATTACATACTTTGAGGAAATCACTCAAATTCGTGTCATGTTGATGTGCTAATTACTGAGATGCAGTATACTTCGTGAGAGCTAGGGCGTGTCTGGTCGCGGGGCGGGTGGCGCGGGCGGTCCGGTCCGCCCACCGTCACTTCCGCTTCCGTATGCCCATAAACCCTACCGCTCCTTGACTGGAGTTGAAGGGACCACCTAGAAATCTTATGAAGCCCTTGCTTGTTTAGAACCGATGATCTGAGACAGGTAACTGACTAACTGTAGTTGTGTCTTACGCAATAGCGGATGTCGTGTACTTCGATCCTTGTTCGATCTCAGTAAAGCGAGTTTTACAGAGTCTGTTTCTATCTTGATGAAGTTCTCTATGTACGTGTGAAATATTCTTTGGCTCAAAAGGGAGGTTACACTTTAGATATGCTAAGTTAAGGGCGTCGCATAAACCTTCAACGTAACAACAGGTTGAAATAAATGGACAACAGGTTTAAATGGCAGTGCTGCATAATGTACAAATAAGGTGCTAGGTGTTAAACGTGTTATGTATATTTATTCGTTTCCGCGATCAACCAGAAAATAACGGAAGCTACGCTAATAAATAATGATGAAGTTTAGAAGCGAGCTGAATAGTCATTACAACGATCTATTAGATACTGTTTAGCGAATATTATAGAGACAGCAAGCTAAGAGAAATAATATTGATGGATGTATTGATGATGATGATTCATGATGTTCAACAAAACAATTCCATCCCTGAGGCTAGACATCGAACATATTTCTTAATGTTGAGTATGTGTGCCTGTGCCTACGCACCGGTAAGTACATTAGGAGTAAACGTCAGTGCGTTACTAGCAAGTAGTGGTTTCACTCGTACTTAAAAGTGGTGACGAGGATGGGATGAGTGAAACCACTGCTTACTAGTAACGCACTGACCTTTGTTATTCTTAACATGTGGTTCCGGAAACTGAGTGGTAGGAACAAATTGCCCGCTTGCTGTGGGGCGTGGGCGTCATAAAAGCATAGAGAATCCAGCGAAAAGGCGGTGTTACGGGTAACAGGTGAATCAGGGCTGTTTACAACAAACTGTTGCACCAATTCGCTTCATAAAAGTGGCTGTTAACGTTTATGAGCTGATATGATATGAGGGAGGAGATTAAGATTATTTTGGTCCACTTATCTAAAAACATAATATTAGATTTTTTTAATAAATTCAGCAGAAAAAAATCGCAAGATATTGGCTAACAAGGAATTCTCTAAAGCGGTAAATGATCCTGAAGAGATCAAATTCTCTACAGCAGTACTTGTACTAGCAGACTTATTTTAGACGTCTACTCCCACAAACTGCTTTTTGGGAGCGCACGCAGTACGTACTTTTTCATTCGATCAAAGTTATTGAATAAATCACAAGTAGCAAAAGCAGTTTGTTCAGCCAGTTAACTTTCTGGTTTGCTACTGTGTAAAGTTTTCGTAATATCTTGTTCCTGATAATTCTGCCAAGAGATTTCCAAAGAGAACCTTCAAAATTCGTCATAGTTAAAATACCTTTCGTCTGCATTTCCATGTTTGTGCATATGCTGTAAAATCTCCACCTCCATATTATATGCATTTGCCCATAGACATGGGCGTAGTCAGGATTTGGGAGGAGGGGGGAGGAGCAAAATATATAATCATCCTGAATGCTTGTAAGTTGTAAAAACAACAAGTTGAAGGCATCTGGTAATTATGTGTTATATTATTAGCACCCAGCTTATAATCGTTGAAGATCCAGGGAGACACTTGGGTCACTTAGGTAACTCGTGAGCAACTGATCGAGGTAGTTGACGCACGATACTTAACCTTTGAACAGATAACTTTATATGAATGAAATATAAACTCGGCATTCTTTGAGCATGTTAACAATGAAATGTTTTGAAACAGTGATTGAACTGCCGATCTGTACTTTGTTATGGACAATACACTGAGAGTTTAAAAACAGTAGCTTTAGTTCAAATAATAGCTAAGGGTACATTCAATGCAAATAACTTTATTGGAGTGGTCAGAAGTAGCCTTAAAATTAAATAATAATAGCACTGCTGACCGACAAAAGAAATACTGCGGGGCATAGGCGTTGCCATGGGGGATTGAAGGGGCACTAGCTTCCCCTAACGGCTGGACCAGTAACGAAATCTAACGTATTAACTCCGAAATAAATTGGTTCCTTTGATAGCCCTCTCGATAATGAATACGCTTGTGTGAAATATTTTTAGGGCTATTTTTATAGAGGAGTCAGGATTAAAATTATGTGCGACTCGGAATGTTCAGGAGTTGAATGAAGGCCATTAGGAAATACATGAGCAGTATTAGAAGTTCCTAAAAAAAAAGATTAATCTAACAAAGTCGATGAGTCAGATGACTGAGAAGTGATCGTTTGAGTTTCTGTCTCAGTGTCTCGATTTCCATAATTATAATGACTCTGTGCAATGAAGAAGGTAACTGTTAAACGAATGGCGCTAGCATAGCTAGCTCTAAACATCGACTATGGTTGAAAATTTGACAAGTTCATATTAAATTTCAAAATAATTCGACCTAATTGGTCAGTTTGGGACCTAGCTATAGACACGCCATCTATAATTAGCTTTGACCGACCTTCTCCATTGTAGAGATTTTCTAAACTTTGTACAGTTCTATTTCCCAAGCAAAACTGAATCAGGTTTGGCAACTCCTCTAAGCAACGAATAATTATCATGCAAGTGGCTTCAATATGAACCATACGGCTCGGAACCTGAGAGGAAGCGATTAATCTTGATTGCTATCTTACGGATAAAGTTACGCGCGCTTAAACTTGTTTTTAATCTGCTTTTTGCAATGTCACAAAATGCGGTCCATGTATATAAGCGCATTTACTGTATTGCTGGTTGTGATTCTCTGAGTAAGTCAGAAAGTGAACCATGAGTAACACAGGGTTTTTCTTTGGAAGTACGGATGCCCATATAAGATTCTTTTGATTATAAGTACTTATTGTTTTAAATCATGTTACCCAAAACACGTCTTACATTGACTCAGAACCCAAATACTCGCATAACTAATTATCTGTGTTGTAGCATAAGTATTTGCCCGAACCGAACAATGAACCGAAAACAATGAACGCCGATGATTTCATCAACACAATTCATCGACTAATTAAAATCGTTATACGCAAACAGCATCACGTCACTCCGCTACCGCATGCCGCGCCACGCCGACGAGGTACACCCATAATAGATTTTAGTACATTTGAGAACGGCGTATGTGCACGGAAACGCCAAACGTATTTATACCCTATTGCGTTTACCAAAGGTGCGAAATGCAACAACAGCCTAATAGAAAACTGCGTACTTGCGTATGCATGTTCGACGTCTATTAGTATAGAAGTTTAAGCTTTAAGTGATATAGTTTTAAGTCCGAAATGGTCCGTTAGTTATACGAAATAATTAAGCCGGGGACACACGCTCTCTCGGGGCGGCTGCTCATTCGTGCATAATGGACTCGAGCAAAGCGTCGCGACTGACGCTTGACAAAACGTGGTCCGACTTTCACTCTCACTCCAAACCAGTCTAAACCTATAAATAATGGGGTCGCTATATCTGCAGGCGTAGAGATTCGGAAATGCAATTAGTCATTTTCTAATGGAGTAGGCACTTTGCTAATGCTAATTTATTAATGGTGTTGGGAATTGCGACAGTTTTAGAAATAAATATTTTTATATGAGCATTTTAAACACAAGAAGCTCTACTTTAACTAAATTGATTTTTCCAGCTATGTTTTCCTCCAGAACTGACGTAGTTGAATACGTGACTACCTACGTGGGCTCTAAAAATAAATTCGTTGCTAAAAAAAATACAGGCTTAATAGGAAAACAAGTGTCGAGAGACCCGTACTTATTCGTATTTTTTGCGTTGTTATAAAGAATACAAATCTATCTTGTAAAGATGCTGAAAAATCTATCAGATTTTGATCATGTGTACTTATCTACTGGTTGCCAAGTGCTCTCCCACATTATATCGCAAGATATTAAATTCCTCCAATAACCATACAATAGGTGAACTCGATCCGACACTGATAAGAGTTTCTCAGACACGAGTGTGTTGTAATCTAGTATACGGTAGGGAGTCAAGTGAACAAAGAATCGTAAGTGCAACGGCGTATGCTTATCGTTTGTTTACAGGCCACGTCTTGTTAGACGATGCGGCTGGCGCGCCGACCGGCACGACATGTGTGCATTTTTTGCCCGCCCAAGGAGGCCGCGGGCGCGAGGTTATACACCCATTATTACGTCCTTCCTACTTTCAATTATTATTATCGGGCGGCGGCGCCGCACCCGCGACGGGGAGGAGGAGAGAGGCGCAGCTGCTGCCTACCAATAATCAAGACCTGTCTCGGTTAGAGTGAGACGGAGATAACCTCGGATAAGTTGAAAAATAAACTTTTGTTAAGTTTTATACACCCATCTGTTGATTGAGACTGGAAAACGACCACTTCATTAATTATATGACCCCTGAAGCAACTTCGAAACCCTTGACAGTCTAATATTATTGATAAAAACGTGAATAAACGATGTAAATCCGAACGCGATAGGAGGCGGATCTCCGACAATTGCCGAGCGCGTTCGGCACGGCTTGCCAGTTCGCTCGCCGCAGTTTGGCGGCCGGTCGTGAGGATGGTGCTTTCTGTGTGTGAACAAAGGGAAATAATTGTTTGCAAGTGTAAAGTAGATGATGTCGTCTGAGCCCACAAAAGTGAAGGTGGAATACATAAACGAGGACAAAACTAGCAAGGTAAAGAGTGCAAAGTGAAAGGATGCAGTGTTATTGTGTAACAGATCGGACGCCAGCGGGCAGCGGTCTCGTGTCGGTCGGTGCAGGGGGAGGGCGGGGCGAGTGCGGCCCCGGCCGTGTGGGGCCCGCCAGGCCACACGCAGGAGGTTGTGACCGTGTTGCTAGCAACTCCCTTGCCGAAATAGTATCAGCGTCCTCCTCCGGTCCATACAATTAATTCCCACCCATTTCTAATGCAACTTTCAAGAAACTATACTGGTACTAGTACTACAACATTATTCTCTATAAAAAGCAATCACCACAAAAAGCCATTCAAAATACCAAAAATCTACAGGTAGCCATTTTAAATTACACGAATTAAAAGTTGTTTCATGCAAATTAAAGTCGTAAAGTAAAAGGAAACTTGCGTACATACCTAAAATTAACGTGTTCGATATGTTGCTGTGATAGCCTACTTAGCAGCTGCATAAAAATCAGTCACGCAATTTGAGGTGGGTGGATCAAAGGGCGGCGGCGGCCTTGCCTGCGACGACTCCCGGCACTTGTTAGGAAAAGGCGTGTCGACTCACAACTATTACGATGTATAAACTTTGCGATCTGTTGCAGCGTCAAACTTTACATGACACACTCGCGAAACTAACTTTTCCTCGCATGAAAAGCATAATGGAAGAAAATCCAGTCCGTGCAAAAATGATCGAAACCAGAACTATCAAAATAGTGAATGAATGAGTATGAACATTTTGTCTATGCGATTAACTTTTTTTGTTTGTTTACCAAATAAATCATTCTTTTTAACTGAATTTTGACAGATGACTTACGACAATTTTTTTGACAGAAATACAAAATGAAAGAAAAACAAACTGATTTCCATTCCTTTTTTTCTTAATTTCAATAATTTTATGGAATGCTAACATCACATTTATATGAGGTGAGCATATTTATCGTACGTACGTAGTTCGTAAGTGTTATATGTATAGCTAGATACCTGCTTAAATATTGTAATCAAAAAGGGTTCGCTCGGCGTTCTCCCTTTGCGCGTGATAAAAGGGCCCGGGGCGACGCCACAGACATTTCCCCCCTTTTTATTCCGTCCCCAATTGCTTTGTGCGCAACGCGGCCGACCTTCGATATTAATACACATATAGAAACTGCTCTAGTTAAACCCATTACTAAGAGTTTTTATCTACCTAATCTTAGGACTCATAAAGTGAAACTTCTCACAGTTTTTTTTTACTTGTATGTTATGTCTGCCATATTTTCCTAGTGCTTTACATAAATCATCAAACTGATTGTGAGGATAAAATTATAATGTCTGAGATACAAGGTAAATCTAGATAATAAATCCTATACTTACCTCCTATCCCATACCAGCAGAACTGTCTGATATAATTAAATTGTAATATAGCATAGTAAACTTGTATACAAAATATACCCACCCCAACCCTAAGGGGATGACCATCTGATCAAAGCTCTGCTTGAAGTCAAACTGCACATACCCAAACTATTTCATATCCAGTAATTAATAACCAAAATAAACCCGTCAGTAAAGGGTCAGCATTAGCTAACTTAATTTACAAACTCTCATAATTAAAATTTAAATAATAATTTAAAAGTTAACCAAAAGTCAATCTAAAATATCATTTTAATTTATGCAAACTGCATAATTATCCTGAAACAGCAATTAACGAAAACCATTGTTGTATCAATTTTCCTTAACATTTATATTACCAAAACTGTAGTTTTCAACTGAGTTAAAGTAAATAAATCTCCTTTTTACTGCATAGTATTTTTTACTGGTTAGAAAATGGTTTCGAAAGGCATTGAATTTAATTGTTGAAGCGAGTTGTGTATGCCACTAGATAAATGTTTTTATGCTAATTAATCCTCTTGTGGCAAGGCAATGTCATATGTAAAACATACTTTGTATTGCTAACAATTCTCAGCCTGAGTGCAGTAACCTATCATAATGTTTTTGGATTTAAATTAGAAAAGATTTGCTAAAAGTCATTTGCATACACAACAAACAAATATTGAGTAGGATTTATTTATAAGAAAAATGGGCAAAACAAACTACTTGTTGAATGAAATAAGTGAAAACAATTGCATTATGTTAGCTGCAATATACCTGTATACTTTATTACGCTGGGGGCACATAGGTGAAATGTAACATTAAATGTAACACATGCTGAAACAAATTCGCTTTGTTGTTGGGTTACATTTCATGTTGCATTGCACAAATTTCAATGGTTCATTTGTGTTACATTACACCAATGTGGGCTTCAGCATACCTTGTGTTGATAAGGTACACTGAAGCCCAATCAACGATGTCTGATGTCTTATTTTGTTATTAATTCACTAGGGCCCAGTATGTGGCTGCTTTATAGTGGCATCAGTGGCGTATTTTCTATCCTCTAAACTGCAGGCCTCAAGGCAGGGACACTTTGCAGGCTTCAGTAAGTGGACCTTGGTAAATCTGAAGTGTTAAAAGCATCATGTGTTTACAGGAAGGCAACGGGACGCAGTCGCCGTTAGCGCTGTTGGCGGCGACCTGCAGCCGGCTCGGCGCCGCCACCATGGGTCCCGAGCAGCAGCAAGAGAACAAGGACCAACAACAGCACTTCAGTTAGTATTTAACATCTTTCTCAAGTGATTGTCTGCCTTCTAAGAGTGCACCAAAGTTACTTTTGGTAGAGCAAAATTTTGCAACATGTTAATGTTGAGTAACTTTCCATAACTTGCAGGTTCTGCTATAACTTTTTGCTATCCATTGTTACCCACTAACACATGTTGCTCCACAAAAGTAACTTCAGTGTGGATTAGCTAAAGGAGACTGGGTGAGACCAGTCCCAGTAGTGTTGATGAATGAGACCACATTTTTCATGAACTTTCATATTTAAAAGCATCATACAGGACAATAGGTGGATTGTGAAATATAAATAGAAATAATATTTATTTGCGTAAAACATTGTGTTACATGGTGTGGTTGTCAGATAGGCAGTCACTCCAGGTAAAATATTGGTGTTCAGCTGTATCCGCTAAGACTGGAAGTCGGTCCCAACATAGTTTGGAAAAAGCTAGGCTGATGATAATACAGGACAATAGATTTCATTATTGAGTCAATACATCGGCTACTGATCTCTCTGAATTGGTGCAGCATGTCTTCTTCCAAACATCTTTGTTAGTTGTGATCTCTGTAGTCACTTCACACTTGCTAGGTAATGCTGTAATCACTTTGTTTCACATGAGGATACTAACTGTGAAATCTCGTGTTATTTGATTACTAAAGTAACAACAATCAATCTATTGTATAAATTGATAGAGAAAAAAACGAATTGAGTAGACTTTCAATATGGAAGGGACCATCAATCAATCGAACCAAGTGCTCAATGTAATCAATGAATTTATTTTTAATACTAATGGTCTCTCAATATATTACTTTCACTTGGTTCTTCGAAGTCAAATCTTTTCAAATATGTTGACAAATGTAATTCTAGTGCACTATTGTCTACCTCAAACAAAATAAAGGTGGGCATGACAGTATTGACAGAGCAAAAGTTTAGGAGAGAGAAGAGGTAATATGAAGATTGCTGTATGCAAAGTGCTGTTAGAAGACTGTAACACTCATTAAATTAAAATGAGTTGATATTTATGGTATGACATTTTTTCAATGTCAACACCCTTAAAACCCTAAATTCAATTCCCAGGTCCCCAGCAACAGCAACAAGCCCAACAACAACAGGCACAACAGCAACAGGCGCAACAGCAGCAACAAGCTCAGCAGCAAGCTCAGCAACAAGCTCAGCAGCAGGCACAACAGCAAGCGCAACTGATACAGCAACAAGTGCAAGGTGATGCGGCGACGATAGCCGCGATACAGCAACAGTACATGCAACAGCAGCAGCAACAGCCACAGCTTAGGGTTATTAGTTCTGCTGTGGTTCAGCAGTTGAGAGCACAGGGATTATCGGTGAGTTTTATTTTTTACCTTAATTTTATGCAACATCACATGAAACAGAACATAATCTAGTTAAAAAAAATACATGTTATATGTACAGAAAAGGTATCAGTAATCATCAGAGGTGGACTTAATGCCTTATGTTATGGACAACAAAGAATATTTTTCTTGCAAAACTCCTGATATAATATGTTATTTGTTATACTTTTAATATTAATCTAGGGCTCTTTATTACTTGAGCCTTAGATGCCGTTTTTATTTTACAATATTTACAATATTTTTTATCAGTGACTAAAATAAGGTAATTTTATTTGTTTTCAGGGCAATGAGTTATCAGCCGCAATAGTGAATGCAGCAAACTCAGTTCCAAATGGAATTCAAGTACAACAACCACAGGTGATTATAACAAAATTCTAAATCTCTTAATACAAGGTAAACATAATAAACTCAAGACCCTTGTTTTCTCTCCGACCATGAAAACTGAACAACTTTTGTTCTACGAGTTCTTGAAATTCGCAAAATATAAAACGCGATCAGGTAAAACTATAAAAAATGTTATGAACTTTTAAAAGTCGTAGAACAAAAGTGGTTCAGTTTCATGGTCTAAAACATCACATGGGAAGTCTTGCGTTTATTATGTTACACCCTGTATATTATCCAACCAATCTTCAACATCTACATCAGTTTTGTAACACTACACGCGTGTTTTCCCGAAGAGTTAGGGAGAGGTGTACTACCGAGTCTACTGAGGGTCTGCCACTTTTCACCCTTATGCCCTATGTAATAAGGTTGAAAAATCGTCGACCCTCAGTGGAATCGGGAGTACACCGCTCCATTTCACCAGTTATGTTTTTGAATTCACATTTGAAAAGGATCAAATAAGCTTTTGTATGTAGACGTAAATTCTGTTCTCTTTCGTATGAAAGCCATGTCAGTTGTATCTGTCTCCCTCTTTACCACAATCTCACAGCTTGCTCGTATCTGTTAAACCATCGAAACTTAAAATAAAATGATGATGTTTTATTTTCAGGTGATATCAATGCAACAGCTTCAGTCGTTGTTAGGAGGCGGTGTCGTGTCTGGGGAAGGTGCAACGTATCAGAACTCGCCACAGCAACTGTTACAAATACACCCTCAGTTGTTACAAGTATGTATTCTTTGTTAGTTTTGTAAGTACGACCATATCCATAAGACACAGAACCCAAATCGAAAATCATCAGTATTTATTTCATTATGTGCAGTATTGTAGAATATCATTAGTTTATTTGATTACCCTCGACCAAAAAAGAGGGGCGTTATCATTATTGAAATAGAAAAATCATTATTTATTTTTTAATTAAAACGGAAAAAAATACAGTCATGATTATTATAATGATCTGACTGTTCATTACATAATCCAATAACAAAATTATTTTTTAAAATATTAAATATGAATTACTTACAGAGTAATACTATATAATATTCTTTATTATGTATACCATAAAAAATCATAAAACCTCTGAATGACATTTAAGAACGATATTTAAAGATGACCAACAGAAATGACTCACCAACATAATACTTCTAGCAGTAGTGCTTAGGGCCTTAATTTGCCATCGCTTGCCATCATTTTTCCAGTGTGAGAAGCAGACGGAGTATACAGGACCGATAGGGTTATCCCTTTTCCCATCGGATTCATAATAATGTGGCTCTAAATACTTTGTCGCAGCAACAACAAGGCGTGTACGGCGGATGTCTAGTCGGCGGCGTGGGCGGCGTGGCCCCCATGCAGGCCGTCACCGTGGATGGACAAGATGCTCTGTTCATACCCGCGCAACACGCACAGGTAATTTCTGATGATTTTGTAAGAAAATGATGCATTACTAGTTCACACAGAAGAATATATTTTTTTAGGTACAACAATGCACGTATTATTGAATTTTACAACGTAATTTTTTTTTTTTAACTTGATAAGCGCGCGCAGGTAGTGTAGGCAGGAAACGCGGGGTAGCGCGGGGAGTGCGGGGGACGCAGCGACGCTGGCGCCCCGAAAAGGCGCGGCCGACGACGAATTTTCCCAGATATAAGACCTAGCTAGATCGATTCCCCCCCCCGAAAACCCATATATTACAACTTTCATCGAAATTGTAAGACCCGTTTTCGAGAACGAATAATAAACAAATTTTATATATACACATTTGTATATAAATAGTACTTGTCCCGAAGCTATTTCTTTACGTATATACTCGGCTTTCTTTACGTTCGTGCTGTTCAGCAAACTCAGTACCATCGTTGATTCCTATTGGTGTTAGGTCGAGAAGCCGAGCGGCATTTTTCTAAACGTGTATCATAAATATTCGATTTGGTCGACTTGAACTTACGTCGGGTCTCCCTGACCGGTAATAACTACTCATATCGACTGCTGTACCCACGTAACCTTGAGGATAAATCGATCTGCGTGGTGGTTTACTTTCTTCTATTTGCGACGACACAGTCACACAAACAGTACATGTTCTGTCACTAATTATTTTACGTGTCTGATTTTGGATCTCAGTGATAAATCTTGCAATAACGATGCTGTAAGAGGTGAAAAACTTTGGCCAGGCGCTCATTGGGATTAACAAATACTCTTTTGTTTCCTGTCTAGTCGTTTCAGTACACCAACAAGTATTCTTTTATAACATAAAACCACGCTTGTAATCCCCGAGCGGTTTGGTGGACGTGTACCTAATAGTATGCCCACATTTCGCCAGTTATATTTTTAAGTCACATGCAAAAGGGGGCAACCCTATTGCCGTCAACCTGCAACGTCTGATATCCCCGAAATTCCTGATGGAAAAACCCAATAACACATTTGGCCCGGCCCGGTAATCGAACCCAGGACCTCATGCTCAGCAGTCGCGATTGCGACCACTAGACCAACGAGGTTCTTATAACTCCTGCAGAAATTAGAGATTTGTGTTAAACATGTTTTTTTTTTCAGAATTTCTCAGGCATGGGCCAAGTGAGTCTTGTCAACGGCCAGCTAGTGAGGACACCCGTCCTGCCCGCTGGCTTCCTACAGAATGTCATGCATTTGCCTACAGGTATGTATTTATAAAATTAAGATAAATATTTATTTAACTTTTTTTATTAACTTAGTTTTATAGAAGATGAATATTTTAGACCAATAGTTTGTGCCAGCCAGGGTTTGTAATTAATAAATACTTTTGATAAAATAATTAATAGTAGTTTTTGAGATTATGAGTAATTTTGAAACTTATGGTAAGTCATATCCAACTGGATCAATACAGCCAACACACAAATTCTTGGTTGACGACTTCGTGAAGGGTCCGTTTACACTTTACACCCTGTATAATTCATCTAATTCTACTTCTTAAAAAAGTTATTGATAAATATTCATCTCCTGACAAAAACTAAGTATAAAAAGAGTACGACAATCGCTTGTTTAGGTAGGATTGTAGGTAAGAGTACAGTACCCGTGTGTTAACATGGCACTTCGGGTCATATTCAACCGACTGAATTTTTTCTAAGACTCGGTATGCCATATTTAAGGCCGGGTACTGTACAATAGGTTTTTCATAAGCTTTGGTCTCACTAAACCTTTTCAGTCAGCTTCGGGATTGCTTTGGGATTAACTTTCCATTCAACGGCTTTGCTTTCAAACTAAAATATTCATACATTTCTCTCTTGACCAAAATTTCCACTAAAAACTCTTTTCAAACATTTCCATGAGGTAGGTAGTCACTTCTGTAGAATTGAAGTAAAATAGAAAAAAAAAGAATTTTGTTCTTGAAAAAAAAGTAGTAAACGCATGTGTGTTTATCAAGTTATTAGTTGAATTAGAAAAAAAAATAGATTTTTAATTTAAATTTGAATTACTATGATTTTGGCTGTCCTATTATTTATACGTTTTAGTATCAATGTTCAGATTATCAGACTCCTATAAAACATTGACAAACAATGTCGGGTACTGACTTTGTGCAGACATCACAACTAGTCACCACATCGCATGTTCTTGGCTTCTAACGTACTACTATCATACTAATCTGTGTTTTTCCGCCCCCCTCCCCCCACCGCTAACAGAGCAGCAGGCGACCGTCACAATCCCGGGCACTAACCTTACCATTCCTATTAGCGCTTTGACCGGGAACCAACCGATGATAACGATACCCGGCACGAATATATCGTTGCCGGGACTTCAGGGGAATCAGACGATAAGCATCCCGACCAGCCAAGCGATATCCATTCCGTGTAGTTCAGCGGGCGTCACCTCTGTGGACAAGCAAGCCAACGGGAAAGACGCGAAGGAGCCGGGGAGCCCCAACGGACAAGGTTGGTGTCTCGGTCACGTGTGGAGACTATTTTGAACTTCATTTTGGATCTTTGTTTATGTTACGGGTAAAAGTTGCGTTCGAAAATGTACCTTCAGACCTCTGGAATAAGCCTTAATATTACGCCTATTCCAGTTTGTTAGTTTACTTTTGAAAATGTGCTATCAACTTGATAGAGCTCGCTGTTTCTTGACGGAACTTTTTTCGTTTTGTACCCTCGTAGCCTTTATCCATAACATAGACAATAAAGGAGCTAGGTAAGTCTCCTTTCAAATAATTAAAAAATATCTTAAAATGCAGTCTTCTACTGTGTCTATAAAATTCTCTCCATACATTCATCCTTATATTTCGACTCCCAAGCTTACATTTTACTCTTGCAAGTACATTTCATTTGCTTTTTGTGTATAATTTCTCATGCACTATCGCTGTCATTAGATCACATAATTATTAACAATATTTTAATAGTACCTCGACAGCGGAAATTCCAAAAGTCGAAAGGGGCATTTAAATGTCCGTTTCGACATTGACATTTCCTCTGTGAAATTGCATTGTGTATTTAGACTTAAAAAATGTTATATTAAGTAACAAACGGCCATGAACAGGATGTTTTGTAGGGTGATATTGACAATTTGAAGAGAGATGCAGAGGTCGCGATTAATCAATTTTTGCGATTTTTATTACTTGCAGATCCCCTCGTGTTGCATTGGGGTTTACATACAATGACTTGGTTTACCTGCATCTGTCTGTTACCGATTGGCATCGCTCTTCAAAATAACATAATACTGCCTGATTGGTTAAGCCTGAGCAATACTTTAAGGGCGTGTAGTACTCATGAAAATGAACAAATTTAACTATGGGAGAAAAAAATATAAGTTGCTCCATACATTTTATTGGTTGCGGAACTCGAAAAGATTTGGCACCAGCAGATTTTTTATCATATTTCATAGATAATCTCATAGTAAAACTTTGTCATATTTATGAGAACTTCACTCCTTTAAGATGGAAGCTCCAAGGTAGGGCGCGGAATTTTCTTACGTTTTTTTCAATTAATTTTGTTCAACATACAGCCTGTCACTGATCGGCAAATTGCAAAAAACGTAAGAAAATTTGAATTCCGCGTATTACCCTAGCGCTCCCACCTGAAAGTATTGCCCACTTTTAACCAATCACTCTGTATAGGATCCACAAAACTGAACTGAATCATTAACAACAATTGATTTCGTGTCAAGGGATCCTTATTACCTAGCGGTTTCTACGGGTAGTCTAGTATTACGGCACATTACGTATTGCTCGCACACAATTAGAAAGCTTTGTTATGAACATGGGCACATTCTATTTAGTTAAGCTAGAACTAATATTTAACGAAAACGACCTTAAAACGTGGTCTCTGATTGTGAATTATTAAACCGCAGGATTTTGAAGCAATAATGATCCAACCAGGCCTGGGCACGGTAGAATATACCCTACAAAGATGAGGCCTTTGGCCCAACAGTGGGAACGTTAAATGCTAATAACAAGTCAGCTACAAAATAATGCAACTATTTAATATTATTGCCAAATTGCGCCTTTTTACCGGAACGTAAAATTTCCGAGACATTGACTGCGTTGTCGGTGGACAAAACTAATCGTTAACCGAACCACTTATGGTGGAAGCGCCAGGATACCACGCGAAATTTAAAGGGGTTTGAATTTAATGGCCGGCCTAACTTCCGCCATTTTTTTTATTTTTCAAAGTTGCGGTTATACATAAAACCTATATCAATCGTTATGCGTGCCCACAACTTTGAAAGAAAATTAAAATGGCGGAAGTTGGGCCGGCCAGGCTTCATACAAAAATCTTCCAAGCCCTTTATTACGTTTTTTTGCAATTTGCAGGTCATTGTCAGGTTGTAAGTTGATTATAAACTTATTCGCGACCGTAAGAAATATGGCTTTACAGAGTTGTAAAAAGAGACATATTTCTTACGGTCGCGAATAACTTTTTGAGTAACAAAATTTGAATTTCGCGGACTACCCTGGGGTTTTCCACTTAAGTCTCAAGTATAGACCCTTTTACAAAGCAGTTATATTCAAGTTCAATGTGTGAGTGAGCTTATGTATTGGTCTTTCTGTACTGTATTGTACTGTATTTAATGTATACCATATTGTCCTAGGTGACTGACAAAGCGAAAACTATACCAGGCAATTCTTAAATTACAGTGTCTGTTACTATCCACTCCTCTTGCTTTTGTAATTAAATGCAGAAGAACTTTGACCTTTCACTGGTGTAGTTGGCAACTCCTAATTAAAGGACAGTCTCCCCCAGACATTTTTTTTAAATTCATGAATGGATCCGCACTTGAGCTATCCCCTAAGAGACGTACAATATGTAGAGCCTTTCAAAAAAAATTATTATTGGTAGAAAATATATTTAAAAAAAAATGTTTTTTGAATATTTAATGAGTGATTGATAAGTCTTTAAATAACCTTTATACAACAATAGAATACCTACCAGGAACACTTTATTTAATTAATGAGCTGAAAAATATGGTGGGAAAACTATTCCCTTTGCCTTATTAAGGGTTGAGTATCGATGGAGTTTCTTGCCCATTCTTCTCCGAACGAAATTACCCTTGCGAGTCGGTGTTGAATCAATTCTATTTCCTTTTTATTAAGTTTGACGTTCAAAAGCCTCATTGAAATAAATAGAGATATATATCGATTCGATTTTTCTCGTCATATCGCCTTTGTCTCTCACCTAGAACTGTGCCTCAACAATTCCATAACCTCAACTATCTACATAGGTGGCGGCGGCGGCATCGCAGTCCGCGGCGGGGTCGGCGGTATGGGCATGGTGCCTGTCCAAGTGCCAGTCAGCGTGGCCAATGGACACACGGTGTACCAGACGGTGCATCTACCCGTACATGCACCCCAACATCTGCAGATTATACCGCAGTTGCAGCAGGTACTTGAAAATTGAAATCTGAACGTGTGTATGAAAAATTGTAATGTGTTTTTTTACTGGGATAGTATGGGGAACTCCGAATCTATAAAAGATACTGATGATCATTACATGAAATAGAGGCCAAAAAAAAAATTGTATGTTTTACAAATTTTTACGATTCGAACTTGACCAAGTATAAAACATGCAACTTGGACAATATCGAAAAAAATATACGGGGTGGAAGGGACATCGATGTACAAAGGGTTACCACATGTTCAGTACTTCATTCTGAACCCCCCCACAAGAAATTTCATCATTTACATCGGTAATTTTGAAAAAAACAGCTGTTCCATACATTTTCACCATGTAGGTAGTGCACTTTAGCAGGTATTAAAAGTAAAAATGTTGAATGTGGGATTCGGAATGATACTGAACATGTAGTTGTAACATGTTCTTGGATCAATGTGCCTTCCACCCTGTATCATATTGTCGTATTAAATGTATTGTGTCAGGACCCTTTACTGAAATTTACTTACCCATCTTCTTTCTTACTTTGAAGTGTTATCTACTTCTCACACTACGGAATCAGGGGCTTTGTTCATTTTCGAAAAAAAATGGGGACCCTTAAATGCTTTAAAAATGTGGGAAAATAGGAATAATACAATTTTTTTTAAGACCTCGAAGATATTGGCAATATTCCTAACCACTACTCACAGTTACAGTCGCCCAGAAACCCATACCCAATCGTGAATATTGATGGTTATACTGAACTATAACCTAAATACCTTTTTTTGAACAGATGCAAGCACAACCTCAAATGGCGAGTGTACTTACACCTTCGGGACAAATTCAACAGATACAGATAGCGTCGCTGGCTAATGTGCAGGTAAATTATATATTTCATATTTATTCTACATCTTTCTACAATACTTGTTAAGTTCCAAGTACAGTCAGGCCCAAAAAAATGTAAACACGGACAAGGAACCATTTTATTGTCTACAACCATTATTCCATAATTGTGTATATAATGTAAATGTGCTACAAAGAATTGTAAACAATTCATTTCACCAAAACCTCCTACACGGGGCGAATAGATAATAATATAAACACTCTTTGGGGCCGATTGTATCATAAGGAGAATTGTTAACCTCAGAAAAATAATTAAAGTACAATACCAGTCTTAACAATGCTAAATATATCTAACACTTTTTATCCATATGACTACAATTTGGCCTAATAATTAAAGTTATTTAAAACACTATCCCACTTTGCATAGTCTTCAAACATATTTCATAATATAAGTTACTTAAGTGCTGTAAATATAAGCTGGTCATTGGTTCGGTAGCAGGGCGGCGGCGGGCAGGGCGGAGGTGCTGGTCAATCTCCAACCACCATCACGCTGCAGGTGAGATCTAGTTCTATAAGCTAGGGTAATAACAGCTTTGAACTAACTATTAGTTGAAAACTGTGGTTCATCAATACATCCATCAACTTAGTCTATTGCAGTCCACTGCTGGACAAAGACTTCTTATCAATTTGGTAGTTGACAACATAAACCAATAATTCCAAGACAGAACTTCTTTAAAAATATTTTGTTTTAGACCTGAAAATCGAATAAATCATTTTTAGTTGTTTTTAAATCAATATTTATTGATTTTAAAATTTGATTGGTTGGCAAATTAGTGACATCACAGATTGCTATTGCCAAACAAAGTCTGGGCGAATCGTGTTTTGACAGCTCATAAATAGTATACCAATCGATTGGTTGTGTCAACTACCCAATTGTGGCCATTGTCCTTTTTGGGTTTAGCTGGTAATTTTGTTTTGCATGTTTATTTTTAGTTGGCTTTTTATTCTTATTTATTGATTTTTAGTTCGTTTATTCAATTAGGGTCAATCAGGGTAATTGTAAACGTTTTTGAAAAATACCTTTTGAACTAATAATGTTTCGGCTTTGTAAAAAAATATATTAGCAGTTAGAAAAGGGGAGTTAATGACTTTGATTGTATAGTAATTTATCTAAAAACTGCAACATCAGCCATTTAAACTGCTTCATTAGCGGTTCTGAAAATGCAGTGTTTACATTTTATCTTGACTTTAAAACAAAAAATGATATTATGGGGTAAATGTGAACACCTAAATTTTAAGGAGTGCTGTCTTTTATTAGTTTTTAAATCAACTAAAACGACACAGGTACCTACATTCTATTAATGTCCACTTTTCTGCCCTTTATTCGGTGATAAATAACTGAGATAGGGACGTTATAGGCTTCCTCAGCTTTTCTATAAGTCTTCTTTTTTTCCTCTACATCCTTAACAGCCTTTTGTAAGTCCGTTAAGGTATATTTTGTCTCTCTTTTTCGGATATAAACGCGCGGTGTTTTGAAAATGTACCTGAATATAAATGTTTACCATTACCGTTCACCATGTTAGTAGCAGAAATTACAAGAGTTCACAATTACCCCATTGTTTACAATCACCCCCAAATCCGTTTACAATTACCTCCACCCAGTATATCGTATGGGAAAATGTAAACATCACTTCGCTGCTTCTTAGCTTGATTTTATTGATGGAATGTTAGAAAAGTGCAAAGCTAATTCCATTAGATCACAGTTAAAAAACAATCAACAACTTACCTATCAACTTTTCTAACAAAATCTTTTAATTATCAACTTCGTTCAAAAACTTGAAAACAAAGTTTCTGCAGACAACTTTTCGTCACACTAAAAGTGAAGTTACTTTTCTGGCAGGTGAAAAAGATGACATTTGTAGTCACAGACAACAGATTAAAGTAATGTTTCGTTTCAAGTCCGTCAACCTAAGTGCATTTTTAAAAGTTTATTGGAAGTCGTTTCCAATCACCCCAGTTTACAATTACCCTGATTGACAGTACTTATAATTATTTTTAATATTTACATATTGTTCTGGTTTCCTTAAAAATGTGACATATTTAGGAGTAATTCAGTAATCAGTATCATCACTTAAAAAAACAATGGACGATGAGTATCACAGGATAATGTGACACTGACGGATAATATCTCAAACTGCTTTTAATATTACTAAAATTGATAACTCTGTAGTTTACTGTACTCTCTGTCTCTCATAGTATTACAATAATAATATTTAGTATTCAATAATTTTAATTTTTTTTTAACTCAAAAATTTGGCAACTTAGTTTACTTAAACAAAACAAAGTTTACAAAAATTATATTTGAATGCACCCAAATTCGAAAGTACATAAAAAAGGGTGACGAATTCTTTCACATAGCAGTTCTTTTTTTTGTTGATCCTGCTTGTCCCGTGTGAGCGAGATGGGCTACACCGGTACCTGAAAAGAGAACAGAGCAGGATTTTTTTATCAATGAATATTTCCCGCGTTTTTGTCTCCTGGCTTTAGTTCACATTGCACAGTTCCATTACATTGTTGCATTTGCCCATTGTATTTTTAGACTATTAACTTTTGTTTTGATGATGTTAAATATAATTATTCTGGTGTCGCAAATTTAAACTAAAAGAGAGGCCCAGATATTGTGAAGTTTTATTTTAAATTCTTGTGTACGACTGTGTCGACAAATGTACTTAACAAATGTCGGATTTGGGACAACTCTTTATCAATTTCTACTAAATTTATTGATGCTGAATATACAAATCACACTAATTAACACCATGTATTTACTGTAATTAACTACTAGTCCACCCATATCTTAAAATCCCAATATTTATATCTATCACGCTGCTTGGATACGGATAAAGGCGGTCTCGGATCAGGGGAACTTACAGCAGCAACAACCCTCCCAGGCCATCATAACAAGCACGGGCCAGCAAGTCACCGTCATACCGGCATCGGGCAATGTACGCGCCACGAACCTCGTACAGGTATTGCGTTCGGCAATCTTCGGCGCTCTCGCACGAATATTCCCGAGCGTAACCGTTATTGTTGTTCGTCATGAGTTTAGATTCAGAACGAGTTTATTGCCGTCGGTCGGTTCTGTGAGTCTGCGCGACATTTGTGGGTTATACTCTCGATTGTTTTTTGTGAGGTTAAATATTAAAAATACAGGTTTGTATTCGTTTTAAGGCTTATTTATTAACTTAGTGATTTCAATAAGTATCATGATTGCAAATTCCGTAATACTATGTGTATTCTTGTATCGGGGCGGAGCCAATACTTTAATTGACAGTTCCAACAATGTCATTTCCTTCATTTCATAACAAGACTAACTCCGGTGGTGGAATATCTGAATAGATGACGTATTTGATATTATTTTTATGTTGTGAACAAAGTTTAAGGTTATGTTGGCATTCGTGAATATTTTATGATGAAAACATAACCTCTTTGTGTGTCGGCGGCTTGAAACTCGTTCGATCTATTGGTGGGTGTGATGTTGGTCTGTTGGCTGTGGAGCTGTAATGTAGTGTGTTTGCAGGTGCCAACGTTGGGTGTTGGCGGATTGGGTGGAGCAGTCCAATTGGTGCCTGCTCTTGGGTTACCAGGAGTGCAACTGGCTCAGCTGCAGCAGGCACAGCCTCAAAGTGCACAGCCGCTCATAGGTAAGTTTCTTAAACTTAGTGTCTAGTATGTTTCTAGCTGTTGCAATTTAGCAGTTGAGTTTCTTTTAAAAATAATATCTTTAATTATGGTTTACCATATATTTATAAATGCATTGTGTAATAAAAAGCTGTGATTGTGTTGGTCAAACAAATAGGATGCAAGTTTAATATTTGACCTGAGAACAATAGCTATTAATAAACTAGGAAATCTGTATAAACAATAAGCAATGAAAATAGTTGCTAATAGGAATTAATAATATGACAATTTACAAATACTGTATTTCCTGTTTATATTGTGTTGTCACTACTCTTGCATATTTTGCATTTTTTTTTAACTTTATTTAATTTTTGAACTTTAATTAAGTCATGTAAATTATGAACTAAGAATATTTTTTAACTAATAATTTCAAATTAATCAAACAATAACACTTTGGTATTGCTGTTTGAGCAAACACAGGGTTTCTGGTAACTCGACGAATTCCTTGCAGGATTGTCATAGTAGGGTTAATATGCAAATTAAGCCTCCAAATGTTTTACCGAAGTTTAGTAGTTTTTTAATTAAATTGGCTTCAAATTAAATCATTTGAAGCCAATTTTTGCCAATATTTTAGGCATTTTAGAACTTTTAATTATTAGCAAAGATCTGCTACGGCATCAACTATGATAATAATCTTGCCGTCAATCATTTTTAAAGTTGCTTCAAATAAGTTAATCTGGGTTTTTCATTAAAAAAAGAAATAGCTCAGAAACTACTGAACTTCGGTAGAACTTTTCGGTGGCTTAATTTGTTGCATTTTAACACTATTACCCTGTATGTACACCCTTCAGGGCTTAAGTCCTGTATTATTAATTCATAATAGACTGTTATGTTAAGTGTATGTCTTGACCATGCCATGTTCTCTTTCACTGCATGTACTTTCGTATGTTTTGTTTTTAAATGCTTATCAATAAGAGCAGTCCCACCAGAAACAGCCTCATTACATAAATTGGGAGATTAGAATGTAAATAGAAATGTTGACTGCTGACAAAACGAAAAAAAAAGTGAGAAAGTGTATAAATTAAGTAATTTAAGTATTCTTATTTCGATAAGTGGTGGAACACCACTGCCTGCAAAGCAGACACAATAGTCAGATAATTGGCGTGAATCATATTTAAGGAGAAAAATACAGACTGCATGAATAGAAAGACTAACAGTACATAGCCTTAACTTCAATCGAATATTTTGCAAATCAGCCCGCCAACATTTTGCAGCGGCCCAATAATGCCCTATGCTTACGCTGACTTTAGGTCTTGGGAAACCCAGTGACCAAGATATTAGTAACTAGTGTCACACTTTAAGGGACTTCCGCAAAGTTTCAACTGTGGTACAGGTTAAGCAGGGTAACTGTTAATCATTGTAGCCTTACCGTAATTCATTCGGGGTCGGACCTTAGTCATGCTCCGTGATCTTTAACGTCTTACTTGCTTAATGTTAACTGCACAAGCAAGACGGAGCATTTACTCGGGCCATATAAACTTGCAGTCTACCTTCTGGCTGTCCGTAGGCTCCGTCTTATCGTCAGCGAAGACGTATGTACAAAATGTACATATTATGGTCATCCTGACCGAATTTCGGTGAGTGCGTTCGTAACTGTGTGCGCGAATACCGGTACACTATATATTCTCTCACTCTCATATACCAATGAGACGGCAATCCAATACGACCGGAGACAGAAAACTTATCTAGACCATTAGGCGGATGAGTATGAGAGACGTCCCTGGCGCGCGGGTCTGTCTAAAACAGATTGCGAGGCGCGGTCCTAGAAGATTGTATGTTGTTGGAATCCGTGTCTGCACACCCTCGCAGATGTCTGCTTATCGCTGCCGACCGCTTTTTTTTTTAAGACTGATAATTTATCCTACATGTTTATTTCCAGGCCAACAAATCCAGCAAGACCCTAACGAACCAGGGAAGTGGCAAGTCGTCAGCGTGAGTACTTCAAGCGGCAACGGCAGCGCGGCCAGCACGCCGCAGCCTGCCGAGTGCGAGGCCGCCAAGCTGCGGCCCTCCAGCCCCGGCCAGGGCAAGCGGCTCATGAAGCGCGTCGCCTGTACCTGTCCCAACTGCGACCAGGGCGAAAAGTGAGTACTATTATTACAATTGTACTGTAAAATATTAAAATTATGATAGGCACAAACGACTACTCCACTTATTATACTGTCACTTACGGGATATATCTTCCGTGATTGTTCGTTATTTTGAGCTCCCGATATTTAGACGCTGTTGCAAGCTCCATGATCGCGGGTTGACTGGAGAATGCAGATGGATGGAAAATAAATTGTTAGGAGCAGACAAATCTGTCTACCCTCTTTTTTGTCTTTTGCTTCGCGCACTACTGGAACTCGACACTAAGTCACGACAAAACACACAGTATCACCAGGTTTTGTGGAGACCTTATTACGATGCTGTCTGCTACTTTTGAGCATACCTACTCAAAATTGGATTCCACGTACTTGACAATTTGACGCCATCCTTTCGATGAAATTTCGAAACTCCACAAAACCTGGTGATATTGTGAGTGTGTTTTGTCGTGACTTAGTGTCGAGTTCCAGTAATGTGCGTAACAAAAGACAAAGAAAATGGGTAGACAGATTTGTCCGCTCCTAACAATTTATTTTCCATCCACTCGCATTATCCAGTCAACCCGCGATCATGGCGCTTACATCAGCGTCGAAATATCGGGAGTTTAAAATAACGAACAATTACGGAAGATATCCCGTAAGTGACAGTATAAGTTTACTTTTAAACCGTGAAAGCTTAAAACAGTGTTTGACAACTCCACTGACGAAGACGCAATTCGGAACACAAAAATTCTTGACTTTATGTTCGGTCTAGTGTCAACGATGCAGCAGGGTCACCGTGCTGCCAACCTGCTTTCAGAGTAAGCCACGGGCAATACATTTCAAATAGGGTTTTTCAAATCTTCATCATTCTGCTGTATTCCGATATTGGCCTAGCATGAATGTAGTAAAACGAACCAGAATTTTGAGACGAGTTCGAGTCGCTCGAATTTACGATATGCGCGTTTGTGATCGGGCCTCTAAATCCTGAAATAATCATTATAGCTATCTACATCATAACAAGACCATGTAAATTGAAACTTCTTGTTATGTTAATAATATATAATAATAACAAACAAAATAACATATAATAACAATAAGCCCAGGCGGCTGTTTCTCATATTTTTCACGTATCTCCATGAACGGAAATATACTAAACATTTCGCTGACTAACTTTTCTTGTTTGATCTAGTTGGTCATAAGCGCGACTGCTAAGCTTGAGGTCTTGGATTCCCAGATCGGGCAAAGTGTTATTGGGATTGTCCATTAGGAATTTCTCAGTAACAGCCACGGAGGATTCGTACCCGGTTCATGGCAATTGGCTCAGCCCCTATTACATTGGACTTAAACATAACTGGCGAAATGTGGGTGTACATTAGGTACAGGTCTCCCTATTATTATTTTTAAACCTGTATTGTCCTGCTAAAAAAGGTCTCTCTCATAACCTCCCACTCTTCTCTCTGAGCTGTTTTCTCGGACCAATCTCTCATTAACATCTCGTAAGTCGTCACGCCAGAGTTTTCTAAGCCTCCCTCGGCACCGACGTCCGTATTCTGGCACCCACTGCGTGACGACTCTGGCCCATCACTCCTGATGCATTCTACAGACATGGTCCGTCCAATCCCATTTCGACTTAGCTTGTCTTATTGCCCACATCAGCGATTCCAGTTTAGGGTTGAACCTCATCTGGCAGGATCTCCTATCCTTTTCTTTCGCTGAGAACCGTAATTTGCAAGAGCAGGAAAGCAACACGCGGCAGCATCGATGATGCGGCCGGCAGCACGCTCTGCACAACATACTTACTCAAAAAACTTTAACCTACTTCACGCCTACGTCTTAAGTTATACGATCGCATGACACTAACAAGAACATTTCATTGCAGTCGCCTGGTGGATCGCAAGAAACAGCACGTATGTCATATAGCGGGCTGCAACAAGGTGTACGGGAAGACGTCGCACCTACGAGCGCATCTCAGGTGGCACTCGGGCGAAAGACCTTTCCTTTGCAACTGGTTGTTCTGTGGCAAGAGGTAATTCGAATCATCTTTTCTCACACTTTCTTACTTTTTCTTTTTACCTTATTTTTATTCTTTATTGCACACGTAAATTACACAGATATCGTAGAATATTATAGTTTTAGTTAACCCTAGTTTTTTGAGAACTTGAGCAGTAATTCTGATATCAAATCTCAGGTTAATTGATGATTCAGAAATTAATTAGTCCGTCTAGTTACTTTTTGTTGTAGTTGCTTTTAGGTGTGAATGTATTGCCCGTAGTTATGCTTTAAAAGTGCTTTGTAAATAACCATTTACAAAGCACTTTATAATAATTAAACCTGACCGAGGCTGGTTTCATCTTCACTGACTGGTCAAAGGTAGGTATTGGCTACAAATTTCGTTTTGGAAACAATTTGGTTGCTGTGAAGCTAGTTGGGTGGTCTTCTGTCGATTGTCAGAGCGTCAGAATGCGCGTAGTCCATTTACCATCACCATAAATAAATAAATAACCCTCCTTTTGGGCGTCGCCGCAGTCGGATAAAAGTCATTACCTCATTGTGTCTCTGCGGGTCACAAAGGCCGTCATACAAAAAAAAAGAATTGAAAGACGAGACTGGCCATCGACGCAGGAAATATAGTGCACAAGGTGTGTGCCCTATATTTCAAACAGCTAACTAAAGTGCGCGAATGCACCCGGAGAGGTGGCCAAAGATCGTCACTCACTGGACGCCTCACGGAGGAAATCGAGGTAGACCGCGGCGAAGGTGGTGTGACGATCTGATCTTGTTTGCGCGGTGAACTTGGCCAGATATCGCACAGGATAAAGAGGTTTGGAAGGAGAAAGGTGATGGAGCAGTGGAACACATGACAGGCTAGCAAAAAAAAGTGTGTGCGCAAGCGCAGGAGCGCTCTCTCTTCCTCACTGTCACACTCCGGCAATTTGAAGCGCCCAGACCTATTAATGTGCCAATTAACTAAAAGTTATATTATTGTCTTCAGGTTCACCCGATCGGACGAGCTACAACGACACAGGCGAACACATACGGGTGAAAAGAGGTTCGAGTGTCCCGAATGTCGGAAACGGTTCATGAGATCAGACCACCTCGCTAAGCACGTGCGAATACACACCAAGAATAGAATTACGGTAAGTCCGATATATTTTGACAATCTTAAAGCCTTTGAAGAAAAGGGACATGAATTGGATCTACCAACGCCGCAACAGTGTTCTTGTTTAGCACAGCTTAATAGGCCGAAGTGACCACTAAAATGGGCACGTGATTGGTCATAACTGTGGTTGCTGGGAAGGTTTTTGTGCCCCTTCTTCCCTGCATAAACACTTGGCAATGCTGAAGTGTGGGTTTTTTGGAGACAGTGACAGATTGTTATTGCTGATGACTATAAATATTTGATAGCTAGCTGTTGCCCGCGACCTTCGTCCGCGTGAAATTATTATCAAAATATTACTTCCTTGTTTGAATCGGATTTTGTTAACAATTCAATGTGTTTTAATTTTTTACTCAGAACCTTAATCTTTTTTTCCTAAAATTAAAGTAGCCCAATTTACTCTTAATAAAATCAGCTATCTTCCAGTAAAAGTTCCGTCAAAATTAGCCAGAACAGACAGACAGACAAAAATTAAAAACGATGTTTTTTTGTTATAAGTATAGCAAAAACTGTTTTGAAATTACAAACGGACACTTTTATTTATTTGTCTATGTAAAGATGTGAAATTCAAATGTTATGAATTTGACAACATGTAACCATTAGACCTTGACAATCGAAAACTGAGTTCCTAACAAAAACTCTTTTTATTTTCCAGGAAGTAGCAACGTCAACCCAATCAATGTACTCAGACTCCGGCGACGACAGTTGTGATGAGAAAATGATGCTTACCATAGAGACAGTGCACAACGATGGAGACGGCGAGGACAAAATGGTCCTCCGCCCCAGTCCCAAGATGGAGCCCGACCATATCGACAGCTAGGACTCGAGCAGCGACGAATAGAACCGTCGCTGTACAATCATATACGTCCCTAATCCTTATTGGACGATGTAAAGACTTGAGTGACACAGACTTTAAGGGAAACTACGCCTTATTTAGTTAGTATGAATGGCGGTTTTCCAGTGTGCGCGTGTGTGTATATTCAGCTTTCTGTGCCGCAGATGGAAGTGCTGTGTAACGGTAGTGTTTTTTTTTAAACGATTGGCGAGGCAAAGGTTATGGTGCTAAGGTAGTCCGCGAAATTCAAAATTGAAAAAGTCATTCAATGTGATTAAATGAACTTAAAGAGGTTGTACTGATGATTTATATGATTATAATTCTGTAAATACTTACGTGTTACGGTCGCGAATCATATTTTGTTCAACATACAGCAAACACTGACCTGCAAATGGCGTAAAACGTAAGAAATTTTGAATTTAGCAGGCTACTCTGGCGCTCTCAGCTTAAATAAAAGCCATGCTTTATGGTTGGGCTTATCCGGTATGGAAACATCGATATTATGACGGTGTTATCACTAATAATATTTATTTGGGATACTATCATAGAGTAAGTGAAAAAAAAATGAAATTAAAGACTTATACACCGTTGTCCTGTCGAGGTCTCATCCGCGATTCATTTTGGAACTTGATCGCTGCTATAAAAGACAAAAATGTAGACGCTTTTTAACACAACTTATTACTTAAAAATCAAATGCTATAAAAAATATGGTTGTAAATTAATTTTGATACTAAAATATGAAGCCCTAATATAATTGTTTTGCTTTTATGAATAAAACTAGGGTGCAAACGAGATTACGTGTATTTAAAAATAATTAGCAATATAAACATTATTTAAATGTTTGGTGTTATGTTTTTGTAATTATGTTTTGTTGGAGGATATTATTTATTGAGCATTATTCTTTGGAACCGCCTGTAAGAAATACTGTGTGAACCAAAATGAACTAAAACCTTATTTCAGGAAAAAGTTAAAATGTGTTCCCAAGTGGGATTCACTCCAGTAGTACTTACTGCTGCCATAACCATAAAGGACACAACTGCGAAAATAATGCAACTGCTGAGCATAAGGTCCTGGGTTCGATTCCCAGGGCGGGCAAAGTGTTATTGGGTTTTTCCATCCGGAATTTCTCAGTAGCAGACACCGAGTCAGTAGATTTGTGCCTCGTTGATGGCATTAGACTCGCCCCCTGTTACATGGGACTTAAACATAACTAGCGAAATGTGGGTGTACTGTAGGTACACATCTGCCTAACTTTTGGGGGATTATAAATGAGTCTTACTAAACAGAAAAGGTTTATTTAGTGAGGGTAATTTTTTGCATTACGGTTTCTCAGTTGAGCCCTTTTATGACGGCAGAGTAAATAACTACCGGTTTAAGTGGACATCAAGCTATTCAGTGACATGCAATTCTGAAAAAGAAACCTGCTTCCAAAGTACGAATCGAACAGTACCAACAAATAAGTTTTTACTGTGTTAGTGGTTTTATTTGTAAAGTAAATATTTATGTGTAGATTGTGGAAGTACGTAAGTTTATTCAATGAAATAGTCCCATAACAATTAATTGAATCGAATGTTTTCTACCCATGTGTACTACCGAGTCCACTGAGGGTCTGCCATTTTTCACCCTTATGCCCTGAGTAATAAGGTTGAAAAGTGATCGACCGTCAGTGGACTCGGGAATATAAAACAGTAGATATTTCGTTGGTCAGTTTTAGAAGCAGTCATATAGCTTAAGAGCAACTTTGTATACTTACTTACACAGACGTTAGTACTTATAAGATTAACCATAGTTATTTAAATGAAATTGTAGAAGTGCTTAGATTTTTTAGTATCAAATGATGAAGCAGCATTTTAGGCTCATTTTTAGGCAAAAATATGATTCTTTTTTTGAATTTTCCATAAGTTGGTGTTGCCTTGATAAATTGTTGAGAGAAAAGTATTTATCTGAAAAAACGTGTCATATTTCTAGATACAATTATGCAATTAGCAAATTGGTCTGTGATCAAAATTTGTACAGTTGGTGTAATAAAATTATTGTTAATTTTGCTGTTTCGTTGAACGCAATGTACTTACTTGTAAATTGTAAATATTATGTAAGAGAGAAAACTAAAAATATGAAATAAGTAAGTGTCGATATGTTTTGCTAGGTACAAGATATATTTTTTTATATACTCGACAAAGGATTAATGCCATAACATAGCTTTTTAAAAGTCATTCCAGAGGGGATTATATTAATTTATCGAAGGCGGCATTGTTTTATTATATTTTGCTTCTTACTGTCAAAAAAATAGCACATAAATAGGTATCTGAGGTCACATATCTTAGGTAAATTCGCAGTCGTCAAATGAGTATGCGTCTGCGCATAGTCCGTTACTTTTATCACAAACGATCAATAGAATAATAACATCGTTTCAAAGAATTTTTAGATTTTCTGCCAGGGATTTGCTATTTAAAATAGTCGACTAACCATTCAAGTTTTCAAGAGAATTGAATGAAAGCAATTGGAAACTAGATTTGCTTACCACAGTTTTGAAAGGCCGGCTCTAAATCTCATTTTAACGATTGTGATTGGTTAGTATCAACAGCCATTCAAATCACTGGAGATTTGATAACATTAAATTTATTCAAATACCCTTTTAGAAATTGGGGTAAGAAATGCATTTTAAAAGACACGTCCTAAACAAACCGATCGTCGCGCGAAGAAACACGCGGCCGTTCATTTTGTTCGGTGAACCTGACATCACACCGACAGAGGGCGCTTTCCGATTTTCCGAACAAATGACCGCGGATTCGTGCGACCAATCGCTTTGTTTAAGACGTGGGGTAATAAACCGCTCTATCATAGCCTATATGTCATTTGTAACCATTCAAGATAGTGCACTGATACCATACTCAAATATTTCAAAACGTAGATGACCAAATAGTTGTCTCAGTTTTTTTCTTAGCGTTTACCAGTTACGAAATCATTTAAAAGAGCGCATATGCGATGTTTCGAACTTTGTCATATTTGGCAAGCTGTGCTCACGACTTCGCTCACGTTGATTGACAAATTGTAGAAAAATATCAGAGGATTTGAAGAAAAGTCATGTAAACAGTATTCTCGAGTGAAAAGTTCCTGTCGGTTAGTGAGTGTTTTATTATTTTAATTTATGTAAGAAAGAGCCACTAAACACGGCCGGACATTTTTTTAATTACAAGCTTTTATTTAACTTTCATTGTTTGTATTTTTGTTTACGTCAAATCTTGCAACTGAATTTAAAAAAAGTTATCACCAACCGATTGAGCTCAAATTTTGAATACGCCTTTAGTTTGGATGACAATGCATGGTTAGCTAAGTGACGTCATTTGAAATCCAAAATGGCGGACTCCCAAAGATGGCTGACTAGTATATTTTTTGGCACCCCCATGACATGGGTATCGATTAAAAGGGTTTGCTATAAATAGTCACACCTGTATTTAAAAGCTTGTTTTTAAAAATGTTTTTTTTTTTACTATTAGTTTGTTTTAAATGGTTTCTGTTCAATCAATGAGAACATGATGAAAATTGTATGTGCTCTCTTTATAATTCATAAATGCAGGTAAATGGTAAGCTTATTTTAAATTAGGGAGGTTTGAAGGAACGCACAACTCCGGACAATGGTGGTACAACCACATTTGACTCTTATGACCTTAGTAATAAGGATGAAAAGTGGTTGTCAAAACCAAAGGTGATTTTATATCGAGGCAGATGCTGGGTCCAATGTCACTGCTTATCACTTTCTGTAAATATGGAGTAAATTATTCTCCCTTCTCTGATATTTGTAAGGTGTAAATAATTTTATTGTTGAACTGGTTAAATAAAATATTTTTTACATTATTTGAGGGTTTTTTTTTTTGTTAAACTAGCTGAAAAGTGCCAAACTTCGATTTCGAGTGTTCAGTATTAATTCGAACGTTAAATAATGCGGAATAAATAATCCTAAAAATTACGTCCAAGTGTCACTTGTTTATTTCTCTACAAGTGCAGAAACAGGTCTTAGCATAGACTAATTCTATAGAGCTATGGAAGGAATTAACTTTGTCGACAAATGGGCGCGAAAGTCAGACGGCTAACCTCTCTTTGACGGTGAGTTGCCGGCCAATTTGGACCTGACAGACTTCCTTTTCTGGTATAATTAATTGTACCAAACCTGAGCCAGACTTTACTGCATAGGTACCTATAAAAGCGATATAAAAGAAATGTAAGAATCCTGCGCACCCTCCAATGGTAAGCATTAGACAGTTTGATGCGCTGCGGCGGCGCCGGCGCAGGATGTCACAAAACATCGCGGTTACCGTCAATCGCTTGTCCCGAACATCCGTTGAAAAACTAACCTGTTCAAATTAAAGCGTCTTGGCTACGATAAATCGCGTCGGTCGGGTCGTCGCCCGCCATTTTCCGTGTCGCTACGCGTCTAATAGCCACCATTACCTCCTCTCCGTGAAGTCGTGATGCCGACCGCTGCCCACAAAACTTAATGCTCCATTTTTCTCTTTTTGGACTTAGACAGTTTTGTTTCGACAGCAGCATATCCGTTGGTATGTATCCGGTTACACGATGCTGACTGCTGAGCAATCTGTGTTGTAACAATGTTACAGGCGTTGATGGAGCCTGAATTTATTGCAATTCAATGCAATTATCACCGTTGAACAATCCATTGGTCGCAGTGAGAAGATATTGACGTCATTAAGGTCCAAGAAGTATCGGAAAGGAAGGCTTACTCCGTAGGTAGGAAACCTATTGATTTTAAATTCTCTCCTTGCAGTTTAATTGCGCTCCTTCTACCTTTATCTCATTACAGTCGCGTGGAAAGATGCTTATTTGATAAATTGAACAGTATGGTGCCAAGATTTACCGTTGATAGTGAATGTAAAAGCCGCGGTGCAAGAAAGCAAGACAAAGCTACGCGGTCCGCTGCCTCGCCACGCCGACTGGCCAAGCTTCTAATGAAAGACGCGATAAATTTTAATTATATCTAGCTGACTAATTACCGAGGCTGCCTCACGATGCGTTGTGGTAAAAATGTTATTATGCACAGTTCGTCATAAGTCATTGACTAGTTATGCACAATTTCATCGGATATTATGCATAGTTGCCATCGTTTCATGGTCGCCGGACATGCTGGGTGCCGGTTGCTTGTTAGCTGCTCTGCTGATACTGGCGAAACATTGAATTATTCGTAATTGTATGCTAATTCGTGTAGTCTTTAATCGCCTTTACGTGTTCGGAATCAAGTTCACGCTGGATTGATGAAAAACTTAATCAGGAAGCTTGTTGTCTTGTTGATATGCAATCACGAGTCAACACCTATGGTTGGTTGGTTTGCTACCAACTTTCTAAGAAGTTAATTGCTGTTGTAAAACAACATGTAGCAAATTATAATTTGATGGGTTGCGTCCCAAATACGGTGGTTTACTCTAAGCAAAGAATCCGTTACTCCGACCACCAGTTGGCAGTGAAATTACTTCCTAAGGCGCACTTTACTCAGGGATCGTTCAACTTGGTAATTTTATTATGATGTCATTCGCGGTAATGGGCGACTCGAACACTCCCGGTTAGCACGCCGTGTCTAAGTATACGAAAACTTCGTAGAATAACAGAAATATTCAGCAGTTTGTCTCCACGAGGGATTTTGCCAGAGGTCTTGGACCCCTTGAAGTAGGTCACTTCAATGCAGTTTCTTGGTTTGTACCATTTTATTTTCAACAGTAATTATCCAAGCCAAAAACGGGACAGCACTTCATGTTATCAACCCAGGCACTTCAGAAGAACCTCATGATACGCTAGCTTCTCGAACTTTGCTTTACCAAATCTATCAAACGTTTTTAGTAGACCCTTAACTTCCTAAATATTTATGAATTTCGGATTGCACATTTCCGAGGAAAAAGTGGGGGTGTCTTCCCAAACAAAAAATCGAGACTAACCTTAGACCTATTCAATATCTATTTCCCATTGAACTATACCACTTAGCATAACAGCGTAAGTCTGACCCCTACTCGGAACATTATGCTAAACAGTGCTGCAGTCGAGTTCCATTTGTATTAAAGCTGGGATTCTAATCGGCATACACTATGCTTGTAGATATTGGAACAGTGCAGTGCAGTTCTGATAAAGACGGGGGACATAACTGAGGTGCTCCAAATAGATGTATCATGGCTTTATGACTATTGATTTGAATGTGATGATATTTTCTGCTAAGCTCGTGGTTTCTTTATCTCGTTAGTCGTTCAACAGTCGCGCGTAGATAATCTTTATGATCATTGTGGAAACTTGATACAAGTATAAATTCAATTATTAAAATAATAAATTATAGAAAAATGTAATCTGTGCGGCCAAGTCATGATGTGACGCTGATTTTTGTACCTATCTAACTAGGTAACTACCTAAAGTTTGGCTTAGGTTAGGTTAAGGTCCTAAACCATGCAGTTGCATGCTGACAAGACTTACATGGTCGAAGTGATTCAAGAGATTTAAAGAACTACCTACTAACGACATTTTGAATAAGGCTTTATAAAATTATATTTATAAGAAACCTACAAGAAAAACCTCCTAACAGCGACGAGGGCCCTTGATCTTTAAGCAACCACGTTTCCCAACGGTCTTGACATTACAGCTGACGACCCCTACTATTTACCCTTACGTAAGCCCTTTACTCGTCATAAAGGTCAGCAGAGCGTCTAGTCCTTCCCAGGCAGGTGCGGGGCGGTCCACCTGCGCGGTGTCATGCACCCCGCACGCTGCGCGCGCGCACTCGCTCGCGCGTGTCCGGTCGACGATCCTGCGACGACGAGGACGGTCCTTGCAGCCTATTGTTATTAATTTTAATTACGAAGATCCTTGTTTTTTAGTCTTTTTTGTTAATGAAGGATCGGATGTTTTTTTGATGGGTATTTTGGGTGGTAAATGGTGTTTTACGAGCATCCTTTCAGATTAAGAGATCATATTTTATTTGTAGATTTTACCTAATTAAGTGTAAAATTACACCTTGATTTCAATTGATTTGTGAATCCGACTGACTAAAATCCGGCAAACTCTCAACCGGCATCGTGAGGAAAGCTGCATGGCCTGAAACCAAAAAATCGAAGTGATCTGACATCCATCAACCCGCACTGGGCCCGCGTGCTGGGTTTCGGCCCGTTCTCGCAGAGAGGACTGTGTCCCAGGCTAGGACGGTTTCAATAACAGGTCAGCCTATCATTTGTACGAAACTGCTAGGACTCCTAGCAGTGGGTCTTATGTCTCTGGAAACAATGGAATAATATGTCCATGTTATGCGTGAATGCTTCTAACCCATAGAGCCGATTCCTGTCGAAACCACCACGTGCTTGGTGTAACGTTGAATTCAATTTGAGGTTATTGTGTCTCAGGTAGTTCCGGTAGCTCCACAGCTCCATTCATTTAAAACAATAATTATGTGCTTACTTGTATTTACCATAAAATAAAATGAAAGGCTTAAACATAGATAGTATGTGTCTTTAAGTAGTATTTATTCTATGGGAAGTTATTTAAATTATGGAAAAATGCATAGGAAAACTTTGCAATTTAAATGCATAATAGCATGGCCACGAATTAAATGGATAATAATTCCTTAGTTGATGGTTTGTGAACTTCAAGAACTTGTACATCACACATCACTCTGCGGGATATTTCCTTTAACTGATTTATTAATAGAATACCTTATACCTACCTACTCATAGCTAGGACCTCCTATGTGCTTCAGACATATCAGCAGATTCTCGTTTGATTTGATGTCCAGATATAATTTGGGATTTTGTTGTCTGTTGGTAGTGTTCGAAATTATACCTAGGTATTAAAATATACCTTCTAGTGTATGGACTTAGATTCATGAGGGTATAGGTAAGTGTGACCCATGAACCAGGGTTTTTGGTAAATCTTACAGGAACGAACATTTGAACGTGTTCGATGTTCTTTTTCGTGTGTTTAGGGCATAACCTGGTGTCAGAGTTTTTATGCCACCCACGAGCCTTTGACTTGGCTTTACATGCCGTCGAAAAATATCTCTCAGGCATGCTGGTTTGCTCACGATGTTTTCCTTCACCGAAGTAAGTGATAATTATACCATATCCACATGAATCCGAAAAATCAGAGGTGTCTTGGTTTTAAACTCGAGACTTGGCAGTCCGACGGTCACACCACTAGGCTAATCACTGCTACTGCTACTGTTCGATTTTATGATGTTGTAGTATTATGTAGTCAGTGGTCCAAAAATTCTGACCACCTGTCTTACCAAGGGATATCGTATTACCTAGTACTAACTGGATTGTGGAGGTCAGAGAGGCAGTCGCTCCATGTAAAATACTAGTATTCAGCTGCATCCGGTTAGACTGGAAGCCGACCCTAACATAGTTAGGAAAAGGCTAGGTAGATGATGATGTAGTATTATGTAAACAGTCTTTCTTTAACTCATTACACCATACAATACGCTACTACTTAAGTCACTCTTGACCATAACCAAAGAAGGAATAAACCAGTTTTTAGTTAACCAGCAGCATCATAAAGGTTACCACTAATTACTGTTACGCGAGGGTGCATAATACGCCCATGCGCACGCCTGGCCGTGACGCTTGAAGCAACACCAGCGCCCTCTTCAGGTTGTTGGCATTTACTGACAACTCAAATGGCATAACTTTTTCTACATGCTACTTATTGCCAATATTGAGTGTTCCAGTTGATTAAACATATATTCTTGGAACATCGACCCTCGTGTTAAAATGAAGTGACAGTTATGATAATCTCACTGATGAATCGAGGTATGTTCAGCTGCAAGTCTTATATGTCGGAACTTCGGAAGGAAAAGGCTTGATGTTATAATAAATAAAGGATGCGCTGGCAACCTGTCAACTGACAGGTCATGTTTTGCAGTTAAGTAGCGTTTAATAAGTCGTTATTAAACGCTTTATTGGCGCAATGTGCAAAAAGCGTAATGTGCAAGCATGAATCTTGGGACACAGAGGACCGACATTCTTAGCTGCTAGGAATTGTACCATCACATTTTGATTCCATAAGTTAAAACATGCTCAATGGTTGTAACATTCGTCTGGGTGTATAAGGAGATTCGGGGTGGAGACACAGGTAGACATAATCTCATGTAGGAAACGTTGGCAAACGCGTCGGCAGCAGCAATTTTATTAGTACCAATTTTGACCAGTGAAGCACGACGTTGCAACTAGTGATGCCACATGATAGAAAAAATAAATATGGTCCCATTTCATATTTCTAATATTTCTCGAGTAACATTCAACTGCTACCGTGTTGCATCACCCTGCCGCAAGTAGGTAATTTGAACAATCGCAAGGAAACATTCTTCATACAGCTACACATTCATGTTTTAATTACAATCCGGTTTTAACGTATCCTTAATCCACTAAAATGAATAATAATGTATCATAAAGTCGGCGAGTGATGGCAAGAGCGTGGCTTGCGCAGGAGTTGCTGGTCGCTCGCCCATGACGAGCGCGGTCATCAACCGCGCAGACACTCCACGAACGAAATTTTTATAAAGAATAGTTTCTGTTGGTATTTTGTTATAAAAACTGGAAAAAAAATCGTTGTTCATAGTTACTGAAAAACACGACATTTGCGTATAATTCAGGCGGATCAATGGCTTCGCAGTCAGGTGGATCAAAGCTTAGGCTAATTGAGAAACTACTTCTTCAGTCTCAGAAAAAATGTCGTAGAATTCAAATCGCCTTTTCCAATTTAAGATCGACATAACATGGACTAGCCTTAGATTAAAAAAGCCGTTGAAATAATGGGACACGAATCGAATGAATTGTGAAACGTTTAGGCATTGTTGTAAGATAATGATAGCGTTGAAAAAATATAGACATGTATGATATCGCATGCGGTTTATCTTACAGCCAATTTGCGTTTGTAATTCAATAGCTTCTTTAAAAGCTGTAACGCAAATCAAAAAGGAGGTTAAAAAAACTATTTAAAGTAACTCCAAAAGAATAAGAGGCAAAACGTGGTCGAAACGGGAGCACATTACGGTGCAATTATTGTCGAAATTGCGCCACTAACATCAAAGCCCTTTGTAGAAAGACGTGTTACTAACCATTGGGATTACGGACAATTTTCTATGCGTTTAGCTGTCGCTTGATGGAGGCAATTTATTTGTGGCCGTCGGAGTACGCACGAACAAGCATCAGCTACCCTCACTAACACAAAACCTTCACTCTTATCACCAATGTTTACAGCTCAAAATCCTGTAAAATACACCTTTCCAAAACGCAAATAAAACATGTTTCAGAAGCAATTTTGCCGACACGAGTTTTCGTGATTTCGTAAGCGTTGCTTTTATTCGTTTTGACTTTTTCCTCAGATTGTCGAAAAAACTGTCGTCGAGGTCTTCGGCCGATCCGTGGAGCGTAACGGGCCGCTACCCAGAGCCTCGTCCGAGGCAGTTCAACGAGATTATCTTTGGAAAATTAAAATTATGAAGCATGTAAACGAGATGGTTGATGCGTGCTACGTTCTGGCACATTCTTTACTTTGAAATATTTTTATTTTGGAGAATTTTAAGGATGGCTTCCTGAAATTCTTTCGTTTTTATTTGTGAAACTTTACTGAGAACGTATGTAAGTGTTTGAAGTAGGCACAGTACAGGTTGACTTTTAAGATAAATTCGAACACATGCTCCAATCTAAATCCAAATAATATTAATCCTAATTGCTGCCTACACTGTTGGTTACGAAGGAAGAAACCCAAATATCGAATAGAGAAAGTCAAAAATACAAAACAATCAAAGAGGCCTTCCAATTCCGCTTTGAATAAGCAATTCCAAAAATAAATTGGAATTGAATACCCATTACTACTAGGTTGATTCCAAGTGTTCAATTTTGTGGGCAGATGATGTGATTGGTCATCCATTGGTATTTGGTCACAGAGATATAGTCTTGGCTAGTATTGGCCGCGGGTGACTGGAGTCGAAAGCTATGGTTTGACATGCACCGATAGTGACGATTTCTTTTCCTTTAATTGTTTGCTGTTAATCAAAGAGCGTGGCGGATGGTACTGCGTTGGCGATCCGTTTATCACCAACACCGTATCCACCACCACTCTCTTTTAACCAAACCTCCAACAACCTTTTGTTGGAAGTTTTTTTTATTCATTCATACATAATCATGACCACGATGATCAGTACTTGGGATGTTTTACGTAGAACAAGTAGTTTTGAACTTTTCTGATATCTTCTAAGCAATTCACTACTGGTTATCATGCCTCTTCAATCGCACGCCATGTAACTGAATCTTCGATTGCCTACTCTCACTCAGTTACTACCAGCTATAGCTTGCTTTACTGATCCAAGAGCGATCTACCCCTAGGTGTGTCTTCCCCAATGGTGATTCGGCAGTAATGGAATACGAATTTATATTTCAGCTTCCGTATTCTACAGGTTTTATTGACCACTCTAGTACTCTACTGCTGATCACCTCATCAATCTTTTAGTGCCCATACAAATTTCCATTAAATTATACATTGTTAGTAATTAACAGAGTCTTTGTAATTAACATAGTAAGCCTCCATTGTAAACTACAGTTTTATCAAGATCAATTTGTTGGGTTTGAGAAAGTAGTTTACAGCAACCGTTGTAAAAGAAAACGTAATAAAACATGTTGTTTTAGAATATGTAGTGTAGCTATCGTCACGCTTTTCCCATACATTTTATGGTGAAACGTAAACCTGATAACCACTAATTTGGGAGTCGGTAGATACCATAGATACCGTAAGATTATTATTTGTTCATCTTTTCTGTGCACAAGCTACCTATTGCCAGAATAGCTCATGCCTTGTAAATACCTAAGCAGCTTTGTTCATCTTCTATAAGCACTTTCCTTGATAAACCAGCCATATTGGTCAAAAATAACGCCGCTTAGATTAGAAATTAAGCAACGAACGTTGTTAACGCTTGCAACTAATTGTTTGCCCTGTGTGGCGATTAGCTACTGCCTCTAGATAAGAAAGAATTATTAGTTTCTAAGAAAATACAGACTGATCTATTAACTGAATTGATTAGAAAACAAATTGTTATTAAATGCGCTACAGTTTCCGGTGATGACATTTCTCTTAGCAATCGACTACACAAAACTAATTGCAGTCGGAGTCAAAAGTTCGGGACCGATTTTCTACGCAGGTGTCAACTGATTGTGGGTAGCCAGCGGTGTGAAACGCCAGAGACAATTGCCGAAAAATCACAGTAGCGTGGCGATGCGGCGTCAGGCCCTTTTCACACTGTCCAATTACTCTCTACTAAGTAATGGGACCAAAGTATTATTTCCCCTGTTGGATGGACCTGACGACCTAAAACAGGTGGCTGTGGTAGACTGGATGCACAAGGAGGAGGAGAGGGTCATGGCGTAGCTTGGTAAAGGCCTATAACCAACTGTGGAATAAGCTGAGTTGTTTGATTGAGATTTTTCTATGCAGGAGGCTCATAATATTGTATTGGAATATAACCAACTGTGGAATAAGCTGATTTGTTTGATTAAGATTTTGCTATACACCAGGAGGCTCATAATATTGTATTGGAAACGCCGCACGTCACGGAGACACTGCTAGAAGTGGCATTGCCAGCACTTCCCACACACTCAAGACTAGTGGATTTGAAAGCGGTCTATGACAGAATTAGCGCGTTTAAACTCGGTGCCACGAATTTTATGAGTACTACCTTCTCTAAACGCTGCTGGCGTCGGCGTCGCAGGGCTTTTGTTTTTTGAATGGCTAGCCTGTTCAGTTGACAGTTCAGTGACTGCAGGCCTCCTTGTTGGCCTCAGACTTGACTTCTTGCTTCGTTTAAACGTCAGTCATCGGCACAATCAGCTGAATTGACTCACTGCAAAGACATTCAAATATTTACGAGCGATAGACGGGGCAAGACGAAGAAAATCATAATCCAATACTTGTTACTTCTGAGTAACAAATCGTTCTGTCTTGTGTCATACGCCCGCTTGTCAGGTAACATTCGTGTGTCAAAATCGAAAATGTCCGACATCAAAATTTTTATATGAAAATATTCTTAATGTCCCCTCTATAAGTCTTTTAAATCTCTTTGACTCACTGTCACTGTAATGGGAGTCCATGATTGTGATGTCAATAATTATGTAAATTTAATACATTTAGTCAGAACCCTACTTTCCGTTGTTTTGTCGCCTATAATTGGAATACAAATTATAGTGGTAGCTCGGCATCTAATTGTTTTTCTTGTAAATATTCGTCCCAAATCAAACTGCTGGAATCGATTGATCTCATAACCTCTAAAAGTTGTTTTGTTATTTCTCAGTAAATGTGAATCACGGGTCATTCATCGATTCACTTAATAGGATAGGACATTTTGGATGATCATAGTTCTTTTACAAGGAAAATGTTGTATTAAAATGTAATGGAAAAATAGTCTTATCTATTACCTGGTTATTATGCCCGGTCTTCAAGCTTTCAACAATTTGATGCACACAAGCTACTAATAAGGTTTTGCTGTTTTTAGGGTTCCGGACTTCCCAAGGAAACTTAATATGGCCGGTTTGTGTGTCTGTAAGGAACCCGTCCCACCGACTGTGATTAGCGAGAAGAGTGAATAGTAGCTACTACAAATGCGTATTATGTATGATTAGCAGGGTTGTCGCCGCCGCCGCGCTGGGCGGTGTGAATAGTCTTATGGACCAGTCAGAGATCAACGATTTATATCTATCTTTTACTTGCATGGGACCAAGAATCTTTTGAACGTTTCTTAAACGAAAATCGTCGACAGCTACTCGCTTCTTCGTTGGCGATCAGACTTCCCTAGTCGGTAATAGTCCATCGATACAGAAAAGGTCGTTACAAACTAATGGTAATCAATTTATAATAATTAATTCTTTCCAAAACGGTCCCAAAACCAAACAGGAACGGACTAACGAATTTAATTCCATTAATTATTCAAGAATACATCCTGCTCCGTACAAATTCCCTGGTGTACCTACAGCTCATAAATTATGGCCGAATAGCAGCGTGTAAGCCAAGCCCATTAGTACCCGAGTAGCATTTAAGCAATCCGCGGGGCGTGAAGCACTGGATCGCTGATCATAACCAGGGTTGCCAGATTAAATTATATTGCAGCCCGTTTATTCAGTATAAAAGCTGATATCTTTTTTCACATGCGATTGTTTTTGGTTTTAGACGCAGTACCTTTTAGTACCAGTAGCGAAGGGTCAATTTTTGTAAGAGGTAAGCCGGATTACATATCTTTACTGTATAGAATATTATTTTTCTATAGAATACTGATTGCGGCATTTTTCAAAAGGAAGCCGGTAGGAACCACTGGTACCTATGCAAGATTTACGCAGTCAGTTTCGTCTCTTGCTGGAAAAATCATCAATAGACATAAAAAGATGCGGTTACTAGTGTGTCCTTAGTTGTATCCTTATCTTCACATAAGAGTAAGTCTGAAAGTGGCTCCGGTGACTGAAAAGTTATGTGGTAATCGGTTTACCTCGGTATGGGCATGTGATGCGGAGGAATGAGCCAAATGCTGGGAGCAAATATTGAGTATGAATGGAAATGGCTTTAAGAGTAGAGGAAGACCAAAGAAACGATGAACGAACTATGTGAAGGATGATATGGTTAGAAAGGAGGTGACTGCTGAGATGACGAGTCTTCATCATCAGCCTACAACAGTCAACTGCTGGACATAGGCCTCTTCAATCGCACGCCACCTAACTCGATTCTTAGCAACTCTCATCTAGTTGCTATCAACCACCCTGCGGAGATCGTCGCTCTACCGACCCTGATGGAGTCCCACCTTACGCTTGCCGATCACGAGTAATAGAGCTGACCCCAAATAAATTGGGATAAGGACAGGAGAAAGATGATGGATGATGATGTGTGCCCTTATCCACATTAGGATATCCTGTGAATTGGCAAATTGGTCTCGGTGCAAAATGAAGAAAAGAACGAAACATACGGGGTGTAAACAGACCCTTCACGAAGCCGTCAACCAAGCATTCTGTACATCAAACTAAGTAACTTTATGCAAAAATTATTGCTGGGAAACGACTTTTTTTTTTGGGGTGAAATACCACGTTTTACGGTAAAACTCAATGTACCGCACTCAAAACATTGTGCTGATGGATAGATGGGGGCCGTGAAGGTGTTTAAAGTAAAAATCTTACATTAGAAACATGTATTTTAAAAAAAACTTGTGAAATGTTGGAACTTTGACCTCCAATATCTCCGTAACTAGAAGGTTCTCAGGTATAGTCTAGAACAAAAAAATGATCGCAATGACGGGGAGAACAAGTACCTTTCGGCTTCGTTAAGGGTCTTTTTACACCCTTTATTTGGACCCACAACACAGATTTCATAGGAGGTTCATTGAGACTCGATAAATTATTGTTTGTCTAGTACCTAGCCCTAATCATAATTGTGTGGACTTGGGTTCAAACAATGAATGTTGGGGGCATGTTAATGTATATTTGGATTAGCATTTAGGAACTAGGTAGGTAATTCATTAGTCGTTTTGTTTTTAGACTGTTTTATACTCACATTGTATTTACTTACACATGAAAATAAAACACTGACTGCCTCGTTAGTCTGGTGGTTGCAAACGTGACTGCTGAGCATGAGGTCCTGGGTTCGACGTCTAGATCGGGCAAAGTGTTATTGGGTTTTTCCATTAGGAATTTCTCAGTAGCAGCTACGGAGTCTGGATTTGTGCCCGGTGGATGGCAAAGGCTCGCTCCCTATTACATGGGACTTAAACATAACGTGCTAAATGTTTGTGTACTATTAGGTACACCTCTGCCTAACCCTTCGGGTATTTCAGGCGTGATGTTATGTATGTAATTTCAATAAAACCATATATTTTCAATCGTTCCACTGTCTCACTTCAATGTTTCATTTTACGATTTGAATATGCGTATGAATAACGGACAAGGGGGCCATTTTCCATTAAACGTTCGCCATTTTTACCCGACTACGGCGAAGTCAAAAAGAACGGTAATGATTTTAGCAGTCTATGTATGTATGTTTGTATTTACGTATGTTCCGCCGTTGCGCCTAAACTATTCATCCGAGTTTGATGAATAAGGTGTCAATCGATTCGTTATTATGACCCCGGTAACATAGGCTACATTTTATTCAGTAGTCGGGTTTTTTAGTTGTAGTTTACCACACAAATTCTTGTACAATACAAGGCACCATTTTTGCAATTCCATATGTTATGTCTAGAAACAAAAAACCTGAAAAATAGACTATTTCTAAGGATACAGGCGACCTTCTCAGTAGAAATAATTTCAACAAAAATTAAAGTCGAGTGGTTGACACATCAAGCTATAATAACCAGTACAACCTGGCCTCGCTTTGTATGAGCTCCTCGTACAATGATAGATCAGCTTAATTTGGTTTGCAACGCTTGATTGGTCGTCGTGCGTACCTAGTTAAAATTCTGAGGGAAATACACAAGCGAGTTTACTTTTAAAGATTCTATTTATTACTTAAAACAACCTGTTTTAGACTATTGCATGCAGTGAAGAATTTTCCTAGAATAAATGGGTAGTCTTAATAATTTTGTAGACCATTTAAAACTGGATTATTTGCATTTACGTTACAACTAGTACTTAGGAATGCCTTCTAGAAATAAACAGACTAGCCTATTTTGCTGTCTAGGTTGTGCAATAAAATTTTCTCGAAGGTGTTAAGAGCGTTCATCCAAAAAGTTGGCAACATCGCAAAAAGCTGTCAAATACTTACCTGTTTTAATTAATTTGGCAATATTACTGTATGGAATAAAGAAATATGGCTAACTAGTGTACATAGTATAAAATACAGTTACTAAAAACCTGTTCATTTTGATAAAAATTTGTTATTGCATTCGAGGCGGAATTCACAACCGAGCCGCAAGGGAAGTTGTTATGGAGCTGAGAACTGCAGTAACAAATACTCACGTGTATTAAACGGCGTTATTCAATACACTTTCGAAGAAATAAAATAATAGAACGAAACATATTTTTGTCATGAATTATTAGGAAACTATGATTTAATTTCCTTTTTTTTCCGCGCTTTGCTTTCGCCAGGTTGAAGGAGAAGCAAAGGTATGAAGCCGCTAAACAGCCAAATAAAAAATTATAATATTTTTGAATTTAGAACACAAATAAATGTCAATTTGTCCATAAAAGTTAATTTTTGTTTTAAATAATCATGTTTATCTATGATATTCTATGTATAAACAGTTACAATTTAATTATTCAAAAAAAAATTACGCCGTAAAGACGCGTATCTCTTTCCGAAATTAAAAAAAAACAATCACCGCCGACTATAGGCATTGAACGGATTTGGACTAGTATAAGTATAGTTATCTGTGCAAATTTTTATTTCCGCACACGTTGTGATAAACGAAAAAAATCCACGCGTGTGAAATTCTTTTCTTGTTGAACCTAATCGCCGTGCGATAAGAGCTTGTTTTCGAGGAAGTGTATTGAAATAATATTTATTACAATGCAAAAGTAGCACTGTCAGTTTGTCTGTTACATTTACACGCCTTGGCTGACGGATTCCCTTTTATTCACATCACCAGCTCAGGTCCAGTTAAAAACCAGCGTCGTGCACTAGCTGCTCGGCAGTTTGCTGAACTGGGCCTATTTGGCGCAACCGTGAGACACACAATATTATATTTTTTTTCTTATGTTTAGATTTTTTTTTTGTTTGCCCTTGTGGCATGTGCTAAATAAATATGCTTTCTTTCTTATTCTTACATATCAAATTAAATTGGATCTAAAGATTTTGCCGGCTCCTAAAATAATAAGTATCTTCACAATTCGGCATTCTTATACTTAGGTGCTTGCGTAGAGTTGCCCTTCCATTTTTTTCATTATTCGATAGTCGAAACAAAGTCGGTCGCTGTAAGTGCGTTTTCGTAATTTAGATGTAATCAGCGTATTATCTCGCTAGATGAGTGGATGGGCGCCCGACACGCTCGGGAACCTTCGGCTCCGTTCGGCTTCGTATGCGCACGCGTTCATTATTATAACACGAGGTTCTGAAAGTGTTCTGATTAGGAATGAAGAGGCAAATATTTGGAGAATATAATAGAAAAAAAAACCTGTTTTTGCATGACACTCCAGTGATGAGTCAATGAGGATTTTTGCATTGTTTTGCAAGTTTAAAGGTTTGTTCTCAATCAGTCAAGACAGGTTATAATAGCAGTACAGAACTGGATCCTGGTCTCTTCCAAGTTCCGTCACTAAAGCCGCTCTGCTTTCCGCACTTCTGGAACAGTCTTCTGTTTCAGCCTTCTTTTATGGCTGTCCTACCATCTAGATTTGCGCTGGCAGTTGTAAAATAATAATTATAAACTTCGTAATTCAATATTTCACTCGTTTATTTTTGTTCTTTTATTTTAAGAATGTGGCCTTTAAGTTTGAGAAACACTGTGATGAGCATAGCCGGAACACACATTGTACCGTCCATTTTATGAAGCAACGGAAAGCAACGCTAAGGAAAAGTAATGTTCCTACAAAAGGAGTTGGAAACGGGCATAAGTACATTACCTAGAAGACTTCTCAAAATCCTCAGCAGATGAACGTTCTACAGTCAAATAATAACGCTTAGTAAGTACATTAAATAACTAAGCAACAAATACTGTCTTTTCAGGAGCCTTACGCGGACTCTTCAGTAAGAAACTTACTTATTTATTAGTTTTCCTATGTCCTTATTCACTAACATGAAGCCGATGAATGATGCATGCCTGAATACCAACTTTTGGGGTTTTAACGCTGAGACAAACAGAGCCATAAAATTTTGGCATTAATTTTGTGATCCCGTGAAAATAGGCACCAGTAAACTATCTCCGGATCTCAGCAAGCTTAGATGAAGAAGCATTAGCAAATATAAACATAATAATTAAAAAAAAAAACAAGTAATAACACGGCAGTCAAGAGTGTATTGGTCTTGTTACACTTAAGTCAAGATAGCATCACTCGGCGTCCGTTGCGGAGAAATTACTGTTAATGAAGATTTACGCTCTATATAGTACACTGTTACATTAGCGGAGAACGTCATCGTATATGTTTTAAATAATATTCCTTTTACAAGTTCTTCAGCAAATCAACATAGGTTGGGGAAGAAGAATATATTACCTAGAACCTAAGTCTCTCTTGGCGACGTCTGATTCTTGCCTTATGAGCTGTGGGTCAAAATAGCTACTTTCTGGAGCCCTGTCAGAGCGCTTTCTTGCGTCGTAGAAGATGGCCGGACGAGCTGGCAAAACCAAGGCCCTGAAAAAGAAAAGAAACTGAAAGTCATGAGGAGAGGCTTTTGCCCAGCAGTGGGATGACGCAATCCAACAGTATCAGTCTCTCTAACACTTTCCTACGGCCTTACAAATGTAATATGGTATGGCACATAAGAAATATTCGATTCGGGCAATTTTCAACCACAGATATTTTAACTTCCTCAAAATAGAAAACCTCTGCATTTCATTTAGATACTCCGGCGACGCATTAGCTAATACACTAGTTTATGTATCAGAAAAAGAAACACGTCGTCTTGTAAGACATGCCCATTATTGTTCAACTGCCACCAATTGAAACATTCTCGACTATCATGCACACATCTTTATAATTCCCGACAATCTCGCAACATGACATTTCGACGTTCCTACCAATATCACGCATCTATCATCCATCATCACATTTTAAGCTTTCAACACATTACCGATCGCATTTCCCGCCACATACCATATGTAATGGCGATGGCGACCGCCGCTAGATCTGTGCGCGGGCGCATTCCGCGCGCCACATTACGCGGGAAGCGGTCAATCTGTCATCACGCTCGATATGGATCGATCATAGCCACATTGTTGTGGGCCACACTAATAAAGTGCCTTCGCTGGCTTGTTACTATGGCGGGTGTTATGTTCCGCATTTTTGTCGGGTTTTGCGCTGCCTTCAAAAGGTTTTACGTTTCTACGTTTGAGTTAATTGAGGTGTGTGGCTGAAGCGCTGGCTGAAAATAAAGCTTAGAACCGACTTTGAATTATAAGTCAGACGTAGATAATTTGATACTAATTAGTTGGAGAAGTGTAAGTTTTACATGCTCAGATATCTTGTTAGATTATTTATGGGTTTTCCTTTGTCGACGGCGAACAATTTTCATTAGTTTTGGTTAATGCCATCATTATTTGCCCAGATGAAAAACTCTGCGAAATAACCGGTTTCAATTTAGTTTTTAAAGTGTAGTATATAATCATTTCCATTGATAGGCTTGGTTCTAATTGTAGCCATCGCCTAATCCTAATCCTATTTTAATGTCAAACCAAAACGTGTCTAAATCCAGTAAAATTTAATAGGTATCACATCACAAAAAGCTATTCTAAATATTTCTAAATTAACATCGTATCATCTCGATTCGCGTCGAATCGATCTGTATCCGACTATTCGATTCGTTGAGGAGTCGAGTCGGCCAAGCCATCTGTAGTTCAATGAACTCTCTGGATACCTAGCTCCTAACTTTTTTTGCTGTCAACATTTTGTGGTTACACGAAAGTTTCGATTAAGTCAATATTTTTGTAGGATATTATAGGGTCAATAGGTGTAATCACATTGTAAGTGCGTAATGTGTTTTTTAGATTGTGCTTCGGGTAAAAAAGTATATATGTTTGCCTTTCGTCGTGTACAATGTGTTATGAGCGTAACGAATCGGAGGTTTTTTATGAAGTATCAGTCACTATTCTTTCTACTTAGCACGTCAGATAGTTATTAGTATTTCATTACGTCTTCTTCAAATTGGGAATTTTATTTTACACTAGCAGCACTTCGTGATAGCTCGGCTAACATGCATGATATAAATATAATTTGTAGCTTTCTGTCGGTTAATTCTTTTTTAGAATTGGATTATTAGTTCCGTAGATTACCCCCTACATACTAACTTACAAACAAATTTTACCTCTTTATAATATTAGTAAAGATGACGTCACTATAATAATCTAAAAATGATGTTGATTTTTAGGGTTTTAATTAACCCTTCCATTACGCCACTATTACCGACGCTGACGCTAAGACTACGATCAGAACGCTACTCGACGGACATATTCGTAGCTTCGGTCTACGGATTTTGCCGGCAAGCTCTGCCTTAGATGACCATCACCTGGAGGATTGTATGGCTACTTCCACGCAGTAAATGAAACGAACACTTACCACTTAATAACATTGACGTTCTCAGAGACTGCAATGATTCACCAGTTGACCGTAAAAAACAAAACCATCTTATCTTTTTCTCTGATAAAGTAAGAACTCTGAAGATCTTTATCTCATCAAATCGCAATAATTTTAATTCAGATTTGCGGTAGTTGTAAACATAACACAATCATTCATAATATAAAATTGATCGAATACTCTTTTGAATGTAGATCGTTTGGCGGTTTTAACGGAATCCGTCATCGTCGCGTAACTGTAAGCGCAGGCGCAACGGCCGCCATTTTGTTTTTACATTTTTCGGGAAAAAATGTTGTAGCTACATTTTTCCGAATTGCTCTGTTGGGGTGCTTGTTTTTTTTTATTAATTATAATGAGTTACGCGAAGTTTCATGTTGACTTTTGGAGATGGATTTTAAGATTAAACGAATGCAAGTTAGCAGTAACAAACCAGTAGTAACAGTACCTATTGTAAAGAGTTTTATTTTAAATTAAGTTTCGACGTGTGAAGCTAAGGTTCAATTTGAATTACCGCATTATCATTTACGAAAATAACGATCAAATGTGCTTTCAGGCACACTGTTAAAACATCAACCAGAAATAATTCAATTTTATGATCTTCAGTTTCAAATTAAATAACCATAAACATAAATTGATAGAAAACGCGTGTGAACATCCTCTGTCGCCTAATAAGAAACGTTTCAATATCGTTTTGATATCCTCGGTTGCGATTGGGCTGGAGATCGACTCACGCGCAGCCGTGGGACTCTGCGCGTAATTTGCCGCCACACGTTTGAAAGTTTGTGAGAACTTCTCTGAGTAGATCCGTGTCCTGGACCTGTAGGTAATAGATTCTTGTGCCGAAGTTAAGCGTAGGTTTTATTCGGTATGGTTGGTACATATTATGGAAGCCACGAGACTTAACGTAATGTTAATTAAATTAAACTTTATATAAGTAAAGTTTCATCAAACCCAGCCACGTTTTGTAGTTTTTTTTTTTGTAATAAAATCATTCGTTGTTCGCGTTCGCTGGTGGTAGCTTTGTCCTACTTCTGATGAAAGGTTTTACGGAATCGATTACAGCTTTTGTTCCGAAACAAAACAAATGGAATTGTCATATTTTGAGCCAAAGAAAAAGTCTATCTCTAACAAGTAAGTATTTCTTCAGATTATTTTCTTACAAATACATTTTTGACACTCACTTGAGCCAACTTACCTATGGAGGCGGGAAAACATAGAACTAAAATAAATGTACCAAGTTTGACATATCGATGCATTTTTTCTTGACAAGCAGCGCTCCTTGAACTGCACACTTAAAGTGGTCATACTGTACACTTATTGTTGCTGGCGAGTTGACAACCCTTTTATATTGTATACAGTAGGTAGTAGGGACAATGGAACTAATCATTTGTCTTTTGTTTTCCGGGATCAATCACCTGTCATCATTTCGCCACTTTGGAAGGTGTGAGTCCAAACATAATGTATGCAGTGTTTGTCTGTCATTGTACGATAATAATACAATATTTTTTACACTCCTCATAATTATATGTATTACAATACAGTGGTAATAAGAGGAAGTAAGTAATTTAGTATTTAACAAGTGTGGAGCTATGGGAGAAGCTTCTGCTGATATTATATTGTTTAATAGCGTGAGCAGCAGTGGCAGGCGTGGATTATACTTCGCATTCCATCAGCAATTGGCCAAGGTCCCACAGGGTTGTCTAAAGGAGGATACAATGGTAACTGAACAGAGGGCCAAGACAAGCGGCAACCGCATTCAAAGAGTTCGTATTTCAACAACGATTTTCAACCGTATTGATTGATACAAGCCTTTCGATAGAGTATGTCAATCCAACGCATGAATTTTGCATCATAAAAAAAGAAAAGTCAGTAGGTACCAAATTTTTTTTTGTTAGTCAGGTAAGTCCTGTAATTTTGAATGATGACGTTTGCCGCTGCTATCAATTTTATTATTTTGGCGTTTAGCTAGAAATAGCTAGGCGTGGAGTGTTTGATGGTGCTTTAGAAATGCATTTTAATGCACGCGATATTACTAGTAATTTAAGTGAATTGAAAATACATTAGATCAAATATAAGCCTGATAATCAATCTTTAGGTTAAGCCGTGCTTGCCTAGATTGATCTGTGGATGGGTGACCACATTACATACCGAGTTTTTAAGCCGTTGGTACCGGCTGTCATTTGTATATCTTTGACAGTCGTTACTTACCAAGGGGTATCGTATTACCCAGTACTAACTGGGTTGTGGAGGTCAGATAGGCAGTAGCTCCATAAAATACTGGTATTCAGCTGCATTCATGCAAAGTTGGGAAAAGACTAGGCAGATGATGATGAAATGAGAGCACATTTGAAATGTAAATTACGAACCTGAGTCACTTTTTCCATTTCTTCGCCTTCGTCAGCCCTAAAGATGTCCGGCGTTGCGTAAGTGACATTCCTGTGAAGGTGTTTTTTGGTGGGCACGGCCGCTGAGCGGAACGGATCACTGGTATTCCCATCTGGAGCAGAGTCGACGTGATAAAGAAACTAATGAACTATGCTGTGGAGGAATCTGGAGCTGCGTTCTTCCGGTGTAAGTGTTCGTCGCGTTTTGTTTTGAATTAAGTGTTGTATGTTTTTGATATGCAGCCTTGTGTGTATTTATTTAACACTTAAAGCTTAACTTTTTTAAAGTACTTATATTGTGCATTTAACAAAAAAAAAGTATGATTCAAGATTTTTTTGAGTAGTTAGGATTGTAAAATATCTAGGTTCAAATTATCAAAACCAAACCTGTGTGAGGTTTGGTTTTGATAATTTGATCTTATTTTGATCATTCTAAGACAATTTTTTTTGTTGTTATTCAAATTTATTTTTCCGCCAAGCCTGGAATTTATTTTTCCGCAAAGAAGGAACATGGATGGGTTTTAGCCAGTAAAAGTCTGACTCTCCCTCCCAGTCTGCCCAAGGCGAGGGGGGTTTTTTGATGATTTCCCATCCAAAAAAAAAGCCTTTAAATGCTGATTTAAGAATTACATATATATAAGAATAGAAGAATTTCATGAAAATATTGTTCTATGCTGTTGGTCTCAATCAAATGCAGGTAGCCAAAATTCTAAAGCGAAATCAACGAAGAATTTCCCTAACATACTTTGGAACTAAGCTAACAATTCTCTAACATGGTTCCGGCGAGATCTAAGTAAATGTCTCCCGTTCCTCAGCCGACCGGTGCAGCCGTGGGAACGTCCCAATGTCGGCTTTCTGGCAATTAATCCCGAACTGAGACCAGTTTAGTTTTATTTCGATGGCTGACACTTTGGACTATAGGGCTGGCCGGAATTTGGAAACCTTAGTGTTTTAAGTTGTTAGTCATTTTTGTATTGGAAACGCGATTGAGTCTTCAAAAATGTAAAGGTGTTGTTGATTGACTTTTCTGAAAATGAATGTTATTCTGAGTATCTTCCTGGTTTACAGTATTGTTTTTTTTTTCCTGGCTGCTGAGCCAATCGATTTTACATAAACTTGAGAAAAAAACGGTGTCGTCATGTTATTATAACATAACATCACGCCTGTAATCCCTGAAGAGTTACTCAGAGGTGTACCTAATAAGTACACCCACATTTCGCGTTATGTTTAGGTCCCATGTAATAGGGGGCGAGTCTTTTGCCATCAACCGGGCACAAATCCAGACTACGTGGCTGACCGACCTGGAAATCGAACCCTCATGCTCCGCAGTTACACTTGCGACCACTAGACCAGCGAGGCAGTCGAGTCATATAATATTATACCTTATGGTGCAAATAGACGGGTGTCCATAGCCGTAGAAAAGTTTTTTTGACATCGGCAAGCACACTACTGAAGGATTTTCATAAACGACCATTACAGCATCATCTCAAGTTTTCTTCTTCCGTACAACCCTACCGCCAAACAGTGTGACTTTTGCGCTAAAAACACCTTCGTTGGCATAACGACGTGCGACACATAGCTCATTACTTGGAAAGAGTATAATTATCGTGCGATATTACAACTGTTCGGCCGGATGGGATCAAGGTGTCATGGCGGCCAAGCGGCCCTTTGACGTAATGTATACAGGGTGTTATGATATTTTTAATGGCCGAAAATTATGCCGTTTCATAAAAATTGGAGCTGGTTTGTTAATTTTTAAAATTTTATCTTTTTAGGGACATGCTGTTGATTATTTTTTGCGACTTTTGGTGATGAGTCTTGAGTTAAAGTGGTTTTGTATCACTTCAACTTAAGACTATGTGCACTCAGTTGGTATTATTTATCAATGTGTATTAAAAAATTCAGTCGCAATCCATAGGCTGAATTTGGGCCTGGCTTCAGCAATCAGAGCGTAGTTAGCGAAATTTGGGTGTATAGAATATCTACACCTCTGTTTGACCCTTCGAGAATTAGAGGCATGATGTTATGTATGTTAATATGAAAGTTTTTTTTGTAACGTAAGTGCGATCGATTGAAAGAGAAAAGTGCAATATTGTCGTTTATTGTTTCTGTAACATATTCATGCCAATGTATTTTACAAGTGACACATTACCTACGAAATCAAACTTGACACATGTGTTACGACTTTTGTAAATCAATTTTAATTCTGATCCGTGAGAATACTTGTACACGGTGTAAAGGACGTTATGGCACAAACTTTAACCATGGATTCAATACCTAGGTAAATGATTCTAGAATAAGCATTTTTTACGGGTTGGGTTTAGTATCGAGTCGCCTGAATTTGAGGATTCTGTCACTGTGGTGGGTCAAGGGGGTTTATCTGAAGCGCCTCCATGCGATTTTAGCTGCCGGAACAGCGTCGAAGTATTTAAAATTATTTTCTAAAGATATTGGTAAAAGGAGCTCGTGGCTAAATAATAACAGCCGCTCGGGTCGATCTTTAGGTTAAGCCGTGCTTGCCTAGGTTGGTCTGTGGGTAACCACATTACATACCGAGTTTCCTCCGTGCTTCGGAAAGCACTTTAAGCCGATGGTCCCGGCTGTCTTTTGTAGATCTTTGACAGCCGTTACACGTAGTCAGTGGCCCGAAAATCTAACAATCAGTCTTACCAAGGAGCGATACCCCTTTACTAACTGGGTTGTGGAGGTCAGATAGGCAGCTTAGCAACATCATTTTCGATTCCTCGAATTCTTTTCAAGGTGGAACCGAACAGTAATCGAGTGTTTTTTCAGTGGGAAACAATTACAGATCGAGATTTGAGGAGTATGATAAGAAGCGATAGCTCCCATGACAATGGATTGATTACTAAATGCTTTAGTAGACTATTATTTGAATGTTTGATTAGTTAACTTGGAATCTGCAATACAAAAAAGCAAGCAGTGGTACACAATCAGCGAATGATCAATGTTTTTTTCTTTACTGTGGGGCTATAAAGGCTGACATACACACACATATGCACTCACATATAGCAGCAACAGTATTGTACCTATGTAATTTCTAACTTGGTTTGAAAAGAGTGTCCATGGAGTTTCTTGCCCATTCTTCTCTATGAGATCAAGAGATTGAGATTTTGAAATTGGAAATTGAAATAAATGCTTTGAGTTTTGACATTAAATGTCATTCGGGACTATCTATAAATTAGTTACAGAAATGAATGAGTTAGTAAGATTTATTTTTCATTAATTAGGTAGTTGGGTAACATGATTGTGCAGGTAAATCCTGAACTCCCAACTAATGGTAGGAGGTAGAGCATTTTGGAGTTTTAGTATATTAGGAGTTCGTCATAACCCGTCATTCATTCCGGACGGAGGATTTTCGTTACGATATTCGTCACTATTTAGAAAAGGGTTATTATAAATCTGGTCTTAGTAAAAGTGTACGTTTTTGATTTGTATTTTGATTGTGATATTTAATATTTTATTCGGGATATCTTCCGTGATTTTCAATTATTCTTAGATCCCGATATTTCGACGCTGTTGCAAGCGCCATGATCACCCCGAATCATCCCGTGATCATGGCGAAAATCACGTAAGTTTAGTTATAAACCGAGAAAGCTTAAAACAGTGTTTAATAATTTAATTTAACAGCTTTATTTCAAACTCGATTCATATAACTAGAACATTCACAGTACGGAGTGACTGTTACTGTTCCAACATCAAAGTTTTCAGTCCACGGTAAGTGCATCGACCGCACGATTTTATCGTTTACGCTACATTTTGAAGCTTAAAGAGTTTCGGCACGGATTGAAATTTTAATCAGTTTTGGAACTCGTGACGCCGAGCCGTTTTTGTTCTGGTTACTTTAGTGGCACTTGTGAACTTTTTATTTGGTACTAATTGAAGAAAGTACCACAATTCGGGTCATTCTTGAGTAATTTGTAATGTATGTATTCGGCAGTTATCGTTAACATTAATTGCTCTTTATGTTTCCTGATCTTTGTTATCGAGAAGGATATAGGTATCCTTTGTACCATTAATGCTCTATTTTGTTCAGTGGTTTTCAATAACAGATAACGCAATCTGCTAGATAAAATAATCACAGTTATTTAATGGAATTACGAGACTTAAGATATTTTTGGAATCCTAACAACCACATACCGCATATGTCGTGAGAAATAACTAATTTGCTGTTCTTTATAGCTATCTAATTAATTGACATTAGTATTTTTGCTTGATTACTTTTCTCTCAGCAAGTTGTTAGGTTTAATATCGAGCTTTTAATCTTGTATCTTAATAAGCCTTTAACGTTCTGACATTTCTGCTCCTCTCTGTGTGAGTGGGTTGACTATGATCCACCACGACCACCACGGTCTTGTATAGGTTGGTGCGACAAGTCTTCAAATTTTAGGTTCTAGGACATACATGGTTTCCCGGTTTCCTCACGACGTTTTTATTCACCACTTTTAGAGCGTCTTAAACTTTTGAAAGCGGTTTATCTGTAAAAGAAACTTCAGTTCCTAGTAAGTAACCTCCTGCGATGTTATCACAATCTATTCGATCAATTGGAAAGACAGAAGATAAGTAGAGGCGTTAGCAAAGCGTACTTTTAATCCTTTAAGAAATCAGTTTCCAGGTGAGGAGGAATGGGGGAAGCTCTTTCAGTGTTACGGCCTGTTCTGCCATCTAAAATATTCTTACTTTTTTTTTCAATATAGTAAGAGACAGCTACAAAATAGAGAATGCCGGCTCAAAAACCATTTATCGCAAGAATCAAAGTCGTGCAAGATTTTGACCGCACTAATCGACTTTGCGCACTTTGTCTCTTGAGAGGCCCTTTTTCAATTTTTAAAATGAATTAATTGCGCATAGTTCATAATTGACAACCCTTCACCTCAGTCAATGATGAAGAAGGTACGGCAACTCCACAGCAAGACAAAAGATCTAAGTTAAAGTAAGTACGTATACTTAGTTTTACAAGGAAAGCGATTCACTTTTATCTCCAATTCAGTTTGTTTTGGACCCGTGAGTTCTTTATGACTGCGACGACGCAGTAGCAGCCGGGTCATCGGGTCAAAAGCCCCCATTCGCAACGTCTTCAATTTACTTAGAAATGTGAGATTCTCGTTTTAAATTTCATGTTTATTCCGTAATGAGGATGGGAACTGTTTGATATGTTTGGGTAGTCGCTACATTTTTTGGAAGTTGTTTCTTTAAAGACAGGAAGGGTTATAATTAAGTTTTATCTTCGCCTTTGGCAGTCTTTATGGACTTTGTGAAGGATCTTCTTCTTAGCGTGTCGATGGCAATCTAAATTGTGTCGGCCCAGAACTGAGCTACTAGTTTGGCAGTTTCGGTAGCGTCCATCAGTTCCTGTAGTGAACAAACAACAGGAGACGCCCGATATTAAGTGTCCCATCGTTTGTGACTTAATATTTTCTTTATTTCACTTTTTTTTTAATATTTTATATTTTGTGTGAAGAATGATATATGGCACGAATGGAAGTGTCTGATGAGATGACGAGTAATAGAAAAGTATGAAGAAGAATACATGCTGCGCTGACCCCAAATGAATAAGGATAAGGGCAAGAGAATGATGATGATATCAGTCTTTATGTAAATCTTCGGTCTAACTTTCTTCGGAGTTGGCCAAAAAAAAACCCAGAATCGCCAGAAACTTCATATGTGCCGTTTTTATAGGCATAATATGTACATCAAAAATATATAATAATTTACTGCAAAAACGATGTAGTATACTAGATATTTATTGATCAATGAAACAATAACAAATATTTTTTAGATCCAGAAAAATCTATTGAAGCTGTGATCTATGAATTCTATGAAATGTTGTTATTACGGATTATTATATAATATTCTACGAAAAGATCATATAATTATGTAATATAATATGTATACATCAAACATCGTGATCAATCTCAAAACTCGGGATAGTCCGGTTAAGCAGACGACAATCTTCTTGGTTGGCCTGCAAGAAGCCATAAAAAAAAACGTTCTAAGTCTTTATTTAAAATCCATGGCCTAAATCTATCATCTTCTCGTCCGAATATTGCAGTTCTTTCTTAGTTCTGGTGATTATTGATTCGATCTTTAGGTTAAGCCGTGCTTGCCTAGGTTGGTCTGTGGATGGGTGACCACCCATTACATACCGAGTTTCCTCCGTGCCTCGGAAAGCGCGTTAAGCCGTTGGCCCCGGCTGTCATTTGTAGATCTTTGACAGTCCTTAGGTAGTCAGTGGCCCAAAAAGTCTGACAACCAGTACCACCAAGGGGTATCGTATTACCCAGTACTAAATGGGTTGTGGAGGTCAGGTATGCAGTCGCTCCATGTAAAATACTGGTATTCAGCTGCATCCGGTTACATTGGATGCCGACCCCAATGTAGTTGGGAAAAGGCTAGGCAGATGATGATAAAGATTATTCATTATTCTTTACAATATAGTATAATAAAGTGATAGTGATAAAATAAAAGTCAAGAAAAATCAATGAAGTGTGATTCTCATATAGTATAATAACTTCTATACTACATGGTTTAGGAGGCTGATTTTTTCAAAACGTAATGGGTTTACTATAGCGAACCCATTTTTATACATTTCGTTGCTGGCGATTCTGGGTTTTTTGTCTATGAACTTTTGGCCATGTCCTTAGCATCGTGTTTCACAAATCTGCTCTTAATGGCCAGGCCCTGCAGTCTCGACATTAGATAGCGACAAAAGTCGGTCGCTAAGTCGTATCGATGTCAAATTTCTTTTATAGATTTTCAATCTTATCCTTTCGAAATAAAGTAGAAAATCCATTAAAGGAATTTGACAACGATATGACTTAGCGACCGATTTTTGTCGCTATCTAATGTCGAGACTGCAGGGCCTGTTAGGGTAGTTACCACACTTACCGACACGGATCGATTTGAGCCGGTCGGAGATACACTTTCAAAAGAGGGGTCGAGTCGCGACTGGACTAAACGGGGCAAATGATGATCAGCCAATGAAATGATTATTTCTTTTTAACATTCTCAATACCTTTTTTTTCAAGTGCCTAATCAATTCGTCAATCCAGCCGAACTCATTCAGCTGTAGAAGCAGTTTCATGAACCCAATCCTTCAACAATACGAATTCATTTACTAATAACAATATAAAGGATGGTTACCAAACCTACCTAATTGTCGACGTTGCATCACTGCGGGTTCATTCACACGGCGCGGGCGCACTTGTTAGAAACCGCCCGATTCGCGCCGATTCGGCACATTGCGCCCGATTGTTTCACGAACTGCGATGTGTCACGAATGTGCTCTCATTGTGATTGGCAGCGCTTGCTCACAATTTTTGAACTGTTTTTTTTTGGGGATTAGAGATTTTGACGCCAATTTTTTCCATTTGGGTTTGAGAATATGGAGAGTTTCAGTAAAAGTTCATAAGCTGTAGACGTTTAAAAAATGTTAGCTGAGGATAAAATAAGAGCTGTTGTTATTCTTGATTTATTTATTTATTTACAACTAATTATAGCAACATTGCAGACCAAGTCCAATACGATGCTATAAGACATAAAATAAAACAACATAAAAAAAGTAAAATTAGACCCAGTAAAAATATTAATAGCTATAGTTAAACATAACCAAGTTCAAGTAATCCAAAAATGGTGCATGTTATTTTGGTCTTCGCAGAAACTCTTTTGATAGGCTATGCTTTTCATATACGGTATTAATTATGGCATGGGAAGGCTACTTTCCAGGCTAATTCACCCAAATACCGAATTTAGGCGTCCTCCTAAGCAAATCAATCCTCACAGCGTTTATTTTCATCTGAAGTAATTTTTATTTTTTTAACGATAAAGATATATTAGTTGGCTTCCTCGCGAATTGGCGGGAAAAAGCACACCATCATGAGAAGTGGAAGGAATGGGGGAGGCCTTTACTCAAGAGTGGGACAATACGGGCTAAATAATGTATAATAATAAATCTATGTAAATTCAAATATCTAGATCTGGCTCGCGAGGTTGTCGACATGTGGGACGTGAGTACAGCAGTCATTGTGCCGATAGTCGTGTCCGCCAATGGCTTAATTGCCAAGAGCCTCGACCAACACCTGAAGAGGCTCGCGCTTGGCAGCTGGATCAAGGGCTTGATTCAGAAAGCGGTACTCCTGGACACGGCGCGTATTGTTAGGAGGTTCCTCTCTCAAGAGCCCTGACCACCGGCAGCTCGGACCCTGTTCCCAGTGCTGGTGGGCTACTATTTTTTATATTTTAAAATGTTTTTTTATATAATTTTTGTTGATAAAAATATTTAAAAATGTAACTAGTAAGTAAGAAAAATGAATAAACGACAATCTATGTAATATTATAAAACTTGAAATATCTATGAAGTGCTGTGCACACCTGTAAGTGACATATTCACCCTAGATTTTAAGTTTAATTGTTACATTACTCCTATACTATTAGTGAATAAGTCGTTGGAGTGCCATATAAAAAAATAAAAAAAGGTTTATATATTAATTTTGTAATATTGGAGTAGGTTTCTTGTGCCCGTTTTCTTCTCAAACACTACGCATAAAATCTAGTGTCAGTGTAGTGGAGCACGAGGGAAAGCTAGGCTTCCATAATAAACTACACGTTAATTTTCCACGCTAAATTGGAAATTTAGAGTCAGCTCATCCCACGCGAGTCTGAGTTAGTGTGGGGAACGGGTTCAAATGATTGTGGGCGTTAGTTTGTCTGCAAGTTTACTTATACAACCGTGTTGTTATTGAACTCTCAACAACGTTTCACGGTTGTCTGAAGTGGTTATCTAATATTCTATTGTATTTGGTGGGTTTATGGTGTTTTGAGAGATCCTTTCTACCTTCCTTAACCCTCGGGAAACATCGTGAGGAAACCAGCATGCCTGAGAGATACTTCTTGACGGCATGTAAAGCCAAGTCAGAGGCCCACGGGCGGCATATAAACTCTGACACCAGGTTACGCATTAACCACACGATATATAAGAATAAAGAATGTCTTGACCAAATATACCTTGCAGTTGGTACATCTGAGAATGGTAGCCGGAGTGTGTTTAGTTCACTGCCTTTTGAAGACTTGAAGTTCATGAATTAAATGCGAATACTTATTCTTATTCTTATTCTTATTCTTATTCTTATTCTTTATTGCACACAAAATAACGAAAAAATACACATACAAATTGCAATAATATAGCTTATGTACAATGGCGAGCTTAACCCAGAATTGGGTTTTCTTACAGCAAACCAAATTTTGATTGCGAAATTTGCGTAAAAGGATATACCTATGTGCATTAACAGAACATCTTATTACTTAAATTAATAAATTTTATAAACTAAACTACATACATACAGTATAATATACGTAATACATACAATACGGGGTGTAAACAGACCCTTCACGAAGCCGTCAACCAAGCATTCTGTACATCAAACTAAGTAACTTTACGCAAAAATTATTGCTGGGAAACGACTTTTTTTTTTGGGGTGAAAAATTACGTTTTACGGTAAAACTCAATGTAACGGACTCAAAACATTGTGCTGATGGATGGATTGAATAATACGGGGGTCGTGAAGGTGTTTAAAGTAAAAAAAATACATTAGAAACATGGATTTAAAAAAAAACTTGTGAAAAAGTTGGAACTTTGACCCCCAATATCTCCGTAACTAGAAGGTTCCCAGGTATGGTCTAGAACAAAAAAATGATCGCAATAACGGGGATTACAAGTACCCTTCGGCTTCGTTAAGGGTCTTTTTACACCCTTTATATATACAATACAATGTCTATGTTATGTTATGTGAATAGTGATAGATTAAAAAAAAAAAAAAAAAAATATTTGCCAAAAATTCACCAAAGTCAGTTGCCTGGTTTCTATAATAATTGACTTTGCTTAAATTAAAAAGATTATATCACTATCTGACCACAAAATCACTCATCAAGGGCCTCTAAGAGTGAATTAATTTACCGCTTCTTACTTCCTTTAATTAGAACCGAATAATATTAATGACTGGTACCGTTAATTAGTGAGGATCACCCAACTATAGCGTATGATGTAGACTGTGTGTGGCGCTCTCTTGGTGGTTTACGGCGGTCATAAAAACTATGATAAAGTCGCTGTAATTAGGTATTATGGGCAATGACTAAGGAGTAAAAAGTCGATGAAAGAAATACTTTTTACACAAAAGTGTTCATACTTGAATAAGTAAAGGAGAGGTTTTTGGATAGAGATTACAACTTCATTTATACCCATACTACTAAAAAGAGGTAAAGTTTGTATGTAAGTTTGAATGTAGGGGGCAATATTCGTAACTGCTGATCCGATTCCTAAAATTCTTTCACTACAGAAAGCTACATTATTTCCGAGTGTCAGGATATATTTGAAACGTTTCCATGGGATAACACTTGTTAGTAAAAACTTTTAAAGAATTTACTTTAGTCATTTCTTTCTCTACCATTGATTCGACAGTGTTGTGATTTTACAGATGATCAGGTATTGATCCATCTGTGATTCTCGAGTTTTGGAAAACTGAACTTTTGTGGTATAATATCCTTACAGGATTAACGAACACACAATACAGGGTGTAAACGGACCCTTCACGAAGCCGTCAACCAAGCATTCTGTACATCAAACTGAGTAACTTTACGCAAAAATTTTTGCTGGGAAACGACTTTTTTTTTGGGGTGAAAAATCACGTTTTACGAAAGGACTCTATGTAACGCATTCATAAAATTGTACTGATGGATGGATTGAATAGTACGCGGTTCTTGGAGGTGTTTAAAGTAAAAATCTTACTTAAAAAAATGTATTTAAAAAAAAAACTTGTGAAAAAGGAACTTTGATCTCCGTAACTAAGGTTCCCAGGCATGGTCTAGAAAAAAAAAAAATCGCATTGACGGGGAGAACAAGTGCCTTCCGGCTTCGTTAAGGGTCTTTTTATACCCTTTATAAGCTATCGAACGAAGTAATAATATTAAATCTTAGCACAATTTAAGTGAGCGGCTAGCCCTAAGCTAATTATTCTTATGGCCTGAAAATTGCTTATAATATACGCATTATCTCTGAACAGAGCTTAGAACATTAAGTAATTTCTAATGAAAGGAAATTATCTTAAAGTTGCGATACAAAAACTATAATTATAAAAGTCAGGATGCCCAGTCCGTTGAGATGCAATCTGTGCGTTTCCTGAGTATAAAGAAATCTTTTCTTAGGCTTCGTGTGACGGGCTTATGATTGATATGTAGAACCGCTTCCTATGCTTTATGGGATCGAGGAACAAGGCCAGTTTGTGAGCCAGTTTAGGCTTGGCTGACTTTAACTGACGGGTGGTTTTCTCACTGCTGGGCCACAGGCCGCTCTGTGCGGGGAAGAGCCCACTACATAACATAACATCACGCCTGTAATCCCCGAAGGTGGACCCAATTATAGTACACCCACATTTCGCCAGTTATGTTTAAGTCCCGTGTAATAGGGGTGAGCCTATTGCCATCAACCGGGAATAAATTCAGACTCCGTGGTTGCTACTGAGAAAATTCCTGATGGAAAAACCCAATAGCACTTTGCCCGACCCGGGATTCGAACCGATCCTCATGCTCACTGATGACCTCTCGACCAACGAGGCAGTGACATGAGTAATGCACTATGAGGCCCCAGTGCGCGAAAGTCAGACAATACTGAGCTGTGTTCTAATATAGTGGAACAAGAGACCAGTAAAAGGTCAGTGATTGAGCTGCCAACTGACCTGACTCTCGAACTGGCATCCTGTCCGGATTCTTCAAGTATTACCCGCGCTTTCTGGAACCAAAATGATTGACGCGTCAAAATTAAATGCAAGTCAAGTGTCGTGATCGCTACCTACAGGGGGTTCTGTTTAACAACTGACGCAGTTTTAAGCTGTTTTTGATTTCAGTGTTGGTCCCTAGGAAAAGTTGTTAATTTTCATGTTTTTTTTTTTTTTCAGAAACCTTAAACTCTGATTTTTTTAGTTACTTTTTAGAACATCGATTTCACCGAGAACATTTCAAAATACAGTAACTAAAACTTGAGATGTGGTACATCTTGAAAGTAGAAAACAAAAACATAATAAAAATCGAATTTAATGTTCAGCTATACGAGAAGAGGAAACAGAGCATATACAAGCGGCGAGGAAGTCTTCGTAAACAAAAATGCACATTAAGGTAAAATTCCCGTAAATACCCATAGTTAATGTTCTGTGCTAGCACCGTTATCGTTAGTGAAACTATCAAAGCATAACTACCAGTAGCGAAAGGTTCAATAGAACACGATTCCTACCGGCTTCCCTTTGAAAAATGGCACAGTCTGTATTCTATAGACAAATAATATAATCACATTAAAGATATGTACTGCAGGTTACCTCTCACAAAAATTGACCCTTCGCAACTGATAACTACTAAAGCTTGTGCAGTGTGTGTGTGTGTGTGTTATACTATAAGTTACGGTGAAGAAAAATATCGGGCGTATGAAGAATATGTAGTGAAGAGCGAGATTTTCAATGCTTGTTCCGAAGAGCATCTCATGGAGAAGTGCCTTATCTTCAGCACAGTTATTAGCTGATATTGTACTTAAGAAAATAAAATAAAATTGTAATGGTATCGTCAAGGCAGGCAGGCCCAAGAAACGCCGGCGTGACGATTTGTACTCGTTCCTGACTGATTGGCCAGAGGAGGCAAAACACCGGGAGAGTTGGAAAGAAATGGGGGAGGCCTTTGCCCAGCAGTGGGACAATAGGCTAATTAAAAAATAGAATCGCCAAGCGGTTTTTTGACGCCCTGTAACCCTTTTGAAAGTAGAAAACAACTACATATTAACTTGTATTACATGTTAACTTGTACATATTTTTATTACTATTATAGATTTGTAGTTTGTAAATAATATATATATTCTTTGAAATTGTATATTTCTTCCTCAATTAAATTGTTGTTTTGTGTGGTAGTTCAAAGTCAGCAAACATCTAATTACGAGTCAAGCAGAAAGTAATGCAGTGCTGTGCAGGGCTACAGGGCGGTGGTGACATCTCTATCGTCGTTTTTTTCGACCCTTATTTACTGTTTTAAGGCGACTAGGATCATTAATTGTCGTGTGTTACTTATGACAATGACTAAATAGGAAATACCGCAAAGTTCGCCTTTACTGTCAGTGCGCAAATCTCAATGACTGCTAAGATGTGAAGTACATTGAATACATATTACATTTTGTACAAGGTATTACTGAAAACCTCTTGGGGTCATTGTACGCATCATTATGAACATTTTTATGAGGTTTTCTGCTATTTCAATCACATTTTGTAGATGTGTGTGGCTGGCAGACATGCAGTTAAGTACAGGATTTTAATAGAACATCATAAAATAAAAGAGCAATTAAGATACTTATCAACACATCAAGTAACAAAAGTCTAGAAACTTCGTTTATTAAAATACCATCTATGTGACGGCAAAAAATGCTAATTCCTAGTTACGGATTGGACAATGGCTGCCATAGATCACTGACCATAGAGCTGCGGCCATTTTATTTATGTAATTAAACATGTGCATGCGCCGTGAAGCTTAGATCGTTCACCGGAGCTACGATTACTATAAAAAAAATATAGAGTGCTGACTTTTGTCGGCCATTTGGTTTGCATCCAGACTTAAATTGCTCATTTTGACTGGTATAGGTTTAGGCTGTGCTGTCGGCGGGTTGCCCTATCACCCATCATTATATTAATCAACATATCATCGAGCCTATTGCCATCAACCGGGCACAAATCCAGACTCCGTTGCTGCTACTGCTAAATCAATTGAGCAGAAATACCTGTTGTAACTACCGTTTCGAAATACACTATCAAATAGGTTGGCATAATACAGAAAGTGGTTGCTAATACTCATGAAAAATAGGAAACTGAAACCAATTGGAAAAACTTATGCCTGTTATTTCCTCGAAACCCATATATTAAACTTTATATCACTATAGTGCACGGAAACAATACAAAGATATAGTCCTAGTAGCTCTTACCACAGGAACTAAAACCATCACAAAGTAACATAACATCACGAAGAAACTCTTCCGAAGGACGGCGCTCTCGGCGATCTATCACCACAATATCAGGTTTATTTGCTAGAATAGTCCGGCCCGTGACGATAGGTCGATCCCAATACAATGTGGCAAGACCGTTCTCGAGAACTGGGCCGGGCACATACTTGTAGTATGGTACTTTAGAATCCACAAGGTAGTACTGCAAGGCAAGTTGCTGGTCCTAGCTACTGTGCAAGTACTCTCCGTTAACAAGACAAGAACCACCAGAAACATATGTCAGATCAATGTACCGGCAGCATACCTATAAAAATTACTATTCAAACTTATATTAATACAACATGTAAGTGTAAATAATAGTGAGTGAACATAAAACGAGTACATTTCCCTGCGAACGATTGAATCATTATTATAGTTTAATGCATCCGACTGTTAGTGCGTCCTGCGCGTGCGCACATTAAAGGAGGTTGCATGCTTGAAGGAAAACGTTTTGTAATGAAGTCGAACGGATTGCATTTATGTTACATATGGGTTTGGTGTAAATATTAGGCACTATTACGAGCTATGAATGAATGGAAAGAAAATTAAAGATTAAATGTCCAGAGTACTTTGTGCTGTTAATTCAGAATTCTGTCATTTGTAGACAATCACAGAATTTTGTGGTATTTAATAACCAATCAAAAAAGTGTCGGTAACAAGACACTTATCTAAGTGCCGCAAGTGTTTTTTTATAATCCGAAGTATACAAGGTGTAAACAGACCCTTCACGAAGCCGTCAACCAAGCATTATGTACATCAAACTAAGTAACTCTACGCAAAAATTATTGCTGGGAAATGACTTTTTTTTTGGGGTGAAAAATCACGTTTTACGGTAAAACTCAATGTAACGCACTCAAAACTTATAGCTGATGGATGCTTTGAATAGTAAACGGGTCATGGAGTTAATTAAAGTAAAGTTAAAACCTTTAAAAGTGGTATTTATAAAAAAAACTTGTGAAAGATTGGAACTTTGACCTCCAATATCTACTAGAAGGTTCCCAGGTATGGTTCAGAACAAAAAATGATCGCAATGACGGGGAGAACAAGTGCCTTTTGGCTTCGTTAAGGGTCTTGTTACACCCTTTATAAGGATACCTAGTAAAAGAGTTAAAATAACCGCTTTTGGCTTCCATTTAGCTTTTCTATCCCATAAAATCTGTAGGTGCCTTTGTAGTACATAGTTTAGTGCTATTGACTCCAAGTCATTATATACTTAATTACCGGTTAGACATTAATATCCCTGATTAAGCGATTAGAGACCATAATTGGGATTTTATGGCAGCGATGTAATATGGAACTCTTCACGGCTTTACGTGGGGACTGTGTGAATTGTGGATTGGTGGAATTGGTAGTTTTATGAAATTGGTAGTTTAATGGCTGATCTTTACAGACTAACATTCGTTACTACAAGGTGTAAACGGACACTTCACGAAGCCGTCAACCATGCATTCCGTACATCAAACTAAGTAACCCTAGGCAAAAATTATTGCTGCAAAGACTTTTTTTGGGGTGAAAAATTACCTTTTACGGTAAAACTCAATGTAACGCATTCAAAACATTGTGCTTATGGATTCGTTGAATAGTAAACGGGTCTAGGAGGTATTTAAGGTAAAGTTATAACCTTAAAAATTAGGATTTGAAAAAAAACTTGTGAAAAAGTTGGAACTTTGACCCCCAATAACTCCGTAACTAGAAGGTTCCCAGGTATGGTCTAGATCAAAAAAATGATCGCAATAGCCGGGAGAACAAGCGCCTTTCGGCTTCGTTGAGGGTCTATTTACACCCTTTACGTCAAACTTGGTAGGTACATATATATTAGTTCTGTGTTTTCCCGCCTGCGCAGAGAACTTGGTTGAAGCGTAGACATATTTCCCTCTCTATTTTGTAGTTGAAGTTTGACAGGTGTGTGACAGTGACAGGAATAAAGCTAAGCCAACGAGTGCGTGTCGAGTAATACTTATAGGTTTCGGTCTGAGTGTTCGAATGATATCCTGCCTTATTGGGGTGTCCATCCCTGTTTTCTTAGAAATATCTGTATAAGCAGATGGGGAGACGAATAAGCTCACCAACGGTCTAATTAAGATAACGGTGTTTGCAGTTACTTGACCTTAACCACCTGTACACTTTTTTGTAAAATTTCAGTTTCCAGTGCAGTGCTGTCTTTTGTGCATATTCGACAGTCGTAACAGGTATTCAATGGCCCAAAGTTTGACAAACAGTCTTACCAAGGGGTTTCGTATTACCCAGTACTAACTGGGTTGTGAAGGTCAGATGGACAGTCGCTCCATGAAAAATACTGGTATTCAGCTGCATCCGGTTAGACATGAAGCCGACCCAAACATAGTTGGGAAAAGGCTAGGCAGATGACCCATGTTCCCAGTGCTGTGTCTGAAAATCTCTCTGTGAATGATTGCCGTCCGTAATCCACGACGCGGGTCCGGTGTCGTTACACGGTTGTCACATGTTACCGAGGTTATGATATCAGGGTATCCCGGTTTCTTCCTCTCCGTCTATATCTCAAGCTTTTTTTTTTTTTACGCGTGGGAAATCATCAAATGACTTCTCCCGCTCTGGGTGGAGTGGGAGGGAGTGTCAGACTCTTACTGACTAAAACCTATCCATGTTCCTTCATTGCCCTTTGTGTTCCAGGGCCACGGTATCTCTTTCGAACAGTCCCGCAGCCCCGGCAGGCATCGGCCCTTGCGGGTTCCTTCCTGGTTGCTGACATCTCTTTGAGGCGCGCGTGGAACACGAACGCGCCGTCGACACGGCCTGTCGTTTATTTAGCTTGGATGTATTCAGGATGACACCTAGCATTTAATCACCCAATTCGCTTAGAAAAGCAGCCGTGAGATTGGAAGCCTGCCCTTAAAAAGTAAGGAAAAAGGCTATGAAATGGCGTCATAATCTAAGTCGCGCCGACTGCTTTCATGTTGTAAAAGCACCACAGTCATAATTACGACTAATAAGGCAAAATAAGTTATAATTATAATAGGGCTATTAGTGCATCCAGCGGATGTGAGAAATATGGTTCTATAACTAGATTTTACAATTGCGATAGCTGTCCTCGGCTCTAATGTGGAGTTTGAACCAATAATTATAATAAAATAATTTTCTAACAATTAGAGAGTTGATTGTATCTAGCGCTTTTCTTTTGATTTGTTAGAATTGCGGTCTTGTTCTTATTGATATATTAGTAAAGTAGCATTAAGTTTATTGACGACTGTCTTTTTAAAAAACCGTTTTCAATAGCAGAGGATTTTGTAGAGGCTTTTAAAGACGTCTTTTAAAACATTCCTTCTTTGAATTCCATCCCTTAGAAGCAAAGGTACTGTGTTTGAGCAAACCAGCTGTTTTTATTGTCCTATTTACAACGAATTAAAAAAAAACCTTATTGTCCTTTTTAACCGTTTTGCGCGGAGGCTCCACGTTGCCGCGGCGCGTGCGCAGGACAGCTGTGCGCGCAGATGTGCCCACGCAGCGCGCCGCCCGCGCGTCCCACCCGTAGGGCCGTCGCCAATAGCCACACGGATTATTGATATAATAAAGCATTACCACATTTACCTCACGGAGATGAGGATAGTCAGAAGATCTGCAGCTACCTAAATAAAGAGTAAAGGTTATGAAGGAAGGAAACTAATATGGACAGTACTAACCGAATGGCAACTGAAAACTATCTTAGAAAGTTATCCTAAACCCTGAATCGCTCACCGTCCGTCCGTCTTATGACGACAGGCCGTGTCGACGGCGCGTTCGTGTTCCACGCGCGCCTCAAAGAGATGTCAGCAACAGGAAGGGGCCCGCAAGGGCCGATGCCTGCCGGGGCTGCGGGACTGTTCGAAAGAGATACCGCGGCCCTGGAACACAAAGGGCAAAGAAGGAACATGGATGGGTTTTAGTCAGTAAAAGTCTGACACTCCCTCCCACTCCACCCAGAGCGGGAGGAGTTCTTTGATGACTTCCCATCGCTAAAAAAAAAATGCTCGATATTGTCAGTTATTTTGCGTGGAATGAATCTTCTGCAACTCCACTATCCTTTGTACCAATAGGGATCCGGATTATTGATATCACAAAGCCGTATGTCCTATTTAAACGAACGCATAACAGAGTTAAGAGTAATTTATAGAACCTTCTTTGTTAACTTTGTCAATATATCACCATTGTGTTGACCATTCGTTGATTTCTGAGGCTCACGAATAATGTAATTCGAGTAGGTTTTGAACGAAAATGAATGAAACTGTTTACATAGGTTTCAAGTTCAATTGTAAGCTTCTGAACTGCAATGGTGATAGAAAGCTTTTCGTTACTTACTCTGTTGCACGGATTTCAAGAAGTCGTTAAAGTTTTCAGGTTGAAATGGCAATAATTATTGTATTTCTTTTTGTTAGTAACGGTCCTCTTAGTATTTATTACTATTATAAATGCGAAAGATTGTAAGGATGTAAGTATGGATGTTTGTTACTCTTTCACGCAAAAACTGCAGAATGGATTTGTATGAAATTTGGCACACAGATAGTTTATAACTTGGATTAACACATAGGATACTTTTTATCCCGATACGATCCCGAGGGACAATGAACGAGCTCCATGCGGGCGAAGACGGGAACATCAGCTAGTTATTATTATACTTTGTTCTTGGAAAACTCGCAACAAACCTGTCCAAATGGTTTTTCGTAAAACATACACAACTTTGAGCTATCCGTCAGAAACATTTTATTTCATAGAGTTTATTTTTAGAGTAATCACACTTTGGTATTGTCGTTATTAGAAACATCTTGAAGTAAAGCAGATAGGCATGTAATGCTGGCACTTCACTTGGCGTAATAGACAAAATTTTCGCGATATTGGATCAAAACAAAATGTGTTTTTTGCCTAATGCGATATAGTTCAATTTGTTTTAATGATAGAAGGCGAATTTTTGCCCAGATCTGCCAAGTGTAGTGCCACCATAAGATGGCGATCATTGCCGCTATTTATTTGTAGTTTTAATAAACCCACATAAAACCCTGTTCTAAATATGTTAATACATCTGCTGTAAATAATACTTTGTTTTATCGTCATACTATTGAACGCTGCATTCAGTCGCAGGCGTAGCCCGGAGGCAGATGTGTGATTCCTGGACTCGATCGCTGGAACACTCGCTCAGTGCCCCACCTCCTGCTTATTGCGCGCAAGGTGATGCCTACTTTGTGTTGCAGGGTTCCGTGGGCATAAATTAGGAATTTTGCTGGTAGTGGGCATTTGTGGTTTAAAGATTGATATTATGGTTGGGTAAGAAGGTTTAGATTAGACGAAATCATTTTTGATTGACTCTTTAGTCTTGTGATCGCAAGCGGGAATGCCGAGCATGAGGTCCGATTCCCAGGTAAGACAAAGTGTTATTGGGTTTTTCCATCAGCAATTTTTGAGTGTCAACCACATAGTCTGGATTTGTGGCCAGTTGATGAAAATAGGTTCGCCCCCTATTACATGGGACTTAAACATAATTGGCGAAATGTGGGTGAACTTGTTAGGTACACCTCTGCCTAACCCTTCGGGGATTACAAGCTGTGTGTGTTATAAGAAGGCTATGCTGGGTGTGATGCTATGTTATAAGAAGGTTAAGATTATAGATCGATCGCTTTTATGAGTCCTCCTCCTTGCCCCAAAGGCACATTAAATGTCCACAAAGACCTGACAATATCCCAGCGGTTTTTGCTTTAAAATAACCATAATCCATTTTAGCTATTACGATTGTACTGTATTGTATAACGGGCTGGTGTCCGCAACTCCCCGTCAAAGCACGTATTTTGCGTGCGGGAAGCTATTATTAGCTATTACGATACTAATTGAACCAATACGATAATTTAGACTTATGTACAGACGGCAGCATATCAAGCTACTACAATCTGACAAATTTCATGAATACATTTTCAACTTTATGGCTAGAGCATTAGGTTTAAGGTTGATTGGAAAAATTTGACAGTTTCGGGTAGCTTGGTGTACTGGCGTCTGTACATAACAAACTTGCAAGACATTGTATATGTCAGAGTTGCTATCTAAAAAATATTACATCGGGTGTAACCCTAATTAATACAGAACAGCTGATCAACACACAAGTTGGAATGACGATAAATATTTATCCACAAGTTCGATTAAGGATCTACAACTTGTTTCACCTCTTTTTGCTAATTTGCACTGATCCAGTATAGAAATACTAAATTGATAAAAATACTGGCAGGTGCTACGCATATGCAAGTGGTGATAGGCATTACAAGACATCTTAGGACATAACATAAGGTGATGTTCCTTTAAAAGGTAAGCAGTAAAGGGATGCAGAACACGTCACTTAATTCCCACGTAAATAGAAAGCGATCATCAATCGGTCATAAAAGACCTCAGATATATAGGGTGGCTGGTAATTAGTGACCGATACTTAAATAAGTGATTGTACTTATGATAACAAACAATTTTCCCAAAGAAATTGTTTTTTTAAAACTCATTCAATTTTGTCACAATAACACAAAAGCGGGCCGTATGAAATTCGCGCGCGCGCGCCTTTGACCTATCAGCTGTTAGCTGCATGACGCCGTTCTGTCTCATTACTATCGTAACGTGAAATCAGGTGTTTAAGTATCGGTCACTAATTACCAGTCACCCTATATAAAGAGGTTATCAGAAGAGTCATAGGAAAACTTTGAGCCCAGATTCAGTCATCATCATCATCATCATTCTCTTGTCTTTATCCCAGTTCATTTTGGGGGTCACATTGCGATCGGCGCAGCATGTCTTCTTCTTCCATACTTCTCTATTATTCTCTTATAGTTATGCCTTTATAATATTAAATGGCTTGCCAAGTGTGAAATGTTTATCATGTACGGACACTAAATAGGTAATAGATAGTACACCCACCTTTCGCCAGTTATGTTTAAGTCCCATGTAATAGGCGGGCCATCAACCGGACACAAACCTAGACGGTTGTTACTGAAAAATTCCTGATGGAAAAAACCCAATAGGACTTTATCCGATTCGGGAATCGAACCCAGGACCTCATGCTCAGCAGTCGCGCTTGCGACCAATCGACAACGAGGCAGTATTATTATATTTCCTTCAACAGTCCTGAAAACATAATCCAGGATACCAAGATCCGCCTTAACGCTTGTGACAAAGAAGAACAAGGCAGCCACACAATGTTCCGTGATCTAATAAAAAAACAATATACAGATTACAAGCAGTCTTACATAGCTACAATAAAGTCTAAGTTAAACTACTATACAATAGAGTCAACTGACAGTTTCGCACACCATTTTCTAAGTGATATGACGCACCGTACGATTTCTACGACGAGTGACATTTGATTGTGGGCTGTGCAAGTAGTTCCCACGGAAGAGTCTCGACTCGCCGACGACACTGTCTCATTATCACTTTACATTTGTCTATGTTTGTACAATGTGGAAACATTTGTATGTAGCACATTGAGTACATTAGATATTGTTATAATGCTGCTTGATGCTTGACGAGTAGCTATAATCGAAACTCGCTCTGTCATTTTGGTTTTTCAAGTCATTTTCACAAATAAAGGGTGTAAAAAGACCCTTAAGGAAGCCGAAAGGCACTTGTCCTCCCCGTTATTGCGATCATTTTTTTTGTTCTGAACCATACCTGGGAACCTTCTAGTTACGGAGATATTGGGGGTCAAAGTTCCAATTTTTTAACAAGTTTTTTTTTAAATTCTACTTTAAAAGGTTTTAACATTTAACCCGTTTACTATTCAAAGCATCCACTAGCACTAAGTTTTGAGTGCGTTACATAGAGTTTTACCTTAAAACGTGATCTTTCACCCCAAAAAAAAAAGTCGTTGCCCAGCAATATTTTTTGCGTAGAGTTACTTAGTTTGATGTACATAATGCTTGGTTGACGGCTTCGTGAAGGGTCTGTTTACACCTTGTATAACAGCAGTGTCCTCCTCATAATTTGATTCAAGACCCAAATTAACCATGCTGCACCATTACAATTCTACTACTTCAGCAACAGAGTTCTTATTTTCAGTATAAAAAAAATATGAAAAAAAAATTGTTAGCAGTAAACTACATGACTTATTCCTTAGCTGTATAAATTATGGACACGCCATCCTTCCACGCTAACTGCCTCTATGAAGCAGTTCATGTTATGCCTGCTAAACATGACTCTGATAAAGAGTGTGACCTATTCTTGCCTGTGATAGTTATTTTTTTCCTTTATTCGACGATGAAAGAGCGCCATTCAAAGGTTGATGGTACCGTAAACGGTTGGCAAAGGCAAGAAATGATAGGAAATCTAAAAAAGCCGTTTTGACTTTCATTGTGTTCTATTTTTATGAATTCGGATAACGGGTGTCGTATACTGATCGTAAACACATTGCATAATTTTAGTAAAACACAAAATTTTTTTTGAATTACGAAACTCATGAAAAAAAAAAATTACTCCACCAAAGGCGCAATTTTCATAGGACAGTGGTGAGTAAAACGCGAAAACAAATGACTGTTGACTTGCTAAGATCCGATCGGTTTAGTTAGACCACTTTACTTGTCTACTTCGCTAAACACTTGACCAATGTAAATCAGGCCTTAAAGAGCATCCATCGAGCCATTTGATTTACTTGTCAAATCACATCGGAAAAAAACAAATGCAAATCATTTCGAATATTTCCATCATTTTATCTGCAATGACACATAGGCGGCGTCAGTGAATCATTTTGTTATCATTGTAGTACGAATTAACGAGTGCCACTGTATGTCTGTTTATATGTAAAATATTGAAAAATTAAAACGACCAAAAGAAATATTCGGATATGATGGTCTACTGCTCCATGAACGCTGGTGTTCCAGTTGCATCTCGTTGGACTAGAAACCGACCCCATCATAGTTAGCAAAGAATAGGTAGTTGATGATGATAGCTAACTTTCAGTAACAGTGGACCCGCCATCCCAAAAGTTCTGCCCCTTTGAAGGGTCAGAGGCATGGGTATAGATGGGAGCAAGTCATTTCGGGTCGTCATCTGCCTAGCCTTTTCCCAACTATATTGGAGTCGGCTTCCAGTCTAATCGGATTCAGCTGAATACCAGTATTTTACATGGAGCGACTGCCTATCTGACCTCCACAACCCAGTTAGTACTGGGTAATACGATACCCTTGGTAAGATTGGTTATCAGACTTTTTGGGTCACTGACTAGCTAACGAGTGTCAAAGATCTACAAATTTCACCCGGCTTAACGTGCTTTCCGAGGCATGGAGGAAACTCGGTATGTAATGGGTGGTCACCCATCCACAGACCAACCTAGGCAAGCACGGCTTAACCTAAAGAACGACCAGAGCGGCTGTTATTATTAAGCCACGAGCTCCGAGCAAGTCATTTCGGGTACCTACTGCAAACTACAGCGATGTCAAATCTTCTTTCAATGATAGAAGAACTACCAATTGTCGACATATACAAGCTGTTGTTGCTATGTCGCATACTGTTCTCCAAAAACTCCAACCCCATCCGGGGTGAACGACTAGTTAATCAAAGCGTACACAGTAGACTGTGATCGATATGTGTTGATTGACAGATAGAGTTCCGCGTATGATCTAATGTTATTTGTCACAACTAGAGCAATGAAATGAATGTGCTTTTATATGATGTCAAACATTATTTATTGATAAATCTGAAAGTCCATAAAAGGCTTTTACAACTAATAAAGTAGCTTGAGACTTATAAGGTAGCTTTACTAAATGTTTTTCTGACCTCAGAGTAACTTTGCTGTTTAGTATAAAAATTTACACTCAGAATCATAAAATCGGTATCAACTAGTAATCTTGCATGTCTTTGAACAATGTAAGTTACTGAAAAATACACGTTGGCTGATCGAAAATGTGAAAAGTAAAATACCTGCTAGGAAATGAAGCCAGAGAAAGTCTTGGAAACAAGTATAAAAAACTAGTTTAATTTTGTACGACACCTAAGGGCTGATTGAAAGTATAACTTCCAAGGACGATCAAAAAACTTAATCAGAAAACAATTGTATTCTCATTAATGAATATGTATACGTTAGTTATGTGAGCTTCTACGCAAGATTTATTTCCCCTCATCTCAGTATCCCTCGTCCCGGAGGCTGCGCGTAGTTTTTGTTTAACTCCGGACGGGCCACATCCTGTGCTCGGTTCATTGATATCGCGACGATGCCCAGCGGTATTGTAATACCGAGTGAAAAACTAGCCGATTCGGATATGCGGATATGTGAGCAGGAGGAAATTGGTTCTGAATGGGATGTACGGGGTACAGTTGGAGATGTAGGTACTAAGAATGAAATGAATACAAAGCTTTAACTTGAAGGTGACTAAGGAATTTCGTGTGAAAAAACTATCACTAAATCTAATACAAGTTACATTGACCGATAAGGAAATGAAGGCAAAGAAGAAATAAAGATAAAGTATGGGTTTAACTGTTGAAGAACTATTTCCTAATGAGCCAGAATTTAACTAAAAACAGCTTCAGAGTTGCTTCATTAAATATCTTAGTAGAAGAATAAGTAAATAAAATTTTTTAAGCCCACAGTATTTCCTTAAACCTTGGTACTTAAATAAAAGTGCGTAAAATTCAGCATTCAGACGCCGTTATCAGCAGGTGCCGTGACGTGTAGCGCTATCGTCGCCTGCGCACCTCATGTGGCGTTTATCGCTCCCCTGAACACGACTAAGTGAATTTGATGTAAGTTCTACCACTACCTGTGCCTACGAACTATGTTCTGCCTGATAACCTCCAGGTGTGACAGGGTATTTTTACTTATGAACATTTTGTTTATTCTTCGTGTTGTTTGTATGTTTTGCTGGCTCTCTGTGGCGTGAAATGTGCAGTAAATAGTGGGACTTTACGAGGTGTGAAACAACGCACAGCGTTGATTCATTGCATGAAACATTCTTTCATAGTTTATTTTCTACTGTCCTCCGCACTCTTCGAAATACTTGAAGCTGGCTTGCTCTGAGTTTGTGCTAAAACAGCAAACTGTTGGGATACTGTAAGATATTTACCTTCTTAAAGATCTTAGCTGTGAATAAACCTATCTATCATACTTGTGTTATGTCTATCATAATTGACACTGTCCTGCAAATTTAGAGTAGATGGCGTTTATGGAAACATTTTCATAATCTTGTTGTTTGCAAAATGTATTTGCAACAGGTTTGGCGTTACAGCTGTTAATTTTTGTTTGACTGTAGTAATTGTGCATCTCATTGGGATTTCAATGACAATGGTCTCTTTCCCAACAATTATTTTCTCCAAACGTGCTGCAGGAAAGTAAAAAAGATGATTACAAAAATGTCAATTCTCTTCGGGTCTTATTTAAGTAAGAAAAGTTTAGCCTACTTTGTTAAGTTCTCGAGTTTAAACAAAAATAATAAAAAAGCTCAAGACGATTAGCAGTAAGTAGGACGTCTGTCGTAATTATGGGACAAAATCGTTGAGGTCACATACCTACACACACGCAGTGTCAACGCAAAAAACGAAAGATGATGAGAATTTAATGGCTGCGTACTAGCATTTGGATCACAAGGGATTAATGGAAATTTGATTTACAGTAACTGCTTGAAGCAGTTTCACGGTTAAAGAACCCGAACAGAATATAATTCAAACAATTGGAACAGCTATTGATGAATGACGTTGTTGAACGTTAATGCGGACAAAATCACGAAAAGATTTGATTATAGCACCAATGGATAGTCCGTTATCATATCAGCTATAGATACAACCGATAAGAATGAATAACGGGCGGCGTCCACCGGCGGCCGTTTACAAATAACACAGGAACCGATTTGTAAATAAATTTAACGTAACCAAATCACTGTTATGAACAAAATGGACGACGAAACCGGCCTCGGATGTCCACCCGGTGTTAAAGCATTGTTTGTGTTTACAAGTACTTCGACAATTAGTTGAGCAATCATTCTTTCCGATTGTGCAAATTCAGCAGGTGCCCGAGCATCGGCGTCGCCTCGTGTGTCAACAATTTCTTTGTGTTTCACTTCACCGTTTATTACATTTGCATTTTTAACGTCATCCTCAAATTAAGTCACTTCAGTAAGGAAAACAACGGTCGAATGTGAGTTGATCGCAGTCTCGGTCCATCGTAAATCATCGTTTTGATCGACGGGGGCTGGGTTTCGGCGCGTGAGTCAGGTGTTGCGAGTAAACAGTCACAAGGGCTGGCGGCCGGGGGCTCGCCGACCCTCGTCGCTATATGGAGCGGACCAGTGGCGCGAACATTCGCGGCACGTCCTTTGTTGGCCGTTTTGTTTTGGAGTACCATCCGGTTCCTGGTGGTGGGGCGGGGGGGACAGGTGGGCGCAGGTAGCGCGCGCGGCGGCAGTCAGTCCACCTCGGCGCGTCGGGCTGCGCGAGCGCCTTGCCCGTTCATAAATACTATCTAATATGGAAATGGCCAGTCATTCCGCGACAGGTGCGCGCCCGCGGCATTCGTGCACGTGTGCTGTTAGTGAGTGCGCCGGCGCTGCCACCGCACCACCGCAGCACTGCCTCATGAGCCACGGTAAGTTTTCCATACTATCTCCGTGAAAAATCCACGCGTGCTTTGAAACTGGCTGCCGCTTTTTGTAGTTTCTATAATAACAGCGTCGGCTGCTCAGGCGCATCTGCCGTTCCGTGTCGGTGCAGCTGTTGGTTGATGAATAGGTAGGTATGATCTTTTTATTCGACAACGATGTCGTGACGTTTGTTGAATGGGCTCGCCCTTACAACGACGTCTAAGGGCTCTCTTTAACACAATTAGTGGAGTGTAGAAGTCGGGCGCGTTCACACGGTCGCGGCGTTTCGCGTGTTTCTGTTACCTGAGTAAATATTGGTTCGATAACGTCCGCGAGTGCGTGCGTGTACACTACTGTTATCGATTCCACACATGCGTCACTTCGATGGTTATCTTTGGCGGATCTGGGTCATTGTTCTTTTGTATTTCGTGCACTGTTGTTTCATAATGTTGCACTGAACGCCTTTTCTTTCATCTGTAACTGTCTGGAATCTTTAAAACTAAAGTTTTCTGCCGACCGTACCCAGTTGCCATGCGGGTCTACTGAATAACTTATCTTTGTGTCTGTTTATTTAAAGTTCTGAATTGTTTCGTCATTGTCATTACCAACTATGTAGCAAAAAGTAACAAAAACTCGGATACTTGAATGTGCGAGCAAAAACCTATTTGTCAAGTGTCGCAACAAAACCGGTAAGATATACAATTAAGTAAAATATTTATTTATACAGAACTATCTACTGAACAATGCTTACACAATGAAATTTATTCTTGTCGGAACTCATAAAAGTTTAAAAAATATAGATAGTCTTGAAGTGTTGGAGACCATTTAGAAAAATATTTGTGGAGAATCGATACAGGTGTTAAAATTCGGTTTTGAATCGTAGCAAATCGATTATTTCGTGTACAGGAACGAATCACCAAAATAACCCGAAGTGAATGGGAGGTAACCATGGCAACGGTAGAGTGGGCGGCGTTATAGGCTCTTATCGATATGTAGATTTTAATAAAGCTTTATGGAAATTAAACGAAGGCTCAAATTCGATTAAGGAAACGACTTGTGAGGTATCTTTACTTTAAAAGTTCAAATATTATCCCGTTATTCGATGAAAAAGGTAAAAAGGCTTAGTATTTTAAAAGGACTTTATCTTAAGGCTAATGTTTGCAGTATCAGCAATGTCAATCCAAGTTCTTGTCCTGGATCGTCTAAGTTTATATTCGATTTCATAATGAGTACATATATAAACATGCATTTTTATCATCTTTAAAGTTTTCGTCTTCACCGCCATGAACAGTCTTATCATCCTCTAAGAAAGAAAAAACAACTCCTGATGCTATATTTCTACCTTAACTACGAATTTCTCTTCTTACACCTCCAATTCTCACATTTCAAATAACACTAACAATGATATAAATTGGCTAAAATTGCAACGAATCCATTAATCACATGTGAAACTAACAGGTTACTCTTCCATCGTTTTGGTCTGCTGCTTCGACTGCTTACAATATTTCGAAAATTAAGTCTATTCTCATATAAAATTAACCGCATGGTAAAGAATTTCGGATAATTATTATTGCGTCGATCATGTTTTCGAAGAATTTGAAAAGTCAAGCATAGTTTGTGCGAAAGATGGAATTACAATTCTTCTTCTTTTCAAGACTTGCATTTTAGAACAGTTGGGCCCAGTAAGTGGTTATGGCAAAAGGCATTTCAAAACAGTTAAATATTGCAAAGATCTTGAATGTGGAGAAGTGGTCGTCACCAAAATCAAGATAGATTATAAGTTTATCAAAGTCTTTAATAGTAACTACAGTTACCACCATACCTCACTCACTACACTGAACACACCCATCACTTTACTGAAAATAAAAACTTTACTAAATACCAAATTATTTTCCACCACGCGAATCCAACTTTCCGCTCCGTAACTTGCTATTCCAAAATCATACGGCCTTGCAGATGAAGAAACTTTGAACCTATGAATTTTCACTGGCAAGGTCAATAACTTCGTTCCACCTTAATAATATACGTTGTGCATACCAAACAGTATTAATGAGGTATTACTTAATTATGAATGATAAATATCGCCCACAATTTTAATGTGTCTATGTTAATCTCGTATTATTTTTATGTTCTGTCCCCAAATTATGTACGTATATTTTGGATTTATATTTATTGTCTGTGTCATCAACACTATAGTCTATAGCTTTAGAAAATTTACTGTTCACGAATTTCACTTTGCTATTTCTGAAACATTCAAGTTTGTTCAAAATCGAATCAGATCCAAAAATAAAATTGAGATTACTATTCCCAAACCAAGTGAATGGCTAAGCTACCTTAACGAAAAAAAATATATAAAAAAAAGAAATAAAATCACAAAAAATCTAGCCAATAGGAACATGAACAGTTTAATAGAGCTAGCCAATCGTCAGCACGTTGCGTTGGCATCCGAGCCGAGATTTCTAATCGGCGGCGTCACGCGCTGCGTCTCCCGCCCGGAACGAATTGTCGGAGATAACCATCGAGCTGTGTTGCCACATCTAATTGGAAGAAAACAACGCCGAAATCAGATCAAAAATTAAGTACTTGAAGTAAAGTGATTAGCCTGCTTGAGGAGTTGGAACAGTGATGATCAAACCTTGAAAATATTAGATTCGGTGGTGAGATTCTGTAAGGATGGAGGGAAAGGCAAAACATTTGGTAATAATTTTAGTGAAATGCAATATACTTTGATTAAAAGACCTTCTTATTCTTATCACAATACTCGGCTGACAAACTAAAAATAGATCGAAATATGGTCAAATTAATGTTCTCAAATGCCGAATAATTGGTATATCTACCTGATCCATCTTCAATGTCTATCGTCATAAATGTCAAAAATCATTAACACCTTTATGTATCATGATCATCACAAGTTTGATAGTTTATTTTAAAAGCTATGACAAGCCAGTTGAACACAAAAACGTTTAGTAGTTTGCGACAAATCGGACCATACCGTGACGAAGCGCGATGACTTGTAGATCTCACTGTTATGGCCGTGATCGAGAGCCTCCACTGAACTTGTATGCCTATTTATAAAAGTACCGACAGCAAAGTAGCCAAGCTTGAGAAGTTTAATGACAAGAATAATTTGATTGCGGAGAAATGCAATGAAGATAGTCATAAATAATAATCAGCAGAATACGAAACACGACAACATGAAACACACAAAGTAGGCAAAGATAGTAATGAGACGGGAAATGAACTAATAAGAGACGTGGCTGTCCTCGCTGCTCGCAAGCGTCGCGTTCCGTTCTCATAACCTTTCGACGAGACTAATGTATCTCCCAAGATCACTGTCAGTGCCATAATGCCTTCAGCCGCATCAATGATAAATGTCGACAAAAAACACCAATTAGAACAATACAATTGAATAAAACTAAATTCGTAAAGTGATCTATCGACTCTTTTTTACCGACACGCATTAAATAGTCATTAGCTTCAGATTGGGAACTATTAATTAATTCAATCTGAAGCAGATTCGCGCCAGAATCGAGTTTCATGTGCTCGCATTGTTGCTGGAAATATGACGAATCTAGACTGTTCGTTGAGAAGCCGGAGCATGAAATTGTGTGCACGAGGCGTATCGGCAATTTGCGTCAGTTTTTTTTATCACAGTCACGACAGGCCGGATTCCTCGTGGAGCGGCCAATCGCCGGCTAGAGACGATGTAATTGGGAGAAACTACTCGGCCACCACAAATGCTTGAGATTCGTGTTCGGCCAGTTGACGGAGACCTCTGAAAAATCATCCGAATGCGTCTGAGGCGACTTAATCCGTGCATCTTGAGGAGGCGTGGAAGTTCAGATGTAGATAGTTGCTCCATAATGACATGCTCGTTGTTCGGTCTGTTGCAACACATAGTCTAACTGTTTCGGCCCTTTTGTCTGCCGATGATTGTGTGAGCGATAGTCGACATTTCCTTGGCGGATGTTGCGTATGCCACTTTCGCGGGTAACAATTATATTTTTGATAGAGGCCCATTCAGCGGCGAGTATTGTTGGATTGAGCATATGTGTTCGAAATTCGGTCAGTACTATATCTCATAATCTATAATGACGCCAATTGTGGCTATCGGTTATGAAAGTGATTTGTGAAATGGTCATTATTGTAACACTTTATTTTATGAAATGCAGAAGCAATTTGCATTTACAACAGTATACTTGTGGCTGACTTCGGGGTATTTGTTTGGTCCATAATTAAAAATATACAGCTACCTACAGCTAACGGAAACGTAAAACGTACTTTATCTTTTGGTATGGTGAGAAGATGTTGAACAGTTTCTTGTTCAGCTGAATTATCACTGATTTTATCAAACAATATTTATGATGAGGAGGAAAACTGCACAGCCACGACCAAGAGCCCAGCGACCCAGACACAATGTCAATATTTATTATCCAGTGCAAAACATTTATCTGACATTGGACGTGGAAAAATATAATAACAATATAAGTACTTACTTAGGTACCATGTTAAATAAAAGTTATTTCGTCGTCTGTCCTACTAGATCACTAAATTTTATAGAGAGGTAGGTGTGGTTTATCAAATAGTGATAACTATTTGATCAAGAAAAATCTTCATCATAAAAAAAAAAATGGAAGATTTAAGCAAACATGTTACAAAATAAAATAAGTTCATTAAACATTATAAAATGTATTAACGAATTTTGATAACTGATCTCAGTTTGGCCGTGTCGACTTTCTAATCACGTTAACAATGAAATGGCCGCTTTGCCGCCATATTTTATTTGTAACGTAACAAAGTGGAACGCCTGTTGTCGTAAACGTTAGCAATTAAATTAATTAAAATCCTCTGTTTCAGCGTTTTCTTTATAATACGCTCTTCAGTTATTGCATGACGCACGTTAAATTGGATGGTTATTAAAAAATAACTCAATTAAGACTGAAATGAAACAATTACTTTTCGGTAATAAAGGAATGACACTTCTAGTAGGCGAAACTTCAAATTATGACACTTCCCGCCATTATCGAAATGAGTCGATAAATCAAGTACGTTTTCGCGCCACCAGAAAAAAAAGAAACGTCAAAATTGGAATCATAAATACTTATTATTTTTAAACAGGCAATAGACAAAATGTGCAAATATAAACTTCGTTTTGTTTGTATAACTAGACAAATGAATTAATAACACATTCTTCAGCAGGTCTAATGATAGATTATACCTAAGATATTGTTCAAACGGATGCTATAAATCTAACGAAACTATGTATTTATTGCTATTGGTTGTTTGATTAAGGTAATTAATATGAATGTTATCTTATCGCGGCCGCTTGCCGCGTTGGAAGGATAAATCGTTTTATATCCTATCCGTTTAGTTTCTAATGTATCAAGGTTTCTCTTTATATTTAGTGATTTTAAATTTAATAATAATATACCTTTTTAATCTTTGTATAAAAATGTTAGCCAAAAAAGTGTTTCATGTCAAAAAGTGCATTTTTGCAAGATAACAAGTATTATCTTGATCGATAGACAGTCTTTCGGGAATTGGGCAATCCAGTACAATTTCAAGGTGCGACGTTAGCCAAGAACTAAATGATAGCATTATTTCTTCTGAGAAATTGAAATTATCGGTTCAATGATTTCGATTAGCTAGTATTCCACGAATGAATCTAAAATCCTTGTAACTAAAGGCCATCTTCAATGGTTTATTCAGACGGTTTTGATCAAAAACCTTAATTATTGATGTATGTTTATACAAAATCGAGAAATTTAAGCCATCTTGTACTAGTTCCTACTAATATAAAAACAAATGAGTCCACCAACATCCGAAAAACCACCCACATGGCACTCTCTAAGCATATCGTTATAATAAGCCGTTCTCAATGTGATGAAGTGAAACAGCATAATACTTAGGCCAGACATAACGGCGACCAGGTACAGGTAGCAGAAGTAGCAAAACTTATATCAAACAAAAATCCCAATGAAACTAATCCTATTACTTTGATAAGATAAATGAAGAAGCTACACACACAATCATGACTGATCAGAATTTAAGTTGACGATTGCCAAATAATCTCCAGAAATTCCCAAAATAGACTAATCCTTCCGCCCCATATTTAATAGTAAATACAAAAACACAATAAACCTCGCATTCTCTATAAGAAATACATAACATCTAAATGAGTAGTTGCACTCTTTCTACGAAGTGAAGGAAAAGCCCGCGACGCGCGAACATAGCCTAATAGACTCGTAAAATTTGCTAAGCGGCCCTATGTTGTTTCAGTATCGGTTCGTTCGTATGTGTCGCCGGCAACAGTGGCGGGTGCGGTGCAATTGTTTGCAAGTTTGTAGGTGGCCTTATTAATGGCAGGTGGTATATGGGCTGATGTTTGTTGTTGCGGAGTTAAGTGGTTTGCAGTTTATAGGGCGTAAATAAGTTGTTACAATACAGAGGTTGATTCTACAATATTCTCGTAATTGAGTAAAATGTACATGTGTGTTGTTAAAGTAACTGATAGTTTTGTTGCCGACATTAGAAATTCATTTGTTGGAAACGATTTGGAGATAATATGTCTGACTGCCGCTGTGACAGTTCATTGATTAATTGAGGACAATACAAAACTAAATACACATACATTGACACCATAAACATCCAAAAATATTCGACATCGAAGCAGTAACTTCTCATTATCATGACAGACGAAATACTATTTCAGCGAATAACCGCAGGCACTAAAGCAACATTTATCTCTATTACGTCAAGTTAGTTCAAACAAATTCCCACAGAGATGTAACTCCAGATACAACAGTTAGCGACAGGTGTAGAGGCGAGTTAGTGACCCATGGAAGCGCGTAGGACGAACTCACTCGACACCGGCTCACCGGCGCTGGCTACTAATGACGCGGCTATCTGATTGTGTTTACTGCCTAGTAAATACGGGGTAGCTGCTACTCTTGAAACTGTACTTGTAAACGTTGAAGTTTTACACGAAGCCGTTAATGTTTTACATGTGGACTTTAATGATTTACATGTGGACATTAACTGTGTTAATGTAGACAGAGATGGTTTAGATTTAAACGATGAGACTTTACGTTTTAACATTGATATTGAAAATCAGGCTGACTGTCTTTCAAGAAGTTTCTGTATGTTCCCTTTTAACAGCTTACGAGTATGTTGTGTTTTTTGAGAGCATTTATGCGGTATAATGTATTTGTATCAAATACTTCTTCTTCTAATACTGTATACTATTATGCGTTTTCAAATCAATTAATCCGCAGTTACTCGTTTCATTTTCCAAAACACTTGAAACCTCGTTTGTCATAAATATCACGGCAATGCGTAGGAAGGACTTGCTATCGGCTACTGTATTTGCTTCTCTCTGGAGATTTGTCCGTGGGTAGACCTAACTACTGTTGGAACTGTACACCTAATGGGGTAGAACTGGCTTAGTAATTACGACCTCAGCTGTAGTAGGTGGCAATGTGGTTTTCGTCGGAATCGCTTGCAGTCACTGCAGGTGGTGTATTTTAATTTAAAACCGTTACACTATTATGTGCAGTCGTCTTGGCTTCAATTTTAGCTTCACTGTCTATATCGTTCTTTATATTTTGTAGTTCTTCGTTCTTTTTGGTAATTCTATTACTAACTATTGCAGAAATTGCCTTTGCTTAATGATATTCATCTAAATTGAATCCTTCTTTAACAGTTTCTTTATTATTGTTCCCTTTTAAGATACCCTTCAAAGTATTGCTTTCTTTTTCATTCCGTAAGTATTTCCGTTTGCCAAACACTAAAATACCACATTGGGAGAAGGTATAGAAAATATACTGTTTTCTATAATATGGGAAAATATAAGGAATGTCTTAGCCGCTGTCGAGCTGCGGAAGTAGGCTCCAATGAGGGAAACAGGTTGCGAAGGAGTTCTCAAGCGAAAGATTATACATGCCTTGTACTTATGTACTATAGCGATTCAGGCAGTTATAACTAATTTCCTTGCTGCCAGGCTTGCATTTAGGTGCTCGTGGCTAACCTTACTTATGTTATAAATGCTAAAGTAAGGATTTTGTGAGGTTTATTCCTCGCAAACGACCGTACGAGTTAAGTTGATAATTTGGTACGAGGATCGAGAGAATTTGCGTATAATATACAAGGTGTAAACGGACCCTTCAAGAAGTCGTCTTTTGCACCCCTTATTATGAAAATGTGACTATTAAAATTATAAAACTTTCTATAATTTTGAAACCAAGACAAGACGTCTCTTATTATTCTGTGTACGGTTTTACCTGACATTAATTTGATCATGCACATATTTCCTCGACTTTCTTCTAAAGCATACTCACGTAGTATTACAAAATTAGCCACTAGTCAGCTTGATCTCATTCCCATGACTGGATACAGGAACTGTGCTGCTATTGTCCATTGAGGCGTGTCGAGTGCATTCTTTGCTATAAATATTGACAATAATTGTGTATAGATCAAATAATAGTATTATGCTACTATTGTAGGTACGTAGCTAACAGGATTTGCTCATAGTAAGGTTCGTTCGACCAGAATAAATGAATAAGGAATTGAGGTCATATCTATAGGACTGATTTCTTAAAATATTTATTAAGCTGCAGGAGTTTGATATACAAGGCCGAGTAAGCAGAGCTTAGCAATTAAAATGTGTATAGAATTGGCTCTTAGATTAAAGTAATTTTATATTTGCTGTTTCAATTCTATGGAATCTTCTTGTCGTGATAAAAGAAGACTTTAGGAATCTTGTTCTAGTCTTGGCTCAGGAATTCAACTCTAAACTAGCTACTGTTACTGTTAGCCTGTGTCATCCCACTGCTGGGCAAAGGCGTCCCCCCATGACCTCCAAATCTTTCGATCCAGGGCCAATGTAGACCACTGGTTGTTGGTTCTGTCTAGCTCGCCCCGCCATCTCCTGCGAGGTCTACCGCGTCGCCTTCTGGTTGTTAAAAAGTGGTTATTTTGGCTCACAGCTCGTCGGGCATACGGCAGACATGGCCAGCCGAGTCCCACTTCAGCTTAGCTTAACCATCTAATTAACCTTCAATTCACAATATAACTTAGACCTCACACTCTCTAATATCAGCTCCATTCATTCACAAAATTTCCAATTCGATACGATATTCTACTACACTGATGAAACAATCTCGTCACGTCGTTCAATTCAAATCGAGTATAGTACCTAATACAGATGTATCGTTCCGTTTGACATTCACCGATGACATCGTATTAAAAGTTTAACCGACCGATCGAGACCAAGATAGTGATTTATGATCGTACGCGGTCGTTATTCGCGTTTATCGATAGGACTCGACTAAACCTAGTAGGCGATTGGCGATTTTCGATTGCTAACTGACTTTTAGTGCTGGCGGTCATTCTGTGATGTCTGAACGCGGTGCATTTTTAGTGAATTTATTGCAAATGTTGATGTGAGTACCTAGTTGGTTAGTATCGATTTAGTTATTTTGTGGTTTATCGTATAGCATTTGGACGTGCGTCTGCGCACTAAAAAAGCTAGAAATAAAATTAAGATGTTTTACGAGGCTTTTGGCTACTTTGTGTTATTTTATAATGTGCGACTCATTTTGTGCAGAATAACCAGTTATTATTTCGTTTTTTGTAAATTCAATGAGTACTAAAAACTTGAGAATGTAGTCTTGTAGAGTTAACATAAATGATTTCCATGTATAATTTTTCAGACAATTTAAATTATTTCAAAGTAGGTATAATTTCCCCGTTTTTGTTCCCGTAAGCCGGGTATACCGCACCGGAACGGTTATCGTTGCCGTGAAACCGTTTTAACGGGGCGGGTAACTGCGCGGGCGCAAGATGTATGGCGCACTAGCTAATTGTAATTACATGTACATTTGTAACTTGTTTCAACAAGTTTCTGGTTAAAAATATTGTGGTAAATAATATAGAGATCATTCGGGTGGGCTTAAGACCCCCATTCACTTCAGTTATGTTTAGCAGACACCATTTATGGTTAGTATGTAAGAGGCGTTCATGTAATCACAAGTTCAAATGAATGTATGCTTTTACTGCAATGACAAAATATGTACATGCATTGCCTCCTGATAAAAAATGATCAGAATGGATAAAACAATGGTTTGATTATACTACAGCTACTATAAGCAAATAAGTAGTCAAGTAGTTTTCAATAAAACGTAACATTATTTTTTGGCCGTCGTGTAAAAATAGATTCCCTATCAACATCAATCGCTGTTCATTTTGCAAGACAGTATAAGCACCTGTACTTCTTGGAGGTTAAGTCAACACTCAAGTTACACTTATGCTCAAACAAGCCAGTAAAATTCATAGTCTAAACTTAGGTTTACATTTATTGTACACTTTACTTTTACAACTTAACTTAGACTTTCAAGTTGATATAAATTTTACTATCTGAACAAGACTTTATTGATATTATCGTGATTACGGAGAAGGCAATATTCCTTTAGTGAAGCCGTCAAATTAAATGAACATTTATTGGCAAGCTCATAAAGATGAATTTTCAATATTAAAGACAGTAGATACCCATCGTGCTACGTTTGAGCCTACTGGAATGGAATTAGTGCAAGTAAAAGCAAGCAAGTATAGTAATCGAACATTACAGTAAGTGAATGCACAACATGCACATTCTTAATTTGAAATACAAGTAAGTAGGTACGCCATGTTATAAGTACACAGTGGCACTAATCAAATTCTAAACGGACCTGCAGTTGTAGTAGATGGTCGAGACTTGGCGAGTACCAAATTATATTGTAAAACATTTTTATTATGATATTAGTTATCATAAAATTTATAACGTAATTTCTGAATTAACCATAAAAGTTAGCGAACCTGACGTAGGCCTGACCACTGACGTCTCTTATGATAAAAGACACCATGACGTACGTCATACTGGTTGACAAACATGCAGACATAATGCTAACAAAGACATTTAGCGCTACTTTAGCAATAAACCTACCTGTAGGTACTCACCACTATAATGAGTTTGAATTCAGTCTTCTACATCGTGATTCAGCGTACAACCCGACCGAATGACGAAGGTAGTTGTCTATGAAGCAAGATCTAACAACAGTAGTTTTTTCAACTCGGTCGGGTTATCACACTGGGCGGACGGAAACGGGCCAGCTCTCACGACGTTATACAATACTTCAGTTGAATCTAAACAGGTTCTTTTTAGCTAACATTAAACATGGTTGGAAGTTAATCGGTTTTTTTATATGAAAATGTTTCTTTTTGTGCGATTGAAGGACAAAATATAAAAATCCAAGTATTTAAACAAGCGGTTGTCTAAGAATTGTTTGGATTATGTTTCGTGAAGTTTTGGGACTGTTTTGTTGTCAACGGGATATCATTTGTAAGCGGAATATGGTAGTTTTTTTTAAAAACAAATGGTAGTTTTCTTTAAAAACAAATGGTAGTTTTCTTTAAAAACTAATGGTAGTTTTCTTTAAAAACAAATGGTAGTTTTCTTTAAAAACTACCATGATAACCTTTTCTGTCATAATAAGCCGTTTAGCTATTCCGATTATGGAGGTGGGATTACAAAGCTACAGGCACATGAGACTTTCAAACCTAAGGTCGAGAACACATGGATGACCCTAGCTTCGAAGCTACAAGTGTCCATATATAGGGTTCTAGCCACTTTCCATCTGGTAGGCAGTCGACCAATTCCGTATTAGTTTCAGCCAGTAAAATATGTCCCATTTACAGGTTTACCGATCCTCAATGTCATTCTATAGTCTATGTTCATGTCTCAAGAACATAGATAATGGTCTATTACCTCCTACACTGTTAAATTACAACGTTAACGAAGTCATTAATTAACTGAAATTATGGTGCATGTCTTAAATATCAATTAATTTGTCCTGGAGTGTATAGTATGGTAATAGGTAATAAATATTAAACGTGTGGTCTCTTATAGAATAGGCTGTAGATCTCTTTGTCTATGGGTGAGGTACGGAGAAAGGTAGCCTTTAGGCACTTTATAGCCGGGTTATTGTTTGTGGTTTTCGCTTCTTCTTAAGTCCTAAAGGGGGAGTCCCCTACTGCTATTTCAAACAAATTATTTGGTGATTCATTATTTCAAATGTCAAAAGGTCATCACACGCGTCCAAGAGTATTTATATAAAATAAGAACGCCATCAAATGAATTTTGATGGATGGAGAGGGCGAGGTAGACTAGGGAAACAATGGATGGATTGTATGAGGAATGATATGAAAGAAAAATAAATAAATGATTGCGTGGTGATTGCAAGGGAAAATGGAAGAAAAAGACGTGTTGCGCCGACCCCAATTAACATGGGACAAGGGCAGGAAGATGATAATAATAAAAGTACTATTGCTTAAATAAGTACGAACATGCATCAATATAAGGATAACTAAAATACCTCTAGACTGTGTTAATGTGCATATCAACATGTAGATGTTGATACAGGGTTCTGTATTCCTGATTAATACATAACGTCGTTCTATTAAAGTCTGTATGTTATAGAGAGATATATTGTCTAAAATGGCGGTAGTCGTTTAATAAGACTTTTATAGCTTTTGGCGTAGCCGGGACTGTATTATTACTGTAAAGGTTTAGTTAACATGCAAGTTTAGTGCATTAAAAGTTAATGGGTAATATTAGTTAACTGCCTGTTATGTATTGGGTTTATTGCGTGTTGTAGATATTGTTGCTGTTTTGGATAAGTTTTTTCCGAGATTTGAGAACAGCATCCTTTCATCTTATTTGCCTAACGATTACCAAAAAAGAAAATGGAATAGTCCACAATATAAGTAAACTAAATAACTTGATTAAAATGAGAGCTGTCAAACTAAATGGACTAGTAGTTTTGGTCATATCGTAATAAATGATTTCAAATGCATAGATATGCAGTTCAAATTTAACAAGACTTAGGTACTCTATGTAAATATGGGTATTAATTGAGGCAAATTAAATTAAACTATAAAATAATAGTCTCAATAAAATTAGAGGCTTAATTATGTACATTCTTACATCTGTCATTTTAAACAAGTTACATTTTAAGAACAAACAATCACCACGATTGTTTGTTTATTGGGATAATTATAACAATAATCGTTTTAGTATTGAAAAACGTTATTTTTGTCTCTGACTGTTTTTCTGTTAAGTAATCTTGTTTTTATTTCCAAATCACTGATTTTAGTATAAAATCTGGCAGTTTAGTCCTATCCTATTTAACATAGTAAGTACCTAAATCGAACTAACACTACAGTTACTGTTGCATAACAAGCATCTAAATAAAATACCCCAAATTGTACCCACTCATAAGTAGACAACTCGTGACGACCAAAACGAAATTGTACAGGCACAGAGTGATTCTCAATTATAAAGGAATCATGCGCAGTCATAGTATCCATTGGGTGTACCGTTATACCAATGACAGGGCCAGACTGGCCGTGTGTAGCTTTTGAATTTAGAAGAGAAAAAAAGATAGTTGTTTGTTTAATGCCATTGCTTAAGTTTGGAAGGAGGATTTATTGGGTGTGTAAATGGCCAGTGTGTCAATAAAAAGACTGGTCTCATCGGTGTTGTCAATAATTTGTTTTTAAAAGAATTCGAGAACAGGTTATTTATTTACCATGTTATAATGTTTTCTGGCAAGCGTGTGTATCTTTCGTACTTCGTAATACAGGGTACCCAAAGGTCAATGGGTGAACACAATAGTAAGGGTAGTATTCGTCTACCGCACTTCCGTAGGGCAAGGGATTCAATGTCTGTCTGAAATATGGTGGTGTTGGCTACGCTCTTTAATTGTTTTCTCAAAAAACAATTTATCTAGCCAAAAAACCTTAAAATACTGTTCTTGAGAATTTGATTCCGAGTTTACTGCATTAACAGATAATTTGTTTACGTCAAATTAATCAAAATAATAGTGTCGTTTTGATGGAAAGCGTCACAAATATTAAGATGTCAAATAAAGTGTGTTATTTATTTGACGTTTATGTAATTAATGTTGCTGTCACAACAATTTTAGCCCGAAATTGGTCACAGACATAAAATTTCTGAAATATTAATAAAACTGTAGTAGATAGAATCGAAATGGAACCAATTTGTTTAGTATTTGTGCCTGACTGATAGGAAACACAATTTAAACAAAATGAGTTTAATAAAACTACGAGAGCCTACTTGAGTACTTTCTGGAACTCAATTTCTAAATAGTTCTAAAGGGGGCTTCATCATCTGCCTTTTCCTAATTAGGTTGGGGTCAGCTTCCACTCTAACCGGGGGTAGCTCAGTATCAGTATTTTACATGGAGCGACTACCTATCTGATCTCCACTACCCGGTTATTGGGTAATCCTTGGTAAGACTGGTTGTCAGACTTTCGGGCCACTGACTACTTTTAACAACAGTAAAAGATCTACAAATGACAGCCGGGACCAACGGCTTAACGTGCTTTCCGAGGCACGGAGGAAACTCGGTGTGTAGTGAAGTTCTAACGGGGGGTTGGAGTTTATTACGAACTAAAACATACCTATCGTGATTACAATAAAGTTGAAATTATACAAGCAGTTTGGACAATGTCCCCATAAACTCATTACATATCACCGTTTGCATGTACACATACACTATACATAATCACTGCAATTTGGCTTACAAAACTAGATTCGTTTTAACCAGTCACAAAATATTTCCGTACAATTAAATGTAAATTACGCGAACAGCCTGCGGTGACCATATTTTTGTCATTAAGGACGGTAAAATCGGCTTTTTGAACGATATAAAGTCATCTCGGAAGACCTTCGGGCGTCAAAATGAGAGCAATTTGAAGTTCTCACCAGTTTTTGTGAAAAAAATCCGGGGTGGGCTGGGTATAGACGAAAGACATGGAAGAGTGAGATGATTGAGGTCCCCTTGTTGCTCAGGAGGGTGATATTCAGGCAATAACAAGTGATTTTATAGAAATACTAGCTGACCCGCGCAACTTCGTCTGCGTCACTTAGGGGTATGAAAAATAGATGTTGGCTGATTCTCAGACCTACTCAATATGCTCACAAAATTTCATGAGAATCGGTCAAGCCGTTTCGGAGGAGTACGGGAACCAACATTGTGACACGAGAATTTTATATATAAGACTAGCTGACCCGCGCAACTTCGTCTGCGTCACTTAGGGGTATGAAAAATAGATAGTAGCCGATTCTCATAGATACCGGATAAGCACAAAAAAATTCATCAAAATCGGTCAAGCCGTTTCGGAGGAGTATGGCAACGAAAACTGTGACACGAGAATTTTATATATTAGATAAATAGGTACTATCAGTCTAGCATGAGCACATAGCTCTTGCTTCAGTGAAAAGATCCGCCAGTCAGCTATTTATTTATTTATAGATAGGAGAACCAACAGCTATGACAAATAAATAACAATTGTATAGGCTACATAGAGCCAATTACAGGTTCTCACGAGTCAAAATTAACAGATTTTACTATACATGGTGCGCCGAATATCGGTTCTATGGTTGCCATCATCCGCTGAGGCTCTTATGTACCGACTAAGTTAACAAAGAGTAACACTCTTAATGCTCTCAAGATTAATCAGATATCGCTCCTACAACCTTTTGGCCTGCCCGTAAATTGTTGAACCAGGTACCACCTCGTACATTAGCTGGCCATCTTTCCCACGTCCATCTGACGTAACCTATGCTAATCTTAACACAATAGATATTATCCATATCTTCAATAATTGCCTTAATAAGCGCCGTATAATCATAATCAAAGAGAATTACTGACGTATTGAAAAGTGATGTTTTTATTGTGGTATTGTACTATGAACTGGCTGGTGCCAGCTACTACGGTTGCCAATCAACTTTTGTATATTAGATGACGTTAGTGTTATTGAGTGGTGTACAATAGATTTGTAATTGTTTTCGAATGAGTCGTGTAAATTTTGGTGTGTAACGTACGAAACAATCGGCTGTTACCGAATGAAGGGTACGGTTACACGTCCCGGTTGGTGTGATGCGTCATGTTAATTCGGTGATGTTTGGATAAGTTAGTTTCTCAATTTGGTGATAGTGAATAAAAATTAAAGCGTTCTCTATTTATAGCTGTTGCCCGCGACCTTCGTCAGCGTTAAATTATTATAAAAATTCTGTTTTCCCCGTTTCTGCAACATTTTTTATTAATGCTCCGCTCCTTTTGGTCGTAGCGTGGTGTTATATAAGCTATAGCCTTCCTCGATAAATGGGCTATCCAACATTAAAAGAATTTTTCAATTTGAACCAGTAGTTCCAGAGATTAGCGCGTTCAACCAAACAAACTCTTCAGCTTTATATTGTTATATATATTATATATATATATTATATAAAGTAAAGATTACCTAAAGAGTGTTTTGTTTATTTCTTTCTGCGATAAAGATGACTATCATTACTATATCTATCACTAAAGCTGATTCCATCAATCACAAAAATGAATGACTTAACTAATAAACTCTGAATTATTATCAAAAACGTCAGTCGTAGTTAAACACAAATAGTCTGAAACGTCAATAAAATTCAAATTCATCATAATTATACCTACCTGAGAACTGAACGTGGGAGACAAAGTGAGGCTCGGTAAAAAACTAAACTACTCTGTCGGTGACGCCATCTGCTGGCGGATCAACGGAGGCTTCCGGCCAATGACCCGGCCCCACCACTTCCCCTAATTATCTTATCCCCACTACCGCATCTAGCCTTGCTGCGGTTTTAGACGATTTTCATGAAAAAACATACCTACAAACGGCTAGATTAGCAAATAATTTTAACTTTGTAGCTCAGTTTTTTTCATCACGTTTATGATATTTTAAGTACAAAGAAGGATTAGTCTACTTTATAATCGATTTATCTCAACTGACCGTTGTTGAGGTATTAATGGCTCTTATGCAATTAGATATCGATTGCATTATGAATTCTCAAAAGGCAATGCCCGAATAATTTGTCTGCTTTGACCTTGGTAATTTTGGTCAGCTCGAAACTTTAAGAAACATTTTTGAAGTCAAAATAAAGGTAGAAGCATTTAACAAAAAAATACTTATCGCAGTCAAAATGTACGAGCACATAAAAGTCAGTGCAGTTTAAATGATACAAGAGCGAGCGTCACTTCAAGTCATTTCCCATGGCATCAGGCGTGAGAAAGATTTCTATCCTCCGCCGCCATTCATTTTTGTGCAAAAACCTGGTCGTGTTCGGAAGCCGAGGAAAGGTCACACGAGAACTCGCGCCTTTTAAATAAAAAAAAAAGAAATGGCGCGAAACTCTCTGGCGTTTCCCGGTTGCCAGTGTTTTTTTTTTATTTTGTTCCTCCGCACTCGGAAATGCAGTTACTGGAATTTTGTGTTTGTTTTTTAGGAGAACCTTTTAATCTAATGTAAATTAACTTAAATTACCTTTTTATATAAACATAAATAGAATTAAGTGAATCTTTTAGTTGTATGATACGATAAAATATTTTCTACTTCCTACATGATTGTATTTGTTGAGTATTAAAAGTTAAGGAGTATCGGTAAAACATACACAAAAACAAATAAACATAGTGTACATGTTCATTACATAACTCAAATCAATAACTTACCTTAGCACATTTTCTTCAACAACATCGTAAATTTTCAGTAGAAAATTATATCCTTAATTCAAAATATACTGTATTGGATCAAGTATAGAATTTATGATCCAAATTCGTAGTTAGAAAACAGTTAGGTTATAATACAATGTGTTATCAGTTATAAGGATCGTAGCGTATGCCTCGGGACAATGCTTTGAAAGCTCCACCGCGTCGGCGCCGGCGCAGGTATAGATTTATTGAATGGAAGCGATCGTAATGAACTGCTGATCTGTTAGGGAAAATATGTATTAAGCTTTAATATGGCTATTTTGTTATATTTATTGACTACGGCTACTTTATTTACTACTTCATTGAATTGGGTCCTAATATGACTAACCTTATCATTTGAATAATGTTAGAGATTGCAAATGGCAGCCTTTTTGTTATTTTTCATTATAATCTAGATCTCTTCAAAGTTCGACTGATTCGGTGTCTTCTAGGCAAGCATGCTTCACCTTAGGCCACGTCATCACTTCACACCAGGAGAGTTGCGGCCAAACGCAAGCCTATTTAGTATAAAAAAAGTTTCCTCATTTTGGAGCATAAAAATTACCATAGCTATTTGGCGTAGCGTCTTCGTAGCATGCGCAGTTTACGCTACGCGGGTAACGCTACGCAAGCTTGCAGGAATCGAAAACCCCTTTCGGCTTTGCCGTAGTGGGGTATAAAGTGCGACAGTATCTTGGAAGAACTTAGGTAACTAAATAATAGATTTTGCAACACCACTGGTATCTCTACACTCTGCAAAAACAAAAAAAAATGTGTTATTACTAAAAAAAAGCCCCGTAATGGAATACTAAGACACCATCATATAACAAGATATTTCCCACCTATGTCAGGATCGGCTCCCATTTTACATGGAGTGGGGAGTGGCGTGCCTGTCTGACCTCCACAACCCACCCTAGGTAAGACTGGTTGTCAGACTTTCGGCAATACCAAGTGATAATAAAGCTGGCAGATATCAGAGAAGCACAATAGGAATGAGGTGGCGAGCACATCACAATAGCGAGCCTACCGTCAGCATGCGCGCGCGCCTATAATGGAGCGATAAATAACTATTTTGAATTAATGACGTTTTACTAGCGGTGTTGCGCCTTTGTCTTGTTGGGAGATTTTAGAAAATATTGTTGGATATGATAGTGCTTTGTTCTCTGGCAGAAGATGGTGTTGGTTGTGAATGTTAAAGTACGAAGGAAGCGAGTATTATGTGTTTTATGGATCATAGGCTTGTTATTTAACAAGTTGAGACATCGTTTGTATAGTAGACTGTAAGTAGGATTTATACAGGGTGTAAACGAACCCTTCACGAAGCCGTCAACTAAGCATTATGTAGATCATACTAAGTAACTTTACGCAAAAATTATTGCTGGGAAACGACTTTTTTTTTTGAGGTGGAACTTCATGTTTTACTGTAGGACTTAATGTAACGCACCTAAAACCATTGCCATGTGCCGATGGATGGATTGAATAGTACGGGGGTCGTGGAGGTGTTTTAAGTAAAAAACATACATTAAAAGCATGTATTTAAATAAAAACTTGTGAAAAAGTTCGTATTTAGGTAGGATCGTGCTTAGGTATGATCTAGAATAAAAAAAATATCGCAATGATGGGAAGAACAAATGCCTTTCGGTTTCGTTAGGGGTCTTATTACGCCCTTTATGTACTAAGTAACTAGGTACGCACGACGACTAATCCAACTACACAGTTATATGGATACACAGTTTATGCGGATCTTTCATTGTACGGGAAAACTATATAAAGCGAGATCATGTTATTTTGGAAATGTATAGCTCGTACGTGTCGCCGTGTGTACTAAGATTGACGATTCTATAATTGAGCCGAAAAGTTCTATGTTAGTAGGTACTTAATAGTTCTGCAAAATCCCACGTCTAGATGAGTTATTCGGGCGTTGAGATACTATAACAAAAAACACCATTTCTGAGTTCATTGCTTAATTAATTCTATTAATAGAAACATTACGACAGTAGTAGTTAGTAACAGTAAGCTAGACATAGTCCAACGCCATCATTTTTAAGTTATTTACGATATAAATCTCAAATTAGCATTCTCTATAATTGCTGGCTACTTCAATCAATAAAAAACTTCGATGTCTTACAAAGTCAAAAGTTTTTTCTATTGGTTAAAATTTACATAACTATTTGAGTGGATTTATAAAACAATGAACGTTTTACTTAAATATTTACATAAAGACGCGTGGCGTTGGTACTTATATACTGTGTATTATAAAGTCATTGATTCATGTAGGGAAAATAGTACTAGGAATTTTGAGGAAACTGTTTTAATGGAAGATTGAATAGCTTAAATAATTTAACAGTATTTTTCGCGAGTAAAATCTATAAACTTGGAGAAAAAATCATGTTTTGCAGTCTTTTAGCTGTAACTAATAATTTGTTTTCTTTGTTTCAGAATTATGGGATTTCCAACATCATGGCGGCGAGAATACAAATTCCGAGTTATTTGGTAAGTTTCTAACAAGTTTTTCAAGTCTGTGTTACCGTAGTGCATTCGAAATAGAAACACGTCATCCAAACTCATTACATGGATGCGGGCCCCAAAACATTTAACTTTTTGTCATCGCGCTGGCCAGCAACAATAAAAATAGTTGTCATACCTACAATTTGAAATGAGAACACAGAATTGCTGGCCATTTAGATTTTAAAATGTACCCATTTGAATTGTCGATGACAGCTCTATTTTTTTGACTTGTCATCAAAAGTAACCGCACGGATAACTGAAAAATATACCTAAATGGAGAAGAAAATGTGCTCAATTTTATTAAAACAGATGCTTCAAGTAATTGAGTAGGTAAGTACTATATCTTATTGTTTCTGTTGTGTCTGCATCAGTAAAAGTCTGGTTGAATAAACCACCAAGTTAAGATAAAACCGCCTGAAAATAAAGGTCCCAAAAAATATCTGACAGCCACTTAAATCCATATCATGTCCAACACACCGATTCAAGTTTTTAACCAAAAATGCTCGATAGACGAATAATGCTTCGCCAAGAATGATAATCGAGGGACATGGTAATTGCCGTGACGTGTTTCTGAACGTACCTAGTCGTCACGCAACGATGACTGCCCCTACCACGACACTTTCAAGCAACATTCCGAAACGATTCCGTTCCCTTCTGCGCTGTACATCGAAGAGGTCAGTCGTGTGTTCTAGTGCTTAGTGTTAACTTGTGCCGCAATGGATTGAGAACTTGTTTCTACTGAATTGTTGTGAACTAAGTGCGGGCTATGGTAGTCTAATCGAAGTCCAAGGTCTCAGGTGTGCTGTTTATTTCGGTTTATGTAAGTAATTTTGGAAGAGTTCAGAATATTTTATGAATCGAGGTAATTTTATTACTATCTCTACTCTCATACATACACGTGGTTCAAATGTTACTTTAATATTTAAGTATAAAACTTAATAGCGTCGTGAATGAATCATAACTTTCCAACGTAACTATAAAATAGATGATTTCATTTAATTTAGTAGTAAATTGACTAAAAACGTCTTTAAATGAATCTTTAGGCATTTTTTGACGAGGTAACAATTTTCAGCTGTTCATGTTAAATGCAATGAAAATATAACGTAGTGTTAAAACAATGGTTGCATTCTTCAGAACATTTAAGTACTTACGTATTCTTTTTAATTACTCTTGTTCTATTGTCTTATTACTTACTTATTATTACGTGTTTTTAGCTACTTTATTTACCATGTGCTATGATAATGAAGGAGTGCTAACGATATACCTAATACACATAAATATTCACAATTTTGCATCAATAATTATTTGCAAGCAATTGAAATGCACGGTGGGTGCATATTTTTAGCACTCACGCTGGTCAAAGTTCGATCATTTTAATTTTAGTTAGCTTAGCAATAACTAAATTGCGAAATGCTAGTAGGCATATTTTTTTAGGTTCTTAAATATAAATGATTCGTATTGGCGATTGTATAAATTAAAAGATGAATTAATTGCCTAGAAGCAAAATAAGCAATGAGATCGAGCCTATTCTTTTGACATTAGTAAGCAGTATTTATAATGTTTTACTTATTCATAATTTTATTTGAATAACTACCATTCTTGCATAATTTGCACCACTAACTAAAACTCCATTGACAAAATCTTAGCACACATAATAAAAACAAGCATATTGAACGAGTCATATTTAAATATTTGGTATTAATTTTAAAATATAATACCAAAGAGGTTATACAACACCAAACCTTAAGTTAATAAGGAAAGCTTAAAAGTAAATTAATATCATCGGCCGCGCTCGAACCCGCCATCGACATTCGATATTTGAATCCCGTTCTCGGATTGGCGCGCGTGAGGTCGATGGCTCATCTACAAGTGCCTTTTATCAGTATTATTTTAGAAAGGAAACTCATATTATAACCCATATAGGTATAAAACATAACAGAATTGAATTATTGTATTGCGCTATTAGTTAAAACAAAGGCGTTCAAATTTTCCGCCATTACATTATTTTTAAATACAAGCTGTTGTTTAAGGTATGCGTGCTATTTTGTAAATAAACTAAAATGGCGGAAATACAAAAATATTCAAACCTTTGAGTAAAAGTTATTTGAAATAATTTGTAAATGTCATAACGGCTCCCGTAGAGAGTTAATAAATATATGACTTAACTTTGACAGTAACAGTTCTTGTGATTACAGACACTTATAATATTCAAAAGGTACCATTTATTAGCTATTTTTATTTTAAACAGTGACCTGCTGTGCCAGCACTGCTTTCGTGTGGCAATATCGTTTTAAAATATTAAAGAAGTATCAATTTCGACACTTTGTATCGATAAAATCGTTAATTTCGCACCTTACCGACTCTCTTACGCACAGATTATTAAATTAAATTCTTATTAAAGTGCGAAAACGTTCTGCAACAAAAGCTTATTGAGCTTATGTAAACTTTAAATGCGCTTGTCCATTAAAGTGTTTAAAAATATCGTCATTTTCTTATCTTATTGACTTTTGAAAACTAAAAATATTCAAGTAAAACACCAATTACATCTTATTATAATATTTATAATTCAATTACCTAACACGATACTTACACTCCTTAGTCTCTTTTATCATTATTCCTGCCCTTATCCCAATTTATTTGGGGTCGGTGCGGAATGTCTTCAGCCTGTCTTATAGCCATCCACATGGCCAAAATAATTAAAGGCTTTTACTAAGTTAACCACTTGTTCTTTAAAAGCAATGTTGGATCGAAACTGAGACCCTAGCACAAGTTTTGACGTTTTTCGTAACGTAGGTGCTCGCTTGTTGCAAACTGTTTAACTGAAATGCCGTAGGATAATAATTATACCTACGGCATTTTAGTTAAATTCAGCACAAAATTAAACACAATCAGTATCATCCAAAGTTATGAATCAGTTCTTAAAAATGGCGAAAATGTTATTTGTAAATGAGTATTTTTAATTTTTAATTCGACGTATTTACGGTCAGAAAACGAACGTAAGCAGGGTGCCTCCATTAATCAGTCTTGTAACACTGGTAGTAAAACATCAATATTCAGCTTATAGCGACAGCTACCAGTCTGTGCGCGTTTTTGTCCAGTTTTCCCAGTTTTTCCCCACTGTGTGACATGGTAGCTTGTTATGTGTGTCACTGTGGTGTGGCTCACAGTTAGCTCAACGAGTTCTCGTGTGTTTTCTAGTTATCGGCTCAACGTTAATTGAGTTTATCAATGTAACGTAGAAAGTCTTAAGACCTTGAACTGCTTTTTTTGTTGTAAAACCGATCCATTGATTCAGAATTAATACTTGCAGAAAGGGCGCGAATTCAATGCGTTTTATGTGTATTGTAATTTATGATCTTGAACCAAAGTGCTTATTATAATCTTGAGATTGTATAAAATAATTCTTAAGAATTCAGCTTCCCTTTATAATCTAGTTTGATTCGGAAGCTGAACAATTACTCATGCTCATATTAAAATAATTGTTAATGTACAAAAAGAACCGGTCACAATAATAAAATACAGAAAAAACTACACTTAGCTCAATGCCGACTGCGTACTATAATGATAAATATTCAATGGTCAACCTTGAAAGACCCTTTTATGACCTCAGCAACCCGTTCTATGGAGTAACATTCACACGTGCAAGGAGACATCTTTCATTTTTTTTTAATCCAAAGAGGTTAGCATATTTTAATATAAAGGTGGCAAAAGATCAGCTGCAGCATCTAACCTACAGGATACGCAGATCCGTTAAAAAATAAAAAAGATAAAAAGACACGTTCATTGTGGGCACGTGTGCGCCGGGTGGGGGGCGACATGTGCCTGCGCAGGTGCGCGCGCACCCGTCCGCCAACTGTTCCCGACTACCGCCCTTTACCTTAAAGGTCGCAGGTAATGCCATGTACTACAACAACCTAGGAAGAACTCGTTGCATATTATTTGCTCGTAGTTAGTACACAAGGGTCGTTAGGCACCTTTCTCGTGTCTAGTTCTACTATATATCTTAGTTCTATATGCATTTACGAGAGAAAGCTGCACTTGTAAAGTATCTACTAATACTTTACAACTGCATAAGTATAAAGTTTACTACTGGCCGAAGGCAAATATAGTTCGTAATAGGGACTGACAGTTAACACGACTGTTTGTTTAGAAAGTATATTAATAATACGATAAAGTTGAATGAGAACTATTTATTTTCCAGTCATTGATATGCGTCCAACGCATTCTAAACATTTGCTTTACAAAATCAAGTGAACACTGCGGGAAACGGTTTGTGATGTTTATTGTCAATATTGAACGTGTGAGATTGTGACGTCAGAGCTGACGGTCACTCTGACGTAAGACAACTTGTTATGAGATGTGATCTAAAAGGGTACAGCATTTTTCCACTATGAAACACTTGTACATGAACATCACATACGGTCATGAACATAAATAGTTTATTTTGTGTTAAGAGCAAAGTAAAAAAAGTGTTGAGTATGAATTTGGATGGGTATAAGAGTAGAGGAAGACCAAAGAAACGAAGGATGGACTGTGTAAAGGATGATATGGCAAGAAAGGAGATGTCTGATGAGATGACGCGTATTAGAGAAGTATGAAAGAGGAAGACATGCTGCGCCAACCCCACAAGAATTGGTATAAGAGCAAGAGAATGATGATGATGCAAAGTAAAAAGAAAAGATAACCTAACATAAGACGATGTACAAAATAAAAGAGCGAAAGATTTCGTGAAACTAAAAGAAAATGCAGAAGAAAGAAACCCAAATCTGAATAGAAAAGGACCTATCTAATATACCAGTTCACGAAGATGAATCAATTCTAAACAACCTTCAGCACAATTTAGATCATCAAGGAAAACTTCACAAAGTAAATAAAATTAACAATGATATATTTGATATTGTAAGGAAGGAAAATCATAAAAGAATTCTATTCATTTGCTCATAACTATGCTTCGTAAATCGCCGGAGGACGTGACTAGATTGGCAATAAGACTGTGCTTGGACCACCTATAAGAGTCGCGTGGACAATTAGCAATATTAATGACGTAGAAATTGCAGTCTCTCAGTAATTGTTCAATTGGCAAGTTTATCACCATTACCTCTACTGTCCATTCAAGTGATTCGTTTTAGAAAATTAACACTATTTCATATAATTGGTCGTTTTGTATACAGTGAGTGCTAAACTTAAGATTAAAAGACGTTTATATTAGCACCTCAGTGTCGTCAATTTTATAAGTGTGAAATTAATATCTTCATTGTGATCGATTTGGCTTTTTATTAACGATTAAATTGTTAATTGTATTGGGTGCTGATTTATGCGAGGTAAGTGTGTGATTGTAAGCTTGACTTTAAATTATATATATAAAGTGGGAATAGACTATAGACACTAAACATTTTATGGATGTCTATGCGCATGACTCAACCAAAAGTAAATTAACGACAAAACTTTCAGAGTAACAGAAAGGATACTGTATGTCATCATAGTTAAAACAAAAGCACTGTTAAATCAAGAATGCACTCCAGAATCATTCCAAAGTGATTTCAAGTTATTGAAACAAGAATTCGTTAATGTGGGAACAGAGATGTTAATTTCAGGAATGCTGAGGGAATCTCCCACATAAACTCAGATACAATAGTTTTATTGTTATGCAATTATGCACCTCTAGGATATTTGGGCTAAATACCGAGCATTCTGCCCGACCGTGGATGGAAATGTTTGTACAGTGAATCGACCACAAAGCCGTATTTGCTTTCCAATTCTGTTTGCCGTCCACGATTTGTACTCCTCCTAAAACAAATGTATGTTTTGCTTCTAAAGCATCAAATATCATTCTTATATGCAAGAAATAAGGTTGTAGTTTCAGTGGTATATCAATTTTATGATTTTGTTGCGGCTTGTCTACACTTTACAGAATAGTTAGCACTTTCATCCGTCGGATCTTTTTAGCGGCCGATGTTTGAATTGGAATTTTGATTGTTGAATTAGACACGGAATTCTTCATTACTTTATGGTTATTTAACCCTTAAAAATTAATCCTTGCGACCAAAAATCATATTTGCACATAGTGGGAACAAGCAATCTTAGATTTCTTGACTGACCAAAGACTATTTAACGCTGTTATTTTAAATTGGATCGATTACAATACCAACATAATGGACAACCGAGATTCGATATCGATAAACGAGGAAATAATAGTCTATGGCATGACTAATACCTTTATTTATAGAACATATTTACTTCCTCTGTTAGTATACAATACATTCTGAGAAATTCGACTGCCTGAATTTTGGCTCTAGAATATTTTTTTGCCTCATCTTTTATTTATTGGATACGATTTGTATTGGTGTCACGAAGTAGACGTGGACTATTGTGGACACTAATTAGATCAGAGAGATGACGCTTTTCATCTGTTTTTACTTCTTCTCTTGTAACTTGATCTATTAATGTCATACCGTGTACTTCATAACCGTTAACAAAGCTGTTGATTATTGTGTGAGAAACAATTTCAAATAATTCATGTGTCAAAAGAGTATGCAGTAGAATGACAAATCTTTTTTCTTTAATTATTTGAAAATCACTGGTAAAACTAATAAGTTCCAACGAGTATCGGTTTCACGTTTCATGTGACGTTGTGGGAAAGATATACAATGGGGAGAGCTATACCCTGGTACGATCGAGAAACCGTGGGATATGATATCATAAAAGAACTTTTATGTCAATAAAATTAAGGACTACATTGTTGTTTTAGAAGTAAACGGCGTTAAGAAAACTGAAATGACAGAAACAAGCAATGATTGATATGATAAGGAATTTAAATCTAAACAAAAGATGAAGCTTTAAACTGAAAACCAAGACGGCGAGCGGATAAATCGATTTCAAACTATTGAAGATAGTACGAATCTAAGCAAATGTTTTACTTAATTAATAAGGCATATTGAGCAGAAACAATAAAGAAACCAGAGTTGCAATTATTGTATTTCTGAATATTGGTATGGTCTGGCTTGTGATAGTTAACTCAATTTCACTAGCTTTAAAGTTTGAGATTGTAGAACTCTGCATGTACTGTGACGATACGCGTATTGTACCGTGTACCAAATAGTTCGAATTCTTATTCCCATCGCAGCATCGATTGTTTAAAGACGATCAATCGGTACGCGTGATGATATTCGGTAATAGCATATTATTATGTAAATCGATATCGGTGGCGCGGTCGCTACTGGTTTCCACAACGATTTGCATTTGTAGGTGACACGGAACGCGTAATTGGCTGGTTGTTACATCTCGAATTAGTTGAACAAAAAAGAATTTTATGTACTTAATTGGTATGTTCGGTGTTGTACAACTGGTTATAGTTTCAAAGCCGTGCTGGATATAGTTTTTTAACAGTTGTGGTTACATATATTACGATTAACCATCTTCTTTTCTGTTTTATAAGTTATATTTAATCATTCAAATCAACTGCTTTTGAATCACTTTGTTCACCTTGTGTATTGAGTCTTCGGATGGGTAAAAATGCGACATTAATATTCCAATCATCATATTATTCGAATTGAATTTGCTTGAATTTCCCACTGCTGGTAAAAGGCCTCCCCCATATCCATCCAGGTACTCTTCTCCTGCGCCATGTCGAACCAGCTTATTATTCGTTAATGCCAATAAAATTAAAGCTGGATTACTGCAATCAATTAATTATAGAAATGTGTTATTCTTACAAAGATTATCATCATGAAAGACAATAGCGTTATAAGTCATAGAGTGGTTAATGAACTCTCGAGTGTAGTGTCCTAAACAAAACTTATAAATATTTATAACTGAAAGGTTCACACAGTTAGTCACTCCAAAATTAATTATCATTTGTAATTATAGTTCAGAACGGGATCATCATAGAGAATGAACTTCTGATGGAATTTGTTGATGATAGCGTGGGGCGAGCTGAAGAATGACGGATTTACTGCTACGTCATCTAAAGTAATATTCATCTAATTAAATTACATGTGCGTCATTCTTCTGCTAACAATGCCTTCAAACTAATCTGGGAATTAAAAGAAAGCTTAGAGTGGTAAAAGAATTGTGTGGCTCATAAAGTAGGTACTGAGCTTAGAGTGGTTAAAGAATTTTGCTTCTCATAAAGTAGGTACTGATGTTATAAACTCTCAATCATTCTTTTAAATCTTAACGGTACCGTTACTGCTAATAAAATATTTTCCTTCTTATTTTGGACGTCGACTATTCTGTTCCCATACTGATTGGCACCTACTGATCATTAGAGTGTTGATGTTTTATGATATTTATCATCAGTATCAGCATCTGGCGGATTCTCGATTAAATTGGCAAAGTCCGTTGTTTATTTATCTTCTCCTGATTGAGGATACGGCGTATCAAGTCCACAAATTTTTGATTTCCCTATTTATGTATCTTTTTTGCTTATAAAATCTTAATAAAGATATCATTTGACGTAACACTGGTAAAAGATTGAAAGTCGATCCACATTCCTCCCTTCTATCTACATAGTCGCTGCAATTATAATTATAAGAGTAGCAAGCAATCGATAGCCTGTTTCGAAAGCCACATCGACAAGAAAATAAAAAAAATAGGAACACTAATTACAATCATAAATATAAAATACTAATGACCATTATAAGTCACACTTATACAGCAGTACATCCTACATGAGAATCCTAAACAGAGACAGTCGACCATGAACCTAAGTCGTGTGAACGAACTCATTTAGGAGTCAAAATGCTCTCTCAATCGCGTTCGCGCGCTCGTTCGTCTATGGACGTGACTGCCAGGGCCGCACTCGGACGTGCGAGGTGCATGCCGGATGCACGCTAAATGATGACTTTGCTGCCGTACTTAATGTCCCCCGACGGGAGAAAGGACAGGCCCATATAACTGTGTACACTGAAAATCGATATGCAAGTTGGAAGGGTAAGGCTGCGATATCGAAGAGGCGTTTGTTAAGATTTAATACTACGAATGAATATTTTAACTCCGGAGATAACACTAAATCGATTTGCAAGTTAGAAAGATAGGGTAAGTGCTAAATAAAAGAATTAGAAATCAGTTCAAGTAAAGAAGGAAGTCTAAAGACAACATAGAATACTCCTAGTAGGTAACGGACGCCATGGCTCACGTCACGTATAATGGTCCACTTTAAGGACTAAGTGGGGAAACCGAAACCCTAACATAGAACTTCTAGTAGGTTTAGCCACTGTCAAGCTTAAGCCATGTCAGCGGCAGATCATAAATTAAAACCATTACGTTCCTCCTTTACAAAATGAGATTCAATAAACAGTAAACTTTCCAGTTCTAAACCTGTACCTTCTATCAACACATCACTTTAAAACCGTATCGAAGATTGATGTAAGTAATGCACCTCTTACCAATTCAAATCCGGCCCTGTGCATGCAGTCCTTGCGTGCTAGCCGTAGTATTTTCTCGCCCCGCGTCGTATATCCGCGTCGGCAGTGATCGTACATCTTCGGCCTGGCCTCACGGGTGAGACTTGGCACGCACATCCCTAGGCCATAGGCCTGACCCAGCGTGGCCGTGAACCATGCTCCTGTCCTATAAACCATTAGTAGTGTAGTGCTGCGCTCATTTGACAAACGACCAAACCATTTATCAACTTTTGTGAAAACTTTATAAAAGGTCTGATTAATTCACTATAAATTGACAGCGACGCAGCAGCTGTCAACCTTTATCATTCAAGAGCTATTTAACGCCTCATCCGAATAAGTAAAGCGTTTATAATTTCACATTTCCAATTTAAATGAATGCTTTAAATGTATTGTAATTGTATACTTATATTTGGTCGCCAGCGCGGATGTGGTCGTAACATCCTGCCCGTTATGTTGATCTCAGGATGCTTGATTCCGTAACAATAATAACAGGCTTAATTGATGTTATTGAGATAAATAATAAATAACGAGACTGCGAATAAAAATGTTTAACTGGTTAAATCTTGGACTCTGGTTGTAAAGTTGCAATTCTACAAGCCTGTGATTATGAATTTATTATTCTGCCTTTGTCGTTTTACATTTTCCTAATTACACATTAAAACATGCCTTGGTTATTACCAAGCAGTTGGGAATATTTATTTCTTTAATTTGTTCTGATGACTCATTGTTCCCTTTACGTCAAATTATAACTGTCGCTATGTTTTGTCGATGGTTACCAATTTTGCATTACCGCAATTTACCGGACAAGTCCTTAGGGCATATCTAAAGCGGTTACATTCAAATATCGAATTGGAAACGGCGAACGTTCTAATCATTCATCGTTTTGGTACGTTTCCCATAGAGTTGCAACACCGACCATAAAATATAGACCGCCTCCGAGCAACATCGTGACCGCATTCACACGCTTCGGGAAGATTACCTCCAAGTGGTTTCAAGACTTTCCAGCCAACTGATTGATTGTCAGAATACGCGCGGAACTACAAATGAACAGATTATACTTTTGTTGCGTCGCATGTGTTTTGTCTCGAATGAGATGACAGATGTCACAATGACGTTTAATTCTTTAAAAAAAAATTGATAGCTTTATGAGATGATCCATGATATAGTTTAATCTACATATCTATACAAATAAATAAAATTGAACTGTCTGTTTGTTACATCAAAATAACAGCTTTTTACTGAATGCATATGAAAATATATACGGCACTTAAAACAAAACGATAGTTTTTTCAACTTTTGTCTGTCTGTCTGTCTGTCTGTTTGTTCCGGCCGTTAATCTCCAAAACAGCTAGACCGATTTTGACGGGACTTTTACTGACAGATAGCTGATTTAATAAGGTAATCTAGAATAGGCTACTTTTATTTTAGAATAAGAATAAGGGTTCAGTGAAAAAAAATTAAAACCCATGAAATTGGTAAAAAAAAAATAGTAATTGGTCATATTTTTTTGTAATAATTTCACGCGAAAGAAGGTCGCGGCCAACACAGCCTGCTAGTAGAATATAATTTGAATTCATTCAGCTAGGGTGCTGCAATGTTTTTTTTTTTTGCTGAAGTCGGCCATATTGCCAGATGTAAATCTTGTCTGTACAACTACATAATTTTCATTTACTTGAGAGGGCTAGCTCCTCTGTTCTACCTATGGAGGCAATTAAACCTTTTTAATATGTAGTAAACACTTAACTGTCTACTTCGATTAAGCGATCAGCCATAATTTTGCAGTAGCTCTGCAGGAGGGCTGACATCTCGCATAAATCATTTTAAAACAAGATGCGAAACTGTGTTTCTTACTGAAATAATTGTATTGTTTCGCATTTTCTCAACATTATATTGCTAATCGTTATAATCTGTGCTGCATATCATACAATATAATTGAGGTTTCATGTATGTAGGTTCTTATTCAACACCTACCTACATACGAGGGATTATATTTTTTGTTTGTTTGTCGTGTATGGGCGTTGGGTTTTTTTTAATGAAGGATAGATCAATGAACCTGAGTGACTGGAATACTTAGTGCATTGGGCAGACAAGAATGCCTAGCAAACTCTGACAATACTTAGGTGCTAGTACGTTCTTTTCTTTGGTACAAAAGCTTTTACCTAAACATACACTACAGGATATGTTCCGTGATTTTCAAATATTGTGAGCTCCCGATATTTCGACGCTGTTGCAAGCGCCATGATCGCGGGATGGCGCTTGCAACAGCGTATATAAGCTGTGAAAGCTTAAAACAAGATTTACCTACTTATAAAGTAACTTATCAAATATGTATTAATTTATTATCCAAGCTTTACTCAAGATTGACAGCCATAATTTGCCGAAAAAATGCTCACGTCCAGTATCAATCCCCAAGTGATTGATTGCAGTAAAATTGCATAAATTTCTTCGAAGTTCGTTATCAAGAAAATACCAATCAAGATTCTGCTCACAATTTGTGACATTAAGCCTGAATCAATGTGTTATCGCCTTCGAGGCTTCGGCAGATGTTTAATTAATAAAATAATTGGCGTATGGATGTACCGTAAGCTATTTAAGAGGAGTGTTGGTCTTAGATCGTAAGAACAAGATAGTCGTGTCGATGTTTGCCAGATTCGTGGCGCGTCCTGTTGCGTGATCGCTTCTTCTTCCTAGTCATATTATCAGAATCAATAACTTATGCCACCTAGATTAATCTTGTCTCATTAAGTAACTGAAAATCTGTGTGCTTATGTATAAACAGCCTCTTGTTTTCTTAAAAAAATCAACGCCAGCTAATATATTACTCGATTGTAACATTCGAGATATCTAAACATGTCACAACATTAATTCAAACGTCAGATTATATCGAGAAAACATTCGATTCCATAATTAACACAACATAAAGAGAACGTTAACAAATTAATCCTAGCACCTAATACATCAACTCACCAACGATGATTTATTAGCTGTTTCTTATCCATCAGTTACTAATCCGGGTATCAAACATGGCGGTTCCATACATCGAATGGGTTCACGACCTTGATTTGCATTAGAGGTAGGCAGCATGATGCGTGACTACGAACAGTCACGCTGCCGCTGACAGGTGTTGTGATAGCACCAATCGTGGAGTAATGAGCCGATGTGTGGAACAGGCGTTGGACATTTAAATTGAGAACTTAATCCGATGGTGATTACATTGAGCTTTGCATTTCATTGTTTTTGTAGGCTTATTTTGAAAGCACGTGTTTTATTTTAAAGCTTCCTTTAGCGATAGATACAATAACTATTAAAAATGTTAAGGCACATAATATACACAGAATAATTAATAGTTACTATAGTGTATGTTATTTATAACTTATTACTTTCTGTTTTTATAAAAGCACTAGCCACTTCACCCGCGACTTCATCCGCAAAAATTGTGATAGCTCGGCTAATATGCATGATGTAAATATAATTTATAGCCTTTAGCACCCACGAATAATGTAGCTTTCGGCCAGTGAAAGATTTTTTTGAATTGGATCATTAGTTCCGGAGATTACCCCTACATACAAACAAACACCTCTTTATAATATTAATATAGAAGTATAGACTAAGGCAAATAGAGATTATAATAGCTTTACAAAAGAAAAAAGTGTGACACTACATTATCCGCTGCAATTATTCGTGTACTATAAAAGAGATATTGCATTTATGATGTTGACTTTCTTTTTCCGTCTACCAGCAATGATTGCAACGCAAAAGTTGATGGATATCGGAGAAAATTTTCAACTAATTTCGTGCAGCGAAAGTCTAATCGAATCCAATCGTTTCGTAATCGGAAAATTTCGAATTGTGCACGTGAGGTTCGCTCAAATGCCGATTCTAAATGATCGATGCAGAATCGAAAGTTGTTAGAGATGGGAATACAAAACGTTGTTGTGCTATCGATTTATCGATGAAACTTGTTGAAGTGTCAAGTCAGGCCGCGCTATGCAAATATGATGACAGCAATTTGACATTCGCCTGACACTGAATAGTGGTTGTGTCTTTATGAATATTGCGGATTCAAATTGGAACATTAATCATTCTCTACGTAGGTATAATACGTTGTAGGGGATATCCAAACAGAATTTACTTGCATTCTCCTTAGCGCGTCGATGATAATTTAAATTGAGTCAGCCCAAAATTTGGCGACGAGTTTGGCACTTTCAGTAGTGTCCATTAGCTCCTGTGGCTCCAGTAGGACTGGCAGGACACGATATCAAGTATCCCATCGTTTGTGAGGCAACACCACATCTACACTCCAGGGCCATCTATGAATCTCCACCTGAACAGGTTTTCCTTGCTTCGGCCAACCTGTGTCCGGAGTCTATTCAAACACTCCAGATACATTAAAGCTCATGTACATAGCTCATAATGATTTAGGTTTTCGTTAAAAACACTTAACTTTTAAACTAAGTTGCAAGGCAGAAGCATCTGCTGTCGGATCTCTACTTTATTATTCAATACTGTATACGTAAATGCAAGACGATACAGATTTATTTCTTACATCGTCTGCCTAGCCTTTTCCCAACTATATTGGGGTCGGCTTCCAGTCTAACCGGATGCAGCTGAATACCAATATTTTACATGCCTATCTGACCTCCACAACCCAGTTAGTACTGGTTAATACGATACCCCTTGGTAAGACTGGTTGTCAGAATTTTTGAGCCGCTGACTACCTAACGACTGTCAAAGATCTACAAATGACACCAGGGACAAACAATGACAGATTTATTTATTTAACTATAACATTTAGTAGGTTTTGCACCTGCGCAATACTCACAATCAGCAACAATACATAATAGGTATGCCATTTTAGCAGAAAACGCAAATTATAAGGCTATAGTTAATTAGTTAGCACAAGTAATGCTCATAAAATAAACAAATAATGGTTTAAAAAATCAAGAAAAACTGAACAACAAAATGTTTTAACCGTTTTTTTTCTTTTGTTCCAGAATTTGCATCATCCGCAAAATTGTTACCAACATTTTTGTAAGTCCATCCTGGGAAACTACCCACCAAATATGGAAGAAAAGTGACTTCTCCGTTCTTCAAAAGTTTATTTCACATTCTTCCTAGAACATGACTGGGTAAGTACCCGAGTAATGCATTTTAACACTAAAACTACTCAAATATAACTGTATTGCCGCCTGCGAGTGTCGTCATTCGAGTTCACGACCCGCGCATTTTTATGCGCCTGCGCTCCTTAAGGCCTGTCCAGACGACGGACACATTTTAAAAGAGTAACTATGTAGTATGTTGTTCGGTCTTTTCGATATGAATGTACCTTTACGAATGGGCAACTAGAATCAACACTATTTCTATTTTCTTGTAAAGTTAGACAGTCATAAGTGCTTTTGAATGGTCTAATAATTGAAATAAATGGTTTAACTTGACTTAAACTTAGGTTAGCTATGTCTGCTGATTTTATATGAAATGCCATGTATAATATGAATGAGCTTTGCAGATGGTTGTTTCATAAGAGACAAAGATGCTTCTTATAAAAAAAAATCACCGATACAAAAATGTGAACTAGAGAGTATACCGAGTTAGCCAGTTATGTATCTGTGATATTTTTCCTCTCTGGACAAAGGTTCCTCGTCTGTGCAGGCCTTTAACGTGAACACGTGGGAATGAGCATTACACTAATGTTACCATGTTCCTGGAAACTATTGTGTTGTAATCAAGTAACTTGGGTATTATTTCACAAGAAGGCGATGTCTTCCGTAGTTTTTATTTTGCTGTGTTTTCTGTAACTCTAGCAAGATACTGATATCAATATCAACAAAAGATTTTAGATAAGAAACTACATTACGTTTGAGTCATGTAATAAACAATACGAATTTTATTTTATTTATTCTCATTGGGGGTATTCATGTCTCAATAAATCGATCAATGAATGATTAATGCTGAAGGATTTTCATGTTAATTTTCTTCTAATCCTATAATTACATGAATATTTCATTTATTAGAAGCCGTATGTATGGCCCAAGAATTGAATAAGGCAAACTTATTAAAAAGTAATAATTTCCGTACACCGTTAGAAAGCCATCTATCACAAATAAATTTCATGGGACATCATTACCATCCGTCAATTCCAATTTCAAATCATAATGACAGTTATTCCAATGTTGCCATAAGCGCGTACTACCAAACAAGACGTATTCAATTTTTACCGTTTGCAATAAAGGTCAGGTCAATCAAATAAAAAGCCGTGGGCACACCAATTACTCGCCTACGCTCAAAATTTTGTAATTTCGATGATAATCATACAGCCGTGTGAATATTTGTAATGGTGAGAGAAGAATGTCTATGTTCTAAAGTACAATATCCTTAATATGGAAAAGCCCACAACTAGTGCCTTTTGGCACGTTATGGAAATCTATGTTTTGGAATCCGCACGTATCTTAAGGCTATGTTTAGACGATTAAGTGTTTGTAGACGTAAAACCCTATGACTAACAATCAAAACACTAATACCAAATAACATAGTTTTAACGCTACTAACATGACGTTTACTATTAACATAAAATATTTACTAACTTATACTAACACTTCAAATAATAAGGTTGGCTTGAAAGTAATTCGATGTCAATGCACTTACAAATAAACACTAACTTATTGAGTACATAAATTGTTATATTTGGTTGTATCAACCACTTTACTTAGCCGTATCTGCCACTAACTTAAGTTTTACATTTCTTCCGCCTTATCCAGCACACTACTAACAATACTAACATCTTAGTTGAAACAACATGATAATAAATCAGGTTGTACTCCAGCTTCTTATGGTATTTGCTTACAAAGCTTTCCGCTTATTTAATAAACTTCGTTCTCAAGACTAACAAGGCAGTTATAATTTGATTTAGCGCTGAACAAGGTAACATTTTGATAGACAGTCGTGTATGTTGAGCTAATCAGAATGGCACTATATCTGGGAACCATACGTTACACAAAAGAGAATGGTGTGATTGACAGATTTCAATGCTCGTTCTAAATTCTATTTTAATCGTAACTTGTCGTATTCTGCATGGCCAGTTTTCTATAGCATATTTTTACTTTTATATGCCCTTTTTTCAGCCTGTCTGTACCGTACTTTATTTTTAGTGATAGTGATGTGGCTCAACAGGTAAATCTAGATATCGATAGTCGTTACCGGACTGTCGGGCGTTCGAAATTGGTTGTTCCGTTGGGAAACGAGTCGTCCTGTCGCACCGCTATACCGGTATCAGTACCGGTCGGCTTGTCGGCTTGTCTCCAAGTTCATGGCTTCCGGAGCTGGCTTTCGTTCAGGCACGCCTTGCTTATAGTGAATATTGCATCCTATGTAGGTTAATCGGTATGGCACATTACGGTTTGGTTTGGCTGTACATACACGTTGTGCTTAAATCTCGGGAGTCGGATATGGCTGTTAATCACTTATAGAGGAGTCATGGCAAATTAATGAAATGTTGGTTATTCATATTTTACTGCCAATTAATTATTTAATCACTTTTTATATTTAGTATTGTTCTAAACTCCTAAAGTAACTAAACAAACCACGAACAAACTCCAAGGCTGGTATGTACGTCGTAAATATTTGAAATTTCTCACAAAGCTAACTATCAATTTTCTATTATAGGTACAAGAAAGTAGGCAAAGGAAGTTTCCTGTTTATTTATTCGATTGTTTGTCGACTATATAACTCATGTGAAACTCATTAAAATCTAACATTTCTGCTGCGATATAATCGTTATTTCAAACAAACCCTGCAGCTTTATAATATTAGTATAGATTAATTGTGGGTAAAAATAAAATGTGAACGAGGCACATTAATGCTCTGTAGATAATCAGTAATGTGTGTGTTAGCGGTTATTCTCACGCCTCGCTGTCCGAGGGGCCATTACCATTACGTGCATTCGGCCAATGTGTTCCCCAAAACGCTAATGTTTCAGTTCATTAGTGCCCCACATTACGCGTGAAGTGCGTTAGTTTTATTGTTTTATTGCGGTTTATGTGGCAGGCGTGGTATCTTTGTAAGTGACAGGAACGCGCTCAATGTTTTAGCAAGCGTTCTTTTTTCAAAATTAGCTGGGAAAGCTTTTTTTTAATAATCGAGCATCAATATTGTATGGTCAACAACAAAACTTTATCAGTTAAAAATGAATAAGCAAATTCGAAAAATCGAATACATGCATGGCAATCGGACAGTACGAAAAGTTTTTAAGGAAAACAAATCTAAGAATAACTGGGTGGGTTTTTCAACAGGTCGTAGGCAGCGACACACGCCCACATACCGCACGGTGGGGCTGTCAAACTGTCTACGGACAATTATGTGGTTGCGTCAGAAAAATATCGACGCTGCGTGCACCTTTGACCTCGTGTCGCTTAGTGACGTAGGCACACGCTAGTGACTTATGTCAGACGCCATATTTCTTCAAGTCATTGTGGGAAGGTTGGAAAATTAAGGGAACAGGTGATTTTTGTTTATTTTTCAATGAAAATAAACTATTCAGCCTATAAGGTTTCCACTGCCGGGGAGACATCACACAGGTCTTCTCTATGTTCTTCTTTATCGTGTGGGTAGTGCCTAACCTGGTGTCAGAGTTTTTATGCCGCCCATGGGCCTCTGACTTGGCTATACATGCCGTCAAGAAATATCTCTCAGGCGTGCTGGTTTCCTCACGATGTTTTCCTTCACAGAGGCAAGTGATAACTAGACAATACGCACATAAATCCGAAAAATCCGAGGTGGGTTCGAACTCGAGACCTATGACTTGGCAGCCCAACGGTCACACCACTAGGCTATCACTGCCATCCTCTTTGTGTTAAAGAATGTGCAGTAATCCATCACGTGAGCCAAATACGGGTTGACTCTCCCTGAAACTAAAACTAACTATTTTGTTAGGCAAAACACATTTTCACTTTTGTTTTACAAAAGATTGACATAAACACTGTTTTAAGTTTTCATGGTTTACGACTAAAGAGGAGGAGCTCGTGGCTAAATAAAAACAGCCGCTCGGATCAATCTTTAGGTTAAGCCGTGTTTGCCTAGGTAGGTCTGTGGATAGACCCATTACATACCGAGTTTCCTCCGTGTCTCGGAAAGCACGTTAAGCCGTTGGTCCCCGGTGTCATTTGTAGATCTCTGACAGTCGTTAGGTAGTCAGTGGCCCAAAAAGTCTGACAACCAGTCTTACCAGGGGGTATCGTATTACCCAGTACTAACTGGGTTGTGGAGGTCAGATAGGCAGTCGCTCCATGTAAAATACTGGTATTCAGCTGCATCTGGTTAGGCTGGAAGCCGACCCCAATATAGTTGGGAAAAGGCTAGGAGATGATGATGACGGTTTACAACTAAACTTATACTGTCACTGACGGGATATGTAACGGGATGTCAATCACGAAAAATATCCCGTCAATGACAGTATAAGTTTTGATTGTCATAAAGATGATAAGTCGAGAGCATCAGAACACGAATCAATTCATAATAATGTCATGATGTACAAATACCTACACTTGTCAGGTGTAATTAATTATGACATGCAGCCAATGATTCATTGTGTCCTGTTGATGTCATCAAAGAAACAAACTGATTATGTTTGTGTCAACTGAAGATATCACCAACAAATTGTTTAGCTAACATGTTTGATGGATTACTAAAGTTATTAGCGGACACGGACACGGTTGGCGCAGTGGCTGAGCGATTGGCTGTTGAGCTGCGTGTCGCGGGTTCGATCCCCGCACGGAATTCCCATCAGGAATTTCTCAGTAGATTCTATGGGGTTCGATTTGTGCCCAGTTGATGGCAATAGGCTCGCCCTTTAAACATGGGACTTTAACATGTACATGTCTGTCTAAGCCTATGTTACGTTAGATATAGCTCAAAGTTTCAGTGTAATTTCACAAAACTCCCATTAAAAGTGTAAACTTAATGTGAACTTACGAAAAAATTATATATAACCTTCTTATTTCGGCCTTCAGATGTTTATTTAGGCTGTGTGTTGCGGCCAGTCACTCTCAAAACTGTTTATTTAAAGTTCCTTGATACCTTCTTAAACATTTAACATTAAAACAAACTTCAACATATCGTTAATACATTCATAAACCGATGATTGATGGCCCATTAACTGCGATGGTACCGGTATGGTAATCAGGTACAAGTGGCCACTTCCTTACCTCAGGCTGCTGGGGAAGAGAAAACCATTTCCACGATCAACTCTATGGTTTCCGGGTCAACAACAAGTAGTTGGTATGTCAAATATATAAACAGACGTGTCTATGGATCAGGGATGTTGCAGATGCCGATTTTTTCACATCCGCGGATGCGGATGCGGATGCGGAGTTTTGCAGGCTCACATCCGCGGATGCAGATGCGGATGCGGATGTTTAAGATATTATGTAAATAAAGTCTATTAATGAAGAATTAAAACAATGATAACGTAATTATAAACATTTTTATTGTAATCAAACATAAGTACTTATTTTTATGTTAAATATAAGTAATGTATAATGTAATTATTTTTTTAACGTCACCTACTGGTTTTTATATTAGTAATTGAAATTAAAAATAGCCGCATTATACTTGATAAAGAGTAGTATTGCCGCCTTTTCTGATTCAAGTCTGTTACGCAGAGGTTCGTAAATTAAACCCGCGCTACTAAATAATTGTTCGCTAGGAACACTGCCCGGTGGAGCAGATAAAAATCTTCGTACAGTAGTTCAGTTTCACTTCACAGCGCAAACAAACACGTAATATTTATTTACCTGCAAGAAACAAATGATGCAGATGCACTAGCTGGAACAAACAAACGTGTCGAATCTTGTCACCAATTTCTTCGCTCCCATTGGTCATTGTCACGTGCGACCGGCACGCGTCAATCAACGGCCCCGTCCAATTTCTTTCTTGTCGCTACTTGTATAATATTCGCATCCGCATGAACATCCGCATTGATTAATGCGGATGCGGATGCAGATGCAGATGTCCAAATCAATGCGGATGTTCCGCATTTGCAGATGCGGATGCGAATGTTCGCAACATCCCTGCTATGGATTAGTGGGGGAGTGGATAATGTTGACGCTTAAAATTTAAGTGACTCGAAAGTCCTCCAGCCATAATAAAATAATTATATTCTCGGATGAAAACAAAGAGATTTAAAACATATAGAGCGGATATTGGGAATATTGTCATACAATAATATTCATCCTGAATATTTTCGACACAAGAACGCTACCTGACAAGCGGGCGTGTGACACTAGACAGACCGACTTGTTACTAAGTAGTAACAAGTTTTAGATTACGACTTTCTTCGTCTTCTCCTGTCTATCGCTCGGAAATATTTGAATGTCTTTGGATGAAAATCACACTGAATATGCATAAGGTTATGAGTAACTTAAAATATTTATTCAAGCTTTAGTCAAGTGTAAGTTTTCGCACACTTGCTCAGTTAGCAATAAATCTTGTAAAACCAATAAGTACGTTTTGCTGTCACAATTAAAGGAACTACAAGCAAAATCGAATTCACCATGTTTGTAAGCAGTCAAAAACATGACGTACAGATAAAATCTTACATTAAAACCTTTTTTTTTTTTGGTTGGGATATCATCAAATAACCACCCCTCCGCTCTGGGCGGAGTGGGAGGGAGTGTCAGACTTTTACTGACTAAAACCCATCCATGTTCCTTCTTTGCCCTTTGTGTTCCGTCAGTCCCGCAGCCACATTAAAACCCTGTCAATGAAATCTCAAGGAAAGCATTCAATGAAAATGTTTTATTAATGCGGCACAACATCTTAACCGGGTGTCTAATAACTCAAGGGCAGGCTGTTATCTATTCAATTACATTTATTACTAATTACATATAGCCATTTACATGGACGATTTATGAAAACCGATCGGCAAAGTTACGAGGACGACCTGAACCGGTCGGTGGAAGCGCCATGATGTGGAAAAGGGTTCCGTTGATGAAGTGAAAATGCTTAATTTTGAAGGGGATTCGAATTTCGATAATTGTTGTATTTCATTCGATACTTGTTTGTGTCAGATTAGACAATAAAGCTGTGGAGCTGGTGAATAGACGGAGAGAGCTCGTGCTGAATAAAACACGTGTTTTCCTTTAAGAGTATATCAAAGAGGTTTATATTGACAGATAAAATTGACAACATACATGCAATGTTGCAAGACTAAAAAAATATAATGTTGGGGTTGCCAACAGTTATTGATGGCAAGTTAGAATTTTAAGTGAATTTTCGAGAGGACTAATCAAATTGTGTTAAAAACACAGTACTGATTGAGAAGTAAAACAGGTGTAATAGACAATAGGTATGTCTGTAACTAACTATGTAAGTAGCTAGTGTTTTTTCCGAGTTCATTATAATGATTGTATCATACACCCGTATAAGGTGGCATGTTTTAGTAACACTGGAAGTTGACGACGTTAGGTCTGACAGTCCAATCAATAGCAGGTGTAGACACTTTATGTTGTAAAGAATTATGTTTTTATGACTAGTAAAACATAAACGGATACAAATAAAGAAGACTACCAAAGTTACATGAAATCTTTCACCTATCAAATAAGATAAATGCATGCATCTGTTTATAAATGTCAATAATCATAAATATTTTATACAAGCAATAATTCCCACGACAGTAATATTTTATAAACTTGTAAATACATGTAGATAGACGACGAAATGCTTCCTCCGTGTAACTCGACTATTTATTTGTTCCGATATCAATAAAGTAGGATTATGTTAATATGTGTATCGTAAAAACTCTATATTTTCTTACCGGTTATATTACTATGTATAAATATTTTGGAATGTCGTCAAATTAAGTGACACAAGAGGAGCTACCGAACGAAGTGTTATTTTTGTAGGCTGGTAGCTCATTTCTATACATAGCTTGGTAAATAAATCGTTATTTATCATAATTTAAACATAAAAATAAACTTCAGATTTAATTAAAGGAAAAAAACGTATTTTAAACGCAATTGCTTTTACGAGTATAAGACCATTTAAATTCAAAACAACACAACATGTGTACGTAATTTCATATAGATCTCCAAAATAATAATACCATACAAATAATTTTTACTCCAAATTCTTACCCAAAAGGCTTCCGTATCCACATAAAACGTCAAAGAACCCCAATCCGACTTGTTTCGCGTCCGGGAGGGAAACGAACTCGTTTAACCTGTCGCTTCGCGTCAACCCACTGAGTAATAACCCGTGGACGCTACTTGACAATATCATTTGTAAATAAATATTATGCTGGCCTGTGATTGTCGCACTAGGGTGCTTTGAAATGGCCTTGGCGGGGCGATTTTTATAGCTTATGTACAACGGCGAGTTTAACCCAGAATTGGACGAAGTGTCATTCTATATAAAGGATGTTTTGCACTTTTGTAAATAATAAAGTAACAGCTGTTTTTTGGTTTGTACGTCGATGTCCCTTCGACCTGGTGACCTGGTATAGTTCTTAATGATATGAGATAAGACTGTCCTACTAAAATGCTAATGTTTCTACTCATACAAAGATAACAAAGACGGAATGATTTGTTATAATCACCATGCTAGCTCCTCTCGATGAGAGGGAATGGGCTGTAATCGACCACGCGGGCCCCATTCGAATTTTTGGTTCTAGGACATGCCGGTTTCCTCACGATGTTTTCCTTCACTGTTTTGAGAGCTGTGGTGATGAAACAAATTACACAAAGTAATGCGCCTGCCTGGGTCCGAACCCACGACTTACTGCTCTTAAGTCGGGGCTGCCACCACTGCGCCTCCACTGCTCACAAAAAAGTTCAAGAATAATTATTTTGAAATTATACATGGAACTCTACTAAATATCAATACAAGCGGTCGAATCAAATCACGAGCCAGTGGCATTGCATAATTTGTATCTTTTCAATATTTTTCACAATTGTCGCGCGGATACTGTATCCGGACAATAGTACAATATTTTCCATGCCATGCCATGTTAGTATTTTATTATTATAAACTTGACTACGCGCTTTGTGAGAGGAGCTCGTGGCTAAATAATAACAGTCGGTCGGCTCGATCTTTAGGTTAAGCTGTGCTTGCCTAGGTTGGTCTGTGGATGGGTGACCGCCCATTACATACCGAGTATCCTCTGTGCCTCGGAAAGCACGTTAAGCCGTTGGTCTCGGCTGTCATTTGTAGATCTTTGACAGTCGCTAGGTAGTCAGTGGCCCAAAAAGTCTGACAACCAGTCTTACCAAGGGGTATTACCCAGTACTAACTGGGTTGTGGAGATCAGATAGGCAGTCGCTCCATGTAGAATACTGGTAAGACTGGAAGCCAATATAGTTGGGAAAAAGGCTAGGCAGATGATGACTACGCGCTTTGTAATGTAGTAATTATATTATGTCCTTAATGAGGCAGTTTTCTAGTTGCTACCTTGCTACGGATATAGCTTATTTATTATTTCCGCCTAAGCCTAAACCTGCTCGCTGCCAGGCAACTATCAATGAAAATCATATAGTCAGTCATAGATGAAGTAGGATCGAACGTTGATGACTAATTCCTTTGTCTAATTTAGTTGTTAATGAAAATACGAAATTAGTCAAAACATTAAGCGGTTGCCTTAATGTTTTGATTAGATTACCTATTTTCATTAGGTTTAAATGGCCAGTGAAGTTAATCAATTCATCTAATTAAGATTTAAAACAAAGAATTTTCATTAACATATAGTTTAAGTCGAATTTCCGTCCGTATTTAACTGACCATGAACCGTTCTTCAGCCGGTAAAAAATAATTATTCCACATGAAGGTAAATTTTATTAAAATGACGCCACGTTCCACAAATTGCTTGTAATTAAAACGTTCACGTGTTGACGAAGTTGACTGCAGTCCTTGATCTTGATAAAGTGAATAATTTATCTGTCCGAAATTCGCTCGTTCGTAGTACCGGCCCGTGTGCCAGTGAGTCATGCGCTCGCGCATCGTCGCTCATGTATTTTCGAGAAACCGGTCGCTTACGATGGAGCGACGAAAAACGAACACACCCGATGCGGCAATTAATTCGTTTTTAATTAATTTGATGTAATGACGCAAAAAAACAGCGATCTTGGTAAGTGCCTTGTTTGTTTTTGGGTATTTTTTAACTTAATGCTATGTATAACGAATTATATAGTTAATTCGAGCTGTCGATAACGCCTCCATTAGTTGCTGTCAAATGATTATTGACAGTGATCGTAATTTCTTAAGTGACGCTCATTATAAAGTAAGTAGGCGACAGAGCCAGTTTGTCAAGCGAGATGATCGCACAATTTATTGAGTTAATAATATACACTTGATTAACTTTCTTGTAGATAAAAAATGTGCAACCGTTTATGAAACATCGATGTGTCAATAACTTATTATTTTTTTATTTTTTCTGATGTTTCTTATTGGCTTGATGTAGTCGTTTGTAGGTAGTTATGTATAATAAATCATCGCGTTTTAATTCTGCCTGACAACTATTATGATTGTGGACAATGTCATACCTTGTGGGTGTGACTGTGAACGGTTACATACGATTCTAGTTTTTGTTTTGGCAAAAGCAAAATGTAAAAAAAACTATCAATTATATTATTTTATATACTTAGTAGATATTGTTATTCTTAATGTGCTGAAGCGGTATTTAACAGAAACCAATAAATTAAAAATACGATAAAATAAAAATTTATTTGACCAACAAATTAAAACACTACAAAACAACCAATTAACTCCCAAAAATCGATAAAAAAACACTCGACTAACAACATTAAAACATTCCTACCACTTTAAATCACAAGTTCACAACAAAGTCAATATCGAATGGATCCAATAAATCGATTCGGATTCATTATGTCATCGGCATAGTGTGGCGGCCGTTGGCACTCGTACTCTATGAATATTCAAACCAGTTTCAAACAACCTGTGGAACTCGTCCCGCCGACCTGCGCGCGCGCCGGACAGAGTTCCGTGGATGCGGCGCGACAAAACAGATGCGATTTGTCCGGGACAAGTGGTTTATTAAATATTTACTGTTTTTTGTGAATTAATTACTTATTGACTTTTCGGGATTAGAGGAGCTCGTGGCTAAATAATAACGGCTGCTCGGATCGATGTTTAGGTTAAGCCTTGCTTGCCTAGGTTGGTCTGTGGATGGGTGACCACCCATTATATACCGAGTTTCCTCCGTGCCTCGGAGAGCACGTTAAGCCGTTGGTCCCGGCTGTCATTGATCTTTGACAGTCGTTACGGGTAGTCAGTGGCCCGGAAATCTGACAACCAGTCTTACCAAGGGGTATCGTATTACCTAGTACTAACTTTGTTGTGGAGGTCAGATAGACAGTCGCTTCATGTAAAATACTGGTATTCAGCTGCATCCGGTTAGACTGGAAGCCGACCCCAACATAGTTGGGAAAAGGCTAGGCAGATGATGACTTTTGTAAATATAATTTTTGTAAACAGACGTTTTTCAACTCGATAGGTACTTTGAGAATGCATAGTTATAATGAATCAATTAAGGATATGGTGGTGGCGCGAACATATTAATTTATCGAGGTTTTGAAACACACCAGCAGCTCCCAACAAGAATTCTGGTTTTACTTTCTTTAGAAGGCGACAATCAAAAATATTTAAAACTTGTTTTGACAACTGAAATGGTTTTCCTAAACTAGTTTTCCAATGTGTCGAAATGCAAAGCCTGAATTCAGCTGTTTTTTTATTCCAGTCTTAATGATTATTATATTGTACCCTGTTTACTTGTAAATGTTTATTTAAGTAAACATTATTTACAGAAACAAAACACTTAACGACATACAGTATGTAGTGTTAACAGAAAAGTTATTTATTAGACTATCGCTCGGTAAGACTTAAAAACTTTTATTAGTGTCGTATATCTAAAGGCACCCATAAAAGAAACGATTTATCGTTTGCTTAACTTAAGTATAAACAAAGATTATGTTGAAACGATAATTGAAATTATCGTTTCAACATAAAACTGAAACGATAATTTCATTAATCGCTTCAATTTTAATTTGTAAAATGTGAAAGAGCTTCCTTTTACAATAAACTTTGACAGTTATAGCTTGATATAATTAATTACCAAGATTTCAGTTAATATCGGTTGATACTTATTAAACCGCCTTGTTCGTGGAGGTCCTGGGTTCGATTCCCAGGTCGGGCATAGTGTTATTGGGTTTTCTGGCAGGTATTTCTCAGTAGCAGCCTTGGAGTCTGGATTTATGCCCGGTTGATGGAAATAGGCTCGCTCCCTATCACATTGGACTCAAACATAACTGGCGATATGTGGGTGTACACCACTGCCTTAACCCTACGGGATTACAAGCGTGACGTTGTGATGTTATATGTTTATTATTAAACTAAACCGGTCCTACATCTTGATCATCGCAAGATCAACATTGAGGTGATCATTTGCAAGCCGTTCCATAAGCTAAAAGATACTAACTGGCTTTAAATAAAACAAAAGTAATTCGCCCATGGTTTAAAAATAGAACATTGTTCTATTTTTAAACAGTTTTGTCATTTCTTGTCAGACGACAGGAAAAACAAAACACAGACTTGGTAGCGTTTCCTTTACCAACATTCAATTACTTCAAATTAATGATTATAGCAACGGTAAAGCTTGCCTTGTGTCTTAGGACCAGTAAGTCGTGGGTTCGAACACATGCAGGCGCATTACTTGGTGTAATTTATTTCATCATCACTGCTCTAAAAAACGGTGAAAAACGGTGTTCTAGAACCAAAAATCGAAGACATATGACATCTACCAACCCGCAGTGGGCCCGCGTTGTGGATTATAGTCCATTCACTCTGAAAGAGAGGAGATCTTTGTCCCAGAAGTGGGAACATTAATTACATTTATGCTATGAATGTTGCCCAATGTGCAAATGCAAATACACATTCAGCAAATGCCACTAAACAACCATTATTACCATGATCATAGGCAGAGGAGCCGAGACCTTTCCAGGCGGTCGTTTCAAAACCATTCTAGTTTGATATTCACATTCGCTTAACCGAAATCGTTGAATTTAGTTCAATATTCGAAATAGCACGGAATATTGTCGATGGCGAGGCGACTCCCACGGCATAGCATAGACATGGAATTGCTGGGGAGTCACGAACGCGTCTAAATAGACCTTAAGGCCTAGTTTATGTTTGGTTTCATTAGGGAATGAATACACTGTGATGTTGAGCTAGGTGAATTAGTTTTAGTTCTTAGGTCATCAAACTTCGTCTTCCTGATGGTTGCTGATGGTTCTTGGTGAGCTTTTTCTCTTATCTCTGAAACTCAAAAGAAACTTACTACTTATATTGAAATTTATCATATCGTTTCATTTTTTTAACAGCATAATAGAATATTCATTCCTTCAGGCTCAAGGCATAAGATGCGGCGCAGGCGTGGAATTTATAAGGAAACGAAAGAACGGCATGCCTGCGCCGCGCCGCTTGAGTGTAATTTACGACATGTCGCCTACGTACATTCTGTATGAAAATGTTTTGAAGCGGCATCATGCCTGCGCCGCGACTTCACCTTACGCCGCTTCTGTGTAATTCGCGCCTTACAAGTAGCAGATGTAGTTCTACTTTGTTTCACGTGGAAATGGTTGCATCCACATACCTGCTAATGTTTTGTAGGATCCAATGAACCAGTGATTAAGTGGACCAATTCCCTCTGCGATTGTTTCAAAAACATTACGATAATTTATATTTAACACTAGCCGTTTCCCGCGACTACGTTCGTATGAGTGAGGAAAAAAAAAGATAGCCTATGTCCTTCCTCAGGATATAATCTATTTCCTCGCCAAATTTCATTACGATCCGATCGGCTGTTTAGTCTTGAAAAGGTAACAAACAAACAGAGTTACTTTCGCATTTATAATATTAGTATAATCTCATATTCTACCAAATTACCTAACCAATAACCCCTGCTCTACAAAATTCTCTTAGCCCTAATTCCATTAATGTAACCTAAGCCTAACCACATACGGCCATGAAGCCATGTGTTAAGAAAGCTCACTCCGTAACCACACCATGTACGGCAAATTGAATACATTATAATCTCCTTAATGCCCCTACTCTCCTGGTACCAAAGCTGTTTTACTTATACTACTGAAAATTCCTTTAACTATACTTTGCACGATTTTGTGAAAGATTTACCTAACTGGTATGTTTCTTTAGGTAAAATTAGAATTTGCTTTTCATTTTATGATCGGAAATAGATGGAATTTCCTGTTTTTGAAACACTTGAAGACTCCCATTTGAAGACTTCCATTTTCCATTAGTCATAGTCATCACTATTAGTTACATTGATCCCCCCCCCCCAATTTGATCCGTCTTGTCATTGGTTTTCCTCTGTACACTCTTTAGCAAAAAGCTTCAGTTTTATCACGATCATTGATACTAAACTTCTTTTAATAGGCTGTTGATTCAATAACACTAAATCATACAGAACTCAGAAGCCGATTTAATGGAAAAACTCGATTAATTTCAACGCGATATGGACAGTTTATGACTCGCCTGCTTTAATTAAAGCTGTCTTATTTTTGCTCCAGATGATTTATGGTAGCCTGGTACTTTCAGCTTGTGGTTTCCATTAATTGAATGTGGAATTGGATGTTGAACTGAATATAAACTTATATAAGACAGGTTAGACTAAAAACAGTCAAAAGCATTTTTCGCAAAAAAAGAAAACATCAACGTATCACGTATTATTATAGTTAGCTAGAAACGAAACAGTCTCCGGCTCCAATATAAATAAATGGATGTTCCAAGTAATATTTTTCAATCAATGCTCATAACTATTAGCCGCGGGACAAGTCCTAACATAAAGCTGAATTATGAATGACCAGCTCCTTAGTTCCTGGTGTTTAACGATTTGCTCCTGGGCGCTCTGTAGCCCTGGTATCCCCTTAAGGGCAGAGCACCGACTGTTGGTCTCATTAGCGTTTACCGATGATTTGTGTTGTTCATAATTTATACTTCTACTGTAGTTTATGTTCAGTTTGATTTTCTTGCTGGTTTGTTTTGTGATGAAATGAAGGAAATAATAAAAAAATGCGGAACGCGGATTTTGTAACAAAAATAATTTTCTATGTTTTTTTATACATTTTAAAATATACTCTTGGAAGGCTTCTGTTTAGCTTTCTTTGACATTAATAAAGTTGTACATAGTGTTTCTGTTTTAATAATTTAAAATCTTTCTGTACCAAGGATTTAAAAAATAGTAACGTGATCTCAAAAATAAAATTCTAACGCGCACGGTATTCCTAATCAAAATCTTTGAGTAATTTAGCCGCAACAGGTCCATTTTTTGTCACAAATGGTTGCGCAGTCGCAGCGTAGGCCGGGAGCTGGACGCCTGCGGGTCCGTTGGAATTAATTAGTTCCAACGACACACAGTAGCGTTTGGGACGCCCACCCATCCTGTCGCGTCCTGTAACGGGATGACAGCAGCAACACACGGCTGTGGGAAAATATTGGTTCTCTTATTTTTGAGTACCGTGCTCTGCCCCTAGAACACTTATTTGAAATAAAGCATAGGATGGTAGCTAATATTATTAAGTAAGGTTTACATTGATATTTTAGTACACAATAAACCGTTCTTAGGGCAAATTTTACCATTGAAACTGAATGCGCTCAGGAGGCTTAAACCGCGATCAAGAGCTGTCAGGCTATATCACGTTAAGTTTCGTTGGTGAAATTGAACCTTTTTTAAATGTTGCTGTAAATATCTTGGTGCTTGCTTATTTTAAATGATGATTTCCCAAAACAATCTCTTAAGGTGTGTCTCAAAATGCATTCTCACTTATGCATGCGCTCAGCGACTGACGTAAGCAAGCGAAATGTTTTGAAAACAACACGAAATTAACGAAGCAACGGTATCAGAGACCGCATCTTCGAGGACGGAACTGCATAATTGTGGAGGAAACTGTATGCAAACGAGAGGTCACGAACAAGAGGAAATAAACATAAGGCAAAGGAGGAAAGAGGAACGGTAATTGTTCCTAACTGGTTTTAGGTATGATGCAATCTTAATATTTTGGAGATTTGCAAGTCAGCAAGTGACTATTAAAAATTCAATATTAAAAAAAGAGATGCTTGCTCCCCGTCTACAATGACAGTTAAAATGTTTAATTTCATAAATTATTTCTTAAGTCCGAAAGTATTTTGATTTATTGACAACAAGTGAATATTTACATTATATACAAATTACAAATCTATAATAGTAAGAAAAAATAAATATGTACAAGTATCAAAACGGTTATAGGGCGTCAAAAAATTCGTCCACATCCATTTTTCTTAAGTAAAAAACTTGATGCATAAGATACCTCACAGTCAAGACTCTCTATAGTCCAGGAGATGAGCACATCCTAACGGTTTGCAAACTTTACCGTTTTACGATAATTCACATGTAGATTTGTATTATGAATTTCATCATACATGTCTAATTCGAAACGCACCTAACCGATAAGAGTGAGTGGGCGCACAACTACCAATCAAGCTATGCATAACCAGTATAAGCGGATCTCACATTGTACGGGAAATCTATACAGTGTGGCGCCGTGTTATACTGGAAGTGTATGTTGCCGTGTGAACATTATAGAAATTTATGAAAGGTTTACTTGCTGTAACCCACTTACGAAAAAAATTGCTTTTAGTTGGAAATCCTATGACTATATGTACTAGTTACTGGGATTTTGGTATTTAAAGGAAAAGGATAGATTTCACAAGTGAAAGATTAGAAAATCGGTTACACTGTTTCTACTAAAACCTTTGAAGCAATCGACAGTTTCCTAGATTTTCTGAATATTTAAGATTTTTACAGTTTGACTGCGTGCAGTGCCGAAGAGTGCACTTCACTCTTATCACAAGATAGACCTTCTGCATCTTTCTCTAACGTCCCACATGCATGTGTGCGAGGCTCCCTCCCGCAGCGCGTGCGCACAATTTCGCCTCAAGTTTATTACCAAACACTGCGAATAATTTAACAGACATATCAGGAAACGGGGTGGTTTACAATGCAAATATTTTAGCGTCGTGACAACCGCTGTCGCGAGCGGTTAAATCCGTAATGAGATAAATCTATTGTTGGGTTACATTTGCCGGTATTAGGAGACACCGTACAATTTATGTTGGTGCTGTTGATGATTGTCGTGCCTGTGTGCATCTATTTGAGAATGGTTGTTGAAATTACTGTTGAGTTGATTTATAGTACTTGCTTTATGGTGATGAATTTGAGGATTTTCTTCGAATTCTATGTAATACTATGAACTCAGTTCATCGTGGTTCTATAGTAATATAGGATACAGGTTGGACTCACATAAATCGTTACGATTCGACACGAACTACTCATTAGTTTTTAAAACTGTTACAGTGCTCTTTTCTGAAGATTTGCTTCAAACTTAGAGATCCCATATGTGACGTACTTTTATCATCAGTACGTAGGTATTATGAATGATTCACACAATGAATGATATGATATACATAGATAAATAAGCCGCTTTATCTGATACACCGAGATTTATCTCCGTCCGCTTAACGATAAGATAAAACGTTTATTTATTGCCATAGATCTATTTATAACGATCGGAGACAACCCGCTACGGACAATGCAAATTCGCACTTAGTTATTGCTATTCAATTCACTACCAATTTTCTTTTCCCAGCGCTTGTTAGTCGCGTAACAATTTTGCATCTCGCTTGAATCGTTTGCGTTCGCATTTCGTGTTACTCTCGGTTGTACTGTAACGTAAACGTGTTGGTGTGTGTTAGGGACTCGGGGTTGCGGTTCGTGAGTCTATCCTCGTAAGCAGAGCATTAAATCTCAGCATGACTGTTACTCGCACAGTATATCGAGTGTACTCTGTGGAGCGAGGAGCTAATCCGCTGGGAAATGCAACCACGATTCCCATGGAATCGATTTAAATTGATTTAATCGATATCGTTTGTTTTAATTGGAGCGATATATAATTGTTGCTGATCGATTTGAGTTTAGAATAAATTAATTATGGTTATAGCTAATTAATATTATAAAAGGAAATACTTGATCTCACTTATAGGCGAGCTTTGCTAATATCGTACGATAATCAATTTACTTACTAAGGTATGTTTGCTTAGAGGTTATCGAAGATGCCTGTACAAAACCAACAAAATTAAATGTCGTTACTGGCCATCTTTAGTAAGTGAAAATTTTATCTAATCACACTCTTATTTAGAATCTAGATCAAAATTGTGTTTAGCGCGTTCCCTATTTGTTTAATAACCTGCTTCGTGTTCTGCCGCCATTTCTTAAATTATTAAGTTTTAATTTGTGTCGGCAGGCTCGCGGGAGGAACATGGTTTATTTGCATTTCTTCGTTAGATAGATCTCGTCCGATGTTGTCAGCGGAAATAGAGGCGTATTATTAAATAAATATAGTAAGGAGAGAAGCCCAATTACAGGCCACAGAGATGCATCGTCAGATACCATAGCACAGCGCACTGATTTATTTAATTCCAAACAGATTTTATTGATAACTTTCCAGAGCAAAGTGGAGTGACGTGGCCAATATTCAGTAGTCGAACAAAATACAAACAAGGTAACCTAATCTGGTGCATTGCATTGTTGTTATCTTTCCATTAATTAATCCAATAACTCACAGCAATAGATTTGAAACTAAAGATTTGATTGTTCAACACTGATAAGGACAGGATTTCAATAGATAACTTGTAATCCATAAATTCAATTTCTAACTTACTGCTAAGTGTTTTGACATTCTCACGTCTAGTTAACCGCTCCCATTGATTTAACCTTAATATAATTTCTAGAATAACTACAATTATGACTTAACATCACGCCTGTTACCCCCGAAGAGTTAGGTAGAGGTGTACCTAATAGTACACCCACATTTAGTCAGTTACGTTTTTAGATCCCATGTAAAAGGGGACGAGCCTATTGTCATCAACTGGGCAAGAATCTAGACTCCGTGCCTATTACTGAAAATTGCCCGACCCGGGAATCAAACCCAGGACTGCTGAGCATGAGGCTCAGCAGTTGCGCTTGCGACCATTCGACCAACGATGCAATTACCTACATTGATTATTATTAACTTAAATGGTGTTGATTAGTAAACTGCTAAGATGGAGCGCGTCGTTAACTGTAGTTAATATCTGCTAATCATTATCAGAATTTGTGCCCAGAAGAAGGAACCAAACACATAAATCTGGATGAGTAATGGTCATCCAACTCTTAGATCTTGATTCAATTTAGATACAACATGACTCAGTCGATATAAAACTTTCTGATCGCGTGTGGGTATTTTAAGTATCGACGATTTCATCTACGGTCTTTTGCATCGATTTCTAAGAAAACACCTGGCGTTATTTTTATGTGCATCGTTCATCTAATGTATATCGGCTTTATGTAGTATTTAACGGTTTAGTCGATCTCATAAATGGTTTGCGATTTATAACTTTTGTTATTCAATGTTATATTTTTTCTTTTATGTTCTTTAACGGTGTGTTGAATAGGACTTTATGTTATTGAAATCTGGTTCTTTACCTACTTTGGACTAAACTTTGGGGTATACCTCAAAGCGCAACAATTTTTAAGCGCAACCAACTAAGCGCAACTAAATTATTCCTCGAAGCGCAACCATTAGTTGCGCTCACAAATTTAAATTATAAATAATAATATATAATAAATTGTTTATTTATCCAAATAAAATTAAAAATATTGTATGTCTATTCCTCAAAGCGCAACCATGATGAAAAATATCGTTAATGAATCCATCATACCCATCTCTTATTTTTCATCATGGTTGCGCTTTGAGGAATAAACATATAACATTTTTAATTTACTTTGAGGAATACTCCAAACTTTTGACTGCCTCCTCTTTTCTTGATCTTGCCTAATTTTTCAACTATTCAAAGATTTTAGTAGTATTTCGGGATATTGCCAAGCGGCTGGTCGACTCTTCACGTGACCGTGACGTGAGAGGGTTGGCTTAGCGATGTGGATGATGTATTTGACGCCCTGTGGGTAATTCTTTTACCATTTTGATACTTGTCAGTGGCCCAAATAGTCAGACAACCAGTCTTACCAAGGGGTATCGTATTACCCAGTACTAACTGGGTTGTGGAGGTCAGATAGGCAGTCGCTCCATGTAAAATACTGGTATTCAGCTGCATCCGGTTAGACTGGAATCCGACCCCAATATAGTTGGGAAAAAGGTTAGGCAGATGATGATGATACTTGTACGTATATTGATTATTATTTTAGACCTATTTGTACTTTTGAAGTTCATACGGAATTCAAATAAAAGATACTGATAAGATAAAATTAAAGGATTCCACAACTTCGTTACATGACAGAAGTCGTGTCAAAACCTCATCAAAAGTACATAAAACTTCCCCAGTATTTCTAATCGATGAATCCATCATTCGCTACCTTCTAATTGCTATACTGAATCACATAAGTACATATGTGTACTAGCTTACTGTATGTAACCTGTAGCGACACTTGTACCATTCATTAATTTTAATTGCAACCTGCGCGCGCGCCGGATAAACATCTCTTAGGGCTTGTACAGTGTACACGTAGGACGGACGCGGTACAACGGAGCAATGTGTTTTTACTGTTATGGGATGTGTTTGGGATGGTATGCAAATATGGAGGATTTGGTTTGTTAACATCATTTTTCTATAAGTTTTTACAGACTGCTGATTATTATCAATATGTTCTCATAGAATTGTTTGGGTTAGTAATGAATCCATCCATCATCACTAGTGTATATCTTTTATCCCCATTATATTGATGGTCTGGGTGTCTCTTTTTTTCTTAGACATCTCTATCAGCTATCGTCATCGGTATCAATCCTAATTCTTAATTTAATTGCCTTTTTCTAATTTCATCATATCTATCAAAAATCTCTATAAATCCATTCCTTTTAAGGAACCATAAAATTTAAAATTTCAAGCTGGTGTATGTCTGAGTCCTTAATACAACAACAGAAGTGCATGCTACCGCGCACAACGCACTCGACCGGCGGTCGTAAATAAAATTGTTAACGCGATTTTATTGAGAACTATCCATAACTACCAACTAGTAGCCAGCTCTGATTGGTTGCAGAATTATGGAATGATTTTTTCATAACTTCCAGCTTATTCACTTTTGATAGAAAAGTTTTTAAGTAGTGCTAGATTCACGGCTTATGAATAAGCCAATGAGCCCACTGAAAAAGCCAAAAAGCCGGTTTTGGATAAAAGTGTGACTAAGCAGCTAATAAAAGGACTGATAGGTGCGGCAACACTTTAGGAAGGCCTAAGTCTAGACGTAGCAGAGGGTTTTCGGCTGATTGATGTTGATAATGCTGAAGCAGAAGATACTGAAATCACATGATCATCTTTACTCTATACAATTCTTAAGATTTCAAAATCGAATAAATAACAGGATCTAAAGAGGTGGTATGTATTTGCAGGCCTTATCGCAGCATCAGCCACGTATATTGGATGCCAAATTGGGATCAGACAAGACATTGAAGTTGTTAAACTAAATGATTTGCTGTTTTTTACACAGATATGTGATCTCCAATACAAGATTGTTAAGATAAAAACTGACACTGATAATGTGACTAACAGTTCTAACACATGTTATGTTGAATTAGATTTTAAAACTGAACACGCTTTTTATTTGCAAACGTCCGAGTTGAAAGGTGCAATCAAAACAAATGAAGGAGCTTTCGAGATTAATGACGAGATATAAACTAAGAGGTTTTTTGAAGATGTTTTGATTTAAGATTATGAGTTATTTAGTTTACTATCTTAATCTGCTAACCCGTTTTGCTTACTGTAAAACATTTGTAATTTTGAAAGTGTATGAAACATTGTAGATTATGAGCGAAGAGTATTTTATGGTCGGCTAGCCGCTAGAAACCGAAAATATTGTATTTTCAGTATCAAAAAATTGACACGTAATCTGTATAGCTCTATGAAGAAGAAAGAAACAGAAAACTAAGAAGATACGACGAAAGAAGACAGAAGAATTGAAGCGAAGAACTCGCACCATGCACAGGCAATGGCACTGGAAGAATTCACGGGTTACACTGTAATAGTCCCGTGGTCTCTTAGTGGCATCACTGGTGCTGGGCGATACTACTGTATCTATACCCATAACATGAAACAAGAAGATAGAAGACTGCGAAGATTTTGGAAGGTTTCGTTCTATTTTCATTGATTTTGCTAGCGGTGCTTTTTTTTGACAAATTCTCTTTACGGTTACTGGTTGAGCTTTCATTGTACTACTTTCGTCATTCAAAAGTGCCACTAGTCTTGAGATGTGTTTTTGTATTTTTTTTTGTATTTGTTTCTTCACTTGCTGAACTAATATACTACCTTTATATTCTTGGTTTGAAATGTCTAATACCTTCTCACCTTCTACAGGCTGTCGTTTTGCATCCTCGTCAAATTCAAGGAACTAACTATGCTAATGATTCTCGACCCGAATCAATTTTAAATTTAAAAAGTGTTTTTTTTTTTTGTTTACGGATATCGGTAAGTTTGAACCACCAGTGTCTGATCCTCGCCCTTTAACCGCGCTTTTACACACATAAACAAACTCAAACATTAATTCGATAATTTCTTATTCCCTAAACCACTTTCCCCCGCCTATTCTGTTTTTTTTTTCTGTTTTGAAGGCGATTATTCTGAAATACTGTCAAATTTAAAGTACTAAAAAAGTAGCGTTTATAATTATTGACCGATTCCGTAATTTAAATTGATTATTTTATGACAACCTCCTGAATTTTGACGAGGATGCAAAACTACACCTTGTATTAGGTTGAATTTATACTTGATTGTTATAAATTGTAAGAACGTTTTGTTACCTGTATTCACTTTACAGTACCTGCTTTAGTAATGTATTCTTACATCTCCACCTCCTCGGTGATTTTTATAAGATTACTGATACTATGAAAACAGTGTTTACATTGTATGTTTTATTAAGAACGTAGGTAGCTGTTAGACTGTTATAAAAGCTTGAAATATTACAAATTTGACAGTTTGATATCTTTCGCCCACGGAAAATCGTAAGTTTTGTTAAATTTATCGTAATTTAGAGATGATAATCAGTTCAGTTCTATGTTACTACTTCATCTAGTTATTTAATTCTGTATTAACTTGGTGTTTATTGCTCAATTTCAAATTGATTTAGAGATACATAGTAAATTTAACGTCTGTTAGTGTGCCAATATCGATAAATTCTTGTGGCATAATTGTTTTGGTATAAACTATGGAAGCATTTTTCACTCGATTTTGTTTTTATCGTTCTAGACATTGTTTTTTTATTAAATTGGCATTAGGTCTGTATATGTTATCGTTGATCAATGAATGTCTAATTATGTTATCGTTTACTTGTGTATGTGATTTTTGTGTCCTGTTTTTCGTGCGATGTTGTGTTTGGGATTCCAATTTTTTGAATCTACAATGTATCCGGTCATGGACTAGCGATATTCTTAAAATATTGTCTAAAAAGTCAATATTTTGTGCTACAAACGTTAGTGACAGAAACGAATCGCTGCAAAATCGACTCCAAGTCTTGTCTGCCCTACCCCTAGAATGTAATTTAAGCTGGAGCCGTGACAGACGCCATGCCTGCATCGTTTGCAAGCTGTATGCTGACTTACATGCAGGGTGTATGCTTGTTTGCATGATTCTTACAGGGAAACAAAAATCACATTATTTTCACAATCAACTATTTTATGAGTGAATAATAATGTAAAACATGCAGGAAGATAATTAAATAATGAATTAAACAAAATACACAATTTACGCAAAACTAATCTATAATTTCTCTGTTATGTGATAGATGAGTCTTTCAATTATTATGTATATGAAATGTATGCCAAAAGATGATTGTAACTGTAAAATTTCTGAGATATGATTGTTCTACCTTTTAATGACTATCGATATGAAATGTATGCCAAAAGACGATTCTGACTGTGAATTTTCTGCGATATGATGGTTCTTCTTTTAAATTCTTATGGATATGACATTTATGCCTAAAGATAAAAAATAATCTGTATTAACAAGTGATTGTTCAATAACATCATTGTCACCCTGGCTCTTGTACTAGGATTTCCTGTATCGCAAGAGCCAGACTGATCATTCTGACTTTCAAAATTATGAGTTTGGTTGTATGGTAAATGAGTGTTTTCCAAACGATTTTCTGCGATATGAAATTTATGCTATCCGCTGTTATGCTAAATAATATTATGACATAAAAAGTTCTGCCATAAAGGGTAGACCCAAAAAGAGATTCAACTCCAAAACAATTATGCAAATTGACAACTTACTTATCAACATTTTTATGTATTAGAGTAATTGTTATATAAGTACCTAGAATATCGCTAGTCCATGACCGGACACATTGTATAACAAGGATGGCCTGTTTTTTTAAGGATGGGAAATCATCAAATAACTCCTCCCGCTCTGGGTGGAGTGGGAGGGAGTGTCAGACTTTTACTAACTAAAACCCATCTATGTTCCTTCTTTGCCCTTTGTATTACAGAGCCGCGGTATCTCTTTCGAACAGTCCCGTAGCCCCGGCAGGAGGAACAAGAATGACCTAAGTTCTAGTTACACATACACCTAGTTAAAGTTCAAACATCGCTACTATCAATAAAATGCTGATCTTCATCTCCGCTATCACCTACATCTTAACCATAATCATTGCGGTTTGTTCAGATTTCTTCAATTTATCTTACCCACAGAGCTATAGCTTGGCTCACGTCTGAATGTAGAAAGCGTTATGAAGCCACTTTTTCGCGATACTTAAGTATAGCCATTGTGCCGTTTTTGCTGTAAAACTAGAGCGCGTTTTGTACTTTCCAGTTTAGTTGCTAGATTCTCTGTGGTTAAATGATTTGTCGTAATTATAGTGGTATGTTTCATGGTAAGCTAGTGGGACTTTTTTTTTTGTTTACGAGGTTAGTCGGTTAAACTTTAATTTAAACATACTCTCTTTTTATTTTACACTTTTTAACTTTTGTCTTTTCAGCAATATTTATTGCATTTATTACAAGATTTTTGACCAGGCTTCTAACCGTGGCCCAGATATCACGCTCTAGGATTTTTAAAATAATTGAAGAAAAATGAAAAGTAACATTTTGACTCACTGTGTACCGTAACGATTTCACTTTATACTTTTTTTGACATTTACCAAAGCTTAACGACACTCAAAAAAGTTACTCGATTTTTTCGCTGACTCGATTACTTTTTGTGTGTCAGAGAAATCGATACGTAAAAAGATCTTTCTTAAGATCAACACGATTCAATGATACGGTTGATTTTTGTGCGCCGTTACACTTCGCTTTTGTTAACTTCAGTTAACTAGAACATTCTGTTTTTTGTCTATTGTGTGCACCCGATTTCTTTTGTGTGCAAAAATTGCTGGTAGCTACAGTTTAATTCTCAATCAGAGAGTTAATGGATATGTTAGAGTCGTCTGTTTTCGATTAAAGACCATTTGATGTTTATCTTTCTCTAACATGCGGTACTGATACTTAGAATGTGAATTTCGAATGCGCCAATAATATTTTCTTCTCGCATAAATATTACCTAACCTAACCTAACGTCTTTGAAAACATAAATATGTAGGTACATTTACGTTTTCAAAGACTTTGCCATTTACTTATTTTTTAAGACGCTGATTAATTCAGTCGTGGTATTCAACAGGAACTTCAGTAGTTTCAGCATTTTGTAATCGTGTCAAAAACGTTTGTATCGTGGAGAAGTTACTCCAGATTGAATTTTGGAGGAAATTCGTAATACTTTGCTTTAAATAATGGATTTGAAAAAATTTAACAACATAAAAAATTTAATGAACATTGTTGAATGTACAAAGTTAAATTAATATGGTATTGTGTGTTACAAAATTACTCGCAGGCTCAGTATAAGGGCCTGCGCAGACGAGGGACTTTAGTCCGCCGAATACAAATGAGTGTTCCTGTACATTGGTTGTTGTGTTGTTTTTTCATCTATTGGTTGACGTCCATTGGTTGTTGCAAATTGTTCGCGAACAAATTGTCCATCGTCTGCGCAGGCCCTAAGAGTTGGCAAGTCACGCGAACAATTGTTTGTTGCTCACACTGACACACTTGGGCCTACAGAGAGACATGAATAGTCAGGAAAGCTGACAAGCAAATATTTAGGGATATGAAGACCAGGGTGTGGGTGTGGGTGTGTGTGAACAGGGTGTCTTACCAAGGGGTATCGTATTACCCAGTACTAACTGGGTTGTGGAGGTCAGATAGGCAGTCGCTCCATGTAAAATACTGGTATTCAGCTGCATCCGGTTAGACTGGAAGCCGACCCCAACATAGTTGGGAAAAGGCTAGGCAGATGATTATGAAGAACAGGGTGTAAAGTTCTTCATCCCCTATAGAAAAGGGAGGATCCTCCGACCAGAACGGGTATTATGTCTGGTGGGCAACTGCCATAGTCTTTAGTTGCGGATAACTTTAACTGCGCGATTTAGGAATTTAGATGTTAGTTCTTCATTTATGGCATAGATGGCGCCGTAGTACATTTTGTACTATGTTGCTGTAGTCCTTTTTGTAGTGCCGCTACACATATACAACTCCTTTTTACCCAATGTTCACCTTATGTTGAATGGTCTAATCTTTAACACCATTTGTATGAATGCACCTAGCGGCTGTACAAAAATACTTAACGATACCGTGTTTTTCCCATCATTGCGATCTTTGTTTCGTTCTGGACCATACCTGGGAACCTTCTAATTAGGGATATATTAAAGGCCAAGGTTTCAACTTTCTCACAAAGTTTTTCTTTTTTACTTTACAATAGATAATACTTACACTTTAGCATAATATTTTGAGTGAGTTACATTGAATCCTACCGAAACCCACGATTTTTCACCCCAAAAAAAAGTCGTTTCCCAGCAATAATGTTTGCATAGAGTTACTTAGTTTGATGTACATAATACTCTTGGTTGACGGCTTCGTGAAAGGTCTGTTTACACCTTGTATAGGGGTTTTTTAATCATTTATTCTTCAAGCGTAGTGGAAAGAAAGTGAGATGCGTCAAATCTTACTCACTTGCTCGACCGCATAAAAGCTGTAATTAATGCTCCCTTTTAAGACCATCAGACCACCATGTCCTTATCCCTTGTATATGAGTAAACCAGAAAAGCATACATGATGAATGAACTACAACTGATTGAAAACTTTGGAACCACACACATACAGTCACAGTCACTCTGACAAAAGAGTTTTTGCGAATAATAAACTGCTCTTACACCTACATGCACACCAAACTCCTTTACTGATTGTACAGTCACGAGCAATAATGTATGCCTATAAAAGAATCCAAAAGCAATTTTCTCGTGAATAACGGTTGCAATTTTGAGATAACAATTTTCACATAAACTTAATATTTTTTACAGATGGAGATGATCAACTGTTGTCAACTGAACACTCGACAAAATTCAAAATCGATTTTCTCGTAGAATAACGATTGCAACTTTGAGATAAGACCAATTTCATTATAGTAGGGGTTCCAAAATATTATTTTCGTACCCATATAAAAAAAAACAGTTGGAAAGAAAATCAGTTTCAAAGGGAGGCACGTGTATACATTTTAGTGCTGTGACTGTATATAACCTGTTTCGTACGAAACAACATCCTGACGTTGCATGGTGCACATAAATCGTGTTCCAAGTCCACGTGACACTAACATACCCATGTACTTTATAAGGAGAGAGATAAGCAGGGGTTAGGCGACGGCCTACGATTGCGATGAGGCAACCAATTGCTCAGGGTGGTTGTTTATGCAACTTACGAGTCTGTGACTTTGGTGAGGTTTCCCACGAGTGCGAGGAAGTTTAAGGTTGTTTGTGGAAGTTTATTCTTGTGTTTGAAGTGTTAGAACTCAGTCTTGAGGTTCAGTTTAACATGTGTTAGTGATAAACGGAGCTTGCATTTGATTAGCTCCCTTAAAGTTCATTTTCCAATGATTCGACTCAAGATCATAACAAAATAGAATTATAGGTGCTCAGTAAATAATATTGAAACACGATTTTTTTTTGAACGCTTCTCCACACTCACGGAATTTCTCCTGTTTCGTGAGTGCGTTTACAAAATAGAAAACTCACATACACAAACAGCCAGGCCCGAAACAACTAGTTGTAGGCCATACAAATATTTGTTCCGTGCGGGAATCGAACCCGCGACACGCAGCGCAGCAGCCAATCGCTCAGCCACTGTCGCCAACCGTGCAGTCAAATTCTCTGTCTCCCTTCAAAATCTCTATCCACTGACCAATATCTGTAGAACCGTAACAAATAGGGAAGACCCGAAGCTGAACCTGACATAATGGACACACAATTACATCCATCATTATGAGCAGTCAAAATAGAAAAGATTATAAGTGAAGTACTAAGCGTATAGTGTGTCACCCTAAGCCGTATGTCTATGACGTATTGTGTTTCCTGGTCAACAGGATTCGGGTCAGCCCCATCAGCATCCTGAGGGCATTCAACCATTGGTTCATTTGCTGAGCAATCGAAATATTTAGTGTTATACAGGGTGTAAACAGACCCTTCATGAAGCCGTCAACCAAGCATTCTGTACATCAAACTAAGTAACTTTACACAAAAAAAATTGCTGGGAAACGACTTTTTTTTTTAGGGTGAATAATCACGTTTTACGGTAGGACTCAACGTAATGCACTCAGAACATTGTGCTGATGGATGGATTGGATAGTACGGGGGTCGTGGAGGTGCTGATGTATTTAAAAAAAAAAACTTATTAAAAAGTTGGAACTTTGGCCCCCAATATCTCCGTAACTAGAAGGTTCCCAGGTGTGGTCTAGAACAAAAAAATGATCGCATTGATGCGGAGAATAAGTGCCTTTAGGCTTCGTTAAGGGTCTTTTTACACCCTTTTTAAGTAGGTACTTATAGTTTCAGATGTGTTATTTCACATTGAATTATCTGAACGTTTGTTGATTGAAATAAATTCTTTTCTAATATATGTGAAATGTATTTTTTATGTAAATTTAATTTTATGGTGTATATCATCATCACCATCATGTCAGCCCGGAATCACTCACTGTTGGGTATAGGCCTCTCTTTTCTTCTGCCATTCTTCTCTTTTCTGTGCGTCCCTTATCAATCCGTTTCTCGAGATCTTGACGATATCGTCAAACCATGGTGTACAAACACTTCCACACCCTAGGTATCAGTGACAGCCCCCTGTGCAGAGCGTGCATGGAGGCGGAAGAAACGGTGGCGCATGTACTCCTCGAGTGCACCGGCGTCACCCAGATCCACGAGGAGACTCTTGGAACACCAAGATCCCTTGCGGATGTCCTGAGAAGACCGAGAAATTTGATCTGCAGCTTCTGGAGGGAGGTGGGCTGGTTGGAGTAACGGCCACCATAGCTCACGTACAATGGTCCACTTTAAGGACTAAGTGCGGAAACCAAATTCCTTAACATAACAACATAGAACATGATGTACACAATAAAGAATATTCTTCCTATCTATCTATCTGAGCGTAAATCCTTCTATAGTCCTTTAGACAGCTTGAAGAATCGCCTACATCATTTCCCTATTCACGTATTTCTAAAACCCACACAGCCTTGCCTTTGCCTCTAACAAAGATAAAACAAAACACAAGCTATTAGTTAACCCTTATTAAGTACAATCACAGACAACAGTAAGGACAATTGACGTATCGGCCGACACGTAGAAAGTCGTAAGCGGTAGTAGTGTTGTACCTACTAGAGGTGGGCCTGACTATCGACTTTCGCGAACGCCCCTATCGATCAGCGTTTTATCGATCGTTGAGACACGTGTTAACAAGTAGGCCTGCACTTGGGACGTTTGATAAGACGTTATTTATTGTCTTCGTCGCACAACTTCGACAGTGTAGTTTATTAACAGATAGCTAACTTTGGTTCAGTCAAAGATCGTGTTCGACTGTTTATTTTCTTTGTTTATTGTTTAATTAAATGACTGGAAACAAGAATAAGATTTGTCTTCATGTTTTTCCAGTTTTGGTATGGAGAAACAATTACAACTACATTAGTAAGTGATTTTATTTGGCTTTGTTCCCCTCGCTATTATTCTTAAATTACTGTAATTTCTAAATTCATGACACTGACAATATTATCGGTAATTCCTTTGTGAATCTTGACAATTGTTTAATAATTTTGTCTATCGTTTATTATATGTTCTCTGTAAACTGAGAGGTCTGGCTCTTGTGATACAGGAAATCCTAGTACAAGAGCCAGGGTGACAATGATTTTATTGAACAATCACTTGTTAATAAAGATTTTATTATTATTTTATTAATTAGACATCTTTTTAGTAAATTTTAAATCATCGTTCTAACATCTAGGGAATAGATGGTACAGCTTACCCTCGTAGCCCTCAGCACCTACACTCTATAACCGCCTGTATTATTGTAATTTCCTATACAACGAACTTTTAATTCACCACTGACACCACAAGCGCATACATTATGTACAGGGCGTGCTAATAACCTATTACAATCTCGTCTACCATCGCATTCCTAGTTCCCAATATGCTCATGTTACGCGAAGGTGGTATCCATCCGCCTGGGGCCCCACCCTGTAAGGTACAAGAACATTACCTACCATATCAATCGAGCAGTGCAATTTTCTCTCCAAAATAAGCGCAGTTTCCTTTCCATCGAGTAATCCCTGAGGTCTACAATTGGTCCTCTCGCGGGAGTTACAAATATAGAACACAATGAAGTGTGGTTTGTGATCGGATGTAAGGACTAAAAGGTAATGGTACCGGAACCACGTTCGATGGTTCTTTCACTTTTTCTAGGCAGCTGTACTGTAAGGATGATAAAGAGTCTACAAGAGTTATTTCTGCAGTGATCTACACTGCACTGACCTGAACAAGACAAGTGGGATTGGGCGGGCCATGTCATCAGGACCGATGGGCCAGAGTCGTCACGCAGTGCCAGAAGACGGGCGTCATCGCCGAGGGAGGCCTAGAAAACGCTGGCGTGACAACCTAGACGCGTACTTGAGAGATTGGCCAGAAAAAACCGCACGGAGAGAAGAATGGAAGGCTATGGGGGAGGACTTTGCCCAGCAGTAGGATAATAGAAGCTAAGAAAAAAAAAATATCTACACTGCAGAAATAACTTTTGTAGACTCTTCATCCGTTTTGTAGACCGTTCATCTTTATTGTTGAATCTATTATCGTGTGCAAGTGTTCATAGAACCCACCTTTAGTGTCAATTAAAGTGTAAACTGTAGATATCTACCTAATAAAACATTTCAAGATGCAATTTTCAGACCCACCATACTTTAACTGTAAATCATAAGGAAGTTTTCATTGATGATACGATACCATCTTTTTTTGGTTGCAATATTTAATAATGCCAATTTTACCAAAACTAACGCGTCATATAGCCACCTACATTTTTAAATTAAGTACGATTTATACGATTATTAAGTTGTATTGTATAAAACTGTTGATTCAACGGGTTACTACTGAACCGCAAAACCGTTAGTCAGAATGCCAGTCTGACAATCTTAAACATTATATACCTAGGTAGGCTGGGGCTACCTATAGAGTGGGTGGTCCATTCGATGGCGTGTGGTCTTAAATACGAAACGACCTGTTAGCGATAGGAAGTATAGTCTAGAGTCTAGTAGTATGCACGGAAATATTTAAGGGATGTGAAAAACAGGGAGCTCGTGGCTTAATAATAACAGCCGCTCAGGTCGATCTTTAGGTTAAGCCGTGCTTGCTTAGGTTGGTCTATGGATGGGTGACCACCCATTACATACCGAGTTTCTTCCGGAAAGCACGTTAAGCCGTTGGTCCCGCGTGTCATTTGTAGATCTTTGACAGACGTTAGGTAGTCAGTGGCCCAAAAAGTCTGACAACCAGTCTCACCAAGGGGTATCGTATTACCCAGTAATAACTGGGTTGTGGAGGTCAAATAGGCAGTCGCTCCAAGTAAAATACTGGTATTCAGCTGCATCCGGTTACACTGGAAGCCGACCCCAATATAGTTGGGACAAGGCTAGGCAGATGAAGATGAAAACAGGGTGTAAAAATGAAGTGAAGGTGAGTATGGATGTAGATGGCTATAAGAGTAGAGGAAGACCAAAGAAACGATGGATGGACTGTGTGAATGATGATATTGTTAGAAAGGAGGTGACTATAGAGATGACGAGTAATAGAGAAGAATGGAAGAAGTCATGCTGCACCGACCTCAAACCCTACCTCTGGTAGGCTACTACCGGGTTTTTCTATACAGTCCTAAGTCGCGGATAACTTTAACTGCGCGATTTAGAATTATGATGTTAGTTCTTCATTTGTGTCATAGATGGCGCTGTAGTATATTTTGTAGTATATTGCTGTAGTATTTTTTGTAGTGCCGCTACAATATCATGCTCATATTAATGATCACCGTTTATTTTGGCAAGTGGGTACGGTGATTTGATTATACACTTAATGCTGGCATTAGGCTTAATTAGTGCAACACGCGGAAGAATCGACAAAATGACAGATTGAGAAAAGAAATCTGTCATTTGTCGACACAATCTGTCATTTTGTCGATTCTTCCGTCAACAAAACCCGTGCAGAAGTAAGTAAGGTCGTAGGTTGCTTAGACAATATATTGATGGATCTATGTGGGGAACATAAAAAGCGCAGACTGCTGTGGAGATATTCACAATGCTTGTGGTTCTAGCTAGAGTTTCCCTGCAAAACATCCTCCACACGCCAACATTGTAAACCTACCTAAAACAAATAGATAACCCAAACCTCCTGCAAAGCAACACGCACTAATTACACTATCAGCAGCACGGAGGTAGACACCTGTGCGTGACGTCACTTCCGCAGGCACCCGCGGGCTCTTATCTGCACAATTAGCATTTCCCGGCGGCCTTCCTGCTCGAACACTCGATACTCAGTGCCTGCAGGCTGTAGGTACTACTGTATTGCCACAGACCACAGTATAACTACTTGCACTAGTTCATTGCCCAGATATTGACAAGACCTGAGGGCGCTTTCAAGGTGCTTTCTATAATGACTTTCACAGGATTGATAAAAGATTTTAAGGGTCTTCAGGTTCCATCCATCGAAAATAACATTTATTCACTCAGTTGTGACGCGGCCCCTTGCGACTACATGCGTTTCTTCCGATATTTCTTTCCACTATTGTACCAAGAAACTCATGTTTTTTTTTTAATTTAATCAATCCTATACGTTTTGAATTTACTATCATTATTATCGCTGGTAGAATATCGTTTTATCTAGGCCCTCTGAAAAATGTTAAACAGCTCGCAAAAAAAAAAAAATTACACTCCTGTTGAACCACTGTACCTATGTATTAACAATGTATATTTGTGCATTACTTTAGGAATACGTAGATAATTTTTTGCTAATAGTAATAGTGTGTTACTATTTTTCTTACAGAAAACATGTGACTATATCAATAAATGGTAAAAAGAAGACCAGCTATGCTACGTTTAACAGTTTTGCCAATGCGATACTTCAGCCAAGTTTATGTTTCGAATGCCAAGTATGACATTACGGCTGACATACAGCTGTTCCTTTGTTTATGCCCACGTGCGTGAATCGTGAAGATAATACAAACGATTAAGATTAATCTTGTTGTAAGAAGCGTAATGTTTTCTTATATTTAGTGTCTAAACACACTATGCCGAAGTTACGCGACCGAAGTTCAGCGCTTGATTTTACGTTCCGACGTATTCGGCTGATATGACACACCATAAGTGCCGAATTTACGCGGCAGAAATTCAGTTCCGCAACTTTGTGTTTGTATTCAGTGTCTCGAGCGCTGTCGTGGCGTCCGCGTCGTGTCTTGTTATCTACACAGTTGGACAGACAGACACAAAACAAAGGACACGCGGGGCGCGGGCAGCTCCCCGCTGCTCCCCGCCCCCGGATCTTCGTCGGCAATCGAACCGAACTTCGGTCGCGTATAATGTGTGCTCACAGAATAAGTTGCCGCTGAACTTACGCCCGACTGAAGTTAGGCTGTACGCTATGACGCGACGTAATTTCGGCATGGTGTGTCGTCGGTAATTCAGATAGCATTGCAGGCGTAATTGTGCTGAACTTCGGTCGCGTAACTTCGGCATAGTGTGTTTAGACACTTAGGGTTTGATTAAAATACTAATTTATTGAATTTACACATTGAAGTCCAAGCGAAAATTTATTTGAATACCAATATTTGGTTGGTTTCCTGAAGCGTCAAAGTGGGAAAAATATAACTCAAAATTATGCGTTTTTTTGTTAACTGATGCTCTACGTGATAAAAAGTGGCACTTGATGTTCATGTTTGTAAACATATTTTATTTGTTTTTCTCCACAGAGTGAGTGTTGTGGATGTGTTTCTGCTTAGAGATGGGGATCAGAACAAATCTAAAAGGAGACTTTCTGTATAGCCATGCTGACCCATCTCTACGGAACATCACAGAGAGAATAAAATGAGCTTGCAATAAGTTCAATTTCCTGGAAACTTGAGCCAAACCCTTGAGTAGCTGCCCATTTAATTTGCGACTAATTTTAGTTGTAATATCTGATAAAAATATTTGCCAATTAGGTCCATAATTAAATAATCTATAGTCTTATGGCAAAAAATGGTGCCACATTTTATCACACAAAAGTGGCTGTATTTTATTTAAATTTCATAGCCCACTTTGATAACCTTGAAACTTTGGTCCTTTATTCTTGATTGACACAATAAAGTTTTTTCGCGTTCTGTACGATCCAACGATAGTAGTAACCGGTGTCAGTGTAGACTACCAGACTCCTGCTGATCCCCGGCATCTTGTAGGAGACGATGCCAATCTGGATGTAGCCTCGAACCACTAGTGCGCTGCCGGAGTCACCCCTAGGAAATAGATAGAAAATACATTAAGAACTGGTTGTTGTACTTTTCGAAGAAGGATCAAAATTAACCCACGTCCTACAGCAATAGATACTAGATATTTAGATATTATTGCCCCTGAACGAATTATCTTAGCAATTTTTTTATATGCTAGATTGCAATATGTCCATGAATACATCTACTTGGGCCAGTTAGTCTCTTTCCAGTCCAGGCAAGACAAGGAAGTCACAAGACGTACCGAAAATGCCTGGAAGAGCTACTGGTCCATGAAGGAGCTTATGAAGGGAAACCTTCCTTTGTCACTAAAGCGAAAAATCATGGACATGTGCATTCTTCCCATTTTGACCTATGGATCCCAGACTTGGTCTTTGACAAATATTCAAAAGTCCAAACTCAAGGTCTGCCAACGTGCAATGGAGCGCAGCATTCTAGGCGTCAAACTAACCGACCAGGTACGCAACACTACACTGCGCTCCAAAACACAAATTGCTGACGTTGCTCAAAAAGCCGCTAAGCTGAAGTGGGACTGGACTGGCCACGTCTGCCGCATGCCCAATGAGCTGTGGGCCAAAATAACCACTTTCTGGAGCCCTGACACAGCCAGAAGGCTTCGCGGCAGACCTCGTAGAAGATGGCGGGACGAGCTGGACAGAACCAACGACCAGTGGCCCACATTAGCCCTGGATCGAAACAACTGGAAGTCATGGGGAGAGGCCTTTGCCCAGCAGTGGGATGACGCAGGCTAGCAGTATCAGTATCAGTATCAGATTGTAAGGATGGAGTTTGGAAGTATGCCATCTTTTTAAACCCATATTTATCATTTTTTTGAGATACTTCTCGTTACTGTAGGACGTGGGTTAATTTTGTATGGACCGTGCTCCTTCTTCTTTAACCACTTTCACACCTCGCGGAATTCCAACTGAGGCGGAGTGTAAAACAGTAGGTAGGTAATATTATTTTATTCAATTGGATATGATAATCTGAATAACTAGAATTTTGGCTAAAAAAAAAGAAATATGAAGAAGATTCGCCATGAGACTAGACGCCAAAAAAAGAGGAAAAAGGTGGCGCATTCATCTTATTGACGCGTACCGTATTGGATATTAAATTGAGGTATTTTATTTTATTTTATAACAATATTTACAGAAATTAAAATACGTAAATTGTAGATCGCACCGCTTGCAACAGCAAAGCGCAATACAAGCTCTCCCAAACAGTTTATCACAAACGACTGCAGACTCAAGTCAATGCATTTATATCAAGTAAACAAATTACGATCACTTTTGAATTGTCAAAGAGTCAGTCTGTCAGAAAGTTGTCGCCAGAAGAAGCTTCTGCACTGAAAACCGCCATGGTTACAGCAGCGAATACACCTCCAGGTGTGGTCACAGGCTGCGATCCTCGACATCTTCGTCTTCCGCCAAGATTAGGATTCTAAACCTGGATCCGAACTCTCTACCAGTATTTCTTCACTTCCACTGAAAAAGTCTTTATAAAGTTTAATTGAAATAACTTCAAACCGGAGTGCTTCTTAATATAGTGTCTTAAGTAGATAGTCTTAAGATATATTTTGAACCACAGCACAGTAACATTTCTGCTCTCTGTATCTCTTTAGATCAGTCCCACAGCCCAGAAGAACAGTCTCAAGTGGACTTTTTGTCGGTCAGCTGTATTTTATATCGCGGTGGACGTTATGATTTGCATTATAGAGTTTTTTTATTTCACGGATCAAAATGGAAAAAATATTAACACAACCTGAAATTGAACTTTATCCCTTGATTCAATGTATTTTTCCTTGACTAATAAATTAGTAACTTACCTTTGCAGTGGAGTTAAAATTTAATTAACAACATTAAACGAAATCATGGTGCGTCTTCCGATCCGATTTCTTGTCGTGCCCGATAGATGGTGTTGGCGTCGAAATAGATCGCGCTTATGTGGTTTCTATACCTGATTTTTTTTTAATTTTTTTAATTTTCATGATAAAATTTTTGTTAATGATTGAAAGACTTCACAAAAAAGTTCGTTAAAAAATCAAACAACCCGACCGTAAAAAAAGTAATCGTAAAGACGATTGATTAAGATTAAGTAAAACAAGGTTTAGTAGAAAATAAAATAATTCAAAAGACGTAAAAAAAAAAAATTTTTTACACACGTTTAATACGACTGTTATTTTTTAGTCAAAAACCCCTTTTATAGCTGTACAGTGTTCAAGTACACCTTTATTCTATCCAGCGAATTAGGACCATGGACCTTTTGCATCAAAGCTAAAAACTCTTCAAAAGTGATGTGACGTCAATCGACAGTAAAAGATGTGCTCTTCCGTTCATTCTATGACAGCTCAATTGAAATAAATCGCGAAAAAGTTTGGCGAAAATCGTATGTAAATATAAAATGCAGTTTTACGGGCATTTGCGAATAAAACTCTACGCACTCAATTTCTATAAGATCTTTGTTAAAACCACTCCACTTCTTACCCACTAGTGTATGATGTATTGTTCTTGCTTTCCGCGCAAAGCTCACCTGGGGCTAACTTACGCCCGATCTGTTGTATACATACTGGAGGTTCCAATACGTATTGATCGACAAACTGAAGTTCGTCCGTTACTTTAAAAGCAGGTACCTCCTGAAAACATGTTTGAATAAAAAAAAAATCTTTTAGTTAACTCCGCGAGACGTAAAACATTCATAAAACATTATCAAAGGTAATTCCTTAAAGAAGAGGAGTAGAGAAGAGTACCTGGAAGGATATGGGGGATGCCTTTGCCCAGCAGTGGGACATTCAAGGCTATAAAAAAAAAAAAAAAAATGCTTAAAATAACTCACTTGAATATACCCCCAGCCCGCTACAAGTGCCTTTTCATAGTACGGTGGCTTTGCCATAAAAACCAATCGTTTAACGTTATTATTAAATTGTAAAGACGTTTTGAGTTTCAATAGAGCTATATCATTAAGTAATGTCGTTATACTAAAATCTTTGTGGTAGAATATACTGTGGACACTTGACATAGATCCTTTATTTGTAATCCTGTGGCCCACGGATACAGTCACCAGTCCTCCTTGCACGCAAGGCTGCACACAATGCGCCGCCGTTAGCATTATCTTCTGGTTGACTATAGATGAGCCGCAGGTCCACACACTTTTTGAATCGCACGAAATAACCAAGAACCCAACATGTGGGAACTGGATAACAGAGGCAGATTGACCTCCCACTACCAAAGGTTCCACGGAACACTTCGTCAGGCGTATCAAATTCACTATTACAATAAAAAACTTCATTTGTAACAAACGATAGGTATTAACCGATTGCCTTTGCCGAAGAAAACTATTATAACGTCTATCACGTAATAACGCCACTCAATTACGGATAATTCAAGATTTTTAATTAACAAAACAATTTTTACGACCGCCATTTTAAATGAAGTACTCAGGCAGTAAAAATACTACATGAACTTTCCAACTTTTTTATTTTGAAAGAAAGACAAAATATTTATTTGTCGCAGGGAAAAAATATTAAAAAGAAACAATAAACATACAACACACAGCTTCGACAGCTTGCACATCGTGACTGCAACAAGCATGATAATACTGTGCTATGGGGAGCCCACAGCACAGCGCTGGTTTACCTATATGAAATGCTCAAAATATGTAATGAAAAGGCGTGTAAAATACGTTGAACGGTTCTAAGATAAAATATTTAATAGTTTATTGAACCCCAATATTATTCGATAGTCAGTTTATTACGGCCCCTGCTGGAATCAATGGGTTCCAGTAATCAGAAGTGACTAAGATTATCTTATGTACTTACCTTCTTGCATGTCCATAAGTACAAGCTGAAGTATGACTAGATGTAGCTATTGTTACTTAGCTTTAAACTTACTTGTTCCCCTTCAACTTATTTAATTTTCACAAATCACTTTTCACTAACTTCTTACCGACTAGGGTAAGTCTTATAATTGTTACTACTCTGCAAATCGTGTCTTTATGTAAATCCTCAATCAATTCACGACATGGGTTGTGTTCCATACGAATTGATCGACGTCATGAGGGACTTTCACTGCCTCTGGGCTGATTACCTGGAAATATTGTTTAAATCAAACTTTTTTTTACTTTAGTTAAATACCATTCGGTTTTATGATAGTGAAAGGAAGCATAAAAGATCATTATCATTTGAATAAACTCACGCGTGAAAATTTACTTACTTTACGCCACGCCCAGCCTGCCATTTGCGCCCTCTAAGAGTAAGGTAGGTTTTCCATAAAACCACTCGCCGAACGTTATTTATAATTGAATTTCAAATCAGTTCTAGGGCCATGGGGTCCGATTGCCCACCTAGTATTTCAGGAAATCGCCAAGCGGTTGGTCGACTCTATTTTTTGGCCAAAGAAGCAGCATTGCCTTCCAACGTGGCAATGCTGCCAGCCTTCTGGGCACTTTTCCTATTGACAGCGATGTAGACAAATGTTATGAGTCCCTGTGATTCTTTTCCTCTTTTGATACTTAATACATAATTATTTTATTTAAAAAAGATGTACTTCTTGTAAAATTAAATTAACACCGATTGACATTAACGGGCGAAACTCGCGTCTATCGCTTGACGAAGTCTCCTACGTAGACTGAATAGATCCATTGAACGTTTTTCTTTTGTAAAAATATTTTTTTCTGTCTATAAACACATCTAGCTCTTGCCAACAGCTTCACCGGCCTAGAGATCGGCTAACATCCCTCGGGAGCGTATTACCGGCTTCCAGTCTTACCGGGTGCAGCTGAATACCAGTATTTTACATGGAGCGGCTGCCTATACGACCGCCACAACCGCGACTTTCGGACGACTGACTACATGTTACGACTGTCAAAGATCTACAAATGGCAGCCAGCTTAATGTGCAAAACGGCTTTAACTTCTTTCCTAGGCACGGAGGAAACTCGGTATGTAGTGGATGGTCACCGATCTGCAGATCGACCTTGGCGAGCGCTGCTTAACTCTGAAGATCGCCCGTGCGGCTGTTATAATTTAGCCACGATTGCATGATTTGGGCAACATACGCACAGGCAAATCTCATACTCATAGGCAAATGTACTCCATCCCAACATTAGTAAAAACTAAAAAAATTTTCAAGATAGGCCTGTTTAGTTTCAGCCGAAAAAAAAATCGGTATGTACTTATCGACACTCGTGCAGGCATTGATTTTTTAATTGCAAAGGCAATTACAAAAGTCAATGCCTTCTCGAGGAAAATTATGAAATTTTATTACAATATCGAATCACGTGTTTTATTAATGAGGTCTTCCATGTTATCCACCGAAGAAAATATTTAAAGAAATACGCGTTGGCTTTAGAACTTCCTCCTTTTTTTGTCGGTTAAAAACAGCAAAAAGATCAAGTTGATGATCAAGGTCCATGAGGAGTCCGAATTCTCCCGCATGTAAGCATACCGTGTGTTGAGACTAAAGACTCCAGGTTTTCTAATACGCATTTTTAGATATTTTGAAAGTTGTTGAAGATAACTTCTGAAATTATAATATTCGAAAGAAATAATAGATACACGCCCGATAGAAATAATAAAGGGTGTAAAAAGACCCTTAACGAAGCCGAAAGGCACTTGTTCTCCTCGTCATTGTGATCATTTTTTTGTTCTGGACCATACCTGGGAACCTTCTAGTTACGGAGATATTGGGGATCAAAGTTCCAATTTTTTCACAGGTTTTTTTTTAAATACTACTTTTTAAGGTTCTAACTTTACTCCAATTACCTCCATGGTCCGTTTACTATTCAAAGCATCCATCAGCAATAAGTTTTGAGCGCATTATATTGAGTTCTACCGTAAAATGTGATTTTTGACCCCAAAAAAAAATTTCATTTCGCAGCAAAAATGTTTGCGTAAAGTTACTTAGTTTGATGTACAGAATGCTTGGTTGACGGCTTGGTGAAGGGTCTGTTTACACCCCGTATACTCTTTCTTTTTCGTTTCCTTTTTTTGTGTATATGTTAACGAAAAAGTATGTAATCCGTCAATATAAACAAGGCATTGTGGCAAGGAAAACTAAGGATGCAAGAGCGAGCGAAGCGAGCTCGGGACTTGGGGTACCCCGACTCCGTGTTAAGTTACTTTAAACCCTGTAGACAGAAATAGGAGTCGCGGGTAGCGGGGCTACGTCGATTACGCCTTCACTTTGGTTTTTATACATTTGTTAGTGTCATCTCAGGAAATATATACATTTCACAGGAAATGTGTGCATTAAAGAATCTTTGAAACATTATTTTACACGTTTCCTAAGTAGGCTCGGAATTGTATATATCTGTGGTGTCAAAGTAAAAGGGGATGAGTCAATAAACACAACTTTTCACCAGGAACGAATAAAGAAAACGCTCTTTGGTTTCAAAAGATAAATGTATTTTAATTAAGAATATAAAAGGTACAAACTAAAAATTTGTTATTATTTTCATTTAACAATGCCGTCTCTTGTTTATCGTAATTTGAAAACATATTCTAATTTATTATTAATTAAAATAATTGACATGTCTCGTTTTTCCTTAACAAGAAAAATAGATATTACATGACTTTTTATTGACTTGTCTCGTTATGCAATATTTATTTAATTTTCTTGTTTTGTTTATTAATCAGAGTTCTTAATTTTTTAAATATAATTTGGTAATATTATTATTCCTTTATTCATTTTCAAACATATAATTTACATTTTAAAATATTTGTGTACAAAGTAATATAAAAAACATTTTAAAATATAAAAAATAGTAGCCCACAAGCATCGGGAACAGGGTCCGAGCTACCGGTGGTCGGGGCTCTTGAGACAGGAACCTCCTAACGATCGCGCCGTGTCCAGAAGTACTGCTTTCTGAATCAAGCCCTTGATCCATCTGTCAAGCGAGAGCCTCCTCAGATGTTGGTCGAGGTTATTGGCTATTAAGCCATTGGCCGACACGACTATCAGCACAATGACTGCTGTACTCACGTCCCACATGTCGACAACCTCGCGAGCCAGATCTAGATATTTGAATTGTTTATCTTTCTCCGCTTTCACAAGGTTTTCGTCATGCGGAACCGTTATATCAACAATCATTGCGCGACGCTCCAATCGATCTATCACCACAATGTCAGGCTTATTGGCAACAATAGTCCTGTCAGTGATTGAGTGATGATAGATCGATCCCAATACAACGTGATATTACCATCATCAAGAACTGGTTTGTGCGCATACTTATAGTATGGCACTTCTGATACCACAAGGTTGCACTTCAAAGCAAGTTGCTGATGGACAATCCTGGCAACGAGGTTGTGTCTATGCAAGTACTCTCCGTTAGCCAGATGAGAACACCCAGAAATAATGTGTCGGATCAATTCTCCCGGACGGTGGCATGCCCAACATATGTCAAGCTTGCCATCCTTCACAACGTATTTCCGGTAGTTATTCGTCATAACTTCGTCCATTATTGCACAGACAAAACCTTCGGTTTCGTCGAATGGTCACCGAAGCGCAACCAAGATACGGACACTAAGAAATCTACATTGGGTCCATGTAGGGCCCGGTAAAAGCGTCCGTGAAGCTCCTTCCTCTGCCATACCTCCTTGCGATCATTAGTGTCTAATACTGTAGGCTTGCGCCAGTTTTCGTTAGCCAGGGAGAGCGGGGTGAGGCCCTTGTCCACTGAGACCACATCTCGGTGCATCCCCACGTCGGCTTCTAGGAAGTATTCCCTTAGACTGCATACCTCATGGTTGGGCAGGGTCTTAGCATTTAAGAAGCCACGACCCCCGCACATCCGTGGGATATACAGTCTCATCACCGACGACTGTGGGTGATGCATCCGATTTGCGGTCAGCAGTGCACGGACCCTCCTATCCAGGACATCAAGTTCCGTCTGAGTCCATTTGAGTAGGTATGCCGAAAGAATACATCAAAACCGGCATGACCCAACCGTTAAAGGCGCGCACCTTGTTTCCGCCTGACAAAATACTGCCTAGCACCTTATTCAGGCGGCCAAAGAAGCGCCCCCTCAACGATTGTTTCATGTCGGCGGTTTCTGTTGGGGAGAGGGATCTAAGGTGTATGGAATCGGAGAGTTGCGTTCCCACGGATTCCATAATCTCCCCTCGCTTCACATGCATGACTGCACATTTGTCCACACCAAATTCTATCCTGATGGCGCTACTGAAAGTTTCCGTTACCTTCAGTAACTTCATCAGTTGCAAATTGCTGGGGGCAAAGAGTTTCAGATCATCCATGTAAAGAAGGTGAGATATGACCTGACCACCTTTCCTCAACCGATAGCCTAGACCTGAACCCTCCAGCCTCCAGAGTGCTGAGAGGGTTCAAGGCTAGACAAAACCACAATGGACTCAGACTATCACTCTGAAATATACCGCGCTCGATCCTTATCGGTTCGCTTCATTTTCGGGCTTCGTAAGTACGACCATGTGTCGGAATTTCGGAAGCAGCTGAAGTGGTTACCTATTACGGCAGCGTCGAGATTGTCACACTCTTTCTTTTCTCTTTTCCATTCTTCACAATTCTAAAGCTCCTTCGTATCTTCGGGAACGCTTTGATTATCTTGTTCCTAGAGGTAAACCTTGTCGCTCATCATGATCTCTTCTCCTTTGTTATCCTCCTGACTCCTCAAGTCGGTATATCTTATTAATTCGTTTCATTTCTAAGCATTTCAACACTCATAGAACACTAGAAACACAACTTTTTAATTTTTTTACGTAGGCCGAAACACGTCAACTTCGCGCGCGTAATGCAACTGATGGATTACGATGATACGCATTTAGGGATGAGTCGACTTATCTCAATATGCATAACGCAATAAAAAAATATTACGAACGCATTAATGAGATGAGTACACTTAACTCTTTGTACCTTTTTTTTATTTTGTTGTTTCTGACTAGACTCGATTTGCAATTTGAGTTTTACGAAATTGTGATACAAATACCGGCTCATCTCCTTTTTACCTTAATAGATATAAATGTTTAGTATCGAATTACGCAACTACCTCGTTTTTCAATATTTATGACTTATCCCCTTTTACCTTAACACCACAGATATTTCCTAGGAATTGTGTACTATTCCTAACTTTCATACATTTCCGGTAACATAAACATTCCGTCAAAAAAGTATCTGGAATGGATGGTTTGTGTATGATTCAAAATCCATTTTTTTTTGTTGTAAGATTGGCACAACTGTTTTGAATGAATATTTTAGTTATAGTTTACTTATAAGCACTTATTATACCATTGTATGAGAAGTTACATTATTGCGCCTAAATGGTTACTTTTAAAAAAAAGGACATTAATAATCTTTTTCCCAAAAATATCAATCGGACACTTGTCTTACGAGCTAGAATAACCTGTAGTGTTGCCACTGCTAGCGCAGAGAGTGCCATCGCCTAATCCAGACAACAAGTCTTCGCAAGCTTTAGTATTCCACACGTATTGATCCACGTACTGTAGATTGTCTGGCATTGTGCCTAATTCATCCTGCAAGTATGAAATATGCATAGAAATATTTTGTTTTGTGATCATTTAAAAAAAAAAGAAATGTTACCCCATACGAGGAATTTCTCCTTAACGTGGTTGAGTTTTCAAACATCTAAACTCACATACACAAACATTCAGACCCGGGACAACTACATGTAGGTCATACAAATATTTGTTGGATGCGGGGATCGAGCCCACGACACGCAGCGCAGCAGCCAATCGCTCAGCCACTGCGCCAACCGTGCCGACAATAATTAATGACCAGAACCAGGAAAAATTTGCGTCAAGTAGTGGCCGCAGTGCGCATGTCACGGTCTTGATTTCATAAGGCTCAACCTTCCACGCACGGTACGTAAGAGATGAGGAGAAATATGTGAGTAAACAATGATCATGCGTGTTACCTAAATATACACCGTGACTTTTTAGTCGTCTTACAAAGGTGGTCCACTCAATATGCCCGACATAAAATAGCTCTAGATGCGTTTTTTTTTTACCTTCCGTAATAGGTACAAAGAAAAATATATAAAACACTACGTCATGCGTCATAATATTGAATAATAAAGGGTGTAAAAAGGCCCTTAACGAAGCCGAAAGGCACTTGTTCTCCCCGTCATTGCGATAATTTTTTTGTTCCTGACCATACCTTCTAGTTACGGAGATATTGGGGGTCAAAGTTCGAAAGTTTTAAAGTTTGAAAGAAGAAGTTTTTTTTTAAATACATGTTTCTAATGTAAGATTTTTAATTTAAACACCTTCACGACCCCCGTACTATTCAATCCATCCACCAGCACAATGTTTTGAGTACGTTACATTGAGTTTTAAAGTAAAATGTGATTTTTCAGCCCAAAAAAAAAGTCGTTTCCCAGCAATATTTTTTGCGTAAAGTTACTTAGTTTGATGTACAGAATGCTTGGTTGATGGCTTCGTGAAGGGTCTGTTTACACCCTGTATGTTTATTTTTAAATTATTAAAATATCATAAATACCTATTTTTTTAATGAATGTTTAATAGACATTAGATACATGAAGTGGGCTGCCGTTGTAAGACGACTAAAAAGTCACGGTGTATAACGATGAAATTATTTTTTATAAAAGAAGACAAAAAGAACTCACGTCAACCATTCCCCAACCAGCTATCTGCGCTTTTTCTTTATAAGGTGGATCCGGCATCAAGGCAATCCTTTTTACGTTCTTGTCAAATTTCAGAGGCGTTCTAAGTCTTTGTAGTGCAATATCCCGGACTGTTACATCACCTTCATAATTAGGGTGTATATAGGTAGTAAGAACGGTGGTCATTTTACCTTTATCTTTGAGTTCGTTCCCTACAGATACGATAAAGATGGTTCCGTTAGAACAGCCAAAAACGCAATGTCCAGCTGTCAGAATTACCAGTTGATTCACAATGGACGCCCCACAAACATAGTTAGATCTCTCGCCTTCTTCTTCTACATAACAACTGGCCAATATATACACGGCATGAGGAAATTTTGATATTTTAGCATCTTGTCCACCGACTACGAACGGTTCCATCTCGCAATCGATGAGGGCTGTCCAACTCAAGAAAACTAGAATACATCTTAATTCTACCATTATTTTTACTATAATGCGTTCTACCTTCAATGATGTTAAATGCGTGTGAGCGAAGTGTGCCCTTATCACTTAATCAGCCATTTTATTGGATCGATCATAAACCAATTAGGTTTATGAATTAATCAAGTTTTCGTTAAGCATGATATGAATACTGCATGCACTAAAGGTTCCGTTTGCAAAATAGTTATTACACGTCAGCCGTTAAAGTTGTAGGTACGCACAACGGCCAATCAAGCCGTACATGACCAATTTATTTGGATCTCTCATTGTATAGAAAATCTATACAAAGCGAGCCCAAGTTATACTGGAAATGTACAGCTTCATGTGCCGCCGTGTGTACAACGAAAACCACTCGTACGATAACGACATAGAGTGTGGTTTATAGTATCAAACTAGACGTTCTTGCGGCATCTGTGTCAACTCATGCGCAAGTCTGCGGTCGGTTTTTGTTGAAATGAAGTTTCAGAAACCATTAGCACGGCGAAGGGTTAACATAAACGCCGCATTTACAGGGTGTAGTTAGTTTTTATAAATTGGCTAATTTGCAGAGGTTATAATTTACGTGTAGTTAAAAATATATCCTTAAACGAAACTCAATCATCGCCAAACAGTAGGAAACGAATTCTTGTTGTCAATCTTGGCAATAAACATCTGCAATGTTTCATACAAAAGCCAGGCAAAACAACTGTTTTTTTCTCCTAAATATCTGAGGAAAAATCTTATCACTTAGTCTAGTATAGGAGTTTAGGATTATTTACTGAAACATACAGGATGTAAACGAACCCTTCCCGAAGCCGTCAACCAAGCATTCTGTACATTAAACTAAGTAACTTTACGCAATTTTTTTTGCTGGGAAATGACTTTTTTTTTGGGGTGAAAAATCACGTTTTACGGTAGGACTCAATGTAACACACTCAAAACTTTGTGCTGATGAATGGATTGAGTAGTACGGGGATAGTGGAGGTGTTTAAAGTAAAAATCTTACTTTAAAAACATGTATTAAAAAAAACACTTGTGAAAAAGTTGGAACTTTGACCCTCAATATCTCCGTAACTAGAAGGTTCCCAGGTATGGTCTAGAAGTTCTAGAACAAAAAAATGATCACATTGTCGGGGAGAACAAGTGCCTTTCGGCTTCGCTAAGGGTCTTTTTACACCCTTTAGGTAACCGTTTGCGCCGATGTCCCTCACACTATGTAGATACACCTTGTGTTTTGCAATTTATTCGCTGGTATTAACCGGGGACTCTTTCGTCTGAAAACCTGCATGATGTACAACCTAGCCATGCCATTACAAACGCGAAACCGCCAACTTTGAAAATTTCTTAAAAACTTATCTTTCCAAACAAAAATTAAAGGCAAATAATCCATTTTGTATTCGTGGAGAAGATATGGTCACAGAATCTTAGTCTTCGTACAGAGCAGCAAGGGTCGTCTGGCGCTATACAGGGTGTAAACGGATCCTTCACGAAGCCGTCAAGCATTATGTACATCAAACTAAGTAACTTAACTAAAAAAATATTGCTGGGAAATGTTTTTTTGTTTTGGGGTGAAAAACCACTTTTTACGGTAAAACTCAATGAAACGCGAAAAATGATCGCAGTACCGGGGAGAACAAGTGTCCTTCGGCTTCGTTAAGGGTCTATTTACATCCTTTATACTTCCACCACACGACATCACCCCCTACACCCTGATAAGTCCTGTTTAAAGTTAAGTAATCGTTTGTTAAAAAATATTCAAACATTTCAAAGATTTGAATCATATATTACAGTTATGTAAAAAAACATATTTTAGGTACTTACATAATTGAACTGGGTATTAACACTTCTTCGTCCTCTCTTTATTAAAGTTTCAAAGTTTGCACTGCCTTATTTGATGCACTTCACTGACATGTACTTATCACTGTAACGAATGCGCGTTCAAGCCAGTGTCCAGACCATCTCCGTGTCCTGGCTACTGGTATATCCATATGACGCGGGTTAACACTTTAAAAAAAATCACAAGCACCGAACGTCCCTCACCTCCTTCTGCGAAGCAGTCATGCTAGCGAAGGAGGTGGCGGGGCGTGAGAGGGAGAGAATCTCACGTCCCAGCCGCCGCGGGGGACGCATCGGGCGTCGGTGGCCACGTGGAGGCTCCCAGCCACCGTAGGGCGCGGGCCTGTGGACGGTGAGTAATGGGTTAGCTCACCGTCCGTCCGTCTTATGACGACAGGCCGTGTCGACGGCGCGTCAAAGAGATGTCAGCAACCAGGAAGGGACCCGCAAGGGCCGATGCCTGCCGGGGCTGCGGGACTGTTCGAAAGAGATACCGCGGCCCTGGAACACAAAGGGCAAAGAAGGAACATGGATGGGTTTTAGTCAGTAAAAGTCTGACACTCCCTCCCACTCCACCCAGAGCGGGAGGAGTTCGATGATTTCCCATCCGTAAAAAAAAATCACCGAACGTCACTGCAGGACTTTGAATGAAAAAACATTTTATTAAAGACTCACTTCCACTGTTCCGATATTTTTCTTCCGTTACAATGAAATGATGAGGAGCTCGTGGCTAAATAATAACAGTCGCTCGGGTCGATCTCTAGACAAAGCCGCGCTTGCCTAGGTTAGTCCGTGGATGGGTGACCACAAATACATGTTTCTAATGTAAGATTTTTACTTTAAATACCTTCACGACCCGCGTACTATTCAATCCATCCATCAGCACAATGTTTTGAGTACGTTACATTGAGTTTTACTGTAAAACGTAATTTTACACCCAAAAAAAAAGTCGTTTCCCAGCAATAATTTTTGCGTAAAGTTACTTAATTTGATGTACAGAATGCTTGGTTGACGGCTTCGTGAAGGGTCTGTTTACACCCTGTATGAAATGCTCAAAAATGTAATGCAAAGGCGTATAAAATACGTTGAACGGTTCTAAGATAAAATATTTAATAGTTTATTGAACCCCAATATTATTCGATAGTCAGTTTATTACAGCCCCTGCTGGAATCAATGGGTTCCAGTAATCAGAAGTGACTAAGATCATCTTATGTACTATGTTCCAGTGGCGAAGGTACCATTCAACTCGATTCCTACCATCTTCCCTTTGAAAAATGGCACAGTCTGTATTCTATAGATAAATAATATAATCATATTAAAGATTTGTACTCCGGCTTACCTCTTATAAAAATTGACCCTTCGCTACTGCTATGTACTTACCTTCTGGCATGTCCATAAGTACAAACTGAAGTATGACTAGATGTAGCTATTGTTACTTAGTTAACTTACTTTTTCTCCTTCAACTTATTTAATTTTCACAAATCACTTTTCACTAACTTCTTACCGACTAGGGTAAGTCTTATAATTGTTACTACTCTGCAAATCGTGTCTTGATGTAAATCCTCAATCAATTCACGACATGGGTTGTGTTCCATACGAATTGATCGACGTCATGAGGGACTTTCACTGCCTCTGGGCTGATTACCTGGAAACATTGTTTAGATAACCCTTTTTTTACTTTAGTTAAATACCATTCGGTTTTATGATAGTGAAAAGAAGCATAAAAGATCATTATCATTTGAATAAACTCACGCGTGAAAATTTACTTACTTTACGCCACGCCCAGCCTGCCATTTGCGCCCTCTTAGAGTAATGTAGGTTTTCCATAAAACCACTCGCCGAACGTAATTTATAATTGAATTTCAAATCAGTTCTGGGGCCATGGGGTCCGATTGCCCACCTAGTATTTCAGGAAATCGCCAAGCGGTTGGTCGACTCTATTTTTTGGCCAAAGAAGCAGCATTGCCTTCCAACGTGGCAATGCTGCCAGCCTTCTGGGCACTTTTCCTATTGACAGCGATGTAGACAAATGTTATGAGTCCCTGTGATTCATTTCCTCTTTTGATACTTAATACATAATTATTTTATTTAAAAAAGATGTACTTTATTTGTAAAATTAAATTAACACGCGTACCGATTGACTGTAACGAGCGAAACTCGCGTCTATCGCTTTTTTTTTTTTTTTACGGATGGGAAATCATCAAATGACTTCTCCCGCTCTGGGTGGAGTGGGAGGGAGTGTCAGACTCTTACTGACTAAAACCCATCCATGTTCCTTCATTGCCCTTTGTGTTCCAGGGTCACGGTATCTCTTTCGAACAGTCCCGCAGCCCCGGCAGGCATCGGCCCTTGCGGGCCCCTTCCTGATTGCTGACATCTCTTTGAGGCGCGCGTGGAACACGAACGCGCCGTCGACACGGCCTGTCGTCATAAAACGGACGGACGGTGAGCTAACCCATTACTCACCGTGCACAGGCCCGCGCCTACGGTGGCCGGGAGCCACCACGTGGCCCCCGACGCCCGGTGCGTCGCCCGCGGCGGCTGGGACGTGAGATTCTCTCCCTCTCACGTCCCGCCACCTCCTTCGCTAGCATGACTGCTTCGCAGAAGGAGGTGACGGCTTCCCATTCCCTCTCGCTCCGGACCATGGCCTGAACCAGGGCCGGGCGCGGGTCTATCGCTTGACGAAGTCTCTTACGTAGACTGAATACATCCATTGAACGTTTTTCTTTTGTACACAAATATTTTTTTCTGTCTATAAACCCATCTGGCTCTTGCCAACAGCTTCGCCAGCCTAGAGATCGGCTAACATCCCTCGGGAGCGTATTACCGGCTTCCAGTCTTACCGGGTGCAGCTGAATACCAGTATTTTACATGGAGCGGCTGCCTATACGACCGCCACAACCGCGACTTTCGGACGACTGACTACATGTTACGACTGTCAAAGATCTACAAATGGCAGCCAGCTTAATGTGCAAAACGGCTTTAAGTTCTTTCCTAGGCACGGAGGAAACTCGGTATGTAGTGGATGGTCACCCATCTGCAGATCGACCTTGGCAAGCGCTGCTTAACCCTGAAGATCGCCCGTGCGGCTGTTATAATTTAGCCACGATTGCATGATTTGGGCAACATGTGCTCTCACACTCATAGGCAAATGTACTCCATCCCAACATTAGTAAAAACTAAAATAATTTTCAAGATATGCCTGTTTAGTTTCAGCCGAAAAAAAATCGGTATGTACTTATCGACACTCGTGCAGGCATTGATTTTTTAATTGCAGAGGCAATTACAAAAGTCAATGCCTTCTCGAGGAAAATTATGAAATTTTATTACAATATCGAATCACGTGTTTTATTAATGAGGTCTTCCATGTTATCCACCGAAGGAAATATTTAAAGAAATACGCGTTGGCTTTAGAACTTCCTCCTTTTTTTGTCGGTTAAAAACAGCAAAAAGATCAAGTTGATGATCAAGGTCCATGAGGAGTCCGAATTCTCCCGCATGTAAGCATACCGTGTGTTGAGACTAAAGACTCCAGGTTTTCTAAAACGCATTGTTAGATATTTTGAAAGTTGTTGAAGATAACTTCTGAAATTATAATATTCGAAAGAAATAATAGATACACGCCCGATAGAAATAATATACTCTTTCTTTTTCGTTTCCTTTTTTTGTGTATATGTTAACGAAAAAGTATGTAATCCGTCAATATAAACAAGGCATTGTGGCAAGGAAAACTTAGGATGCAAGAGCGGGCGAAGCGAGCTCGGGACTTGGGGTACCCCGACTCCGTGTTAAGTTACTTTAAACCCTGTAGACAGAAATAGGAGTCGCGTGTAGCGGGGCTACGTCGATTACGCCTTCACTTTGCAGTTTGATATTTACCTTGACGTTGATTTTATTCGTGTTTTTTTTAGAGTGTTCGTTTTTATACATTTGCTAGTGTCATCTCAGGAAATATATACATTTCACAGGAAATGTGTGCATTAAAGAATCTTTGAAACATTATTTTACACGTTTCCTAAGTAGGCTCGGAATTGTATATATTTCCTAGGAATTGTGTACTATTCCTAACTTTCATACATTTCCGGTAACATAAACATTCCTTAAAAAAAGTATCTGGAATGGATGGTTTGTGTATGATTCAAAATCCATTTTTTTTTTGTTGTAAGATTGGCACAACTGTTTTGAATGAATATTTTAGTTATAGTTTACTTATAAGCACTTATTATACCATTGTATGAGAAATTACATTATTGCGCCTAAATGGTTACTTTTGAAAAAAGGACATTAATAATCTTTTTCCCAAAAATATCAATCGGACACTTGTCTTACGAGCTAGAATAACCTGTAGTGTTGCCACTGCTAGCGCAGAGAGTGCCATCGCCTAATCCAGACAACAAGTCTTCGCAAGCTTTAGTATTCCACACGTATTGATCTACGTACTGTAGATTGTCTGGCATTGTGCCTAATTCGTCCTGCAAGTATGACATATGCATAGAAATATTTTGTTTTGTGATCATTTAAAAAAAAAAGAAACGTTACCCCATACGAGGAATTTCTCCTTAACGTGGTTGAGTTTTCAAACATCTAAACTCACATACACAAACAGTTAGACCCGGGACGACTACGTGTAGGTCATACAAATATTTGTTGGATGCGGGGATCGAGCCCACGACACGCAGCGCAGCAGCCAATCGCTCAGCCACTGCGCCAACCGTGCTGACAATAATTAATGACCAGAACCAGGAAAAATTTGCGTCAAGTAGTGGCCGCAGTGCGCATGTCACGGTCTTGATTTCATAAGGCTCTACCTTCCACGCACGGTACGTAAGAGATGAGGAGAAATATGTGAGTACACAATGATCATGCGTGTTACCTAAATATACACCGTGACTTTTTAGTCGTCTTACAAAGGTGGTCCACTCAATATGCCCGACATAAAATAGCTCGAGATGCCATTTTTTTTCCTACCGTAATAGGTACAAAGAAAAATAAATAAAACATTAGAAAAAATTATGAAACATCCTGTTAATGATGTTCACGTGTCAAACGGGAGAACATACCTACCCAGCGCTCGAGTCCAGTATATCATCGCTAACAACAGGGTGTTTTAACTACGTCATGCGTCATAATACTGAATAATATGTTTATTTTTAAATGATTAAAATCTCATAAATACCTATTTAAAAAAAAAAAAAATAGGGTAGGCCTTTGGTGTGGGATGCAACTTGTGTCGACACCCTTGCGCCATCCCATCTTCCTAGTACAGTGAGCTGCGCTGGGGCGGCTGCTGCAGGTGCTGAAAACCTCAAACGGCGCAAGTACAATAATTTAATTGGTAGTTATGTATGTGAGTGCCCGCGCGTCGACAAGCACGCCGCACGAACACTCGTTTCCCACTGTTACTCGCGCGCCGGCGACGGGAATATTTACGCGCATCCATCTCGCTCGCACAGCTACTTGTCCTGTTCTCCCACGATACCTCGGAGCTACGGTGTGCTACATCACTAGTACTGAGCGCTGATTGGTCAGCGAGAAATGTTGGTAGGTGGAACATGGACTATCTCGCGCGTACTAAATATCACTTAAGCAGTGTAAGTTGAACGAAATATATTCAGTTCATCACTCTTCCTATCTGGTTTCATTTACAAACCCTAACACTGCTACATGTATTTGAGCCGTTTGGGGTTGAAACACTAGGGCCATGGGGTCCGAGTGCCCACCTAGTATTTCGGGAAATCGGCAAGCGGTTGGTCGACTCTTCACGTGACCAGAGGGCGGGCCTATTTTTTGGCCAAAGAATCAGCATTGCCATCCAACGTGGCAATGCTGCCAGCCTTCTGGGCACTTTTCCTGTTGATAGCGATGTGGATGAATTTTTTGACGCCCTGTGACCGTTTTGATACTTGTACATTTTTATTTTTTCTTACTATTATAGATTTGTAGTTTGTATATAATGTAAATATTCACTTGTTATTAATAAAAATTTCTTTTTTTAAATGAATGTTTAGTAGACATTGGATACATGAAGTGGGCTGCCGTTCTAAGACGACTGAAAAGTCACGGTGTATAACGATGAAATTATTTTTTATAAAAGAAGACAAAAAGAACTCACGTCAACCATTCCCCAACCAGCTATCTGCGCTTTTTCTTTATAAGGTGGATCCGGCATCAAGGCAATCCTTTTTACGTTCTGGTTAAATTTCAGAGGCGTTCTAAGTCTTTGTAGTGCAATATCCCGGACTGGTACATCACGTTCATAATTAGGGTGTATATAGGTAGTAAGAACGGTGGTCATTTTACCTTTATCTTTGAGTTCGTTCCCTACAGATACGATAAAGATGGTTCCGTTAGAACAGCCAAAAACGCAATGTCCAGCTGTCAGAATTACCAGTTGATTCACAATGGACGCCCCACAAACATAGTTAGATCTCTCGCCTTCTTCTTCTACAAAACAACTGGCCAATATATACACGGCATGAGGAAATTTTGATATTTTAGCATCTTGTCCACCGACTACGAACGGTTCCATCTCGCAATCGATGAGGGCTGTCCAACTCAAGAAAACTAGAATACATCTTAATTCTACCATTATTTTTACTTTAATGCGTTCTACCTTCAATAATGTTAAATGCGTGTAAGCGAAGTGTGCCCTTATCACTTAATCAGCCATTTTATTGGATCGATCATAAACCAATTAGGTTTATGAATTAATCAAGTTTTCGTTAAGCATGATATGAATACTGCATGCACTAAAGGTTCCGTTTACAAAATAGTTATTACACGTCAGCCGTTACAGTTGTACGCACAACGGCCAATCAAGCCGTACAAAACCAATTTATGCGGATCTCTCATTGTATAGAAAAGCTATACAAAGCGAGGCCAAGTTGTACTGGAAATGTACAGCTTCATGTGCCGCCGTGTGTACAACGAAAACCACTCGTATGATAACGACATAGAGTGCCAAAGCAGAGCGGTTTATAGTACCAAACTAGACGTTCTCGCGGCATCTGTGTCAACTCATGCGCAAGTCTGCGGTCGGTTTTTGTTGAAATGAAGTTTCAGAAACCATTAGCACGGCGAAGGGTTAACATAAACGCCGCATTTACAGGGTGTAGTTAGTTTTTATAAATTGGCTAATTTGCAAAGGTTATAATTTACGTGTAGTTATAAATATATCCTTAAACGAAACTCAAACATCGCCAAACTGTAGGAAACGAATTCATGTTGTCAATAAACATCTGCAATGTTTCATACAAAAGCCAGGCAAAACAACAGTTTTTTTTTAATATCTGAGGAAAAATGTTATCACTTAGTCTAGTTTAGGAGTTTAGGATTATGTACTGAAACATAAAAAACACCCAAACCTGTTCACTAAAGTAACAGAAAATAAAAAGTTTATCTCTAGAGATCCCACCAAACTGACCATAACAAGATGTAGAAGCACCCTCTTCCAATACAATTGCTTTAGCATGTCGGTCAAAATCTTCAATAAAATACCGAAACAAATCAGAGAACTACCAATTAATTATTTCAAAAAGAAACTGAAGAAATGGCTCTTTAATAACGTGTTCTATACAATTAATGAGTTTTTGACTCATAAACCAATTTCTAATAGTTAAGTAGCTTATGTTCCTATTTTATTGATGATACCTAGTCTTCTGTCTTTGTTATTTTTTTCTAATTTTATTACATTATCCTACACGAGTATTTTTAATTCTGAAATAATATTATTGTCAAAGATAATATTAATTTAATGTTTCTTAATTATTTAATGTTTCTTAAATGTTTTTTAAATTTTTAACTAGGTACCTACGAGTACATTGTGTTAGTATTTTAATTTTATTTTTAAGTTTGCATGCTGAAAGAAGTCAGCGAAATATGAGAAACCTTTTTATTTATAAGACCATCATGTACATACCATATTTCACGCAAATAAAGAATCTTTCGTTTTTCATTTCTTTCTTTCGTTAACCGTTTGCGCCGATGTCCCTCACACTATGTAGATACACCTTGTGTTTTGCAATTTATTCGCTGGTATTAACCGGGGACTCTTTCGTCTGAAAACCTGCATGACGGATAACCTAGCCATGCCATTACAAACGCGAAACCGCCAACTCTGAAAATGTCTTAAAAACTTATCTTTCCAAACAAAAATTAAAGGCGAATATTCCATTTTGTATTTGTGGATGAGATATAGTCACAGTATTTTAGTCTTTGTACAGAGCCCCAAAAGCCCCAAAAGTAAACAAAAGGTTAGGTTAGGTTAGGTTAGGTTAAGTTTGTTTCAATAATGATCGGTAAGTTTCGACTTCAAATAAATAGAGAACCCTGGGACAGAATTTGATGCGCTTTGGCACAGAGAAACATGGCTGTGATACTTTCCAAACAAAAGTAGTCTAAGCTGTGGCGGACGTGGGTGTGCCCCAAAAGTAAACAAAAGGTTAGGTTAGGTTAGGTTTGTTTCAATAATGTTCAACTCAAAATAAATAGAGAACCCTGGGACAGAATTTGATGCGCTTTGGCACTGAGATACATGGCTGTGATACCTTTCAAACAAAAGTAGTCTAAGCTGTGGCGGACGTGGGTGTGCCCCCAAAGTAAAAAAAGATTAGGTTAGGTTAAGTTTGTTTCAATAATGATCGGCAAGTTTCGACTTCAAATAAATAGAGAACCCTGGGACAGAATTTGATGCGCTTTGGCACAGAGAAACACGGCTGTGATACTTTCCAAACAAAAGTAGTCTAAGCTGTGGCGGACGTGGGTGTGCCCCAAAAGTAAACAAAAGGTTAGGTTAGGTTAGGTTTGTTTCAATAATGTTCAACTCAAAATAAATAGAGAACCCTGGGACAGAATTTGATGCGCTTTGGCACAGAGATACATGGCTGTGATACCTTCCAAACAAAAGTAGTCTAAGCTGTGGCGGACGTGGGTGTGCCGCCCATACATTTCTGCCCACTATCCTTTAAAAAAGATTGAGGCGTTTGGGGTGCAAACACCAGGGCCATGGGGTCCGATTGCCCACCTAGTATTTCAGGAAATCGCCAAGCGGTTGGTCGACTCTATTTTTTGGCCAAAGAAGTAGCATTGCCTTCCAACGTGGCAATGCTGCCAGCCTTCTGGGCACTTTTCCTATTGACAGCGATGTAGACATATTTTATGAGTCCCTGTGATTCTTTTCCTCTTTTGATACTTAATACATAATTATTTTATTTAAAAAAGATGTACTTCTTGTAAAATTAAATTAACACGCGTACCGATTGACATTAACGAGCGAAACTCGCGTCTATCGCTTGACGAAGTCTCCTACGTAGACTGAATAGATCCATTGAACGTTTTTCTTTTGTACAAATATTTTTTTCTGTCTATAAACACATCTGGCTCTTGCCAACAGCTTCGCCAGCCTAGAGATCGGCTAACATCCCTCGGGAGCGTATTACCGGCTTCCAGTCTTACCGGGTGCAGCTGAATACCAGTATTTTACATGGAGCGGCTGCCTATACGACCGCCACAACCGCGACTTTCGGACGACTGGCTACATGTTACGACTGTCAAAGATCTACAAATGGCAGCCAGCTTAATGTGCAAAACGGCTTTAACTTCTTTCCTAGGCACGGAGGAAACTCGGTATGTAGTGGATGGTCACCCATCTGCAGATCGACCTTGGCAAGCGCTGCTTAACCCTGAAGATCGCCCGTGCGGCTGTTATAATTTAGCCACGATTGCATGATTTGGGCAACATGTGCTCTCACACTCATAGGCAAATGTACTCCATCCCAAAATTAGTAAAAACTAAAATAATTTTCAAGATATGCCTGTTTAGTTTCAGCCGAAAAAAAATCGGTATGTACTTATCGACACTCGTGCAGGCATTGATTTTTTAATTGCAGAGGCAAATAAAAAAGTCAATGCCTTCTCGAGGAAAATTATGAAATTTTATTACAATATCGAATCACGTGTTTTATTAATGAGGTCTTCCATGTTATCCACCGAAGGAAATATTTAAAGAAATACGCGTTGGCTTTAGAACTTCCTCCTTTTTTTGTCGGTTAAAAACAGCAAAAAGATCAAGTTGATGATCAAGGTCCATGAGGAGTCCGAATTCTCCCGCATGTAAGCATACCGTGTGTTGAGACTAAAGACTCCAGGTTTTCTAAAACGCATTGTTAGATATTTTGAAAGTTGTTGAAGATAACTTCTGAAATTATAATATTCGAAAGAAATAATAGATACACGCCCGATAGAAATAATAAAGGGTGTAAAAAGACCCTTAACGAAGCCGAAACGCACTTGTTCTCCACGTCATTGTGATCATTTTTTTGTTCTGGACCATACCTGGGAACCTTCTAGTTACGGAGATATTGGGGGTCAAAGTTCCAATTTTTTCACAAGTTTTTTTTTAAATACTACTTTTTAAGGTTCTAACTTTACTCCAATTACCTCCATGGTCCGTTTACTATTCAAAGCATCCATCAGCAATAAGTTTTGAGCGCATTATATTGAGTTTTACCGTAAAATGTGATTTTTGACCCCAAAAAAAAATTTCATTTCGCAGCAAAAATTTTTGCGTAAAGTTACTTAGTTTGATGTACAGAATGCTTGGTTGACGGCTTGGTGAAGGGTCTGTTTACACCCCGTATACTCTTTCTTTTTCGTTTCCTTTTTTTGTGTATATGTTAACGAAAAAGTATGTAATCCGTCAATATAAACAAGGCATTGTGGCAAGTAAAACTTAGGATGCAAGAGCGAGCGAAGCGAGCTCGGGACTTGGGGTACCCCGACTCCGTGTTAAGTTACTTTAAACCCTGTAGACAGAAATAGGAGTCGCGGGTAGCGGGGCTACGTCGATTACGCCTTCACTTTGCATTTTGATATTTACCTTGACGTTGATTTTATTCGTGTTTTTTTTAGAGTGTTCGTTTTTATACATTTACTAGTGTCATCTCAGGAAATATATACATTTCACAGGAAATGTGTGCATTAAAGAATCTTTGAAACATTATTTTACACGTTTCCTAAGTAGGCTCGGAATTGTATATATTTCCTAGGAATTGTGTACTATTCCTAACTTTCATACATTTCCGGTAACATAAACATTCCGTCAAAAAAGTATCTGGAATGGATGGTTTGTGTATGATTCAAAATCCTTTTTTTTTGTTGTAAGATTGGCACAACTGTTTTGAATGAATATTTTAGTTATAGTTTACTTATAAGCACTTATTATACCATTGTATGAGAAATTACATTATTGCGCCTAAATGGTTACTTTTAAAAAAAAGGACATTAATAATCTTTTTCCCAAAAATATCAATCGGACACTTGTCTTACGAGCTAGAATAACTTGTAGTGTTGCCACTGCTAGCGCAGAGAGTGCCATCGCCTAATCCAGACAACAAGTCTTCGCAAGCTTTAGTATTCCACACGTATTGATCTACGTACTGTAGATTGTCTGGCATTGTGCCTAATTCATCCTGCAAGTATGAAATATGCATAGAAATATTTTGTTTTGTGATCATTTAAAAAAAAAAGAAATGTTACCCCATACGAGGAATTTCTCCTTAACGTGGTTGAGTTTTCAAACATCTAAACTCATATACACAAACATTCAGACCCGGGACAACTACGTGTAGGTCATACAAATATTTGTTGGATGCGGGGATCGAGCCCACGACACGCAGCGCAGCAGCCAATCGCTCAGCCACTGCGCCAACCGTGCCGACAATAATTAATGACCAGAACCAGGAAAAATTTGCGTCAAGTAGTGGCCGCAGTGCGCATGTCACGGCCTTGATTTCATAAGGCTCTACCTTCCACGCATGGTACGTAAGAGATGAGGAGAAATATGTGAGTAAACAATGATCATGCGTGTTACCTAAATATACACCGTGACTTTTTAGACGTCTTACAAAGGTGGTCCACTCAATGTGCCCGACATAAAATAGCTCTAGATGCGGTTTTTTTTTACCTACCGTAATAGGTACAAAGAAAAATAAATAAAACATTAGAAAAAATTAAGAAACATCCTGTTCACGTGTCAAAAGGGAGAACATCCTACCCAGCGCTCGAGTCCAGTATATCATCGCTAACAACAGGGTGTTTTAACTACGTCATGCGTCATAATGCTGAATATTATGTTTATTTTTAAATTATTAAAATCTCATAAATCCCAATTTTTTTTTAATGAATTTTTAGTAGACATTGGATACATGAAGTGGGCTGCCGTTGTAAGACGACTAAAAAGTCACGGTGTATAACGATGAAATTATTTTTTATAAAAGAAGACAAAAAGAACTCACGTCAACCATTCCCCAACCAGCTATCTGCGCTTTTTCTTTATAAGGTGGATCCGGCATCAAGGCAATCCTTTTTACGTTCTGGTTAAATTTCAGAGGCGTTCTAAGTCTTTGTAGTGCAATATCCCGGACTGTTACATCACCTTCATAATTAGGGTGTATATAGGTAGTAAGAACGGTGGTCATTTTACCTTTATCTTTGAGTTCGTTCCCTACAGAGACGATAAAGATGGTTCCGTTAGAACAGCCAAAAACGCAATGTCCAGCTGTCAGAATTACCAGTTGATTCACAATGGACGCCCCACAAACATAGTTAGATCTCTCGCCTTCTTCTTCTACATAACAACTGGCCAATATATACACGGCATGAGGAAATTTTGATATTTTAGCATCTTGTCCACCGACTACGAACGGTTCCATCTCGCAATCGATGAGGGCTGTCCAACTCAAGAAAACTAGAATACATCTTAATTCTACCATTATTTTTACTATAATGCGTTCTACCTTCAATGATGTTAAATGCGTGTGAGCGAAGTGTGCCCTTATCACTTAATCAGCCATTTTATTGGATCGATCATAAACCAATTAGGTTTATGAATTAATCAAGTTTTCGTTAAGCATGATATGAATACTGCATGCACTAAAGGTTCCGTTTGCAAAATAGTTATTACACGTCAGCCGTTAAAGTTGTAGGTACGCACAACGGCCAATCAAGCCGTACATGACCAATTTATTTGGATCTCTCATTGTATAGAAAATCTATACAAAGCGAGCCCAAGTTATACTGGAAATGTACAGCTTCATGTGCCGCCGTGTGTACAACGAAAACCACTCGTACGATAACGACATAGAGTGTGGTTTATAGTATCAAACTAGACGTTCTTGCGGCATCTGTGTCAACTCATGCGCAAGTCTGCGGTCGGTTTTTGTTGAAATGAAGTTTCAGAAACCATTAGCACGGCGAAGGGTTAACATAAACGCCGCATTTACAGGGTGTAGTTAGTTTTTATAAATTGGCTAATTTGCAGAGGTTATAATTTACGTGTAGTTAAAAATATATCCTTAAACGAAACTCAATCATCGCCAAACAGTAGGAAACGAATTCTTGTTGTCAATCTTGGCAATAAACATCTGCAATGTTTCATACAAAAGCCAGGCAAAACAACTGTTTTTTTCTCCTAAATATCTGAGGAAAAATCTTATCACTTAGTCTAGTATAGGAGTTTAGGATTATTTACTGAAACATACAGGATGTAAACGAACCCTTCCCGAAGCCGTCAACCAAGCATTCTGTACATTAAACTAAGTAACTTTACGCAATTTTTTTTGCTGGGAAATGACTTTTTTTTTGGGGTGAAAAATCACGTTTTACGGTAGGACTCAATGTAACACACTCAAAACTTTGTGCTGATGAATGGATTGAGTAGTACGGGGATAGTGGAGGTGCTTAAAGTAACAATCTTACTTTAAAAACATGTATTTAAAAAAACACTTGTGAAAAAGTTGGAACTTTGACCCTCAATATCTCCGTAACTAGAAGGTTCCCAGGTATGGTCTAGAACAAAAAAATGATCGCATTGTCGGAGAAAACAAGTGCCTTTCGGCTTCGCTAAGGGTCTTTTTACACCCTTTAGGTAACCGTTTGCGCCGATGTCCCTCACACTATGTAGATACACCTTGTGTTTTGCAATTTATTCGCTGGTATTAACCGGGGACTCTTTCGTCTGAAAACCTGCATGACGGACAACCTAGCCATGCCATTACAAACGCGAAACCACCAACTCTGAAAATGTCTTAAAAACTTACCTTTCCAAACAAAAATTAAAGTCGAATATTCCTTTTTGTATTCGTGGAGAAAATATGGTCACAGAATCTTAGTCTTCTTACAGAGCAGCAAGGGTCGTCTGGCGCTATACAGGGTGTAAACGGACCCTTCACGAAGCCGTTAACCAAGCATTCTGTACGTCAAACTAAGTAACCCTACACAAAAATTGTTGCAGGGAAACGACTTTTTTTTTGGGGTGAAAAATAACCTTTTACAGTAAAACTCAATGTTCAAACGCATTCAATACATTGTGCTTATGGATGCATTTAATAGTCAACGGGTGATGGAGGTATTTAAAGTAAAGTTATAACATTAAAATTTTTAATCTTAAATTGTATTTAAAAAAAAAATTGCGAATAAGTTGGAACTTTGACCCCCAATAACTCCGTAACTAGAAGGGGAACCTTCTAGTAGGTGTCTGATGGTCTAGGACAAAAAAATGATCGCAATAGCGGGGAGAACAAGTGCCCTTCGGCTTCGTTAAGGGTCTATTTACACTCACACCCTTTATACTTCCACCAGACGACATCACCTACCCCCTAATAAGTCCTGTTTAAAGTTAATCGTTTTTTAAAAAATATTCAAACATTTGAAATATTTGAATCATACATTACAGTTATGTAAAAATACATATTTTAGGTACTTACATAACTGAACTGGGCCTTCTTCGTCCTCTCTTTATTAAAGTTTCAAAGTTTGCACTTCCTTATTCGATGCACTTCACTGACATGTACTTATCACTGTAACAAATGCGCGTTCAAGCCAGTGTCCAGACCATCTCCGTGTCCTGGCTACTGGTATATCCATATGACGCGGGTTAACACTTTAAAAGAAATCACAAGCACCGAACGTCCCTCAGCTCCTTCTGCGAAGCAGTCATGCTAGCGAAGGAGGTGGCGGGACGTGAGAGGGAGAGAATCTCACGTCCCAGCCGCCGCGGGGGACGCATCGGGCTTCGGGGGCCATGTGGTGGCTCCCAGCCACCGTAGGCGCGGGCTTGTGGACGGTGAGTAATGGGTTAGCTCACCGTCCGTCCGTCTTATGACGACAGGCCGTGTCGACGGCGCGTCAAAGAGATGTCAGCAACCAGGAAGGGACCCGCAAGGGCCGATGCCTGCCGGGGCTGCGGGACTGTTCGAAAGAGATACCGCGGCCCTGGAACACAAAGGGCAAAGAAGGAACATGGATGGGTTTTAGTCAGTAAAAGTCTGACACTCCCTCCCACTCCACCCAGAGCGGGAGGAGTTCGATGATTTCCCATCCGTAAAAAAAAATCACCGAACGTCACTGCAGGACTTTGAATGAAAAAACATTTTATTAAAGACTCACTTCCACTGTCCCGATATTTTTCTTCCGTTACAATGAAATGATGAGGAGCTCGTGGCTAAATAATAACAGTCGCTCGGGTCGATCTCTAGACAAAGCCGCGCTTGCCTAGGTTAGTCCGTGGATGGGTGACCACCATTACATATCGAGTTTCAAAATTCGTACAATCATCATGAAAACCGATCTGAAGTTTTTTAAGAAATTTTCCATCTAACTCTTAGGTCAAATTTTCCCCATACTGATACTGTTAACTTGCGTCATCCCACTGCTGGGCAAAGGTACTGTCCCAGTAGTTAACAATATATACTCAAAGGAAATCGAATTCTTGCAATCTTTATTTATTGTTAAGAGCTTATGAACTTGGATCTTTGAGACTTAATTTCCGTGATGGACATACCATCAACTTACAAGTTTGTAATGAACACTCGGTACGCGAGTCAGGCTCGCATTGCCTGTTTTTTTGTAATCTAAATATCTGAGAAAAAATGACAATACAGATGGATCTAGGATTATGAACTGAAACAAATTTAACCGTTTGCGCGTCGATGTTCCCTCACACAGTGTAGATACACCTTGAGTTTTGCAGTTTATTCTTATACGCTAGTATTAACCGGAGACTCTTTCGTTTGAAAACCTACATGACGGGCAACGTAACGCTGCCATTACCAACACAAAACCGAAAACTATTCATTCTGAAAATGTGCCTTTTAAAAAAAGGATCTTTTATTCATTTATTTCAACTTCATTTACAACAGTGGACCGATCCATATTCTAGTTTTTGCTGTATAAAATCATATAATGAGGAATACGGAATTCGAGACTAGCATGACGCCATCCGTGTTACACCCGGATTAAATTTAATTGAACTCAACCCCGTCGAAAGACCGCATGTTACTGACCATTATGAGAAGACACAATTAATCAGCAAATGATGAAGTTCGGGACTCATCAAAATTCACACATTACATGTTACAACACAAAATTAAGTCCTATAAGAATACCGCCATGGATGTCTGTGTAATCAAGTGTACTACCAAACAGACCTCAAGCCGACTCAATTTTAAGTGTTCAAGTGGTACATACTCAGACGATGGTCATTGCAGCAAGAAGGATACGTTCGAATTCTTCTTCTTAGCGTGTCGATGGCAATCTAAATTATGTCGGCGCAGAACTGAGCTACTAGTTTGGCGCTTTCGGTAGCGTCCATCAGTTCCTGTAGTGAACAAACAACAGGGCACGCAGGACACGATATTAAGTGCCCCATTGTTTGTGGAACAGCACCACATTTACACTCCAGGGCAGTCATCAATGAATCTCCACCTGAGCAGGTTTTCCTTGCTTACGTTCGAATTATCCTCCACGTACCCCACGGTCACAACCATGTCCAAACGGTGGACCTCCGTATAAAAACAGTATTTTGTTAAACGCGCAGCTGTAAATAGGATTAATAGCTAGATAATATATTATATAATTACTTTTCGGTCGTCTTACCTGCTAATATACTTATAATCATTTTTATTGCTAGCGCAAAGAATGCCGTTGGGTAAATGCGTTTGCAAAACTTTTGAACAATAAGAAGTGCTCCGTACCCATACATCAAGGTATATTAGGTGATTTGAACTCTTTTCCGGCGTCTCCTGTAAGTAAGAAATAAGGATAGATAAATGGGAATTGGGGTCAATGGGATGGATGGAGATGGATTGGGATTTTTTAAATGTTTAAGGATGCAAATGCCTTTCAATTGACAGCCTTTTTACTTGACGGCGCGGTTCAACCAATATCCTGAATGAACATTCGGTCTTTTATTCAAACAGGGCAAACTGTCTCCTCAGTGGTCTAGTAGGCGCAAGCGAGTGCTGAGTATAAGGTCCTGAGTTCGATTTCTAGGTCGGGCAAAGTGTTTTTGGGTTTTTCCATTAGGAATTTCTCAGGTGCAGCCGCGGAGTCTGGGTTGCACCCGGTTGATGGCAATAGGCTCGCCCCTATTACATGGTACTTAAACATATCTGGCGAAATGTGGAGGGGTTTTAGGTACACCTTCGCATAACCCTAAGGGGATTACAGGCGTGATGTTATGATGATAATTTTAGTCTGAAGCAACCAGGACATTAGAAGATAAAAAAAAATAACCAGTTCGAAGCTAAGTATCAGCCATCTTTTGCTATTTTTCATATTATTTGATAGCCCTGAGTACTGAGTAATGATTCCATTTTTTATGGGATACAAAGGAATTATTGAAGAAATGAAGCAGAAAAATATAAACGCAGTAATTTTTTTGCAAACTATCGGTAAAGCATTATTACAACAATTTCTTTTTCAAAATTGGTTAACGGCCGTTTTCTATAACTTACTTACCTATAACTGTTAGTTAATATGATCTCTAGTAGCTATCGGTGTTTCTATACACAAAGTTAGCGAGGAATATCCTATCCACGTCACCTACATGTCTCTCGGAAGGTAGTCCGCTCACCATAGATAAGTTGATTCATAGAAAAAACAACGAAAACTTTTCTGAAACGTTTTGTTTCTAACTTTCAGTAAGCGAAATGTCAAACGGTTACTGTTGATTGCTACCTTTCTATTTTGGAGGTAATCAAAAGTAACCGACTCTATCACGCAGGGTGTGTTGTATAATTGAAGACAAAATCTATACTATATACGGGGTGTAAACAGACCCTTCACGAAGCCGTCAACCAAGCATTCTGTACATCAAACTAAGTAACTTTACGCAAAAATGATTGCTGGGAAACGACTTTTTTTTTAGGGTGAAAAATCACGTTTTACTGTAAAACTCAATGTAACGTACTCAAAACATTGTGCTGATGAATGGTTTGAATAGTACGAGGGTCGTGAAGGTGTTTAAAGTGAAAATCTCACATTAGAAACATGTATTTAAAAAAAAACTTGTGAAAAAGTTGGAACTTTGACACCCAATATCTCCGAAACCAGAAGGTTCCCAGGTATGGTCTAGAACAAAAAAATGATCGCAATGACAGGGAGTACCTTTCGGCTTCGTTAAGGGTCTTTTTACACCCTTTATTATATTTTAATATTATAAAGCTGAAGAGTTTGTTTGGTTGAACGCGCTAATCTAAGGAACTACTGGTTCGAATTGAAAAATTCTTTTAGCGTTGGATAGCCCATTTATCGAGGAAGGCTATAGGCTATATAACATCACGCTACTACCAATAGGAGCGGGTAAAATAACTTATAAAATGGATTTGTTCAGTGAGGACAGTGATAACGATATGTGTGAAGTCGGTGTATTCAATTCTGACCTTAACATTTGACCAAATTTTTGGTTTTTCCGTCATGGGTGTCGTTTTCGTGGTTTTCGGGGTTGCTGACAACGAAAATGAAGTCAAAATGAATACTAAAGATGGCGCCCAGGAAACTTTTCAAAATTATTGATATGACAGTTGAAAATGCTTGAACTTGACTTAACTGACTAACTAATAAGTGAGAACATAACTTTATATATCTGTGTGGTTATTTCTTCAACTTCGACTCAAAACATTGTGCTGATGGATAGATTGAATAGTATGGGGGTCGTGGAGGTGTTTAAAGTAAAAATCTTTCATTAAAATCATGTATTTAAAAAAAAACTTGTGAAAAAGTTGGAACTTTGACCCCCAATAGATATAGAAGGTTCCCAGGTATGGTCTAGAACAAAAAAATGATCGTAGTGACGGGGAGAACAAATGCCTTCGGCTTCGTTAAGGGTCTTTTTACACCATTTATGTCTTGATCAATGTCTGGACTTTAAAAGAGACAGTGACCTCTGAGTTTGTTTCGGATATTTCTTCTCAGAGTAGTCAGGTACGAAACACCCAATCTAGTTTTAAAACAACATGATGACATGTAAAAGTGTTTTGTAAAACCAATTTACAGAAATAAATATGATTTATGATTTATTATATGTCGTCGGTTGCAGCATCTGAAATTTTCATTTTGATCACGAAAACGACGTCCATGAAGGAAAACTTAAAGACTTAATTTCGAAACGTTTCTCGGCGCCATTTTCAATTTTCATCTCGTCGGTGACTTTTGTTTGTTTGGTTACATTTTTTTGCCACCAACTTCTGAAGCTAAAGTTTATTTTTCCACTTTTTTGTGTTTTTGAAGTCGGTTTTATTTTTTGCAAAAAAGTTTATTTTTATTTTTCCATTTTAAGTTGTAAAATCCTATAAAATATATATGGTAATAGGCTTATCCCAAATAAAATGTAACTTAACATACGTAACTGTCGAAATCTGGGTGTATTGTACACATCTGCGTACCTCCTCAGAGCATGCAGGCATTCTGTCATGTTATGATATTTTGTAAACAATTAACATTGAAGCGATTGCAGCAATCACGATATATTTGCTGTCTATTATTGAAGAGTTCCATTGTAAATCTCTGAAGATTAGGATCAGATCCTGACTTATGCCTTCCATCATTAGTTCAGCAACATGAGATGATGGCTACCAGGCACAAATATCTGATTTGCTTTCGAAAGTATATGAAAAACATTGTATGTGCCTATAAAATTTCAGAGTTGCTCTCGATTTCCCTGGGATCTCATCATCAGGTTCTGACTTGGTTGGTGACAATGGGACCACGTCAGAAGTTTAGGCTTTCGAATAAAAAAAAATTGACGAACGGTTCACAATGAGCGGAGTGAACATACATAAAAAAACGTACAGTCGAACATAGAACCTCCTCCATTTGTTTGTAGTCGGTTAAAATATTGTCAAAGAAGTTTTGGTGAAATATTTGTGAACCGCTAACAATACATGTAATGGTAATAAAATGGAACTCAACCTAACTGTGGAAATGTGGGTGTACTGTACATACCAAGTATGATCAAGTAGTATGATCAAGTAAATAAAATAATCAATACGGAAGCGTTTAATAAGTATGTTGCTACTTTTTCTAAAATTTTCAAAAATACCTGCAAGGCAGCTAAAGCCTTATTTATTAGCAACAAGTTGAAATCTGCAGACAACAAGATTAAAACAGTTTGGAAAATTATAAACAATGAAACGAATAGAAACAAAATACACAACACTGATTACACACTGGACTCTTCCCGAGGGCTCATTAGCGCAAATGTCGATGTTGCTCAGGAATTCGCAACGTTCTTTACCAATATTCCAGTCAAAACCACAGAAACGCTAGATTCTTCGCCATCCCTTGCCATTAATTTATTAAAAGAGAATGTTTCAGCCTGTCCTGTTGAATTTAAATTTTCACATATAAACCCTATGGTCGTTATGAAGGCTTTTAAGCAAATTAAAATAAAAACTACTGAAGACCTTTGGGGCATGTCAACTAAAGTTTGTCAATCGATTGTTGAGACAGTAGCTCCCTATTTAGCTTTAATATTTAATTTATGTGTAGACCAAGGGGTATTTCCGGATTTGATGAAGTATAGTAAAGTTATACCACTTTTTAAATCTGGAGACAGCAAAGACACAAATAACTATAGACCCGTATCTATTTTGCCGGTTTTCAGCAAGGTGTTTGAAAAAGTGATGCTAAATCAAATGCTCAATCATTTTAATCGAAATGACATCTTACACGATCAACAATATGGTTTCACCAAAGGCCGTTGCACTACTGACGCCGGTGTCACCTTGCTAAAGCACATCTTTAATGCATGGGAAGAGGCAAAAGATGCAATAGGCATTTTTTGCGACCTATCCAAGGCATTTGATTGCGTGGATCACGACACACTGTTGCTAAAACTTGAGCATTACGGACTAGGAAAACAAGCACTTAGCTTACTAAAATCATATTTAAATGATCGAATGCAGCAAGTACAAATAAATGGCGTAAATTCGTTAGGATTAAAAGTAAAAATGGGGGTACTGCAAGGCTCAATACTGGGCCCTTTCCTTTTCATAGTATATATTAATGATTTACCTCAGTTACTGAAAAGTCGACCTCAAATGGTGTTATTCGCTGATGACACATCACTGATTTTTAAAGTTAACAGACGTGCACAAGATTTTGACGACATAAATACCGCTATGCTTAAGATTCATAACTGGTTTACTGTAAAGAATTTGGTGTTAAATGGGAAGAAAACTAAATGCATAAGATTCGCGTTACCGAATGTAAGAAGTAGTGAATGTAACGTTGTATTGAACAAGGAGATACTCGAATTCGTCGAAAAGACAGTTTTCTTGGGGATTACGCTTGACTCGAAACTGCAATGGAGTCCTCACTTAACAGCACTTGCAGGGCGGCTAAGTTCAGCCGCTTATGCTGTCCGTAAAATCCGGCAATTAACAGACGTGGATACCGCGAGACTGGTCAATTTTAGTTACTTCCATAGCATCATGTCTTACGGTATTCTGCTGTGGGGTCGGGCTGCAGATATTGACTCCATATTTATTCTGCAAAAGAGGGCTGTAAGAGCCATCTATAACCTACGCAGACGCGAGTCTAAGAGAATTGTTTAAACAGATTAACATCATGACGGTACCTTGTCAATATATTTATGAAAACATTATGTTTGTTCGGAAAAACATTCATCTTTTTAGTGAAATAAGCGACAGGCATAATATTAATACTAGAAATAAGGACAAATTAGATCAACCACGTTTCAGATTGTCAAAAGTACGCACATTTTTTATGGGGTACTGTGTAAAATGTTACAATAAAATACCACTTGACATTTTACAACTGAATGAGAAGAAATTTAAAAAATGCATAAAACAAACACTATGTAAGCGAGCATATTATAAGTTAGAAGAGTATATCGTAGATAAAAATGCTTGGCTCAATGCTGGTCCTGCTCCACTGCCAATTGGGCTCACATACTAAGATCTTAATGTTTGGAAGAGATGCTCCCCCTTTAGTTCTTTCATCATTTCTTTTATTTTTTTTCTCGTTTGGAAACTTTGTTACTTTGATAACCATTGTTTTATATAAATTAGAAGCATTATTTGAGTTTTTGTTAGTGTGAGTACCATGTAGACTTTCTATTATGGTTAGTAGGGCTTATCCTAATCTTTATGGTTTTAACTGTAGCTTTGTTTTATTTTCCTATCTCTACACTGTGCTCACATATAGAAGCAACAATATTGTACCCAGGACTATGTAATATATAACTTGATTTGAAAAGAGTGTCCATGGAGTTTCTTGCCCATTCTTCTCCATGAGATCTACTATTTTCGAATGGGCAACTACAGTCCATTCACAGTTATTATGCCTGTGGCGGGACTGTAGGTAGCTTATTTTTGACTATGCAAAAGTGCCTGTCATGGGTCTATTTGAAATAAATGCTTTGAGTTTGAGTTTGAGTTTGAAAATAAAATATATAGTGTACTAAAATATATTTAGATAATAAATTGTAAGTGTGGTAAATTACACGGTCATTTTAAATTGTTTTGATATATTATTGTGTGGTGAATCTCTACCATTATTATTAATATTTGTGTAGAACTTTTTTATTATTATTTTGAAATTTGTTTAATTCAATAATACAATTGTAATGAGATTATCTGCCAATGACTGCATGACTTTGATCTATAATAATTCTTATTTTATCTTAAATTTGCACGCCGAAATTAAAGGCAGAATAAGAGAACAATTTTATATTTTTAACCAACCTTCTGTACCTTATTTGCGCAATAATGATTTTTGATTTTTTGATTTTTTACCTGCGTACCCCCCTCTTAGCATACAGGCGTGATGTTATGTTATGATGTGTAAACAATAAACATCCAAGCGATTGCAGCAATCACGACTGATTTGCTGTCTATAATTGAAGAGTTCCATTGTTTAACTCCGAAGATCAGCATCCGATCTTCACCAAATTTAAACGGGACCACCGCGAAATAATATTCTTTCAAACAAAAACAGAATCATCGAAATCGGTTCAGTATTGGCAAAGATACAAAAAAAAAAAATTGGCGCACATTTCAATTAGCTAACTGATGGGCCCAAAATTGCCCTTCCCTTTCAGTTCCATAACTTTAACGACTCTTCATAATTCATTTTAACTAATGTGCCCCTTTTTTACTTTTTGGCCTTTTGCTCAAAATTGGTCGTAACAACTAAGCTGGGACACCCCGATCAGAAAGGTTGGGTCAGAACGGTGCCAAACCACGCACGTGACTAGCGAGCACTACATCAAAGTTGGTCTATTCTCTGAAAGTACTAAGCATCAGCCGGTCTGTCCATTTAGTGATATATTAGACGCATTGGTTAAACGTAGTATAACCATCTTTCTGCTGGTTGATAGGCATTGTTTAGTAAAAAACCTAGGCTTTTGATTTAAAGGCTAATTGAGCTAGTTGGCTGCGACACAGATACAATTGCACGGACAGGAAGTAGTCTCCCATGGTTTACCAACTTGCTTCAAAAGTACTTTGGCTTTAGGGGTCTCTTGGGGCGTTGACATCCTTGGAAGAGGCTAACAAAGTTTATAACTCATCTAATCAATAGACTTATTATTTGCCAACATAAAACTTGACCTGTAATCCCCGAAGGGTTAGGCAGAGGTGTACCTAACCTACATTTCGCCAGTTATGTTTTTAAGTACCTATTGCCATAAACCGGGCACAAATCCAGACCCCGCGGCTGCCACTAAAATTCTTGATGGAAATACCCAATTACACTTTGGCCTCATGCTCATCAGTCGTGTTTGCGACCACTTGACCAACGATGCAGTCCTGTTTAAATAATAAAGGCTAATTATACTCACGTCAATCAATCCCCAACCAGCTAACTGAGCTTTCTCAGAATATGGTGGTTTCTCCATGAAAGCTAACCTTTTAACTTTATCGCCAAATTTTATAGGAGTTCTCAGCCTTGCTAGAGCTATATCGTAGCCATCGTCGAAAGTAACATATCGTGGATGAGTATTCACGGTTTCAACGCTAGATTTGAAACCTTTCCTTACATCAACGTGCCCCACAAAGGCGAACAGGCTAGTTTCGTAAGAACATCCCTCAACGCAATGTGCCGCCGTCAGTATTATCAATTCATTCACAATGGACGCTCCGCAGCGCCAAGATTGACCCAAAGTATTGGGTTTATCAATACATACTTTCCACAGAAACACGGAATGAGGAAAACTTTCAATATTAGCTTTGTATCCACCAACGACGAACGGTTCTCTCGCGCACTCGATGAAGGCTGTCCAACTCATGAAAACTAGAACTTGTTTTAATTCTAGCATCATTTTTACTATGACGCGTTCTGCCAATGGTATAACAAAGTCGACCCGTGTGTGCACGATACGAAATGGCTAATTAAATGATAGTACAAGTTAGCCGTTATTGAGTCGTTATTGTTTAATTAATTAATCCAATATTCGTTAGGCACAATATGAATACTAGATGTAGCAGCGGATTACTTGAATATATTTAGCTATTTCATGTAAACCGCACATCAGTTGTGTTGTAACTATAGTTGTAAATAAACCGTTTTAAACCAAAGTCCCTGGTTTAAAACCCGTTTTAAATTTGTTTAAAACGGTTTAAAACCACTACCACGTGGGCCGTACATTGATTATGAATTACTTTTAAAGGCTAATTGATATCATTTACCATTTTTATGAACATATGTGAAGTCTTATTTCATACTTATACTGCTTTTTAGGATTAGACAGTCTGAAAACAATCATGATATGCGTGTTTATTAAAATATAACGGCAACGCCGTATTTTTATTTTGCAATTTGCTACCAAAATCGTAACGTAGGTATGAGGAGAGAGAAGAAGAAAGAAGAAGAACTAAAATACATTTATTTGGCACATGCCACAAGTGCACACAATTAAAACAAAAAAAAAAAACATTTTAAACCGCTAAGTGTGGTTTTAAATCGTTTTAAACCAAAAAAGACGGTTTAAAACCAAATGGTTTAAAACGTTTAAAATCCGCTTTGCATCTATAGTAGTGACAGATGAGCTAGGAAAACTGGTGTTCCACAACACGGTATACTCTCTCCTCTGTTAATTCCTTTACTATTATCCTTAAGTGCTCTGATCATCTGTACGCTGATGACCAGCAACATTACGCTCTATGTTTCATTGCCAACCTTGATAATTGCTTCTCAACATTCATTCTGATCTTCAAACTATCGGAGAATGGTCTAGCAGGGGTTGCTGTCAACTTCGGGAAATGTCAGGCCGTCTTTACAGGAAGTTCGTACTACTGGAGAAATTTAAACAAACTAATTCTGCTTAAGTTAGACAATTATTTTATCTCTCTCTCACGTCTCTCGTAAAATACGTGGGCTTACACATTAACAATTGATTCAGTTCCAACTGAATCTATTGATAATCTATACTATAATATTATAAAGCTGAAGAGTTTGTTTGGTTGAACGCGCTAATCTCAGGAACTACCGGTTCGAATTGAAAAATTATTTTAGTGTTGGATAGCCCATTTATCGACATATGACATCACGCTACTACCAATAGGAGCGGAGCACCAATGAAAAATGTTGCAAAAACGGGGAAAATTGTATTTTTATAATAATTTCACGCGGACGGAGATCGCGGGGAACAGCTAGTTTGTAATAAGCGGTAGCTCAGGTAAGCCAAAAGTCTCATCCCCACTGCGGTATCTCTAGATTCAGACATTTTCCCTCATCATGTACTAAAATATTTTTGGTCCTTTGCTTAGAATTATCGACTGTACTGATGTTTTCTAGTCTTTTCTAGTCCCAAGAATTTCTTAACAAATTGGATTGCCTTCGCAATCATTGTATTCGCTAAATTTTTTGGCCTTCGTAAATACGATCGCATTTCTTCATATTGGTCTCAGCTTAAACGGCTGGACACCTGACTCAAGAGGTCCCTCGGATCTCTCTGCATGTTTTTCACTATCATGATCCTTGTGCTCCCGATTGTCTAAAAACTTATTTTAAGATGTTGGGCCGTTCACACTGTTGTAACCTTCGGCTTCCAAAAATTGACTCCTTCAAATTCCTCCACACCTTAGGTCCACTTCACGTCCATTTCTGAGGCTGTCTCAGCAATAAAGCTCTTGAACGTTCTAACCTTTGAAATAAAACAGCTGAAAGCATCACATGGACGTGAGATCTGCCTGCGAAATCACCAAGGAGTCCATCCATATCAAGGTCGAACAATTATGGTATGGGCACGTCGGGATCCCTTCTTTTTGCATAATGTGTTTTTTCCTAATATACTTTGGCATAACTACTTTGGTATTAAAATTAATGGTAATTAAAATATTGTCTTAAAAATTCAATATGTAGTGCTACAAAAGTTAGTGACAGAATCGAATCGCTGCAAAACCGACTCCACGTAGTCTTCCCTCTGCCCTATTTCTGCTGTTTAATGACTATCGATCCTAAAGACGACTCTGACTGTGAACTTTCTGCGATACAATGGTTCTACTTTAAAAAAATGTGAATTAGTGTCTAACATTTTAGGAGTTAATTATTATTTTGCGTTTTGTTATGCCTATAGAAATATGTTTTAATATCATAATGCGTAAATAAATGTATGCTTTAGAATGTTATGCTTAATCATTATTATGATTAGAGCAATTATGCTTAAAAAAATTATGCGTAATAATTAGGTTAAACAAAAGTATGCCAAGTTATTTTAGGTCTTACAATTTTATGCAAATGGATAGGGAACCGGGCACGTCCAGGCCCTGCAGTCTCGACATTAGATAGCGACAAAAATCGGTCGCTAAGTCATATCGTTGTCAAATTCCTTTAATGAATTTTCTACTTTACTTTACTACTCTACCAGGCGGGAGAACTGACCGCGTTTAAGTAAAAGGCAATTTAACGACTGTAAAGTACCGTGATGGTAGTCTTCGTTCGACCACTCCGATTGCAAATGCTTTAAGATTTTGCATATGCATTTTAATTTTATAATGCCCGCTTACATATCGCTGTAAAATGAAAAGATTGTGATTAGGGAAGTTATTTTTTTTTCTTTGATAAGGATACATTTGATGTGGCCGCACGGGTCAATCTTCCAGGTTAAGCAGTGCTTGCCAAGACCGATCCGTGGATGGGTGACGTACTGAGTTTCCTCCGTACTTCAGCAAGCACGTGAAGCAGGCTAGTCAGTGGCCTGAAAGACTGGCAACCACTATTACCAAAGGGTACAAGAGTACTAACTGGGTGTGTGGTGTGGCATATAGGGTTCTAGGTAGGTAATAGATGAGAAGTAAAACAAAGAACACCATTTAATTATAGTTTATTTTAGTAAAGCACTGAGCACTCTAGGGCTATGTTCTACCGTCTTTCACCGGTGAACCATGAACGGTTCCAGGCATTCTATGAAGGTTGTCCAACTCATAAAAACTAGAATATTTCTTATCTCGAGCATTATTTTACTGAAACGTCTGTCTGATTTTTTTTCAAGAATGTCAACTGCGTGTGCGTAGCGAATCCTTATCACTTAATAAGCCAGTGCATAAGGTCGTTATTGTTTTATGAACCAATTAAATTTTCTTCGAGCATTGATAGGTAGGTACTAGATGAATAAGCGGGTCTGCTTGCAAAAAAAATCCAGTGAAAAATGTATTGGATTGATATAACTTAACTTTCCGGTCGGTTACGTCGAAGCCGTTAAAAGTTTTCGTAGAGCTACAGAACAGTCGACGAGCGAGAGACTTAAGTCGACGAGCGAGTTATTCAAATCCTCGTGGAGACCGCGTATCGGTTAGCGTATCGTGAGACTCCTCCCAGCTAGGTGGACCGGGGAGCTTAAACAGGAAGCGGGGAGAAACAAGATGCGGAAGGCGAAGGAGAGTTTGAGAGAGACCAGTGTTGTCCAGCACTGGTAAACAATGTGATAGCTCGTTCAGCTTCTGCAGGAGTAGAATTCACCTTCTTGATACTGCATATCTGAAGTTTCTCATACAAACGTAACTAAAACACCAGACAATGCAACAAAATGGTAATTCACAGCGGTTTTAATAGAAGGTTCATTAAAAGTGAATTTTGAAGTAACGAAGATTTACTACGTTATAGATTCGTTTAATTTTAACTGACAAAAAAAAACTTACAAGGTTCATGTTAGATCACGCGGGTTTCGTAGTCATTTATAAGTCAGCCCCGAAATATTTTGGAAAATGCTTGCCATATCTATCTCAAATATTAAGTTATGAATAACGGGCTATTTAGTTTCTCGTCCTCGATACAGATGAACTTTTTGTAGCCTGTGTTTGCAGACTGAACTTAAGTGTAGCCGTCACTCCTTGGCTAAAAATAAAGAATGTTTACGGCGGGTGTGTAACGTTTGAAATAATAACAAAAGTTCTAATGATCCTAATTTCATTTAATATACTTTTATTTAATATAACGGTGAAATGATATAACGAATTATTGAAATAATGTCATTTAACGTAATTTTACATGGTTTAATGAACATTTTCTCTAATGCATATTTGAAATAATATTCAATCAGTATAATATTCAGTTACTATAATATGCGAAATTTTATAAGTAACGTTGAATATAATGAAACGTCTACTTTGCAGGTTAGTTTGTTGTTTGATTAATAAATAAAACGAATTAATATATTTTTTGTGTTTTCTTCTTTTCTTTATATACAACTGACATACCTGTGTCAGATACCATCTACTGTTATTGAATAATTAGGGTTAGGTTAAGTTAAAACAGTGACCATTAATGCGCGAAGGCGAGCGAGCGTAGCGAGCGTGCCGCGGCAGCGACCGCCGAACGCCAGGTCCCTTGTATCGTTGGTGAATCATTTAGGTTAGATGAGGTTATATACAGGTCATGATGTTTCCTGATAATTACTTATTCACTACAGAATTTTCGCTGAAAATTAGTAAATATGAAAATTTGGTCAACTGAACGTTATACAAATTGAAAATTATATGAAATGAACGTTATACTAAATGTTATTAAAGCAAAAGAAGGTTATACGAAATATAACTTTAGATCATATGAAATTAGATTATTTGTTTTTATAGCATATGAAAATTATATCATGTGATCGTTTTCAAGTAATATTAGACTATCTGTTATTATACAATATATTACACACCCATTTACTGCGACGTGAAAATACGACTGTTACTGGCGATTTGTTGCAACTTTGCCAAGTGGCAACTTCGATGTTGCGCTCATAAACACAGCCGCGACACCCGCACGCTAAGCTCGCCTGCGTTCGGTCACATTTCAGGTAACAATAAAAACATTTAATAGACTTTTTTTAATATAACGATGAAATGATGTAATTAATTATTGATATAATTTCATTTTACCTAATTTTATATGGTTTAATGAGCATTTCCTATAATGCACTTTTGAACTAATATTCAATTAGTATAATATTCAGTTACTATATTAGTAACGTTTAATATAATTTAGAAACATCTCGATCGTCGATCGAGACGACGAGACGACCGAGAGATGTCGTATACTATCCTGAAAAATAAAGAGTAATACACTGAAATTGAATACCTTCGGGCTTTGGTTTCTAACTTAAAACTTAAATAACCTCAGCATAGTAGTATTTCATCAGTTATAACATTTTTATACGAATAAATTAATACGTATTTCCCTGTTGTGTTTTGTTATTCTCCCTATATATACCGGCGTCAGATACCATGTACTGTAATTGAATGATTTGGGTTAGGTTAGGTTAGAACAGTGACCATTAGCATGTATGGGAGCCCCCCCTTAATCTTATACTTTTTTTATTTTTGTATAAAAATCGTAAAGCGATTCACAGAATACATTTACCTACCAAGTTTAAACTGTGGAGTCCTAATAGTTTCGGAATTAAGTGGCTGTGACATACGGACGAACAGATAGACAGACAGACATGACGAATCACTAGGGTTCCGTTTTGTGCCATTGGGCTACGGAACCCTAAAAACCGGCCTAGTGCGGGTCGGACTCGCGCGTGAAGGGTTCCGCACCATCGTGATAGAGAAGCCCCCTTTAATTTTTAATTAATTTTTATTATTTGTTGTTATAGCAGTAACAGAAATACACATTCTGTGAAAATTTATGATACAGCCCGCCGACAGACAGACAGACGGACAGACAGCGGAGGCTTAGTAATAGGGTCCCGTTGGTTACCCTTCGTTCTTCGTTCCTAAAGTACTTACCATCGAACCAGGCCCTGCAGTCACGACATTAGATAGCGACAGAAATCGGTCGCTAAGTCGTATCGTTGTCAAATTCCTTTAATAGATTTTCTACTTTATTTCGAAAGCATAAAGTTGAAAATCTATTAAAAAAATTGACATCGATTACACTTAACGACCGAGTTTTGTCGTTATATTTGTCGGGACTGCAGGGCCTGCTAGTCGTACAATCCAGGAGCTATTGGTTCTGGAAACTTACTGCGCAGAATAATCTTCACGGTTCTTGCTGCTTGCACAGATGGTGCCTTTGGGCAGCGTCCTCATGTACTTTCGGCAGTTGTCGACAGACCACACGTACTGATCAACGAACTTCAGTAGATCTGTCGTTAACGCCTTTGTTTCCTGTAAAAGCGTTACCTATTATTTAATGGTTTTAATTAACTTGCACTGTTCGTTTGTACATACAGGGTGTAAATAGACCCTTAACGAAGCCAAAAGGCACTTGTTCTCCCCGTCATTGCGATCATTTTTTTGCTCTAGACCATACCTGGGAACGTTCTAATTATGGAGATATCGGGGGTCAAAGTTCCAACTTTTTCACTTTTTTTTTGAAAACAAGTTATTAATTTTGTAACTTTACTTTAAATACCTCCACGACCCCCGTACTATTCAATGCATCCACCAGCACAATGTTTTGAGTGGCGTTACTTTGAGTTTTACGTGATTTTTCACCCCCAAAAAAAAAAAGTCGTTTAGCCAGCAATAATTTTTGCATAGGGTTACTTAGTTTGATGTACAGACGGCTTCGTGAAGGGTCTGTTTACACCCTGTATGTATGTATGAAAGTTGTCCGCTTCATGTTCAAACCGTTTTTCGACAGAACCTTGGGATCTCATTAAGCTGAAATTTTTGCACACACCTTTGGTTCTGGTGAAAATACATTTTTTGACAGACAAGACTTGATCCTGCAGCCAGGATCCTTACAAAAAAACTCCTCAACGGTTAATGGCACGGACACGCAACTTTGTATGTAACGCGATCAATGTTGATAGATAAACCTAATTTTTATCTTTTTACTTTAATAAAAATTATTGTTTTAAAAAATAAATAAATTTATAATGTTTTTAGGGTTCCGTACCTTAAAATAAAAAAGGTACCCTTATAAAATCACTTTGTTGTCCGTCTGTCTGTCTGTATCTCTGTCGTGACCCTTTTTCTCAGGAACGCGTAGAGGTATGAAATTTGTACGATTTCACTAGGGAATCAAAACCTAGTCCCGTCACGTAAAAAGAACGCTGACCGATCAAGTAAACATTATCTGTTTTTTGAATACCAGCCTATTCCAAAGTACGTAAGTAGCTAGTAAAGTACATATTATGATTCTACAATAAATCAATAACACGGGTGCGCCAAAGTTCACCTAAATTTTCAACTCCGATAATTGGAGTTCCGAAAATGTTCTTCCTAACATTTTTCATCCTAACAATCACAATTCCTAACTATTCTGTCTCTAATTTTATAATTCCGAAGCATTCAACTTCATAATGTCAGTAGCAATAAACATCTGTTATACTTTTATTTGCTTTCCTATATTTTCTCAACATAACCATCTTTTAAACTATTATTCAAAGTCATATATTTTTTGTTTAGATTTCTTTGTTTAGACTTAGAAAAATTTAGCCAAAAAAGTGTTATTTTTGCAAACCGTTTATTTTCTCGATTCTATCGTATAAAACACCTAAATGTAAGAATAAAAGTTTCTTGGTGTTTTTTGTCTCCGACTAACCGTTTGTCGTAAAAACGATGTGGAAGGGATCCATAGGTTAGGTTAGGTTAGAACTGTGACTACTTCGAAATTGGTTGCGAAATTTTAAGTTTTTTTTTCATAGTGCCCCCAAGACGACACTCTGACCTGTACTTATGTTTAGGGATAAAAGCGTTATGATAAAAAACAGTAGGAGTTTAAATATATTTACATAAATGATATTATTAATTACAATTTTCGGAAACATGAGTGTTATGAACATCGCCGGTAGCACTACAAATAGTATGAATGAAAACTTTAGGATGAAAAATTTTAGGAAGAGTGATCATTCGGATTACAAATCGTTAGGAAGAACAATTTCGGGAAAAGAACTTTAGGTGAGCCAATATGGACCCCAATAACACTAATATTATAAAACAATTAACTAAGTACTACAGGATGCGACTATACCCAAGCAAAGACACAACCCCTTCACTGTCGCTCAGCGTTCTTTTTACGTGACGGGACCTGTATTTCCCATTGACCTTGAATCATGAAATTTGCCAAGAAGCAATGTCTTACAGCAGTATGTAGTTTAATTACAAAATACCTACAAGTTTGTGCGGAACCCTCGGTACGCGGGTCCAACACGCCCTTGGCCGGTTTTTTTTTTGTACAAACGGTTTAAATTTTACTTGCCATGCGTTTTTCGATACGCGTTCTGGTAACAAAATAATAACAGCCACACAGGTCGATATTCAATGTTAAGCAGTGCTTGCCGAGGTCGGTCCGCGAATGGGTGACCATCATTGCACATTCCCTCCGTGCCTCGGAAAACACACTAAGCCGTTGGGCCCGGATATTATTTGTAGATCTTTGACAGTCGTTACGAGTAATCAAAAGCCCGAAAGTGGCCCGCAGTAACTGGGTTGTCAGACTATCGCATTCAGAGTTCAGAGGTCAGATAGGCAGTCACTCCATGTTAAACTGGTATTCAGCTGCATCCAGTAAAACTGGAAGCCGACCCCGACATACTTGCGAAAAGCTAAGCAGATGAAAATGATGATGTAATGATTTTTTTATGATTTTAAAATTCGAACGGTGTCGCCCAACGCGTGAATCCTTGATGATTTATTTAAAAACGCAATTGAACTGTTTACAGTTTTGTGGGGAGCCTTTAGATGACTTCATGGTTGCCGTTTCGTATAATTATGATAGTTACCACATGCTACACACCACCCACATCACACTACACCGCACACCTCTTCACACACACTACACCACACACCTCAACTCACAGCACACGAAAACACATACCTCACTACAATCCACACATATCGCCGCACTACGAGTACACACCACACTACACCACACGACACCATACCACACCATACGCTATACACACCACACCATACACTATACACACCACACCATTCACTATATACACCACACCATACACTATACACACCACACCATACACTATACACACCACAACATATTTATATACCTACCCACATCGTATAATAATAATAAGTGTACTTCTAATGTCACAGCACCTTCAAAACTTTTTTGTAACTCATAGTTAGTATAAGTATACGGCAATGATATGGATCTCCTAATACAGGTACTGTTTTGCGTAAAAGGAAGCTCCAAACACGTGTTAATGTACTGATTATTATAATTGTGACAATAAAGGGTGTAAAAAGCCCCTTAACGAAGCCGAAAGGCACTTGTTCTCCTCGTCATTGTGATCATTTTTTTGTTCTGGACCATACCTGGGAACCTTCTAGTTACGGAGATATTGGGGGTCAAAGTTCCAATTTTTTCACAAGTTTTTTTTTTAAATACTACTTTTTAAGGTTCTAACTTTACTCCAATTACCTCCATGATCCGTTTACTATTCAAAGCATCCATCAGCAATAAGTTTTGAGCGCATTATATTGAGTTTTACCGTAAAATGTGATTTTTCCCCCCAAAAAAAAAGTCGATTCCCAGCAATTTTTTTTGCGTAAAATTACTTAGGTTGATGTAAAGAATGCTTGGTTGACGGCTTCGTGAAGGGTCCGTTTACACCCTGTATGATAGTAATACAGGGTAATAATATCCATGTAATAAAAGACACACCTACCAGCACTGAGATTATGATCCACTTCCTTTCAAATATGTGTCTATGGCTGTCTATCTTGACCAGTTCAAACGTGAAGTAATGAAAATTACGCTCCACACAAATCTTACATAAGTAAATTCCTTAATAGTTCAATTCTTAAAGAAATAACTCACATTAATAAGTCCCCAGCCAGCTATCTGAGCCTTCTCATAATACGGCGGTTTCTTCATCAGTACCACTTTCTTTGCATTACTGTTGAATTTTATCGTAGGCTTGACGCTCACTAGTGCGATATCACAGCTCAACTTTACCGCATCATAATCCTCATGTATTATGAAACTTTTGCCTATGGAGTGTACTCCCTGATTTCTGTGTGAGTTCCCCACAGCCATACTGATGTTGCTACCGAGGCCACAACCGAACAAGCAGTGGGCAGCAGTAAGCGTTATCGCCTGACTCACAATCGAACCTCCACAGATCCAAGACATGGTTAACCCCTTCTCATTCACACATGAAATTCTCATGAAAACGGAATGAGGAAAGCGAGATATTTTAGCGAAATTCCCGCCGACAATGAAAGGTTCCATCCGACACTTCACAAATATGAAGCATGTAAAGCTAATCAAGCATGTTAAGCATAAAAATCTTGCTTCGAACATCGTGGCTGGTTCCGCACAGCTTGTTTTCTCTGACGACTTACTCTTATCAATTAATTAACCCTTATGTTTGATCGTTAATCTAACAACAGTTTTCCGGGCTATTAAATTTTTAGGAGTATCTTGGACTCTTGTATAAGTGATTTGGAGTTTCAGGCTTGAAGTAGTGTTACGCTGACGTTGATTGATGGTGTAATCGTGAATCGTGATCGCCGTTCGCAGACTGCTGCTTAACCCCACCAATCGATGGATCCCAAACGGTGTAAATACTACGTATTTTATTTATTACAAGACTTTTGCCCGCGGCATCGCTCGCGTTAATTTAGAAATTGACAATCAATTCGGGTTGTACTCTGCTTGTAATAATTCGTTATGAAGTTAAGTTCGTTAATAAGAACGTTATTGTTGGTTTCTTCGGGAACAGTACTTTTTTTCGGGATAAAAGGTACCCTATGTCCGTTTCTGTCTACCTGACAACGTACATGCAAAATTTCAGGATGATTGGTTCAATGGTTTAGGCGTGAAAAGGTAACAAACAAACAAACAAACTTACTTTCGCATTTATAATATTAGTAAGGATTTACAAGACATTGATCTAGATTTAACTCGGCTAAGTACGAAGTCAACAAAGTGGTTCAAAACTAAAAACATCATATTTTAGAATCCGCAATTATTTTTAGTATTATCCTAGATCTAGGTAGCAGCTAACGGTCGCGCGGTAGTCGGTGGTTATTGGAGATTTTATGATATAGCTTAGATTTATAACACGGGGTATCGAGTGGCCCCAGGCATAACCTATAAGTACCATACTTAAAGTAAACACCCTTCTAATAACTTAATACTATGCTTTACTTAGGGCACGCGGGTTCTCTTTATAGTCTGGAATAAATCTCAGATGTTGATGGCAGGATGGTTCTTTTTAGTAAATACTATAGTGGTAACGTTAGCCTAGTGGTGTGACCGGCAAACTGCCAAATCATAGGTCTCAAGTTCAAACACAAGACCTCTGATTTTTCGGATTCATGTGCTTATTGTAAAATTAGTACTTGCTTCGGTGAAGGTAAATATCGTGAGGAAAATAGCATGCCTGAGAGATATTTCTCGACGGCATGTAAAGCCAAGTCAGAGGCCCATGGGCGGCATAAAACTCTGACACCAGGTTAGGCACTAATCACACGATAAAAAAAGGAAATAATACTGTGCTTATATTGGTAAGTACCTAGATTGCATTGCGTGAATTCCAGTGGAGTTGTAAAAGAAGTGGAACCGGTGTCTGTCTTTCAGACGATTGTTCATAAGTTGAAAATTAGTGGTGTAATTTTATCCCGAATGGGAATATTATTGTGTATACTCCAGAAAGGAAACAAGTAGCGATAAGACTTACGTGATTTTCACTCAGTTAATAAACAAAACACATCGCCAGAAATCCCCGAAGGGTTGAGGCAGAGGTGTACCTAAAAGTACACCCACATTTCGCCAATTATGCTAATAGGGGGCGAGCCTATTGCCATCAACCGGGCTCAAATAAAAACACCGTGGCTGCCACTGAGAAATTCCTTATGGAAAAAACCAATAACACTTTGCCCGACCCGGGATTCGAACCCAGAACTTCATGCTCAGCAGTCGCAATTGAGACCAACGAGGCAGTCAATCAGTCAATCTGATTGCTAATATATTCTACAAATCGTCATCAGCATCAATCACATTCTCAACTCATCCACTGTTGGGTATTCTTTTACTTCTTTTGTGCCAATCTCCTCAAGCCTGATCATCAAATACTAATACATAATTGCAATGAAATATTTAACAGAAACGATATCACTTTATTCAATCTTCCTTGTAAAAATATTTTGTTTTAAAAACGACGAAAAATACCAACGATGTCATCAGAAAGCGTCTAAACACGATTTAGTAGAAAATAATCCAATATAACGAAACTGCTAGCCGACGACAAAGCGTGGTGAATGTACTCCAATACTGCGCTACCATCGGTCGCTCCAAATCAGAGGACTTATTGCGAGATCTTTTGTTAACTATTCGATAGAGTAAACGAAGACTATTTGTACTGAAACTGAGCTAGGGCCTTTTGGTGAAAATGTTTCGAGTCCATTCTATACGCACACAATATTGTCTCTTTTTTTTCTGTTTAATTTACGTTTTATATTGTGTAGATTTAAGTTTTTTATTTTATTTTATTTGTTTGTTGTGTGCACTTGTGGCATGTGCCAAATAAATATGTTTTTTTTCTTTCTTTCTTTCTATGAACCCTTGAGGAGTTCTCTCGTGAGAAGACGATCCTGGCTGACGGATCAGGTAACAATAGAAATTATGTTTATTTATCGAAATTTAATGAGTATAAAAAGTTACGTGCCCGTTCTATTAACCCTTGAGGAGTTCTCTCATTAGAAGACGATCCTCCCATCCCTGCAGGAATAAAAAAAATCATGTCTGTAATAAAAAATATATTGTTTCCAGAACACAAGGTGTGTGTAAAGAAAGATGGCAACGGTTTACGCAATCCGGGGGCCACACTTAGAGCTTGCGAGCATTCGTAAAAATACTCCCAAAATATAGGTCTCGGTCAAATTAAGGTAAAAGGTAATCACAGCATATTTTTATAACATTAGATTTGGCTAGAATAACAATAATTTATAAACACACTTGTCGCGTGGGCAAAATCAGTACTAACGCCGCCATCTTATTTTTTCTATACATTTCACAGATGTTTACCAACAGCGCTCTCCTGTCAATCTCAATGGAGCGCAAAAGATCCATATAACACTGTATAATAGGATAGACAACTACGTCAGCCGTAATGTCATTCAAAAATATTTTCATTATTATACAATCCAATATACCATATTTTTAATTACAAGTACGTAAAGTTTAAGGACTGTCTAGGTATTTAGCCTGCGGAGGTCGCACTTGCACAACCCATCACATTGTCTTATGATTTTGGTCAGCTTATTCTTTAATGGCGCAATTACACTAATCGACAAAACAAACAATGAAGCTGGACGAGTCTGCCCGAAGAAGGAAGTACTTGACTGCGTTCATTTACACTTGGTCGTTTGACGAATTCCATGGGCAATCGAATTCGGGCGAACGACCATGTGTAATTGCGCCATGGACTAGGGCAAACATGAAACATTAATTATGAAGTGGAATAAAACATTTATTTTAAGCAGCATAACATTATAATCATAAGAACTTCTTCAATTAACTGAGCGGCCGGCGGCGCGGGCATGCCAACATCATCGGCATTACCATAATCACTATACGATGCGCCTCACACATGCTAGCAGCAACTATACCCAATGGCATTGTTTTAGCCTTAATCATATCTAAAGGGTGTAAAAAGACCCTTAACGAAGCCGAAAGGTACTGGTTCTCCCCATCATTGCGGTCATTTTTTGTTCTAGACCATACCTGGGAACCTTCTAGTTACGAAGATATTGGGGTTCAAAGTTCCAACTTCTTGACAAGTTTTTTTTTTAAATACATGTTTTTAATGTAAGATTTTTACTTTAAACACCTTCAGGACCCCCGTACTATTCAATCCATCCATCAGCACAATGTTTTGAGTGCGTTACATTGAGTTTTACCATAAAACGTGATTTTTCACCCCAAAAAAAAAAGTCGTTTCCCAGCAATAATTTTTGCGTAAAGTTACTTAGTTAGATGTACAGAATGCTTGGTTGACGGCTTCGTGAAGGGTCTGTTTACACCCTGTATACACTATATATACTTTCATTGATGAACGCTTCTGAAATTAACAGACCCCCAAACAGCCGATCTTCCTTCAGCTCAATCGGTTTTATAAACTGGTTTAAAATCCATTAACAAGATACTACTATATAATACACAAACTAACAAGAAAAAGTTAAATAATAAAACAAGAATCATCACTTTTCACAATATCGCACGCTTTTACCAAAACTGATTCAAAACGACATTAAATCGAGTATCTTCGTAGTTGCACTGTTAGTAGTCGAGCACAAAGAAAAAGTACTGCAAATGGTGGGACCGTTACTTGGGGAAGAGCGGAGTAACTGTCGCGTTCCGGTTCCTAGCGCTCTATTGCAAGCTTTGATTGCCTCGCCTTGCTTCGAAGCCGAGGCTTAGGAGAATAGGAGCTATTGTTTTCAGCCACAAAACGTTCAGATAACGCTCACACGCTTCAAAGCGATACCTCTCTAGCTAAACAGCCAAATAATTGTCTAGATTTGAATATTTCATGCAGAATATCGGTAATGTTTAGAATTTTTATTTTACAGCTCGATCTTTGAAATTATTGGAACTGTTTGAGTTGATGTTTGGAATAAGATACTGTTTTGCGGTATTTAAGTAGACTTTCATTTATTTAGTAGTCCAGTAGCTAGCTTAATGTTTAACAGTTGTAACGGAGATGCTCGATTGTGTTGTTTTATGTTTGTCCATTGTGTCGTGGACTTATAAAACTGTCATCTCAAAGTAGGGTACGGAAACTGAGGGGTAACACTTTTGGTCGCCAAATATGTTGTGAAGCAGCATAAATTATGTATCATCTGCCTAGGCTTTTCCCAACTGTATTGGGGTCGGCTTTCAGTCTAACCGGATGCAGCTGAATACCAGTATTTTACATGGAACGACTGCCTATCTGACCTCCAGTCCAGTTAGTACTGGGTAATATGATACCCCTTGGTAAGACTGATAGTCAGACTTTTTGGGCCACTGACTATCTATCGACTATGAAAGATCTACAAATGACATCCGGGACCAACGGCTTAACGTGCATTCCGAGGCAAGGAGGAAACTCGGTATGTAATGGGTGGTCACCCATCCACAGACCAACCTAGGCAAGCACGGCTTAACCTAAAGATCGACCCGAGCGGCTTTTATTATTTAGCCATGAGCTCCTTACAGTTACAGACCTATGTATGGGAGGAAAAAAAACAGAATTATAGCCACAGGCTTTTGTTTTTTTCCTTGATTATGCAAATGACCTTGTAAAATTAAAATAAAGCTATCAACAAAACAGAGAACCTAAAAACACCTCATCGATGACCAATGATAAAAAACTATTATCTAAAGGGTTTAAATAGACCCTTAACGAAGCCGAAAGGCACGTGTTCCTCCCGCTATTGCGATAGTTATTTTGTTCTAGACATACCTGGGAACCTTCTCGTTACGGAGATATTGGGGGTCAAGGTTCCAACTTTTTCACAAGTTTTTTTTTAAATACTTGTTTTTAATATAAGATTTTCACTTTAAACACCTCCACGACCCCCGTACTATTCAATCCATCCATCAATACAATGTTTTGAGTGCGTTTCATTGAGTAAAACGAGATTTTTCACCCCAAAAAAAAAAAAGTCTTTTCCCAGCAATATTTTTTGCGTAAAGTTACTTAGTTTGATGTACATAATGCTTGTTTGACGGCTTCGTGAAGGGTCCGTTTACACCCTGTATTACTATCAAACTTGAATTTCGTTCATGTTTTCAAATTTCATAACAGACACAAGTCCTACATCACAGCGTGGGCATCTTTCAATTACAATCCAAAGCACAATAACTCTTCGAAATTAGTTCACAATAATAATAGCGTGTTGTTCTCGTAAATCCCTCTAAGTCTCAACGAGTAAATTATTGACGCCACTCACTTTCAAGCGTTGCTTCATACAAATTGTTATGAGGATCCATCGTCGTCCATATTGGGAAAGAAGCAATGATGTAGGAAGATGCTGAATATGGCTGTGAAGGTACCAGGATGTCCATTTTGAATATGATTATGAAATAATGCGATGCACTGAGAATCTCCGTAACTGGAAATAGGAATTGTGTTTTTAATTACCTGTGTCTAGTTGCCGGTGTTACCAGTGGTGCGGCTTAGTAGTGTGGAAGGGAACGCATATACATATATTTTACAAATACCTACGACACCACTGGACCAGTAGTGTAGAAGGGAAAAAAAAATACCCACGACACCACCAGTGGTGCGGCTTAGGAGTGTGGAAGGGAAGGAAGGGTCCCGCCTATCGTTCGTAAATATTTGAATGTATTTATCCCAATTTATTTACGGTCGGCGAAGCATGTCTTCTTCTACCATACTTCTCTATTACTCGTCATCAGTGAATGTGTTGTTTCCAAACACATTCACTAATATCCCTTATGAATCACATAGCAAAAAGACGTTTTAGATATTCCCTAAACTAAAAATAGTTAGGGGTTAACTCAAAACCAACAAATCTATTTCTGTTGAATTTTAATTTTCAGCCTCTGACTCTCTTCTTCTTTTTGTCTTCTTTGACTGCCTCGTTGGTCTAGTGGAGGTCCTGGATTCGATTTCCGGGTTGGGCAAAATGTTATTGGGTTTTTCCATCAGGAATTTCTTAGTAGCAGTCACGGAGTCTGGATTTGTGCCCCGTTGCTGGCAATAAGCTCGCCCCCTATCACATGGGACTTAGACATAACTGGCGAAATGTGGGTGTACTATTAGGCACAAGACTGCCTAACCCTTCAGGGATTACACGCGTGATGTTGTGTTCTGTTATTTTTTTAAATTAAATTATAATACAGAGGTGTTGCTTAATTCTAAACTCGCCAAACTTTTACGTTTGATGGCGAGGTTTAATATTTCATGGCTTAGGCACGTGAAAACCAAGGGTTAGACAAAGGTAGCGGGATATCATTGGCCAAATCATCCATTTGAGAACTACTCGAGAACCATGTCTTCTGATCTTCTGATTCTGATCAGACATTAACAAACTAGTGATGTGGACTCTTAATGACCTCGTAAAATCTCTCTCAAAAGGAATGCTTTTCGAAAGGAGATTTTGGCAAGTTCACTTTGTACAACAGGACCCGTGTGTGTATATGTGTTAGTTTCAGCTTACAGGTTGTACTAATGGCAAAAAGAAAATAATCTGCAAGAAGAAAATCTCCTGTGCTCTGCTTTTGCGGCAAACACACCATCGAGGTCGTGGCCCTCACTGTCATTTTCAGCATAAGTTCAGCGGGTAGACCCGTTGAACGAATGATTGAAAGTTAAATTAATATGACAAGAAGTCTGGATTCCGCATTGACAATCCTACTATCCTAATCCTATCCTACTAATATTATAAATGCGAAAGTTTGTGAAGATGGATGGTTAGATGGATGTTTGTCACTCTTTCACGCAAAGACTACCGACCGGATTTTGGACGAAATTTGTCACATAGATAGTCATCGGCATCTAGCTCATCGGCGTAATGTTGCCTGCCTGTCGGTCTTCTATAGACTGTACTTCGGAGAGTGTGCACAAGAACTCCACGACCCGATCCCACCATCACCTTTTTACCACCGGACCAGCAGACGTACTGCGGCGTACCATCCGCTCTTGGTTGATATCCCGACGAGTCGTACTCAGAGCTTCTCCTCCACGTTTATTATGCGCACAAACAAGATGTGGAACTCTCTGCTGTTCCCTCCCACATTCAACCCGTCTGCCTTCAAAGCAAGAGTGAACAGGCATCTTCTGGGCACGCTCGTTCCATTATAGACCTCATCTGCCGCTTTCCATCAGGCGTGATCGAGGTCAAGAGCAGGCCCATTGTGTAATAAAAATAAAAAGTTTATAACCTGGATTAACACATTGGATTTTTACATCCACTTTTTATCCCGGTAGTGCGATCCCGTGAGACACCGAACTCCATGCTAGTAATGCATAAAACTGCAAAAGCCACTCTTAAGATTAATAAAACAGAAGTACCGCTGCGGCACGACACCGTGCACCGGCACCGGCTCGCGGCGCAACAGCAAACCGACAACACCGCAACCAAAAGGTGCTCAACTCGTAGACCAACACCGTGATAAATTGATTAGGTTACCTTGCTCTCTCTCTTACATACCTACTCCACTTTTTCGACAACAAAAGCTTAAGCAAAGCTAGTACGATACTAAACAATTTTTTGAGTCCACAACGGGCCAGTTTCCTGACTCGGTTGTGTAAGAACGGGGCGGGACCGCCATGATTTGTGTCCCGCGGCCGATCCCGCTTTCGAGAACACACGCCGATCTTGTCTCCGGGACTTACGAGCTCGAGAACAAGCCGCGGTGTTTATTAGAATTATTAGATTATTGCCTGGAAACTTGTGTTTGTTGTGATAATAAAGTGGTTTTCTTATATCTTTGTACGGTTGATAATACTGTTAGAAACGTTGATCAAAGGAATCTTTAGTTATTTGGTATTTACGGAATTTATATCACTATAAAATTTGCCGCTAGATTGATTCAATTTTCAGTTTAATTAGGTTGTTAAATTGTTTTCTTGGAGTGCCATAAAGAAATACCGATATGATTAAAGAAATGCAGCGGAGATTTGGAATGCAGCACCGTTCTGAAAGAGACAAGTCGAGGCCAGTAACATTACCTTGTTTCACTTTATGTTTATATGGTATATTGTGACTAAAAGGCAATTACAAAGCAAGAGGCTGTTAAAGCTGGATTAAATCCATTTTAAAACATGATTGGGATAATTCAAATCATGTGAAGTTGTTTATATTGTTTACTAGCAGTAATATTTTTTACAAAAATATTACTGCTACATTTAAACGGTTTTTATTAACAACTTCAACGACTAATTTTTTTTTGCAGGAAACCGTAAGCCTTTTTCTAAAATAAAAGTAGTCTAAGTTACTTACCTTATCACATCAAAGAAGAAGAAAAAAGAAAAAATATTTATTCGTCGCAGGGACATGACGTGCACATCATGACGTGTACATCAGCTATCTGCCCGTAAAAGTCCCGTCAAAATCGGTCCCGCCGTACAAGTAGATAGACATACCGACAGACTTATAGACCGACAGACAAACAGACAGACGGAGAGACAAAAATTAAAACAAAGAATTTTTTGTTATAAGTACCGTATATGCTTTCATATGCATTCAGTAAAAAGGAGGTATTTATTTATTACGATATTCGTTAAATTGCTCTCACAGATCGAGATATGAACATAGCTGTGGCTATACCGATGTTTTCTATATCCTACAAACCTTGTTTACTCACAACAGCTGCCTAAATCCACCAGAATATTCAGTGTTTACTCCATCGTATAAATCGCTAGTTTACAATTCCAGTCTCGTGCGTAAACAAGGGGAATTTTCTTGATATGTACCACGTGATGTAACAAGGTGTGCGCAGACGCAGCAAGACCGCCGGGCGCCGTGTTGCGACAGATTTATATCTAGCGCAATGCCCCTTATTTAGCACTACATCATAGTAATGCTATAAAACATAGAGGCTTACTTGTTCTTGTTCGTGTATTGAAAGTTTAATCTAATAGCTTTTGAAAATCTTTTAACGTAGGACCTTTAAATAGACGTAGACCCAGTTCTACATTGTTTTAACATCCATGACTTTTTTTTTCGGATGGGAAATCATCAAATTACCCCCCGCCCCTTCCCCGCTCTGGGCGAGAGGAAGGGAGTGTCAGACATTTACTGACTAAAACCCATCCACATCCATGTTCCATCTTTGCCCTTTCTGTTCCAGGGCCGCGGTATCTATTTCGAACAGTCCCGCGGCCCCGGCAGGCATCGGCCCTTGCGGACCACTTCCTGGTTGCTGACATCTCTTTGAGGCGCGCGTGGAACACGAACGCGCCGTCGACACGGCCTGTCGTCATATGACGGACGGACGGCGAGCTAACCCATTACTCACCGTCCACAGGCCCGAACTTCCATGGGTCTTAGATATTCTATTTAGTATGTTTTTTATACTAGGTATATGTGTCGTCTTCTGTGAGCATTGTTATATTAAAAATAAAAAACCTAAACGCTCAGTTCCTTGCAAATATCACATCAGAACGCGTTGTCCATAAAATAACATAAAAAAATACAAGTTCTGATTGACTAACTAAACACAATTTCGAACTAACACCAACCACATAAAGTTGTTTTTTTAAATACGAGCAACGCACGTTATGTCACTTTTCTAATTCCCGAAAACCAAAACTGTCACAAGCAGTGAAAACTTTTTCTGCGGACGTTTTTGAGACGCTGAGTCCGAATCTTGGGATTTTATAGACCACTGTCCGTGAAGAGCTCGTGGCTAAATAATGACAGCCGCTCGGGTCGATCTTTAGGTTAAGCCGTGCTTGCCTAGGTTGGTATGTGGATGGGTGACCACCCATTACATACCGAGTTTCCTCCGTGCCTCAGAAAGCACGTTAAGCCGTTGGTCCCGAGTGTCATTTGTAGATTTTTGACAGTCGTTACAGTCAGTCAATAGTCTGTTACCCAAAAAGTCTGACAACCAGTTTGTCTGGGTTGTGGAGGTCAGATAGGCAGTCGCTCCATATAAAATACTGGTATTCAGCTGCATCCGGTTAGACTGGAAGCCGACCCTGACAAAGTTGGGAAAAGGCTAGGCAGATGATGATGTCTATGAGTCACTATTTGTTTTTTCCGAAAGATAAAAAAAAAACTTTCTAGAGTCCAGTATTAAGTTGTTTAATAATTTAATGATACATATCTATATCGGTGTTAGAATCAACTGGAATACTAGAGGAACATTTTGCGAAAGTCTAACATTTACTTCAGTAAACATATTAAATCATTTGTATGTTCAGCACAAGACAGTTGGGCGCCTGTCGCGACTCCACTTGCCCGACACGTAGAGCGTTATGTAATATTTAGGTGTAGGTACTACATGCTATATCTTAGCTGTAAGTCTAATTTATCTGACAGGTTAAATATAATGGCTGTTATAATATGAGGGTTCCACAGAATATTGAGTGCGTAGATCTATAGTAACTAGGTACCAATATAATTTATCAGTACCAGCGAAGAAGAACTCCCACACTAATATAATGGTGGCACTACACTTGGCAGATCAGGCCAAATATTCGCCTTCTGTCATTAAAACAAAGTGTACTTTATCTCAATAAGCATAAAGAACATCTTGTTTCGATTCAATATCGCGAAAATTTTGACAAATACGCCATGTGAAGTGCCAGCATTATAAAGGCGAAAGTTTGTATGTGTGTATGTTTGTTACTCCTTCACGCTCAAACGGCTTAACGGATTTGGATGAAATTTGACTACAGATACCAGGGTTTGTTTCGAAGGGTTATGCAGATTTTCTGCTCAATTCTGAAAAAAATAATTTGGTTTTCCTTAAAATAAAACCTATTAATTTACGAAATCTAAATATTAACATTGTAACTTGTTTGCCGTTGTTGCGATATCTGAGTCCGACAGAGCCAGCATTATGTATGGATTTGCAGATAAGTGATAAGTGCGCAGTTGCGCTCGCGTCGATCTGAACCAACTTTTCACATTGCCTACAGCGCGAGCGCAGCGATAGGCATTGTGGAACTGTTACCCAGCAACGAAACAGTTAAGTTTTGTATCGGTAGCATTGTTTTGGAAATAAAGATAGTTACCTATTAGTTTTCTTAGTTAAACGTAACTATGGTACCAAACAGATATATACGGAAGTATCACGATCTGTACGAAAACCAAGCGTGCCACTTTTAGACTACTACTATTACGTCATAAGTACTATTTAGTTACTAAACAAACAAGATTACATTTTTGTATATCGAACCGCAAGTGCCTAAAAGAGTGATGAATATAAATGTTAATGGATGGAGAGGGAGAGGAAGACCAAGGAAACGATAGATGGATTGTGTGAAGAATGATATGAAAGAAAAAAGAGTAAATGATAGCGTGACGGTTGACAGAGGAGAATGGAAGAAAAATACCTGTTGCGCCGACCCCAAGTAACATGAGACAAGGGCAGGAAGATGATGAAATGTCTAGAATTAAGTTCTTGAGTCGTATCGTTGTTGTTTGAAACAAATTAGCTTGCTGCGACAGTCGCCACGTTAAGCATCAAATGCCAAAGCCGGGCCCACGCGAAGTAGGTGCTCTTGTGTTACCTAGGTTAATCTATTTCTTAGTACCAAAGTTTGAATGAAGCCTTATTGTTGATACATCTAATGATTAGGTACAGACGCCAGCACATCAAGTTACCCGAAACTGTCAGATTTTCCCAATCAACCTTGAACCTAATGCTTTAACGATAAAGTTGAAAATCTATTAAAGAAATTTGACAGATTTTAGTAGCTTGATGTGCTGGTGTCTGTACATAGAATGGAGAGCGAAATTCAACGTTGACGTTTTTAAAAGTAAATAATAAAAATGAATACGGAAAGACTTTATATTATCGTTTCCGGAGCAAATAATGTAAGTAAATAATTAGAGTAACTAGCTTTGAGTAATAAGGAAAAAGATTAGAGATTTACCTACGTATCATCATCATCTGCGTAGCCTTTTGCCAACCATGTTGAGGTCGGCTTCTTGTCTAACCGGATGCAGCTGAATACCAGCATTTTACATGGAGCGACAGCCTTTCGACAACACAGGTAGTACTGGGTACTAACTGGGTTGTGGAGGTTTCCAATTTACCTAGGTAAGTTTTTGCAAAAAAAAATTTAAACATAAAAATCATGACATTTTACTGAAAGCCAAGTCATTCTGACTTGGCGTTCAGTACTGTACCGATTAATAACGGAAAAACATAAATTAATCGTAAATACCGCTGATCAACTAATTGATCGCGGCTTCCACTCGTCAAAGCTTCACATACATTTGCTCAAAATGCCGTGGATTCCGAAACATTTGCTGCTTTAGTAAGCCGCCAATTATAAAAGAAACATTCACACTTCATGTCCTCATGGCAGGGATTTTTTACGAGTTTTTCTTTTTCAATGTGTCAATGTACAGATTTACTTATTTTGGCTGCTGCATATTTTGGTGCCCAGCTCCAAAGGAAACAAGTGGTGGACGACCCGCTAGGTTTTGGGTTTGGCATCAAATTTGGAGGAGCTCATGGCTCATGGCTGGACGGGTGACCCCCCATTACATACCGAATTTCCTCCGTACCTCGGAAATCACGTTAAGCTGTTAGTCCCGGCTGTTATTTGTAGATCTTTGACAGTCGTTACAGATAGTCAGTGGCCCAAAAGTCTGACAACCAATTTAACCAAGGACTATCGTATTACGTAGTACTAACTGGGTTGTGGAGGCATAAGGCAGTCGCCCCATGTAAAATACTGGTATTTAGCTGCATCTGGTTAGACCGGAAGCCGAAGCTAATTATTTTGGGAAAAGGCTAGGCAGATGATGACTTGCTTATAACGCGTGTGTTATCATTTTTAAAAGAAATTCTCAAATCAAATATGCATCAGATTAACACCGCGCGTAGGTCTCACAATCTCACAATTCATTAATCCTTTCATCGTAATGGTTGGTCCTAATCCCTTTAAGATCAGATTACATTAACAGAGTACATATTGTAATTAACTACTAATAAGTTTTCATGGGGTAGAGGCTATTACCGTGGTGGTCTTCCTTCCTCATAGCTAGAACGGAACATGGCCTCTTTAATAGATAATTTTATGGGTAGTGGGCGTTATAATAGCGATTGTATTGTTCGTTTTCGTAAATTGCTTTAAGCAATCTACAACTATTAGGGTTCCGTACCCGAAGGGTAACCTACGTAACTCTATTTCTAAGCCTCCGCTGTCCGTCCGTCCGTCCGTCCGTCTGTCTGTCAGCGGGCTGTATTTCATGATCCATAAGAGGTAGATAGTTGAAATTTTCACTGAATGTGTATTCCTGTTGCCGCTATAACAACAAATACTGATACTGTTAGCCTGTGTCATCCCACTGCTGGGCAAAGGCCTCTCTCCATGACTTTCAAATTCTTCGATCTAGAGCCAATGGGGACCACTGGTCGTTAGTTTTGTCCAGCTCGTCCCGCCATCTCAGGTCTACCGCATTGCCATGTGGCAACAACAAATAATAAATATAAAATAAAAATTAAAGGGGGCTCCCCTACTACGATGGTACGGAAACCTTCATGCGCGAGTCCGACTCGCACTTGGCCGGTTTTTATTTAACACGTTGATGTAGTGAGATGATGTGACTAAAAAGGAGGTGACTGCTGAGTTAACGAATAATAGAGAGAAGTGCGGAAGAAGAAGACTGTATGCTGCGCCGACTTTTTTTTTTTTTTTAATTTCATAGAATAAAGCTTCATTGAGTGCTCGAAATAAGTAGGTAACATACATAAACAAAAAAATTGAGTTAATAACCTCCTGCCAAAAAAATCTTATTTTAAGCAAATAGCGAACTTTACGCGCACGAAGTCGTGGGTAACAGCTAGTAATATTATAAATGCGAAAATATGTGAGGATAGATGGATGGATGTTTGTTATACTACTTAACGGATTTAGATGAAATTTGGCACACAGATAGACATTACCTGGATTAACACATAGGATACTTTTTATCCCGGTAGTACGATCCCGTGGGACAGTGAACAAAATATACGCGAGCGAAACCGCGGGCAAATGCTGGAAATATTCTTATTATTGAATTTGAAAACAAACGCGACTATAAAGGATATAAATAGACCCTTAACGAAGCCGAAAGGCACTTGTTCTCCCCGTCATTGCGATATTTTTTTTGTTCTAGACCATACCTGAGAACCTTCTAGTTACGGAGATATTGGGGGTCAAAGTTCCAACTTTTTCACAATTTTTTATATACATGTTTTTAGATTTTTACTTGAAACACCTCCACGACCCCCGTACTATTCAATCCATACACCAGCACAATGTTTTCAGTGCGATACATGGAGTATTTCCGTAAAACGTGATTTTTCAGCAATAATTTTTGGGTAAAGTTACTTAGTTTGATGTACATAATGCTTGGTTGACGGCTTCGTGAAGGGTCCGTTTACACCCTGTAGGCAGTAAAGTTTGTCTGTAGACAAAGAAACCGTTGATTTACCTAAGGCCCAATTATTTATTTCCTATTAAAGAAACAACCGTACCACATAATAACTTTGAAATACTTATCATCGGAATATTTGATTAAAAACACTTAATTTTATCCATAACTTCGTTCAACACGATTGCGGCTTAATAATATAAAATCAGAGTCAATCTCAGGGGATATAAATTGACGTTTTCTCTCGTGGTTTCAAATGCCAAATGAAACCGATGCCTATTACCGTTGGAGCTGCATGAGTCATATGCCAACTTACTTATTGAAAATGTACCTGAGAGCTGATATTGAAAATGGGGTGTGCCTTTATACTGTAAATAAGTAGTTTTCTACAGAAGAGTGTGCCTCCATTTAAGGTCAAATATTGCAAAGCTTTATCAATGAGCTCGGGAGGAGCTCGTGGTTAAATAATAAGCTGCTCGGGTCGATTTTCCGGCTATCCGCGTTTGCCTTGGTTGGTCCGTGGATGGGTGACCAGGCATTACATACCGAGTTTTACTCCGTGCCTCGGAAAGCACGTTAAGCCTTTGGTCCCAGCTGTCACATGTAGATCTTTGACAGTCGTTACAAGTGGTCAGAGACTCGAAAGTCTTACAACCAGTCTTACCAACGGGTATCGTATCACCCAGTATTAACCAGGTTGTGGAGGTCAGATAGGTAGTCGCTCCATGTAAATACTGGTATTCAGCTGCACCCGGTTAGATTGGAAGCCGACCCCAACATAGTTGGGAAAAGGCTAGATGCAGGCAGATGATGATTGCAAAGCTTTCTCAATAGGTGCCTACTGCCTTCCTAGTTTTTTGACTTTGTCTATAGAACTGTTTTGTTGCCCATCGATGGCCCGAAGAATTCTCTAAATAAATTTTATTTCCCAAAATTTACAGACAATGACACAATCGAAAGCTTGCACATTTTTGCCCTACATTTTATTAATAATGCAAAAATTTCTTTGAAACACGTTTTGTACCTAAACAAACAAAGCGGTGGACTTTGAATTGAGGGTCACACGTGCGGTATTCTTAGCACTACAATAAGCTTGGTTTCACCATTACACACAAACAATAAAATTGCATAACATACTGTTATCACAGTCCGGAGGAGTTCGAAGAAAATTCCTATTCTTTTGCTTCACATGTAACTTCGTCACCTGGTAAACTTTTAAATAACACAATTTTGACGAATTGTCAAAATTGTTACGGAATTACGGATGACAGATGTCAATATTAATCAATTACAGCCTAGCCTTTGCCCAACTACATTGGAGTTGGCTTCCAGTCTAACCGGATACAACTGAATACCAGTATCTTACATGGAGCGACTGCCTATCGGACTTCCACAACCCAGTTAGTACTGGGTAATTAGAGATTGCAAACCGGGCCCGGGTCCGGTTTGCAATCTCTACTTGTAGCGACTGTCGGCCCGGTGCCCTTTTAGACATCCACCGGGCCCGGCCATTCATACCGGGCCCGGTGGACGTCGAAAAGGGCACCGGGCCCGGTTTGCAATCTCTATGGGTAATACGATACCCCTTGGTAAGGCTGGTTGTCAGACTTTCGGGCCACTGACTACTTAACGACTGTCAAAGGTTTACATTTGACAGCCGGGACCAACGGCTTAACGTGCTTTCCGAGGCACGGAGGAAACTCGGTATGTTATGGTCACCTATCCACAGACCAACCTAGGCAAGCACGCCTTAATTTAGCCACGAGCTCCTCCTAATAATTAATTACCTACATGATCTACCCTTTACTTAAAGCGTACACAATTCTTGCCGACAAACAGAAGTTTATATTTATCATCTATCTTTACGCTGCCCTGTTTACAAGATCCGCCACTACAACATACGCCAAAGAAATGGCATTTTACCACAAGTACCATTAGACTGGTACTATCTCACGCAGGTGCGCCAACATTCTTCAGCCCTAGTTAAGATAAATGCCACCATCAACTAGTCGCCGCAGCACTATCATTGCTTCCACTACTCGTCTAAATTAATATCGATTCAAATCAACATCGATTGAGCTGAGTAATCGATAAACGGTAAAAACTGAACGAAGATCGTAGAGCAATTGAGTTGGAAATGGAAGACTGGTTAGACTATTTCTAGAGATTAATATCTATTCATGCCGTCATTCGCAAGAAAACTGTTTCCCTGATCAACAGAATGCGTACCAGCTACAACGGAATTCTGAAGACTGTGAGAGGATCTCTTCTCCTATATGAGATCCTTTATTAAGCTGGTAATTTTATGTTTTTTTCTGAATTTAAATGTTTTTTTTAATTTTATCTAATTTTAATGTATTTAATTTTTAATTGTTGATAATGTTAATTTTTTTTTTAATTGTGATGTTATTTCCATGTTAATTTTTTTTTTTTTTTAATTTAATTTGGTTTTTATGGAACAAGTTATCTGAAATAAATGAATTTTATTTATTTATTACTATTACTGCCTACCAATAACGCCGTTAGTAATGGCGAATTTACCATAGTTTTAAAATAGATATTCGTACAATAGACAATAAAAGGTCCACTTCGTCTCACAGACTGCCTGTCGCAAGCGCGACTGCTGAGCATGAGGTCCTGGGTTGGATTCCCCGGTCGGGCAAAGTGTTATTCGGTTTTTCCACCATTTGTGCCCGATTGATGACAATAGGCTCGCCCGCTATTACATGGGACTTAAACATAACTGGCGAAATGTGGGTGTACTATTTGGTACACCTATGCCTAACTCTTCACGAGATTTCAGGCGTGATGTTACGTATGTTACTTTCCAGTTCTCGTTCCGTGATTAATCCCTACGGGCTGTTTTGATGTTGACAATTTCCACTACAAGAACAACAAAATCAATGCAAATCTGAAAGCGCAGCTATCAAATTGATAACGCATTAATGTCTCTACAAATAGGGTTGCATATGCTATGAAGGAAACGTCAGACATCCGCCCATTTTCACGAATAAAAAACGAAGATTCTCAGCCTCCTGTACTCGTAACATAATAGATTCGAAAAGTAATAATCGATATCCAACAAATGTATCGACTCAATAGCTGCGTAAGTAATGTAGGATAAGACGCGTGGTATTAGGTGCCCTCGTAAATATGGCCGGCTCATTACGTGGCCTTAACGAGCAGCCGGACCGCACGTGCTACGATATATTAACATGGGTGATGCTCACACCGAAACGTAACGTTAAGTGTTCATTAAGAAGTTGTTTGTGTATACAGGGTGTATGGGGCAGCCCTCCATAAACTGATGGGGTGAATTCAGTATGTCATACTAAGATGACCGGTACAAGAAATTATTTCAGGAATGTTATGAGAATCCAATAAATTTTATTTGTTTTATTTCTCATACGCAATGTATCGTTACCGCGGCAAAACGCACGTAGAGAACGATAAGCGCGTCGACGAGTTCGATGAACTCTGTAGCTAGGCAGGAAGTGAATAGCTGTTTTCACGCGTCGTTCGTTAGAGTATTGTCGGATTTTTTATTTTAGCCGTATTATTTACATAAATGGAGTGTTGTGTACAAGGAATGTAATTTTACATGGAAATAAAGGAATAGTAACAGTAAAAAAAAATAAAAATTCGGAGAAAAATTCCGGTGGAATATGATTCGAAATAAGAACCTGAATGCACCCTGTCAGTTTGTGGAGGGCTGTCACTTACACCTTGTATTTACTATACCAGTGGGTGTCGTAAGAGGCGACTAGCGAAATAATATAATAAAGATAATATACAAACAATAACATTCCCAAAGGGAACCCCCTTTCTGATCTTTATAAGTATAAAAGGGCAGGAGAATGATGATGATGATACTATACTATGACATGTAATTTTAAACTGAGGCACTGTTACTGTTAGCCTGTATTATAAATCTGCTGGACAAACGCCTCGCCCCACGACTTCCAGTTCTTTCAATCAGGAACCTTAGACGGGAGACCATTGGTTCATTTTCTACGAGGTCTTCTGCAATAAGACGAACTGAAAATTAAAGAAACCTGCTTTTATCACTCAAGTGAAAAGTCATGGACATCATTCCTATTTTGACCTATTAACACAAAATTATTATAAAATTGAATTCCAGGCTAAGAAAAGACGTTTCACTTGTACTTTGAAATTATTCATCGCTTAAATCTGGAATCTGTTACTGTTAGCCTGTGTGATCCCACTGCCGAGCAAAGGCCTCTCCCCATGACTTCCAAATCCTTCCATCCAGGGCCTATGAGGACCATTAATACTTGGTTCTGTCCAGCTCGTCCCGCCATCTACTGCGAGGTCTACCGCGTTGCCTTCTGACTGCGTCAGGGCTCAAACATAAAGAGTTAAAAATATAAAGTTTTTTTACTCATTTCAAATTGTAGGTATGTGAATTTTAGACTGCGTTACCGTAGTCCGAAGACAAAACTGGCTGTAACTCTTAACTAACCATTTGAAATCCCAAAATTCGTATGACGTAATAAAGAAGTTCTAAGTTAATAGTATCACGCCGTATTGAAACATCGATACGTTACGAACTAAGTTCAGTTCGCGTCCTCCTTTCTTTACGCTGCGGTGTAACATGCAGCCCATTTAAGCGCACCCTGCATTGAACGAGTACACACGCAATTGTGGTTAGCACCGGTAATTATTGATTTTCTTCTTGGCAACATTCTCATAGTAATAGGGGAAATGTTGGTTAGACCAGTGTTGCCAGCCTATCCCGATGTAGTTGGTTTCATTAAGTAGTTTAATCATTGTTTATGATATGACTTTTCTTGTAAGTACGTGGACTTGGTTTGTTTAGGATATTGTTTAGTTCTAGTGGTTTAGATTAAGTTGAGATAAGGAAACAAATTCCTCATTTCTGAGCAAAATGCTTTAGTTTCAGATTTACCCAAAACATGAAAAAAAAAAATATTTCAGAAAATTAGCGTGTCGAAGGCAATCTAAATAGTGTCTAGCCCAGAACTAAGCAAGTAGTTTGGCACTTTCGGTAGCGTCCATATAAACACATTAAACTTCACAGAGCATTTCAGACAAAACTGAATCGTTGGTGCCCGTATTTTTCTCAAAATGGAACAGGTTAGGATTACTGTTCGACAAATCAAGTAGGTACATCTTCTTGCCTGTAAGCAAGACCGTACAAAAGCATAGTTAATGATTGTCCTTGGTCGTTGACCTCGATTAAATTCCCGTCAATTAATAATCCCGTAATACTTTCCTTACTAATATTATAAATGCGAAAGTAAGTTTGTTTGTTACCTTTTCACGTCTAAACCACTGAACCGATCATCCTGAAATTTTGCACATACGTTGGCAGGTGTACAGAAACGGACAGGTACCCTACCTTTCATCCCGAAAAAAAGTACTGTTCGTGAGGAAAACAAAAATAACGTTCTTAGGATAATAGATGGCGCCACGTGTCTTTAGAATCGTAATTGAATTACCTATATTATAATAGAAACTTTAGTAGTGTACTAAGAGTTTAATTGTCAAATTCTAAACAAACGCGAGCGAAGCCACGGGCAAAAGCTAATTTCAAGTAAATTGGTGAGGTTTTTCCTTCAGGAATTTCTCTGTAGCTCGGTTTCTTAGTTGATGGCATTAGGCTCTCCCATTCAAAATGTGGGTGTACTATAAGTCCATAACAACTATAGGTACACCTTTTTTTTTTTGGGATAGGAAATCATCAAATAACTCCCCCCGGTCTGAGTGGGAGGAAGTGTCAGACTTTTACTGACTAAAAACCATCCATGTTCCTTCTTTGCCCTTTGTGTAAGAGGGCCGCGGTATCTCTTTCGAACAGTCCCGCAGCCCCCCATATATGGGTACCCCATATAGGTACACCTCTGCTTAACATTTCGGGGAAACAACCGTAATGTTATTAAGTCATTACTTTATTAGATATCATCCGGAAAAATAATGACTAATTTGTGTGTCTAGTAATTTAAAGACCATCATTGCATTATACACTTAATACAGTGTAATTGAATATCTTAATCGTACGTCCCAGTCATTGTGGCTAACGAAGTAATGATCCTGCAGACCTACATCATTCATGTGGTCATCGTATTTATCTATGATCCCAGCTAGACTATGATTAAAAGTATTACTTTTCCTAGCACCATTATGAATAAAGAACCATTATAATATCTTCAATATTTAGAGGAGCTCGTGGCTAAATAATAACAGACGCTCGGGTTGATCTTTAGGTTAAGCCGTGCTTGCCTAGGTTGGTCTATTGATGGGTGACTACCCATTACATACCGAATTTCCTCCGTGCCTCGGAAAGCACATTGAGCCGTTGGTCGTAGCAGTTATTTGAAGATCTTTGACAGTCGTTAGTTAGTCAGTGGCCCTAAAAGTCTGACAACCAGTCTTACAAAGGGGTATCGTATTACCTAAAACTAATTGGGTTGTGGAGGTCAGATAGGCAGTCGCTCCATGTAGAATACTGGTATTCAGCTGCATCCGGTTAGACTGGAAGCCGACCCCAATATAGTTGGGAAAACGCTTGGCAGATGAATATTTTCTTTTATGTGTTAATTTCTTTTGCATTTTCTGTCAACATTCTCTGCTGTCCTGGTTTCGACGAAGATTCTTTTAATTATTTATTTACACTTTATTTTTACTGCCTCGTTGGTCTAGTGGTCGCAAGCGTGATTGCTGAGCATGAGGTCCTGGGTTCGATTCCCAGACTGTTATTGGATTTTGCCTTCAGGAATTTCTCAGTAGCAGCCACGGAGCCTGGATTTGTGCCCGGTTGATGACACTAGGCTGGCCCCCAATTACATGGGACTTAAACATAACTGACGAAATGTGGGTGTACTATTAGGTACACCTCTGCCTATCCCTTCGGGGATTCCGAGCGTGATATTCTGTTATGTCTTATTGAGTAGCAAAGCGATCTAAACAGCTCCTTCTACTAATTTGTGATCGATATCTAAATTAAGAACCGCCACGTAAAAAAATCTGCACTCTGTCCATACCATGATAAAAATAAAGCGTGAATATCCAATGCAGTCATTAGGTAAATGACCACCTACTCAATTTATAACGAGGGTATGACAGTGCCACCATCATCAGCGCAGTGGGCAGCCACTAACCACTATAAGCCATTAGTCAGTGGCCCACCCACTGGCGACCATTTAGTCCAATCGTCTTTGCGTCACTGGGATAATTTTATGGAGTGTTATGTTACCTTTTTGATGAACTTCCTTTGAGGAAGGAAGGAGGGAATTTCTTGTACCTACTGAAATACAGGGTGTAAACGGACCCTTCACAAAGCCGTCAACCAAGCATTATGTACATCAAACTAAGTAACTTTACGCAAACTTTATTGAATGAATTGAAACGCCTTTTTTATTGGGGTGAAAAATCACGTTTTACCACAGGACTCAATGTAATGCACGAAAAACATTGTGCTGATGAATGGATTGAATAGTATGGGGGTCGTGGAGGTAATTAAAGTAAAAATCCTATATTAAAAACATGTAACTTTGACCCCCAATATCTCCGTAATTAATGGGTTCCCAGGTATGGTCTAGAACAATAAAATGATTGCAATGACGGGTAGAACAAATAGCTTTCGGCTTCATTAAGGGTTATTTATTAAATCCCTTATGGGAAACATGACTAGGTACTTTTTTGCGTGTAGCAAAACCACCTTTGCATAATTATCCTCAATAGTGGTAAACTCTAAGTCGCATTTCTAAAGTTTTTTTTTCGAAATAAGGCACTGTTGGATGTCAAATAATTGTTTCTAAACCCTCTCATAGAGCTAAAACATTGTACGTATAGTCATCATCATCTGTTGGGGTCGGCTCCCAGTCCTACCGGATGCAGAGCTGAATACCAGTATTTTAAGTGGAACGACTGCCTATCTGACCTCCACAACCCGGTTAGTACTGGGTAATACTGGTAAGACTGGTTGTCAGATTTTCGACCACTGACTAGCTGTAACGATTGTCAAAGATCTATAAATGACAGCTGGGACCAACGGCTTGACGTGCTTTTCGAGGCACGTAGAAAATTCGGTATGTAATGGTTGGTGCCCCATCCACGGACCAAGCGCGGCTTGACCTACAGATCGACCCCAGCGGCTGTTATTATTTAGCCACGAGCTCCTCTCCTTTTTTATTGTACCTAGCAAAATAATTAGTAAATAGGTAAGTATAAAGGGTGTTAAAAGACCCTTAACGAAGCCGAAAGGTACTTGTTCTCCACGTCATTGCGATCATTTTTTTGTTCTGGACCATACCTGGGAACCTTCTAGTTACGGAGATATTGGAGGTCAAAGTTCCAATTTTTTCATAAGTTTTTTTAAAATACTTCTTTTTAAGTTTTTAACTTTACTTTAATTACCTCCATGACCCGTTTACTATTCAAAGCATCTATCAGCGCCAAGTTTTGAGTGCGATACATTGAGTTTTACCGTAAAACGTGATTTTTCACACAAAAAAAAAGTCATTTCCCAACAATAATTTTTGCGTAGGGTGACTTAGTTTGATGTACATAATGCTTGATGGACGGCTTCGTGAAGGGTCCGTTTACACCTTGTATACTTTCTACAATTACCTACACATAGTTTAGGTTACGTGCACTATATAAATCTTCCAAGTAAACTAGTATTAGTCTTGATCCACCAGAAAACACGCAACCCATCCTACACGAAAGTCCACAGCTGATTCACAGCTAAACAAAAATAGCAGACAGCATGCACTAGCAAGTACTTCCCACTTGACTGCCTCATAAAAGTGTCATAAAACAATTGAAGCCATCAGAAACGAGGACTTAAAGGGCACGTAAGCATGATATAAACTTAATAGTCAATTATAAAGAAGGAGTATTGCACCTGTTTCCATGAGCCGGGACGGTCCACAGAGCGTGACGTGCACCCACCCGTGACAAAACGAAGGAGCTAACATTAAAGAGATACCAAATTGCTGTCTTGATTCTGACGTTATTTTGTTGCTCGTCACTGATTTCTTAGAAAGTTGAGTAAAATTATGTGTTTGTTTAAACTTGTTGTTGTATTGTTTGAGTGATTATTTTGGTTGAATTATGGAATAACTGTACTGCATGGTAATTCGTAGTCGAAAATTATATGGCGTATGTGACAGCAAGCGTGACCATATTTTGCTATGTGAAGTTGTTATTTTATACTACCTGCCTACGTAGGTATACTTACGGGAATAATGGCGAACTCCCATACATTCTTGTACCCGGCTATTCATTCTATTTTTTTTTCAAAAACACGTTTTCAAGAGCTCATTTTGGATCTACAAACAAGGAATACTCGAGGAAAATGTCATCTTCTATTCCTAACGGTTCTCAGCGGCGGTGTCTATTTGTAAATAGATTTAATCTGAATCTCTACCTGTCTCTTGCACTGTTAAAGAGATACTGAAGATGGTTTTATTATTATTTTAATATTATAAGCCTATATTGTCTCACTGCAGCGAAAAGGCCTCCCTCCCTGCTACCACTAGATCCTACTTACCTCCTACCGGAACGTCCATTTTTCGCAATCTAATGCGGTTGTAGGCCAATCCTTAAAGAAAGAGTCCAGCTCATCCCGCCATCTCCTTGCGGGCCTGCCGCGTAGTCGGTAGTAGTTGGTATCCACTGAGTGGTTATTTTTGCCCATTGCTCCTCCGACATGCGGCAAATGTGGTCACAGTCCAGTTTCATTTCAACCTAGCAGCTGTGAGGCAAGCATCAGCTATTTGGGTTTTGGAGCGAAGTGTGGAGTTTCTGATGCGGTCTGTAAGTTTGATATTATAATCAGTATATCTCGCTTCTTAGCTCGTAGGGAGACTCCTGAAGATGATTAAATTTATTATATTTGAGAATCCCTCTTTTATAGGTTAATATTTATATAAATTTTGTTATAGGTAACTCATCCAAAAGTCCAAACTCAAGGTTTGCCAACGTGCTATGGAGCGCTGTATCTTAAGTGTAAAATCAACAGATCATGTACGAAACACTACACTGCGCTCCAAAACGCAAATCGTTGACGTGGCTCAAAAGGCTGCCAACTTAAATGGCTGTCGCATGCCGAACGAACTGTGGGCCCGTAAAGCTCAGGATTGGTGGCCTAAAACAGTGACAGTGGCAGACCACGAAGGAGATGGCGGGACGAACTGGAAGTCTTACTTGAGAATTGGAAAAAAGTAGCACAGAAGCGTGACCTTTGGAAGGAATGGAGGGAGGCCTTTGCCCAGCAGTGGGACAATATGGGCTAGCTAAATTTATATAGGTAACTCAGACAAGATTCGTTTGCTTCAGTATTTAAAATACCCAGTACAAGCAAAGGCAGATAAGAAGTAATATAATAAACATAAACGTATATTAACTGATTTTAGCTACCGAAAGCAAGCATCGATCATTAATGGACAAAGAATTGAGTTTTATACCTTGATCGAAACCTCATAAACGCCTGATTAGGATCCTTAATATCGTTTGATTGTAAATAAGAAATAAATAAATCAAAACCATAAAACAACAGGATATGATTTAAGTAACTGATGGTATCATTAAAAGTGCATTTGATTGAGGACCTTCTATATATATTTTTTTTTATTTATTATTTACTAGTTTTAACCCGCGGCTTCGCTCGCGTTAATTTAGAATTTGACAATCAATTCGGGTTGTATTCTGCTTGTATTAATAACTCAATCATGATTTGAAAGACTCGTGGCGCCATCCATTATCATAAGAACGTTATTGTTGTTTTCCTCGGGAACAGTACTTTTTTTCGGAAAAAAAGTTATCCGTCCATTTCTGTACACCTGACAAAGTATATGCAAAATTTCAGGATGATCGGTTCAGTGGTTTAGGCGTGAAAAGGTAACAAACAAACTTACTTTCGCATTTATAATATTAAGTAAGGATTTAATTTATAAATTACAAGTTCCTTACACTTAAATAAAGCACACAATTAGACCTCTGGGGTCTACCTTAGCCTGAGTTTGATCAAAACGCTATTACAGTTAAGTTATAATCGAATTGATGCAATGTACTTTCAGCTTACGCTTTATGTTTTTACTATTCATTGAGTCTCTGATGTCTACTGGTATTTGGTTTAGTAAATTGGGACAAGTTATTTTTGCGTGGCACTTGAAATGATTTTGATTTGGCTTGTCGTGTATTCACGTCATATTTAACTGGAATTTGGACATCACTAAAATGTTCTATGAGGAATAGATAATCAGCTCGCATTAGAACAAGTAATACTTTGCAATGTTTTAATTACCCTGTGTAATTGTCTAGGTATTTATTTTTTATGATATCAAAAACAATTGTAAAGACTTGGCCTCTTCTTCCTCCACGTTATTGACGAAAGTCAGTCCGTCGTCGTCCAAAGTCATCTCGTGTAGAATAGAAAATGTGGAGTTCCCTACCACAACAGCACAGCATTAGACGACGCGTGTCTTAGAATTCATAACCCTGCCCAGGTCAGAAATTATTCTTCCAAATAAGACCATTCTTCGCAGTTAAGATCAAATATTGTCTAAGTCTTTCACATTAAACTTGCTACAGTTGTAAATCCCGTTAAACAATACTTTGTCGTTATAAAATACATACTAACATTAGATTAATTTGCAAGATTTATTAAAGGAAATCCCAGCAATCTGTTAATTAAGTACATAAATTGTAAACAAAACCTCGCAAGATATTCATACTCATATTTATGAACCTCGTCAATTATACATGATTGCAATTAAAGCGGTCATTTACCTACCTAGTATTTATTAATATTGCAGAGATAGGGGAATATTATGCTGACGATAATCGTGACTTTTAAACAATAAAAGTATGTACGTACAAGTAAAATCTGAAGATCCAGTCCATAACAAAGTGTTCCAAAGTAAAAGTCTAAAACTACATTTTACTTTGGAACTCTAAACCTAAAAGTGAATTGTCTCGATGTTATATTAGATATTAAAAGCAGGGCAGCAGCAAAACGGAGGATTTTAAATGTCCGTTTGTGCCAGAAGTAGACGGGGCAAGAAATTTTATATATAGTGACTGCAATTTACATTGGCGACAAACCTATGATACGATTAAAATACATTTATAGACACGATATGCTATTGAAACCACGTGGCTTCGAAACTACTGAGGGAAACACTGTTTTAAACTCTTTCACGGATTACAACTAAACTCTACCTACTACTGCTACTAATATCGGGAGCTCGAAATAATGAACAATCACGGAAGATATCCCGTAAGTGACAGTATAAGTTTAACTGGGACAAAGCTGACACTAACTATACTCAGAACCTTACACGTTCCAAATATAAGATCTCCAAAGCAAAGAGAAACAGAATTCATTCATAACCAGCCCACCATAACGCTATCAACGATTTTAAATTAAAAATATTTTCTACTAGCTTTTGCCCGCGGGGTCGCTCGCATTAATTTAGAATTTGACAATCAATTCGGATTATACTCTGCTTGTAATAATATAATTCAATCATGATTCGAAAAACACGGGCCCCATCTATTATTATAAGAGCGTTATTGTTGTTTTCCTCGGGAACAATACTTTTTTTTGGAATGAAATGTCCGTTTCTGTACACCTGATGTATTTGCAAAATTTCAGGATGATCGGTTCAGTGGTTTAGGCATGATGCATTTATAATATTAGTAAGTAAGTAAGGATTCGTATTCGATTACAAAAACAGATAAGTAAATTATTCTTTACTGAGCTCTCCTTAAAGCGATAATTAGCCATGCATACCATGGAAGTAAGCTGTGAAGTGCCTACAGTTAGTCTTCTAACAAAAGCCAAAAATACTTCAGTATGATGTAGTTTGAATGTCCACCTGCCTAATAACCAAGGAGGCAAAGCACTCCATACAATGCAAAAACTTCATTGATTCCGAAGACGATGAGCTCAGGGAAAACATTACTTACGTTTACTGTGTTCTTCGCAAACCCTGTAGTACTTGAAGCCAGCGTGCGTGTATGACCAGATGTATAAACGTGGACATAGCAAAAGGAGTAAAAGAGAAGCAGGTAGCGTTATGTAGCTTCTGTCTACCTCCTTGAGAAAAAGGTCGTGAATTTATGTATATTTAAGGCTAGGTTAGATTTAGTGTACAAATAAATAAAGTTTTGAGTTACCGGACCTCCATAAAGCTACCTGCTACATAGCATGGTATCTCGCAAGAATCACTGAATGGTGTCTTGACTGCGAGGTGGATGGCCTGACAACCGGAGCGGAGCGGAGGGCGCCACGCTCCGCCGCCTGCGCCGCGGTAATGACACTGGATCTTGGGCCAATCATATCTCACGACTCAGGTTATTAATTCAAGCAGGTTGAACGGAAAGTTTTATGTGATTTTTGTGGTGGACACCTGTAAACTGTGTAAGGGCAAGAACTATTAGGGTTATGGGAAAGGGTCTGGTAAAATGTGTTCCTTGATATCATCTCTAAGACAAGGAACTCATTAAACTTATACTGTCACTTACGGACTATGTTCCGTGATTGTTCATTATTTTGAGCTCCCGATATTTCGACGCTATTGCAAACGCCATGATCGCGGGTTGACAGCGACGAAATATCGGGAGCTCAAAATAATGAACAATCACGGAAAATATCCCGTAATTGACAGTATAAGTTTAGTTGTAAACTGTGAAAGCTTAAAACAGTATTTGAAGAAACTCATTACCACTCAAAACAATTCAATGAACTAAATTTGCTGATAGACAACAATGAACTATCTCAGATCGTCTTCCTTCATTTAGAAATAATGAATTCATATTACTGGACACGAGAACGACACTTTTTCTTTTAGAAACCATGAAAATAGGTTATGAGGAAGCTATCTTAAAGGAATCAGCATGTAACAGTCTTTCAGCTATCTTGAACACACTTGACAACAAAAGATTAAGTACTCTTCAATTCTAAGAACACGATAAATTTATTTCTAAATACTCCGTTGTCATGCTCAGTCGGTAACAAAACAACAATGGTTTCTGCTCAAACTCCACGTAAATAATGACTAAGTACCGACATGATGACTCGTGTCACGATGAGATTGATATTTAGCTCACTCTGACATCTACAAGAACACGGACAGAAAATAAAATTATGATGAGAGGCCGCAGCACGAGCCCGCGATGTAAACGTAACGTAAATACGTCGAAATTAAAAATTTAAGTTTCACAGATAATATTTTCATAATTGAGAATGTATTCATATCTATGGATGATACTGATTGCGCTTGTTGCAAACAATTTAACAAACATGCTATCAGATTATTATCTGATATCTGAGTATTTTCAATTAAAAAATCGACGTATTTACGTTATTGACTGCGTGCTCGAGCTACTACTAGTAGAGCCTCAGATACCACATAAAGAGGTAGAATAAAAGTGGCTAGTTGCTGGTGGAATCTTACAATTCTAGGTACCAACACCGACCGGGATAGCTGAATAGATCATTTCAAAAATTAAGTGGCTGTCAATTTAGTGATAAATGCCAATTCTAATTGAGCACAATATGATTAAAATTCGAATTTTTCAGATGACGACGAGACTTTATACTTACAAGCCTAGGACTACTAATCCTTTGGATCAGGAATTAAAAAAATAAAGTCTTTCTTTCCGCACGCAAAATACGCGCTTTGACGTGGAGTTGCGGAAACCAGCCCGTAATACAATACAATACAAAGTCTGATAGAAGGATGAATGTCAGTTAATCAGTTACCATGGTAACGTGACATTCCCATAAACATTTTGAATGGCATACTAATTACAAGGATTCCACTAATGACAGAGGACCTCCCTCCAAATGGTGTGCTCCTCAAAAACATTACATACACGCCAGTTACAGCTGGTATTTAAAAAGTTTGTCATGATGTTTCAGTAGGCGTAAGTGTAAGTTTTTATGTGAATTTCAAACTTTGTTTAACCTATGTTTGAATGTCAAATTTTATTTGAGTTGAATTTGAGTTCAATTTTAAAGGTACCTGTTTACCTACTTCCAATTATAACTTTAGTATCTTGACTTAAATTTTTGCTATAAATATAATGTTATATCTAAGCCGGAGAGATGATCTGTACCTCAAGACCTTCCTACTTCAGACACCTTTCCTTATGTAAGAAAGATTGTGAATATGTGCACCAGCGCCTGTAATTCTCGATGTCGAGATAAATAAAGATTTATGATTAATTAAAATAACTGTGCTTTAAACAGTATGATTGTCACTACGTAGCCTAGTATCGCAGTGAATCCCGATAATTGCAGTCCACCGATCATTGCGTCTGCTCATTCAACGAGTATCTGTGAAGTTAGGCGCAGATCTGGACGTTTAGCGCTAAACTAGGACACAGTTTGTGAAGGACTAGGAGAGTAGGAGTATTTAAGGTAATCTTTCTAAATTTTATTGGTTCTTATAAGTGACTACGACTATGAACTGAGCACCACACTGAGCAGTACAGCTCAGTAGGACGCTCTTTATAGTCAGATTGATGACCACATGCATTGATATTGATAGACAAGAGAATTCTGATGTAGCTACCTCTTTTCGACTTTGTCCCTGTTATGACAAGAAGCAGGAAGAACCTCATTATTAATAATATTAAAATTAATAATGACCCTGCTCCCGACACCTGCGGAAACCTATTTTTTATATATTTTTTTAAATACGTAAAAATATAAAGTATGTGTATTTAAATGAATAAATGAGAAAATAAATAAAAATAAAAATGTTTATTGCTTCAACAATAAACATTTTTATTTTTATTTTTTATACTTCAACGACTTATTCTAGTTACAATGGGGAGAATCCTTTATGCAAATAATTTGCATGTTTTAGGATGCTCCGCTCCCAGGTTATGTAATTGTTAATAAGTTAATGAGCCTGATCAAACTTTTAAAAATAAAAATGAAAGACTGAAAGGATACACAGTATTTTTACAAAAGGCAAAAAAGCAAAATGATACCCTTGTTAACAGCTAGCCCCAATTACATAACACTTTTCAATAAATCGATCACCTGTCAAATTTCAAATCCATTACAAAAATTGTTCAACCGCTGTAAACGGCCCTCGATACTAAATCAATTGATCTATGACACCTGGCACAGTAGTAACAAGTGAATCGTACCCAAAAGTGTTCACCAGATCATCGGAAGTAGCAGAGCGTAACTAGAGGGCACACGGTCTGATGCGCGCGCGCAACCGGCAATCGGACGATCAAACGTCGCTCTATGAATGACATTTATGATAATGTAATTAAAAATAACGCTTCCCTGGTATTTTACTTGGATCGTAGAGTTCTGAGGTCATTTCAAAAAGATCTCACAGAGCATATTAATTTAATGGGATTTCAGTGGGATGCTTGATGTCTATATCTGCATCTTTGCCTTGTGGGAGTAGACTGAATCCTAGATGATAAAAATACTTATTCACATTACACCTGTGCATATTATCAAGTGCGACAACACACTAGGGTTGAAACGAATGTAAATATCGCAACTTCTTGCAACAACGGAACATTAGGTCGTACTTTCATACTTCAAATTACTGACAACATCTGCACCTGTTGTCTTGATTAATGTAATAAAAATACATAATAGCTAAAGTCCACAAGACCTACTTTTCATTATTTCTCCGGCATTGGAACAATTAATCCAATCTTATGATGACTTATGCTAAGCAGAGCATCTAGTACCTACAGTAATAAGGAAGCGGCAATTGAATTAGAGAAAAGTGACCGGTCTATTGTTAGGGCTGTCCGAAACAAAGACTAGTATTATAGAAGCTTCTTATTCTGATGTCATTATGGTATCAAAACCCATAAAAGAGATTATATACTATATATTTGAGATATATGAAGAGATACGCACAAGCTTATTCGTTAGATTATGATTTACAATGAGGGCAACTGGGCAAACAATTGAGCGAAAATAATTTCAATTTTGCACGATGAATTTATAATGGTGCTAGACTAAATCGTACAGCGATTTGAAACAAAGAGATGACCCTAATTATCTCTGTTAATAGATCTATAATGTGTGTCGGGTGAGGTCACTAGTGGGTCGCGTAATCTACACATTGACGTTGAACGGAGAGCACGGGAATGCAGTTTGACATCTGCGCATCTTTCAAAAACTGACAGTTATTTGAATTGTTCGATTCGACAATTTATTCATTTAATTTGACGATTCGATTTCTTTTTTTTTTCACAAAAGTGTTAAGTTATTATGCTTTGTGGTTCTTAGTTTTTACCAAAGAGGTTTAGAAACATTTGTGTGAATGTGGAACTTTTTGGTGCGTAACAAGCAGGTGGCGGCGATGTTGGGATTACTGACGGTGGCAGCGGTGGTGGCGATTGTCTTGGTCACCAAAGGCGGCAGTCATGCCGCCGAAGACATCGGGATGGAGGAAACCGAGGACATCAGTCCGGCGAGTCATATTTTCTCGACACATCAGTGAGTCATCATATTCTCTAACTATAAAATTTATCTTTATGTTGCCAACTCCATTGTAGTCAGTTTTGTTTGGGCAATTTAGTATCTAGTTTCTCCCGAGATCAGTAGATAGATAGACTTATCTAACTATGATGATAGAGTCTGTTAGATTATTTTGCATATTTCAATGAATGTAATCCTAGACAACAATCCTACATACGTTATAACGTATGTAGGTTCTGGGATAGGTCTGTACCGCTTTATCGTAAGTATGTGTTTCTTTCATCCTATATTACTATTTCAGAAATTAATTACGCTAGTAAATAAAAGGCGTAGAGTAGTAAGCGTTGTTTCATAAAAAATGTGAAACAACGCCTGTTATTAAAATGTCAGCAATGTTATAAATCAAAATTGCTACTATATTTCTAGCGCCTAAAAAATACCTCGAGAATATTTACTTTTACCAAATAGTGAAGGCGCTTTTTAGATTTTTCACAAATTAATAATTAGCTCAAATCCCGAGTTCATTTGAAAGAAAAATCTGTTCATTTTCCTAACTTTATACATTCCCAAACTTAGTTTAAGTACCGAAAGTCTTTATCTCTTTTAAAATACCAAAATAATGAGTAGATACATAAATTGTATAATTTTTGTTTATTTCAGCCTCCCATCAAATGACAAATTCATGCCATCAATCGGAAACGGTCACATAGCCACCAACATCTTCAGCGACACCGTCTACATGAATGGCCTGTACAACGGCAGGGCTGGCTACAGCCATCGCGCCAGGATCCCAGCTTGGGCCAACATCAGGCTCAACTCGACCCTGACCCACCACCCTTATAGCCCGGTATACAGCCTGGATACTAAGGAAGGGGTGTTTAAAGTGAGGGTAGATAGGGAAAGGTCGGTAGTGACGCAAAGGATTTACGCGCATAGATTCTACACGAGGGCTATAGTGAATCAGATTCAAGTGGATTCTAAGACTCATTACGGTGGGTAACTATGTCGTTTTTCCATTTGCAAAATATTTTTTTTGTTCGAGGTGGCACGAGAAAAGAGCACATGGAAGGAATTGGGGGAGGCCTTTGTCCAGCAGTGGTACAGTACCGGCAATAAAAAAAAAAGTTCATTTTTGTTCACGCATGTCTCATGAATATTGTAAGTTGATCTAATCCAAATAAATTTGTTTTTTTTTTAATTTTGAATTTTACAAAGATACCTTGATGTTTGGACAAATTCCTAAACGTCTACAAATGCAAACTTATTTCCCGACCAAGACTGCCACGTCTAATTGATCAGGCGCATTCGAAGGCAGTCAACATAATCATTTGATATTATTTCAGACCCCAATTTCGTCAGCCACGAAATCTGGATAGCGATCAAGCTCCAGCCGGGAGAAGAAAGCAAGGATATTGCCTTCCAGGAACCTAAACCAGAAATAATTGATGGAAGAACTGTTTGGAGTGCCTGCGGAAAAACGAAGGAATCCGAAGACCTGACTTACCAGCCCTTACCAGTAGACGTGTGTGCTTACTGGACGTCAGTTCCAGATCACCTGGTGGTCCCTCCGCACGGCTCCAGGGTCTTCACATTCGCAATGACAGTCGATAAAAATAAGACAATTGCGAGGGAGGAGTTAGTCAAAGGTTATTTGTGACTTAATTCATTTTGTGATGTCACCTCTTTAATGCCTATGATGGGCCGTTTAGATTCATCAACATTCTAGAATGATTGACATGGTTTTTGTAATAAGTGTCAACTGGGAAGTCTGTGGAGGCTGTTCTAAATTATTCTGATAATATTATCATGTCGTCTGAGAGACGTAGTCAGTTGACACCTACGAAATTGCAGCTGTAATTGAGGACAGCTTAATTAATGCTAATGTTGCTCACTGTTGAACATTATGTCCAGTGCAATAATTTAGGCCTTAGGAGTCAATATTTTAGAAGGAAGTCGTGGCTAAATAATAACAGCTGCTCGGATCGATCTTTAGATTAAGCCGTGCTTGCCTAGGTTGGTCACATACCGAGTTACCGCCACGCCTCGGAAAGCACGTTAAGACGTTGGTCCCGGCTGTCATTTGTAGATCTTTGACAGTCGTTACAGGTGGTCAGTGGCTCAAAAAGTCTGACAACCAGTCTTACCAAGGAGTATCGTATTACCCAGCACTAACTAGGTTGTGGAGGTCAGATAGGCAGTCGCTCCATGTAAAATACTGGTATTCAGCTGCATCGTGTTAGACTGGAAGCCGACCCTTACATAGTTGGGAAAAGGCTAGGCAGATGATGATGCAATAGTTTCGGCTTTATTTTCATTTACCAAGCACTTTTTTGAAAACTCCCTCTCCTAGAGAGGCAGTCTTTGTCTCAGCTGTGGATATGGTATGGCAGATTATGATTTATATTTAGTGCTCATGTATGGTAAAGTAACACGCTTCCATAGTATTGCAGGAGGATGGCGAGGAGTTGTACGAAAAGCACCTGGAGGGATGGCACCAGCTGCACCACCAGGGTGGCATCGAGATCGAAGGGAACTTGGAGCTGGTGAGTTATTATTTTGTTATATTTCGATACAGCGTACAGTAAGGTAAGGATTAATAGTAAACATCTCATCAATATCTTTGATAGACCGTTCCTTCATGAAACCTGTCCTTCATGATATCCGTTTTATAGTTTCAAATATTTTTTTCAGGCTAAGATAGTAAACGCCATATGGTACTACTTCCTGAGCTCCCTACCCTCGGAGGAATCGTTCCATCCTCCGGACCGGTACTACGGGCTCAGTCCCACTGGTCTGGCGAGAGGTGGAACCTTTGAGGATTATGAAGGTACATAATTATGACCTTTTTGCTTATTACTAGTTATAGTCTATCTAAAGGACTACATCTAGGCTTTTATTTAAGCTCAAAAACGGAGCCAATTCTCAGTTATTGCTTAATATCCCACGTAAACCATTTTGTGTATAATCTTGTATTTTTACATATTATAAAAAAAACATATTAAAAACATTTAAAAATATAAAAAATAGGTTTCCGCCGGTATCGGGAGCAGGGTCCAAGCTACCGGTGGTTAGGGCTCCAGAGACAGAAATCTCCTCACAATGCGAGCCGTATCCAGGAGTACATTAACTGACACGTACTATAATTTTCAGGACACAACTTCTGGGACACGGAAACCTGGATGCTCCCTTCAATCTTGCTGATTTATCCTAAATATGCTAACAAACTCCTGCAGTACAGGCTGGACACGGCGTACGCGGCTGCTGAACTGGCCAAGATTACGGGCAATAAGGGATATAGGTAGGCTAACCAATGAAGATTCTAAAGACAAAGTCCGTCTTTAAGGCTTACTAGAGGTACTTAATTAAGACTACCCATCAACCATCTGTCATTTCGAAAACTTCCGAAAAGCTGATTATTTAAGAGCTCTAGCACCAATGACTATCTATATGATCATGATAGTAAGGGAAGACAAACAAAAATAATATCAAGGTTTTTTTTGGTCAGCCTGAGTTGTCCCACTCCTGGGCAAAGGCCTTCCCCCAGTCCTTCCACTTTTCTCGATGTTGCGCCTCTTCTCGCCAATATGGAGCGCAGCTTACTTAACGTTAAACTTACCGATCGAATAAGGAACACCACACTGCGCTCCAGAACTCAAATTGCTGACGTGGCTCAAAAAGCTGCTAAACTGAAATGGGACTGGGCAGGCCATGTCGTGGGCCCGCATGTCACAAAACTGGACCCTGGGACAGTTTGACGGGGTCGCGGCAGGCCGAGGAGAAGATGGCGGGACGCCTTGGATGGCTTTCTCGTTAACATCAAGTTAAAGAAAAATGAAATTCCTCTTGTCTTCTGATTTTTCAGGTTTCCATGGGAGAGTGCGTACACAGGAATAGATGTGACACAGCCGTGCTGCCCCGATGTGGCGAACTTCGAGCAGCACATCAGCGGGTGTATCTCGTTTGCCATCCGGCAGTACCTCGCTACTACCAGGGATGAGGAGTGGCTGAAGGTAATTATAAGTAATCTGTACTAATATTAAATAAAGTAAGGAAATAGGGGGTAATTTCCGAGACTACTGGTCCAATACCAAAATTCTTTCGCTAATGGGGCTACAACCAAATTGGTCATAGGATGTTTTTTTGACGCGAACGAAGTCGCGGGCATAAGTTAGGTAACAATACAAACAAGTATTTGACGAAGAAACAGGCCTATTTTAGTTTTGACTCGCTCATAATAATGTTGACACAGGACACTCTTCTAGAAAAAACAAAACATGGTGGATACGTGGCGTGCAAAAATAGGAGACCAATTAGTAGAATGGTTGAAATACAATGATGGCGACGTAGCAGGAAAATAATCGATGTTACGATAACTGAAGGAATAATAATATTTCCAGCATGGCGGCTGCGACATTGTGACGAACATTGCAGACTTCTGGGATACACGTGCTGTGATCAATTACAACACCGGCTTGTACGATATTTCAAGTAAGAACTAGAATAATATCTTCACACAGGCATATTATAAAGGGTGTAAAAAGACCCTTAACGAAGCCGAAAGGTACTTATTCTCCCCGTCAATGCGATCATTTTTTTGTTCTAGACCATACCTGGGAACCTTCTAGTTACGGAGATATTGGGGGTCAAAGTTCCGACTTTTTCACAAGTTTTTTTTTAAATACATTCACAACACCTCCACGATCCCCGAACTATTTAATCCAAGCATCAGCACAATGTTCTGAGTGCGTTACATTGAGTCCTACCGTAAAACGTAATTTTTCACCCCAAAAAAAAAAGTCGTTTACCTGCAAAAAAATTTGCGTAAAGTTACTTGGTTTGATGTACAGAATGCTTGGTTGATGGCTTCGTGAAGGGTCTGCTTACACCCTGTATTAATGTGAACACATGGACCCCAAAAAAGGTAACAATGATGGTAGGTATCATAAAAAACTGCCATAACACCAATTAAGGTCAATGCTGTTCTTCTGTACGCAAAGATAGGAAATGAAATACTTCATCCTACTAATATTATAAATGCGAAAGTTTGTGTGGATGGATGGATGGATGTTTGTTACTCTTTCACGCAAAAACTACTGACCGGATTTGGATGAAATTTGGCACACAGACAGTTTATAACCTGGATTAACACATAGGATACTCTTTATCCCGGTAGCCCGATCCCGTGAGCCAATTACGGAACTCCACGCGGGTGTAGCCGCGGGTATAAGCTAGTAAGCAATAACTTTGTTAAATCCAACAGTCAGTTATGAACATCAACGTTTATTTCGTTTTCAGATGTAATGGGCCCCGATGAATATCACAAGAATGTCAAAAACTCAATATTCACCAACGTCGTCGCTGGATACTCGCTTTATTTGGCACAGTGAGTTGAAGAGTTAGAGACCTCTCGCACTACACGGCCCGACCACGACTTTTAGCCGCAGAAGCTCGACCAGAAGGAAAGTTTGATCGCACGACCGGGGGTCCGATCAGTTTTATTCAACATAGCTGCTGGTCATGCCATAAGTCGTGGTCGTGGCCGCGTAGTGCGCGAGATCTCTTACATTCTCTATCACTTTTATCTCCCAATTTTCTCATCGTCTTTGAGGTGCTTGCAGTTCGACATAATACAGGATCTTTCTCTCACTTACGCTCTGTCAAAAGAACGCAGATGGATCTCACAACTAAAGCTCGAAAACAAACAAGGATAAGATACTTACCAATTACATACCATATACCATACCCTAAGCCCGATGATGTCATAAGATAAATTACTTTTAAACCCATGTTTTAATCAATTCCAGGTATGTTTCCTGTCTCTGCAAGTCCTACTACATGGCTAAAGACCCTGATCATTATGCTGACATTGCATGGAGTCTGGCTCTACCGTACGACCAGGAGTTTGACTACCATCCCCAGTTCTCTGGCTACGGACGAGGAGACAAGATCAAACAGGCTGATGCTGTGCTGCTGGGTTTCCCGCTGCAATATGCTATGAATGCGTGAGTATCTGGTATATTGACGCTCGAGTGTTTGTGGTGTTGTGTGCGGAGCGGGCTCGCTGGCGGGATGACGACTGGAGAGTGTGCGGTGGTGGAGCATATAATAACACAAATTCTTCTGTTTTCTTCTTATTTATTTTCTTGATGTTTCCAAACGTTATGGTGAAACATTATATTAAATTGAACGTCAATAGTTCTTGGTGGGAGTTAACTTCCCGGAACGGGGCAGTGGAGCAATAGAATGAAATACGACATACTCTCAACGGACAAAATTTTAATCGCCAGGGAAACAGTTTTTTCTGAAAAATACAAAAGAGCAATATGAGACTCGAACAAGAGTTTTTTTGCCAAGGGTATTTTCGAAGGCGAGGAGCAGTTTTGTTCTTATTTATTTAAATGTAGAAGTATGTTGTAGCATACATAATAGTTGACAAATAGGTACATAATTGGAACCAATCCTATGCATATTTTTTGCCGTTTTCCCCCCGTCTGTTCATCGTAAGTGCAACGTATGCAAACGAAGACCTTTTCCAGACCTTCTGTTCTGAATTCAAATCTAAATTTCATTCTTTTCCAGTTCCACACGAATCAACGACCTGACGTATTACGAATCAGTGACTGATGAGAATGGCCCAGCCATGACGTGGAGCATGCACACTATTGGCCATCTGCAGGTTGATGAGGACGGCAAGGCTGACTCAGTGTTCAACATGAGCTACGAAGGATTTGTTAGAGAGCCCTTCAAGGTAAGGCTTTTATGTACAATTTTATAGTTTTTTTTACCAGGCTAAAATGGTTATGCCAGATCCTGTCTTGAGGATTCACTGAATTTTCACCTATAGTCAATTTATATTGAGTAAGAGTTTTTGAATATTTATCTATACGAGGAACACTTAGCGTGGTGACACACCAGCTGAAATTCACTTAGGTAACAAGTCAACAGTATTTTTGCTAGCGGTGTGCAAATGTTTTTAAAACGACCACCTCAGCAAGAGAATCAAATGTATGAAACGACTTAGTTTAAAAACATGCAACTGCATTTTTACAGGTCTGGAGTGAACTCCGCCGCCCAGACTCTGGTGCTGTGAATTTCTTGACCGGCATGGGAGGGTTCCTTCAGACGCTCATCTTTGGCTACGCAGGCATCAGCATCCACCTGGACCGATTGGAGATCAAAAGACCTCGTCTCCCGCCGAATGTTACCAAGTTTAAGATTAGAGGTATGCCAAAGATAGCTACCGTTTTTAATTTACGTAGTAGTCAAAATCCAGGTTCTGCAAGTTTTTAAATAAGTGCAAAATATTTCTGGATAAATCATTATTTTATTACTCAAGCTCTTTTGTGTCTAAACGACTCTTGACAATGGGGAAGACCGTTGAAAGCTAATTGTAGATGGCGCGACTATAGCCAGGTCTCAATCTGGCCAATGAGATAAAGCTATTTTGAAATATAAAATGACTAAATGAGATCGCCAGAAGGATTAATAACGCAAACTTGTTTTACTTTCTACAGATATCAAATGAACCACATTTTCAGATTTTTTTTTCTAAAATTCTTTCAGGAATCAAGTACCTCGGAGCAAACCTAAGGTTTGAGATGTCAGCGAACAGCACAACACTGAGTGTGACCTCCTTGCACGATGACTGGGAATTAGTACTGAATGATGGCAAATACAACATCACATTAGCACCCGGTCTTACAGGTGAGGTTAAAATCATTATTAGATTGATACTCAGAGGTCAACTTTACATGCTATAACAATAATAATATATTCATTTATTTCAGTTAAGTAACACCCATTGCCACACATAAATTGATAAAATCCCAATAAGACCAGATAAAATTAAATAGAATCCAATCAAATTAAATAAAACCAAATAAAATTAAATACTTACAATAAAATCAAATTGAGTCAATTAATTTAACTCTACAGCTTGCTTCTTGCTTGCATCTGTAAAAGCATCAACTACTTAACCCTTAATTGCATAGAAAATTTTTGATTATATATTTTAAAATATGAAAAATATGCAGCATGTAGAAAAAGTGTCTTTATTATTATAAAAAAAAATACGATGGAAATTTACATCACCATGCATTTAAAGGCATTTCCTTACCTCTTTTCAGTGGTGCTGCCAGGGTCCGGCCCATTCACAGTGCATTCAGAGCCGTGGAAGGAGTGCGCGGTGCCTATTGATATCATTGGACAAAACTATCTCAGGCCAATCGGCACATAGTATTATAACAAACGTCATTTCATAAGATCTCTTATTGTACAAGAAAGGACAAAAAATACATGTTGGTTAACGCCAGAGCACAAACGCACGCGTGTGCTGTCCACGCCAGAATTTCACCTACCATTTTGTCACATATTTGTGTCGTTTACCGTACAGGGCACGCGCTTGCTTGTCACGTATATGCGACAGTGGCAGTCAGAAGGTTAAATAAGCATTCGGTTACTGAAATGCTAATAAATACGAGAATTACCTAAGAGTCCCCGTAGACTGAAGGCTTTCTATAGGCCGAGTTCAGTCGTGTTGGGCTGCTAGCACGCAAGCTAAGCCAACAAAACGGTCGGGTTGGGCTGCTAGCGCGCAAGGTAGGTACACAACAATTTGCTAGTTAGAGCTTGCGCGCGCTTGCGATTTTAAGTTGGCCGATAGTTTGATCGGTCAGTGGATCAGTATAGAGTTATATGGCAGTGTGTGCACTTGAATTGTACGACCGAACTACAACTCTATACTGATCCTCTGACCGATCAAACTATCGGCCAACTTGAAATCGCTAGTGCGCGCAGGCTCTTAAAGGTATAATCCCAAAGCCGATTGCCACCGCATAGTGCAGTGGCAAAGCCGCGCAATCGAAATGCAGTTTGTCAAACAGATGTCAACCGATTTAATTGGCTCTTGTAGTTTCTGGAAGTGTATCAAAGCAATTAACCCTTAATTAACCCTTCATTAACTCTTGCCATAGTTATCATTTAATTATGTCCCATTACCATTAGTTCACCTATCTTTTTACTAAGTTTAGCAAATTAATAATCTGTGTAAATAATAGCTATTGGAATTTATTGTAAGTTATTTTGGTTTTAATTAAATTAATAAGATGATTCTGCTTAATGTAAATATATTAGAAATGAAACAATGTTAATAGACTTCAAACGCAAAATTGTATATTCCAAATAAATTCTATATGGTATTGCATTCCAAATTAAAAACATATTCTTTAAAATAAAATTGTCACCACTTTTAATGCTGACCTTATTTTATTTAAAATTAACACTTTACACACTTGTTCAAAGAACCACTTATTTATACACATTTTGATTAAAACCTACATAATATATAATTTTTGCCATTTTTGACTTTATTAAATTACAATAAAGGTTATCATGGTATTTTAATAGCACCATTATTGAGTATCAAAATGACGGAAGTTGAGAGAAGAATTAATAAGATAAGTACATATTATAGGTAAGTAAAAATAAAAATAAAAACTGATATGTGCACTTACAGGTATTAATATTTGTTGAATGACAAGAAAAAATTAAGTAAGAGTAAGTACCTACAAGGTCTTAATTTCATACACGTAATTTAATTATTTAGCTATATTTTCCTTATCGCACCAACGTTTTATTATCAGTCTGTTATCACTAAAATGCAACTACCTTTGACCCGATAAAAATGATAGTAAAAAAACGGAATAAACGCCTCGTCAATGATAAGCAATGAATTGTAATTCTGGGCCTTGTATTGGTTGCAATAAAGACTATGTTGCAGCGACCTCTTACGATAAAAAGCAGATACACGTGTTACAATGTTACATAGTCTGTATCAGAAACTTATTGTAGGTACTGACATAGATAGATAGGTCTTAGGTACGCACGATCAAGCTATACAAAACCAGTTTATGCTGATCTCGCATTGTATAGAAAATCTATACAAAGCAAGGCCATCATTACAAAAGTAATAGAACGTTGCAGAGAAGTTAGCTTTACAAACAGTTTTTCTTACTCTTAATAGGACTATAATAAATATGTATTTTTATAGATAAGTTATTTACTAGTTATTTGTTTAAGGAATATTAGATAATATTTAAAAATAAGCACTTGAATGAGTTACCTGAGATACAGGTTAATTCCAGGTAGAATCCAATTATTGTATACGTATAGTTTTTAAGGCCATACCTATTGTAAATATTTTTGTATTTCAATTATTTCAACAAACAATTCCAAGATATACTGTAAATGTACAGCTTCATGTGCCGCCGTGTGTACTACCTACCTAGTTCACTGACGATCGACCATTTTCAACCTTATTACTTATGGCATAAGGGTGAATAGTGGCAGAGCGTCAGTGACCTCAGCAGAAACTGCAGTCTAAACGTTACGAAATAGAGTTGTGACAAAAACAAGTGAATACATAAATGATGAGTTTGATTTTATTCGGTTCAACCGATATAATATTTCGCTCGTTAGCAACAGGGATGACATAACTCAAAAATTTTGATTTTTTGATGTTGTTTGTAGTTGAATATTAAATTAAAAATGAATATAAATAATTGAATATAAAAATAACAAATTTTTCACCATTAGAAAGCTACATTCACCCTGAGTAACATAGGCGATATTTATTACTAGAAAAACAAAAGGAGGGGGGGGGGGAATTAGGGGAAAATAAATGTGCACCCGTGCGAAGCCGGGACGGGCCGCTAGTATTAAATATACATTAAATGACAAGACTATTTTCAAGTACGAAAGGGTTGATAAACTAATTCGTTCACCTACCTAAATAAATAAATAATTCGTTATTATAGACATGACAAACGAAATATAATATATCAGATTAAAAATATGATGGAAAGATCAACTTAAACATAAAGTATACAATATAATACTTTGATTGAAAATAATATTTACATAAAATCATTAAAATATTGATTACTTTTCTCATTAGTAACCAAACAATTAATTATTAAAAATTCGAAAGCAAGGTGACAAACATGATAAAATATCCTTATCAATTATATCTACGTCATTAAAACAATTGTTATCAAACATTTAATTAAGCCTACTGCATCAGAGCTTATCACAGGGAGCTTTGGAATATCATTCTGGAATGTTAATGAACTACAATTTGGTTAATTATATCTCCCTTCGACCTAATGAACGCCCAAATAATTAATTGCAAAACATGATACGTTATCAAGAACATACCTAATTAAAACTATTTAAAAAAAAAAATTTTTTTTTTCTATTTTCAATTGTACACTTATACAGAAAAATTATACAGGGTGTAAACAGACCCTTCACGAAGCCGTTAACCAAGCATTCTGTGCATGAAACTAAGTAACCCTACACAAAAATGATTGCTGGGAAACTTTTTTTTTTGGGTGAAAAATAACCTTTTACGATAAAACTCAATCTAACGCATTCAAAACATTGTGCTTATGGATGCATTTAATAGTAAGCGGGTCATGGAGGTATTTTAAGTACAGTTATAACCTTAAAAATTTGTATTTAAAAAAAAACTTGCGAAAAAGTTGGAACTTTGACCCCCAATAACTCTGTAACTAGAAAGTTCCCAGGTATGGTCTAGAACAAAAAAATTATCGCAATAACGGGGAGAACAAGTGCCTTTCGGCTTCGTTAAGGGTCTATTTACACCCTTTATTGTTCATTTAGGTACTATATAATTATGGCGTTCATAGGGTTACCTTTGTACAAAACAATGTTGTCTCTCCAAATATTAAAATTTCTACTGACCACCACGCTAAATTAAAACTAAAATTATATCGAAGCGTAACTTCATGAATTCAGTTTCAGAAACTTCGAATAAGACAATGACAACAATTTACAGAATATTAGATTTTTAGGTAAAAAATCAAATACATATTACAACACAACCTAAACAAAATAGAAAATTAATTTTATCTTAAATACAAAATCAGTAAATACAACATTTTCAATTCACAAATTCTGCATTTAATTTGCAGGACAATTTTAGTCTAATCATAGTCCCTCTGAATTTAAATATTTAGTAGGTCCCCAAGATCACTGAAACTATACAGTACAGTGGCTGCGGGACTGTTCGAAAGAGATATCGTGGCCCTGGAACACAAAGGGCAATGAAGGAACATGGATGGGTTTTAGTCAGTAAGAGTCTGACACTCCCTCCCACTCCACCCAGAGCGGGAGAAGTCATTTGATGATTTCCCATCAGCAAAAAAAAAAAAAAAAGAACAGTACAGTACAAGCAGGTACTATTTTATGACATTTAGCTTACAGAATTCCAGGGGTCCATATAAAACACGCGGTGGAAGGGACACCGACGCGAAAACGGTTACCACGTATTCAGTACATCATTCAGTACATCATCGAAATTTTTCATCGGTTTAAAAAAAAAATCTGCAGTTCCATACATTTTGACCGTGTAGGTATTGCACTTTTGTACGAAAAGGGTTTTTTTTTTAATAGATAAATAAAATTCATTTATTTCAGGCAAGATGCGCCCGCGCCCATACGAAAGCAAATTTCAAAATTACATAATTGAATTGAATTTCGAATTAATAACCGATGAAAAATTTATATGTGGTCGCTCAGAATGATGTACTGAATACGTGATTATCGTTTTCGCGTCGGTGTCCCTTCTACCGTATATAGCTAACATTGGAATAACAAATAATGTTTCGTACAATTATGTGTTGTTGTAAAAACTGCATACCAAGAAGCGTGCAAGTATTAAACACAACTAATTTTAACTTTCTAATAATATTAAGTGTTACGCTTACTAAAAAGTCCGTGACAAAAGAGGTGTTTTAATTACCAGAACTAATATGTGTTCTGACTAATTACGTGTTGGTCTTTTGGAGTAGGAGCTAATTAGTGAAGACCTAGGTCTATTTTAGTCCTAAAGAAGGGACTAGATTTTAAATTATGCTTGATTCGTTACCTCCAACCAACAATTCGTTAAAATATTGATACTTTGCTTGTACTTTTTAATTAGGTTCAAAAGTATGCAATATCTTAACAAATATTATAAAAACTAAAGTAAGGTTTTAAGTGTAATTTGAAGACAAATCCGGTAGAAAATTTCAAACATTTAAGTGATAAAAAGTATGCCTGGCTAACAGTAGCGAAGGGTCAATTTTCGTAGGAAGTAAGCCGGAGTACGTATCTTTAATGTGATTTTATTATTTGTCTATAAAATACTGACTGTGCCAGTTTTCAAAGGGAAGCCGGTAGGAATCGAGTCTTCTTCTTAGCGTGTCGATGGCAAAAAGTTCAGATGTTATGTTTAGCCCAAAACTCAGCCACGCGAACCCCACTCACTGATGCAGTTAGCAGATCATCGAGTGCGCAGGTGATAGGGCATGCGGTGCAAGATGGAAGGTGGGCCATTGTCTGTGGGGAGAAGCCGCATACGCACTTGAGGTCTGAGCCATCCATGAACTATATGGAACCTTCGCCACTGCTGGCTTATTATATTAAAAAGCATTTATAATAATGTAACGTGCATTCTGCGTAACCAGGCCCTGCAGTCTCGACAAATATAACGACAAAAATCGGTCCCAAAGTGGAATCGATGTCAAATTTCTTTAATAGATTTTCAACCTTATGCTTTCGAAATAAAGTAGAAAATCTATTAAAGGAATTTGACAACGATACGACGTACGTATTAACATTGACTACTAACAAAGCCGACAATAAAATTTCCGAGTAATCACAACTCCATCAAAATTCACACTCAGAAACATTAAAATCGAAACAGCCAGTTACTCTGAAGCCATTGAATGTATTTATTGCTTTAGATAAGTATTGTAGATAGCCTTATCGGACTTTCGGAATCTACCGACTGACGATGTACGCGAGTTACTTATTTAAAATATTATCTATCGTAAAATGTTATTTCTTAAAAATGACACGTATGTAACCGTTAATATCTAGGTCAACCTGCCTAGAATCAGATCTCTAGTAGAACATCAATATTTGATATGATTTCAATACATTTAGTCATACCATACAGTACCCTAATTGTGCATTTACAATATTTATATTACATAACATAACATCACGCCTGTAATCCCCGAAGGGTTGGGCAGAGGCATACCTAATAGTAAGTACAATCACGAACACCAATATGTATACACTTTCCTAAATTTAAAAGCAATTTTCGCGAGAAATAACGATTGTAACTTGGAGACAGGATCATAAAAATATGAGTTCCAGAAAACTATGTGCGTAACAAAATGAAATTTTAATCAGAACAGTAGAAGAAAAACACTTTTAAATGTTGTAAAGTGTATTCATATTGGTGCTCGTTACTGTACACCCACATTTCATACAAAACAAACAAATATAATAGAAGAAAAGAATATTCTCTACTTAAATATCTTAATATACTTTTTTCTCGGGCGTATTTTATCGACCGGGGCAAGAGCGTGACTGATTAACTGGACAATCTAATAACTGACTGACACACATTTAACTGAGCCTAAGTAGAAAACAACGAGGTAAACTTTTCCACGACTCTCTACTTTTGACTGCAAAACTTTATTCTAAGAAGTAATGTAATGTACTTACTTTCTCTAATTCCAACACTAGGTTAATTACTACTTTACTTACACATCAATTGTCTAGCTTTGTCCCAAATATGTTGGAGTCGGCTTCCAGTCTAACCGGATGTAGCTGAATACCAGTATTTTACATGGAGCGACTGCCTATCTGACCTCCACAATCCAGTTAGTAGACTGGTTATGACTTTCGGTCCACTGACTACCTGTAACGACTTTCAAAGATCTTCAAATGACAGCCGGGACCAACGGCACTTTTTGCACTCCTCTACACTATTCTACTTACTACAAAATTATAATTAAAGTGTCCATTTTCGAAGAAATAAGCAGGAACGAAATAAATCAAAAAACTTACCGACGAAATTCTCACAAAAATATTTAAAAATAAAAAACCTCCTCTTTCGGTTTTATATTATCTAATTCTTGAATTCAGAGATTACATAATAAGGTTCAAAGTCGAACTTGAAAGTAAAGTCTGACCGGACCTGCCGAAAGATATCAGCGACCAACTGTAAAGTCAGAATTAGGAGCGAGCCTCTTATAACTAACTCTTAATAACACCGAATGAAAGCTGAGTTTGACTTGACAATAAATTCGAAAATAAGACAAGGGCCGATTCCACCACCTACGATTAAGTTCCCGTTAACTTAATTGGCAGATAATTTCATACTGATCCATTTTTGAATTTATACGGTAAGTACTGGCTGTTCGGACATCGTGAAATAGGCCCTAAGTACTCAGATTAGCCACAAGCTAATCCTACGCTGTCACCCCGTGTCGGCATTTAGCTTAAAAAGCTTAGGCACATTCTGCAACCACTTAAAATCTAGACCTACCCTAGATCGAAACCCACAATGTTGTCTAGATCGTAGTTGAATATCCTGTAGTCGTGTTTGTACAATTTGTACAGCCGCCTGATGAGAGGCAGGTCCAGTTGGGAGAAGTACCTGTGCAGCTTCTCGGCAGTTCCAGAGGTATGGTCCAGGCGTGGGAACTGGATGTGGGATGCGTTGATCGTGTGTAAGGCTAGCAGCGAATCGTCTAGCAGGGTCTCGTATTTACCTGGAAATATATGAAAGTTTGTATTAGAATATTAGTAAATGGTGTGCTTTTGGATGTTGAATTAGCTGTAACAATCTATTAGGCGCGAATTACACAGAAACGGCGTAAGGTGAAGGTCCGATGCAGGCACGATGCCGCTTCAAAACGGTTTCATACAAAATGTACGTAGGCGACATGTCGTGAATTACACTCAAGCGGCGCGGCGCAGGCACGCCGTTCCTAAGTTTCCTTATAAATTCCACGCCTGCGCCGTACCTTACGCCTTACGCCGTTTCTGTGTAATTCGCGCCTTAGATAGCTAGATGGCGAGTATGAAGCGCCATTTTTTTTCTACATAAACACCAGAAAATTGGGTAATAGAATATTTGGAGACATTTATTTCTACATGCATAAAATAACATGACATCACGCCTGTAATCCCCAAAAGATTAGGCAGAGGTGTACCTAATAGAACAACCAGATTTCGCCAGTTATGTTTAAGTCCCACGTTATAGGGGACAAGCCTATTGCCACCAACCGAGTACAAATCCAGACTCCGTGGCTGCTACTGAGCAATGACCCGAATGTGTAATCATCAAAACAGATTCCCACATCATTACTACATCATCTGCTAAACCTATCATAGTACGTACGAGGCCAATGAAGAGATCTGCATAAACTGGTTTCGAAGCTTGACGAAACCAGTTTATGCAGATCTCTCACTGTATAGGAAATCTGTAAGAAGCGAGGCCAAGTTATGCTGGAAATGTACAGCTTCATTTGCCGCCGTGTTTACAAGGTCCCGCTAATGAAGTGTTTGGTAATAATCCGTGACTAACACCCGACTATAATATGTCAAATATAAACTTAGTCACAGTCGGAAGATAAAGCCTATATAGGGTGACTGCTAATTAGTGACCGATACTTAAACACGTGATTGTACTCATGATAACAAACAACTTTTCCAAAGAAATATTTTTTTTTTACTCATTCAATTTTATCACAGTAACACAACAGCCGTATGAAACGCGCGCGCGCGCCTTTGACCTATCAGCTGTTAGCCGCGTGACGCCGTTTTGTCTCATTACTATCGTACCGTGCAACAGTGGGTAGGCAGAGCACCCACGCGGCTCGCAAGCCCGCTCCTTTAGTTTTATTGTGATAAAAGTGAATGAGTACAAAACAATTTTTTTTTTGGGAAAGTTGTTTGTTATCATGAGTACAATCGCGTGTTTATGTATCGGTCACTAATTACCAGTCACCGTATATGCTGTGATGAACTTAATGACATTGGTTTCAAGGTTTCTTGTAGCTGGTGTAGTTGGGGGCGGTTGTTGGGGCGGATTCACTTTAGCTGTACTCGTATGAACGAGAAGATCGTCATCCCGATTGTCGCTATTTAGTCTACCTACCGGCAATGCCAATGAATTTGACAGCGATAGTCCCGAAAACAATGAAGTTTATTTTCTATCTATACAAAAAGATAAAATTGAAGTATCTGTTTGTCATTTCAAAATAACAGTTTTTTACTGAATGCATATGAAAGTAATACGGTACTTATAACATTTTTTTTTCCAAGTTTTGTCTGTCTGTCTGTTTGTTCCGGCTTATCTCCGAGACAGCTGGACCTATTCTGACGGGACTTTTATTGGCAGATAGCTGATGTTACAAGGAGTAACTTGGGCGCTTAGAATAAGATTTAGGGTTCCCTGCAAAAAAAAAACTACTAACTAAAAATCCGATTCAAATAGAGAAGTACCTAAATATTTTTATAATAATAATTTCACGCTGACGAAGGTCACAGGCAACAGCTAGCGATTCAATAACTTTCGACGACCAAGTCCAGAACAAAACTACATCCTTTGTTCACAAGGAAGTCCAAAAAGTCTAAAAATACCTTAACATTGATATGCAGGCTAGATAAAGGCACGACCACGAGTATGGCCGGACGTAGCGTCACAGTTCCCCGTTATTATAATATACGCATACTCAGAATTCCGTTTCTAAGAAAACAAAGTTAGGCATTGAAACAGGCGAGTTTGAGACAGGAATAAACAATTTGCAATTTTAAAATAACCCAAAGCGCCCTCACACCATCATCACCCTGTGATCTTTAGGGTTAGGGCTATTTTAAAATTGCAAAACAGATTTTGAAGTAGCTACAACGCTTAAAAACAGTTAGTGGTGACCCTGAACATACACCATTCTGAAAATATCTAAGCCATCCATACGTACACTGGATAAAATAAGAACAAATGGTATTTTTCTTATTTATTTATTTTTGTACTCTATCACTACGCTGTCCTATTTGACCCTAAGGTTGACTGGTAGAGAATGCCTTGTGGCATTAAGTCCGCCTATGTACCACTTTTGTACATGAAGTTTAAATAAATAAACAAATGTCCAGGGGGATTACTATGACCAGTGTGGGAAAGAGACCGAGCTATACAGGTCGTCTAGCGCCATCTCTTTCCCACACTGGAATGACTCCTGGTTTAAGACGTCGTGGTAGGCCACCAGGCCAACAAATATACAAGGTGGAAGGGACTCTGACGCTAAAACGGTTACCACGTATTCAGTACGTCATTCTGAATAATCCCCCCAAAGACTTTCTGCTGTTTCTACAGAACTGCAATAGGGAATATGCAAGAAATGCAAAACTTTTATTATTTCTTAAAAATGCCTTGTATTGGTCCATAAAAACATTGTGGTACACTTGTTTAATTTTCTAATACAACACTTACTTTACAATTTAATACTTCATGTAGCGTGTTTTTGGTGAAACGGAACGCAAACTCAAAACGCATCGCCCCTCGATAACGCCGGTAGTGACGTCAAATACCATGTGTCAAAGAAACACTTTTATTTGAAAAGTACTTAAAGTTTCACTAAGATTTTATTATAATATTGTTATTGCAATGTTTACTTGAATAAAGGACATGCAATTTGCCAAATTAATATATTAAGGGTAAAAAATTAGATGTAAACAAGGCAGATAGAGGTAAATGACGTCACATAACATGACATGAATGGCCGCGACAGTCACGGACGTTTGAACTGTCGTAGAAAATTGTAGGAGTTTAATTTATTTTTTGAGCGACAAGCAGTAGTTGAACTTAACTTTTAATTATTTTCTTGGGTTGATAGTATTGCATTTTATTGATTTAAGTGAAGAAAAAATTACATGCATATTCCCTATTACAAAATGTATGGAACATCAGATTTGTTTTAAATGACCTATGAAAAATGTCTATAAAGGGGGGGGGGGGGGGTTCAGAATGATGTACCTACTGAATACGTGGTAACCGTTTTAGCGTCGGTGTTCCATCTTTTGATTGGGGAAGATTCGTTGGTTGTATTAATCCTTAGTTATTTTATATGTGAACAGTTACCCTGCTTTAAGTAATGTAACTCATAAATTGTTAGAGTAGTGCTTCGGTGAAAGTTTCATCACCAGCGTGGTCTTCAGGTACCCAATTGAATTATGGTCGTTATTCAGTCTAACTGGCCGCATTAAAGTCGTTGCAATAAGTCGTAATTCAAGTTTTTAAATGTACTGTTTATGCACATAGGTATATGCTCTTTTACAAATCTCGCAATCGAAGTTGGTTTTGCTGTAAGAAAACCCAATTCTGGGTTAAACTCGCCATTGTAATAACCTATCAATTGCAATTTGTGTGTACTTCTTTTAATTTTGTGAGCAACAAAGAATAAGAAATTCGTCTACTTTTTACGCCATTCTAAGTAGCACAAATTCTATTTTTGGAAGACATTTTATCTAGACCGTTAATCTATGTGATAAATCTAAAAATAAAACCGTGTCTCACTTCTTTCGCTCATTAAAACACTCAACTTGCTCGCTCTAATTAAAATTGTAGCAACTTGAAAAATTATACCATCATTATTTTTATTTTAATAAGCACAACTTTTGAAGCCGCTGACTTTGTTCTGCCGTTATATCTCTATCTTTCTCTGACTAACCCAAATTACATCACACCATCCTTTTCTGTCTGGCAATGGCTTCCCGAAATACTTAGACATTCAAACAGCTGCGACTGCCTAAAAATGTTCCTAGAATTGTGAAACGCGATACTGTCGTCAAAAATATTCAGCCTAGTTACTAAACATAGGAATTATAATGGAAAATCCGAGCCAACTGTATATTTTGTTTCGGTAATGATGTTGAAAAAATTGTTTTTAAGGAGCCTTGAGTGTGTTGAACACATTAATGACGCAAGTTATATTTTTTGTGTCAGCTAATGCCTCTCCCAGATGTCTTGAGAACTGATTGCTATGCCATCAAAGAGGCTGGAGGCTGTGGCCAGAGAGTTTTGATTCCCCCTTGCCATGTTTTTGATAGACTTTGTTTAGCTCTACACAGACGAAGGCTATTTAATTTTTCATGGAACACAAGAACATCTTTCGAGGCTCTCCTTAGGCGGTTGGATCAAAGGCCTGATTCAGAAGGCAGTACTCCTCGATACGGCCCGCATTGTGAGGAGGTTCCTGTCTCTGGAGCCCTAACCACCGGTAGTTTTAAAGCGTAACCATGGAGTTTCTTGCCGGTTCTTCTCCATAGGAAACGACCAACCCGAACCGTGCACCTTTTGTCGACGTTTTATAAGTGCCATCTAGGCCCATGTGAAATAAAATATTTTGATTTTGCTTTCACCCTGCACCCGACACCCCGACGGCGCGCGGCGGCGGAACACAATTTTTTTTAATATATTAAATGTTTTTATAAAGAATTATTTAAAAAAGTAAAAATTGCGATGAAAAAAGGATTATAATAACATCACTTGCGATGGTGTTTCTAGAAATAATAACATGAGGTGCAATTTATTGCCTACTCGAAGGTATAACTATTGGGTTTTCTGCTCATTCCAATCTTTGACACCTAATGTAGTCAAAAGAGCTATATCTTACAGTAAATATGAAATAAACATGAACAGCATCCTCTTACGTTAGATGAGGCGAGATGACGTAGGGTAGTCAACATAAACTACGAGTAATGTGACGTCGATGGCGTGGTTGCCGTAATTATACAAAGGTCAAGGCAACGTCAACCTGTATTTACTTCGTTGTACTGTCAGTCTGTCGTTTGAGCTCCAAAGATTATTTCATGAGAACAGACTACCACGGAGTGATAATTTATTTATTTATTTATCGACTTACGTCTGTCTACCATTACAGCTAACCAATGCGGTAAATGTGCCTTAATACATACTTAAGTTAACTTAATTGTTACTTATAACTAATTACAAATAAAGCATTCCTTGTGAATTCACTCAGAGAATAACATAATAAGTCCGTCTCACTCGCTATGAGGTTGAGCGTGCGGAGTGCATGCGTCAGCGGCGCCTCTTTTAAAAGGATTTTAAAAGATTTTTTGGAACAGATTACTGTGTCCCTCTCTATGGAACTGTGTCTCACTCTTGCAGAGGCACTAATGCAAGTTCAATAATAGATTGGTTGGAATCGTTTAGTCGACATTGGACAGATTCTACTTTTGACATCATAGTCTACATATGACAGATTCTACATATGACAGATTCTATATTTGACAGATTCTATATTTGACAGATTCTACTTTTGACAGATTCTATATTTGACAGATTTTGAAAAAGTGATACAAGTAAAGGACACCTTTTGCCCTTGGCCGTGGGGTCCGAGTGCTCATAGCCTGTTTAAGGAAATTTTGAAACACCTTTTTGACACTTCCTGTGACCCAAGGGCTGGCTTTTACTTTGGTCAGAGGTTAAGTGTTGCCATACAACGTGGCAACGGCACCAGTCTCTTGGGCACATTACCATAAATTATCATACAAACATTTAATACTAGTTATAAAAACAAATTATGCTTATCAATAAATAATATAGTGAATACTATAAAACAGAATTATTTTTGATTCCAAAAGGTGTCCTTTACTTGTCTCACTTTTTCAAAATCTGTCAAATATAGAATATGTCCAAATTAGAATCTGTCAAATATAGAATCTGTCAAATATAGAATCTGTCATATGTAGAATCTGTCATACGTAGACTATGATGTCAAAAGTAGAATCTGTCAAATGTCGACTAAACGGTTGGAATCTGTTCTAGATTTATTTTGAATTCTCTAAGTCTTTTATGACGCCTTGAATGGCTTTCTCGTTAATTGGCGAGCAGAGGCGCAACATTGAGAAAAGTGGAAGGAATGGGGGGAGGCCTTTGCCCAGGAGTGGGACAAATCAGGCTGAGAAAAAAGCTTTTATCCTACCTTGTCATACTCACTTTATATTTGTTGAAGGTGAAGTAAAAACTAAAATGAAGCAGTCATCTATGACTTGAAACTATTAATAGTGGCTTTTATATGCCAAAAAATACAGGTTTCTATACTGCATATCCATAAATGATTAAATTATAATTTCTTGAACAAATTAAAAACGTACCTGCGCAAAAAACCTCTGTGTTTATTTGATACGAGTACGAAAAGCAAAAAAATAAAGACGTGCAGATTTACTTGAAGCCATTAGAGATCAATGGAGCTATAGAAGATAAAGTGTTAATAGCTTAAACAAGATTGTAAATACTTCGATTATTTCGGTTATGGGGGCAAATTTAACGAATTAAGTTTCATCATCTACCTAGCCTTTTCCTAACTATGTTGGGGTCGGCTTCCAGTCTACCCGGATGCAGCGGATACCCCTTGTGAAGACTAGACTAGTTGTCATACTTTCGGGGCATTGAATACCTGTAACGTCAAAGATTAAGAAACTGTCAAATATATACAAGTGACAGCCAGGACCAACAGCTTAATGCTTTCCGAGTCGCAGAGGAGTCTCGATATGTAATGAATGGTCATTTATGCTCGTAATGCTCAGACCGACATCGTCAAGCATAGCTAGACTTGCGAACGTCCCCTTCGGCAGTTGTTATTTAGCCATTATTAAAACCGTCTAATGGATCTGGAAATGGATCACTCTTTCAAACTCTTATTGACCGAAAAACAACCACGGCAGAATATAAAATGACTATCATTAAAAGACCTATCCTCCGTGTTTACAAATGGGGTTTCCGTTCTTCAATAAAAATATTGAGGTTATCAGTTCTACTTTTTGCAAGTTTCTTTTACATGTTTCTTTTTGAAGTAGAAGCTATTTGTTCCGAGAATCGGCGAAGAATAAGAATAAAAGCAACACAAAATGCAGCTATAGGATTCGTCTGTATCTTTAGAGATCGGATATCAGCATAAAAGTATATCTAAAACTAAACTGGAAGTTAGGATTTAAATTACTTTATTAGTATAAATATAAATAATAAGAAAAAACTAAAAACAGGTATCACGGACCTAGGCAAGCCAGGCTGAAATGGGATTGGGTGGGTCACGTGAGCCGCATGTATAACGACCGCTGGGCAAAGGTTTCAACACAATGGGAGCCTGAGGATGGACGGCGCTACAGAGGCCGGTCCAGAAAACAGTGGCGAGATGATTTAGACGCGCATCATGAAGGCTGGTTCGAGGTGGCGCAGGAGAAGAGTACCTGGAAGGATATGGGGGAGGCCTTTGCCCAGCAGCGGGACATACATTATTAAAAAAAAAAAAAAAAAAATAGAGACTTTCAAAATATTTGTGCCGTTTATGAGCTACCAGGGAAGCCGCATGCGCTCAGAAGGAACTAAAGCCAATCTTTTTTATCTTCAACATAGTCCTTTATTTTTAATTTTTTTAAAAGGGCACATTTTTGGAAAGTTTAAAAAAATTATTATATTAAAATATAATAATTTTTAAAGTTTAAAAAAATTATTATATTAAAATATAATAATTTTTTTAAACTTTCCACCGGTCAGTTCTGTAACTGACTTTGGTAACTTGTAATAATTGCGTATACTGTTTAAAAGAAATAACTAGCTAGTTTTTGACAGAGAGCATAATTTATTGCATTCAGGAGCATTGAACCACGGAACCCAAAAGGAGGCATCGTTAAAATTCATTTGATGTATTAGAAGCTATGACGCAACAGCATAAGCAGGTTCCAATGGACACGCAAAAAACAGTCGGTGAATAAAAACCTTATGTTTGATAACTGCTAACTTTGGATGGAGATTTGATCAGCTGTACAAGATTAAAGACCTGATGTATGATATTTGTTTAATGTTGATTACGAATTTAAAAAGGAATTATGAGACAACAGGGAATTCTTGTGTTGTTAATGCGCTGTCTTGGTTTATAGGTAGATGTAATGCACGACTCAAAATAAGAACAGTTATAATAAACCTAAGAATTACTGGCACACCAGCAATGCTAACGAAGAGAAACTAAAAACTGTGAGAATAACAAAAAATATTACAGGGTGTATAAGATTTTCAGAGGTTTTTTTCATTAAACAATCGTTTATAAACATTAAAAAAAGAAATGTGTTAATCGTTGAGGAGTTCTCTCGTGAGAAGGCGATCCTGGCTGCAAGATCAAGTCATGCCTGTCACAAAAAATATTGTCACCAGAACCAAAGGTGTGTGCAAAACTTCTGCTCAATCGGATGGGGGTTACGGGTTTGAAATTTCATTGCAAGATTTGATCAATACGTACTAACTAGCCAACAAGGCAAGTTAAATAAAAGCTTATAATATTAAAGGAACGTAATGAAAGCCGAGAAAGATAATCAAATTAAGTATCTTGACTTGGCTCGCGAAGTTGTCGACATGTGGGATGTGAACTCAGCGATCATTGTGCCGATAGTCGTATCAGCCCATCCTGAGGAAGCTCTCGTTAGGGAGCTGGATCAAGAGCAGCTTGATTCAGAAAGCGGTACTCCTGGACACGGATTAGATAGTAGATTCCTCTCTCTGGAGCCCTAACCGCCGGTAGCTTGGACCCTGTTTTCGATACCGGTGGGGTACATTTTTTTATATTTTTAAATGTTTTTTATATTTTTTTAAATTAATATTTAAAAGTAGTAATTAATTTGTAAAAAGATAAATAAGGAACATAATATTGTTCTCTGTCTGTTTGGATACCAGCCCAACTTTTTCCGTAGAGATGGAAGTGACTAATATCTGTACAAGGATAGGCGAGGTCTGAACGTGTGAAGGTCTACATTTCGGCAATGTAGCCTAGATTAGTAGTAATTCCGAGAAGAAGTAGTGTTATGTCCAAATCTTGAGCATCAAGATAAACAGGTAATTATGACACTTAACGAACTCGAGACTAGAAAAGTTTGCTTTATTTCTCAATTATTTTAGAGTTTTTTTTTTGTGGTTAGGGCCTAACCAGGTGTCAGTTTTTATGCCTCTGTCAGCTTTACATGCTGTCGAGAAATATCTCTCGACATGCTGGTTTGGTTTCCTAACGATGTTTTCCTTCATCGAAGCAAGTGATGATAATACAATACGCACATGAATCCGAAAAACCAGAGGTCAGTCATATGACTGATGATTTTCAATAATACATAATATATTAATACAATATGAACAGGAAGCTTTGTGTAATTCCATTCATGCCACCAATGTATTTATTGACTATTTCTTGGCAATCGTAACTGTTTGCCAACCGCAGTTTTAGAATCCCGTGTAGAATGCATTACTGGTGAATATTTTTAGTCTAAAGATACGTTTGTCAATGTGAACAATCACATTTCGTATAATATAACAGCATCATGCATGACAATTTGCGCAGGTTTTTTTTTCGTTTACATGAAACTTGTCAAACTGCTTGGTAAGTACCTAATTTTCTCATTTTTTTCATTGAAAAGCAAAATTAAATCTTAAGAATATGTAGGCTTTTTTTCCCAATTCGCTAGAGTTGAAAAAATATTTGTGGCGCGGTAACGGTTCATGGTCGAAGCTGCCTATTACCATGTTTTCAATATTGCGTTCAGTATATAAGTAACTTGTGTAGGTATATAATGGGCATGTGAGTTTGCTTACAATGTTTATGTTTAACAGTTGAATGGAGTGATAAACTATGTAAAATATGTGACTAAAAATCATAATGGTTTACGAACAACAGTTTGGAAATTTTCTCATACCACTGCGATGTTCGAAGGTTGAAGAGTATTTTGGTATTTGAAAATAAGAAATTTGCAATTAGACCATTTGCAAATGCTTTGTAGGTTTTAGGCTGTGACAAGAGCCTAGTAGTAGTAGTAGTGGACTACTAAGTCCACCTAATGATGAACATCATCATCTGCCTAGCCTTCTCCCAACTATGTTGGGAACGGCGTCCAGTCTAACCGGATGCAGCTGAATACCAGTATTTTACATGGAGCTACTGCCTATCTGACCTCCACAACCCAGTTAGTACTGGGTAATACGTTACCCCTTGGTAAAACTGTTTGTCAGACTTTTTGGGCCGACTACTAGTAACGACTGTCAAAGATCGGCTTAACGTGCTTTCCGAGGCACGGAGGAAACTCGGTAGGTATGTAATGGGCGCATCTAATGATGAACATAATGGCTGCTATTTCTATTTACACCAACATTTTACTGATGTTCAAAAGCAAACATTTTTTACAATTTCAAGCACTCGCGCTCCTTCTTATGTTGGCGTTCTTAATTGCTTACTACATTAATAAACTTCAAACAATAGCGTCTTAAAAAAAAGCCATTAACTTATTTGAAGAACTAAAAAAAATGATTTTTGCCAACAATAAAGCGTCGGCCAGCCTCTCTAGAATAAGAATCAAGTCTATTGTTAACATATAGAACTTGAACTCGTACAAAAGAGTGATGTGAACGAACCAGTCGTGCCAACCTTGACAGATGATCCGAGGTTCGTAATTCGCTGTCCCCGATTTGTTTTTAATATATTCAATCGCGTGATATCCAAGTGTACACAAGTGAGGAACCTGTTCTTTCTAATCTTTACTTTATTCCTGGCAGAGTGGAGAGCGAAAACAGTTTTATTCTGAAGAGCAAATTTGCGAATTTCAAACTTCATATTAAGGAATGAATTCGAATGTATTGCCAGTGCTAAATGCTATAACCATCCGCCTAGCCTTTTCCCAACTATGTTGGGGTCGGCTTCTAGTCTAACCGGATGCAGCTGAATACCAGTATTTTACATGGAGCGACTGCACAACCCAGTTAGTACTGGGTAATACGATACCCCTTGGTAAGACTGGTTGTTAACTTTTTGGGCTACTGACTACCTAACGACTGTCAAATATCTAAAAATGACACCCGGGACCAATTGCTTAACGTGCTTTCCGAGGCACGGAGGAAACTCGGTGGTCACCCACCCACAGACCAACCTAGGCAAGCAAGGCTTAACCTAAAGATCGACCCGAGTGGCTGTTATGACTAAGCCGCGAGCTCCTCTAGTTCTAAATGCTATTAGCCAGTATATAAAAAAAATGTTTAATAGCTTGTCAGTCTTCATTAGTATTTTTGTTATTTCTGTAACCTTTAATTACTCGTTTATTGTACTAGCGTGAGTTTAGTCACAATGACAAAATCGTCATTGTGATGCCATTTTGGTGCGCTGTCGTGAGATTTCGAGCCAAAGTTTTGCATTGTCAGGATATTTATGATTACGACGAAAACGACTATCAAAACCACCTTGTTAGCTTTAACTGTGTACCAATCTTTCATGCAAAATATGGATGCAAATCTTACTAATATTATAAAGAGGAAAGATTTGTATTTTTGTGTGTGTGTATGTTTGTAATGAATAAACTCAAAAACTACTGTGCCGATTTCAATTTTTTTCTCACCATCACAAAGCTACATTATCCCTGAGTAACATAGGCTATATTTTATCCCAAAATGTTTAAAAAATAAATGTCCACCCGTGCAAAGCCGGGACGGGCCGCTAGTGTAAAATATTTGGTTAATTTTGGTAATTGAACGGCATTTTTTAGGAATGGTGCATTAAAATGTTCGTAATAATTGCACATTCCGTTTGATTAAAATATCTTATAACAGGAAGCGGAACGATTGAATTTATTCATTAGATTAGATAAATTAGATTACCATAGATAGCCACTTTGCTATTTTTGATCTATATAGGAATAGAATTATTATTTACAAATATATTTCAGTTAAAATAATAAATAACATAACATCACGCCTGTAATCCCCGAACGAGTTGCACCTAATAGTACACCCACATTTCGCCAGGAATGTTTAAGTCCCATGTTATAGGGGGCGAGCCTATTGCCATCAACCGGGCACGAATCCAGACCTCGTGGCTACTACTGAAAAAATCCTCATGGAAAAACCCAATAACATTTTTCCCAACCTGGGAATCGAACTCAGGACCTCATGCTCAGTAGTCGCGCTTGTGACGCCTAGACCAACAAGGCAGTTAAAGTAAATAAATTGTCTAAAAATAATCTTAAGTACACCTATTGCCAGTGCCCAAAATTAATTATATCTATATGCAAAATAAGACACAAACGTAATTTGAACTTAATAAGGTGTAGAGTTATTTATTACTGCAAATTACAGGTTTAGGTAGACTTCAATATAATTTTTTTGTTCATAATTATATAGCAGTCTTTAAATTACATTAAGAGTCAAGAAAATAAGCTATTCTTTAAAGTCAAAAGATAACTAGTGGAGTTTTACTTGTCGTTCAAACCTGTGTGTATATGTGAAGATAACTTTAAGAGAAGCATCAACAGTACTGATTACAGTTTAAAGTTTACTGTTAGAGGCTTTATATTACTGCGGTTTAGCAACAGTATCTGCTAACTAACGCTTAAGAAACGACGGGTTAAAAGAAGCCGGGTTCTGACTGCATCAACATACAATCTACGGGCTCGTGAATGAAAACGTGTTTCTAGTACCCATCTGCAAAACTATTCAAAGTTGATTAGAATAAAACATAGAGCCTTTGCATACCACAATTTTTATGCGCTGACGACGCGCGTTTTTGATTGGCGCATCCTCTGCGCGTTATCAACACGTTTTAGCAAATTTTACACGTTTGCATCTTTTTTTTTTCATTCAAACGCGCGCTTGTGCCATTGGTGGTGCGGATAAGGTGATGCGGGGAGAGGTGCGAGACGCCATTGTAATACTGTGGTTTCAAATGGCGGCGGATTTTTGCACGATGCATCCCTACAAACGCGCGTTTACAGCACGTTTGTAGGGAAAAGGTAACAACGTGATGTCAGTCTTGCGTTTGTTGAGCGTCCTGATTGCGTTCTACGCGCGTCGTAAGCGCATAAAAAACGTGGTGTGCAAAGGCCCTTACATATACAAGGTGTAACATAACAATGGCAAAACCTCTCGTGTGGTGTTTCGTATCATGAAACTGTACAACTTTTGTTCTACGATTTCTTAAAAGTCTCAAACCAAAAGTCATAGAACAGAAGTGATTCACTTTCATGGTCTGAAACACCACACAAGAGGTCTTGCGTTTATTATGATACATCTTGTAGTTTCTTCTACATCGAGTTTAGGATAAAGGTAGATATATACCTACCTACTAATGCACATACGAATACAAGATACGGAACTTAAATAAGAATGAACTTTAGCAGGTTGTGACGTTTCAGCTGTCAAACATATGTCAGTGTCAGTTGCGTCACTTTATAGTAAGTAGGTAAATATTTACCTATTTGTATATTACGCTGTCACATTCATGTTAAGTTCCAAAGTCCTATTCTTATTTTTTTGACATACTTAATACGCTTATTGGAGGAATTGCGAATAGAAACGGCCAAGTTTTCGTAAATTGATCGGTTCAATTCATCAAGTAACTATTGTTACATATACTAATGAGTCATTTAGGAACAGTGAGTGACGATCTTTGACCTATGATAAAGAATACTGTTGTTGTTTAAAAAATCGTGGCATTATCAATTCGGTATAGTTATTTGTTTTTCACAAATAATTCCATCAATTCGGTGAAATTATTTGTGAAAAACAAATAGCTAACTACAACGAATTGATGTCGATGTTTACCTTATTAATTTTCCCAAAATAATAATTATTCGAAATGTGGGTGGTGGGTAGATGTAAAAGTTTGTAAGTACAAGAATAACATTCATTACCAAAAACTCTACAAAATATCGGACGATGTTGTCAGCCAATAAGACTTTATCTATCCAAAACACATCACAATCACAAACATTCACACATTTACATCCAATCGGGAACCGTGCCTATTCTTGACGCAACGTAATTATAACGGAACATAAACAATTCGCTCGCATGTGTACAATTAACTTATACCAAAGTTATTGTAAGTTAACAAACTTGGCGGCAAACGCACGGTAATAAACGGCCCAAGAACGTCGAGATTTGTACAGACGCTAGCACATCAAGCTACTACAATTTGTCAAATTTCTTTAATATATCTTCAACTTTATCGCTGAAGCATTAGGTTCAAGGTTGATTGGGAAAATTTGACAGTTTCGGAAAACTTGATGTGCTGGCGTCTGTACAAGAGAAGAGAGGCCTATACCCAGCAGTAGTTGAATTCAGGCTGTGGATGGTGAATTAACTTAGAAGTTAAACAATTAAACTTTTTATTTCTCATTTGTGTCGTAAGTGCCTATCCTGGTATATTTTTACTATATTTTTATGCCACCCATGGGCCTCTGACTTGGCTTTACATGCTGTCGAGAATCTCTCAGGCATGCAGGTTTGGTTTCCTCACAATGTTTTCCTTTACCGAAGCTAGTGATACTTATACAATACGCACATGAATCCGAAAAATCAGCGATATCCAACAAAATTCATGCAGTTATTATCTTAATGTAGGTAAAATACTGGTATTTAGCTGTATCCGGTTAGACTGGAAGCCGACCCTAACATAGTTGGCAAAAGGCAAGGCAGATGATGATGGTTATCATCCTGATTAATCTACATTCCACACTTCGTTTAGCATTAATTCCGGTTACTTATACCTTGAAACTAAAACAATAGAGGAAGACGTCAGGAAATCCTTTCATAATTACTTCAAGTTCATAATTATCTTTCGTTGCAAATTACTTAATAACCACAATGTTATATACATTGATTGTTGATACATTTGAATTTAGTTATTTCCGCAATGAATTTCATTATGGGTTAAGTAGAAGTTTTCATGAAGTTTTTGTTAGAGAACTGAAGATCTAAGGCGCGAATTACACAGAAACGGCGTAAGGCGTAAGGTGCGGCGCAGGCATGGAATTTATAAGGAAACGAAAGAACGGCGTGCCTGCGCCGCGCCGCTTGAGTGTAATTCACGACACTTCGCCTACGTACATTTTGTATGAAAACGTTTTGAAGCGGTATCATGCCTGCACCGCGCCTTTACCTTACGCCTTTTCTGTATAATTCGCGCCTTATAGGAGCCTGCAGGAGGCGAAAATTGGCTTTCTTGTTTATCACAAGCAAGAGAAAGTGTAGTCGTTTTTAACACTGAAGACTAAAGAAACCAAAGTTCACCTCTAGGTACAGTTTTGTCTCCTATGTTAAGCCAATACCGATCTATTTCCTAGTCTTTCCTTTTGATCGCAATAGCTTGGTCCTGTCCTGCCAGACAACTTTATAGAAAACCCAGATTTTTTTGTCAATCAACACGGATGGCATCAGTAAAATATTCGGCTACCATTAATGAGAATTTTACGATCACAAGGTTATGCTCATAAATATTGATTTGAAACTGGTTGCTGGTGTAACCGAACGCAACATATACAAAAACTAATGGCCGTGACTTTTGGAGACTGAATTATCTAATTTAATACTAGCTTTGACCACAGCTCTGCTTATGTACATACTAACTTTGGCCCGCGTCTTCGCTAGAGTTTATTTAGAAGTTGACATTCAATTCGGGTTGTACTCTGCTTGTAATAATTTAATCATGATTCGAAAGACACGTGACGCTATCTATTATCATAAGAACGTTATTGTTGTTTTCCTCGGGAATAGCACTTTTTTTCGGGATGAAAGGAACCCTATGTCCGATTCAGTACACCTGACAACGTATATGCAAAATTTCAGGATGATCGGTTCAGTGGTTTAGGCGTGAAAAGGTAACAAACAAACTTACTTTCGCATTTATAATATTAGTGAGGATTCGGGGTTAAAAGTAGGTACCTACTTATGTAAGGCTTTTTTCAGGTATTAGTTTTTTCAGTTCGATTCCATAATAGCCAGTACCAGCCACATTGGGTTATTCGATAGAAAAATTTAAAGACAGAAATCTAAGAATATTAGTTACAATTATCCTGACTTCTTCTTCACCCCGCTTATCCATTAAGTAGGTCTACTGAGTGTGTTTTACTAATATCTACTACATGTATATATGGTAAAGATCGCCGCTTCCCAAAATTACTCATAAATACGAATATTCCAAAAATGATAAATACTATCAAAAGTGAATTTTCTTTCGAACAAATCTTTCACATGGGAGGAGCTCGTGGCTAAATAAAAGCCGCTCGGTTCGATCCCCAGGTTATGCCGCGCTTGCCCAAGTTGTTCCGTGGATGGGTAACCACTCATTACATACGAAGTTTCCCCGAGCCTCGGAAAGCACATTAAGCCGTTGTTCCCGGCTATCAATTGTAGATCTTTGACAGTCGTTAAGTCAGTGGCCCCGAAAGTCTCACAACTAGTCTTATCAAGAGGTATCCTGTTACCTAGTACTAACTGGGTTGTGGAGGTCAGATACAAAAAATACTGGTATCCAGCTGCATCCAGTTAGACTGGAAGCCCACCCCAATATAGTTGGGAAGAGGCTAGGCACATGATGAAAAAATCACATGGGAAAAAAATTGTCTGCTGTAGTATGGCCGTCGAGAAATGTTGTTCCAAATAAAATACCCGACGTTGTCATCTCTACTTCTAGCAATCACCAGAATTCTAATAGTATAACAAAGCAGATTGCCAGAAACCTAAGTACTTGATAAACAAAAGAACACGAATCTATCGATTGATCAACGAAACAAAATAAATAAACAAATACTTTTAAAATGTGTTTGTAACCTTAAAAAAACATTTACCTGAAAAACTTCAAACCAAATAAAAAAGATCAAACACTACATTTTTTGTATTTAAAAGCTGTAAACACTTGAATCATTTCAAACAATTGCTAAATGCTTAAATCTGGTAATATCGTGATTTATACCGATATCCTGTTTACACTAAGAATTAGCAGAACTGTTGGTACAGTCTAATCTTATATTTACTCATTGTGTTGATGTTATTTCCTATAAATAGACGTAGTACTCTACCGTACGGAGATTTACAGCACTCTGTACTAGTTGTAGGGTATACACCAGTGGCGAAGGTTCCATACAACTCGATTCCTACCGGCTTTCCTTTGAAAAATGGCACAGTCAGTATTTTATAAACAAATAATATAATCACATTAAAGATATGTACTCCGGCTTGACCCTTCGCTACTGCTACACACACTTCAGATGATGGTCTGAGTTTCCCTTTCTGGGGTCTAAAAGAATACCCCAGGGTGTCCGTGGGCAGTACAAAAATTCAAACTTACTTCATTAAACTACACGATGTCTGTTTTACTTAATTATTTTCCGAAGTATCCGTGACATTTATCTTCAATGTCTTCTTTTAAATAACTTATTATTACGCCTGTTAGGCAGAGGTGTAAGACCCATGCAGGCTCACTCCTTAGGTGAGCCTATTGCCATCAATCGCCACAAATCCAGGCTCCGTGAGTGCTACTTAGAAATTTCTGATCGAAAAACGCATTTTAATACTTTTCCCGAGCTAGGAATCGAACTAAGGACCTCATGCTTAGCAGTCGCGCTTGCGACCACTAAACCATCGAGCTATGGCAACAATGGGCTTTTGAGTATGATAAAAAAGTTAGATATTTTGGTTGGAGTCGGTGTGATCAATTGTCACATTATTCTTTGTCACGAGTCACGACAGCTAGACGATTCTATAACTTTAAATTATGCAGAAAACCGGTTTATAGTATTTGCGTCAGATGGTAAGTATTATTATGTTTTTACTACTGTAGACACAAATTACGACTAGGTAGCTATGAAGCCATATCTGATAAAAAGAATGATGCACACCTACTGTTTCACTAGTTGCCTAACAGGTGGCGATGCTGAAGAAAAGATAACTTTAAACCTAATCTATCAATATCTATGATTCAACACTTTACCCACAAATACAAATAATCAAATATGTGTCAATGATAAGTAGAATTTTTGACGAAACATCGTGAAGGCTACCGGTAAACCCAACTGACGTAAATCGCTTGTTTGCGAGAATAATGGCATAACTCGAAAAAGAAGAAATAGATACAGGACAGCGTTTTTAGTTAGACTAAAAATATTTTCATTGTGTTGGCATTTTTTTTTTGATAGAATCCTTTTATCAAAAGATGAAAAGGTTTATTTTAAGTATTTCGTTACTTAATTTAATATTTTATTTCGTTTTTATATTCAACCATAAACAACATCGAAAAATCAAAATTTTTGAGTTGTCATTATTCTCTCAAACAAGCGAAATGGCAAGGCAAATGCCTACTTGCCTACATATTAACTACAGCACATAGCGTCGCCTTAGAGTGAAAATCTCGGGAAAATTCTAGGAAGATAACCTCGTAACGCACACCCTGATCTGACTAATTTGTTCATTCGATACTCGTCGCTCCATGTATGACAATAAATGAGAACCTCGTAAATACTCGCATATGTCAGTTTGACGTGAATACCTTGCAACGAACGTGTCGTTTCTTATTTGAAAATTGAAGTATCTTATAGTATCAAACAGTTCTGGATATAAAAACGGGTTAAATTTCCATATTGATTAATAAAAAAACATAAAAGACGCCGTACAAAAATTTTACACCACGTAATTTTTCTTCCTCCGGAACAGTTACTTTTTTTACACTTACGAGGTTTTCACTCTAAGGCGTCGATAGGCAAAGTAAGTGATGTTTGTTTACAGACCACAGCCCCCATTGACCGCCAATACCGGTCGGACAAACTAGTAAAATACTTTGACTTTATAAGAATCTGGTTTCTAGAACTAGGAAGCAGAAGTAAGCTAACTGGCTTTGACACATATTTTATCAGAAACATGTGCAAGATATACAAAGTTTTTTATCAATACCAATAGAAGCGATATATGATTATTTTTATCAGTTTCCTGAATCTATAATTTCAATCTATTGCTTAAATCAGTGGTCTATAAAGGTGCCGTTTTTATAGACTAATGACGCAACTCCCTAGACACAATAATTACGTGTCATTAAATAAATTGAAATAACATGCATGGGTCAGCGGTAAACTCCGGTTCACTGGATTGATCAATGGCCATTTACTTACAACATTTTACAGGCCAAATAATTATGCAGTATGTATTTGTTTTCGGAACAAGAGACTCTTATATTAACTGGGTTGAATAAATTGAAAATTTGAGACAACAGTTTCGATTATACTTAATTTACACAGTTTGTGCGATTACCAAATGTACAAACTTTCAGGAGATATAATAATTTAAATGATAACATTCTCAGATATTGTGGGGCCTTGACCCAACTTTGTCTGCCCCCGAAGTGGCAGACATATTTCGTCATTTACATTTTCAAAGTAAAGTCGCGAAAAGTGCAATTTATAATTATTCGGAAGGCTTTCTTGCCAGTGACGTCCTTCAACGACAGCGTGGTAGCGACGAAGTTTTGGGCCTACAACATACGAGTATAAAATACTGACGTGCCCATGAAGTACTAACTAAAAAGGACTTTACAAACTACAACATATGTGAAGAATTAAATACAACAAAGTCTTAAGCAGTCGGCCCACGTGGAGCCTCTAGCCACTCCCATGGGGTCGCCGACATCCGCTTTGCACGCACGTCAATCGGCATCCTCTACCGGTCTATAAGACATGTTTCTTACGAGCCGCAAACCACAAACATTGTAATTTTGCTCCGTCAAGGTTTAAAATTGAATTAAAGATGATTTTCAGCGTTTTCGGATCAGATCTTTCTTCTTTATCGTGTGGTTAGTGCCTAACCTGGTGTCAGAGTTTTAATGCCGCCCAAGGGCCTCTGACTTGACTTTACATGCCATCGAGAAATATCTCTCAGGCATGTTGGTTTTTTACGATGTTTTTCCTTCACCGAAGCAAGTGATAATTGTACAATACGCACATGTATCCGAAAAATCAGAGGAGCGTGTCTTGGGTTCGAACTTGAGACCTATGACTTGGCACTCCCACGGTCACACTACTAAGCTAACACTGCTATAATGTCGGATCAAATTAAACATATCCAAAATTAATTGTACCACTTTCTATTGCGCAATATAAGTTATGGAAGAAAATTTTAACAGCAGTGGAACACTGGGACCTATTTAAGTATGTCAAAGCGTTAGGAAGAGTTCTTCCATTGAGCACAGCCCTATCAAATCACTGATTAGTTTCAAAGCCATCCAATGACTCACGTCGGAATTTTCACAAGCATCACATAGGAAAGACTGCCCGCTGAGTTGACGTACTGCTAAAGCGCTTTAATAGCTTTACAGCACGCGATTCAGCGCTACCAAGCTACGTAGGACCTGTCTCCACAACTCCTTGATTGAGATTTATTTGCCAATCTACTTTAATTACTATTCTACCGACAAGCGAAGTAAGTCAACTGATAATGTCTACTATTACCTCATTCGCTTCGAACGGCAATAACTGTAAATAAATTGTGTCAATTTATGGCGTGCTCATTGGTTCATTCAAAAGTCGTACGTTTTCAATTTCAATTGATTCTAATTTAGTTAGTCGCTATGTATAATGAGTATTTTGTCAATAGGTTAATCGACGATTGGGTAGGGCACAGTAGATTTATGCTATTGCTGTATGTGAATTTAATTCACTACAACTGAACACTAGATTTCGCTAGGGTTTTAATTTTCAATGCGCGCAGTGCCATGTAGCGCAGGAGGAGCTCGTGGCTAAATAATAACAGCCGCTCGGGTCGATCTTTAGGTTAAGCCGTGCTTGCCTAGGTTGGTCTGTAGATGGGTGACCGTCCATTACATACCGAGTTTCCTCCGCGCCTCGGAAAGCACGTCCCGTCACGTCCCGGGTGTCATTGTAGATCTTTGACAGTCGTTAGGTAGTCAGTGGCCCAAAAAGTCTGACAACCAGTCTTACCAAGGGGTATTGTATTACTCAGTACTAACTGGGTTGTGGAGGTCAGATAGGCAGTCGCCCCATATTGGTATAATACATAGTTCTGGTACTCAACTGCATCCGGTTAGCCTAGAAGCCGACCCCAATATAATTGGGAAAAGGCTAGGCAGATGATGCAGTGCTATGTAGCGCAGACGCCCTATATTACCCAATGCGCAAACTCATTATAATAACATATCTCTTAGTGGCGGAACATTTAAAAGGCTACTTGATACAAGAAATCATAAAACCTCTAACTCAATGACCTCGGGTCCACCGATAGCTAAATCAGTACTAATTACGTATCTATCTGCTTGTATTACAACCGCATTAAGATTAGTTAATCAATGCACAATAATTATAGCAGATAATAGTTGTAATTATGAGCATGTGACTCCTGCACGCGTAGCATGACCACCGTAGAAACGGGTTTCTTTGACGGAACAATCGACAAAATGACAGATTGTGAAAAGAAGTCTGTCATTTTGTCGACACAATATGTCATTTTGTCAATTCTTCCGTCAAAGAAACCCGTGGTCATGCTACGCGTGCTGGTAGTAGTTATTTACCTACCTATAATAATAATTATTATAATTTCAAAATTCTAATATTTCAGGAATGAGAAACAATAGGCACAGACTCTTTTTTTTCCATAAATGTAATAAATATTTGCAATCAGAAAGTGAGAAACAAATCAAACAGTACATTCCGATCCTATGATGTCTAATCAGCAGCTGAGCAATAGCAAACATACTTAGATAAATATAATAAGATTACCCCTATCTGACTATCTGACAACGTGCGGACGTACAAATCCACCTGTCTATATTCAATGTATATTTTTTTATTTGATTGTAAAGTTTCATCACATGGCAAATGACGTAAAAGTTCTAACAAATTTTTGGCGGTTTTGACATTTTGATGTCATTTGCTAGAGAACAGTAGCGAAGGGTCAATTTATGTAAGAGGTAAGCCGGAGTAAATATCTTTAATGTGATTATATTATTTGTCTATAGAATACTGACTGTGCCTTTTTCAAAGGGAAGCCAGTAGGAATCGAGTTGTATGGAACCTTCGCCACTGCTAGAGAATCGGAAGACGCGTTGTTTCAGTCAATCAGAAACAAGCAACGTCTCTATCTACTGTGAAGTGAACATAAATTATAAAATGGTTTTGTACCATTACCTAGTTATGCAGTTTTTTCACTCTCCTGTAAAGTTGCTATTTTTGACTTACGTGGTGTTAGGTCTTAAATTCTACGCCGATCTCAATGAATTGGGACAAGGGCAAGAAAATGATGATGATGATGTGGTGTTAGAACTTCAACGACGAGTATTTCTACTCCATGATATTTCATTACTACATACAATCTATGCAATTTACTCAATAATGACCCGATCGTATGATTTACGACGATCGTTTGTATTTCTTATAGAACTGATATATTGAAACAAATCCAAAAGAATAAGGCTCATGTTAAGAAGGATATGAATGGTAACACTGCAAGAATAGAGTTAGACCAACGAAACGATGGATCGGATGGTGAAAAATATGACACGATTAGAAAAAAGGTGAATGCTGATAAACGGCTAAAAGAGATTTATATAGAAGAGGAAAAGAAGCTGCTCCAACCACGCTTTCTTGGGAGAATCGGACTTTGATTATTTGATATTCATTCCCTAACGACGCCACCAAATATACAAGATATAAATGCACGCCCTGAAAACGTTCAACATTTTTGAACACCGAATTATAGTGCGTCTGAACGTATACTTAATTTTTAAACAAGTGGCATACAGATGGCGTAAAATAACAAAAATCTATATTCGCTGGATACTCAAATAAATAAATAATTAAGGAGATAAGCATCATAGGTATATAAGTTGATTCTGATTAGTCAAATTATATTTCCATTCATACGTTTTCCGCTTACCGAATCGAATAAAATTTACAGTGAAGCAGAATCTCAATGAGCAGGTGTTGACCTCGATTTCAATGCATTTACTTCATACATTTATTTCATTTACTTAAACATCATCATGTTTGAATAAATGATGACGCCATACAAAACCAAGTATTGTTAGTTTGAGGCATTGAGATCCCATGTGTGGAGTCGACCCAAGAGACTTATTGTATGTATTTAGTTTAGATAAAGCAAAACTATATGATCATTGGAACGCACAGTGACATAGTGCACAAGTGAAGAGTTACTAACATAGTTTTATGGTTCTATTTACTTACACATCATCATCTGCCTAGCCTTTTCCCAACTATATTGGGGTCGGCTTCCAGTCTAACCGGATGCAGCTGAATACCAGTATTTTACATGAAGCGACTGCCTCTCTGACCTCCACAACCCAGTTAGTACTGGGTAATACGATACCCCTTGGAAAGACTGGTTGTCAGACTTTTTGGGCCACTGACTGCCTAACGACTGTCAAAGGTCTACAAATGACAGCCGAGACCAACGGCTTTACGTACTTGCCGAGGCACGGAGGAAACTCGGTATACATATAATGGGTGGTCACCCATCCACAGACCAACCTAGGCAAGCATGGCTTAACCTAAAGATCGACCTGAGCGGCTGTTATAATTTAGCCACGAGCTCCCTTTCGAGCTACCTTTCGTCATTTCGTCTAACATATGCAAACCCATTGGCCTACAGTAATTTTACTATTAAGGAGTCGGTACAGACACATTGAGACGCTCGCGATCGCCATTTATTTTGCCAACGAGACCATTCTGATATCACCAAAGACAGAAATTATTAACTATAAAAGGACTGTGACGCATGTGGTAAATAGTAAATTAAGGCCAATGATCACGTGCTGCGCCTCTATTGCAATTAATTTAATGTTACTGCAATTTTATATGTGACATAGCTAGGTAGGTACTCGAATTACATACCCATGCACAATTTTTGGTGTCTGCGCGAAACGTACTAAATTCGAACATCGAACTATGTCATTGGTAACGGTAAGCAAGATTTTCATTTTTGCTAGATTGAGGGAAACCCTTTTTTTATTTAAAAACAACTTCTTGGGTTTTGGAGTCGAATGACTATTTTAATGGATCGTCTATAGTTTGATTTGAACAGCACAACGTTAAAATTAAAGATCTATGTCAGTCTGGGTGGTATGGCCTAATAATGATTGACAGTGATTCACAGAAAGATACGAACGCTATCGAATTACTTGACGTAAGTAGACACTGCCTTTGAAGTGACACGCCTAGCCTTATTATCCAAGGAGGATAGATACGTATTTGGAAACATGAACTTGTTTAAATGGCTACTGATACAGAAGCTGTGTACATTACCAAGTTAGATGATACCGGGTAGGTACTATTAGAGCCTAATAAAGATTGTTTCGTTGCTAGGTATGAGCTCGGATTTCAAGTTGAGTGACTTTGGTTAAAGGATGATTTCCACCAAACGGCTCGCATCGCATCGGAACGGATAAGGCATCGGCAGTACGCATACAATCGGCTCAGTACCGTCGCTTGCGAACGTATCCGTTTCTGCGCCTAGTCAAATAGTTTCAGTCCTACCGTGTTGGAAACGGCGAACGGAACCGATCGCGTGTCGCAGCATACTTTCGGCTACGATCGCGTGTCGGAAGATGCCCGCGGTCAAGCTGCTGTGCGCGGCTTGGTAATATAAACTTTAAACACTGTACACGATTTAATATCGTTTTAAGATTGTAAAATCCGTTCCGATCCGACGCGATGCGAGCCGTTCTGTGGAAATCATCCTTAAGACGGCGCAAAGCAAAAAAACAATTGTCCACCCATTTTTTGCCGACGCGACGTGCCTACTACATAATTTTGCACGGAACACAGGACAGGAAAATAACTCAAGTAAAAAACACCATGGGTTAAAAAAATCTATACCTACTTTGTTTTTGTGAAGCTTTAAATTGCTTAGACAGTTTAAAAATTATGGATCCCACTTATTACCTGTGCCAAGGGCAAAAAAGGAATGCATTGTTTGTCAATATCAATTTAGTTAGGATTTGTTAATTTAATGTGGTTATAAGAGTAGAGGAAGACCAAAGAAACTATCGATGGACTGCGTAAAGGATTATATGGCCAGAAAGCTGCTGAGATGACGAGTAATAGAAAAGTATAGAAGAAGAAGACATGCTGCGCAGACCCCAAATAAATTGGGATAAGGGCAGGAGAATGATGATGACAATTTTATGGCCTCTGTACCAAGACGAAACAATTTGATGGTACGTCCATAGTACTACAACAAACAGTATACCATAAACAAACCAAACCACAAATTGTAAACCGTAGCAGCCTAAAGCTACGCTTGAATTATGAGATTATTGACTGACACTTTCTTTAACGAACACCGATTGTTCAAGTCCACCTCTTCATATTTCAAGTCATTTACTTTGGACTTGAAAAAACTATAATCTATCATCGCTAAGCCTTTGAACGCAGTAATGGTGGTTATAGAACATCGTTATAGGACATTGGCCTCTGTAAGCTCTATCATACAAGTACTACAATGCAATGGCGTGAACTCTGAAAGGTTAATGGCATAATCACTATGCTAGGTGAACTAATAAGTGTATGCGTTACGGCGTTATGAGCACATTATTACATGGTACTAAATTACTAGTACTATTCAATAACCATTTTGGTTAACTTACATAGAGATTTTGAGTCGCTCTTGAAAGTCGCTCAAAATCGATATTGTAATAATTTAAATTAAAATGTGTGCAGAATTTTAGAGGCTAGATTTCTCGCCTACTACTAAACGTATGCAACGTTCGAGACGGCATGTCCTAGAATACTTTCAAAATTCATAAATTGAAAGACATGTGACATACCAACCCGCACTAGGACCACATGGTAGATTATGGTTGAGCCTCACCTCATCTATCAGTACGGAGTCGATGAGAGAGGCGTAACCCTTGTAGCTTACAGCCAACTCCCTCCCATAGAGAGGAGGCCTGTTTTCCAGCAGTGGAAACATTGTAGGCTGATTACGCTTATGCTTACTTATTTAAATTTTTTTAAAACAGATCGACTCACCAACTAAAGTATACTTGATGAGGCAGGGATGACAAAGGTTGGTGATGGGCTGCCAATGTTCGTTGTTCACGACATCAGCCATCTCCTCCGAACGGTTGGTGAGGAAGAGCGCGAACTCTTTGAACGTGACGTCATGGCCAAACTCCAGGGATTCGTTCGATGGGTTCTCGCGGTAGGCCTTGATTATGCGTCTTCCTACACGGTCCTGCGAAGGTAAGAATTCTTAGTATGGGTTATATTGCAATAATGGATAAGAGATTCAAATATGGTGATACATGTTCTTTAGGGGATATCATTGGTGTCATTGAATTTCCGTTTCCAATATAGCTGCTGTCTTAAGGCACACCAAGGGCACGGCAAGGCATTTTATTTTTACCCAACCTAAATTCATGCGTAGTTATTAATAACAAATGATATTGGTCAAAATATAACGATAGTTAGTAGTAACAAATAATGTTTAGATATCGACCACGAGGCATCAAAGAGGATTTTCCTTCGCGGCTTTGAACATTGGAATCTATATCTTGTTAAGACTAAATACGTATGAATTTACGTTGGATAAAGAGTCCCGCGCTACCTTTAGAGTCTACCTGCTCAAAAATAAAGCGTTTGTGAAATGATTTTCTGACACAAAAAACTACATAATTATATTTTTCTAAAACAAAATATTTGTTAATAATAAAATTCTGCAAATTACACCGTTGTTGTATTTAGTAACTTTTCGTATCCTACGTCTGGCTATAGGTAACAGTTCATTAGATGCAAAAGGCCGTTTCGATATAGACATTACAAATGTGATCCCACCAACTAAGTTCATGGATGCTTTATAGCTACCATTATCAATGACCAATGTCAAAAGTCAACGAGCTTTAATGACGACCGAATTATTATCAATTCGTACAAAAACAACTGCAAGGCCGGGTGGAATATTTAAAAAGATAATTTAATCGTAACACTCGACATTCCAAAACATTGTCTATTTGTAACATGTTGCAGGTATAGTTCTGTTCAAAGTTTATGGCGGCTCGGAAGTTAGCTACGAGTGACGGTCTGCGCATGATACAGTCAAGACGATTAGTCCTCTGCGTCCCACTGATGCTTAAAATTGTGGTCTGCGCAGCTTTACGTTAGATGTTCCTAGTCGCTATAAAGTTTGAACCGTTATACCTGCGCAGACCGTCATTCGCAGCTAACTTCCGAGTTTGCGAGTTCTGTTCAAATTTTATGGCGGCTATATACGGGGTGTAAACAGACCCTTCACGAAGCCGTCAACCACGCATTCTGTACATCAAACTAAGTAACTTTACGCAAAAATTATTGCTGGGAAACGACTTTTTTTTTGGGGTGAAAAATTACGTCATACGGTAAAACTCAATGTAACGGACTCAAAACATTGTGCTGATGGATGGATTGAATAGTACGGGGTTTGTGAAGGTGTTTAAAGTAAAAATCTTACATTAAAAACATGTATTTAAAAAAAAACTTGTGAAAAAGTTGGAACTTTGACCCCCAATATCTCCGTAACTAAAAGGTTCCCAGGTATGGTCTAGAACAAAAAAATGATCGCAATAACGGGGAGAACAAGTACCTTTCGGCTTCGTTAAGGGTCTTTTTACACCCTTTATAGAATTCAAATTATTACCATGCAGGCCGGTGCTGACTTGTGTCTGTTCAAAAACCGCAACAATGCATATTCGCGAGGAGATAATGACTTAATCAGGTTCGTACAAAAGGTCTGCTGACCGCAATATGGTGGAATAATTGTCGTGGTATCTATTTTTCTGACCGCACTAAAATATTCCTCCCTACTTAGTAGTGTCAAGCTATAGGCTTAGAATGGGCCAAATATTAAATGGCAGAGAGAAAAGAAAAAAGGAAACCGAGGAGCAAAACACGCGCAAGATCCTTCTTCCCAGCATTTTTGGCTGAATAACTCACGAAAGAAGAAAGATAATCAAGAACGCCCAAGAAACCATTGACCCAGTCTTTAGAAAATGCTGCGTTTTGTACGTCAACACTCAAATCCTCGTTAGAAATTTCGAAATAGATCTCGTGAGTTTTACAGATGTAAAAACAGACGTTTATAGCGCTGTTATTAGAAGGTCTGCATCACATCCAACAGTAAACTGATGTGTTTATGTTAAAGTGAAGAGTAACAAACAATTATTATCATTTCATTTTAATTTAAAAATACACTTTCCAGCTGCAACAAGGAGTTTTTAGCGGACGTTCCTATCAGTTGAATATTTTGTTATTTGTTCAGCGTTTAATGAATTGAATGTTATTTGGTACGTATGTTACTCTGACCTCTGGCCTTTACAAGTAACTACTAACAATAAAAAGGCTGGTTATAGCCGACTTGAGACTTTTCAAGAACTTTAGGCCTTGAGACTTTTTAGGTATGTTAGGCAAAATATTTTTGGACGATGTTTTTGGGATGTATCATCATCTTTCTGCCCTTATCCCATGTTACTTGGGGTCGGCGCAACACGTTTTTTTCATCCATTCTCCTCTGTCAACCTTCACGCTATCATTTACTCCTTTATCTTTCATATCTTTCCTCACACAATCCATCCATCGTTTCTTTGGTCTTCCTCTCCCTCTCCCTCCATCAACGTTTATATTCATCACTCTTTTAGTCACATGCGATTCGTCCCTCCTCATCATATGTCCATACTAAGACAGTCGACTCCCTTTCAACTTTTCTGTAACTGGCGCAACTTTTAAACTTCCTCTAATATACTCGTTCCTTACCTTATCCATTCTTTTGGGACGTATAACATATCAAAATAATATTGTCAACAGAAGTCAGCGGTTTGCAACAGATCAGCCACAACCAGCTCGTACTGTATTGGTGTCATCAGAATTCGGGTGTACAGATGACAGTACATCAAACTACTGCAATGTGTCAAATTTCTTTAATAGATTTTTAACTTTATCGCTAAAGCATTAGGTTCAAGGTTGATTGGAAAAATTTGACAGTTTCGGGTGGCTTCATGTACTGGCGTCTGAACTTAATACACGATTTATCGGAATTCAAGCTTATTAAACGCGGTTCTAACATTATTCCATGCGCAAAGATGAAATAATTTGGGTTTTATTAAAAAATCGGAGCCGCTTACAGTAGGACCCCATGCCGTGAAGAGTCCAAGCGTTGATTCAATTTTTTTTAAAGAAGTCTATTTCAATTTTACTTCGTAATCTATACTAATATATAAAGGTGAAGAGTTTGTTTGTTTGGTTGAACGCGCTAAACTCGGGAACTGCTGGTTCGAATTGAAAAATTATTTTAGTGTTGGATTTCCCATTTACCGAGGAAGACTATAGGCTATATAACATCACGCTACGACCAATAGGAGCGGAGCAGCAATGAAAAATGTTTGAAAAAACGGGGAAAATTGTATTTTTAATCATTTTACGCGGACGAAGGTTGCGGGGAACAGCTAGTTCTTTATAAAACCCAGACTATGCAAAAACTAAATGCAAAACACGTTTTATAATCAAACAAAAAAGACGGAAGACGTCTGATGTTTCAGAACAAGTTTTAATTGCCGGGAGATTAATTATTTATTAGGCAATGAAGACGGTGACATCCTACCAATATTATAAATGCGAAAGTTTGCGAGGATGTATGCATGTCTGGATGTTCGTTACTCTTTCAAGCAAAGACTACTGACCAGATTTTGATGAAATATGGCACACAGATAGTTTATAACCTGGATTAACACATAGGATACTTTTTATCCCGATAGTACAATCCTTTGGGACAATTACCGAACTCCACGCAAGGGAATAAGATGGTATCTAATAATAAGATTCGGCAGCAATCAAGTCCCACTGATCTAGGGTATTATGACGTGTACGTAAAATAGCTACTAAGGTCATAATAAAGTAAATTGGTCATCATTGATTGCCTGTAATGATTCTGATCAATGGAAACTGTTGTTGTGATGGAGATAAATTGGAACAATGAAGGTCTGATGTTTCGATTTTGTTCCAAGATTTCCTAATAACTGTCTACTGTATTTTTAATAGTTTTAAATTTTTATCGTGTTGTATTTTCTAAGAAAGACCTGAAAATTACTGAACTGAGAAATTTCCAATTGCATTTCATTTTAGCGATTTTTGTAAGCTGTCAGTAAATGAGGTTCGGAATTATTAGCTTCGGAAGTTTTGGAACCTACATACCTACAAAAGGCTTAATTAGGTAGGTATTAATAAATTAGGACATAATTTAAAAAAATGTACTTATGTTTGTGAACAAGAAATAAAAAAATAAAAAGAAAATAAAAAAATAATAGGAATTTATTTATATCCAAAGTTTTGCTACTGGAGTTAATTAACGAAACCGATTCTAGGAATTAATTAAGACAGACAGGAATCACCAGCAGGCAAAAATATCAAGTTACCAATTCTCAATTCCAATGCTTATCTAATAAACATTAGACTTCCTTATTTTATCAAAATATATTGTTCCAGTAGAGATATTTTGTTGCATTTCAAGTGATAATAAATTGATATGAGTTTGTTTTAAAATTATTAATACTTTTAATCTGTAATATCAGTGTGCTTGACTGTTGAAAGAGAGAAAGTGTAGTAACTGTTAATTTAATACTTGGTAGAAAGAAAGTGTCTGCATCAAATCAATTTTGTGCATCTTGCATTACAAATGATAATAATATACCCAGCATAATTACACACACAATGCAGAGTTTTTTTTTAATCTTTTTTCAATATTCCCACATTTCATTTATTTCATAAACAATTCTTACATTGTATCTAGATAAAATTCATTAAAACTAATACAACACGGTTCAAAAACAAAATAAAAATCAATTATACAATTAAAATTCGATTGTTAAAATTCATTAATAAAACTGTTGTCATTATTTTTAGAAAAGCATCAATTAAGACTTATTTATGATGCTAGTATTGTATAGTATATATATTTGATTTTAGTTTACAAATGCAAATACCTACCTGTAATATGAACTATTTTGTCTGCACTTACTTGACCTGTATCAATTTCATACCTGATACTTTACTTACCTAATAAACAATCTTTTTTCTATAATATTATTTTGAACTCACCTGAAAATACTTAGCACTTGGAGCATCACCTTCCAATTTATTTCTGAAAGCTGACAGCAACCTTTCAAATGGATTCCTGGCTATGATCATCTTGTGATAGTTCTCTAACATGTAATCTCTCTCAGGCCGGCTCACTGTGCTCATGTTCCGGAACATTCCAGGGGTATGGGCAATACTGGCTGTTATAGACAACACGTCTGTGTTGTTCCATTTGCCGGCCAGTATCATGAGAATCCTTTTCCAGTTTGTACAGGCCACCTAGATAAAAAAGAATGTTAAGTTTTCAAAACAGAAATATACAAGATTTTTTTCTTAGGAACTTTAAACTCTTTCTCTTTGAGTGGTTGTAGTTTTTGAAATTTAAAATAGGAACAATATGGGCTTGGTTTGACCATGAATGAATTTATTTAGTACACAACAATTAATTTTACATCTGCCTATGTGAAGTAGACTAGGTGATTCACTAAACAGGTATTACATAAGTGGAAATTATGTTAATTATTTTAGTACTCCAATGAAGATTAATATTTGATATCTTAGAAAGTTTTTACCTGCTGAAAATGACAATGAATAATATATTCAGAACACATGACAAACTTATGTACTTAACTCATATTATTATCAAACATAAAGGTCAATCACATAATAAATGGAAAACATGCAAAATAAATTATTTTGTTTAAAGTTTTTTTTTAAACAAATACGATAAGTGAAGTAAGATAAGTTCAACTCTCTACTTTAGAATGTTACATCACACACAAATCAAGATCATCTTTAGGAAGTAATAAATTATTAAGTCAGGAAGCTAATAAAATCAGTGACTAGCTGTAAATATTACAAGAATTATGTCATGGACATCTTCCAAAAACGTTTTGTGTACGCTTACTTGTAGGTAACATAATTTAGGAATCATGAGACAGTGTACATTTGTACGAAAATCCGGTTTACCTTGAAAGACTCACCTTTGGCACATAGCAGTACAGAAGTTTATGTTCCTCATCTATCAGGATATGTTCCAGTTGGTTCTGGGGGAGCTCATCCAACCCGTACTTCGGAGGGAAACGTCTGCAAGTCTCCTGAATCAACTCCTGTCGGGCTAGGTTCAAAGACTGGGTCAACTCCAAAGAATGTTCACTCACATCATTATTATACACGTCCCCACTAACTAAAAGCAAGTTCAATAACAACACTATTTCCACCTTCATGACACCCATCTTCCACATTTTCACATAACAAAATAAAACTTTTTAAACTTTCTTTCGGTAACCTATGTTTTTAATGTAGGGCACGTCGCTGTACGCATTGCTGTCTTTGAAAGTCACTATACAACGAATGGTTACAGCGAATTTGATTAACTTTTATTTATAAAAACAAGTTTGATTCTTTAATTTATTAATGAGAAATAGTTTTGTATCGAAGTAATTTACGTCAGAGCGCGTACATGAAACACGCTTAACACGGATCGCTTTGACAGAAACACTGAATGAGCAGAATGAGTGAAACGATTTTTGAACGAACAACAGAATTGAACGAGATGAACATCGAACTTGAATGAAATTACTAGTGTTGGGAAAATTAATGTTATATTTGGGTTAATTTGGAGGGCTTTTTTTAAATGAGAAACTAGGTATGGTGGCGTTTCTTGCCCATTCTTCTTCATTCGAAACTAAAATGATAACTCGATTTGTTTTTCATTCTCATTTTAAATTTTCACGTTCAAAAGTACATTTTAATTATCTCAATTAAATTAAAATCTGAATTTTATTTGGAGCTCGTCGAATTGCTGCTTTATAAATAAAGTGATCTGGGTAACTGGAAAATAAAATTATTCTCGCTGTTTTTAAGTTTATTACAAATCAACATTATATGGTTATTCCTGCAAAATATAATAACAATTCGAAATAATACTAATTAAATGCACCTACCGCTCAACAATGGGAACCAACTCAAATAAGCAATAACGTTTATTAAAATAATTAAACAAGTCCAAACAACAGATTTCTTTTTAAGTAACACCATAATCATTAATTATGGGAACAAGGTAATATTATAGACTGATAATATTGACTTTGTTAATCAAATAAAGATAATTAAGTAGGTATAGCTAGTTTATTTGTTTATAGGTACATACCTAATCGCGTAACACGAATTACATTTTGTCATGTCGTCTGTCATACCTAAGTACTTCTCAGATAGGCGCAGGCATGAGAAATATTGTAAAAAATGTAACAGCTGTTTTAAAAATAAGTGTTAACTTCTTGACTTTTATTAGGTACCTACTGTTTACTAGTTTAATTCAACAAAATTTCATATAAGTTTCGTTAGTTTAATCAGATCTAGGTATTATAAGTAGGTATAATAATAAGTAAAATTATTTACTAATTGGCCGTCAGCTTTTCCGGTATGTTACTCTGAAAAAAAAAACATAATTAATTAAAGTTTTGAACACGGTTTTTTTAGAGAAATGTTTCTTATTTCTCAATTAAAGAATGTTATTAAAAACCATAGGTTTATATTTATTTGTCATTGATACTTACTCTAAGATGTTGAATGTAGCAGACTTGGTGATATTGGCGTATCAAAGCGAACGCCTCTTCAGCCACGGGTAGTTGATGATGCTGCCAAGCAAGAACCGCTAAGCACGCCCACAGTGTCTCATCTTCAACGGTGCGACAGAGCTAAAATCATTTTAAGTAGATATTTCCCTTAGTTTATAAGATAATTTTATTAACTTGGAAGATTATTTCAAAGAGTAGGTAGGTATGTACTTACTTGGAGGGCTGGCTGCCACATGTTCGCAACTACATGTTTGAGTAACTTTTCGGGGAATGCGGCAATAGACAGGTGTAATATTGAGCCATTGCCACGGCAAATATGCGCTACGCCATCTTCAATACTAAGAATTGTTGGGTTTCTTCCTAGGTCCCTAAAAACAATTTCAACTTATGAGCTCTTGGCTCCTTAGAACTTTATGTCCATTGATCATGTAACAAACAAAACCAGCGAATACTGACACGACATCCTTGCTGACAGTAGTGAGTGCAAGCCAGTCTGGTTGCATAGCTGCTCGTGGACAACACCAGGCTACTACAGAGCTAGCACGCAAGCCTACTAGAAGCTCTGTCTCGCAGCTCCAGCATATGCTTAGAATTTGCGAACCTAGCAAAAGAATAAAAATCAAGGATTTTTATTTCAGAATCTAATAAATGTGATTACAGGCTGTGTCAAAAAAATTACCGACCGATTTTGACCGTGCAAGTTAAACGCTTTGTAAGAAACAGCTGTTTGTTTTTTTAATAACTAATGAAGAATTTCTATAAGGTTCACAATGATATTACTGAATAAGTATTAATCGTTTGTGCGTCAATGCCCTCCACCCTGTATATTAAACAGCTCGATAATGACTAAAAATAGTAGATCTGTTATTACTTGGGATATTTTGGCGAGCCTGTGAAACCAAACAACATCTCATTCCGGTTTTTGTAATACCAGATTCTAAAAATGTAATTCCCCAAAACTCTTAAGTTGCGTCTTGAGTTAAAATAAAATTGGCAATATATATAAAACAACAAGTATTAAACATGAGATGTTGACCTTTCCTTCTACTTATCTGTTTTATTAATGTAACGCAATAAACAAATAAAGAGGACTCAGTCGATATATTTGCATGTTTTATCTATAGACCAAATACTAGGTTACGGTTCAGTTGGGTTAATGTCGAGGTGTGGCCTTGCTTGATTGTATACTCACAGGCCAAGGGTTGAAAATAATTATATTCCTAGCTATTGCCGAAATAAGGAATCATACACTTACCTAATTTAACAAACCTGGGCTTGCTATCTTTAACAGTCACAACATACAGATCCCTGTTATAATCCAACAAAGCTAGTTGTCTTTCATTTATAGGCCCTGTTTGACTAAGCGCGATGTTGGATACTGTCATCTTGTGCGTCAGCTTCGTCACGGTATTGTCCGCTGAGCTTCGAACTATAAGGCCAGTGGGTAGGTCGAACACGTGGATCACTGCAAATAATGACGAATAAATAAATATCAACGAATTATCGGTGTGTGCTAGGTTTTGTTTGCAGATACATGGAATAGCTTACATTTTCTATCACCCTGGTCGATAGCAGCCAGCGCATCAGGTCCTAGCGAAACAGCTGCTCGCCCTAGAGATTCTGGTCGGGCACCCCAACGAGGACTGGCTAGGAGACGGCCCATATAGCTGTATACTGAGAGGCCAGCTCGTTCTACTATGCAAATGCATCTGAAAAACGTGAATGTCTTAATTTAATCTTTATTTTGCGGACGAAGCGGTCCACAATTTTGAGACCGTATAACCATCGTGTGTGGAAGCGATCCTGGGTATTCAGGGAACGGTAAAGGAGTACAGACTGAAGTACAGTTATCAAACCTTTTAAAAGAGAAGTTTTGAAAAGTTCCACAGTTTACCTTTCGGCAAGCAATATCATGCTTATCGTTCCTTCTTTGAGATCGAACGTAACTGGTGTATTCCACGACGTCAGCTTGTGTATAAAACACTGCTTCACAGTTGCGATAACCATGTGATTGAAGCCCAGAGCAATTTGTATGACTCTGTCTGGGTAGTCCAATTGGTCACTTTGATCGCTTATAATGTCTCTTATAGCGATCACTTTTCGACCTACTTGGTTGCAGGCATAGTTCTTCCATGTGTATTCTCTGAAAGATGACATTGAAACCTTACTTTTGGAAAAAAGCTTTTAATTTCAAATCAAGTCGTCTGAAATATCAAGAATTTACCGATCAATAATATGCGCGAACAAAACATGTCCGTTTGCACACGCGGCTGCTAACTGCGTACCATCAGAAGACCAGGCTACGTTGTAAATACTGCCTGTTGACGGACGGTCAAGGCAGTGAGACCACTGAAATCAGTTAATAATGATTTCTCAAAATTAAAAATGTAAGATAGTAAAAATGTAATTGACTAAAGTTTGATTTGACAAGCTAAGGAACTAGTGAATGCAGGTAATCCCTAAGTCCAAGGAAACCTCGATGTTCGGTGGGTGCTAGGTGTTTTATGGTCACTCTTACCCCATTAGAGTTACACAGACGTATGAGGTTGTAACTGCCCACGACGAACATGTCACCGGCAGGGGACCAGCTAACACTTGTGATAGGCTGGTCATGTTTCACGCTCACCGATATTTGCTGGCCAAACGTGTCCCAAATCTGAGGAAAATACTATTACCTTAAACCAAAGTACGTTAGTAGGGTATAAAGATTAGCGAAAAAGTATTTTTTACCTTAGAATATCCATCTTCAGAACCAGACAGGATTAAATTGTTATTAGCATTCCATGCTATACATAAAATAAGGCCTTCGTGTGCTTTCCACTGAAAGAGAAAAATTTTACTTAGTAAGCACTAAGCAATCACATAATCAATGCAGACAAAATACCGGTGTAGACCAATCATAGTTCGACGCGCGAGTGTTCCACGCGCGCCTCAAAGAGATGTCAGCAACCAAGAAGGGGCCCGCAAGGGCCGATGCCTGCCGGGGCTGCGGGACTGTTCGAAAGAGATACCGTGGCCCTGGAACACAAAGGGCAATGAAGGAACATGGATGGGTTTTAGTCAGTAAGAGTCTGACACTCCCTCCCACTCCACCCAGAGCGGGAGAAGTCATTTGATGATTTCCCATCCGTAAAAAAAAAAAAAAAAAATCATAGTTCGTTAAATATAATAAAATAAATAATTTCAAACTAAGTCATAAATTATAAAAGCCACAGAGAACCCGCTACAATATTAAAAATGTTCCACTAGTCCGATTACGTTTTATCAATTACATTATTTTCCTAAGTTCATAAACAACTACTTTCGAGAAATTCCGACCACAGCAACCTCTACGCTAGTTTTACCAAAATACAGGGTGTAAACAGACCCTTCACGAAGCCGTCAACCAAGCATTCTGTACATCAAACTAAGTAACTTTATGCAAAAATTATTGCTGGGAAACGACTTTTTTTTTGGAGTGAAAAATTACGTTTTACGGTGAAACTCGATGTTACGCACTCAACACATTGTGCTGATGGATGGATTGAATAGTACGGGGGTCGTAAATGTGTTTAAAGTAAAAATCTTACATTAGAAACACGTATTTAAAAAAAAACTTGTGAAAAAGTTGGAACTTTGACCCCGAATATCTCCGTAACTAGAAGGTTCCCAGGTATGGTCTAGAACAAAAAAATGATCGCAGTGACGGAGAGAACAAGTACCTTTCGGCTTCGTTAAGGGTCTATTTACACCCTTTATAATAACAGGCACCTACTTTTGTAATCTTATTACTGGAGTTTAGTTGTTTTATGACGAGTGAATTCCCCTTCGTGTGTAAGATAGCACTGCTATCTGGGCTCCATACGGCGCTAAAACAGGGCACATCGGATTGAACAATCGTCGATCGCAGGAGACCGTTTCGAGACCACACTTTGACGAAACCGTCTTCACCAGCTGAAAACGATCAAAATACTTGAAGAACCCATTGCATGGACGTATGTTGTTATAGTTTCTTAGTAGGTTTATTACCAGTAAGAAGTCCAGCTCCATCAGGACTCCACTGTGCTATGAGGCAAGCTCCTTGATGCGCGTTAACTGATTTCTCTATACGACCATTGTGATTTACAATGTGGAATCTGCAAAAGCAGAAAAAGAAATACCTAAATATTACGGAAGTGCAGAAGGTATCTAATTCCGTTCAACGAACGAACGCTGAAAGTGGTAGATGACAAGAGGCTCGCCGCCTATTATATGGGACATAGTGTAAGTGGTAAAATGTGGTGTACCATACGGTAAGCTACACCGCTGCCTAACGCTATGGGGATTAAAGTATGTGTATAATAAAGGCTTTTTGAGGAGGAAACAAGTTGTAACTATTTATAAATAAACATCACACTCACTTGCCATCTGCCGTCGAAATCAGAATCACATCGTGTTGATGTTTGTTCCCACCAACATTGATTTTTGGAAACAAGTGCATGTCATTCGGATAGAAGTCATCAGGGAATGTTGTGACTACTATACATTCGCTGTTAACCAGGTTCCATTTCAGAAGTTTGTGATCGTCTCTGCAATAAATTTTATACAATAAAATAAAGAAAATCGCAACCGCCGCGCGTACAAAAGGAGTACCTATGGTAGGATCGTAGCAAGTCGTGTTCCGTGGTTTTTGCCTACCCCCATGGGAAAAAGGCGTGGTTTTATGTATGTATGTATAATTATCAAGAGAATTATACCTAAAAATGTTCCACTTACGTCTTAACGTAATAACTCAAAGCATAGCATAGGTAGTTATCATTAATGTATTTATTGGGATGGAAGGAAGTGTGGTTGGAAAACATCCATCATCAAACAGCATCATTCATAAAGCTGTTTTATATGTGGTCCAAAAATACTGAAGCAAAAACCCTAAAACGTTAATAACAAAAACTGAACTCATTGAGAAAACGAGGTGGGTACGCTCGATTTCATTCTTTCTATTTTATAAGCTGCTGCCCGCGACCTTCGTTCGCGTGAAATTATTAGCAAAAAAATGTTACTTCCCTTTTTGAATCGAATTTTGTTACCAATTTCAAGGGTTTTATATTTTTTTGCATGGATCCCTAATTATTTTTCCAAAATAAAAATAGCCTATGTTAGACCTTATAACATCAGCTATCTGCCAGTAAAAGTCCCATCAAAATCAGTTTAGCCGTTTCGGATATTAGCCGGAACAAACTGACAGACAGACTGAAAAAAATGTGTTTTGCTATAAGTGCCGTATATATATTTTCATATGCATTCAGTAAAAAGCTGTTATTTTGTTATTACTAACAGACACTTCAATTTTATTTATTTGTAAAGTTGCATAGATGCAGCCACATCCCTAAAGTATTTCGGACAATCAAGAACAGAACTATAACTTACCCACAAGAAAATACGTCTTCAGTATTATTCCAATTCACACAAACTACAACACCAGCATGTTTAGGTTCTTTGAAAGTTGATATCTTTAATTTCATGATTATGCGATTTAAATTGTGTTTTCTTTGTTGTGATAATATTTTCTAACTGATGCCATGACAACAGAAGATAAACAAATTTTCGCGCCGCCTAGCGCGCGCAAGACATAACTTATTTAGGGGTTGCCAATGTAAAAATGCTAGTGACATATTTTAGAGATATTTTTTGGACTTTTAATTGTGCCACCCAGAGAGGAAATAACCCTAGAGATGGCATAGTTGGACTAACCCTTCTGCCAAAGTACCATAACATCATAGACTTTATATAAAACTAGTTAATTCGCCGACAGATGCCATTGTGTATCGTTTTATGTCGCAAAAAAGTGTTCTCTGAAATTGGCCAATTGTGCAAAAAACGAACTGCCACTTCAAATCTGCAAAATCATGGTGTTTCATGTAACATGTAAGTACTAAGTATGCATTAAAATGGTTTATTCAAGTACAAAGTCGAAATCCTTTTTGCGCCATAATGATAGAAAATTTCGTGGTACGTTGGTAGCTCGAACGTAGTACTAGGGCTAACTGGAAGGCGATTTGGCATAGGGCTAGAACATCGGGAACGAATGAATGTTAAAATAAATGTTTTTCAGTTTAGCAATTAGTGGGCTTACCATGAGTTTGAAATGAATTATTCGTTATCGAATACTATCGCCCTGTCTCTTTCATATTCATCGACTGCTTTACGACACGAGAAGTATATCCGATAGTTTTCGATATCGAGGACAGTTTTTACAAACTCATGGTAAGGGCACAGTTACTTGCCCTTTACGGGGCCCCGGTGTGGGCGCGTTCAATTAAGCGGCGTGCCGCGCACTACCTGAACGCGCCCCAAAAGGTCGTAGCCGTAAGGCTGATCCGGGGGTACCGCACGATCTCCCGCGAGGCGGCGAGCCTCCTAGCCGGATTGCCGCCATGGGATCTGGAGGCGATAGTCCTCGCGCGCCTGCATGAATGGCGCGCGGGGGCACTACGTCGGGGGGAAACTCCGCTGCCGCGGCAAATCACCGCTCAGCGGACAGACCTCCGACGCGATCTCATGGCGACATGGAGACAGCGACTGTTCAGCGACTACTTCCGCCTGACGCAGGTCCTCACCGGACACGGTTGTTTCGGGAGGTTCCTGCACCGAATCGGGCGGGAGGAAACGCCCGGGTGCTGTCATTGCGAGGATCGTCCGGAGGACACGGTGGCGCACACCGTGGAGGTCTGCCCCGCTTGGGCGGAGCTCCGCCGTGTCCTCGTAACGGCGATAGGCGGCGGCGACCTCTCGCGCCCGGCCCTGGTTCAGGCCATGGTCCGGAGCGAGAGGGAATGGGAAGCCGTCACCTCCTTCTGCGAAGCAGTCATGCTAGCGAAGGAGGTGGCGGGACGTGAGAGGGAGAGAATCTCTCGTCCCAGCCGCCGCGGGCGACGCACCGGGCGTCGGGGGCCACGTGGTGGCTCCCGGCCACCGTAGGCGCGGGCCTGTGGACGGTGAGTAATGGGTTAGCTCACCGTCCGTCCGTCTTATGACGACAGGCCGTGTCGACGGCGCGTTCGTGTTCCACGCGCGCCTCAAAGAGATGTCAGCAACCAGGAAGGGGCCCGCAAGGGCCGATGCCTGCCGGGGCTGCGGGACTGTTCGAAAGAGATACCGTGGCCCTGGAACACAAAGGGCAATGAAGGAACATGGATGGGTTTTAGTCAGTAAGAGTCTGACACTCCCTCCCACTCCACCCAGAGCGGGAGAAGTCAATTGATGATTTCCCATCGGTAAAAAAAAAAAAAAAAAAAAAAAGGGCACAGTTACTAATAAGTATGATCAGTAGGTTTATAATGGGTGTAAAAAAACCCTTAACGAAGCTGAAAAGCACTTGTTCTCCCCGTCATAGCGATAATTTTTTTGTTCCTATACCTGGGAACCTTCTAGTTACGGAGATATTGGGGGTCAAAGTTCCAACTTTTTCACAAGCTTTTTTTTTAAACACGTTTTTAATGTAAGAACTTTACTTTAAACATCTCCACGACCCCCGTTCTATTCAATCCATCTATCAGCACAACGTTTTGAATGCGTTACATTGAGTTCTAATGTAAAACGTGATTATTCAACCCAAAAAAAATGTCGTTTCGCAGCAATGATTTTTGCGTAAAGTTACTTAGTATGATGTACAGAATGCTTGATTAACGGCTTCGTGAAGGGTCCGTTTACGCCCTGTAGGTGTAAATATAAAGGTTTATAAATAGAAGTAAGTTTAGAAAAAGAGAATTATTAGTAAAAGTAAGTACGTTAAGTTTGTGCCACTTGTAGCGTCATTCTTATAGGATACGTACAGGCCCAACTATGGTATCCCGCATTAAGGTCCTTGCTTCTTCCGTAGCTTATGCCTCTATGTCCATAGCTTATTCCTCAATGCTGTCACAAAACTGTCATGATCTAATAATTCAAGAAATATAATGAAACCAAACTCAAGACCAAATTACATAGTGCCATAAATAGTGCCCAGCTGTGGGACAGTATTATGCTAAATAAAAAAAATATAACGCTAATAATTATTTTTTAGGCCATCATTGTGCCGATTGTCGTAACGGCCAAGAGCCTCGACGACCATTTTTCAAAGCTCTTCTTAGGCAGTATTCCTCGATACGGCTCGCATTGTGAGGAGGTTCATGTCTCTGGAGCCCTATCCACCGGTAACTCGGACCCTGCTCCCGACACCAGCGGACTACTATTTTTTTATGTTTTTAAATGTTTTTATATGGTTTTTTGAAAGAAATATTTAAAAATTTATTCAATATGTGTAATAAAGGAATAAAGGAAATGGTTATCATATATGCATGTCGATTTTAATAATAATAGCGTATTCATTATTTTAAGAAAGAAAGAAACAGACTTAATAAACTAAAAAAATATATTTATTTCCATTTTCATATTTATGAACGAAAATATTTGACAGCAAGCGTAACAAAGAGAAATGTCATCTAAAATCAATGTTTGTCTGATTCTGAATGACAGTTCAGTCAGTCTGGTTTAGTCTCACATGTTCCCAATTTGCGAATCATATAATTTGTGAAATAACTCCCGAAAAAGAACAGTTTTACCAGTCTTCTATTGAAAAAACGCAACAATGTCAGATGTGCCAGACCTCAGTAGTGACGAGGATAATTTCGAAGACGACGAATGGCTAGAAATGGAAACCAACGATACAACGGTAACATGCTTATTTTGTCCTAACGTTTTATCGAATATTGAAGAAGGAATCGCGCATTGTAAGTCCGTCCACAAGTTTGATTTGAACGAACTTCAATTGAAGTTCAATATGGACTGCTATTCATACATTAAGTTAATAAATTACATCAGAACACACAAACCCACTTCAGAGGTTATAACTAACATCAACAAGGCACTGTGGGACGACGAGAAGTATTTTCAGCCAGTGGTGCAGGATGAGTGGCTCATGTACGACTTTGAAGCTCTCACCGACAAGCCAAGTTCACCAAAAACTTACCATGCAAATGTGGAGAATGGCTTGGTTACACTGTCAGAGGCACACTTCAGTGAACTTCAAAGGACAATACAATTTTTAACACAGCAGCTAAGTGAAAGTGCCACACTCCTCAAGAATGCCAAGGAAGACATAAAAAGGATGCAGGATTCAATGAAAACTTTAGTAGAAGGTGGTCAATTAAGGGGAAGTAATGATGAACCATCAACGGAAGTCAATTGTGTGGCGAGTGTTCCTCTAGAGTTGGATGATGGCTATTTTAGTACTTATGCTCATTTCAGCATCCATTATGATATGCTTTCAGACAAAGTCCGCACAAAATCTTACAGAGATGCAATTTTGGAAAACAAGATAACATTTAAAGATAAAACTGTCTTAGATCTTGGTTGTGGTACTGGTATCTTATCAATGTTTTGTGCAACGGCTGGAGCGAAACAGGTGTATGCATTAGATCAGTCAGAAATTATATACCAGGCAATGGATATTGTTAGAGAAAATAACTTACAGGATGTTATTAAATTAGTCAAAGGACGACTTGAAGACACCAAGTTAGATCAAAAAGTAGACATAATTGTCTCTGAATGGATGGGATACTTTTTGCTGTATGAAGGCATGTTAGACAGTGTAATTTACGCCAGAGATCACTGCCTCAAACCTGGTGGACTCCTGTTACCCAATAGATGTAATATAAGTCTGGTTGCTAACAGTGATGTAGAAACGAACAAGCGACTTATAGAGTATTGGTCAGATGTCTACGGATACAAAATGAATTGTATGAAATCTGAAGTCGTTCGAGAAGCAAGTATTGACATTGTTGAATCTAAAAATATTATTTCCAAACCTTGTGTGGTTAAGAACATAGATATAAACTCATGTCAGATAGATGTCATGGACTTCACATCGGAATTTAAACTTCCTATCATAAAAGATGGTGCTTTGACATCAATTGTCGGCTATTTTGATACCTTTTTTGATCTGCCGAATCCGATCAATTTTTCAACTGGACCTCATGCAACACCAACGCATTGGAAGCAAACGATTTTCCATTTCAGAGATTGCAAGGAGGTGAAGAAAGGAGATATTATTGAGGGTACTATCATTTGCAGTAGGCAGAAAACTGATGTCCGAGGTTTGTCCGTACAGATCAATATACTTGGTAGGAATCATAAATATACTTTATGTTAAACTACTTTTGAGAAAACCTATTGCATTTTGTAAGTGTCCATGTAAACTATTTACTATATAAACTGATTGATGTCAAGCGGTTTACATAGTAAAAGCTTTAAATCATTGTTAAATTGCAAATATGATTTGCATAGTGATTCTGCTACACTATTAAGTAATAAGTTTAATATGTTCGTATATAGCTAAGAGATAGCATTTAATATGGCAAGATAGTTCATAAAATGTCATTATTATCCTTTTTTTTATCATGTATTTTTAAGAAACTGAGATACTCACCAGCGAGTCAGTGTGTTCATCATTTATATCATACACATAGATTATATCAAACATCTCACACATTTTATGTCATGTATTGGAACCTTAATTAGCAAAAACCTTTCTCTCCAACACAGTCGGGTAAAAGGGATTTTCATTCATACTTTTGCACCCCATACTGAATCTTGAAAAAAGTAATCAACAAAGCTGATTGTGGTATGTCTGTTTATTCAAAGATTTACACAATTCGAAATGTGTATTTGATGAAACATTTTGTTTGATTTGTTTATTGACTAAACATATATTATAGGTCTTGAATAAAAAAGTGCCAAAATTGTTACAGCTTTTAAATGTAGACAAGAATAGCCACATTTATATTCTGCAATGAAATCATTTTATGCTTACCATTTCCTTCTACTATATATAGGAATATATTAAGATTAAGCAAAGATCATCATTGAATAGACCATTTTTTTTATTTTTTCTATTTCTTAGATATATATAGAACATGCATTATGACTGTCATGCCTCATGTAATAGTTATAAATTGATTATTTAAGGGTATTAAAGTAAACATTTCGTCTACGAAAATCTTTATTTTATTTTACATATAATTTACACATAACTAAAAGGTGTTATAATCTATTTACACATGTAGAAAAAGACTGTCAAGTTGATAAAAAACCATTTGATTTTGAGATTTCATTTTATTAGAGAGAAAATGCAGTTTCATACAAAGATCTTTGTGTTGTTTACATCAAATTATTGTGATTTTTAAGATAAAACATTTAATAATATACATTCGCATACTTACAATACAATACATTATATAGAAAATTATCTTTAGCAATTGCATTTTAATTTCATATGTTCTTCATGTGGGATATATATTAATAGAAAACTCTAGGATTTTTACTTTGATTTTTTGTAAATAACATCTTTTTATACATTTTATATTAGTATGAATAACTATGTTTTTTTTTAATGATGAGAAATATTATCGGTGATACTTTATTTAAGCAGGACACTTTGTTAAAAATATTTGACGATTTTGTGGGTAGGTACTATTTTATTAATATTTTTTCTATCTTAAAACGTAGCAGTGTACAGGTCTTTAAATAGCTTAATTACATTGACAATTGAATACTAAACACATTCGGAATGTTGTAATGTCACATTTAAAAGCATTATCTTGTACAAAAGTGGTTTCTATAAGACAAAGAGATTACATTATCAAGGGTGCCTATGTAGGTACTGCTCCAAGCTATGATACAGAAACAACAATTAATATTCATGTACATAAGGCTCAGTATGCTAATCTCTACAATTTCATAAAGCTATATCCCCAATCTGAATGGCATCACTAGACTACATTTTCAAATTAAGTAGGTATGTACCTATATTGAATATCCTTAATATTTAGTACCTATGAACTATTAATAGGTACACTAAATGCACAATATACAGAATTTAATAAATCTCTAATAATTAAAATAGATGATAAATATATATAAAAAAAAACTATTGTTAGATTTGTCTACAATAAGCGTCACCAGTTGGATTATAAATCTATCCTTACCATCCCCGAAATCAAATAGGGACCTAATTTATCATGATTATGGATTCTTTTGATTTGATATTCAATGAGAATGGTCCCACGTACCTACCAGGAAAACTAGGCCTCTGATATACGTTCGAAATGTTCCTGAATTTAAATTCATTTTGTATGGTTACAAAAATTTCTATGTTTAGCAGATTCAGTTCAGATTTAAGATGAAAATTTGGCATCTGTGAGTAAACACTTGGCCTAAAATCCTTTAATATCTTTGTCATAATAAATTCAATTTTTAATTCCGTTCGTCAATAGATACTCTAGTTGAAGGACGGTACATTTACTTTGGGTCCTCCACAAAAGCTTGTTATGTTCAAGTCTAAGCCTAGTTAATGTTTCCTGTTCGTCCTCGGGCTGTGACGCCTTGCCTCTCAGTCTAATAGATCTAATAGGTAGTTGATGTTTACAGAAAGCTGTTACGACTCCATCTGATTTGAGCACGAGCTTTGAAATTCAATAAATATTTGAGATTTTCTACTTTATCCTTAGCTATGTTGTTTATAACAAAGACGAAAATCTTAATTTGTATCATGAAGATTTACTAATGTACTATCTACCTATTTACTAGATTGAAATGGCGTTATCATTTAGAAAATAATTTCATATTAAATAACATTTGGTCAAGAATATCAAGACTCCAATTTAATCGGAAACATTAAAATTAATAAGCGTATTCATCATATTATGGGTTAAATTTAACACTAATATTAAGCTACATTTATGTTATAGTTAAGTGTTTGATTGAAGAGAAGTGCACATGTGTTTATGAATATATAAATTAATGTTGTTTGCTCCGTCACCAGCATTTGATAGTTACTTACAGATACATTTAGCTCTTAACGACTATATTTGAAATGAGTTCAGTACAGTTTTACACATTAATTATTTCAATTATGAGTAGAAAATAGTGTAATCTCGATACACCCTCAAATATACAGCCAAGACTCTACTGCGAGTAAATTACTACAAGGGTTCTTCAGGGAACAGTTCTGGGACCTACCCTACACTTATTAAATACGGTTCTTTGTTCTCGCAATGGAATCTTGGGAACGAGATATCTTCAAAGCTTTAGACTTAATATTTAGGCTAGGCTAAAATCTTAGCAGCGAATAATAATGAATCATTTACACTACTGGCGTTACCGCTGAGCGGTATTTCGCCTGTTCGAATTAGCTCACTATGTTGTCTTCCACATAGAGAATCTTTATACATCCAGGCTTTTCGCATTGTGCTTCCAAGTCGTATATTTGTGCGTTACACACAACAATTTTATTTTAATAAATTAGCAACGTATAATATAGCTTGCACACGTATGTATATCATATGGTGTGCTTTAGTTTTTCTTCATTAATGAATCGAACATGTGGCAACACCTAGATCTAACGCTATTTACAAATGAGGCTAAATATTATTCCTCTGTTGTCGGTGGAACGCTGTTGTTCTCCTCCTCCTGCTTAGCTCGAGCCTCAGCATCTGGAAAATATTGTTGAATTTGATTAGTCGTTCTATTGTTGAGGTTGATACTAGTGACTGTCTGATCGAGTCCGATTCTGCACCAAGTTGTTATTGTCTCTTGACAAAAAATACTTCTGCTTTATTTTTCTGAGATTTTTTGGTATTGCGTCAAATAAAATTAACTAAGAAACTTTAAGCAAAATGAATACAACTGAAATTATGAGTTTTATGATTTCAGACTAAAGTATAAATAAAACACTAAAAAAATAGCTACCCTTAGCTGCTTGCTCTTTCCATATCTTCTTGTTGTCGCTGAGGCACGCGACCCACGGCTTCCTGATCTTGAACTTGTTGCTGTTTTCATTTCCTGTAAAAGAAAGTAGATTGTATTGTATTGTATAACGGGCTGGTTTCCGCAACTCCACGTCAAAACGCGTATTTTGCTTGCAGAAAAGAAAGTAGATATTAGAAATTTTGTTCTGGAAAATATTGTTGTTTCTTGAAAATTAATTACGCTATCCCGTTTCCTAATGTAAGTGGTCGTCACACGAATACGCGACGTTAATTTTGTTCTGCTAACTCGACCGCGTCTTGGCGCCGACAGTGGGCGCATCCGGGGTTTTTCAAACAAAAGAGATATTCTCGTGTACTCGCAACAATCACTTATACTTAAGGCGCGGTTCGATAGACGATTAAAAACATAGAATAGTTTGGTAGAGTTATGTTGTAATAGAATCCTAAAATATTGCATCTTCAAGGGCAGGATTAGTAATACTTACTGTCCTTTGTACCTGTGCTCTCTTCATTGATAGGCTCAGCTGAACTGGTCGAGTTCTTGCTACTGGAATGTAGAGGTCCCAATATGCATTCGAGCATATCGGCACATACGCCCAAGCTGGGTTCCACAATGAACTCGATAAAACCAATCTGGGACTCTGCTACCAGGGTGTTGTTTCTGTCGCACAGTGGACTGAATGGGATTCCTAGGTCCCGTTCCTTGTCGCCCTGGAGGAAGAACTCTTCCAGGAGGCTCATTGTCCACCTGTGGTGCAGGTCCCACCTCTGAAACAGTTTGGTAAAAGAATTAGTTCGTGTCTCAATCGCTTAGGTATTATGTATAATTATTATGTAAGTATATTTTATTTTAAAATTAACAGTCAACAGTAGGAGCAATTATTAACTGTGTTTTAATTGAAGATTCTAGGTAGTTTTAAAGACTGCTCACAATTATTAAAATCGGCTTCTGTATACAACCTTTCTGAAAACTGAATCATTCAGGACGAGTACAAAGAGTGGGTGGCGCGAGTGCTTTTGCTAATACTTTTGACAACGTCTTATATTTGCTCCTTGGTATAGGGACGACTTATCTTCTTCACCTATACCCAGGTACTACAAAAAAAGTTGGCTCACCTTGGCAGGATGTGAAATATCACAGCAGTGTAGAATGAGGGAAGCTGCTTTCGATTTATCCACGGTAGGTTCTGCGAGTGTTAGCAGTGACCTCATGTTCTTCAGCTGCTGGAAGTGGAACGACATGTCTGTAGCCAGCACCATGTCTATGACCAGATTCCGAAATTCCCGGAACTCTTCTCTGGACAGGTTCTGAAGAAGGTTGCATTCTTCGTCGCGCATCAGCCTGGAATTTGGAGACAAAAGTTTATATTAGTTGTCTTATAACGTGAGATACTTTGTAGTTTCAGTCATTTTATGGTCTGTTTTCAAAGTTGACCCTGCATTATGCTTTCGTTCTAAAACGTCACATCCGAGTTTGTTATCGAAGATTGTTATGTTGAAAACCGGGTTTAATCTAGGTAAATAAAAGCATGTCTGGGAAATCTTGCGTAAGGTTTTTGTACTTCTGAAAATCAACGTTTTTGAAATTGACTTTAAACACGAGTAGACTATTTAACTGATCCGTCATACCAAAATTAAGCTGATAGGGCCTGAATAAACATTCAGTAGATTAAACCACCTCCCTCGAAACAAATTTACTTAGGACAGCGAATTCGATCGTTTCAAACTATGTCAATGTTATAATTGCGCCATAAAAATGTAAATTTATAGGCACCGGTGTCCTAATTACATGAAATTGCCAGTTGTACAGGCGATACAGCTAGGTTAGGTCGGTTATAAACGTTGTGGAAACATGAAAGTTACGACTGGTTTCAAATTGATTTGCCGACCATAATGGAGATAAAATTGTAACTTACGATGAAACACAATCGTCGTTTAAAAGGTACTTTAAAGCAAATAATAGTTTAAAAGTAAGATAAATAAATAAGATACCGTTCGTTGTAAAACGCTTTGAAAGTAAAGTTCTTTGTTTGTTAAAGATTTAGTAGAGGTAGAGTCGGTTGTCTCCATATTTCCAGTAGGGATTTCTATTTCAATATATTACAAACCTATTATATTTATTTAAGTAAATACCTACTCATTGTTCTTGGATTGTGTTATGTTCTCAATAATTATCGATGGCCGATTCTTATGGATGATCACGTACCTACTACTAAATGGAGCGAAAAATAAAATGGCTACGTTGAATATTAAAATATTTTCACCAGGCTATAGAATTTGCAAAGCAAATCAGTAAATAACAATACCTAAATGTATTATATCTTTTTTGCACCAATAGTTAAAAACGGGGATTTCAACTTTTTATGGAAAAGTAAAATGTAGGTCAGAGGGTAGTACTAAAATGCTAGCTAGGTAGGTACACAATATGGCGATCCAACTCTGCTAAACAGCACTGCGCCTGAGTGGTGTACGGACCGCTTCTTGCTTCTACAGAGATGAAGCTTGGGTCAAACACGGAGAATATTGTTGGCTGATGTTTACGTCAGACCCCATATTGCTTTTCAGAGATGGTTATTAATGGTCATGGCCATCGAACTGCTGTTTTATTTAATCATTTGTAATGGTCTTAAAATCTTTGCACTTGTAAAATATAAATTGACGTATTTAGGCATATATTTGATTTAAGATGTAGCTGGTTAAGGCATCTCAAATCAACGTTATGAATTGAAAATTTACTGTTACAAAACTTCGACTCCACACAACGCCGACAAAGAAATAGGTATCTCAATTAAATTACCGACACATAAATAACACATTCTCATAGATTAACTCGTCAGTTAGACTGACGGTGAAATATAGTCGGGACATTTCCTCAACTCATTCAAAATTCATAGCGCGTTGCTACTGTCAATTACTGCCAATCATTGTGAAAAACACCATCGTAGCTAGTACCCGACTCACGTAACCAATGGCTTGAACTGGAACCGTGGTAAATAGACTAGCAATATACATTACTAGCTCTTGCCCGTGTCTATGTTCGCATACAAACCTTTAACCCCGTTTGGAGCAATCCTCTTTTTGAGAGGCATATCATTAAAAGCTTTTTGTTAATGTTATTAAAATATTTTGATTCGTATTCTTATTTTTTATTGCACACAAAACAACAAAAAATTAACATACAAATTGCAATAATATAGCTTATGTACAATGGCGAGCTTAACCCAGAATTGGGTTTTCTTACGGCAAACCAAAATTTCGATTGCGAAATTTGCATAAGAGGATATACCTATGTGCATTAACAGTACATTTTATTACTTGAATTAATTAATTTTATAAACTAAACTACATACATACAATATAATATACGTAATACACACAATATATATACAATACAATGCCTATAGAATCCTATTTACCTACATATTGATCATTTCGACAGGAAATGTTCCTTTATTCCTTTCTTGAACACTTCTAACGAAGGGCTATCCCGCAAGGAGTGTGGAAGTGAATTCCAAAGGCGCACAGCACGAACAGTAAATGATCCATCGTACCGACTTGAGGAGTGAGGAGGGAAACGAAGGAGAAGAGATGATGATGAGCGACAGGGATGATTATGATTGTGATTATTATTTGATGTTTATTTTTTTTATCGGCATTTTTTTATGTCTGTCATCGTCGTACAAAAGTCATGTTCCTTCATTTCTGTTTTTTTTTGCTTTATTTAAAATCGATTCACACTCCTGCTTCCTCCTGGCTGCCCACTACAGTTATTGGCAGTTGCAGTGGCAGTTTGGCAGTTATTTCCTTACATTTATTCACTTTATATATCTATCCCACTTTTCCTTTATTTTCGATATATTTTCTAATTTGATTTCAGTTTCCGATTCAAAGTAATACGGTGTTGGATGCTTTCATTCTTGTCGGGGTCACAGGGGCATGGCCGGCCGGGCTCTTGAAACGGTTCAAGTACTCGGAGAAGCCGCCATGCCCTGTAAGCACTTGTACTACCAGCGGGTCGAGCTCAATTTTGCGGACTAAATGGTGAGCCGCGATTGCTTCGGGGAGAAATAGTTTTGTCTTTGATGCGGTTTCGCTCGATCGGTATTTTGAGTTACATTCGTCAAACGACTCCATTCGGATTTTCCGCTTGACAAATGAAGCCGGAAACAGGCCGTAGTGTGCCTTATTTTACTGCCTATCGCTGCCTCTTTCGCCAACTCGTCACCCCTTTTGTTCCCCTACATTCCTGCGTGCGCTTTGATCCAAAACAATTGAAGAGTTAAACCTCGATTTATCGATGAACTCGATACCAATTTGGCTAGCTGAATGTGGTATTTTTGTGTGTGGGACTGGCATCTCGATCCCTCGGTCCCCAGTAACTCTGCGGGAATATCCTCGTTTCTCTATAATAAGAGGTTGTTTCACGAATCCGGAGATGCAGTGGAAGCAGTCCGGAGACTACCAACGTCGAGTTCAACGACGTTGTCCTGTAAGCCTTGATTGTCTTCTGCACAAAGCCACGCTGAACCGTGTTGAGCTGATTCCTTATCCCTATTTTGTTTGTAGGCACTTGCTGCGTACATGATGACCGGCTCCACCAATGCAGTGATATGGTCCTGATCATTCCGTCTTCAGGCACCATCTGATTTTTGCGGCTTTTGACAGCTGTTAATACATGTTTACGCTTTCCTAGTGACGATCGACGCGTGGGCGTTAAACGTCAGCTTATCATCGATCGTGAGCTCCAGTATCTTGATCTCCCGAGATAGAGCAATGTTTTCCTCGCCCATGTGCAGAAGTAGTGAGTCGTATTTCAAATTATTTTTGACGACCATTGCTTTCGTTTTATGAGGCGCAAACTTGTGTTTGTTACCGCCTCCCCACTTCTGGGCATGCATGAGACTCGCATTTGCCCGAAACAATCAGCACCACATCATGCGCGGATACTTGGCAATATTTGCCTCCTTTCTCCAGCTCATGGAGCAGGGTAACCAGGAGCAAGATCCAGAAAGTGGCCTACATTCTGGAACTTGCTCCTGGAGACTTGTACGGAACCTTAGGATGTTTCTTGTGCGTACTCTGCTTCTTCATACCGAACCCTTTCCTTCCTGACCCGCAGATAATTATCTACTAGACGACGCAGGTTTACCGGGCGCTTTGTTTCTGCCAGTCGGCATTTCATCGTCGGCCACCAGGCATTATCGAAAGCTCCTTCATATCCAATAATATGACTACGATGATCTTTTTCTCTTTCAGTATATCTCTTATGTGTTTTATCTGGGGTATCGTATTAGTACTATCCAGTACTAACTGGGTTGTGGAGGTCAGATTCACAATTCTGATTAGACGGGAAGCCGACCCCTACATGGTTAGGAATAGGCTAGGCAGATGATAGCCTATGCATTGTCTGTGACTCAGTAAGTCACTGAACCATTTTTGTATAGGTAGTAGGTACATAGATATACATTATAATGGCTGGCCCCTTCGTAATTTAGCGTAAGGTCAGAAGTGACGTCATACCGGCCGGATTGATGGATGGCCGCTATGATCGGATCGTAAACAGTCTATACGGATTAACCCTTCCGTGAATCTCAGGAGATTAGACCCTTAATGTTTAAGCTGATGACATAGTGCTGAGAGTAGAAACAGTAAATTCATTACCGGTAGAAAATAGGCTGGCTACCAACACGAGTAAAAAAAAAAGAGACCGATAACTTTGATCTGCTAAGAAGCATAGAATTTGCATAAGGATGCCGTAATAATTTACCTACTTGCGCAAATTGTATCGTTCGAGAACATAAACTAAGTAAATAAACAACAGTAAGCACACACTATAATTTATTAACAATGTCCCCGAGGAGTGCACTTGCCTAATTAAAACCTACCCAATTAATTATCTAGCATAGGCTCGCAGTTAGTGCCAGTGGTAATATAAAACGGATAAGCTTGTAATCCTCAGAGGGATTTAGCCTAGTATACGTACACAGTTTACCTCTATTTTTTCACGACATTTTTGGGAGGTTATTTTTTTACAAGGCCTAGCGACTGTCCTTTGACCGACTTCTACGAGGTCATTCTTGAAGCAATTTGTGGCAATCTCTGTAGTGCTGGTGCACCTAGTATAAAGAAGCTTTAGCATCCTCTACGATGGTTTCTAACGTCTAAATGAAGAGTCAATTCGCATGCCTGAATGTGGGTATGGATTTTTTTTAGAAAAATCTTTTATTATGTTTCGTGTTTATCTGCGCAGTATTATATGCTTCTTGGGATCTACTGGTAGGGTCTATGATATTCAAAATGGGTGTCATGAAATATCTAGGACATGGGTAACCACTATCTACTATTATAATATAAAGGGTGTAAACAGACCCTTAACGAAGCCGAAAGGCACTTGTTCTCCCCGTCATTGCGATCATTTTTTTGTTATGGAACCTGGGAACCTAGTTACGGAGATATTTGAGGGTTTTTTTTTAAATACCACTTTTTAAGGTTTTAACTTTACTTTAATTAACTCCATGACCCGTTTACTATTTAAAGCATTCATCAACACTAAGTTTTGAGTGCGTTACATTGAATTTTACCGTCAAACGTGATTTTTCAGCCCAAAAAAAAAGTCGTTTCCCAGAAATAATTTTTGCGTAGAGTTACTTAGTTTGATGTACAGAAAGCTTGGTTGCCAGCTTCGTGGTGAAGGGTCTGTTTACACCCTGATCTAAAGTACCGACTTCGAGATCGAGATTGAGCTACAAGTGGAGTTTATAAATAGTTGTGTCATGAGCAGAACATTAAGACATTCTTATAATTATTGTAATCGCAAATTTTCCGGACAGAAAAAAAATCTTGTAATAAGAACCATTTCTGTTCCTATACGGCTCAGCTGCTTCCTCCTGGTAAATTTATTTTAATTAAAGTACAGTCTACAGCCTCGACGACTCCATCAATTTCAAAAAAATGTGGTGCCGAGCGGAGGGCATACGAACATAGCCCCGTCTGAACAATGCTATCGCACTATATGCTGTCTTCTACACGGTACAGTCACTTAAGTCACATTTGAAAGAAAAAGAAAAAGACATTTGAAGAAAGAAAAAGATCTGATCTAGGCCTACGGTGTGGGGCCACCATCAGTCAAAGAGGTATGAGCGAGTAACCTAAATCTGAATTGATAGCGCACATAATCTTTCCTCAAAAAATAAAATATGCAAGAAAATATGAAATTAGTGGGTGTTTTTTATGGTGTCTGCCCCGTAACCTAAGGTGGGGTTGAATTATACAACATGAGACTGATATTCAGAGAGAAATTCTTTAACAGCTGTGTTTTAAATGATTATTTTTTTTGCGCTCTGCAGCGCTACTATCCCTAATTTGTCAACTTTTCCTTCGTCTGGGGCCAATAGATAACCGTATTAATATAATACAATACCGTCAAGTGTTACAGGTATCATTGATCGTAATTATTTTGCCCTTTACAAATAAAGCAAATATTAATCTAAGATCAAGTCAAATCGAAAGTAAGATTAATAACTCTTCAATCTGAAGGAAGATTTAATGAAATTGTGCCACTTACTAAAAGGTAGGCATATCAGGCGATCGGAAATCAATATCATAATATTATATAATTGCAGCACGCTTGGAAGCAGCGGACTAATACGCTGAGATTAATCGGGATTCAAAGTATCGATATTACATGTTATTAGTCATTACCGTATATGCACGAGTATGTCTACTCTAAAGCTGGCTGATTAAGAGGAATGTTGGCCTTCACCTGAATGAATTCGGTTAAGCGGTTACTTCAATTTATCTTCCGGATTGGTTTAAGTATTGCGCATTCTGTATTTCATTTAAAGCGGAGATTGGCGGGATTTGAAGTTAGACGGAATCATCATATTACTTATATTTTATTCGCAATATGGGTGTGCTTACGTACATCGTATATTTTGTCTTCAAAAGTATTTTTTTGCCTGTTGTTGTACGAAGATTTTATTAGGATCTTAATTTTCCCGTGTTAGTTGATATTAGATTTTTCATTCATTTCTCAAGTTGTTCCTGTAGCATGTGCCTTATTCTTATTTGGTTTAGGGTCTTAAATGCGCTGATTATGAGGGGTGGTAATTTTATTTACTAAGCTGTTTAATTCAGTGAAGTAAAGTTTGACTATGTCTTTCTGATCTTAGTCATATTCTTTGCCTTATTGTTCGGAATTAGGGCGGAAACACGTAGCGTAACCAATGTGCTTAATCTCTAGCCTGAATTTGTGACTGTATTTTGTAATGCTTATCCTATTAAAATTGATGTATAATTCGATTGCATGGTGGTTTAACCCTTTTTAAGGTAGAGGCAGTATGCGTGCCACCAAATTATTTTTAATACAGAAATATCACCACTTTAGTATGGACAGTGGCACAGATACTGTTATCAAATTTTCCACATATTTTCCGGCGATAAAAAAAAAAAAATATTGAAGTTTAATATTTTTTGAAATTAAAAAAATATATCTTAAAAATCATATAAAAATATCCTTATTAACATACATCGATTTTGTTTTCCTACCACTTCCGGTTTTCTCTGCCTTATAAAGGGTTAAGGAGGGCCTCCTGCAGACCAGGATTAAAAATTACTATCCATTTTCCGAAAAAGGAATACATAATCTGTTCGAAATAAGTATAATCCATTTCCTCTACTGTTTACGTCTCCTCGTGGACACAGAGTAAAAAAATTGCATAAAGTCGAGCTGACGTCATCATTCATCAATCACTCGCCGTCGTCGGAAGATAAAGTATCCTATTTCTATGAAAATAGCCTCCGATAAGTACTCTGTAAGCAAAGTGAAGGTTCCTTGAGTGTGTCATCCCGTTGGCATGTGGAACTTAAAAGGTGTGAAAAACTGAGCATGAGGTCTTGTGTTATGGAGTTTTTCCATCGGAATTGTTGGTTGATGGCAATAGGCTCGCTTCCTATTACACGGAACTTAAACATAACTGGCGAAATGTGGGTGTACTATTAGGTACACCTCTGCCTAATCCTTCTGGGATTATAGGCGTGATGTTATGTTATGTCGAATTAATTTTATTGGCATCAACAAGTCGACTAACTTATTTTACTTCTGCAGCAGATGTTTTGAAAATACGTCGTTTGCTTCCCTTCAAGTTGTGAATGAATTCCTTGGAATTGTCATTTACCAGGTCCTTAGCTTAGCAACTAGCAAAGAAAAATAGTACCTTTGTGTATGCAGGGTGTAACCAGACCCTTCACGAAGCCGTCAACTAAGCATTCTGTACATCAAACTAAGTAACTCTACGCAAAAATTATTGCTGGGAAATGACTTTTTTTTTGGTATGAAAAATCACGTTTCACGGTAATACTCAATGTTACGCACTCAAAACTTAGTGCTGATGGATGCTTTGAATAGTTAATGGGTCATGGAGTTAATTAAAGTAAAGTTAAAATCTTAAAAAGTGGTTTTTAAAAAAAACTTGTGAAAAAATTGGAACTTTGACCTTCAATATCTCCAGAACCCTGTGGTTTCCCAGGTATTGTCTAGAAGAAAAAAATGATCCCAATGATGGGCAGAATATGTAGTTTTCGTTTTCGTTAAGGGTCTTTTTACACCCTTTATTTCTAGAATCGAATCCTCACGTTTATATTAAAACGGAAAATGTAATGCACGGGACAGGCATTTGTGGCGGATCGCTGGGCATTCCCTGCCGACAGCAGAATGTCTACATCAAATATCAAACATACAACCTGATTGACCATTGATTTTATTAACTGCTTCCTTTGCGAGATCTTGGAAATTGTTGCTGCTGGTAAATTAATTTATTGCGTGTTTTAAAAGACGAATAACTTTGAATTCTGTTTTTTAAAGAATTACTTATAGTTCGGAGAATCACGGTTTTGTTTAATATGCTTTGAATCTTCGTAAATGCTTTAGTTTTGTGGTTTTGGTGGATTTTGGGCATTCCTAATTATTGTGACTTCACTTTTAATTCTCAAACTCGTAAACTTCTCGTGTCAGCGCGTAGAGTTTTACTTGTTATAAAGAACGTATTTTAATACCAGTCCTAAAATCTATGCTCTATCTGAGTACATGATTCCCGTTGCTTTATTTATCGTCGATAAGCGCAAAAGTATTAATAAACGCTCAATATTTATAGCAATCCGCGTAAAAAAGAACTAAACATTTACCGAGGTTTTTATTAAACATAGTCTATTACGTGTGATAATATTTTATTTTTATAGCATTAGGTACTACCCATCACGTTTTGGATATACTTATTTTGGGCACACTTCGAGTGAAAAATAGCTACATTCAAGTCTCGGGGGAAATGATATCGTATTATGACGCTTTCACAGCCTAAAAAAGCGAGATTCTTTTATCAGCCCACTCAGAATTTTCATCATTATGTACTTACCTTAGCTTTTCATATTCTTTATTTGGAAATTGTTCAGTATATTGTATCGTATTGAAAATCGACGTCATTATAAAGCAGTGAATTGCTTGTTATCTGATTGTTCGTTTGTCATCATTATGTAAAGCTTTATGGATACAAGAAGCTTTTGTTTTTTTCCATTGCGTTATTTATAAATCATGCCAGAGATTTTTTTTGATATTTTATAGTTAATCATTACAGCGTTGGACAAAATATACCTGTGTCTTTATTTCGTTTATTAATTTATCTTACTTTTTACATTTTTCCGAAATAAAAATAAAAAGATAAAAAAAAGTATCGGGAACAGAGTCCAAGCTACCAAGGCTCCAGAGAAAGGAAACCTCCAAATAATACGAGCCGTTTCCAGGAGTACCTACCGTTTTTTGAATCAAGCTCTTGATCCAGCTGCCTAAGGAGAGCCTCCTCAGTATGTATTATTATTATTTAAAAAAATGTAGAAAAGATTTTTTATAAGAAATTTAAAATCCAGAATAGTTTCCAATTCAATCTCGTTTTCGCCAACCATCCATGATCAAGATAATAAATGTATTAAAACTGGTTAAGAAATCAATAACTGCACAAGCATAAACTCCTAAAAAAAACTATTATAATAACTTTGCAATAAATGTCTAGAAAGATATCGAAGAGACGAACGCGCTTGTATTTGATTAAAATGTAAATCGTCGGCAGGATCCAACGCACACTGAGCGAAAGGGTTTTAGTTTTCTCTTTTAATATACAGAGCTAGCCTTGCTTGGATAAAGTTCGGATAGATGAAATTTTAGTACTGTGGGTTTATGGAATACATTTCGTCTATCTTCCTCTTTTTTGATGTTTCATCTACCTGTATTTGACTTGATGAATAAGGATTAGTGTAGGATCGTAACTATGTTTGATAAAGTGGACATTTCATATGTATACTGGTTCTTGTCCTTTTCATATTGTTATTGTTTCATGTCAGTTGGTCCTGCAGATGACTTTTTATGTGTGTTATAATTACTTCTCCATCATTATAGCGGGTTTGACGCAGATTGTGCAGTTCGCAAAATGTGCACTTGCATCAAGTGCACAATCTGCGTCAAACCCATTATAGCTACACTAACTGATAAAGAGCATTTATTGTAGTGTTTGCGAAAACCAATTGTAAGATTTTACGATTTATCCGCTGTTGCCTCGGAAGGGGTGCGGAAACAGATCTCGGACTCGCGTTGGTCGCGATAGTCCTCTTTTCAACGCCAGATTTACGCAACAAGAGCGAGTTTTATGAACTTAAAAAAAATAAGTAGTTATTAAGCATCTAACCAATATTATGGTGTACTAAAAATAATTGCAATTCCTTCATAAGTTTAGTCAAAAAAACATTGTAAACCTGTGCGAATATTTCGTGGACCCTTAATGCCAAAACACAAAATATTTAAAAACTAGATGAGGTCGGTGTTTCTTATGAAACTACTCTGAGAAGAAACAAACTGTAAAACATTTAAAAAGTTTTATCATCTAAGAATTCTCACCTGAAAGCAGCACTTATATGATGATTCTCGAGGACAGCCCTGTCATTGTACAGCAAGGCGGTATCAGAACCTGACATCACATGGAAGTTGTTGGTGGTTCCCGTGTGTTCGTAGTCATGGACCACGGCTGCTATCAACGTCGCGAAGATCTCCAGGTCTGATAGCCAGTTCTGTAAAGAGATAAGTTAAATTGTTGATCTTTGATGTAGTTATGAGTTCTTGAGAGCATGTTACTGCGTCGACTTAATAAATTGGTGATTTGAATGTTATATCTCGAGCCACCTTCGAATATCTGGAGGTAGATTTTTTCTTAAGACGCTGGTTATGATGTTTGTTTCTTTAATGTAATATTAAGGTTTAATAAACACATCGTTATAAATAATTCCCTTATCATCACGTTTCTATGCAGCAAAGTGGTAAGCAGGGAAACGTAAAAGTTGTTAAAGTCTAAACGTTTTGCTATCTTTTTCATTATAGGTAAATATCAGTTTCTAAATATTTACGTAAGTTATTATATCATATAATCAGAAGCTGTTGAGAATTTAATTCTTTAAGAACTTGAAATTGGGTCAGAATTACGCTGGAACCGGAACTACTCTACGGCAAAGTTTACGAGATAATTTTGTAAACTTTGTTTACAAGTCACGTCTTATGCGCCAAAGTAAATAGCATCGGTTCAAGTTGCCATGGATATTAACTCCATTCTGATTAAACTAGTTAAATTACTTTGGTTTCTCCTGTACTTTAGTATTGTCTTGTTAATTGAGCTTCTTAGCTTCAAGTTAAGTTTGGCTGTTTAAACTAAGTGTGCTCGTTAGTGAGCTTGTCTTCAGTACTTTAATGGTTCGTCCAAACTGTGTAACTTGTGTGTAATTTAGTTTCGATGGCGGTCAAATCACTCTTTGTCATCATTGGCGTCATAAGTATTCACATAAATCACTGATGTTAAAATTAAACTGATAAAAATCTTGTAACAGTCATGACCTTACATCAGTTCTGTCGACATTTTTATGGAAATATAAGTTCCCTAAATATCCTTTGTTATTATTTTGCTGCATAACATACTACACATAATTTATTTATTTATCAAAAACATTGCTAACATTACAGGAAATTCCTAATTAATATACTAATATGGCTCTTAACGTGATTTTTATAGAATTCAATCCTCCTCTAGTATGTCTCGGACCCTCTGGCGCCTATCACTCTCGTATGTTAGAGAGACTGACTCAACCACTTTTGTCTGGCTCTGTTTTTTGGCCGCTCATGATTAGTGTGCGAGATGTGCTTTTCTTGGCTCTCTCCTCAACTCGGGAGCAGGCTTCCTGTTCACACATCCTCTCTCTCCTTGCCCTCTCGCTCCCGCTGCCGGTGGAGCTGAATCCTTTCTAGAACTAGAGCTCTCACCAAGACTTGCCGATACCTGGCGGCTGGATCTGGCCCCAGTTCGGTTTGAAGCCAGAAGTTTATTTATAAGTTCCTCCTGCCCCTTCATTCTCAGCCCCATTCTTTGTAATAGCTCAGTCATGTCCTTGATTAAGGGGGTCACCACGGAGGTTACAGTGAGATTGATGATCTCCTTTGCTGCTGGAGATAATTATTATCTCTGTACCTCCAAGTCCGATACTGGATCCGATCAGTTGGATCCCTTGGGAAGCTCCCCAACGGATTTAGTTGGGGCGAAGACCGTGGATTTCCATCCGGTCTTGGGGACTCTTTTCTTTCCCTCAGATGGCTTTCCGGGATATGCTCTCCCATGGCTGCCAAAAGGCTGGCATCAGAAGCGCGGGGTTTCCTTGCGTTATCTCCTCTGTATTGTACTGGAAGTCTGTCCCCGGGTCAACTTCCATCGCTATAGCGTGGTCCTTATTTAAACTATCTAATATAGCTATATTAAGTATCTTAACACATACAATATTCTTTTTGTGAATTCAAATATTAAGCTTGTTATCCCCGAAGGATTATAATATTTTAAACAATTTCAACCTTCTTTATTTACTGTTAACCTGCGTTATCTCACTGATGGGCAAAGGCCTCTCCTTATCACATTCTTACATATCTATCTACCTTACAATCTTTCTTACCATCAGTCCAGTCTGACACAGCATATAATGAACGGTTTGTGCGACGTCAGCGGCGTGGAGGTTATTGTGGTATGGGTTGTGGAACCTGCAGTAGCCTTCTTCTATCCTGTTGAGGAAATTCTCGAGCGTCGTTGGCGGTACCTGGTGAAGAGAGACCACTTTATTATGTGTGAAATAACTGACTTAATTACATAGTTTTTCGTGAGATATTAGCCTCAGACGAGTTTAAACTTAAGTGCTGTTAAGGCTGGGTGAGAGAAAGTTTCGTCCTCTTTACCCTCTACCAACTTTTTTAAAATAATATTTATATACAAATAACAGACAATGAAAACAAGAGTTTAAAAAAGATTGAGCAGGAAAGTACTGCTTTAAAAAAAAAACTGCCAGCAGACTTGCGACAGGATAGGCTGTTGGTTAAGGCTTTGTTTTTTTTAAATAATAAATGGATGACGCAAAATGGGTGAAAACAAATCAGTTTTTAACATTATTAAGTTTATAGGTAGGTATAGGTAGGTATTGAAATTCTATGATCAATGAAGCTTAATTAAAACAAACTCAAATATAGGTATCTAGGTTATTGATATTCAACTAACAAAATATGTTTAAAACACTGTAGCCATTTTAAAAGTTAAAATTCTGGAACCAACTTTAACCTAATCATGCATAAAATCTGCCTTTTCAAATAAAAGACTCAATTGTATGTAAGTTCCTAGTATACAACTCTATCCTCTAAACTTTGACACTCGGAAACCCCATTTCAATTCAATCAGAGAGAACTGCCGCCAGCGCAGGAAATAAAGTAAGTACCGAAGTTTTCTACTACATTATGCACTTGTCTTGGGCTGATCTTATTGAAATTGAAATTCTTGAGACATTTTATTGTAAAGTCTTCCGACATTTTGCGATAAATCACTATCATAATTAGTTCGCAGAACTGATTAAATAATCTGCAGAGACAAAATAAATGAATACAGCGTTGGGCCTAATACACTCCCTTGAGGAAATCCTCAATTTATTCAAACCTTATAATCACAGCATTCTCGTTGCCTTAAAACGAAAGATATTTGAATAACAAAAGCCGTTGACAACAATGATGCTGTAATAAAAATCCTTGGGGTTCTTTGGTTACATTGTTCACAGCAATAACTGTTTATAAGCCGTTACTAGAAGGCCTTCCCACGTCATTATTAATTTTTCCGTACCACAAAAGAGTATGTATACCGCTCGTCAAAATTACCTCCAACGCGAATTCTGAAACTTTTTAAGTTAACTTTGGAGTCTATTAAAACTTCCATCAAGACTTCCCCTGGTGATTTTTTCCCGAAATCTCAATTCTAATATTAAAATAATGTAACGAGAGGAAACTTTTATGATTTGATAATTTTTGAAAAGTAATATTATTGAGGAATTACGGCTACATGTATTTAATCATGATTTACTGTCATATAATATTGAAATCTCTATGAATCGCATTAAAACTCACATACTGGAATTAAAAAGATGTGATTAGACAAATATTAATAGAATTCACTTAGTTGGAGCTTCTTTCTTGAAATTAATCAAAAGATAAATGAAAAGAAGGAAGACAAACTTCCCGGGGAGTAACAAACCGACAAATTGGATTAATGTCTTCCAAAATGAAGGTTAATTTAACTTATCGACGTTTCACAGAGTAGATTTAGGCCAATTGATTTTCCAAATGCTTTTGCTTGAGTTCACCAGGTTTAGAATTCATTATCGTTTTATATTAGGTGACAATTTATTTGAAAGGGAAGATTATTTATTACCTTTATTGCTTTTTCTGTCTTCACATTTTATAATAACTTTGATAATCAAATTACATTCATAGTTCATTTTAGTTCTTCACTTAACAAAGTACCCAAAGAACAGCAACGTAAGTAATACTCAAACTCAAAGCATTTATTTCAATTAGACCATTACGGGCACTTTTGAATGTCAAAAAAACAAGAAAAAGCGAAGCTACATTCACTGTCACAAGGCATAATAACTTGTGAAAGTCTGTAGTTGCCAATACAAGCAACTAAAATCTCATATAAAACACAAATTCTCTTTTATTATCCTTATAGCGACCGAAACCGGAAGGCTTGCGGAAGACATTACATTGGAGTTATCATTTGAAGCAGACAACTGAAAATGTTACAAAACAAAATGCCCATGTATTTTGTTATAAAGTTACAGTTAAATTATAATTTGACGAGAATGTCTATTGAAGCTATTGACGAAAACCTTTACATAGATTTTGATAAATAACTATAACATAACATCACGCCTGTAATATCCGAAGGGTTAGACAGAGGTGTACCCATTAGTACACCTGTCGCCAGTTTCGTGGTTAATCCGGCACTGTATCTGTGTTTTTGTGATAAAGCTGTAATTTTTTTACAACAATGGCGGTTGTATTTTTCAAGAAATTTAATGTTCCCTGGCAATTTACAGTTTTTCATCTAAAATTTTGTTGTTCTTGAGTACTGTTTTTTTATAGAAAACAGGGATGAGTGATGGAAGCGGTTCCTGTTTTTTTTAAACAAAATACATATATTGGTTTGGTTTTCGCAGACATTTTGAACACGTTTACACATTTAAACAGAGTATAATAGTCTTGTTTTTGTGTTTAGGCAGTGAAACTTGTATGTCAGGCATCTATATCCAGGTAGCAAGGTTGATTCTTTCTCCTAATATTTTGTCGCTATTGTATTTTGTCTTTCCAAGAGTTGTCAAATACCCCAATGACTGATGTTTTAGTGACGTACCTTGAACTTGTGTATCATGCCGTATCTGTTCAGGAGCTCGTAACCAAGGTACTTGACCGGCGCTCCGCCTGATGCCTCGTGCAGGGCAAAGACATCGAAAGACCATTCATCCAGCGTCTGAAACAAATGAATTAGGTTTAGATGTGCTTTTTCCTGCAGTTGTCCATACCTGATATACTATTAGAGAAATCATGAAAAACTCGGGAGATCAGTTCTCGTTTTAAAAGAAGATTTGAATGCCAAAGTTTTTAATGATGAAGTGTGTAGTATTATATTTGTTTCCTAGAAGGAAGAAAGTGTCAGAAAATCAGAAATTACTAGGCAGAGTGACATACACGGACAAAATAAGCCGAAGGAACTATGATGAAGTCTATATAATGGAGCCTATCAGTATCGCTTGTTTAGTTGGAGTAACAACAGGCGGTTTACACATTACAAATTACACCGTCTACAATTTAAATTATATGCAAAGTTCATTTGCAATAGCATTTGTTTGTATATGCGCATTAAGCGAAATAATTGCGAACGATTTTTGAAAATTGGCCGTTGCGGAAAGATCAACACGCACTGAGTTGGAAAAGAACAATGCGCTTGAAAGGACGGGTGCACAATTCCTTAATCTACTCGCCACAGTCTCCTTGAGCGTTTTTATAGTGTCAAAGACTTCTTTGACAACAAATGTTAAATATTCTCTGGAAAATTTTGCATGCTTATTACTGTTAAGCAAAAACATGTATGCTCTTTCTTTTTTGTATTTTGCCATCTTTTTACACCATGTTTTTAAGCAAATAAAAATTATTCTTTTCTATTCTATTCTATTCTAACACCACGAAAAACGACGAAAACACCAATTTAAGATTCGATACGCCAGACGCACGGTAAGTCGCGCTGGCGTCGCATATTCCTTCTCGCTCGTTAAAAGGCGATGGGCATGTGCTGGAGAAGGATGGGGATAGGGAATGCAACGAGCCAATAAAAAAAGCCATAATCTAATTCAAAGAATTTAGCCAATACGAAAATCGAATCCAAAGAGTTTATATCTACCAATCCGTATGCATCCGCGCAACCAGTGTTAAAGAATTCTTCGTTGCAGAAAGAGAGTAAAAATAATGTTCGTTTCAAAATAGAAATTCTAGCTCAACGTTGAATACTTTTAGCTAGCAAATGTGTTGTAGAATTCTTGAAATTCTCGGGATCTACATAGGAGTATCTGCGGAAATCCGGCGTGTCTTTTTTTAATTCTACGTGTGCTATTTCTATTCTTATTAAACATCTTCTGCAAACCCTCCTCCACATCAGCTTCCGGTCTAACCGAATGCAGCTGAATACCAATATTTTACATGGAGCGACTGCCTGTCCGACGTCCACAACCCAGTTAGTACTGGGTAATTAGATATACTTTGGTAAGAGTGGTTGTCAGACTTTCGGGCCACTGACTACTTATATATAATAATAAATATACAAGTGTCAAAGATCTGCAATTGATAGCCGGGACCAACGGCTTAACGTGTTTCCAGGGGCACGGAAGAAACTCGGCTTGTAATGGGTGGTCACCCATCCACGGACCAACGTAGGCAAGCGTAGCTTAACCTGAAGATCAACCCGAGTAGCTGTTATTATTTATCCACGAGCTCCTACTTGAGGTATTATTCAATTCTGTTGGACTTACGCCCATTTTGACCTTCTTCTTTCTTCTTTCTTTATCGTGTGGTTAGTTCGTAACCTGGTGTCAGAGTTTTTATGCCGCCCATGGGCCTCTGACTTGGCTTTACATGCCGTCAAGAAATATCTCTCAGGCATGCTGGTTTCCTCACGATGTTTTCCTTCACCGAAAACTTTGACCCTAAACTTTTATTAACCCATTCGGTGCCCAGCACCCAGCATATGCGTCCAACAATAATTTAGTCGTGTGCCCACAACCCCGAGTCTTCGTTATAATTAGCTATAAATTACTTGTATTTTAAAATTACCATTTTTTTATAATGAAGACTCGGATACGGGTTGTGGGCACACGAATGAATTATTGTTGGACCCATATGCTGGGTGCTGGGCACCGAAAGGGTTAATTAAGACTTTTTGCTATGCACTTTACATTATACTTCAGAATTGCCGATACGGTATCAAAAATCTTTTCAAGTATACAATTTCTTTCCAAAGCTTTGCAAAAGACAAAATTCTTTATTACATCGACTACGAATGGTCGGACCACTCCATAAATTCCACTACAACAGACTGCGCGCTCTTCTGCCTGTAATTCAGTGAATTAAGATAAATGTTCTCGTGTACAAATTAATCTTGCTCTTAGTAAGAGTTAATTTGTTCTACCTTTAGTTACTTGATAGTGAATATTTAATACCTGACCGGGATTTGTGACTCTTTACTTCATTGGTTGACGACCTTCTTAAGTCCATTTACGAAGTTAATTAATTAATTTTGTTGATACTTAAAATGTTATCTGCATTACGAGTCTGCTAGAGGTATAAAACTAACCTTAGTATTAATATAAAGGGCGTAAAAAGACCCTTAACGAAGCCAAAAGGAACGTGTTCTCCCTGTCATTGCGATATTTTTTTTGTTCTTGACCATACCTGGGAACCATCTAGGTACGGAGATATTAGAGGTCGAAGTTCCAATTTTTTCACAAGTTTTTTTAAAAAGGCCACTTTTAAAGGTTTTAACTTTAGTTTAATTAACTCCATGACCCGTTTACTATTCCAAGCATTCATCAGCATTATGTTTTGAGTGCGTTACATTGAGTCTTACCATAAAATGTGATTTTTCAGCCCAAAAAATAAAAGTCGTTTCCCAGCAATAATTTTTGCGTAGAGTTACTTATTCTACTAGTTTGATGTACAGAATGCTTGATTGACGGCTTCGTGAAGGGTCCGTTTACACGTTGTATTTACGCTTGGTTATGTCCAAGTGACTTGTAGGTATTCGACTATCGGTAAAAAAAATCTGTCAATGTGGACAAACGAGAAAATGCACATTTTACGCCCACTCTAAATTTTCTTTGTCTACTTTAAAAAAAATACTAAAGAGGAGAAAAAGAATACTAAAGTCTTGTTCTAGTTCTGTGTCTCCCAAAATCGATTCAAAAACGCTACTTCTATTTGTATCTCAACAATATTTCTATATCCGATTATTCAAAATAAATTATTTCGTAACAGCACTTTAAGGTTTCCAAAATAGAGTTCACCTATTTCAGTTCTACCACAGAGTGTCACAGCGGTTTGGTGACGCGAACAAAACTTAACTTTAAACCGAGCGCTTATATAAATGGAGACACTTTAATATTCTAGTTTTATTTCTGGATTTTGTTTATGTACCGTTGATTATTTATTTTAGCAAACTATTTTAACTTTTAATATTTATAAAAGCTAATATACTCCGTGACTTTTTAGTCGTCTTACAACGGCAGCCCACTTCATGTATCCAATGTCTACTAAACATTCATAAAAAAAATAGGTATTTATGAGATTTTAATCATTTAAAAATAAACATAATATTCAGTATTATGACGTATGACTTAGTTAAAACACCCTGTTGTTAGCGATGAGCTACTGGACTCGAGCGCAGGGTAGGTATGTTCTCCCGTTTGACACGTAAACATCATTAACAGGATGTTTCATAATTTTTTCTAATGTTTTATTTATTTTTCTATGTACCTATTACGGTAGGTAAAAAAAAATCGCGTCTAGAGCTATTTTATGTCGGGCACGACCTTTGTAGGACGACTAAAAAGTCACGGTGTATAACTGTAATGTAGGTAAAGCGAAATACAGTTTTTGAGGTAAAAGAGCTCACGTCTCAAGTAAAGTTGGGGTGCACTAAAATGTCCTCCACGAATCATCATCATTCATCATCATCGTTTCAGCCGGAAGACGTCTACTGCTGGACATAAGTAGACCTCCCCCCAAGTTCGCCACATTCCATTGACCGGCCCCGTGCGACTCGCATCCAGCGGATCCCCGCAACCTTTACCAGGTCATCGGTCTACCTAGTGGGGATATGACAAAACACCAACCAAAGATACTAATGGCATTTTCTAATGTATCGTTAAAGGCATTAAAGCTAGCCTTACACTGGTAATTGGCATCGACAAGCTTGGTAATTTAGTTACTGCACAATTTCCTATCCAACCATTATAAATAGAAATACGCAGAATTCAGACGAGGTACTGCCGACGCGATTACTAAAGGTTATTGGGTTACTAGGTTAGCCTCCAGCTTTCATATGTACACTGTACAGTACCCGGGCGTGAATGTCACACATCGGGCTTTGAAAAGAGATGGTCACACATGATATACATAACATCTGTATGAGTGAGAGAGTCGACGCTAAAGAAAACCGAGCGTAAGCTTTTTCAAAGTCTTATCTACTTATTAATGCGAAAGTTGGTGAGGATGTTTGTTACTCTTTCACGCTTAAACTACTGAACGGATTCAGATGAAATTTGGCACACAAATAGTCTATAACCTGGATTAACACATAGGATATTTTGATACTTTTTATCACGGTAGTACAATCCCGTGGGGCAATAACCGCGCGGGCGAAGCTGCGGCAATAAGCTAGTAAGATACAATAGGGAATATGCATGTAATTTTTTTTTCACTTAAATCAATAAAATACAATACTATCAACCCAAGAAAATAATTAAAAGTTAAGCTCAACTATTGCTTTTCGCTCAAAAAATAAATTAAACTCCTACAATTTTCTACGACAGTTCAAACGTCCGTGACTGTCGCGGCCATTCATGTCATGTTATGTGACGTCATTCACCTCTATCTGCCTTGTTTACATCTAATTTTTTACCCTTAATATATTAATTTGGCAAATTGCATGTCCTTTATTCAAGTAAACATTGCAATAACAATATTATAATAAAATCTTAGTGAAACTTTAAGTACTTTTCAAATAAAAGTGTTTCTTTGACACATGGTATTTGACGTCACTACCGGCATTATCGAGGGGCGATGCGTTTTGAGTTTGCGTTCCGTTTCACCAAAAACACGCTACATGAAATATTAAATCATAAAGTAAGTGTTGTATTAGAAAATTAAACAAGTGTACCACAATGTTTTTATGGACCAATATAAGGCATTTTTAAGAAATAATAAAAGTTTTGTATTTCATGCATATTCCCTATTCTGAAATAGTAAAAGTGAGATTAGAGTGAAATTGTAAGCCAATGAGATAACTGTTTAATAAAAATGTTGTCTTCAGAGAGCGCTACTAATTAATAAATAATTGTTCGTTGTGCGAATGAACTAAACGGCAAAGGCAAATGTAGTTTAGTTTTCTGAATACGTTATTTATTTGTTTCAATTATTTTATGGAAATTATTACCCGCGACTTCGTCCGCGCATTTGATAAAAATTACCCTTTGTCCTTTTCCAGGCCCCAAACTACCTGATTGCAAATTTCAGAAAGGTCAGTTTAGTGGTTTAGGCGTGATAAGCTGAGACCTTGCATTCAAACTCAAAATAAAATCTAATATATAAAATTCTCGTGTCACAGTTTTCGTTGCCATACTCCTCCGAAACGGCTTGACCGATTCTCATGAAATTTTGTGAGCATATTGAGTAGGTCTGAGAATCGGCCAACATCTATTTTTCATACCCCTAAGTGACGCAGACGAAGTTGCGCGGGTCAGCTAGTAATAATATATAATAATAATTAAATTATTTATTTCAAATAGTCCAGTTACTTTTAATCCGGCCACTGGCATAATTTAACTGTAGTTTCCCATTCCAAACATTAAACATATACAAGGTGTAAACAGACCCTTCACGAAACCGTCAACCAAGCATTCTGTTCATCAAACGAAGTAACTCCACGCAAAATTATTGCTGGGAATTGGCTTTTTTTTTGGGGTGAAAAATCACGTTTTACGGTAGGACTCAATGTAACGCACTCAGAACATTGTGCTGATGGATGGATTGAATAGTACGGGGGTCGTGGAGGTGTTTAAAGTAAAAATCTTACTTTAAAAACATGTGTTTAAAAAAAAACTTGTGAAAAAGTCGGAACTTTGACCCCCAATATCTCCGTAACTAGAAGGTTCCCAGGCTTTCGGCTTCGTTAAGGGTCTTTTTACACCCTTTATTATGTGAGAACGATGTAGAAACACGTTAAAAGCGTCCAGAAAAATCAAAATAAAAACAACAATTCAAAAATAAAATAAATCGAAGCAGCTTTATTAAAAGCCCCCATGTGTTTCGTGTAAATGTTCGTCTTCTTTGGGACTATCGTTCAGCAATCAAATCTAGTCGTCTCTGAGACTCTTCCGAAGTTTCTGCGGCTAAAAGAGATACGTGTCGCTCAGCATCTAAAATCAGACTAGTTCGAGTCTGGTCTTCGGTATCGGCAACCCTAAGAGACGCTTGACGCTCAGCAGCTAAAGACAGCCGAGCTCAAGTTTGCTCTTCGGTCTCGGCAGCCCTAAGAGCCGCTTGCCGCTCAGCAGCTAGGCAGGCAGGGTAGGCAGTCAGATTCTTGGCCACATTACCAGTTGTTTTTAGTAGTTTTTGAGGTACTTTATTTTATTGTATCGTTTTTTTTTAATTTGGATTGGACTAAATGATTACCTAACAGTCGTTTGAATGGTTAAAAAAAAACAAAAAGTGTGTATAAAACTATTTTGGTTAACGGGGAGAGCAAGTGCCTTTCTGTTTCGTTAAGGGTCTATTACACCCTTTATAATGATGTCGGATAATTTTTGTATTTTCGATTAAAAACTCGACGTATTTACGTTACGAAAAACGTCAAAAGTCGTGCTACAGCCTCTGTTGTTTTCTCACAAAAGGGAACCAGCTTTCTTCTTTATCAGTACGTCTAACCTTATCTTTTCCATGCATACCGTTTTACGTTATCTTTATAATCCTCAAAACAAACGTAATGAGGAACAACCATAATACTCTTTTGTAAAATTCCAACATCCTGCCGTGTTTTTTTACAGGCGGAGTTAATGCTAAAATTAGGTCAAGCAGCAAAAAGGCCGCCCTCTGAACGTGTCACTCACAAAATGTTGAAAGCAGAGCTCCATTACAGTACAGAGTGTTGGTACCTTCAAAATAAAGTCATAGCAGGGAAATTTTCAGTTCCTCTTTTATGAAATGGTGAATAAAGTGCCTTAACTCACCTATGGTCTAGTCTGATAGCTTAGCGGTTAATGCATTTCATCATAGGCTGGTTTTTCTAACGCTCAATAATTTTGACAGATATTCAAACTAAATGTGTAGATACAATTTTAATCCAGAAAAAAAAAGAAAAAATAGCAAAATCAGCCCAAATCGAACTATAATTTGAATCAGGGGAATTTACTATTGACATACGAACCACCCCTTTGCTTGATGAACAAACTGAACTGCATAGATAATAGAAATACAGTTCGTGGCTAAATAATAACAGCCGCTCAGGTCGATCTTCAGGTTAAGCCGCGCTTGCCTAGGTTGGTCCATGGATGGGTGATCACTCATAACATACAGAGTTTCCTCCGTGCATCAGAAAGTTAGTTAAGCCGTTGTTTCCGGCTGTCATTTGTAGATCTTTGACAGTCGTTAAAAGTAGTCAGCGGCCCGAATGTCCTGCCAACAGTCTTACCAAGGGGTATTACCTAGTACTAACTAGGTCAGATAGGCAGTCGCTCCGTCTAAAATACTGGTATTCAGGTGCAAACTGGAAGCCGACCCCAACATAGTTGGGAAAAGGGTAGGCAGATGATGATCACTAATTAAGAAAAAAAACGTATTTTAGAGTATAGACTTATACTTTTAAATACCTTTAAAAATAGACACCATCAGTTAAAACCGCATTACCATCCAAAACCAACATTCTGATTAAGAGAAGCTTTCAGAAGTAATTGGATTGTTCAGAAACACTCTTGTGGTATCCTAACGTACTAATTGTTCACTTCGAATTCAAAGTGTAACTTCAACAGACAAATTCAACGCGCGGTTATTAATTTAGTTTGGAGATATTCAATAAATGGTAACTGAAGAACGTGACCCAATATTTGCAAAGGAATTTTATTTGAGTTTTCCTTTTGAAGGTAATATCGGAGTATTTGGACTAGTGATAGAATTTCAATCTGTGTTTACTTCGACTGTGTATCTGATCAGGCCTAAAATTGATATTCTTTTGTAGTACAGATAGATTTCCATTGTGACAAAACTTATCTTATATATAAAATTCTCGTGTCACAATGTTCGTTCCCGTACTCCTCCGAAACGGCTTGACCGATTCTCATGAAATTTTGTGAGCATATTGAGTAGGTCTGAGAATCAGCCAACATCTATTTTTCATACCCCTAAGTGACGCAGACGAAGTTGCTCGGGTCAGCTAGTTAGATTATAAAAGTGTTAGATTGAAAATTTTTAATATATGTAATTTTTGTCTGGTAACTAGTTGTACGATGCAATGCCTTTTTTCAGATTTTTTGTTCTGAATCCTTCCCTAGCGTGCAAAAATTCATCAAAATCGTTTCGGTAGTTTAAGAGTCTATAGGGCACAAACGTCCGAACAAACAGACAGTAATTTCTATATGTATAGAAATTTTCTTTTTGTCCAACTGCTTGTCAAAAAGCCTTTCCATGCGCCAACATCTCTAACTTCACTATTTTCAACAGATAGACATTTACTGGACTTATGTATCCTTCAAGCTTCGCAACATGGACAGATTTTGAAATTCTCACATTAATCCCATCAGCTTACTATTATCTGATATTAAAATGAACGACTTACCTTAAGCACTCTAATGACATCTTGAGGGAACTGCATAAGCGCAGTGCTGGTGACCCTCCTGTAGATCCTGTCCACGAAGATGCCAGCCCTGATTGCGTGCGCAACCGACCGGAACTTGGGCTTCTCATCTGACTTCCGCTTCGCCGTCGCCAGCTGCCGCGTGAAGGTGGAAGCCAGCCACTCCCTGACCTCAGGAGGGACGGCATCCGGCTGGACCTCTGACAGCTCGTCATCTTCGTCAGCCAGCCGCCTGTACACAGCACAAAGTAAAATGAGTTTCGGGAAAATCTTTAGCAAACATGATATTTTTTCAGCTCAAGCTTCACGTCCAACAATTCAATTACGAGTAGCTCCATTTTTGTCATGTCCGTATTAACTCCATTGACCATTGAAAGCTGCGAAGCTGTTAGGACACCATTTTATGACAATCAACGCTGCAATTCAAATATGACGCTGTTATTGGTATTCTCGGCTGAGTCCCCTCTAAAGACGCCATTTTTTTGTTTCGATCCAATAATATCGTTTGGATCTATAATTTTCAGTTCAAGCAGTAAAACTTGAAAATATTTTCGTTGAAAACATAAAAAAAACTTCGGATAATTAACAAATTACCTTCTCATCCTATTGTATTATCTTGTTAACAAACTTACAACATTCTTAATAATACTTGCTTCAAGATTTTTAACTTTTCATATCATACAACTATATCTAAGCAAACTTTGTAAATCTAATTAAAATTAACTATGTAATGCTGTACATTGTTAGTCTATCGAAGTTATATAATCTTAGTTAACTCACTAACAGCTACAGCTATTCGTAAAACTATCTTGTATGAATGTGAAAATTTAATTAATTGCGTCGATAACGATTTTAACTACTTATGTAAAGTTACCAAAGTAAAAAAAGTGATTTTAATTGCATTATCTTGAAACAGTACAAAATTTGCATGATGAAAATACGGTGTATACAAAATCCCACCCACAAGAGTCACAAATTAGGCATAGTTTACTGAATATAAAATGTTTTAAAAGGTACTCTTTTGCGTGGGGCTTCGTAGAACAATATGTCAGATTTTTATCTAGAACTTTCGTGAAATCTCATTTATTGCGGACAAAAATAAAATTGAAATAAAAAATACAAGGTCCTGAAATTGAGAACAGTATTTTTTCCAAGTATTGGGTGTAGGATATCGATGTGTAGAAACTTTGTTTGCCAATCAAACCAAATGTGATGAAGTAGACAGTTGGCAGATTTCAGAGCATGCTATTTTGGGTATACTAACTAAAGGATATCAGATACCTATGTTACATGCAGCGTGCTCAAGAATTCGTAATGCTGTTACATTGCTTTCCATTGGGTTTTATAATAGTAAAAATAAAGTTTAACGGACCTCTATCGATTTTCATCAATCGGAGTATTGGCTAAGGTCTAAGATTTAAGTTATTAACCCTTGAGTAATTTACTTATTTCTTTTAAATATTTGAATTGTAAATAAGTTCAAAGTTAATTAATCGTACTTTTTCTCGTGAACACGTGTCTTAAAATAGAGCATAAAGTGCCCTAGCTCATATTAAAGCTCTCCGGGCGCAAGTAAGAGTAGATCACAAAAAATCGCCCAAACGAAAGCCTTCTATCATATTAGCGTCAAAGCTTTCGTTTTTCTCATCTATGGCGTAAAGAGCGGCACTTAAAAGACTTGTAACATATCATTGAGGACAAAATTTCGCATTATATTCAGCGTCTTATTTTTATTAACATATTAAAAGCGGGTTTTGGCTCACATCGGGTTATATCGTATACATTTTAGTCACATGCTTAGAGACAATGGAAAGCAATACAGTACACAAACAGCCACACGACAAAACAAGCGAATCTCTGGGGATGCTCAAGGTTAATTCGGGGTCGTATTGTCATTACTACTTGAATGAAACCGGAATATAGTCGACGGAAATGTTCGAATATTTTGATGGAGGAATTTTAAATTTTGATGAAGAATTCTGGTTTGATTCAAGCGTTGTGAGTGGCATAAAAAGTGATAACATCGACACACCTAAACACCAGGGTTGGGGCCGACTGCTGGCGCGCCACTGCCGGTCTAAAATAAAACACGACGTCATTGGGACAGAGTCAGGGATCACACAAGGAGAGGGACAATCGCGAACGACTTTTGTTTTTGGGAAAACCGGATGTTCATCATTTTAAGTTCACGTATAGAACAATATTTTAAAAACTTAAGTGAACACGTTAAATCGGTAAATGGTGCATTGGTGATTAAATGCAGATACGTATCGCTAAATTAAAATGAGGAACACAACCAGCATATGGTTTTATAAAACAAAGACACCTGCAATTTACAATAAACACATTTAGAAATCATAAAATACGATATCAAATAGTCATAATATGAAACAAGCTAGTCGAAAAATACCTAGAAAGGAATGTTACATATAAAATATTTTAGAAGCAGTGGTAGCAGCTATAAATAAAATAACACGTGTACTAAATACAAGATTCCACCAACAGTACAAAGGTGAAATCACAGGTATGGAAAAGAAAATAAAAAATTTCATAAAACAAAGGATAAGCTTGATGGAATGACGCTACTCAGGGGTCACCCAGACATTAGAATGAAAGGTGAACATGCCTAAGGAAAGGGCAAACACAGACGGAGCGAAGACTGGGACGATCACAAAGACGAATCACACAGGGTCCAAACGGCACACGGGACTAAGTTCCAGAACTAATCTAAACGTAATCTAGACGCAGATGAAATGCTATTCTACCTGGGAACAAGCTACGCTTTACTCTTGTGAAGTATAGTACTACAACAATATATCAAAGACAAGGAACGTAACACATAACTTGTTCACCGAAAATCGTTTAGAAAGAAAAGTAACCTAAAAAACCTAAAAATTTAAACTACCAATCTGGATACAAATCCAAACTGATGAAACAGCAAATGATACAGGAAACACTAAACTAACAGGAGGACAGGTAACTGAGAGAGTATTGTAAACTGAAGCTTAAACAGAACAGAAAGACCTAGCACAGATTGGACAGAAGGGAGGCGCGACTACTTGGCCAATGTCGGCGGTGTTGTAACGGTATTAACTTTGCTTCGTTTGGTTTCTCTACTGAGCACCTCGCCCAGCACGGGGTGCGCAGGCGGCGCATGTGGAGCGTCGACTGCTGCGCGCGCGGCTGCTCGGCCACTCTCCTATCCCTGCGTTAGACATAATCACTGGCGGCGCGACGACACATCCGCTCACACCCAATGTTATAAACATCCTAGAATTGTTAGCTTTGGAGACAATTGTTGCGAACATGATCTTGAATGAATTCACAAATAAAATCTTTAAAAGCTTGTTTTTTCAAATAAATAAAGCGTTTTATGTATCGGAGCGTTTTCGTTTGGAGTGAAAAATGTAGAAAATAAATTACGAAGTCAATAACAACTTTTCTTTGGTTTCAAGTTAATTTCATTTGAATCAAGGGTTTGTATGGTTTCGCTTCAAGCGTGAACGTTTACGTTATTGAAACCTTTAAAGTTTGATTTGATTCTGACTTTAAAAACTGGACCAAACTTAATTAAGTTTGTTTCTTCTTATAAATACTTAACATTTCGTAGTGTTTTTCCTTTAAAAGTTAAATTAATTCGTAAAAGTAATTTTTCTCTGTAAAATCCTATGAAAAGTCAATTTGAATTTAAAGCGGGACATATATGCAAAATATTACATTCATATGCAAATTGTCTCACTGTGCTTCCATATATCATTTAGTGGTGTGAAATTGTTAGTCTGTGAAAGTAATCACATATTCTAAGGAAAATCTTTGCACTAATAATTTTAAGTTTATTCTCGTAGCTGAAAATTTTATTTTCATTTAAAAATCATAATAAAAAAATATAGCATAAAACATCTTGCAAACTGAAAAAATATCCTGAAACGGAAACGGACACAGAAAAACTGAAAAAAAAATGATTTCACGCTAGCTTCTGTCCGCGGCTTCGCCTGCGTGATACCCCATTGAAAAGTAGCCTATGTCCATCCGGAATAACGCACCTTCAAATGGTGAAAGAATTTTTCAAATGGGTGCGGTGGTTCCGGAGATTACCCTCCACATATAAAGGGTGTAAAGAAACGCTTAACGAAGCCGAAAGGCACTTGTTCTCCCCGTCATTGCGATCATTTTTTTGTTCTGGACCATACCTGGGAACCTTCTAGTTACGGAGATATTGGCGGTCGAAGTTCCAATTTTTTCACAAGTTTTTTTTTTAAACTACTTTTTAAGGGTTTAACTTTATTTTAAGTACCTCCTTGACCCGTTTACTTTTCAAAGCATCCATCAGCACCAAGTTTTGAGTGCGTTACATTGAGTTTTACCGTAAAACGTGATTTTTCACCCCAAAAAAAAAAGTCGTTTGCCAGCAATAATTTTTGAGCAGGGTGACTTAGTTTGATGTACAGAATGCTTGGTTGACGGCTTCGTGAAGGGTCCGTTTACACCCTGTAGATAGTACACAATAGTTATATAATATTTTATATAGTTGTGGCTGTGACTGCTCTTTTCTCAAGTTAACACAATGAGGAAACTGTGCTCGTGTAAGTTTGTAGTGTGGGTGAATAGGTCCCGAAGACTTGTTCGATAGAGGTGTGAAGGTTTAATTGCTTTTCTAGTGTTCTCAGTCCATTGTGGCTTTAGTGGCAGGTCTTGTCTGGTCACTTATGTATTATTTAACATCAATGAAGCTCCTCTGTTGAGAGTATTACGAACCTTTTATTATCTTCCAATCTATTTCAACCTATACCGAGATTAACTGATAAAACAGTATTTGTGTCAGGTATTTTTAAAGCTATTAGGTAATCGTCCATTTCGAAATGATTGATATGAACGAATTTTTAAATCTTTAAAATCGAGAGTTTGAAAATAAAGCGATGCTTTCGGTTGGGCTTAGGAACCGTAAACAAGGGGGAAAGAAATTATTTGGCGTTTGGAATAAAGGGTGTAAAAAGACCCTTAACGAAGCCGAAAGGTACTTGTTCTCCCCATTATTGCGATCATTTTTTTGTTCTAGACCATACCTGGGAACCTTCTAGTAACGGAAATATTGGGGGTCAAAGTTCCAATTTTTTCACAAGTTTTTTTTAAATACATGTTTCTAATGTAAGATTTTTACTTTAAGCACCTTCACGACTATTCAATCCATCAATCAGCACAATGTTTTGAGTGCGTTACATTGAGTTTTACCGTAAAACGTGATTTTCCACCCAAAAAAAAAAGTCGTTTCCCAGCAATAATTTTTGCGTAAAGTTACTTAGTTTGATGTACAGAATGCTTGGTTGACGGCTTCGTGAAGGGTCTGTTTACACCCTGTATACCGCGAAATAAAGCCTACCGTAAGTAGCTCGGTGATTCACTCGATTTTACTATATTCAACGTTGAAATATCATTGAAGTTGTTGATTCTTCTTATTCGGCATGCCACCATCTCTGAACTTGATTGAATTATCATTATAGCGTATAATATTGGAAAGCTTGCCACTCTACCAGTGTGTATCGTGCACCATGCCAGTTTATTGGCTGGGATGCTTCGTTGCGCTCGTGCACAAATTCAATATGACTACGTTACACGGCGTGTCTAGGGAACGCAGGTTTAGAATTTATAATTTGATTTTCTTGCTAGCTTTGTTCAGGTAAATTGTGCACTTTAAGTCTATTAGTCTTAAAACGAGACAGAAAAAGAGCGAATACGTTTTTAAATTGTGTATGTTGTTTTTGAAAGAGCTTACTCTGGAAATCGCATCCACCTGGCGAAACTTGTGACTAACAGTAGATTTTTTGGAGTCCACTGTTAGATACAAATTTCACCAGGTTGCATGGACTGATTGAAATTCCAATAAAACCCTTAAACGTATTCAGAGCACCGTAAATCACAACTGAAAAACCTTCTTTGCTCACGTCCTCAAAAAATGAGAGGTAAATGAAAATTGCTGGGGAATGTCGAGGCATCGCAAACAAACTGTATGGCACTCGCTATGGAGTGTTTTTTTTAGTTTTATTTAGCAGTGAGTGGAAAATGATTCCGCCATTTATATATCAGCAGCTGTTGGGGAGTTTTGTTATTGTTCGTTTTCAGATAACGTATTGTTTTATTGGCAGGATCGCAATTGTCATGTTTATTTATCTTACATTTTTCTGTTGAGATCATTTTCTAGAATATTGTGGCCATTTTAAACAAAACATTGTCCATATTTATCTGTGGTGGCTTGTAATTCAGTTTTATAATAAAATTTAGTTTTAAATCATTGTTACTATAATTTTTGTTATTAGTCTGTAAGCCTTCCTGATATGTAAAAAATAAAGTTTCGGAATCCGTTACTTCAAACACTGTTTTAAGCTTTCACGGTATAAAAATAAACTTATACTGTCACTTACGGGATCTCTTCCGTGATTGTTCATAACTTCGAGCTCTCGATTATTCGACGCTGTTGCAAGCGGGTTGACAACCAGCGATCATGGCGCTTACAGCAGCGTCGAAATATCGGGAGCTCAAAATGATGAACAATCACGGAAGATATTTATTTATTTATTATATTAGGTTTACCAACAATTGTTCACACTGGATACAGCGACACAATTCATTCATAAATTAAATTCCAGTGTAACAATAACTTAAGCGACAATATCCCCTAAGCGACAGTATAAGTTTAATCCGTTACTTAGCTGATAGTTAGTTCATTCATTGAAGACTATTTCAAAGTCTATCGATGAACAAATTACTAGTATATCATTTCAGTATTAGGAATTAAATGAACTGACACTACCATTATGAACAACGTATAATTACAAGCTCACCATATCAGTAACGTTAGCTATATTAATCGTACCCAGTTGTTATCCTGCTAAATTATTGCAAAAGCGAGCATCGCGTGGCCAAAATTGAGCAATTTGATCGTAGAGAGGTGGAGAACTAAATTGATTCCAATTTGCCGTTATTGTTATATACGAGTTTCCAATTTTCTGTACGAGACTAGTAATAAAATTCTTTTTGATTTTGTTGTACTCAGTCTAAACAAGAATAACGAGATAGCTATCAAGGGCATAACATAACATAACATCACGCATGTTATCCCCGAAAGGTTAGGCAGAGGAGTACCTATTAATACACCCACATTTTTCGCCAGTTATATTTTAAGTCCCATTTTATTACATTGTGTATGGGACGAGCCTATTACCATGAACCGGGCACAAATCCAGACCCGTGGCTGCTACTGAGAGATTCCTGATGGAAAAACCCAATAACTCTTTGCCCGTTCTGGGAATCGAACCCACGACCTCATGTTCTGCAGTCGCGCTTGGGACCACTAGACCAACGAGGCATGTCTTTTGTTATTGATGGTAGAAGAATCACATTAAGTATACCATAATTAAATATCTCTTTGAATGCGGCTTGGCCTTGGCCTTAAAAGACAACGTGGGGATAGGTAATGTGTTTTCCCTGCCGGGGCTGCGGGACAGTTCGAAAGACATACCGCGGCTCTGGAACACAAAAGGCAATGAAGGAACATGGATGGGTTTTAGTCAGTACGAGTCTGACACTCCCTTCTACTACTTCATTTGATGATTTTCCATCGGAAAAAAAGTTAATGTGTTTTTACCTTCACATCAAGTTCCAGTGTTCCTTTCTGAATGTTTTCGTTTGGAGAAGCTGGAGAATAGACAAGGTGCGCGAGTAAATAACCGTTTTCAGTCAGTACGAGTCTGTCCCTTCCGCTGAGCGGAGTGGAAGGGAGAGTCAGACTTGTAATGACTAAAACCCACTCATGTTGCTTCTTAACCCTTTGTGTTCCAGGGGGCCGCGGTACCTCTCTCTCTCTTTCGAACAGTCCCTCAGGCGATGAAATGACCTTTAATGTAATCTACAATGCGGCTAACGTTTCTTGCCCAATTACATAACGACTCAGGCCACATATACACATGCAATTACTTGCTACGCAGTTAATACTTTCAAGTTGCTATCAAACATTCCTTGCAGAATTATTGCTGTGTGCGTGAAGATAGGAATAATGTTACTTTTATATTCAGCCAAACGAATAGTTAGTGGTGAAAACTGCAGGCATATTTTGCCGGTTACGTTTAAATCCTTGATATACAATGATCTACGTGCAAGGTATCAAGAGAAGCGTCTCCGCGCGGGTTAGCAAACTGTGAACTTATATGAAAGAGAGAGATTTGAAAACAAATTAGTTGCTGCCAAGAACACTGTTTTTTGACGTAACCACTGCGGGTCTCAGAGGCGAAAGTTCCATACAACTCAATTTCTACCGGATTCCCTTTGAAAACTGGCACAGTCAGTATTCTATAGACAAATAATATAAAAACATGAAAGATATGTACTTCGGCATACCTATTACAAAAATTGACCCTTCGCTACTGGTGGGTCTGAACCACCAATCAGGATTTCGGCTTGTGAAACGCGGACCATAATACAAATAAGGCAGGTTACAGTCGCATCCACAGTTATCAGTTATCATTTAAAGCATTTCGGGAAGAAAATATGGATATATTTTTGTTTCAGAAAAAAGAAGAGAATTTTTCATTTAAATTGATCAGAACATAGGACGAAGCCTTTTTAAGACGAAATATGCTGAAAATAGGCGAAGTTATTTGATAACTCTTGTTAGGACAGTAGGACTACATAAAGTATATTTGGCGTAAAATGAAGTATAGTTGCTGCCAGTTAAGATCGCAATGGCGGTCGCTGACCCACCTACATTTATTAAAGTTCTTAACTTTGAAATCCAAAAATAAGCCTGTTCATGTCTTGAATCGTCATATGACCTTCAACATTTTTTCTAATGAAAAACGATACATGGTTCATTTGTTTTGGTTCGTAAGAAGAGATACTATGGAAAGAGCAATGACCTCTATTGCGATCTTAATTGGCAGCAACTATAGAATAAAAATGAGATCATTATTGTTTTCCTTCAGTAGTAGATAGTAAAACGAGATTTCTGATTTTCTCACAAAACAAGGTACTACAAGCTCCAAATGAAATCTTTTTGTTTTGTGCACGCGGGTTCAAGAATAATAGAACGTGTCACTTTTAACAAGGGCAGAGATTTTTAGGAATCTCGTTGAGACGCAGGCCAACATTTGCTAGATCTTTTGTAATTCTAGGCTTTAGAGGTTGGTAGCAGCTTTATCTTTCAAATGAACCTTTGGCTTTTTCTTTCAAAGTTGAATTGTTTGGACAATAACGACAATGTCCAAACTATCTTCATTATTGTAACAGCCGACTGCTGCAGATCGACAGTTCCAAAACTGTCAATGTTATTATTTTCTGTTTGTTATATTATTATGTACTTTTCTGCTATTTTTTTTCTCATTACTTATTGCAAGGCTGCTCAACCCCGCGGGCCACGATATGGCCCGCCAACGCTCTTGAATTGGCCCGCCAACATTGGTCAACCAACGACAGTTTTTTGAAAACAGAATTTCAGGATTTCAAACCAGATCGAATTTTTTTTAGTAATTTCTTCTTATTAACCACTGACTACCTGTAACGATTGTCAAAGATCTACGAGTACAAATGACAGCCGGGACCAACGACTAAATATAGTTTCTGACATTGAAAAGAGCCTGTAATGGTCTAATAATTGAAATAAATGCTTTGAGTTTGAGTTTTCAATATTAATAATATAATCAAAACTCGTAACATTGCAAAGTCTTTCAAAGGCTTTTGGATAGTTATTTTTAGACGAAAGCAAAAATAAATGTAATGTCACGTCGTGGTGCCAAACCAACTCAATATTTCAACACCTGGAATCAAGGTTTTAATTACGTTAGATTTCAGGCACACGCTTCCATGGCGTATGAAACATTATAATATTGAAACTGAATCAGTAAAACCTCGAACAATAAATATTTTAAGCACTCAGGGCAAAGGATTTAAAATAATAACTTCATTTTCATGCTTTAATTAATGAAGCTTAATTTCGCCGTTTTGTGTTTAAGCTCCATATTTAAGGTACTTTAGGACTACTGTATTTCTACTATTAAGTAAGATTATTAAGCCCATTGAAACATTAAATGATTCGTTTTATTATTTCAATAGGATATCGTGATCATTATAGTGAAATGGTTATGGTTACTGCCTACACTTTATTCAGGTGTGATTCCAAAGGCTACTGCAACCACAGTGGCAAAGCAGTCTTATCTCTATGATTCTAAAGGGCGTAAAAATACCCTTAACGAAGCCGAAAGGCACTTTTTCTCCCCGTCACTGCGATCATTTTTTTGTACTGGACCGTACCTGGGAACAGTTAGGCAAAAGTTCCAACTTTTTCAAAAGTTTTTTTTTAAATACAAGTTTTTAATGTTACTTAACTTTAAACACCACCACGACCCCCGTACTATTCAATCCATCCATCAGCACAATGTTTTGAGTGCGTTACATAGAGTATCTACTACGCCTTGGAATGGGCAACTACAGTACTTTCACAAGTTATTATGCCTTGTGTCTGTGACTGTAGCTTCGCTCTTTGTTTTTTTTGTGACATTTAAAAGTGCCTGTAATGGTCTAATTGAAATAAATGCTTTGAGTTTTAGTTTGAGTGCTACCGTAAAACGTGATTTTTCACCCCAAAAAAAAAAGTCGTTTCCCAGCAATAATTTTTGCGTAGCGTTACTTAGTTTGATATACATAATGCTTGGTTGACGGCTTCGTGAAGGATCCGTTTACACCCTGTATATGTATGGCCCTTACATTCTTTTATAGAAACTTTACGACCACTCCCAGTCTAGAAAATATTGAAAATTAAAATAAGATGTCTCATCGTTAAACTTTAACTACCGTTTAAAAATGAAACGGTTACCATCAATATCTAGTTACTTTGTTCCATTTACCTGAGTCGTAACGTTATGAAAATATCATTACGTTTCTTCCCTATTGTAACTACCCTTTATGTAAGCCCGAATGGATCTTATATTTATATAGTTACGTTCCGTTTTACGACCGGTAACGTTTTTATACCGTTCCGTTCTCTCAGGTTTTTATGACTGCTTGTAAATGTTCTGTTAGCTAGTTATGTAGAGAGTGTTACTGAAGCAATCAATTTCTCTGGAGGACGTTATTTTGTGTTATGACAAGCTGCTTAAATAGTTTATGATTTTTCTCTCTTTTATCAGTAGGTTGAGTGTACGGTTTATTATCTTTCTTTAACAAAGGGTGTAAATAGACCCTTAACGAAGCCGAATGACACTTGTTCTCCCCGCTATTGCGATAATTCTTTTGTTCTAGACCATACCTGGGAACCTTCCAGTTACGGAGTTATTGGGGGTCAAAGTTTCAACTTTTTCACAAGTTTTTTTAAAATACAATTTTTTAAGGTTCTAACTTTACTTTAAATACCTCCATGACCCGTTTACTATTCAATGCATCCATAACCACAATGTTTTGCATGCGTTACATTGAGTTTTACCGTAAAAGGTTATTTTTCACCCCAGAAAAAAAAAAAAACGTTTCCCAGCAATAATTTTTGTGGGTTACTTAGTTTGAGGTACAGAGTGCTTGGTTAACGGCTTCGTGAAGGGTCTGTTTACACTCTGTATAAAATACTGACCAATAGCTTACAGCCTAAAGCGTCTAGAAAATATTTTATTTGATTCAAGTTTTTTTTAATAACGAAGGCGCTAAGGAAGACATAACATAACGTCACGCCTGAAATCCCCGATAGGGTAGGCAGAGGCCTGCAGAGGTGTACCCATTAGTACAACAACTTTTTTACTCTTTCATGTTATAGGAGGCGAGCCTATTGCCGTCAACTGGGCACGAATCCAGACTCCGTGGCTGCTGCTAAGAAATTCGTGATGGAAAAAATCCAATAAAACCTTGCCTGACCTGGCAATCGAACCCAGGAGCTCATGCTAAGTAGTCGAGACTGCGAACACTAGACCAACTGGGCAGTCGAGGCGCTAAGGAAGAATTAAATTTCTAAAAGCGTTAAATGGGAGGTGAAAATTTGTATGCATGTTCGTCGTTTTAGCCGATGGGAAACCCTATAGGGGCACGAGTTGGTAGTGTTTGATTTCTTTATTCTGTCTCTTTTCTTCTCTTGCTGTGCAACCCAAAAATAAATAACTAATCCGATGCTGATGATTACACTCTGTACTCTTAAGTTTCTTTCACTTTTCATCAAAACCTCAAATCAAAATGTTTCCAGTAATTCCAGTACCGAAAATATCGATATTTTATGTGTCTATCATAAAAATAACAAGAACCTCCAACCGCCACTCAACCACTACAAATCCCGATAGAAGGCAAGCATCGGAAACCACAATTTTCAATCGGAGACCGTCGACGTCACGCGTCGTCGCCTGCTGTCAACCGTCGCGTCGCGTCGGTCGCATCGCATGACGTCATCCTGCCTACGCGACTGAGCTGGAAGTCGTGTGCTCGTTGAAATATGATTCTTCTTTTTTATGTTTGATACTTCGTGGATAATAAAGTGATAGGTTGCGTATTGTTTTTTAGAAGTATAGGCACAATTATAAGCTTTTAAGGCATGGTTATCTTCTCCATGGGGTTTATCACTCCAAATTGTTTAATCTTTCATCACAAACACTAGCCATCAAAGTTTGTGTCAAAAATACTTTCTGCGTACACAGTGTTACGAATTTATTTCTGCCGTGCCAAGAATTGGCGCTACATCTTGTGTTGACGTTAGCTCTCTTGTTGACGTAACTCTCCTCTTGACGTTAACTCGACGTCAGGTTGCGAATAAACGTCAAATTTTGGCAGTTGTTATTGGTTTTGGTAGGAATGCCCGTGCTATAGGTGCATGCTAAACAAAACCAATATTGGATGAATGGATTTAGGGATAGCTGTGAATATTTATTTTTGTCATTAACGATTTCAGCTAACCAATTTTCAGCACCTAAGTAAATTCAATGAAGGGTTTCCGATTTGCAATCTATTTTTTTTACTAAATAGTCACTGTTTCTTGGGTTTTAGAATAACACCGTTACTCGGTAAGATCGGTAGATTTTTGGCTTCGAATTTATTAATATGGCTTGCTAGTTTATCTTGTTATGTGACCACGTAATAATACCAGCCTGTTACTGTCCTGCTAAGTTCTTCACACTGCTGCTGCTTCATAACTATGAAAGCGATATAACGTGTAAAAGCCTTCCTTACGATTTTCGTCATTTTAGTCAGAATTGTACTAAAATTAAGAGAAACGGAGGCAGTCTGGCTTATTTATTAAAGGCGCTGGTAATTTATACAAAGGGGTTAGCTCCCAACCCGGTTCACGGCAGGAATATTTCATAACTATTGATTTATTAGCACTCCCTGCTACAGTTGTGTTTCCGAGGAGTACGCAAGGTTCTGTTACTCCATGTTTATTAATTTGGAATTGTGTTGCTTGGAGTTTTTTTAACCCCCGACGCAAAAAGGGGTGTTATAAGTTTGACCGCAATGTGTGTGTGTGTGTCTGTCTCTGGCACCGTAGCTCTTAAACGAGTGTACCGATTTGGATGCAGTTTTTTTATTTAAAAGCTATTTTCTTGGCGATGGTTCTTAGATACGTTTTATCAAAATCGGTGCAGTCATTTACTAGATATGGGGGATGAAAGTGAGATGAAAGTGATCTTTCATCTTTTATTTTTGTGCACTTAGTGCTTTAAATAGCCATTTTTTATGTAAAAAAATAATAAATACGTTTTCTTTCTTTCTTTCTTTATGTATTATCACCCTCCTAGCCTTTTCAATCTAGATTGGGCTGGCTTTCGGTCTTACATAATATAAATTGATGCAATTTACTTGAGTTATCTCTGTAACCGATCTTTTCTTGCAGTTCATGCAGGCGGAGAAGAATAAAAATAGGCAGTGTTTAGGGTTTTTAGCTGTAAGTTTGTGTTGATGTACATACTTACTCATGAAATCTAACAAATCAAAATGTTTATCTTCATGCGTTGAATTACTTGATGTTTCATAAATCTTGTAAAAATTGTAATTAAAAAATGGCTTAATTTGCGAACTTAAATCAAAGTTGTAGTTGATTTTTCTTTGAGCTAAAATTCTACAAATAGATCTTTTTCTGTTCTATTAACTTAAGGCTCAATTTACACCGCCTTCAATTTTGCCTCATGACATGGAATTTTCGAGAATGCGCGAGGATTCCCCAGAAGACGCTTGACATTTTTTTGATTCGTATTAAGTTTGTATTTTATACAATTGACATAAAGTTCATTATGCTATGTACAATTTCGTTGCAAGAAGTTACTTCGTTCCATTCCGCGGCGGTGTAAATTGAGCCTAAGTGTTTCCTGAAACCTTATTATGTATGCTGGTGATTTTCACTATCGCCTCTTGAAAACCTTTTACAGTAAATAATTTATTCAAGTATTGGATTATATTTACTATTTTCGCTTTAATTGATCCATTGGTTGACTTGATCGCAGGGAGTATATAAGGATCGTAGAAGGTGGCGTTCTGTGGTTTCTACGTACCCCCATGGCAAAAAGCGTGAGTATACGTATGTCTGGTTGACTTGATATTACAAATCATCACTTTCCTTCGATCACACTGTAACATGTCACAGTGTGACTTGTTGGGAACAGTTGTGAATAAAAATCGCAACCAGTCACACTGTTACTCGATAGGATAACTTTCTATCGTTTGTTCCCGACGAAAAATACCAACCAGTCACACTGTAATCTCAACCAATCGCTACCAGTCACACTGTAACGTGTTACAGTGTGACTGGTAGCGATTGGTTGAGATTTTTATTCACAATTGTTCCTAACGAGTCACACTGATGATCACAAGTGACATGTTACAGTGTGACTCGTTGGAAACAATCCCTTTCCTTTTGTTTTCCCGTTGACACTTTTTTAAACGAAATAGGCTTGCGTTTGGCCGCAATTCGCCTGATGTGAAACGATGACGCGGCCTAGGGTGGAGCTCGCTTGCCTAGAAGGAACCGATTTACTCGTACAGGAAACAGAGAAGCCGGCAGTGTATGCCACAGACTGGCGGTTCGCATAACAATGCAAATTGTTTTTTATTGAGCGTGCCAATTTATTTTACACCTGCGTAACATGGTGAAAAATAAAGTACATGGTGCACATTGCATGTGGGGCGGAGCTACTCCACCTACGTCGAAAATGAAACTTTATTGTATTTGCCCGTTTTTCGAGGAAAATGCGTATTGAAAAAAACAAACAGTGTATATGTATTCCTCAATAATGTTTATAGCTCTTTTTAATAGGCCTAGGTTATTTTTACGTCTGAATAAATTTATATAGAGAAATTGCGTTGCTATTTTTTTTTTGTTTTTGGGGGTTTCTTTATGAATGTTGAGGCTTTTTGTGTAAGGCTTGTTATCAAACACGGTAAAATTCCATAGAGTATAGTTTTTTTAAGAAAATCGGCAGGTTTATCTTTGTTTCGAAATAAACCCGAATAAAGCGCCAGTGTAGCCCATAAAATTGAATTTTATTTTGCAGGTCAGTTTCGGGTTCCATGTAGATTAAAATATGATTTGCAACTGTAGCAAATATAGCTTTTGTTTTTTTTTTTTTTTTTTTTTTACGGATGGGAAATCATCAAATGACTTCTCCCGCTCTGGGTGGAGTGGGAGGGAGTGTCAGACTCTTACTGACTAAAACCCATCCATGTTCCTTCATTGCCCTTTGTGTTCCAGGGCCACGGTATCTCTTTCGAACAGTCCCGCAGCCCCGGCATAGCAAATATAGCTATACGGAGTTATAAATTCATTTAATCCCATTAAAATACCTTTTCATGAAATAATCATTAAATTGGATTAAATGAACTTAGAGGGTTGTATTGATGAATTTAATGATTATAATTTTGTAACTAAATACGTGTTACGGTCGCGAATCATATTTTGTTTAACGTACAGCCTAACACTGTCCTGCAAATTGCAAAAAACCTAAGAAAAATATAATTTCGCGGGTCACCCTGGCGCTTCCCCCTTAATTCTTCTTACTTCACTTTTGTCATACATGTCTACATTCATTTCTTTAATTCCCAAAATAATTTAAACATATACCAACTTTAGATATTCTTCATAACTTCGATACCGTGCATAAATAACTTCATAACCCTTTTTGATCGCGCTGCTCTATATTGCCTCTACATAAAGCCGCGTAGAGTCGCACATTTCATTTGGTAGAGTCGACTCTCGCATGAATGTAACAGATGCTGGCTGGTTTTAATTGTATTTTTTTGTTCTGATAGTTTTAGTACCGCGGCAGATGTCGGCATTGAGCGATTTTATTTTTGAAAAAGGAAACTGTTTTTTTGTGTGTTTTTTTTTTTGTAGGTGTACACACTCACAAAATGCCCCCATTATTGGACGTGAATGGAATACATAAGGATTGTGTTTGTAATTTACATAATATTTTTAAATTATTTATTTACTCAAAGTAGATAGCCAATATACCAATGTACATAACGAGTTTTCTCCGTGCCTCAGAAAGCACGTTAAGCTATTGGTCCAGGCCCTGCAGTCTCGACATTAGATAGCGACAAAAATCGGTCGCTAAGTCGTATCGTTGTCAGATTCCTTTAATAGATTTTGTACTTTATTTCGAAAGCATAAGGTTCAAAATCTATTAAAGAAATTTGACATCTATTACACTTAACGACCGATTTTTGTCGTTATATTTGTCGAGACTGCAGGGCCAGGCTGTGAATTGTTGAACTTTGACAGTAGCTAAATAGTCAGTGGCCAAGGGGTATCGTATTACCGAGTAAAAAAAAAACTGGGTTATGGAGGTCAGATAGGCAATCGCTCCATGTAAAATACTGGTATTCATCTGTATCCGGTTAGACTGGAAACCGACCTCAACATAGTTGGGAAAAGGCTAGGCAGATGATGAGATAGCCAACAGACATGAAAACATTTTTATAAAAGAAATTAATTTCAACCTGGCTCTTTGAACACACAACTTTTGTGTTGCATTTGAAAGATTTTCGATGCCTAATAAAGGGTGTGAAAAGACCCTTAACGAAGCCGGAAAGTACTTGTTCTCCCCGACATTGCGATCATTTTTTTGTTCTAGATCATACCTGGGAACCTTCTAGTTACGGAGATATTGGGGGTCAAAGATCCAACTTTAAAAAAAAATACATGTTTTTAATGTAATATTTTTACTTTAAACACCGCCTCGACCCCCGTACTATTCAATCCATCCATCAGCACAATGGTTTGAGTGCGTTACATTGATTCCTACCGTAAAACGTGATTTTTCACCCCAAAAAAAAAGTCGTTTCCCAGTAATAATATTTGTGTAAAGTTACTTAGTTTGATGTACTTTATGTTTGGTTGACGGCTTCGTGAAGGGTCCGTTTACACCCTGTATAATTAATGGATGAGAATTCTAAATAATCCACTTTGTACCTAAAAGCTAAGTCTAGAATATCTGAAACCATAACCAATACTTGTCTTAAATGTGAATTCATAAACAGCGTAGGTTCATTTATTATGTATGTATTACAGAATTATAATCTTTAATGTAAATAAACCTTTGACAATTACGCGTTTAAATACGTCTCGAAAATTCTCTTCTAATGAGCAAATATGCTAAGACGCCTAAAAGCAATCTTTGTCTTGAATAACATACATTTGAAAATGCCTTTGGCAAAGAAAATTTAATTTTTGGATACTATCAGAGAAGATTTTAAGTTAAAATTAATAAATCTATTATTTTAAACAATGCCCACGCCCACACTGGAAATTTCTCCTGTATCGTGGGTGCGTTTACAAACATTGAAAAAAAACCATACATACTCAAACAGCTAGACCCGGAAAAACTACCTGTAGGCCATACAAACATTTGTTCTGTGCGGGAATCGAACCCGCGACACGCAGCGCAGCAGCCAATCGCTCAGCCACCGCGCCAACCGTGCCAACCAAAATATGATTTTATGTCGGTGCCAATCAAAGCGCGGGTTATACGCAGAACTGACCATTAACCTGAGCACCAGATCAGTCTTAACAAGAGGTATCGTATTACGCAGTAACTAGCTCGTGGAGTTCGAACAGGCAGTCGCTCCACGTAAAATACTGGTATTCAGCTACTTCCCGTTAGACTGGAAGCCGACCTCAACGTAGTTAGGTAAAGGCTAGGCAGATTGATTGATTAAACCATTAATCTGAAAACCCTTATACGTACAGCGTAGCATATTTTCACGTAGCGCAGCTCTATATCCACAAACAACAAGTTACGAGTAAGTAACAGCCGTAATTGCGCAGTAAAAACTTAGTAAAAAGTTAATTTAAAAGCTTTGTAAGTCCAATTAGGTCTTATTCGTAAAATTTTCAAGGGCACTGGAACAAACCGCTTTGTCTCCCTAATTAACCTGACATGCTCGTGACTAAGGACACTAATTAGATCCTCCAATTACGAGTTCATTAAGAGGTCTGTTAGGTACCTTTCATAGGGTTTTATTTTTGATAAAGTTTTTGTTACAAGCGAGATAAGCCGAACAAAAGGTTTTTAAAAAGATTCAGTACCTAAAGTCATTTGATAATTTACGTATCCCAATTAATTACCAACTTTTTTTTCATTTGTCACGAATATTTTGGCAGTTCTATCTCGAATCGTCAAACAATAATATAGAATTAGACCTCTGAGTTTGTTACGGCTATTTCTTCAAAATCAAAATATTTTATTTCACACTTATTAAACGTCGTCGAGAAAATGTGCACGGTTTGGGTTGGTCGTTTCCTATGGAGAATAATCGGCAAAAAACTCCAGGGTTACTGTTTTAAAATGATTTGGTTTTACAATATTATCATGTTACAGCATTTGCAAGTACTCAAGTATGGGGGACAGTCAGGTCTTCTCAGAGTAGTCAGGTACGAAACACCGGCCTCATCTGGTTTGAAAACATAACATGATATGACGTGTAAAAGTGTTTTTTAAAACCAATTTACAGAAATAAATATGATTATGATTGAATGTTACATTAACAAAAAATTAAAATTAGTAGTAGTTTTTTGAGAAAATATTTTTTATACGATGCAGTTTCTGAAAACGCATTTGTCGTAAAAATGAAGCAATATTTTAGAGATATCTGGGTACAGAAGTGATAGCAAGCCATTTTCTGGATAAATAGCCCATTTGTCGCTGGAGTGGACTCTCGATAAGAGCTTGCAATATTGGCTCAGACCACTTTAGATATTGCAAGAATCATTCATTCTAATATCCGAAAGTAGTCAAAGATACATTTTATAAAACGTTTTAATGTCATAAACATTTATTATTATTAAAATATTATTTAGTTGCGCCAGTTACAGAAAAGTTGAAAGGGAATCGACTGTCTTGGTATGGACATATGATGAGGAGGGACGAATCGCATGTGACTAAAAGAGTGATGAATATAAACGTTGATGGATGGAGAGGGAGAGGAAGACCAAAGAAACGATGGATGGATTGTGTGAGGAATCATATGAAAGATAAAGGAGTAAATGATAGCGTGACGGTTGACAGGGGAGAATGGAAGAAAAAAACGTGTTGCGCCGACCCCAAGTAACATGGGACAAGGGCAGGAAGATGATGATGATGAAAATATTATTTATTCAAAATGAATAAGATGCCAATTGTGTTTATTGATCAGATGTGGCAACAAGAAGTGGTGTCAACAATGTGCAATTAATTGTTGCGTTATTTTTAAATATTGATTTATCTATTTCTCCATCTTACGAGGGAAAATATCGTGGCCTAACAATTTGATAGAATAAAGGGTGCTTTCTGAATCAACCCTGTTTTTTTTTTTTTTTTACGTATGGGAAATCATCAAATGACTTCTACCGCTCTGGGTGGAGTGGGAGGGAGTGTCAGACTCTTACTAAAACCCATCCATGTTACTTCATTGCCCTTTGTGTTCCAGGGCCACGGTATCTCTTTCGAACAGTCCCGCAGCCCCGGCAGGCATCGGCCCTTGCGGGCCCCATCAAGCCTTGACCCAGCCATGCAATGAGAGCCTCCTAAGGTGTTGGTCGAGGCTCTTTGCTACGAGTTAGGGAGCATTATTATTAGTTAAACTATTTGAATTTAAGTAAGGAGGTGCTTTTATTTAATCATGTACAAATATAGCACACCCAATAGAGGAATTCAACACGAAACCACATTTGTTCCTTTACACGCTACATTCTTAAAAAAGAAACGTAAACGCTCCGACACTACAAAATAGAAATACTGGGGGTGACAGAAATGGTATTTCGAAGCTCCCACAACGAAAAATGAATTCTATATATTGTGTCATGAATAAAATTTACGATCACGGCGTAAAATATAGGAACTGCTACCCAAATCTGAAACATAGAAGTTATGAGATTTTTTTTCCAACTATACGATGTTTGCTGAGATAAACTGCGCTTCGGAGGACACCTTGCAACCGTGAGAATGTCAAGCTGAACATTGAAGGTAATTAAAAAGTTACGGTCCATTTATCTTTGAACCAGTTGAGTTTGATAAAAGTTGGTTAAGTAAACAATTTTAATGAGCCGGTGGCGATAGTGGAGTTGGTTTTATATAGAAATTGGATTGAACGAGCTCAACAATGTTGTTTACATCGAGAATTATCCTGGACACTTAAATTCCTGAGATTATAATAATTATTATACACCGTGACTTTTTAGTCGTCTTACAAAGGTGGTCCACTCAATGTGCCCGACGTAAAATAGTTCTAGGCGCGTTTTTTTTTTTACCTACCCTAATGGGTACAAAGAAAAATAAATAAACATTAGAAAAAAATATGAAACATCCTGTTAATGATGTTTACGTGTCAAACGGGAGAATATACCTACCCACATCATCGCTCACAACAGGGTGTTTTATCTACGTCATGCGTCATTATATTGAATAATATTTTTATTTTTAAATTATTTAAATCTCATAAATACCTATTTTTTTAACGAATGTTAAAGTAGTAGTCATTGGATACATGAAGTGGGCTGCCGTTGTAAGACGACTAAAAAGTCACGGAGTATAATAATAAATTCCAAAAAAGGGCTTACATACGTGACTTACTAATTCTTTTTAAGCGTAATGCCTACTTAAAAATGTACAGCATAACAAGCCATCAACAATCAAATCAGTTGCAAGTTTCCTCGACCATAAATCTGGTAAAAGAAACCGAAGCATAGTCTTCCTCAACTTTTAACTCACAACCAGTTCCTACGAGAAAAAACCCTAAAGCAAGATACATACTTGGTTTCATCAATGTAGACAGCTTCAAGAACTTTAGCAGCATATTGCAGGTTCTTTTGTAAAGTCTCTGCAGATATTTCACCCCTATTCAATTGTCTTAGGAGATAGCGTAATCTGTGAACAAAGAGAGAATAGAATTAATTACAGGAAATTAATTATGAGGTACATTTTATGTGTTGGAGTGGTAAGGGGTTTTATGTCCGCGTCGTGTTGGGATTTATTAGCTGGCAGTCTCGAAAGGGAATTGCGTTTTATTTTCTTTGGATACGTTTCGTTTTGTTTTTTTCTCCTGTGTTTTTTTTATATCAGCTTGTACTTTGAAAATGCTGTTGAAACTTTTCGACGACTACGGAAATATGCATAATAGGTGATGGAAATCATTTTATACAAAATAAGACCAGTGATCTAACAAGTGCCAGAATTTAAACTACGTATGATAACTAAGATTATCAACTTCATTTGTCGCAGTCAAAAACAAAACTTTAGTTCAGAACACGGAATAAGGGAACGCCTCATCGGCCACTGCTAGAGACCGTACTATCAACACTTTTTGTCCAAACTAAGAGTGACAGTGAACGTCACAATTTACTCATAGAAACGGGCGGCGCGAGACATCTTAAACTCACAATTTTCGTACTTTAAAGGTGACTGGGCGACTGGCAGTGGCGAAGCTTTCATACACAGCACAGTCAGTATTCAATAGACAAATAATATAATCACATTAAAGATATGTAATGCGGCTTACTTGTAAAAATTGACCCTTCGCTACTGGTGTCTGGCGAGGGATCACCACCACACAAAGTGTCTGGCAGTGTAGGAAGTGAATCATCATACTAGCACTTGTGTAATATTAAAAATTCACGCTTTTTAGTATTACATAACCTAGCAGTTATTTAGTACACCTTTGTTACCTGATATCTGCCAAAGCCACCACGACCGACTTTTCATAATATCCCATTGTTCTTACCTATAGTAAGGTACTTCCCCAAAAAAAGTTTCAGCTTTTATAAAACGACGCAGGGCTGGCGGCCACGGGATCTCCCTCTATAACAATGCCCTTTGACGGCTAACTTGCGCATGTTGAATCAAATTCGGACACCAATACGGGGTGGAAAGGACTGCCTCATAGAAATTTTTCATAGGTTATTAAAAAAAAAAACAGCTATTGCCTACAAAAGTGCAATACCTACATGGTCAAAATGTATGCAACAGCAATTTTTTTTTTTTAATAACCGATGGGAAATTTCTATGAAGGGAGGAGGAATGATGCACTGAATACGTGATAACCGTTTTCGCGTCGGTGTCCCTTCCGCCTCGTTTTGTAAATAAATTTCTTTTTCTCTTTTCGACATCCTGCTAATATTATAAATGCGAAAGTTTGTGAGGATGTATCTGAGAGATGACTAGATGTCTGAATGTTTGTTACTCTTTCACGCAAAAACTACTGAGCGGACATGGAACCTGGATAAACACATAGGATACTTTTTATCCTTGTAGTAAGATCCCGTGGGACAATTACCGAACTCCACGCGGGCGAAGCTGTGGGCATAAGCTAGTACATATATAAATAAACGCAGAAATTATAGAACGCCACCTGCTACGATCAAACTCAAACCATTTATTTCAATTAGACCATTACAGGTACTTTTGAATGTCACAAAAAAACAAAGAGCGAAGCTACAGTCACAGACACAAGGCATAATAACTTATAAAAGTACTGTAGTTGCCCAATCCAAGGCGTAGATCTATATGGAGAAGAATGGGCAAGAAACTCCATGGACACTCTTTTCAATCAAAATATTGTTATAAAATCTTGGTTACATCATTCATGTGGAGATCCTTGCATATTCCTTTCGCCTCGTCGCGTATTCATACATCGACTCATACAAGCAGGACGGTTGCGAGCATTGTATTTACTAGTACGTTATTAACCCACTTCCAACATTTAAAGGCACTAAGCGCAGCCAATCGTCTGTGAGCGTCGAAAGGTTCCCTAATATTGGTTCACACTACCCTACATAAATTGGATTCCCTTCCTAATGTCTTACACGTACTTATCTGAGATTTCCGATATCTAATATTGCTCTTTTATTCGATTCCCACTCAAGAAGAGACGAGAAAGACGATATTTTCGATTGATTTATTTATTTGAGAAAACATGTACTACATTACAGACGTAACTCTAGCTATTACACGCAAGAGCAGCACACCAAAGCTTTCGACAACCATCCTAGAACGCAAAAGAAAATTGAGCTGCACACTACGGATCCCTTGGAACCAAGCTTTGCATAATCGAGGGTCTGAAAACTCTGGAACTCTGGAGAGACTCTGGACTTTTCCTGCAAAAAAGGAACAGGTCCGGTAGGTACCTGGAAAATATGCTTCCAAGCTAGATATTTTAAACTTTTTTCAAAAATGAAATGGAAAACTTTTTGGAAACGTTGTGGTTTTGTTGGATCTACCTACTCCTTTGATAACATGATGGTGATCTATTACTGTTGCTTTTGAAGACCAATCCAATAACCTAATAGATGGTCCACCATAATTATGTTTTAAAGGTCCACTGTTGCTTTGATTGATCATTTCTTTAAGCACTGGTTGGGTTCCTCTCATTCCTCATCTGAAAATCAGTGCCTGATTCAGGAGGACGACAGTCGAGAGGCTGTCGGCGCTTTATATATGCTTTACTAACGCATGACACCTCGGGTGCGAATTACACAGAAAAGGCGTACGGTGAAGGCGCGGCTCAGGCATGATGCCGCATCAAAACGTTTTCATACAAAATGTACATAGGCGACGTGTCGTGAATTACACTCAATCGGCGCGGCGCAGGCACGCCGTTCTTTCGTTTCCTTATACATTCCACGCCTGCGCCGCACCTTACGCCTTACGCCGTTTCTGTGTAATTCGCGCCTAGTATTACTACTTTGAAACTTTCAATCGCCAATAGACAGATAATAAAAAAAGGAACTGCCCTAGTTGCAAATAATAAAGAACTTACAAGGCCAGGTGGAAACAAAGAAAAAGAAAATATTTGTTTAAGTATCGTTTCTCGCAAGTTATTAGGTCGCTTGAAACTCAATAGGTAACTCATTTCTCGTAGATAATAATTCTTATTTCCCTGCGATGAGAAAAGGTTGAGTGCTTTATGTTTTGCTTTTATTTCTAAAGCTTTATTGGAACCATGCTTGAACAATATTTAAGGTGAGATTTATGTACGTACTAGCGAGCCGCCCCATCTTCGCACGGGTGCAATGTAGATACTAATGTGGGGCAGTGTGGAGTGATTTACATATGTTACGGCTAAAAGCTGAAGTAAGGTTACACCTAGTTCTAGCCGGCTAAGTAAGGTTACAACTAATTCTAGCCGGTTTTAGCCAGGTGCGGCCAGTAATTATCCTTTTTATTGCTAGGACTCACCGAACAAATAGATTAGGTTAGGTTAAAGGCCTGATACACGGTTGGAACCAAACACCAACAAAGGGCACCTTGGTTGAGTTTGCATAAAAATTGACCGTGTAGACGACGGTTGATCGTCCAGTATTTGGTTGCTTACTCAACAACCTTGCAACGACCTTGGTTGAGAACGCATCCTTCGCAACCAAGGACTAACAGAGGACATTGAGTCGAATCTCGACCGTGTGGACGCCTGTTGGCGGTTGGCGTTTCAGTGTGCGCTTTTCATTCGTCAAAGCCTGACGCATAACTGTATTTTTCTTTGTAATCATTGGACGCACCATTTCAAGTAATTCATTAAATGTGTCTTGATCCTTTCTTAGGAAATTCCGAAAGTCTTCAGAATCAAGAATCCTTAAAATATTGAGATGGTTCAAAGTAATTCGCTCTTTTAGCCACTGTTTCATCCACTTTCTTTTTTTTATTTGTGTTCTTGGTCACTTGCGCATAAAAGAGTTAATGCTACTCCGATTTTTTGATGTTTTGAAAGGTAAGGTGCCATATTACAAGACGTATTAGACGTATCAATCTGTTGAGGTTGCAGAATACACTGACAAGTTGAGTCAACCACATGATCGTGTAGCCAATTGGTCGACTCAACCAAGGTGCCCTTTGTTGGTGGTTGGTTCCAACCGTGTATCAGGCCTTTAAGTTAGAACTGTTACCAAACGCGCGCGAGAGGGTTCCGCGACAGCGGCCGGCGAGTGCTACATCCAAATTACCTTGTCCCTCTTTTGAAACCGAATACACTGGAATACTTTGTAGTTGGTTAATAAGGTTATCCTTATAAATGGGACTTGTTTTAATTTTAAGCTTTGTACTTAATTTTACTTAAGAGGTCTGTGGCTGTCTACGCCGTTTCGTTAAACACCCTCTTGCCTGGCATATCCTTATCCTTACTTCCTTACTAGCATTATAAATGCGAAAGTAAGTTTGTTTGTTACCTTTTCACGCCTCAACCACTGAACCGATCATCCTGAAATTTTGCATATACGTTGTCAGGTGTACAGAAACGAAACAAAGGGTAGGTACTTTTCATCCCGAAAAAAAGTACTGTTCCCGAGGAAAACAACAATAACGTTATTATGCTCATAGATGGCGCCACGTGTCTATGGAATCATAATTGAATTATAAGCAGAGTACAACCCAAATTGATTGTCAAATTCTAAAGTAACACGAGCGAAGCCGCGGGCAAAAGCTAGTACCAAGTAATTCACGTTTGGAGTGATGACTGAATTTATTTTCCTACTCACGAATTCCGCAATTGTATATTTATACAAAGAGGCTGTTATATTATTTGTGATTGATATCAGCTATACCAGATTGCGTTGTGCAAGCATGCTTAACTGAACCCATACAAAGGATGCTATTCTGGTTCAATACCATCAGTATCAGACTGAATTATGTCATCACCTATATACCTATGGAAGTATACAAAGGACATGATTGTATTTGGGTAAACCAGATCCGTATCTTATAAATTCGTTCAAGCAAGCTTAGGGCCCGGACACATCGCCACGGCGCGGCGTTTTACCGCGGGACGGTGCCGTGTTCGGTACGCCGCGCGGGCTCACGGTGTGCCCGCCTGGCAGTTAATGCAAAGAGTAACAAGTAGGAGTAGTACACTTTTGAATCGATCACCAGTTTGTTATTTTAAAACTTAAACAATTATTTTTTTACGCCTCTGGGCAAAACATAGAGGATCTACCTGTTTCTAACACCTCACACTATGTGTAATTTGACCTATGTTCACAAATAAAGCTTTCTGATTTCTGACTTCTGATGGTTGCTGCCGTGAGCCGGCGCGGCACACCGTACAAGGCACCGCACCGTGGCACGACGCCGCGCCGCACACTGGTCCCAAATTAAAAAAAAGTGGACATTGATAGTAGACCGCTGATATTTTTTTTTATTGTTGATACAATGATAACAGATAAGGCAAAAAAATATTATTGTCCTACTTCAAATACTTTTCTGTAAAAAAAATATTTCTTTTTTTTTTTGTATGGGAGCGATTACATTTTACTCAATTTCTCAAAAACTTTAAGCGATGTCGAGATGGCAATCACATATGTTAGAAAACTAATAATTCTGAGTATTTGGCTCGAAGAAACTTATTGCTTATCTCTGCGTACTTTCGAGATAATAGTGACAGAAAATAACAATTTTTTTTAATGTTAATTGTTTGCTTTTTTTTAATCATAGCCTTACTCATATCACAATAGGTCCGCTGGCCAGCAAAATGGAGCTTCGACGCGAGTTTGCCGGGATAACAAGATGGCCGCCTCTCATGACGTAACGTAATACGGTCACGAATCGCGCGCGTACACCTCAGTGTACAACTAAATGTGGTTGCGATAAGACGTGTCCTTATTTTTTCTGTGCGCTTGAAGAAATGCTTGTTGTTTGTTCGTTTTGTTATTGTTGTATTTTGAATCTTTGGATTTTAAAATCAAATAATTTTTGTTTGTCTTTCTTTCGTCGAATTTGTTTTCGTAATTTTTTTTTGTTAAAATCAAAGTCACTTTGTCTTTGATATCTTTGATTCTAATTTGTTTTCAATTTTCCTTAAAATTATAATATGTCCGCATTTGTCACCAACTTAGACTTATACGTTGTTCTTAAATCAGGAGGTGGTTTTAAAAATGTCGAATTTTTATTTAATGCCCTTATTGAACGTATTGGTGTTGAATTGTCTTCCGAAGATTTGAGTAATATTAAATTATTTTGTCGTAATTTTTCAAGTAATATCTCAAAAAGATGGTCTGCTTCCAGTAGAGCTCAAAAGACCTTTCTTAACAAAAATTCAGACTGGTTACAATCCCAAATAGTTTGGCCAAAATGTCAAAATATCGATTTAAGCAGCATTTTTAAAGTTGCCGAGGAAGTAATTCCAAATTTCGAAACGCAAGTGGATACTCATCAATTAAGTTGTGGTACAAGTAAAAAACCATTTGTTGATATATCTGATAAACAGAAGAAAAGGCGTTCTCTAACACTTCTAGATCACACAGAGGAGGAATTAGTTTATGCTTTATGTGCCAAATTAAAAGAGTCTAAAAAAACAAAATTAGCAGCTATATTAAACGAACTCAGCCAAAACAAGGAAAAATGTGAGATGGTACATGATGTACTATTCGCTAAAAAGACTGACAAACCGTGTTTACCAGATGATAAAACGTTAGCGCTTTACACCTCAACAAATTTGTCAAAATGGCAATATCGAAATTTAAGAACTATTCTTGCTTCAGAGAAAATGTATGGTCTTCCATCCTATCAAAAGCTCCTGGAAGCTAAAAAAACTTGTTATCCTCCAGAGTCAGACATAACTGTAACTGAATCTGATGCTAAGATAAGACTTCAATCGCTTCTACATTTGACAACCAATAGGATATTAAAAACAATTCAGCACAACTCTGCCGACAAAAAATCGCTAAAACTAATAAGCAAATGGGGTTTTGACGGGGCATCTTCTCAAAGTAATTATAAACAAAAGTCACACTCCGACGACACTAAAATTGACGATTCTTCAGTTTTCATGATTAGTTTGGTTCCGCTTCGTTTGGAAGAAGAGAGTGGTACTATCTTGTGGCAAAATCCTGCTCCCTCTTCAACAAACTATTGTCGTCCAATTGGCTTTATATTTGCAAAAGAAACAAATGAATTGATAAAGAAGGAAAGTGCATCTTTAGAGGAAGAAATTCGTAATCTTGTTCCCACAATTGTAGATAATTTTGATATTAAACATGTTTTGTACATGACTATGATTGATGGGAAAATTTCTACTGTGATTTCCAATACTTCTTCTGCAGCTGTTTGTAATATTTGCAATACCCTACCTAGCAAAATGAATGACTTGGACTTTGTATCCAAAAGACTCATCAGAGAAGATATGTATAAATATGGTCTGTCTTCGCTTCATATGTGGATAAGATGTATGGAATGTATTTTACACATTTCGTTCAACTTAGACTTCAAAAAGTGGGCTGCACGAAAAGAAGATAAATTGTTAAAAGAAATTAAAAAGAATTTGACACAAGAAGAATTCCGGGAAAGAACTGGTTTGTTAATTGACATAGTAAAACAGGGATATGGTACAACCAATGACGGTAACACGGCAAGAAGGTTTTTTGAAAATTATGAAGTATCTGCTGAAATAACGGGAATCCACCCTTTTTTTTTTTTTTTTTTTTTACGTATGGGAAATCATCAAATGACTTCTCCCGCTCTGGGTGGAGTGGGAGGGAGTGTCAGACTCTTACTGACTAAAACCCATCCATGTTCCTTCATTGCCCTTTGTGTTCCAGGGCCACGGTATCTCTTTCGAACAGTCCCGCAGCCCCGGCAGGCATCGGCCCTTGCGGGCCCCTTCTTGGTTGCTGACATCTCTTTGAGGCGCGCGTGGAACACGAACGCGCCGTCGACACGGCCTGTCGTCATAAGACGGACGGACGGTGAGCTAACCCATTACTCACCGTCCACAGGCCCGCGTCTACGGTGGCCGGGAGCCACCACGTGGCCCCCGACGCCCGGTGCTTCGCCCGCGGCGGCTGGGACGTGAGATTCTCTCCCTCTCACGTCCCGCCACCTCCTTCGCTAGCATGACTGCTTCGCAGAAGGAGGTGACGGCTTCCCATTCCCTCTCGCTCCGGACCATGGCCTGAACCAGGGCCGGGAGCGAGAGGTCGCCGCCGCCGATCGCCGCTACGAGGACACGGCGGAGCTCCGCCCAAGCGGGGCAGACCTCCACGGTGTGCGCCACCGTGTCCTCCGGACGATCCTCACAATGATAACACCCGGGCGTTTCCTCCCGCCCGATTCGGTGCAGGAACCTCCCGAAACAACCGTGTCCGGTGAGGACCTGCGTCAGGCGGAAGGTGAGGGCGCCGTGGCGCCTCTCTAGCCACTCCTCAAAGAGGGGACTTATCGCCACTATTGTGGCGTGCCCTGCACTGGGTTGCGACAGTCGCTGTCTCCATGTCGCCATGAGATCGCGTCGGAGGTCTGTCCGCTGAGCGGTGATTTGCCGCGGCAGCGGAGTTTCCCCCCGACGTAGTGCCCCCGCGCGCCATTCATGCAGGCGCGCGAGGACTATCGCCTCCAGATCCCATGGCGGCAATCCGGCTAGGAGGCTCGCCGCCTCGCGGGAGATCGTGCAGAGAAGATATGTATAAATATGGTCTGTCTTCGCTTCATATGTGGATAAGATGTATGGAATGTATTTTACACATTTCGTACAACTTAGACTTCAAAAAGTGGGCTGCACGAAAAGAAGATAAATTGTTAAAAGAAATTAAAAAGAATTTGACACAAGAAGAATTCCGGGAAAGAACTGGTTTGTTAATTGACATAGTAAAACAGGGATATGGTACAACCAATGACGGTAACACGGCAAGAAGGTTTTTTGAAAATTATGAAGTATCTGCTGAAATAACGGGAATCCACCCTGATTTAATCAAGAGATTTGCAGTCATTTTACAAACAATTTCATCTGGTCAACTTATTAATACCAACTTGTTTAGGGAATATTGTAAAGAAACAGCAATGCTGTATGTAAACTTATATCCATGGTATTACATGCCTTCAAGTGTCCATAAATTGTTGATACACGGTGCTGATATTTGTGAAAATTTCTCCTTTATTCCGATAGGCATGCTTTCCGAAGAAGCTTCCGAAGCGAGGAATAAAGATTTCCGGAATGTTAGAATGGCACATACAAGAAAAATCGGTAGAGTTCAGACTAATTTAGACATTATCCACAGCTTTCTAATTAGCTCAGATCCTTACATCAGCCATATCAAACCAAAGTTTGCTCGTTTACATAAACAGTTGTTTCCAGAGGCTAGTGCTTTGATCTTGAACAATGAATTGCTTTCGTTGGAAAACGAGGAAATAGAGATTTCTCAAGAGAATATAGACCCAAATATTAATCTTTCACCATAATATTTTTTCAGAATCGTTTGTGAACATATTCAACTTTATGTTTGCAGCTTTATTTGTCTTCATTTTGATTGTTTTTTAGAACTGATGAAAGTACTCCTTCAGAAAGGTCATAGCTTTTCAGTCATTAGTGAGCCCCCATAACCTCTTTTACAGAGAAGTCTCTTTTTATTTATTTGACATTACGCATACATTATAATTATGTGCTAAAGTAAGGCTATGATTAAAAAAAGCAAACAATTAACATTAAAAAAATTTGTTATTTTCTGTCACTATTATCTCGAAAGTACGCAGAGATAAGCAATAAGTTTCTTCGAGCCAAATACTCAGAATTATTAGTTTTCTAACATATGTGATTGCCATCTCGACATCGCTTAAAGTTTTTGAGAAATTGAGTAAAATGTAATCGCTCCCATACAAAAAAAAAGAAATATTTTTTTTACAGAAAAGTATTTGAAGTAGGACAATAATATTTTTTTGCCTTATCTGTTATCATTGTATCAACAATAAAAAAAAAATATCAGCGGTCTACTATCAATGTCCACTTTTTTTTAATGTGGGACCAGTGTGCGCCGTGGTGTTGTGTCCAGGCCTTTAGGTTTCTATCGCGTGTAGTTCAAGCCTAATTTTGTATTCAGACCTGCCGATTCAAGGCTTCCCATGTCTTCCTGCGGTCTAAGATATCAACGAAGCGTATTTGAGGTTATTCCAGAAGCATGTTCCATATGAGGGTATACTATTGGTACTTGTTCTTAGTTGATGTGGTTGTGGTACACTTGTTTAATTTTCTAATACAACACTTATTTTACAATTTAATATTTTACGTAGCCTGTTTTTGGTGAAACGGAACGCAAATTCAAAACGCATCGTTCTTCGATATCGCCAGTAGTGACGCCAAAGAAACACTTTTATTTCAAAAGTAATTAAAGTTTCACTAAGATTTTATTATAAAAGTGTTATTGCAATGTTTGCTTGAATAAAGCACATACAATTAATCTATTGACATGAATGGCCGCGACAGGTCACGGACGTTTGAACTCTCGAGTTTAATATTTTTTTTGAGCGACAAGCAGTAGTTGAACTTAATTTTTAATTGTTTTCTTGGGTTGATAGTACCATATTTTATTGATTTAAGTGAAGAAAAAATTACATGCATATTCCCTATTAGCAACTTTGTGATTTTCATTACAACAAATTAACGATGATGTTTTCGACACCTGAAGTGATTTGATTGGAACATTACGGTTACAGTAATAACATTGACTTTATGTCTAAGATCCTAAAGCTCGGATTCTTCGTTTAAGGAAGGGTCTAAACTAGTTAGGGAGCTCATCTGAATAATTTTCTTTATTGGTTAACTTGCTCAGCCGCGGGCATGAGCAAGATAACCAATAAATAAACTGTTTGATCTCGATATATCGATCGAAGTAGTAGAAAAAAAACCAAACAAGCAATCACTCGATTCAGAAGCCCTTAACACCACTATTATTCAGAAAATCACTGAACTGCGGCGGGCCCGTGACAAGCGACACGATGCACCTATTCGCAAAAGCGAAAGAGGAAAAAAAAACGCGGGAACAGCAATCGAAATTCAAAAGAATTGAGTGGACTCGTGTCGACACCGGCGGTTTAGTAAAAAAACGGATAAAACTGTTTTACGTTTAATTTGTATGACCTACAAATGACAGTGTAGGGTAAAGAGAATTTCTATGAACAAAGATTGGTGAATGCATGCTGGTCATAGAAAAAGAATGGACCTATCATCGAACGAGCAGAGATTCAGCGAAGTGTCACCGTTATACAGGTTGTAAACGGACCCTTCACGAAGCCGTCAACCAAGCATTATATGCTAGTACAAGCTGTATATCAAACTAAGTAACTTTACGCAAAAATTTTTGCTGGTAAACGACTTTTTTTTTTGGGGTGAAAAATCACGTTTTACGGTAGGACTCAATGTTACTCACTCAGAACATTGTGCTGGTGGATGGATTGAATAGTACGGGGGTCGTGGAGGTGTTTAAAGTAAAAATATTACTTTAAAAACATGTATTTAAGAAAAAACTTGTTAAAAGTTCGAATTTTCACCCCCAATATCTCCATAACTAGAAGGTTCCCAGGTATGGTCTAGAACAAAAAAATGTTCGCATTGACAGGGAGAACAAGTGCCTTTCGGCTTCGTTAAGGGTCTTTTTACACCCTGGTTGAAGTTCCACAGCCCGAACAAAGCGCTATGCTTCCACATTGTGCGAACCGCCGGGTATGGGGAATTCACTACCGGCTTCTCTGTTCCTTGATCATTATAATCGGGATCTATTCAGCGTTCGAGAGAATCGGTTTCGTCTTGGCAAGCTTGCTCCATCCTAGGCCGCACCATCGCATCTTCACATCAGGCGAGTTACGGCCCAATGCAAGCCTATGTAGCATCAAAAAAAAACAAATGATTGGCCTAGTTTTTAAAGTAAAATATCAATATAAGATACAATTATGTGACTGTTAGACGAATAAGCCGTTTTGCTTGATTCCTTTATTAATGATTTAATATCCTAATATTACTATTAAGTATCTCATAAGGGTCATTTTACGATATCTTTTATCACACGTTATTGGTCTTTATTGTTCTTCAAATGGAGCCCCAAAAATCGATCAGAGAACTAAAATATAATAAAATGAAAATGTAACTAGGTTTATAAGTAAATGTATTTATAGTTGGCTGGGACAATTTGTCTCAAGAGTGCTGGATACCCTTGTCTAGAGTCGGCCGCTGGGGGCCAGTGATTGATGAAGACATCAATAGCATCCACACTATAGGATGCTTAAGAGATTTTACACTACTTATTGAATTGGAGAAGTGTCGAGAATTTATCTTTATTATATTTAGTCAAATTACTATGTGGGAGCGTTTAGTTTATAGTTTCACGGCGAAATTACTGATCAATATTTAAACAACTTAGTCCAGAGCTCAAAAACTCACCAGAGATGAACAAAAAATCTTTAGGATTATTAGTATTTATTACTTAAATATGTAAAGGGTGTAAAAAGACCCTTAACGAAGCCGAAGGGTACTTGCTCTCCCCGTTATTGCGATTATTTTTTTATTCTAGACCATACCTGGGAACCTTCTAGTTACGGAGATATTGGGGGTCAAAGTTCCAACTTTTTCACAAGTTTTTTTTTAAATACATGTTTTTAATGTAAGATTTTTACTTTGAACACCTCCACGAGCCCCGTACTATTCAATCCATTCATCAGCACAATGTTTTGAGCCCGTTACATTGAATTTTACCGTAAAACGTAATTTTTCACCCCAAAAAAAAAAGTCGTGTCCCAGCAATAATTTTTGCGTAAAGTTGCTTAGTTTGATGTACAGAATGCTTGGTTGACGGCTTCGTGAAGGGTCTGTTTACACCCCGTATATTCCACTAAGGCGCGAGAAAAACCTTGAACCAACAACGTATCGTACGAGTCAAACCCCCCCCTTTCTCCTTCTAAACCAGTCCATCTTGTGTGATATCTGGTCATGTTCGCCCCGCAAACAAGATCAGATCGTCAGTGGTGACCTTCGCCGCGGTCTATCCCGACGGCGATTTCCTCGGTCAGGCTTCCAGTGAGTGACGATCTTGGCCCACCTCTTTGCATTTGCGCTACATGGCCAGCCCATCTCGTGCTTATACACTTATGTCAGTGACCTCCACTTAATAAAACTCTCGATTTGGGGTCGTTATGACTCAGAATACGAGTGTAACTCTATTGAAGAGATAATTATCGAGCAAGTACGAACTGAAAATGTATATAAAAACGATTCGGAATATAAAGGAGCCTGTCCAAGATTGGAAGGTTCAAAATTATTATACGTGGCTCGAATTTGCCTCAAGCATGGTTGGAGTTCCGCATAATGTATTTGAATGCATCTTCAAACGTGTTTATCGTATATCGTGAGGAGAATCAAGCTTCAGAATATTAGTTATTTGGATTTAACTATTATCTAAGGAACCCATTGGATCAAGGATAGGGAATTTTCAGTCTGAACATTTTTTTGAACAACAAAAAGAAATAAAAACATATATATAATTTTTTTATTAAAACTTTATGCACATAATGTACAAAGGCGGACTTAATGCCTTTGGCATTTTCTACCAGTCGACCTTAAAGTGATGCTGAGACAAAACAGTAGTGCAATAAGTAAATACAGAAAATTTCCAAGAATAAAATATAATAAACAAAAAAAAAATGTTTTCCTTTTTTATCTTTTTTATTTCAAAGTAACCTGATTATTCGCGAGAGATTGATATTAGGGGTTAAAGTATGAAATTGCCCGCGGGACTGTTCGAAAGAGATACCGTGGCCCTGGAACACAAAGGGCAATGAAGGAACATGGATGGGTTTTAGTCAGTAAGAGTCTGACACTCCCTCCCACTCCACCCAGAACGGGAGAAGTCATTTGATGATTTCCCATCGGTAAAAAAAAAAAAATGTTCGAAATTGCCGATTTTTATGGACGATTTCGTGAAAACTGATATTTCCATACAAACATTTTTTTTTCTTAGAAACGTCTGAAGCGATTTTGCATGATGCAATTGCAATAGTTAGAGTGAAAAAACTGCGCTGCACTGCGTATCTTAAACTCTCAAAACACAGTCTATGACAAAAATAAGCCTTCTTGAAGTAGTCTTAACAAAAGTAAATTCTTCAAGCGTTTTGAGTAAAGAAAATGTTTTAAAAGGCTTTCCGAGTCTCATATTTCATTCAGGGTTGGACTTGGAACATGCGATCGATCCTCAGCTCTGAGTGGGATTCCATTCTCTTCTGTTACAAATTTATTGCTCTCCACGTTTTATTGCCCTATTTAACTTTATTATTATTGAGGAAAGTGTTTTTTTTCAGCTTCAACATTTTTTTCTCTTGTCGTTGTATCATTGTTTTTATTTCATCTTTTTATGTCGTTTATGTATTGGCAACGTTGTCATTAATTTTTATATCAGAGTAAATAAGGTAGAGTATGGCAATTAAAACGCCAAAATTAAACACTTTTTAAGTTTTAATTTTGGTGTTGATGTAGTATACTCTCATTTAAAAATAATCTGAGACGTGATCCTTCTCTCGATCTGGCAGCGGAAGTAAGACTGAGTGCGTTTATGCTGATGCGACTCCACCGTTCGTACGACTGCGCACACGCAAGTCTAGTACTTGAGTCCACCAAAATAAATATTTCTGCCATACACAGTGCAGTACAATGTCGCATAGTGCCGCACACTGGTGGATACTCTTCAGGGCATGCTCCATTTCGAGAATCAACTTATGACAACTTGTGTTTCAAGCTGCATTTTGGGGGCATTTTTAATAACTCATTGTGCATAAACTGAATTTTTGATGGCAAATATCTCTTATTTGGGGCATGCAATTTCTTGCTTGAATTGTGGTATCGAATGTTATATGAATAAATAATTACTGTTATTTATTGCATTTTCACTTAAACCATAAATTTTAAAAACATCACCATCTCGTATTTAGATAAATTGGTAGTTAGTAAGTTATTACACAACCTCAAACGGTAGACACTAGGTTCGTAGCAATTAGTAAGTTAGGAATTCTATGAATACCAATGTCTAGAACTAACAACAGTTAATCGACTGAAGTTACGCCTGTAAATTATCCCAAAGAAAGCCTAAGGCCCGGACCCCACCAAAGCAGAAAGGAGATGTGCAGAATTCGACCAATCACAGGAGAGGCGAAAGACGAAATGTATATTTCAACCAACGTGATTGGTCGGTTTCCGCACGTCTCTCCGCTCTGCTCATCTCCGTTTTGGTGGAGTTCGGGCCTTAGGCTGGCTTATCCATAGAACGGAGCGAGTAAAGCTTGAGAGCTTTTTAAGCAGAGTGGAGTGAGTAGTAATCGAGAACAGGGAAGCGGCGTGTCTCTCTGTTCACTAAAGCAAGAAGTGTGAATTTATTGGAATTTGAACGGTTGATGTTTTCCGAGCGTTGCATATATTTGCTCAAGTAGACACATGAATGATATGAGTCCTGTTTTATATATTCAATTTTCTTTTCTTCTTTTACACACTATGTCTACATCTCTTTTTTATTATCTCCTTTCGCAGGTATGCTGGAAGACATTTCTTTAGAAATAAGCATCACCTTTGTACTATTTTCTGTTCCTTCTTTTCTGTATTTAGTGTGTACAGCAATTGTCAAATAAATAAATAAATACTAGATTAAATGATTCACTTAATACTATTTTACTTCTAATTATTGTTAGTTTCATCCAAAGTAACTGATACCCTACATAAATGCTTTCTGACACATCTCCACAAAGTAGTTCCACTGGTATTGGTTACATTTTTTTTTCTGTAGCCACCGCGGAGTACAGACCTTTCGGATTCGAAACAAACTCAAATTTTTGGTCCAAAAACTAATATGAACATCTTGCAGTTCTTAATACTTATTTGTGTCTTAACGATCCATGTTGGACGCAGCTGAATTTCAGCTATCATACAGCGCTACGGTTTCTCTTAAAATATTTCAGTAAGAATACATTGTTCTATAATATATGGAACATGACCTCGTTAGTTTTAACAACCTAACCTAACTACGAGTATAACTAACAAGACCTTTCAGAATCTAATATCTTCATCAGTCTCCTGCCCGTATCTCAATTTATTTGGAGTCAGCGCTGCATGTCTTCTTCTTCCATACTTCTCTATTACTCGTCATCTCATCAAACACCTCTTTTCTTGCCATATCATCCTTCACACAATCCATCTATCGTTTTTTTGGTTTTCCTCTACTCTTATAGCCATCCACATTCATACTCAAAAACGATGTTCCCCGAAGATACCTTTCAGAATGTAATCTTATCGAAATAATTCTTAATACCGCTTCATATACTTCTTACCTGTATACAGATATATATGGACTAGTAATATCTATTGTATCGCTACCATTGAGCCGTCCACAATCACGTTACGTCCAGTCGTTTGATCTGTGATGACCAATATCTGCTATTGTTTGCAGCTCAGAGGATACCCTGGTACACCAATGTATGTATCGGCCCAATATTGGTTGGTTTGAAGGCGGAGTAATCAGTATTTAGGTATATGGGTAAGATAGAAACATGTTTTGTTTTGCTCTTACATTAACTATTTAAATGCAGGATTAGGAGAAGCTGCTCAATATGTGGATTTTTTCTAGAGCGTCATCATCATCATCATCATCCACATCCGAACTCATCCACTGCTGGGAATAGGGCTCTCTTTTCTTGTGCCAATCTCCACGTTCCTGTGCCAGCCTCATCCAGGTTTTCCCCCGATGGCATATAAAGGGTGTAAATAGACCCTTAACGAAGCCAAAAGACACTTGTTCTCCCAGCTATTGCGATAATTTTTTTGTTCTAGACCATGCCCGGGAACCTTCTAGTTGCGGAGTTATTGGGGGTCAAAGTTCCAACTTTTTCACAAGTTTAACTAGGGTTTTTTAGGGCTACTTAGTTTGATGTACAGAATGCTTGGTTAACGGCTTCGTGAAGAGTCTGTTTACACCCTGTATGTCGTCTACCCCTCTCGCCGCCGGGCGACCCATATTTCTTTTGCCTGTTCTTGGACGCTATTCGGTGACAGCGAATTTATTTATAAAGCGTCACGTTTCAGAAATATAAGCTATCTGTGAAGGACACATAATCATTATTTCGACATACAACGAGCTCACATAGATTATGGGACAGAATTTTATCACATCAGATATAAGCGATGTCAAAGATTGACTGCTTAAAATGTTGATTTTTTTAAAAACGTCACGTTTCCGAAAGCTGCGAATATCTGTGAAGTGTTCAGAACACATTACTATGATCCCGACATACACTGAGCTAACATAAAGGGTGTAAATATACCCTTAACGAAGCCGTAAGACACTTGTTGTCCCCGCTATTGCGATCATTTTTTTGTTCTAGGTCATACCTGGGAACCTTCTATTTACGGAGTTATTGGGGGTCAAAACAGACCCTTCACGAAGCCGTTAACCAAGCATTCTGTACATTAAACTAAGTAACCGTACACAAAAATTATTGCTGGGAAACGACTTTTTTTTTTGGGGTGAAAAATAACCTTTTACAGTAAAACTCAATGTAACGCATTCAAAACATTGTGCTTATGGATGCATTGAATAGTAAACGGGTCAAGGAGATATTTAAAGTAAAGTAATAACCTTAAAAATTTGTATTTAAAAAAAACTTGAGAAAAAGTTGGAACTTTGACCCCCTATAACTCCGTAACTAGAAGGTTCCCAGGTATGGTCTTGAACAAAAAAATTATCGCAATAGCGGGGAGAACAAGTGCCTTTCGGCTTCGTTAAGGATTTATTTACACCCTTTATTATGCAAAAAAATCTAAAATTTAATTTATGGTTATGTTAACAGACAAAAACAAACAAAATAACACTCTTATCCTTGTGAAACAAAATGAGCTGTAACGAAGTATTCACAATATCCATTCAGTGTGCTTCATAAGCTGTTTAAAAGCAATCCGGTTTACGCTCCGATCCCCGCGATACCGGACGAAATCATCCGGAATAATTGACCTTATTGCCATGACGATTGAACGGAAATATCCGAGTGTACCGCAAACTTTATTTAGCCGGTTGAAAGATCCGAACATTAAAACGAACGAACATTAACGAACATTAAAAAAATAACGACGACGACGACAAGTTTTGACGATTCTTGTGAGTTTTTAATAAACGTGACTGAAATGTTTATGTCCTATTTATTGGTTTAGTGAATAAATGTAGGCTGTAAAAACACCCTTAACGAAGCCAAGAGACAATGGTTAATTCTGTCATTGCGATCATATTTTTGTTCTGGACCATACCTGGGAACTTTCTCATTAAGGAGATATTGAAAGACAAAGTTACAACTTTGATTGATGGCGAAGCTGTGATTTCCACGCTTACTCAGTGTATGTCCAACTTTTATTATTATTTATTGCTAATTTAGTATAATAATATGCCTGCACTGTCACTGCAGCGCGAAGACCTTTCCTTTACCTTTCCACTTCTCTCAGTCAGGGATAACTTTTATCATTATGCAGAATGTAAACAGACCCTTCACGAAGCCGAATGAAACTTAGTATCACTGCGCTAAAATGATTGCTGGGAAACGACTTTTTTTGGTGTGAAACATCACGGTTTACGTTTGCGCTCAAAACATTGTTTTGATGGATGGATTTAATAGTACGGGGGTCGTGGTGTTTAAAAAGTACGAGAGTCGTGGAGGTGTTAAAAATCTTACATTAAAAACATTTTTTTAAAAAAAAGCTTGTGAAAAAGTTGGAACTTTGACCCCCAATATCTCCGTAGCTAGAAGGTTCCCACCTATGGTCTAGAACAAAAAAATAATCGAAATGACGGAGAGAACAAGTGCCTTTCGGCTTCGTTAAGGTTCTTGTTACACCCTCTATATCCTGGAAGTGTGTAGTAACAAAAGTACCTAGATAAAGTAATCGAATTTAATTGATTTGATTGTGTGTTTTCATCACACTAAAGACCATACTGTGAACAACTTAATTTTGGATGTCTTTAAATACCACAATTACGAGCTAAAATAAATATTTTCTATTTAATCTTACAAATCCTTTGCGTCTAAACCTAGAAAGTAGAAATACTACGTAGTGACAAATAAATGTAATCTCACAAGAAGAACAAAGCTGGTTTCAAATGTCTTTCATTAACTCTGTCGGGATTAAACTATAAATTATACTGAGTGTCTACCTATCTCTCTGAGGTACTGGTAGTTTTAAGATTAAAAGGAGATTTTATGATTAAGTTTGACCTCTGATCTTTTTATTACAGGCCATTATTTTGACACGCTTTTATTAGCTTTACCTGTTACTAATTAGTTAAAAAACGGTGTGCATGGCGGACTAGTTATTTTATATGCATTCCCATGATATACAGGGTGGAATTTTTCAAAGCCACCTGGAAGGAAAGTACTCTAAATACTGGAGATATAAAAATGTATTCAAAGGAAATATTCCTTTATTTTTAAAAAGAAATAAATCTGCATTCAAAGATTTTCGAAAATTCGCTTGCCACACTCGGGAATTGAACCGGCTAAATTCCAAAAAAAAAAAAAAAAACACTATACAGGGTGTAAACAGACCCTTCACGAAGCCGTCGACCAAGCATTCTGTTCATCAAACTAAGTAACTTTACGCAAAAATTATTGCTGGGAAACGACTTTTTTTTTGGGGTGAAAAATCACGTTTTACGGTAAAACTCAATGTAAAGCACTGAAAACATTGTGCTGATGGATGGATTGAATAAGTACGGGGGTCGTGAAGGTGTTTAAAGTAAAAATCTTACATTAGAAACATGTATTTAAAAAAAACTTGTGAAAAAGTAGGAACTTTGACCCCCAATATCTCCGTAACTAGGAGGTTCCCAGGTATGGTCTAGAACAAAAAAATGATCGCAATGACGGGGAGGACAAGTACCTTTCGGCTTCGTTAAGGGTCTTTTTACACCCTTTATTATGGCATCAATCAATAGGGTCGATCGTAAGAATCAAATCTCTCGAACAAACATGATAAATTAAATGAAATCTTACTAACTAATTAGTTGCTCAAAATAAGTTCTATTTTGTTGGATACACAATTTTTTCTTTTAAAGAATTCATTTCCAGTAACTTTTAATAGAGAGATGTGATGAATATTGAAAATCAGCTCAGTTCTTAACTCGTGTACAGTTGCACAGGATTTTTGGAATAAAAAAATGAAAGGGTTTACTGGGAAGAATACGAGGAAGCGTGGTATTTTAACTATAATATTTATTATCTGTGCACATTAAACCGTTACGAGAAAAACTTTTTGCCACGTGGCGTTGCCTTGGGAAAGCATTAATCTGTCGATCATCATCATTCTCCTTCTCAATCCCAATTTATTTGCGGTCGGTGCAACATACACCATGCAACCATACACCATGCAACCATACCTATCATCATACCATACCATACACCATACATTATATCATACCATACCCTCCATACTTCTCTATTATATTAATCGTCATCCCAATAGTCACCCAAGAGGGTGACTATTGTGATGGATGGACTGCGTGAAAGATGATACGTCTAGAAAGATCTAGACGTATCATCTTTCACGCAGTCCATCCATCGTTTCTTTAGTCTTCCCCTACTCTTCCTAATCAGGGTTGTTGCGAACATCAGCATCAGCATCAGCATCCGCTGATCTTCAGCATCATTTTCAACATCAGCATCAGCATCAGCGTCCGCATTGATCGATGCTGATTATTAATGCTGAAGTTCGAGTCGTGACATGACCGCAGAGGGGATTATATCACGTGTAGTTTTTGCCTGCGACTTTGACCAATTAAAAGGTCCACTGCGGGGATTGTGATTGCAAACAAACACAAACTTGTCTCATTACGTTAATTCGTCATTATGCGTGAAAGTTTTTGTTTTTTTTTCCCCGTTAACTATCGAGTGTTATCCGGAAAGTGGAATATGGACGTATTTTAAATTAAGGAATCAAGAAACTGCAAACTGCAACTTATGTAACAAGGATTATTCACGCAAAGAGCGTACTAATACGGACTGATTTTACTTTTTCCCTGTTTTTTAAGAAAATAATTAAAATCAGCATCAGCATCAGCATCCGCTGATGTCAATGATAAAAGATCAGCATCCGCTGATGTGAAAAAAATATGCATCAGCAACAACCCTGTTCCTAATATCATTATTTAAAGTTCCATTATATATGCTTTTTTTTTTAATACCAAGTAGGCTTGCGTTTGGCCGCAATTCGCCTGATGTGAAGCGATGACGCGGCCTAGGGTGGAGCACGATTGCCTAGCTAGAAGAAACCACTCGAAGTTTGACAAGATCTAGATTATAATGATCGGGAAACAGAGAAGCCGGTATTGAATTTCACAGACACGTGGTCCGCACAATAAGTGTGGAAGCATAGAGCTTTGTTCAGGTTCGTGAAACTTCAACCATATAACGGTGACGGTTCGCCGTATCTCTGCTCGTCCGATTATAGAAAAAAGAAAAACCTGCCAAGTGCGAGTTAGACCCGCGCATGAAGGGTTCCGTACCATCGTAGTGGGAAGCGCTAATTTTTAATTTATTTTTATGATTTTTTGTTTTAGCGGCAACAGAAATATACAATCAGTGAAAATTTCGACTACGAGATACAGCCCGCTGAAAGACAGACTGCTTTTACTCAGTATCAGAATTTATGTCAAATGATCAAAATAGTCACTTTACATAATAGCAGTGAACAAGCTTTAATTTAAATTATCTTTTGACTTTAGCACTATGCTCATCTAGGACCGTGACGAAGTTTTTCTGCTATTAATTTGACGTTGTATTTATTTGTTGACATATTTTTAATGAATTGACTCTTGAACTAGACATTTCATTTCAATTTGAATCGGCTTTTAAATGTATTTGCTTCTGCATGTGATAATTTTATTTAATAGTAATGTTCAACACAATGTAAATTGTTAATCTATACTAATATTATAAAGCTGAAGAGTTTGATAGGTTGAACGCGCTAATCTCAGGGACCATTGGTTCGAATTGAAAAATTCTTTTAGTGTTGGATAGCCCATTCATCGACGAAGGCTATAGGCTATATAACATTACTTTACAACCAATAGGAGCGGAGCATCAATGAAAAATATTGCAAAAACGGGGAAAATAGTATTTTTATAATAATTTCACGCGGACGAAAGTCACGGGCAAACAGCTTGTAAATAAATAAAAGAAAGAAAGAGACGGACGGACGGACAGCGGAGACTTATTAATAGGGTCCCGTTGGTTAACCTTTGGGTACAGAACCCTAAAAATGGTTTTAAAGCTACGTTCACCACTGGTTGTTATAATGCTGGTTATAAGAAAATAAGTGCAGAAATTAATGATCACGTTCTACTATGAGTTAGTGACGAATGCTAAATTGAATGAAATCTTCCTTCCTTATACTTTCTTGTACTCGTTGCTATGAGCTTAAAGTTATTTGAAAAAGGTCTTAGAGCCCGTATATTAAAGACATCGTGGTTATTCAAAGTATAAAAGGCTTACCAAGTTTGCTGTCGTCCTAAGCTAACACAAGTTTGTATCCGGGTGACTTGTGCCTCGACTTACGAAATAGTATTATAGGTACACACGGCTACATATCAAGCTATACACATTCAGTATTACATGGCTTTTTTTTTGTTTTGGATGGGAAATCATCAAATAGTCCCCGCTCTGGGTGGAGTGGGAGGGAGTGTCAGACTTTTACTGACTAAACCCATCCATATTCCTTCTTTGCCCTTTGATATACAGGGCCGCGGTTTCTCTTTCGAACAGTCCCGCAGCTCCGGCAGGCATCGGCCCTTGCGAGCCCCTTCCTGTTGCTGACATCTCTTTGAGGCGCGCGTGGAACACGAACGCGCCGTCGACACGGCCTGTCGTCATAAGACGGACGGACGGTGAGCTAACCCATAACTCACCGTCCGCAGGCCCGCACCTACGGTGCCCGGTAGCCACCACGTGGCCCCCGACGCCCGGGGCGTCCCCGCGGCGTCTGCGACGTGAGGTTCCCTCCCTCTTACGTCCCGCCACCTCCTTCGCTAGCATGACTGCTTCGAAGAAGGAGGTGACGGCTTCCCATTCCCTCTCGCTTCAGACGTATAACATGGCTTCTCTTTGTATGAGCTCTCCGTACAATGAGAGATCCGCATTAACTAGTTTTGTATAGCTTGATTGGTCGCCGTGCGTTCTACCAACTTTATCATAAAATATTTCGTCTTTTTGTATTTCTTACTAGGTACTCTACTTTTGCCTGATTTACTTATAATGTAGGTTAGTTTTGTTTCGGGCAAGAAAGCCGTAAGTATGAAAGTTTCTTGTTTATTGGAGATTTTTTTGATAATTAAAAACCGGCCAAGTGCGAGTATTACGACTCACGCATTCAGGGTTCCGTAGCACCAAACAATATACTACAAATATACATTCAACAGCAAAACTATTTTTTTTTCATAGTATGTTAACGAAAAAGAAAGTTACTGCTGCAGTTTGATGAAAAAGTCCCACATCTCAAAAACTAAACATCAAATCTTATTCAAACCAATTTTCGTTTAAAGTTTTTTTTACGTTCTACCATCCTATATTTTTTCAAAATGTTCCTCCTCTTACTTTAGAAATTAGAGGGGGCGGGGTACTATCATAAGTGAGAATGTGGCTAGTATCAAACACAAGTAAGTCATGTTCTTCGTCCTGAATGAAGTATTACTTACACGACACGAGTTTTTTGTAGTCTTGAATGTTCAATAATAAGAAACGCGCAACGTCAATCGTTTACACTCGGTTGACAATTAATAATTTGTTAGCCACAAGGGTGATTTCTCACCCGCGGCCGTCTTTCGTATCAATGGCGAGAAATCGTTTAGGAAATTAGGACAGTTAATTATTATTTTTTATTATTTTTGACAATTTGTCTTCAAGTGGGCGAAGGGCCCACTTCATACAATAATCTAATCCTTACCTAAGGGCGGCCTTATCGCACGCGTCGGGCGTATCGACGGCGGGCAAGTGCTCGGTGTCCAAATCGAGGGAGTCGAGTTGTTCATCAGTGGGTGTTGGACAACTCTCGGCCTTACTGCGGCTTGAGGAGCGGCGCACTATTGTGAGTGCGCCTTGTTCTGAGGACAAAGGAGGTTGCGTTAAAATGAGGTAACAAATAAAATGGAACGTATACATGCGATAAAAACACAACGTTTTGGATTTCTCGTTTTAATAAAAAAAAAAGGATAATTTATTTAAATTGCGAACAAGAGTATTTGTAGTGCTAAGTACACACGCGTTCGCTGGTGATTTCAAAATCGCAAGACCCTTCTAAAATTTTGAAAGTCGAGTTGTAGTCAGGGAAGTCATTGAGTGTGCTGTGTGGACGGGCGATTTTGAAATCTTTAGCGAGTCACAACGTGTGACCTAGCATTATATGAAATTGTGTTTTTAAAATAACAGTTCTCCAAGTTCTGCTGTCACAAGGGCATGCGATGCTTTTGATTGAAATTCAGTTTTGTTACACCAAATTGACCAAAACATTGCTTTTTTATACAAACCATCAGTACTCATGTAAATTGCATTCATTAAGAGTCATTTAAGAATAGTTTTTATTTAATAACAGATGAAGGTTCTACACTAAAATCATTCACATATCAGTCACATGCAGATTTATTTCAAACAATACCAATCTATGATAAAAAATATCTATTATATACAACTATGTATTTTATACAGTCAACCAGTAGAGTTATTAACATGCACATTCACCACATTCCAAAAAAATAAAAATAAACATTTTACAGGAAAAGTGTATGTTAGATAAAGTCGATATCATCCCCTTTTCATATCGTGTAAATATACCTAATAGAACGATTAAAAATTTAGTTATAACTATTATTACCGTTCCCGACGAATTTTGAAACGTATACCAATAGCGTATTAGTTTGTAAAAGACCGAATCATTGTGTTCATATAATGAAAAACTAAAGCCATCGCAGCAGCTTAGAAATTAACTTGGCACTAATTAATTAAGTTCTCGTAATTAATCTAATTTCTTCGTTAACTAGAACTTCTGACGTTATATTAATTTATAACGATTATTAATAACTTTTCCTAATATAAAAACAGTTTATTTGTAAAATATAATCGCAGTCCAAAACTGCCAATATTAAACCGTAGCAGCGAAGAACCCTTATGAATCGTATGAACTGAATAATCCGCCATTTTAAATCCGGTATTCGAAACTTGAATCCCGATCATTGATTCCGCGGATTTGGTCAGTTTATTTTACGGGCTTAACACAACGGCACGTGCGATTTTCGTATTCAGAACGTGCGTTTGTTAGCTGCCAGTACACATGCATTTTCGAATTTCCAACGGAATTCATATAATTCGAACACATGCAGATTTATGCGTTATGCGGTTTTTCTGAAGCGCTCTTTGTTAGTGTGTTAATAAGAATGGATTCCATGTTAATTTGTTAAAAACGTTCTCTATTTTCGTAATGATATACTCACGATTTTCTATAAGACTTCCGTGCTGACCTGAGAAAAGAAAATGACAATGAAAAGCTGTTTTTATTCCCATTAGTGACTACTAAGAAAGCGTAATTATATAATCCTGTTACGAAGGGAGAGGAAACTGATTTTCTTTTAAATTCCTAGTATTTTCTGCACGGGTTAATTGGGTTTGCTGGTGCCAAGAAAGTTTAGAGTCTCCTGAGACTTGTGGAGTGGCGTTTGCGTCACGTTTAGAGCATTGTCTATACTCTAGTGGCCAGGAACAACCCAACTCGATTGTTTTAAAAAGAGATCGTTCACTCAGAACTGAAACGAATTATTGTTTTATGTGAAAATGTACTTATACCTATTTTGAAGCTGTGTTTTGTGTTTTGAAACCGAGCTTGACAATGTATGACAATTGTTTGTGTTAGAATAGTTATAAATGGTCGAGAAATAGGCCAAAAAAATACTCAGCGAACAAGTAGGGCTTTATAGAAACGATAACTTTGCTGTATTGTGAGCCCCAACTACAACTTTTTACCGTATATTTCAAATCCTTATTTCTCAAAATTACAATTGCGTCCCACCTTCCCATTCAGAATCGTCCTTGTACTTATGTTTTAACTGAATTACAAAAATAATTCAGTTTCAAAGCTCTTATAAAACATGTCTTTGGTTAGAGACATATTTATTTAATCTATATATATAAAAGGAGAACTGACTGACTGACATATCAACTTACAGCCGAAACTACTGGGGCTAGGAATGTGAAATTTTATACACGGCTTCCTATTATAATGTAGGGGAGCACTAAGAATGGGTTTTTGGAAATTTAACCTTTAAGGGGGTGAAAAGGGGGAATTTTGTTTGTATGAAATCAGCCTTCGAATTTTTTAGAGGAAAATACGTAACCCACGCGGACGAAGTCGCGGGCAAAGTGCTAGTTAAGTATATTTGTTTAGATTTATGATTATTCGGGACATTTATTAAATACAAACGTTGGAATGTCCCGCAAAACGGGGTGAATGAAAAGGCAGGGGTGGAACGAGACATCACTCTGAAAGGGGTTTTAATGTTGAATTAATAACTATAGTCTGTTGCCAAAAAGGTCTCTAAATAATTAAGCATAATTAAGTTAATAAAATAGAGTACTTGTTTTTAACATACTATGTATATTAATTCAACATTAAAACTCCTTTCAAAGTGTTGTCTCAATTCACCCCGTTTTGCCCGGTACTGTCAAGTAAAGAGATAAGTTAACAGGCAGATACAGGTCTACTAATAGATACTGTTTAATAAACCATTATACGGGTTAACCCATAAAATATATGGGTTAACTATTTAAATATTGGTGATAAATCAGAATAAAAGACACAAAGCACCGAGCGCGGGTTAACTTCGTTACTTTCTTGCATATCTTTATGTACAAAAATTAACTATGTGCGTGAACCAGTTATTAATAGGCTGATTAACCCTATAATGTGGTTAACCTTTACTGTATGATTTTTCATCTACCCTAAAAAATAGCCCAATTAAAACCCCTAAACGGGTAACCCTTTGGGTCCCTTTTTTTTTTGGGATGGGAAATCATCATCATCATTATTATGTGCGTGAACCGGTTATTAATAGGCTGATTAACTCTTTAATATGGTTAACCTTTACTGTAGGGTTTTTCACCTACCCTAAAAAATAGCCCAATTAAAACCCTATACGGGTAACCTTTTGGGTCCCTGAAAAAAAACCATTATCTTATAAAATATTCATGGATGTTGGCTATCCAAGCCAAATCTCTACTGTTTAGACTATCACAGCATAAATTTCACCCAAGATCGTATCTACCGTACTGTCTGCTGACGCCCTCGTAACCATGGCAACGGGAAGGAATCCAGAATTGCATTGCCAGGCGGTAGACAAATTGAAATTGTAATTTGATTGCACACTGAATATTATTTTCTCAGAAATGCTTCTACTTTGTAATGTTTTCCATGATTTGGAGACGTCTGGAGGAAATGGGTTTTATGGAAATACTTCGTTGGAGGGGTGAGATATTGTAATAAAAAATAATAAGGGAAACATGAGTCTTTGTCTGTCCTGAGGCAGGACAAAAGTGAAATAATAAAAACATCTCGATGGAATCTGATTTGTTATGGAATTTGATCAGTTGTATATTATGTCATCGGCAATCTTTATAATCCACAGATATAATCCACACATACAGGGTGGGTAAAAAATCGTGGATCAAACGAAACGATCGAACGGTAGTTGGGCTTATTTGCAATAAAAAATATGTCTGTGGCAGTGTCCTAACTTGATCTCCTTAAAAGTTATGACTACTTGAGTGTTTTTTAAGAAAATACCAATTTTTTTACTAAATAGGCAATTAGGGGTGTTTAGTTGCTTCTAGGAAATGAATCATCACTACAAAAGTGCTTTGATCACAGTGTGTACCATAATTTATGAGTATTGGCACTTTATTCAATATCTTTTAAGTCTCACAAAAAATAATATTATTTGTAACTTCAGAACCTCAATGAAAAAAAAATTACTATCAAAAAATTACCCTGATAACCCTAACTATCGCCCTATTTCGTTTGATCCAAGATTTTTTACCCACCCTCTAGAGTACAATGTTTGATTCAATGGTTTTAAAATACTATTATTAGGCATATATATACTAGGCTTCGTTGGTCTAGTGGTCGTAAGCGCGACTGCTGAGTATGAGGTCCTTGGTTACATTCCCAGGTCGGGCAAAGTGTTATTGGGTTTTTCCATCAGGAATTTCGTAGCAGTAGCCACGGAGTCTAGATTTGTGCCCGGTTGATGGCAACAGGCTCGCCCCCTATTACATCGGACTTAAAACATTACTGGTGAAATGTACCCACATTTCGCCATTTAGGACTGATTTTATGTATATAGATGTTAGACACTACAAATTATTGTGCAGATCTTCACGAAAAATCGCATTTAATTTCACATAGTCGGTATTGCTTCTAGCGACAGTCGAAATCGTGCAGTAGAAAACTATTTTTCAAGAATACATAAACTGCAGACCAATCTATTTTATGAAAGTTCTTTTGGCAGATATTTGTCGACATTCGTGGATATAAAGACCGTCTATATTTGATCTTCAATTGCTTTTCAATAAGTAGAGTCAACTGCACGGCCAGGGTAAAAGATTGACGTGACAGTCTATACATGCTTACTTTTAAATAGTTTACCCTAATCCTCCTAATAATAGTCTGATCATGTGTGCGGGGCTAACATGGCCAGAGATCGCGCAAGATAGAGAGGTGTGGATGGAGAAAGGGCAAATCCCTCCGCCTTTGCCACACGGGACACGACGTAGGCTAGTAAAAAAAAAATATATACACCGTGACTTTTTAGTCGTCTTAAAACGGCAGCCCACTTCATGTATCCAATGTCTACTAAACATTCATAAAAAAGGTATTTATGAAATTTTAATAATTTAAAAATAAACATATTATTCAGTATTATGTCGCATGACGTAGTTAAAATACCCTGTTGTTAGCGATGATCTACTGGACTCGAGCGCTGGGTAGGTATGTTCTCCCGTTTGACACGTAAACATCATTAACAGGATGTTTCATATTTTTTTCTATTGTTTTATTTATTTTTCTTTGTACCTAATAAGGTAGGTAAAAAAAAAAATCGCGTCTAGAGCTATTTTATGTCGGGCACATTGAGTGGACCACCTTTGTAAGACGACTAAAAAGTCACGGTGTATATTAATTTATTTTCTTGTTGTGCCTTTGCCATTGTTCTTTTGTTTAATACTAAATAGGCTTTAGAGATTGCAATCCGGGCCCAGCCGGGCCGGACCCGGCCGGACCCGGTGGATGTCGAAAAGGGCCCGGGCCCGGTTTGCAATCTCTACTTATAACGACTGTCGGCCCGGTGCCCTTTTCGACATCCACCGGGCCCGGTTTGCAATCTCTAATAGGCTTGCGTTTGGCCTTAACTCGCCTGATGTGAAGCGATGATGCGGCCTAGGAAAAGTAAATCAGCTGGGATACAGTCGTGTTAGATCTCGTCGATAGGGTAAACTAAAACTAAGATTGTATATCGTAACAGTAAAGACGATATTTAGTTTAAATGACGTGCAGTTGACCATAGAAATGACGTGTACATGACTGAGAAATTGGTTATTGGCGTTTTTTTGAAGTATTCGTACGTTTTTATTTTACGGGTAACATTTACAGGCTAAAGGATTTTTTTACGTAAGGAGGTAAACAGATAAATGAACATCCTAAGAATCTTTCTCCGAAAGCCATTGCAGTTGATGCTTTACAGAATTCCATTTTTTTTTATCAGCCTGAATTGTCCCACTCTTAGGCAAAGGCTTCCCCCCATTCCTTCCACTTTTCTCGATGTTGCGCCCATTCTCGCCAATTAACGAGAAAGCCATCTAAATGCATTTAAAAAAACTTATTAATAAATTATCCTAAAGTAATCTCACCAACACTACCCGATTATAACAATTCCACGACGATTTTTTTTTAAATATTGTCGTTTCGAAATAATTATTGTATTTTTAATAATATTGAATGTCTACGAAATTACAAGTTTATTTAGTTGCGAACCTGGATTTAATTACGCTACAAAATGACGCCGTTGGTAGTTTTGAGTAAATCTTCACACACATTTGATTTATTAGTAACCCAATCTACGATAAAACAACTAAAAAACGAAAACAATGACTATATGACGACTATAATAACTCCATCACAAACTGTACAGAACAGTTTCCGCAGTCCATCACAGAGAAAATAGGCAATCTTTGTTACAAATAACTTATTTGTACAAGTAATATGAAGGGAATTCCTCTGATATGAGAATTGTTTTACCGCCAAATATTTGATATGATGTGTTGCTGACTTGTGTTCATCGTGTTGTTTGTTGTTCTTCAATAATTGTGTATGTAGTCATGTATTTAGTATTATTGAAGATTTCCTATGACGAAAGAAATTATAAATTCATGTTCACAATCTTTTTTTAACCCCCGACGCAAAAAGAGGGGTGTTAAGTTTGACCGCAATGTGTGTGTGTCTGTCTCTGGCACCGTAGCTCTAAAATGAGTGAACCGATTTGGATTGCGAGATGCAGTTTTTTTTATTTGAAAGCTAGTTTCTTGGCGATGGTTCTTAGATTTATCAAAATCGGTGCAGCCATTTACTAGATATGGGGGATGAAAGTGGTTTTAAAAAATCGAATATTTTCTAATATACCCAAGTGGGGTATCAAATGTTAGCGCATGATATGTATATTAAAATTAGACATAATTTATCAAAATCGGTGCAGTCATTTACTAGATATGGGGGATGAAAGTGGGTATTTTATCTTTCATCTTTTCGTTGGGGGTTTTTAAAAAAAAATATTTTTTTAAATTTGTTTTTGTTAGTAAAAAGACTATTTCACTAATAGAGACCTAAGTTATTACCAAGCGAAAAAGAGAATTTTGTTCTCTCTTAAAATCAAGGTTACTAATAAATTATTGACTGCTTCGTTGGTCTAGTGTTCACAAGCGGGACTGCTGAGCCCGAGGTCCGGGCTTCGATTCTCAGGTCGGGTAAAGTATTAGCCACGCCACGGAGTCTGGATTTGTGCCCGGTTGATGGCAATAGGGTCGCCCCCTATTACATTGGACTCAAACATAACTGGAAAAAAGTGGGTGTACAATCGGGTACAGCTCTGCCTAACCCTTCAGGGATTACAGGCGTGATGTTATGCATGTTAATAAATTATGTCATGGCTTGTCTAATTCCTGTGACGAAATTAGAATTGCCATTATTTGCCAAGTTACATCTGATCCAATCTTCAAAGAAGAAATTTTATCTCAATATCTCCACAACAGCTTTATCTTTACCAAAGAAAGTATCCAACTACCCGCCAAATGGGGTTAACGACACATCAGTCGCCACACTTGAGTGAAGAAGCAATCTTGTTCAGAATAACGGAAGTAACTCTCGATACTTTTGTGCTATCGTGTTACAGAAAAAGGAAGAACTGAATGTGGATTTCTTTTATTTCTTTCTAGGGATAGAAATGTTTCTTTTGAGGAAATCTTTAAGCAAAACTGTAAAAAAAAATCTCTACACCGTGACTTTTTAGTCGTCTTACAAAGGTGGTCCACTCAATGTACACGATATAAAATAGCTCTTGGCGCGATTTTTTATTTTTATCTGCCATAATAGGTACAATATGTACAAAGAAAAATAAATAATACATTAGAATAAAATTATGAAACATCCTGTTAAGGATGTTTACGTGTCAAACGGGAGAACATACCTACCCAGCGCTCGAGTCTAGTAGATAATCGCTCGCAACAGGGTGTTTTAACTACGTCATGCGTCATAATACTGAATAATATTTTTATTTTCAAATTATTAAAATCTCATAAATACCAATTTTTTTTAATGAATGTTTAGTAGTCATTGGATACATGAAGTGGGAGGCGGAGGAGCTCGGGGTCGATCTTTAGGTTAAGCCGTGCTTGCCTAGGTTGGTCTGTGGATGGGTGACCACCCATTACATACCGAGTTTCCTCCGTGCCTCGGAAAGCACGTTAAGCCGTTGGTCCCGGGTGTCATTTGTAGATCTTTGACAGTCGTTAGGTAGTCAGTGGCCCAAAAAGTCTGACAACCAGTCTTACCAAGGGGTACCGTATTACCCAGTACTAACTGGGTTGTGGAGGTCAGATAGGCAGTCGCTCCATGTAAAATACTGGTATTCAGCTGCATCCGATTAAGACTAGAAGCCGACCCCAATATAGTTGGGAAAAGGCTAGGCAGATGATGATGGATACATGAAGTGGGCTGCCGTTGTAAAACGACTAAAAAGTCACGGTGTATAATCTCTATCTTTTTTAAAGCTCGTATATCCAATAAATTACTCTTCCAACACCCCCTATTTTGACGGAAAGCTTACCTTTCATGTTTGGGTAGTAAACTGATCGTTAAAACCGGTTTGTTTTGAGTGCTAAGCTTTTAACAACCTCGTTTATGTGGATCCTCGTCGAGCCGTACAACCGGACTTGCTAAAAAATCATGGATTTATCTGTGTCCGGATTTTGACGTCATCAGTAACTTTGACCTGTCAATATTGATTTGCGACATAATTCCGTAAACAAAAACAATTAGAAGAACTCTGAAGCAATTTTATACGGGGTGGAAAGGACACGGATACGAAAAAAAAAGAATCAGCTGTCCATACGTTTTGACTGTGTAGGTATTGCAGTTTTGTAGGAAACAGCAGATTTTTTTTTAAATTACCGATGAAAAATTTCTATGTGGGGGGGGGGGGGTTCAAAAGGATATACTGAATACGTGGTAACCGTTTTCGCGTCGGTGTCCCTTCCACCACGTATTCGATTGCGTAGTATGCTTGAAAAACTTCTCCGCTTGACAGCATAATAACGCAATGAATATTGTTAAATTATTAAAATGATACTCACTATACAGGGTGTAACAAGACTCTTAACGAAGCCGTCAACCAAGCATTCTGTACATCAAACTAAGTAACTTTACGCTTAAAAAATATTGCTGGGAAACGACTTTTTTTTTTGGGGTGAAAAATCACGTTTTACGGTAAGACTCAATGTAACGCACTCGATGATGGATAGATTAAATAGTAGAATAGTGGAGGTGAGGACGGAGGTTAAAATAAAAATCTTACATATTAAAAAAAAAACTTGTGAAAAAGTTGGAATTTAGACCCCCAATATCTCCGTAACTATAAGGTTCCTAGGAATGGTCTAGAACAAAATAATGATCGCAATGTCGGGGACAACAAGTGCCTTTCGACTTCATTAAGTTCCGTTCTTTATATATTATTGTGTGTTACACAATTAGGCTGTTGGTTATTGTTTTATTTGATAATAAAACACATTAAATGCCAAACTATTGTTAACACGAGTAAACTCGTACTCATAATTCATAATTCATAATTCATTTATTTATTGTTTGTTACAGGTGAAAAGTCGGATCTTATAATTACATTATTGTATCACTGTAACATACCCATGGGGTGTACAACATTTATATGTGTGTCAATATATTGGCTATGTTAAAAAAATAATGAATAATAATACAATTACACTCTTACACTGGTTGGTGATTGTTATCCAGGTGGTGGTTTAGTCCACCTAATTTTACATTCATTATTACATATTTTTTAAGTACATACAATTTACGTTAAATAAGTAAAAAATAATAAAAAAATAAGTTTAACATTTAAATTTTTTGGTCAACCTCATCAAACATTCAATAACAGACATAATTATTTCGGTCATGCATTAAATAAGTCAAAAATAAATAAATATAAGTTTAACATGTCAAGCTTTAGTCAGCCTCATATAATTTACATTAAATAAGTCAAATACAATTTTAGTCAATAATTCGGTCATTCAGAAATTCATTAATTGCATAATATGTTTTACATATGAGAAATTCTTTTAGCTTTAATTTAAAAACATTTAATGATGAGATATTCTTGATGCAGTTTGGGAGTTTGTTATAGATTTTAACTCCAATACCAAATACACTCGATTTAAATTTTACTGTTCTACATTTAATGCCTTTAAGTTCAGTTTTGTGTCTCGCACTTCTCAACGTTTCATATTTATTTACATCGCGTTTTATCATCATTGCCGCTTCAAATATGTATAAAGAAGGTAGGGTTAAGATTTTCAACCTTTTGAAAGCTGGTCTACATGAATCAGTTTGTCTAAGTCCGCATATGCTTCTAATGCACTTTTTTTGTGCTTTTAGAGCACACTCTCTGTTCGTTGAATTACCCCAGAATAGGATACCATAATTAAGTGTGGAGCCTACATATGCATGGTAAACACTTAGTAAAGTACTCTCATTTGTAACTTTTCGTAACATGTGGAGGGCATATGAAAACTGATTAAGTTTCTTGCAAACGTGGTCAACCTGTATTTTCCAGTTTAGAGCAGAGTCAATGTGTATGCCAAGAAATTTTGTGGTCTTTACTTCTTTTACAGTTTCCCCTTTGTATTTTATGTTTAGGTTCTTAAGTTTTTTATTTATATTAGCAAAGGAAATATAGCACGTTTTTTCCAAGTTAATTTTAAGATTGTTGTCATTTAACCAATTTATGATGCATTCAAGGGAATTATTTACATTAATTTCATATTTATCTTGATCCTCGTCAGTGAAAATAGCTGTACTGTCATCTGCAAATAATATCATGTCATGGTTTATGGCTTTTGGGAGGTCATTAATGTAAATTATAAACAAAAGTGGACCAAGAATACTTCCTTGAGGCACCCCGTACTTAACCGTTTTAGGCTTAGACTGAAACGTTTGTTCATATTTTGTTTCATTTGATATTCTTTTTATTTGCGTTATTTGAACCCTATTATTGAGGTATGATTTTATAAGATTTAAAGCATTCCCTCTAACTCCGTATTGTTCTAGTTTATTTAAGAGGATATTGTGGTCTACGTAATCAAACGCTTTTGACATGTCCATAAATATTGCAGTTATGTGTTGTTTATTGTCCAGTCCTGTCATTACTTTCTTCAGAAAATTAAAAAGTGCGTCGCTAGTTGATTTGCCTTTACGAAACCCAAATTGCTCATGTGTGAGTATATTATTGGATTCAAAATAGTTATATAAATTGTTATAAATTACTCTTTCAAAAATTTTTGCAATAATAGGTATTAAAGCTATTGGTCTATAAAATTTAATCTCTTTTCTATCTTCCTTTTTAAATAATGGGTTTATGAGTGTTATTTTTAGTTTTGAGGGAAATATTCCGTATTCCAAGCACAGATTTATAATGGTGCTGAGTATTGGAGCTATGGTATGGGAAACGCGTTTAATTATTTTAGTATTTATATTGTCATACCCTGTACTATTAGTGTTATTCAGTCTTTTTATTATTTGGTCAACTTCGTATGGATTTGTCGGTTTCATGAACATTGAATTACAATTATTATATGTCAGTGTTTTTGGATACGTACCATTTTCTTTAGTTGTAGGTTTTATGTCATCTATAAAGTAATTATTAAAAGATTCAGCTATTTCTTCCGGCGTCGTAATTATTTTGTCCTTTACTTTAATTTCCTTAATATCCTCTTTGGGAGTTACAGTTTTATAGTTATTAACTATCTGCCATGTTGCTTTGGATTTATTGGTGGCTGAACTTAGAATAGTTGTTTTGTGATTTTTGAGTTTTTTTTATTATGGTTCTTAGCCTTTTTGAGTATTCTTTAAAGTATTTTTTATCTTTCGAATTTGATGTTAACCTATACTTCCAAAGTAGTTGACGTTTTCGTTTAGAGCACACTCGAATACCGTTACTTAGCCATTTAGGTTTCTTGGAAATGGGTATCTTAACTCGTATGACAGGGAAACACAGATCATAAAATAGCTTAAATAGATCATAAAATGCCTCATAAGCCTTTTCGGGGTCATTATTCGTGTAACATTCTGTAAAACTAAGGCTTTCCATGCAATTTATAAATTTCCTTACGTTATCTTCACTATAATCATGTTTAGATTTGAACCAGTGTGTTATGTGATAACTTTTCGTGTTAACAATAATATTCTATTTATATTTTAAAGATCGTAAGTTAGTCCACAGATTATTCAAGGAATCTCCTGAGAACGCCATTATTTAGTACGCTCCTAAAAGAAGGTCAAAGAGTTTTCACGACTACCAACCCTTAATGGGGTACGTTCATCGTACCTTAAACACAAACTAGACTCTTAATCTTGCTGACAGCCTAATCTTTTCACGGGCGTATGAGCTACTTGTACCTACATCGTTCAGTTACGAGGAAAAAGAAATTTAGGGAGTGTGCTGTTCAGTGGACTTTATTTAATACCATGCTGCATGCGACTAATTTTCACTTACCTACAAAAGAAAAGGGGGCCTAAAATGGCCGCTTTGGAATCACGTTTAAATTCTTAAAATGGCCACAGACGCTGTTAATATTATGAATATTGCCACTTTATGACCGTTTCACGAATTGTAACGTAATCCATATTATTATCCTATTAAGATACTGCTAAAGCGATCATTTTAGACCCCCAACATGCAATTTCTGTTAGGAATTAAAACAATTCGTTTTGGGTACGATTTACAGCCTCTACACACAGATTTCTATCATTCCTTCTAAATAAATAAATAAGTTATACAAGACACACAAAGAGTAAAAGTATAATTAATTAAGAAAATATTCAGTCACTCAAAGTCATGCAACACGACAAAGAGAATGTAAATTTAAATGAGGAGACAGTGAGACAGTTTAGAACGACATACACAGACCACAGACAAAGAAACTGGCAGGTAAGATAAAAAACAATCATAAGATTGAATAAGAAAACAATTCAGATAAAAATAGTAATATTAAAAAGAACAGTAAGAAAAGCATTTTGAACGATATAGGAAAATCAGTAATAAAAAGCAATAATTGAAGAAATCGAAAAAAGAATTTAAAAAAAATACAAACTATGAAAGCATAGATTAGAAAATAACATTAAAAAACCATAGGATTTGTGTTTCAGTGTCAAAATAAAAAAGTTTGAACAAGTACTTTAAATTCAAAAAGCTGTTCTAGAAATGTAGATCACAGCCGCACAAAACACATGTATGTTCTGAAGGAATGTTTTATTGTTTTCCTGTATTTATTGCAGCTGTAAACACTACGGCTTTTGAATAAACAATGTATTGAAATGTAGAACAGTCAGTCCACATCTGGGCTGCCAGTGTTGCCTGTTAATTGTGAGTAGCCTGAAATGTAGCGAAGTGTACCATTAAAATACATTGTGTTTGAGAATGTTTAATGTTGATTTAGTTGATGTTTTAGTGTTGGATTGGAATGTTCTTTTGTTTTAATTGACTGTGATATAATATTAATTTAAATGCGTATGAATTTGTGGACGTAATTACGTTGGCGGACATCTTGAAAGAGAGTAAATGTATTGTTTTTGCATGTTACTAATGTAGTTCGTGTAATACGTTGCGTTTAGTTGAAGAAACTTGAAAGAGAACAGGATTAGTACATCTCATGACGTCAAACACTACAGGGTTGCAAGCATTTCAAGATGCTGTAATTAATTCTAAAGCTATAATGTCTGGAAACTAATGTATGTCAAAGATTTTTTGGGTTGGTTTTGGAAACTACAAAGGTAAAAAGCAAATACATAGATATATTGATAGGTGTCATAAGAAGTTAGGTAAGTATCTATGAGTTCTAGTCCCATCAAGAACTAAACTAAAAATATAACTAGAAAGGCTTTAAGGTTTTATACAAAATGGCCTAAATCACCCACATTTTGACGCAATAATATACATATCTTCATAAAGTAGTAGAAAAAACGTTTCATTATAATTTCAAAATGTGCCAGCATCGGCCATTGTGTAGAGGTACTGTAAATAAATCTTGTAGCAAGCGTGAAGTGTTGGATGCGCGGGAGTCGGAAAATAAACGACGACAGACGAAACGTGCACGAGACATGGCGGCTGTGGCGATAGATGATTTTTACAGCTATGTCGGTGGATATTTCATTTACCTTATGTTTAGTTTGGTTTTCCAAAAGAAAATGATTATCTACATTTCGTAAAGTTTTTTTGGTATGTTTCTAATTTATCATCAGCATCTGACATACTGTATAAGGAGTATAAATTTAATAAAGAACTCAAGAAGGTTTTAGTTGAAATCTCGAGCTCCTTTGCCTCAAACTACTAAACAAAATATTCAGACACGTGCGCGGAAAAATTAAATTTCTGAACACGTTTTTCCTTCGTTTTTTAAACTAATATAGTTTACTAACTTCCAAGAATCTGCTTATTTTAACACTGTTAGTTTATAACCTGGATACTCACTTTGCAGCAGTTTTATACGATGTAACGAGAAAATTCTTTAAAAAATATCGTTTATTACATTTCATGAAAGTTTACGCTTAAGAATTTAATTACTTTAATAGGGAGCGTGATAATATATATTTTTAAGTCAGTTAGTGTGTTAGCATAGACAAACAGGTGGGAATTTTAAGACAAATCGCTAAATAATGATTGGTTTGTTTATTTATATATTTATTTAATTATAAACTTGATGTGCAAGAATGGTACATAGGCGTACTAAAAGCCACAAGGCATTTTCAACTTGATTATTATCGTATTATATGGCGTTTTAGTTTGAACGGTATCTTTTGTATCTTTTTTTTTTGTTATGTACATATTATTAATGGGTAATGGGTCCCTATCGCCACAACCGCCACAGTTGTAAGACCGTGCTTACTGGGAGGGGTGCCGTTGCGGGGCGCGGGAGGCGGCGGGGGTCTCGGCGGCGCTTCCTCCCGAGGTGCGCCCGCGCCTCCCGGTGGACTCGCCACTGCAACATCAACCAACAGCTTAGGAAAGAAGAAGATGATACATTTAGTTGAAATATGTGCCTTAACTACGAAGCATTAGGGGTTTCAAAAAGGCGACTCAAAAAAAACAAACAACTTATCAAAATAATCGTAATACCTCAAAATATGCATAAAGAACTATCACAAATTGTCAAAGGAATTATTCTTACTTTCTTGAGTCGCCTATGGGCATAAAAATTAGTACTACACATGAACACTACAAGTTTGTTATGAAAATGGTAATGGAGTGCAAAAGTTCAATCTGCCTTCTCAAGCTGATTAGGTAATCCCTTCTTGTAAGGGTCAGTCCAGAGGGTGGACTATGATGCAGTTAGAGGGTACCTATAGGTGCAACATTGTAGGTATGTGTTGCACTCTGTTAAGAGCTGTTGAAGTAAGAGTTCGCCTGCTTGATGATGTATGCTCTGTGGAGTACTCGCAATCACAATGCCTTACATTGTCACAATTCAACATTATACTGATACTGCTAGCCGTTGTCATCCCACTATGGCTTCCACTTTTTTAAATCCAGGGCTAAGCTGGACCACTGGTCGTTGGTTTGTCCAGCTCGTCCCGCCATCTTTTACGAGGTCTGCCGCGGCGCCTTCTGGCTATAAAAAGTTTGCTATTTTGGCCCACAGCTCATTGGGCATGCGACAGACGTGGCTAGCCTAGTCCCACTTTAGCAAAGTGACAACGTTGATTTTAATATTTACCCAGTCAAGCAGACGAATTTTATAATCATAAACAGCAGTGGATTCTTTTTAACCCCCGACGCAAAAAGAGGGGTGTTATAAGTTTGACCGCAATGTGTCTGTGTGTCTGTCTCTGGCACCGTAGCTCTTAAACGAGTGAACCGATTTGGATGCAGTTTTTTTTATTTGAAAGCTAGTTTCTTGGCAAACGTTTTATCAAAATCAGTGCAGCCATTTACTAGATATGGGGGATGAAAGTGGGTATTTATCTTTCACCTTTTATTTTTTTGTTGGACGTTTTTTAAATTTTAAATTTAATTTTAATTATAAAATGCTTCTGATTGTGAATAAAAGTGTGTTCCCCATTTATATGTGGTGATTTTAGCTGCCAAACATGATTGATACAGGGAACTGATTGTGGTATTACGTATCTAATAATAGATAGGCTGTGGTTATAATTATAATTGTCCTGTCAGTTACAGACAGATTACTGATTTTGATGTAACCTTTGGCTATTGACGGGTGACGGGTTAATGATATCACTGGCCAATGATCATATGCTTCGCAAACACGGCAGTTGGTGATTTTTAAGCCTTTCTGAAAAAGAAAGTGGAAAATACGAAAGAAATAAACCTCTTTTTAAATCGCAAATGTTTTCCTTCTGCAATGCTAGCTGACATTAAGCTTAATGGAATGTTATTTAAGTTAGTGTTTTTCAACATCCAACTGTTTCATCACTTAAGATTTTTTTAATCTGAGTGTAATTTTAAATAGAAATAAGTCAGGCCATGTGCAATCACGTGCAATGAAATTAATATATTTAGGAAAATTCAAAAGCTATTTTCTCGTGCAATAACGGTTTTTACTTTGAGATGAGACCTATTTCGTAATATAAAGGATGTAAAAATACCGTTAACGAAGTTGAAGGGCACTTGTTCTTCCCGTCATTGCGATTTTTTTTTGTTCTGAACCATACCTGGGAACCTTCTAGTTACGGAGATATTGAAAGTTCCAATTTTTTTTTTAATACCTCTTTTAAAGGTTTTTACTTTACTTGAATTAACTCCGTGACCGATTTACTATTCAAAGCATCCATCAGCATTAAGTATTGAGTGCGTTACATTGAGTTTTACCGTAAAACGTGATTTTTCACCCCAAAAAAAAAAAATCGTTTCCCAGCAATGATTTTTGCGTAGGGTTACTTAGTTTGATGTGCAGAACGCTTGATTGACGGCTTCGTGAAGGGTCTGTTTACACCTTGTATGTATGACGTTACTCAGTAAAATAGCCACCCAGCCAAAAACCCCAATAATAACCCAATAGTTACCCAGTAATAACTGGGTTGTGGAGGTCTGACAGGCAGTCGCTCCACGTAAAATACTGGTATTCAGCTGCATCCGGTTAAGACTGGAAGCCGACCCCAATATAGTTGGGAAAATGCTAGGCAGATGATGATGATGACTCAGTAAAATAGAAGAAAATTGCTTTTGAATTTTGGTAAGTGTTTCATTGCTCGTAACTGTAACTTTTTTCAATTAAAACTCGATTTCCAATAACATTAATTAGAAGTCGTATTATCGGGAAATATTAGCATTGGTGATTGTAGCTGAAGTACCAACTGAAAACTTCAAACTTGCTTATCAAAAAGCAACCTACAGTTTACAAATTCAATTTAATCTCTTGGTTTCACTGACACAACGCGATGTCAAAATAAAGCTTGAATAAAAACACGCTATTGTTGTATTATCAACCTTCGGCTCAGCGGCGAGAGCTGAAATTCTAACAGTGCAATAATTAGCAGTGGCGAAGGCTCCATACAACTCGATTCCTACTGGCTTCCCTTTGAAAAATGGCACAGTCAGTATTCTATAGACAAATAATATAATCACATTAAGATATGTACAGTCACGAGCACCAATATCTATACACTTTCCTGAATTTTAAAGCAATTTTCACGAGAAATAACGATTGTAACTTGGAGATAGGATCTTTTTCATAAAACATGAGTTCCAGATTCCTATGTTAATAACAACATGAAATTTTAATCAGAGCAGTAGGAGAAAAACACTTTTTAAAGTTGTTAAATGTTTATATACGGGGTGTAAACAGATCCTTCACCAAGCCGTCAACCAAGCATTCTGTACATCAAACTAAGTAACTTAACGCAAAAATTTTTGCTGGGAAACGAAATTTTTTTTTGGGGTCAAAAATCACATTTTACGGTAAAACTCAATAATAATGCGCTCAAAACTTAATGCTGATGGATGCTTTGAATAGTAAACGGACCATGGAGGTAATTGGAGTAAAGTTAGAACCTTAAAAAGTAGTATTTAAAAAAAAACTTGTGAAAAAATTGGAACTTTGACCCCCAATATCTCCGTAACTAGAAGGTTCCCAGGTATGGTCCAGAACAAAAAAATGATCACAATGACGAGGAGAGCAAGTGCCTTTCGGCTTCGTTAAGGGTCTTTTTACACCCTTTATTGGTGCTCGTGACTGTACTCCGGCCTAGCTCTTACAAAAATTTACCCTTCGCTACTGGTAATTAGTCACACTAAGTTATGCAGCGGTAATATTTCGTACTGCGTCGCCCTACTTTACTCTTACTTAGACAACTAAGTTACTTCAGCGTACATTTTCAATCACACCGGAGTGTTTGATGTGAGCTTTCTGCATAATTGAAGGTGGGGACCGAGTGAAGTTACATAAGATATTATGTTTTATGTACCTACTTAGTATTCAAATCTTGAGTATGTTTCATGTTTTCAAGATGTTTGTTAAGTTAAAGTTATCTACATATCTGTGTATATCATACACCTGGCTTTGTTTTAATATCTGTTTTGCAAAATTTCTGACGAAAGAAAGGAACAATAACTTATCTATAGATTCCGATTCAATTCAGGTTTCTATGTGGCGTATCTTCAAGAAATTGAACCCAGTTTATCTTACCCGATTACTACAAAACCTTGAATAAAATATCATAGTTACATGAAGCTGTTTCCTGTATCAAAACTGACCATATAGACGGCTTATATCTCGCTTTGCTGTAACGATATACAATTTAACTCGAAGCTAGCGCACGCTCAAAATCAAAGATGGCGACTGCAAAAAGAAAATAATGTTTCGTCATGGGTGTCATTTTCATGGTTATCGAGGACGCTGTAACCGAATATGGTGTCCGAATCGAAATCAAAGATGGCGGCGGAAAGTACCGAAGTTTTCGCTGGCTTAAACAAGTGTGCTGGATCATAATATCGTAATATCATCTATCGATAGTTATCAGAAAATGCCTGAGTTTTACATACACCAAATAGTAATGCATTGAATTAGCTGCCTCGTTGGTCTAGTGGTTGTTATCGCGTCTATTGAGCTCGACGATTCGATTCCCAGGTCGTGTAAGTGTTAATGTGGTTTTCCATCAGGATCCGGAAATAGGCTCGCTTTAATCATAACTGACGAGAAGTGACTAGATCAGCGGGAAAATGGTCAACCACTTCATTAGCTTCCGCTTAAAATCAGGTGCGACAGCTACCCAACACGAGAATTAACCAAAAGAAAAAATGACGATGATGACAAACGTACTACTTACAACCAAAATTACTAAGGTTTCGCTGAAACTCTCTCGACTCAGATATTAGGAAATAGAATAGATGAGAGAAGCCCGTGGCTAAATAATAACAGCCGCTCGGGTCGATATGCAGATTAAGCCGCGCTTGCCTAGGTTGGTCTGTGGATGAGTGACTACCCATTACATACCGAGTTTACTCCGTGCCTCCGCAAGCAGGTTAAGCCGTTGGTCCCGGCAGTCAAATGAAGATCTTTGGCAGTCGTTAGTCAGTGGGTCGAAAGTCTGACAACCAGTCTCACCAAGGGGTATCGTATTACCCAGTACTAACTGGGTTGTGGCAGATAGGCAGTCGCTGCATGTAAAATACTGGTATTCAGCTGTATTAGGAAACCGAAAACAAAAACATTTCACTTCCTAGCGAAATGGTTTTACGGTTTACAAACAATTTTTTTAGAACAATTTATTTTAATAGAATTGTTTAAAAACCAACCGTCAACTCCATCGGAATGTCAACGATCTTTATTAGTACTCTTACATGCCAATGCTGCCAATACGGAACAACATTCAGTTAGCCCAATTCTAAATCACAAAAAGCAATGCAAACAGAATTCCAGCACTATCTTGTTTGCTGTGTGTATCTGAGTTCCTAGTATCCAGTTCCCAGTACCCAGTTGATCAGTGCCTTTGAATCGCCCGTCATAATTAATGTACTTTTCTGTGTCCATTTTAGCAAGGTTTCCGAAGAGAAACATTGATCTGGGCATCCCAAATTCCAGTTACGAGGTTCAGTTGAAATGAACGTGAATTCAGTCTCCTTGCCGAATGATTGGTCTTAATTGGAACTAGAATGCAAATACTTGGAATAATTGTAGTGTTGTCATCTCAGTTATCTCTCTAAGGCGCGAATTACACAGAAACGGCGTAACGCGAAAGGTGCGGCGCAGGCGTGGAATTTATAAGGAAACGAAAGAACGGCGTGCCTGCGCCGCGCCGCTTGAGTGTAATTTGCGACACGTCGCCTACGTAAATTTTGTATGAAAATGTTTTGAAGCGGCATCATGCCTGCGCCGCTCCTTCACCTTGCGCCATTTCTGTGCAAATCGCGCCTTATAAGGTTGTTCGAGCTACGCTGTACATTGACCTTTGTGTAGTTTGTGCGTCATACTCATTAATGCATATCGACATTGTTTAGGTTTGCATTTCTTTAACTTAGCATGTAATCGTGTAATTATAATTCAGTAGCAATAAATCTATCAAGGGAATCACTCGTCTACTCATTTACATAACATAAAATACCACTTTTTTTTTTTTGGGATTGGAAGTCATCAAATATCTCCTACCGCTCTGGGTGGAGTGGGAGGGAGTGTCAGACTTTTACTGACTAAAACCCATCCATGTTCCTTCTTTGCCCTTTGTGTTCCAGGGCCGCGGTATCTCTTTCGAACAGTCCCGCAGCCCCGGCAGGCAACATAACATACCTTACAAGTCTACGTAACAAGAATCACAAGTACATAACATTTCACTGTTGGGCATCATACCCCAACCAAGGTATTGTTAGAAGGTTCCTCTCTCAAGATACCTGACCACCCGTAGCTTGAACCCTGTTACCGATGATGGTGGGCTACTGTTTTATATGTTCTTACTCTACTACTGTTTTATAGTGTTTCCTCCGTGCCTCGGAAAGCACGTTAAGCCGTTGGTCCCGGGTGCCATTTGTAGACCTTTGACAGTCGCTGGGTAGTCAGGGGCCCAAGAAGTCTGACAACCAGTCTTACCAAGGGGTATCGTATTACCCAGTAGGTACTAACTGGGTTGTGGAGGTAAGATAGGCAGTCGGTCCATGTTAAATACTGGTATTCAGCTGCATCCGGTTAGACTGAAAGCCGACCCCAGTATAGTTGGGGAAAGGCTAGGCAAATGATGATGACTCTAATACCGTTTTTAACACTCGATTTCTTTTAAATAAACAATATTTAAGAATAAAGAGTTTACTTAATCTTATTCTTAATTTTTTCCATAAATTACAGACACTGTTTCAATATAACAATGACAGCTTAGTTAGTTTTGAATCATTACCTAGTTAATTGATTGTATTATCTTAATCAGGTACAGTCAAACAAATCAGTGCTAATAATTTGATTTTTTTTTTCTCTTATTGCAAGTTACCACTATTATTCTGTTGTTATTCAACTGTACGCTTAAAATGTTGGGCTTACAATTTTAGATAGGGTGCTCCTGCGCTACAATGTTATTTAAAATAAAACATTAAAAATTTTTACTCATCACAAGAAAATTATACACACTTTTTTCGCCGTAGAAATTTTCATGATCCTTTTTGTGTCCATTCATGCAACTTTTATGAATTCCTTTTATCCGTACTGTTTTATTCATAGTAATCAAACACGGGTATTACCAATAGTGAAATATTGAAGCCAAAGCTTTCAAATACAGATTTGCATTTCATAGCATTCACGGAATTAATATTACTATTACCAAACGTGTGTATGATCGTGCATACATAAACAGGTCCCCGTCAACATTACTTTAGCGAATGATAGATGAGTTAATGCTATAATCATATGATTAACTGCTGGTTTGGTGATTACTAATTCTGACAGTGAAGTTATGGATATGTTACGGCTAAAAGCCGAAGCAAGGTTATACCTAGTTCTAGCCGGCTATACCTGCTCATGCTCGCTCGGCTCGCGCGCGTTTTGGTCACACTTCTAATCTAACCTAACCTAATCCATTTGGTCGGTGTGTCCTAGCAATAAAAGCACAGTTACCGGCCGCACCTAGGTATAGCCGGCTAGAACTAGGTGTATCCTTACTTCGGATTTTAGCCGTAACATATACATGAAAATTGTTCTTCAGTATTACCAATACAGTGAAAAAATTATTCAGAGTAATTGAAATGATTGGCATACTTCCAAAGGCTGGAAGTTCTAAAAGAGCAAAAAAAAAACATCTGATTCATCTGTAAAGGTGCAACAATGTTAAAATGTTTCAATAATTTCAACAACAACATTGTATCGTTTGCTTTGAACTAGGTTTGAATTTGTTATTCGATCGCTATCAGATTTGGTGAATGAGGCTGTTATTTGAGTTTTTGTAAGTGTGAGTACCATGTAGAATTTCTATTATGGTTAGTAGGGCTTATCCTAATCTTTATGGTTTTAACTGTAGTTTTGTTTTATTTTCCTATCTCTACACTGTGCTCACATATAGAAGCATAACAATATTGTACCCAGGACTATGTAATATATATAACTTGATTTGAAAAGAGTGTCCATGGAGTTTCTTGCCCATTCTTCTCCATGAGATCTACTATTTTCGAATGGGCAACTACAGTCCATTCACAATTATTATGCCTGTGGCGGGACTGTAGGTGTGACAGGCACTTTTGCATAATCAAAAATAAGCTATTGATTATGCAAAAGTGCCTGTCACGGGTCTATTTGAAATAAATGCTTTGAGTTTGAGTTTGACTGCGGCGAAGCCCAAAAGGAGGGTTATTTTATTAATTAACGAGATAGAATTGTTTTCTTTTTCTAATTGGTGAGGTTCTTCAGAAAGACCAGGTGCGTAGTACTCGCAACCGGACGAGGTAAAAGGAGTGTGTAAGGATAGAAGCAGGTGGCGTCCTGTGGTTTCTGCCTACCCCCATGAGAAAAAGGCGTGAGTACGTAGTATGTAATTGACATTTTCTACCCCAGAAGTAATAGCGAAACCAACTCAGTGGCCATCTTTTTTCTGGGTCTCTCGTACTTTTCGCATAAAATAATAATCTATCATTGCATTGAACACAATAACATTTCCTGTCTGCCATCGACAGTTTACTAGTTGCAGTAAACCACGATCAGCCATTTCAATTTCCTCTTCACTACCGGTGGTTTTCAATATTTGTTCGACGACAGCATTGTTCTCGTGAAAACTTACGAAGTCTTATTATTTTAACGTCGCAACTTCTAAAGAATATAATAGAACTTTTATATGTTCCGGCTTATAATGTTCCTTGCTAATGTTGGTTTTTTTGGTTTAAATTGTCTCTCTTTCTTTACTGGGTGTAAACGGACCCTTCACGAAGCCGTCAATCAAGCATTATGTACATCAAACTAAGTAACTTTACGTAAAAAATTATTGCTGGGAAAAGACTTTTTTTTTGGGGTGAAAAATCACGTTTTTCGGTAGGACTCAATATAACGCACTCAGAACATTGTGCTGATGGATGGATTGATTAGTACGAAGGTCGTGAAATTATTTAAAGTAAAGTTCTTACATTAAAAACATGTATTTAAAAAAAAACTTGTGAAAAACTTGGAACTTTGAATATCTCCGTAATTAGAAGGTTCCCAGCATGGTCTAGAACAAAAAAATTATCGCAATAACGGGGAGAATAAGTGCCTTTCGGCTTCGTTAAGGGTCTTATTACACCCTTTATAGTCATTATCAACTTTTGATATAGTTTTATAGTCATACTAAGATTGTGTTTATCGTTTTCGAGTTGTAATTTATTTACTGTTTCTTATTGTTTAGACTACGTCTATATTCATGTTTTTATTAACTTTACCTTTTTGTTACTAAGATTTTTTTGTTGTAGGTATTACTTAAAACTCAATATCAGCACGTTTCTAGACATACACTATACATGATAATGGACCGATAGTCTGATCATGTATTCTGTCTTATATGTTAATTCTTGTGATTGGTAGACTAAAGGCGAATTTTAGGAATTAAACTGATCGCCAAGAGGAACAGCTGTCAGTATCACTTGACAACTTTGAACATGGTTCTGATGGTGCTTATCATTTTCAGTTTCAGTGGTAAACAGTCCAGCAGATATATGTATAGGGAATTATGTATACACCGTGACTTTTTAGTCGTCTTACAACGGCAATCCACTTCATGTATCCAATGACTACTAAACATTCATAAAAAAAATAGGTATTTATGAGATTTTAAAAATTTAAAAATAAAAATATTATTCAGTATTATGACGCATGACGTAGTTAAAACACCCTGTTGTTAGTGATGATCTATTGGACTCGAGCGCTGGGTAGGTATGTTCTCCCGTTTGACACGTAAACATCATTAACGGGATGTTTCATATTTTTTTTCTAATGATTTATTTATTTTTCTTTGTACCTATTATGGTAGGTAAAAAAAAAACATGCCTAGAGCCATTTTATGTCGGGCACATTGAGTGGACCACCTTTGTAAGACGACTCAAAAGTCACGGTGTATATGTAAAATGAAGGTAAATCAAAGTCATGAAAAAAATAAAAGTCTATTCAGAATTAAAAGGGTTATTTTTTTTCAAAAAACATTGACTATTATTCCTTTTCCCAAATAAAAAGTGTGCTCCCAGTTCAACCAGACATATTTTATTATCATAATTTTCAGTAAAATATTACTTAGTTGAATTGCTGCTGTTGGCAGTCTGGTGTAGTATGAGCACTCATTTATAACGTCATGTCGAAATACGTATCACGAATAGCGTTGTTTTTAAAAATGGAGAGCTTATTTACCTTTTTACAGTATACATATGACTGATTTTTTGACACACAGTGTGCTTTATATAGCTCACAATTTCGTGGAAACTTCATAGGTGAAAATCGGCAACATTATTTCATGGAAATTGGAACATTCTCGTAACTTTACTGAATAAAATAGCACTGCGTGAATTTAAATGAAATGTTCAACGATAATAATGAATTTTAACAAAGGTAGGTGAAATTGAACAATGGGCCAACCGCTCTGGAATTTCTCAAATATTCAACAACAAAATTCCTTTTTGTCATTCATGTTATGTGTGGGTAATTAATTATTAAGAATTTATAAAATAATTGACATTCTTTGTATTTCATGTATTATTTATTATTACCTATATATGTGTGCCTCACTGTTGAGAGAGCTGTGAGCAGAGGCCTATATGTTTTTCCTTTATTTTTTGTTTCCAGTTTGGGAATGAGTGTACCTACATTTATGTCATTCATTTCCATATTTGGAGCTGTCTCATTCCACAAACCCCCTGTTACTCACGAATTGAATGCAGCCAAAAACATATCAGATGTTTACCTGAAACAAAAGAGAACAAAACATGAGTAAAAAAATAAAAAAAACAAAACCAGATACAGAAATAACATCAGATATTTAGAGCAAGATATTGTACATTTTTTTATTTTTTTTTAAGGATGGGACATCATTAAATAACTGCTCCTGCTCTCTTGTGTCAGACTTTTACTGACTAAAACCCATCCATGTTCCATCTTTGCCTTTCGTGTTCCAGGGCCGCGGTATCTCTTTCGAACAGTCCCGCAGCAAGATATTGTACATTACGTACTATCTTTATCGAATTGGACGTATGTGGTTGTACTGGTGTCCAAAACCAATCACGTAATCCGGAAATATACATCATCATCTGTCAAGCCTTTTCCCAACTATATTGGGGTCGGCTTATAGTCTTAACCGGATGCAGCTGAATACCAGAATTTTACATGGACCGACTGCCTATCTGACTTCCACTACCCAATTAGTACTGAGTAACATGATACTCCTTGATAAGACTGGTTGTCAGCCTTTTTGGTCACTGACTACCTGTAAAGACTGTCAAAGATCTACAAATGACAGCCGGGACCAGGGGCTTAACGTGCTTTCCGAGGCACGGAGGAAACTCGGTATGTAATGGGAGGTCACCCATCCACAGATCAACCTAGGTAGGCACGGCTTAACCTAAAGATCGAACCGAGTGGCTGTTATTATTTAGCCACGAGCGCAATCTGGAAATATACATGACACAATATAACATCACTGTAATGTTCTCTATTGCCATAGACTATTAAAACTAAAAGAACTGAGACGTCGTTGCAGTACTTTCTACTTACAATCAGCTCTCGACGGAAAAGTGGCTGCTTATTTCAAATTCTATTTGTTTTACTGCGAAAGTAACAATCTACAATATTACTTTGTCCTCTTTCAAGATTATTTTTCACTTCAATCCTTATAACATTGTACACGTATCTTTTTGATACGTTTTCGAATTGGAGATTGCCGCACTTTCCTAGATCGGTCTGTGGATGACCATCATAACACACCGGGTTTCCTCCGTGTCCCGGAAAGCACGTGAAGCCGTTGGCCCGCCTGTCTTTTGTAGATCTTTGACAGTCGTTACAGGTAGTCAGGGGCCCGAAACCCTAACAACCAGTCTCACAAAGGGGTACTGGTATTCGGCTGTTTCTCAACATAGTTAGGAAAAGGCTAGCCAGATGAGGATGATGACTTCTCATTTTCTTCACAAGTAAATTGCAACCGTGCGAAGCCGGGACGGGTAGCTAGTCGTTCATGAAAATCAATAACAAAGGCCGATTACTGAAAGGACCTTCCGTGAACGGCTTAGCGTGACTTATCCTATGTCACGTGGCAGTATTTGACGGCAAATATTTGCTAATTTGGCGAATTTTATTCAAGTTTTTCCTCAAAGGAACAGGTGTTTTGAGTTTCGTGTACAGTCACGAGCACCAATATGTTAACATTTAACAACTTTTAAAAGTGTTTTTCTCCTACTGTTCTGACTAAAATTTCATGTTGTTATGAATATAGTATTTTGGAACTCGTGTTTTTATGAAAAAGATCCAAACTCCAAGTTACAATCGTTATTTCTCGCGAAAATTGCTTTTATTTTAGGAAAGTGTATCCATACTGGTGCTCGTGACTGTCCCTATTAGATGTTATTTTGATTATTCATTTGTAACGAAGTTTTCCCATTTGTTATATTTTGTACTGGTTGCTTGGTTCAATGCTAGTTATCGGGAATGCTGCTTTAGGTCACGAATTAAGCTTCATTAGAAGCTAAAGAAGGAATGAGTAACTGTAGCAAAAGTAAATTACTAACAAGAACGTGAAAGCTAACGATTCTGTTAACTTCTGGTTTCTTACTGGAAACTAGTGAAAAAGGCTTCAATTTAGACTAAGTTTTATTCCACTATACAACACATACAAATAACTATTAAATACTATACCAAAACATCATCACCCCTGTAATCCTCAATTATAGTACACCCACATTTCGCCAGTTATGTTTAAGTCCCATGTAATAGGGGGCGAGCCTATTGCCATCTACCGGGTACAAATCCGGACTCCGTGGCTGCTACTGAGAAAATTCCTGAAAAACCTAATATCACTTTGCCCGACCTGGGAATCGAACACAGAACCTCACGCTCAGCAGTCGCGTTTTGCGAATACTGGACCATTGAGGTAAATACTATGTATTCTCTAAATAAATGTTTTATGATGATGTCAAAATTAGTTATTCAATGGTCTCGGTCATAAGGTCGTTGTATAAAGACGAACACTGTACGAACTCAGAAACAAGAACTAAACAAAACTCATTATTTCTTGTAACTCTTATTAACGACCTCATCTGACTTCTAAGGCTGACTTCCCTCAGTAACATATACAACTCCAATAATATTCCTACAACATTTTCCTTCAAAAAGCCTATCACAACGTGAATACATTCCACATACCTATATATATAAGCGCCAACATATTTCTCCGCACCTAATTCAGCTTGAATATTTTGGTCTTCATTCACAGACTTCAATATAACGTTTAACATTTCCTTTATTGATAAGTACACATTTTCATACGTTATTTTTACTTTCAGCAAATGTTAATCAGAAAGCGGTACACCTGGACACGGCTCGTATTGTTAGAAGGCTCCTCTCTCTGGAGCCCTGACTGCCGTAGCTTGAACACTGTTTCCGATACCGGTGGCGTACTATTTTTTTCATGTTTTTTTATATGAAAGGGTGTAAAAAGGCCCTTAAAGAAGCCGAAAGGCACTTGTTCTCCCCGTCATTGCGATAATTTTTTTGTTCTACACCATACCTGGGAACCTTCTAGTTTCGGAGATATTGGGGGTCAAAGTTCCAACTTTTTCACAAGTTTTTTTTTAAATACATGTTTCTAATGTAAGATTTTTACTTTAAACACCTTCACGACCCCCGTACTATTCAATCCATCCATCAGCACAATGTTTTGAGTGCGTTACATTGAGTTTTACCGTAAAACGTGATTTTTCACCCCAAAAAAAAAAGTCGTTTCCCAGCAATAATTTTTGCCTAAAGTTACTTAGTTTGATGTACTGAATGCTTGGTTGACGGCTTCGTGAAGGGTCTGTTTACACCCTGTATACTTTAAGGAAATATTAAAAAAAGAATTAAAAAATAAATAGGGAGGATGATATTATGAATACGAAAACCGGGATTGTATGAAACCAAACAATTATTATATAGCAATTTAAGGTAACAAGGAATGGAATGGTGTGTTGCCAAAAACGTGTTTCACTTTTTCTTAGGAATAAGTAAAGACATTGATGCTGCGAGCAGATACAATGTGGGTATTTATGTTTTATTGAACTGCTGGTGTTCTCTGAAACGGGCCCAGTGATTTTAGTCTTTAACAATTTTGGTGCACAGCAAAGTAAATTCTATGCATAAGGTTTTAACTTTACTTTAATTGCCTGCATGACCCGTTTATTATTCAAAGCATCCATCAGCACCAAGTTTTGAGTGCGTTACATTGAGTTTTACCGTAAAACGTTATTGATTTTTCACCCAAAAAAAAATCGTTTCCCAGCAATAATTTTTGCGTAGGGTGACTTAGTTTGATGTACATAATGCTTGGTTGACGGCTTCGTGAAGGGTCCGATTACCCTGTATATCTCAAATACACTTAAATTAAGATAAAGAAATTCCCAAGTTAGGGAAGTTAGTGAATTCCTAAGTTAATAAGAACCTGTAACTTTCCATTTCATAAACCAAATGATCAAAACTCATAATTAACTTCTATTAACTCAACGATCAAGGTTCCTAATTAACTGGAAGTGGGAGGGAATTGTGTCGGATCACGTGTCGAGAAACCGTGCGAATTAGAAAGTTCACGGGGTTGTCAGCAAAAGAGTGGTATACGAGGAAAAATAATAAAATTTCCCTTTTCATTTTATATTTATTTAGATTGTTTTCCTTATACAATTTTTATGTTACGACATAAAGGTGTGAATCATTGGGAATTTGGTTTCTTCAATGATTACTTTAATGAACTTTTGGAAATTTTGTTTTACTATATATTACAGAGGACACAAAAATATTTGGACCGCTCGTGCGCTTGGCAAGTTGCGAAGATTTTTAGATCTTTGACAGTCGTTAGGTAGTCAGCGGCCAAAAAATTCAGACAACCAGTCTTACCAAGGGGTATCGTATAATAGTGTTAATGCTTGGTTCTATTAAATCGGAACTATGCCACTGAGGTAGGTACTATCCCGAATGTCATTTAAAATTTTAATTTTTAATTTGTGTAATATCAACATAGTATCAGTGTAATATCATCATGCTGACTTGGGTAGTAAGTAATATATTTTTTAGTATAAGGTTATAATACCTTATAACAAGTGGAACATAAATAAACACAAGACCTCCCGTGTGGTCTCTCGGACCATAAAACTAAACAGCTTTTGTTCTACAAGATCGTGAAATTCGAAAAATAAATAATTGGACTTTGTATAGGAACTAACGGATCAGCTAAATAACATGTATGGTAAAACTTAAAAAAAAGTTATGAATTTCCAAAAGTCATAAAACAAAAGTAGTTCAGTTTCATGGTCTACGATACCACACGAGAGGTTATGTGTTTTTATGTTACACCATGTATACGGAAAAAAAAATCGCCAAATAAGTGTACCTTTACAAAATAAGAGAAAATACATTTGACCATGGCTAACAAATCCGAATTCATAGTTGACCTGTACTTTTCTCACAAGTAAATCCCACAAAACACACTTTATACAAGTCCAGATAGAAAACCAAATCCTAGTTTACGTGGCTGAGACGCGATTGCTCTGCCACTATAAAAATGCCAATAAAAGGCTTGCATGTGTCCAAGTGACGGGAGCCAGCGTCTGTATTTCAGTATGGAGCATCGTTGAACGCGATCTAGGTCTGATACGTTTTGCAAGCTCTTCGAATGTTCTATTTTCGAATCATGGACGTCATGTGAATCGCCGGGTTCAGTTTATTCGGCGAACCCGAAGTCATTGTTTCGGCAGAGTTGACAGAGAGAGAGACAGAGCCTTCGGGTTTTCCGAATAAATTATTGCGTCCAAAGCGTAGGTATACGTGCGACGAACGTTTATATTTCGCTCGAGTGATTTAGAACTAGATTCAAGACATGATTATTCTGTGCATTTACGTAATATTATTTTTAAGCGGCAAAATAATTAAATTGTTAATCTGTTTAGCTGAAAAGTTGTTTGAAGGGAAGACATGAATTTTAGACACCGTTGGTGACCAATTTACCCTTTGATCGTGCAGTAACAACTGTCATCATCACCATTTTCTTGCTCTCATCCCAATTCATTTGGGGTCGGCGTAGCATGTCTTCTTCTTCCATACTTCTCTATTACTCGTCATCTCATCAGACACCTCCTTTCTTATCCATATCATCCTATACACAGTCCATCCATGGCTTCTTTGGTCTTCCTCTACCGTTACATCCATGCACAACATTCATTCATACTAATTCAACTGTATAAGTTTTTAAACTGTCGTGGTCACTAACATTATCATTAACTCTAAAAACGGGATATTTACCATGTTTACTGTTTGTGTTGAGTTGAACTTCAGTTTATCCGTGATCATGGTGCTTGCAACAGCGCCGAAATATCAGGAACTCAACACAAACAATCATCATCTGCCTAGCCTTTTCCCAACTATATTGGGGTAGTCTTCCAGTCTAACCAGATGCGGCTGAATACCAGTATTTTACATGGAGCGACTGCCTATCTGACCTCCACAACCCAGTTAGTACTCGGTAATACGATACCCCTTGGTAAGACTGGTTGTCAGAATTTTTGGGCCACTGACTACCTAACGACTGTCAAACATCTACAAATGACAGCAAGGACCAACAGCTTAACGTGCTTTCCGAGGCACGGAGGAAACTCGGTATTTAATGGGTGGTTACCAATCCACAGACTAACCTAGGCAAGCACGGCTTAACCTAAAGATCGACCCGAGCGGCTGTTATTATTTAGCCACGAGCTCCTCTCAACACAAACAGTAAACATCCCGTTTCTAGAGTTAATGATAATTCGTATCAAGTCGTAGTTTCGTATAAAGTCTCACTAACTTGAATTAGCTCCAAACGAATCGCTGGTCCCTCTTCCCTTAGCCCATAATATTCCTTGGTTCTCCGTTTGCGAGCCATTCCCTTGAGTTTTGAACTAAGCTTTACGAGTAGGAGGCCGCGTTATACCAATAAGATTTACGTTAGCGGCAAACCCGAGATGCCTTCTAAGGGCTTACACTTCAAAACAGTGTTATTTCTCATCATACGACCTTGTGAAGATTCAATTTCTACGTAGACCTGGTCTTACATGTTTTGCGTTGAAAGGTTTATTTAATTAGGAAAGCTTACCAAATATTATGATGCATTTTTGAGAATTTATTGCTTTGAAAATCGTTTTTTGAAGAAAACGGGTTGGTTGTATTCTTCGTGATGATGTATGGCATTTTGACCTTTAAATCTTGATACAATTTTGCTACTAAGACTTACTGCTTTACAGTTATTTTCAGACAACCGTCCGTGGCAAGTGATTGTGCCATTATAGTAACAAAATATCCAATATTATATAACTTAACATCACGCCTGTAAATCCCGGAAGAGTTAGGCAGAGGTGTACCTAATAGTACACCCACATTTGGCCAGTTATGTTTAAGTCCTATGTTATAGTGGGCGAGCCTATTGCTATTAACCGGTCACAAATCCAGACTCCGTGGCGGTTACTGGGAAATTCCCGATAAAAAGACTCCGTAAAACGTTGCCCGATCTGGGAATCGGACCCAGGACCTCATGCTCAGTAGGTCGCACAACAAACATTGAAATCAGCTCATTTAATTATTTATTTACGAATTGGTTATTACCTAATCAGGTACAGTCACGACCACCAATATGTAAACACTTAACAACTTTTAAAAGTGTTTTTCTCCTACTCTACTGATTAAATTTTCATGTTGTTGCGAACAAAATATTCTGAAACTCACATTTTTTTCAGAAAAATATCCTGTCTCCAAGTTACAATCGTTATTTCTCGCGAAAATTGCTTTTAAATTTAGGAAAGCGTATACCTAATACCTACTAGAAATACCCATTGATTGCGTATTCAACTCACCATGACGGTATTGACAGCCTTCCCATAAAAAAAATTGCCACGATAAAAAGCACCTTAGCCTATATACACACAAGGAAGGACCCACCATAAAGGCGGTTATCAGAGATCATGATAGCATGGATCGCGGCCGCATCAGGTTATAAAAGGAGCGGGCTGGACCCCTCGTAAATTTATCTCGACGCCTTGTTATCGACACCGGTCTCGTCAGCGATGTGATACATAATATACAACACTGATTGATGGGAGAGATACTTTTAGACGCTGTGTTGTGTACTTGCTTTGTAGTTTGTGACGATGTTAAGGGTCGGAAATGTTCTCCTTTTTTTAGTGTCGAGTAGTAGTATTGATATGTTCTTTCTTCTTTCTCGTGTGGTTAGTTCGTAACCTGGTGTCAGAGTTTTTAGGCCGCCCATGGGCCTCTGACTTGGCTTTACATGCCGTCAAGAAATATCTCTCAGGCATGCTGGTTTCCTCACGATGTTTTCCTTCACCGAAAAGCAAGTGATAATTATACAATACGCACATGAATCCGAAAAATCAGAGGTGCGTGCCTTGGGTTGATATGTTATCTAGTTTTAACAATGTTTTAAGCTTTCGCTGTTGCAAGCGCCATGATCGCGGGATGACTACAGAATGCGGTTAGATGCAAAATATATTGTTAGGTGCAAATAACTTTTTCTACGCGCTGCGTCTCGACAAAACAGACAGTATCACCAGGTTTTGTGGAGTCCTTATTACGATGCCGGCTGCTACTTTTGAGTACCTACGCAATTTATTTTCCATCCACCCGCATTCTCCAGTCATCCCGCGATCATGGAGTCGTCAGCGTCGAAATATCGGAAGCTTAAAATAATGGACAATCACTGAAGATATCCCGTAAGTGACAGTATAAGATTTTTTTCTTTATCTATATTTTTTATTCATGTTTAGGGAGTGATTTCCTAGAAAAACATTAGAATCTTTTAAAAAACTGCATTCCATGTGTACAATTGTATTGAAATGGGTAAATAGTTATTAAACAACATTTAAATAATGAAGAATGTTACTAGGTATGCCAAATCGCTTGTCTCACTAAAGCCTGTATGTATACAAATACACTAGTTTTTGCTGTAGTCAAAAATACCTAGTAGTTTTGATTTTATTGGCATTCAAAGTTTCGAAAAATATCGAGTCCCGCTAACAGTCATGTGACCGCTTGTGACGTCATGTCACAACGCGCCGCGCGGGCCTCGGCCCGCTTAGTATCAAGTCGCCAGCGGTTGTAGTGGGTGTAATAGCCTGCTCAGTATTTTGTTGTGTTTTCGTCTGCGTATTAAGTTAATAGTCTAATAATAGTAAATATTATTCGAGTTTTTTGTTTTTCCATTTTTATATATTTTTCCGGCAGCCCGCGTCGTGCGGTTACAACTTGTTTTACTTCTAAATCGGAAACTAATTGACGTATCGAAGTAATTCTTTCACTAGCATTTTTTATTTTTGACAGAAAATATGGAGTGCTAATAATCAAAATAAGTTAACATTCTTCATTATGTAGTTATTAAAAATATTAGATAATAGGGTTCAAATAACATTTTAAATGATACATTTTCGTAAAGATAATCGCGACTGGCTCTATTTTTATACCTTAATGCTATAAAAAAAGGGTTCAACAAAATAATTTTTATCTCTAGCCTTAAACTAGACGCCATTTTTCCTCATTAGTGCTCCAATTTGTTCTATCTATTCTCCTTATCCGAAGATAAATTCTTCTAAATCTTCACCCACCTACATAATTCAGGCACTATTAGCACTTTCCCTCAAAAAAAGGTAAAAGTTTCTTACGTGAGAAATGTTTGCATCCATGCAAAAAGTAAACGAGACGAAATAAGTTATGTGATTAAATGTATGTACATACGTAAGTTTCCAAGATACATATAAAATACTTATAAGATTGAAGTTATCTCGTTACGAAAATACGAACTTTTTTAAACACGCGTTTATTAGCTTCACCTGTCAGTAACTATACTATGCAAAAAATGTAAGAAGTTGGATTTCACCCATTTCCCGGTTTCTTATTGAGCTGAAATTTTGCATACATGTTTAATTTGGATGATAATGCATGGTTAGCTAAGTGACGTCATTCTAAATCCAATATGGCGGACTCCCAAAGTTGTTGAACTTGTTATTTTTTATGCATTCCCATGATATGAGTATCAAAAGAAAGGGTTTGCTGCGCAAAATGCGAAAAATAAAATGACGTCACTCTTAAGCGTGATTTTTAGTTTTTTAATTTAAAGTTAGTTAGTTCCTTTTAAGGTGTTTATTTAGAAAGTAAATTCAATATTTTGAACTCTTAGAATCTGCTCATTAATATGGTCCAAATTTATATTTGTCTGTTGTAATACATTGCTAGATTTTTAGGATTGAACACTTTATACAGACGGAGCATGATTGAACATGACTGTCTACATAAGTGTGCTATAATCAATCTCTGGGACACGGACCAGGTGGCCTGGTGTTAGGAAGAGGACACTGTGAGAAGAATTTTCGTAATTTGTAGCGGCACTACAAAAAGTGAAATTTGTGACCCAAATGAAGAACTAACACCAACATTCTGTATCGCGCTATTAAAGATATCAGAAAAACCCGACAACAACTGTCGGGCAGTAGCCCACTAGATGAACACCCGTCTGGTCGGAGGATCCTCCCTTTTCTATGGAGGATGAAGAATTTTAAACCCAGATCTTAACACCCTAGGCAGGCTGAGGAGTCGGGAGAGCTTCCTTAGGTCGATGCAGATACAACCTGGTCCGGTTGAGGTATTCCGATGAAGCCATGTGTGACTGCTGTGCCTCAAAGCAAACTATGGCTCACCTCCTATCCTGCACTATGTGTGGTTCCACGTGCACTTTGAGGGACCTGTCCGAGGCCACCACCAACGCCGTCGAGGTGGCAGAATTTTGGATAAAACAATTTTTTTTTTTAATGGTGAAATCATTGACACGACGAAGAAGAGGAACACCCCTATAAATTAAATTATGGATGGATGACCACGGAGAAAGAAAACAATTTTAGGCAGTTACGACTAAATTTTCTCACTATGGCTTCCTTAATAATGTCTGAAATAATCCAAATAATATTTAACAGATCACGTTGACCCTTCGGGCCTCAAAGATGAACTTCGGGACACTTTCCTTTATAGTATCTCAAAATTGAATATAATGTAAGAAGCTTAACCAAACTCCATGTATCAACACATCTCAACACTGCATTTCGGAATTGCAGAACTCGAGTACCAAATACCAAACTCGAGCAAGCGCCATCTAAATAAGTGGATTAGTAGTTGCCATGGCAACGAGGTGTTTGGCTCGAGTCGTCTCATGCAATATCGGGCTCTAAATACAAACATTGAATAATTAACCTCATGGAGTTTATCGACGTGTCTGAAGACGAAGAGATTAGTCGTATCTCGGAAATGTTTCGTAATGGGAATTGAGTGCGATTTGAGTAAGCTGAGTGTTTATTGAGAGTATTGGGTAAGACCAGGGCTATTAAGATGGCTGGATTAGTGTATGTTTCGAAAGCTTATGTTTGAGCTACGAATTTCTATGTAGGACCCAAAGATTAACCACATAACAAGGCAACTGCAATTTGTTCCAACTGTTTTTATTATGACAATATTTGATTTGAGAATTGTTCGTTTAATTATATTATGAAAAAGGTCATCGCCGGGAAATCCACGATTGGCTGATATAACTTTTATTTGTTTGGTTTGGAATATTTTATTAATTTAAGTAAACCAAACAGCTGTGTTCAAAATAACATCCAGAATTTGTGAAGTGTCGGTTATACAAATCCCCAAGTGTTGCTTACTCAAATCTCCAGTTAGGGTCAGACTGGAGATTTGGGTTTGACCGTCAGAGTATAACAATAACTAAAGTTTAATACACAGTTACACACACCAACCTACATTAATCTTTATTGGATCTGAGGTTTAAAACTGGGCGAGATTATATTTGGAAGATTAAGTGACCATTTTGAATTTTGTTCCGAAAGCTCGCATAAACTATTGCATTTTCTTTTTTTTGCAAATACCTAAAGAAAATGCTCTGTGTTTGTTACAAAAAATATTTACCAAGTGATAGGTATGTGTGGCAGTTCTTTTCCATTCAAGAACTAACTCAAATTTGCCAGCAAATGATTAAGACTTTAATCAGTCAATATAACATTCCTCGTTTTGTTAGAAGCTACCTTAGCTAGAGAGATTACCTTAGATAGATAAGAACCAGTTTTCGAGAAAGTGTATTGAAAAACGTCGTTTGATACGCTTGTGGATTTGTTATTGCAGTTCTCGGCTCCATAACACCCTCACATGCAGCTCAGGTGTTAATTCCACCTCGAATGCAATAACAAAGTTTCCCTATTTATATCAAAATGTACTATTTAAAAAATCTTCTGACAATATCCTCCTTCGACAAAACTACTTCAACAACCCTATATCTTCAGACCCTGTCTAGCTTGATTCCATCTTGCCCACTTATCACTTACGTAGCTCGCTGGGGCAATTTCCTCACTTCTTAAACGTCGATCAACGTCGAGGACGACACTCGGTTGAACGGCTCGCTTTCACTTCTTCAGCCGATGTTTTTTATTACTTGTTGGCGATGTTAGAACTTTTGTTTATTTAAAACTATTGACCAATTGCCTTTCTCAGGGGATCAATCTGCTGGCGTTATTTATTTATTTAAACTTCATGTACAAAAGTGGTACATAGGCGGACTTAATGCCACAAGGCATGCCAAAACATCGAGTTTTCTGTGCTATTTTTAAGTTAAATATGAATAGATTATACACATAAACCATTATTAGAATAATAAAGGGTGTAACAAGACCCTTAACGAAGCCGAAAGGCACTTGTTTTCCCCATCATTGCCAGATTTTTTTTTTCTAGACCTTTCCTCGGAACCTTCTATTGTTCCAACTTTATCACAAGTTTTTTTTAAATATATGTTTTTAATGTAAGTTTTTTTACTTTAAACACCTTCACAACCGCCGTACTATTCAATCCATCCATCAGCACAATGTTTTGAGTGTGTTACTTGACTCCCGCCGTACAACGTGATTTTTCACCCAAAAAAAAAGTCGTTTCCCGGCAATAAAGTTACTTAGTTTGATGTACATAATGCTTGGTTGACGGCTTCGTGAAGGGTTTGTTTACACCCCGTATATGGCCTATACTTGGGGATAATGTACCTTCCGATTAGTGAAAGAATTTTCGAAATCGGATCAGCAGTTCCGAAGATTACCCGTGCCATCCAAACTTACAAACTTTACCTATTGATAATTATAGTACACCTAGATAGTATATCTGTACTATCTAATTTACAATCACACACCAAAACATTACTAGTGTAACTAAATTAAAGATCGTTCAAGAAAACACATAGTGTACTAGCTGTCGTTTAAATTGAAAATAGTAGCTGTCACTTTTTTCATAAAAATAAATAATTAATTTATCGTCCTGAAAATATAAACTGAAAGGAAACACAATATTTTCACCTCGTTTTCACATTTTCTGTTCACGTATGAGTTTGTACGGAATACAAATTGAAAATGAAATCTATTTTTTCGTTTCTGTTCAAAATATTTGGCACGTATTTATTTTCCTGGTTTATAAAAATATCAGTAGTTTTATAAAAGATTTGTGTTTCATGAAATGTCAAGGGATTATGACTCTTTTTACCATCACCGATCGCATCAGGTCCTCCGACGCGGAAAAGATTAGCCTAGATTTTTTTTGCAGGGTTCACTGCCTTCTCCTAAGTATCTTGAGTCGTGGAAGTTTTAATGCTATTTAGGTATCTGGTTGAAATCTTTAACGTAAAATACTTTCCTACTTTATATAAATGCTGTGCCCGACAGGGTCCATAATTGTGACTAATTTATTTGTTTCCATACCAACTACATACATTATGGTATAGAATTGAATTGAATAATAAAATCATATATTTTGCAATTTTTTGTTAGGTATTATCATTATTTACTTATTTTTCTGTTATTACTGCCTCGTTGGTCTAGTGGTCGCAATCGTGACTGCTGAGCATGAGGTCTTGGGTTCGATTCCCAGGTCGGGCAAAGTGTTATTGGATTTTTCCATCAAAAAATTCTCAGTAATAACCACGGAGTTCGGATTTGTGCCCGGTTGATAGCAATAGGCTCGCCCCCTATTACATGGGATTTGAACATAACTGGCCAAATGTGATTGTACTATTAGGTATAACCTAACCTTTAGGAGATAATAGGCGTGATGTTGTGTTATTATTATATTCAACTTAGAAGCTCCTTCAACGATGAAATGTTGTTTATAATAGGCTCAAAGTCTACCCTTTTGGGGATTACCTTTAGGTAAATGTTATTCAAGGACAAACCAAATACATTAACTGTTAAAGAAGTCTTTGTATTCGAATCCGATTTCATATTTCATGGATGAACTGAGTTTAATAAAGTGTCAATCATTGAGACCTTTGTGGTTTTGCACTTGTTATAAAGGCTGTAAGGGACAGCTCTCAGCAAGCTGACAGGGTGCATTCAGCTCCTTATTTTGAATCATATTCCACCGGAATTTTTCACAAGAAAATTTTCATATTTTTCATCGTTTCCTCAGTTGCTATTCCTTTATTTCATTGTTAAATTACATTATCTGTACGCAGCACTCGATTTATGTAAATAATATGGCAACAAAAAAAAAAAGCAACAATAGATGTTCATCGAACTCGTCGTCGCGCTTGCCGTTCGCTACGTGCCGCACCGTTTTGCCACGGTAACGATACGTTGCGTATGGGGAAATAAAACAAATCAGTTTTACTGGATTCCCACAACGTTCTTGAAAAAAAATTGTACCGGTCTATGTACTGAATTCAACCCATCAGCCTTTGGAGAGCTGTACACCCTGTTTTAAAATGCATGTTTGTTTTACTTTGTAACGTGTCCGGTTAAATTAAGTTGAGTGTCACTGTAATTGCGTTTTCGTGACGAAGGTTATCTTTTATTGCGGTTGTATAACATTTAAATACATTATGTAATGAAGGTTTTGTTGTTATGAAGATTTTGCTGCGTCGTCGCAGAGTAGTCTAAAACTGCGGGAAATAAATTAATAGTTTGAGTTATGTACGCAAGATTGTAATTATTTTATTTTCATTGGTGCAATTTGAAAATCAGCATCAGGTGGTGCACCTTCTATTGCCATCTGGCTGCTGAGCTTAGGCCCTTTTGGCATTATTCATTTTGTTTGTGTTTTTATTTTGTATAATTTTTAAGGTGTTTCTGTTTTTAATGCCCGATAAACACAATTTTCTTTCAATTTTATTTACTTTTACAGTTCATTAAATAAATCAATGTTTTCTATTTTTTTTTGTACTAATACATCCCACATTTATAAATCACCACAGTTATGATTTAAAATGCTTTTCATTTTGATGTACTAATTAAGCTTCTGTGATATTTATTTAACGTATGTCTTTATAGAGCGAAATCAATATTTATAAATTATACTAGTCCAGTTAAATATATTTACCTTAATATAATTATATAGCCTTTAAAAAGACTTGAACTTGACTTTTTCAATTACATAAAGAACTTCCTCGAAGTGTTTTGCGAAAGCGCGGAGTGAGAGCTACGCCGTAGCGCATGGCGTAGCGAAGCGGAGTTGGCCTAGTGATACGCGAGGTGGAGAAACTGACAGAGATCAAAGAAACTCAATAGAAGAAAACATATATTAAGATAAGGTACTTAGGTCCTGGGTTCGATTACCAGGTCGGGCAAAGTGTTACTGGGTTTTTCCATCAGGAGCAGCCACGGAGTATGGATTTGTGCCCGGTTTAAGGCAATAGGATCGCCCCCTATTACATGGGACTTAAACATAACTGGCGAAATATGAGTGCACTGCTACGTACACCTCTGCCTTACCCTTCGGGGATAAATTACAGGCGTCATGTTATGTTATGTATTTATACATAAGTAAATGAAGTTCAAAACCCACTTTTGCTTGTAAGCTCATGAAATAATACACAAAAATAACCTAAACTGACAAAATACTCACTAAACACGCGACTCCAGTCCATAATTACAGTATAACATAATACAAGATCCATTTCCTTAGTAATTGACGTCCACTATCAGTATAATCAATGACACATTGCACATCAAAGGTGATTAGCCGGTAATGGCTCCTAAGCTGTTAACGGAAAGCCTATAGATATACAATATGTTTATACACGTTTATGATGTTTGTGCGACGATATTGTATGGGAGAAGGTTATTGAGACAATTACGCAGGAATTGGATGGTTATAATGGAGAATTGTATGACATGAGAAATAATTTATCGCTTCAAAGGAACGACTTCGTCTTCATTTACTTTTTGTATAGTTCCGGAAGTAAACGAAAGAAAACTAATGTAATTTTATTGCTGACTAGCGGCCCGTCCCGGCTTTGCACGGGTGGACATTTATTTTTTAAACATTTTGGGATAAAATATAGCCTATGTTACTCAGGGATAATGTAGCTTTTTAATTGTGAAAAAAAAATTTGAAATCGGCACAGAAGTTTTTGAGTTTATTCATTACAAACATACACACACACACAAAAATACAAATCTTTCCTCTTTATAATATTAGTAAGATAAACTTGTAGTCATGTCAAGTTTGATTTAAAAAGACAATGTTCATAATTGTTGCTTCCACCAATAATCTTTCAATAATCTTTATTCAGCGAAAATCCCCGCAACCTTCACCAGGTCATCGGTCCACCTAGTCCTAGGCCTTCCAACGGAACGTCTTCCGGTTCGTGGTTGCTACTCCAGAAATTTTCAGCCCCATCAGCTATCCGTTCTGCGAGCAATGTGTCCTGCCCACATCTGATGGATGCGAGACGCACGGGACCGGTAAATGTGGCGACACTTGGGGAGGCCTATGTCCAGCAGTGGACGTTTTTTGGCTGAAATGATGATGAATTGTTATTACACCAGAAAGTGATAAAATTGTATGTTCTCTTCACACAATTTTATCCTACTAGGTACTACTAGGACTCCTGAGCTAGGTGATAGACCTGTGTTACAAGAAACATGAATGATGTAACCAAGATCTTGTATAAATATTTGATTGAAAAGAGTGTCCATGGAGTTTCTTGCCCATTCTTCTCCATAGAGATCTACGCTTAGGAATGGGCAACTACAGTACTTTCACAAGTTATTATGCCTTGTCTGGGACTGTAGCTTCGCCTTCTTTGTTTTTCTGATATTCAAAAGTGCCTTTAATGGTCTAATTGAAATAAATGCATTGAGTTTGAGTTTGATTTTAAGAGCCAGAACCATCACCTCCACCAATTTGGTCATTGTTCTTTATGAGGTCTAATTCAAAGATAAATAAGGAAAATAGTGAAACAAAAATCGCTAGCCCAAAAAATTCCCATCCATCAAGTCTCTGAATAATCGTATCGAAGTTCCTCGAATCCGCCAGAGATCGAAAACGTGATTTTATGAACGTATCAACCAATTCCATACTGCGTTTTATGTTCGGCTGAAAAAACAAAAAAAGGTGCAGCGTAAAACTGAATCGCTGCATTGACGTAGTTTTAAAACTACCCTCGGGTTTTGTGGAGTTTGGTATTAAAAAATAATATCCCTGAGTCCAAGCTCGGTTGATTAAACGGGAATAATGTTACTGTTTGAAACCAGATGACGTTGTATATTAAAGATCCTTTTTGGCTTTTTTGAAGTGCACTTTTTATTTTGTTATTTGTTTACTTTTAATGACAGGGTTTTAAAAATAACTCTTGAAAACAAAGTATTGGAGTTTTAACACAAGTTAGTCACTTCTTGTATTACTTTATTATTAAGATCTGAGAACATTTTGTTGTTGTCCCATGGTGAATGTTGCGTATACCTATAATAGGCATACTACCAGCACTTTATGTTATTTTTATGGTTTCAAATCAATAATTCTTAGAATGTATTGCTGTTGGTGTACCAAATAAATAAATAAATACTAACATGTTGTTTGTCGTTGTTGGTCATTCAATCGACTTTTAGTTACACTCACCGTTATTAAAATACATACATAAATTCACGCCTCTTTCCCATGGGGATAGGCAGAAACCACAGAACGCCACCTGCTACGATCCTTACATACTCCTTTTGCGTACATCTGGTCATGCGTGTTATTAAAATGGCATTATAATTATCCAATAATCATAACGCCTTTGTGCATCAATACCTTCATTGATGTCGAAACTAATCAGCTATCAATCGTAGTGTTAATACTACTGAAGTACACCTTTGTACACTAAACCCATTATCGTATTAGACGCTATGAGCATTATGATGTAGCTGCTTTGAGATCTGCCCTCAATTAGTAAAGCGTGACGTCATTGTGTTAGTCTGCAAACGTCAAATTGCAATGCCGCCTGAGGCCCTAACACGAGCGCGCGGTGGAAAACGTAACGTTAACCCTTATCATTTCGGGGCTGCGGGACTGTTCGAAAGAGATTTCAGTTAAATTGTTTGCAAGGAAAGTTTTGAGTATGAATGTGGATGTGGGTATATGAGTAGAGGAAGACCAAAGAAACGATGGACGGACTGTGTAAAGAATGATATGGCAAGAAAGGAGGTGTCTGATGAGATGACGAGTGTTACAGTACAATATCTTTGTGCTGTATCTACAATCTACATCGCAATCTTATATTCTTTATCGCACGTTCAATATCTATTAAATGTTTCTACTGTCTGTTATCGTCACGAAGTCGTTAGTATATAAGATGCACCTTTGGATAATTATAACCAGACTATACTACACCTTTTGTCTCATTTATACCTAATCATATACTGCCAAGAAGTTTGGCAAATTGGTGACCCCGACGAACGAATACGCAGCAAGAAACATGGCACAATCACCGTGCAAGGCGAACATAAATCAGCAAGGAACACTTGAAGTAGCTGCTGGCACCTCGGTTTTATCCCGCATTCCGGAATTTTGGAAAGACCAACCAAGATTATGGTTCACGCAACTAGAAGCCATATTAGCACCACAGAAGCAAGGAGACGAATACAAATACTGTACAGTAATAGCAAAGTTATCCAAGGAAGAAATACTACAGGTTAGTGACCTAATCACTTCACCACCGACTACAGATAAATACAAAAACATCAAGGAACGTTTAATTGATTGTTACGAAGAAACAGAACAGCGACAGTTTCAAAAATTAATATCAGAGACAGAACTCGGTGATCAAAAACCTTCGCAGTTATTACGTCAAATGCGAGTCCTCGGGAGAGGAAAAATCAGTGACGAAACAATTAAACTACTATGGTTCAGGCTTTTACCAACATCAGTTACTACGGTTCTAGCAGTTACGGAAGACATGGAAATTGACAAACTGAGCCAAATTGCAGACAAAATAATAATGAATTCAAAAGTAACCGAAATATCAGCTGTTAGCAACGACACTTCAAACGACAACAATACAGCATGCATTTTAACCCAGCTAGCAAAATTACAGATAGATATTGACGCAATTCAGCAAGGTCAATATGGCTATCGACCCAACACGCACAATCATTTCAAGAAACGTCAACAATTCCCGATTATGAGGCCGAGAACAAACTATAGAGGAGCAAATCGATTTTGTTACTACCACGAAAGATTCGGAAAATATGCAAGGAACTGCATTAAACCATGCGGTTGGAAACCAATGACTTACGTACGGAACCAGGGAAACGAATAGGAGCACGGACAACGGCGAAACTCTGTGCAATCCACCCATCCAATCGCCTCACCATTACCGACCGAAAAAGTGGTATGAAGTTTTTGATTGACACGGGCGCAAATATCTCAGTATCTCAGTGTTTTTTTTTTTTTTTTTTTTTTTTTTCTTTTAAAGGGGGGTGTACTGATACAGCACAAAGATATTGTACTGTAACAACGAGTAATAGAGAAGTTTGGAAGAAGAAGACTTGCTGCGCCGACCCCAAATTAATTGAGATAAGGGCAAGATTGATGATGATGTTTGCAACAAACACAATCAGTATCCTCCATAGATGGGGTTTTTAACAGATTTACTGACTAGTAGTAGTTTTTTTAATCAATTCCTAGCAGTTTTCATTAAAAACAAGTACTATTTATTCATTTGGCACAATCTCTATGCCACCTACAACACCCACGGAAGCGCTGCGGTAGGCTATTCTTAGCTAGGTCCGTCCAATAAAAATAAATTTTAATCCAACTCATTAAAGTTGAAAATCGCTTGAGACAACGGCAGTTCTTGTATACGTTTATTGCGACCAAACCACAATACATTGGATGCTTCCTACGTACTGTTGGAACAATATAAGATAATATCCGTTTGTGCCATTTCCATAATGCAAGTTGATACAATAGGTGTATACATACAGGGTGTGGCGTAGTCCACCCGTTAAAGATTCAATAAACCAGATAATTTACTATAACATATTACAATTTTAACCATTTTTACCCAAGGGTTCCGAAAATATGACTGTTTTGTTTTTTTATTTACGAAATTTCCATCTTTTGTTACAAATTTGGTTGTAGTTTCAACAAAAACCATTATTTTTTAAATTTTGATTTCTATTGATTACTGCTGAATACTAGAGCTATCGTGAAAAGTTATTTAAAAAAAATATATATTTAGAGTTTCTGAAGAAAAAGTTAGTTCTTCTCTATTTTAACCCTAACGTTTAACATATCATGCACATTCAAGAGCGATTTTTGTAAAAAAAAAGTACTACAGAAATGGTTAGAATTGTAATATGTTGTAGTAAATTATCTGGTATATCGAATCCTTAACGGTAGACCACTATTTACGACACACCCTGTATAAGAAACCTTGGTGAAAGGAATGACGGTAGCACCATGTTGTTCCATTGTGTTTCAATCGTATCAATTCTTTTCATTATGGTGTGGTTAGTGTCTAACCTGGTGTCAGATTTTTTATGCCTCCCATGGGCCCCTGACTTTGCTTTAATTTTTATTTTTCTGTTGAGAATTCATCAAATGACCCTTCCCTCTCTGGGCGGAGTGGAGTCTCCTACTGATTAAAACCCATCAATTTGCCTTATTTGCCCTTTGTGTTCCAGGGCCGCGGTATCTCTTTCGAACAGTTCAACATCCCCGGCAGGCATCGGCCCTTGTGGGTCCATTTCTTTTTGTGACATCTCTTTGAGGCGCGCGTGGAATACGAACGCGCCGTCGACACGGCCTGTCGTCATAAGACGGTCGGACGACGAGCTAGCCCATTACTCACGGCCACCACGTGGCCCCCGACGCCCGGGGCGTCTCCCGCGGCGGCTTGGACGGGAGGTTATTTCCCTCTCACGTCCCGGACTTCGCTTTACATATAATAAATAATAATAATAATACCAGCCTGTTACTGTCCCACTGCTGGGCAAAGGCCTCTTCTCATACAGAGAAGGCACGAGCATTGATCACCACGCTTGCTCAAGACGGGTTGGCGATTTCAGACTTATATTAATTATAAGTCCAGGTTTCCTCACGATGTTTTCCTTCACCGATGTCTGTGATGTCCAAGATAAACTTAGAAAGTACATATGAATTGAAAAAGTCACATTGGTACTTGCCCGGATGCTTTACATGCCGTCGAGAAATATCTCTCAAGCATGTTGGTTTCCTCACGATGTTTTCCTTCACCGAAGAAAGAAAAAGAAGTGAAAATTATACAATACGCACATGAATCCGAAAAACCGGAGTTGCGTGTCTTGGGTTGGAACTTAAGACCTATGACTTGGCAGTCCGTCGGTCACACCACTAGGCTATCCCTGCTTATCGTATCAATTGTTAAGTTACTATTGCAATTAATTGTGTTTCTATTGGGCACGAGTGTACACATTCATCTGATTCAGTTAACTCGAAAAGTATTCGAGTTCCTATCGTGAGATTAACAGTTTGAACCTCGTAAATACTACTAGTAAGAGGAGCTGGTGGCTAAATAATAACAGCCGCTCGGATCGGTCTTCAGGTCAAGCCGGGCTTGCCTAGGTCGGTCCGTGGATGACTTACCAGTGACTACCCATTACATTCTACATACTGTCATTTGTACATCTTTGACAGTCGTTACAGGTAGTCAGTGGCCCAAAAGTCTAACAACCAGTCTTACCAAGGGTATCGATTATCACCCAGCACTAACTGGGTTGTGGAGGTCATATAGGCAATCGCTGCATGTAAAATACTGGTATTCAGCTGTATAGTTATTTATGCTAAGAAAAGTAAATGTTTTACCAAATATGTCACGATGTAATAGAACCCCCATGTTGTTGTCAAACGTACAGTCGATTACAGAACGTTTAATCAATTAAATGGAGCCGAGGCGTTGTTGCTTTAGCTAACAGCGTTTGAGACTTATGTAAACAAAACTGTTTTATCAATTTAAAAGGGTAACTATTTATATTTATCATCTTACTGTCACGGTTGGTGCAGTGGCTGAGCGATTGACTGAAAAAAAAAAGAAAAAAAGAAAGAAAAAATATTTATTTGTCGCAGGGACATGACGTGCATCATACAAAATAACAAAAAAAAAATACAATAAACATAGGTAGGTACAACGCATAACAAATATTTATAATTTGAACAGGACGGGACAAAAAAAAGAATTAATACGTTAACATCTTGCACGTCCTGACTGCGACAAGCAGGTTACCACTCAGCATGATGCTGTACTATGGGGACTGCTGCGCTGCGTGTCGTGGGTTCGATCCCCGCACGGAACAAATATTTGTATGATCTACAGGTAGTTGTTCCGGGTCTGGCTGTTTGTGTGTGTGAGTTTTAAATGTTTGTAAACGCACCCACGATACAGGAGAAATTCCTAGTGTGGGGCACAAGAAAAAAACGACTATACTCGTCTTCTAAAGTGATATAAGTTAATAAGAAAAGAATCCCAATACCCTTTAAAAATTAAAGCTTTTTGGTTATATCAACGTCAGTACATTGTGTAATCCCACTCAGTAACAATATCAATATGAAATTGAAATATTACATAAAATCTCAGAACCGTCCAAGGCCGAGGCATTCTCAATTAATTTCACAGAAAACGAATTAAACTTTGAAGTCCTAAAAATTGTAAATCAAATTGACTTTTAACAAAATACAACACGTGCGCCGTGGATATCGCCCGCGTGAAGTTTTTAGTCGGTATGAAAATGCCTTTTGATGAAATTCGGCTGAAAGATAGCTTGATTGGCGACTATTTATTTTGTCAAAAATACGCCCCATAGTTCAACAGACAGTCAGCGTTCATGATAAAACATCTAATCACGGGCACGGTACGGTCCACGTAGATACAAAACAACATTGTTTCAAAACAAAAATATAACTTTTCTAGTCGACATTTTAATAACAATCCCCACAAGTTATGAACACATACACTTTTCTACACGACAGTACGCGGCGCGCCCTCTCGTAAGTGATGCGACGATATTATAGGGAGTGTCTGCAATATTACAGCGTTACAGGCTATTCGTTTTCTACACGACTGTACCCTGCTAAGCTGACATTGTGGTTGTAATCGCCATGTTTATGAAAATTGCGACGGTTTACATCTTTTTATGATGTGTTGAGAGGATATTGTCGCAAAGGGTGATAGTTGGATTGTAAAGAGCGTGAATAATACTTGTCAATCATCAACTATGTTGGGGTAGGCTTCTATTCTCACTGGATGCAGCTGAATACCAGTATTTTACATGAAGCGACTGCCTATCTGACCTCAACAACCCAGTTAGTACTGGGTAATACGATACCCTTGGTAAGGTTGATTGTCAGACTTTTGGGCCACTGACTACCTGCAACGACTGACCGATGGCAAAGTGCTTTCTGAGGCACGGAGGAAACTCGGTATGTAATGAGTGGCCATCCACGGACCAACCTATGCCAGTGTGGCTTAACCTATTGATCGACCTGAGTGGCTGATATTATTATTTAGAAACAGCTGTTTCCTACAAAATTGCAATACCTACGCGGTTAAAATGTATGGAACAGTCGATTTTTTTTTTGATTAAAAATTTCTATGTGATCAGAATGATGTAATGAATACCGTGGTAACCATTTTGGCGTCGGTGTCGTTTCCACCCTGTATAAACGAAACTAGGCATTAAACGGCTTAGGTGACTACTCATCCGCAAAATATTTCATCCGCGGATGAAACGCCACCCTTTGAAAATTGGAAGGCGACGACTCATCCGCAAGTTCGGATGAGTCGTCGCATAGTTAATATTGATGTGGTTATATCGGCCAAATAGACCGACAACCATTTGTGTATAGAAACATTGTCTAGGTTCTTTGGTTTCGCCGGTTTGGCTTGCGGCTATGTGTAATAATACCGTGGTTAAATAAAAAAAAAAAAAAACGATTCTTATACATAGAAGAAATTTTGTTTGATTATAGATACCGATATGACCACATCAATATTAACTATGCGACGACTCATCCGAACTTGCGGATGAGTCGTCGCCTTCCAATTTTCAAAGGGTGGCGTTTCATCCGCGGATGAAATATTTTGCGGATGAGTAGTCACCTAAGCCATTAAAACTCCTTAAAACTATTGCTATGGGGAGAATGTTAAGAGTGAACGTTCTTTGAGAAAATTAGTTATCTCTTCTTTTTTTTATCCAACCAAGTTAGGTCTAAAGTCAGAAAAAATACACATTTCTGGTCTAGAGGTCAGTTAGTCACAGACTACAACGGTATTTCCAAATAATAGGATTTCGGTCGGTAGGAGTTGCTCTGTATAGAATATTGAATGCCGCATTCGGTAGAATCGTGAATTCTATGGAATGCGGTAGAATGCGGTTCCATGCGGTTGACTGAAAGGAGGCCTCAACATAATAGACGATGGTTGGGCTTTGCGGGAGACGCCTACACCAAACTAGTAACTATAGACCGACCGCTTTAATGAGTCCTCGCGAAGGTATCAATTTAAATGGAGTACTCTGAAGGTTGATCACATATTGGTTCAATTAGTATCGTAATACCTACGTGGATTTATTTTAAAGCAAATAACCTGTGAGATATTGTTAGGACTTTATGGACGCTTAATGTGCCTTTGACGGGGCAAGGCAGAGGACTCACTAAAGCGGTCGGTCCATAGTTACATCACGAATGACGTACTGATCAAGGTATTGAAACCATGTGCAATGTGCATTGAATGTTAAGGCAAAGAGGAATTGAAGCAGACATGTATTAAACATTGCATAATATCACACCTGTATTCGCCGATGGGTTAGGCAGAAGTCTGCCTTTACTACATCCATATTTCGCTAGTTTTGTTCATAGGGGTTGACCATATTACTGTTTCGAGTTTACCAAAACCAATGCAGAAAAAACCTGCAAAGTACATCAATGGTTTTGTCACACAAATTAAAATCACGTGATAAAAAAAACCGCCCGATCTGTGAGGGTATTATTAGGTATCGAGATTAGATTTTATTTATGTAATCCTTTTTGTATTTCAAATAAAAAATACCCCAACAAAAATTAAGTAAAATGTACCAAAATTAGGAAACTTACATGGTAACACAAATGTGCGGGTGGCAACATTCCATTTGCTTCTCGGGTTGTGACGTCATAAACAAACAATTGACGATCGAACATACTAATGCCGAAGATGGTGTTGTCAAGTTTTCAAAGATTATAAGATTCAAGAGTAATTAATGGTGGTAATTTGGGCTCACAAATTATTCATTTTAAAATTCATTAAATTGTTATTTTTGCTTTCGTGTAATGTAATGTAATGTAATAGTTTATGTTTCTTATTTTATTTGGTAATGTCTTTTTTATTTATATGCCCCTTTAGTACTGAACAGGCTTTTTTTTAACATATTGTATACGTTCCTGATGGTTGCCAGAAGATGGACGGCGCCACCGAGGCCGGCCCAGAAAGAGGTGGCGAGACGATCTGGACGCGTACCGCGAGGGCTGATTGGAGGAGGCTCGGGAAAAGAAGGAATTGGAGAGGCCTTTGCCCAGCAGTGGGACAGTACAGGCTACTAAAAAAAAAAAGATTCCTGCTAGTATAATGGCTATCAAGTTGTAGTAAAAACGGTATAACTTGTACTTGCTCGAAATTTTCCTGGTCTTATAAGCAAAAGCCAAACAAACATCATATAAAACTGTATTTACACCGAACATCGTTGGTAGACCCCATGTTTCTAATCTAATTCAGTTGGCTATAACTTAGTAGTACAAATTGGACCCGTCGACCCACTTTGCCAGGTTTAATTGCTTCGTCTAAACTCATTACGGGACTCTTACCTTCGTTTGTAGGTGCCTACTTTAGCAGATGGTACGGATGAGGACTTTTATAGAAGTTGTGGTTATATACATGTAGATACTTTGTAAAGACAAAGCGTAGTTTAAGTAGGGTAGTAGAATGAGATAACGCGGCCCTGGAACACAAAGGGCAGAGAAGGAACATGGATGGGTTTTGGTCAGTACGAGTCTGACACTCCCTTCCACTCCGCCCAGAGCAGGAGGGGTCATTTGATGATTTCCCATCCGAAAAAAAAGGGTAGTAGAATGCATTCATTTGGCGTTCTATCTAAGGTTCTATTAAAATAGATGGACAAATTTTAACACAGCATTCAGTACGTCTAACCAAAGATATCCAAGCAAAAAAAACACTTGTTAAAGTGATTTTATTTTAACTAAAATATGAGTTGAACAATGAACGCGGCAGGCGGTGACGTAATCACGTGCGTTTGCACATTTTGTAGTATCAGAATATTATGAGATAATAAAGACATGCATGTGTTTATGCATTGGGTAACCAACATTTTTAATGTATTTTCTTTAGCAGATTTTTTTTCTTGTAAGTATCTAATGCGTTTTTCTACTTTTTGTTTTTTACCTTTGTCCTTATTTTGGTGGTCTGAATGATTTCTAAAAGTTTGTCCATCTATTTTAAGGGGACCTTATATACGAGTGTACGACCCAAACTTTTACTTCCCTACTGGATAAACACCTGATCAGCTTTGGCGGCTTTAGCTTTAGTTTACGGCCCATTGTTTTTGGTAGTTTGTTACGCAGGTGCCTATATGATAAAAAAAAAACTTGAATACACTTACTGTCAGAGCAACACCCTAAACGCTTTATATTTTGCGCAAGAGTTACTCAAGCACCGAAATTGAACTCTAAGGAAGGATGTCGAAGATTAACGCTGTGAAGGAGTCAAATGGGGATAAACTTTGTGAGGAAGTTCATATTTTCTGCCGATGTCTTTTGTCGCGTCTTTGTTTTGGACCTATGTCCCTGGCCAGGACCTACTGAGTGACATACATAGTGTCAAACAGTTGTGGGCGCAGAATGGGACACGGGTAAACTAGAGAAATAGCTCCTTTAACTTGTACACAGTTTATTCTTACAGAGTCAGTTACTAACACTACTGTACTAACTAAATACTCTGAACTTAAAAGGAATTGGACAGAAGTATTGTTCTGCATTCATTTATTTTCTACCTCAAGTTGCCAAAAGAAAAAGATTGCTCTCTGCAAGGTTGGGAGTGGAGTATTCTGCAAAATCCGTCAATTAAGTATCTCAATGCAAGTGATGATTCTTTTAAGAAGGTATTTTTCCTAACTGAAAACTTAACCAATCTTTAACGGCTGATCCCACAGGCTAACAAAATGAATAGGAGGAAATCCATCAAATCAGATATAACCATTTACAAGGAATTTAGCCCCAAGAGACCCTTGTCGTTGACCTCAAAACCCAAGACGCCATCTCCCACACAACATTATCAAAAGCGAATATTTTTCTCAACAAACCTTATGCATGAGTGAAATTCCCATTAAGATGGTATCTCGGCTTGAATGATTCGGCAGAAAGTAATTGAAAACAAATGGAATATTTATTATAAATGAACGTTGTTTACGGGTCATGGAGTTCATTGGCTGACTTTCATGGCTAGAATAAACACCATAATATCATGCCTGTAATATCCGAAGAGTAAGGCAGAGTTGTTCGCCCACATTTCGCCAGTTGTTTAAGTCCCATGCAATAGGGGTGAGCCTATTGCCATCAACAGGGCCCGGTCTGCTTCCGAGTAATTCATAGATGGAATCATTTACTAATATTGCCGATAATTGTGCCATTGTAGGTGATAGGCCCGATCTCATGCTGCGGGACTGTTTGAAAGAGATACCGCGGCCCTGGAACACAAAGGGCTAAGAAGGAACGTGGGTGGGTTTTAGTCAGTACAAGTCTGACACTCCCTTCCTCTCCGCCCAGAGCGGGAGGGGTCATTTGATGAGTTCTCATCCGAAAAAAAATGCCCGATCTCAAACAGAAAGGTGTTGTGAGCAATGCCCATTGGGTTGATCACTACAATTTCACAGCGCGTGATGGCCATTACACACAAGGTTGGAAAGTTCCGTTTTTCTCACGTTCTGTCTATGTAGTAAATGACGCCACATTACAGATAGCAATAGTGCTGTGATGGCCATCCCGAGCTGTACAATTATAGTAAGAACCAGTGCGGGTTGGTGACATCACATATCTTTGAATTTTTGGTTCTAGCACAGGTTCCTTCACCGTTTAGAGAGCAGTGGTGATGAAATGAATTACACCAAAAGTTATGCGCTTGCTTAGGTTCATACCCACGACTCACAAAGTTTAAGTGTGTAGTGCCAGGATAACCCGCGAAATTCAAATTTTCTGAGGTTCTTTTGCAATTTGCAGCTGTTTCCGGATGTATGTTGAACAAAATATGATTCGCGATCGTAACACGTATGTACATAGTTACAGAATTATAATATTGATATCCCGACGAGTTATACTCAGCGCTTCTCGTCCACGTTTATTATGCGCACAGCCAAGATGTGGAACTCTCTGCCGGCATCTGTGTTCCCTCCCACATTTAACCCGTCTGCCTTCAAAGAAGAGTGAACAGGTATCTTCTGGGCACGCTCGTTCCATCTTCGACCTCATCTAGCGCGTTCCATCAGGCGTGATCGAGGTCAAGAGCAGGCCCATTTTGTAATTAAAAAAAAAACATCAATACCTACCCCTCGAAGTTCATTTAAAATTTGAATTTCGCGAGCTACCCTTGCTTTCACCTTAAGTCGTTACCAAAGAGCCACTGCTGCACCAATGACAATACCGTGGTATCCTTACTTCCTTACTAATATTATAAATGCGAAAGTAAGTTTGTTTTTTTGTTACCTTTTCACGCCTAAACCAGTGAACCAATCATCCTGAAATTTTGCATATACGTTGTGTTGTGAGGTGAACAGAAACGGACATAGAGTACCTTTCATCCCGATAAAAAGGACTGTTCCCGAGGAAAACAACAATAACGTTTTTATGAAAATAGATGGCACCACGTGTCTTTCGAATCATGATTGAATTATATTATTACAAGTAGAGTACAACCCGAATTGATTGTCAAGTTCTAAATTAACGCGAGCGAAGCCGCGGGAAAAAGCTAGTTAATAAATATATAAATAAATATATATTTAAATTCAGAAAGCGGTACTCCTGGACACGGCGCGTATTGTTAGGAGGTTCCTCTCTCAAGAGCCCTGGCCACCGGCAGCTCGGACCCTGTTCCCAGTGCCGGTGGGCTACTATTTTTTATATTTTTAAATGTTTTTTATATTGTTTTATATGAGAATATTTAAAAGTGTAAATAGTATGTGTTAGAACGAATAAAGGATATAAATAAATAAAATATTAGCCATTATTTGACACGGGTAGCGTCAGCCATAAACATTTAAGTATCGCCGCTCGTGGTAGTAATTAAACAAATGACAATCACGCATACATGCATGATAATCATCATTGGTTCGTTTGTTAATTATTCAATCACCGAACAGAGATCAATAATCAATATTTTGTCAGCACAATAAGTGTTTGTTTCGCTTATTGTTTGCCAATCATCATTAAAATAATAAACATTATGTGGATTTTGAACAATGGAACGTTACTTGTTATTGGGGTTCCGTACACATGGGCCCGCTGTCTGAGCGCCCGTTCGTCACAGGGAATGGATTTTTGAACCGTTATAGGTAGACGCTTAAATTTTTTATGGACAGTTTATATGGCTGATATAATAGCAAATCAAATTAAATGCAATTTCTGAAATTCAATTCACTTCAATTATGTAATTTTTAAAATTTGCTTTCTTATGGATCTTACCTGAAATGTTTTTATTTTATTTTTATTTTGCAGGACCATAGTGTGTCCAAGTCCTACTCGCACTTGAGGGGTTTTTTGTTTGTTTCCATAGACAAAAAACTATTATAAAGGGTGTAAAAAGACTCTTAACGAAGCCGAAAGGTACTTGTTCTCCCCATCATTGCGATCATTTTTTTGTTCTAGACCATACCTGGGAACCTTATAGTTACGGAGATATTGGGGGTCAAAGTTCCAACTTTTTTCCAAGTTTTTTAAAAAATACAAGTTTCTAATGTAGGATTTTTACTTTAAACACCTTCAGGACCCCCGTACTATTCAATCCATTCATGAGCACAATGTTTTGAGTGCGTAACATTGAGTTTTACCGTAAAACCTAATTTTTCACCCCAAAAAAAAAGTCGTTTCCCAGCAATAATTTTTGCGTAAAGTTACTTAGTTTGATGTACAGAATGCTTGGTTGACGGCTTCGTGAAGGGTCTGTTTACACCCTGTATGTTTATGATTTCTACGTTAAACTTAAAGTTTCATTAGTGTTATTAATTAAAGATGCAATGTTACCTGTTAATGACTCTCATTTGCAACTATGTTAGTTGAATGAAGATATTATGTTAATACGTACGATATGACAAGGTTGGTGAGATCATGTATACATAGGTGAAGGTTTGTAAATTGAAGACGAACTGGTTAATTGACTGGTACTAAAAATTTACTGCTTTGCCGCAACTTGTGTAAGTCGTGACAGACATGGTAGGATTCAGAGAAACGGAAGTAGGTTAAGTTATGAAAAATTTGTAGGCGTATAGGTAATCTTAATATTTTGGCTAACGCTGGTCAAATAATCACCACTTCAAACACAGGACTTGCTATCCTAACTGATATTAACGTCCACAATCCTGTTGGATCTTGCAGTCAACAACAGCTGTCAAATAAAGTATAATACACGTTTTTTTTTCCCTTTGTTTTCCAGGGCCGCGGTATCTCTATCGAACATTCCCGCAGCGGCTCTTGGGGTCCCTTCCTTTTGCTGACATCTCATTGAGGCGCGCGTAGAACACGAACGCGCCGTCGACACGGCCTGTCGTCATAAGACGGACGGACGGTGAGCTAGCCCGTTACTCAGCGTCCACAGGCCCGATATAATACACGTTACACCCTCAAGGGTGGAACAGAATTTGCGCAATACTAATCATTTTTCTTAGATGGTGATATAGATCATCAAACTGGACAACTTAACCTAAAGAACATAGGTCGAAAAAAACACACCCTGTATAGAGCAAAAGAGAAAAGTGTAGTACCTACTCGTACAGACGGCCACTATCAGTCATTCAAGCGCCAAAAAATCCTTGTAAATAACTTTATAATATAAAGTAACATGTCAAGATACAAAACTACTTAGAATTCCATAAAGCGCCTCAAAGAAAACGCCAAGTCATACGAAGAAAACATGTCTAACCTCTACAGCGCTGAATCGCTTTCCAGCTCTCTTCATTTATCTTGCATACAAAGTGCAAAGGGGTGAGTGTCGTCAGATTGCTGAGATAACGCCATCTCTAGACAACTTTTAATTACTGCGATAGAACAAAAGGCGCCGTGGAAATTCATTTAAAGTTTAAATTAAAAGTGACGGGTGTGTCACCTATATAGCGTGTCTGTGGGTAGTATACTACTCTGTCAAGAAAGTACCGGGAAACGATCAATAATACACAAAATGTTAGTTATTCATCCAAAGTTATTTTATCGCTTTCAAAGTATGCTCCTTCAGAAACGATACAGTAACGCCAACGAATAATCCAATCATCAAAACATTTTTAAACGCTTTTTTCCGGAATTGAGTTCAGTTCTCGCCGCGAATTCTCCTTTATGTCTTCTGCCAAATGAAAACGGGTGCCACGAAGTGGTAATTTGAGTTTAAGAGACGGCACGAATTCCGAGTTCACAACACCGCGATAGTCAAAGAAAACGGTCAACATTTTCAGGGCCTCGGAACACGAAATTCCATTGGCGATGCAAAATTTAAGACAAACTTTGTTCGATGTTTTTGTCAATTATGAAATTAGCAATACACACTAGATATGATCTAACTAAAAACAGCATGTATTTAATCTAAATAACAGATGCAACTCAAACTCCGCGCCAAAATGGAAAACAGTTGTGCCAATCTAACAACCAAAAAAACAAAAAAAATGAATTTGGAACCATAAACAAATCATCCATTCCCGACACTTTTTGGACTGAATGTACAGAGTGGAAGGGGGGACATCGACGCACAAACGGTTACCACGTATTCAGTACATCATTCTGAAAACATAGAAATTTTTTCATCAGTTATTGAAACAAAGGCAGCTGTTTCCTACAAAAGTTAAACCTTCACGGTCAAAATGGATGGAACAGCAAATTTTGTTTTTAATTTACCGATGAAAGACCTCTCATTGTACGGTAAATCTATACAAAGCGAGGCTATGTTATGCTGGAAATGTATAGCTTTATATGTCGCCGTGTGTACCTGTTACCAGTACCCTTCTTTTCAGAGTACCCTTTTCCTCGGTAATTTTTAATGGTACAGCCAGAAGTAATGTGTTTTTTAAATGTCTGTGTTTTGGCGTAATAGGGACGCAAAAAGTTATTTTGTTTTCGCAGTTTGGTCGAGTAAAATAAAAGGTGGGATATACAAAATTTACTGCGTCGTTACCTACGCCACAATGTTAAGTTTTTACCTGAATTGGAATTTGTTAGCGATAACAGTACACGTTGAGAAGTTGTAAGAAGAAGCTGTAAGACGTCGTGATTTTAGATATCTACACTAATATTATAAAGAGGAAAGATTTGTATTTTTGTGTGTGTGTATGTTTGTGATGAATAAACTCAAAAACTACTGGACCGATTTCAAAAATTCTTTCGCCATTAGAATGCTATATTATCCCTGAGTAACATAGGCTATATTTATAAAAAAAGGGGGGGGGGGGGTGAATTAGAGGAAAATAAATGTCCACCCGTGGGAAGCCGGGACGGGCGCTAGTACCTAATATTTGGATTCGCTTGTGAGCAGAAAAGTTCATGTTTAAAGCTTATTTGCAAGGAATTCCAAAGCATTTCCTTTCGCATATAGCTCTTTTTCTTCTTCTGTTCTTATTCTTCAGAAGAAGCATGTAACTGAGATTATGATGAGGTGTTACAGTTCAAGCCGTGAGGTCATTTATTAAATTCCTCTTGAGTTGAAGCATACCCTGAACTCTTAAAGTTCTTCGCTAAAGTTAACACAATAAATAATTACAAATAATAAACAAATAACATAATAATTAATATACAAATAATATATAATAATTTTCTTTTTGTACTCTATCACAATGCTGTCTATTTGACCCAAAGGTTGACTGGTAGAGAATGCCTTGTGGCCTTAAGTCCGCCTATTTACCACTCTTGTACATGAAGTTTAAATAAATAATATGAACAAAGGCCTTCTAAATACCAAGGATCTGACAGCAGCAGTCATATCCCATTTTAATTACCACCTAACACAAAAGGGATCCCCAACCGTCAACCCAAATACAGTCCTGTATTCCGTCACCAAAAACCAAACGGACAAAAAGCGGACTGCATGATTTAAATCTACAAACAGGCCATATCAAATGTGACGTAGTACGTCCTCATAATGGACGCAAATCTAATATGTACAGAGGGCGCCTCACGTACGACGCTTGTTGTACGTGATGTGGGTAAGAATGGTGTACATGTGTGGTGGGGTGTACATCTTGGTATTGGGTCGCTGTGTTGACGATATGGGGTTGGTGTTGGGGCTATTTGGTGCATAAAATGGTTTTGTTTAAGATGTAGCGGCAATACAAAAAACACTACAGCAACATAATACAAAAAGTACTACAGCTATGACACAAATGAAGAACTGTTTTACATCAAATTTCTAAATGGCGACTTTAAAGTTATCCGCGACTAAAAGCATAATTATAGAAAAACCCGTCAACAACTGTCGGGCAGTAACCCACCAGACATAACACCCGTCTGATCGGAGGATCCTCTCTTTTCTATGAAGAATGACAAACTTTACACCAGGTTCTTCCTACCCCTATAAAGAGGTTAGACTTTGCATGCACAACGACGCGAAGTGCTACGGAAGCGTCCCCATTTTTCTGTCGATAAATCTATGAATTAAGTTTTGTTTTGGTCACTCACAACCCTTACAAAAACGGCACGTCCTAGAACCAAAAATCCCAAGATCAGTTTCGTCTACCCACCCGCACTGAGCCTGTATGGTTAATTACGGCTCATTCCCTCTCACGGACGAAGAGGTATTTGTACAGAGGGAACGTAGGCCGATTATGCTATGCTTCCTTATACTTGGTCAATCAATAATGTACGTCGGATCCGGTCATTGTTACGGGCATAAAATGAATTGGAAAGCGTGCCTGTGTGCAGTGGTGACATCACGCGACCAGCTTAGCCATAACACAGCGTGCTTTTACAGAGCCCTGATGTTCAGCTCGAGGCGAGGGTGACAGTCAATGTCTGATCGCGGCGGAGTTGAGACGTCTTCGAACTGTATCTGATTCATTGTGCCCCGTGTTATTCTGTTAAGTTGTAATCTCAAGTAATTCGTTAGTTTTGATAGAAACAGTGTATCGCACCCAGTGTATTTTCATAGCACGAAACCCATCGTCTGCCCACATGATGTACGAGCCTAACGGCATAAATCCTGACATATCCGACATGTATATATGATATTAAGTAGATAATGTGACTGGTTAACAGCAAGAGTCTTGGTAATGGCAAAAAGCCCGTATTTACGGCATAACATTGTTTGTAAACGTAACGGTGATAACGTTTCACGTTGATTGGTCGAAATGAAACGAGAAAAGAAAAGCAAATACATAGGTACATACATAAATTCACACCTTTTTCCCTGGGGGTAGACAGAAACCACAGAGCGCAACCTGCTACGATCCTTACATACTCCTTTTGACAATGATAATTAGGTAATAATTATACACCATATACTGTAAGGACCAAGCCATTTTTACCTAATTGCCGATTCTTAGGATTATGTAAAAGCTGGTTATTTCTACATAATATAAATACAAATTAACGTAGATAAATCTAATACCTTATTACATAAGCATATAAGAAAATACACCGTACACGGACGAATATCCCTGGAGGAATACTAAGCCGACATCGCTAGTAAACATGCTCATCATAGCGATGTATCTCAATATAAGAACTTAAATGTTATTTATTAATTTTGCCTTATAAAACTTATGTTCGAAATATATTTTATAGTACATTTACAGACTCCCTAAAGAGTCCCTAGGCTAGATAATATAGTATCTATTTTGGAACGAATCGCTGTATATGAAGAAAATAATAATAAACTGTTGCCAATTTCAGAAGGCCACGGACATCACGCCTGTAATCCCCGAAGGGTTAGGCAGAGGAGAACCTAATAGTACACCCACATTTCGTCAGTTATACATATATGTTAGTTGGAGGAGCTCGTGGCTAAATAATAACAGCCGCTCGGTCGATCTTTAGGTTAAGCCGTGCTTGCCTAGGTTGGTCTGTGGATGGGTGACCACCCATTACATACCGAGTTTCCTCCGTGCCTCGGAAAGCACGATAAGCCGTTGGTCCCGGGTGTCATTTGTAGATCTTTGACAGTCGTTAGGTAGTCAGTGGCCCAAAAAGTCTGACAACCAGTCTTACCAAGGGGGGTCTTACTTATTACCCAGTACTAACTGGGTTGTGAAGGTCAGCTAGGCAGTCGCTCCATGTAAAATACTGGTGTTCAGCTGCATCCGGCTAGACTGGAAGCTGACCCCAATATAGTTGGGAAAAGGCTAGGCAGATGATGATGACATATATGTTAGTTTAATAACAGCACGCCGTGTTCACTTCAGCGTGTTTTCATTGCACGAAGCCCATCTTCAGCCCACATGATGTCCGAGTCTAACGGAATAAATCCTAACCATCCGGCTAATATTAAAAAAAATACGTGTCACTATGTTCGTACACGCTAATATTCGAAACCACCCAACCGATTTCAATATTGATATAGGTCCCGTCACGTAAAATGAACGCTGACCGCTCAAATAAACTTTCACATTTTTTTTATTCCAGCCTTTTCCAAAGTACTAAGTATCTAGTAAAGTACCTATTACGATTCTACAATGAAACAACTATACTTATATTATAAAACAATAGCTTAGTACTTTAGGACGCGACTGTAAAACGTGCGCATACACATCCCCTCCACTGTCGCTCAGCGTTCTTTTTACATGACGGTACTTATACCAGCTTGAAAGACAGGATAGGATAAGATTTTGGACCAAATAGGTGGCACCGTGCAAAACAGAGGCGGGTCGCTAGCAGGTACTTACATAAATATTAAAAGCTATTTTGTTCTTAAAGTAATCTTAACATAATCTACGTAAAATACGAGGCAAAAAACTGAAGAAAACAATTACTTAGAGCCGAACATAAACATTATAAACGGAAAAATTACGCAAAAGTTAAATTCGGTGGATATAGCTTTGAGCAACAACACGGATAGAACAACTTTTATTATCCCCTGAGGGATGGACCGTTGTAATTTACGAAGTAATTTGTTTGTATTTGGATTCGTTTTACAGATGTTATAATCTTCATTAAGAACAAGGTGATATAAAGTATGTCAAAATAACCCTAGCCGATCCGTGAGGGTATTATTAGGTATCGAGATTAGATTCTTAAGGATTATATAAAATAATTCTTAATTATACTATAAATGCGAAAGAAAGTAAGTTTGTTTGTTACCTTTTCACGCCTAAACAACTGAACCGATCATCCTGAAATGTTGCATATATATTGTCAGGTGTACAGAAACGGCCATGGGGTATCTTTCATCCCGAAAAAAAGTACTGCTCCCGAGGAAAACAACAAAAATGTTCTTATGATAATAGATGAGGCTACGTGTCTTTCGAATCATGATTGAATTATATTATTACAAGCAGATTACAACCTGAATTGATTGTCAAATTCTAAATTAACGTGAGCGAAGCCGCGGCCAAAAGCTAGTGTATGCTATTTCTACAAGAATACACTTAGATCTGACAACTACTGTGGGACTAAGACAATATGAACCGTATGGAGTTCTTAGTAATTCCATGCATGAAACAGAGTAACATAAACTGAAACTTTGAACGGATACAATACAAAGTGCCAGTGAAGTCGGTTTGAATTTGGTGAACTTCTTGTCCTTCAAAGGAACTAAAGTACAATTATAATATTACACGTAAAACTAGAGTCTTGAAGTCAAGTGCCAGAAACACTGAAATTAAGACAAGATATCTTTGAGAAAGGCAACTGTTTAGTTAACAGGGATGGTTCAGCATTTCGCAGTATTTTTTTTCGTTTGATGCCTTTCAATTTTAGCTTTTTTTTTAAATAAGTACGTCAATGGCGTGACAATTTGAACTTGTTCCTGATTCCTGAGTTGGAAAGGAATGGGAGAGGCATTTGCCAAGCAGTGGGACAAAATAGGCTAAACAAAAAAAAAAAGAAAACAACATCAATAATTACTGAAATCATTAGTAAATAGTCGTGTTGATTCGAAGGACCAGATAGCATTTTTATAGTTAACAAAACGTCGCAAATAATGTACTCAAGCATTGATATAAATTGCATTTTTTTTTTAAGATAAAAACGTTGCCTCACACAATTGCGATAATTTATATGAATTTCTTCATTTAAAAAAGCACTTACTATATTTTAATGTAAATGTGCACCAGCGAACTGCAACAACATTCGTTTTTCATCATTTTATTTTGTACTATTGATTAATTAATCAAAGTAGCAAAATATTTTGACTGTGTTTGCGAAGTTGCCAGCTTTCAGAATGCACACTTGCACAGCCTTTAATAATCTCTAGTGAAAGATGTGTAAATAAAATTCGACTGAATTAAATAAAATATGGTACGATTTTCATAAAATACAGATATTACTCAAATAATTATTTTACACGGGATTTTCAGGAATGTTAACAATATAGAAATAAAAGTTTTATCACTAGAGCAAATAGTGCAATTAGTTAATGACTAAAAGTACTTAGGTCCGTTAATTGCAGCTACCATCGTAGAAATATCCATTAAACCGTTAGTTAAAAATTAACGACTCTCAGTTAACGATTAGCGGTTATCATTTGCCTTTGGCTTTGAGTTTGAGTCATCGTTATAGTTATCACTTATATCGCTGGCTTGTATCTGTTTAACGTCACAGGGAGCCGGAAATAACTCTTTACATAATTGAAGATAAACTAGCTGCCTGTGATTTCCGAAAGATCTAAAATATAAGTAAAAAGTTTTCCGAAAAAAATAAAAAAAATGCTCACTTATTTTTAAGACTTTCAATTAAGACAACATTACTCAGTGCACACCTTCACTTAGCTATAACCAACTATTAGGGACGTTTTGGTTCGGTCACCAGTTGATGTAAAATATCTAATACATACAGGGTGAAAACGGAGCCTTCACGAAGCCGTCAACCAAGCATCCTGTACATCAAAATAAGTAACTCGACTTACATCTTTTTGCTGGGAAAGGACTTAGTTTTGGGGTGAAAAATCACGTTTTACGGTAGGACTCAATGTAACGCAGTCAAAACATTGTGCTGATGGATTCATTGAATAGTACGGGTGTCTTTAAAGTTAAGTAATAACATTAAAAACTTGTATTTAAAAAAAACTTGTGAAAAAGTTGGGACTTTAACCCCCGATTTCTCCGTAACTAAAAAGTTCTCAGGTATGGTCTAGAACAAAAACAAAGATCGCAATGACGAGGAGAACAAGAGCCATTCGTCTTCCTTCATCTTCATAATATACAGACACGGGCGTCATCATGCACATTACAAAACAATAATAACGCTAACAGCTGCCCGTAACATTTTATTTTCATATAGTAACAATAATGTCTGATTATTGAAAAAAACTTCACACGGAACCTATTAACTCCCAACCATACGAAATAACTCCATAACACGATAACAACGACCAAGCTTAAATAAACACAGGACGCTGAAACTCCTAAATTTCCACATGACCACCTGGGCAACCATTTCAATTATATCCTCTGACAAAATGGAAGACAACCTTTGACAAACTGTCACGACAAATGGCTGTCGATATTGCAGTTAATGGATTGATGGATTCCCTGAACTTTTTGCAGTCCCGTGTAGTTTTAGGCCGCTCTAAAAAAGTTACCGATACACGCTTTTGCTTTTACGATGAGTTCATCATCTGCCTAGCCTTTTCCCAAAGAAATTGGGGTCGGCTTTCAGTCTTAACCGAATGCAGCTGAGTGCCAGTATTTTACATGGAGCGACTGTCTATCTGACCACCTCAACCCAGTTAGTACTGGGTCGATCCCCCTTGGTAAGACTTTTTGGGCCACTGACTACCTAACGAATGTCAAAGATCTACAAATGACACCAGGGACCAACGGCTTACGTGCTTTCCGAGGCACGGAGGAAACTCGGTATGTATTTTTTTTTTCATAGTTTATGATTTTTGCGGGTCGATAATCTTCAATATAAGAATAAAAATCAAAAGTTTTCGTTGGTTCAGTAAGGCGTCATTATAGAATACGGAGAGAACATAGTCGATTTTTTTTTTAAAGAGATTATTGGAATTTTTGTTACTATGGAAAATCTAAAATCGGTCTAATTTAGCTGTAACACCATTTTTCGAAAACGTTCAGTGATAACTTTTTAGACCCACGAGTAAGTATCCTGCTAATGTGTATGAGTTTCATTAAAATCGGTTCAGTAATTTATAAAAAAGGGACTTGAAAGTTTGTATGAAATGCCGAAGTCGTAAACGCTTTTTTTTTTTTTTTTTGAACTGGAACAGCATTTTTATTAATACTATCACTCTGAATCTAATCACAATCACTTATCTCAAGTCTCTTAAAATATACTACATCTACTATATCCTACATCTTGTATTAAATCTTAAATTATTTATCGATGTTCTGATCGTGTGGAAGGAAACGTTACGGAATAGGTGCTGAAGTAAGAAATGATAGAAAAGATTTATATTTCCTCTAGGGTAGGAAGTGTGGCAATAACTCGGAAAAATAGTTTATCATATTCATATAAATGTTTATCTGAATTGCCGATGGCTAAATTATTACCTTTGATGGGCGTTAACGTATGCACACGGTGGAAAATTTCTATGGGCTCAGAATAATACGAAAGCTTTTTAGCTCTTAGTTTTTAAACGAAACACGTCTATGTATCAGGCACTACAGCATAAATCATTTTCATAATTACTATACTGTTAATAGTTGACTAGAGTCATCCAACGTAATTAATTGCCGCCAGCACCGTTCGGAGGTGTCACCCGCGCAGGGTTCCGTACGGCTCGACGCGCCCCGTATCGAACATCAAACGACAGGCACAGTTGATTGCGCACAGTATTTTTAATGAAATAATATTGTCGTATAACTGATGCTGAAAGGTTGTGGAGCTTTATTTGGGTGTTATTATATTGTATAGTGGCTGGTAACTGTAGGAGCTCGTGGCTAAATAATAACAGTCACTCGTGTCGATCTTCGGGTTAAGCCGCGCATACCTAGGTTAGCCGCTGGATGGGTCACCTCCTCTTTTATTTTCTTTTTTTTTTTTGGATGGGAAATCATCAAAAGGGGTCATTTGATGCCCCGCTCTGGGCGGAGCGGAAGGGAGTGTCAGACTTATACTGACAAAACCCATCCAAGTTACATCTTTGCCCTTTGTGTTCCAGGGCCGGTATCTCTTTCGAACAGTCCCACAGCCCCGACAGGCATCGGCCCTTGCGGACCCCTTCCTGTTTGATGACATCTCTTTGAGGTGCACGTGGAACTCGAACGCGCCGTAGACTCCCTAGAATCGGTATCTGATAAACATGCTAAATCTGATATTGCTTACAAAATACTGAAATACGCGTTAGATCACGGCACTTAGCCCACTTGGCTTGGCTTTGCTATAGTAGGATAAAAAACAAAATTTCTACACAAAATAAATGAACAATGTATCAGAAACGGTTCAATCACTTCCATTCACCAACAAACAATACGTTGAATGTTTTTTGTTAACAAACAGGCTTCGAAAATCAGCGCTGGTTATAACCCGATTGTGTTTTAATTAAGTGGCCAACGATCTATTGTCAAGTGGCAGCCCGCCAATTGTTGACAATGCACTCCCGTTTGTTGCGAGGTGTTTGTTGGTAAAATATGCCCAATTATTTTCTGTATAGGCACTTAAAAACTGGCCACAATTCGGTTAGTCGCTAGAGGCCTTGCTGTTCGCCGCGTAACGTTCGTTCAATATCAGAAGATCCACTAACCAGATCCATGATGGATCTAGTGACGATTGTTTTTCTCATTAGGTAGGTCTATTTATATAAAAAAATAAGTAAAATGTTTCTAATGAGATTTTTGATGAGAAAAAAAAACAAATAAATATCACTAAAACAAGTGAATATCACTAATTTGAACAAATAAATTTCCGTGGCCAGGCTGTTAGTACTAAATTGTGCTTGTTTATTTTTGGTTTCATTGAAATTTTTTATAGTAGAGCTTAGTTTAAAAACACATTCCTTCATAACATCTTAGACATGATAGGTTTTTTTTTTAAGTAAAACTTGTTTCTCAATATTTTAACATCGAACTCTCTTTTATTTAAAGTTCTTGAATTCCCTCTCATACTTCCATAACTTTCCCAAAACCTCAAAGCTAAGCTCATATATGAACTAAAAAATTGCTCAATAATGTAACATTTTTTCAACGACATCATAAAATAAAAACGTGCTTCAAGAAAATCCTGATATTGAACCGACTAGACGTCTATATGACGATCGCGAAGGATTTAAAAAATTGTTCAGTATATCGTAATAACTTTCTTTAAGAAAGAATAAAGTAGAATCTACCGTCTTTTCATATTAAAAAGTTGTTTTTTTGCCAATCTCAGCCAGTCTCGGCCAATCTCAACGGAGATTAGCAATCGGCACGGGAGATATTAAAGCGCAGAAGTGTGTGCGCAGACACAGGTGCATTCCCTCTTCCCTCACGATGGGGCGGTCATCCCACACGATCGGCGATCAGACCCAGCTCGCAGCACCACCAGCTTGACGTGCTTTCGAAGGCACGTGGTCATATTTCCAACTACCAAACTCTGGGCTGTTCCCGAGAAATTCCTATTTAAAAAAATCCAACAACATTGTACCCGAACCGGGAATTAAACCCAGGACCCCATCTCAGAAGTCGCGTTTGCAACCACGAGACCAAAGGGACGGTTAGCATTACTTAAAACTAGTTTAAAGTCATTTGATTGGTTGAAACTAGCCTCGAGTTATAGAATAAGTGTATCAGAAAATAAAAAAGATACAGTGGTATCTTTTAACGGGTTATCTTTGTATCTAATTTAGAACGTCTGAGTCCCAGCAATGGCGATGGATTAAATAACAAAGGGGCACTATTATCAGTCCTGAACTGAACGTTCGGATGCCGCTCAAAGGGAACAGGTACTATGCGTATTATCAAGTCTTTACGGTATCAAATGGATTTGGTTTCGGCTTAGCATTTGTCTATGATAACAGACGACACGTGTTCTGATATTCTGGTACTTGATGTTGGATTGTGAAGGATTTGTGGGGTAATAAAACACACGTTTTTTTTTCAGGATTTTTTTGAATAATTGTACTACATTTTAAATCGATAATACCCAATCCTTAATAATAATACCAGCCTGTTACTGTCCCACTGCTGGGCAAAGGCCTCTTCTCATACAGAGAACGCACGAGCATTGATCACCACGCTTGCTCAAGTCGGGTTGGCGATTTCAGACTTATATTAATTATAAGTCCAGGTTTCCTCACGACGTTTTCCTTCACCGATGTCTGTGATGTCCAAGATAAACTTAGAAAGTACATATGAATTGAAAAAGTCACATTGGTACTTGTCCGGATTTGAACCCACAACCTCATGCATGAGAGGCGAGGCCTTAACCTCTGGGCCATCACGACGTCAATCAAGACCCAATCCTTATTTGGCTATAATTTTTTTTTTTCGCCCAAACAGTGTTCCCAAAGGTACTGCAGTCTTCACTATATTATACTCGTAATTCGTGATAAAAATATTTATAGATAAAATCAGAATAATTAAATATAATTTATTTATCAATTATCGTCTTCTGGACTTGGGTTTTTTGGTTAATTTTGCAAGAAACAACACGTACTTATTTTAAGTTCTATAACAATAATACATTAAACAACAATATCTCGACTTGGCGCTCGAGGTTGTTGACATGTGGAATGTGAACTTGGCTATCATTGTGCCGATTGTCGTAACGGCCAATAGCCTTAGACAGAGAGTCTCGATGACCACCTTTCGAAGCTTTCCTTAGGCGGTTGGATCAAGAGCCTGATTCAGAAGGCAGTACTCCTCGATACGGCACACATTGTGAGGATACACGTAACATATACGGCACATATAGCTTGGACCCTATTCCCGACACCGGCGGACTACTATTTTTAATATGGTTTTTTTTTATTAAAGAGTGATAAAAGTGAATAAATGAAATATTCAAATCCATAACATTTCACCTTTATCAATGTCGAACGGCATCTTATCTAGCAACTAGCATTAACCTCAATTTTGCAGAACAACATCAGCTAGTTACTACAAAGGCTAACAGCCTATTACTGGCCATAAACAAACATTATCCATGCAAAGGGAAATCATCGTGCCTAGGGTACTTATCATCGTAATAAGCAGCCATGACGAGATAATGTGACAAGTCTAGTAAGGTCAGTCTGTAATTTTTCTGCTGGAATCTTTCATGCATGTCAATTTAATGCTGTACTTGACATTTTTCTGACGAGGAGTTCGTGGCAAAATAATAATAGACTTGCCTGGGTTGGTCCGTAGATGAGTGACCACCCATTATCTCCCGTCGTTGGTCCCGGCTGTCAGATGTAGATTTATGACAGTCGGTACAAGTAGTTAGTGGCCTGAAAGTCTGACAACTAGCCTTACGAAGGGGTATCGTATTACCCAGTGGTTACTGGGTTGTGGAGGTCGGATAGGCAGTCGCTCCATGTAAAATACTGGTATTCAGCTGCATCCGGTTAGACTGGATGCCGACCCCAACATAGTTGGGGAAACGCTAGGCAGATGATGACTTGACATTTTTTTGATGCATATGTGTAGATCTCATGTTGCGTGATCTATTGTTATGATTATAGGTACATATATTAGAGCAGGATGCCAAATGAGCTCACGAGAAAATATGAAAAAGCATTATTTTACTTCCGTCTCAAGTTTTCATAACAACTACAAACTAGAGGAGGAACCCCTTACCTGGTTTGTAGTTAATATTTTGTGTTTAGCCAAACTGTCAATGCGAAAATATCCGATTTAATTTGAATAATAATGGCTACCCAATGAAAAATATCTTATGTTATGAGCATGTAGATATAGGAGCAAACACAAAGAAAAACAATATATTTCTAGGCTCATACTAAAACCGAGAAAATATCAAGTCGTTTCCCTCTCGTAGTCCAATAATGGTTCCCAGTAGATATAACCCAATGACAGTTAACATAACGTTATTCCCCAATCCTTACAATTCCCACAATTTTACAAAGAAAAAAGTCCTCCCCTTTTTATTATTCGTGTCTCGTAGCCGAAAAAGCGGAATCTTTAAAGATTTTGAACAACTCCTTTAATAGACGCGGTGGCATGAAAACATTGTGGTGACGAATAAACTTTCTTTTGAAACACGATAAATAAACTCGGATTCTTATGAACTCTGGATCTTTTAAAAATTTCAAATAGTAAAGCCCTGTTTTTAAATGTAATATTTATTTATTTACACATACGGGGTGTAAACGGACCCTTCACGAAGCCGTCAACCAAGCATTCTGTACATCAAACTAAGTAACTTTACGCAAAAATAATTGCTGGGAAACGACTTTTTTTTTGGGGTGAAAAATCACGTTTTACGGTAAAACTCAATGTAACGCACTAAAAACATTGTGCTGATGGATGAATTGAATAGTACGGGGGTCGTGAAGGTGTTTAAAGTGAAAATCTTACATTCGAAACATGTATTTACAAAAAAACTTGTGAAAAAGTTGGAACTTTGACCACCAATATCTCCGTAACTAGAAGGTTCCCAGGTATGGTCTAGAACAAAAAAGTGATCGCAATGACGGATAGAACAAGTACCTTTCGGCTTCGTTAAGGGTCTGTTTACACCCTTTATACACATAGAGTGACTGGTAATTTGTGACCGATACTTAAACACGTGATTGTAGTCATGATAACAAACAACTTTCACAAGGAAACATTTTTTTTATACACAGAGTTTTATCACAATAACAGAACAGCCGTATGAAATTCGCACGCACGCGCCTGTGACCTATCAGCTGTTAGCCGTTTAAAAAAATGTTTCTCGTTTTTTGTTTTCTTCGATATGTACTTTGGTCCCAGCTGTCATTTGTAGATCTCTGACAGCCTTTTCGGGCCCAAACCTCCAAAAGTCTGACAACCAGGCTTATCAACGGTTATTGTATTACCCAGTTACTAGATTGTGGAGGTCACATAGGCAGTCGCTCCTTGTAAAATACTGGTATTATGCTCCATCTGGTTAGACTGGAAGCCACGGTGTTGGGAAAAGGCTAAGCAGATAACGTTTATACATACAACTAGAAACATGTTGTTCTAACGTTTAATGATGCTGGATTACTAATATTTTCATCAAATAATCACGATAACAAACTTGAATTATGTGTAACCAATAGTTATAGTTATAAATAACTAGACATTCCTAAGTATAGGTAGGTCCTGAACAATTTATGCTCTTGTAGTCCACAACACTATTTTCTCAGTGGTATAGTTTTAGACCCACCATTCCACCAGGGGTATGGTCAGTGATATGGTGGGTCCGCAATGGTTCTACTAGTTTAAACAAGGCCTTTTTTTTCCAGAAGAAGTTTTATGCGAAAAATAAACAAAATTTGAATCAAATCATTTATTTTTGCAGAAAACACTGTCACAATGTTGTTATAAAATTTACATGTTTCAAGTGATTCTACCGTAAGGCATGCAATATGGATACATTCATGGTTTATCAAAATCAAGACAAGACATTGAAGTACATATTTTTTTTTTTTTTTTACAGTAAGTGCCTTTATTCTGATAGTACAGTATGACCACTTTTAGTGTGCAGTTCAAAGTGGCGCTGCTTGTCAAGAAAAAATGCATCGATATGTCAAACTTGGTACATTTATTTTAGTTCGGCGTTTTCCCGCCTGCACGAATAAGTTTGGTTGAAGTGTACCTTTTGTAGTACTTCGATGCTGGAGTTTGGGCGTTTGGGCACGTCTTCCACATAAAGAGCTCTTTAGGGACTCTGCGGGTTAATAAGGGTCGGTGTGCTGAATTAAAGGGATGGTACGTCAGAACCTCGATTTTTGCCCGATAAAAATGATAGTTTATTATGTACGTAGGTACTTGTGATGATATTATTAGAAATATAAATAATAATATAATGAAATCATGTTCGTAATCTCTTAACAGTTAGGCAGATTTGAGCCTAATAGTACACCTACACTTCAACAGCTGTGTTATAGTCCCATGCAACAGGGGGCGAGCCTATTGCCATCAACCGGGCACAAATCCAGAGTCCATGGCTGCTACTGAGAAATTATTATATGGACTAACGGCTAACCCAATAACAATTTGTTTAGCCATTTGGCTGCAGAAACCTAAAAACCTTTGTTTCTGGTAGATAAGTTGAATTTTTTTGGTGTTTTGGGCATTTTATAATTTTTAAGCTTATTTTGAACTAGCTTTTGCCCGCAGCTTCGCTCGCGTTAATTTAGAATTTGACTATCAATTCACCCGAATTACTATTGTACTCTGATTGTAAAGAAATACACGTGGCGCTATCTATTATCATAAGAACATTATTGTTGTTTTCCTCGGGAACAGTACGTTTTTTTCGGGATTAAAGGTACCCTATGTCCGTTTCTGTACACCTGACAACGTATATGCAAAATATCAGGATGATCGTTTCAGTTGTTTAGGCGTGAAAACGTAACAAACAAACAAACAAACTTACTTTCGCATTTATAATATAAGTAAGGATTTAGAGCAACTGTTTTTCTTCGTCACGATACATAAATCACGAAATAAACGCTTTATATTCAGACTAGCTTATGCCCGCGGCTTCGCCCGCGTGGAGTTCGGGAATTGCCCACGGGATCTTACTTCTGGGATAATAAGTAATCTATGTATGTATAGTAGATACATGGTTTTTATATAGTTGCTTATAACTTGCAAATATTAGTTCATAGTAATATTAATTAGGTACTTTACATATTGTTATGTGAAATATTGATACCTTGGTTTGAGATTGGACACCGGTGACGAAAATCAAATGATTAATTAGGAATCTATTTATAGACATAAAACTTTTACATAATATTTAATATCAATGTCGCGTATCACGAGCCAACGCGAAAATCGGTGGAATAAACCATATTTACAGACGTCTACCTCAGAAAAATCCTACCTACTTATTTAATAGGTAAATACTCCCGCGCCCCGCACGCCCCGCGCAACAGTGCGCGCCATGCGCTGGTCTACGTGAGCTTCGAAGCCATATTTGACTCTGTTGGGGGATGATTTTGATTTTTGAAAAAACTGTGATACACGTATCTCATAATTTTAATTGAAAAGTATGTATACAAATTTTCAAGTCAATCGACTCAGAGAATAAAAAGTTTCACAGAATATTAAACACCCCATTTCACCCTCTTAAGGGTGGAATTAAAAAAAAATGTTTCTTAGCGGATACTTACTCTTCACAAAGACCGCACCCTCCAAATTTTATGTCTCTAGAACCAGCCGATTGGGCTGTGCGTTGATGTATCAGTCAGCCAGTCGACATTGAATTCTTAAATTGGGGGATGATTTTGGAAAAACTGTGATACATGTATCTCATAATTTTATTTGAAGAGTATGTACACAAATTGTCAAGTCAATCGACTGCGAGAATAAAAAAAATCAGAGAAAATTCAACACCCCTTAGGGGTTGAATTTCGAAAAACCCTTTCTTAGTGAATACCTACTCTTTACAAAGAATACACGCTCCAAATTTCATGTCTCTAGAACCAGCGGATTGGGCTGTGCGTTGATATATCAGTCAGCCAATCAAGACATTAAATTTTTAAATTGGGGGATGATTTTGGAAAAACTGTGATACACGTATCTCATAATTTTATCTGAAAAGTATGTACACAAATTTTCAAGTCAATCGACTGCGAGAATAAAAAGTTTCATAGAAAATTCAACACCCCATTTCACCCTCTTAGGGGTGGAATTTCGAAAAACCCTTTCTTAGTGGATACCTACCCTTCACAAAGAATACATCCTCCAAATTTCATGTCTCTAGGACCAGCGGTTTGGGCTGTGCGTTGATATCTCAGTCAGTCAGTCAGTCAGTCAGGACTTTGAATTTTATATGTATAGATAACATAATCACGACAGACAGAACACTCCCACAGGCGAGGCAGATCAATTACTATTGACGTATTATCTGAAATAATTTCAAAACATAAATTGGTTTGCAAGCTTCAGTGAGGCAATTTAAACTTTAATATTGAACCACGTATCAAGGCTGCAGTGGGAAATGAAATGTTGTGATTATATCTGTTTTATTTTTGAAAAGTAAATAGCTTTTTTGATGGTGGGAAATGGGACTTTGATATTCAATTTGTGAAGAGTGAAATCGCATTTTTCTTTGCGTTTACTGGTTGGTCATGATAGTAACAAACCATAAAACTAGAAAGATATGCTTTATCTTTACATAGTATAAACAAAGTTGCTCCCGCTGTTTGTACAATTAGATCTTTTGAACTGCGCAACGGATTTTAATGCAGTTTTCAGCAATAGATAGAGTGATTCAAGAGGTTTTATGTATATTGCACCCGTGCGAAGCCGGGGTGGGTCGCTAGTAAACAATAATTTTGCCGACTAAAACCTAACTAAAGAAGACAATTCATAGCAATCAAAAAATCTAATTGGATAATTGATCCTCCCCATATCAGTTTTTAAACTGACAAAGTCACTAACACCATCATTAACACTGAAAACGGGATATTTACCATTTTACTATTTGTTTTGAGTTCCCGATATTTCGGCGCACTATTTAAATAACATGCATAGTCTTACCAAGGGGTATCGTATTACCCAATACTAACTGGGTTGTGGAGGTCAGACAGGCAGTCGCTCCATGTAAAATACTGGTATTCAGCTGCATCCGATTAGACTGGAAGCCGACCCTAAAATAATTGGTAAAAGGCTAGGCAGATGACAATTTAAATAACATGCATTTATTCCACAATAGTTTCCAATATAGGCTTTCAGAACCTTACTAAACTCTTCAATACTATAATTTACTTGAGCGTTAATAATTCAAACGATTTCTAAAAGATATATCAGAAATTCAATATGAATTTCTATGCAGTATGATGAAAAATATTTTCTCTGAAAATATTGCCGCTGTAACTAAACGGACTGGAGTGGAACACTCAAGCGGAGGTACCCAACACGAATGGATACAAAATAAAAAATGTATCAATATATTTTTCCTTTGCATTTTTCTCGTAGCTTTTCATTAGGAATGAATGATCTTGCGTCTTGCGAATGAATGATTTGCGATGTGATGCTGACGTCGCAAACTCATCTGCCTAGCCTTTTCCCAACCAACCGGATGCAGGTTAATATCAGTATTTAACATAGAGCGACTGTTTATCTAACCTCCGCAATCCAAATAGTACTGGGTAATACGATATTCTTTGGTAAGACTGGTTGTCAGAATTTCGGGCCGCTACCTGTAATGACTGTCACAGATCTACAAATGATAACCGGGACTGAAACTGAATATTAATTGTTGTTTTTGAGTATCAATATTGATACTGATACTGTTAGCCTGCATCATCCCACTGCTGGACAAAGGCCTCTCCCCATGACTTCCAGTTGTTTCGATCCAAAGCTAATGTGGACCACTGGTCGCTGGTCCTGTCCAGCTCGTCCCGCCATCTTCTACGTGGTCTGCCGTGACGCCTTCTGGCTTTGTCAGAGCTCCAGAAAGTGGCTATTTTGGCAGCTCATTGGACATGCGGCAAACGTCCAGGCCAGTCCCATTTCACAAACCCAAATTCCGGACTAGCTAAAATTCCTATAGCTATTGTTCGATCAGGCTGTCACTAGTTTAAGAAAATCTATTTTACCTAATTGTGTTATTGATAGGATATCTTCCTGTCCATGTATTATCCATACCTGCCCTGTGATGAATATGACCGTCACTGCTTGATAATTACAATATTCTTACATATATTTACGCGGTCATGTATCAAATGCCAACAAAAAATGACTAGTCTAACAATGATAGCAGTATTTTGATCAAGATACTCATCAAAATGCAAATAGCCCAAAGTACTTTTTCTGATACGAAATAATATGACGCACGACATTACGCGTATAAACACTTCAGCCGAGACATCCTCCGAGGGCAAGGACCTCAATCGATAAGTCTGTTGTCACGGAAGCGAGTGCATGACAATCTACTCAAGTGGTGGAGGCGCCAGTCTATGCAAATTTTCTTTGAAATCTCTGTTTACGTTTTAACTCTAGAATCATTATAGGTGTTGATATTTTGAAAAAAACGGCATGTCAAAAATAGTTCAACGTGTACTATTTTTGACATGCCGTTTTTTTCGTTGAAATACTTAATCAGTTGATCGACGCATAAGGTCGGCTCCGTACCGTTGCTTGCGAATATTTCCGTTTCTGCGCCTCGTCAAGTAGTTTCATTCCTACCGTGTTTACAGCCGAAAGGATCCGATCTGATACAACGGCAGGCGAACATCGGCATACTTTCGGCTACGATCGCGTGTCGTGGAAGACGCCCGCGGTCAAGCTGCTGTGCGCGGCTTGATAATATAGCCTTTAAACACTGTGTACACGATTTAATATCGTTTAAAGATTGTTAAACATTCCGACCCGATGCGATGCGAGCCGTTTGGTGGAAATCATCCTTAAATAGACTTATTATTCCAACATAGGTGCAAACATCACGTCCATTACCGTAACTGGGGACAGAATCTTAACAAGACACTTACTGGTATCCCAATACCGCTGATAGACATCATTATTCACGTTGTTATCGTGTACCTACCTGAATTGAGTTCAGGTCAGTACTCAGACACACTTGACCTTAAATCGGTTTACACGATTACTCCACCGCTCCGCCACATCGTCGGGTCAGCGGGAAACTCTCTCGAGATTGTTGACAAACAGCCGCAGGAAATTGAAGGCAAGTTTAACTGCTCCTCAAGTCCTTCGTTTGAAGTTTCTAGTGAAGGAATGGATCAGCTAATTGTGTTAGTAGATAGGAATTTAAAGTAAATCCCGGGGCTGCGGGACTGTTCGAAAGAGATACCGCGGCCCTGGAACACAAAGGGCTAAGAAGGAACATGGTTTTAGTCAGTAACAGTCTGACACTCCCTTCCACTCCGCCCAGAGCGAGGGAGTTATTTGACGATTTCTAATCCGAAAAAAAAGTAAATTAGAAAATTAAATATAACTTTGATTCTCTTCCGGATTTTGCATGTAATGTAAAATTCTTAACAAAAGAAAAAACCGTCAAGTGTAAGTTGGACTCGCGCACCGAGGGTTCCGTATAAACTTGTAGGTATTTAGGTAGGACACGTTCATAATTGATGTAAAAGTATTAACATTATGCACTGTAGGATTCGTAAATTCTGATCCCAAATTTTATGTTATTTTCTATGTTATAAAGTCATCATAGTCATCTGTTATGATATTTTTGGGTAGATATGTCGCGTATGTTAGCATTTTTATTGTAATTATCTAAGAAATCTACAAACAGATGTGTAATTTTTCATGATAACGGAAGTGATTATATGGATTGTTCCTTTTGTAAATAATTTAATATTTTTTCAAAAATTTATAAATCAAAAGAATTTTGATTATAAATCAACCAAGTTCTCGGCAAACCCACAAAATGATATTTTCAGAACGTATGTGTTCCGAAAATGTGAAATGATTTTAAAGAGTTCCTGGAACGTTGCGTCCCTGACATCAGATTATATGAGTTTCTGGAATGGAGTTTTAATAATAAAAGGCCAGGAAAGTGACAGACATAAAGACTAATTGCATTCCTTCGTCGAGTTATACCAAGAAGCCCATAAAAAAAACAAAAGTACTTAGTACAAAATTATTACACTTGATTAAATAAATATATTCCTTGAATAATATCGGTTATGTCATAGTTGGTTCACAAAACCGCGTTTTAGTTTTCAATGGATTCGTTGCCGTACGAAAAAACGCTTTGACGGATTTATGTATTCGTAGATCTGCTACGCACGTAGCCGCGCGTCTACGCACGATAATATTTGCTACGTGATCGGCGTAGGCTACGTAGCGCCACGTCTAAACGCAGGCCACACCGCCAGCCAGCGAGCGAGCGAGCGAGCCGGGCGAGCATCATTTCCCCTTTTTTCATACTTTGGTTTACATCGCGAACTACAGAGTTAAGCTACAAACGATGCTATTCGTTTACCTCGCCCGCCTCAGCCTGTGCGCCCGCCCGCTCGCTCGCCTGCCTCTTCGCCCGTCCGTCCTTAGTTTTCGGTGTGACCCCACATAGTTTAGCTCGCCAAGACTTCGCTTGGTTATATAGTTTCCCTCGCCTCGCTTCGCCCTAGCGGTGTGGCTTGCGCTTAACTCGCGTAGACGCATGATTGCATGCGTACACACAATAACGTAGCTGTGATTTAGGGACCATGCTCAATACGCCAGTTGCAATACACAAACTTCATGAAACACCAACATAAACTATTGCCAACAACTCGCAACGTTCAACCTTTACACCTTCACAACTTCAGCCCCTCCGCCAATGTTTACGCAAATTCGTCTTCGAGCGAGCAAAATCGGGACTCAGTGTTACAAAACAACGGTGAAATATTCCGACAGCGTTTCTCGCACATTTGACGCGAATGAAGTTCGAGTATTGAATGAGCTGAATAAATAATAGGTCGAATAAACACGGGTGAAGTTGTACAATGTATTTTGTTCATCTTTCTTGTTCAAGTCTTGTTCAAGCTTGTGTTATGTGTAAGATTTAGGGAAAGCCAGAAAAGTATTTTATTGAGTTGAAGCCGGCCGAATATTTGAAAATATTTGTCATTTACCAAGCCGCACTGTTCCCGTATTGGGTTTTCAGCTGTATCCGGTTACACTGGAAGCCGGCCCCACTATAGTTGGGGAAAGGCTAGGCAGATGACTGTTCCCGTATTGGGTTTCGGCCACTCACAAAGAGCGCATGTTTCTCAACAATATGAAATATGGAATATTGCGTCCCCAATGTTGGGAAACAGGCCTACTCTCTCTGGTTATATCAACAAGGCGAGCCTATTTTCAGTAACCCAGCACTAATCCAGACTGCGAGCACCTATAAGATTGTTTATCTCCTCTTCAAAACAAGACTTTTCTTCGGCTTGTGTCTGCAGCAACACACCTGATGTGAAGCGATGACGCAGCCTAGGGTTGAACACGCAAGAAGAAACCTTTTTTGATTTTTCTTTAGAAATTTCAATTTAATCTAATAGATCGATCCATCCTCATCACTCTACCTAGATTTTAATATCTCATAGTTTCTAATTATATGTAGTACTAGGTACTATGAATGCATCATCTGCCTAGCCTTTTCCCAACTATATTGGGGTCGGCTCCCAGTTTAACCGGATGCAGCTGAATACCAGTATTTTACATGGAGCGACTGCCTATTTTACCTCCATAACCCAGTTAGTACTGGATAATACGATACCCCTTGGTAAGACTGGTTGTCAGACTTTTTGGGCCACTGACTACCTAACGACTGTCAAAGATCTACAAATTACACCCGGGTGCTTTCCGAGGCACGGAGGAAACTCGGTATGTAATGGGTGGTCACCCATCCACAGACCAACCTAGGCAAGCACGGCTTAACCTAAAGACCGACCCTAGCGGCTGTTATTATTAAACCACGAGCTCCTTTATGAATGGATGCTTCATTAACACCAATACTCTTTGAGAATTCTCGAACATACGATACACGAGTTAATAAAAAGACTGATAAGGCTAAGTCCACTCCATAAAGAGCCGTGATAGAAAATAATGAGAAGGTTCTTTTATTATTCCATTTTATGAATAGAAGTTTAATTAACGTTGGATGAAGAAAGGACGCTTCACTTTCATAGAAACGTACTCAAGTATTTTTAAGGGACTTTATGAATGTGGTACGCACGACGGCCAATCAAGCTATACAAAACCAGTTTATGCGGGTTTCTTATTGTATAGGAAATCTATACAAAGCGAGGCCAAGTTATACTGGAAAATTGCCGCCGTGTGTACTGAATTTGACCGTTTATTTTTGCGTCCTAAACCCTCCTAAGCTCATGTATTTTTATAAAATCGCTTTCTCAACGTTGTCTGCCTCGTTGGTCCAGTGGTCGCAAGCGCGACTGCTGAGCATGAGGTCCTGGGTTTGATTACCGGGTCGGGCGAAGTGTTATTGGGTTTTGCCATCAGGAATTTCTCAGTAACAGCCACAGAGTCTGGATTTGTGCCCGTTTAATGGCATTAGACTCGCCAGCTATTACATGGGACTTTAACAAAACTTACGAAATGTGGTTGTACAGTCATGAGCACCAATATGTATACACTTTCCCAAATTTGAAACCAATTTTCACGAGAAATAACGATTGCAACTTGAAGATGGAATCTTTTTCATGAAAATATGAGTTCCAAAATACTATATTGATAACAACATGACATTTTATTCAGAGCAGTAGGAGAAAAACACTTTTAAAAGTTGTTAAGTGTTTACATAGAGGGTGTAAACAGACCCTTCACGAAGCCGTCAACTAAGCATTCTGTACATCAAACTAAGTAACTCTACGCAAAAATTATTGCTGGGAAACTTTATTTTTTAATGTGAAAAATCACGTTTCACGGTAAAACTCAATGTTACGCATTCAAAACTTAGTGCTGATGGATGCTTTGAATAGTTAATGGGTCATGGAGTTAATTAAAGTAAAGTTAAAATCTTAAAAAGTGTTTTTTTTTTTAAAAACTTGTGAAAAAATTGGAACTTTGACCTTCAATATCTCCAGAACCTGTGGTTTCCCAGGTATTGTGTAGAAGAAAAAAATGATCCCAATGATGGGCAGAATATGTGGTTTTCGTTTTCGTTAAGGGTCTTTTTACACCCTTTATTGGTGCTCGTGACTGAACACCTCTGCCCAACCCATCGGGGATTGCAGGTGTGAAAGTTGTTACTGACAAATCTTACGTAGCATCTAGAGATAACAAATTACATTTACTCTCAATTTTTCATCTCGTCGGTCTACAGATGCGACAGTTTCTTGCGCCAAGTTTGTCGAGAACTTAGCCAGGTGAATGATGACCTGCAATTACTTGGACCTCTCATCTTCATGTGCAGGTTTCTTTGCACTGCAACAAACTGTAGAAGTGAGATAAAAACTTTAATGTTAGTACCAACTTGTTTTGTGGATGAGTCCAGTAAAATAATGATTGTGACCAGCAAGTTTTGTGGACGCTGTTTTTTTTTTTAAATTAATCTACTTTCAGATAATGCATCAAAAACAGGATATCCAAAATGTTTGCGTGGAATAATAATTAGGTAATCATGTCTTCGAGTAAATAACAATATAAATCTGGCTGTTCTTGTTCTTGTGAGTAGCTAAATTAACTGTAAGAAACAAAATTTTATACGTCGGTACATCACACATACATAAATCTATACAAATAAACAAAAATGTATGTGTCTGTTTTCAATTTCAAATCGGTACTTATAACAAAAAAAAATCATTTTTTTTTGTTCGACTGTCTGTTTGTTCCGGCTTATCTCCGAAACGGCTAGACTGATTTTGATTTTTACTGGCAGATATCGGATGTTATAAGGAGTAACTTTTATTAAAGATTACAATAAAGATTAGGGTTCCCTGCAAAAAAATGAAAACCCTTGAAATTGTTAACAAATTACGATTCAAATAGGAATGTAATATTTTTATAATAACTTCACGCGGACGAAGGTCACAATGAGTTTATAATCATTAACACAGTACGTTTCCCAGAAACCGAATGTTTTGTTTAAATGAAAGGAGTCTTACAAATAAGCCGCTACTCATCAAAAGCCTTGATTTCATTTAAATATAAAGCATTAATTAAATCTAAAGATTACGACCACTTAACACAGAGGGCGTTCTATTCATGTCTAAATTGTCTTTGAGCAATTATGAAAATTTAATTTCTCGAGTAATTTTCATGTTGTTTTGATAATTAAATACAATTAAATTTGTTTCTACGACCTCCTGCTGTGCAAAAATGTTTATTTGTACAAAGCAAATAAGTCGTTTAATAAATATTCCTATTTATTTCTTTTTTTTACACAGTTTTTAGGGTTCTGTACCCGAAGGCTTACCAACGGGACCCTATTACTAAGCCTCCACTGTTCGTCCGTCCGTCTGTCTGTCAGCGGGCTGAATCTCATGATCCGTAATAGGTAGACAGTTGAAATTTTCACAGAATGTGTATTTCTGTTGCAGCTATAACAACAAATAAGAAAAATAAATTAAAAATCAAAGGGAGCTCCCCAATTACGATGGTACGGAACCCTTCATGCGCGAGTCCGAGCCGCACTTGGCCGGTTCTTCTGTGCTTGGTTTTCTAATATTATTGTGTAGTTTATAGTGATCTTAGAAGTTGTAAATAAATATCGGATTTCAGTTATTTAATTGTTATAGAAAAGTACTGGTGATGAGTTAAAGGTGGCGCAAGAGAAGATTACCTGGAAGGATATAGGGGAGGCCTTTGCCCAGCAGTGGGACATACAGGGCTAAAAAAAAAAAATAGTAAAGTACCCTCAGCAAAAGCAAAACTAGTCCAGCATCAAACAGAGTGCTAAAACTTCGCAATAGGTACTCAATTAAGTTCAAATTTAATTAAAACTACGTTAACGTATCGGAAAGCAGTTCCACGGTTCTTGATAAAGGCTGCGATATTACCTGCACTAATTAATTGAACGAGTGTAATATCGCCAGGTCACCATTCGTCAACAAGTAATCCTTTGTAAGCGGCTGTGATGTATTTTCACGTGTATTTACTTACTGCAGTGAGTTTGGTTTTGTTTTTACTTTTAAGATAATAAAGGAAAGCAAAAAACAGCACGTATCAGTAACGTGATATCATGTTTAAAGATTTAGTATAAGTTTTCATACTACACTACTTTTTTTGTTTTTCATAGGACCATCAGCTATTCCCATAGACATTCAAATTCGTGAGGCGTACAGTCACGAGCACCAATATGTAAACACTTGACAATTTTTAAAAGTTTTTTTTCTCTTACTGGTCTGATTAAAATTGAATGTTGTTACGAATATAGTATTTTGGAACTCATATTTTTAAGAAAAACACCCTATCTCCAAGTTACTCTCGTTATTTCTCGCGAAAATTGCTTTTAAATTTAAGAAAGTGTATACTTATTGGTGCTCGTGACTGTACGAGACAAGACGAAGAAAATCGTAATCCAATACTTGTTACTACTTAGTAACAAATCGGTCTGTCTAGTGTCACTCGCCCGTTTGTCAGGTAGCGTTCGTGTCAAAATTGAAATTGCTTGGGTTCAAATTTTTTGTGTGATTTTATTCCCAATGTCCGCTCTAAAAGTCTTTGATCTCTTTGGCTGTCTCACACAAAATTTCAATACCTACTCGATCCAAATGTTTGGGACAGTTTTTTTTTCGTAATAACGAAGTTGGTCTCATAGAGAAAGTTGTTCAGCTAGATGGTCATCCTGAATATTTTCGATTTTGACACGAATGCTACCTGACAAGCGGGCGTATGACACAGATGACACTAGACAGAACGAATGTTACTAAGTAGTAACAAGTTTTGGGTTACCATTTTTTTCGTCATGACCCGTCTATAGCCCGGAAATATTTGAGTGTTTTTGTGTCATATGAATGCGACCTGACAAGGCGACGTATCGCACTGGACTGATCGACTTGTTACTAATTTGTAACAGGTTTTGGAATTGTCAGTTTCTTGGTCTTGTCCCGCCTATACCTAGTTATATTTGAATGTCTTTTTTTTTTTGGGATGTCTTTGATATCCAGCAACGGTTGTCCGTAGTTTAACCAATGACATAGCGTTGTTGAAGTTCTGACACCACGTAAGTCAAAAATTGCAACTTTACAGGAAAGTGAAAAAACTGCATAATTTGTGTTCACTTCAAATTACAGACGTGGCTTGTTTCTGATTGACAGAAACTACGCGTCTCCCGATTCTCTAACAAACGGCATCAAAATGTCAGAACCGCCAAAAATTGATTTGAGCCGCGACCTTCGTTCGCGTGAAATTATTATAAAAAATATTACTTCCCTTTTTAATCGACTTTTTTTTACCAATTTCAAGGGTTTTTTTTTGCACGGTACGCTCATTATTTTTCTGAAATAAAAGTAGCCTATGTTAGATGTAGACCTCATAACATCAGCTATTTGCCAGTCCCGTGAAAATTGGTCCAGCCGTTTCGGAGATTAGCCGGAACAAACAGACAGACAGTCAAAAACTGAAAAAAAAAGTGTTTTTGTTATAAGTGCGGCATATATTTTCATATGCATTCAATAAAAAGCTGTTATTTTAATATTACAAACAGACATTTCAATTTTATTTATTTGTATAAAAGTATAAAGGGTGTAACAAGACCCTTAACGAAGCCGAAAGGCACTTGTTGTTCCTGTCATAGCGATAATTTTGTTTCTAGACCATACCTGGGAACCAGGTGGTCAAAGAACTAACTTTTTCCTATGTTTTAATGTATTTTTTTTACTTTAAACACCTCCACCACCCCTGTACTATTTAATCCATCCATCAGCATAATATTTTGAGTGCGTTGCATTGAGTCCAGCCGTAAAACGTGATTTTTCACCCTAAAAAAAAGTAATTTCCCAGCAATAATTTTTGCGTAAAGTTACTTAGTTTGATGTCCATAATGTACATGTACACGGCCTCGTGAAGGGTCCGTTTACACCCTTATATTTAGATTTAAGTGTCATAATATAGGTATCATGTAAAAGTGCTAGTAAAATAATTTATTTAAACTTTACTTTACAGCTCGTTTCAATAACATATTTTGCGAGTTGCAAAAGCAGTGGTAGTAAAGATGGCTTAGAAACACTGTGTAAGTACTATAATGATAACACATTATTTGTTATTTATTTATTTAAACTTCATGTACAAGAGTGGTACATAGGCAGACTTAATGCCACAAGGCATTCTCAACCAGTCAACCTTTGGGTCAAATAGGAAAAAAAAAAATGTTAAATTATTTTAGCAAAACCAGAGCAATTGTTTTTTTTTTTAAGTAAGGCATTAATACATTTGCTTTGACACCACGGGAGACGTTGGTTATAAAAATAAACATAGGTTGTCTTAATAAAGGACAACCCAGCAGAGTGAACTCCGAACTGCTGACCGGTGTCCGCAGTCCAGTCCCGTTTGGAGTCCGGTCTGCTGACTTTGAGAGACAATGTACTTCTTCTTCGTCTTTCCTTGGTCACCAGAAGGTCTCTAGTGTAGGTTTCGTTTAAATCCTATGTCTCATTTTGTGATGGACCCCATACCTTTTTGCCCAATGTCCTTTAAAGCAAACAAGGTAACCCTCATTTCACTTCCTCTTAAAGGTACCGGGTAAAACGGAATGAATAGAGACGAAGCGGTGAATCGAGGAAAACTTTGAAAGGAATTTTAACGTTGAATTAATATGATATAGTACCACCAAGTACCCTTTTTTGTAGTATTTAGTGTCAACGTTAAAATGTACATATTTCAGTTTTGTCTCGATTCACCCCTGCGTTTCTATTCACCCCGGTACCTTAAACTCGCTTTCGCTTTTGTTCTTAAAACTGTTGGCTTACCATGACGTCTTAAAGCAGGAGTAATTCCAGTGTGGGAAAGAGATGGCGCTAGACGACCTGTATAGCTCTGTCTCTTTCCCACACTGGAATTATTCCCGCATTAAGACGTCATGGTAGGCCTCCTGGGCGCAACAGCTGGCGACTTGTTCCGACAGACGTGTAATGAAACCCCTAACTAGTTCTTTATTAAAACCGAGATATACCTAGCGCTCTGAACCTATTTAGAGCCAAGACTTCTTGAGGTGAATGTTCTTGAAAAATATAGTGAGGTTTTTTGGTAGGATCCTTTATTTAAAACTAGCTTTTGTCCGCGGCTATATGAATGTGAGAGATCTGATGTTCTTCGTGCCTATATGTATAGCTCCGTCTCTTTCCCACACCTTAGTAACCCCCTTGTCTTTTATTATTATTTATTGGTAGTTTGTTTTTTTTTCAGTGTCGAGTTTGAGTGCGTTGGGTGGTATGGACGATGGAAGTTCATCAGCATCGGCATCATCGGAAGACCTATCATTGAACAATAAAGGTAAGAGCGTTGTATTAATAAACCATGTACGAGTAAAGAAACGTGATGTTGATTACAAGATAAAACAAATGGTACCTATAGTCTTTAACAGTGCAATGGATTGGCATCACCTAACCTCTTTTGCGCTAGCTGATCCCGATCAACGAATCGGCATTTTCGTTCATTAAATATAAGGGCGCGAGAGGAGCTCGTGGCTAAATAATAACAGCCGCTCAGGTCGATCTTTAGGTTAAGCCCTGCTTGCCTAGGTTGGTCTGTGGATGGGTGACCACCCATTACATACCGAGTTTCCTCCGTGCCTCGTAAAGCACGTTAAACCACTGTGTGTGGTCCCGGGTGTCATTGGTAGATCTTTGCAAGTCTTTAGGTAGTCAGTGGCCGAAAAAGTCTGACATCCAGTCTTACCAAGAAGTATCGTAATACCCAGTATTAATTGGGTTGTGGAGGTCAGATAGGCAGTCGCTCCATGTAAAATACAGGTATTCAGCTACATCCGGTTAGACTGGAAGCCGACCCCAATATAGCTGGAAAAAGGCTAGGAAGATGATGATATGAAGTTTCATAAATAATATCCCGAACTGCTCGAGTTCAGACGCTGGAGATCCCAAACAGTGCTATTAACTTTGATATGAGTGTTTCTGAATTCTAATAATAACAATTTCATCCCTTATTCTTATATCACTCTTACAGAAATGAAAAAGTATTTTGATAACGTGGGTAAGTCGGTATAGAACACCTTTAAAAAAAATAGATATACATTTTATCCATTTAAGTTGGTGCCAACATAAACTCATTAGAGTTTTACCGTGCACCTAAATCATCGACTACATAATTTAAAGAATTATATCCACTTAAGTAGGTACTTAGTTAAAAAGAAACTATAACTAAAATTACAGAGGGTATTAGGCGAAATAATATCTAATACTTGTACTAACGAGCGAACCTCGGTGACCAATCCGACCGTCCGTTCATGAAAACAGAAGTGGTGGTAGAAGTTTCTTAATTGATACAGGTTTTTCCTAATAGTATATGTTTTTAGTAAATAATAATAATACCAGTCTGTTACTATCCCACTGCTGGGCAAAGGCCTCTTCTCATACAGAGAAGGCACGAGCATTGATCACCACGCTTGCTCAAGACGGGTTGGCGATTTCAGACTTATATTAATTATAAGTCCAGGTTTCCTCACGATGTTTTCCTTCACCGATGTCTGTGATGTCCAAGATAAACTTAGAAAGTACATATGAATTGAAAAAGTCACATTGGTACTTGCCCGGATTTGAACCCACAACCTCATGCATGAGAGGCGAGGCCTTAACCTCTGGGCCATCACAACACGTCGTTTTTAGTAATATGTAGTTATTTTTTTTTGTTTTTGTGTTATGTTATACTTGTTAGGTTAGGATTTTGCTTCATTGTGTAATAAGTTTGTACTAACTGCAGGCAGACTTCAAATAACTGATTCATAAGAAGATCAATTCGTTTTGAAAAAAATAATAAAGTATTTTACTTTTTATATTCTATTCTGACTGGATGCGCCTATATTTTGAATTTCTATACTTTTTCAGCTGCAAAAGAACAGAAGCATTACGCGAAAGCTATGCGTAAGTGTACTGTTTGTACATGAACGAACATAAATAAAGGGTGTGAAAAGACCCTTAACGAAGCCGAAAGGCACTTGTTCTCCCCATCATTGCGATCATTTTTTTGTTCTGGACCATACCTGGGAACCTTTTAGTTACGGAAATATTTGAGATCAAAGTTCCAATTTTTTCACAAGTTTTTTTTAAATACCACTTTTTAAGGTTTTAACTTTACTTTAATTAACTCCATGACCCGTTTACTATTCAAAGCATCCATCAGCACTAAGTTTTGAGTGTGTAACATTGAGTTTTACCGTAAAAAGGGATTTTTCAGTCCAACAAAGAAGTCGTTTCCCAGCAATAATTTTTGCGTAGAGTTATTTAGTTTGATGTAGAGAATGCTTGGTTGACGGCTTCGTGAAGGGTTCGTTTACATCCTGTATAATACTATGGGCGGCATAATATTCAATACACAGTGATTGATAATTCGGTGCATTTCTTGAAATGAACCCAATTGACCTGTGTGTAACTGAATACCTACTTTATTTATGTACATTTTTTGTTTTTTAGAACATATGATTAGTAACGAAGGTAACCATTGAAAGAATATTTTGTAAGTTTAAAAAAAAATGATTTTTTTTTTAATATCTGCCTAATTTTGAATGTTACAGAAAAAGACGAACTCAAATATTACGAAAACTTGCTTCAACAGATTAAACTTCTAAATGGTAAGTTGAATTTTAATAACTATACAGTTAGTGAGATCGTTGTAATGCAAACAAGCTAGAAAACAAATTACCTATCATAATCTTCTTCGTCGTGTCGATGAATTCCCTTATAAAAAAAAAAAATCTATATAATATATTTATCTATATAATATATATATATATATATATATATATATATATATATAAAAGGAGAACTGACTGACTGACATATCAACGTACAGCCGAAACTACTGGGGCTAGGAATGTGAAATTTTATACAGGGCTTCCTATTATAATGTAGGGGAGCACTAAGAAGGGGTTTTTGGAAATTTAACCTTTAAGGGGGTGAAAAGGGGGAATTTTGTTTGTATGGAAAATGTACGTAACCCACGCGGACGAAGTCGCGGGCAAAGTGCTAGTATATATCTATATAAATAATCTAAATAATAATCTATATAATATATTTATCTATATAATATATATATATATATATATATATCTATATAAATATCCCTATCATAATAATATACTCTGGCTATTAATTATGCCTTATATCCAACTAGCTGTTCCCCGCGACCTTCGTCCGCGTCAAGTTATTAAAAATACAATTTTCCCCGTTTTTGCAACATTTTTCATTGCTGCTACGCTCCTATTGGTCGTAGCGTGATGATATATAGCCTATAGCCTTCCTCGATAAATGGACTACCCAACACTGAAAGAATCATTCAAATCGGACCAGTAGTTCCAGAGATTAGCGCGTTCAAACAAACAAACAAACAAACAAACAAACAAACAAACACTGCAGCTTTATAATATTAGTATAGATTATTAAAGCTCCTTGTTATTATGTATTCTTATGTATCCATATCCGATGCAACTCACATCGGAAAAACTTAGTAAGTTCCGTACAAACGTTCATCTCCTTTTCTTACTTAGCGGTCAAAGTCGTTATATAGGGTGACTGGTAATTAGTGACCGATACTTAAACACGTGATTGTACTCATGATAACAAACAACTTCCCAAAAATACATTTTTTTGAATACTCATTCACTTTTATCACAATAACACAACAGCGGTCCGTATGAAATTCGCGCGCGCGCGCCTATTACCTATCAGCTGTTAGCCGCATGACGCCGTTCTGTCTTATTACTATAGTACCGTGCAACAGTGGACAGGCAGAGAACCCGCGCGGCTCGCAAGCCCGCTGCGTAATGCTTAAGTGCACGCAATGCTTAAGTATCGGTCACTAATTACCAGTCAACCTATATAAGAAACAGCTGTGCTTTTGATTCAGTGAGCATAGGCCCGGAGTTGTCTGGCAGCGATTGTAAGATTTCAATTTAGTAGATGTCTGTAGAATCACATTTTAACCTCTCGCATATTTTTTTACAGCCAAAAAATGAGTGAATTATTTAAAACTGAAATAAATATCAAGTTTTCATTTAGATACTGTTTTATTTAATCGTAAAAAAAAACATTTTTCTTCTCCCACTACTATAGCATGATGAGTTTAACGAACAAAAAACAGAGAAACATGATAATTTAAGATTATAAAAAAAAAAAAAAAAAAGATTTTGGTACTTACCTCTCTATAAAATACACAGGTCATACGTGTGAGATATGATATTTAGCGACAGTTAGTACTGTTAGCGATAAATATCGTTTACAATTGCGAGTTTTTGGTACAATGTCACATTTAAATGTTTTCCTTAGTTAAAGCGATTAGACTATAGACCGTTAATTAGTGCGTCATCACTACATGAACTACATGCATGCCGGGGGCAAGATGGCAGTATATTCGTCTATCAATCATAGCAATGACTATCGTTGACCCGCTATTGCCAGCAGCCGAGCCTAGTGCGTAGTCGTCTAGGATTAGCCCGTGATGGCACTTTCCAGAAAGAATATGTAAATTAATGATCTATTCTTTTGAATTTCTCAAAAAGAAAAGGGTCTGTAGTACTTTCCTGAATTGGCCAATTACCTCTAGTAGATTCCTACCTGTAGGTTAGCACTGTAGCAGGCGTCAGTACCAGTTTAGACTGCCTATCATCTGACGCTCAGGATCGATACTGATTAATTGAAAAAAAAACAAGCTAATTAAACAGCAATTCCTAAATTCTTAATTAAAACGACGTAAAATTATCGGAAATTTGTAAGTAATTAGATTACGGTTTTCATTAATTGGACGTAATGTACTTACGTGCGCAATATCGGCTGTCAATCCATCAAACACGCTTGCCGCTTTAGGTAGCCAGTGATTGGAAAAAAGCCGAGTTCTCTGCCGAGTTGATGAACTTCCATACAAACTCTTGTCCCCTATTTTATTTTAATTTTAAATGAGGAGCTCGTGGCTAAATCATAACAGCCGCACGGGTCGATCTTTAGGTTAAGCCGAGCTTGTAAAGATCGGTCCGGGAATGGGTGACCACCCATTACATACCGAGTTTCCTCCGTGCCTCGGAAATCACTTTAAGCCGTTGGTCCCAGCTGTCATTTGTAGATCTTTGGCAGGCGTTACAGGTAGTCAGAGTCCCTAAAAGTCTGACAACCAGTCTTACTAAGGGTTATCCTATTCCCTATTACTAACTGGGTTGTGGAGGTCAGATAGGCAGACGCTCCATGTAAAATACTGGTACTCCGCGGCATCCGGTCAAACCGGAAGCCGACCCCAACATAGCTGGGAAAAGGCTAGGCAGATGATGATGGTTTTAATTGTTCAGTATTTAAAGTGAAAGTGAAGTTCCTTTTAATTTTTTTCGGCTTGTTGTGATCAGTAAAGGTATTTGTTACACCTGACATAAACGAAAAACAACATAAACAAGTAAATCATCGCGTACCTTGTTGTCTACGTTTAATAAACATAACGAATTTCTTCTATTCATCTTAAAACCCAAGATAAACATCATCAGTGCCACGCAAACTATATTTTAAAGACCTTAATTTAGTTCAACATCAAAGAAATCTGTTACATTTAGTTGAAACTTGGAATCTCGCCAGGGGTGTGCGATGCTAACATTTGAATACTACCCTCGTTTTATTAGCATAAAGCTCTGGCATTATAAGAGGTGTTCCTTTGCAATCTGATGGAAAATAAAAAGCAAATATTATGGCTAGATTTTATGCAAAATTAATTTTGATGATCTGTGGTGAAAATTTTAAAATGGAATACATTTTCTTGCGTTAGAACTCTCAGTAATCAATAGATAGTTTGTATTTTGGCAGATAAATTGAAGCATCAAAATAATTATTATTGATTAACTGTTGTTCTTGACCGGCTTTAAGCGCCTGTTATTGTGATAATACCAGTCATTTTCTTCAGTAACCAAAAAGTTGATCTTCAATATTTTCAAGAAAGTCATCAATAACTGTCCCGAAAGTCGAAAGATGACTTTCTTGAAAATATTGAAGATCAACTTTTTGAAATCAAGCTAATGTTTTTGGGAAGACCACGCCATCGAGGTTTACAGCGGCGAAGGTGGAGTGATAATCAGATTGTGTTTGCAAACAATCTGATCTCTATCCTGTGTGATTTAGGACCATGGCCCGAAATCACACAAGATAGAGAGGTTTGGAAGGAGAAAAGGTAGGCCTTTGTTACTCGTTATTTGATTTGAAGTATGTCATGGTGTTACTATACTTCTTTCGTAATATGCTTCTGTTTGTTGTGCTATGTCTTTTGTGTGCACTAAAACATGATCTATCTATTTATCAAGCTATCCATCTATCTATCTGTCTATCTATCTATCTATCTGTCTATCTATCTATCTATCTGTCTATCTATCTATCTATCTATCTATCCATCTATCTGTCTATCTATCTATCTATCTGTCTATCTATCTACCTATCTATCTTTGCCCAGTAGTGGAAAAAGAAGCAGGCTAGCAAAAAAAAAATGGGTCTCCACCATATAAATAGCAGATATACCAGGAGTAACAAGGTTGAAAAGTTGTCGACCGTCAGTGAGAGCGGAAGTACATTAACGTTTACAGGTACCCCCATATAATATGAAACCTCGAGTTTTACAAAAAAGCGAGTGTCGCACAGATATGAATGACAGAAACGACGCTCTACTGAGCCGAAGTTTTTCAATAACTCAATGTACTATGTACTGCTGTGTACTGTAAGTAATTTCACATCCCTGAACGACCCGTTTGGAGTCGGAACTTTGAAGAGTTACTTCTGGGAAACTGTTTGGAATGGAATTCGTTTTGTTTTACCAACTGCAGCTGTCATTCTGACATCATGAAAGAGCACGCCTGTAGTATTTCTACTTTTGTGCAGGACTATTCTGTAAAGTTCACTTCGAATCTCATTTATGTGACTCATATTTTTAAAGTGCCTGCTGAGCATGAGGTCCTAGGTTCGATTCCCAGGTCGGGCGAAGTGTTATTGGGTTTTCCATCAAGAATTACCCAGTAATAGCCACGGAGTCTGGCTTTGTGCCTGGTTGATGGCAATAGTCTCGCCCCTACATGGACATAGGTAACTGGCGAAATATGGGTGTACTATTAGGTACACCTCTGCCTAACCCTTCTGGAATTACAAGCGTTATGTTACGTATTTAATAGTTGTAGTTATAAAATTACGTATATGTTTTATACTTTGCAGAATCTCAATTAGCTAATTGTGTATTCGAAATGTTTCGCCGAAACAGTGCTGAAGCCTGAAACCTCTTTACGTGTCTTCAACATAATACAGACAGAGCATTAAACTAAAAAGGGTCTAAATCTAAAGTAAGATACCTAAAACCTTTTTTCCCCTAAGGCGTCCCGCAGTCAGCCGACTTATAAGTACCAACAGAGAAACTGCGACAGAGGTCCCAGTCGCCGGTGTAAGTACTTTTCCAAATTCAAACTCAAAGCAATTATTTCAATTAGACCTTTACAGGCACTTTTGAATGTCAAATTTTTTTAAAAAAAGCGAAGCTACTGTCACAGTCTCTCTTAGTGCTCCTTCTCTTTTCAAACTGAATTTTAGTCAACGAGGCTCACACTCCTAACAGTATTTCGACTGTTTTATTCATTTGTGGCCACCCACTGAATAAGAGGAGGAATAAAGTTTTGAAGATTGGAAAATACAAAAAGAGGAACGAAGCCTAAAGACTCGTGTTCTTCCCATCATTGTGAAGTTTTTTTTGTACTGGACCATACCTGGAACCTTCTAGTTTCGGAGATATCGAAGGTATAAAGTTCCAATTTATTGACATGTTTTTTTTTAATATTATCCTTAAATGTTATAACTTTACGTTAAAAACCTCCATGCAATGCATCCATCAGCACAAAGTTCCGAGTGCGTTACATTGCGCGCTACCGAAAACTGTTTGATGTACAGAATGTTTGGTTGAAGGCTTTGTGAAGGGTCCGTTTACACTCTGTATTTAGTCGCAGTAGGTAGTGTGTCATTACGACTGTTCTCCTCCAAATCAGTCGGCTGTCTGTAGAAGCCCTAACAGCCAGAGTCACGTACTAAAAGGACTGGGCTGAAGCTATTTTGAGCTGAGTACACAAAAGTTGACGGTCTGTGTTTACATGAGTAGGCCTCCGTTTCGTTATTTACAAGATTTGCAATAACATTTGGACGTGTCAGTGTTGTGAATTAAGTAGATAAGGTATACATTTTTGAAGATCTTTTGGAGCGCGATACACATGACTTATATTTACTAAATAATATCTGTTGGTACTTTTTAAAGGATTGACAAAAGAGTTTTCCGTTTTTTTTGAAGATTCTAGTTATAATTCTTTTTTCTTTTTGTTTCCAAATACAAGAAAATCTTTTGTTCACTGCTAGTAAATATATATAAAGAGCATGATGTGGGTAATGAGTCAGTTATTGGTGAAAAGAGCTAAGGGATGTGTCCTCTGCAGTAAGACACTACAGGCGAATAAATATGTAAGTCTACATAAAAAAAAACCGGCCAAGTGCGAGTTGGACTCGCGCGCCGAGGGTTCCGTATAAACTTGTAGGTATTTTGTTATTAAACACGGTTATTATTATTATTTACGGTTTTCAGATTTACATGTGTTGTACGCCATTGCTTCTTGCCAAACATGACTGTAGGTCTATGGGAAGTACCCTATAGGTTTTGATTCCCTTGTGAAATCGCAAAATATGCGACATAAACGGTCATATCTGTTGATCGTATTGACTTACAAGTTAGATTTTTTTAGTATATGATATTTATTTCAGCTTGATACCTCCACTCGTTGCGATAAAGGGTAGACAGAAAGACAAAATAAAATGTGATCCTATAAGGGTTCCGTTTTTGCCAACTGAGGTACGGAACCCTAAAAAAAATCCAGGAAACATTAATTAAATAAAAGCCAAATAAATACCACCACGGTACAATATTCTCTCAATAAACAACAATATTCACAACCATTAATAAAAGTATTGATATGAGATCATTAAAAGGTATCCGACACCAAACAATAAACGTTATTACTATGATAAAAGCAATTAATTAACTCTAATTAATTGGATGTATAAGGTTTCTCGTGAACACAATATTTCACAGGTTTTTTTCGCCATGTATGAATTGTTTTTTGAAGTAGCTAGAATCGGGTTATACAGGGTGTAAACAGATCCTTCACGAAACCGTCAACCAAGCATTCTGTACATCAAACTAAGTAACTTTTTAAAATTATTGCTGGGTAACGACTTTTTTTTTGGGGTGAAAAATTACGATTTACGGTAAAACTCAATTTAACGCACTCAAAACATTGTGCTGATGGATGGATTGAATAGTACGGGGGTCGTGAAGGTGTTTAAAGTAAAAATCTTACATTAGAAACACGTACAGATCAAAAAAATGATCGCAATGACGGGGAGAACAAATACCTTTCGGCTTCGTTAAGGGTCTTTTTACATCCTTCGTTAAGGGTCTTTTATGAAAACGTGTCTCGTGGTGAAGCCGGCCCAGTGCGGGTTGGTAGATGTCACTAGTCTTTGAATTTTTGTTTCTAGGACATTCTGGTTTCCTCACTTCTTCCTTCATTTTTGATTAAACAAGTAACAAGATCAAGACTGCCTCGTTAGTCTTGTGGATGCAAGCGCGACTGCAGAGCATGAGGTCCTGGGTTCGATTCTCGGATCGGGCAAAGTGTTATTGGGTTTTTCCATCAGGAATTTCTCATTAGCAGCTACGGAGTCTGGATTTGTGCTCGGTTGATGGCTATAGGCTCGCCCCCTATTACATGGTACTTAAACATAACTGGCGAAATGTGGGTGTACTATTAGGTACACCTGACCTCTTCCTGAACCTTCGGGGATTACAGGCGTGATGTTATGTTGTGATCTTGATCAAACTATACTGATTGTGTTTTTAACTACTATTACAGTAATCAAATTTTAAACTGTCATGGTCGCTAACGTTATCACAAACTCTAGAAACGGGATATTTATCATGTTTCCGTGATCATGGTGCTTGCAACAGCGCCGAAATATCGGGAACTCAACACAAACAGTAAACATGGTAAATATCAAACAGTAATCATAATACATAATCATAACTTAAAAACCTCGGTTCACATACCTATGCATGAGGTTTTAAATAAAAATTTGCTTCAAAAATAAGAATCGGTTTGAACCACACTACAATCGATCTAGATTTGTAGAGCGCTCAGGTTTAGAACGAGGGATATCCCCAGAGACAGAGTATCGTATAAAACAGCTACTCGTTTAAAATTCTATATCGTTTTCATGGATATCTGAAGATATTGAAGGTAACGGAAGATATGGAACCGCTGTTCTTGAATTTATGAAGATCCGTTGGGAGAAATATACACCGTGACTTTTTAGTCGTCTTACAAAGGTGGTCCACTAAATGTGCCCGACATAAAATAGTTCTAGGCGCGATTTTTTTTTTACCTACCGTAATAGGTACATAGAAAAACAAATAAACATTAAAAAAAATTATGAAACATCCTGTTAATGATGGTTACGTGTCAAACGGGAGAATATACCTACACAGTGCTCGAGTCCAGTAGATCATCGCTCACAACAGGGTGTTTTAACTACGTCATGCGTCATAATATTGAATAATATTTTTATTTTTAAATTATTAAAATCTTATAAATACCTATTTTTTTTATGAATGCTTAGTAGTCATTGGATACATGCAGTGGGCTGCCGTTGTAAGACGACTAAAAAGTCACGGTGTATAAGAAATACTTCTTTGTGTTTGAGAAGAGGAAGAGCTAAGAAACGATGAATGAACTGTGTGAAGGATGATATGACTAGAAAAGAGGTATCTGATGAGATGACGAATAATAGAGAAGTGTGGAAGAAGGAGATACCGACCCCAATTAAATTATGAAGGGTAAGAGAATGATGAAATTAGCCATTCTGATTAAATTCTAAATAGTTATAAATACAATGGGTTGCGTTGTTGAACCGCTAGGTCTTATGTAGGGTTGCCTACCGGGATACAGGAATGAAAGGCTCGAGAGTCAAATGTTAACTGCTTTATATTTCACGATATTTAACTTTTATACATTTGTCTGTTTGGTGTGTGTATATGCGTTTGTGTGTATGTGTCCCCACAGCGTTATCGAATAATTTTTTAATTATTTTAATCAGTGTAAATAATTTTTTAATTATTTTAATAAATTCCCGCTGGCCCCACCAGCGGGGCTACGGATAGTGGGGTCAACGGGAATACACCTTCTGTATTCATTACTTCGTATAATTTTTAAAAACTTCATTGTAGTAGTAAAATCTAATTATTTTCGCATTAGTACCAACTACATATAAAGGGTGTAAAAAGACCCTTAACGAAGCCGAAAGGCACTTGTTCTCCCCGTCATTGGATCATTTTTTTGTTCTAGACCATACCTTCTACATATTTACGGAGATATTGGGGGTCAAAGTTCCAACTTTTTCTCTAGTTTTTTTTTAAATACATTTTTTTTAATGTAAGATTTTTACTTTGAACACCTCCACGACCCCCGTACTATTCAATCCATCCATCAGCACAAGTGCTACCGTAATACGTGATTTTTCACCCCAAAAAAAAAGTCGTTTCCCAGCTAATTTTTTTCGTAAAGTACTTAGTTTGATGTACAGAATGCTTGGATGACGGCTTCGTGAAGGGTCTGTTAATAAATTAAAAAATAATAATAGACAGCGAATAAAATACCAAACATAACAAAGATTGCCATCAGTTCTCTCCAAGCTGAAATAGAACTTATTTACCATCTAATGAGAACAAAAACAAGAAAAGAGTTGGGTGACTTGTGCTATGCGAAAATAAGAAAATGCTCAGTCAAAATGAGCAGATTGACTAAGCATTTTGAGGAACCCTAAACAAAAAGTTTTCTCAACGAAATGTCCTGTAGTTTAAAACCGTAAGTAAATATAAATTGAACAAGTTTTTTTTGTATATTATTTAAGTACCTCTGTCATCATAATCCAGCATCATAAGTAGATGAAATGGTATCTTGTCTATACTTCTATAGTAATACTAATTACTAATCTTATATATAAAATTCTCGTGTCACAATGTTAGTTACCGTACTCCTCCGAAACGGCTCGACCGATTTTTATGAAATTTTATATGTATGTATATTCAGTAGGTCTGAGAATCAGCTACTATCTATTTTTCATACCCCTAAGTGGTAGGTGTAAGTGTGTGTGTGTAGTGGTAAGTGGTGGTGGTAGTGGTGTAGGTGGTAGGTAGGTGGTAGGTAGGTGGTAGGTAGGTGGTAGGTAGGTAGTAACATAGGTAGTAAATAGCAGGAAGTAACATAGGCTATAATTTATTTTCAACATACGCGGGTGAAACCGCGGGGCGCAGCTTGTGATATATAAAAATCGCGTGTCACTATGTTCGTATACGCTAATCTTCAAAACCCCCAACCGATTTCAATGAAGTTTTGTGAATGTGTATAGTTGGTTTTAGCTTGAAATATAGGAAAGACCCAGTTTTGGACCCAATAGGTGGCGCTGTTGTTAGTAAATAAGCCGGGCGGGTGGCTAGTATTTTATAAATCATATGTATTTCGTGTCGGTTAAACCTCAGCCGCATATTCCAAAATGTACGTTCCGCAAGTCAAACCCTGCTTCACCCTTAACTGCGGTAACATTGTTGATGACAGCTGAAATCCAGAGTTAATTTAAAACAAAATATATGGTAGCAACATTTCCTGGTTGAAGCAATTTTTTGTTTTTTACTTTCTAATTCGACTTTTTTGTTGTGAAAATGATGTTATGTTGAAACGAACGATGTGCTAATCTAAGCGACTTTTGAGGTACTTATCGTTTTAAGATAAAATGGTCAGAAATCGTTGACTGCAAGAGGGTATAGGCACTAATATGTATACACTTTCCTAAATTTAAAAGCAATATCCGCGAGAAATAAGAATTGTAACTTGGATATAGGATTTTTTTCACAAAAATATGAGTTCTAGAATATTATGTTCGTAACACCATGAAATTTCAATCAGAACAGTAGGAGAAAAATACTTTAAAAAGTTGTTAAGTATTTACATATTGGTGCTCGTGACTGTACCTAAGCGTGGTGATCAATACTTCTATCCTCTTAACGAGAAGAGAATCTGATATATAACAGGTCAGATTCTGACACCGCACACCGAAAGACCAAGATTGACACCGTACACTTTTCATACGTCCCCTTCCCTTTTCAAAATTCCCAACAAACACGCAGGCGAAGCCGCAGACAAAAAGCTAGTCTTAAATAAAGGGTCCTACCAAAAAACGTCACTACATTTTTCCAGAACATTCACCTTAAACAGTCTTGGCTCTAAATAGGTTCAGAGCGCTTGGTATATCTCGGTTTTAATGAAGAACTAGTTAGGGGTCTCATTACACGTCTGTCGGAACAAGTCGCCAGCTGTTGCGACCAGCATTGCAATATAAACAAAAGGTATAAGCAGAAGGAACGATACAGAAGTTATGAACTTAGTACCTTCTTGGACAAAAACGTGTGTTTGGTAAATTGTACCCATACTTGGAACTATTGACTATGTCCTGCAGACAGCTGGATTGGACGACTATTTAACCCCCTGTATGTATCTTTTCACATTAGAGGGTAGGTGCTCCTGGCTAAATATTTACTGCCGCACGTGTCGATCTTCAAGGTTAAACCACGCTTCCCAAGGTCGGTCTTTGAATGGGTGACCATCGTTACAGCCGGGACCAATGGTTTAACATGCTTTCCGAGGCCCGTGTAGTGACTATTGTACTGAAAAGTTAGTTCGTTTATTCATTTTTCTTACTTACTAGTTACATTTTTAAATATTTTTATCAACAAAAATTATAATATAAAAAAACATTTAAAAATATAAAAAATAGTAGGCCACCAGCACTGGGAACAGGGAGCTGCCGGTGGTCAGGGCTCTTGAGAGACGAACCTCCTAACAATACGCGCCGTGTCCAGGAGTACCGCTTTCTGAATCAAGCCCTTGATCCAGCTGCCAAGCGCGAGCCTCCTCAGGTGTTGGTCGAGGCTCTTGGCAATTAAGCCATTGGCGGACACGTCTATCGGCACAATGGCTGCTGTACTCACGTCCCACATGTCGACAACCTCGCGAGCCAGATCTAGATATTTGAATTGTTTATCTTTCTCTGCTTTCACGAGGTTCTTGACATGCGGGACCGTTATATCAACAATCATTGCGCGACGCTCCAATCGATCTATCACCACAATGTCAGGTTTATTGGCAACAATAGTCCTGTCAGTGATGATAGATCGATCCCAGTACAACGTGATATTACCATTATCGAGAACTGGGTCGGGCGCATAAAAAAAGGTTAATTAAAAAGTTAGTTATTATTACGGTCTCAGAACCATAGAAATGTAAGAAGGAATGTTTATTTAATTTAAATTGTGCCTAGAGGTTACGTTAAGTAATAATGAAAACTAGATTGGGCGCTCGAATTGAATTGTGGAGCTGAAAATAGAAAATAATTATTGGAATTTTCCTGAGGGCTGTGGAAAGTTCTGGCTAGAAATCAGCTTAAATTGAAATTAAAATTGATGGTTTTCTATGAATTTGATTTATTATATTTTATTTTTGGGAAATTATAAAGTTTTTGGCTGACTTAATCCAAATTTTACAGTAATATCCATTATAAATGTATGTCATCATCTGCCTAGCCTTTCCCCAACTATATTGATGTCGGCTTCCAGTTTAACCGGATGCAGCTGAATACCAGTATTTTACATGGAACGACTGCCGTTCTGACCTCCACAACCTAGTTAGTACTGGGTAATACGATACCCGTTGGTAAGACTGGTTGTCAGACTTTTTGGGCCACTGACTAATCCAACCTAACGACTGTCAAAGATCTACAAATGGCACCCGGGATCAACGGCTTAACGTGCTTTCCGAGGCACGGAGAAAACTCGGTATGTGATGTGATGTGATGGGCGGTCATCCATCCACAGACCAACCTAGGCAAGCACGGCTTAACTTTAGGATCAAACCGAGCGGCTGTTATTATTAAGCCACGAACTCCTCCATAATAAATGTATGTATGAAGGTGAAAATTAAACGATGTTTTAATTTTTACAGTGACACGGATTTTAAATAAAAGTTTACACCAAATACTTAATTACGGTATTCTATTTATTTATTTATTTACCACTAATAATAACATCATTACAGACTCGTCCAATACGATGCCTTAAGACATACAATATAAAATCATACAATAGAAACACACCAAATAGAAAAGCACAATATAAAATAAGTTAGATTACACCCAGTAAAAATAATAGTACCAAAATTAATTGAAAATGACAGTGTTTACAGTTGCACCCCTCTAATTTTATTACGCAAAAAAACTGTAAATAACAACACACTTCCTTACCTATCTCTAACAAAATAATGCTTGTTTACAACATAATACAGGAGCGTTCATAAATCGCATCAATTTTACATCTATCATGGGTACACCCACTCCATATTCCATCAATGACAATTTTGCGGCCAAGTACCGCCGCCATGTTTTATTCAAACTGACGACGGGCGGCGGCGGCAGGGTTGAACCGGGAAAGCTAGAAACGACGCAAAGTAAGGGTTAAATATCGTCCTTGTAAAGCGACAAGTCGCGAAAGGGAAAAATCGAGTTATTTTATCATCGCCATTACACATTTTTATTCATGTCAATAATTTTAGCGCATCTTTCAGAAATCAGATTTCATAAATATTTATTTGTAAGAATGTAGTTTTACATATGTAGTATGGTCTTATGGGTTTGTTTAAGTCCTTAACATTCTACCACAACTTATGGTGTACAAATATTCAGATGTCACTCTTCGATTTAACATAACATAACATCACGCCTGTAATCCCCGAAGGGTTAAGCAGAGGTGTACCTAATAGTAAAGGTAAAAGTAAGAAATAATTATCAACGTAGACACTATCAGATTACCTAATTTTGTTTAGATATGTGTTAAACGAAAAAAATAACTATTGCAGTCAAAGATTTTTTTTTCTTTTACCCGACTTCAAAAGAGGAGGCCGTTATGTATTGACCGTTTTTTTTTCAACCATACATATTGATGCGTTGTAAGTTTCACCCAAAAAATTAAGTGATAGGCGTCAAAAAGTGAGCTCTCAATGCATAATATATTATTCAAGATGTGGCATATTTTCAATAGATTCTATCCTAACAAAGAGGTTCACTATTTTAATACAGTCCCTATACATATTCAATGTAATTATGAAACACTAGCTTATGCCCGCGGCTTCGCCCGCGTGAATTTCGATAATTGTTCCACGGGATCATACTACTGGGATAAAAATTATCCTATGTTTTAATCCAGATTATAAACTATCGGAATCCTAAATATCATCCAAATCTGTTCAGTAGTTTTTGCGTGTAAGAGTACTCGTAACAAACATCCATCCATCCATCTTCACAAACTTTTTTATAATATGAGTAGGATTATACGTAATTATACTTCATAATTATGTAATTTGTCGATCGGCACTGATAATTTCTGCTGTGAATTAAAAAAAAAACGTTTTAGAATACTTTCCATGTCTTGTGATACAATGCTCTTATGTGAATCACCCTTACTCACTAAGCTTTTATGTTTGTCATATAAGTTGGAAATTATTTAATTGTTCTTTTATAAGTACATGGCAGTTAAGAAAGTTTCTCTTTGTTTCAGAAAAGGTGAATGTACTAGAAATATTAATATTAATATTTGTAGCTTGTATCGTGAAGGATATATTAAGGGGAAGGGGGAGACACGGTCCCTTTGATATTAAAGCTCTTGTTGCTATATAAAATAATAGTGTTAAAATGCTTTGTCTCTAGCAGATCTCTCAGACTTTATTCATACTAGCACTACGCCCGCGACTTCGTTCGCAAAAATTGTGATAGCTCGACTAATTTGCATGATATAAATATAATTTATAGCCTATGTTACTTCCTAATAATTTAGCTTTCCATTGGTGAAAAAATGGTTAAAATCGGTCCAGTAGTTTCGGAGCTTATTTGGCACAAACAAACAAAAAAATCTTTCGTCTTTATAATATTACTAGCTGTTGCCCGCGACTTCGTTCGCGTGGTAATTTTGATGAGTATTAGTGAGGAAAAAAAAGATCCTATGTCCTTCTCCAAGATATTATCTATCTGATCGCCTAACTTCATTACGATCCGATCAGCTGTTTAGTCGTGAAAAGGTTGCAAACAAACAAACAGACAGGGTTACTTTCGCATTTATAATATTAGTATCGATTAGTATAGATAATTTTCGCAAAACCGTTATGCCAAATTAATGAAAGTTAAATAACAATTTATGGGAATACAAACTTCTTCTCTAATCTTGTTAGCATATCAAACATAATAATGGCTTCATCAAAAACTTATTAAAGTAGCGGTGAGAGTATTATGTAGCATTTTAGATGTAGAGCTTAAGTTAATCGAGGAAACTAGGGCTGCCACAGTTTAGATAAAACGTAGACGATTTTCTGACTCAAAATTTTTGGGCTGAAAAGAATCCTACCTGTAAAGAAAAAGTATTTATTTGACTCGAACAGGACAAAATAATAAAACAAAATTAAAAGAGACTAACCAAAAAAATAATTAAAGAATAAGACATACATTAAACTAAACTGATCCTGTACGAGGCTACCGCTGCCACTGTATAATATTTAGTGCAAGTGAACTCCACAAAAATTATTTGAAAATAGTGGTTAAGAAAAAAAGCAGCTTGGTATGTGTCGAGTGTTACATACATATGTTTGCAGAAACGTTAGAAAAAAGCAAACAGCTTTTACAGATTTTTCTCCTTGCATATAGGCTGGTTTCTTGGGACGAATCGATCTTATATTGGTACCAGCGATGAACCTTGTAGATTTTTGGGCCCTATGAGAATACCAGCGCTGTGTCATTTTGTTTTTAATATTACAGCATTATGCTGAGATAGGGCTTTTTGGCCTTGTACAGGACCAGTCAAATAAATACTTTTTCTTTCTTTCTTCGGTAATATTTAACCTATAACTCGCAAATGTACCAGAAAAGACCTTTACAGCTCTTATTTTCTGTAGCTTACCATGTATATAAGGAAATAAAATAGTGACTGATAACGTGACAACCCTAACTGCGACAGAAACCTGTTCGAGAGCTAAAAGCCGAGCTTCATATTATCAGCCGTATGTCTTATGTAAATTAAATAGGTATACGGAACTCTTTGGAATAGCTGCGGTGCTCTAGATACTGCTAATTAATAGGAGATTATAAGGTATCAGTATCGTGCAGTCGGCGGAGTAAATAAAACACTACGCTGTTTTTTTAAATGAATGGTAAAAGATTTTCTTACTTAATTATTAAATCTTTGCAAGGAATTAAATGTTTGTTTATGTTTAACATCATAGCAAAGATATCATCACGCCTGTAATCTCCGAAGAGTAAGACAGAGGCGTACCTAATAGTACACCTATATTTCGCGAGTTCTGTTTAAGTCTCATATATTAGGGAGCGAGCCTGTTGCCGTCAAACAGGCACAAATCCAGACTCCGTGGCTGCTAATGAGAAATTCCTGATGGAGATACCCAATATGACTAACCGACCTGGGAATCGAACCCAGGACCTTATGTTCAGCAGCCTTTACGACCACCAGACCAACGAGGACAATGTTTCAATGCAGTAATATTGTATACGTAAAAAATCTAAAGCGTTTCTAAAGAATGAAGAAACATGCTTCAATATTGTTGAAGAAACAGTAAGTGTAGTTCACCTAACTAGGGTAGAAAAAACACTGACCTGCATAATGATACTGACTGACATACATGCTTAACATCACGCTTGTAATCTACGAAGGGTTAGGCTGGAGTGTACAGTGTTAGGCCTGTGGACGGTGAGTAAAGGGCTAGCTCACCGTCCGTCCGTCTTATGACGACAGGCCGTGTCGACGGCGCGCGGCGGCGGCGCGTCCGTGATCCACGCGCGGATTATTAGCTTTTTACTGAATGCATATGAAAGTATTTACCTACAGTATTTACAAAATACATTTTTTTTAAATTTTGTCTGTCTGTTTGTTCCAGCTAATCTCCGAAACGGCTGGACCGATTTTGACGGGACTTTTACTGGCAGATAGCTGATGTTGTACGCTACTTTTATTTAGAAAAAAGATTAGTACTTTGTGCAAAAAAAAAATTAAATCCTTGAAATTGTAAACAAAATCCGATTCAAATAGGGAAATAATATTTTTATAATAATTTCACGCGAACGAAACGTCGGGGGCCACATCTAGTTAATTACTAAAGCTATGTGTGTTTCTTCCCATTCCACCCCTAGTTACACGTGTCGAGCTTTCAATCATCCCTCCCTTACGTCCAAACTTTCAAACAAAGCCTCCAGGCGAGGTCTATATCCCAAGACCGGTCACTTACGGTACTTTTGTTCCTTTCCCATCATTGTTCTGAAACTAATACGTCGAAAAGGAATCCATTAAACTACTTATACTTTCAAACATACTGCTTTAAGTTTTCAAGTCTTAGTATAACTTAACTTACATAGAGGGTGGACAGATTTGTCTGCACCTAATACTTTATTTACCATCCGCCCGTTTTCTCCAGTCATCCCGCGATCATGGCGCTTGCAACAGCGTCGAAATATCGGGAGCTCAGAACAAATGAAAATCACGGAAGAAATTCCGTAAGTGACAGTGTAAGTTTACCTATACTTTGTGTTTAAATGAGTCATAAATCAAATAGTTGTTCGAAGTTTGTTATTTTTTTTTGTTTTTCTAGGTGAAGGAAAATATTGAGAAGGATTTTGGGGTACGCCCTTTTTGAAACTGTCATGGTCACTAATAATATGAAAAAACAGGAGAAAAATTCCGGTGGAATATGACTCAAAATAAGGAACTGAATTTACTCCTTCGGTTTGTGGAGGGCTGTCCCTTACACCCTGTATGTATAAATTAAAAACAAAAACAAAACAAAATTAAAAGGCTGAAAAAGAAGAGAATGGAAGTGGATGCAATAAATTGCCCGGCGTCTGATATTGCACAGACGTCTCGAGACTCCGAGCTGGTTAAAAACCTCATATGGTATTGACGGAAGGGGTTCTAGATGTCGATTTGACTGGTTCGTGCAGTAATTTAGTTCTTACAATACAAACAAAAGCAATAACTAGAAAAACTAGTTTTCAAACAGTTATTAAAATTCGCGGAAATATTATAATAGCTGCAATTAGAACTACCGTAAAATAATCAGCTCAACGAATAACTAAAATTAAACGAACTCGCGAAACGTTTAACTTATTATTACATTCGTTAAACTTTTAAATGTTTTAGTTTGGCGCATTGCACCTCCCTTGCGAATAAGCGTTTGGATGTAAAGGCGGCTTCACACAGTTCTAAATTAATTTATGCTCGTTTAGTATTGTAGTCTTTTGACACTGGTCGTCGTCGGTACTCTTCCTTGTTTGGTCTGTAACTTAGGAACTGGCCTTAAACAATTTATACACAATAAAACTAAGAGCTCTACGTTTTGTTCCTAAATACGTTGGGACAAAATGCTAAAAAAAAAGTAGTGACAGTTAAAAATACTGACTTATTTTTAACGGTCACTACTTTTTTTAGCATTTTGTGTGTCCAAACGTATTTAATTCTATTGTGTACCTATCGACAAATAAAGAAGGAAGCAAACTTCATCTAATTATTCGCGAATAAACAAACAAAGAAAATGATTTCTTTTTTTTAATTTTCTCTTCGTGTTCCAAATTCGAATTTCGATTAAACTTTTAACTATTCAGTGAAGTGTAACCACCACTTAGAAAGTCCTAGCGTAATTCCGCAACCCGCAACTGCTGCCAGTTGCCCGGTACCCGCAATGCGACTCCTATGGGAGTTGGTCAACATGCAAATATCGGTTTGACTGCATTACACGTTATTTAAGCCAATCGTTAGGAAATCGCGTGGTTGCTTTCGAAAGTGTAGAAAATGTTATTTTACATCTGTTTTTTTTTGGCAACGTTTGAGTGGTGAAAGAATTCTTTCCCGTTGTTGGATGTTTTGTATACATGTTAAAATAAAGTTGCATATAAATTGAACCATTATGCTCATTTGAAAAGCATGTGATTAAAAAGTAGAGTAAATGAGTGATGGCTGTTGAAGCAGGGAGGGGACTCCTTTACTTCTTAAAAGAGTCAAAGATAGCGTGACGGTTGACAGATGAGTAAAGAAGAAAAAACGTGATGCCTTGGGCAGTATTATGATTAGACGCATTTTGTTGCGTTTTCTTTCTCAAATAACAAAACATATGTTTTTTTTCTTTAGCTTATCCTGACCTACTGCTAGGCAAAGGCCTCCCCCTTTCCAACTCTCCCGCTGTTTTGCCTATTCTGGCCAACCAGTCAGGAACGAGTCCAAATCGTCACGTTAGCATTTCATGACCTGCCTCGGTGACGCCGACCGTTTTCAGGCACCCACTGTGAGACGATTCTGGCCCATCTGTACTCCCGCCCAAGTAACATTAGTTATTATTGTCTAATTAAAACAACCAACTTTCATTTTAAAGTAATTTGTTTTACTACCACAAAGTCTAGACATATTTCCAGGAAAAAAACAATAAGTTATTTTTCTCCCCCGATTTTTATAATGAATCCAGCTTTTTTAAAAAACGTCTTACAAATCCCACAGTTCAATGTGTCAACTCGCAATGGTTGAATGCAATGTTAAATTATTCGAAGGAAACTACATTAAGGGGATTTTGAAAATTATTAGTAGTTTCGTGTTAACGTCCGCTGCAGCCGTGTTTTATGCACCGTTTAAACTATATTATGAGTTCAGTAAATCTGACAGTTGGAGTTTGTTGGATTTTTACTGTTTGAGAGTTCTTCATTCGAAGGGGTAAAAATACTAAGTAGAAAAAAATGCGATATCTTTTTTATTACCCGCCAAGGAAGGGTTATGTTTTTCGCGCGTATCTTGTATGTTTGTTTGTTTGTTTGTTTGTTTGTTTCTTTGTAAATTTCTTTATTACCTCGTATGTTCCAAATGGCTGGATGGATTTCGACGATTACGGTATCATTAGATTCGTCTCAAAAATTCAAGTCTCCTTAGATAGGTGTTTAAAAAAAAACAAAATGGCGGATTTTTGGCGCTAAATTGTAAGTCGTAAATGTTTTTTTTTTATTTTTAGTCTTTCTATTAGGATATCAAAATGAAGGAAATTAAAAGGAGATTACAAATGTACATATGTACATTATACAATTTGTAGTCGGTTTTTTATACTTTTAATTAAATGTTACTTGTTAAACAGTCTGCTACGCATGAATGGCGAGTTGTTAACATAACACAACATCACACCTTTAATCCCTGAAAGATTAGGCAGAGGTGTACCTAATAGTCCACCTATATTTCGCTAGATATGTTAAAGTCCCGTGTAATAGGGGGCGAGCCTACTGCCATCAACCGGGTACAGATCACTTAACCCGACCTGGGAATCGATCCCAGGACGTCTTGCTCAGCAGTCACGCTTGCGACCACTAGACCAACGAGGCAGGAGAGTTGTTAGGTTTATATTAATTACTTTTACTTATCAAGTTCAACTGAGAGATATGATTTTGAATTCGTTCACACTGATTTAACTGTAAATAGGAAACTAAATTAACAGTTTACACCAGCTACTGAGCATAACGTAATATGAATCAGTAATATCTAATTACGAACTTCATGAATTATAGATAGGTGTTTACGCCTACAGGATCTCAAGAGTTTCTAATTTCCAATTACAATAATTGAAGTTTGACGAATTCTTGACACCCTTTGGATTGTTGTTTGATGGGTTTCTTAATAGCAATTAAACAGAATAATGCTATGCGAGTTTCTTTAAAATGAGAGAAGCCTTGGTTCATTAAATCAAAGACTGTATTAATTCCAGAATATGATGTTCTCATCTTGATTTGATGGACTTTCAGATCTCATGAAAAAAAAGGGAAATTACCTAAATAAATAATCACTGAAGAATCCAGTAATTATTTAACATTAACATAAGTTTATATAAATTAAGGATCAGGTTTACTTTACAGAAATTGTTTAACTCTGGTAATGATTACTATATACCTACATATTTAACACGTGCTGTCATAAGTCAACCATGTATGACGAGCAGGACGGCACTCACTAACTAGATTTAGAAACTTTATGCTTGTGCTTTATCTTTTACTACTTTTTTGTTGAATTTGGACTAGATTACAAGGCAACTTGTAATCTAGTCCAAATTCAACAATTAAAAAAAAAACGTTTTCGATGTGCAATGATGGTTGACGACGTCTCCTAAGGGTACGAAGTGATCCGATTGAGAACCAGAGTTGTCAACATAGCTTTCAGAATAAGTAAGTTGAAGTCTTAATAAGCCGGCCATATTAGCCGTAGAACCGATGACCGTGAGGGTAGATGTGTTCTTGAGGGAGACCGCGAATTGGCAAGTGTAAGGTGGGACACCCTCAGGCTCGGTGGAGCGACGACCTTCGCAGGGTGGCTGGTAGCAACTGGATGAGAGTTGCTGAGAATCAAGTTATGTGGCGTGCGATTGAGGTCTATGTCCAGCAGTGAACTGCTGTAAGCTGATGATGATGAAGGACGGGTTACCGTGAACTGATTATAACCTATGGGTTGGGTTGCATCTTGCATTACAATGCGTTCAACATGTGTATATTTTTGCGGAAGCGCCTTTCTGCATTCTATATCCGAGCCATGTAGTTTTTACGTAATTGAAACGAAATATTCGCATAACTTTTTACTTTTTTATAGTAAAAACTAATAATATTTTAACAGACGTGTTTAAATTATACATTTAAGAATGGCAAACTGTAGATAAGTGTTTTACCTACTTAAACCAAAGCCGTTTTCTTGTTGACGTAAGGTGATCTTCGAATAATGCAAAGTTTTGTCGGCCTACTTTCAGGATAGACTTGGCTTTCAAGAACCAGTCGTTCATTGACAAGCATCCATTGTTATCAACGAGTTTTCCAGTCTAGGATTGCAAGTATCTGACTAACTGGTTTAGCATTATATCTATAGTTCGTATTCTCTTTGTCGTCGTTTATCCTTATAACGAAGGACAAAGGATTTCTTGGAAAAACTACATTTATATTAAGTTCTACTATATAGAAAGCTACCGGGAGAAATAAAGGAAAATGTTAGAACGAATATTATGATGTCAAGTTTAGCTCTTGGAATAATGTAAGTACTAAAATGAAATGAAAGGTTTTACAGCGAGAAATAGTTTTGCAATTTTAATTCTCTCAGTAAAATCTGTGAAGAATATTTCTGACAAGACTTGTTGTACCTGGAACGACCACATTAAAACTGGAATTCTTTTCAAGAGACTTCCACATAAGTATGTTGACATAACAACAATATTATAGCGAAATTACGACAAAGGAGATTTTTTAATAATGTATGTATTTTCCAGTACAATGGTTAAGAGGGAACAGGTGCTGCGATTCTCCATGCAAATGTTTTCCCCTTTTTTCTTCCTGAATAATGGCTGTAGAGCACTAATTTTTTCATTTTTCATAAAATTAAAGTCTATTGTAGACATGTCATTTCCTTATTTTCAGCAACTAATAAGTAAAAAAATATGACCCTCCAAAAATAACAAAAACAAATATTTTTACAGCCGGGATTAGAGGACTACCACAGAAATTCCAAACCAAGGCATACTGTTTCTTAAAATTTTAATGTCAAAAATAATTGCATCGGCTCAGTTTTCGAGGAGAAAAAAGGGGAATACGAAACGTCGATCTCGTCAATTTTTTTCCTATAATCGGTCTGAGCTGCAGCTGTCTCTATCGCACTCTGCTGGGGAGAGCTTGACGCAGCGCGACAGCAATAGTTTCTTCAAATACCTATTTTTCAAATTTCTCGCAAGCCCTGTTCCCTCTTAAGGAAACACTTCTCAGAATCCACTGCAGCCACATTCCAGTTAGTGCTTTTAATGGCCAGAAAGAGCTGTTTTCAAACAGAGAAAGAAATAATAATGCTTGTTGACTATTTCAGATCGATAAATAGGTTTACTCTTGATGTTTTTTTCTACAGTAGATTTAAGCCCGCGACGTCCATTACCTACGACTATTTCATAAGAAATTTCTTCCAGAAGATAGGAAAGTTAGATTAGAAATGTAGTCACAGTGTGTAGAAATGACGAAACAGGAAAATTTAAATAAGAACTTAACACAAAAATATAAAATAAACATACCATACAAATGTATAATTATGTTACGGCTAAAAGCCGAAGTAAGGTTACATTTAGTTCTAGCCGGCTATACCTAGGTGCGGCCGGTAACTATCCTTTGTATTACTGCGACACACCGATCAAATGGATTAGGTTAAGTAAGGTTCAAACACGCGCGAGCAGAGCGAGCGCAGCGAGCGGTGCCGTGGCAGCGGCCGGCGAGCGCTACATCCAAATTGGTTGCATTATAACAAACTGTTACCGGTCGCACCTAGGTAGCCGGCTTGAACTAGGTGTAACCTTACTTCGGCTTTTAGCCGTAACATATTCACACCTCAGAGCTTAAAACGTAACGTCTGCGTCAACTAAAAGCCTTGGAAATTGTATGCCAAAAAGAAATAAATTTTGCCCGAAGTTGCTGAGTTGCAGTGTGCCTTTGTATCTCCCCTGCTTTTATTTGGGCAGCCCCCGTTCAGTGCCCGCACTCGAGAGCATTATGTAAGGCCGACGTCGGCGTCAAACGTCTACGTCAGGAGTGCACTTAGTGACGCGGTATCTTGTTTTAGTTAATAGCAGCCGAGCAGTTCTGATTACGCGGCCATTTTGTCGTAATTTCGAATTAGGAATTCTGTTTGTTGTTCTTGCGTTGGCTGTTTCTTGCGAGAGAGTTGTTGCGTCATTTAAAATTGGAAGGCTTAGGGAAAACTGCCTGAAGAAATTGTTTTAGTCTGTGGCATCTGGAAATTGAGTCGCCAAATATTGGCGAGAAAGTTTAATGAAAAAAAAAATTTGAATATTTTTTTAAGTTTTTCTTCAATTACCTTAGGTTTTTTATTGATAAAGAAGTAGTTTTCTTGAAATTGATTTTTTATTAGATGAACGGAAATTTTAGTTTTTATCTTATTAGGTAGAAAAAGAGTTTCTCTAAATTACCTTATTTTGCCCTCAATTTTAGGTTTAATATCCTCAAACAACACAATTAGCCAAAAACATCCTCTGAAAATAAGGAAAAATGAAAGCTTCATCTAAATCTTTTTCTCAGAAACCATTGTAGAGATTGTATCTCGAGTTACGCTGCAAATCCCTGTTGCTTACTTCACCGTAAGGGTTGAAACAAAAGAGCGTCTAAACGTCTTCCTAATGAGGGCTGAAAATCCGTAAACATTCCCTCGGCGAAGCGCTGACGGGCTGTTGCGGGGGCGCTATACTGTGTTATGTGAAGGCAACGTTGGGTAAGTTTTAAGGTATTTCGACGTTGATTTGTATGAAAAGTCAAGACTATTTTTAAGTTAATTTTAAAGGATCTATGTTTATCTCTCAATTAAACGATGATTATCTATACATGTAAAATTCAAAGGCCTGACTGATTGACTGACTGATATATCAACGCACAGCCCAAACGTCAAACCGCTGGTCCTAGAGACATGAAATTTGGAGGGTGTTTTCTTTGTAAAGAGTAGGTATCCACTAAGAAAGGGTTTTTCGAAATTCCATCCCTAAGAGGGTGAAATGGGGGGTTGAATTTTCTGAGTAACTTTATGTTCTCTGGACTCGAAAATTGGTGTACACACTCTTTAACTGAAATTATGAGACATGTGTATCACAGTTTTTCCAAAATCATCCCCCAACAGCGTCAAAGATGGAGTGAGAGCGCTTATAATGTTTGTTTCTGAATAAAACACTTTCATTTATTTCATGTACGCCACGCGGGCGAAGTCGCGGGCAGAAGCTTGTAATAATATAAACGCATTTAATTCTGACTAGTGTTCGGTTCAACCGTCGAACTAATGAAAAAGCATTTGACCTCGCTTTCAGACGACAAAAATGTCATACAAAGTGTTGTCACAATTAACTCTGATTCGATACAATTAAATAAACGATTTAATATTTAACTACAATAATAATAATAACTACTGTTTTAATGTTTACTAAATTTAATACTAATATATTGTATTCATGGTATGCATGCTAGATAGGATTTTATGAAATACCCACATCTTAGCTATTTTTTTTTTTTTTTGTATGGGAAATCATCAAAAAACCCTCCTTGCTCTGGGTGGAGTGGGAGCGAATGTCAGACTTTTACTGACTAAAATCCATCCATGTTCCTTCTTTGCCGTTTGTGTTCCAGGGCCGCGGTATCTCTTTCGAACACTCCCGCAGCCCCGGCAGGCATCGGCCCTTGCGGGCCCCTTCCTTTTGCTGACATCTCTTTGAGGCGCGCGTGGAACACGAACGCACCGTCGACACGGCCTGTCGTCATAAGACGGACGGACGGTGAGCTAGCCATAACTCACCGACCACAGGCCCGCGCTCACCGTCCACATGCCCGCGCTCACCGTCCACAGGCCCGCGGGCTATTTAACTTTTCAATTTGACGTTAAAAGTCAAGATTTTGCATAAAAAGACCCTTAACGAAGCCGAAAGTCACTTGATCTCCCCGTCATTGTGATATTTTTTTTGTTCTGGACCATACCTGGGAACCTTCTAGTTACGGAGATATTGGAGGTCAAAGGCCATTTTTTTTTTAAATACTACTTTTTAAGGTTTTAACTTTACTTTAATACTTTAATTACCTCCATGACCCGTTTACTATTCAAAGGATCCATCAGCACCAAGTTTTAAACCAATTTAAAAAAACCTTTAAAAAAAAATAAACCTTTTTTTCTTTTTCTTTTTTTTTTTGAAAAATAACCTTTTACGGTAAAACATTGAGTTTTACCGTAAAAGGTTATTTTTCACTCCAAAAAAAAAAATCATTTCCCAGCAAAAATTTTTGCTTAGGGTGACTTAGTTTGATGTACATAATGCTTGGTTGACGGCTTCGTGAAGGGTCCGTTTACACTCTGTATTATTGTAAAGTTTCATCAAAATCTGTTTTTGCGTGAAAGATTAATAAACATCCATCCATTCATCCTCAAAAATTTTCAAATTTAAGATAGTAGTAAGCCTTTAAAATATCTTCCATTTCACAACATTTAAACAATTTACTTGTCCAAATCATTTTGAACACAGTAAACCCGCTTTATCAAACCGAATTATAGCAATTTTTCGAAAAAACATAGAAGGGGTATTTTCAGAGTTACAAAGCACATTACGTGGCTAATCCAATTTGTTCGAAGACCTGTGAAGATGAAAGCCTAAAAATACAAAAGGGTCGAAAAGACATTAGACAATATATTATTTTATCCCAATATTATCGATGGCAGAACTTTCTTTGTGGAATCGCTAGCAAATTTGCCCCAAGGGGGAGAAATGGAATTTTTCGTACCGCACAAAAGAGGCTGATAAATTAAGTTTTTATTCGCAGGATTCCCGAAAATTCGTCGTTCGGCGGCGAGAATTTATCGTGCGCCTTGGATTACGTTTGTATGGAATTAACGAACTGGAAAAAAATTAAAATACTTTTGGAAAAACTGAGAGACAGAAAATAAATATACAGTGACTGTGACGTACGTAGCTCGTGCTCGAGCTCGAGCTCGTGGCTAAATAATAACAGCCGCTCGGATCGATCTTTAGGTTAAGCCGTGCTTGCCTAGGTTGGTCAGTAGATGGGTGACCCATTACATGCCGAGTTTCTTCCGTGCCTCAGAAAGCACGTTAAGCCAGCAAGGGGTATCGTATTACCCAGTACTAACTGGGTTGTGGAAGTCAGATAGGCAGTCGCTCCATGTAAAATACTAGTATTCAGCTACATACGGTTAGACTGGAAGCCGATCCCAATATAGTTGGGAAAAGGCTAGGCAGACGATGATGGATGGAGAGGGACAGGAAGACAAAGGAAACGATGGATGGATTGTGTGAGGAATGATATGAAAGAAAAAGCAGTAAATGATAGCGTAACGGTTCACAGAGGAGAATGGAAGAACAAAACATGTTGCGCCAACCCCTAGTAACATGGGACAAGGGCAGGAAGATGATAATGTCTCTCGTCTCTTCTCTCATTGGTTGAATCTTGCACGTCTCCTCTCCGCTCCGCTCGTGTATGTTGATGGCCTAACACTCTGTTTTGTCAACAAACTCATAACAATAGACAAATAATCATCAAATGTGATGTCAACGTGTCTTGGACAAACATCATTATTTTAAACGGGTTTGAGTCAGCCCATTAATTCCTTTCGTCATCTTTACACATGTTGTGGATATTTCCACAAGACTACGTAACGTACGTAAATGGGTTATTATTGTCCTAATGCAAAGTAAGAAAGAAAGAAAACATATTTATTTAGCACATGCCAAAACTGCACACAACCTATATCTATACATATAATAATATTGTAACAGGCCGATGACTGTACAGTGTACATTGAAGATATTGAACAAAAATATATTGTTGGGTCTTTATTAGAACAATAGAAGCCTAACAACAGTTTTTAGAATTTTTGTCTGGTCTTTATGTATGTATATTTGTACGCGTATGACGCAAGAACTACTGAATGGATTTGAACGCAGTTTTCACCGCTCTACTGCTAGCAGTAGAGCGATATATAATAGCAGTAGTCTATATTTTAAGTTAAGCATCTAGATGCTTCACTTAAAATATACGTATAATATATATATATATTTTTTTATATTTATATTTATATTGGCTACATTAGATATAGTTTTGGACCCGATAGGTGGCGCTGTGCGAAGCAAGGGTGGGTCGCTAGTTTCATATGAAATTAAACCTTAAATCTAAACAAAAAAAAAAGATAATATTGTGTGTCTCACTTACTTCTTTACATACAAAAAAGGTACGTGGATTAGTAATTCCGCAGTACGCAGTACGTAATGGCAATGCCATTACGTACTGCCATAGGATTTCCTTCAAAATCCTTCGAATTGTGATTAAAAGTGTGTAAGGTTAACGAAACCAGGCCAACCCCTATTGGCGCTGATTTCCTTACGATTACCCCCTTTACGTAAGTTAATCAAGTTAATCTGTACTCGGTTCATTAACTGTGAATTGTGTCCGACAGACTAGATAATTTCAGTCTGGGACTTGTTAGTTGGGTAAAAGATTTGGTTGCCTCTGATTTTGTATTCTAGATTTTCGATGTATAAATAAACGATCAGTCTACATTAAACGCAGAACTTTTTGAATATTAATTTCTTACAATTTACAACACAGATTTAATTTATGATCTCCTTTAATTATTTGTCTATCTAAACATTATTAAATATTTAATTAAAAATGTGTAAATATTAATACACATGTTATTTTATTTTTTATTGTTGGCAATAGTTTGACTGCAGAATTATAAGAGTTTGGACACTAATGCTCTTTTTTCCTGAAATTAGTCGACATCTGCATAACATCACGCCTTTAATCCCTGAAGGGTTAGGCCGAAGTGTACCTAATAGTACACCCACATTTCGCCAGTTGTGTTTTAAGTTCCATGTAATAGGGAGCGAGCCTATCGACATCAACCGGGCACAAATCCAGACTCCGTGGCTGCTACTGAGAAATCCTGATGGAAAAACCCAACAACACTGCCCGACCCGAGAATCGAACCCAGGACTTCGTGCTCAGCAGGCACGCTTTTACCTCCATATATGCCTAAATATTACTACACTGTTGGAATTTTTATAAATCGCTTAGTTTAAAATGATGATGTGCATTTAGGTCTCCAATAGACCCGAAAGATGGTGTAGCGGCACTACAAAGAGCAACATAGAACAAAAAAGTACTACAGCGCCATCTATGACACAGAAGATGAACTAAACATCGAAATACATCTAAAACCTACATCGCGCAAGTAAAGCTATCCGCGACTTAAGACTTTATAGGAGAACCCGACAACAACTGTCGGGCAGTAGCCACCAGACATAACCCGCTCTGGTCGGAGGATCTTCCATTTTCTATGGGGTATGAAAAACTTTACACCCTGTTCTACATAGTCCCAAAATGATAACATGATCAAATCTTTTGCAAAAATCTTCATTACAAAACCAGAAAAAAAACTATTCCACTTCTAAGTCTCTAAGAACTATCTTGTACGCGTCGTAACGAAATACATCTCGAGGTCACGTGTGCTAAGTAATTATTTTCCACTTGTTAACCCTTCCGTGTTCACAAGTGTGCCGGACGGAATCCTACCGAGATGAGGGGTTAACAGGAAGAAAATGAGCATCGTGTGAAGTGAACAAGTTTCCCGTAGGGTTATTGAATCTTGGGGTGTTTTTGTAATTAAAACAACATTAGGAAATGGAATCAAGGAGCTGTTAAAATTGTATTCTGAAAGTCGAGAGTCAGAATGCTCATCAGTGGGTAATTATATGTTTTTTTTTAAATGATATTATCGAAATCAAAATGTTTCGCATTCTTGAAAAATACAAAGTGGAAGGATCACTGGCGCTAAAATGGTTATCACGTATTCAGTACATCATTCTGAACCCCCCACATAGAAAGGTTTCGTCGGTTATTAAAAAATGGTACAAAGGATAGTGGGCAAAAATGTATGGGCGGCACACCCACGTCCGCCACAGCTTAGACCACTTTTGTTTGGAAGGATTTGATGAGCTTTGGCACAGAGAAACATGGCTGTGATACCTTCCAAATAAAAGTAGTCAATGCTGTGGCGGACGTGGGTGTATTTTGCCCACAGTCCTTTTTGGAAAAACGGATTTTTTTCAAATTAACTATGGAAAATTTATGGTTACTGTTTTAGCGTGGGTCTCCCTTTCATCCTGTATATTTATTAAAGAGCGTTTCAATCAAAAGAGGTTTTAAAAAAAAACTGAACAAAAGGACTTTGCTCTAACACAAAATGTTATCTATCAATCATGCTCTTATAAAATTTCATAGATTTAAAGTTTCATGATTTCAGCCAAAAATCTCAAAGAATTCCAAAGTTAAAATATCGAGGAGCTAAACTTTAATATTGCGACGAAAATGCGACAAACTTTCTCGTCTATTAGCTAGCAGATAAAATGTTAGCGCATCGAGAATCCGTAATAATGTAATGTGATGAATTTTGCTCGATACTTTGCTTTAAGTCGTTTTTGTTATTGTTTTTAATGTTTTTTCATTTAAATTGGTCTTTAGAGCATGCTGAAATTCCAATAATATGTAGGTAGTTATAGTATCTAGGAAGTGGAATAAAAAATATATTTCCTATAATCTATAATTACTATAATCTTCCGATAATTTATGTGTATACAGGGCATGGTAGCTGCATAAAAACAAAACATAATTTTATTCAAAAGAAGATTATTTCAAAGGATCCTATGAAATATGAAAACTGTGGGTCACGCGGAAACTTTAATCTATAAAGGAAGATCAGAGTGGACACCTCATACAATATTAATGGACTCTAGAGGCAACAGGATTTATAGGCTCCGGTGATTTTAGGCACTAACAAATCTGTTTTAGATTTTTCGGCAAAGGTAAGGAAATTGTGTTTAGTTTTACAAATAGATCTAGGAAGCATTAGCGAAGGGGAATTTTTGTAAGAGGTAAGCCGGAGTACAAAAATATATTGTGATTAGGTTGTAAATAGACCCTTCACGAAGCCGTCAACCAAGCATTCTGTACATCAAACTAAGTAACTTTACGCAAAAATTATTGCTGGGAAATGACTTATTTTTTTATGTAAAAAATCACGTTTTACGGTAGGACTCATTGTAACGTACTCAAAACATTGTGCTGACGGATGGATTGAATAGTACGGAGATCGTGGAGGTGTTTAAAGTAAATATCTTATATTAAAATCATGTATTTAAAAAAAAAAAACTTGTGAAAAAGTTCGAACTTTGACCCCCAATATCTCCGTAACTAGAAGGTTCCCAGGTATGGTCTAGAACAAAAAAATGATCGCAATGGCGGGGAGAACAAGTGCCTTTCGGCTTCGTTAAGGGTCTTTTTACAGGGTGCGCCAAAGTTCACCTAAATTTTCAACTCCGATAATTGGAAATCCGAAAATGTTCTTCCTAACATTTTTCATCCTAACAATCACAATTCCTAACTACTCTGTCTCTAATTTTATAATTCCGAAGCATTCAACTTCATAATGTCGGTAGCAATAAACATCTGTTATACTTTTATTTGTTTTCCTATATTTTCTCAACATAACCATCTTTTACACTATTATTCAAAGTCATATATTATTTGTTTAGATTTCTTTGTTTAGACTTAGAAAAATTTAGCCAAAAAAGTATTATTTTTGCAAACCGTTTATTTTCTCGATTCTATCGTATAAAACACGTAAATGTAAGAATAAAAGTTTCTTGGTGTTTTTTGTCTCCGACTAACCGTTTGTCGTAAAAACGATGTGGAAGGGATCCATAGGTTAGGTTAGGTTAGAACTGTGACCAAATACGCGCGAGCCGAGCGAGCGTAGCGAGCGGTGCCGCGGCAGCGGCCGGCGAGCGCTACTTCGAAATTGGTTGCGAAATTTTTCTAAGTTTTTTTTTCATAGTGCCCTCAAGACGACACTCTGACCTGTACTTATGTTTAGGGATAAAAGCGTTATGATAAAAAACAGTAGGAGTTTAAATATATTTACATTAATGATATTATTAATTACAAATTTCGGAAACATGAGTGTTATGAACATCGCCGGTAGCACTACAAATAGTATGAATGAAAACTTTAGGATGAAAAATTTTAGGAAGAGTGATCATTCGGATTACAAATCGTTAGGAAGAACAATTTCGGGAAAAGAACTTTAGGTGAGCCAATATGGACCCCTTTTTACACCCTTTATTATTTGTCCATATAATACTGACTGCCATTTTTCAAAGGGAATCCGGTAGGAATCGAGTTGTATGGAACCTTCGCCACTGCTAGGAAGCAAGTAACGTATTTATTTAAGTTGATTATTTAACCAACTCAATGGTTAGTTAAAGTTCATAAAATAAAGACCTTTATGAATAAATTACCCGTAGAAATTTCCCTAAAATGCAAATTCAGATTAATTCAACAAAAGTACAGTGAATTTAGTATTAAATTTGACCCAGTTTTAAAGGGAAGAGATCAAACTACTGGCCGTAGATTTTCCAAAATTGACGTATTTAACTTATCAGCATCATTTTATAAGTTTTGTTTGAATCAAACAAAAGCAAAGCTTACTTACGAAAACGAATCAGATTTGGCTGCTTACCTGTAAAAAAAAAAAGTCAAAGTTAACATAATAGCTACAAAAATCCTAAAAATACAAAGAACAATCGAGATCGCTAGAAATTCAGTAGAGTAACGTACACAGATAATAATACAATTCTAAATAGAGACAAAATAACACACATTTTTAAATTACTACCATCAGGCATAAATCCCGACCCTGTATTGAATTAAGAAGATACTGTCATCACTGATGTCAGGGCTTCCAATTTAACTGACATCATACCAAAAAACAATGACTGTGTTTTAGAAACTCCATTGGACAACAATGGATTTTCAAATGGAGATCAAATATAAATATTAGATTATTATCAAACAATAATTGTCATCACTGATGATACCCGGTATGGTAGGTATATATAGGCACAGATCCTTACCTCCTTAGCTCATTCCAGTTCTGTAAAAATGGATTGATACATCAATCTTCAAATTATTCAAATTCAAATTTTGAATTCTAGAAAGACCAGTTTCAATGGTTATTGTGAATTTGAAAAAAAGGAACGTTTAAAATCAGTTTTTGCATTTGAAAAAAAGAATAGGGATAATTGTACCCTTCAGGTGAGTTTAATTTTTGGTAAAGCTTTCAAATATCACAATGATATAGCTGAAAATATATCTCTAAAATAAGAAATTCAATGTCTTGTGTGCAGTGCACAGCAATTTGAATTTTGCTAATCTGTTAAAACACTGCAAGCTTTTCGGCACACATACAATTTTCCGCAGTGCTTATTAAGTTTAACTTTGTTACTCTGTGTCTAACCACAGCCTAGGCGCGTTTTCAGCTTGTCGGCCATTAATTAATTCTATTATCTGCGAACGTTGCTGCATTCTGCTCACAAAATGCTAGTGTTTTAGATTCACTATTATCTTTTGTAAATTGTTTATTGGATTGTTGTATATTATACATGGTTCTGTGTTGGAGCTTGTAATTGAGATTTTTTATTTTTCAAATCTAGTATTTCGCCTCTTTTATCTTATTTATTATTATTATAGCTAGCCCATATTGTTCCACTGCTGGGCAAAGGCCTCCGTCCATTCTTTCCAAAGTTCACGATTCTGTGCTATTTCTTTTCAATTCTCAAGGAAGATATCCAGTTCGTCCCGCCATCTCCTTCGTGATCTGCCGCGACTCCGTGTCACTGTTTCAGGGCACCAATCCTGAGCTTTTCGGGCCCACAGTTCGTTCGGCATGCGACAGACATGCCCTACCCAGTCCCATTTAAGTTGGGCTGCCTTTTGACCCACGTCAACGATTTGCGTTTTTGAGAGTAGTGTAGTGTTTCGTACATGATCTGTTAATTTTACACCTAAGATACTGCGCTCCATAGCTGTTGGCAAACCTTGACTTTGGACTTTTGGATATTAGTCAAAGACAAAGTTTGTGCACCGTAGGTCAAGATGAGTAGAATACACATGTCCATTAGCTTTCGCTTACGAGACATGGGCTCTTTTATCTATTGGTGAAAAAAAGTTAGAGTCGTTTCTTCAAATTCTCACAACATGTCTGTTTGTCTTTCTTTTGTAGCTTGAGAAACTAGTAAACACAATATTATTACAATTTAGTTTTTGGTTTCGCATTGGTCGAAACTAAATATTATGATAGGAAGTGGTTCATTGTTTCTTGTTTATCAAACCAAGTTTTACTAACTTGACTTGGAAATTCTACTTCATTTGCTGTCAGTATCTCTATCAGTGAGTGCCTTAAGCAATTTAACAAGGAAATACGCTTTAAAAAAAGTATCAATAATGGTCATTGGCTAGGAATTGCTTTAGATTAATTTGCTTCAGTGTATTAAAGTGTTCTTCATTTGATTACTGTTTTTAGAATTCTATAAAGTTCTCCCTCATTCATTTATATACATATTTTAAAATATTTCTGAAAAATAAACATATCAAAAACATTTAAAAATATAAAAAATAGTGGTCCGCCGGTATCAGGAGCAGGGTCCAAGCTACCGGTGGTTAGGGCTCCAGAGACAGAAACCTCCTCACAATGCGAGCTGTATCGAGGAGTACTGCCTTCTGAATCAGGCCCTTGATCCAACCGCCTAATCTAATCTAATAAATAAATAATAATAACCTAACCTAATCTCCCTCATTATTATTATGGGTTCTGGTTTCCTAGTTTTATTCCACATTACATACTTCATTTGATGGAATGTCTTTAGTCTTCATTGAAAATTTCAGATTTACTTCTAATTACTCTGTTTTAGTTTGTTTGTTTCGATATTAAGTTTTTAAGGTTTCACTATCTTTGTACACACCGTGACATATCAAGCTATACATATCCAGTATAACCTGACCTCGCCTTGAAAGAGCTTCCCGTACAATGAGAGATCAGCTTAATTTGGTTTTGCATAGCTTGATTGGTCGACGTGTGTACCTATCGTTCAGCATTCACCGTTCGTCTTCTCCTCTAATCATTTTCAGTGATGTGGAGGCTACTAGTTATCGGTGCAGTGGTGCTGGAGGCCCAGGGAAGATATGAAAATATCAACGTGAAGCAGGACTGGTGGGAGACTGCAGTTTTCTACCAGATCTATCCAAGATCCTTCATGGACAGCGATGGGGACGGAGTGGGAGATATAAATGGTGAGTGGCTTTCACTAACTGACGTCGTGCTGTTAATGACGAAATATTGTAGAAGTCAGCTGATTCATCATCTATCTGCCTAGCCTTTTCCCAACTATGTTGGGGTCGGTTTCCAGTCTAACCGGATGCAACTGAATACCAGTAATTTACATGGAGCGACTGCCTATCTGACCTCCACAACCCAGTTAGTACTGGGTAATACGATACCCCTTGGTAAGACAGTTTGTCAGACTTTTTGGGCCAGTGACTACCTATAACGACTATCAAAGATCTACAAATGACAGCCGGGACCAACGGCTTTACGTGCTTTCCGAGGCACGGAGGAAACTCGGTATGTGGTCACCCATCCACTGACCAACCTAGGCAAGCACGGCCTAACCTAAAGTTCGACCCGAGCGGCTGTTATTATTTAGGCACGAGCTCCTCAGAAGGCAGATGATTATCCTTGTAAAATTTGGAACCCCATGATCTTTATTACTAAACCAACCTTTTTCTCTGTCACTTTTGCCTATTTCACCTAACACTTTGATTAATTGCTAAGGCTCCAAATTGTTTTTTAGTGGTAAAAGAAAATCTAAAAGAATCTTAGAAAATCTTCTATATAAAAACGAATATTCCAAACCGTTGTCACTTCTCTATCACGAAACCTTTTTTTAACAAAACGGTGTCTTATTTCGGGGCAGTGTTCCAGTCCGTCTTTGTTTATCGTTTTTATTCCATCTGAGTTCATTAATCTACCTGACACTCAATCTTGGCTCGTTATCTACCGCGTTCTAGAGCACGCATACCAAGGACAGTAGAAATAGGGTTTGGGAATAAATTATCACGTTCACCTTTACCTTACACGAACAAAATAAAGATTTATATGTAAACGTCTTAATTTCGTTGGCGAGGGGTACCTTTAACTTTTTACCTTTCTTCCCGAAGACCCTTCTTTGAACTGAAAAAGAGCGCTCTTTTGGCACAAAATCTTTTAGCCAAGAAGTGGTATAGAATCTGACTTGTAAACATACAAGGTGTAGTTTTGCATCCACGTCAAAATTCAGGATGTTGTAATAAAATAATCAATTTAAATTACGGAATCGGTCAATAATTAATAAACGCTACTTTTTTTAGTTCTTTAAATTTCACAGTATTTCAGAATAATCGCCTTCAAAACAGAAAAAAAAAACAGAATTGGCGGAGGAAAGTGGTTTAGGGATTAAGAAATTATCGAATAAATCTTTGAGTTTGTGTTTGTGTGCGAAAGCGTTGTTATAGGGCGAGGATCAGACACTGGTGGTTCAAATTTACCGATTGCCGTAAACAAAAAAAAAACAAAAAATCTTTTTAAGTTTTAATATGGATTCGGGTCGAAAATCATTAGCATAGTTACCTCCTTGAATTTGACGAGGACGCAAAGCGACAGTCTGTATAATGAAAATAATGATGATTAAAGGACTAGGAAATTTTACTCTTTTATTTTCAGGTATAACATCAAGGCTAGAATATTTGAAAGAATTAGGAGTGGACGCTACATGGCTGTCACCGATTTTTAAATCTCCAATGAATGATTTTGGTTACGATATTTCCGACTACTATTCCATCCAACCTGAATACGGAACCATGGAAGACTTTGAACAACTTCTTAAAAAAGCTACAGACCTAAGTAAGTCCAATATTATTATTCATTGAAGTCATTGTAAATCTATGCATAACCCACAAACGAAATTATCGAAATTTGGTTCAACGAAATTCGATAGCGCGGCGGATCGGTTATTGGAACTTTTTTAATAAGATTTCCCTTTACAATTTGTAGTCGAGAGGGCCTGCCTGTTTGTATAATTTGAACAATTTATTCTGGTGTTGTTTTTCCTCGATTGTAATTATTTCAGATTGGATGGTTCGAGAGATTCGGGAGTGGTTTTAACAATTGTAGTTCTGGGCTCTTATATTTTGTTGATTTTTGTCTTTCATCTCAAAATCGAGATGGGTTCGCAAAGATTTGATCAATCAAAATTGTTTTCTGATACTCAAGCAAGGTGCTTGATACAAAATACAATAGAAATAATATTTAACAATGATAAATAACAAGTGATTTCAAACAATTGGAGCTCGAAATAGACACATTTTATAAGAATCACAAGATTGTACCAAGCCTTCAAATTTATAAATAAATAAATTAGTAATTTATGTAAATACAGAACACAATATAACGTTTAATCAAGTTGTTTCATGCTTACACATGATATAGCCGTCTGTTGTAATCACCGTCTCGCTTACTAATTAATCTTGTGATGTAATTGCTAATATTGGGCTGTCCAATATTCGTTTCAGATATAAAGATTATTCTAGACTTCGTGCCAAACCATTCCAGTAACGAGAGCGATTGGTTCATTAAGTCTTCGAGCAAAGACGAGTACTATAGCGACTGGTATATTTGGGAAAACGGACACATGAATGATCGTGGCCAGAAAAGCCCGCCAAATAATTGGGTGAGGAAATATGCTATAGACCCACTTCGTCGTTAGGTAGTCAGTGACCCAAAAAGTCTGACAACCAGTCTTACCAAGGCGTCGCCCGAGTGCTAAATTGTTCAACCGACCATTTTGACCAAAAATGAGTTATAAATGCAGGATGATTAACGGACAGAAATCGATTTTATTACACTAACGAAAAGGTTTATTTTCCCAAACAAAAGGGCAGTTTTTTAAGTTTAAAGTTTTTTTGTTCACAGCGAAAAAATATAAATTCCCTGCTTAATAATCCAACCTCCACGATTTCGTTATTGCGTACTTGTTTGGTCAACCTCCAGCTATATAGCCAATCACAGCTCGCTATAGGCATGATGTAAGCGCATCCTGTACCTTGAAGTGGTAGCTTGAACAAAGAAGCACTGACGGATTATTTTGCAATTTGTGTTAAGTGCAATGCAGTTTTGTTCTAAGTCCACATTCGTAATTTTGTTGGTGGTATTTTGTTCAACCTCCATTTTTAAACTTAAAAATAAACGAAACGTCATCATATTTTGATTTTGAAGAAGTAGTTTTTGATTCCACTTATCATTGTAAACATAGTCATTATTAAGTAATTGGTCGCCTACGCATACATTACAAAAATAAACTTAAAAACCTGTCTAGTGAAAAATTTGGTCAATGGTCATTTGGACAATCTAGCACTCAGGCGACGAAGGGGTATCGTATTACCCAGTACTAACTAAGTTGTGGAGGTCAGATAGGCAGTCGCTCCATGTAAAATACTGGTATTCCGCTGCATCCGGATAGACTGGAAGCGGACCCCAATATAGTTGGGAAAAGGCTAGGCAGCTGATGACAGTACACGATATAGAAATTAGCGGATACTCTATTTGAATCCAGGCTAGATGATGAATTGGTTTGTGTTTACATTGATTCAATATCTACATTACATTTCGCTTGAATTTTGATTTGAACCATTGAAACATTGAGGTAAACGAGCCTTTATTATCTAAAGATTTCGTATTTACTATTCTCCAATTTTTACTACATTAAAATGGTTTTAATCGTTATGTTCAGGACCATTTTGTCTGACAGTTGATTTCATTTCCTAATGAGAGTAATTTTACCTTCTTCTCTTCTACTGTTTTTTAGGTCAGTTCATTCAGGAAGAGTGCTTGGACTTACATGCCGTCTCGTGACCAGTACTACCTTCATCAGTTCAGCTCAAGCCAGCCTGACTTCAACTTTAGGAATCCAGTCGTTGTTGATGAGATGAAGGTAAACTATAAATTCTAATTGATTATTAGGAAAGATATTTTCACTTATATTTCGAACCAAAGCTGTACAAATAAATAAAATTGAAGTGTCTGTCTGCAATTTAAAATAACATATTTTTACTGAATGCATGTGAAAACGCATATATAGGGTACATTATGCGAAGGTGGTATTTCTAAATGTGGGGCTATAAAAATATATTCATATCATGCATATTAGCCGAGCTATCACATTTTTTGCGAATGAAGTCGCGAGGGAAGTGATATTTCTAATAAAGTTAGAAAATGAAGGTAAGATAATCTTGGCCCTCATCATCTCTCAGTAAACAAAAACAAAAAAAGTTAAATAGAAAACTTGCAGAGACAAAACTTAACTTGACCAAATCAGTTATGTAGAAGCAGCATACCTTATAATACCTTATTATATATCTTATAAGTCATTCAAGACACACTCTTTCCATTACAATGTCAAAATCAAAAATCAAAATATTTTATTTCACATAGACCTAGATGGGCACTTATAAAACGTCGACGAAAAGGTGCACGGTTTGGGTTAGTCGTTTCCTAAGGAGAAGAACCGGCAAGAAACTCCATGGTTACTCTTATCAAATCATTTGGTATTACAATATTATCATGGTAACATACTACTGTAACTTTTAACGGAAATTTCCTATCATTATAACCTTCGATTCACAAACCCGACTCCACTATTTACACACGTGAACCATTTAAAAAGTTTGGTTACTGTCTACACTTGTTTTGTAAATTCACAAGGCAACATTATAAACAGATAGTTACTACAGACATTATATAAATAAAGATTCAGATTTGAAATAACATTATTTTGTGACTCGGCAACGTGTAATGAAGATAAATGTTTTCGTGGTTCACGGCTCTCTGTAATGTTACCTAAATATTTGATAAAGCTCTGTGCTCGGCAGAAATAAAATGTTAGGCGCGAATTACACAGAAACGGCGTATGGTGAAGGCGCGGCGCAAGCATGATGGCGCTTCAAAACGTTTTCATACAAAATGTACGTAGGTGACGTGTCGTGAATTACACTCAAGCGGCGAGGCGCAGGCACGCCGTTCTTTCGTTTCCTTAAAAATTCCACGCCTGCGCCGCACCTTACGCCATACGCCGTTTCTGTGTAATTTGCGCCTTAGGTTGGAGGAATATAAGCAAGCACGTGCTATCTGAAGGATTAGTGTCAGGTTCCATGGTCACTTGGATAAGTGATGACAGCTTTTGATCACATATGCCGTTTGAAATTAAACCCGCCTCTTTGAACGCTTTTAGGTCGGGCTTTAATACCTACTTAATACTTTGCTCAGGCAATTTTAATGTTAAAGTAGCTTTCTGATTTTTTGTCCATCTCTTTCAGAACGTTATAAAATTCTGGCTTGAAAAGGGAATAGCTGGCATGAAGATTAATTCTGTCAATCATCTCTTTGAAGTTGACAAAGACATGTATGGAGGCAGATACCCCAATGAACCAATTACTGGTACACCAGGACTTGGTCCAGATGACTATGGTTACCTCAACCATATTTATACTAAAGACCAAGAAGAAACGTATGACATGATATCACAATTCCGTGATGTGGTTGATGCTATCACTATCAGAGATAATTTAACGAGGTACGTTGATTTATTCATTAAAATATTCCACGACACTAACGTTGCTAATAGAAATTTTGAAACAGCTGCTTTGGGAATATCGCACGCAAACGTGGAAATTAATACAAGTAAAAAATAGCTAGGATATATTACTCTCCTCCCTTGAGAAATCTGTCCTCACGACATCCAAATTAATGTGACAGTTAAAAAAATGAGTGAGGAAAGTTTTGGACCTGAATATTAGGATGAATGGATTCTCAAGATCTTCTCAATTTCAACTCACAGGACACAGAGTCATGGCACTCTATTATTTGATGATATGATCAACTTTCTATTAATCAAATACCTTTGAAATGTGGTTGGTTCGTTTAATACAAAAAAAAACGTGTGAGAATTTATAAACAAAAAATCTGCTTTCAGGAATTTAATAATGAACATGTAGAACTCATGGTGTATTCCCGTTGACCCCACCGCCCTTAGCCCCACTGGTGGGGTCAGCGGGAATCGATTAAAATAATTAAAAATTGTTCCCGTTGACCCCACCAGTGGGGCACGGGGGGTGGGGTCAACGGGAATTGATAAAATAATTGATAAAATAAATTAATTTTATAGTGGGGCCATCCAGTGGGGTCAACGGGAATACACTGAACTCATTGACCAAATCACTTAAGCATCTAGAAGAAGCATTCTCCATTTTATTTCTATTTTCAGAATACTGATGACTGAAGCCAGTACTAAAATCAAAAACGCAGTGAAGTATTACGGCTCCGGCCATCACGCTGGAGCTCATATCCCATTCAATTTCGCTCTTATCACCGACCTAGACAAGGACTCTGACGCTAGGGACATCAAGTACGCGGTGGATAGGTGGCTGACGTACAAGCCTTTGAGGAAACAAGCCAACTGGGTTGTAAGTACTACCTGTTTTTTTAATACACACTTCCTTCCTTGATTTTGAAATCAAAATCAAAATAATTTATTTGCGTAAATAAGGTACAGAGAGATCTTAAAGATAAAGTATATGAAACTCTTATTCTGCACTTAATGTTGGAGTGCAAATTTTACATAATTATTTAATGTCATAAGAAAAATTTATGAATCTGAATCATGCATGCAGTTAGTAACTAAACATAAAAAAATATTAAATCGATTCTTATTATTTTGGTAACAATTAATTATTTATGACACGATACTACAATGCAGGACTTACAACTTTGATCTAGGAACTCAAGTACTCTTTACAAGCATTTATTATTTTTATGAGGATACAGTTAAATTAAAAAAATGGGAATGACGTTATAGTACTTCGAATTTTATAATACAATGTTATACTCATGATATAACTGTTGTTCGATGTGAGTCTGAGATTCATCTTGGGTTTATATAACTTGCTAGTATTATGAGATCGAGAGGCATAGTAGCTTGTTGCTTGTTGAAAAAGACTCTTATGCTTGAAAATAAATATACAGGATTCCAAGATAAAATGCACGGTAAAGTAAGAAGACGAAAGTCTTCTATGTCATCGTGGCCTTCAGACATGTCCATAATAGAATGTCCAATGTACATATTTGTAAAATTTGTTAGCATACAAAACAAGTTTTCTAACTTCTTCATGAAATAAAGCATCTAATTCATCAAAACAATTTACGCTCATTAAACTAAACACCAACATGACATTATAAGTACCTCTAATGAGCCTGGTTGTAAAGGTGTGCCTACAAATTGACACTTGTGAACTTTGTGAAGTTTATCAAACCGCCTCCGGCCTCCAGCGGTGTCGGCTAATATTCGGATACATTTACCCTATGGGGAACAGCGTTACAACAACCAACATTAATTGCTTCATGTCAACAAAATCTAACAAGGTCAACAGAATAAGCTGTTTCGTTATACCCAATTTGACTGATATCTAATAGCCTTAGGGACTGTGCAGATTTCGTTTGTTTAGCAAACATTGTAGGCGTGTCAATTTTAATATTGAAAAGGCCTTCATTTCTACTCTTGAAGCATAATAAGATAATTATTATGATCGATGTTGTTGCGAATTGAGCGCCTTGGGAATCGAGTTGTGTGTCAACTGATAATGTGTTTCTATAGTGGGAAGGTCGCCGATTGATATTCAAATACAATATAGAAATGTGATGTGTTCAAAAATGATGAACGAGTACCTGTATGAATACGATGTGATACATCAAGTAGGTATAGAAAAATATTGATACATTATAGTGTGAGGTACATAAAGAAGAAGGATCAAAATTAACCCATGTCCTACAGCAAAGAGAAGTATCTCAAAAAAATGATAAAAATGGGTATAAAAAGATGGCCTACTTCCAAACTTCATCCTTACAGTCTAACATATTAAAAAAATGCTATGAAAATTCGTTCAGGGGCAGTCATATGTGCAATGAATTCAGCGAGTAAACGGACCCTTCATTTTTATCATTTTTTTGAGATACTTCTCGTTGCTGTAGGACGTGGGTTATTTTTGTATGGACCGTACTCCTTCTTCTTTATACTTTTTTTTTTTTTTAATATCCTGTACTGTCCCACTGCTGGGCAAAGGCCTCCCCCAACTCCTTCCATGTGCTCTTTTCTTGTGCCACCTCGAACCAGCCCTCTCTCTTTCTGGGCCGGCCTCGGCGGCGCCGTCCGTCTTCCGGCAACCATCGCTTGGATCATCTCCTTTATACTAAATATCATAATCCCTTTTCTTTCCACTTCTAGACCGGCAATCACGACAAGACCAGAGTCGCGTCACGATTCAGAGCAGAACTGGTAGACGCCTTCAACATGTTGGTGCTTTTGCTGCCCGGCATCGCCATCACTTACATGGTAACTACTTCTTCAACCTGTCACATCCAAGCTATTTAGAATTTGGCTTCTCATTTATAAGATTACCTAATTACTGTGACAAACAACACATCCTGAATATCAACTAAGATTTTATGTAAATTGGCAATTACACATTCATGTAAAAGATTAGGGCAAGCTGTTACATTGTAGTCCCTTTTGACCTTTGAACCCTGCGCGTCCCTAATCAGACAGGATCAACACACGTGTTGTTTTAACTTAAAAAGTCAGAATTCAAATACACCCTATTACTGTATGATTTATTAATACTAACGCAAATTCCACATAAATATTGAAGGGCGAGGAGATAGGGATGGTAAATGGATTCGTGCCGTGGGGCGAGACGAGGGATCCTCGTGCCTGCAGTACCGACGACCCTGTTAATTTCGTCGATGTGTCCCGCGACCCTGTCAGGACCCCATTCCAGTGGAACAACCAAAAACACGCAGGTACCCAACCTTTTGAATATTTTTCATTTCCACACGAATTATACCAGGGTCAATTGACGACGAATGAGGAAATGTACCTTTAATTTTATATGTAAAAGGTAACTGATGTCCATCGACACTCTGAAGGGTCCTATTCATTCCACTGTTCGGACCTTTGTTGATCTTTACGGTATCCATATTCTGTTAAACCTAACTGAAACTGTCTAGACAATTTCTCAAGTTTTACTTGGTAATAAAAATTCAATCTTAAGTCTCAAATCTTTGCAAGTTAAAAAAGGTTTATGTTGGTATAACCTTCTTAACACTGAGAAGATCGTGGAGTGTTAATCTGGAAAGAAAAACGTACTTTTCCTCGCATATGGTGTAGGTACATCATCCGATTTTGAATTTAAATGACTGATCCCCTTTTTGATTTAATGCCGTTAAAACCCTTCTTTCAGAAAGTTAGGGAGCTTAACTACGTCTTTATAATACCAAAGATACTTAAAAGTGACAATATTATATTATTAAATTTATTTATATATTATTAAAGAGCTTTGGACTATATCTATGCAGCGTGGGTAGATCTGTACTTAGAAAGACCTTTACTAAGTAGACGTCCTCAGAGCCTAGGCATAGATAATAGAAAAGTCAAGATTTCATGACTAGAGCTACCGAAAAGATTATGTCAATCCAGTTGAAAGTCTTTGGTGAAATACGAAACGCTTTCAAAGCTATTGCACTTCTCTGGGACCTCTTGTGAAGGTCACAACTATCCCCGGAACCGGTCGGTGTGACGATGCTTAGCAGTGACAGCCTAGTGGTGTGACCATCGGACTACCAAGTCATAGGTCTCGAGTTCGAACCCAAGACACGCACCTCTGATTTTTCGGATTCATTTGCGTATTGTATAATTATCACATACTGAGGAAACCAAACCACAATGCCTGAGAGATATTTCTCGACAGCATATAAAGCCAGATCAGAAGCTGATGGGCGCCATAAAAATCTGACACCAGGTTAGGCTCTGCACTAACCACAAGAAAAGAAGAAGTGGGGGAAGCTAAAGTGCTGATGATTTCCGGACTCATGATGACATGATGTTTCTTCCAGGATTTTCCAATGCCGACTCCACCTGGTTGCCAGTAGCTGATGGCTACGAGCACTTGAATGTGGCGGCACAAAGGTCCGCAGTCCGCTCCCATTACCAAGTCTACCGGTCCCTGACTACTCTTCGCATGAGACCAGCTTTCAGACTCGGCAGATACGAATCTTTGGCTCTCAACAACGATGTTTATGCTTTTAAGAGGTTTGATACTTATTTTATACATACTGGGTGACTGGTAATTAGTGACCGATACTTAAACACATGATTGTACTCACGATAACAAATAACTTTCCTTAAGAAACATTTTTTTAATACTCATTCGCTTTTATCACAATAACACAACAGCGTATCAAGGGTCACAAGCGCGCGCGCGCGAATTTCATACGGCTGTTGTGTGATAAAAGTGAATAAGTATTTTTTTTTTAATTTCTTTGGGAAAGTTGTTTGCTATCATGAGTACAATCACGTGTTTATGTATCGGTCACTAATTAACAGTCACTCTGTATATCGTTTCTTGTTTAATACATATAGAGTTTGTTTCACGTTCCGTTTTTAGCTTTATAACGTTACCAAATTATTTATTTTTAACATTACTCATGTTTAGCATCAACTGTTTTAGGTCCTCATTCTCTGTCACTCCTTTCAGATTTTAAAACTAATATAGGAATTAACTTGATCACATAACATAACACCTGTAATCCCCGAAGGATTAGGCATTTTAGGCAAAGGTGTACCCACTAGTATACCCACGTTTTGCCAGTTATGTTTAAGTCCCATGTAACAGGGGGTGAGCCTATTGCCATCAACCGGGCAAAAATCCAGACTCCTTAGCTGCTACTGAAAAAATCCTGATGGAAAAACCCAATAACACTTTGCCTGACTTGGGAATTGAACCCAGGACCTCATGCTCCGCAGGCACCAGACCGAAGAGGCAGTTAATTTGATCATTGTTGTGTTATTTCAGATGGTATAACGATGATGCCTACGTGATTGTCGTGAACGTTGGCAGGGTCTACCACGTTGTCAACCTGACTGCTTTCGATCTCATCTTCGGGCAGTTAGAGGTTGAAGTGAGCAGCGTGCTCTCTTCGAGGACTTATAGGTTTGATAATAATTTTAATTTTTCCAACAACATACTTTGCGAACAATGTAAAAAACTATATGTCGACAGCTATTATTGTTTTAATTTTTTTTTGGAAAATATTTTACTGAAATATTTATTTTAAAAGCTCCTTGAATCAAAAGGACAATTTTTAGGGTTCCGTACCCGAAGGGTAACCAACGGAACCCTATTACTAAGCCTCCGCTGTCCGTCCGTCGGTCTATGTGTCAGCGAGCTGTATCTCATGATCCGTTATAGGTAGACAGTTGAAATTTTCACAGAATGAGTATTTCTGTTGCCGCTATCACAACAAATTATAAATAAAAAATTAAAGGCGCGATATGCGCGAGTCCGAATTGTTTAAAAAAAGTTACGTGAAATCTTTAGTTAATGTATTGATTTAAAGCAAATACTGGAAAGGTTCTAGCGAACATGTTAGTTATATTTGACCATGGAAAATTCTGCAGAAAAAACACTTTCATATATTTGTTGTATTTGGTTCCAAGCTTTCCCCGAGCCTTTCATCCGCCTTTGACAAATGAAACACCGTGTAGCTACACGCAAAAAGTAAAAGGCTACACATCCGACGATATAGTTACATTTGTATAGTTCGTGTACTGTGCGACTACATACATATTCTTGATTGATTTTCTTGCTACCCAAAATCGTACTTATCTTTTTGTAGATTTACCTCCCAAGAATTTGTCACCCCGTGAAGTAGCGTCATTTAAATATTAGTATTATTTTATAATCGTACCAGCGGACCGTCCCGGCTTTGCACGGGTGGACGTTTCGTTTTTAAACATTTTGGGATAAAATATAGCCTATGTTACTCAGGGATAATGTAGCTTTCTAATGGTGAAAAAAAATTTGAAATCGGCACAGTAGTTTTTGAGTTTATTCATTACAAACATACACACACACACACACAAAAATACAAATCTTTCCTCTTTATAATATTAGTAAGATTGTTATTAAATTGATTTAGCCTAGCAGACCAAGCTAAATTGAGATCCTGTATAATGCGTTCCGGAACGTGTTTTTTAATCTTTCCAATATAAAAAAAGAAAGAAAGGGCAAAAGCCAAAATTACGTACTTGCATTTACTAAAAAAGCTTAATAAAAACATATAACAATAGTTTTTTCTAACATATTTATTTTTGAAAATATCTTGGACCTCCTCAGACCCAAAGTTCGTCCCTCCGGGCAGTCAAGGCGGTCCCTCATTTCATCTCTCTTGCATACTTTTTGTATGAACCGTCTCATAATCCAGGCTGCACCGCGTTATTTTGATCCGCTGCAGCCCAAAGCAGCGTTTTCTTTTCAAATCCATAGCCTTTTCCAATTATTTTAGTTTACAAATTATATTTTTCTTTGCAGTGACAGCGTCCAAGCCAATTACTTGGATTTGGCGGCAGACGAAGCACTCGTTCTGCGAATGCAGGTATAAAGAAGCACCCGTGTGTGCACACTAGTAAATAACATAGACTAATTTATTGTACGTTTATCTATTAATAAATCCTGAAGTTACCAACTATTTTATGAATTTTATTTTTTCGACGACCCAGTATTATTCTTTATTATTTTACCATGATGCCATGGTGCCGTATTGGTTGTGGAGGTCAGATAGGCAGTCGCTCCAAGTAAAATACTGGTATTCAGCGGCATCCGGTTAGACTGGAAGCCGACCCCAATATAGTTGGGAAAAGGCTAGGCAGATTATGATGATGATGATGATGATGCCGTGACGTCTGACAGGTGAGATTGAAAGTAGAAAACGTGTTGCGCCGACCAAAATAGAATGGGACAAGGGCAGGAAGATGATGATTATTTTATCATGAAACCAAGACCTTCACTTAAAATCAATGGCGAAGATACGTTCAGATGTTTTGACGGCACGGTTGGCGCAGTGGCTGAGCGATTGGCTGCTGCGCTGCGTGTCGCGGGTTCGATCCCCGCACAGAACAAATATTTTTATGATGTACAGGTAGTTGCACCGGGTCTGGCTGTTTGTGTATGTGAGTTTTAAATGTTTGTAAACTACGCACCCACGATACAGGAGAAATTCCTGGTGTGGGGCAACGTTTAAAAAAAAAAACAAATGACCCAAAAACCCACGGTAAATATTGCCAAAAGTGGTAAGGTAATGACGAGGTTGACTAAACTACGTAACTAGGTAAGTTACTGGCCCTCTCACTTGGATAGAATTTAAATGAATCTATCATAAAGTTTTTAAGAATATTCTGCCGTCTTATTTGGTCCTGAATAGATTTTGTCTTTGAGACCAATATAATCCTTTGTAAGTATTCTATTTAAATAGATGTTGGAGCTGGTATCATTTTAATCGCATCATGATATTATTCAGTACATTTGTTTACGTTCTGAATGTTATCTTGTCAGTTTATACTGTTTTCAATATTTTAAAGGAATTTTACCGTGACAGGAAAATCAACACCTGTTGCTCAACATGTAAAAATACACCTTTACGCGTGTAAACGGACCTTTCACGGAGCCGTCAAACAAGCATTCCGTACATCAAACTAAATAACTCTACGCAAAAATTATTGTTGGGAAATGGAAAACGACTTTTTGTTTTATCTAAATAAATCACGTTTTACGGTAGGACTCAATGTAATGCACTCAAAACATTGTGCTGATGGATGCATTGAATAGTACGGGGGTCGTGGAGGTATTTAAAGTAAAGTTATAACATTAAAAAGTACTAAAATGGTGAGAATGTTGTAACTTTAACCCCCAATATCTCTGTAACTAGAAGCTTCCCAGGTATGGCCCAACTAAAAGAATGATTGCAATGTTGGGGAGAACAAATGCCCTTCAGCTTCGTTAAAGGTATTTTTACACCCATTATAAAAGAAATCTTTTAAAACGTGTTCAACCTCAAAAAAAAGAACTTTTTCTTCAAACACTTATTCTATTCAATAAGCCAGCTTGTGACCATTGACCCATATGAGAGGCTCGAGGGAACGTCCTTTTTCCAACAAAAAATACCAGCTAAGTTTCTCAACTATCTTTTCTCTCAGGTATAAAACTTTGGGGACAACCTTCATTTTTCACAGTTAATAAATAAAATATCAGAATTTGAATTGATTCATGTTGAAAGATTAGCAATCAAACGTCTCAAACCTGATAATATTTGATTGGCAATCAGCTCATTCTACGACGTGATATAATAATGCTCCTTATGAGGGGCCTTGTCGCTTTCGGCTAGTTTGGTAGCTGACTCCAACATAGTTGGGCAAAGCCTCCGTCTTTTTAAGAGCGTTTATACAGAAAGTGGGCAACGTCGCAAGTAGCTGTCAAATATTTCGTTGTTTTGATTAATTTGGCAATATGGAAATAAGAAATATGGCTAACTAGTGAACTAACATATTGATGAAATGCAATAGTTAATATCGTAACACCGAATATTAGTTTTAGATGTAAAAAAAGTATTTGGAAACTTTCCAAATGCCTTTTTTACACCTAAAATGGTTGCAACATCAAAATCAGTGTTTTAATTGCAATTTATTATTAATATTCTAGTTCTCTAGTTAGCCATATTTCTTATTTCCAGTAATAATGCCAAATTATAAAACAGGTAAATATTTGACAGCTATTCGCGAAGTTGCCAACTTTTTGGATAAACGCTCTTAATTATGTCGATGGTACGACTTCTGAGCCATTGAACCTGCTGTCATTTTTAGATCTTTGACAGTCGTTACAGATAGTCAGTGGCCCGAAAGTCTGACAACCAGTCTTACCAAGGGGTATCGTATTACCCAATACGAACTGGTTTCTAGAGATCTGATAGGCAGTCGCTCCATGTTAAATACTGGCATTCAGCTGCATCAGGTTAGACTAGATGCCGACCCCAACATAGTTGGGAAGGGAAACGGCTAGGCAGATGATGATGATGATGATGGTACGACTTCTTAGATTTCTTGGGCCCAGTAGGTGGCTATGTCAAACGCGCGCCTGTAGCGATCTTCAAGTCCTTCAAAGTGTCGACACAACATAGGACAAAAGAGAAAAGGCTAGGCTGATAATGATGCTATTTAAATCTAAGTATAACAAAATAGCCTCATAAATAACATAACATAACATCACGCCTGTAATCCCCGAAGGATTAGGCAGAGGTGTGCCCATTTAGTACACCTACATTTCGCCCGTTATGTTCTTGTCCCATGTAATAGGGGGCGAGCCTATTGCCATTAATCGGGCACAAATCCAGACTCCGTGGCTGCTACTGAGAAATTCCTGATGGAAAAACCAAGTAACTCTTTGCTCGACCTGGGCACCAAACCCAGGTACTTATGCTAAGCAGTCGCGCTTGCGACCACTAGACCAACGAGGCAGTCATATGACTTCATGACTGTACGTGATGCGTAGCCTATCAAGGTCAAGAGCATGTACATAAGGTACCTTACTAATGTATGGATGATTGGCTGATTTTTTCTACACCATTACTGGTTCTTATTTGATCCAGCCGATACGAGAAATAAAGATTAATCATACAAGGCTTCAACACGAGCGTTTTCACCCAAATAATCCTAATATATATTATCTAATATTCATGCTTCACGAAACGCGTGAGTGACATTGGATTCACTGTAAGATTAATGCTGTTTAGAATCTAGAGCATTCCTTACTTATCATATTTCTTTTTGATAACTCAGACCTACCAGCGCGTGTGTCTGGCGTGATATTATCTGAGGATTGAGATTGGCACTTATCTTACCCACTGGGAACCGTGTCTGCTCTTTGAAAATTTATCTCATTTTAAAGTATGAGCGGATTTAAGATTACTAAGTAGGTACCTGTATGAGTGAGCATAAACTTTTAGCAGTTAGGTAAAAGTATGCCTATGATTTAATTAATAGTTACTTTGACGAATACAGTATCTTCCTGCGCTTGTCCCATGTTACTTGGGGTCGGCGCAACACGTTTTTTACTTCCATTCTCCGCTGTCATTCGTCACGCTGTCATTTAATCCTTTTTTTAGATTATGTCATGTCTGTCTGTCTGTGCGTCTGTATGTCACAGCCACTTTATTCTGAAATTATTAACACATAGTTACACAGTTGAAACTTGGTAGCGAGATGTATTCTGGAGCCGGTTTACGATTTTACACCAAAATAAAAAAAATAAAAGATTACGGGGGGTCCCCATACATGGAACTGGTTTTTTTTTAATCAAACCTATACGTGCGGGATGTCTATAGATAGGTCTTTAAAAATGACTGACGATGAATGAATTGAGGTTCTTAAAACAGTTTTTTCTCAAAGTCAATTGTTTGAAAGATAGACACTTCCAAAGTGGTAAACTGTGTGTCCCTCTACTTTCTAAAGTCCTCCTCTTACTTTTGAATTCTGAAAAAAAAATTAGGATTGTAGAACGTAGAAAAAACTTTCAACGGAAATTGGTTTGAATAAGATTTGATGTATAGCTTTTGAGATATGGCATTTTTTCATCAAACTGCAGCAGTAACTTTGTTTTTCATTAGCATACTATGAAAAACAAATTTAATTTTGTGTTTTGTTTCGTGCTAAAGAACTCTGTGTACGTGTGAGTAAGATTCGTACTTGGCCGGTTTTTCCTTCACTAAAATTGAGTGCGGAATGCTATGAAGGCAAAACGAGTAAATGATGGAAGAAAAAAACGTGTTGCGCTGACCCCAACTAACATAGCGCTACTGTCGATGGTTGGCATGAGGTTATAAATGGATGGTTTAACATGGCGCTAGAAAAACTAAGATATTTTCTAGGTTTCACTGACTTGTTTTCCAGCAATTTGTTTGCTGTCAACAAATTTACAGACCAGAATTTACTACCCCAAGTAAACATGTTTTGTACCTAAAGTCGTAGAAATGAAAGGTTCATCATCTGCCAAGCCTTTTCCCAACTATATTGGGGTCGGCTTAAACTCTAACCGGATGCAGCTGAATACCAAGATGGAGCGACTACCTATCAGACCTCCACAACCCAGTTAGTACTGGATAATACGATACCCCTTGGTAAGGCTGGTTGTCAGACTTTTTGGGCCACTAACTACCTATCGACAGTCAAAGATCTACAAATGACACCCGGGACCAACGGCTTAACGTGCTTTTCGAGGCACGGAGGAAACTTATTATGTAATGGGTGGTCACCCATCCACAGACCAACCTAGGTAAGCACGGCTTAATCTAAAGATCGACCCGAGCCACTGTTACTATTTAGCCACGAGCTCCTCAAAAATGGAAGGTTACATAACAACAATTCTCTGATACAATCGTTACTCAACATGTCAATCTCAAGATTAATCCACATGATCCACTCTTATCAGACCACTCAGTTTGTATCTTATTTCGATAACAGATACAGAATCTTCTATATAAATCTGTCTTTCTTAATATTCAGTAGCAGAGTATGCTTAATAGGGTTTATAAGCTATTAAAATGAGGGCAGTCATTTTGCTGCCGATTTTGCTGGTGATTTGTAGTGGTAATGTTTTGAAACATGAAGAGAACGATTTGGATTGGTGGCAGACTACCATCTTCTACCAGATTTATCCCCGCTCCTTTGCTGACAGCAATGGAGATGGAATTGGAGACTTGAACGGTAGGATCTCTTGATTTTTATTTAACTCGTTAACTGCCATGTCAGGCACCGGTGCCTGACAGACTCACTATCTGATCAGGCCATTTCAGTCACTGGTGACTGACATCGAAGCATCAAATTTAAATGACCGCATTGTGCCGCCTGGCACGTTTACAGCGTTCTCTTCTATTAGAAATGACTGACATGGCCCCAAGCAAGACATATTCAATATGGTTTTATTACTTATTCAGCATTGTTTTTTTTTTTTCAAAATAAAGAAAAGGGAACACTTTTATACATAATTCACATAATTATTCAATTTGGAATCAATACACAAGAAATTAAATTTGGGGGATTCATAAAATAAAGGGTGTAAAAAGACCCTTAACGAAGCCGAAAGGTACTTGTTCTCCCCGTCATTGCGATCATTTTTTTGTTCTAGATCATACTTCTAGTTACGGAGACATTGGGGGTCAAAGTTCCAACTTTTTCACACCTTTTTTTTAAAATAAATATTTCTAATGTAAGATTTTTACTTTAAACACTTTCACGACCCCCGTACTATTCAATCCATCTATCAGCACAATGTTTTGAGTACGTTACATTGAGTCCTACCGTAAAACGTGATATTTTACCCCAAAAAAAAAAGTCGTTTCCCAGCAATAATTTTTGCGTAAAGTTACTTAGTTTGATGTACAGAATGCTTGGTTGACGGCTTCGTGAAGGGTCTGTTTACACCCTGTATACATTGGCAATTAACGTGTTAATATGCCCATCATAAATTTTTGGTAGTCTACCATTTTTTAGTTTCAGAAATAATTATGTTTAGATTCTGTTCACTCAAGTTAACATTCCAATTTTGATACTTAGTCTTGGTAATATAGTGTTTCTATACCTGTTGGTTGCCAAGTTGATTGATTGCTCTACACAGTAGCTCTAATTTCATTCAATGATCCGAATTTACGTAAGCCGACACTTACAAGCAATATAGGCTTATACCGTTTCCCGAGTTGATCATCCGGCTCACTTTGAGGCAAATTTCACAAATGAAAACTTGAATTTCTGGCTTAGTGAAATAGTTCTCCTGGGAAATATTCGAGGCTGTTAACGACAGGGACGATTACACTATCAAGAATTTGAATTATCAAGTCTTTGCCAGGTATAACATCAAAGTTGGAATACATCAAAGGACTTGGTGTAGACGCTATATGGTTGTCTCCTATGTTCCAATCGCCTATGTACGATTTTGGATACGACATTGCTGATTTTTATGCTGTACACGATGAATATGGAACAATGGAAGATTTTGAAGCTTTGATTGAAACGGCTAATGAACACGGTAAGTAAATATATAATCTGATTACTCATAGCGAGTAGAACAAATAACTAATTAAAAGAAAGTTTCTTATAATTAAAAATGAAGAAAGAGAAAAGTTAGATAATAGGAAAGATAAGTACTTCAATTTCAAGAAAAAAGAGACTGTATAGCAATGTGACTAAGTTACAAGTGGCTCTATTCAACTCTTAGAAAGCCGCGCTGGAGTTGAAAATATTCTTAAAAAACATTCTCAAAAACTTTTTCAACGAGAAGTCTCAAGTGCCTACAATAAAGAATGAAAAAAGTATTCACCGTCTATTTTCAACAGGAATAAAAGTAGTTCTGGACTTGGTGCCAAATCACACATCAAATGAGAGCGTCTGGTTCCAAGAGGCGCTAAATGGTAATGAGAAGTATTACAATTATTTCGTTTGGGAAGATGGAGTGATCGACGAAGACGGTAATAGGCAGCCGCCAAATAATTGGGTAAGAGTTTTAGTAGAATGAGACGCGCTAAGATTGCTCTCTGTGATCTTAATGATTGTAATGAAGAAAGTTTATTGGGTGCCATTTTCTTAGATAAGTACTTCCTTTGAACAAGGAATTAGATGGAAATGAGGAAGGATATTAGTGAAATGTTTAAAATGATTAAGGTTTCATATCTTTGATGTAACAAATACCAATATTAAAATTAATAACAGCCGCTCGGGTCGATCTTAAAATGAAGCCACGTTAACCTAGGCTGGTCCGTGGATGGGTGACCGCCCATTACATACAGAGTTTCCTCCGTGCCTCGGAAAGCACGTTAAGCTGTTGGTCCCGGCTGTCATAGATCTTTGACAGTCGTTACAGATAGTCAGTGGCCCAAAGGGGTATCGTATTACCCAGTACTAACTGGGTTGTGGAGGTCAGATAGGCAGTCGCTCCATGTAAAATACTAGTATTTAGCTGCATCCGGTTAGACTGGAAGCCGACCCCAATATAGTTGGAAAATGCTAGGCAGATTATTATTAAATGTATCTTAATAATCTTCACTTGGTCTTCAAGGACCCACCAAGCAGACCCACCGGTGGGTCTCCGAATACTGGTGTGTCTCCCAAGACCTATTAGTGGGCCCTCTGAGATTTTATTACCTTTGAAGACCCACTAATAACAATATCGTTACAACCAACTTAAATTCTTCCCTTTGATGAATTGTACAATATTTTTAGAGGAGCCATTTCCGTGGAAGTGCCTGGGAATACAAAGAAGAAGTCGGAAAATATTATCTGCATCAGTTTGTAGTCGGCCAGCCAGATCTGAACTACCGAAACCCTGAAGTCGTTGAGGAAATGAAGGTATGATGCCCATATTAATCTCCATAGCAACCATGGTTACAAAAATAGTATTTGTAAAAACTTAAATTTTCTTACAGAACGTCATACGATTCTGGTTAGGAAAAGGTGTAGCAGGATTCAGAGTCGACGCCGTCAACTGTTTATACGAAGTCGACAAAGAACTGTTCGGAGGGAAATACCCTGATGAACCGTTCTCCGGAAACGTTAACGTTGACCCCGAATCCCATGACTACTTCAGTCACATTTACACAAAAGACCAAGAAGAGACTTACTACATGGTCTACGAATGGAGAGATGTCTTCGACGAGTTCAAGGAGAAGGATGGTCTGACCCGAGTGATGATGACTGAAGTATACGCGTCCATTCAAGACGTAGTAAGGTATTTCGGTGAAGGTGATAAGTTAGGTGCTCAAATGCCCTTTAACTTCGATTTAATCACCGACGTTGACGCTTCATCATCGGCTGCTGACATCAAATACGCAGTAGACAAATTCTTGACTTACAAACCTGTTGATCAGGGCGCGAACTGGGTGGTAAGTGTTCGGTAACGATCTGCTCAACGGTATTGAATAAGGAAAGATGTAATTCGAGTAAATAGATAGGAATATTTCGCAGGTCGGTAACCATGACAACAGCCGAATGGCAACTAGATACGGCCCGCCTTTGGTCGACGGAATCAATATGATTGTATTGTTGCTTCCTGGAATTGGAGTTACTTATATGGTAATAATTTTTACTTGATATTTACAGAAAACAACTTCTATATACTTCCAATGTATCCATTGTTAATACACGAAATACAATTTAAATGTGACTACACCTCAAAACGCCCTTTTTAGGGTTCCGTAGCTGAATGGAAAAAAACGGAACCCTTATAGATTCGTCATGTCTGTCTGTCTGTCCGTCCGTATGTCACAGCCACTTTATTCCAAAACTATTAGGACTACACAGTTGAAACTTGGTAGGCAAAATTAAAAAAAAATAAAAGATTAAGGGCTGGCTCACATGGAACTGAAACTAACATTCATTTCAGCAAACCTATACGTGCGGGGTGTCTATCCCATTTTTTCTCAAAATCAATCGTTTAAAAGATAGACTCTTCCAAAGTGGTAAAATGTGTGTCTCCCCCACCTCTAATTTCTTAAGTAAGAGGAGGAAAATTCTGAAAAGATTTAGGATTGTAAGACGTAAAAAAAAACTTTCAACGGAAATTGGTTTGAATAAGAATTGATGTTTAGTTTTTGAGATATGGGACTTTTTCATCAAACTGTAACAGTAACTTTGTTTTTGATTAACTTACTATGAAAAACAAATTTAGTTTTGCTGTTGAATGGAATACAATACAACATATAAATGAGCCTTCAAAATATTTTTATTATATTATTTGGTGCTACGGTATCCTGTGTACGTGTGGGTACGACTAGCACTTGGCCGCTTTTAGCAAATTTTTATTTATTGAAATACATTAAGTAGATTTTCTTGGTTTTTAAAAGAATTTCTTTTCTTTCGCGAGACAATTTGAAAAAAAATACTACCTACTGTAAGATACTTCTTAGGAATAAAAGACTTTAATCTTCAGGGTGAAGAACTTGGCTTAGTAGACGGCTTCGTCAGCTGGGAAGACACAGTCGACCCATCTGGATGTAACACCAACGATCCTATCAATTACGTGTTGTCATCTCGCGATCCAGAAAGAACACCATTCCAATGGAACGCGGACAAAAATGCTGGTAAGTCACTCGCGCCTCAAAGAGATGTCAGCAAATCGGAAGGGGTCCCGCAAGGGCCGATGCCTGCCGGAGCTGCGGGACTGTTCGAAAGAGATACCGCGGCACTGGAACTGGAACAAAGGGCTAAAAAGGAACATGGATGGATTTTAGTCAGTACAAGTCTGACACTCCCTTGCCTCCTCCTGGCTCCGCCCAGAGCGTGAGGGTTCATTTGTTGGTTTCCCATCCGAAAAAAAAGGCACCATCTCGACTGTATTTTATAACAGTTTCTACAATGACGTGACGATTGAAAATTGTATGGGGTGACCCATACAATTTTCTGTCGTCACGTCATTTTCCTTTAATATGAGCGGTGTTACAAAATTGAGGCACGATAGAATATTTTCTATCTATATCAGTTAATTGAGCCGTGGTAAATCGAAACGGCTATTTAAAAAGAAAAGTCACTTTGAACAGGCACGACACAGTCAGTGGTTGCTCATGCGGCGCTGTCTTGTGTGATACATAACCCTTAAAAGTTGGGATCACACGACAATATCTCACTGTTCATATATAAGGTGACTGGTAATAATGATCGATACTTATACGCCTGATTGTACTCATGATAACATTTTTTTTTTTATACTCATAAATTTTTATCACAATAAAATAACAGCCGTATGAAATTTGCGCGCGCGCGCCTATGACCTATCAGCTGTTATCCGTGTGACGCCGTTCTATCTTATTACTATTGTACCGTTCAACAGTGGGTAGGCAGAGCACCCGCGCGGCTCGCAAGCCCGCTCCGTAAGCGGCGCCCGCGCCACAGGCCAGCCGCCACAAAAGTATACGTACCTGTAAAAAAAAAATGTTTCTTTGGGAATGTTGTTTGTTATCATGTGTACAATCACTGTTTAAGTATCGGTCACTAATTACCAGTCATCCTATAAGTATTTTAAATAAATGTGGTATGAAACTGCCATGTGATCCCAACATTTACGGTCTATAAATCAACGGTATTTGAACGGGCCCATAGTACCTACATATTCTTGAACCTAAGTTTGAATAAACGCAATCATCAAGATCTTCGTTTGTTGCCACTACGGATTGGGATAGCACAGAGATGTTGAGTTCACCTGTCATTCCACACTGGATCTGAGTTCTATCAATGTTATCGTTGGAGGAAACGATGGACAGCTTTTGATGATATTGAGCCGAGATCGAGATGTAAATACGATTGGTGAATAAATAGTGGATTGGGTTTGAGAGAAATAGTTGAAATTAACCATGAACATGGCCACTTTTGTATGACTCGTTCATTATTATAATTAACACCAGTGTTAGTGCCAAGTCATAGGTCTCGAGTTCGAAAAACTCGCACCTCTGATTTATTTTTCCGATTCATGTTCGTATTATATAATTATCACTTGCTTCGGTGAAGGAAAATATCGCGAGGATCCAGCATGTCTTAGAGATAGTTCTCGACGGCTTGTAAAGCCAAGTCAGAGGCCCATGGGCGGCATAACTCTGACACCAGGTAATGAACTAATCACGCGAACAAGAAAGAAATAAGATAATCTTTACTAATAAACTCATCGACGATTCAGCCTTACCACAGAAATATGTAATTTAAGGTGCTAATCTACACTAACACAAAGAAGACACTCCCTCCCACTCCACCTAGACCGGGAGAAGTCATTTGATGATATCCCATACGTAAAAAAAAAGAGGTGCTAATCTACAAGTCAGTTTTGTTGTGATTCAGTTAAGTTATATCGGTATAATTATTTATCCCAAGTGTCTAGTAAATACTACTTTTAAGAACGACAGTATTAATTCCTTGTCTCGTCTTATAGGTTTCTCGACCGCTGACAAAACTTGGCTGCCAGTAGCTGAAGGTTACGAAACCTTGAATGTCGAAGTCCAAGTAGCTGCTGAAAGGTCCCATTTGAAGGTCTACCAGGCTTTAGCGGATCTGCGCCAAGAGAAGGTCTTCAGATATGGACGTTATGACTCTCTGGCCATAAATAAAGATGTGTTCGTGTTCAGAAGGTACGATTTTTATGGAATATTTAACTTAATTGGATACTTTCTTGGTAATCATATGATGGATTAACAAAGTCTTCAAACTATTGGGTTTCAAACTAACAATCCAATACTGAACAAATCCAATTAATCATCGGTCCATTTCGTTGAAAACATTGGGTTCCGTAGAACTACTTTGAAATTTTAATAGACATAGTAAATCCATCCGTAAAAAAGAAAGTCTTGTATCATAAGAATTCTCAGATTCAACATCAATTACTGTTGAATCATAGATGGTTTTCAGTTCTGGCAGAATGTGTGTTAATTTCGGCATAAAAAGTAAAAAAAAAAACAACAATTACGTTGCAATTATTTAGAATAATTTGATGCTGTCTTTCCTTCTTCTTAGTCCTTCCCTTTTTCTCTTCACTTTACTTAGCCCTTATCTTTTCTATTGGGGTTCCCTTTTTACTCGACTACAGCGAACCCAAAAGGAAGGGTTATGATTTTAGCAGTCTATGTTTGTATTTACATATGTTCCTCCGTAGCGCCTAAACTATTCATCCGATTTTGATGAATAAGGTGTCAATCGATTCGTTATTATTTCCCGGGAAACATAGGCTACCTTTTTATTTACTAATTGGGTTTTTAGTTGTAGCCACAAATTCTTTTTCTCTTCACTTTTCTTCTTAGCACTTCTCTTTTTCTATCAGGGTCTCCTTTTTAATTTATTTTCTTAGTCCTTACCATTTTCTCTTCACTTTCTGAACTAAAACATCAACATTGGGCTGTCGATTTAATTGATTAGGCTTGTTCTTATTCTTCTCACTGACACAAAAACATTTTCTTTACAAACCGTTTTATTGGTGAATTTAACTACATCGTACTTGAATCTACGACATTATAGTCATCGTCATTCTCTTGCCCTTATACCAATTTATTTGTGGTCGTGTGTCATGTCTTCTTCTTCCATACTTCTCTATTACATGTCATCTCATCAGACACCCTCTTTCTTGACAATCATAATAAATTCTTACTAACGATTTCTAATTTCAGATGGTACCACGGCGAGACCTACCTAGTCATTGTTAACATGCGTGACGTTGACTACGTCATCGATCTGACGTACTTCGAAAACGTTGTCGGTGACGTCAGCGTTATCCTGAGAAGCATTCAGTCTCCTAAGAACGAAGGGTAGGTTCTAAGCATAGACATTTCAATATACAGTTACACTTTTCTATGATATTTCTTTTGACAGTCTCTCTATAGTAGGTATCTTAAATCTAAGTATAGCTGAAACTGCTGAAGATGACGTTATAAAAACAAAATATGTAATTACTGCTTCAGTAATGGAGGAACTCTGAAGATAAGTTTTAGGTAGTGTTGTGATAATAATGGAATTAAGGTTCTTAGTTTAAGAATTACTAGTTGGGCGACCAAGTTCTGCACGGGTGAAAATAAGGATCGATTTTTCGCCCCCGTAGATCCGGTTATTGCAACTTTCATTGAAATCGTTAGAGCCGTTTTCGAGAACTTGATTATAAATATTTATAAATAAAAATATTACTTACTCATTTAATAGTAATATTACTTACTCGTATCTAGTTTTGTTATTACCCACCTTTACTGCAGATTATGCTTATGCTATGCATGTTGTATCTACGCCACAACATATGAGTATGTTGGCATAATATGTAAATTGAATTCAAGTTGGTTTATGATTTAATTTATTTTTTTCTTATTACAGTGACGTGTTCAACTCGTCGGCAGTACCAGTCGTTGGCTTCGAAGGACTTGTATTGAAACTGCACTAAATTAAAATAAGAAATTGTTGTATTTATTATGAGACTGTTGTTTTCTCTAAATTTTGTTGATTAAACTTTATTTATCAAAGACTTGTTTTATTTTAATATACATTTGCATAAAATATCTACTTTATAGGGTCGTGGGGCTTTTGGGACCGGGACCGCGGTCCCGGATTCCACCTATAAATGCAATAATTATTTTTACAGGGCGGAAGTAAATTACCGATGAAAAATATCTATATGAGGGGGTTCAGGATTATGTACTGAATACGTGGTAACCGTTTTTGCGTCGGTGTCTCTTTAAAGTCCCACCCTGTATAGATTGTAAAGGACAACGCGGAAAATGGTATTATGAATTCAGTACACGATTACAGACCCACCAGCGTTGAATAATAGGTTGATTTCAGGGTAGCAGCTTGCGCGTCGATCCTTAACACCGTGTATGTCTCATCATCATCTTCATCATTGACAGCCTTCTCCCAACCATTGCTGAGTATAGGGTTCCTCCCTTTAACGCCATTATTCCTTTGCTCTGCGTGAGTCTCAACCGTGTAGGTAGTACATTCATTTCCATCTTTCAACGCTTAAAATACTCCTCCTTGTGAATGAATGAACAGAAAATCATTCTGAATGTTGAAAAACTCAAGTAAGTAACATTAAGCCCGAAATTAACAAAGGAAGTACTTCTAAATAACTTGCCTTGACCTTCTTCGTGTGTAATTAATTATCAATGCGTTGGTGTGGGAGCTGCTGAAGTAATCAATGCTTGTTCCTTCTTTGTTCGAGAAAAAAGGTTTTTCCTTTATTCGGATAGTAAAAGACTAAATACACTAGAACTTTCCATTCCTTAGGTACGTGGATTTCAAAAGCATTTGTAGAAAACTATAAAATAATTATATTCAGTAGCAGTTGGGTGATGATGTAGTATGCAATTATAAGGGAATCGTAGACGCTCTTGATTTTTAATTATACCTATCTACGCATATTACCCAAAAAGTCAAACTTAAGATAAAAATATTATGTTTTATTGAGATCGCTTCTCTGTAACAATATATAATCAGTAAACCAGTGTGTATGCGGCGTGTCTCCACAGACAACGTCCCACCTTCCATCTTGCGTTACTTGCCCTGACTCCTGCTCACTTGCGATCTTATGACTGCATCAGCGAGCGGAGTTCGCATAGAGTTCAGATAAGAGTTAAGATCAGTAATCTTTACATAGTATAAAACAAAGTCACTCCCGATGCTCACTGTCTTTTAGAAGTCCAGAAATCTTGGTCAAGTCATATCAGAACCATAAAGGTTAGCGTTCGAGATGTTCTTTTGAAGAAAGAACTACACAGATTTGAGTGGACCTGTCCACAAGCAAGCAGGCAAGCGTTTGTCAGTTATCAAGCGTGTGTAGCTCGACTCGAAACTCAAGTTGGTCGTAATCATCATCATCTTCCTGCCCTTGTCCCATTCTACTTGGGGTCGGCGCAACACGTTTTTTTCTTCCATTCTGCCCTGTCAGACGTCACGGCATCATTTACTTCTTTCTCTTTCATATCATTCCTCACACAATCCATCCATCGTAACTCAAAGAGGTCAACGTACGAGTTTTTACTGTGTAATTTTAGGATTACATGGCAGTTTCCTACTGCATTCGTTTTTAGTCTGAACAGTGAGATGTTGAAGATTAATCCCTCCTTAAAATCGTAAAATACCATAAAAGACCACACCATGTAAACAACAGCGATATATCTCTTCGAACACACGGCGGCACATGGACCAGTACATTTCCAGTATAACTTGGCCTCGCTATGTATAGATTTCCTATACAATGAGCATAAACTGGTTTTGTAAACCTTGATAGGCCGTCGTGCATCTACAGTTATCTACAGTTTCTGAAGTAAATTAATAGAGGATATTCGAATTTTCCAGATCATAGTAACATAGAAAAAAGCGGCCGTTATCACAAGATATGGTGACACTTCCAAAACTATGTGGTATTATGATAGTCTAGATAAAACCGAAGTGTTTTCTGTTTATCTGAATTTTGTATGATTTATCTCAAATGTAAGATATGTTTAACTATAAAGCCGGATGTTGGGCGTACACTTCACCCAGTAGCAGATATTATGGGGTAAGTAACATTATAACATAGGCACATATAGCGGCAAATTAAGCTATACATTTCCAGTATAAAATGGCCGCGCTTTGTATTAATTTCCTGAACAATAAGAGACCCGCTTATACTGGTTTTGTATAGCTTGATAGGTTGTTGTGCGTACATACATACTTAAATTTTGCTCCTTCCCATGGGGTTAGATCGACAATATGGAATTTCCTATCCTTTTCGTTATCCTCCCTCTCAAATCTTGTTACATAAGCACTGGTTGTAAATAACTATACTATACATTAGACCTTATGAAGGACAAAAGGTTTTTTTGGAGCGTCCCTTTGCTAACCTTTCTATAACTGATGTCTGCATCATAATTTTTCTTTTCATTCATCATCATAATAAAATATGACAACAACAATTGCGGTCATTAAACAATTTATAATACTAGCTGTTGCCCGCGACCTTCGTCCGGGTGAAATTATTATAAAATACTATTTTCCCCGTTTTTGCAACATTTTTCGATGATGCTCCGCTCCTTTTGGTCGCAACGTGACGTTAAATAGCTTATAGCCTTCCTCGATAAATGGGCTATCCAATGCTAAAATATTTTTTCATTTCGAACAGTCGTTCCTGAAATTAGCGCGTTCAACCAAACAAACTCTTCAGCTTTATAATATTATAAAATAAAATATAAAGTACAGAAGTACAGATTTGTTTCTATTATTACACTTAGTATCAGATGAATATCTACGAGTAGGTAGGTAATGGTAATGTTGATTTTCATTGCGCGGTGTTGCATGCCAACTCTTCTCTTATTCGTGTTTTAGTCATGGCCTGATGGTTGCCAAGTTTTGTCTCTTGTTTCACTATGTGTTAGGGGTTTACGAAAGGATGCTGTAACTCTAGTTTTGTGAGTGTTAAGTGCATTTATTTGGATCGGATATTCGGATGCATATTTACCTAAAGTTTGAGTCTTGACAAGAATAGAGCGCGCGTCAGTACGGAAAAAGTCCCGGTTTATTTAAATACATAGTTTTTTTTTTAAATTTTAGTGTTTTACTTCAAACGACTTGTCATATTTACTATTTTGTCCTATTCGAATATTCAATTGCAAAATTTAAAATTGTATAATTTTGTATTTTTACGTGTTATTTTCAACAAATCTCTTGCCTGATTTTAAATAGATTTTAAATATTCATTATGCTTATGAGTATATACTACATTTTATACACCAGTATTATCTATAAAACACCGCAATCCCGAGAAAAATAAACATTTTAAGAAGTCACTTTCATACTTTCGTACCCTATGCCGGGAAAAAACGTACTTTAGGTAAATATGCATCTGAATATCCTATCAATAGTTATCACCGTCCAAACCCTTTATTTAATCATGCAATTAATTTTCATTATTATTCTTTAATTTCTCATTTCATAGTCTACTGATAAGAGCATATTATACCTAGAGTTTTTATTTAGTCAATATTTCAACATTTTCTATTTCTACAGGGTCACGATGAAGAGCCTCCTAGTTCTTCCAGTGCTGTTCGCACTAGCACTTAGTAGTAGCTCTAATGAAAAGGAACTTGATTGGTGGGAGACTACCATCTTCTACCAGATCTACCCAAGGTCGTTCAAGGACAGCAACGGTGATGGCATTGGAGACTTGAATGGTAAGACATTACAAATTATTCGGTTTCGTTATCCGTCCTTATGGAAACATTACTTTAGTTGCTTCAAATATACAGGCTGTAATCGGACCCTTCACGAAGCCGTCAATGAAGCATTCTATACAGCAAACTAATTAACTCTACGAAAAAATTTTTGCAGGGAAACGACATTTTGGGGTGAAAAATCTCGTTTTACAGTAGGACTCAATGTAGCGCACTCAAAACATTGTGCTGGTGGATGCATTGAATAGTACGGGGGTCGTGAATGTATTTAAAGTACATTTACAAACATGTATTTAAAAAAACTTATGAAAAAGTTGGAACTTTCACCCTCAATATCTCCGTAACTCGAAGGTTCACAGGTATTACCTAGAACAAAAAAAAAATCGCAATGACGGAGAGAACAAGACTAAGTGCCTTTCCGCTTCATTAAGGGTATTTTCACACCCATTATACATGGGATTTTGTATGATTTATCACCGTTTTCTCTCCAGGAATCACAGAATGTCTGGAATACTTGAAAGGGTTGGGAGTTGGTGCAACTTGGCTGTCACCTATTTTCAAGTCACCAATGTACGATTTTGGCTACGACATCGCTGATTTCTACGCTATTCAAGAAGAATACGGAACCATGGAAGATTTTGAAAACCTTATGGCGAAAGCTAAAGAATTAGGTTAGTTTTAATTTCATGAGTTTAAAATAAGAGAGCAAGAATAAAATAAGGATAAAATAAAGAAATCTTTGTCAAAGTAGCAAGCTTCTATAAAGCATTATAAATGAAAACATTTAGTCATCAGAAACAGACTCGTGAATAAAATAATAACAAGTAATGTACAGAGTGTTAATGCTCTCGATGCTATTAATAACAAACTCTTTCTGAGAAACATAGAAGTAGAAACGAACAGCCAAAACTATAATGACTATTTATCCTAGGAGTAAAGCCAAAATAAAGAGCCCAATGACATCTATAGAGCCGTCACACAAAAGTAATTTGATTACTTTACTTACTTTGCTCTCAATATTTGCGGACTATCTCACAGACAAACAAACAAGAAATACAAACACTATCGTTTACCGTTCTAGATATTAAAATAGTTCTGGATTTCGTACCAAACCACACGAGTAATGAAAGTGTGTGGTTTGAGGAGGCGCTCCGAGGTCACGAGAAATATCAGGATTACTTTATCTGGGAGGATGGAATAGTGGACGAAAATGGGGTTACGCATCCGCCTAATAATTGGGTAAGCATACAAGATGTTGGATTTTATTAATTAATTTATATGAAGTAAATTAAGGAGCTCGTGGCTAAATAATAACAGCCGCTCGGGTCGATCTTTAGGTTAAGCCGTGCTTGCCTAGGTTGGTCTGTGGATAGGTGACCACACATTACATACCGAGTTTCCTCCGTGCCTCGGCAAGCACGTTAGCTGTTGGTCCCGGGTGTAATTTGTAGATCTTTGACAGTCGTGACTAGTGGCCCAAAAAGTCTGACAACCAGTCTTACCAAGGGGTATCGTATTACCCAGTACTAACTGGGTTGTGGAGGTCAGATAGGCAGTCGCTTCATGTAAAATACTGTTATTCAGCTGCATCCGGTTAGACTGGAAGCCGACCCCAACATAGTTGGCAAAAGGCTAGGCAGATGATGATGAAGTAAATTAAAGAAGTAGGTATTAATAACATAACCTGTTGACATGGACATAATTCTTGTTGAGAGTTTAATTGATGATGCTCATAAATGATTAATTAGTTTTATCATATGGTGGATAAACCTGTTTATATTAATATCGTCAATGGTAATTAATTGTATGCCACATGCAACGATATTAGCAATAATACTGATTTCTGACGAGTCAAGCAATCGTTCAATGCAAACATTTCTATAATCTATTTTATTCTTCAGGTTAGTGTTTTCCGTAAGAGTGCCTGGGAGTACAGAGAAGAGGTCGGCAAATACTATCTCCACCAATTCGTCATCGGCCAACCAGACCTTAACTTCCGTAACCCCGATGTGGTCGAAGAAATGAAGAATATCATTCGTTTCTGGTTAGACAAAGGCGTCGCTGGTTTCAGGGTTGATGCTATCGCGCATTTGTTCGAAGTTGACAAGGCTGATTTTGGTGGAAAGTACCCTGACGAACCTTTATCTCGCGACACCGATGATCCTGATAATTACGACTATCTTTCACACATTTACACAAAAGACCTCGATGAAACTGTAGAAATGGTGTACCAATGGAGAGAAGTCTTCGAAGAGTTTAAAGAGAAGGATGGTTTGAGTAGAGTCATGATGACTGAGGCATACTCCACTCCTCAAATGACGATGAAGTACTTCGGTGCAGGAGATCGTAAAGGAGCTCAGATGCCTTTCAACTTTGTGATGATTTCTGATGTCAATGGTGGTTCCAGTGCTGCTGAGATTAAGTACGCTCTTGATAAGTTCCTCACATTCAAACCTATCGATCAACACGCAAACTGGGTGGTAAGACGACTTTACCTTTACTTATAATTTGTTTTGCTTGACATATTTTCATCCGTAATGTTGTCTATACTTTAATTATCATATTTCAGGCTGGAAACCATGATAACAGTCGTGTTGCTTCAAGATTTAGCCCAGAATTAGTTGATGGTATCAACATGATTACTTTATTGATGCCCGGTATTGGCGTTACTTACATGGTAAGCACAAGCTATGTTAATAACAATAATTATAAAAATTCAATCCTGTATTAACTTACTTAAGAAAATGTATCAAAATAAACAGCCAGTGTTCTTCCTCCTCTCTCCTACTTTATCTATGCTGTGCCCGACAGGGTCCATAATTGTGACTAATATATTCGTTCCCATACCAACTACTTACATTATGGTACGCAATAAAGAATTGAGAATTGAGAATTAATTTTAATATTGAAATTAACAATATTAAAATTTAAAATATTCTAACGTGAACTAATTTAAGGGTGATGAAATCGGCATGGTCGACGGTTATGTGAGCTGGGAGGATACCGTGGACCCCAGTGGCTGCAACACTGATGACCCTATCAACTACTGGATGTCTTCTCGAGACCCTGAACGTACACCGTTCCAATGGAACGCTAATAAGAATGCAGGTATAAATAACTCATATCTTGTCAAACCTATACGGGGTGTAAACAGACCCTTCACCAAGCCGTCATCCAAGCATTCTGTACATCAAACTAAGTAACTTTACGCAAAAATTTTTGCTGGGAAACGAAATTTTTTTTCGGGGTCAAAAATCACATTTTACGGTAAAACTCAATATAATGCGCTCAAAACTTATTGCTGATGGATGCTTTGAATAGAAAACGGACCATGGAGGTAATTGGAGTAAAGTTAGAACCTTAAAAAGTAGTATTTAAAAAAAAACTTGTGAAAAAATTGGAACTTTGACCCCCAATATCTCCGTAACTAAAAGGTTCCCAGGTATGGTCCAGAACAAAAAAATGATCACAATGACGAGGAGAACAAGTGCCTTTCGGCTTCGTTAAGGGTCTTTTTACACCCTTTATTTCTCGAAAATGCTGATCTTCAAACAACAGACAGGTTCTTTAATGCAGTTGAAATAGAAAATAATGAAAGAATTTTCTGTGATAGAAATGATCAACCACGTAGAATAACAATTAATTATTTCCTCAGGTTTCTCAGACGGTGACAAGACCTGGCTCCCAGTAGCTGATGGCTATGAGAACCTTAATGTAGATGTGCAGAGCTTATCCGAGAAGTCTCACTTGAGCGTGTACAAGGCATTAGCTCAACTGCGAACTGACAAGGTCTTCAGATACGGCAGATACGAGTCTGTGGCATACAATGAAGGAGTTTTCGCTTTCAGAAGGTGAGTGCTAGTGTACAGTTCTCGAAATTGCAGCATTGTGGCGGAGAAAGGCATTATTAGATATGAAATGACGTACGAAGACATGAAATAGATGACTTTGGAAAATATCATGATAATTCATTGAATTTTTTATCGATTTAATCTTTTCAAATGCGATGTCTTGCAAAACCAACATAAACAAAATAATAAACACTTGAGAGGAACAAAATATCCAATTTATCAATTCTCGTGAGATTAACATGACATTATCAATACCTGTAGAGATAGAAGAAAAACAACAACAAATTATAAGCATTTCTAGCTCGGATCGGATGTTTGTAGACCTATTGAGTATATACGTTTTTGTCCTAATGCGGAAATTGATACAGCATCCTTGAAAATATTGGGATTACAGAAATCAGGTCACAATATTAACATTAATAGGTCCACGCGATATTTATGAATCCATATTGAAATTGAGGAGCACATTGCTTCATTCATGCGTTCTCATAGGTCGATCGGAACATTTAAATTACTCAACTTTTCGGAGAATTTAATCAATTCTGTAGCTTTCAAAATCATCAACGTGTTGCTGGAAATGTGACGTTACTGTTGGAGAAATGATTGTCTGTAATAAAATGAAATAAGCGTTCGTGCCCAGAAAATGAAAAAATAATTTATTCTTATTCTTATTCTTATTCTTTATTGCACACAAAAACAACAAAAATATATATACAAATTGCAATAACATAGCTTATGTACAATTTATTTCATATGTAGATATTTTAAAGCTACTAACGAAATGTCATGGCATTCTCTTTTTAACAAATCAAACTTTCAGTAACAGTAAAACGGCCGATTTAACCACTTAGCCCGAAAATAATAAAACTAGAAAATACAGCCCTAGACCTAGAAGTCTTTGAACTAGTCAATATAAAACATCGCGTGATGAGGTTTTCATTGTAACCGCTTACCTCATACATGAATATCTAACAAACCCTCAATACTGACCATTGATCAACAACGAAATTGGTCTAAGAATCGACAACAGCAATTAAATAACTGACATTGATGTATTTATGAGCTTTTTTTGAGTAAAGATGTGTTTCGTGTGTAAAGTTACTGAATTAAGTAGATCCTATTATAACTGGCAATATGATTCGTTAAGAAAGGTACAGAAACTTCACTGCTCTGTCCTCAGAAAATTAGCAATCTCTCGCAGAAGCCAAAGAATTTGTCGAAGGAACACCGTATCCACGTCTATAAGGCAGTTAATTTAGCTACGATATAATTCAACGCAGCACTGTTGTAATGGATTTGCTTTGATTTCAAACTTGTGAAAAAAAAAATACTGTGCCGAGTCCTCGAGCACGATCTCTCTCAAGACAAGCAAACGCGTACCCTGTACGCCAACTACACAAATAAGTGACAAAAATGTGCGGTGCACTATAACACGAAATAAACAATTAAAAGTTTTGGAATCCCTATTATTTTTGTAGGTCTTTGCAGTGAAATTATAGCTTGGCGTGGAGGGCATGCGTTTATGCTCTGGCTTACAAGACAAGTAGGGCAGATTAAAAGTGACATCTTATTTTCTTCCAGGTGGTACAACAAGAAAGCCTACGTCGTCATCATCAACTTTAAAGACCAGCCATACACCATCGACCTCACCTACTTCGAAGGAGTCAACAAGAAAGTTGAAGTCGTTCTCAGCAGCATCCAGTCGCCCAAATCTGCAAAGTGAGATCCTCTAATATTATAGTACAGACGCCAGCACATGAAACTACCCGAAACTGTCAAGTTCTCCCAATCAACCTTGAACCTAATGCTGTAGAGACAAAATTGAAAATCTATTAAAGAAATTTGACGGATTGTAGTAGCTTGATGTGCTGGCCATCTGTCCTATGATTACTAACTAACAAATTGCTCGTTGGTCTCTTAGTTGCAACGTCATGTGATGGGTTCGATTCCTTTCCCGAACAAAAAATGCTATTGGATGTTTCAATCAGAAATTCTTCATTAGCTGCTCAGAGTTTTAAAATTGGGGGTGTAACAGTCCGGAAGCACGTAACACCGTTGTTTCTGCGCATGACCTCTCTGCAGTCGTGTCGGATGGCTGTTCTATTGAACTAAGAGAGTGAGAGAGTAAGGAGAGCACCTATCTTGACGAACACTCTAGTAAAATTTAATATTCTCTTTGCTTGGGTAGTCTCTGTTGTGACCGGCTGCCAAGGGTAGCCGTGACTGAAATTCAGTCGGGAGGATATTAATACCAACTAACAAAGTCCATTCTATAGATCTTAAACAATACAAGGAGGTAGCAGAATGTTACTATGAAAGCCTACCCCGAACCTAAGATGATAGTTCAGAATTCATAATATGGAAGTTAGAAGTTTGGGCATAATGCCAGTTTGCTAAAGGTCAACGGACTCAATATTACCCTCAAATGTGGAGCGAAACCGTGAACGATGGTTATTTTGTTATGTGCCAGAACTTCTTTAGTGGTTCCCTGTATTATGTTTTCATCTTTCTTAACTACTTTCTTATATTTCGACCTACTTTTGGATACTTTGTTAAGGTGTAAACGGACCCTTCACGAAGCCGTCAACCAAGCATTATGTACATCAAACTAAGTAACTTTACGAAAAAATTGTTGCTGGGTTTATTTTTTTTGGGGTGAAAGATCACGTTTTACTGTAGGATTCAATGTTAGGTAGTCAAAACATTGTGCTGATAGATGGATTGAATAGTACAGGGGTCGTGGAGGAAACTTGTGGAAAAAGGTGGAACTTTGACCCCCAATATCTCTGTAACTAGAAGGTTCCCAGGTATGGTCGAGAAAAAAAAAATGATCGCAATGGTAGGAAGAACAAGTTCCTTTCAGCTTCGTTAAGGGTCTTGTTACACACCCTTTATAATATTCTGTACGATTCAAATCAAACTCATGATTTTCAATAGTTTCCGCTATAATTTTGATAATTTTGAACTGAATAGTTCTCTAGTGACTTCCGTCACACATAGTTGATCAACAATTCGTATTTACCTCAATAACTTTGATAACATCTCTAGCAATGTTTGCTTGAGCAGTCGAATACTTCCGAGACAAAAGACTTGTTTCTGAAATGGATAACCAGGTTCAAACCTATGTTATTGTTTTGTACTACCTCACTGACGGTCGACCAGTTTTCAACCTTATCACTCAGGGATAAAGATGAAATGTGAATACAGCACAAAAAATATTTGACCCTTTTTTAAATGAACGAGTTTGTAATAGTTTCAAAGAGTGTCCATGGAGTTTCCTGTCTGCTGATCTGCTTAGAGATCTACGATTGAACACTGCAATGGAATCAGTAGCTCTATTCTTTTGTTTTTTTAATGACCAACTTCTTGACAAAAGTGCGTGAAGTTGGTTTATTTGAAACAAGCTATTGCCTGCGACTTCCTTCGCGGTATAATTTTGATGAGTATGAGCGAGGAAAAAAAAAGATAGCCCATGTCCTTCCCCAGGATATAATCTATCTCCTCCAAATTTCATTACGATCCGATCAGCTGTTTAGTCGTGAAGGTAGCAAACAAACAAACAGAGTTACTTTCGCATTTCTAATATTAGTATGGATGGAATGGAAAATAAAACTGGAAATGGAAATGAAAATGAATTTGTTATATCGTTCCAAAACAGCCAAAATTTACTAAAATAGGTACAAGAAATTGAAAATGGTTCTCACTGGCTATATCCACGACGACAAGACCGCAATATTAGAAGAAACTTATTGAAAAAGTTTTATAAAATGGAGTTTTTTCATTGTTTCCGTTTAAACTCGTTTCAAGACAAAGTTAAGAGACTGTTTAAAATCCCTTGTTTGAAAATTGAAATTGAAGAAAATTGGCTTAGGCGTTTGTTTGCCAGAGCCACGAGGTAAGCGAGCCCCAAGATACAGAATAACTGGTTAGTTTGGGGCTCACTAGCAACAACACTATCTATGTAAACTAGTTTAGGTAATATTTCAAGATCCTTAACGAAGCCGTCAACCAAGCATTATGTACATCAAACTAAGTAACTTCAAGCAAAATTTATTGCTGGGAAACGACTTATTTTTTGGGGTGAAAAATCACTGTTTTACGGTAGGATTCTATGCACTCAAAACATTGTGCTGATGGATGGATTGAATAGTACGAGGGTCGTGGAGGTGTTTGCAGTAAAAAATTACATTAAAAACATTTATAAAAAAAAAACTTGTGTAAAAGTTGGAACTTTGACCGCTAATATCTCCGTAACTAGAAAGTTCCCAGATATGGTCTTGAACAAAAAAATGATCGCAATGACGGGGAGAACAAGTGCCTTTCGGCTTCGTTAAGGGTCTTTTTACACCCTTTATGTAAACTAGTTTAGGTAATATTTCAAGCCATTTATACAGGGTGTAAATGTGCACGGTGTGATGTTATGTTATGTAATCTGTCAGTTACCTTTCTCACCTTAATAATGGTTGAACGAATTTCGTTGAAATTTGACCCTCAGATAGACCACTACTTTGGTAAGGATATGGGATACTTTTTATCCAGGTTAAATGTTCCTGTGGGATAATTACTGGGATACCCGCAGGCGCAACCGCGGTCACAAGCTAGCTATTTGTTTGTTTATTTATCTCTATAACAAATTTTCCATTTCATCTTTCCAGGGATGTTCTTCAAGCGAGCAAAGTGGAGGTACTCGGCAGCGAAGCTTTAGTGCTCAAAGTTGCTTAACTATCATCTCCTTGATAAACTTTTGTAAACTATTGAATAACAACTGCGGTCTACATTTACTTATTTAAATATCCTGAAGATTGGATAAAAAAAGTTCTGGCTGCAAAACTGGGTTAACAATTTATATTTATGAAAATTATAAATTTCGTTATTGTGTACTGAAGTGGTATTTTTATTTCACCTATTTACGTACGGACGAATTGTGGTCGTGGGTGGCTATAGAAATATACAGGATAGAAGGTATATCGACGCACGAACGATTACCACGTATTCAGTAAATCATTCTAAACCTCCCCACATAGAAATGATGTACTGAATACGCGGTAGCCGTGCGTCAGTGTCCCTTGCCCCCCGTGTACTGCAACATTTCAGTTAGTGCTTCTACAGAGGTGTCTTGTCCAGAGCTGCGTCTGCAATTAATCCTTACTGGTTTTACTGATCCCTGAGGCCCACTTGCAACACTGATCAATAAATACGTCTATGTACTGATAAACGTATTTAAAATATCGCTCCGTTTCTGTCAATCGATATAAGGTAACAGAGACAAAATGCCTCTCCTACTAGCGGTAATGTATTTAGTGATATCCGCTTCAAGATTGTGTCTGACGTGTAATAGAGAAATATGGAAGATGACTTGCTGCGCCGACCCCAAATGAATTGGGATAAGGGCAAGAGAATGATGTTGATGCTTCAAGGTGCCGTAAGCCGAGACTGGTTATGATATTTCTTCATACTTTTACAAGTAAAACAAAACGTCTTCGCAAAATTGTTCACCTTTACTCCGGATGTAGGGAACGAAATACAAGCATCTAATGAGAAATTAATTTGCATTTATACATTAATTATGAATTAGCTGTGTAGGGTAAGGGATTAGTGTTATGTGTATATGTAATTACGACACGATTATGTATGTAACACTCGACTCTAAGGCCCGGCGCCCACTATCGGTGGGCATCGGTGCGGCTCGATACAGCTCGAGCGCTTTACGCCGGCTTCGAGCGGCTTAGGGCGCCTTAGAGCTCCGTCGGGCGACTTCGGGCGGCCTCGGCAGCCGTAAGTATGGCTAAGGATGCCGAGGCGGTCTTCGGGTAGCTCGGGTGGCATTTTCGGATCAGACACGTCGCAGAACAGTCATTTCGATCACCGCACGCGCCTTCATTATCGTATCGTACAAGTAGACGCAAAATAACTTGGCAGTCCTGAACATAGGCTCTGCAAACTTCTGCGCATGTACATTCGCAAAGAAAAGTGTTATTGGCATTTTTTTTTAACCAAAATACTAATAAAAATGTCCTAATACCAAGTAAAAATAAAATAAATATCAAAACAAAGTTTCTCTTCTTCTTCAGCAAGATGAACAATGAGAACTAAGTCCCAATCCACCATTATAAATACACACACATAACTGTTTTCACGGAACGTTACGAGTGACTGCTCTGCGATGTTTCTGCAGCCAGAACTATTCTTAGGCTACCCAAAATCAGCTACGGCGTCCTTAGGCGTGTTTACGACTGCCGAGGCAGCTCTCAGGCGCCCAAAGCCGCCCGAAGTCGCCCGACGCAGCTCTAAGGCGCCCAAAGCCGCCCGAAGCCGGCGTAAAGCGCTCGAGCTCTACCGAGCCGCACCGATGCCCACCGATAGTGGGCGCCGGGCCGATATGTCGTTTATAATTATCTCTTGAAGTTATGAGTTAATTTGAAATCATAGAGGTGCTTTAATATTAACTGCTTTAGATTTGATTGCGATTAGTATTGAAACTTGCAGCCGAATTCTGCGCTGACTCAATTTTGATTGCCATCGAGACGATAAAAAGAAGTAAGTATTGGTCAAAGCCTGTCGAATTCTGATTAGTTTGATGTAGAATATGCCCGCCCGCTCCTAGTTTAAAACAGCCCACCAAACATCTACGGTGGGTTTCATGAAAATATAACTATTTTAAAAACTGGTGCAGGTTTTCATAACCATATAAACAACACATAATGCTGATGTCACGTAGGAGACTGCTGAGATGAAGATTAATAGTGAAGTATGGAAGAAGAAGACATGCTGCGCCGACTCCAAATAAGTTGAGATAAGGGCAGGAGAATGATGATAAAGATTCAAATGTTGATGCCACTTGAGACAGTCATCGCTGTATCAGATTTAGATGTTCACAGAAAACCTAAAGAGGAACTGTCAAATTCAATACTCAATACTTCATTCAGGCACAGCAAAAGAAAGATAATTATGTGGAGATGAGGACTTATTATTTAGGTATCTTATAATCTAACTTATTCTAAAAACACTCTTGTTTATTTCATACGAGTTTCAATGATTTAACATTTAAATATTCGTTGACACTGTAGTAACATTTGCTTATTAATAGCTTTCTTTATTCAATTATGTTCTTAAAAAGTCATACCTATAGATATCAATCTGATTAACCACTCGTATGCCGAGTATCCAGGCACAATTTTTTTTTTTTTTTTTACGGATGGGAAATCTTCAAATGACTTCTCCCGCTCTGGGTGGAGTGGGAGGGAGTGTCAGACTCTTACTGACTAAAACCCATCCATGTTCCTTCATTGCCCTTTGTGTTCCAGGGCCACGGTATCTCTTTCGAACAGTCCCGCAGCCCCGGCAGGCATCGGCCCTTGCGGGCCCCTTCCTGGTTGCTGACATCTCTTTGAGGCGCGCGTGGAACACGAACGCGCCATCGACACGGCCTGTCGTCATAAGACGGACGGATGGTGAGCTAACCCATTACTCACCGTCCACAGGCCCGCGCCTACGGTGGCCGGGAGCCACCACGTGGCCCCCGACGCCCGGTGCGTCGCCCGCGGCGGCTGGGACGTGAGATTCTCTCCCTCTCACGTCCCGCCACCTCCTTCGCTAGCATGACTGCTTCGCAGAAGGAGGTGACGGCTTCCCATTCCCTCTCGCTCCGGACCATGGCCTGAACCAGGGCCGGGCGCGAGAGGTCGCCGCCGCCGATCGCCGCTACGAGGACACGGCGGAGCTCCGCCCAAGCGGGGCAGACCTCCACGGTGTGCGCCACCGTGTCCTCCGGACGATCCTCGCAATGATAGCACCCGGGCGTTTCCTCCCGCCCGATTCGGTGCAGGAACCTCCCGAAACAACCGTGTCCGGTGAGGACCTGCGTCAGGCGGAAGGTGAGGGCGCCGTGGCGCCTCTCTAGCCACTCCTCAAAGAGGGGACTTATCGCCACTATTGTGGCGTGCCCTGCACTAGGTTGCGACAGTCGCTGTCTCCATGTCGCCATGAGATCGCGTCGGAGGTCTGTCCGCTGAGCGGTGATTTGCCGCGGCAGCGGAGTTTCCCCCCGACGTAGTGCCCCCGCGCGCCATTTATGCAGGCGCGCGAGGACTATCGCCTCCAGATCCCATGGCGGCAATCCGGCTAGGAGGCTCGCCGCCTCGCGGGAGATTGTGCGGTACCCCCGGATCAGCCTTACGGCTACGACCTTTTGGGGCGCGTTCAGGTAGTGCGCAGCACGCCGCTTAATTGAACGCGCCCACACCGGGGCCCCGTAAAGGGCCATGGACCGCACGACCCCCGCGTAGAGCCTACGGCAGGAGGCGTTTGGACCCCTCAGGTTGGGCAAGAGCCGCTTGAAGGCAGCCCCGGCCCGTTCCAGTTTGGGAGCCAAACGTCGGAAATGCTCAACGAAGTTCCACCGGCTGTCGAGGACGAGTCCTAGGTACTTCAAAGTCGACTCGACGCCGATGGGAACCCCTCCTACCGTCGCGTATGTAAAGTAAACTTGTACCTATTGATTTAAGAAAAAAAAAATATATATACACCGTGACTTTTTAGCCGTCTTACGGCACTTCATGTATCCAATGACTACTAAGCATTCATGAAAAAAAATAGGTATTTATGAGATTTTAACAATTTAAAAATAAAAATATTATTCAATATTATGACGCATGACGTAGTTAAAACGCCCTGTTGTGAGCGATAACCTACTGGACTCGAGCGCTGGGTGGGTATATTCTCCCGTTTGACACGTAAACATCATTAACATGATATTTCATAATGTTTTCTACTGTTTCTTTATTTTTCTTTGTAAGTAGCTATTACGGTAGGTAAAAAAAAAAAAACGCGCCTAGAACTATTTTATGTCGGGCACATTGAGTGGACCACCTTTGTAAGACGACTAAAAAGTCACGGTGTATAATATCGGTTTTCTGTAAAAAGCATAATATTTTCAAGATAATCATACAATTCGTTAATCATGTGTTTCAGTGAGTTGGTTTAAAAAAAAAATTATACGTCAAATAAATATTTTTTTAAAACTACATGAAACTGGTATTTGCTATCCGACTACTCTGAGAAAAAACATCCGAAACAGATTCAGACGTCACAGTCTCTTTTAGAAGTCCAGACATAATCTTGTCACATCAGAACCATCAACCATGGTCAGCGTTCGAGATGGTCTTTTGAAGAAAGAACTACACAGATTTTATTGGACCTATCCACTCAGTGCAAGCATTACAATTTGTCAGTTATCGTGTAGCCCGACTTGTAACTCAAGATGGACACCATCATCTTCCTGCCCTTGTCCCATTCTACTTGGGGTCGGCGCAACACGTTTTCATTTTGGGATTACATGGCAGTTTCCTACTGCATTCATTTTTAGTTGTCTGAACAGTGAGATGTTGACGTTTAATCCCTCCTTAAAATCGTAAAATACCATAAAAGACCACACCATGTAAACAACAGCGATATATCTCTTCCTACACACGGCGGCACAGGAAACTGTAAGTTTCCAGTATAACTTGGCCTCGCTATGTATAGATTTCCTATACAATGAGAGATCCGCATAAACTGGTTGTGTAAACCTTGATTGGCCGTCGTGCATACGATCTACAGTTTCTGAAGTAAATTAACAGAGAATTCTCGAATTTTCCAGACCATAGCTACATAGAAAATAGCGGTTGTTATCACAAGATATGGTAACACTTCCAAAACTATGTGGTTTTATGAAAGTCTAGATAAAACCGAAGTGTTTTCTGTTTATCTGAATTTTGTATCATTTATCTCAAATATAAGATATGTTTAAGTATAAAGCCGGATGTTGGGCGTACACTTCACCCAGTAGCAGATATTATGGGGTAAGTAACATTATAACATAGGCACATATAGCGGCAAATTAAGCTATACATTTCCAGTATAAAATGGCCTCGCTTTGTATGGGTTTCCTGTACAATGAGAGATTCGCTTATACTGGTTTTGTATAGCTTGATAGGTTGTTGTGCGTACATACATGCTAAAACTCTCGCTTTTTCCCATGGGGTTAGACCGACAATCCGGAACTTCAATATAACTATAACTTTTTCGTTATCCTCCCTCTCAAATCTTGTTACATAAGCGCTGGTTGTGAATAGCTAGACCTTTATGAAGGACATAAGGTTATTTTGGAGCGTCCCTTTGCCAACTTTCCTATAACTGATGTCTGCGTTGTAACTTTGCTTTTCATTCATCATCTCAACACGATAACAACAATTGCGGTCATTAAACAATTTATCATACATTTGTTTCTATTATTACACTTATGAGATGAATATCTACGAGTAGGTAGGTAATGGTAATGTTGATTTTCATTGCGCGGTGTTGCATGCCAACTTTTCGCTTATTCAGTCATGGCCTGATGGGTGCCAAGTTTTGTCTCTTGTTTTACTGTGTGTTAGGGGTTTACGAAAGGATGCTGTAATACGAGTTTTGTGAGTGTTAGGTGCCTTTATTTTTGTCCCGTCGTCATCACCGTCCAAACCCTTTGTTTAATCATGCAATTATTTTTTTATTTTTTTTCATTATTATTTTTTATTTCTCATTTTATAATCTACCGATAAGAGCATATTATACCTGCAGTTTTTATTTAGTCAATATTTCAACATTTTCTATTTCCTCAGGGTCACGATGAAGAGCCTCCTAGTTCTTCCAGTGCTGTTCGCACTAGCACTTAGTAGTAGCTCTAATGAAAAGGAACTTGATTGGTGGGAGACTACCATCTTCTACCAGATCTACCCAAGGTCGTTCAAGGACAGCAATGGTGATGGCATTGGAGACTTGAATGGTAAGATATTACAAATTATTCGGTTTCGTTATCTATCCTCATGGAAACATAACTTTAGTTGCTTCAAATATACAGGGTGTAAGCGGACCCTTCACGAAGCCGTCAATGAAGCATTCTATACAGCAAACTAATTAACTCTACGAAAAAGTTTTTGCTGGGAAACGACATTTTGGGGTGAAAAATCTCGTTTTACAGTAGGACTCAATGTAGCGCACTCAAAACATTGTGCTGGTGGATGCATTGAATAGTACGGGGGTCGTGAATGTATTTAAAGTACATTTATAACTTTAAAAACATGTATTTAAAAAAAACTTATGAAAAAGTTGGAACTTTCACCCTCAATGTCTCCGTAACTCGAAGGTTCACAGGTATTACCTAGAACAAAAAAAAATCGCAATGACGGAGAGAACAAGACTAAGTGCCTTTCCGCTTCATTAAGGGTATTTTCACACCCATTATACATGGGATTTTGTATGATTTATCACCGTTTTCTCTCCAGGAATCACAGAAAGTCTGGAATACTTGAAAGAGTTGGGAGTTGGTGCAACTTGGCTGTCACCTATTTTCAAGTCACCAATGTACGATTTTGGCTACGACATCGCTGATTTCTACGCTATTCAAGAAGAATACGGAACCATGGAAGATTTTGAAAACCTTATGGCGAAAGCTAAAGAATTAGGTTAGTTTTAATTTCATGAGTTTAAAATAAGAGAGCAAGAATAAAATAAGGATAAAATAAAGAAATCTTTGTCAAAGTAGCAAGCTTCTATAAAGCATTATAAATGAAAACATTTAGTCATCAGAAACAGACTCGTGAATAAAATAACAAAACAAGTAATGTAGAGAGTGTTAATGCACTCGATGCTATTAATAACAAACTCTTTCTGAGAAACATCGAAGTAGAAACGAACAGCCAAAACTATAATGACTATTTATCCTAGGAGTAAAGCCAAAATAAAGAGCCCAGTGACATCTATAGAGCCGTCACACAAAAGTAATTTGATTACTTTACTTACTTTGCTCTCAATATTTGCGGACTATCTCACAGACAAACAAACAAGAAATACAAACACTATCGTTTACCGTTCTAGATATTAAAATAGTTCTGGATTTCGTACCAAACCACACGAGTAATGAAAGTGTGTGGTTTGAGGAGGCGCTCCGAGGTCACGAGAAATATCACGATTACTTTATCTGGGAGGATGGAATAGTGGACGAAAATGGGGTTACGCATCCGCCTAATAATTGGGTAAGCATACAAGATGTTGGATTTTATTAATTAATTTATATGAAGTAAATTAAGGAGCTCGTGGCTAAATAATAACAGCCGCTCGGGTCGATCTTTAGGTTAAGCCGTGCTTGCCTAGATTGGTCTGTAGATGGGTGACCACCCATTACATACCGAGTTTCCTCCGTGCCTCGGAAAGCACGTTAAGCCGTTGGTCCCGGGTGTCATTTGAAGATCTCTGACAGTCGTTAGGTAGTCAGTGGCCCAAAAAGTCTGACAACCAGTCTTACCAAGGGGTATCGTATTACCCAGTACTAACTGGGTTGTGGAGGTCAAATAGGCAGTCGTTCCATGTAAAAGACTGGTATTCAGCTGCATCCGGTTCGACTGGAAGCCGACCCCAACATAGTTGGCAAAAGGCTAGGCAGATGATGATGAAGTAAATTAAAGAAGTAGGTATTAATAACATAACCTGTTGGCATGGACATAATTTTTGTTGAGAGTTTAATTGATGATGCTCATAAATGATTAATTAGTTTTATCATATGGTGGATAAACCTGTTCATATTAATATCGTCAATGGTAATTAATTGTATGCCACATGCAACGATATTAGCAATAATACTGATTTCTGACGAGTCAAGCAATCGTTCAATGCAAACATTTCTATAATCTATTTTATTCTTCAGGTTAGTGTTTTCCGTAAGAGTGCCTGGGAGTACAGAGAAGAGGTCGGCAAATACTACCTCCACCAATTCGTCATCGGCCAACCAGACCTTAACTTCCGTAACCCCGATGTGGTCGAAGAAATGAAGAATATCATTCGTTTCTGGTTAGACAAAGGCATCGCTGGTTTCAGGGTTGATGCTATCGGGGTTTTGTTCGAAGTTGACAAGGCAGATTTTGGTGGAAAGTTCCCTGATGAACCTCTATCTCGCAGCACCGATGATCCTGATGATTACGACTATCTTTCACACATTTACACAAAAGACCTCGATGAAACTGTAGAAATGGTGTACCAATGGAGAGAAGTCTTCGAAGAGTTTAAAGAGAAGGATGGTTTTAGTAGAGTCATGATGACTGAGGCATACTCCACTCCTCAAAACACGATAAAGTACTTCGGTGCAGGAGATCGTAAAGGATCTCAGATACCGTTCAACTTTGTGCTGATTTCTGATGTCAATGGTGGTTCCAGTGCTGCTGAGATTAAGTACGCTCTTGATAAGTTCCTCACATTCAAACCTATCGATCAACACGCAAACTGGGTGGTAAGACTTTAACTTTTTTTAATTTGTTTTGCTTGAAATATTTTCATCCATAATGTAGTGTATACTTTAATTATCATATTTCAGGCTGGAAACCATGATAACAGTCGTGTTGCTTCAAGATTTAGCCCAGAATTAGTTGATGGTATCAACATGATTACTTTACTGATGCCCGGTATTGGCGTTACTTACATGGTAAGCACAAGCCATGTTAATAACAATAATTATAAAAATTCAATCCTGTATTAACTTACTTAAGAAAATGTATCACAATAAACAGCCAGTGTTCTTTCTCCTCTCTCCTACTTTATGTATGCTGTGCCCGACAGGGTCCATAATTGTGACTTATATATTAATGTTCCCATACCAACTACTTACATTATGGTACGCAATAAAGAATTGAGAATTGAGAATTAATTTTAATATTGAAATTAACAATATTAAAATTTAAAATATTCTAACGTGAACTAATTTAAGGGTGATGAAATCGGCATGGTCGACGGTTATGTGAGCTGGGAAGATACCGTGGACCCCAGTGGTTGCAACACTGATGACCCTATCAACTACTGGATGTCTTCTCGAGACCCTGAACGTACACCGTTCCAATGGAACGCTAATAAGAATGCAGGTATAAATAACCCATATCTTGTCAAACCTATATTTCTCGAAAACGCTGATCTTCAAACAACAGACAGGTTCTTTAATGTAGTTGAAATAGAAAATAATGAAAGATTTTTCTTTGATAGAAATGATCAACCACGTAGAATAACAATTAATTATTTCCTCAGGTTTCTCAGACGGTGACAAGACCTGGCTCCCAGTAGCTGATGGCTATGAGAACCTTAATGTAGATGTGCAGAGCTTATCCGAGAAGTCTCACTTGAGCGTGTACAAGGCATTAGCACAACTGCGAACTGACAAGGTCTTCAGATACGGTAGATACGAGTCTGTGGCATACAATGAAGGAGTTTTCGCTTTCAGAAGGTAAGTGCTAGTTAGTCTACAGTTCTCGAAATTATATCATTGTGGCGGAGAAAAGCATTACTAAATACTACACACCATCACTGAAAATACAACATATTAAGAAAAAGGTCATCATGAAATAGATGACTTTGGAAAATCTCATGATAATAATATTCATTGAATCACTATGTTTTATCGATTTAATCTTTTCAAATACGATGGCTTGCAAAACCAACATAAACAAAATAATAAACACTTGAGAGGAACAAAATATCCAATTTATCAATTTTCGAATAAGATTAACATGACATTATCAATACCTTTTTCAAATCAAATCAAATCAATCTTCATTTGTGAACATAAGTACAAAAAGGTGTTATTTATACATTTTAGCTGATCTGTATGTTCGGCCAATAATCGGCATACAAATATAATATTAGTAAGCAGGTTATTTTTACTATCATAATTATTAAAGTCTAGGACAAAAGAAATGAAGCAATTGAAAAAAAAAAAAATGTCATGAGCCGCATAAAATAAAGTAATTGAGTTATATTATTAATTATTAAGAATGTCAAAGAAAATTAAATTTAGTCACAATTTGTCATTTAAAAAGTCTTCAATCGAGTAATACGTCTTTTCAACTAGAAACAGGAACAACTTTTTTTTAAAATGGCTGTCATTTTCCTCACTTCTGAGACACTTTGGCAATTTATTGTATAATTTTGGAGCCATTACGAAAATACTGTTCTTGTATAAAGCAGTTTTAGATCCAACAGTTTGTAGCCGGTCAGCTCGACGCTGACTACCTACTCGGTCAAATTTATAAATATTATTTTTGACGAACATAGATGTCTGGTACAATGAGGGCACTGTTAAAATGTTCATACTTTTAAAATATTGTTTACAGCTGTCAGTGGTTTGCAGGTTACAGATCGCTCTAATACACCTTTTCTGACACTTAAACACCATATCTTTACCCGAGGCGTTTCCCCAAAACATAATGCCATATCTTAATGTCGAGGCTACTAGACCATGATATGCAGTTAGTACGGTGTTTCGATTGGCCGTTTTACTTAGCATACGCAGCGCATGAGAAAATTGGTTTACTTTACTACATACTTTGTCAATCTGGGTATTCCATTTTAATGTGCTTTCAATATTTAATCCCAGAAATTTTGTCACATTCGTCTCATCAATCCTTTTATCATTATATCTTATATCTAAATTTAAATTCTGATTTACTGTTTGTTGAAATTTCATTATTACTGTCTTGTCTAAATTTATTACCAAATTATTATTCTCTAGCCAATTTATAACTGATTTTATGTTAGAGTTAATGTCTGATTCTAATGTATCTAATTGGTCACTGTTGAAAAGTAGAAAGCTGTCATCTGCAAACATTGTCATGGGATAGGTTGATGCTTTTGGGAAGTCATTTATATATATAATAAATAGGAGAGGTCCAAGTATGCTACCTTGTGGAACTCCATACATCACTGTTCTCGGGCTAGATTTAAATGTTGTTTCATGTTTTTTACATATTCTATTAATAACTGTTATTTGCTGTCTATCTTGTAGGTATGATTTAATTAAATTTGATATGTTACCTCTTATCCCGTATGCGTCAAGTTTATTAATTAATATTCTATGGTCTACGCGGTCAAAGGCTTTCGACATGTCTATATATAGAGCCAGAGACTGTTTTCTTTTATCTACTCTGTTGCTAACGAGTTTAAAAAAATCATAGATTGCCATGTCAATGGACTTATTTTTCCGGAAGCCCTTTTGTGTGTGGATCGACAAATTATTTATTTTTCTCGAAATATGAATTGATTTGATTGTATATTACTCTTTCAAATATTTTTGACCTGTAGAGATAGAAGAAAAACAACAACAAATTATAAGTATTTCTAGCTCGGATCGAATGTTTGTAGACCTATTGAGTATATACCTATTTGTCCTAATGCGGAAATTGATATAGCGCCCTTGAAAATATTGGGATTACAGAAATCAGGTCACAATATTAACATTAATAGGTCCACGCGATATTTATGAATCCATATTGAAATTGAGGAGCACATTGCTTCATTCATGCGTTCTCATAGGTCGATCGGAACATTTAAATTACTCAACTTTTCGGAGAATTTAATCAATTCTGTAGCTTTCAAAATCATCAACGTGTTGCTGGAAATGTGACGTTACTGTTGGAGAAATGATTGTCTGTAATAAAATTAAATAAGCGTTCGTGCTCAGAAAATGAAAAAATAATTTATTTCATATGTAGATATTTTAAAGCTGCTAACGAAATGTCATGGCATTCTCTTTTTAACAAATCAAACTTTCAGTAACAGTAAAACGGCCGATTTAACCACTTAGCCAGAAAATAATAAAACTAGAAAATACAGCCCTAGACCTAGAAGTCTTTGAACTAGTCAACATAAAACATCGCGTGATGAGGTTTTCATTGTAACCGCTTACCTCATACATGAATATCTAACAAACCTTCAATACTGACCATTGATCAACAACGAAATTGGTCTAAGAATCGACAACAGCAATTAAATAACTGACATTGATGTATTTATGAGCTTTTTTTGAGTAAAGATGTGTTTCGTGTGTAAAGTTACTGAATTAAGTAGATCCTATTATAACTGGCAATATGATTCGTTAAGAAAGGTACAGAAACTTCACTGCTCTGTCCTCAGAGAATTAGCAATCTCTCGCAGAAGCCAAAGAATTTGTCGAAGGAACACCGTATCCACGTCTATAAGGCAGTTAATTTAGCTACGATATAATTCAACGCAGCACTGTTGTAATGGATTTGCTTTGATTTCAAACTTGTGAAAAAAAAAATACTGTGCCGAGTCCTCAAGCACGATCTCTCTCAAGACAAGCAAACGCGTACCCTGTATGCCAACTACACAAATAAGTGACAAAAATGTGCGGTGCACTATAACACGAAATAAACAATTAAAAGTTTTGGAATCCCTATTATTTTTGTAGGTCTTTGCAGTGAAATTATAGCTTGGCGTGGAGGGCATGCGTTTATGCTCTGGCTTACAAGACAAGTAGGGCAGATTAAAAGTGACATCTTATTTTCTTCCAGGTGGTACAACAAGAAAGCCTACGTCGTCATCATCAACTTTAAAGACCAGCCATACACCATCGACCTCACCTACTTCGAAGGAGTCAACAAGAAAGTTGAAGTCGTTCTCAGCAGCATCCAGTCGCCCAAATCTATGAAGTGAGAACCTCTAATATTATAGTACAGACGCTAACACATCAAACTACCCGAAACTGTCAAATTTTCCCAATCAAACTTGAACCCTAAGCTGTAGCGACAGAATTGAAAATTTATTAAAGAAATTTGACAGTATTTAGTAGCTTGATCTGCTGTCATCTGTCCTATGATTACTAACTAACTAACTAACTAGTCTCTTAGTTGCATCGTGATATGCTGGGTTCGATTCCCTTGCCGAACGAAATGCTATTGGATTTTTCAAACAGAAATTCTTCATTAACAGCTCAGAGTTTTAAGAAACACAAACCTCTGATCTGATCTCTCTGCGGTCGTGTCCGATAGCTGTTCTATTGGACTAAGAGAGTGAGAGAGAAAGGAGAGCACCTATCTTGACGAACACACTAGTAAAATTTAATATTCTCTATACTTGTGTAGTCTCTGTTGTAACCGGCTCCCAAGGATAGCCGTAACTGAAATTCAGTCGGGAGGATATTAATACCAACTAACAAAGTCCATTCTATAGATCTTAAACAATACAAGGAGGTAGCAGAATGCTATTATGAAAGCCTACCCCACACCTAAGATGATAGTTCAGAATTCATAATATGGAAGTTAGAAGTTTGGGCATAATGCCAGTTTGCTAAAGGTCAACGGACTCAATATTACCCTCAAATTTGGAGCGAAACCGTGAACGATGATTGTCTTATTATGTGCCAGAACTTCTTTAGTGGTTCCCTGTATTATGTTTTCATCTTTCTTAACTACTTTCTTATCTTTCGACCTACTTTTGCATACTTTGTTTATACAAACTATAAACAGACCCTTCACGAAGCCGTCAACCACGCATTATGGACGTCAAACTAAGTAACTTTACGCAAAAATTATTGCTGGGTTTATTTTTTTGGGGTGAAGGATCACGTTTTACGGTAGGATTCAATGTAAGGCATTCAAAACATTGTGCTGATGGATGGATTGAATAGTACAGGGGTCGTGGAGGAAACTTATGAAAAATTTGGAGCTTTGACCTCCAATATCTCCGTAACTAGAAGACTAGGTTCCCAGGTATGGTCGAGAACAAAAAAATGACCGCAATGACGGGATGACGGGGAGAACAATTTCCTTTCAGCTTCGTTAAAGGTCTTGTTACACCCTTTATAATATTCTGTACTGTTCAAATCAAACTCATGATCTTCAATAGTTTCCGCTACATTTCTGTTAATTTCTAACTGAATAGTAGGTACTCTAGTGACTTCCGTCTCACATAGTTTATCAACAATTCGTATTTACCTCAATAACTTTGATAACCTCTCGAGCAACGTTTGTTTGAGCAGTCGAATACTTCCGAGACAAAAGACTTGTTCCTCAAATGGATAACCAGGTTCAAACCTATGTTATTGTTTTGTACTAACTCTCTGACGGTCGACCAGTTTTCAACCTTATCACTCAGGGATAAGGGTGAAAAGTGTATACAGCACAAACAATATTTGACCCTTTTTTAAATGAACGAGTTTGTAATAATTTCAAAGAGTGTCCATGGAGTTTCCTGTCTGCTGATCTGCTTAGAGATCTACGATTGAACGCTCTGCAATGGACTCAGTAGCTCCATCCTTTTGTTTTTTAATGACCGATTTCTAGACAAAACTGCGTGTAGTTGGTTTATTGAATCATCAGCCTAGCTTTTTCCCAACTACATATATTGGGGTCGGCTTCCAGTCTAACCCGATGCAGCTGAATACCAGTATTTTACATGGAGCTACTGCTCATCTAACCTCCACAACCCAGTTAGTACTGGGTAATACGATACCCTTCGTAAGACTGGTTATCAGAGGTTGTTGAAATGGAATGGAAAATAAAACTGGAAATGGAAATGAAAATGATTGTGTTACATCGTTCCAAAACAGTCAAAATTTAGTCAAATACAAGAAAATGAAAATGCTTCTCACTGGCTATATCACAGGCTATAAGACCGCAATATTAGAAGAAACTTATTGAAAAAGTTTTGTAAAATGGAGTTTTTCCATTGTTTCCGTTTAAACTCGTTTCAAGACAAAGTTAAGAGACTGTTTAAAATCCCTTAAGTATTTGAAAATTGAAATTTAAGAAAATTGGCTTAGGCGTTTGTTTACCAGGGGCACGAGGGAAACGAGCCCCAAGATACAGAAGAACTGTTTAGTTTGGGGCTCACTAGCAACAACACTATCTATGTAAACTAGTTTAGGTAATATTTCAAGATCCTTAACGAAGCCGTCAACCAAGCATTATGTACATCAAACTAAGTAACTTTACGCAAAATTTATTGCTGGGAAACGACTTATTTTTTCGGGTGAAAAATCACTGTTTTACAGTAGGATTCAATGCACTCAAAACATTGTGCTGATGGATGGATTGAATAGTACGGGGGTCGTGAAGGTGTCTACAGTAAAAATCTTACGTTAAAAACATGTATTAAAAAAAACTTGTGAAAAAGTTGGAACTTTGACCCCCAATATCTCCATAACTAGAAGTTTCCAAGGTATGGTCTAGAACAAAAAAAAAAATGCAATGACGGGGAGAACAAGAACCTTTTGGGTCTTGGGTCTTTAAGGGTCTTGTAACACCTTGTATAACATCTCTTGTGCATACCCCCCAGTGAACTTGCTTATTAAATCTCGATAGTAAACAATTTTCAATTTGTAAACAAGAGGGATGGTTAGTAAAGGAACATAATGAATATTTGGATTTACAATCTTAGTAATCTAGTAAATATTATCTCATTGTGACAGTTGACAAGGTGTCACGTTATCTTGCCTCTCTTACTCTAAAGTCGCGTTGACACGATCAGAGTATGCTCGGAATGAGTTGACTCGGATACTACTCGCACGCAATTCGTATTGTGGCAACCCATACCAAGCCATCCGAGTGCGCCGGGATTATGGGTTGCTACAATACGAGTTTTGAACGAATTTTGTTGAAATTTGATCCGCAGGTAGACCACTACCTAGGTAACGACATGGGATACTTTTTATCCGGATAGAATGTTCCCATGGGATAATTACTGGGATCCCCGTAAGCGCAACCGCGGTCACAAGCTAGCTATTTGTTTGTTTATTAATCTCTATAACCCAATTTTCCATTTCATCTTTCCAGGGATGTTCTTCAAGCGAGCAAAGTGGAGGTACTCGGCAGCGAAGCTTTAGTGCTCAAAGTTGCTTAACTATCATCTTCTTGATAAACTTCTGTAAACTATTGAATAACAACTGTGGTCTACATTTACTTATTTAAATATCCTGAAGATTGGATAAAGCAAGTTCTAATTGCAGAACTGGGTTAACAATTTTATGAAAATTATAAGTTTCGTTATTGTGTACTGAAGTGGTATTTTTATTTCATCTATTTACGTACGGACGAATTGTGGTCGCGACTATAGAAATACACCGTGACTTTTTAGTCGTCTTACAAAGGTGTTTTTTTTTTACCTACCGTAATAGGTACAAAGAAAAATAAATAAACATTAGAACGAAAAGTATGAAACATCCTGTTAATGATGTTTACGTGTCAAACGGAAGAATATACCTACCCAGCGCTCGAGTCCAGTAGATCATCGCTCACAACAGGGTGTTTTAACTACGTCATTTTAATTTTTAAATTATTAAAATCTCATAAATACCTATTTTTTGCGATTGCTTAGTAGTCATTGGATACATGAAGTGGGCTGCCGTTGTAAGACGACTAAAAAGTCACGGTGTATACAGTGTGGAAGGTATATCGACGCACAAACGGTTACCACGTATTCAGTATATCATTCTGAAGCTCCCCACATAGAAATGATGTACTGAATACGTCAGGTCTCCCTTCCACCCCGTATACTGCAAAATTTCAGAAAGTACTTGAATAGAGATGTCTTGTCCAGAGCTGCGTCTGCAATTGGTCCTTACTGGCTTTACTGATCCCTGAGGGCCACTTGCATCACTGATCAATAAATACGTCTACCGATAAACTTATTTAAAATATCGCTCCGTTTCTGTCAATCGATAGAAGATGACAGTGACAAAAGCCTCTCCTACGTAGAGGTAGCGTATTTAGTGATTTCTGCTTCAAGCCGGTGTCTGACGAGTAATAGAGAAATATGGAAGAACAGACATGCTGCGCCGACCCCAAATTAATTGGGATAAGGGCAAGAGAATGATGACGATGCTTCAAGCCAAGACTGGTTATGATATTACTTCATACTTTTACAAGTACAACGAAACGTCTTCTCAAAATTGATTCACCTTTACTCCGGATGAAGGGAATGAAATACAAGCATCTAATGAGAAATTAATTTGCATTTATACATTAATTATGAATTAGCCGTGTAGGGCGAGGGATTAGTGTTATATGTATATGTAATTACGACACGATTATGTATGTAACACTCGACTCTAATAGATATGTCGTTCATAATTATCTCTTGAAGTTATGAGTTAATTTGAAGTCATAGAGGTGCTTTAATATGAACTGCTTTAGATTTGATAGCGATTAGTATTGAAACTCGTAGCCGAATTCTGCGCTGACTCAATTTTGATTGCCATCGAGACGATAAAAAGAAGTAAGTATTGGTCAAAGCCTGTCGAATTCTGATTAGTTTGATGTAGAATATGCCCGCCCGGTCCTAGTTTAAAACAGCCCACCAAACATCTACGGTGGGTTTCATGAAAATATAACTATTTTAAAAACTGGTGCAGGTTTTCATAACCATATAGATAACATATAATGCTGCTGCCACGTAGGAGACTGCTGAGATGACGAGTAATAGAGAAGTATGGAAGAAGAAGACATGCTGCGCCGACCCCAAGTAAATTGGCGTAAGGGCCGGAGAATGATGATGATGACGAATGTTGATCCCACGCGAGACTGTCATCGCTGAATCAGGTTTAGATGGCAGAAAACCTTAAGAGGAACTGTCAAATTCGATCATGTTCTTAAAAACTCATACTTATAAATATCAATCTGATTAAACTGCTCAATGAAAATGTTGTTATTGTAGCAAGACGTTCGCAAATTTATAATACCTATGCACTATACGTAATATTGAAACTAAAGACAATACATCTCACGCACAATATACTATAGAAGGAGCTCAAATCATCTGACGCAGAATTTACTGAACATTGCATCGTGGTAAAGATACAATATTGTTCGGCTGACCGCAGCCACCGCACCCGCTCACTGTACCATGCCTAACACGAACACTAAGGCTGCGTACGCACTGGAATTTGTATGATACGAAACAAACATCGAACAGAATGCTCGATGCGATGCAAAAAGATTTTTGCATAATTTTCGGATCTAACATGTAGGGTGAAAAATCAGAAGAACTCCCTTTTAAACATCCCCACAACATACCCTGTTATCAATTCGTCAGTTTTTTTTTGTGTCCCAACAAAATCGAACCTCGAATCAACCTTGAATCGATCCTAGTCAATTAGGAACCGATTTCGATGATTCTTTTTTTGTTTGGAAGAATATTTAAATGTAGTGATGATCTGATCTTCGGAGAAACTCTTCATTAATAGACAGCAAATCTGTCATGATGGTTGCAATCGACACGCGACACGCTTCTTGCAACAGCGACTGCAGCGGATACAAATGAGAGATGCTGAGATAGGGTTTTGACCTCGTAAATTACTAATTTTTTGTATTCTTTTATATCATTTTGTTTTATTGTTTGGACCTGTGCGTGACTTTTACATACTTTTTTTTCTTGATTTTGTCAGAGTCAGCAGCCAGTCCATAATCTGTACATACGTGCTGAATTGACCGTTACTTTACACATCATCAGAACTCATGAGAAGGAAAAAACAGCGCGTGCTTGTCGTGCCTTGAATCACATCGTCCAAAGCTGTGAACGAGGCCTTACATACAAGTACACAATGTCAAACCACGGACCACGGCTGTTGCTCCAGACTGCATGGGGTGAAGCAAAACCGAGCTCGGGACTCCGGCCTCCGATGCGCTGGGATCGACAGCGTATCGAATAGTTTGTTTTATCGAGCCCCGGTTTTTGTTGCGTCGCTTTCACGGGCTTGGTGTTTCGCTGACAGTTAGGCTTTTAGCTTTATTAGCTTGTTAACTTTCGAGGATAGTAACAAAAGAGTTTTTAAATAACTTTTTGGTATCGATTTTCGGGGGATAGCTGGAAATAGGTGAATGAAAGAGGGCAAGCTTTTAATTGTGGCGTATTAGGAGATGATCATGTCCAGCCTGAGTCTACTAATGCATTGACAGATGATGTACCGAACTCTTTATTCAGCGCTCAAGTATATGACCCATAGATATTATTAAAAAAAACTAAAGCAAATGAAACTACAAAATGATCTATTTTTGGGATCCGACACGTACTCGTATAAATATGTTAAATGATAAAAGTCGTCTCTTTTGATGTCGGTCGAGTTTGTTTAAAGAATAGGCCTGTTCACATTCGTAGGGGTCTTACCCTTTATGAAAAAATAAGTACTTAGATACTTAACCCTAAAATAAAACAAGGACAGCTTTGAGTAACAGTTACAAAGGTATTACACCGACTAAATTCACCTTGTTAATTAATTGGCAACGAACCTCGAGTATTCAAAAGGTCACCCACGATTAGGGTTCCCATCCATCCATTTACGTCCGACTTTTTGAACGGTTTTCGGGGTTCTTCTTGGACCTTTTGGACATAAGGGTATTTGTTTTAGGCAATAAACAATCATGACAATATGTAGGTAAATAGGATTCATAATATAGACATTGTATTGTATATAAATATTGTATGTATTACGTATATTATACTGTATGTATGTAGTTTAGTTTATAAAATTTATTAATTTAAGTAATAAGATGTTCTGTTAATGCACATAGGTATATCCTCTTATGCAAATTTCGCTATCAAAATTTGGTTTGCTGTAAGAAAACCCAATTCTGGGTTAAGCTCGCCATTGTACATAAGCTATATTATTGCAATTTGTATGTGTATTTTTTTGTTGTTGTTTTGTGTGCAATAAAGAATAAGAATAAACAAATTCAATGCATATCGAAAAAATAACGACTTAAAGTAAAATGTCCAGACTTTTTTGAAAATGTCCAGCTTTATCTCAAGACTTTTCTAATTTCGAAATGGTAACCCTACAGTGTTAACAACATAATGCTTAATTGATTAAACAATGGAAAGGTTACCCTTTACGATTAGTCAAAGTGTGCCTTTATGTCTTAATAGAACTTAGGTTATGTTAAACAATTTGAAATTTAAGCTTTACTTTGAGTCTGGAAGAGGGAAACTTAAATATGTGTCGGATAATATGTCAGGATTTACTTCGTTAGGTTCGTATATTCGGTAGGCAGACGATGGGTTTCGTGCTTTGAATACACACTGGGTGCGATATACTGTATCTAGCAAAACTAACGAATTACTTAAGATTACAAGTTAACACAATAACACGGGACACAATGAATCGGATACAGTTCCAAGACGCCTCAACTTCACCGCGATCAGACATTGACTGTCGCCCTCGCCTCGGATTGAACATCAGGGCTCTGTAGAAGCACGCTGAGTTGTGGGTAGACTGGTAAGTAGGTCGTGTGATGTCACCACTGCACAGGCACGCTTTCCAATTCATTTTATGACCATACTAACGACCGGATCCGACATGGATGTCTTAGGTTAAGCATACTGAAGTTTCCTGGGCCTATTGTTGGGTTGTACCTATCGTTTCTTTGTTTGGCAACAGTCAGGATATGAGTTGCACGAGCTGAGTGATGAGGAGCTCGTGGCTAAATAATAACAGCCGCTCGGATCAATCTTCGGGTTAAGCCGCGCTTGCCTAGGTTGGTCCGTGGATGGGTGACCCATTACATACCGAGTTTCCTCCGTGCCTCGGAAAGCACTTTAAGCCGTTGGTCCCGGCTGTCATTTGTAGATCTTTGACAGTCGTTACAGGTAGTTAGTGGCCCCTAAATTCTACCAATTAGTCTTTACTTTCTTTTCTTTCTTTTTTCTTTACTTTTCCTGTTGATAGCGATGTGGATGAATTTTTTGACGCCCTGTGACCGTTTTGATACTTGTACATTTTTATTTTTTCTTACTATTATAGATTTGTAGTTTGTATATAATGTAAATATTCACTTGTTATTAATAAAAGTTAGTCTTAATTGTGTTTTTTACTTACCTGTATCTAGTTGCGAAAACAAATTAGGTAGTGTAATAGGGAACGCATATAATTATATTATGTATTTTACAAATACCACTGGACCAGTAGTGCAGAAGGGAAAAAAAATACCCACGACACAACCGATGGTGCGGCTTAGTAGTGTGGAAGAGAAGGTACACTACTAAGCCGCACCACCGGTAGTGTCGTGGGTATTTTTTTTTCCCTTCTGCACTACTGGTCCAGTTGTATTTGACTTTTTTTTATTAGACTTTGCCACAATCGGGTAAAAGAGATTAATTAGCTGTGGAACAAGTCTCGTTCCTTATACAACGTTCCTGAACAGAGGAACAATCAAAAACTTCACGTCACATGTTAGCCTGAGTTCATATCAGTCAAAGTTCCGTGAACTAAAGTATTGTTCTTGACAGTTCGAGAACATTGCGTTCAAACTTGACATGAACTCGAAATGAAGGCAGTTTTAGGGAAGTTTTGGCGCATATGTTCTGACGTAAGATCTTTGGGCTATGTACGAGATGAATCAAAATGGTTTCGACAGGCTTTCAGAAGATGGTAAGCATGAGGTTCTGAGTTTGATTTTCAGTTCGGGCAAAGTGTTTTTTGGATTTGTGCCCGGTTGATGGCAATTGGCTCACCCCCTGTTACATGGGACTTAAACATAACTGGCGAAATGTGGAACGCGCATCTCGCGAACACGTCCATAATTGTGTTCCTAAGATACTCGCGAATGGCACTGTTCTTATTCGCGGGAGGATATCATAACTTGCACACTTCCTGCCCAGCTACAGAATTTATCGAACTCGTCGTTGCGCTTGCCGTTCGCTACGTGCGTTTTGCCACGGTAACGATGCATTGCGTATGAGGAAACAAACCAAATCAAATTGATTGGATTCCCATAACTTTCCTGAAATGATTTCTTTACCGGTAATCTTAGTATGATATACTGAATTCACCCCATCAGTTTGTGGTGGGCTGTCCCTTACACCCTGTATAGACTAAGTATCAGCGTTTTAATATCCGGCTCCTGAACTGCTATCAATTAAAAAGAGGGGCCACAAACGGATCACGACAAGCTACTAAGTTATGCAAAGATATGCAACTAAGAGCTTATCAAATTCATTCAATGGCTACGAAATATATTTCATTTGAGGACTGTTACCTAATACTTATCTTAGAAGCCAGCTCCATTGCTAAGTGTAACTATGACGAAGTACCGCCTTTTAAAAATGAAGAATTCAAGAATGCATTTTTATCTAGTCTCATAATCTTAAGATACTAAAGATTACTTTGATTAATGCAGTAGAATGCGCTCCATAACACGGAGCTATGTTATCCAGATTGATAGTTCACAAATATTTTATGACATTCTACCTCCTAGTATCATATAATATCTAACGGCTTAATAAATCACTAATCGAAGGTGCCTAGTAAAAAAATCTAGCAGACATAAGCCTGCGTACGAAAAAGGAAATACATGTCAATTAACGCGGGATTTTTCGCGTGAAGCCCATATCGACACAGTGTGATAACATCTATACAAATTCCTTGCCAAAGCTGACACCGTGTCCGTAAATGGAAATCGAATAGTTGACTTGGTTTTATAAGAATATTAGGATGATGTTCCACCTAACTACACGCATGATGATGTAGCCGCTATAGTTATTGAATTTTCTGATGGCTCGTTTTCTGTACCTCCCCCATCTTCTTCTTAATCGTGTGGTTAGAGCTTAACCTGGTGTCAGAGTTATTATGCCGCCCATGGGCCTCTGACATGCCTCTTACATGCCGTCGAGACATATCTTTCAGGCATGCTGGTTTCCTAATGATGTTTCCTTCACCGAAGCAAGTGATATTATTATACAATGCGCACATGAATATGAAAAATCAGAAGTCATGGGTCTGAACTCGAGACCATGGTCGCACCACTAGACTATCACTGTATCACTATTACCCCACCCCATCTACCCCATGAGACATGGCCTCAATAACCTTAAGAAACAAAATATTTGTGATTTACCTACTGATCGCTGTTTCAGGTTTATGGGTCAGTGGGTCGTCTTAGGCTGAGATGACAAGTTATGGAGAAGTATGGAAAAAGAAGAAATGCTGCACCGATTTTCAAAAAAATCGGGTAAGGGCAGGATAATGATTATGTACTCTGAATACCTAGATTCGCTTCCCGATTTGGATTCGATTCCCGCACGGGACTAATATTTGTATGGCCTACAGGTAGTTCCTGGTCGGGCTGTGAGTTTAAATGTTTGTAAACGCACCTGTGGGTGCGTTTACAAACATACAGGAAAAAATCCTAGTTTGGGGCAACGTTTTTTTTTAAAAAGAAAGAAAAGAAGAAAGATTTTTTAAATCTATGGATCACTGGACGGCTCATACATATTTCTTTAATAATTCAGATGGATTTACTAGTTCGTGTGTTTGGCAAATCCGAGTTCAATCGTGCGTGACGTAAGAGCTGCTACAACTTTTCCCACCATAATCCTCAGCTGTCGCGAAACTTTAATAATTTCACACCACTGTCAGAAGATTTAAGTTTGGAATGCGAATTCGAGTCGGGTTTTATTGTTGTTTGCACTTTTAGGCCGTTATCCTCGTAGTTCCGGGTAGTTTTCGCTACAAGATGCCGTTTCTCTTTATTACTATAACTAAATAATTTCTTGCAATCACGTATCTATCTACCAAACATAATGATTATGGTTTTATCCAAAACTACGTACTGAATAATTACTTCGTAAACGGGGTAGAAGGGACACCGACGCGAAAACGGTTACCACGTATTGAGTACATCATTCCGAGTCCCCCTTCATAGAAATTATTCATCGGTTATTAAAAAAAAAATCCACACATAAATTTATTTTATTTTATATAAATTAGTCCTTTTTATTTTGGAAACATTAATGAATTCATCTATTATTAAATTACTTCCATTTTTAAAGTACGTTTTTTCATACTGGTGTTTCCTCGCTTAGCTTATACTGCAGCTGAACCCTAACACACTAACGATGTTCCACCCATCCAATACTTTATTTACCTTATAAAGCGTAGTTAGATGCGATTCAAAGGCACTTTCCCAACTTTGCGAGAAAATGGTCTTGTCCGGATCATTTGCTCTGAAAGTAGCTACATATTATGTGAAATGAGGTGTGAGACGTTACCTGCCGGTTGTTATCGCAGTTATAAATAACGAGGGATGTTTTTCTTTTGCTTTTTTTTGTATTGAAAGTTATGGGGAACTGTAACTTTTATAAATTGCAAAAAAATATAGCTATTGCTTTGTGCTTTACTGTGGGTAACTTTATACAAAATAATTATAAATAAATTTTGAGTTATGTTATGTCTAATGTTATGAATTCATTATTTTCGAATAATACCAAAACCTTTTTTATATTTATTTATTTCTATACCACTTTCATACATTTTTAAAAACATTATAAAACATTTAAAATATAAAAATATGTCCCACCGGTATCGGGAACAGGGCTATCGGCAGTCAGGGCTGCAGAAAAATTAGCCTCCTAACAATACGAGGAGTACTTTGCTCCAGCTGCCTAATGAGAACCTCCTCAGGTCTAATACCTTTAATATTAACCTGACAGTTTTATTCGAACAGTATTAACATCAGTTTAGTAGAGATTTAAGTTTGGCAATTCTATTATGAACAAGGGAGAATGTTTGCAACTGACAACCCGTAAATACTTCCTGCTAAATATAGTTCTCGTCGTGAAATAAGACTAAATTAACACAGTAACTGTGAATGTATCAAAATAGCCCATGGATGCTTTGTGACTCCTACGTGAGTGGTGGTGGCGCCACCCAAAGCTGAGTTAGTAGCAAAAAGTTTGCATATAAAGTAAAAGTCAGTTTAGAGTTAACAAGCGACATGCACATTCTATCCCCATTCTACTAAATTATTTTTGTGTAAACAGGTACAGAGCATTCTTTTGTGACAAAATGTCAAGAATATCATAAAAAAACATGGTTTTTCTCTAGTTATTTGTTTGTTTTATCTAAACTCGCGACCTTTGGCGCTACGACGTCGCTTGTGTCATTTGTCTCCTTCGCGTCAGTTCAGTCTCGTCGTAAGAGACGCGACGCGGCGACTGGTGGGTATGCTCTAATGTGGTAGGCATGCAATTACTTGCATTTCTACAAGCTTTTAATTATCTTGCACTGTTCATTATGTATGTAAGTTGTTCGCTTCATAATTTGCAAACCATTTTTCGACTTGTTGATATCCAATTGAGCTAAAATTTTGTACACACCTTTGGTTTTGGTGAGATAACATTTTTATGTGAGACATGACTTGATCCTGCAGCCAGGATCGCTTCCTCACGAGAAAACTCCTCAATGGTTAATAGCACTGCACGGACATAAAACTTAGAATACGCGTTCAATGTTGATCCATAAACCTAATGTAATTTTTTTCTTTTAATTTTTTTTCTGCACTTTTGCTTTCTTAATACGTGTGTCGTGTCTTAGCCGTAGAACCGATGTCTGTCGGGGTACACGTGTTCTTGAGTGCAGACCACGAATCGGCAAACGTAAGGTGGGACGCCCTCAGGCTCGGTGGAGTAACGATCTTCGCAGGGTAGCTGGTAGCAACTGGATGAGAGTTGCTGAGAATCGAGTTGAGTGGCGTGCGATTGAGGAGGCCTATGTCCAGCAGTGGAGTGCTTTAGGCTGATGATGACGATGAATACGTGTGTCAACTAAGCGTACAGCAAGTGGCCAAGAGGTAATGTGGAAACCTTACAGACTTAGAGATTTCAGATATTTATGTACTTATAGGTATTTGTTTTCGTAAAATTCTGTCCCATTTTCACTTGTTCTATTAGCTCTCTGTCTACGGATATTGTAATAAAATTACTTACGCGTAAAGGAGTGATTTGAAATTCAAATTTAATTGTCTCCTAGAGCAATTTATTTACACTTTCTTACTTTGAAAATTCGGAAATGTTTCAGAATATAGTCTATGAAAATGAATTGGTGTTACACAAATATTTGAGATTGTTTTAAGTGAAGGAAATAGCTGTGAAACAGACATCTACAGGTTCGAAAATGTTTTTGAATTTTTGAATTGTGAAAAGTCTTATCAATATTATTTTCATAACATTACATCACGCCTGTAATACCCGAAGGGTTAGGCTGGGGTGTACCTACCTAATACTACACGCACATTTCGCCAGTTATATTTAAGTCTCATGTAATAGAGAGCGAGCCTATTGCCATCAACCGGCCACATATCCTGACTCAGTGGCTGCTACTGAGAAACTCCTGTTTAAAAAACCCAATGTCACTTTGCCCGACCCGGGAATCGAACCCAGGACCTCATGCCCAGCAGTCGCGCTTGCGATCACTAAACCAACGAGGCAGTCAATATTATTTAGTGTAAGCAAATTCAGACATAATGCAGAAAGTAGATATCATCCTTTCCTTTTTAGATAGCGCGATAATTATCGGAATCATAACGAGTTATACAATCTCAATAATTTCGTTGCTTTTATCTTATCAGCTCATGTATTGGCCTCCCAATGACCGCTACTACCTTCAACGGTCACATTGATGCTGTCATGCAACTATGCTAGATCGTTGGATTAGCAATGACAGCCCAGTATTTCATTTTAGACAATGGTCATAAAGCAGACCTGCGACCCACGGATGCCCCTTAAGTTAAAGGAGAAAATAAAGGGTGTAACAAGACCCTTAACGAAGCCGACAGGCACTTATTCTCTCTGTTATTGCGATCATTTTTTTTTCTAGACCATACCTGGGAACCTTCTAGTTACAGAGATATTGGGGGTCAAACTTCCGACATTTTCACAAGTTTTTTTTTTAAATACATATTTTAATGTAAGATTTTTACTTTAAACACCTCCACGACCCCCGTTCTATTCCATCCATCCATCAGCACAATGTTTTGAGCGCTTTACCTTGAGTCATACCGTAAAACGTGATTTTTCACCCCAAAAAAAGTTATTTCCTAGCAATAATTTTTGCGTAAAGTTACTTAGTTTGATGTACAGAAGAAAACCTCAATTACACTATACCGAACTTAATCGAACCCAGGACCTCTTTGTAGGACCACCCTTAGTAGTTGCGCTTGCGATCACTAGACCAATGAGGCAGTCGAAGGTTTAAATACTGTAAACAAAGCCGACGTCACTACAGAATGCAGAAGGTGCAGCAAGATGGCCGCTTCGACCTGATGCTCATTTGTCACAGGCCCTTAAAAATTATCATAATTTGACACGGTTGACGTTCATAATACTGATGTAATCTTAACAAAAGTAAATGTATTCTGTACAAACGTTTAGAGAATTCTTGTTTCGACAGGTGTAACAAATTACCGTAGAAAAATGAGTTTTTTGACTTTATGGACGCTACTGTAGTTAATCCTACTAATATATTATTATTATAAAAGCGAAAATTTGTGAGGATGTATGGTTGTCTGGATGTTTGTTGCTCTTTCACGAAAAAACTACTGACCGGATTTGGATGAAATTTGACACACAGATACTTTATAACCTGGATCACGTGGATCAATTACCGACGCGGGCGAAGCCGCGGGCATAAGTTAGTGAGACATATTTTTGAGGTAGCCCATTCGGTTTTTCTTTCGTAATTCAGCTTCCAGTAATGTTTATACTTATTTTTTAGCTACCGTATCTAAATGAATCTAGGCCGGACCACCCACGTCGACAAAAATAACATATTTCAGTTATTTGATTTGATTTGATCTTTAACTTGCGTGGGAGCAGATGCCGAAATGCTTGTTTTTCCATTAAGTATCAGTGCGAGAACGTGATTCGAACCATCATGAAAGGTTTTATTCACAAATAACGCAACACCACTTGGGAATAAGGGTGTAGGCAGCTATGTAAATACTATAGGTACTTGTAGCGGAGGTTCGTCACCGAATCGGTAAAATGAAAAGACACGACCAGAAAAAAGTCACTTGGAAAGTTTCCAAATACTTTTTTTTACATCTAAAACGAAATATTCGGTGATACGATATTAATTATTGCATTTAATAATCAATATTTTAGTTCGCTAGTAAGCCATATTTCTTATTTCCAAATTAATCAAAACAGCGAAATATTTGACAGCTATTTGCGTCGTTGCCCACTTTCTGTATAAACGCTCTTAATGTCATAAATTTCCGAAAAGTAGCGCCTGATTACATAACATCTCTTATATCATATACTAGCGGCCCGTCCCGGCTTCGCACGGGTGCACATTTATTTTCCCCTAATTCCCCCCCTCCCCCCCTTATTCTTTTCTAGTAATAAATGTAGCCTATGTTACACAGGGATAATGTAGCATTCTAAAGGTGAAAAAATTTTTGAAATCGGTTTAGTAGTTTTGAGTTTATTCATTACAAACGTACACAGACACACAAAAATATGAATATCTTTCCTCTTTATACTACTAGTATAGATTAGTTACTTATCTTCCTGAAGACTAAAAGCGCCTCCATATTTACTTATTTCCCATTTTACCCCGTTACGTATATTTTGCGAGCCAAGCCGGAACGTGAAAAATGATGTGGCGTGCGAATATAAATTAACTAACACCTCCGACGAATTTCCTTGATGAATGTTTTGTACTTTATCTTGGTGTGCAGTTAATTATTGTGGTTAATTTATTAAGATTAGAAGCAACTTCCTTGGTTATTCATAATGAAAAGCTGTAATGTATGGAGTGGGGTTACCTATTGTAATTTTTGGGGTACTGACTATAGATCGACCGCTTTAATGAGTCCTCCGCCCCATCAAAGGCAAATTAAGCGTCCATAAAGTGCTGCGGGACTGTTCGAAAGAGATACCGCGGCCCTGGAACACAACGGGCAAAGAAGGAACATTGATGGGTTTTAGTCAGTAAAAGTCTGACACTCCCTACCACTCCACCCAGAGCGGGAGGAGTTATTTGATGATGTCCCATCCCAAAAAAAACGATAAAGCGTCCACAAAGTACTAACTATATCCCACAGGTTATTTGCTTTAAAATAACCATCATCCACGTATACACGCACTGGACGTGTGCCGCAGAGCACTTGAACTCAAATATTATATTTTGTTTTTGATAAATAAAGTTCAGGTATTACGATACTAATTGAATCAATACGTGATCAACCTTCAGAAAATTCCATTTAAATTGATAATTTCGCGAGGACTCATTAAAGCGGTCGGTCTATAACGGAACTTCTGCAAGAATTAATGATAAAAATATAAGAGCAAGGTTGGATTTTAAATTCTTAGCTTATTACCGAGGGTTGCTATTATAAAAGTGCAATAATATACAGTTGAATCAATAAGTATTCGTAAAAACCGGCTAACTGTGAGTCGGATTTGCGCATGAAGAGGTCCGTACCATCGAAGTAGGGGAGCCCCCTTTACTAATTTTAATTTATTTTTTGTTATAACGGCAACAAAAATACACATTCTGGGAAAATTTCAACTGTCTATCTATTACGGATCATGACATACAGCCCTCTGACAGACAGACAGACGGACGGACGGACAGCGGAGGCTTAGTAATAGGATCCCGTTGGTTACTCTTCGGGTACAAAATCCTAAAAATGGACATTATTTACATTATTAACTAGTAAATCATTACAACACACAAAACTGCTTGAACAACTAATTTTGTAAACAAACAATAGAAGAAAAAGCCATAAAATAATTGATAAACAGAGAACAATAACTCATTAACAGTAAAAACATCAAGTATGTCAAACGTCTCATATACATAGAATCTATCTAATTATCTACCGTTCGAGCTGAAAATAAATATGCTACCGCCAAGGCTAACCGTAGATCGTTATTAATTGAATACGACACCTAACGTCTGCGCGGGCGCACCGACTTACCCAACACTAATGACACATGCCGCAAAACATCAAAGATTAATATTGATGTTTTAATTGATTAATTTGTTGACTGTTTTGTGCCTATTAAAGTCGTCATTCGTAGAGGCCTTTTGCAATTTGTAGGCATTAAACACAATACACTCAATTTTTATTACTGTTCATTAATGTCAATATAACGTAGTTATCTACCAACGGCCTTTTTAGGGTTCCGTATCCGAAGGGTAACCAACGGGACCTTAATACTAAGCCTCCGCTGTCTTTCCGTCGTCCATCCGTCTGTCTGTCAGCGGGCTGAATCTCATGATCGGTAATAAGTACATAGTCACAACAAATAATTAAAATTAATTAAAAATTAAAGGGGGCTCCCGTACAACGATAGTACGGAACCCTTCACGCGCGAGTTCAACTGACACTTGGCCGGTTATTTACCTTTCAAGTTAGATTCAAAAGATATTCAGTTTATTTCGTAAACGTTTAAAACAGCCTATAAAAACAAAAGGTTTCATAAAAATAAAATAAAACTTTTTCGCTTCGACGCTCCCAGAGCTACTGAAAACTCTAGTGCATGAATTAACTCAAAGCTTTTAGTCTAAAAAACTTTAATTTTACTCGTAAACACGGCTAAAGTAAAATAAAAATGAGTACGTTTAAACGTAATGAAGCAAAATTAAGCAAAACTCCCAGAGCTGTATGAACGAAAGAGCACTTTAGAATAAAACCGTAATTACTTGAATTCGACTCACGTAGTCCCCGCAAATCTCGGAATTAAGTACTAAATTGTGTTTCAGTGATGTAACAACAGGCAGCGGAAGAAAAACACCACGGTTCGGCAATTTTAACAATCGACTTTAATAGTGTTGTCGTATACAACGTAGACTTTTTTATTGATGGTCCAAATGCGCTTCTCGGCATAATGGTGGACCGGGGTAATCGTTACAGGCCGGTTTGACAAAAAGTGGCCTTAGTTTCAGTGCATGCAACGGCAACGGGAACAATTTTTAATTGTTTTAATCAATTCCCGTTGGACTCACTACCCCGCCCCTTTGGTGGGGTCAACGGGAAGAATTTTAAATTATTTTATCAATTCCCGTTGACCCCACCGCCATTGACCCCACTGCTGGGGTCAACGGGGACAATTTTTAATTATTTTAATCAATTCCCGCTGACCCCACCAGTGGGGCCAAGGGTGGTGGGGTCAACGGGAATACACCAAAATGCATGGCCGATGGGGCATCTGGAGGTACTGGAGTGGCGACCACGTACCGGAGTTCGTAGTATTAGAAGGCCTCTCACAATGTAGACCGATGACCCGGTGAAGAGAGACAGACAAAAATTTAAAAAAATGTTTATTTTTTTATTTTAAGTAAGTACTGTATTACACCGTGACTTTATCTGATACCAGCTCAATCATACCATGAACCTGGTCTTAGTTTTACATCCCAGAATTACGATAAGGTCGCATTACTTTCATAATTATGCATTCAGTAAAAAGCTACATAGATTTGTAGCTGTATAGATTTGTATGACACTAAAAAGCAATTTAATGCAGAAAATGCCTGCCTGTAGTTCGTGGATTTTCCAATACAAACCTTTTTGGTATTTGTTGTGGTCTCAGCAAACAGACTGCCATGAAAATACACGCCAGGCTGTGATTAACTCGCATTGACGTTCGTGTCAATATTTAAATTAATTAACCTTCATTTATTAAATGGAGTAAAAACTAGTGATAAATTAATTGATAGTTGAATTTACAGCTATCACGACAGGGCATAGAGTTATCATATACATCGGCCTCTTTTTACGCGACTGCCACGGAAGTGTTATGTTTTTCGCGCGTATCTTGTATGTGACTTTGTAAAGGATGATGTGTCAAAACGCCACCCCCTTTTTTTTGGGATGGTAAATCATCAAATAACCCCCCCCCCCCCGGCTCTTAGTGTCAGACTTTTACTGACTAAAACCCATCCATGTTCCTTCTTTGCCCTTTGTGTTCCAGGGACGCGGTATCTCTATCGAACAGTCGCCAACGTCTGGTAAGTAAGATATTTTTTTTACTATGGCGACTTTCTTCAGACATTTGGGGTTTACCTGGAATACCTGAATTTATCAACCTGACCAATGTCGGCACTTGTTTCAAATCTGGGAGCATCAACAGATTTGAAAAAAGTGTCTTTCGAAGCGCCTGGGAGTTACGAATAGGTAGGTACTGGCCCAAAGCCACTATATGCCCTGTTGATGGCAACATAGTGGCCTATTGCACGGGGATTGAATCGACTTCCCTCTACTTCATATCCTATCCTATACTATTAAATGAGCAATATTTGTAATCACGTTTTCGAAAACGGCTCTAACGATTTCGATGAAAGTGTCAATATATGGATTTACGAGGGTGAAAAATCGATCTAGCTAGGTGTCATATCTGGGAAAACTGGTTTTCTCTATTTTCACTCGAGGAGCGCGAGGAGCTCGTGGCTAAATAATAACAGCCGCTCGGGTCGATCTTTAGGTTAAGCCGTGCTGGTCTAGGTGGGTCTGTGGATGGGTGACCACCCATTACATACCGAGTTTCCTCCGTGCCTCGGAAAGCTTGTAGGCCGTTGGTCTCGGGTGTCATTTTTAAATCTTTGACAGTCGTTAGGTAGTCAGTGGCCCAAAAACTCTGACGACCAGTCTTACCAAGAGGTATCGTATTACCCGGTACTAACTGGGTTGTGGAGGTCAGATAGGCATTTGCTCCATGTAAATACTGGTATTCAGCTGCATCCGGTTAGACTGGAAGCCGACCCCAATATAGTTGGGAAAAGGCTAAGCAGATGATGATGAGAGGCCGATTCTTCAGGTACGGGGAGTCAAGCATAACTGGTGAAATGTCGAAACTATTGGTACAGCTGAAGAAATATAGGTTATTTTATTAACAAAAGTGCTTGCTGCCTAATAACCCATCTGTCGTCTACCTAATCATGTACGACGTCATTTTAAATTACATTCGTATACTGAGCTGTTAGATACATGCTATTGCACTATTAAGTGAACCGGTTTTCAAATAATATGTATTTGCTACTAAGCCGCACTGTTTATCTGTTGTCTTTCGATTAAATTTCGTTGAAAGTAATGTTTCTTATTAGGACGAAATGTTTTCTGGCTCATGGGATATTTGTAGACCTTGTGATAGTTTTATTTATTAGAATTTATCATTTCCATGTTCTTGAAATAGTTATTTTGTGTCTTCTGCGGTGTATTGGCTAAATTATTTCTTGAATATCATTGATTAGCAAGTGCAATTCTGTGTTAAGCGAATGATTTATGGCTGCGGGACTGTTCGAAAGAGATACCGCGGCCCTGAAACACAAAGAGCAAAGAAGGAACATTGATGGGTTTTAGTCAGTAAGAGTCTGACACTCCCTTCCACTCCGCCCAGAGCGGGAGGGTCAGGGTCATTTGATGAATTCACATCCGAAAAAAAAATAAAACGCGCATGATTTATTCTCTCTTTAACCTCAAAGACAATTCATTATAACATTCATATTTCCTACGTTTTAGATATATCGACGATCATGTCGAAAACGGCATCATCATCATAATCCACAGCATCCACTGCTGGGTATAGGCCTCTCTTTGGTTGTGCCAAGCCCCACGTTATTGTTCCAGTCCAGCCTCATCCAGGATATTCCCGCGATGACAACAATGTCGAAAACGACATAATAAGGATTAAATACAGACCTTTGATAACTGGTAGGTATCTGTCAATATAAACGACCAATTTCCTTTTAAAACAAACCTTAATAACTATGATATTATAAAGTGTTAATGCCAGGTCAAACCAAAAATTAACCCTTTAAAATCAATTGCTACATTTAATTTCCGAGTACAAAATGGCTCTATATCACAATCTACATCACAAATACCGGTGCGATTCAATTCCAAAAACACCATTTGTCTTCCTAATGCTCACGAGATATAATCTACATTCGTATAGCCTCGTAACATATACAATCAATATACTGTTTGTGCCGCTCACTAACTATGCTATGTTCATATCATGATGATATGCATGACAGAACGTTTAGGAAACGCTGTGTACAGCGAGAAGTGGAACTTCTTGCTTGAGCCGCGATATCGTAGTATCGATAACTTCAAACAGGAGGATCTTATTCCCTATAACTAAACATTGTATTTTTGCATGTGGAAATTTTCATAGATGTCCTTCGCCTTGCAAAAAGATAGATCAACAAAAGAAATCTGTTATTTTGTCGATTCTTTCGTCGACAAAACCCGTTTCTACGGTAGTCATAGTACGTGTGCTGGGGTGGGCGAAGGGGGTCTGTTGGACTTTTACTTACTAAATCTACACGATGTATTTCAACTTGCTATGGCCAGGGTACGGGAGTACTTATCTTAAGAATCCTCAAGTTACGAGGTATTAGGTAAGCGTGCACAATGAGCACTATCATCGACTGCATAATTTTAATAAAAACACGTGAAGCAGAGGCAAAACACGAACATTCACACAGAAAAACAATCTTCTACGGTACTTGAACTTAACGTTTATTTTTTTTAATGATATTTATCAATTAACCAAATTCAGATTTATATAATCACTACTCGTTTTCAATATGCTTTTGATATATTATGTCACATAGATCATCAAGAAATGAACGTAGTTTAATTGCGAAACATTTAATATTTAACTTTCACGCCTCTAATATCCGTTTATCTTTGATGCAATGTCATTAAATTACTGGCAACTGGTTTTATAACATGCGTTAGTTATGTGATTAGATCGTTTTGTAATGGTAGGTACTCAATTTAATATTCGATTAATGGTAGTGATGGTTTTTTAGTAGAAACTGGAGTAAAGTAGGCTATTCGACAACATATATGCTATTTGAAAAAATGAATATATATTTGAGTATAATTACTCATGATAACAAACAATTTTCCCAAAGAAACATTTTTGTGACACCTCCTCGTTGACTTTTATCACGCGGCTAACAGCTGATAGGTCACGCGCGCGCGCGAATTTCATACGGCTGTTGTGTTATTGGGATAAAAGTAAGCGAGTGAAAAAAAAGAGTTTCTTTGGGAAAGTTGTTTGATAACATGAGTACAATCACGTGTTTAAGTATCGGTCAGTAATTACCAGTCCCCTTATATGTTACATAGTCCTGGGTACCTATAAAACGAACTGCAACAGCAACAACACCCGATGCTTAAATTCAGGTGAAATGGAGTGGGTTCAATCAGCTTTAGGTAAGTTGTTAGTTTAGTATCCATTCCAAACTTTAGCTTAGTTAGAGGAGTTAACAGAATTACGAGTACTTAGTTATTCAGAGTAAACTTCAAACCATGATGTTAAATTTTATTATTAAAATTAGCGATTGCGCGAAATTATTATAAAAATATTACTTCGCTATTTGGATGGGATTTTTTTAATCATTTTTTTTCTAAAATAAAAATAGCTTAAGTAATTCCTTATAAAATCAGCTCTGTGTCAATAAAAGTCCTGTCAAAATCGGCCCAACTGTTTTGGAGATTAGCCGGAACAAATAGACAGAGAGACAAAAATTTAAAAACATATTTTTGGATCTATGTACCGTATATAGTGTCAAATGCGTTCAGTGAAAAGCTGTTATTTTCAAATTACAAAAAGACTCTACTTTATTTATTTGTATATGTGTAAGTATAGACAATCGGTTTTGAGGTGCACCCACACTTCGCCTGTTATATTTAAGTTTGAATAGCAAGCGAGCTTATAATATTACCATCAATCACCCACAAATTAAGACTCCGGCTGCGATCAAGAAATTCCTGATGCAAAAACCTAATAACATTTCGCCCGACTCGAGAATAGGGTATTTGCCTGAAAAAAATTATTTAGTCCGTCAGTAAGATTATCAAAAAATATTAGACAAGTATTTTTTCTTTCGTCACATAATCAAAAAATCACGACGATACAACGCATCAAAATTCAAGAGACCCCGGGCTTGTGACGTCACTGGACAGTAAAAAGTACCAGAAATTGTGACGTCACGCGAGATTTCAACGCGCTGTATCGTGGTAATTTTTCGTTTACATGAAAAAAGAAAAAAACGTGTCCAATATTTTTTTTAAAACCCTATTGAATCCAAGATCTCATGCTGCTCAGTAGTGAGGTAATGACAAAAAGTTTGTCACAGAGTCACAAATCTTTTAATACCCATCCTCCATTCTAATGCCCTAAATGGAAATCAGTAACACCAAGCGTTCCAATTTCGAAACTCAATATCCGTTAATCTTTGGCGACCATTAAATGTTAACCCGACTATTTTAAGTGTCGGGTAATATGGACCAATGACGTTGGATCTAATAAGGGACGCAATTTTACAGCGTAATGGTCCAATTGACCGAGAGGCCGCGCCTACAATTGCACACACATATGAAAAAGGTTACAACAAGTCGATGTAGCGAAACGTTACAAGCTTACAACAATTGGTGGAATAAATTTGTTCATGAAGAGAGTATGATGACGTGACGATGGTTTGAAGAAGATTCTAGCCTCTGTTATGATCTTCTTTAATATGCTCAACTGCTCATATTCATCAATCAGTATAGCTAGAGTTCTATAGGATGAGAGTCTATTTTTTTCTAATAACTTTCTTTAACGACATACATATGTCGGATATGTCAGGATTTATTGCGTAAGGCTCGTACATTATATGGGCAGACGATGGGTTTCGTGCTATGAAGACACACTGGGTGCGATACACTGTTTCTAGCAAAACTAACGAATTACTTGAGATGACAACTTAACACGGGGCACAATGAATCGGGTACAGTTCCAAGACGTCTCAAATCCGCCGCATTGACTGTCGCCCTCGCCTAGAGCTGAACATCAAGGCTCTGTAGAAGCACGCTGTGGTGACAGACTCGTAAGTAGGTTGCGTGATGTCACCACCGGCGCACTTCCGTTTCATTTCATGTCCATACTAACGACCGGATCTGACGCATACATAAATTCAAGCCTTTTTCCTTTGGGGTTAGGCAGAAACCACAGAACGCCACCTGCTATGATCCTTACAAACTCCTTTTGCCTCGTCCACGTCCATTCAGGCACGCCGGTTGCGACTACTACGCTCCTGACTGTTCTGAAAAACCTCACCAATAAGGTCAGTGTATGTCCTTTTTGGGCTTCCCCTTCCGGCATTGCCACTCACATCTGTCATGTACAGGCGCCAGCACACCAACCTACTACAATCTGTCAAATTTATTCAATAGGTCTTCAACTTTATCGCAAAGGTATTAGGTTCAAGGTTGATTGGGATATTGTGACAGTTTCGTTTAGCTTGATCTGGCGCCTGTACCTTTTATAACCGAAATCATCTAAGCATACCCTTTAAAATTTTTCTTTAAGGAGTTTAATTTTATTTTAAAGTAACATCAACAAATAAATAAATAAAACCGTTTAGAAAAGTAAGAGACTAGACATTTGTATTTTCTGTAAATAATGGTTTCATGTGCCATTTTCAAAAGAAACGATAACACATCCTACCAATTAATTAAAAAAAAAACGAAACCAATCTTAGAACCACTCACACGTAAACGTTTCGTTCTACACAGAATGTATAAAAAAACCAATTCCTTTTCGCAAGCCATGGAAAAAACGGGACAATTAAAAAGCAATACGGCTAAGTAAGAAAGTAATATGACCTGATGGAATCGCCAATCAACTAATGCATTTACCGACAGCTCGCCGGCCGGTTTGACGCAAAACAGTTTTATAAATGACCCTTTACTCTAATAAGGCTCGTCCGTTTAATAAGGGCCAAGCGGGTGTGTTTCTATATACGTGTGCCTGCCTATTTTTTGTAGGAAAAATACTGGAAAAACAAAAAACGGTCGCACGTACAACTCAATTGTCAGAGTCAGATCAAGTTGGGGTTTTTGCGCTAAAAGTTGTTTTATATGAGGTAAAAAGTGTTCGACTAGTGACGTGTTTTTTGCAAGTGACATGCCTGAAAATTATACGAGTGCACTACGTGAGGTCGAACGCTTATGCGACAATACTAGTTACATATGTGTACAGAATGCTTCATTGACGACTTGTACTGGGTCCTTTTACACTCTGTATAGACAGCAGTGTCGCATAATTATGCGTTTGTCGCACATGGGTAGTGTCAGACAGAACTACTGTTGCACAAGAAATTGTCGACCTAGCGTTATTTCGAGCTTCAGTTGGCCGCACTTGCGTGCATTCGAACTATGGTGAGTCGCAGTACAATGTTGGCGTGCAGATATTGGAGACAAACTTTTTACAACTTTTTTTAGTACAGGTTTTTAATGTTATAACTTTACTTTTAATACCTCCATGACCCTTGTACTATTCAATGCTCACAACACAATGATTTGAGTTCTACCGTTAACAGAGATTTTTAACCCCAAAAAATAAGTCGTTTCTCATCAATAATTTTTGCGTAGAGTTACTCAGTTTGATGTACAGAATGCTTGGTTGACGGCTTCGTGAAGGGCGTTACACCTTATAGATAACTGCGTAAGTATAAATTGAACAAAATAGATAGCTGTTTTAATTCTATAGAAAAACATAACATACACAACACATAACATCACGCCTGTAATCCCTGAAGGGTTACTCAGAGGTGCACCTAATAGTACACACACATTTCGCCAGTTATGTTTAAGTCACATGTAACAGGGGGCGAGCCTATAGCCATCAACCAGGCGCAAATCCCGACTCCGTGGCGGCTACTAAGAAATCCTTGATGGAAAAACCCAGGACCTCATGCTCAGTAGTCGTGCTTGCGACCACTAGACCAACGAGGCAGTCAACAAAACATATTTATAAATATCAGAACAGGTATATAACAGTGCGTCTGTTTTTAAATTAATCCCCTTTGAACCGTGGTTTAATCCGGCCAGCTTAGTTGCATGTTATGTGTGTCACATGCCTATGTCATCATACTGTGTGCGACTATCTTTATTTCAGTTAAACTGCAAGGATTATTGTGTAAAGTTTTATTAATTTTACATATTTGGTTATTAAAAACGTTGTTATTTTATTTATTTATTTAAGCTTCATGTACAGTAGTGATACACAGATGGACATAAAGCCACAAGGCATTCTTTACTAGTCAAACCTTTGGGTTAAATAGGACAAAATCGGGATAGGGCTTTCCCTATATGGAATAACTAGCTGTACCCGGCATGCGTTGCAATGCAGCTTTTTCTACCTACTACCTACCTACCTACTATTAACTATCTCTCTGCCAAATTTCAAGTTTGTAGCATAAAAAATGAAGGAATTTCATACAAACTTGCAAGAGTCCTTAGACCTCCTTAATCCAGCCCTGTCGCAAAATCCGTTCTTAGCGGACGTCTACTAACTATAAACTAACTTCCTGCCAAATTTCATCTTTATACATCAAGCGGTTTTTGATATTTCGTGATGAGTTAGTAAGTGACCTTTCGCTTTTATATATTTTAGAAGATTTAGAAGATAAGATACAAAAAAAAAATAACTTTCCAAACAAAATGTTACAGTGATTAAAAGAGACAAAGTTTGTATTATCTCTCAATCGGTAAACAAAATAAACAACAGTTAATTTTATTCGGATATTCAATCATGTAATTTGGTTGTACCGTAGGCATAAGAAGTATGTAGAGAACATATTTCTGGGTTCTATAAAATAAAGTCAGAGTACCTCATCATGAGAGAACTTACTACTAAACCTAAACTTAAGAGGGAACAGGAAAGTATTTGAAGACACTATTGCTGTCTGCCCCCGTAGAGTGCTATAGGGACAGCTGCAGCTCAGACCGATTATTTAGATATAAATACTTCTCCTCAAAAACTGAGCTGATTCAGTATGTCTAGTTTCCTATCAATTTCTTTTATTGAAAGTTTTCGACAAATTCAAAAGTTTTTAACTAATCACGGCCGTAAAAATGAGTCATTTTTTGTCATTTTTGGAGGGTAATATTTTCTTTAATTACTATTTGCTGAAAAAAAGACAGGGTCATATCTACAGTAGACCTTTATAACGTCATTATTCAGGGAGTATCGAAACCCCTGTTCCCTCTTAAGAAGCGTTGCAATTGCTTGATATCGGGGAAAGTTGACGACACGAAACGTATCCTGTCAGACGAGAAGTATCATCAAAACTTGTACAAGTATCTAGTATGGAGATTTCACACTTCATGCGAATCGGTACTAAAATAAATTACAAATACGAGATAGGTGGTGCGGACCAGCTCGCCGCTAACGTGCATGTCAAAACACTGGGGGGTCTCGAAGTGTTGAGAATGTTCACCGATCCGTGGTTTGACTTTGACAAACGCCGCGCCGCGCCGGCAGAACTCGTAAATCGTTTGTGTGAAAATACAATGTTTTCTTTTTCTATATTTATATGGGCTTGTACTGTATGTGGAGTAATGAGAAAAATGTCGTGAGGAAAGTTTTGAATATGAATGTGGATGGGTGTAAGAGTAGAGGAAGACCAAAGAAACGATGGATGGACTGTGTGAAGGATGATACGGCAAGAAATGAGTTGTTTGATGAGATGGCGAGTAATACAGAAGTATGGAAGAAAAAGACATGCTGCGCTGACCCCAAATAAATTGGTATAAGGGAAGGTGAATGATGATGATATTATGGGCTTGTACTTGACCATTAAACACGTGATTGTACTCATGATAACAAAGTACTTTCCCAAAGATTTTTTTTTTATACTCATTCACTTTAATCGCTACAACACAACAGCTATTTGAAACGCGCGCGCGCCTTCCACCTATCAGCTGTTAGCCGCGTGACATCATTCTGTGTCATTACTATCGTACCGTTCAACAGTGGGTAGGCAGAGTACCGCTCGGCTCGCAAGCCCGATTCGTAATTTAAAAAAAAAATGTTCCTTTGGGAAATTTGTTTGTTATCACGTGTTTAAGAATCGGCCATTAATTACCAGTCACCTTATATGCAGTATACTACTGTCCATAGTTGTGGATTAATGCTATGTAGATATTTGAACAATCTATCCAACTGACTAAAAATACTGATTGAAGTTAACATGTATGTTTTAAAAAGAAAACTCTATTTGATAACTATCCTACCAATTAAAACCAAATATCCATTTTACTGCAAACGCCCATACGAAACCGATCACAAAAACAAATACTAAAAATACACATCCATTCATACATAAACATTTATCTAGTATATAACGAGGTACGTAACAGCCAAACCAGTTTCCAATGGGCGTTAAAACTCACGCATCGACGATCAAAAGTGTATCAGGTTTCGTAAATAGAGCACTATTACTTACTGTAATGAGTTCAAAATGTATTCCGTTTATGACATTTATGGTTTGAGTAATATACTAGTTTGAGATGTCAAAATTCATTCATCAACTCTGGCTATACTATCTCTTCTTAATAACTGTTCGTTGGAACGAATGATTGTAAGCAATAAGAGAGGAGCTCGTGGCTAAATAATAACAGCCGCTCGGATCAATCTTCAGGTTAAGCCGCACTTGCCTAGGTTAGTCTGTGGATGGGTGACCACCCATTACATACCGAGTTTCCCCCGTGCCTCGGGAAGCACGCTAAGCCGTTAGTCCCGGCAGAAATATTTAGATCTTTGCGATCGTTACAGGTAGTCAGTTGCCCGAAAGTCTGACAATCAGTCTTACCGAGGGGGGTTGTGGAGGTCCGATAGGTAGATGCTTTATGTAAAACACTGGTATTAAGCCGCATCCGGTTAGACTGGAAGCCGTCCCCAATATAGTTGGGAAAAGGCTAGGCAGGTGATGATGCAATAAGGGATACCCTATGCTCAGTCCGCCACTGTCTTGCCCAAGAATTAGATAGCATCTCGTAGTATGTACGAATATTTCAAATAGTCCGTTTTGGACTTTATACTCAGGACATTTGAAATGCCAATATGAAGATTCCAAAAGCTCACGACCATAAGCAAAGGTGTTAACGCTACTCCGGCAGTTAGGTCATAAATCTGAAACGAGCTTAACCTTTCTTCCAATCATCACCCACTAAAACTCAATAACGCATCGTACAGAAATTATTTTGGCACAATCTTCTCATTAAATTGCTTATCAAAATACATTTCAAACAAAAATAACCTTTATACTGACGTGTACGTACGTTTTGTTTTGCGCAGAGCCGGCGGTCTATTTATAAGAGTCGATTGTGTTCGATATTATGACAGCCGATGTCAAACGAGAGAGAGGGTGTGAACTGTGTACCGCGAACAAATGTCCGCATGTAGGCTCTAGTATTGATGTTGTCGTTAAAATTAATGTCATCGGTGTAATATGAACGCGAAATCAGAAAATTTGGTACGATTAAGAAAATACTTAAGAGGTGAACTAGGTAATTGAGGTGGAATGACGATTACGGAGAAGACTATAAAAGCAAAACATCGTGAGGAAACCAGCATGCCTCAGAGATATTTCTCGACCGCAAGTAAAGCCAAATCAGAGGGCCATGGATGGCTTAAAGACTCTGATACCAAGTTAGGCACTAACCACACGATAAAGTAGAAGAAAGCAAAACTAATTTAGAGGGTGTAAAAAGACCCTTAACGAAGCCGAAAAGAATTTTGCGTAAAGTTACTTAGTTTGATGTACAGAATGCTTGGTTGACGGCTTCGTGAAGGGTCCGTTTACACCCTGTACAGGAGTTTGAGTTCAATTTGGTTTAGTTTGATTAAGGACTTAATGAGGTCTCAGATGAGATACCCTGCTAAGTTAATTCGAATTACGTCAAGCTCAAGATTAACCAGAATATTGGTTAAACAGCTGCTTCAGGCACTCACCACGTAAAGCAAACTAACACAAACACAAATTTAAACGAACTCGCTTCAAATTAATTTCTCAAAGCGAGACGAACTAGCTTTTTAAAGCAAATTCATCCTTTGATACTGAACATAATTTTGGAAATGTCATAAGTCATAAGTCATTTATTTCTTAACAAAATTCATTGTGTAGAAAGTAACATAAAATTAGATTAATAAGAATTAGTAAGTAATAATCAAAGGTATATAAAAAAATAACAATAACAAATTTTTACAATAATAAAATTAATAGACATTTAATAAAGAAATATAATGTCAAAAGATGAAAATAATAAAATTAATAGTCACTTAAATACCTAATAACGCATAAAAAAAATTAAAAAAAAACTCAATAACAGAAAATAGCGCATCAATACATAATATGTCATTTGTCAACTGATGAACTCTTCGTAAATATGTCCTGAATTTGTTTTTAAATAAATTTACACTGTCGTCAGTAGTTTGAATGTTGAAAACAAACAGAGGTACGGTGCAAACGGTTCAAAATGGTCAATCTAGCATGGTCTACGGTGACCTAAAATCAAGCAGAAAATGTCAACAAAAGGTCACGTACTGCCTCTAACAACGGTTTGTGGTGTGCTTTTGTCCAATGGGGACGGATTTAGTCGTAAATAATTTTGGTTTTGATGGAGAGGATTGTGATTTAGTTTTCAAAAAGAAATTTAGTGAAAACCAGGAGAAAATCCTGAACAAACATGTTTTGTTGCTTTTTCTTGGTGGTTATCAAAGCTGAGTCAAATATATTCTGTAAATATTTTTCAAACTTTTTATTATAAGTTTTTCTATCGAAGACTCATTTAAAAACTTGAGAACAATCGGCTGAGGAATGTTCTATATACCAGAATGATTCGATTTAAAACAAAATATTACTGTGCTATACGTTTTTTAAAGATAGCATTACGATAGATTGGTCACGGGAAGAGTCGACCAACCGCTTGGCAATGTCCCGAAATACTAGGTGGGCACTTGGACCCCATGGCCCTAGTGTTTCAACTCCAAACAGCTCAAACATATGACTACCAATGAGGTTATTGTATTTGCGCTGTTTGAGGTAATCAGCACCGGCAGCGGCCGCCACACCACAACTCGCCGTGCTAAGAAGATGCGATATCATACATATCTATTGTCTATCATAATGAATTTGAATATTAAATAATAGTGACCGATTATTCGCTAGACAATATATTGGACACATCAGGAATTTCTCAGTAGCATTCTCGGAGTCCGGATTTGCGCCTGGTTGATGGCAATAGGCTCGACCCCTATTACATGGCACTTTAACATAATTGGCGAAATGTGGGTATACTATTAGCTACACCTCTGCCTAACCCCTTGGAGATTACAAGCGTGATGCTATGTTAATATAATAGATCAAAATATAAATTTAATCTTGTCCATCTTAAACCCAGTCTAGATCAGAAAAGGAACCAGTCTCACCAACTTTCCTTTGATTGCGTTCATTAATTTAATTAAGCTCATTAAGAAATGTATACCTTCATAAAGCGTTGGTGGCGAAGGCATCCATATATTTAATTATAAAAAAGTATTTCGGCTGTTATTACAGATGTTTGGCTCCATTTTTTCATGGCTCGCTTCCAATCATATGTCATTTCGTATAAAATAAAGGTGAGGCATTAATACCTGCACGATCGCTGAGTATGTTCGCCGTTTTGTCCAAAAAGGTTTTATATTCTGTAAAGTTTTTTTTTTACTTGTCAATAGGTAGCGTGAGCTGTCATGTTGTAAGCGACATGGACACCTGAGGTGTCAGGCGCTTAACTACTTACTTTTTTTTGCTTGTATATTATTTAAAAAAAAACTGGAATGATGTTCTTGTGGTTATTGACCGCGTTACTTATGTTGTTTAGTATTCATGTGATTTATTTATTACATTTTCTGCTACAGAGTTTTAAAGTTTTTTTTCTTAATTTTTGTTTTAGAAATTTCTCATCATCTGCAACATAGTTATTTACAACGTAACGTAAGTAACATAGTTGCATATGTTGGGGTCGGCTTCCAATCTAACCGGATGCAGCTGAATACCAGTATTTTACATGGAGCAACTGCCTATCTGACCTCCACAACCCAGTTAGTACTGGGTAATACAATTCCCCTTTTTTTTCCTTTTTTTAAGGGATTGTCCGTTTGTTGCCTTATTGAATATCTGATAAAAGAGGGTCTTTAAATAAGTACAACAGCCAGTGAATTGTTCATCATCATCTGCCTAGCCTTTTCCCAACTATGTTGGGGTCGGCAGCTGACCCCGATTCAGCTGCATCCGGTTACACTGGAATACCAGTATTTTACACGGAGTGACTGCCTATCTGACCTTCACAACCCAGTTAGTACAAGGTAATACGATACCCCTTGGAAAGACTGGTTGTCAGACTTTTTGGGCCACTGACCACCTGTAACGACTGTCAAACATCTACGAATGGCAGCCGGGACCAACGGCTTTACGTGCTTTCCGAGGCACGGATGAAACTCGGTACATAATGGGTGGTCACCCATCCACAGGCCAACCTATGCAAGCATGGCTTAACCTAAAGATCGACCCGAGCGGCTGTTATTATTTAGCCACGAGTTTTAGATACTTCTACTGATGATAAATTTTAATTGGCACACAACGTTAAATTAGAATAACCAATTCCAGTCTTTCTACATATTAAATTCAGTTCCGTAAAATATAATAATCTGGTTCACTCAGATAAAGTTCTTAAAAGCAATCTTAAGAGTAGCTTGCAGAACTTGATTCAATTAGAAGTTGTTTGTTCAGTAAGAAGTTCTTAAGAAATTCCTATCAAACTTTATATAAAATAATGATCGATGTTTATTTTAAAATAAACAACGCGAAAAAATAACACTGTTAATTAAAATGGATTTTTATTAAAAAAAATAAGTCTTACTTAAAAAAAAATATTAAAACAAAGATTCCAAAAAAAAACACCAGTATTTATTCACGGAGAAATACACGCATCAAACAATAAAATCAGTGAAACAATGACAAAAACGTATGCAAGGGCCGTCACGCGTCAATCATTTGCACAAACCTATATTCTTCTCCGCGAATATGGTTAAATATGCACATACAAACCCATAAATGACTATGTGATATAAAGATAGTGCACACGATAGAATGAAAAGCCGTGCAAGAATCTTTGACGAGACTTTAAAAAAAAAAAAACCGGCCAAGTGAGAGTCGAACTCGCGCTTGAAAGGTTCCGTACCATCGTAGTAGGGATGAAATTAAAAATTTAAGGCTCCCCTTTAATTTTAAATTTATTATTTATTGTTACAGCGGCAAAAGAAATACAAATTCTGTGAAAATTTCAACTGTCTACCTATTACGGATCATGAGATACAGCCCGCTGACAGACAGACGGACGGACGGACAGACAGCGGAGGCTAAGTAATAGGGTCCCGTTAGTTACCCGTGGGTTACGAAACCCTAACAATTTAAAATCATCGATGGTTGGTTGTTCAAACTCGAAAAATCTGTCTATATAGGGGCTTAAAAAGATCCATGCTTGCACCATAGACTATTCTATTGGAGATAGAATACTTTTGTCTTTGCCAAAACCGTGCGCCAACATTGTAATCATAGATCAAAACTCTATCTAAAGACAATCTTGGCTCTGGTATGCACCCGGCCTAAGTATAGTCTTCAATAGCATATCAGTACAAAATATCACTTCTTTACATACAATGTGTTGTTGCATTATGTTTGACATCATTTAGTAGCATTCTACCATTGTTATATGTCACATGATATTCGTCAAGTACCAGCTTTGTGGTTTATTCTATGAGCTGGCTTGACCGGTGTAGACTTGCATCTACGTAGATGATATTAAGACTTGAGACATTGTTAGTACTTGAGGAGGTCGTGGCTAAATGATAACAGCCGCTCGGCTCGATCTTTAGGTTAAGCCGTGTTTGCCTAGGCTGGTCTGTGGATGGGCCACCCATTACATACCGAGTTTCCTCCGTGCCTCGGAAAGAACGTGAAGCTGTTGGTCCCGTGGGCCAAAAAGTCTGACAACCAGTCTTACCAAGGGGTGTCGTATTACCCCGTACTAACTGGGTTGTGGAGGTCAGATAGGCAGTCGCTCCGTGTAAAATATTGGTATTCAGCTGCATACGGTTAGACTTGAAGTCGACCCCTATATAATTGGGAAAAGGCTAGGCAGATGATGATTACATTACTATGATCACACTTTTTTCATCAAATTAGTTTATTAATACTCCAAACTAATTGAAATTTTCACGTGCTGCAATTTAATGGATAATGCTCACCTGGTTTTTCATATCGGAATTGGAACTCATTTTAATATAAATTAGGTACATGAGTTAATACGTCAAATGAACTTTGTTGTGGTTATTTACCACAGTTATTAATAATTAACAAAATTGGATCATCAAAACGGAATTTTATACTTATTACTATTGAAGGAGTCCTTGTTTTGTGATTATTTTCCAGAAAATGCCCATATTGATATAAAAATATATACGTGTGCCTCTGAAGGTGGAAGTACCAGGGTAGACCCGAAATTAAAATTTTCTTGAAAAATTGTAAATAAATGAACTTAGAGGGTTGTATTGATGATTTTTATGATTACAACTCAGTAAAGCCATATTTGTTACGGTCGCGAATTATACAGAGTGTAAACAGATCCTTCACGAAGCCGTTAACCAAGCATTCTGTACATCAAACTAAGTAACTCTACACAAAAATTATTGCAGGGAAACGAGTTTTTTTTGGGGTGAAAAATAACATTTTACGGTAAAACTCAATGAAACGCATTCTAAACATTGTGTTTATGGATGGATTGAATAGTAACGGGGTCGTGGAGGTGTTTAAAGTAAAATCTTACATTAAAAACATGTATTTAAAAAAAAAACTTGTGAAAAAGTTGCAACTTTGACCCCCAATATCTCCGTAACTAGAAGGTTCCCAGGTATGGTCTAGAACAAAAAAAAAAGATCTTAATGACGGGGAGAACAAGTGCCTTTCGGCTTTGTTAAGGGTCTATTTGAGCCCTTTATTTTAGTCAACATACAACCTGACACTGACCCGTAAATTGCAGAAAACCTAAGAAAATAGAATTTCGCAGGCTACCCTTTCGTTCGAATGTGTGTGTATTTGTGTCAATGACTGCAAGTTTATTATTAACAACATTTATTTCAATAAGAACAGTTTCATCAACAATAATATTTCAACGATCGGTGTAGGTATGACCTTTTAAAACTAATTGAGCGAATGCAGTAAATTATCCAATTTAAACGACTCCGCTGTAATTAACGCACTATGCTGGACTGCATCTGTATATTGTGAACTTGATTTATGGAATATTGTTGTAATTGTTTGATTGCAACCTTTTGTTTGAGAGAGATCATTTAGCGGAATGCTGAAATGATTAATTACGTTATAAATTATACTGTTTTAATTTTGGAATTTTTACTATTACAAGCTCTGGGAGTATTAAATATTCAGTGTATTTTATTGTGAATTGATTATCTATGGCCATTTTATGAGATAAAATGACTTTTTTTAAGAAATGATATGGACTTTGCAAACAGAAGTGCAGTCAGAAGCCAGAAGGCGTCGCGGCAGACCTCGTAGAAGATGGCGGGACGAGCTGGATAGAGCCAACGACCAGTGGCCCACATTAGCCCTGGATCGAAACAACTGGAAGTCATGGGGAGAGGCCTTTGCCCAGCAGTGGGATGACGCAGGCTAGCAGTATCAGTATTTATACGATCAGACCTTTCGTCAGATCACGAAAGCATATTATTATGGTCCGAGTTAAGCAGATGATGAATTCAATGTGGAAATAGTGGATCAGAAGGACCGAGGTACGAACATATTATCTCCAGTACACAAGATGACGACAAATAAGAGTAAATGGTAGTTCAAAAATTCAAGCGCCAAGTTCATCAAAATTAACCACCATATTGACTTTTTTCTTTTCTTTTCTGTTATCTTTGTATTAACTGTATTACTAAAACTACCCACTGTTGTTGAAGGTATTATTTCTGCACTATTATTGAAATTTTATTAATGTTATAATTTTTTTTTTGATGCTGTGTATATCGCATCATGTTGTACACTATGCTTGTATGATATTACTTGTATTATTAGGAGAAACAGTGTAACAATTGTAAATAGGTCAATAAATAAATAAATAGTACATGACGTCGTAATCACATGATTAGGTAAGATACAAACCGATTCTAAACATGTACATGTAATTGTCTGCGGTTCTAAATTAGATGTAAAACTAATTAATTAAGCTACCAAATTGGGTTTAATCTTTGTCATAATGCGATCTCGATTATTACCTACACGTGACCAAACATGGGTCATAATTATATTAGGTTCAATAATTAGGTTGTACCTTAATTTTTTAGTCTGAAGGTTGGATTGAATGTACAACGTGCAAGCAGATATTTAGACTGTCTGAGCTAAAAATAAATGCTCTTAAAAACGTTTATACAGAAAGTGGGCAACGTCGCAAATAGCTGTCAAATATTTCGCTGTTTTGATTAATTTGGTAATATTACTGTATGGAAATAAGAAATATGGCTAACTAGAGAACTGAATATTGATTATGAAATGCAATAATTAATATTGTAACACCGAATATTTAGTTTTAGATGTAAAAAAGTATTTAGAAACTTTCCAAATTCCTTTTTTACACCTTAAACGATTACAACATCAAATTCAGTGTTTTAATTGAAATTAATTATTTATATTCTAGTTCACTAGTTAGCCATATTTCTTATTGCCACAGTAATATTGCCAAATTAATTCAAACAGGTAAATATTTGACAGCTATTTGCGACGTTGCCAACTTTTTCGATGAACGCTCATAATTAGTTAAGTCAATAAATTAAATAACAGTATGTTTAATCTAGTGCGTATATTATTTTGATAGGCGTTTTTTGCATGTTCTATCCGTTAGTAAGCATGGATAAAACAAAATTATTTCTTGTATGAAGCATAATTATTTAACTTTACTTTGGTTCAATAATTATACTTAATACCTTAACATTTTCACTTGAATAAATTAACTGTCCCATCGTCATCTTCCTGCCATTGTCCCATGCTACTTGGTGTCGGCGCAACAAGTTGTCTTCTTCCATTCTCCTCTGTCAATCGTCATGCTATCATTTACTCCTTTTTCTTTCATTTCATTCCTCACACAATCGTTTCCTTGGTCTTCCTCTCCCCCTCCATCCATCATCATTTATATTCATCACTCTTTTAGTCACATACGACTCGTCCCTCCTCATCACATGTCCATTTCAATTGAAATTCTTTCGCAAATGCCAGTTCTAACCTTTAAACAAGAACATGACAGTAGATGCAAGACTTGCGTTCACGTCAAAACATTGCATTGTCTGGCATCTAGTGAAGGCGGGCCCACTTCTCAAAATGGCCGCCTGATTCAAATCGACGCAATTACGCCTTTGATCGTTCATACATACGTAACATCAAGCTTGCGATCGACAACAGGTTATTTGTAGCTACAATTAGTGTCAACGCTCTATTTGAAATGGCTTTTGGTCCGGACTTGATATTCGAAAGAGATAAAACTGTATTCGGTGCATCGACTAATCATAACAAATCACAGCTCTGGCAGTATGGTAATAAGTTAGGTACTATGTAACATAACATAACGTCGTTCAAGTTCTAACACCACGTAAGAAAATTTTTGGCCGTTTCGACATTTTGATTATTGATGCCATTTGGTAGAGAATCGGAAGACGCGTTATTTCAGACAATCAGAAATAGGCAACGTCTCCATCTTATTTGAAGTGAACAATTATAAAATGCCATAGGAACCAACATTACCTAGGTTTGCTAATTATGCAGTTTGTTGACTCTCCTGTAAAGCTCCTATTTTGACTTACAACTTCAACGATGATATTATTATTTCTCCTTCAAACTATAACATGTCGAACAGTATTAAATGTAGTTAGACTTAAGCACAGAGTATAAAAGATGGGCAACTGGGCCTGAGCTAGGCTGAGCCTGTATTTCAGGTCACAGTTCTCTTCCTAGAATCTTCTTCTTAGCGTGTCGATGGCAAATTTTCAATTCGGCCCGAAATATAGCTTTACGAACTCCGCTCGCTGATGCAGTCATAAGATCGTCAAGTGCGCAGGAGTCAGGGCACACTTATGAGCGGTTTAGAATATTCAGTTTATCTTTTTCTTATGTGGCCAAGCTTAGGCCAAAGAAACCAGGCCCGTCCTAAAGCTCGTTGGGTCGACGATAGCGGAAAGCTAGACGAAGCGGTCGCGGGAAACACCTGGATGAGGGACGCACAGAACCGGGAAGTGTGGCAGAAAAAAGGGGAGGCCTAAACCCAGCAGTGGATGATTCCGAGCTAATATGATGATGATGATGTACACAAAATATTTAGTTAGTTTAGCAAAATATAAAGTTTTGTAGCAGTTACAAAAAAAATCCAGGATGATTTTTTGATTATTGCTTAGATAATGACTAGAATCAGCATGACATGTCACTTATTCAGAATTCAGGAAAAACATAACGTTATTGAAGCCTCGCGAGCAATATTTAGTGCGTGCGTAACAACTTTTGCGTAAAACGGTGATGTCAAAGACAGCTCAGTACACGCACGATATGGATTTAAAAGCACTTTCGGTAACCTCCGTACTTATCTCTTGTGTCGTCATTTGGAACAAATATTATGAAACAAACTGACTGCCTCGTTGGTCTAGTAGTCGCAAGCGGGACTACTGAGCATGAGGCCCTGGGGACCATTCCCGGGCCGGGCACAGTGTTATTGGGTTTTCCCATCAGGAATTTCTCAGTAGCAGGTTGATGGCAATGGGCTCGCTCCCTGTCACACATAATTGGCAAAATGTGGGTGTATTATTAGGTAGACGTCTGCCTAACCCTACAGTGATTACAGGCGTGATGATTATGTGTTATTATGAAACAAACTACCATACCAACATTCATACAAACGTTTTTAACTAAGCAAAACGTGTTTACATTGGAAATTACTCGATCGCAATAGATCAATAGAAGCGAGTTCAGTCCCGCCACAGTTACCCTCCGGCGGTTTGCGTCGCCCGAACTTAATTGTGTTTGACACACGATTAACAAACTTTGGATCCGTTTAATTTACTATTGAGTTTGCATATTCTATCATAATGGTTATATTGTCAATTACTTCGGCTTGTTGTGGAACTGTATTAATTTAATCACTTTTGTGTACTGATATACAAGGTGTAAACGGACCCTTCACGAAGCCGTCAACCAAGCATTATGTACATCAAACTAAGTAACTTTACGCAAAAATTATTGCTGGGAAACGATATTTTTTTTTGGGTAAAAATCACGTATTACGGTAAAACTCAATGTAACACACTCGAAACATTGTGCTGATCAATGCATTGAATAGTACGAGGGTCATGGATGTATTTAAAGTAAAGTTATAGCAAAAGTTATAGTTATAAAAACTAGTATTTAAAAAAAAGCTTGTAAAAAAGTTGGAACTTTGACTATCAATATCTCCGTAAATAGAAGGTATCGTTCAAAAGGAAAAAACGATCGCAATGACGGGGAGAACAAGTACCTTTCAGCTTCGTTAAGGGTCTATTTACACCCTTTATTAGAAGGGGCGATAGGTTTACTTATATCATCTTTTATCCCAAGCGAGTCAATATTGACTGTCATCCCAAAAATAAAGGTTGGTGATGTCATATTTATCTGCCATACTTTCAGAAAGTAATTCATTTAACTAAGCGACTATGTAAAGAACTAAGTGTGGAGGCTTCATACGTCAACCATAAAAATAAAGAAACGACAATTCTCCACGTGTACCATGCAGCGTTCAAAACAAAACTTTCCATAGTTCCCATCCATAATACGTCGTTACATAGACTTCATATTATTATCAGCTACGAGCTGGTAAAACAAAACTACAAACACATTCGATTAGTGATACATCACGGTTATCCGATAACGCGCTATCGCTTAGTTATCACTTATCTTCATGACGTCATAGAGGTAAACGCGTAGTCGCAGACGGTGGATAGAAAGCCAGATTTTGATAATCACTGACGATACGAGAGGGCGACGGTCGGCCGAGTTCGAAGCTTACACATATTTTGGGGGAACACATAATTATTTTTCCATTACAACTTTCGCGTCATTGGCTTTTGAAATGTTTGCGTTAAATGTAACCGCAAAGGAATGAAGCTCCTAAATATTCGTTGAAAGGTGCCTTTCTGTAAATGCGATTGGAGAGCGGAATTTTCACAGCTAATTTTGCAAAGCAGAGCGTTAGCTATGTATACGCAATCGACAACCAATTATAAAATGTCACCCGGTCTTCTGCAAACGGAGCACGCTTGCCTAGAAGAAACTGATTCACTCAAACTTTGAAGAGATCCAGATTATAATGATTAGGGAACAGAAAGGCTGCCAGTGATTTCTAAAGACTGACAAACTTCCATCTAAACTGACAGCAAAATGATCAACCTTTGAGACTGTACTATTGAACGTTGGGCTAAAATGTAGCCACCCACTATTTTCACCTTCATCATCTGCCTAGCCTTTTCCCAACTATATTGGGGTCAGCTCTCAGTCTAACCAGATGCAGCTGAATACCAGTATTTTACATGCAACTGCCTATCTGACCTCCACAACTCAGTTAGTACTGGGTAATACGATATCCCTTGGTAAGACTAATTGTCAGACTCTTTGGGCCACTGACTACCTAACGACTGTCAAAGATCTACAAATGACACCCGGGACCAACAGCTTAGCGTGCTTTCCGAGGCACGGAGGAAACTCGGTATGTATTGAGTGGTCACCCATCCACAGACCAACCTAGGCAAGCACGGCTTAACCTAAAGATCGATCCGACCGGCTGTTAATATTTATCCACACTATTTTCACCTTACGCTCCAATTAAAGTCACAAAAACTCGTAAAGAAATCAAAGCACCCACAGTGGTTTGGAAATGTACTGACGACTACAAAGATCATTATCGTCGTAAAAAGCCGAAATGTACATCAACAAAATCAATCTTTTTTTTTCTTACGTCAAAGACCTTCGCTGTTTCCGTCACAAAGAGCTTAGGAGGATGATTACATTAATAAGTGGGATATATCATGAGATTAAAGGCATTGTCATCTTCTAATCCTCCCTTACATCGCGTTCCGTATCTTAGCTACAAAATGATCTAAACGTGCTTACTTTCCTTGGCTTTTCTTTGAGAATCCTATTATAATATTATAAAGGCGAAAGTTTGTGAGGATGGATGTTTGTAACTCTTTCACGCAAAAACTACTGAACGGATTTGGATGAATTTTTGTACACAAATTGTTTATAACCTGGATTAACACATAGGATACTTTTTATCCCGGTAGTATGATCTTATGGGACAATTATCGACTTTCACGCGGGCCAAGCCGCGGGCATAAGCTATTTATTAATAAGTGAGTTTTGGAACTTTGATTTTGTTCGCCGTTATGCATAATATTTCAAATCTGTGTGGTCGTTTCTTCAAAAGACCTCATGAATATGACTGCCCAATGTCTGGACCTAAAAGAGACTCTCTCTCTCTCTGTGTTTGTTTCGGCTGTTTCTTCTCAGAGTAGTCAGGAACGAAACTCCGGCCCCATCTAGTTTTAAAACATAGCATGGTGTGACGTGTAAAAATGGTTTTCAAAACCAATTTACAGAAATAACATGTTTATTTCCGTAAATTGGTTTTAAAAAACGTTTAAGATTTAATGGGAAAAAAAACTGTTGAGAATTTAGAGTGAACATTTTTACTGAATTTTTCAACAAAATTAACCTCTTGTTGATATCTTGGAAACGTAGTGGCGACCTTGAAACATGATCAAAACTGTTTAAAGAATATTCTAAACAAACGAAAAAAAACTATGAATTCGATTCGAAGCATAAACTAAAAGATTTTGAGCCGTTATTATTAGAAGTAAATAAAGATTTCTGCTTACACAATCACAAAAGTATTTCATATCCTTTTGCATAGCTTACGCAAAGTAAATAAATAATCTAGCGCAATCTTCAAGACAATTGTTTGTGCAATTGCTTACATTCCATTTAGCCATGAATAAAGCCTGATGGCTGAAATAAACGGAGAAAAGAAAGGCATTCCTACACTTTCTTCTATTATTAAGTCTTGAAGTTAAACATAATACTGTCTTATAAATAGAGCAGCTATATATAAATAACACTGAACTTTTATATCTAGATTAGCTGTTACCCACGACCTTCGTTTGCGTGATATTCTTATAATAAAATCCCCTTTATTAAAGGCACTTCCCTTTTTGAATCGAATTTTGTCACCAATCTCCAGGTTTTTTTTTTGTGCACGGATCCCTAATCTAAAATAAAAGCCTATATTAGACCTTATGACATTCGCTATCTGCTGGTAAAGTCCTGTTAAAATCGGTCCAGCCGTTTCGGAGATTAGGCGAAACAAACAGACAGCAAGACATACAAAAATTGAAAAAAATGTGTTTTTGTTATAAGTTCCGTATTATATTTTCATATGAATTTAGTAACAAGCTGTTATTTTGATATTACAAACAGACATTTCAAATTTATTTATTTGTATAGATGTACAGATACAGAAATACAATTATTTTTTATCCATACAAGCGACATTTGAATAACGAGCACTTCGCCCGAGACTGATGTGCATGATAGAAATATAATTTATAGCCTATAGCACGCACGAATAATGTAGCTTTCTGCCAGTGAAAGAATTTTTAGAATTGGATCACAAACTTACCATCTTACAAACAAATTTGACCTTTTTATAATATTAGTATAGACAAAAACTCAATATTTACAACAAAAAAATACTAATATATATAAAATATACTTACTAACTAAATAAACAATAGGACGCATAGGCAATATACATTTTTTTTGTTAGCCTTTTTGAGCGTCCCACTGCTGGGCAAAGGCCTTCCCTTTCTCCTTCCAAACCTCACTGTCCTGTGCGATATCTGGCCATGTTTGCCTTGATAAATATAGATAAGAAAAAATATATTTTATATCTTAAAAAATAATCGAGAAACATGTAAAAGGAATAAAAGATAATGGTGAACCTATTTATGTAGTTCTAGATCGTAATCACAAAGGTTTCCTTTTAGAAGGTTTGTCTAGGTTTAACAAAAAGCAGAGATAATCCTTTTTGATGTTAAAGCTGATCATAAAAAGAAACTGGCCACGACAAACGGGTAAACGAACCTTGGCTGGTAATACACGTAGTTGGTCCAATTATATGGGACCGAGATAGAACTTAACATCTCGTCTGTAATCCCCGAAGGAGACAGAGGTGTACCTAGTAGTACACCAGAATTTTACCAGTTATGTTTACGGTTCTTGTAATAGAGGGCGAGCCTTGCCAGCAACCGGTCAGGTTTCGTGGCTGCTACTGAGAAATTCCTGATGGAAAAACCGATTTGGGAACTGAATCCAGCACGACGCGTAGCATGACTACCGTAGAAACGGGTTTTGTCGACGGAAGAATCTACAAAATGACAGATCAACCAAAGAAATCTGTCATTTTGTCTTCTACGGTGGTCATCACGGGTGGTCAGATTTCTTTTGTTTATCTGTCATTTTGTCGATTCTTCCGTCGACATGCTATGCGTGCAGGACGTCATACTCAGCTCTCGCACTTGCAATTACTAGTTCAACGAGGCAGTACCGAGAATTATACAGAAGCCAAAGTGTTTTGAATTTAGATTTTAATTCAGGTTTTTTACAGTTGCTATTTGTTCGACTATAATACACTTTAGAGTGATATGAAGGAGGTTAATTCATAGTACTGAATGTAGGTTACATAGATAGGATGTCACAAGTACTTTTACCGTGTAACTGTATAATGAAATTGTTGTTACATTAAAAAATGTATCAGTATTTCGTGTAGATGAGAGGATGGTTCCATTGTTTTTATTGACACCGGGCCACAATTTTGCAAGTCATACAAAAACTATAACCAGAAGCATTTTGAAAAAAAAACATACTGTCTGTATAAATAGGAGCTAAGTTTAATAAAATTCATATCAAATATAAGGTCCCATTAAAATAGATGGACAAACTTTTAGAAATCATTCAGACCACCAAAAAAAGAACAATTGTAAAAAAAAAAACCCATTAGATACTTACAATAAAAAAAAACAACTAACGAAATACACTAAAAATTTTGTTAACCCAATGATTTTAGGTCAAAATAAAATCACTTTAATCAGTGTTTTTGTTACTTGGATATCTTTGGTTAGACGTACTGAACGCTGTGTTAAAATTTGTTCATCTATTTTAATGTGACCTTATATACAGAACAGTAAAGAAATACAGACATACAAGCAGAGATATAAAACTTCTAGGAAACCTTAATTTGACAACAAAAAAGGTCATATAGCTATTTAGGCTAGGCAAAATTGACATCTAGAAAGACATTACTTTTGTTCTTGGTAGGTTTAATATAGAGAGGGACAAAGACGAGCTGGTAATGAAACAGTAACAGTTACAAGACTTTATTGGATGACGAGGCAATGTTGGACAATAGGGCAGGCCGGAACTTTAATTAGGATCAAAGTCAGTTGGAAAGCTTATTATACTGTTGATGGAATCATCCTCCTTCTTGAGGACTTTCGTAACTTAGGGTGCTTATAAGAAATACTTCAATTTGGAAACGTAATTTGCGAGGACTAAAATAAAATGCTATCTCTTTGACTTGTGATGTGTGTGGAAAGCATTTTGTTAATGCTTTTTTAATATTGTTTGATTAATGGTTTAGTGTTTCGATTAATATAATGTTGATATGATGTTGATGAGTATTGATTTATGACTGATTTGAAGGCATTAATAGAAAACTTTAGAGGAGGCTTTTGTAAATGACAAGCTGTTGATTAAAACCGATGGTGTAAGATACATAAATATGTGTATTGTAAATACTGTAAACATTAAAGGCTTATTTTATTTATTTTTAAAAGACATTAAAGTACTGAATTTAGTAGCACTTATCTCATCAAGGAATCTCGTCTAACCCGATTTATTCAAATTGTTAATGTGTTGCTTTGCTCTTTACTTACGATCAGTAACCTACCACAGATACTATTCCACGTATAAAACAACCTCAAAGGATTAAACGCTGCAGTATAGGCATGAAACTAACAACCTGCCATTACTTTTCATCTCTCTTGAAAACCTTTGTAGGTATAATTATCTAACACGAACATTGAACGTAGCTTGAAGCGGTGCTCAAACACATTGTAAGTTCTCTTTGAAACTATATTTACAAAACTAAAATGCTAATTTGTATACACATGTATTTTTACCTTCAACATCTGGTAGTCAATAAATAAGTGCGTGATTTGAACAGCTTCAAAAAACTGTTGTTTTTGATAACGCCATAAATTGAAGAAAGAATTTTTAATAAAAATAACAGTTTTCATAAGACCAGTAGCCGGTAAAAAATAAATGAAGTCACATGATTGTAATTAAAACACGAATCAGCGTTCATTAGAAGTGCCGCTACTGTCGGACTCAAATTAATTGGTAACGTGACACGAGATACAAATCTATTAGAAAGAACCCGTTAGTAGAGCTCGCAGCTGGTAAGAACCGACTCACCAATGACATATGAGTATCCATCAAGCGTCAGCACGCATTTCCTCGTCGCGCCTGACGCAGATCGATGCCTGTGCGTCCTCGGGGCGGCTCCAAGAGCGCGCCCACCACCAGGATCGCTATGGCACTTGTGCACCAGCTCCTTGTCATTAGCCACAGGTATGCCCTTGCCGTCGACAGAGCCCTGCCTGCTGCCCTCGAGCAGCACTTTCCCCCGCCTCATCATCACATCATACGCTATCTCCACACTAACTGTCACAAACACTTCGTCACTGAATCACGTCACTTCGTTCACTTCACTAATCGATCATTCAAAAATTCGGATATGTTTATGTTCAACACTGTGTTTTGATATGGTACAGCACTCGCGTAAATTAAGAGTATGTTTTAGACATTTTCATTCGCTCGCCGAACTAAAACTAATAAATTGTGAGTTATTGCTCAGACGGTTTTTAATTTTAATAAGTTAATGCGAGATTGGACTAGCGTTCACTTATGGTGGTCTAACGAGGAAAGATAAGGCTAACCCGTGATCAACTTGATAAGAAGTAAGAAAGGATTAACTACCGCTGATTAATGATCCGATCGTATATTACTATTTATAACTATTAGATAACAATCATGCGGTAAATTGAAATCATTGAGTAGCCAATTATCAATCATAAAGTTTACGATCAATACGTTCAGATAAAAAATATAAATAGATTTCCCGGTTCAATGAATCTGGACTATTTTAATTCCCAGAGCATTTGATCTAATTTTCCGTTGTTTATATTATTGAGCTCTTTAGCTCTGAAGTCGTAATTATCACCTGGCTGTTGATCAAACCTTGAACTCAGCGGGTTCTCTTAGTGAATGAGTGCGTCTTCAACTGTCGAATCAACTGTTAATTCCAGCAGACGAAACAGCTCTTTGTGCGAGCATGAAAGAATCTCTGTTACTATAAATTAGCCGCGAAATTAGCGTTAAAAATTAACAACGCTCGGTACTAAAACAGTACGTCATATGTTGCTTACAATTTTTATATCTACGCACGCGGGAATGCTGGTTTTTAAACAGATCGTAATTTATCTGAGTTCAGCTAAACCGTGTAATGAATGTTTGGTACACCGCAGGTGGAAACACGGAAATCTATTTTCAAGCTACGAGTGTTGTTTTTCCGCCATAGTAACGCAACGCAGGGCGCCCATAAAACGTTGCGTCATGACCCACGGGGGTGGCCCCCCCTCTTGTAAACAGATTGTGACGCTGTCCACTGGACTATGCCAAATCGCGGCCAACAGGTGGTTTCCTTCCTAAATTCACGACAACAAACCGAACTTTGAACTCACTTTGTCTCGCACCGAAATGGGGATTTATTTTTCGAGATTTGAATTTAGTGTCGGTTAAATACGTTCGGACATGTTCGGACGGAGCGTTCGGAGAGCGGTGAGCGGCATGGCGGCGCTACCGAACCGCGTGGAAGCCTGCGCGCGACTGTCGCTCCACAGCCCACATGACCCGCTACAGGTAGCTTCTCATTAGTGCTAGCACTCAAAGTTAGTTCTAAATCCCTGGGACATTAAGCTTAGCATCTGTTTTCTTAAACATCTCGAAAGTTTTCAGCTTCTAACTTCAGTATGCGAAAGTGTCCCATTGGAAATTTTAGACCTGCCGTCAGAGGAACGACGTCGTGCAAATAAAGTTGAGTTGTTATCGATAAACTAGTCAGAGTCTCATCTTATCGCCCCAGTTTTGTTTTTAAAAAGTGCTTGTTTCTGACTTCAGGATGATATTTTTGTTTTTTAATTTCAGTGGTGATGCATTTAGGGCCTATTTCACGATGTCCGAATAGCTACTATCTTACCAAATAAATTCGAAAATGGATCAGAATTTGTTTGAAATTATCTGCAAAGTAAATTAAAGAGAAATTAATCGTAATTGAAACAGGCCCGTATTCTATTTTTTCTTTACTATTAAAAAAGATTGCTTATCGAATTCCACTAAATTAATGACTTTCTAAACTTTTAAATAGTTATGTTTGGAATATTATAAATATTTTTTAAGATTAATTGTTTTACGTCTTTCAAGGCTTTTATATCTAAATTCAAATATTATAACAGTGCGTAATTAACTCTTCCGATATTTGTTCAGTTCAGTTGCAAATCAATCCGACATGGTATTGGAAATAATTATCATATTAATATGCATAATATTAATTATTCATCACAATAGGACGGACATACAATATTTTCGCATATTAATTGGAATTCAAAATTGTCTGTTATCATAATAAAAAACAACACTTTTTTTACAAATAAAAACATAAAATATAGTTATATTTTTAAGTTTTTAATAGTTAAAACACAACTTATATCCAATATAACTGGCGAAATGTAGATGTACTATTAGCTACACCTCTACCTAACCCTTCGGGTATTACAGGCGTGATGTTAAGTTATCTTAAGTTATATTTTTTATTGTTGACAGTTACTGTTAACAATGAAGTCATTGATTGTTGGTGTATTTTCCTCAGTTGATAATAAAATTAAAACACAATGTAAATGTAAAATATTATGTATTAATGTCACATTTGTTTACTTGTATCTTGTGTATGTCAATTGTTTTGTTTACAATGTTTGTTTATTTGACGACTAGCGGCCCGTCCCGGCTTTGCACGGGTGGACATTTATTTTTAAATCATTTTGGGATAAAATATAGCCTATGTTACGCAGGGATAATGTAGCTTTCTAATGGTGAAAACATTTTTGAATTCGGCACAGTAGTTTTTGAGTTTATTTATTACAAACATACACACACACAAAAATACAAATCTTTCCTCTTTATAATATTAGTAAGATAAATAATATCTCTAGAAGTAAACCATAGGAGCTCGTGGCTAAATAATAACAGCCGCTCGGGTCGATCTTTAGGTTAAGCCGTGCTTGCCTAGGTTGGTCTGTGGATGGGTGACCGCCCATTACATACCGAGTTTCCTCCGTGCCTCGGAAAGCACGTTAAGCCGTTGGTCCCGGGTGGCATTTGTAGATCCTGACAGTCGTTAGGTAGTCAGTGGCCCAAAAAGTCTGACAACCAGTCTTACCAAGGGGTATCGTATTACCCTGTACTAACTGGATTGTAGAGGTCACATATGTAGGTAGTCTCTCCATGTAAAATACTGGTATTCAGCTGCATCCGGTTAGACTGGAAGCCGACCCCAATATAGTTGGAAAAAGGCTAGGCAGATGATGATGAGAAGTAAACCATACAGGTTTACATCTACAGAATTAAATGAATGGCACTTCTACGTTAACTAACAGGCAATTTCAATAAGTCTTTGAAGTCTTTTCTATGCTTTTTTTTTCTTTGGAAAAAGGAAAATATTGCACAATCAAAAAAGTATGTGAATAATATTGTATCTCTTTGGTGTTCCTTAACAGTAGCTATATAATTTATGTATATTTTATTTCGTGCAATTATCTATGCTGTCCGACTTTTACTGTGTCAACATTTTCTTTGTATTTTTGTGTTTCTGTGGAGAACGTTGTTGCACATTTGCATAACTCATTACGTTCTATTTATTTGTAATATTATAATGAGTCATTCTTAATAGGTTGGAATAAAAAAAAATCTTTACTTATATTTTTAACAGACTTCAGAAAAGGAGGAGGTTCTATGTTCGGCTGTATTTTTTTTTGTTTTTTGACAGTAATTAAATATACGTTGTACATGCTTACATGCCAGGGATTTAGCAGAAGTGTAGCTTATAAACAGTACACCCACATTTCGCCAAGTATTCCACAATCATTTCCTATACAAAGGTAGATTTTTAAGTATTAGCCGTAAGTTGATTTTTCAATTTATTTGGTGTGTATTTGCAAACCACTATTGTATTGAGGTCATCCTGTAAAGATAGTGTGTAGTGTAGTGTGTAGTTTAAGAATAAATAAATAATATATCTCGGTTTCAAAAACTCAATTAATCAGCGGAATTTATTCAAATTCCTAGGCCTACTGTTTGCTTAAAACCTAATAAAACCTCGAATCAAAGAAATATTTTTCAAAGCACTTTGTAAAATTAATTAGGGAAGGTTCAATTAATTAATATTGAATGAAATTGTATCATTAGAAGCTTGAAAAGGCTAAGATTTCAATTAGACCTGTTAAAGGATCAAATAATTACCTAATTAAACTATTTACCAATTTCTCCCAAAATTTGGTATCCGTGAAAAACAGATTTAAAACGTCTTAAGCCCTTTTGATAGAGCTTCGTTTTGATCAAACAAAATCTTGTTAATTGGAACAAGAGCAGGAAAATGAAATGAAATTTTAATTATAAAGCTGCATTCTCAAATTAATATAACAAGTTATAAAAATAAACAATAAAAGTAATAAAAGTTGGCCAAACAAAGCACACTTTTCATCTGCATATTGTCTATTTACTTTTTATTTTGTTTCACACAAATTGAAAATGGAATCAGTACAAAGACCTCACACCACTACGCATACACTAAATGAATACATGCAGCCTTTTCGCCACATGCATAATAAAATAACTATTTCTGCTTTTGTAGTTTTTTAGGGTTCCGTAGTCAATAGAAAGGAACCGTTATAGTTTCGCAAAGTCCGTCTGTCTGCCTGCAGCTTAGCTCAAAGACTCTTAGTACTAGAAAGCTGTAATTTGGCATACATATACAGATTAGTTACGCCGACAACATTAATAAATAAATAAATTCTTTATTTTCACCAAAAGCCATCACAGTACAAGAACCACGGACTAAGAGCATATAAGGCTTTTAACTATGTCACATAAAGTTAATACTCTGACTCCTAAACTAGGTGTTTGTGCCTGTGTCTTAGGAGTCAGTGATTCTCCGTAACAAACAAAGCCATATTATACTAAAACGGGACGTTACAACAATAAACAAATGGTGTAAAAGAAGCATGATATAATCTAAGTAAAGAAATACGAAATGAAAAACGTTTAGCTGTGTGGTGAGGTGAGTAAATGTAGGGTCTGAGTGTGCGTGTGTGGTGTGTGTAGTGAGAAAGAATGGGGTGTAACCATAGTACATAATCATTGCGCGTGGCCCGACACGCACTTGGCCGGTTTTTTGTAAACTACGTTTCAAAGATCATTCTGGTCACTTTTTTCGGCGACCATGATTTCATAGTGAACAAACTTTTTTTTTAGATATTAATTAATAAAAGCGATTTCCGTCTTCGTGGGTTTTGGCCGGCTCTTCTATGTATCTATGGAGACACGGATAATTTTTTGCTAATAATAAAATGTATAGTCATTGTTATGAGCTTACAATAGCAATCAATCAATGATGATACAGTCTCAAGTTGCTTTAGTTAAAAACCCGGGCAAATTTGAGTCGGACTCGCGCATGAAGGATTCAGTACCATCGCAGTAGTAAAATTGTAACATTGTTACAATTTTTAATTTATTTTTATTATTTGTTGTTATAGCGGCAGCAGAAATACACATTCTGTGAAAATTCAACTGTCCCACGTATTACGGATCATGAGATACAGCCCGCTGACAGACAGACGGACGGACAGCAGAGGCTTAGTAGGCCGCTGGTTACCCATGGTTGGTTGGTTAGGAGGCCGTTGGTTACCCTTCGGGTACGGAACCCTAGAAATGTAGATAGATACTTATCTTAAACATTATCGACATACCAATTCATGATGTGTGTTACTGGATGAGGTATCGAGAATTTATGAAAACAATGAAGGTTTTTTTTTTCACTTACAAGTTACTGAGTCTTCGATCAATACAGAGATTTTTTCTGGTATAATGCATCTTGCTTTTGAGTTAGGTAAAATTGAAAAACCACATTAGCCTTGTATTGAAAAAACTGGAACTTATGTATATGTGGAGTTAATTAAAGTAAAGTTAAAACCTTTAAAAAAGGGAATTAAAAAAAATTGTGAGTGTATTATGGATATTAAGGTATGGTCTAGAACAAAAAAATGATCGCAATGACGGGGAAAACAAGTGCCTTTCTGCTTCGTTAAAGGTCTTTTTACACCCTTCATTGTATCTGTGTATTTTTTGTAGGAGATCTAAATAAAAAATAAAAAAAACTCTTTAGAAAAAACATACAATTCTTCACATAGCTTGAACTCGTAACAAGACGAAGTGGAAACTAGATAACGAGTGGCGTCGCAGTTCCAGTTGAGCGCGTCCTTTTGTTTGGACCTTAACCTTGGAGCCCTACAGCCCTTGAACAGTAACTTAAGGGACGTGTGAGAGTGTACGCGACGATGAGTAGTTGGTAGGTAGGTGTTTTAGTTGTAAAGGGAACTTTTGTTTCAGAAAATCTAAAATAGCCTTTATTTTTCGATGGGATAAAAATATACTGCTTAACAGTAGGTATTTGACGTAGCTCTATGTTTGTTGCTGTCTGTTATAATTTAATTTTATAGAATAGGTGACTTACTGTATGAAACATGGGCGTATTGCTCCCATAACAAGCTTTTGACGGCGCGGTTGGCGCAGTGGCGGAGCGATTGACTGCTGCGCTGCGTGTCGTGGGTTCGATTCCCGCTCGGAACAAATATTTGTATGGCCTACAGGTAGTTGTTCCGGGTGTGGCTGTCTGTGTATGTGAGTCATCGTACGCATCCACGATACAGGAGAAATTCCTAGTGTGGGGCAACGCTTTATTAAAAAAATGAATAACGGATGGTTGATGGGAGCAATATGAAAAGATTGCACGTAGCGGAGATGAGAATGTTGAGGTGGATGTATGGTGTGACTTGAAAGGAGTAAGTAAAGAATAAGTATATTAGGGGAAGTTTTAAAGTTGCGCCAGTTACAGAAAAGTTGATAGGGTATAGACTGTCTAGGTATGGGCATGTGATGAGGAGGGACGAATCGCATGTGACTCAAAGAATAAAAATGTTGATGGAAGGAGAGGAAGACCAAGGAAACGATCGATGAATTGTGTGAGGAATGATATAGCAGAAAAAAGAGTAAATGATAGCGTGACGGTTGATAGAGGAGAATGGAAGAAAAAAACGTGTCGCGCCGACCCCATGTAACATGGGACAAGGTCAGGAAAATGATGATGAACGGATGTTTGATGGATCCAAATGGTTCTGCGCAGCAACCACGCATATGATGGTGCTGCTTCGATCCTTCTGGAGGCCTTACTTTAAGGATAAGGGTCGCAGGTATCGGCCAGATGCGACAAGCTTAGGACCAGTCAATGTGGCGATGCTTGACGTCATGATTGTGGAGCCAAAAGTACAAGTCTTAGGCCTTTTTTTTACGGATGGGAAATCATCAAATAACTCCTCCCGCTCTGGGTGAAGTGGGAAGGAGTGTCAGACTTTTACTGACTTAAACCCATCCATGTTCCTTCTTTGCTCTTTGTGTTCCAGGGCCGCGATATCTCTTTCGAACAGTCCCGCAGCCCCGGCAGGCAAGTCATAGGCCTTCCGACTTGTAGTTTCGGCTCAACAATGATGTCGGCAAGCACCTCTCATCACTATAAAGAATAACTCTTGGCCTTGCTGACTGAAAGACGAATCGCTAGCCTAAAACCTGTAAAGATAACCACACTCTTGGCTCATTCATCGATGAGCCGCTCAAAATAGTTATTTTGACTGTTGTTAGACAGATTGGTATGTTTTGGCTCAATCTGTCTCATTGAGATGATTACTGCTATGTACATTAATCATTTAGCATTACTTGGTCACTGGACCATGTTATGCTATGTTGATATTTGGCAAACGTTACAATAATAGTAGTGATTTATTTTGGGCAAAAACTCTTGCTATTTTAAGTGTGAAATTCAACGAGGGTATGAATATAATAACATAACATCACGTCTATAATCCCTGAAGAATTAGGCAGAGGTGTACCTAGTAGCACCGTCACATTTCACCAGTTATGTTTAAGGCCTATCTAATAGGGGGCGAGCCTATAACCATCAACTGGGCACAAATCCAGACTCCATGGCTGCTACTGTGAAATTCCTGTTAGAAAAACCTAATAACACTTTGCCCAACCCGGGAACCGAACCTAGGACCTCTAGCTCAGCTGTCGTGCTTGCGACCTCTAGACCAACGAGGCAGTATTTGGGTATGAAGTATGATAATAACCGTACCTTTTTATTTAAAACAAAGAAATCGTTGAAAACTCAAGCAAATAGTATGTTAGTGCGACACGTATGTACGGGCACATCGTTCCGCAGAACGCTTAGAAGCGAGAGTTTTCATAATAAATGTAACAGTATTATATAAAGTGTCAAAATGAAAGTGTTTAATTTTAATTTTAAATGTGATAGTAATTATAAAATTTTCTGAAATTCAACTCAATTCAATTACTTATGTAAGTAATTTTTGAAATTTGCTTTTGTATGGGCGCATCTTGCCCGAAATAAATGAATTTTGTTTATTTTATTTTATTCAAGTAGGCCAGTTACAGGCACTTTTGAACTGTCGAAACAACGAAAACAATGAAATGTAGCTAGTCCCAGTCACAAGGTATAAAAACTATGTAAGTGCTGTAGTTGTCCATTCCAAAGCGTAGATCTCTATGGAGAAGAACGGACAAGAAACTCCATGGACACTCTTTTAAATCAGAATATTGTTACAAAACCTTGATTACATCTTTCATGTTGTGATGATGCATTATGTGAGCACGATGCGCACGTTAAAAGTGTCCATAGTAAAAACAAAAAAGAAAATTCTAAAATAAAATAATGAATTCAAATAAATCGTGGCAAATAAGTGATGACCAGTGACAACTGACAGCGCCCGTTCACGAACATGACGTATGGATCAGCAATTTAGCACCATTGAATGGCTCAACCATTTTGAAGGGAACTAAATGATCCGACAGACGCGCCACCAACAGCGAGACATTTGAGTGACATACTCTCAACCGCCAGGTCACATTCAAGTCAAAGTAAAGAGTCTTATTTAACACCCGTTAACACGTATTAAAACAAAATCACCACCAAATTATGAATAAAGCACTCGACATTATATAAAGAACACCGTGTAACATAAGGCTAGGTTCACATTCGCGTTAATTGGATCAGCAGTAAGCCCTAGTTCGCGTGACGCGACGCATTTCGACCTAGCACGGCAACAATTTGTTTTATCGTTGCACAAGATAAACTCGGGGTTGTGGAAATTCCCCGCTATTTTGTACTTCCCTTTATTTTTTTGTTGTTGTTTTAAATTTGTTTTATGGCGTTCTGTTTTTTGAAAAGAGAAGTCGTAGACACGTAGTATCAACATTGGAATTTTATTTTTATTATATTTTTATATTAAAAAGAGTAAAATCTTGTATGTAGGGGGTTATCTTCGGTACTACTCATCCGATTTTGAAAATTCTTTCACTAATAGGAAGCTACATTGTCCTCAAGTGTCATAGGTTATATTTAATAAAATGTTTCGTGGGATTTCCAACCATAGCGAGCGAAGCCGCGGAAAACCTTTTGTTTAAACAAAAATAAAGAACGTATAGTAAGCTCCAATATTTGTTGGTACTATCTCTTATATTTTTATTAATTACTTACTATTATAACAAAAAATATGGTCGCTATTAAAAAAATGCATTTGTGAAAATTAATGAAAGCTTTGAATGAATTAGTACCTACTCGTCGAATTGTGAACTGAGTTTGTTACTCTTACACGCAAATACTGCTGAACGATTTTTGAGGAATCTTTACAGTAATACAGTTTACATATCAGAGTAACACGCAGGCAATAATTAATAATGGCATTGTTTAAAAAAAAATGCGGAAGCTAGTTAAAACTAAATATTCTTGCATAACAATACGGGCCATGTCTATAAAATGCATCAGCGATGGATGCGATGGGCCAGAGTCGTCACACAGTGGGTGCCAGGAGACGGGCGTCGTCGCCGAGGGAGGCCTAGAAAACGCTGGCGTGACGACCTAGAGGCGTTTGTGAGAGATTGGCCAGAGAAAACCGCACGGAGAGAAGAATGGAAGGCTATGGGAGAGGCCTTTGCCCAGCAGTGGGATAATGGTGACTAAGAATTAGTTGTTCCTTATTTAAAGTAGGTACCTCTTTTGTCAGATGTTCAATTAGGCAACAAACGGACAATCCCTAACCGTTTTCTCTACCATTAAATTACAATAGGTAACATATTAACAGATAATATCTATAACTACATAATAGGTCCAACACAATGCGTCATAATAAATAAATAATAAAAAATAAATCACCTTAGTAAAATACACTAACATGCGTGTCCCAAATATGGGTTAATGATCAATATCAGCTAATCATAATAAATCAATTCCATTGAATTACTTCAAATGTCAGATGTCGTGGTTCCGTGGAATGCGTCGCGAAGCACGCGATGATCAGGGTTCATTGAAATAATAAAACAGAATTGTTTTTATAACTGTGCACCTACAGGGTGTAAACAGACCCTTCATGAAGCCGTCAACCAAGCATTCTGTACATCAAATTAAGTAACTTTATGCAAAAATTATTGCTGGGAAACGACTTTTTTTTTTGGGGTCAAAAATCACGTTTTACGGTAAAACTCAATGTAACGCACTCAAAACATTGTGCTGATGGATGGATTGAATAGTACGGGGGTCGTGAAGGTGTTTAAAGTAAAATCTTGCATTAGAAACATGTATTTTAAAAAAAACTTGTGAAAAAGTTGGAACTTTGACCCCCAATATCTCCGTAACTAGAAGGTTCCCAGGTATGGTGTAGAACAAAAAAATGATCGCAATGACGGGGAGAACAAGCACCTTTCGGCTTCGTTAAGGGTCTTTTTACACCCTTTATGTACGTCACGAGCACCAATATGTAAACACTTTCCTAAATTTAAAAGCAATTTTCGCGAAAAATAACGATTGTAACTTGAAGATAGGATCTTTTTCATAAAAATATGAGTTCCAGAATATAATGTTCGTAACAACATGAAATTTTAAGCTGAACAGTAGGAGAAAAACACTTTTAAAAGTTGTCAAGTGTTTACATATTAGTGCTCGTGACTGTACGTGCTTTTATACAAGGTGTAGTTTTGCATCCTCGTCAAAATTCAGGAGGTTGTCATAAAATAATCTATTTAAATTACGGGATTGGTCAATAATTAATAAACGCTACTTTTTTTTAGTTCTTTAAATTTCACAGTATTTCAGAATAATCGCCTTCAAAACAAAAAAAAACAGAATAGGCGGGGGAAAGTGGTTTATGGAATAAGAAATTATTGAATAAACGTTTGAATTTGTTTATGTGTGTGAAAGTGCGGTTATAGGGCGAGGATCAGACACTGGTTATGGTGGTTCAAACTTACCGATTTCAGTAAACAAAAAAAAAACAGAATAGACGGGGGAGGGGGGAAAGTGGTTTAGGGAATTAAGAAATTATCGAATAAACGTTTGAGTTTGTTTATGTGTGTGAAAGCGCGGTTATAGGGCGAGGATCAGACACTAGTGGATCAAACTTACCGATTTCCGTAAACAAAAAAAAAGGTTTTTAAATTTTAATATTGATTCGGGTCGAGAATCATTAGCATAGTTACCTCCTTGAATTTGATGAGGATGCAAAACTACAGCCTGTATGTGCAGTTTGGGGACCGTACCCATGGGGTGAAAAAGGTATTACGAGGCTGAGTGCATTTACTTACACCCACATTTCGCTGCATTTGGCTGCTATTTAAAAATTTCCAATGAAAATAACGGTTTTCCGGACCCGAGAAACGAACCTAGAACTAGACCAACGAGACACAAAAAAGAAAAATAATTAATTTAATCTATTATTTTCCAAAAACTTCAGGAAGACAATAAAAAATTATAGTCGCTAATGAAAAAGTTTGCCAGATGGCCAATCATTAATTGATAATTGCAACAAAATATAAATTAAAGTTTGATTTTATTAACTATCATAAAATATAGCTTCTTTATTGCGTTATTGCGGTATTGTTTATAACTATCGCTTTATTAATTCGCGTTTATAAAAATCATTATGAAGTAATGACGCAACCTTATTTATTACGATGAAGATTTAATTATCTAAGTATAAAATAATTATATTTCATGGCGTCAACTCATCACATTTGTTTAACTTTACGATTTTCTGGTTATAAAAGTATTAAGTATTTGTTAAATACAAGTATATTTTTAAGTATAGGTTGTAAAGTTATTGTTGTGATTAAAATTTTCCACTTTAAAAGTGATAACAGGCTTTAAATTAATTTACAACCTTCGCGTGATCAAGTGTTTCTAGTTTTTTCGTAATTATCAAGGTGTAAAGAGGCTTGATATAGAATAAAACAAAACATATTCTTAATACCGCGCAATATCAATTCAACCAACTCCCATATAAACACACGATCATCTGAAAAAGGCACTGTGTCAAAAGCTTCTACGAAGCTCCGTAAACATCCAACTAGCGCCACCCTCAAACAAGGCGGCGGAAAACCGAACTAACTCGAACCTCACTTACCAATAGTGTATGTAGCGCCATCTATCTGAAACGTGGCACTCTTGCACTTCTTGAAGATTTTGCCACTGACCACCTGTCTAGTGGCGCTGCCGTGCGTCGCGGGGTTCGAAGCGATTTCGTGCCTCACCGCGCGTGGCGCACTTGTGTCAAACTTATTCCTCAACTCCTCGAATGATAAGTCGGTCGACAAATCGGGCGTTTTGTCTCGGAACCGACGCACTTGCCCGCACAGTTGACCGCCCTTGCTGGCTTCGGCCTTTTTCTTGTCCATTTTGATCACTGTTCACTTTACATCACTCGTCACAGTACACTATGTCACTGGAAGGAAAGATAAATGTGTTAGGGAAATCTGATAGTGTGGCTTTGTAAGCAAGTTTTGAACGATTTTGCTATTTTGAACATTTTTATTAGAAACTTTTCTAACAAAAATTTTGCAGAAATTTCCAAACAAAAATCAACATTTTCGTCTTTTTAAATGAATAAATCTACGTTAAATTTAAACTAATTCATAGGTGTTACATGGTATCCAGTCGTTTGCTATATTGTAGGTATATTTTTTGGCAACTTATTCGACTTTCTGAATAAAATCTGCAGTGCGTACATTTTTGCGAAGAATATTACTTGGCACTCGACAGTAGCCACAAATGGGAATTTACCGATGGGTTTTTGTTTTATATTAAGAATACGGTCTATTGAATACGGCTTGTTGTTTTTCCACCTTTTATCTTTCATTTTCTCTTTATGCAAAAGTAAAAGAATGGCAATTTATATACGGGCTGGAAGGGACACCAACGCGAAAACGGTTACCATGTATTCAGTACATAATTCTGAGCCCCCCACATAGAATTTTTTCATCGGTTACAAAAAAAAAATCAGCTGTTCCCTACAAAAGAGCAATACCTACACGGTCAAAATGTATGGAACGACAGATTTTTTTTTCACCGTTTTTGCGTCGGGTCGTCCCTTAGACCCCGTACAGATTCATTTATTTACAACAAGTGCCAGTAACATTTTTGCCAGCAATTAACAGTTACAACAGCAATAAAGTGCGCCAAGAGAAAATGCGATTTTTTTCTCTTGGGCCAAACTTTATGGCTGTGTCGGCAGAAGCCTGTGTATCTTGTTATGATATCAAGTTAAAAAGTTATGGCTATCAGCAAGCCTGTAGAGGTTCATTGTTACTTGAGGAGGGTCCTTATTAATGCCATGGAGGTACTGGTAATAAGAATAGTAAATGCTCGCTGAAGTAAGAAAACGTCGTTTTTTTTTCTTTATGTAGGTAACTTTTGTGCTCGTTTTAACTAATTGAGGTGAACTAAGCGACGCCTCTATGATTATGATTAATTCTAGAAACGGGATATTTACCATATTTACTGTTTGTTTTGAGTTCCCGGTATTTCACAGTAAACATGGTAAATATCTCGTTACTAGAGGTAATGAAAATGTTAGTGACTACGGCAGTTTAAAAACTTAAGCCTCTATGACTGTCTGTACATTATTGTACTGTTGAAATTTTAAAACTGTCAATGTTTGAACCAAAATCTGAAAATCCAAATTCAACTTTTATTTTAAGCATACCCTTTAATATCACGTAGTGTTAATGAAAATGAGCTAGATTTAAATTATACATAGACAATGCCTATTCAGAGATAGTTCAGAAGCTTCATTTAGGTATGTGTTTCATCAACGTTTATCACTAAAACACACCAATATTTAGTAACGCTTTTCTAACTTGTCAGCATAGTTTTTGTTGAAATAAGTTCAGACATCATCCTATAAGCCAGCCTGACGCAGGTCGGGCTCCGATGGAGATTAATCCTTCAACTCCGAGAAATTAAGAAGCGGTTAATTACTTAGGAGGAAGTCAATTATGTTTTTTTTATGATAAAAAACTTAATATAATAGGTATAAGAAATAATTAGAGTGACTATTACTGCCTCGTTGGTCAAGTGGTTACAAGCGCGACTGCTGAGCATGAGCTCTTGGGTTCGACTCCCGGGTTGAGCAAAGTATTATTAAATCTTTCATAGTAGCAGCCACGGAGTCTGTATTTGTGCCCGGTCGATGGCAATAGGCTCGCCCCCTATTAAATGGGACTTAAACATAACTGTCGAAATACGGGTGTTCTATTAGATACATCTCTGCCTACAGGCGTGATGTTATGTTATGAAATAACTAGCTGTTGCCCGCGACTTCGTTCACGAGGAAATTTTGATGAGTATGAGTGAGAAAAAAAAAAAAAACTGAGCCTACTCACAGTATACATCATGTCTACTATTTTATACCTGTAATTTGTTCGGTATACTTTCTATCTATCTTTTAATTTAAGTAAACACTTCGTTCTGAAGAAGTGTTATCAAATCAAAAGTAGATTGCTAAGAGATTTTTTCAACGTTTCCCTAATAATTTCGGCTTTTTATTTCCATCTTGGGTATAACGCGATGATTCTGCGTATTTGTGATCAACTAATGGATGTTTGAAAGTTTACTAAGTACTACAGTTTGGTAAAGAAAATATAATGAACATTATATTTTTTATATCGATCAATATATTGGGAGAGATTATTGATGGATTGATTATGTTCTGGCGTTGAGCTACGGTATAACGGCAGTAATTAGTTACTGTCATGATATTAATCTATCGTGTTTAATGCTTTGTGTAATTATCGTTATTATGGAGAATATTTTGCATAGTAATGTCGGAAATTTTCTCGCCGACTGGTTGATACTTCGCGTAACCAGAGGGCTGGCTCTTTCTTTGGCCAAAGAATGATCATTGCTATTCAACGTAGACAGGCTTCCAGTCTTCTGGGCACGTGCCCGGATGATAGCGATGAGGAGGAGTACTTAGACACCTAAGCGTCCTGTTGTTTATTTAGTTCGTTGGTTTATTTTATATAAATAAGTCCTTTTTTTGGAAATATTTTAGTATATTATCTCATCTTTTAAAAATTCTATAAGTAGCTTTAACTCATTGATGTACTTATTTATTAACAACAATTCAAATCTTACTACGGCAAGTAGCCGTGCTTATGTTTTTACAAACATAAAGTCAGGCCTATGCGGGTAGGTAGAAACAAAAGATACCACCTACAATCATTACATACTCATTTTGTTTCGTCCATGTGCACAAATATCTTGTCTTACACGTACATATTATGTTGGTTGCAAGTACTATGTAGTAGGTATTTATGTTTTTATTAAAGAACAGAATATTACTTTGCTGATGTAAAGAAAAGTTCGCTATGTCGCAAATGTATACAACCACCATTTCAAACCATAAACACGCCTACAGATAAGGGAGCTGTATAAACCACCGAACCGGATCGTTGCCGAAGTTCGTAGACCATTAGACAATGCTACGAATCCCCGAAATATTGGCGTAGCAAACATTTAGACCTCTACGTATCAAGCCGTCGTAGTCTCGTAGCAATGTACAAATTGTAAAAGTACATAGCTCAGCATAATCTGTCTAGCCTTGTCCCACTTTATTGGGGAAGGCTTCCAGTCCTACTGGATACAGCTGAATACCAGAATATTACATAGACCGACTGCCTGTGCGACCTCCACAACCCAGTTAGTACTGGATAAATTCGTACCCTTTCGTAAGACTGGTTGTCAGACTTTCGGCCTACTGACTACTTGTAACGACTGTCACTGATCTACAAATGACAGCCGGGAACAACGGCTTAACGTGCTTTCCGAGGCATGGAGGAAACTCGATATGTAATGGTGGTCACCCATCCACAGACCGACCTTGGCAAGCGCGGCTTAACCTTTAAGATGGACTCGTGCGGCTGTTATTATTTAGCCAATTGTACATGCGACTAAAATATGCACACCAAGCAACTAACAAAATTATAGTACACAGAAAAGAACACTAGATGTAGCATTTCAAGAAGTTTAGTGCCCATTTTATGCTAAATACCGGCTTACCTGCCTCAGTTTAAGAATATACAGCATAAAGGTTACGACCTTTTTTTGCTGAAACGGCTTTTTCGGGGAAAGTGTTGGCCCGAGCTTAATGAAGGTTAAATATGTAAGATTCTTTATGGGGAAGACCCCCATCAGCTGTTTTTTTATGGTTTGGAGAGTAGAATTTGTAACGTTGTTATGGGGAAATTAACAAGGTGCTCTCCAACTCAGTAATGGTGACAGTTTCCTGTCGTCAAGGTTTGACAAGGTCAAAAATACAGGGTATAGACGGACCCTTCACGAAGCCGTCAACCAAGCATTATGTACATCAAACTAAGTGAGTTTACGCAAAAATATTGCTGGGAAAAGACTTTTCTTTTGGGGTGAAACATCACGTTTTACATTTTAAGTTTTACGGTAAACATTGTGCTGATGGATGGATTGAAATGTATGAAGTCGTGGAGGTGTTTAAAGTAAAGTTCTTACATTAAAAACATGGTATTAAAAAAAAAACTTGTCAAAAAGTTGGAACTGATCCCCAATATCTCCGTAACTAGAAGGTTCCCAGGTATGGCGTAGAACAAAAAAATGATCGCAATGACGGGGAGAACAAGTGCCTTTCGACTCCGTTAAGGGTCTTGTACATCCATTAAACATATATATATTTATGCTTTTATTTAACTTTCCTTATTATTAGTTAGTTGGTCGTCTGTCTTGGTATTAATGGACATGATGTGATGAGGAGGGATCGAACACGTGTGACTATAAGAGTGATGAATATAAATGTTGATGGGGAGAGGGAGGCAGTCGCTCCATGTAAAATACTGGTATTCAGCCGCATCCGGTTAGACTGGAAGCCGACCCCGATATAGTTGGAAAAAGGCTAGGCGGATGATGACGATGGAGAGGTAGAACAAGACCAAGGAAATGATGGATGGATTGTGTGAGGAACGATATGAAGAAAAAGGTGTAAATGATTGCGTGACGGTTGACAGGGGAGAATGGAAGAAAAAAACGTGTTGCGCCGACCCTAAGTAACATGGGACAAGGGCAGGAAGATGATGATGATTATCAGTTTTGTTTACAGTTCTACATCAGTTTTTAATGATTATTCCATGGTTAAAAATCTGTAATAACCATGTTACATTACCTTACCTAAAATAAAGTAATAATCCTGATAATAATCCAGTACCTAATCACAGAAAGCAACTTGAAGTAATTTATTCTTAACTGAGACCATTTTCAAAGAACCTTATAAATACTCGCAGAAAATACAATATTAAAGAAAGGAAGTCTATTCAAAAAGCAACCAGTATCATGAAAAGGCGGTTTACTTAGAAATTGGCTGTCCATTCAATCGTTTATTTCCGATAAGGCTTGAATAGAAATAAATTGAGAGTTCAGGCACGTTTAAAGTATGATTTTGTGGAATTATTAATATTAAATAGCTGTTTAGTATGCATAGTGAGTGTTCTGATAATTTGAGCTACTTAGAAATCAAGGGATTTTTGCTCTGATGTTCTAGAATTTGACATTTAATTAGTTTCTTTACGGTGAGCTCTAGTTTTCGCTTTGAAGATGTCATCAGTGACTGCCTATTTGGTTTAGTGGCCACACGTGTGACTGCGGCGGAGGAGCTCGTGGCTAAATTATAACTAACTATAGCTTAAGCCGTGCTTGCCTAGGTTGGTCTGTTGATGGGTGACCACCCATTACATACCGAGTTTTCTCCGTGCCTCAGAAAACACGCTAAGCCGTTGGTCCCGGCTGTCATTTGTGTATCTTTGACAGTCGTTACAGGTAGTGGCCTAAAAAGTCTGACAACCAGTATTACCAAGGGGTATCGTATTACCCAGTACTAACTGGGTTGTGGAGGTCAGATAGGCAGTCGCTCCATGTAAAATATTTTTTTATTATCCTTCAGGAATTTACAGAACCAGATATCAGTCCAGTTTGTTTCCAATTGATACCTATTATTTTGTTTATATTTTGGTGTAAAAAATCATGGTTTACGATAACGTTCAATGTAACGTACTCAAAACATTGTGCTAGCTAATGGAAGCAATGAATAGTATAGGGGTCACGGAGATATTGAAACTAAGAACATAAGTATTTTTTTAAATGTGTGAAAAAGTTAGATCCTTCAACAACCGTAACTAAAAGGTTCCCAGGTATGATCCAGTACATAAATGATGGGAAGAAAACGTGCCTCTCGGCTTCGTTAAGGGTGTTTTTATCCCTTATCTTCTTTATCGCGAGGTTAGTGCCTAACCTGCTGCCAGTTTTTATACTGCCCATGGGCCTGTGAGTTGATTTTACGTGCCGTCGAGAAATATCTCTCAGGCATGCTGGTTTCCTCACAATGTCTTCCTTAACCGAAGCAAGTTATAATTATACAATACGTACATGAATCCGAAAATAAGAGGTGCATGTCTTGGGTTCGAACTCGTGACTTGGCAGTTCAACTGTCACACCACTAGGCTATCACTGCTTTATAACCGTTTTAATGTCATCATTATTTCAGCCAAAAGATGTCCATTGCCTGACCAAGCGTTGCCACATAGACTGGTCCAGTCTCATAATCATAATATACCTACATAGTGGGAATCGAATACACCTCACCCCCGGCACCAATTCAACATTTTACCCACTGAGCTATATCTACATTTTTTGAACCAGACACATTGTTTAGCAATAAATCCCAGAAAGTTGCACAACACAGGCAGTTAAATGATTCCGATACAGTTTTACTGCCAGACTGTGTATATAAAGGTGATATGTTTACAATAGCAGTGATACATAGAGTTTATTTCTGTCTGTACAGTTTATATGCCCTTCTTACGACATTGGTGTACCTGCTGTTGGAAAAATTTGGGAAACTTTTGTAAATGTTATAAACAGATGGATATGGCGGGACGAACTAGATGTCTTTCTTGAGAATTGGAAAGAAGTAGCACAGAATCGTGACCTTTGGAAGAAATGGAGGGAGGCCTTTGCCCAGCACTGGGGCAATATGGGCTAGCTATGATAATATAATAAATAATAAACAGATAGGTGGCTAGGTGCTACGTCGACTGGAAAATCGTTTTTTTCTGTAATTTTAGTGGCAATGTGTGAGAGAGAGGAGCTCGTAGTTAAATAATAATAGCCACACGAGTCGATCTTTCAGCAGCGCTTGCCAAGGTCGGTCTGTGGATGGGTAACCATCCATTACATACCGAATTTCCTCCGTTCCTCGGAAAGCAAGTTAAGCCGTTGAACCTGAGTGCCATTTGTAAATCTTTGACAGTCGTTACAGATCGGTAATCAGTGGCCCGGAAGTCTGACAACCAGTCTTACCAAGGAGTATCGTGTTACCCAGTACTAATTGGATTGTGGAGGTCAGATAGGCAGTCGCTCCATGTAAAAACTGGAATTCAGCTGCATCCGGTAAGACTGGAAGCCGACTATAAGCTTCCACATTAATTTATTGTGCGAATCGCCAGCCTGTGGAATTCATTGCCGGCTTCTCTATTTCCCGATCATTATAATCTGGATCGGTTTCTCCTAGGCAAGCGTGCTCCACCCTAGGCCGCATCATCACATCAGGCGAGTTGCAGCCAAACGCAAGCCGATTTAGTAAAAAAAAAACGGTATTTTCGAAGCTGACTTTCTTTAAGTATATAGGGTGACTGGTAATTAGTGACCGATACTTAAACAGCTGATTGTACTCATGTTAACAAACAACTTTCCCAAAGAAACATTTTTTTATACCTACTCGTTCACTTTTATCCCATTAACATAACAGTCGTATGAAATTCTCTATACTCTCTTCTAAATAGATTTTGACCTGTCAGCTGTTAGCCGCGTAACGCTGTTCTGTCTCATTACTATCGTACCGTGCAACAATGGGTAGGCAGAGCACCCGCGCGGGTCGCAAGCCGCTTCGTAAGTTTTATTGTGATAAAAGCGAATGAGTATAAAAAAAAATGTTTCTTTGGGAAATTTGTTTGTTATCATGAGTACAATCACGTGTTTAAGTATCGGTCACTAATTACCAGTCACCCTATATAGGTATCATAAACATTCTTATAAGGTATAACGCCTACACTGATACACAATTTGATAACCCTTTGATCAAAGACGCGCGATTAATTTCACACATAATAATTTCTCTTTGACGAAAATTACACATAATGGTATGGTGTTTCCCTCAAGGTAAAAGCATTTTAATAGGGGTAAGAACATAGAATGCTTATGTACCCACTTATTAAACTTGACTGCCACCGATATTATATAGAGCCATATACTGGGCTGCGGGACTGTTCGAAAGAGAAAAGGGCAAAGAAGGAACATGGATGGGTTTTAGTCAGTAAAAGTCTGACACTCCGTTCCACTCAGCCCAGAGCGGGAGGGGGTGGGGGCCATTTGATGATTTCCCATCCAAAAAAAAGAAAGCCATAAAGGGTGTAAAAAGACCTTTAACGAAGCCGAAAAGCACTTGTTCTCTCCGTCATTGCGATATTTTTTCTGTTCTGGACCATATCTGGGAACCTTCTAGTTACCTAGATCTATATTAAAGGTCAAAGTTCAAATTTTCTCACAAGTTTTATTTTAAATACTTCTTTTTAAGGTTTTAACTTTACTTTAATTAACTCCATGACCCGTTTACTATTCAAAGCATCCATCAGCACTAAGTTTTCAGTGTGTTACATTGAGTTTTACCGTAAAACGTGATTTTTCACCACAAAAAAAAAGTCATTTCCAGCAATAATTTTTGCGTAGTTGTTACTTAGTTTGATGTACATAATGCTTGGTTGACGGCTTCGTGAAGGGTCCGTTTATACCCTGTATACTTGTGTCTTCAGTTTCATGACTTGTTATAAAAGAATTTTTAATTAATTAGGTAAAACCATTGCCACAGAAACCATTGACAACATAACATAATTTCACGCCTGTTATCCTCGAAGGTTAGGCAGAGGTTATACCCTGTGTGGTACCCATGAGTACACCCACATTTCCTCAGTTATATTTAAGTCCCATGTAAGCCTATTGCTAACAACTAAGCACAAATCCAGGCTCTGTGGCTGCTACTGAGAAATTCCAGATGGAAAAATCTAATAACACTATGTCAGCAGCGCTTGCGACCACTAGATCAACGAGGCAGTCCATTGACAACTTAAGCAACATTCTACAGTGAAAGTCTACTGGGTGATAATTATGGTGATGATGATTATACAAGCTTATGCCTGCGGCTCCGCCGGTGTGGAGTTTGGTCGATGACCCACGATGTCTACTGTGATAAAAAGTATCCTTTATGTTAATTACATAAATGACATACACACATACACACACACATACATCATCGTCATTACGTTATTAAAAAAAACTAATCCTGCTAAGCCTACAGGTTCGTTCTGTAGTTATTGCGTCAAAGAGTAACAAATATTAATAATAATTAGATTTAAATTGTGCTTACTGTGCCAATACTAATCTTGAATAATTATATTATGTTATATGTTTTGAATAAATATATTATTTATATTTATTTTGTACTAGCCAGGGTTGATCCCTGGCTTCGCACGGTTTTTATGAATTGACAAAACATCAAAAAAATTTCAAGAAATTAAAGTTTAGTATTTAGAATACTCGTATCCTCACAAACCATCGCATGTATAATAGTAGTAAATAAGATTTTACAGGAATGTTTAACGGAACAGCAGCGGTTCCAAAGTTTGTTCCAAAAAATATGGTCCGTAATAACCATTATAATGACCCTGTGACTGTCTGTCACGTACTCCTAATTATTAAGCAAATAACTTAGCCTTGATTCTTATTTCAAATTCATCACACGGTATACGGCCATGTGCAAAACATTAAAACCTCTACTTTATTGCTTGACAAGTTCCCGTAATTAACGATGGAGCGTCCTTTATTCCTTTTGAATTGTAAAAACCATATTGCATCACTTAAAAACCCATAAATTCTTTACTGAATGGGAGACGCACTAGAGATAAAAGCTAGTTGACAGGCCATTCAACAAATTCTAAAGAAAATATAAAAGTAACTGATTTCTAAACGCCTTTCTGAATATTGCAACGACATGTGTTTGCAATTATTGACTCCAACCTTAGGCGCTCGAATGGTTCTTAAAACAATTGAGACATTTGGACAAAAAAAGGATGACCCAAGCGGGATGTATTGAGAGAGGCTGGGGCCGAAAAAGCTTGAAGGGAACTCGGGGCAGTTGGTTGAAGATCGCGAAAGGGTGGACACGTGGAGAGGAGTCGAGCTAAGTCAGGGCAGTTGGTTTTAAATCGCGGGAGAGTCCACACGTGGAGGCTGGTCGACCAAGTCGAGGAGTCGGTCTAAAGCGGTTAAAAGTGCGAGGACGTCATAGGCTAGGCTAGGCTCGTGAGGTTAGCGTAATCTTGGTACCAAGATCGACATGTCATAGAGGACTGTCGCAAGATAGCGATTAGTATTTTATAAGTTAAATATAAGTAGTAGTAATAAGTCTAGTTAAAGTGAGTGACGAGATCCGGAAGGCGAGGCTGTGGCGAGACGAAACTGGTAATGTGTGCAGTACCCTGTAAGTTAGTTGGAGACTAACAATGAACAACGAACACGTGGTAAGTGTTTACTATATACCTGTAATTAACTCCTTGCTTGAGTAGCAGTTGGGCGGGCAACGCAGAGGAGCTAATAATAATTTATTTCAGCAAGACGGAACAGCCGCTTCATCATCATAATGTACTATCTATTATCTCATGTGTTATGTGTCCACCTCCTAATCTGAACCTTGGCGCATATTTGTCATCTGCGTTTGGTTATAGGGAGACGGCGAACGCCTTCGCACACTGTACACACATTTCATGCATACGACATGTACACTGTACACCAACACACCCGACTTTGACGAATGTTGACTTGAATCTGACTCATCACAAAAGGAAGGCAGAACCGTGATATTCGCACTTCAATTAGAATGAACTATATTAAAAGTCAGGCTATAATGCCGATTTGTACTCGTACTATAATTCAACCAAACGTTGCTGATGAATATTGCTTCCTATAAAGGTCTAGCTCAGAAACATTGCGTGGGGATTGTTGGCGCACATTTCGGGAGTGGGGTAGGCACCACGAAATATCTCAAACCACATTGATAACTCCGTTCTAAGGAACGCTAGGGACTGAAAGTCAAACACCCGGCTGTGTGTCTCGATAAAACCAAACTACAAACCCGGCCGCTGGTAGGCCTATTACTGAATCGACACTATTTAGCGAGACACGCATCCACGACATGGGGAAGATTAAGGAAATGTGAAGTGACGATATATTACCACTTCGGCGTCCACCAATAACAAACGCAATATGTTCTGCTATAGACTGAGTCTACGGTGCGCTTGTGCAAGTTGTGTGTTATCATAGTCAAGGTGTAGATTGCCGTAAGGGCTACTAACATGAACGCGTGTGTAGGAAGAACAACTAAAACGTGCCTTCCTCAATGACAGCAGGACTTCTCAGTACTCTGTCTTAGGATTGAGAAAGACATGTGAAAAGATGCTTAGGGAGCGTGATCTGTTAGAATTCGTAGCAGTGTTCTTAGTGGACCTATGCGCTTAGGTCTAACAGTCACGTACTGAGGCAGTTATTGTAACCGGTTACATGCCATAAATATGGGTTCGTAGTACATTTGAATCATGAAATTAACGTAACTGTAAATAATGATGTTCTTAAGCGCAAGCGTAACGTTTCCTTTACCAAACATTTCATCATATCTTTGCGACGCCTTGTCTTATTAGCTTTTTACTTTCTTATCGATTTAGTTTTTATAAGATTATATATTATTTGTGTATATGTCCTAACTGTGAATTCCCTATACTAACTTCACCTAGCATCCAATCCTCTTAGTCGGTGGGGAGGTACATGTAATGGACGGTCCTCACAGTGACGTGCGGTAGGCAGGAGCACGCATCTCCTTCTCCGGAAGGAACCGACATTAACACTAATATTAATATGATTTAGGAAAAACGAAAATTTTATCAGCCTAGGGTAATTTAGGAACAGTCACAACCCTAATGACCTTTTTCAGGTTTAAGTTAAATAAAACCTAGTAAGAGTTACGTAAGGTTCATTATTGTATAAGTATACATTCTGAAAAAAAATCTTCACGAAAAGTTCCCTTCCTCACATTCTTCTGATTCCAATTTAATTAATGAACTGGACTGAATCAATAAAGCGTTTTTCTTTTAACAAAAGAAATTCCTTTCCAATCAAGGACTTTGCTTATGCTATGCTTGAATTAGTTCGTTCTTTAGGACCGCGCAATTATCAAAATCACCACCCAAATCAACAATGAGTTTTTATTGTTATTACTTACTTAAAGTGAAAGTCAAATAACGTATTGCAATTAGAACAAAAATGGATTATTGGAAAAAAAAATGAATGTAAAACTTTTAATTTGATTTCCTGAAATTAAGTTTGATTAAAAAAAGCCAACGGACCAAGTAGGATGTTTGTATGCAAACGAAGTCGAGGATTACAGCTAGTTGCATAATAATCAGGAAATACAAATAAGAAAGAAGCAGCATAAGCAGTATAAGTTAAGTGGAAAACCGTGAAAGCTTAAACAGTGTTTGAAATAAGAAAAGAAAATCAATGCCATGCATTTTGGCATTAAATTCGGTCCTGATATACACTCTAGTAAATAACCTAAAATACTAGCACACAGCCACAAAACCATGCCTTTTTGTGTTTTAGACAGACTAATCTCGGAAATCACTGAACCGATTAATGAAACATTAATAGCTAACTACAGCGTACTTTGATCTTAGCTGCCTTAAATTAAGTTAGAGTAAGTACCTATCACTTTGTTGCTAGGTATAGCAGTCTGTTTGTAAATATCCATCGGTAAAGAGGAACTTACCGGAAATTGAGTAAAGCAATTAAGATCTTTTGGTGAAGATTTGATAAGAACTGATAACACAATTCGCGTAAAGAGTCTTTTAATAAGGATCTTAAACATCACTGATGGACAGTTAAAAAAAGATTAGAAAAGCCAACAACTAACATAATATTGTATTGTATGTATAACGTGCTGGTTTCCGCAACTCCACGTCAAAGCGCGTATTTTGGCTGAGCGATTGACTGCTGCGCTGCGTGCCGCGGGTTCGTAACAAATATTTGTATGGCCTACCGATAGCTGTCCGGTTCTAGCTGTTTGTGAGTCTAAATGTTTGTAAACGCACCCACGGTACAGGAGAAATTCATAGAGTGGGGAAACTAATAAAAGGTTATTTGTGGTTAAAAATCAATTGAGTTTGTGGTTGCTTGTCGCAATTATCACAAAGTTTGGCAAAGTTTGGCATGAGGGTCTCATATTTAAGCTCAGACGCATGCTACCAGAATTTGTAGATATCCTAGAGTCGTATTTAACTAAAAGAATGTTTAGAATACGCCAAGAGGACGCATATTCCGAGCTAAAAACCATAAAAGCTGGGGTGCCTCAAGGAAGTGTGCTTGGCCCAATTTTGTACTTGTTATACACTTGTGACATCCCAGAGCTGGAAAACAGCACCATAACGACCTTTGCAGATGATACTGCTATTATGGCCACCGGATCAAGCCACAGAGAAGCAGTAGAGAAAGTTCAACTAGCTGTGAACAAAGTTTACGACTGGACACAAAAGTGGAAGATCAATCTGAATGAGTCAAAATCAGTTCACATTAACTTCACAAACAAACACAGTGACTACCACCCACTCTACATAAATGGTATGCAAATACCTTATGCTAATACAGCCAAATACCTTGGCATAACTCTCGACGCCAAGCTGCGTTGGAAAGCCCATATCAAAAAGAAAAAACAGGAACTCGATATTCGTTATAAACGTTTGTATTGGTTACTGGGAAGGAAATCCTGTTTATCAATACATAATAAGTTGATAATATACAAGCATATTCTGATGCCAATTTGGACGTATGGTATCCAACTTTGGGGCTGTACTAAGCCAACCAACGTCAAAATAATTCAACAGTTCCAAAATAAAGTACTCAGGGCTGCTGTAAATGCACCCTGGTACATAAGAAACGATGACCTCCACCGTGACCTCGACATGGAATTCGTCACCACCATCACACAAAAATTTGCTGAAGCCCACGAACACAGACTCCATCGACACGTGAATGTTGAGGCAATCCAGCTGTTAGACAACACAGGCATAGTGCGTAGACTAAAGAGAACTAAACCATTTGAATTAGTGTAGTGTAAGTGAATCAATAATAGTAACAATGTTGTGCTATTTATATAACACATGAACAAAGTGTTTTATCAATTTTACCAGACTCTAAGGAAGTGTTACGAACGTGTGTAAAAGTGCATACCTAATTATGGACACTATTCTTAGCATTAACATAATTTATAACGTAGCATAATAAGTTAGATTTAAATTGTTTATTAGTCTTCTTAGGCTAGATTGCAATTAACTAGTAAGAACTTGGGGCAATTATCACCATTGGCTTAGGTTACTTTTACTCAGCGAAACTAAAGCTGGCATGAGGCGCCTTCGTTAAAGTTCTTCTTTTCTTAAAGTTCTAACAGTGATCACTAATCCTTACTATCACTATCACTACATAGTATAAAGCAAAGTCGCTTCCCGCTGTCTGTCTGTCCCTATGTATGCTTAGATCTTTAAAACTACGCAACGGATTTTGATGCGGGTTTTTTTAATAGATAGAGTGATTCAAGAGGAAGGTTTATATGTATAATACATGCATAATATAGTAGAGAAACACTGATAATTTTAGAGGTTTTTAATGTAAGGTCGTAAATAAACACATTTTTTTGCGCTTACATAGCAAACGCTGGCTGAACCCTACGAGCTAGATCAAAATAATGTACTACAGTATTGTACACCTTAAAAAGGTCTACAAAAAAGTCCGCGATGGTATATATCTATCTCTTAGGGACAACCCACAATAACCATTTTTTATCCTTTACTTATGAGAAAATAATGGCTTATTTACGAAAAAGCGATTTTAAGCAATACAGCATTAATCCTTATCCAATTAAGTACCTTAAATACTTTGTGCATGTAATATAGATCAATATGGCCCTTTACAGCATGTAATTTAAATGAATATTTTCGAAGATATTACAGATTTAAAATGCATGGCGCGTGCCTATAAATAGTGCGTCGAAGGCCGCGCTTCGCCCTAAGCCCCGGCTGGAGGCCTTTAAGCAGTAGCTAGCCTACTAGGCTGAACTGCGAGATGAAATATCAAAAAAAAAAAAAAAACGCGCTTCCCCCTATAGCACTTTATGATTAGCGATCGCACGCGTTTATCGGAGCTCTCTAGCGAGGAAAATAACAATTAGAAGAAGAGAAAAGTTTGTTTGGATGAACGCGGTAAACTCAGGAACTACTGATTCGAATTGAAAAATTATTTTAGTGTTGGATAGCCCATTTATCGAGGAAGGCTACAGGCTATATATTATCACGCTAACACATTAGGTGGGTGGGCAATATTGCATTATGTCCATATTCCTCAACCGTTTGACAACTGACAACTGTCTGGCATGCATTAGAATAGAAGAGCAATTTTAGAACCTGTCACCGAAGTAAGTAGCCCGAAGGTGTCAGCGGCCGCCCTGTGGATAGTTGTTGGCAAGTTCGAGCCTCGGCAAAGCTATTTTCTTTTTGTATTTTTTTAATGCTGTGAGATTTCAAAAATAATAACCACGGTGCTCAAGTTCGATCCCGGTTTTCACTTTTTGTAAATAGATATTGATCTTTTTTAAAGCTTCAAGATTTCCAAATCATTACCAAATAGTTTTATAAGAACATACTTTTAGTTTTGTTTTTAACCATTCAAACGATGTTTCATTGTAATCGGTGCTCTCTATCAAAAGACGTATGAATTTAAAGTCTTCAAGAAGAACTTATCATCATTATAAAACATACATGCAATGACATCTATTGAACCAAAATGGTAATGAATTAAAATGTGCTCACAAGTTATCTTTCAAATTGACTGGCCGGTTTTTTTTTAAATTAAAATTAATTTAGATTAGTCCACATGACGCTGCTTTGAAAATTTACATGGACTGTAGTGTGTGTTCGATCGCTTTGCATGCATTTTATTTTAGCAATTTAAATTCGTGCTGGACTTTCATCGAAGGCCTGACGATGGAGACGGAAGGCAGTTGCAAGAGGTTCGTAACAGTTTACAGCAGCTATATCGTGTTTGGGCTCATTTCATGCACATTGATGAGAACTGTAGATCTAACTGGGCTATGGCTTTCATCGAGTATTTGAGGATGAAGACGTAAGGCTGTCGAGGGCAGCCCTTTTTTGGAAAAACATAATAAGAATAGTTTAGTGATTCTTATTCTGTATTGCACACAAAATAAAAAAACGCGGAGCTTCCGTTGCGTTCGCTGCGTAAACGTTTAATTGTTCGGCATTGTTCCTTTTAAAAGTTCTAAAAAAAGTCCGTGATAGAATAATATGTCTATCTTTTAACTTTCTCAATCACTATAACTTTTTTTATGGTTCTCAATTTTTTTCAAAAATAATGCATTATTTTTGCGTTTTTGGTATTTATCCTTATCCAAATAAATATGTTATTCATCACAAGTATTTAATTTTGAGCCAAATTGCTCTAACGTCATTTGATTTCAATGAATATCTTAGGATATAAATCACAGTTTTAAAATAACTCCGCGGCAAAATAATGATGATGAAAATAATGATCAGGTACCGCGCTCGCATTTTCATTATGCGGAATTATGTGTGTGATGTGCTCCTTTAGAATTGTATTATAGGTGCCTACGACCCCTCTAACCCTCTCACTCTCTTATGTGACGCAGACGAAGTTGCGCGGGTCAGCTAGTTATATATAAATGCGAAAGTAAGTTTGTTAGTTTGTTACCTTTTGACGCCTAAACCACTGAATCGATCACCCTGAAATTTTGCATATACGTTGTCATATGTACAGAAACGGACATAGGGTACCTTTCATCCCGAAAAAAAGGACTGTTCCCGAGCAAAACAACAAAAACGTTCTTATGATATTAGATGGCGCCAAGTGTCTTTCGAATCATGATTGAATTATATTATTACAAGCAGAGTACAACCCGAATTGATTGTCAAATTCTAAATTAACGCAAGCGAAGCCGCGGGCAAAAGCTAGTAAAATCTAAATCTGAAACTGAAATCAAAGATCACGAGGCAATAAAATGGGATGTTGTACGTAAATAAATAAAGTAGGTGAAGATAAGTAGGCGTTCTTATTTACATAACTAAATAGAGTAATTAACACTAAATCTCGTTTCAAACACGATAATTACCCGACTGCCGAATAAAGAATAGTTCTAACTCCTACATCCTAACATGAATGAAACGAAAATAAACTCAATGGAATCTTAAGAAAGTCATTTCAGCCGTGGAAAGTTCGTACAAATTGCTGTAGAGCTGTGTAAGGCGCAAATTACTCAGAAACGGCGTAAAGTGAAGGCGCGGCGCAGGAAGATGCCGCTTCATACAAAATGTACGTAGGCGACGTGTCGTGAATTACACTCAAGCGGCGCGGCGCAGGCACGCCTTTCTTTCGTTTCCTTATAAATTCCACGCCTGCGCCGCACCGTCACCTTTAGCCGTTTCTGTGTAATTCGCGCCTTAGAACTCTTTATATTGAGCACTGACCTGTTTTTCTTGCTTAAAGTAAAATTAGATGTTCATTGTTCAAATGTATTTGATAAGAATAAAATATTTACATTAATTACAAACTACAAATCTATAATAGTAATAAAAATATGTACAAGTATCAAAACGGTTACAGGGTGTCGTCTTTTGATTCGTCCACATCGAAAAGTACGAACAGGAAAAGTGCCCAGAAGGCTGGCAGCATTGCCACGTTGGATGGCAATGCTGATTCTTTGGTTCAAAAGTAGGCCCGCCCTCTGGTCACGTGACGAGTCGACCAACAGCTTGGCGATTTCCCGAAATATTAGGTGGGCACTCGGACCCCATGGCCCTAGTGTTTCAACCCCAGAATAAAATTTATGTTAATCATCATTTGCCTAGCCTTTTCCCAACTATGTTGGGGACGGCTTCCAGTTTAACCGGATGCAGCTGAAGACCAGTGTTTTACATGGAGCGACTGCCTATCTGTCCTCCACAATCCAGTTAGTACTGGGTAATACGGTACCCCTTGGTAAGACTGGTTGTCAGACTTTCTGGCCTCTGCTACATGTAACGACGATGTTATTCTTATAATAATCATTTAAATTGTTTTTACTTATATACGATACTTCTTTTTAAATCCCTACAAAAATAATTCGGATATTTTTTTTTAAATTTCAAACTTTGGTACTATTTGATGGTGATTAAACTTTCTAAAAGTATTATATTACACTGTCCTTATTTATTTATCAAAGGCAAAAAAAGTTATGAAGCCATTACTTGAAATAAGTAGCTAATGGCCCAAACATCTCAAACTTCGATAATCTACTTAATTCTCATTGAAAATCTAGCTTACTTGGGTGTCTTAACTAAAATGTTCGCACTAAATAATACCAAAAATTCAATTATAAAGGTATTTTACTAATTAAATTAGACAAACTTTATCTTTTATTAGCACGTTGAGCAGAATATCCAAGATTATAAGTATCTACTTGGAAACAATAGGCTCAGTATTAAGTTTAATATTCTTCCAAGGTGAATTAGGCACTTCCTAATTATAAGACCAGATGATCATACTTGTAAGAGGGGTGGAGTAGCCTATTGTTTTATCTTACTAAATTTGTGAGCAATAAAACGTTGCTTATGAATATAAAAATCTACGTGAACGTTTTTTTTTGGTCTGTTGTTTGCTATTAACGCCTCAATTAAACGTTACATAACATCAGGCCTGTAATCTCAGAAGGGTTAGGCAGAGGTGAACCTAATAGAATGACCTTATTTCACCAGTTAAGTTTAAGTCCCTTATAATAGGGGGCGAGCCTATTGCCATCAACCGGGCACAAATCCAGACTCCGTGGCTGCTACTGAGAAATAATGAAAGTGTTATTGGGATAAACCCAATAGCACTTTGCCTGACCTGGGAATCGAACCCAGGACCTCAAGCTGAGCAGTCAATTAAACATAACAAAAGGCAAACTGATACCATATCGCACATTTAAAGGTGAACCGAAATTTGACACAAGAGCAAAAATAGAAATGTAGTCGTAGAGATTCTGACTATTTGAGAGAGTAAAGAATTATTTCGTTTTGTTTCTTAAAATTAACTTGCAGAAATAATTATGATTTATGTTTAGTTCAGGATTGGTGCCCTAAAACAGGGACACGGGGTCGCGACACACCACGAAGGAGATGGCGCGACGAAGTGGATGTCTTCCTTGAGAATTGGAGGGAGGCCTTTGCCCAGCAGTGGGACAATACGGGTTAGCTATAATAATCATCATCTGTCTAGCCTTTTCCCAACTATGTTGGGGTCGGCTTCCAGTCTAAGCGGATGCAGCTGAATACCAGTATTTTACATGGAGCGACTGCCTATCGGACCGCCACAACCCAGTTAGTACTCGGTAATACGGTACCCCTTGGTAAGACTGGTTGTCAGACTTTTGGGCTACTGACTACCTAACGACTGTCAAGATCTTCAAATGACAGCCGGGACCAACGGCTTAACGTGCTTTCCGAGGCACGGAGGAAACTCGGTATGAAGTGGGTGGTCACCCATCCACAGACCAACCTAGGCAAGCACGGCTTAACCTACAGATCGACCCGAGCGGCTGTTTTTATTTAGCCACGAGCTCCTCCTCGGGTTAGCTATAATAATAATGATGTTTAAGCCTCTCGTAATAACCTTTATAACCTGTCACATAACATATACCTTCGTAGGTACTACATTCACATCTCATTTACGAACTTCACAGCCACTGTAACACACACACAAACTTATCATTTAAATCCGTCTCGTAAGCGACGTGACATCAAGGTACATTCCCAGTTCTGTTTCTCTTTGATGTGTTCCCCCGGTTACAGGAATTATCTTAATCTTAGTCGTCTTTGACGACGGCAAACCTTAATCATACGGCTAGCAAGGAAATGCGTGAAGGTGAGAGGAAGGGGAGGCTTAAGGTTAATTTGAAAATAAAATCTTGCGTTTTCGGTGGCCTCTAATCAATTTTTTGTTAATTAATGTCTTGATTGTTAAATCCAAGGATTCCTTTTGTGAATCAAGTCATCAGTTTCTGAAGCCGCGTTGACACAATCAGAGTACTACAGTACTTTCATAAGTTATTATGTCTTACTGTTTGAACCAAATGTATTAGACAAGCGCTAATCCCGCCGACAAACTGTTACGCAGTTCGGTGGGTTTACAAAATTTATAAAATGTTTGGTCCTGATTAAATGATTTATTTATTATTTATTTATTTATGTATGGGACTGTAGCTTCGCCTTCTTTGTTTTTCTGACATTCAAAAGTGCCTGTAATGGTCTAATTGAAATAAATGCTTTGAGTTTTTTTAGTATGCTCGGACTGAGTGGACTCCCATGATTCCATAATCCAAGCGCACTCGGATGGCTTGGTATGGGTTGCCACAATACGAGTTGTGTCCGCGTAGGTATCCGAGTCCGCTCGGTCCGAGGATACTCTGATCAATCAAGATGACAACGCGGCTTAAACTGGTTTAATGGAAACTTGCAATGTGAATGATTTATTACATAACATAACATCACGCCTAAAATAAGTTTTTAAACTCACAAAAAATACCCCGTTTCCAGTGTTAATGATGATCACACCTGAAATCCCCGAAGGGTTAGGCAGAGGTGTACCTAATAGTACACCCACATTTCGCCAGTTATTTTAAAGTTTCATGTAATAGGGGGCGACCCTATAGCCATCAACCGACCACTAGAGCAAAGAGGCAGTCAATAATTCCATGTTACGTAAAATGTTGTTTGTTTTATTTTTATTTTTATCTCATGTTTTAGGAGCTCGTAGCTAAATAATAACAGCCGCTCGAGTCAATCTTTAGGTTAAGCCGTGCTTGCCTAGGTTGGTCTGTGGATGGGTGACCACCCATTACATAGCGAGTTTCCTCCCTGCCCCATAAAGCACGTTTCGCTGTTGGTCCCGACTGTCATTTGTAGATTTTTGACAGTCGTTACAATAAGTAGTCATTGGCCCGAAAGCCTGACGACCAGACTTACCAAGGGGTATCGTATTACCCAGCACTAACTGGGTTGTGGAGGCCATTCATGTAAAATACTGGTAGTCAGCTACACCCGGTTAGACAGAAAGCCGAACCCAACATAGTTTGGAAAAGGCTAGGCAGATGATGGTATTCTAAGCTCCCTAGCTGCCTAGCTCTAATACCCTTTAACAAACAATACTGCAAAAAGCAAAAATCACTCACCTTCCCCTAGACTTAACCCTCGCGTGCACAAACCCATTCGCGTATCGGTGGCACATGTAAACACAAACAAACCGGCGCGCTTCCCTTAACTATTATTTGTGATTTTAAACGGCCGTAGTGGATGTAGATACTACCTCAGACACACGACGATTTATTACATCACACACGACTTGAATGTACGGAGGTTTGCTTTATCAGGTCGTTGAACTTTGTAAAGAAAATAGTTTGTGGTTTTATTAAGGTGAGTATAGACTACAACATTTACTTGTAACAGAACAACGAGCCGGTCTATGATATGTTCTAGTGTATCATCCTTTTACGAACTAAACGTTGAGCACGCTCGCCTCTTTGTTACAAACCAACGAGCGTATTGGTGTAACATTTCGTCGAGCGTATCGGTGTAACATTTCGTCGAGCCACGAACGAACGAAGAATGAACGCAAGGTACAACGAAATGTTGGTAAATGCACACTCGCTGTGAGCATTTACCCGTAACATAACGCCGAGCATTCGCAGGAACGTTACATTACATGGAAATGCTCTGGAACCTGAGCTTTTGCCTGTATTGTACCATTCGTAAGAACGTTACATTACACAGAAATGCTCCAGAAAATGTTGTAGTCTATACTCACCTTTATAAAACTGGGTGTTGTCCGCGAAGGTCGCGGACAACACCCAGTTTTTCGTTCCCGTGAAATTATTATAAAAATATTACTTCCCTGTTTGATCGGATTTTGTTATCAATTTCAATAGTTTTTTTTGTACAATTTTTTTTTTCTAGAAAAACAGTAGCTTAAGTTCTCCTTATAATATCAGCTATCTGGCAGTAAACTCCAGCGTGCGTTCAGCCGTTTCAGAGATTAGACGGAATAAATAGACAGAAAAAAATAAAAATAAAAAATGATTTTGTTTTTTGTTTTAAGTACTGTATACTCGTAGTATAAGAACAATTGTATTTATTTGTATGGATGCGCATAGTGCGTCCTACTCCTTGTTGTATAAAAAATGCCCTAAAATTTTGCCAAATCGAAGTTGAGAAGTTTATTTTTAACCGACTTCCAAAAGGAGGAGGTTATCAAGTCGTCTGATTTTTTTTTAATTTTTTTTTATTATACTTATTCTGTTGCTGTTTGCGCATCGTCAAAGTATCAGTGATTTTGTCTACGGTTTTCATTCAAAGTACCTACATTTTTCCTTCCTGAAAATTAAAAGGCTTTACCGCCCTCTAACTTATATCTCTACTTACACGATGACAGTTTCAGGTCCCGGCGTGATAAAACTCGTCGCCTCAAGCTTGTGGTCTTTCTCGAGTGAGGAATTTATGGATGATAAGGTAAGAATTTTTGTCGGCAATCTCGTGTCGTTTTCGTAGCATTATGTGTTGAGTTCTCAGTTAAGAAAACTTGTAGGTTCAGTCAAGCCCGCAACAATTTGGCTGTGCATTTTTTTTTATTTTAGTGACAATTCAGCGGTTTTAGTAGTTCTATCTACTGATGTGCACTTGACTGTACCCACGGATGCATTGAGAAACGTAAATCTCCAGAGTGAATTTGCAAGCCCTACATTATTTTTGAGTCGATCCTACAATCACTGAGCTAACCGTCGTATTTCAATTTTCTTACACAGAATCCTAATCCTTCCTAACTAATATTAAAAATGTGAAAGTAAGTTTGTTTGTTACATTTTCACGCCAAAATCCGACTGTCATAGATCTACAAATGACAGCCGTGCTTTCCGAGGCACGGAGGAAACTCGGTATGTAATGGGTGGTCACCCATCCACAGACCAACCTAGGAGGGCACGGCTTTAGCGAGCGGCTGTTATTATTTAGCCACGAGCTCCTCCACATTATTTGTTACAAGTGAAGTGAATAAATTAGCTTGTTACAAATATAGTTGCCACTGGAAATTTAAAATTTCATACAATTGTGTTCTTATTCTTACATAGTTTCTCGACCTATCATCATCAACATACAAAAATAAAACGCTTATTTATAAGTCTGGCTTTTTAAACGATCAACTTAACTATGATGACATTACAAAAAGCCCTTAGTAAGATATTATTTTCGTCTTTATTGCTTAAATAGAATTATTTAAACGGCTTTAAAAATATTTTCTAAGGGCAATTTAAAAACCGTTTTCGTGTCAATGAAAATAAAAGGTTTTAGTCAAATTAATTTCTTCTGTAATTAAAAAGTCGTTAATAGTTTGGGTATTTCAATTACAAGTTAAAACTTTAACATAAACTTTTAAAAACTTACTTTTTTAAACGCTACCAATAAAATTAGTGTCAGCTATGGGTCACACATTCTTTATGGAAAATAACTTTATTTCAAATTACCTCCCAACCGTTTTTTGTTTTTTTAAGATTTATACAAATATTAAAATTGAAGTGTCTGTTTGTAATGTCAAAAAATGTGAAAAACACTTTTTGTTTTTCTTCTAATCTGTCTGTCTGTGTGTTCCGGCTACGAAACGGCTTGACCGATTTTGACGGTACTTTTACTGGCAGATAGCTGATGTTATAAGGAGTAACTTAAGTTACTTTTATTTTAGAAAAATATTAGATTTCCGTGCAAAAAATTAAAACCCTTGAAATTGTTAACAGAATCCGAATCAAATAGGGAAGTAATATTTTTATAATAATTTCACGCGAACGAAGGCAACAGCTAGTTTATTATATAGGGTGACTCCTTATTAGTGACCGATACTTAAACACTTGATTGTACTCTTGATAAAAAACAACTTTCTCAAAGAAATATTTTTTTTGAAACACACACTTTTATCCCAATAACACAACAGCCGTATGAAATTCGCGTGCGCGCGCCTTTGACCTATCAGCTGTTGAAGTTTAAAAAAAACTTTTTTTTGGGAAAGTTGTTTGTTATCATGAGTACAATAACGTGTTTACATATCGGTCACTAATAAGTAGTCGCCCTATATAATCCATTTTCGGTACCTACAGTATCATATTTCTCCCAACAGTAAATAAGGGTCAGTAGCAAAATAGTTATCTAACTTATATTCTGTAAAACCATAACTACATAACTGTCTTTTCAGTGCCCACTGTACCCAGTGATAAACTTGTAACTAGCAATTGTGCGTGTTACCATCAGCTTTGAATACCAATGCATATGTAATTTTATTAGTATTTTAAACGAGATATATTGTACGTATATAGAGTATTAAATATTTTACGGACCCCTGTTAAAAAGTAGTTTCCTTGGAATAGGAACCACGTTATTATCAATCAAGTTCAGCGAGTTGATTGATAATAATATGGTTTACAATATAGATGTGGTCAAGTACGATACGGTCAAAAGTGAGCTAAAAGTTGAGAAAAATGTAAGCCCTTTTTATTTTATGTTCGTACAGTCTTATCCAAAGGTTGTTAGGATGCCGGGGCTGCGGGACTGTTCGAAAGAGATACCGCGGCCCTGGAACACAAAGGGCAAAGAAGAAACATGGATGGGTTTTAGTCAGTACGAGTCTGACACTCTCTTCCACTCCGCCCAGTGCGGAAGGAGTCATTTGATGATATCCCAACCGAAAAAAAAGGTTGTCACGTAGATATTGCTATCAGCGATAAGACAGCCATTGTAAAATAAGCAATATTGTAAAACAGTTGTGTTTCAATTTTGATGTACAATAAAGTATATTCTATTCTACGCAACGACTCACGACTCAGAAGGTGCTATATTTTGCAGATGCCAGAAAATAACTATGAATATGCTGTTGTTTAAGGCATGATACACACTTTCTTTACATTGTGAGGCAGTATTAGTGGAACAACAGAGCTGACACTAATCAATTACTACATTTATTCGATTTTGACACACCTTTACCGATAAATGCCGAATATCGAAAATTGTGTAGCACACGCAAGACGACATATTTATAAACCAAATGCTCTACCAACTCAGGCTACCACCCTCCGACTTCATTAAACAAGTCACGCCACAACACATCTTGTAAACCGAAACCTACTTTCAATTACAATCCAAAACAAATAAACCCTATTTACAAACACCTAATTAACTAATTGCCTCAAATTAATGTAACTTGAGAAAATTCTACCTAAAAAAATGGCCGTATCTTCTCCGACTTCCCCGATTAGGTCTACGTAACTTGGTATATTTAACCCACTCTCAGGTAGGGGCAGGCATTTCATTATAGCTGGCTTACGTGTAAAATTTATATCCCGGAGCCCCGGGGCCGTCCAATATGGCCGCGGGATTGGGTTACCGGGACTCGGGGGAACGTTAAAATTATCAATTTGTGTTGGTGTTATAGTTCTTATTTACGTGGCAAGTGAGAAGGAGATTACACTTACAGCATCTTGCGGGTATTGTCTTTTGTGGTACTTTTTAAAGTTTAATTTTAAGGAAAAACATGTTTTTATTTTGGTATACGAGTACAAGGTGTAAGCGGACCCTTCACGAAGCCATCACCGTAGCATTTTGTACATCAAACTAAGTAACCCTATGCAAAAATATTGTTGGGAAACGACTTTTTTTTGGGGTGAAAAATCACGATTTACGGTAGGACTCAATGTAACGCACTCAAAACATTATGCTGATGGATGCATTGAATTGTACGGGGGTTGTGGAGGTATGTAAAGTTATATCATTAAAACTGGTTTAAAAAAAATATTTGCGAAAAACTTGAAACTTTGACCCCCAATATCTCCATAGCTAGTAGGCATGGTCTAGAATAAAAAAATATCGCAATGTCTGAGAGAACAAGTGCCTTTCGGCTTCGTTAAGGATATTTTTACACTACAGTAATAGTTACAACATGATTACATTACTTGATTATTTATATTCCAAAAAACTTCCAACCAGATTCAAAACTTATTACAAGCAGGAATAGCCTTAAGCATTTAAAAAGTATTTAATATTACGTAATTCCCGGAACCCGGAACTGCGGACTTCACTACCCCGGACGCCCGGTGACGGCAAATTATAACTTAATTTATTCCCGTCGACGTCATCTTGAAATAAAATGATTAAAAAGTATAAATTACTTGCGCTAATCGCGACTAGCCTGTACTTGGCAGACCGAGTAGTTGAAAATTAAACGATAGTTTTGTATAAGTTCAACGATATGGATTTCAAGTAATTTTAGAACGCTTCTGAGGTTATAACTAGTGCCGATTGCACCAGTGAACTATTGCTGATCGCGTTCAGTTTTAATAGTGAAATCGGCTCATAATTCTGTAGGTACATAAGTTTGTTAGACTCATAGTATCTGTTTATTAGTAATTTGACTTGCTTCGGTGAAAGAAAACATCGTGAAGAAACCAGCATGCCTGAGAGATATTTCTCGACGGCATGTAAAGCCAAGTCAGAAGCCCATGGGCGGCATAAAAACTTTGACACCAGGTTAGGCACTAACCACATGATAGAGAGAGAGAGAGCACACGATAAAAAATACGCCAGCATTTTCCTTCGATGTCGCATGGCCAAATTTTCGTTCTACCACAATAGCATGTAGCATCTGATCTGCGTAAACCCTTAGGGAAATTAGGTTTCGACAATTTCGTTGTCCGTTGCCTGACTTCTGGTCCCAACGTGGTGCTTTCGACATCTCTTATGACATGTAGAAGACTGATTAATCTGTTATTCTGATGAAACCTTTGTTAAACAATTTTATTATGGTAGCTAGTTGAGTAGATACTTACTAATCGATAATTGTTTATTTTTTTTTTAAATGTTTTGTTTTGTTTTTGCAGTAGATTAATTTCATGTCATGCACGCGTAGCATAACTACCGTAGAAACGGGGTTTGTCGACGGAAGCATCGACAAAATAACGGAATGTGTCGACAAAATAACAGATTTTTTTTTCACAACTGTCATCGATTCTTCCGTCGACAAAATCAGTTTCATGGTCTCGTTTTGAGTATTTATTTATGGAATAAACCTGTATTAGGAATAACAGTTGATAGCCACACTTCGAATTAGGTTTAAGAATACCTGGAATGATAGTTGTAAGTTGAATAAATAAATAAATTCAGATCAAGTATCTGATGGTGAAAAATCTCATTACTTTTCCACACTCGTGCCTGTCTTTTCAAAGACTTTGAAACTTTAATAAAAACAATTAATCCACTCAAATCTCGTTTTTTCTTTTAAAAAGTTTTTCAGTCTCACAATTTCCCGTCGTCTTTCGTGCTTCTTTCGTGAAAACCCATTTATTATTTCATTAGTAACGTTTACTCGACTTTTATCCTACTATTTATCTTAGTTCTTGGAGACGGAAGATCGCGAGCACACAGACGGTTTCTAAGTTCTTACGACCTCAAAGGAACTAGTTTTCTACGTAAACGGATATGTGGATTGAAAAATAACATAAGATCTTCAATCTACCTTTGATTACCCTGAAGTTAAACTAAAATTAGCTCAGTCTAAATAAGCAGACGGTCTGAACTGATAAGTCTAAGTAAACGCGACTTTGGACCCAAAAAAACATAGGCTTCGAATATAGGTTCACTTTATATTCCTACCGTGTTATTTCAGAAGTTTGAATTGTCTTTGTTCTATTTTTACTTAAGCTGTTTGTAGTTTTCGGCTGAAAACTGACTAGTGAAAGTCGTGTCGAGTTTAGTTAAGCTGCTCGCATTATCCTTCGAAGTATTCCGTACGTCAGAGGCAAAGAATAGTACCTCTACATGAAACTTGATATATTCTTACTATTGATATCATCATCGGCCTAGCCTTTTCCCAACTATGTTGGGATCGGCTTCCAGTCTAACCGGATGCAGCTGAATACCAGTATTTTACATGGAGCGACTGCCTATCTGACCTCCACAACTCAGTTAGTACTGTAAGGCTGTGTGTGTGTCTGAACTGTAGTAGTTAGTTATTATTTATCTTACACGATTGGTTTTAATCAACAGCTTGTGTAGCTTGTGATGGTCTAGTGGTCGCAAGCACGACTGCTGAGCATGAGGTCCTGGGTTCGATTCCCGGGTCGGGCAAACTGTTACTGGGTTTTTACCATCAGTAATTTCTCAGTAGCAGCTACGGTGTCTGGAATTGCGCCCGGTCGATGGCAATAGTCTCGCCCCTTTTACATGGGATTTAAACATAACTGGCGAAATTTGTGTACACCTCTGCCTCACCCTTCGGGGATTACAGGTGTGATGTGATGTTATATTCTTTTTCGGCAATTAGTTTACCTTTTAGTTATGCTCTAAAACAGACTGCAAAATGTGGAGCAAAATTAGAGAGAACTTCACACAGCTGGGCCAAACCACTGACAGTGTTGTATCGTAGACTAATATGGTAATGTTGGACACCGCTCTGTATAAACATGATACGTTCGGTACTACACATCCTATTTGTGCTTCTACAATGTATGGACAAGATAAATTGAGTGGCAACTCTAATGTATCGGACATAGAGGAGCAGGAGGTAGCATTTGTCTTTTGTTTCGAAGTTTCATCATCATCATCATTTCAGCCGAAAGACTTCCATAGCCGGCATAGGCCTCCCCCAAGTGTCGCCACATTGACCGGTCCCGTGCGTCTCGCATTCCGTAGATCTACGCAACCTTCGTCAGGTCATCGGTGCGGTTAGTGGGAGGCGTTCCAACGCAACGTCTTCCGGTTAGCGGTCGCCACTCCAGAACTTTTCGGCTCTATCGGCCATCCGTTCTGCGAGCAATGTGCCCTGCCCACTGACACTTAAGTTTGGCAATTCTTCGAGCCACGTCGGTTACCTTGGTTCTCTTGCGGATGTCTGTATTTCTGATTCGATCACGCAAAGAAGGACTTTAAGGTTACATGTTGCTCCCATGGCGATAGGTACACCAAAAACTACGATCCGGCCGTTCTTCTTTAGCTTTGTGCACATTCATACATATTCTCCTACTCGACGCTGGTTGCAGGTACGAAACAAAATAAGGTCAGTAACTAAGAGAACATAACTAAGAGAACGTGTCGTGTACAGAATACAATCCTAAATGTATGACAGCCTAGTACTTCTTTCTTTTCAACGGGCCAACGACGGGAGTAACAAGTATTAGCTAAACATGGTGTATTATTTTGATTCCATGTCATTTTTTTTAACTTTAACAGTGAGTCCAATCGACAAAATCGAATAAAATAAAAATAATAAATTAGTAAACTCATCCCGCGGGTCCCAAATGCGGGACCAGTTGCCTAAATGTCCTATGTAGATTCGGAATACAAAATAATAAATTGCAGAAAGATACACATACTTTGTATGGAAAGAGATAAATGTCTATTCTTCGTAGAGAAGAGATATAAATGGTCGTGCTATGCGTATAGTAGCAGAAACCTAGGGTAAAGAGAATATTGCTTTAGTTCGAAGAGTGATTACCCATTTAAGCAGTCCGTTTTTCGTGGAAATTAATAGCACTCAAGATTTCGTGTAAGATGTTACTTGCGTTTCAGCGTTAAATAAATGGTCTATCGCTCGTGTAAAACATTTTTGACTTGTCAGCTTACTCGAAGAGGTTGCCAAAAATATTGTAATCCGAATCCTATCATTTTTTTTATGCTTCGTGACTTTCGACGATAGCATTTTAGAAAGAAAGATTTTTTTTTAAGTTATCACTTTCATATCCTTCCTTCCTTTATAAGTTAGCTTATATAATATTATAAAGCTGAACGCTGTTGAACGCGCTAATCTCAGGAACTACTGGTTCGAAATGAATAAATCTGTTAGTGGTGGATTGCCCATTTATAGAGGAAGGCTATAGGCTATATAATATCACGCTACGACCAATAGGAGCGGAGCAGCAATGAAAAATGTTGCAAAAACGGGGAAAATTGTATTTTTAATAATTTTACGCACACGAAGGTCGCGGGGAACAGCTAGTAAGTCATAACTTTACACTATATTATTTTTTACATAACAGTGATAGACTAGTGGTGTGACCGTCGGACTACCAAGTCATAGGTCTCAAGTTCGAACCCAAGGCACGCACCTCTGATTATTCGGATTCATGTGCGTATTGTATAATTATCACTTGCTTCGGTGAAGGATAACATCGTTAGGAAACCAGCATGCTTGAGAGATATCTCTCGACGGCATGTAACGCCAAGTCAGAGACCCATGGGCGGCATAAAAACTCTGACACCAGGTTAGGCATTAACCTCACGATAAAGAAGAAGAAGACTATAATTATTATGACTCTTTGTGATCTTGATGAAGTAAATAAGAGCAATATAGATCTAAAATAATACAAATACAGAATCATCCTTGTAAAACAGTTCAATAAACCCAAAATACGCAATGTCTGCTGTATCGCGAATTCATAACGGACAGACAGGCGGCACGACTTCTGTTTATGTTATAAGATAAACAGCGCAATGTTTAGCTGAAGAAAATTTAGATTCAAATGGAGTTCAAGAGAATAGATCTTTGGAAATTATTAGAAGTTTGAAATGTTTACATTATTTATTTGTTTAAGAAGAGCGTTCATTGTTAATTGAATTTATGTTAGTGATTGTTTTTGATTTAAATTAGATTTATGGTTGACTTTGCCCGCGAAATAACGACAAAAAAAACGGAACCTTTTTACATCTTTTTTTTTTTGATGTCTTTAAAAAGTTTATCTTTAGGTGTGTCTTTTTATTTTCATGATTAATATCCATTTTAATGTATATTTATAGTCATCGTTAGTTGTGTTTTTAGCAGTGATTTGATTAAATTGGCATTCTTGTCGGATGACCTTGCCATAGTTGGGCCTGTCTTACTATGGTTGTTTGCCAATCTCTTTTTGTGCGTAGGCATACCCGGATTTTTTTTTGGACCGTTTGTAGGTTATGGGATGACTTTTATTACGGTTGCTCTCCCAACTTCCACGCGGGCGAAGCCGCAGGAAAAAGATAGTTTTTTTTTTTTTTTTTTGTCAGCCTGAACTGTCCCACTCCTGGGCAAAGGCCTCCCCCCATTCCTTCCACTTTTCTCGATGTTGCGCCTCTTCTCGCCAATTAACGAGAAAGTCATCCAAAGCGTCCCGCCATCTTCTCCTCGGTCTGTACATAGACATAGTATAAAACAAAGTCGCTTCCGCTGTTTGTACTCTTAGATCTTTTAAACTACGTAACAGATTTTAATGCAGTTTTCAGCAATAGATAGAGTGAGGTTTCAACATTTCAATCAAGAGGAATGTTTACATGTATATTGCACTCGTGCAAAGCCGGGGCGAGTCGCTAGTATCTCATAAACCTAGATACCAACTTCCTACAAGTATGTATGACGCTACCAGAAACCGTAGGGGTACCGGGGCGTATGTTTATGACGTCATAATGGGATGACTAGCAAGATGCGATAGTTTGCCTACTCATCTCCACAATATAACGGATCGTTATCTCTAATCATCATTTCTAGGAACTGCGTAAAATGGTATTTATCTGCTATGTAGTTAAACTAGGACCTAAGAATCATTAATGAATAGCGAAGGCTCAATTTTTGTAAGAGGTAAGCCGGAGTACATATGTTTAATGTGATTATATTATTTGTCTATACTTAGAATACTGACTGTCCCATTTTTCAAAGGGAATCCGGTAGGAATCGAGTTGTATGGAACCTTCGCCACTGCTACAGTTGGTCATCACAGTTTGTTTTCAATAAGTAAAATGACGATTTTATTGGTCGTTTTTATAATTGGATGAATTTACGACAACTCATGGGCCTATAGTAATAATAAATTGATGTCAGATTTTTTTGTTAAAAAAAATTTATCCTGTCACAATCTCCACGTTTCTCATAAGAACTTTTTGTTAGAATTAGCCGGCTAGCACCGGGTGTAACCTTACTTTGGCGGCTTTTAGCCATAACATATATACATAATTAAATCGCTCAAGATTTTTGTGATCTGAGTATATGAACATCTATTTACCAAATAACAAGTCTCTGCTAGGCGCCAACGTGTAAATATCAATCACGTTGCGTTCAACACAGATACTAAACATATGCTAAGGTTTGTACTCTACTACTGTGTGAGATATGTATAGCTTATCTAGTTATATGCTTGGCGTAAATATAGGTTCTACTGTTTTTATATACACTGGGGACTCGAGTAAAATACAGATATAAAGGTTGCGTTGGAAGGCCTCAGACTAGGTGGACCGATGACCTGGTGACGGTTGCGGGGATCCGCTGGATGGGAGACCCATGGGACCGCTCAATGTGGCGACACTTGGGGGGGGGGGGCTATGTCCAGCAGTGGACGTCTTTCGAATGAAATGATGATCATGATAAAAATAGCAAGTTTGGCGTTTCGTGGCTAGCATCGCGTTAATCAAATCATTAACAGACTTATCTTTTGATAAATGAAGTGACCTTTGTAAACGCATCTGAGTCGGACACTTCAAACCAAACACGATCGTTAGAAAACGTTGGTCTCTGACGTATTCAAGATTGAATGGAAATAAAAACATTTAAGTACAGATGGAAAAAAAATGCTCATGAGCCAGACATCATCATTCTATTGCCGTTAATTCATTTCATTTGGGTTCGGCGCAGCATGTCTTCTTCTTCATCCATACTTCTCTATTACCTACTCGTCATGTCATCAGACACCTCCTTTCTTGCCATATCATCCTTTACACTGTCCATCCATCGTTTCTTAGGTCATGAGCCAGACTTATCTTGTAAAAATAACGAGAAATCATCAATCAGTAGATCGTAGGTGCGGTTAGCCCAAAAGTCTTGAACCAGTAGTATTAAAAGGTATCGTACCTATTCCTATCATACCCAGCAGCAGGGTTGGTAGAGGTTACGTTATATATAGGCAATTTAATATTCAGCTGCATCCGAATAAAGTGCAAGCCGATCCTAACTAAAGTTACTAGGTTAACGCCCGAAGTCACGAGACAGCTAATATTAGTAACATCCCGCTATTAAATCGATTCTTCTATTTACATTGACCACTCTTTATCTACTACCGTAATCTAGCGATCACTCCCAGATTCATAAGATTGACAAGAATATACATCTAGTGGGTGTCCCGCCTACAGTTCATCTTCTTATCCGCTACAGAATTAATCTTCCATCAATCAACACAATGCAGACCAAATTATTTTCGTTCATTGCCCACGAAAGTAATTTCGTATCGTGTACGTTCGTGACCGTACTGAAGCGTTCGTATTTTCCTCAAATTGTTCGATGGTAATCGCTCGATATCGGTTGGTATCAATTTGGATCCGCGTCCGGTTTCTGCCGACATTAGCTGTTTTGTTTACCCTTGCTGGGCCAATAAACATGTTGTTTCCACTGCGTCATTTCATTTAGACTATAATATGATGGAGTATTGGAAGTTTTTTTCTGAATGAAATATGCCTGTAATGTATTTGTATATCTTGCTGTCCACAACTGTACGTCTAAAGCGCGTATTTTAATTACAAAATGTTGTTTGTAATAAAATATTTCCCTTACAAACTTTGGAAATTCCTAAGAGCTTCGACCAATATCTGAGGAGGCTCTCATTAGGCAGCTGGATCAAGGGCTTGATTCAGAAAGCGGTACTCCTGGACACGGCTCGTATTGTTAGGAGGTTCCTCTCTCTGGAGCCCTGACCGCCGGTAGCTTGGACCCTGTTCCCGATACCGGTGGGCTACAATTTTTTATATTTTTAAATGTTTTTTAAATTGTTTTTTCTAAGGAATATTTAAAAATGTAATTGTATTTGTATAGAAATAAATAAAGGAGATAAAGAACAGAATAAGAATAATTTATTTTTTAGAAAAGTACATTCAATGCATTGATTCGTAAAACTCACACTAGGATTCCCTGTGTTGGGAGTTTCCTTCGTTCCGTTTACATTTATACACACACATATTACACAAATAATATATCCGTTACAATAAATTATAAATCTAATCTAATCTACATGTAACCTAAAAAACGGCCAAGTGTCATTCTTCTTTGCTATATTTTACAAGTCGGTAGCGAAATCATAATATTATAATAACCGGTTGTTGTTCAGTGTACAGTAAGACGGTCATTACCAAAAGTTATTTTTGCAGTCCTTGTTTTTACTAGGCACACTGAACGAGAACAACAAATAATATTTATTTAACCAAACAGCGTAATTTACAAAACAAACAGTTTTTAAATAGACCCAAATTCGCAGTTTACTTTACTAAAACGTGACCCGTGTTTGTTTCGATTTATCAGAATAGTCGAATTTGAAAAATCGACCACATCTAGTTTAAAATATTACCGACCGCTTTCATGAGTCCTCGCGAAGGTATCAATTTAAATGGAATATTCTTAAGGTTGATCACGTATTAGTTCAATTAGTATCGTAATACCTACGTGGATAATGATTATTTTAAAGCAAATAACCTCTGAGATATTGTTAGGAAGTTGTGGACGCTTTGTGCCTTTGATGGGGCAAGGTGAAGGACTCATCAAAGCGGTCGGTCTATAATGTTGTTTTTTTAATGTTTAATAGGGGATAAAAGAAAAAGGAGTAAATGATAGCGTGACGGTTTACAGAGGAGAATTGAAGAAAAAAAATCTTGTGCCGACCCCGGAAGATGATGAGGTTTCTTGGGGGAGGGGGTTAGTCTAGAAGGACATACACTGACCTTATTGGTGAGGTTCTTCAAAAAGGTCAGGTTCGTAGTACTCGCAACCGGCAGTGCGTATGACCAGATTTATGACCGTGGACGAGGCCAAAGGAGTATACGTATAAGGATCGCAGCAGGTGGTGTTCTGTAGTTTCTGCCTATCCCCATGGGAAAAAGGCGTGAGGTAATGAATGAATGTATTATATTTCTTGACACGCCAGTCCCTTGGGGACAATACCAGTTGACAGCGTTGAGGAGTTTTTTTGACGCCATTTTTTTAGTTTATTGTTAAGTTAGTCACTTTAGGTTATTTTAATTTATAAATGTATGTAATACTAGCGGCCCGTCCCGGCTTCGCACAGGTGGACATTTTTTTTTTAAATATAGCCTATGTTACTCAGGGATAATGTAGCATTCTAATGGAAAGAATTTTTGCTATCGGTCAATTCGTTTTTGAGTTTATTCGTTACAAACATGCAAATCTTTCCACTTTATAATATTAATAGCGACCCGCCCCGACTTTGCATGGGTGTAATATATACATATAAACCTACCTCTTGAATCACTCTATCTATTGCTGAAAATTGCATTAAAATCCGTTGCGGAGTTTCAAAGATCTAAGCGTACAAACAGCGGGAGCGACTGTTTTATACTATGTAATGAAAAGATATTACTGTAGATTGTTTTATTCCAATAAACAAGTTAAGTACCTACTTTAAAATATGGCTCAAATTCGATGTCATGGATATGGTATCCTTACTAATATTATAAATGCGAAAGTAAGTTAGTTTGTTTGTTTGTTACCTTTCACGCCTAAATCACTAAACTGATTATCCTGAAATTTTGCACATACGTTGTCAGGTGTACAGAAACGGACATATGGCACCTTGTATCCCGAAAAAAAGTACTGTTCCCGAGGAAAACAACAATAACGTTCTTATGATAATAGATGGCGCCACGTGTCTTTCAAATCATGATTGAATTATATTATTACAAGCTGAGTACTTACAACCTGAATTGATTGTCAAATTCTAAATTAACGCGAGCGAAGCCGCGGGCAAAAGCTAGTTTCAATATATTTTATAACTAACATTTTTGACGTCTATTGTAATGTCTGACAATAGAAATACCAGCCAGCTTAAGGCTAAGGTTATTCTTTGTTTGAGCTAGATTCCACTGCGATATGACTTCATAGTAATGCTATTACTAGATGCATGAAATTTTTATTACGTTTTCTACTGAACTTTGTTGTGTAGTGGAAGAAATGATTTTCTTTGAGAATTTCACAAGGCAAGGAAAATATGCGAATACGCAGAGAGATAGTTTTCATCATTGCAAGATCTTCTCTTGCAGTGCCATGCACAAAAATATTCGTATAATGTAGTTTTTTATAAGAAAGGTTGAAACAAAAAAAAAACTTTAAAAAAACCCAACTTCCAAAAAAACACTAAAAAGTTTACTTTACTTCCGGACGTCTGTGACTTTTGTTGTATGTTTTATAGAAGATAACTCATAAACTACCAACGCCATGTGAATAAATATATGGGACCATATTATAACGATATTTACGTGAAACCACCGCGAGCTTCTACATGAAAAAAGAATCACGTGAATCGGACCAGTAAACACGAACAATTTAAAAAAATACAGCCGAGTTGAGAACCTCCTTCTTTTTAGAAGTCTGTTAAAAAAATAAATAAAAATAACTCGATATATTCATATTTATTTCTTTGCTCTACTTCTTAATCTATATATATAAAAGAAGAACTGACTGACTGACATATCAACGTACAGCCGAAACTACTGGGGCTAGGAATGTGAAATTTTATACACGGCTTCCTATTATAATGTAGGGGAGCACTAAGAAGGGGTTTTTGGAAATTTAACCTTTAAGGGGGTGAAAAGGGGGAATTTCGTTTGTATGGAACGCGGACGAAGTCGCGGGCAAAGTGCTAGTAGTTCATAGATGTAAAAGTTCAAAAGGTTTTGGTGCTTTTCCTTTGATAATAATGAATTTAAGATTCGTTCAACCCCAACCTGCTCTAGTACGGTAGCCCTGAA